>OVBN01000010.1:0-4800000 GCA_900406565.1 Turritis glabra
AAAACTTGTAATAGAGATAGACAAAGTTATGGAGATTAATAACTAGCAAAAGAAGTATAACAAAAACTTAATAACTTAGAAGAAATCTGAATTACAAAAATAAGATGTTCTTGGTGAAAATATAGAGAAAACCTAGGCAAGAAAACGTATCCCTCAACAAATGGCTTAAAGGGAGTATTTATAGAGAAGTTTGCAAAACCCTAAAACAGAAGAGGACAAGATAGATGTCGGCAGATCGACTCGATTGGTTTGATCGAGTCGGTTATGTGCTTATGCCTTGGCTCGTTCTGGAAATACACTCGATCGGCTTGGTCGAGTGGGTGATCGAGCACTTGCCTTGGCTCGTCTTGGCTTGCACTCGATCAGCTTGGTCGAGTGCCTGATTGAGCTCCCTTTGTGTGTCTTGAGTTTGCACTCGATCCACTCGGTCGAGTCAGTGATCGAGTGGCTTCCTTCTTCTGCATCCTGCATCTTTTGACTCTATCAAGCAGGTCGAGTGGCCGGTCGAGTCACTTTCTTCCTTTGCATCCTATGCTTCTTGACCGATCCTTGTCCATGTAAAAAATCTCCATTCGTCCCTTAATCCATTAGTGACTCCATATCACCTGTTTCAACACCTTATGCATGATATGTATACAATGTCGATGCAAGAATGCCTAAGTATGCAAAACAGAAGTAAGTGACTCTAAATGGTGCGAATGAAGGATGAAACAATGCTAAATGGGTTATCAAAGTATGCTTAAAATAAGTAAAATACAGAGATATCACAATTCCAAGGTGCCTAAAGATAGGTGTCAGAAGGTTACCTACGCTCTCTATCTTAGTCCCACGACCAGAAAAAGGCTTAGTCTTCAGCGAGACCAGATGATGTGCAAAAACAGCCCCTAACTAAACATTATCATCCAGCTCAGGCCACTCAAAACCATCAACACAGATATCACTAATAGCATAATAAAGCAAAACCAACTCAGACAACCGCATTTTCCTTGGTTCCATCTTGCACAGAATAGTGTTCTCAAGGAGACGAATGATGTACCTCAGGACAGGATGGCGAACATCAGACTGTGTTGACGTCTTGGAATCATAACGCCCATTCCCAAAGTAAGCCCAGAAGGCCTGTGCATCATAGAAGATGGTGGGAAGGGCCACCCCTGTTGGGTCCCTGCTGAAGCCAAAGATACCACACAGATCACGCAGAAATAACCTGTAACGCACTACACGTATCAGAAAAGTAAGCGTACCTTCGTGAGCATTCTTCAGGATCTCGTTCGTGTAGTAGACACGAACAGTGGCTAAGAACTAGCGAACCAAATCAGGAAACAAGTCATAATACTTGGTCGCTATGGTACCCAAACCCATCTTCTGCAGAAGCTTCAGAATGTCCTCCCTAATACCCATCCGTCTCATAGCAACCATATCAGCAACCCTAGTCGGTCTAATCTCAACACCCAACCAAGCATTGTAGAACAGAGAGTCATACTCATCCCAATCCTCAGAAATCTCTCTGTAAACACACTCATCACTCTCAACCTCCTTTTGGGGATTTTTCCCAAACTCTCTGTGAGATGATTCACCTACCCTCTAACCTAGGCCATGGAGGACGAGATTGAGGAGCTACATGTGGAGAGGAGGGTCATGGCGGCGACGGTGAACCGGAGGAGGCGGTGGCGTGCGGTGGGCAAGAGGAAGAAGCTTCACCGGTGGACGTAACTCGCTTCCCAGGAGGTGCCATGGCCATAGATTGATCAAATGGAGGGTGGAAATGGATTGCTCGTGAAATTCCAATCGAGATAGTGCCTAAAATCGTCAAAATAGCGCAAAAATCGCAAAAGTTAGAGAGAATTTGAGATTATGAAATAGATTTCGGGTTATGACGCTCGACACTAGGTTTATACACTTATGGTGTTGAGCGACACCACTGACTGGTATCGATTGATACCAACATCATGATTCGACAATAACGGTTAATAACTGTAGGTGTCGAGCGACACTAAGAGGAAGTGTCGATCGACACTAGCATCATGGTTCAGCACAACGTTAAACAAAAGAAAAACATAAACAAAAGAAAATAAAAAAACTAGATATGATACAACGTTACCACAGTGGATTGCCTCCCACTCAGTGCTTGTTTTTGAGTCATTAGCTTGATTTGGCAGCGGATTAAGCAGAGGGTGTATCCTTCAAACGGATGATGTGTCCGTCAGGGATGTCGGCTTTCGTCCAGTAATGTTTCACCCTTTCTCCATTGACAGTAAACTCCTTGCTGTCAGAGTTCATTAGGACAACAGCACCATATGGTCTTAGCTCCTTGATGGTGAAAGGACCTGACCAATGAGAATGCAATTTTCCAGGAAATAACTGTAAACGAGAGTTGTACAGAAGTACCTGGTCATTGGATTCGAAGTTTCGTGAGATGATCTTCTTATCATGATATATCTTTGTGTTCTCCTTATATAGTTTAGAGTTCTCATAGGCGGTGTATCTGATCTCATCCAACTCATTCAGCTGAACCAACCTCTTTCTGCAGCAAACCTGATGTCGAAATTCATCATCTTGACAGCTCAAGCTCCTTTGTGTTCTAGTTCCACTGGAAGGTGAAAAGCTTTCCCATACAGCAAATGAAACGGTGTGGTGTCCAATGGAGTCTTGAAGGCTGTTCTGTAAGCCCAGAGAGCATCATCCAACTTTTTAGACCAATCCTTCCTTGTCTTGCTCACTGTCTTCTCCAGAATCTCCTTGATCTGCCTGTTAGACACTTCTACCTGTCCACTTGTCTGAGGATGGTAAGGGGTAGCAACGCGATAATGGATCCCATGTTTTTTCAGCAGCTTCTCAAAGACTCTATTAATGAAATGTGAACCACCATCACTGATCACAATTCGAGGAACTCCAAAACGAGGAAATATGATGGATTTAAACAGCTTAAGTCGGGCTAGCAATTGCTTCTACCCACTTGGACACGTAATCAACGGCAACCAGAATATACTTATTCCCAGAAGATGAGGGAAAAAGACCCATAAAATCAATGCCCCAGCAATCAAAAACTTCAACCTCAAGGATGAAGTTTTGTGGCATCTCATGTCTTTTGCTGATCTTTCCTCTGCGCTGACAGACATCACACGTGGATATGAACACATGAGCATCCTTGAACATTGTGGGCCACCAAAAGCCTGCTTGAAGAACTTTAGACACGATCTTGAAAGTAGCAAAGTGTCCTGCGTAATCAGACCCGTGACAATGAAACAACACAGTCGAAACTTCAGATTCTGCAATGCATCGTCTGTAAACACTGTCCGAATAGTGCTTATACAGGTAAGGCTCATCCCAGTAGAATCGCCTAAGTTCTCTGGAGAACTTGTTCTTAGCATACCCTGTGAAGTTATCAGGCTCGACCTCCGCAGCAAGATAGTTAGCAATATCAGCATACCACGGTTGATTGAAAACAGTAACAGAAGCGACGTACTCATCATAATCCAAGTCTGGTATATCCGCCGGTGGGTGTCGATCGACACTAGAGGTGGTGTCGATCGACAATGAGACCATGTGTCGATCGACACTGAGACCATGTGTCGATCCTTTGTGTCAAGTGTATCATAGTTTTTTTGATAAACCGCACCGTAAGCATTCTGTAGATTTTGTCCCAAGAAAGCCTGCAGATCCTTCTGAAATCCTGTGTCCACCAAATTTATGGTTTCCTCAGGCAGAGAATCATAGATAGGAACACTATCGTCAATCCGAATCCTTGAGAGATGATCAGCAACACCATTCTCAACCCCTTTCTTGTCCCTGACTTCAATGTCGAATTCCTAGAGAAGAAGAATCTATCGCAACAATCTTGGCTTAGCATCTTTTTCTGCATCAAGTATTTGAGAGCTGAGTGATCCGTATGCACAATCACCTTAGAGCCAACCAGGTAGGTACAAAACTTCTCAAAAACAAACACTACGGCCAACAACTCCTTCTCAGTGGTAGCATAATTCCTCTGTGCGTCATCTAGTGTTCTGCTTGCGTAGTAGATTGCATGAAGTTTCTTGTCTTTCTTCTATCCCAGAACAGCCCCAACTGCGAAGTCACTAGCATCACACATTACCTTGAAAGGTAGACCCCAATCTGGAAGTTTCAAAATAGGAACACTCACCAATGCTTGCTTAATCTGTTCGAATGCTGAGAGACAATCAACATTGAACTCAAATGGAACATCCTTACAGAGCAAAGTAGTTAGTGGCCTGGCGATTTTGCTGAAATCCTTGATGTACCTTCTGTAGAAACCTGCATGTCCCAGAAAACTCCTAACTGATTTCACAGAGCTAGGAGGTGGTAAACTTGTCATTACCTCAATCTTTGCACGGTCAACCTCTATCCCAGCTTTTGAAACTCGGTGCCCAAGCACAATACCATCTCGAACCATGAAGTGACACTTCTCCCAATTCAGAACCAAATGCTTCTCTTCACACCTAGCAAGCACTTTGCACAGATTGCCTAAGCAGTCTTTAAATGAAGATCCATAAACAGAAAAATCATCCATAAAGACTTCTATGTAATCCTCAATCATGTCTATAAAGATAGACATCATATACCGCTGAAACGTTGGAGAGGCATTACAAAGTCCAAATGGCATCCTGCGATATGCAAAAGTAACATCCTGTGTCGAGTCTATAGTATCGACTTTGGTCGATTTCTCTCTGTCACACGTCGAGTTCTCTGGAACGTCGACTAGTGTCAACCGACACATAGGGGTGGTGTCGATCGACACTGGTCGTTGATCTCCAATCACATCGTCATCTACATCCTCCAACTCCTAGAGTTCTTCTGCAGTGAGACATTTCAACAGAGGTTGAAGGGTCTTTCCACTCCTCAACGAGATGGCGTTACAGGGATGCTTAGGATTTGTATCAGTCCTTTCTGGAAGGAATCCTTCTTGTCGCTTTACAGACCCAGCAGTCTGAGCAACCTGAGTATCCAGCTTCTTGACATGGGTGCTTAGAGCTTCAAACTTCCCACGTTTAGCTGGAAAGAACCCAATCAATTCACCATTAACACAAACTGAGAAAGCTGTCGTAGATATACAAGTGTAGATCCAACTTATGAACAACGTAGGGTAGCCCATTGCTCTCAAACAGGAGACTATAAAAGACCATTGCACTGTGTCGAAAGGTTTTGATATATCCAGTTTAATAGCACTACGCGAAGAGACTGACTGCTTGTGGTAATCCTTGACTAGTTCAGTGGCCAGCAAGACATTTTCCAATAAAAGACGACCTTTTACAAACGCGCATTGATTTGGCATAATAGCATTCGGTAATGTTTGTTTGAGGCGGTCAGCAATGATCCTTGAGATTACCTTGTATAGTAGATTACAACAGGATATCGGCCGGAAATCTTTCATACTCTCAGCGCCCGTCATTGTTGGGACGAGGGTAAGAATTGTTGCATTGACACTGCGAGGCAAGAACCCAAACATGAAGAAAGAAGTAACTGCTGTAGTGAAGTCCTTACCAATGATAGACCAAGCTGCTTTGTAGAATTCAATAGGAAAACCATCAGGACCAGGTGGTTTGTCAATAGGCATGTTGAAAAGAACATTCTTGATCTCCTCGGGTGAAACTGGTTTGACTAAAGCTGAACATTCTGCTGGTGAGCAGCGATAGTCTAGCAACCCTTGTAGGAAAGACTGATCAGCATTTAGTAGGTTTTGTGGCTGGTGGTTGAGGAGACGTTGAAAATAGGAAACCGCCTCCAATTTGATTTCGTCAGAGGATGTCAAACGCTTATCCTCGTCTGTTAATAGGCAATTTATTGCGTTGTGAGACTTCCTATTTTCGGAGACTTTGTGGAAGTAACTGGTGTTTTGGTCTCCATCCCTTAGCCACCTGACTCGAGATTTTTGACGGAAAAAATTATCTTCCAATCGGGCTAGGTGAGCCCACCGTTGTGATGCCACAGTAACCTCGTCAAACGAAGCTGCAGAGGGACTGATGACCGCCTTCTCTTGCTTAGAGCGTAACACTTCCAGAGCTTCCTTAGTTTTCTTCGGTAAATCTCCATAAGCAGTGTGATTTAGGCGACGCAAGGCCTTCTTCACCAGTTTTAATTTGTTGTGGAATAAAAAAAGAGCTGAACGAGAGTGGTAAATGGCTCCTTCCTAAGACCAACATTGTGAAACCACCTCCAAGAAGCTCGGGTGTTGAGTTAGGAAGGTAAGAAACTTAAAAGGATGCTTATTACCCGGTTGTGGAGGCGATAGATTAACCCAAAATCAGGTATGATCTGAGATCCCGCCCATTTTGAAAATTGCATAGGACTCTGGAAACTTAGACACCCAGCGGCATTGACGAGCACTCTATCCAGTTTTTTCCCAATGGGATTATCGGCTTGGTTGTTGGTCCAAGTGAAGGGAGGCCCAGAGAATTTAAGGTCTAAAAGGCCACAATCAACGATCATAGTCTGAAATTCCCTCATCGCCAGCGATACTGATTTATGGTCTAGTCCCCGGGAATCTTCTGCAATGTTGGCCGTGACATTGAAATCCCCTAGTACAAGCCAAAGATAAATCCCCTTCACAATATGGTTCTGAATTGCGGTGAAGTCTCTCCAGAGGAGCCTCCGGTCAGTAAGGAAATTGGAAGCATATACAAAGGTACATGGACTGGGTGTCCACCAATTCGATCTCGTATCCAACACGAGATAAGCTGGGAAGTAATGAGTACGGGGACTACCTCCATAGAAGAAGACCAACAAACCCATATTCTCCCAAGACGATGATTTGAGTAATTTGTAATGGAGTGCCAACCCGGAAAAGTAGAATCGAATATATGTTGAAAATTTGGAGCTTGTACTCGGGTTTCAAGTAGACATCCCAAGGAAAATTTGCTCTCTTACACCCATTGTTTAACTATACGATGCTTTCGCGGCTGGTTAAACCCGCGTTCCACCCAAATATTGGTTCCTTCATAGCTTCCGAGAGGAAGCATTCCTTGTGTGTCGATGTCCTAATGTAAGCTGGTCTTGTTTTCTTAAATGATGAGAATTTCTCCCACCTTTTCTTGTTCTCGGAGGTGAGAAAGAAGATAAGTGGGTTGAGGCGTTCACCACATTATCCGAACCCGAATCATCATCAGCCTCAACTTCTTCTTCAAGCTCGCCTTCCTCCTTGTCCAACTCCAGAACCTGGAAGCGTGACGGAGTGACAGTGGCAACACCTTTTCCTTTGGCAATGTTCTCCTTGTGTTGTGGTGAGTGGATCGGAAGAGAGGGGACAGTAACCCAAGCATTAGGTGAAGGACGAAGAGCCTCCAACGAGTGTGGAGAAACATGAGGGGGTGTGCGAACTTGACCCACTATAGTTTCTGGGTTCCGGCAAGGGTCATGCTCTATCGAACAAGCTCCAACCTCAACCCGTGAAAGGAGAACTGGTCCCTCGGGGGTTGTACTGCGGGAGACTGGGATTGTAGGTAGGACGAGTGGGAGGATAGGTATAACTGGGGAAACCTCAGTGGCCTGTGGTAAAGATGATGAAGTTGGCATTGAAACGGACTCAGCTGGGGGAGGGATAGCAGCAGAGTAGATAGATCTGCTCACAAGGCTGATCGGAGAAGGGCATTTAGAAGCCACGTGACCCCATTTATTACAGAGGGAACAGTTTGGTGGTAACCAAGGAAAGGAGATCGGGATATCTGTCTCTGTTTGGTCATGAGAGAGTTTGATGCTTTGAATGAGCGGTTTCTGGTGGTTTACTTCCACCAGCACACGAGCAACGTCCAATCTTGTGCATCGTTCAGTTAGGGGGTGAAGTTTCACCGCTTTTCCGACGATATCACCGACGAAGCTTAGACCCTTGTCCGAGAAAAGGGAACCCGGGACGTTTTTGAAGTCCACCCAAATAGGCATCGCTGAGAGATCTGGTTGCTTGAGTGCGTTTTCAGGGCTCCATTCCGAGACCACAAGTGGAATGTCAGCAATATGCCAGTACCGACGCTTGATGACTCTTTCTCGCATAACCCTTTCATCAAGTCGAAACAGAGCCGTAGTGCTATTCAGAATCTGAACGTCGATCTTTGGGGAAGCAGAGGATCGCCATATCCGATTAACACAGCATGGATCTTTGCAACATGAGGGATATCACCAATGAAATGACCGACCACAAACCGAGACCAGAGAGGCTGGGAATCAGCTAATACCTCTACAGGGAGAGAAGCACTCGCGACTCCATCTTTGACGTCAAAAACAGGAGGAGTTCGAGAGGATGGAGAGAACCAAGGGTTCCTCGGAGGAGTCTGAGACGAGGGTGGAGGAGACTGAACCAACCGAGGAGGGGAAGGGGCACCGGTCACCGCTGCTGGCGGTGGTGAGCCCATGATTAGCGGCAAAGATGCCGACAATCCGACAAAAACTTTTTCAAAATTTCAACAATGGACTGTAGCACCTTTTGACAAACGAGAGAGTTTTTTTTTCTCTGTAAAAATTCTTTTTGTTTCTACATAACCTCGTATATCTTACTACGTAAACAACTTGCAATATATTTAAAATAATGATGTTTAATAGACTAATTAATGTACATCTTCTGTATCTCGGTCCTTCACATGCCTTTTGTAATATTTATAAAAAATATGTTCATCATAATATATCTTATAAATGTTTAACATTCAAATGGTGGTTCTACTTTTATACATTTTTAAAAGCTATTGGTATTTGAAATTTTAATAACAAATATGGAAGGATTCACAAATTTGTTTCTGGATTTGGACAACTATTTTCACTAAACCAACCTTACTATATGTTACTTTATACATAAGAGGTCCAATGGCGTGGAAAAATGTCCAATAGCGAAGATTATGCTCAGTTTGAGCTTTTAAGACTAAGCCTATCCTTATTAACAAGAGTAGAACGTAAATTCCAAGTGGTTGTTCTGCGCCGTCTAAAACTTAAAACCCTTGCTTTCGTGTATATTTTTCTTTTTTTGGTATGAACCTCAAAAAATTTCTAAAATTCGCAGCTGAATTTTACACTTATCCACCGCATTTGATACTTAGAAAACGTCAACAACAAAAAATTTGCAGATAGATTATACGCTTATTCACCACATATAGGACAAAGAAAACGTCAAATACCATGATTTTTCTTTTGGTTGATTTTTTTCTTTGGACTCACTAATCAATTATTTGATTTATTTGCAGTCTATTTTTTTTTTCACTAAGTCACTTATATACATAATGTTATAAAGAGTAGTTTTATGTTAGCTAAACCTTAATAAAACAACTCCTAAATCTAAAACTATAATAATACAAATCTAAATATAAATCTAACAAAAAATTAAAAAGCATACCTTTAGAGAGATGTAAATGAGGGATGAAGAGAGAAGTGAGATTGAGTGAGAGAGACCAAGAGAGTTTAAGTGAGAGATGCGAGAGAATTGAGTGGAGGAAATGAGAGAAGTTTGAGCAGAGCTCAAACATGCAATCATATATATATATATATATATATATATATATATATATGTCTTCGCAACTCCTTATCAATTACCACGTAAATTTTTTGAAAGTTTTACTAAAAAGTTTGATATTTTTGCCAAAATTTTGTGCCGCAAAAAAATGAAATATTTTGTGAGAGAATTGAGAGGGATACCTACCAGTTCCCTCGCAATGTTTAAAACGTTTTGGAAGGAAATTTTAAAATGGTTTCTAATTTTTTTTAGAAGTTTTACGAGAGAATTGCGAGGGACTATAGCAAATCCCTCGCACATGGTTTTAGGTATATGATTTAGGGATTCATAAGTGGTGTCCATATTCGTGAGGGAATTGCTACGGTGCTTCGCAATTTTCTCGCAATATTTACGAAATTTTCTCTCACAACATCATAATATTTTTTTTTGATTGAGAATGTACGAGACATTTGAGAGGGATTTGTGAGTGTCCTTGCAATTCCATTGCAAATTGAAAAAATTAATTTTTTAGAAAACCAACAAAATAGTTATAAAATTTTGTTAAATTAATTTTCAAATACATTGGAATGTTCAATAGTCTCATATAGTCTTCTCTATCTTCAAACTCTTCGAAGTCGTCCGATTTTGCATCTTCCTTTGATCCATATGAAAATGTATTCTACTTCTCTAATAAGTGGATCAATACGTATAACATCTTATGTTGATTCTATTGAGACAAAGGCATCTCCAGCTCTTTGTGTTGCATCATCATATCTCTGATTATAAGGCATCTTAGATTCATTTTTATAATCGATAACCATATTTATGGAATCAATCACTTTATAGAGAAATAAGACATCTTGGATGGATCCAACGAATATGTGAAATTGGATAAATTCAAAGAGTTCGATGACGGAGAAACCTCTGATGAACCTTATGAACACTCAAATGTATTTAAAAATAAATTCAATTACATTTTAGTAGGAATTTTTTAAAATTTTATTTTCTCGATTTACAATGGAGTTGCAAAGGCTCTCGCAATTCTATCGTATATCCCTCAAAAAATTGCTATGGACTTTGTCTTCGCAAACCAATCGCAAATTTGTGATGGATGTGCGAGGAAAGTTAATTTTCTTACAAATATCTAGCAAATCCCTCCCAAATTTGCGGCGGATTTGTGAGGATATATTTCCTCGCAAATTTGCGAGGAATTTGTTAAGAATTTGACGTTTCTAGCAGATGCCTCACAATTCTATCACAAGTTGGCGAAAGAATATTCTCTCGCAAAATTTCCTAGCAAATTGATTGTTTTCTTGTAGTATTTGACGAGGTGAACAACTTGCAACAAAAACAATAAATTTAATATAATGTTGTTTAATAGACTAATCAATTTATTTTTTCTTTATCGCGCTTCTTCACATATATATTTTGTAATGTTTATAAGCAATATGTACATCAATATTATTTTCTATAAATCTATAATCTTTAAATTGTGGTTCTAGAAGACTTTTCTCAATAATAATTCTTTAGCTTTTGATCAAATTTTCATAATTTACAAGATTTGTAATATTGAAATATATATCATGTTGTTTGATATCTATATTTCTTTCATAACTATTTCCAAGTTTAAGTTTGAAGTGTTAAACGAAATGATTATGTTTAAAAATAGTGACATGGGATTAAACACATTTTGAAAAAAATTGAGAAATCACAAAATGATTGAATATTTTTGCTAGTTTTGAGAGCATCAATGTTGGTGTTAGGGTTCGTCCGAGCTCCGGCCCAATGGGTCAGAAAAGCTCATCATCAGATCATGTCACTTTATCGAAACTTTTGGTGCTAAGTTAAGATTCATCTAATCTCGGATTCTATTGGGAGAGTCATCTAGTTGGCTGATTTTCACGAAACCGTTAATAGTTGACCTCAAAGATATAATGTAGAACGGGATAAGCATATATTTTAAATGATATTATATAAAACGCACAAAAAAGGCAACTAGGTAGATTAAAGAAAGTATCCAATTTTTAATCGACAAATTTACTACGCAAATAAGTTAAGTCATCTATGCCATATCCTGTCATTTTTTCTTCTCATCAAGAAATTTTATCTCCACTAAAATTTATTTCAAGTTGATCAGTCGTATATGAGTTTAGGCTACCATAGTCTCCGAAATAGATTTGGACACATGATATACAATAAAAAGCAACAACGAGAATAATTTTAATGTGACCACATAAGCTAAACAAAATAACCATTTTGACAATAACATAAATATGCTAGGAGATATAATTGATAACGCTGTATTTTTACATATTTCTACTATCTTTTTAATATGTTATCGACAAGACTTTTAAGCAGTCTTAACGTTTCTAAAGCATATATCCACTATACATGGTCTCAAAGCTCATTTCATGTAATTTGAGTAAAAAAGACGTAAAACGAAGAAAAACAAGTACTTTGGAGATATGACACAACTTCTATGTCAGAAGTATGACATCAAATGAAAAACTTCCCACCGATGAATTTTCCTCCTTTTTGGAAACAAGAGAGATAAGAATGTTAGATTTCATTCTCACGTCATTTGAATAAGATTGTACGATGAAAACACAAGATATGGCTATTCTATCGAAGACATGTGTGTCTGGTGATCAAGTGTGTTGGGGAAACAACACACAATTATGCAGCGGACTAAGGTTTCACCCTTATTTATGTGAACCTTGTGAGGAAAATACAATAAACTATGGCAATATGAACTTCAAAGCATAATGTAAATGAGACCGCAAGTTTTTACGTGGAAAACCTTCTCGATGTGAGAAGGAAAAACCACGGGACCGTAGTCCACTCAAAATCCACTATATCAAATGTATGAGTGTTACAACCACGCCCTCCCTGTTCCACAAGAACAGAACCAGAGACTAAGACTCCAAAAAAAGAGCAATCTCCAACACAAGAAAAACTCAACAATAGAGAGCAACAAGAGCCTAAAATGTGCAGTTCCAAACGACCCTAGGTTCGCTAAGATTCCGGTCACCAAATCAAATCTCCACCGTACAAATCCTAGATAAACAGGTCAGGAATACTTCTGCAAAATGTCAGCTTAATCAGAGAAGAATTCACCGTCGGATTTCTCAAACACTCAAGACATCTCTTGCTGAAGAACTGTAGCGACCAGCCACGCTAAAACCCAGATTCCCGAGAAACCAACCGTTGAAACGCAAATCCCACCGTTGAATCTCAAACCCACTGAGTCACGAAGTTTCCCACAAAATATCAGCCCGATCAGAACACTTTTGAACCCTCAAACGATGTCTTGAATAATCTGGCCGAAACTATCTCTCTCTCTCTTTTCTTGCCTCTCTTTTCTTCTCTCTCTTCTTGTGTGCAACAAATGAAATTAGGATAAGGGAGCACACTTATTACCTCATAACCCTAAGCCCAATATTAACCTCATGGATCAATATAATTAGCCCAAGTCCAAGTTTTAGTCTTCACCAAAAACCCAATGGGTTTCCCCCACTAAGGAGGAACACCAACAAACTCCCCCTCCGACTAGGTGGAGGAAACAGCCATCCCGGCTATCTCACGGCAAACTTCAAGCTTCCCCCTAGGCAATGACTTTGTCATCATATCAGCTCCGTTATCATCCGTATGAACCTTTACAAGTTCCACTTCCTTAGAAGCAATCACATCACGTATCCAATGATACCTCCTATCAATGTGCTTTGAACGCGAATGAAATGTAGAGTTCTTCCCGAGGCAAATTGTGCTTTGACAATCACAAAGCAACACATACTTATCCTGCTTGAAACCGATATCCTCACAAAAATTCTTCATCCACAACAACTATTTACAAGCTTCAGTTGCAGCTATGAACTCAGCTTCAGTGGTAGAAAGTGCAACACACTTTTGCAACCTTGACTGCCATGCAACAGCTCCACCCGCAAATGTTACTAAGTAACCCGAAGTAGACTTCTTGGAATCAACATCCCCAGACATATCAGAATCAGTATAACTGATAATCAATGGCTTATTACCTCCAAAAGTAAGCTTCAAAGTAGAACTCCCTCGAAGATATCGTAAGATCCACTTCACAGCATTCCAGTGTTTTCTTCCTGGATTTGAAAGAAAACGACTCACTATACCAACAGTGAAAGCTACATCTGGTCTTGTACAGACCATGGCATACATCAAACTACCAACAGCAGAAGCATATGGAACTCGTGCCATATCTTCCTTCTCCAACTTTGTTTTCGGACTCTGTTGATTGCTTAATCTAAAGTGTGTAGCAAGAGGAGTGCTTACCACTTTAGATTTGTCCATGTGAAACCTTTTAAGTACTTTCTCGATGTACTTTTCTTGAGACAAGTGAATCAGCCTCTCACCTCTATCTCTAACAATTCTTATACCAAGAATCTGTTTCGCTGGACCCAAGTCTTTCATGGCAAATGACTCACTAAGCTGCTTCTTCAGCTCCTCAATTCTGCTCAAATTCCTGCCCACAATCAACATATCATCAACATATAACAACAAGATGATAAAATCATCATCACCAAACTTCTGCACAAACACACAATGATCAGAAGTAGTCTCTTTATAACCATGCTCCCCCATAACAGACGTAAACTTCATGTACCACTGCCTCGGTGCCTGCTTCAATCCATAAAGACTTTTCTTCAAGCGGCAAACTAAATCTTCTTCACCCTTTTTCACATAGCCTTCTGGTTGTGCCATGTAAATCTCTTCTTCCAAATCACCATGAAGGAAAGCAGTTTTTACATCCATTTGCTCAACCTCTAGATCAAGGCTCGCTGCCAATCCAAGTACAACCCGAATGGATGACATCTTCACAATAGGAGAAAAGATTTTATCATAATCAATCCCCTTCTTTTGGCCGTACCCTTTCACAACCAATCTAGCCTTGTATCGAGGTAATAAACTGGTCTCATCATGCTTAATCTTGTACACCCACTTATTAAGCAATGCCTTCTTGCCCTTAGGCAATTCCACCAACTCAAAAGTATGGTTCTCTGCAAACAAATCAATCTCGTCACCCATAGCATCATGCCATTCATCCTTGTGTTCATCCCCTAAAGCTTCATCAAAGCTTTCAGGTTCTCCCCCATTAGTAAGTAGCACATACTCACTAGGATCATACCTTGTCGACGGTTTTTGACCTCTCTTAGATCTTCTAACAATAGGAGGGTTCGCGGTAGTTGGTGTCTCACCATGATCGTCATCATGATCACCAATACCATCATCATCATGTGCAGAAGCATCTGCACCGGGTGTATCAACTTGAACCTCATCCTCAACCTGACCATGGACCGATGTAGAAGGAGCAACTTCTGAATCAATCAAACTCTCATAACTCTGAGTTGAATTTCCGGAATTGTCCATGTCCTTAATTGTTTGATCTTCCATGAACACAACATCTCTGCTTCTAATGAGCTTCTTCTCAACGGGATCATAAAATCTGTATTCAAACTCATCTTGACCATAACCAATGAACACACATTGCCGCGACTTCATCTCAAGCTTCGACCTCTCATCCTTGGGAATGTGAACAAATGCCTTACACCCAAAGACCCTCAAATGACCATTAGAAACATCCTTACCTGTCCAAACCCTCTCTGGAATATCACCCTCCAATGGAGCACTCGGTGATAGATTCAACACGTGAACAACTGAGCTCAAAGCCTCACCCTAGAAAGTCATTGCCAAACCTGATTGTGAAATCAAACATCTCATTCTCTCGACAATAGTTCTGTTCATCCTCTCAGCCAACCCATTCAACTGTGGAGTCTTAGGCGGCGTGAACTGATGTCTAATACCATGTTCCTTGCAATAAACATCAAATGGTCCAGAATACTCACCACCATTATCACTGCGGATACACTTCAGCTTCTTTCCCGTCTGTCTCTCAACCAATACCACAAAATACTTGAAATATACTAGAACCTGATCTTTAGTCTTCATAGTGAAAGCCCACAACTTCCTAGAGTGATCATCAATGAATGTGACAAAATATGATGCGCCACCAAGAGTTTTTGTCTTCATTAGACCACACACATCTGAATGCACCAAATCAAGTACCTCAGGTTTCCTAGAAGGTGTAGAAGACTTGAAAGAGACCCTGTGTTGTTTTCCCTGCAAACAATGTGCACACTTCTGTAAGTGCAAACCAGAGATACCTGGAATGACCTCCTTCTTAGACAACACAGACATTCCCTTCTCACTCATGTGACCGAGTCTTTTATGCCACAACTCCATGGCATCATCATTCTCCATGCATTAACAACATCTTTGAAGACCTTACCCTGCATCAAATAGAAAGATGAAAGCTTCTCACCTCGAGCCACAACCAAAGAGCCACGTGAAAGCTTCCATTTACCACCACCGTGTAAACTGTAGAAACCCTCATCATCAAGTCTTCCTGTAGATATCAAGTTCATCCGTAAATCTGGAACATGCTTAACATCCTTAAGCACAAGCCTAGTCCCAAAACTAGTCTCCAAGCATATATCACCAATGCCAATAACCTGAGCCAAACCGTCATTGGTCATCTTTACAGAACCATAATTACCTTGAGTATAGGAAGAGAACAAATTCCGCTGTGATGTAGCATGAGTAGTAGCTCCACTATCAACCACTCAACTGGTGTCTTGGCATACATTGATGGCATCACCTTCAAGAAGAATGAGAAACTGATCGTCGGTGATTGTCACCCGATCTACTTCTTCTTGATTCCCTTGTTGCTTACCTTTCTTTAACTTCCAGCAATCTTTCTTCATGTACCCTTTCTTATGACAATAATGGCACTCTAAATTCGCAAATTTGTTAGATTTGCTCCTGCTCCTGTTCTTGTCTTTCTTGGGATCTCTATATGAACTTCTCTCCCTTGACTCAGTGATTTAACACATCTGATCTTGAGGAACTAGCATTTGACTGCCTTCTTGTCTCTTCATTTAACACGCTGTTCTTTACTACATCCATCGAAATAACACCATTCGACGTGGAGTTACAAAGAGACATCCTAAAAACCTCCCAAGAATCTGGTAGTGTACCAAGAAGCCACAAACCGTGAATCTCATCCTCAAACTTGATTCCCATATCAGAGAGTTTATTGAGCAGCCCTTGAAACACATTTAAATGATCAGTCATTGGAGTTCCCTCCTGATACCTCAACTCAATCAACTTCTTGATCATGTACATCTTATCATTCCCGGTTTTTCGAGCATACAACTGCTCTAGCTTCAACCACAAAGAACGAGCATCAATCTCATTTTCAATATGATTCAACACATTATCATCTACCCATTGCCTTATCAAACCACACACTTGGCGATGTTGCAACTTCCACTGATCATCAGTCTTATCTACAGGTTTCTTCTCTTCAAAGACTGGAACATGAAATTCTTTCACAAAAAGCAAATCTTCCATCTTGCCTTTCCATAGATGATAATTAGAACCATTCAAACTTATCATTCTGCCCATATTTTTCATTGCTCACACAAGTAAACCAATAACCCAAGGCTCTAAACCAAAAGCTCTGATACCACTCTGTTGGGGAAACAACACACAATTATGCAGTGGACTAAGGTTTCACCCTTACTTATGTGAACCTTGTGAGGAAAATACAATGAACTATGGCAATATGAACTTCAAAGCATAATGTAAATGAGACCGCAAGTTTTTACGTGGAAAACCTTCTCGATGTGAGAAGGAAAAACTACGAGACCGTAGTCCACTCAAAATCCACTATATCAAATGTATGAGTGTTAAAACCACATCCTCCCTGTTCCACAAGAACAGAACCAGAGACTAAGACTCCAAAAAAAGAGCAATCTCCAACACAAGAAAAACTCAACAATAGAGAGCAACAAGAGCCTAAAATGTGCAGTTCCAAACGACCCTAGGTTCGCTAAGATTCCGGTCACCAAATCAAATCTCCACCGTACAAATCCTAGATAAACAGGTCAGGAATACCTCTGCAAAATTTCAGCTTAATCAGAGAAGAATTCACCGTCGGATTTCTCAAACACTCAAGACATCTCTTGCTGAAGAACTGTAGCGACCAGCCACGCTAAAACCCAGATTCCCGAAAAACCAACCGTTGAAACGCAAATCCCACCGTTGAATCTCAAACCCACTGAGTCACGAAGTTTCCCACAAAATATCAGCCCGATCAGAACACTTTTGAACCCTCAAACGATGTCTTGAATAATCTGGCCGAAACTATCTCTCTCTCTCTTTTCTTGCCTCTCTTTTCTTTTCTCTCTTCTTGTGTGCAACAAATAAAATTAGGGTAAAGGAGCACACTTATTACCTCATAACCCTAAGCCCAATATTAACCTCATGGATCAATATAATTAGTCCAAGTCCAAGTTTTGGTGTTCACCAAAAACCCAATGGATTTCCCCCACTAAGGAGGAACACCAACAAAGTGAAGCAAGCACAGGATCCATCGAACTGAAGAGAGGATCGATAGAACCCAACGAATGTTCGATCGAACATAAAAAAGGATTGACTGAATCCTATGATGCCCAATCGATCTCTACCTGAGATCGATCGATTTCTCCCTCCTATTACTTTTAGAATATTCACGATTCAATATCAATTCATCCCTATCTCTACCCAAACCGACCTACAACCTCTTATATTATAAGGTGAGCCTTGACCTCTAGCAGAAGACACATTATTTTACACCCGCTCCTCCTCCTCTTTTCTTATAAATGTTAATCTCACGCAAAAGAGAGTTATAAGCCTATAAGATTTGTAATTACGCTTTGCATTACGTTCTTGTCATTGTTCTTCATTAATATAAGTATTTATTTATTTTGCCTTCATCCTTATCACTCGTGGTTACTTTTTATATGGCTGAATAGTTTCATTGTTGGGTTTAAAAAGTGATACGAAGTAATTCATGAATTGATTTCGGATTGTTAGGACTAGCGTTTTCAATAACTATATACATATTTTTTATTCTTCGTTTGTTATTAATGTTTTAACTGAACTGATCACTTATATATGTTTTCAGAGATAGGTCATATGAGCATTTACGCTATAAACTGTTAACATTGAGTTATAGAGCTTTGTGAAATTATTGTTTCTATAATTTACACATGTTTGGCTGCACAATTTTTTTTTGTATGAATGTAAAATTTCGATTCAAAACAAAAAACGGTTTTACAACATTGTGCAACTTAATGTAGATAGAGCAGTAGAATTAGAATACAGACAATAGTAGTTATAATTGCCGCAACTGAAACCAAAGCTGTAGAGAAGTGTTAAATTCGGTTTTGAAGATCGAATCAAAAGTGGTTAAACGATTCCGGATGTGTTTGTCAATCAGTCTGATTAGCCGATGTTTTGGGATTGGAACTTCGCCATGTCTTCTTCTATTTCTTTCTTGCCACAAGCTGAAGATTGTTGTTTGGAATGCATATCGTATGAGGAACAAGTGTACCTTACTCTGTGAGTTGGTAAGCAAAGACGGAATTATGTTGGCCCAAGAAACCAGCGATCGTTGTTGGAGTAGATTCTGAGTAAGAGATGTCCAGACTGAAGAGGAGTACGTACAAGAGAAAAAGAGATGGTCTCGCGATTCGATTGCGTGATAACAAAGAACACACAAGCCCGTTTCTCCCCTATTCCATTTGCGCATTCTCTCTCCCGTTGGAAGACGATTGTGAAACGCTAACCAGGCTGTGAATGAAAACTTAGGAGTAGCGGAAGGGAACCATACTCCTTTAGTCCAGGCACAGAGCGGATGATGTTCTCTTAGAAGTTGCCAAGTTTCGTTAGCTAAAAAGAGGCCTGAGTAGGAACCATTGGATCGCTTCCAAAGAACACGGTCAGATCCCTCTCTGTGGGAAATATTTTGGATAGAAACAAGTTGGTTCTCAATCTCATTCAAGACGGGTGTGCGATGCCGCCTCCTTTTATGAAATGATATAGCTTCAGCCACCGAAGCGTTACGCGATATACCCAGGTCTATCACTCCCCGATGACCTAACAAAGGAAATAAAGCACCTGTTTGGCTGCACAATTGTTTGCTAACGTTGAGTAATCGAGGTTATTAAGAATATATATCAATTTGTGAACTGAAATCGTATATCGTGTTGTCAATTTACTTTACATTCTCGGTTATCTTTCTTATTCAATTTCAAATGAGCTAGTGGTCCATCGTAATTCAATCTCGCATGAATGAATTTGTAAATTTTTCAATTCTCTAACTGACGAGTAAACAGATTGGATTTAAAAGAACCCCAACATAAACTTCACATTGAACAGAACATCAAACGGTCTAAGATTTAAAACTGAAGGAATCTTCAGTCGTTCGTTGCCCACCCTCAACAATAATTCTTCCTTTTTAATATTTGAACAAGACTCAGTTCTTGTTTAAAAAATATATCACTTGTTATTGTTTTTTTCTAAAAAATTTAAACTAGTATAAAATATATGAATTGTCATCATAAACATATATCTTGTATTATATACACAAAATTCCAATTGATCTAGAAATGGGTATAAGGCTTTACACTCAACCTCATACACTTTTGTATGCATGTATTTTTTTCATCTGACTACATATTCCATTAAATGTTAGGATATTTTATTTGCATTCAAAAAGAAAGAAATAGCATTAAATAAGAGTAAACAATCTTTTTCTTCTTCGGAAATTTCACATACCACCATAACTACACAGATTTTCATCTTCGATCTGTGTCTACACAGATCAAAAGTTCCAATACAGTTTTTCCCTAATTTAAAAATTTAAAACCTCGTTCCACATAGATTCAAATTTCAAAGCCCAGAAACACATTGGTATACTATTGCCCAAAGAATCACTAACCGCGTAACAACAAAATTAAACCAGATTAAACCTAGAAAACAACCCGATTATAAAAAATTAACCCGATTAGAAATCCCCAAAATATCCAACAAAAATAAAATTTCTAAATCGAAGAACCCTAGAATTTGAGAAAGTCAAAATCCCCAAATCGATCTGAAGACGAATGTCGAGATGATGGATTCGAATGAGTTGGATACGAATGTGTTAGTAAGTTATCACGATTCTACTGGATCTGGTCAGCAAGAGGAAAGAGGGTCATGTCATCCGACACGAGATGATGAACCTGACGACGAAGCCCCGAGGGAGCGAGACACGTTTTAAATCGAGCATGCCGTAATGGAGTTTAGAGATGAATCTTTGATTCTTCACGATGAGTATCCGGACAGTGAGAGTGATGAAGACGAAGGATTTGTTCGGGAGAGAAAGTGTAACAACATCAGATGCGGAGATGGGAATCTATACTATCACCATGCTTTCTTCAACGAAATTGCTTTTAAGGATGTTGTACTCGACCATGCTCTAAAGACAGGATGCAACATCCAACAGTACATGTATGATAAAACGAAGCTTGGGTATAAATGTATTGGTGATGGATGTGTATGGCGCATATATTTTTTAGTGGCTGGAAAATGTAGTAAGTGGAGGGTTAACGTGTTCAAGAATGTGCATACATGTAATATGAATGGAGATTGTGAGATGATGAAAGTTATAATTATTGTTAGATTGTTCCTAGATAATATCAGAGAAGAACCTGAGTAATTCATGCCTATGAAGATAGAAGAAACCATTAAACAAAAATGGAAGATCACCATATCCATGCCTCAATGTCAAGCTGCAAGAAATAAAGCACTGAGGTGGATTGAGAAAGAATATGATGAGCAGTTTGCGCGTGTCCAAGATTATGCGGCTGAGATACGAGAATCAAACATTCAATCAACTATTGAAGTTGACACTATGAGAAATGATGCAGGCCAAGAGGTGTTCAACCAGCTCTATGTCTGCTTTGATGTGATTAGGAGAACATGGAAAGAGACGTGTAGGCCACTGATAGGAGTAGATGGAACCTTTATGAAAGAAAAAGTTAAAGGACAGTTGTTGGTTGCTTTAGGTAGAGATTCAGATAATGCTATATATCCAATAGCATGGGGTGTGTTTGATTGTATCCTTCTATACGATACTAATTTTACTCGATACAATTAACTGTTAGGTAGTATATACGAGGTCTAATCACAAGGACCAATGGTTATGCTAAAAACTTACGGGATTCATTCTTACCTAAAGTCTTAAGTTTTAGTTTCTTTTTGTAACTTGTAAACATGAAAGCAATTTATAAATGATAATAAGAATGATGATTTAAAAGCATTAGGCATTAAGGTTTTTCGGGGAATTCTAGACTAACAAAAAAACTGAAATGAACTAAGCTTAACAACTTGCAGAATCGTTCTAGAACATGAACATAAGGTAGACTAACCCACTGTCATGCCACTAATCTCTAAATTCGATTATTCGAAAACTAAACTATCGTTTGATTCCTCCTAACCGAATTAGCATTAACAAGCGAGTTCATTGAGTTCACAATACTTCCTAACATCAACTGTCGTTGGCTAGGAGCATATTGCTCATAAACACATGGATCAAAAAACTTCAAATTCACTTTTGGTGCATGAACTTCTCTTGGTTTAAGAATTAGTAGATCAAGCTAATTCTAGCATTAAGATTGTATGAAATGAAGAATCTAAACATATGAAAGCTATAAACATTCAATCTTACACATCAATCCTAAATTCTCCTATGAACCCTAAAACCCAATAAAAGTCTACTCACATATAATTAAGGCAAAATCTAAAACCATAGAAGCATTCATATTGAAAAGACAAAGAGATTAAGAGTAGAATTAAGAAAACTTCTTCAATATATAAGATTGGTGTTCTTGATGTTCTTGGTGTTCTTTAGAGTAAAAACTAGAGAGAGATGATTAAAACTTAGATAAAAACACAAATGTACAAACATACGAGAACTAACACAAGCTTTCCGAGATCATGCCAAGAACTATATGCCTACTAACCACTTAATACGAAGTTTAGATCAAATCGTACTATAACGTATTTCGCCATGATTAGAACACCAATATCAAACCTCTAAATCGCAATGCTCTATAAGAGACATAGAACTTATCTTTTTAATATTCATTAAAGATGCGTGTACTCTCAAAAATGGGATATTGAACACGTTATGGTCTAGGTTTGGTGGCAATCTATGGTGACTCACATTGTTTCTGGTTTCCAATAATGCAACCAGATGCAAATCATTATGCAAAATCACAGTGAAACATAGACCAACTAGGAGATACATAGCTTCCCTTTAGCTCGGATATCTAACCATCTCAATTCCCAAATAAGACTACAAGTTTTCTTGATGCAAATAAAAGAAGACTAACAACGTCTAAACTTTTTCCGGATTTTTTTTTTTTTTTTTTTTTTTTAGAATTAAGTAGGAAAAACCGATTCTTCAACTTTAGAACTGCATCAAAGAGATTTACACTTGTAAGTTCAGATAAAACGCATGAATTAAACCACTCAACCGTATATGCTCAATTATCAAAACATAATAACATCCCGTAAAAACTACAAACCACAATCCTAACGAATGGAAAGCTATGTTGGTCTATATACTCCATAGTTTTTACACATGAATGCACATGATAATCATATTTTAAGAATGCATGTGGTTTGAATCATAGATTGGGTGAGAGGTGTGGTACTAGACTAAAAAATATGAGTCTAGCCATTCAGAGTTAACAGAGAGTGAGATAAAATGAAACGAAGAAAACTCTGAATGTATGATCCATTACATGATTTTCAACTCCCTAAGTGAGATATAAGTAAGTTCAATAAGTTCGAGTGAATAAAATTAAGTGCAAGTGACAGAGATTTTAATATAATGATCTAACCATGGATTTTTCGATGATTCTAGATTATTTTTAAACGATGTAAAATGGTCCTAAGGTAAAAGAACATAGGCATGGTGCAATTCCAATGGAAAAACTTAGTTCTCAAATACAACACCAAGTTTTTGACTTAATAAAAAAAAATAAGGTTTTTGACTCAATGAAAGACTCGATAAAAACATAAAACATAAATAAACACACCACGCAAAATATAAACCAAATTAGTACACAAAGGACATCCTTCCCCAGACTTGCATCACACTGTCCCGGTGTGAAGACTAATACCAAAGGAGTAGTCTAGCAAACATAAATGGTATTGAACAATGCTAAGAGATATATTACAGTGGTGGGTATGGCTCAGCCGTGGTTGGTGGGCCTCAAATTGGAGTTGTGGCTCTGCCCTGGTCTCTCCTAGTCTGTCCTAGGCGTTCATCAACAACACTGGTCCTTGTAATGTCCTCGAAAACCTTGGACCGCCTCTCCTTCTCTCCCTCGCTCATGGAGCTCTCGGAATGCACACCGTCATCATCTTTTGTCTTGGAGCGTATCTTTTTTATTGCTCTCCACATCCGATGCATCATTGAGTTGTTAGTCTTTTGAGACTCAATGATCCAATCCAGTTTTGCGGAGATATCATCCTGTGGTGGATACGCTGAAAGGCGGTAACGATCACCTTCGTGATGGAAGAGCTGATGTGGTTGTGATGGTAGCTCATCATACTCCACTGGTGCATACTCAACGATGTCATCCTCACGATGAGGGTTAAGCGTAAGAGCAGGTACAGCAGAAGAAGTACGACGACGCTGAGGAGCAGAAGAAGTCTCTGCAGGGTTAGGAATAAGATGGTTGTCCTCTAGTATGAACATCAAGTTCCAAAACCAATTAGCATCTTTCTTGTTGAAACGAGGGAATGACACGTCCTCGTTCTTCTGGAGCCCGTAGATGTCATAGAAGACAAACAAAGGCAATGAGTAATGCTTCGTATTAAGAAAGAATGTCAAGACACCTTCACTTACCATTGGTGCCTTTGGGTCTTGGTACATAAGACGACATGTGGCAATGAACTCCTCTTAGGATAGGTGTAGTGGCAAAGTTGCCACAATCTCCTGAAACCTATCCTCTGAAAGAAGGCAATGGTATCTTCCAGCAGCCTAAGATTATCCAACGCGGTTGTGTCTCCCACAAGCGTTGGTGCAATTTGAATCCTCCTCATGTCCGCGAGGAACTTAGTATCGTGAGCATCCCACTTCCCGGTTATTGGTCGATTTTTGGGGTCTTTTGCAAGAGCGGCTTTGCTCTTGGATACATGTCTCTATTGATCAAACGAGCGATTCATATCATCCTCTTCGAGTTGGCGCTCAACCACGCCTCTAGCCTTAGTCTTTCCCATTGCCTACACGCATAGAAAAACATTCATATCATAAGGCAATGTAGGAAGATATCAAGAAGTCATAACAACAACACTTCTTGACAATAATGGTGAGTCAAAAATCATGATTTTTCGTTTCAACAATCAATTTCCAAGTTCATAAAAATTTTCTTTGTAACTCCATCACAACATCAATGGCCAAATTTCTCAACAATGGAGATTATAACTCAATGATAACTCCTCTATAACGCCTCAAACATGAGCTTATTGCGTAGAATTGGAACCACAATTCTTTTTCAAACCTTGGGCGTTTTTCATCAATGATGAAAAACCCAAGTTCTAAATTCATGCTTAATCAAGCAATTAACACCTCAAACATGTTCTCTAAGCCATTCTATACAATAATCTAGCATCAACACCACATTTAAGCACATGGAATTCAATGGAAAGGTGAATCTTCTTCACTAAAAATCGAGTTCAAGAAATTGTGAAAGAGGTTCATACCTTTGCCAAGAGAACAAGGGAATACTACAAATGGGTAGAGCTTGAAAAACCCTATGAAATGGAACCAAAAATTGTTTGATTTGAGCAAGGGATGAAGAAGTTGTGTTTTGATGGAGGTGTGGCTATGGAGTTCTCATACACGATGGGGAAGAAGAAGTGTGAGACAATGAGGGTTTTGTTTTAACAAAAATCGATTTTAACATGTGTGAGGCCGGTTTAGGTTAGTTAAATGATTCATTTTCGGTTCAAAAACTAAACCAAAAGCATCTTACCATGTGGATCGATCGATCTCTTACACTTTGTTTAGTGATCGATCGATCTCTTACTCTCTATTTACGTTTTCATGTTGAGAGTAATCGGTTGGTATGGTGATCGATCGGTCTTGTTGTCTAATGCAAATTCGGATCTTATTTTTCTCATTTGGATCGATCAATTTGGTCGGTGATCAATCGATCTTGGAGCTTTGGGTCTTGCTGAGACGTTCTGATCGATTGGACTAAATGAGATCGATCGATTGATTAGGCTCTGGTTGGTTGATGGCTGGATCGATCGATCGATATGCATAATCGATCGATCCACATGACCCAGACAACAAGTTCCCATTTGGATCGATTACACACACTTGCGGATCGATCGATCATGTTGGTGATCGAGCAGAAGTAGCTTCGAAACCTTACATGTAAGAAACTAAAGCCAAACGTCAAAAACGGAGTGATCAATCCAAAAGATGGATCGATCAACACACAAACACACGAGTATAAACAAAAATTTAAACAAATTGAAGTATGAACAAAACTTTAAAACAAGAATTTAACGGAAGTAGTACAAGTATATAGAAACGTACCTTACGGATTGCCTCCTGCATAGCGCTTAGTTTTGGTCATTAGCTTGACCGTCAAAAAGCATTTAAGCTTTCTCGGGATCCGTTAGAGGGGCATTGGTACCCTCTTCCGATGGGTCGTCAACAAGATACGGTTTTATTTGTTGACCGTTAATGACAAACGGCTTCCCATTTTGATCCAATAAAACTACCGCACCATATGGTCTTATCTCTTTGCCGATAAACGGGCCGGACCATCTAGACCATAGTTTTCCCAGAAAAAAGCTTTAAACGAGAATTGAATAGGAGTACCTTATCATTCTTGGAAAACTTTTTAAGGACTATCTTTTTGTCATGAGGTGCCTTGGTACGTTCCTTGTAAATCCGGGAATTCTAATAAGCATTCAAACGAATTTTGTCTAATTCGTTGAGTTGAAACATACGCTTCTCTGTCGCCGACTTGAGATCAAAGTTCATGAGTTTTGTAGCCCACAACACCTTGTATTCCAACTCAACCGGTAAGTGACAAGACTTGCCATAGACAAGGTTGAATGGTGTTGTACCAATGGGGGTTTTGTAAGCGGTTCTATACGTCCAAAGAGCATCGTCAATCTTTGAAGCCCAATCTTTTCTAGATTTCCCCACGGTCTTCTCTAGAATTCCCTTGATCTCTCGGTTAGAGATCACCACTTGCCTGCTAGTTTGAGGATGGTAAGGCGTGGTCACGTTATGTTTAACCCCATGTTTCGTCAACAAATTCTCAAAATCCTTGTTGATAAAATGTGTGCCACCTTCGCTTGTCACCACTCTTGGTACCCCAAATCTAGGGAAGATGATCGTTTCACGTTATTGGTAGGACTAGCAATCGTTTCCACCCATTTAGAAACGTAATCCACAACAACTAGGATATACTCGTTTCTATATGATGACGGGAAAGGTCCCATAAAATCAATGCCCCATACATCAAAGATTTTAACTTCTAGAATGAAGTTCTGAGGAATCTCGTTTCACTTGCTGATATTCCCTTTTCGTTGACAATCATCGCACTTAGACATAAATTCATGAGCGTCATAGAACAGCGTAGGCCATCAAAAACTAGCTTGGAGGACTTTTGTAGCAGTCTTGAAAGAAGTGAAATGACCTGCATAATCAGAAGCATGGTAGTGGTAAAGAATGCCATTTACTTCGCTTTCGGGAATACACCTTTTGTACAAGCCATCTTTGCACCATTTATAGAGAAACGGTTCATCCCAATAGAAATTCTGAACATCTTTCAAGAACTTCTTCCTTATATGGCCCGTAAACTCTGGTGGTGGAACATCGCACGATCAATAGTTCGCAAAATCTGCATACCAAGGCAATCCACCATCACCCGTATGCAATGTCATAAGCTCCGTGGTTCTCATTTTTTGAGTTCTCTCTACCTCTAAGAGATAACCTTCTTCAACTGAAGTGAGTTCTTCACCCGGTAAATCAGCAACCCCATTTTCTATGCCCTTCTTATCTTTTATTTCCAAATCAAAATCTTGCAGCAAGAGATTCCACCGCAACAATCTTGGTTTGGCATCCTTCTTTGATAACAAATACCGCAATGTAGCATGATCAGTGTGAACGATAACTTTAGATCCAACTAGGTACGATCTAATCTTTTCAAAGGCATAAATAATCGCCAGAAACTCTTCCTCGGTGGGGGCATAGTTGGTTTGTGCTTCATTCAAGGTGCGGCTAGCGTAATATACAGCATACAACTTCTTTTCTTTCCGCTGGCCCAAAACAGCACCAATAGCATGGTCGCTAGCATCGCACATTATCTCAAAACGTAATTCCCAATCTGGTGGTTGCACAACAGGAGCACTCACAAGTGATGCCTTGATAGAAAAGAATGCCTTTAAACAGTCTTCATCGAACTCAAACTTTTGATCCTTGCACAAAAGTTGAGTCAATGGCCTAGCAATTTTGGAGAAGTCTTTGATAAACCTTCTGTAGAACCCAGCATGTCCTAGAAAGCTTCTGATACCTCTCACTGAATTTGGCGGTTGCATTGCCATCATAACCTCAATCTTGGCCTTATCAACCTCAATTCCATTCTCCGAAATTCTATGACTAAGTACAATCCCATCTCTCACCATGAAATGACATTTCTCCCAATTAAGAACTAGATGCTTGTCCATGCAACGTTGAAGAACCCTGCACAGATTAGACAAACAAACAGAAAAAGATGTGCCAAGCACAAAGAAGTCATCCATGAAAACCTCCATGATGTCCTCAATCATATTAGTAAAAATTGACATCATACAACGCTGAAAGGTTGCTGGAGCGTTACATAATCCAAATGGCATCTTTCGATATGCAAAGGTACCATAGAGATATGTGAAAGTGGTTTTCTCTTAATCATCAGGGTGTATTGGAATTTGAAAGAATCTCGAATACCCATCAAGAAAACAATAGTAAGGATGGTTTGCTAGTCTTTCTAGCATTTGATCAATGAATGGTAATAGAAAATGAGCTTTTCGGGTTGCAGCATTAAGTTTCCGGTAATCAATGCACATCCAATGTCCTGTGATAGTTCTTGTTGGTATTAGTTCATTTTTATCGTTTTGAATCACAATGACACCTCCTTTCTTAGGTACTACATGGACATGGCTTACCCATATACTATCAGAGATAGGGTAAATAACACCCGCATCTAGAAGTTTCATTATCTCTTTCTTTACAACATCTCTTAGATTAGGATTTAACCTTCTCTGATGTTCTATAGATGTCATAGATTCATCCTCTAGATATATCCTATGCATACAAAGGTTTGGAGAAATTCTTTTTATGTCATCAAGAGAGTATCCCAAAGCTTTTTGATACTTTTTTAATTCACATAACAACAAGGCCATCTCCACATTGTTCAGTTCAGCATTGATTATAACAGGGTAAGTAGAATTAGGACTGAGAAACAAGTACGTTAGCCCTGTGGGAAGCGGTTTGAGCTCTAGTTTTGGTGCATTGAATTCACTCCAATCATTAGTCTCCTTTGCAATCTCTTTAACCAATTCCTCACTAGAATCCAGAACTCTAGCAAAACCCGTTATCTCTTCTCTAACATACCCAAACTGACTTTCTTCTATAGTTAAGGCAATCTGTAGAGGATTTTCAGTGTTCAACTCTTCTAACAATTCATCAGCTAGTTCATCCATTATATCAACCCAAAAAGCTTGACCCTCAATGGTGGGTTTTTTCATAACATCTTCATATCAAACTGTTGCTCAATGTCTCCAATATGCAGTTTGATATGTTTTTTTCTCACATCAATTAATGCACTAGCATTGTGCAAAAATGGTCTACCAAGTATAAGCGGGTCTCTTGGCTCCTCATCAAGATCCAACACAATAAAATCGGTAGGAATGTAGAAATTACCTACTCGCACGTGAACATCTTCAGCCACTCCAATGGGAAACCGAACAAAACGGTCTGCTAGAACAAGTGAGATTCTCGAATGCTTAAAATTGTTGATCCCCAAGCGTTTTGAAACTGACAAAGGCATTAAACTCACACTTGCGCCCAAGTCACAGAGACATCTCTCAAACATTGTCTCACCAATTCTGCAGGGCAACACAAAACTATCCGGGTTTTCTTTCTTTTTAGGTATAATGTTCTGTAGAATTGCACTACACTCATGGGTAATCAATAAAGCGCCTTCCTCTATGGTTTTCTTTTTAGACAAGATGTCTTTAAGATACTTCCTATAGAGAGGAATGTTTTGTACCAACTCAAGAGAAGGAAGCTTAAACTGAAGTTGTCTCATAATGTCATCAAAGTGAGCATACTCCTTTTCTCTTTGAATCTTTCTTTGGCGCCCAGGAAATGGCAATTTAGGAATGTATGGTGGCGGAATGATTTTCTCAACAGTAGCATCTTCAATGATGTCATTTTTAGCTTCATCATTAAGCACTAAAGGCTTTGCATTTGACTCTCCTTCAACCATTTTTTCTTCGGGTTTTTCAGAAACGTCAATCTCCTTCTCTTTCTGTAAAACCGGTTCCACTTGTTTTCCACTCCTTAGAGTGATAACATTGACAAACTCCTTGCCATGGTTGTAGTCTTTCGGGTTCGGGACAGATTTGCCTGGAAGAACCCCAGGTGGTCTTGTAGAAGAAGAGGCGGTTTGAGCTACTTGATTTTCAAGTGTTCTGACATGTGAAGTTAATGCATCAAATTTGCCTTTAAGGTCACTGTATTGGGTGTCCGCTCTGTTTTGTCCATCAATAAGTTATTTCATCATTGCTTTCATTTTATTGTCTTGAGACGGTGGAGGTGCTACATAAGAGGGTTGTGGTGCTTGATAACCTCCTTGGAAGTTACTGAATTGCGGCCTTTGTTGATTACCGCCTTGGTAATTATTGTACTGAGGCCTTTGTTGAAAATTTCTTTGACCATATCCAGCGCCTCGGTTTAGCCCTTGATTCACAAACGGTTTGTTGAAATTCCCTTGATTAGACACAAACTCTTGTGATTGTTGAAATTGTTGTCCTTGAGGCTTTTGTTGATTTAGGTAAATTTGATCCTGAGGATTCTCAACATTGGTGCTTCTGTACGATAGGTTGGGATGGTTTCTGTTGTTTTGGTTGAACCTTCTGTTCTGATAATTCCCTTGACCGTTCACGTAGTTCAACTCAGCTTGCATATCCTCAAAACCTTCTCCCTCACACTCTTGTGAAGATTGACCTTCTCCGATGTCCTCACAGTAGTTAACTCCTCATTGATCTCTTCTCAAAAGTTGTTCAACCTTTGCAGTCAATTCCGAAATCTGCTTTGATTCCACTGTTCTACTGCCCCTCAAGGTTCTATCATAGTCAACACAGTGGTTGCTATTGCTAGCTGTAATATTCTCAATCAAGATTTGAGCTTCACCCTTGGTTTTTGTCATGAAGTCCACATTACTTGCAGTATCCAAAGCCATCTTGTATCTCTCATCAACTCCTCTATAGAACGTGTTGATAAGTGATTCGGGAGAGAACCCATGGTGAGGGCACTCTCGCTTGTAGTCTTTGATCTTTCCCATGCTTCATGAAATGATTATGTACCGCCTTGTTGGAAATTTCAAATCTTGCTCCTCAATAAGGTCGTTCTTGCTTGAGTGAAATATTGACCCAAGAACGCAGCCTTATACTCATTCCACATACGAATGGAGTCCCTCTCCAATGACTTGAACCAACGGTGTGCTTTGTCACTTAGAGAAAACGAGAACAACCTGCATTTCACAGCAGCATAATGCACTCCATTCATCCTCGTTGTGCTACACACATCTTTAAAATTATCCAAGTGATACACCAGATTCTGAGAAGGTAGCCCAGGAAACTGGTTTTGCTTAACAAGAGCCAACAACCCTGGTTTGATATCAAAGTCATTTCTGTTGATTGGTGGATATTGAACACCACCGCGGTACATTTGAGCATTTGGAGCATCATGCTCTCTCAAGGTCCTACGAACAGGGGCAGGTCTTGGATTATACGCAGTTGCGTCTCCACTAATAGGGGGATGATTGTTTCCAGCAGGGGGATCTTGCAACCTCCACCATTATCTCCATCATGTGGTGGAAATTCCGGTGGCAAATCATTATTTCCTTGACCAAAGTTGGCCATTTCAGCCATTTCTTTAGCTAGTCTTTCTCTTCTTCTTTCTCTTTCAAACCTCGCAAGGTTTTCATGATATTCTACAAGTTGTGACGTGCCTTGGCTGCGGGTCATACACCTAAAAACACCAAAGAGACAAGAAAAAGGTTGGTTAATAACTGAAAATAAAAATGCTCAAGTCTAAAAACTAGTCTTAAATCTTTAGATAACGCAATTGGTCCCCGGCAATGGCGCCAATTTGATTGTATCCTTCTGTATGATACTAATTTTACTCGATACAACTAACCATTAGGTAGTATATACGAGGTCGAACCACAAGGACAAATGGTTATACTAAAAACTTACGGGATTCATTCTTAGCTAAAATCTTGAGTTTTAGTTTCTTTTTGTAACTTGTAAACATGAAAGCAATTTATAGCGATAATGAGAATGATGATTTAAAAGCATTGGGCATTAAGGTTTTCCGGGGAATTCTAGACTAACAGAAAAACTAAAATGAACTAAGCTCAATAAGTTACAGAACCGTTCTAGAACATGAACATAAGGTAGACTAACCCAGTGTCGTGGCACTAATCTCTAAATTCGATTATTCAAAAACTAAAATGTCGTTTGATTCCTCCTAACCGAATTAGCATTAACAAGCGAGTTCATTGAGTTCACAATACTTCCTAACATCAACTACCGTTGGCTAGGAGCATATTGCTCATAAACACATGGATCAAAGAACTTCAAATTCACTTTTGGTGCATGAACTTCTCTAGGTTTAAGAATTAGTAGATCAAGCTAATTCTAGCATTATGATTGTATGAAATGAAGAACCTAAACATATGAAAGCTATAAACATTCAATCTAACGCATCAATCCTAAATTCCCCTATGAACCCTCAACCCCAATAAAAGTCTACTCACACATAGCTAAGGCAAAATCTAAAACCATAGAAGCATTAATATTGAAAAGACAAAGAGATTAAGAGTAGAATTAAGAAAACTTCTTCAATATATAAGATTGGTGTTCTTGATGTTCTTGGTGTTCTTTAGAGTAAAAACTAGAGAGAGATGATTAAAACTTAGATAAAAACATGATAATGAGATATGTTGCCCACTTAGAGTATTTATGTTTGTTTTTACACACTTTTTGCACACTAAAGTCAAGATAAAACACTGTTGTTGGCTGTCACAAGTGTGGATCGATTGGTTTGGTGTAGGATCAATCGATCTAAACTTGAAGGTCTTGGACGTCAAGATGGGGATCGATCGGTCACCTCTTTGGACTAATCGATCTAATGCCTCCTGGTATTGTGTGGAGAACTAGATCGATCGATCTTGGTGAGTGATCGATTGATCTCTTATTCCTTTGATCGGGTGGAGAACTAGATCGATCGATTCTGGAGTCTGATCGATCGGTCTTGAGAAGCCAGTGATCGGATGAGGTTGTGGATCGATCGATCCTTCTGTGGATCGATCGGTCCAAATGTTCTTCTTGCATTAATCCTCCTTAACACGACCTGAACATGCTCTATAGCGCTCCTTTCCAGCAACGTTTCTGTATCCTGTACAAGACTCAAAACAAAACTGAAAACACGCAAAAACAAACAAAAACAAGACTAACAACACAAAAACGGATTAAAAATGATGTACAAAAATGTGTAAAAACGCAACATATCAGTGTAATAGAAAACATAGATAATTGGGTGTGGTTGTGAGGAAGCTTAAGGCTGATTTAAGACTAATGGATGGTGAAGGTTATATCATAGTCTCTGATCGTCATAAGGTAACAACCATTCTTCATTTAGTGATGTTTGTGTTATGTATTTATCAAGAATTAATAACTTCTGCTTTTTGTTTCAGAGATTGATCCGAGCTGTTGAGTTACAGCAACCAAGGATTGAGCACAGAATGTGTGTCAAACACATCTATAGAAACTAGAAGAAAAATCATGGGAAGAATAAAGAGATGAAGCCTTATGTTTGGGATGTGGGATGAAGCTACGATAAGGCTCAGTTTAAAGCAAACATGACTAGGTTGTTCAACTATGATGTGTCTATCTGGCGTGATGTTGTCAAGTCAAAACCAAGGACTTGGTGCAGGGCGTTCTACAAGCTAGGAGATTACTGTAAAGATGTTGAGAATAAATCGACATAATCCTTTAATAACCCAATAGTGAAAGCTATGAACAAACCATTTTTACCAATGCTTGAGACCATCAGGACACTAGCAATGCTCTGGATTGCCAAGAGATCTGCTATCTCTCATGATTACAAAGGGAGATGCACGTCGTATGTGGCTAATTTCCTTGCAAAAGAGCTCGAGAAAGCCTCAGAATGCAAGATTAGAAGACGCACTAATGGCATGTATGAAACTTCGCTTAGTAGTTGTTCTCATCGGATAAACTTGAGTGAGAGGACTTGCACTTGTCGAAAATGGGACATATGTGGCATTCCTTGTAAGCATGCTTATGGAGTAATTTTGCACAAGAAGGTTGAGGTTGAAGATTATGTGTGTCACTGGTTTTGGACAACTATGTGGAAGAGGAGCTACACAGAAGGACTAGTCCCACAGAGTGATCCTGCATTTCATAATGTGCATATACCATCTGAACCACCGCAGCCTGGGAGGAAAAAAGTAAGGAGGATAAAAAGAGGAAAAAGGGAAAAAATGAGTCTCCTTTGAAGAAGACACCTGATCAGTTGAAAAGGGTAAGGCATTGTGGTATATGTGGTGCATCTGGTCACAATTGCAGGTTTCATAAGAAGAAGACGTGTAACGCCCGTGTTTCGAGAAGTGGGTGTCGAGCGACACCAAGAGCTGGTGTCGATCGTCACCGGCGTGTTTGTCGAGAAGTTTTGGCTTGGAGGCTCGATGTCGAGCGACACCAGAGGGAGCTGTCGATCGACACCAGCAGGTTGCGTCTGTGGCTTGGTGTCGAGCGACACCCGAGGCTGGTGTCGATCGACACCAGTGTTGGCGAGATGCGGTTGTTGGCTTTCTTTCTCTTAAAACGCGTTTTCTTCTTTCCTCTTTCTTAGTTCTTCGGAGTTTTTGTCTTTGAGACTTAGAGAGAGAGCTAGAAAAGCTGTGAAGGGGGAAAACGTGAGGGTTAAGAGAGATCTTGATCCTTGAGAGTGAAAGGAAAAGTTGAGCTTGGTTTAGCTTGGGGAAGAGAAGAGATCGAGTTGTTGAGCGTGGAAGGAGAGTGAAGTCGTCAGCTTCATCGTGGTGTTGTTCTTGGGTCTTTGATTCGTCTGAATCTAAGGTGAGTGCGTGACCTTCAGTTGATCTAAGCAAAGGAGAAGGTTTGTTGTGGTTTACGGTTGATTTTCGTATTGTTGATAGGATTGCTAGATCTTTGGTTTGTGTTGCTTGTTTCTTGTTGCTGGGTATTGGGATAGTGTTTAATCGTTAGTAGGAAGCAAGTTTGAGGCTTAGAAGTGGCCGATTTGGTCGTGTGCGGCCGTGGAAGAAGCCAGAATGGAGTTGCAGGCGTTGAGTTTCAACCGACACCAAGCGTTGGGTGTCGATCGACACCAGCATCTGTAGGGGTTTCTTTCCTTGTTTGGTTGAGTTTGAGGCTGTTGTTATATTGTGTGTTCTTCCATTGCTTGTGTGTATAACTCGTTGAAGAGAGGATCGCCTCGGTAAGTATTTTTGGTAATACTTACGCATCTCTTTGTGTTTTGAGTGCAGGTAAAGATCAAGTGTGATCGTGGAATCAAGGCGTTGAGGAGGGGATGATTTAGAACTCGGGTATTGCGTGTGGTGTGTTGAACTTTTAGATATGTCTGTTAAACTCGAATATTGCGTTTGACGGTTGTTTGGTGTGTTTTGAATAAGATCAAGTCTTATTATGGTAATTACGTTTTTGGTTATAATTAGTATGTATGGGCGTCTTAATTATTGTAAAAAAAAAAATGGGTGTGGTGGTTTTAAGACGTCTCATAACTTTGAAGGAGAAACTACTCAAGTCACTGACACTCAAGGCACTGGGACTCAAGTTGAACCGTCTCAAGGAGTTGTCAGTCAAGGATGAATGAGATTAGAAGATTATGAGGTGTAAGATTAGATGAAGATGGGTCTGCTTTTGGTTTTTCTTTAGATTAGGACTAACTCGGCTATGTCTCTGTTTTTTGTTTTGGTATGACTATATGTTTTTGGTTGCTGTTTTACATTGCTATTTGGTAATGTCTTAACATTAAGATGTTCAACTCGGCTTGTGTACTAGACTATTTTGCTTTGAACCAATTTATGCATATTGAATGCATTTTGAAATCCAAATTCTCTCTGTTTTGAGCAATAACAAGAACATAATAATAACAAGTGAAATAGATTATGGATTTGTGTTACATAACAATACCACAACACAATCGAATCATTAGGCAAAAGCCCATACCCTACAATAAACACAATCGATTCAACTCATCACTTTACTCAAATCAAGCATGATCATACATCCAACAATAATAGCAATCATCATTTTCTTCATGCTTGATTTGGATTCCAACACTACATCTTCTACCCTCTCAAAAATCTATTTCTCTAACTTTATTTGCATCCTCTCAAAAACCATGTTCTGGTGCTCCATACTCTCTGTTGTAATCTCTGTCACGTTTTGTTGAAGTATTGTCAAACAAAGCGGTGTGCGACAAGGCCATCCATAAAGAGTGTCAAATGGTGGCATGCCTATGCTCGAATGATAACTATTGTTGTAAGCAAACTCTACCGAAGGTAAATATTTTTCCCAACTGCCTCCCCAATCCAACATACAAGCTCTAAGCATGTCCTCCAACGTCTGAATTGTCCGCTCAGATTGACCATCTGTCTGATGGTGATATGTTGTACTCAACTGCACCTTAGTCCCCAAAGCTGTCTGAAATGTTTTCCAAAACAATGATGTGAACTTTGGATCCCTATCAGAAACAATGCTCACTGGAACTCTGTGACATCCCACTATCTCATCAATATACTTCTATGCTAAGCATTCTGCCGTGTCGTTTTTATTCACCGCTAGAAAATGAGCTAACTTTGTAAGTCGATCCACAATTACCCAGATTGCATCTCGCTTACTTGCTGTTCTTGAAAAGCCAGTGACAAAAACCATAGTCACCTTATCCCATTTCCACTCTGGCAATGGTAAACCCTGTAAAAGTCTGCTCGGATTCATGTGTTTCGCTTTTACCAACTAACAAGTCGTGCACTTTGCTACACAATCTGCTACTTCCCGCTTCATTCCACTCCAATGATAACGCCTCTTCAAGTCCCGATACATCTTGGTAGAACCTGGATGAATGGCAAAACGTGACTGGTGCGCTTGTTTCAAGATCTCTTCCTTTAGATCTTTATTATCTAGAACGCACACTCGAGCTTTGAAAATAAAACGTTCCATTCTCTATAGTGTGATAACCGCCAACTTTAGTTTCGCTGATTTTCTTAGGTCTACATCTCCTTTTTTTGCCTCACGAATCCTCTATAGTAAATTAGCTTGGTTTACAGCTTTCAAGCCCACAACATCATCATCAACAGAAGCTTCACAAATATTAAGACTTGATAAAACTGAAACAAGCTCTTCCACCTCTTTCGTTCCACTCACATCATCTCTTCTCCTACTTAATGCATCTGCTACCAGATTAGCTTTTCCTGGATGGTAAGCAATATCCAAATCATAGTCTGCAAACAACTCCATCCATCTCCTCTACCTCAAATTCAAGTGTAATTAATAGAGTAAAAATATACTTCAGATCTTATGATTAGTAAATACTTGCCTCTTCTCTCTGTATAAGTAGACTCTCCAAACCTAAAGAGCAACAACCACTGCAGCTAACTCCAAGTCATGAGTAGGATAATTAATCACATGTTTCCGCAGCTGCCTCGATGCATAAGCAATGACTTCACCATCCTGCATAAGTACACATCCTAAACCAGTTCCTGATGCATCAGTATACACCACATATGGTACTCCAACCTTCAGTTATACCAATACAGGTGTCTGAGTTAAGTGATCTTTTAACTTCCCAAAACTAGTTTAATAGCCTTCTGATATGTTGTGTTTTTAGTGTCTTATGTCTGTTATTTAGTTATTTTTTTGAGTCTTTTGTCGTATCTTTGTCCGTGTTTTGTATTTTTTGGTCGAGTCTTGAGTCTTGTACACGTTTGCGGGAGTTTTGCGGATATTCAATTACTTCATGTTTGTTCAGGTGAAAGTTTGGGCATAAGGAGGGAAAGCTGTCAATGGACCGATCGATCCATCCTTCAGACGTAGGAGGCATTTTCCACTTGACGCTGCAAGATCGATCGATCCACCCTTGGACCGATCGATCCACCTTTCGGAAGTACGAGACATTTTCCACCTGACGCTGTCGGACGATCGATCTACCCCTCGACGTACGCGGTATCTTAACTTGGTAATGTCGGACCAATCAGTCCACCTTTGGATCGATCGATCTGACATTCTCGGACAAGATTTCATTTTCCTAATACACTTAGGATTTTCTATTTTTGTAAAGGGTATAAAACCCTAAAGACCTAGTTTTATCTCTGTACGTTTTTTACATGTTTTACGCTTCTCTTTTGCTTTTGGAGAGCTTTCTATTGCCTTTGTAAGCTACTGCCCTTGGGTTAGAGATTCATCTATATTGACACTTTGGAAAAGATTCCTAAACCCTTTTTACTTTACTTAATCAATTATCTTATATGCTTTTATCTATGTCTTATGTTGTTCCTATTGCCATGTGTGAGTAGTCTTTTAATTGCTTTTTAGGGTTCTAAATAGGGGTCTAATGTTTGATGGTTAGATCGATTTTAGGATTTCTTATCCTCAGGGTTATGTGATTCACATGCTCTTAATGCTAGAATAAGCTTGATCTCCCTATTGTAGATTCTAAGTTTTTCTATGCATCGAAAGTGTTATAGATAGGTTGAACTAGTGTGAATTGAGCAATGTATGTATAGCCAACGAGAGCTGAAGTTAGAACGCACTATGAACTTAGTGGACTTGATTGTTAATGCGAATTTGACTAGGAGTAGTCGAATTTAGTTGCTAATGCCTTGAGAGAGGGTTAGTCTAATTTCGTGATCCATGTTCTAGAATGGTTCTAATTGTTGAATTCCATGTTTCTATATTTCTATCATTCATTGATCTCTGAAATACTCTATGACCCCATGCTTTTATCATCCGCTTAATCAAGTTTAATTATTGCGTTTTTATTTTACAAGTCTGAAACCAAACAAACTTCCTTACGTTTTAGCTAATTACGAATCTCACAAGTCTTTAGAGTACCATTGGTCCTTGTGGATCGACTCCGTATGTATATACTACCTTGCGGTTAAGTGTATCGGGTAATTACTCGAGCAATCAGCTTCTATCCACTCAAACTTTGCTTCTTTACATGTCAACTGCGTCAACGGTTTGGCTATGCTGGCAAATCCTTCTATAAATTTCCGAAAATAACCAGCAAGTCCAAGAAATCTACGAACTTCTGTGGCATTTTTGGGTCTAGGCCAATGAGTGGTAGTCGTGATCTTCTCCGGATCCACAGCTACACCTGCTTCTGAAATAAGATGACCCAAAAATCCAATCTGTCTTTACCAAAAGCTGCACTTCGCTGAATTCGGAAAAAGCTGATGATCCCACAATTTCTGTAATACTACCCTTAGATATCCGGCATGCTCTTCTTCACTTTTACAATAAATCAAAATGTCATTGATGAACACAATGAAAAACTTGTCCAGACACTCTCGGAAAAGGTTATTCATGAGCTTCATAAAAGCTGTGGGAAAATTCGTAAATCCAAAAGGCATCACCACGAACTTATACTGTCCAGAACGTATTCTGAAAGCCGTTTTCTTCACGTCCTCCTCAGCAATAGCAATCTGATGATAACCCGACGCCAAATCAATTTTTGTAAACCACGATACTACTTGTAGCTGGTCCAACAACTCGTCACCTTATTCAGTCCATGGTAATCTATGCAAAGTCTGAAGTTCCATATTTCTTCTTCACAAATAAAACACTCCATGGAGAACTACTTCGCCTCACAAATCCCTTATCGGTAATATCCTCTAACTGCTTGTTTAGTTCAGCCATTTTTGCTGGCGCTAACCAATAAGGTGCCTTAGATAATGGAGCGGTCCCTGGCTCCAACTCAATAGTGAAAGCATCTTCCCTTTCTGGTGGCGGTCCTTTGAGTGGTTTAAAAACATCTGCAAACTCTTCTGCTATAGGAATGTCATCCAACTCTAGTCCTGTATCTCCTCCCTCAATAGAGATTTTCGCCAAATAAGCTTTAGGCCCCTTCCACTGTAACTCATCTCCTTGAATCATCGAAATGATAAGAATCCCGTTATTAGTTATAACTCCCTGGAATACCAAATTTCTTTTAGCTCAATTAATAATGACATGTGCTCCAGGATAGTCTAAATTTGCCTTATGTCTCTTCAACCAGTTTATACCAACGATCACTTCGTAGTGCCTCATTTCCATCTCAAGAAAATTTCCCAGCAGCTCCACTCCTTCTTTGTAAAGTCAATTCTGGAATCCCAACTCCTTGCCAAATTGGGGCTCACAAAACAATGCGTAGTATAGGTATAGGTAGCAACTTCTCCAATAAAAATCGATCCTACATAGGTTTTTAAACTAAGCAACCCACAAGCACAAAGTACCACATGCAATTACTAACAACCAAAAGAAACCACGTAAAAGCTTAGATGAAAACTTACCAACGATCGGTTCTGCGCCATCCTCGTCTGCTACAGCATATACTCAAGGACCAACTGCTTGCCTCTTGGTAGGTGGCGGCATAATTCCTCGGCTCTGATTTCCTTGCTGCCCCCTGTCGTATTCACTGTGGCCTCTTTTACGAAATGACCCGGCTGTCCACACCTCTTGCGGTTATTGTCTCTCCCTGGGCAATTAAACCATGTATGACCAGCTCTCCCACAATGGTAACATTTTCCAAAAGCACCCCAAGACATTCCACCATGCCTTTTGCCCCATTTGACACACTGCTGTAGATTCTGGCTTGATCCTGCACTACGGTTGTCCCAAGTGCGCTTATGAGGTTTCACTACCTTTGCTGCCCTCGTCTGAGTACTCTTAAGGTCCCTACCTTCCTCCTCAATTCCCCTCTCCATCGTAGCAGCCTGTTTGACTAGCTCAACCATGCTAGTACATCCTCGGACAGAGCATCTATTACAGATATTAGCCCTCAATCCTCTTATAAATCAACTCCTGCCCTCCATACTCTCTCACAGAGAACCTCTTAAAATGACTGAACTCATCGTCATACTCTTTAACAGTCTTTGTGCCCTAAGGAAGCTCCAAAAACTCACATTCCAGCTAGTCCATAGCTTCTTGGGGGAAAGTACTTCTTATTGAACTCCTCTATGAAATCCTCCCAGGTAGGCACATAATCAACGGGAAAACTTCTCTCAACATTCCTTCACCAATTATCTGCATCTCCCCTCAAGTAATGCACTATAAGATCCCTTTTAAACTCTTCTGGGAACCTTGCTGACCTGAAATTTTTCTCCAACATCTGTCTCCAATCGTCAGCCCGAACCTGATCAATCCCACCAGTAAAGTACTATGTGCCCATTGTACTCATGAACTTCATTATCTCGAAGTAAAAATGCTCATTTCCTGCTGTCGATGGCGGTGGCGGTGGCTGACGGTGTTAAGGTGCAACAGCTGCAGGTGCTGGTGGTGGCTGACGGGGTGCAGCAGCTTGTGGTGTTGGTGGTGCATACACATGTCAATCCAAAATCTCCCGCATCATGTTTCGGAGCTCTTGCATCTCCTCACGATTTGCAGCAATCGCTGCCGCATGACCGACTGCAGGGATCTCTTGTGCTGGTAGCTGATCTTGCCCAACAGCTGGTGCATTCTCTACTTGGTTCCCTCTAGGGTTTGCAAGACGTACCACTGCTCTTCTCTTTGGTGCCATTCTCTTTTTCAAATAACTTAGCCTTCCGGGTCAGCACCGGTCTGGCTTTAACCTCCGCTCTGATACCAAATTGTCACACCCGTTTCGATGATCATTTGACACAACGTGCTACTTGCCTTACTAGGCCCTTTACTTTATTTCATTTTTCTCTATAAAACATGATTAAATACTTCATACTTCCCGGAAAAACTATTATTTATTAAAAACAAAACCTTCAAAATAATTTGTTTTAACCATCTCATGAACTAGCTTAAAACCATCATAAGTATTATATAAATCCGAGTCTAAAGTGAACAGAAAGTAAACGATAAAATTAAATAAAACCCAAGATTCTCGAAATCACACCACAAAGCGAGACGGACTTGCTCAACTACTCAAGAATCTCACCCTGACCTGAGGGAAAAAAAGAGGGTCTACACTGCCCATTGAAACATAACATCACAAATATACTTTCACACAACTTCCATTCAAAAGCATAGAATCAAACAACAAGCATATAGCCTACACTTTCGTGTCAAAATATAACATTCAAACTTTCTTTTTGATCACAGCAAAATATTTTACTTCATTTTGGGTTTAGCAATTTTCACTTATAGCTCCAAACCTCATTTTTGGAAGACCACGTCCCATAGCTCAATTCTTCCCGTACTGCTCGTCAGCGGTTAATGACCTGCAATGAACACGTCGGTCCATTACAGTCCAACATCCTCAATCTCATTTCCACTTAGTGTTATTATTATTCTCATTCCCAATCTTTCTCAATAATTTCTCACATCCACACAAAAAAAGTACGTCTCGAAACGTTAAGCAAATCAACATGCATCTCACGTCATCATTTATCACATTATCAAGCAACAAGCATCAATGCACATCAATGTATAATTTTTTAACAACCTAGTAATCAACAATCAATGTTTAACTCTTTACTAATGAACTTATGGAGTACAAAAGTAGAAAAGTGATACTATGTTTCTACCCGCCCTCACCTGACTTTCGGTTAGAAACGGAACTGGAAGAAAAGGGCTCAAGACGGTTAGCTTAACTCACAACAAAGATCTGAAACTTGCACAAGAAGAAAACTGTTCAAAACTCTAATCTGGAACTTGCAGATCAAGAAAACCAGAGACAAATATCCACAGACTTACTGTTTAAGAAACCAGATGAGATGCCTTGCAGACGAAACGACCAGAAACAACACAGCAGACGACCTAACTTGCAGACGAAGCAAGCAGAAACCACACAGCAGACGACCTAACGTGCAGACGAAGCAAACAAAAACCACACAGCAGACGACCTAACTTGCAGACAAAGCATCAGATTAATGACTTAAAAATCAGAGACTAGCACTAGAGGAAAACAGATTTCAGTTGGGATTTCCTTACCCAAAAGAACCACGACGGAGGCGAACGGTGGCTTAGGTGGTGATGACTACGGCTGGACGTTACGGTCCATAATGATCACGATCACTTCTCTTCTCCTCTTACACTCGGTTGAAAGAAACCATACAATAACGACAGCTCCGATCTCAACAACAATGAATGATGGTGACTTAAGATCGAGATTTTATGCTTTTCTTAGGTTGAGATCAAGTGAGACGAAGACTACATTATATACACATGTACACGTTCTCGTTAGGGGTTTTTTTTTTTTTTTTTAAGAGGAGATGGGCTTTTAATGGGCCCAAATGGGTTTCACAGCTGTAGTCATATTGTATGTGTTTAGTATTAAAATATATGAATGAGAAGTAAAAAACTTTCAGTAATTAAAATATATAAAATCGAAATAATATTTTTTATTCAAAAATATCTTTTAGATGTGTTTCAGAATTGTTAAGATTTTATTAGATTTGAATTGATATAATTAATAACTTTACAATATATACAAACTGATAGATATGAAATGATCTAGATACGTAAAAGTAATATTTTATTGTTAATCATGAAAAATATGATTTGTCAAATAAGGTTTGTATTTATTCTAGAATGATAAACCATTTTGGACATTTTTTATATTCAGTTGACAGAATATACATTTTTTGGATGCAATTCATGGCGTGATCTCCAATTTCGAAGGTGAATATTTAGTACAACTTTGTCTTAATTTTCATTTTCCATGTTAAAATTCAAATAAAAGTAGATAACCAAATAAGTTTTAAAACAGTAAAAGAGATTAAAATACATATTTTGGATTACATAACTGTGTTTTTGAAAAGAGCAAATGAAAGTCCAAATCCTAGAAATCGATTAATATAACACATGAATCTTTTCATAGGAAAAATATAAATCAGTACTTCATTACTTCTCATTTAGAAGTTTGCCTCTACTACCTCCATATAAACTTCATCTTCATCTTCAGATGTGGATCCACTATCATTCATAAAACCATAGCATCTTAATATATTATGAATAAGAATATTAGATAGAAATGAATCAGAATGAATTTAGGTGAAGTACATGTACTTCTTCTTGTCAATCTCGAAAAAAATTTGATCAATGAAAATTCGAGAAACCCAAATCCAGAAATTATGCAAGGTTTACCTAGCAAAAAATAATGTTGTGAGTAATAAAGATTAACTTAAAAGTTATTACCAAACAATATATGATAACATTTTCAAAGAAAAATGGCCCTATAACATTTGAATTAAGAGATTATCCAAAATCGCAACACACAAATAATTGGTTCATTGACATAGAGGAGATCACCAACTCGTTTAGACCATTTTTTAATATAGTCATCACATGATCTTCCTACTGCAACACACTTCATATATTTACCCTTTACGGAAAAAAAATTGGTTCTTAGGCAAGTTTTATTAAAACTTCTACAAAGGTTACAAAAATTAAGTCTTATCAACACTTTGTTTGAAAACAACTTACTCGGAGTTTTCGACGATGAATGTCACAATTATTGAATCTTATTACTTCCATGCTCATGATATACATAATGAATTCTTCCAATTGCAGAGACATTCATCACCACTCCACATGCATCTAAAAATATCACACCACAAAGATATGTTTTTTTAACATTTTCTTAACTCACAAACACTAATAGGATATAAAGAAAAAATGTATTTAAATATAGATATAAAAGTTGTATGAAAGAAAAATGCATAACTTACTACTAGGAAATTTCTTATTCTCTTCTGAAGCATTTTCGATTTTGGTAGCTGAAGTAAACTGAAAATAATTGCTTCTGGATTTTGGTCTCACATGATCCATTGTTGTTTTAGGAAAACACATGATTTGAAACGAGTGATTAGAGTTTCGAACAGGTTTTGGAGGGCTGATCACCTTGAAGTTTGATAGGAGGTACCACTCTCCTTCCTTGAGGTATTTCTGAAAATCTTCTTTGTAAGTAATTGGCGGAATAGTAGCATCAATCCTACATCCCTTTATCAAATAATCAATTATCTTTAAAGATTTAATGGAGTTGGATACAAAGACCCTTGATTGTGAATCTATTTAAAGATAGTGAAATCTCTTTAACTTTTTCATAAAAGTAAAGAGATTGTGGAAGATATTTAACATATTATAACATTTTTTTTAGAAAATCATGAAATATACACAACTTTTTAGGCTATCTTCTCAAATATGAGTTTTCAAAACTACTTGCATGCTTGATGCAATAAAAATGATTTGATGGATTAGCAGGAGAGAAAATCTTTTTTGGTTTTCAAAATGGTTGAGATTGGTTTTCAATTTTTCAGAAAAAAAATATGGGGAATAAGAAGGAGAACCAGCTTTGCAAGCAAACCAAAGTTATATAGAAATATATAATTTAACATAAAACATCAATTATAATTGTTTAAGTTATTCGTTAAATTTATAAATTTTTAAATATAACATATTTGAATATTAGAAATAGCAATTAGATCAATGTAATTGGGTTATCAAATGAAAATCTTGAGGATAAAAACCAGAAGACTAATATAGAAAACCAATTATTAATAAGCTGTATGACACATAGCATGGGTAGACAAAAGAAACAATTAAAAAAACATAAAACAAACCCATTCATAGTGTTGTGATATAAAGCTTATTATTGTTTGGGAATTCATTTATGAATTTCTTTTATTTTGATAAACAAAAAAAAAATAGAAAACTGATTTCAAAATCTTTCATTGATCTTCTGGTCCTTCTTTATGTCTACTTAGTAACTTTGTTTCCAAACATCTTCCAATTTTTCTTTTTTTTTTTGCCTCCATCATCAATTCAGCCTTGTTTAGTTTTTCCTCCATAATCTTCACAAGACATATGGAGTCCATACAAAGCTTCTTTTGGTGGAAAAATGATCTGAAGGAGAAGCCGAAAAATCACTTGAACGCTTAGAAGAAGGAGTAGTAGTTTCAAATGCATCTTAACTACTAGTAAGAAACAAACTTACCTGATAAAAAAAACAATATTTGTTTTTTGTTATTTACAAAACTAAATATGTTATATGTCGACAATATTTTAACATACATATATATATATAAATGATAAAATAGCATTTTAGTCTCTTTACTATAAATTTCAAACCTCAGAAACTCGATGTAGAATAGTGAGGTTCGATCCAAGGGACCAGCAATACACTCTAATCTTTTGAGATACAAATTCAGCTAAGCGATCAAGTTGGTTTTAATTTTCAGTTGTCACAAATAGCAAGCAAATTAAGTAAAATTGGTTTAAACAAATATTAATAGAAACGTTAGGCTAAGGGAGAATATCTCAGGGATTGGATCATCTAGAACCAAGCAATTATTCAGGACGACAATTCAGAACCAATCTAGAACTCAACCATAGAAATAGGAGGATCCACTGTCGTGGCATCGACCACTTTATCAATCAATCTAATACCTTAAACTGTCGTTTGAGTTTACAAAGAATAATAAGCATTATAGAGGATGGGATCGATTTGTTCACAACTTGCCTTAGCATCAACTTGCCTTAGCATCAACTGTCGTTGGCTAAGGACAAATCGCCCACCTATGATCTTTCAAGCAATTCACAACAATTCTGATGAGTAAATTAAACCTAAAATCAGAGGCTAGGTGATCAAGCTAGTCTAGACATTTAGAACAATGATAGATGAAGATATCAATATATATATAATTCTATTTATGCTTAGTTCATGAATCCCTAATCCCTTCGAACCCCTTAACCTAACTAGAAGAACTACTCAGACATGATAGATCGAACAACAGCAAGAGAGATAAGAGAATTCATGGATAAAATAATGAAAGAGGTAAAGAGTTTAGAAAATTTCTTCAAAGTGTGGAAGACAATCTTCAAATCTTACAAAAACTCAAAACAATGTATCTCCAATTCGTCCTCGAGTTCTCTCTCATCAAAACTTAAAAAAAATCCGATAATAGAAGTGTGGGGCGGCTTGGATTAATTAGGCAAAACCCTAGGTGGTGAAAATTAGGTTTAATGAAAGTTACCAAAAATTGATCTTCCTCGGGAAGAGGTGCAGTGAGCAGGAGCAGGTGTTCCTTTCTTCAAAACTTTTCAAAAAACTTCACTTTCCCTCTATTTTTTCCAATTCTCTTCATGAGCTACAATCCTCCATTCCAGCCACCTTTAGACCTAATATGACTCAAAATAAAATAAAAGACTCGATAAAGACCTACAAAACAAAGGTTAGAATGCGCCAAAAACGCATTATATCAATTCCCCCAAACTTAAATCTTTGTTTGTCCTCAAACAAATTCAAGACCAAGTGAAAGAGAAAGGTTTGAAAACGCGGAAACTCTCTCATCCTCAGTGAACTGAGTAAACAACCCTCAACCTGCAGACCACATAATCCATAATATGAATAGCAAAGCTTTACCAAAACCACTCAACACATTCTCAACCCAGTTCCATTTTCCAAACATAAACTCTTCACATTCATTAAAGGTTGCGTGAGCTTCTCGCTACAAATACTATTTAGAGTAGACGACGCTTAGGGGTTTAAGGCCATTTAGAGGTGGAGTTCAGAGTGTTTAAGGGTTATCCGGCGCTCGTAGAAGATGCAGAATATCGCACAAAATTACAAGAGAGAATGGGTCCATTTTGAGTTCCACATTCTCTAAACCTTTCTTTCCTTCTCAACCTCTCTAACTTCTCATCTAGCCATCATCCTCCTTGGGTACACTCACTGTGCAGAGAGACTCTTTTTCTATTTCACAAACTTACCACACTCTTTATCGTTGATTTTTTTTTTTAACGAGGTTGATGATGAAGAGGGTTTCAATTACAAGCATGTGTCTCTCAGTTATGAAGATTATAAGAGTTGTTGTACATACCCAAATGGAGCTTTTCATTGCCATTCCTTCCTTGTGGATTATTGTTCCACCCATTTGTAAACCATTTTCTGAATGTAGAAGCGGGTGCTCTTATTCGGGAGCAAGTGCTCTGTTCTTCAGGAAGAGTGATTTAGAGGCTGCGTCGATCCATGTCTCTCCGACCCTTTTGCACATATCTGCACATATGACAATGAAGTAACAAGAGTGCAAGAGGTCTGAAAATTAGGTGCCGCTTAAGGGGGGTACAAGCTAAAAATGAGCTAGCTATTCAAGAACAACAAGAGTGATACAAGGAATAAGGAGTCATGAATATGATTCGTTTCCCTAATCTAGTGCCAATAGCGACAGGAGCGGAGGTGAAGAGAGAATAGGGGGGTCAGTTGACCCCACCAATTTTAAAAAAATTATTTTTTTTGAAAAAAATTGAATGACTCCATTTAAAATTTTTTTTGACCCCATAAAAAAAATAAACACAAAACATAATGGACTTACGTTTATGGTAAAAACTAAAATTAAGGTATGATACTAATAGGCTTAAGTTTCTTAAGGATTAAAACTTGGGTTTATATTAAATTTAAGCCCAACTTTTATGGGTTACTATTAAATATTAGTTAACTTTTGTTTTTGAAAAAAAAAATCTAAAACTAAAAAAAGAAAAATTGTCGACAACTTTATGCTTCTATCTTCCTGTGTCGTCTCTCTCTCTCTGCATCCAGCCATCCACCAAGCAATATTTGTTTAAATTTCAGGTTTGATTCTTTTATTTTTTATGCTATACTTTAATCTTCTAATTCATACTTTATGTTTCTATTAAACTAGAGATGATTATGACTCATTCACTCAAATTCATAGAAATATTTAGGGTTTATGTTTATGATCTAGATATCATTAACGTTTACTTTTGTATCTAAAAATAAACTATTTTTTATCAGATAACTAATGAATCGATTTCTGAATCTGAAAAGAAAATCTCCATCAACTGAAGATATTGGTTTAGATGATATGCCATATGATCCCGGTGAAAAAAAAGGAATACTAGAATATCATCCTAGTCAAAGAGATGAGGTACGACACAAATATTTAACTAGAGGACTTTGTCAACCTCGTGGTCATAATTTTAAACAACGACTTATAGCAAATAAACCACGACGGTTTAATCCTTGCTGGTTTGATCAGTATGGTGATTGGTTGGAATACAGTGTGAAGAAAGAAAATGCATATTGCTTGTTATTTGTCCAACGAGAAAAAGAGTGGCAGCATTAGATTTGCCAATTGATAAAACGGCTGAAAGCCCGATTGTAGAGTAGTGAGATTCGTTCAAAGGGATCAGCAATACACTCTAATCTTTTGTAACACAATTTCAGCTAAGCGATCAATAGCAAGTAAATAAATAAAATCGGTTTAACAAATATTAAGTATGCCGTTAGGCTAAGGAGAGTTATCTCGGGGATTAGATCATCTAGAACCAAGCAATTATTCAGGACAATAATTTAGAACCAATCTAGAACTCAACACTAAAAATAAGAGGATCCATTGTCGTGGTATCAACCACTTCATCAATCAATCTAACACCCTAAACTGTCGTTTGAGGTTACAAAGAATGACAAGCATTATAGAGAACGGGATCGATTTGTTCACAACTCGCCTTAACATCAACTGTCGTTGGCTAAGGAAAAATCGCCCATCTATGTTCTTTCAAGCAATTTACAATACTTTTGATGAGTAAATTAAACCTAATATCAAAGACTAGGTGATCAAGCTAGTATAGGCATTAAGAACAACGATAGATGAAGATATCAATAGATACGATCCTATTTGTGCTTAGTTCATGAGTCCCTAATCCCTTTGAAACTCTTACCCTAACTAGAAGAACTACTCAGACATGGTAAATCGAATAACAGCAAGAGAGATAAGAGAATTCATAGATAACGATAATAAAAGAGATAAGAGTTTTAGAAATCTTCTCAAGAGTGTGGAAAACAATCTTCAAGTCTTATAAAAGCTCTCACTCTCTCTCTCTCTCTCTCTCTCTCTCTCCAGTTCTCTCTCAACAGTTCAATAAAAATTTGGAAAAATGGAATGTGTGTGTTTTTGAGGTCTGGGGTGGCTAGAATTAATTAGGAAAAACCCTAGGTGACGAAAATTAGGTTTAATGAACTTCCAAAAATAGATCTTCCGCGGGAGCAGGTGCTCCGTTGAGGAGCGGGTGCTCCTTTCTTCAAAACTTTCCAAAAAGTTTCACTTTCCCTCCATTTTCGCCAAGTCTCTTCATGAGCTCCAATCCTCCATTTCAGCCACCTTTTAGACCTAAAATGACTCAAAATAAAATTAAAAACTCGATAAAAACCTACAAAACAAAGGTTAGAGTGCGCCAAAAACGCATTATATCAATTTCCCCAGACTTAGATCTTTATTTGTCCTCAAACAAATTCAAGACCAAGTGAAAGAGAAAGGTTTGAAACCGCGGGAACTCTCTCATCCTCAGTGAATCGAGTAAACAACCCTCAACCTGCAGACCACATAATCCAGAATATAAATAGCAAAACTTTACCAAAACTTCCCAATACATTCTCAACCCAGTTTCATATTCCAAACATAAACTCTTCACATTCATTAAAGTTTGCGTGAGCTTCTCGCTACAAGCACTATTCAGGGTAGACGACGCTAAGGGATTTAAGGTCATTTAGAGGTGGAGTTCACAGTGGTTAAAGGTTATCCGACGTTCGTAGAGGATGTAGGATATTGCACAAAATTACAAGAGAGAATGGGTCCATTTAGGTTCCACATTCTCTAAACCACTCTTTCCTTCTTTCAATCTCTCTAACTTATCATCTCTCATCATCCTCCTTGGGTATACTCACTGTGCAGAGAGACACCTTTTTATTACACAAACTTACCACTCTCCATCATCAATTTTTATTATTATTATTATATATATATATATATATATTTTGGTAATGATAATGAAGAGGGTTTCAATTACAAGCATGTGTCTCTCAGGCACGAAGACAATCAGAGTTGTTGCACATACCCAAATGGAGCTTGTCATTGTCATTCCTTCCTTGTGGATTTTTGTTCCACCTCTTTGTAAACCATCTTCTGAAAATAGGAGTGGGTGCTCTATAATGGGAGCGGGTGCTCTAGTTTTCAGAAAGAGTGATTTAGAGGTTGCGTCGACCTATTCTCTCCGACCTTTTTGTACATATCTGCACATATGACAGTGAAGTAACAAGAGTGCAAGAGGTCTGAAAAGAGGTACGGTTTAAGGAGGGTACTAGCTAAAAATGAGCTAGCTATTCAGGAACAACAAGAGTGATACAAGGAATAAAGAGTCCTGAATATGATTCATTTCCCGAATCTAGTGCCAATAGCGAGAATAATTTCCGTCAATATTAGGTTCAGTTATAATGAGAGTTTATGTTCTTCTGATGAAACCTGGAAGATAGGATATTGAGGTGTTCCAGCTGTTCCATGCATCCAATATTCTAAAAAAATGGTCACTAGAGAGAGGGTAAAATGCAGGTGGTTAAATAATCATCCTAGAATGAGGTCCTAATTCCCAATAAAGTCTTGACTCAATAAAACAAAAGAAAAACTGATTCAAAGAAAAGAAAACAACCAAAATAAACGAAATTAGTAGCAACTCCCCCAGACTTACTTCACATCGTCTCGGTGTGAGAATAAACCAAGGGAGACAAAGAATTAAAACAGAAGTAAAAACATAAAGGTAAACAAGTTCTTGGTGAATACAAAGTTGTGATAGAGAGGGAGAGCTAATCACTGGCGGTGGCATTGGAGTCCTCGCCATCCTTCTCGGAACTTCCGATTTATGTCTGCTTTGAGTTCACCAATTTTTTTTATTTTTTTTTGAAACAAAAACAACTAAAAATAAAAGTTAGAAATAAAAGAAATCAAAATCAAAGAGTTAGTAAACTTACCAGTGGGTTGCCTCCCACCAAGCGCTTGGTTAAAGTCATTAGCTTGACTCGTTTAGCCATTTTAGGTAAGTCTGAGAGATTGTCTGGTCATGTAGGTGCAACACAAGCAAATTGATGTCGTAAGAAATGAATATCGTATTCAATTAAATGCTTTAATCGATGCTTCTAGATATTTATTGAGACAAAGATTACCTTTTCGTGGTCATGATGAGATAATGGATTCTAGTAATAAAAGGTAATTTCTTAGAATTAGTGAACTATACTGCTGAACAAAGTTGTGCTGAAGAATGCTCCTGGAAATAACCAAATGGTGTCTCATCCAATTCAAAAAGACATTGTTAATTGGTTTTCGGAAGAAGTAGTTAGCTCCGTAGTTCAAGAGATGGATCATGATGTGTTTGCTCTGTTGGTGGATGAATCTGCAGACTGTTCTAAGAAAGAGCAGATGGTTATAGTTTTTCATTTTGTTGATAAATAGGATATAGTGAAAGAGAGATTTGTTGGTCTTATCCATGTGAAGGATACATGTTCTTTATCTATGAAATCTGGAATTGATTCATTGCTTGCTAAATATAGTTTAAGTTTGAAGAAGGTGAGAGAACAGGGCTATGATGGAGCAGGAAATATGAGAGGTGAACTGAATGGGCTGATAACATGATTTCAAGAGAAAGCAGTTCTGCATACTATGTACATTGTTTTGCTCATCAATTTCAGTTGGTTATTGTTGCAATTGCAAAGAAACATTTTGAACTTGTAGATTTCTGTGTTAGTGAATATGGTTGCAGCTTCTTGCAAAAGAAGAGATAAGATGGTAGAAGTTCAGTGGGATACAATTGAAAAGGGAGTAGAGAATGGTGAAATCAAGACTGAAAAAGGACTGAATCAATAGTCTTCACTTCCAAGACCAGGAACTACACGTTGGAGTTCTCATTACACGTTGGAGTTCTCATAATATAACAGTGTTGCGGTTAGTTGAGATGTTTTCTTCTATGAGTAAGGTGCTTGAGTTTGTCGAGGATGAAGGTATTGACAATACTCAAAGATGTCAAGCAAATGGCCTCCGCAAATATATCCACACTTTTGATTTTGTATTCTACCTACACTTGATGATGCATCTTTTGGGACTCACAGAGAATTTATCAATGGCACTCCAAAGAAAAAATCAAGACATCCTAAATGCTGTCTCTTTAGTGGAATCCACTAAGCGTCAACTACAAAAGTTCAGAGATTGTGGATGGGATTCTTTTGCAAAGGAAGTTTCATCTTTTTGTGAGAAACAAAACACTGAAATTCTCAATATGGAGGATGAATTCATCGATCCAAGGAAGCCACGCAAAAATCTTGGAAACCTGTCGCGGGTGATGGTAGAAACCAGAAAACATCTTTCTCATCCTTTGGTTTATAGGCTTTTGAAGTTAGCTTTGACTTTGATCGTAGAGTACATATTTGTTTATAACAAATAAAACCGTGATAAAAAATTTTCAAGCTATGAGTCATGATTGTAGAGTACATTTGTAATTTTTTTCGATAATTTATAAATTCTATTTTAATATTTTCTGACCCCAGTACGAACCATTTCTAGCTCCGCCACTGAATAGCGAGAAGAATTTCAGTCAATATTAGCTTCAGGTATAATGAGAGTTTATGTTCTTCTGATGAAACCTAGAAGATAGGATATTGAGGTGTTCCAGTTGTTCCATGCACCTAATATTCTGTAAAACTAGTCACTAGAGAGAAGGTTAAACGCAAGTGGTTCAATAATAATCCTAGAATGAGGTCCTAATTCCCAACAAAGTCTTGACTCAATAAAACAAAAGAAAAACTGACTCAACAAGACAAAGAAAACAACCAAAATAAACGGAACTAGTAGCAACTCCCCCCAAGACTTACTTCACACCGTCTCGGTGTGAGAATAAACTAAGTGAGAGGGAAACAAATAATCAAAAACAGAAGTAAAAGCATAAAGTAAATAGTTCTTGGTGAATACAAAGTTTGGACATAAATGAGAGGGCTAGTCGCTGACGGTGGCATCGCAGTCCTCGACGTCCTTCTTGGAGCGCTCCTTGGGCTTAGTAAAACGCGTGGATGGACGAGTAGTAGTGGTAGCACAAGAAGGAAGTGGCGGTGCAGGTGCTCTGGACGGCATTGTTTGGGTTGAGTTTGACCCTTTGCAACGTTTCTGCAGCATGTGCAGCATCCGGCGGAGCAGGCTGTTGTTCTTGTTCGTTGCATCTACCATCCAGCGACGGTACTCTGCATCCTCGGGGTCGGCTAAGATGTCGTTGAGTAGGTACTCACTTCTATAGAGCCTACGGATGCCAGCCTTTGACATTTGGGTTTTCGCGGTCTCTGCCTCGAGGTCCTCTATCTCATCAGCACTCAGGTGAGATTCGGGAACGGGAGCAGGTGAGGTGCTCTTTTTGCACAGTGGGGTGGTCCTGGTGGTCGTTCCTCTGACAGAGCAAATATACTTTGTTCCTAGTGTGAACTCCACGTTAGCTGCATATCCTAAATGCGTGAGAGCCGGTTAAGGCAACCTGCAAAACAGAGGACGCTTGTCCTTGGAAGTGAACCGATAGGTGTTCTCGTCATCGAGGATCTCGCAGGAGATGAAGGCATTTTTGTCCAGAAACTCTTACTCCTCGTTACACATGGAGGTGCTGAGATCGACTCCTAAATGGATGAACAGTCAGGTGAGGAGACTACCGATCCTCTCTGTTCTCTAAGCACTTTTCCCTTTTGCTACCTTGGTCCTCTTGTCAGTAATCATCTCGGCAAACATGGCCCCAAAGTTGACACTCGTGTCAACCGCATAGCTCATACCTCTCTCGCCTCCAATGGTGTCTCTAACTGCATTATATAGCATAGTTAGCTCATCAATCCTGACCTTGCTCGCATCGTCCTTGGAAAAAAAGATGGTGTTGATTGCCTTGGCAGCAATGCGGAGTGCCGGGTTCCTGATTGCGGACTGAGCGGCTGAGTGGGAGAAGTAATGGCCATTGGCGATGAAGTCCCAGAATGCGTTGGCAGTTGTGAACCGGTTGGAAAGAGCCACATTTTCTTCCCCTGACTCAAAACTGTAGAGGTCGCAAAGATCAGTGATAGAGATCACATACTTCTTTCTTCCAGCAAAGAAAGAGAACACACCCTCTAAAGCGATGGGCTTAGTTGGGTTCACATAGATCAACTTTGGCGAGGCTAGGCACTATCGGACCAGGTCTGGGTAGAGCATGTCTGGCTGAAGAGCAATGTCAGTTAATTGCGTAGCCGAGAGGACGCTGCTCACGTCGTGAAGCAAATGCAGTCTCTACAGAGTAGTCCCACACAAGAATCGGGTTGGCTCAATAGTAATATCCAGCTAGTTATTGTAGTAGTAGGCATTAGACTGGTCCCAGACATCCTCGGAACTCATGGGCGAGCAAGCATCAGGTAGAATCAACCGTTGGCCTTCATCACGCGACCACGGGTTGTACTCTGCTCCCGAGGAAGAATATTCTCTCTTCCCTTTTGCGGATCTAAGTGGCTTGTCGAAAGAGGTTTTAGGACCTGTCATCCTGCAATTCCCACAACAACAACCATCCAACATAAATCGTGTTCTAAAAATCAACACAAACACATCAATATCAAAAAGGAAAATTTTCTCTGTTATTCATAAGCCTCAAATCGATTTTCTTTATGTTCCAGCAAATTTAATCTGATCTCTAACATTCCTAAGACAAGAATCTTGTTCCAATTCGCATCCATTCCCTTAAATTTTGAAATCTTATCCAAAATTCGGTTTTTCTCAAAATCGGTGCATGTCCAAAATTCCACAAGTTTAAGCATCCGAAATCAACACCAAACTAGTCTAGAAACTATCCAAATAGACATAGCATAAGAAATAGAAAGATTCAAGACCTAACTTTACCTTTTACTCAAAACAGCACGAGTTAAATAGGAGATTTTCAAAGTGTTACCTTGCTCGCCGTGAAGAACGAAGTGGATATTCGAAAAGAAGATGAGAAATCCTTCAATTTCAAGCCAAAATCTCTCAAATTGGTTAAGATTTCGAGAAGTTGTGTTTTTAACAAAAAATTGAAAACCTTTTTAATGGAGAGAAGGAAAAAGGAAGAAGATGGAGAGGAAAGAAAAGATCACTAGGTGGGTCTCATGCGTCTGTTATTTTCCCTTGTTGCCTTATTTCGCGGGTCTACTCGCGTCTCTCTATTTGACTAACCTCTTGGTGGGCCTTAATTCGAAATTTGAATTTTCGTCCAAGTGAGCAGGTGCTCCTATTTTTGTAAGAGGTGCTTCCTTCCTTTTGGAATTTCCGATTTATGTCTCCTTTGAGTTCACCTATATTTTTTTTTTTTTGAAACAAAAACAGCTAAAACTAAAAATTAGAAATAAAAAAAAATCAAAATCAAAGAGTTAGTACACTTACCAGTAGGTTGCCTCCCACGAAGCGCTTGGTTAAAGTCACTAGCTTGACTTGTTTAGCCATTTAAGCCTTGAGGTGCATCGCCTAAGGAGATAAATCCACCTTCTGTTTGGTTTGTGTCAGCAAGATATGGCTGACCATTGACAACAAATTCATTACCTTTGGCGTCCAGCAACACCACGGCTCCATAGGAGCGGACCTCTTTAATGACAAAGGGTCTGGACCACTTTGATCTTAACTTCCCTGGAAAAAGTTTAAGTCTAGAGTTGAAAAGGAGTATCTGGTTGTTTGGCTGAAAGTTTCTAGTAAGTATCCTTTTGTCATGATACACCTTTGTCATTTCTTTGTAGATTTTAGAACTCTCATAGGCCAGGTAGCTAATTTCCTCCAACTCGTTGAGCTGCATATATCACCTCTCAAAAGCTGATTTGACATCATAGTTCATCATCTTGACAGCCCATGCTGCCTTGTATTCAAGCTCCACAGGGAGATGACAAGACTTCCTATACACCAAGTGGAAAGGCATTGTGCCCAACGGTGTCTTATACACAGTTCGATAGGCCCAAAGAGCGTCATCTAACTTGGCGGCCTAATTCTTTCTAGTGGTTTCTACGATCTTTTGCAAAATACTCTTGATTTCTCTGATGGAAACCTCAACCTGACCACTAGTTTGTGGATGATATGGTGTTGCTACCTTGTGCTTCACACCATTCTTTCTCAATAGGCCCTCAAAAACCTTGTTAATGAAGTGAGTGCCTCCATCGATTATGACAACTCATGGCACTCCAAACCTGGAGAATATCAAGGACTTAAACATCTTCACCACTACCTTGGCATCATTCATTGGTGAAGCAATGGCTTCCACCCACTTAGACACATAATCAACAGCCACCAAAATGTATTGGTTTCCATAGGAAGATGGGAAAGGTCCCATGAAATTGATTCCCCACACATCAAACACTTCAACTTCCAGAAAGAAGTGTTGAGGCATCTCATTTCTCCGAGAATGTTTCCTTGCCTTTGGCATGTATCACACTTTGAAATGAAAGCATGTGCATCCCTAAACATTATCGGCCACCAAAACCCAGCTTGCAGCACTATAGACACTGTTTTGAATGTTGCAAAGTGATCGGCATAGTTCGGACTATGGCAATGGAATAGAGTCCCAGAAATCTCTTCATCAGGCACACATCGCCTAAAGATACCATCTGATTGCTTGTAGAGATTTGACTCATCCCAAATATATCTTCTTATGTCTCTTAGGAAATTCATATTCTTATCACCCACAAAATCAGATGGTTCCTGTTCAGCAGCTAAGTAGTTTGTTATATCCCCAAACCATAGAAAATTCGGAACAGTTGTCTTGGAGGTAATACCACAAAACTTCTCGGGAGCATGTGCTCTGAATTTTACAGCAGGTGCTCTTGTCTAGACCGGTTGCTCCAGCACACAGATGGTAACTGCATAGACATGTTCATCAGGAAGTGTGTCATCAAGAGGTGCCTCATCATCAATTTTTATGCGAGATAGAGGATCAGCAACCCCATTCTCGCTCCCTTTCTTGTCAACAATCTGCAAATCAAACTCCTAGAGCAAAAGAATCCACCTCAACAGTCTCGGTTTTGCATCCTTATTAGTGAGCAGGTACTTTAGAGCAGCATGGTCGGTGTGTACAATCACTTTGGAACCGACAAGGTATAATCTAAACTTCTCAAAAACGAATACAACTGCAATCAGCTCTTTCTTGGTTGTAGCATATTTGTACTGAGCCTCATCTAAGGTACGGCTGGCGTAGTAAATCACATGGAGCTTTTTGTCTTTCCTCTGACCCAAAACTTCACCTACAGCATAGTCACTCATATCTGTCATCACTTCAAATGGCAGGTTCCAATCCGGTGATTGAACGATAGGCGCGCTTATCAAGGCTCTTTTTATGGTGTGAAAAGCCTCTAGACAAGCTCCATTGAAGTCATACTTAGTCTCTTTGCACAATAGCTAAGTTAGCGTTTTGCTATTTTGGAGAAGTCCTTGATGAATCTCCTATAGAAACCAGCATGACCCAGAAAACACCTTATGCCCCTGACTAAATCTGGTGGCTGAAAACTCATCATGACTTCCACCTTTGCTTTGTCAACCCCAATACCATTCTCAGATATCCGATGACCCAATATAATGCCATCTCAAACCATGAAGTGGTATTTTTCCCAGTTCAGCATGAGATGCTTCTCCTCACATCGCTCTAACACCCTGCACAAATTCGACAAACACACAGAGAAAGAGCTTCCATAGACAGAGAAATTCTCCATGAAAACTTACATTATATCCTCAATAAGGTCAGTAAAAATTGACATCATACATCTTTGGAATGTCGCTGGGGCGTTACACAAACCGAATGGCATTCTGCGATATGCAAGAGTACCATAAGGACATGTAAATGTCGCCTTCTCCTGATCGTCTGGATGGATAGGAATCTGGAAAAAACCTGAGTAACCATCTAAAAAACAGTAGTATGGATGGTTAGTCAATCTCTCAAGTATTTGATCAATAAAGGGCAAAGGAAAATGATATTTTCTAGTGGCAGCATTTAATTTTCTGTAATTAATACACATCCTATGACCAGTTACTGTTCTACTTGGTATCAACTCATTCTTTTCTTTTGTGATCATAGTAATTCCACCTTTCTTAGGTACCATATGAACTGGACTAACCCAATTACTATCTGAGATCGCATATATTACACCAGCTTCTAGAAGTTTCATTATCTCCTTCTTTACAACATCTTTTAGATTTGGGTTTAACCTCCTCTGATATTCTATAGAATTATTTGATTCATCTTCTAGATGTATTCTATGCATGCAAAGATCAAGTGAAATTCCAAGAATATCATCTAGTAAATATCCTAGAACCTTTCTATATTTTCTAAGTTCACACAAAAGCAAGGCGGTTTCTACATTGTTCAAATCAACATTTATGATCGCAGGATAAGTAGAATTAGGACCTTAGCCCAGCTGGTAGGGTTTTGAGTTTGAGTTTAGGAGCTCTTATTTTGCTCCAAGGACTGTCAACAGAGTTTTCAGGAGCAGGTGCTCCGTGAGCATTCTCTGTTCCGAGGTTCAACAACCCAATTGAATTTTCCATCGCTTGGCCCGAATCTAGCATCTTTGCAAACCTAATTGTGTCCTCACTCAAGTACTCATGCTCACCCTCAGCCTTTGTCAAAGCTACATCCAACGGATCATCAGCCAAAATCTCCTCAATCTCTCCCTTAGAGACTTCGAGATTATCTTCTATGGCAAAAGTTTGTCCATAAATAGTTGGCTTTTTGAGAATTCTATTCATCTCAAATTCCATGATAATGTCCCCCAGGTAGAGATTTATTGTACCATTCCTCACATCAATAATCGCACCAGCTATGCGCAAGAAAGGACGTCCCAATATTAAGGGATCCTTTTGTTCTTCATCAAGTTCCAGCACCACAAAATCTACTGGAATTAAAGTATTACTAATTCTAACATGCAAATCCTCAAGAATCCCCACGGATAACTTTACTGACCTCTCAGCAAACACTAATAAAATTCTCGTTGGCTTGAACTTTGTGTACCCAATTTTCTTAGCGACTGAATATGGCATGAGGTTCACACTTGAACCCAAATCGCATAGAGAACAAGGGAATCGCATATTGTTTTGTAGAACGGATAGAACAAACTTCCCTGGGTCCTCTTGCTTCTTAGGCATCTTGTTTTGTGGTACAGCACTACAGTTCTTAGATACCATCATAGGTTCTAAAGAAACTTTTCCTGTAACCAGACCCTTAACATACTTCTTCATGGCTGGCATCATCTGAATTGCATCTACCTCGCGAGCTTAACAGTCAAATCCTTCAATATTTCCTCGCACTTTGCCTCTTCCAAATCCTTTTAACATTTCCTTGGAGAGACTGGGTAAGGAACTGATGGTTTGTAAACACGAGAAACAATCTTATCAAAAAGCTCATTCGGTCGAAGTACCTTAGGAGTCGGTTTAGCAACTTCTTCATTCTTTTGCTCGTCTGGAGCAGGTGCTCTTTCTTCTGAAGCCGGTGCTCCATTTTGGAGTGGGTGCTCTACAGAATTTCCTGGACAATTTTCAGCGTTTTCCCTCACAACATGTGGTAGAACCCTTCCACTATTTAGCTCAACTGCATTCACAAACTCTCTGGGGTTTGCAACTGGTTTACCTGGCAGTACTGTTTGTGGCCTCTTGTTTGCCTCAGCAGTTTGAGCAACCTGAGTATCAAACTTCTTCACATGATTGAAAACAGCTTTAAGTCTACCGTTGAGATCAGAGTACATGGTGTCTACCTATGCGTTGATTTCAGTGGCAGATTTATGTTGATTAACCATCAGCTGCTGCATCATTCCCTTCAGTTCATCCTGAGAAGTACTTTCAGAGCTCGCAGGAGCCTGAAAGTTGGAATAATGTGGTTTATGTTGAACTCCCCTTTGAAACTGATTCTGACTTTGCTAAGGTAGGAACGTTTTGCCTTGGAAACCCTGAGGAAAACTCTTCTAAAAACCTTGATCCTGAGGTTTCTGGTTTTGGAGACCAGTTTGTTGCAGATAGACCTGGTCCTGCGGGTTCTCAACGTTTGTACTCCTATAGGAGAAGTTTGGGTGACTCCTATAATTCTGGTTGAACCCACGGTTTCGCACAAACCCTTGACCACTCACATAGCTGACCTCTTGCTGACCACAATCTCCTTCTTAACCCATCTCCTCAGAAAGTGGTTCATCATTCTCATCAACAAAATGAATCGTCTTTTAGTTCTTTTTTAGCAACAACTTAACCTTAGCTATAAGGTCATTGATCTTTTGAGAATCCATACCACCCGTTTTCTTGGTTCTATCATACTCTTGAGACTTGCTGTTAGAACTTACGGCCAAGTTTTCAATAAGCTTGTAAGCACCATCTCTGGTCTTAGTCATAAAATCACCATCACTCGCAGCATTCAAAGCATTCCTGTAATCCCAATCAACACCATCATAGAAGATTCCCAGCAAGTTCTCATTGGTAAACTCATGGTGTGGACACTCTCTCCTGTATTCTTTGAATCGTTCTCATGCCTCACAAAAGAACTCTCCTGAATGTTGCTGAAACGTAGAGATCTTGTTCTTTAAGCTCGCGGTCTTTGTTTTGGTGTAGAAGTGGTCCAAGAACGCTGCTCTACATTATGTCCAATTTGTGATGGATCCAGCAGGTAGAGACTTGAGCCATCGAGAAGCTTTGTCTGCAAGTGAGAAAGGAAAAAGCTTATACTTTAAGAAGTCCGGGTTCAACCCGTTAGAACTCGTTGTGGAGCAGATCTCCTCAAAATTCTCTATATGGTCCATTGAAATATCTGCGGGAAGTCCATGGAACAAGTGCTGCTTGACCAGCGATATCATCTGAAGCTTTATCTCATAGTCTTGCCTCTCAACAACAGGTTGAACAATAGGAGCTCTGTTCCTGTAGAAGGCATGAGGGTTGTCTATATCCCTAATAGCACGTTATTGTTCACGCTCACGGCTCTGTTGTTGTTCGTACGCATGTTGCTGCTGCATCTGAGCCATCTGCTCTTGTAACCTTTGCAACTCAGCCGCCATATCATCATTGCCATGTTCGCCCATGTCGACGAGTTTAGGCCTGGTTCGTCTGTTGACTCGTTCAAGTCTTGCAAGTTCCGTGTTACTCACGGTCAGAAGTGGTATTTGACGATTGCTCCTTGTTGACCTTGAGTTCATGCACTTGAAACACACGCAAGAGAAGAAAAAGAACAAGTCTGTACTTGGTCCCCGTCGCAACAATGTCAATTGATAAAATAGCGTTTTAGCCTCTTTACTATAAATTTCAAACCTCAGAAACTCGATGTAGAATAGTGAGGTCCGATCCAAGGGACCAGCAATACACTCTAATCTTTTGAGATACAAATTCAGCTAAGCGATCAAGTTGGTTTTAATTTTCATTTGTCACAAATAGCAATCAAATTAAGTAAAATTGGTTTAAACAAATATTAATAGAAACATTAGGCTAAGGGAGAATATCTCAGGGATTGGATCATCTAGAACCAAGCAATTATTCAGGACGAGAATTCAGAACCAATCTAGAACTCAACCATAGAAATAGGAGGATCCACTGTCGTGGCATCGACCACTTTATCAATCAATCTAATACCCTAAACTGTCGATTGAGTTTACAAAGAATAATAAGCATTATAGAGGATGTGATCGATTTGTTCACAACTTGCCTTAGCATCAACTGTCGTTGGCTAAGGACATATCACCCATCTATGTTCTTTCAAGCAATTCACAACACTTTTGATGAGTAAATTAAACCTAAAATGAGAGGTTAGGTGATCAAAGTAGTCTAGGCATTTATAACAATGATAGATGAAGATATCAATATATATATATATATATATAATCCTATTTATGCTTAGTTCATGAATCTCTAATCCCTTCGAACCCCTTAACCTAACTAGAAGAACTACTCAGACATTATAGATCAAACAACAGCAAGAGAGATAAGAGAATTCATGGATAAAATAATGAAAGAGGTAAAGAGTTTAGAAAACTTCTTCAAAGTGTGGAAGACAATCTTCAAATCTTACAAAAACTCAAAACAATGTATCTCCAATTCTCCCTCGAGTTCTCTCTCATTAAAAGTTCAAAAAAATCCGATAATAGAGGTCTGGGGCGGCTAGGATTAATTAGGGAAAACCCTAGGTGGCGAAAATTAGGTTTAATGAAAGTTTCCAAAAATTGATCTTCCTCAGGAGCAGGTGCAGTGAGCAGGAGCAGGTGCTCCTTTCTTCAAAACTTTCCAAAAAGCTTCACTTTCCCTCTATTTTCGCCAAGTCTCTTCATGAGCTCCAATCCTCCATTCCAGCCACCTTTAGACCTAATATGACTCAAAATATAATAAAAGACTCGATAAAGACTTACAAAACAAAGGTTAGAATGCGTCAAAAATGCATTATATAAATAAAATATAGCAAACCTGATCACCAGTACTGTGATCAGGTGGATTATCACCCCCATTTGATTCATCAGAGAGATCTTCTTCATTATCACCATCTTTGGAAAGCACTCTTGAAACCTTATACATGTCCAACTCATTACACATATTCTCATTTCCAACACAAATTAGAAATTGGAAAGTCTTCCCTACCAAATTTCTAATATCATTAGGCAAGTCTTCGGGATCATCAATCTATTGATTTTATATAAAACGATTTAGTTTATATATGCAAGTACTGAACAATATTTTCTAATCATTACTACAATTTACCTCATCAAATGATCCTACAATGAGATTATTTGCTATACAACGAACAATCTCAGAAGTCATGCTATCAAAAAGCATCAATTTCATCTCACCAGTAGAATCCATAACTTTTACATGAAGTTTAAACCTATATACGGAAAACATTATATTAAATATAAACCTATATACTCAAAAGAATTGTATTAAATATACTTTAGTGTTACTAACCTTGCAAGCACATTTGTGACTTGCACTCTGCAAACTTCACACAAGAATTGTGGTTTTCTTGAAGTAGAAACAACTTCATTTGTTAGGGAGTTCACCTTAGTAACTTTCTTATTACATTTTCTACATGCAATGTAATATCAACCCCAATCTGTATCAATTGCATAAATTGTGCATATGACATTCACCCTCCCAAACTGCTCAATATAATTAACAAAACAATTTTAATAATTTCAGTAATTATATTGATCTAACAATTAAAGTTGTATGAAATATGTTTTAAATAAAAATACCTCAATCATTTCAAAGACTTCGTTGATGGTTTTATTGGGGAACTGTAGATACAAATCCATAGGCACATCAATTTGCAAATCACGTTTTCGTTTGCTTTCAAGTAATGTGAGAACAAGACCATCGTTCGGCAACCTACTATTCTCATATTAAAAAATAAATAGTTATTTTATTTAATTTCAGTGATGCATCATTATAAATATTTTTAATTAAATTATACTTATTCCTGAACTCCACAATCTCAGAATAGTCAGGATTGATTGAGACTTGAGATGTATTGAAAGCGTTTGAGATACTCCTAACACCTGAATTGTCGTAGAAAATATGTTTTATAAAAATTGAATCTTTTTATATGAAACTAAAAACCATAGACAGTATATTACTTTTGTAAATCTTGAGTTTTGCAAATCTCACAAGGGAAATTACCATATCAACACCAGCTTGTTCACATGCTGTGAAAACTTGCTCAGCAAATGATCCTCATAAAGTACATGGTAACCTTGCATCATTAATAAAGAAATGGACCAAGTTTCAGATTAAAGAAACACAATTTTGTTGAGAATAATAAAATTACTTCTAAGTGAATTGTTACCTTTCATCTCGTAGTTCAAAATCAATCTTTTTGTTGGTTTATTGTTGACATCAATTGTTTCCATCTGACCAACATTAACCACTTGACTAACAATACCTATCATACAAAAAGACAATAAAAAATAATAAGTTAGTATATCAAGATTTACTTGACAAATATTTTTTATTATATTCCATAAACAAAAGCTTAACAATTAAAAAGTTTGGATTGAGATTTCCATAGAGGATAGAATCAAAAGATGAGAGTCTCAGGTATGGATCATCAGATATTGGATCAATTCTCATGACAATTGTTTGAGTCATGAAACCCATCTTGTATCGATGATTGGTTGGCTTGAACTGACTACTGGCAAGACTCAAGCCAAAGTTTTCAACAGTTCTCTAGTGTCCTAGAGTGATCCTGTTTTCAAAACGATTTATCAACTCATTTTTCACTGAAGCGTGAATCTTTGTACCCTGCAAAAAATATATACCTGATGAGTATTTAACAAGAAGTTTTAGAATCGAAAAATTTTGGTCCATTTTTATTTGGATAATTACATGTTATAGAAACAGTTATAGTAAAGATTAGATTTTCATGCTTACTTGCATACCAACGAGAAGCATATCAAAGGTTTCACCAAATTGTATAGTATATGTCTTCCAGGTATGAAGAACTCTCACTTGAACTTTCCAAGACATCTTGTACGGCTTGACATCTCTAAGAAAAGCGAAGGAAGCAGCCATTTCTAAGTTTGGTGGTGTAAAGAGATCGATGAAAAGATGTAATTGTTTGATGAGTTAGAATGTGAAATGAAGAACAATATTTATAGATAACTTAGAATATTAGGGTTTTGGCTTATTCGTGTGGTGAAAATCTTGGCGACAAAGCACAATATCAAATATCCGACTAACAAAAAAGGATTATTTATTTATTTGGCTATGAATGTTATTATGGTTTTAGGAAAGTTTAGGATATTGTTAAGTAACAATATGATAATTTTTGAGATTGATAACAATATAGGTAGGATTGTATTTGATTGAAGATTTCGTATAATTTTGTTATAAAAATCTTATTAAATAGTCTAATATGTTATGAATTTTCTTATAGTTTGGTTTTTGGTTTCATTGATTTAGTTATGAATGTTATTATGGTTTTAGGGAAGTTTAGGATATTGTTAAGTAACAATATTATAATTTCGGAGATTGTAAACAATATAGGTAGAATTGTATTTGATTGAAGATTTTGTATAATTTTGTTATAGAAATCATATTAAATAGTCGAATATGTTAGGAATATTCTTATAGTTTGGTTTTTGGTTTCACCTATGGTGCCTATCATCTACGTGTGTGTTGTTCAAATTGTCGCGGATCATTTATATTGTAAGGTAGACTATACCAATAATGTACCATAGTCTGCTGGTTTGAGAGCATTTTGGTAGCTTGTAGGCCAGGAGTTCGAAACACAGATTCAACGTTTTGGTTTAAAGTTTTTATGTTACTATAATAAATGATGAAATTACCCAACAATCAGGTACCCAGTTGAAGATTCAGCAAAACCGCCCAGATCATACCACTAATGGATTGGGTTTTTTAATCTCCAATTTACTCTTTTCAATTTTAATTAATCATCTTCTTAATGCTTAATTGAGTGGCAATTGATGTAATAAAAGACATAATTTTGGACATTTCTTATTTTGTACTTTTCTTTTAATTATAAGAAGATGATGATTCAAATCAATTAAAAAAATCAAACAAAGATAATAAGAGAATCATAATTTCAAATCTTAACAAAAACTTCTAAATATTTATATTATTAATTGTAGAACAATATATGTATATTTCTAGTTCTATAATTAATGTTAAAATCTTTTAATTGTGTTTAGTTACAGAGATAGTATAAATTAATTGTAAAAGTTGTTTGGATATATGGGTATATGAATATAAGTATTTGTATAGTCCATATGTACCCTTAATAAGCTTCCTAATTTGTTCTTTAAATCAATGGTATTTTATGTAATAACTTACAATACTAAAAGTTTATTTATAAAATATATTTCAAAAATGTTAATATAGATAAATGCGTACATGAAGAATTATCAAAGAACATATATATTATATATTGAGAGATACACAAAATAATATGTTTACACAAGAAAAAAATAAATAAATCTCTTGAAACATGCCAATTGTTCAAAGAATTGGAACTGGAAAAATTGGAGCAACATTGATTTTAAAAATCTAAAAAAACAATAACAATATCGAGTCTTACAGATATTGTAACCCTAGTAGAACATGTGCTTGGGATACAAAAAGAAACTCTAAAAGATAAATTGGTCAATAATAAAGAAAAACAAAAAAAAAAATCAAAAGGACATCAATCCTCCATAGGCAATCATTGCCGTATATGTTTAGACGTTTGGTATGCAAGTAAGCATAGTATGCAGATTTGGTATTCTCTTTGATTAGGTCACCAAAGTATACCAATTTGGCATTCTTGTTGATTAGGTTAATAAAATATGATGATTTGGCATTCTTGCTGATTGGGTTCATATTCTTTAATTTGATCATGATTTATTTGGGATCCATCCCGAATGACGACTGGGAGTTTCCAAATATTGAGAGCCTTTGAAGCTCCCACAAAGAGCAAGATGAGGAAAGCGATGAAGAAAAAGCTGATTTTTCCCAATTGTTGGAGATAAGGCTAAGTAAGGGGTTTTTCTGTGTAGAAAAAAATCAAAAGAATGGTTTTATGATTTCAAATATGTGTGTGCATGTGTTTATATAGAGGATGGACGTAGAAACCGACCTTATTTCCTATTTCTTTTTAGTAATCGAGAGACCGATTTTTATTTCTTTTTTATTTAGTAATTGAGATACATTTTTCATTAGGAAAAGGTGATGACTAAAATGTCAGACAAAAAAAGTTTTTTTTTGGATATTACGGGAATTACTCGCGCCTTGAACGGTCAAGTGGTATCATTGAAAATTATTAAAAGTTCGAACAATTTTTAGGTTCCAACATTGTTCTTTCATATATAGATGAATATATTTACAAAACAATCCTAACAACTATACTCCAATATTCAAAAGTGAAAATATGACTCTGACATGAACTCATACAAAATCGCAGATGAGATACATGTTTTCTTCAAAATCAATAAAGATTTAACACCAGAGAAAGAAGACGATATTGTTGATGAAGAATTCATGGGCTTTGGAATAACCCTTTCAACATATATTTTTTTCTTATTTTTATTGGAGTATGCTCTTTTATAAATCTTTATGCAATTGTGTTTTATAGGCCTATATACATCAAGGTAGTTTAAATCCATTGTACCAAAAAATAACATTTGACATATAGTTTTTACAACACTGTATGTAATGTCGTCGATAATCTTGGAAGCAACAATAAGTTGATATAAAAATATAGTAATATGATAACTAACATAAATAAATTTGAATCAAATAGCTAAGGACTTTTATGAAGCATTCAAATGTTTCAATCCATGGAGACATGAAAGGTTGAATACAAAAAGAAAGCAACATCCAAATATTACTAACAACTTAATATGGTACAATGATTAGTTAGAATATCGAGTTTAGTAGTGTTCGCACCATCTCCAAATAGAAACTCGATCAGTTTTCATTAACCACTTCCTTCAACTCCTCTATGCCAAAACCATCATGAACTCCATTGCTTAACCAAAAATAAATAGCAATTGTTAGTAGTATTTTTCTTGAGTTTTCTTGTTAGTAGTTTTATTCTTAAAAGAAGTGGATATTACTCGAATAGGACCTGGTCAATATCCGTAAATCGTTGATTTATGTAAATTATTGAATGTCTGAAACCAGTAGCAAGACATGTTTCACCTAAATACAAATACATAAAAATATTCCAATGAGTTTTAATTGTGGTTCAACTTAACAATAAAAGGAAAATAGTAGATCTTATATTTTTTTCTAACCTTCAACTGAAGAAATCCTACAAAACCGCATCACACAAACAACTAGAACGTTATGATCTATGGCATTAAATCTTCTGTTTCTCCACTTCCTAATGAAATCATGACAGTATTGGCCTATCGCACAACACGTCAAGTATTCACCACTCCATATTTTATTTCTTGTGAATGATTTTTTTTTTAAGAGAGATCTATATAAATACGGATATACTACTAAAACAACACGAATATTGTTCTATATAAATTTTATTTCACAACTTACTTCGAATCCTTTAGTCAAATCTTGAGAATTCTAAACTCTTTATTATCATTGTCATGTTCACAAAGCACAAACGTTATACATCACCAATAAGTATATATTTCATTATATTGCTACCTCTCTAACACAAAAAAGAGAGAGAAAAACCTTATTAGTAAACTAAAATATGAAACTTATCAAAACCGACCAATATTATGAAACAAACTTACGTCATTAAAGATAAACTTTCAGTTGGATCTAGGATGCGATTATGGGATGGCAACCAAAGCTGTGTTCTATGTGGAGAAGCGGATGAATCGCGAGACCATCTATTTTTTGCTTGCTCCTACACATTTATGGTTTGGATTGATGTTGTTGGGAGTCTTCTACAGGTAGACCCAGATCCGGATTGGAGTAATACCCTGGCCCTCATTGTCACGCGATGGTATGATCATACAAACTATATCCTGATTAGACTTGCTCTACAAGCATCTATATACTATATATGGAAAGAGAGGAATGATCGGAGGCATGGAGCCAAACATCGTCAGGTCACTTACCTTGTCCGACTAATTGAGCGTACTATACGCAACAGAATCGTTTCACTTCGATACAACGAAGACCCTAGGATCCGATTACTTCTCCAATATTGGCTTCGCTCTCGAGGACCCTCTTGAGATCAATCTCATTTTATCTTCTTTCGGTTTATTTTGTTGTTTAAATTTTCCCTTGGTTTGCAATATTTATAGATAAACTTCTTTCCATTATCAATCAATTTAACATTTTACCAAAAAAAAAAAAACTTACGTGAGATTTATAGATGCCGTGTTTATAGAGGAGGCAACACATACTACTCTCTTTATATATAGACATAAACAAAATCCATATTTTTATTGAAAAACATCTTAAATATGTATCTCAATATAAAAAAAAATGCTAAACTAAATAACGATTATACTATATTTCCCTTTTTAGCTTTCTAGCCCATTTGTAATATTGATCACAATTTTTAAAAATGTTAAGCTTAAAAACAATAATACAAATTTTCCCTTTTTTTTAGGTTTCGCATTTGTTAAAAAAAGATAATACAAATTTCCCTTTTTTTAGCTTCCCGAACCATTTGTAATATTTATATCACTCTTAAAAAATGTTAAACTACAAACAATGATACAATAAATAACCTTTTTAGATTCCATCAATTATTTGATCGAGCCAATCTTAACACATTTGAAATTTATTAATTATATATACTGACCACCTTAACAACAAATTTATATATTGCACATGAGATTGAAAATATGTAAAGTTAGCAATTCCATAATTTATAAAACCTTTGGTCGAGCTAATCTTTCAATATTTGTAAATATATTAAATATATGGACCATTTACTTATTTATCTTCAAACTAAATATTAATCCCAGAATTTATCAAATATTTGGTCGAGTTAATTTTACAATTTTAAAAAATATATTAAATATATATGGACTATTTACTTATTTGTCTTTTAAATAAATGTCAATTCTAGATTTTATTAAATATTTTGGTCTAACTGAAAACTGTAACTTTCTGGTCAAATATTTGGTCGAGTTTGATCCCTTTCCTTTTTTTTTTTGAATTCAAGAATTGCTTATACTTTTTTATAGTATCCAATTTTTAAATTTTCGATTAAAAGACCAACCTAGACGTAATTAAAATTTCTACTAAATACCAATCACGAAAAAAATAAAATAAAAAAATAAAGTAAAACTGAAAGCCAAATAAACGAATATCAAATCGTAAATAGTAAAACCATTAGTTTAAATAAAACACCCCAATTTTTTAAAATGACATTCTAGGTCTACTTCTCAATTTTGATCTTCTTCTTCGTCACAATACTGTGACCTCCAACAAGATTATGCTTGCTATCTTCCGCAATCCTTTTGGATGAAAGAGAGCTCACTCCAATATATGAAATTTCCAAAAATTTCATTGTCTGGTTTTAAGTGTAAAATTACAATCATCGATGCATCCATATAACATGACTAATTAGAAAAATCAAAGCATATAACCGGAAAAAAAATCTACCTTGTTTAGAAGGTCGAGTAATCATACTCAAAGATCTATCATATTTTACCTTTCAAGTAACCATGATATAAACATGAAAAGAAAAACTACATTGTGATGCTTCAGAAAAAGGACAAAGATTCAAATACAAATAAAAATTAGAAACCATGTCGAAGGTACAAAAAATAACAGAATTGGATTTTTTTTCGATTATGAAAAAATGAACCTAATATTTATAGGAGCTTACGGTAGAGCAGTCTAGGGTTTCACATAAGATTGTTTATTTTATACAGGTTTTTTTTTTATATAAGTCCATTAATCATCATTTATTTATATTCTTTGTGTATATTTATATTTTAATTCTAATTTAAAAAATAAAAAATCGAAAAGGCATAGTCTTTTTTATATTAGGTTTGTATATTAAAAAATGGGTTCGATTATAATTAAAAAAAAAGGAAAATTGGAAAGGGCAAAGGGTAAAGTTTTTTATATTAGGTTTGTATATTAAAAATGCAATTCGATTATAATTAAAAAAAAGGAAAATCGGAAAGGCTATTTCATTGTATTCGGATTATATATTTAAAATTTGATTCTAATTTTTTTAACAAAAAATCGGAAATGGCCAAAAAAAAAAAAGTAGGGGTATTTCAATAAGGATAGCCAAGTAATCATCCATTCTGAAGGTAAACATGAACCATTTTGACTTCTCTTTGAATATATTAGATAATGATTAAAATTTGTTTTCTCAATTAATAAAGAAGGAGATAAGGTCTCAAGTTTGTTCGACACGTCAATCACATGGAATTCTTATTATGAGTTTAAGCCAAAAATGCAAAACTATGATCTCAAGATGGTCCTTATTTTTTCTTCTTGATTTATTTGGTACGATTAGAATCCGAGGTTACCGAAAGATCCAAAATTTTGCCATCGTGAGGCAATAAGTCTCAAGTTCTATTAGGATTACAACACCCTTTTAATTTTGGGGAGGATAAAACATCGTTTGTTTTCTCAATTAAAAAAAAAAGAAGCAAACAAAATCTATCATCTCTATATATACGCACAAAAACTCAAAAATATCATTTTTTTTTATAAACTAAGATGTTCCGGACCAGATCCATATATTTTTCTAGATCCGGACCAATTTTTAATACTTTTACTTATACCAACTACCATTTGATCATGTGACCTTTTAGAATCTTCCAAAGTACTTTTCAGTCGAACTATGGACCTTTGGTAAAAAGATCATTATATTATATACGATTAAGGTTCTTGGGGTTTGCCAGAGAATCTGAGATTACAAAAAGCATTCGTCTTCAGTTACATATCTTTTAAGCAGAATCGGCCATTTCCGTCATACAATTATAAGCACCAATCTTGAAGTCTTTCTGAAACTCAAACATGTAAAAGTCTTTCATGCCTTTGTGCTTCATTATCCCAAATTAAAACCTTAATTTGTAATCTAAAGTTATTCAATTCTAAATCTATTCTCAGTTTTGATTGGGACCACTCATCAAGAAATGTGAGATGACGTTTATTTTTTTCTTCATAAAACAAAAGACCATTTAAAGGCTTATTACATGGGTTGCCTACTGATTAATACATGTACACACACATTTCATTCTATTTCACCTTCCACGTCGTTATAAGAAGGTTAATTTTTCCTATCTCATCGTTCTATTTGATGTCCAAGGTGTCCTTGGGACCTACAAAATATCATCGTATATACACTTTTACAAATTAAAATGATTTCTAAAGGAACCTATGATTTACATTAAACATGATAAGCGTACGTACGTAAGAACCTTTCATATTGTTTTCAGAAGAAATTATGTGTGTGCTTAATTTATAATGAAACTATATATGTTTAAATATTGAAATAATATCAATAGACACAAACATTTACATGCTCATCAATTACTTATGCATGGAATACAACAAGTATAAATTGTTAGATGTGAACTCCAAATCAAGCAACACATGCATGAAATCATAATAATAACTGATTTATAGCGGAACCTCTGAATTTAACAAACATAAACATGATAGGTTTATGTTTGTTTCTAAATCAACCTTTGATTTCTATAAATTAAACATGATCCAACATACGCTTGATCCGAATTCGAACACTTTTAATACATAATAATATGAATAATAGACGAGATATCATATCGAAAACCTAGACATGGTTAAAACAACAATGTCATATATATATATATATATATTCTAAAGAAAGATAAAGATACGTTATTGAACAAAGATCGAATCGAAGATGTCAAATAAGACAAGTAGTTCAAGTTGAAGATATAATATTTTTCAATATGAGAACAGTTCCCGTAAATTTTAGAGAACATATATTTTAGCCTGGGATGGGCTGTTTCAACTAATATGGGAATTAATTAAAAAAAATTATTAAGTTTTCAAATTTTTTTTATTAATCGCGTATATATACATAAGTGATTTCTTATGTTAATATAAAATTATGTTTTAGAATAATACAAGCTTATAGTATTGGCGAACTAAACATATTTCATATCGAAGAAGATGTGTTTAAATTTGTGATTTCATGAGGCCTTAGTCATATGATAAATTGGGTTGACGAATGTGTTTTGAAATACTTAGCTCATCATTGATAAGTGTCCATGTGGCGTTACTGGCGTATTAGTGACGTATAAGTGATCATGAAACAGACCATATGAAAGAACTAGAATGTTATTACAACTATAAAAATAGTATTATCACTCCATGAAAACATCATGAATTTTTACAGATTTTCTTACGAAAGTTTTGGTAGAAAATTTTTCTTACCACTTATTTACAAAATTTTAATTAAAAAAGTAGAAGTAAAAGACAATTGGTAGGAATTTTCTTACGAAATTCAAATGTTAGAAATTAGTAGGAAAATTCGTACAAATTTCTTACGACATTTATATTCGTAGGAAATTAGGTAAGAAAATGGTAAGAATTCGGTCAAAAAAAATAATGGTTGAAATGGTAGAAAATTCAAGAAAACTTTTTATCATTTTTCAACGAAACAAAGTGTAAGTTAATCGTAAAAATTTGGTAAGACAATTATTATTATTTTAAAATAATTTGAAAATTTTACTAGTAATTTTGTTGATTATTAAATTATTAAACAATTTGAATATCTCTCGTTTTATCTCCTTCCTCCTCTTCTTTGACGTTTCTTCCCTTCTCTTATTTTATCTCTTCATCTTTTTTATATATAACTATTTTTTTTTCCAGATCTCGTTGTTGCCATTGATTTACTTCCGAAGTAATTGAGGAGGATGGAGAAAAGTTTTGCTTGGGTTGTCCGTCGGCTTAAAAGATCTTCAAGATCTGGTTGAGAAGAAAAAAGTTGCCTAGATCTGGTACTGAATTTTATAAGAATTGGGTGCATCACTGTTGCTCTGGTGCTCACCACCACTAACCGTCGTCGCACACCGCCACATCAACACCGAGAGCTTTGTATTATGTATTTTTTGTTTTTAATAAATTTTAATATAGATTAGTGCATTTTAATTTTAATATTTATTTTAGTTTTGTATTATCAAATAATTTGATTGTAAAAATCATTTTTTAAAATAATAAAACTATTTTTTCTATAGATATTTTGGTAGGAAATCTGTCTAACTTTCCTTCTACTTTTTTATCATAACTTCCTACAAAATTTTCTATCAGCTTTTTTGTAAAAAAATTCTTACGAATTTCTTACTATTTTCTATTTTTTACAGGACATTTTTCACAAACAAATTTCATAAGAAAAGGTAGAAAATGGCTATTTCCAATCGTTGTTCTACGATATACGCTGTAGGAAATGGAGCATTTTATTGTAGTGTATATCATGGTTGTACGTATCATGTGCTAAAACAAACGAGTTTCCAATGGTTTTTCAGTATTTGAGTCTTCTTCTACTTAAAGATAGATTAGTTGGAGAACATAAACTTAGGTTGAAATTGATATTACAGAGATAGAGGTTTTTATTCCCAAGATACAACGGAGTCTAGTGAAAATGGATTCAGATCCTATTATTAACGTTTAAATGTGCATTTACATGATTACTTTACTTAGGTTTGGATTTGTGGTACCAAAAGTATATAATGTAAAAAATTTCTACCTATATACTAGTTTCCTGCATAAGACATATGTCCTTGATAGCATACAATAGCTACAAGAGATAATTTATTTGTTGAAGTATTAACATACACATTTAAAGGTCTAGTTATTTCACATAAAAATTGAGTTGTCCAACTACTAACGCTATTGACTACCACAATCAACCCATATATTATGTATGAACCGACCAAATTCGAATTGTAAAAATAAATAAAAATATGTTGCCAACTCATAGTCTTAACTATTAGAGTTTTCATGAATTTCTCTTAGTTTGATATAAGAAGAATGATATAAAAAAAACTGGAACAAAGTGGTGCCAACCACTCCTTTTCTATAGTTTTGTTGTTGTCTTTTCGTCCAAAGAAGACAACAAGACTTAGAAACGTGGGTTAATTTTCTTTCATATATTAACATCCAATCGTCTCTTTTAGACATATTAAAATCTCCAAAATAAATATGAAAAGTGTGCCAGGATTAATAACGACTAAACCAAATTAACTAATATTTCCACACTTTTGGATTGATTAATATTCATGCTTAATATAATGTTAAATAAAATTCCATAGTGCAATGAATCTGTCACAAAATCAAGAAGTGACGTGATACAATTTTGGAATTATATTTGATGGATAAGAAATGATTGTAGTAAATGAAGTCGGCAGTTGCAGTGTAGTTAGAGATATGCAATAACTCAAATCGGACATGAACTCATTTTAACTTATCTAAAGAGACCACCGACGAATCCTTTTGGGTCTTCCACAAATTGTGTACTTAATTTTCTAGGCCTTTCGTGTGAACACACTTTTTTTGGATATTCAGCACATGTTTCATACTTAGTTACATGCATTCAAAACACAAATAATATAGTACATCTTTAACTGGTTGGCCAAGAAAAAAAATATTTATCTAAGTGACTAATTTTTTTCTACAAATATAAAAACAAAACTATTTAAATTTTATAATATTAATGTAGCTAAATCAATCGACGTGTCAAGAAGGTCTAATTCAAGTTGGTAAGGAAATCTTTGGTTATGTACATTTCCCTCACGTGCACTATTTGTATGACGGCTAGAGAAAGACATGTTGAACTGGCCGGAGACTCCGGACTATATAAGACTCTCTCCACTGCCTCGATATCTCTTAATAATAAATATTCATCTCTACTAAAAAAAGATAGGAACAACACAATTTGATTACAATAACACAAAACTGGCGAACCAACGTGAGTCCAACGAGGAAACCGGCAATGGACAATATTACTACAATGCCGAAGAAATAACAAGGATCATAAACGAGCCAGAATATTATCCCCCAGGTTACAACTTGTCTACCACCGCGATTTCGGCCATGGTGTCTGCGCTGACTCATGTTGTCTCCGGCGAGACCGAGCCTTCAGCTTCCACCACGACGGGGCACACGAGAGAAAGAGAAGAGTTTTCTTTGCCTCCTCAACCATTGGTCACCGGTTCAGCTGGTATGTATGTTTTTCTAAACCAAAAAATTATTTTTATTGAGAGAACTAACCAATCAAACACTGACAGAAGAATGTGAAAGCTCAACGTCTCTGGAGAGGCCAAAGAGATATAGAGGAGTGAGACAACGACCATGGGGAAAATGGGCGGCGGAAATCCGAGACCCACACAAGGCGATTCGTGTTTGGCTCGGGACATTTGACACAGCAGAGGCCCCTGCAAGAGCCTACGATGCGGCTGCGCTTCGCTTTAGAGGAAGCAAAGCAAAGCTTAATTTCCCCGAAAATGTAGGGACTCGGACGATTCAACCAGATTCTCACTTCTTGCAGAACTCAATGCAACCTCCTCTGACATACTTGGATCAATGTCCAAGTTTATCATCTTCCTATGGATATATGGAGCAACACCCACCATTAGTAGGCATGTTGCAGCCAACAGAAGAGGAAAAACACCTTTTCACACAACCATGGACCGAATATGATCAATACAACTACCCCTCTTATGGTTAATAAACATATAGTTTAGGCTCTGTATAGAGCCGGCCATGAGTTTCAAGAGCCTACAAGCAAGGAAAAAAAAGGCTGAATAATTTTTATTTATTTAATGATTTTGTTATAAAAACAAAGAAATTGTTTACGATGCTCCTAAAAGTTTCGAACTCATGTACTAGTAACTCAACAACTAAACCACATAAACTTTTCTTTAAAATTGGCCGAAGAGCCCATGCTTCGCTTGTTTGGGCCTCATGGCCGGCTCCGGCTCTGTATCTCTTTTTATTCAATTTGCGAGTTCATCACTTCTAATACAACTTCAATCTAATTCTTGCCTTCTTATATATGTCTTCGAATGTTGTGAATATACATGGGTGTATATAAAATTTATGATCAAAGTATTGTAATTAGCGAATGATTCTACATTACAGGATAAGAAAAGGATCCATGTGTTACCTAAAGTCATATTTATTCCCTTTAGTAACATTGTCAATTTTAGTTTTAGACATCTACCACTTTATTAAAAACCAATAAATCTCTACTATCTTTTAAACAATATTTTTGATGTCGACAATTCACACTCACTTCCAATTTTGAGGGTTACAACACATGACAAGAGTAATACAAACCATTATACTACAATACGAAATAACCATATTAATCATTTAAACTACTCATAAAGTAATTCAGTTTTTTTAAATAACCATAATAATCATTTATAAATAAACAGTATAATTTTGCCTCTAGAGTTAGCTTCAAGTGATGCACAACATGTTTGTGTGCTATCGATTTCCAAGTCTCTTTTGGATCTATCTGTCGTCTTTTTTATGTTTACATATTTTCGTGCACAAATTAAATGAGTTTTTTTTCTATTTGAATGTGATTATCATATTATCTTTTAATATTCATATCTAATTTGATGATAAGATTAAAAAAATCGAAACATCATTGATTTAATACAGTGAATTACTGTGCGAATATAATATATTCATATCTAATTTAATGAATAATGATTGATGGACCGGACGAAAATTCTGTTGTATAGGAGTGGAACAAAACTAATCCAGTTATTGGGCCAACCTTTATCTAATTTGTAAAAACTTGTTATTGGGCCTTAGGCCCAATAACAAAACTCGAGCCACATTTGCGATTTCATAAAACCTAGATAGTCTTACTATAAAAAGAAACTAGGGTTTTGAGATTCATTTCTCTCTTGCAGTCCTCTTCGTTGGAGCTTAGCAGCCGTAGGCACAAGGTTCGTCTTTCTCTCGTCCCTTTCGTCTTCCTTAGCGTGAATTAACCAGAAAATGTGTATCTAGCTTAACGATTCTGTCTAGTTTAGCGAATCTAGGGTTATACTGTTTATCACTGGATACACTTTTGAATCTCTGTGTTTGAGTGTGGTTCTGAAGCAATCATTTTATCATACTATAGATAAGCTTTGTTTCTAAGCTCTGATGGTTGTTGTTGTATTAATGTTGAGGTAGAGAAAGAGAAGAATGTCTCACAGGAAGTTTGAGCACCCAAGACATGGTTCTCTTGGTTTCCTTCCAAGGAAGAGAGCTAACCGTCACAGAGGAAAAGGTTTGATTTTTTTGACTCATTTGATTCTCTTTTTATGGATTTGTTTTGTTTTGCTTACACGGAATTTGTATGTATATCAGTGAAGGCTTTCCCTAAGGATGACCAATCCAAGCCGTGCAAGTTCACAGCTTTCATGGGTTACAAGGCTGGTATGACTCACATTGTCAGAGAAGTCGAGAAACCTGGATCCAGTAAGTAAATTTTGTGTGTTTTCATTCTGATTTGTTTTGTGGAGCTTCTTGTGTGTTTAAAGTCTTTAACTTTGTTTTTTTATTGTTGTGTAGAGCTTCACAAGAAGGAGACATGTGAGGCTGTTACCATCATTGAGACACCTGCTATGGTGGTTGTTGGAGTTGTTGCCTATGTTAAGACCCCGAGAGGTTTGAGGTCTTTGAACACTGTCTGGGCACAGCATTTGAGTGAGGAGGTTAGGAGAAGGTTCTACAAGAACTGGGCCAAGTCTAAGAAGAAGGCTTTCACTGGGTACGCCAAGCAATATGAAAGCGAGGAAGGTAAGAAGAGCATCCAGGCTCAGCTTGAGAAGATGAAGAAGTACGCAACTGTCATCCGTGTTTTGGCCCACACTCAGGTTATTTTCCTTATTGAACGTTTGTGTTGATTTTAACAGCTTCTGCCTCATGTTCTTGCTGACAATTCTATTTACCTCTAACTACAGATCAGGAAGATGAAGGGATTGAAGCAGAAGAAAGCACACATGATGGAGATCCAGATCAATGGTGGTACCATTGCCCAGAAAGTTGACTTTGCCTACAGTTTCTTTGAGAAGCAGATCCCTATTGAAGCTGTTTTCCAGAAGGATGAAATGATTGATGTGATTGGTGTGACCAAGGGTAAGGGGTACGAAGGTGTTGTTACCCGTTGGGGTGTTACCCGTCTCCCTCGTAAGACTCACAGGGGTCTGCGTAAGGTTGCTTGTATCGGGGCGTGGCATCCTGCTAGAGTGTCCTACACTGTAGCTAGGGCTGGTCAGAATGGTTACCATCACCGTACTGAGCTGAACAAGAAGATTTACAGGTTGGGCAAAGTTGGTACAGAGGCACATTCAGCCATGACTGAATATGACAGGTCAGTAGAAATTTTTCTGTTTAGGTCCTTTCTCCTGTCTGTTTATGATTAATTCTTTGGTTTGTATGACCATGTTTACTGATCATAATCTTTTGGGTATGATATAGGACCGAGAAGGATGTGACTCCATTGGGAGGATTCCCACACTACGGTGTGGTGAAGGATGACTACTTGATGATTAAGGGATGCTGCATGGGTCCCAAGAAGAGAGTTGTAACTCTCAGACAGTCATTGCTCACTCAGACTTCCCGACTTGCCATGGAGGAGATCAGACTCAAGTTCATCGACACTTCCTCCATCTTTGGACATGGTCGCTTCCAGACCACGCAGGAGAAGCTGAAGTTTTTCGGTCGTGTCAAGGCGTAAGTTGTTTCATCACATTTCTTCTTAGAAAGTTTGATGTTGGGGTATCTGTTGCTACTTGTCTAAGAGAGATATTATCCTTCAAACAATCCAATGCAGTTTTTGTTGTTTGTTTTAGTTAACTTTTTGGAAGATTAATGAGTTGCATCTCAAGGTTTTGAGACTTTGAGTTCGATTTTTTGTTTCTGATACATGGAAAACCAACCAGAAGCATAATAAAGACAACAAACAAACATTAAACCTTTTTAAATTGGGATCTTGAATCTGTCTTTAATGCATTTGTTGTATGGATCTTGTCTAGAAGCACTCTAGTTTTGGAATTATCATTTGTAAACCGAAACCACAATTGTTGTAGTTAGGCATGAGCATTCGGATAATTAGGTTAGGTTTGGGTAGGAACCAATTGGGTTTGGGTTTTTTGGGTAGAGAAGTTTAGGATCCAATAGGTAAATGTAAAAACTCGGTTTGGTTTCGGTTTCGGTTCAAGTTTTTTCGTGTTTAGGTCGGGTCGGGTACAGATTTTTAGAACCGCTAAATATCCGATTTTTTTGGGTACACAAATACCAAAAATTTTATCTCAATATCCGAAATTTTACTCAAAAACCTGAATTTTTATTTGAATACCTGGTTATTCGAGTACAATTTTCGGGTATTCGGGTTCTAAATTACTAGTATGTATTTATATTTTGGGTATTTTTAGGTTCGGATTCGGTTCGGATTTTTGGGTAGAGAAGTTTATGAGTCACTAGGATAAATCTAAATTTTCGAGTTTGGATTTGGGTCGAGATTTTTGGATCGGTTCCGGTTCGAATACTTGGTTCCCATCTTTTTTATCCCGGCCTAGTAGGAGTGCTCCTACTAAACTTCTCAATTCCTCCAAAGATGAAACAAGTATGCCCGGCTTGTGCAGTAGGAAATCACATCTCCTGCCAACAATAGGTGACGGCGTGTCATCGATCTACGAGTCATATACTCTTGCACGTAAAGCTAAAAACCTGTAAAAGTGTTGGATCCTTCAGCACAAAATTAACCGATATGAACAACTCTATAGAAAGGAAGCAAATAATGCTCGCACATTGGAAGTTCATCATCCATTTGAGGAATCGAGTTGGTGTAACAATGATTTCTTTCATCAACAAATCTTTTCCTATTTGATTTCAAAATGGAAACAACAGCATAAACACCGGGTCTTCTTTAGATGAGAATTTAGACGAGCTTCCACGCTCGTGCACTACTTCTTTACAGAGCCGCCAGTTCTACACATCGCTTGCAGTTTTACGCCTTTGAACTTCAAGAAATTCACCCCAGAGATCCGAGCTCTCATCCTCGAAATCTAAGAGGAAACCAGTAGCTTCACAAATCCATTGTGGCTAGACGAGTCCAAAAAATATCAAGTCCAAAAAAAAGCATTGATTCTTGTTTGTTGGCTTATTTAGATATTAGGTTTGATCATATGCTTGTTTTGGAACAATAGTCAAGTAAAAAAAAAGGGGTAACATTGGTTAATTAATAATCTTGCAAGTTAGGGTAGGCTGTAGGCTGTAGCGATCTGAATAATGGAACGATGAGATGTAATACTGCAGTTACTCACTATTTTTTGAATGGCAAAACAACATAGAAGTGATTTATAAATAAAATTACAAAAATATCTATTATTTCTATTTTATTTTTGTAGGACAACAATTTTAAATAATATTATTTTTTGGTACCAGAACATGATTTTGTGATTTCTTACGTCGTAACATGATTTCAAAAGTTTTTAACCAATACAAGATTTTGAAAATTTTCAGCTAAAATGCAAATCATAATTTTAGGCCAATCAACACGTGATCCGATAATTTTCTTCCAAAATGTTGGAATTTTTCTTGTCAAAATGGCAATAATCATTTTAGCAAAAAGAAAATTGTGTTTTGTTGAAGTATGGTCAGATTATGGACCTGCAGTGGAAGCATTACAACATCCAAATAAGTCGCCGCGATATCATACTTTTTTTGGGATCGCATAAGGAGAGTAGCTTCTGGTTTTCGAAGAATTTGATTCAAAACGTCTTTTCAAGAAGCTAATATTTTGGCTCGTGACATCGTAAAGAGTGTAACTCGAGAAGGACCTCTTCGTTCCTATCTAGCGTTGGAAGGTCCATTGTGGCTTTTATCTACGATAGAAGAAGAACAACAACGTCTATAATTTTTTCTCTCTTTATCTCTTGTTGTCTTTTATTTTTTATCGCTGAATTTCTTAACTTTGTTTTGATGTATTCTGCTTCTGTTTGAGTAATAAGATGATAAAAAAAGAATCGTGTTCAATAAAAATATTACGGCTCATATTTTGAAAAGAAAAATTGCAGGAATAAGTATTCGGAGAAAGAAAAAAACTGAATTGCGGAGGTGAAGCTACGGTACGGGATGTTATGGATTAAAAATATTTCCATATTTGTTATTTAGGAAAAAAGCCTATTAAATGTCCTACTTTCAATTTTAGGTGATTTAAATCCCCAACTTACTCTGCAATGACAAAAAAATTTTTTTTTTATTAACTTTCTAATTTAATATTCAATTTTCGTTGATTTTGACATCTTGATTACATCCTTAAGAAATGAAACAGAACACTGTATCGATTTAAGTTTTCGTTAACAGTTTGTTAAATCAAAACGACGTCGTTTCCTACAACACAAACCCCCCAAATCGACCTCTTTCTCATTACGAACTTCTTCATGGTTGTTTTCTTCCTCGTCAACATCTTCATACCCAACCTCATCACAATCTTCATCGCCAACAACTTCACAGCCATCTCCACTCACAACATCACGTTCTGAATCAATACCTTTGTCGTCTTTGTCTTCAGCAGAACCCTCTGGGTTGACGCATTGCAAGCCTCTTTTTTGTCGTGACATTATCGATTACAACGAATCCGAAGAAGAGAAGGAGACAAAATCAATTTCTAGGGTTATGGATTTTGTTTTTGATTTGGGGATCTAAGATCAATATGGGGGGTTTTGTGGTGTAATAGAGACGGAGTTATTGGTGACTTAACTGTTAACAGAAACTTAACTCCGATAAAATGTTCCGTTTCAAGACTTAACGACATGATCAAAATGACAAGTCAATGAAAATTAGGTATAAATAGAAAAGTCAACAAAAGTACATTATATAATTCATTGCAGACTAAGTTGGAGATTTAAATCACCTAAATTTGAAAGATGGGGATTCAATAGGCATTTTTCTCTTTTCTATTTTAAGGGTATTGAGTTTTGGAGCATATGTATATGTATATAAGGGTTTATAATTTATTATTCATATACGATTGATACAAAAAAAAAAACTTAAAAGCTAAAAGGTATTCATCGATTTATTTTTTCTTGTTTACATTTTTTTTTTGTCAATAACTTCAATATATTAGATCAAATGAGCCAATGTGAAGGAATATTATTTACATAGATAGAAAAACATGGTTCCGATCGTACAATTCGTGCGAACCTATCGACTTTCACATTTGTACTTCGGGGAACCTTAATTAAAGAAAAGTAAGAGAACTCATCCTTGTCGCTGTTAATTGCCTCCAAATAGGTTGTAAAAGCTGGCCATTCCGACGGAGAAGATACCATTTCCACCAGATCAGAGCAATCTGTTAGAAAAACTACCTCTCGTTTGTCCGGGCCAATCATACAACGCATTGCCCAGATTAGTGCTTCGACCTCTGAATGTAGAGCCGTCAGACTTCTTCGAAGATTTGCAGCTCCCTGTATTTGCGTTTCGTCCACATGAGAACAAACCCATCCTAATCCGGAAAACTTTTCTCCCTCCTTCCAAGAGCCATCAATTAAGCACCGATACACCGTTGCTTTTAAACCTGTTAACTCTCCATATATCAATTTTCGATTTGTCCTGTTCACTAAATTATTTGTTTCATTGTTATCCTCCTGTTGTGCCAACGTCCATGCTTTCTCTTCCGCCTCTGCCATTCGTAAGACTTCCCGTGGATCCCTTTCCACGGTTTCATAAATCTTTTCGTTCCTAGCTTTCCATATGTACCATAGTAACTGATATAATGCGTTTTTGGCGCATTCTAACCTTTGTTTTGTAGGTCTTTATCGAGTCATTTTTTTTATTTTCAGTCATTTTAGGTCTAAAAGGTGGCTGGAATGGAGGATTGGAGGTCATGAAGAGACTTGGCAAAAATGGAGGAAAAGTGAAGGATTTTGGAAAGTTTTGAAGAAGGGAGCACCCGCTTCTCAACAGAACACCTCCTCCCGCGGAAGATCTATTTTTGGAAATTTCATTAAACCTAATTTTCGCCACCTAGGGTTTTTCCTAATAAGTCCCAGCAGCCCCAGACCCCAAAGAGAATTCTATTATCGACTTCTTCTAGTTTTTCAAAAGAGAGAGAACTCGAGAGAGAGAGATACCATTGTTTTAAACTTTTGTAAGATTTGAGGATTGTCTTCTACTCTTTTGAGATGATTTCTAAAACTCTTACCTCTTATTTATTTTATCATGAATTCTTTTGCATCTCTCGCTGTTATTCGATTTGCCATGTCTGAGTAGTTCTTCTAGTTAGGTTAAGTGTTTCAAAGGGATTAGGGATTCATGAAATAAGCATAAATAAGATCATATATATATATATATTGATATCTTCATCTATTGTTGTTCTTAATGCCTAGAATAGTTTGATCACCTAACCTTTGATCTTAGGTTTAATTTACTCATCAAAAGTGTTGTAAAGTGCTTGAAAGAACATAGATGGGCGATTTGTCCTTAGCCAACGACAGTTGATGCTAAGGCAAGTTGTGAACAAATCGATCCCATTCTCTTTAATGCTTGTCACTCTTTGTAACCTCAAACGACAGTTTAGAGTGTTAGATTGATTGATAAAGTGGTTGATACCACGACAGTGGATCCTCTTATTTTTATGGTTGAGTTCTACATTGGTTCTAAATTATTATCCTAAATAATTGTTTGGTTTTAGATGATTTAATCCCCGAGATAATTCCCCTTAGTCTAACGCCTTTATTAATATTTTTTAAACCAATTTCATTTACTTACTTGCTATTACGACAAACCAAAACCAAAACAAACTTGATCGATTAGCTGAAATTGTGTTACAAAGATTAGAGTGTATTGCTGGTCCCTTGAACGAATCTCTCACTATTCTACAATCGAGCAAAACGCTTGTCTATCAATTGGCGTCGTTGCGACGGGGCCCAACTCGATACCTCTAGTTTTACTATATGGTTTCATACTAAGTTTACTATTTGTTCTTTTTCTTCTCTTGCGTGTGTTTTAGGTGCATGAACTCAAGGTCGACAAGGAGCAATCGTCAAATACCCCTTCTGACCTTGAGTAACACGGAACTTGCAAGAATTGAACGAGCCAACAAACGAACAAAGCCTACACCTGTCGACATGGGCGAACAAGGAAACGATGATATGGCGGCTGAGCTGCAAAGGTTGCAAGTGCAGATGGCTTAGATGCAGCAGCAACATGCACACAAGCAACAACAGCAATGCGAGCGTGAACAGCAATGTGCTATTGGGGACATAGACAATCCTCATGCCTTCTACAGGAACAGATCTGCTATTGTTCCACCTACTGTTGAGAGGCAAGACTATGAGATTAAGCCTCAGATGATATCGCTGGTCAAGCAGCACTTGTTCCATGGACTTCCTGCAGAGATTCCAATGGAGCATATAGAGAACATTGAGGAGATCTGCTCCACAACGAGTTCTAATGGTATGAACCCGGACTTCGTAAAATGTAAGCTTTTCCCTTTCTCACTTGCGGACAAAGCTTCTCGATGGCTCAAATCTTTACCCGCTGGATCCATCACGAATTGGACACAATGTAGAACAATTTTTTTGGACCACTTATACACGAAAACCAAGACCGCGACCTTAAAGAACAAGATCTCCATGTTTCAGTAACATTCTGTAGAGTCCTTTTGTGGGCATGGAAACGATTCAAAAATACAGAAGAGAGTGTCCACACCATGGGTTTACCGATAACAATTTGCTGGGTATTTTCTATGATGGTGTTGATTGGGATTATAGGAATGCTTTAAAAGCTGCGAGGGATGGTGATTTTATGACTAAGACCAGAGATGGTGCTTACAAGCTTATTGAAAACTTGGCTGCAAGTTCCAGCAGCAAGTCTCAAGAGTATGATAGAACCAAGAAAACTGGTAGTATGGATTCTCAAAATATCGATGACCTTACGACTAAGGTTAATTTGTTGCTCAAAAGGAACCAAAGGATGGTTTATTTTGCTGATGAGAATAATGAACCACTTTATAGAAGGAGGTTGTGGACCACAAGAGGTCAGCTATGTGAGTGGTCAAGGGTTTGTACGAAACCATGGATTCAACCAGAACTATAGGAGTCACCCAAACTTCTCCTATAAGAGTACAAACGTTGAGAACCCACATGACCAGGTCTATCCGCAACAAACTGGTTTCTAAAACCAGAAACCTCAGAACCAAGGTTTCCAGAAGAGTTTTCCTCAGGGTTTCCAGGACAAAACGTTCATACATTACCAAGGTCAGAATCAGTTTCAAGGGGGAGTTCAGCAAAAACCACAGTTTACTAACTTTCAGGGTCCTGCGAGTTCTGGAAGTACTTCTCAGGATGAACTGAAGAATATGATGCAGCAACTGATGGTTAATCAACAGAAATCAGCCACGGAAATCAACACAAAGGTAGACAGCATATACTCCGATCTTAATGGTAGGCTTGAAGCTGTTTGCAATCATGTGAAGAAGCTTGATACGCAAGTTTCTCAAACTGCTGAGGCAATCAAGAGGTCACAAGGAGTACTGCCAGGTAAACCAGTTGCCAACCCCAAAGAGTTTGTGAATGCAATTGAGCTAAGAAGTGGAATGGTTCTACCGCCGGTTGTGAGGGAGAACACTGAAAGTTACCAAGAAAATTGTGCAGAGCACCCGGTCCACACCGGAGCACCGGCTCCAGACGAGGAAAAGAATGAAGAAGTTGCTGAACCGACTCCTAAGGTACTTCGACCGAATGAGCTTTTTGATAAGATTGTTTCTCGTGTCTACAAACCTCTAGATTCTTATCCAGTTCCCCCAAGGAAATCTCAAAAAGATTTGGAAGAGGTAAAGTGCGAGGAAATGTTGAAAGATTTGACTATTAAGCTCTCTTTGGTAGATGCGATTCAGATGATACCAGCTATGAAGAAGTATGTTAAGGGTCTGGTTACGGGAAATGTTTCTTCAGAACCTGTAATGGTATCTAAGATTTGTAGTGCTGTGCTACAAAACAAATTGCCTAAGAAGCAAGATGACCCAGGAAAATTAGTCCTATCTGTGCAGATTGGTCATATGAGATTCGCTCGTTCTCTATGCGATTTGGGTTCGAGTGTAAACCTCTCATGCCATATTCGGTTGCTAGAAAACTTGGATACACAAATTTCAAGCCAACAAGAATTTCATTGGTGTTTGCTGACAGGTCAGTAAAGTTACCCGTGGGAATTCTTGAGGATTTGCATGTTAGAATTGACAATACTTTAATTCCAGGAGATTTCGTGGTGCTGGAAATTGATGAGGAACCGAAGGATCCCTTGATTTTGGGATATCCTTTCTTGCGTACAGCTGGTACGATTATTGATGTGAGAAATGCTACAATCAGTCTCCACCTGGGGGACATTATCATGGAATTTGAGATGGATAGAATGCTCAAAAAGCCAACCATTGATGGGCAAATTTTTGCCATAGAAGATAATCTCAAAGTCTCTGAGGGAGAGATTGAGGAGATTTTGGCTGATGATCCGTAGGATGTAGCTTTGACAAAGGCTGAGGATGAGTATGGGTACTTGAGTGAGGACACAGTTGGGTTTGCAAAGATGCTGGATTCGAGCCAAGCGATGGAAAAATCAATTGGATTCTTGAACTTCGAAGCAGAGGATACTGACGGAGCACCTGCTCCAGAAACAGAACCTGCTCCTGAAAATTCTGTTGACGGTCCTTAGAGCGAATTAAGAGCTCCAAAGCTCGAACTCAAAACCCTACCAGGTGGGCTAAAGTACGCATTCCTAGGTCTAATTCTACTTACCCTGTGATCATAAATATTGATTTGAACAATGTGAAAACCACCTTGCTTTTGTGTAAACTTAGGAAGTATAGAAAGGCTCTAAGATATTTCTGGAATTTCGCCTGATCTTTGCATGCATAGAATACATCTAGAAGATGAATCAAGGAATTCAATAGAACATCAGAGGAGGCTAAACCCGAATATAAAAGATGTTGGATCCTTTTGCTCCAAGAGTTTGATTTGCAGATTGTTGACAAAGAAAGGGAGCGAAAATGAGGTTGTTGATCATCTATCTCGCATGAAAATTGATGATGAGGCACCTCTTAATGACACACTTCTCCATGGAGCCGTGGTGTTGCTGGACACCAAATGCAATGAATTTTTGTTCAATGGTCAGCGGCTCAAGCCATAGCTTGCTGACACAAACCAAGCCTAAGGTGGATTCATCCCCTTAGGCGATGCACCTCAAGCCTAAAAAGGCTAAACGAGTCAAGCTAGTGACTTTAAACAAGCGCTTGGTGGGAGGCAACCCACTGGTAAGTTTACTAACTCTTTGATTTTGATTTATTTTTGTTTCTAACTTTTAGTTTTAGTTGTTTTTGTTTCCAAAAAAAAAAAAATCAAAAAAAATCAAAAAAAAAGTTCATATCGATCGATCTGCGGAGTTGTCCTTTACAAAGCCAAATCATCGGCAGAGCGACCGATCGAGCCAGCAGGGATGGATCGGCTGATCCGATATCCGATCGATCGATCCATAAGTGGACAGATCGATCCGCAACCCAGGTAAGTGTATTCACCAAGAACTTATTTACCTTTTTGTTTTTCTTTTTGTTTTTAATTATTTGTCTCCCTTGGTTTATTTTCACACCGAGACGGTGTGAACTAAGTTTGGGGGGAGTTGCTACTAATTCCGTTTATTTTGGTTGTTTTCCTTGTTTTATTGAGTCTTGTTAAGTCAGTCCTTGAGTCAGTTTTTCTTTTGTTTTATTGAGTCAAGACTTTGTTGGGAATTACGACCTCATTCTAGGATGATTATTGAACCACTTGCATTTAACCTTCTCTCTAATGACCATTTTTACAGAATATTGGGTACATGGAACAGCTGGAACACCTCAATATCCTATCTTTCAGGTTTCATCAGAAGAACATAAACTCTCATTATAACTTAACCTAATATTGACTGAAATTCATATCACTATTGGCACTAGATTAGGGAAACGAATCATATTCAAGACTCCTTATTCCTTGTATCATTTTTAGTTAGTACCCTCCTTAAACCGTAGCTCTTTTCAGACCTCTTGAACTCTTATTACTTCACTGTCATATGTGCAGATATGCGCAAAAGGGTCGGAGAGAATGGGTCGACACAGCTTCTAAATCACTCTTTCTGAAAACCAGAGCACCTGCTGCCATTACAGAGCACCCGCACCTATTTTCAGAGGATGGTTTATAAAGAGGTGGAACAAAAACAAGCCACAAGGAAGGAATGGCAATGACGAGCTCCACTTGGGTATGTACTACAACTCTGATTTTTTTCGTGCCTGAGAGACACATGCTTGTAATTGAAACCCTCTTCATCATCATCATAAGAAAAAAAAAAAAAAAAAAAAAAATTGATGATGAAGAATGGTAAGTTTGTGAAATAGAAAAAAGTGTCTCTCCGCACAGTGAGTATACCCAAGGAGGATGATGGCTAGATGAGAAGTTAGGGAGATTGAAAGAAGGAAAGAGTGGTTTAGAGAATGTGGAACCCAAATGGACCCATTCTCTCTTGCAATATTGTGCGATATCCTGCATCCTGTACGAGCGCCGGGTAACCCTTAAACACTCTGAACTCCACCTCTAAATGGCTTTAAATCCTTTAGCGTCGTCTACCCTGAATAGTATTTGTAGCGAGAAGCTCACGCAACCTTTAATGAATGTGAAGAGTTTATGTTTGGAATATGAAACTGGGATGAGAATGTATTGAGAGGTTTTGGTTAAAGTTTGCTATTCATATTCTGGATTATGTGGTCTGCAGGTTGAAGGTTGTTTACTCGGTACACTGAAGATGAGAGAGTTCCCGTGTTTTCAAACCATTCTCTTTCACTTGGTGTTGAATTTGTTTGAGGACAAGAAAAGATCCAAGTCTGGGGAATTGATATAATGCGTTTTTAGCGCATTATAACCTTTGTTTTGTAGGTCTTTATCGAGTCTTTTATTTTATTTTGAGTCATTTTAGGTCTAAAAGGTGGCTGGAATGGAGGATTGGAGGTCATGAAGAGACTTACGAAAATGGATGGAAAGTGAAAGTTTTTGGAAAGTTTTGAAGAAGGGAGCACCCGCTCCTCAACGGAACACCTGCTCCCGCGGAAGATCTATTTTTGGAAATTTTATTAAACCTAATTTTCGCCACCTAGGGTTTTCCCTAATAAGTCCCAGCCGCCCCAGACTCCAAAGAGAATTCTATTATCGACTTCTTCTAGTTTTTCAAAAGAGAGAGAACTCGAGAGAGAGAGAGAGAGAGAGAGAGAGATACCATTGTTTTAAGCTTTTGTAAGATTTGAGGATTGTCTTTCACTCTTTTGAGATGATTTCTAAAACTCTTACCTCTTATTTATTTTATCATGAATTCTTTTGCATCTCTCGCTGTTATTCGATTTGCCATGTCTGAGTAGTTCTTCTAGTTAGGTTAAGTGTTTCAAAGGGATTAGGGATTCATGAAATAAGCATAAATAGGATCATATATATATATATATATTGATATCTTCATCTATTGTTGTTCTTAATGCCTAGACTAGTTTGATCACCTAACCTTTGATCTTAGGTTTAATTTACTCATCAAAAGTGTCGTAAAGTGCTTGAAAGAACATAGATGGGCGATTTGTCCTTAGCCAACGACAGTTGATGCTAAGGCAAGTTGTGAACAAATCGATCCCATTCTCTTTAATGCTTGTCACTCTTTGTAACCTCAAACGACAGTTTAGAGTGTTAGATTGATTGATAAAGTGGTTGATACCACGACAGTGGATCCTCTTATTTTTATGGTTGAGTTCTAGATTGGTTCTAAATTATTATCCTAAATAATTGCTTGGTTTTAGATGATTTAATCTCCGAGATAATTCCCCTTAGTCTAACGCCTTTATTAATATTTTTTAAACCAATTTTATTTACTTACTTGCTATTATGACAAACCAAAACCAAAACAAACTTGATCGCTTAGCTGAAATTGTGTTACAAAAGATTAGAGTATATTGCTGGTCCCTTGAACGAATCTCTCACTATTCTACAATCGAGCAAAACGCTTGTCTATCAATTGGCGTCGTTGCGACGGGGCCCAACTCGATACCTCTAGTTTTACTATATGGTTTCATACTAAGTTTACTACTTGTTCTTTTTCTTCTTTTGCGTGTGTTTTAGGTGCATGAACTCAAGGTCAACAAGGAGCAATCGTCAAATACCCCTTCTGACCTTGAGTAACACGAAACTTGCAAGAATTGAACGAGCCAACAGACGAACAAAGCCTACACCTGTCGACATGGGCGAACAAGGCAATGATGATATGGCGGCTGAGCTGCAAAGGTTGTTACAAGAGCAGATGACTCAGATGCAGCAGCAACATGTGCGCGAACAACAACAGCAACGCGAGCGTGAACAGCAATGTGCTATTGGGGACATGGACAATCCTCATGCTTTCTACAGGAACAGATCTGCTATTGTTCCACCTACTGTTGAGAGGCAAGACTATGAGATTAAGCCTCAGATGATATCGCTGGTCAAGCAGCACTTGTTCCATGGACTTCCTGCAGAGATTCCAATTGACCATATAGAGAACTTTGAGGAGATCTGCTCCACCAGTAGTTCAAATGGTATGAACCCGGACTTCGTAAAATGTAAGCTTTTTCCTTTCTCACTTGCGGACAAAGCTTCTCGATGGCTCAAATCTCTACCCACTGGATCCATCACGAATTGGACACAATGTAGAACAACTTTCTTGGACCACTTCTACACGAAAACCAAGACCGCGAGCTTAAAGAACAAGATCTCCACGTTTCAGTAATATTCTGGAGAGTCCTTTTGTGGGCATGGGAACGATTCAAAGAGTACAGAAGAGAGTGTCCACACCATGGGTTTACCGATAACTACTTGCTGGGTATTTTCTATGATGGTGTTGATTGGGATTATATGAATGCTTTGAAAGCTGCGAGTGATGGTGATTTTATGACTAAGACCAGAGATGGTGCTTACAAGCTTATTGAAAACTTGGCTGCAAGTTTCAGCAGCAAGTCTCAAAAGTATGATAGAACCAAGAAAACTGGTGGTATGGATTCTCAAAATATCGATGACCTTACGATTAAGGTTAATTTGTTGCTCAAAGGGAACCAAAGGATGGTTCATTTTGCTGATGAGAATAATGAACCACTTTATGAGATGCGTGAAGAAGGAGGTTGTGGACAGCAAGAGGTCAGCTATGTGAGTTGTCAAGGGTTTGTGCGAAACCATGGATTCAACCAGAACTATAAGAGTCACCCAAACTTCTCATATAAGAGTACAAACGTTGAGAACCCACATGACCAGGTCTATCCGCAACAAACTGGTTTCTAAAATTAGAAACCTCAGGACCAAGGTTTCCAGAAGAGTTTTCCTTAGGGTTTCCAGGACAAAACGTTCATACATTACCAAGGTCAGAATCAGTTTTAAGGGGGAGTTCAGCAAAAACCACAGTTTACTAACTTTCAGACTCCTGCGAGTTCTGGAAGTACTTCTCAGGATGAACTGAAGAATATGATGCAGCAACTGATCGTTAATCAACAGAAATCAGCCACGGAAATCAACACAAAGGTAGACAGCATGTACTCCGATCTTAATGGTAGGCTTGAAACTGTTTGCAATCATGTGAAGAAACTTGATACGCAAGTTTCTCAAATTGCTGAGGCAATCAAGAGGTCACAAGGAGTACTGCCAGGTAAACCAGTTGCCAACCCCAGAGAGTTTGTAAATGCAATGAACTAAGGAGTGGAGCGGTTCTACCGCCGGTTGTGAGGGAGAACGCTGAAAGTTATCCAGAAAATTGTGCAGAGCACCCGGTCCACACCGGAGCACCGGCTCCAGACGAGGAAAAGAATGAAGAAGTTGCTGAACCGACTCCTAAGGTACTTCGACCGAATGAGCTTTTTGATAAGATTATTTCTCGTGTCTACAAACCTCCAGTTCCTTATCCAGTTCCCCCAAGGAAATCTCAAAAGGATTTGGAAGAGGCAAAGTGCGAGGAAATGTTGAAGGATTTGACTATTAAGCTCTCTTTGGTAGATGCGATTCAGATGATACCAGTTATGAAGAAGTATGTTAAGGGTCTGGTTACGGGAAATGTTTCTTCAGAACCTGTAATGGTATCTAAGAATTGTAGTGCTGTGCTACAAAACAAATTGCCTAAGAAGGAAGATGACCCAGGAAAATTAGTCCTATCTGTGCAAATTGGTCATATGAGATTCGCTCGTTCTTTATGCGATTTGGGTTCGAGTGTAAACCTCTCATGCCATATTCGGTTGCTAGAAAACTTGGGTACACAAATTTCAAGCCAACAAGAATTTCATTGGTGTTTGCTGACAGTTCAGTAAAGTTATCCGTGGGGATTCTTGAGGATTTGCATGTTAGAATTGACAATACTTTAATTCCATCAAATTCGTGGTGCTGGAAATTGTGCGATTATTGATGTGAGGAATGCTACAATCAGTCTCCACCTAGGAGACATTATCATGGAATTTGAGATGGATAGAATGCTCAAAAAGCCAACCATTGATGGGCAAATTTTTACCATAGAAGATAATCTCGAAGTCTCTGAGGGAGAGATTGAGGAGATTTTGGCTGATGATCCGTAGGATGTTGCTTTGACAAAGGCTGAGGATGAGCATGGGTACTTGAGTGAGGACACAGTTGGGTTTGCAAAGATGCTGGATTCGAGCCAAGCGATGGAAAAATCAATTGGGTTCTTGAACCTCGAAGCAGAGGATACTGACGGAGCACCTGCTCCAGAAACAGAACCTGCTCCTGAAAATTCTGTTGACAGTCCTTAGAGCGAATTAAGAGCTCCAAAGCTCGAACTCAAAACCCTACCAGCTGGGCTAAGGTACGCATTCCTAGGTCTAATTCTACTTACTCTATGATCATAAATACTGATTTGAACAATGTGAAAACCGTCTTGCTTTTGTGTGAACTTAGGAAGTATAGAAAGGCTCTAAGATATTCACTAGACGATATTCCTGGAATTTCGCCTGATCTTTGCATGCATAGAATACATCTAGAAGATGAATCAAGGAATTCTATAGAACATCAGAGGAGGCTAAACCCGAATCTAAAAGATGTTGTAAAGAAGGAGATAATGAAACTTTTAGAAGCTGGTGTAATCTATACAATTTCAGATAGTAAATGGGTCAGTCCAGTTCATGTGGTACCTAAGAAAGGTGGAGTTACTGTGATCACAAATGCAAAGAATGAGTTGATACCAACTAGGACAGTAACTGGTCATAGGATGTGTATTGATTAAAGGAAATTGAATGCTGCCACTAGAAATAATCATTTCCTTTGCCCTTTATTGATTAAATGCTTGAGAGATTGGCTAGCCATCCATACTACTGTTTCTTAGATAGTTACTCAGAGTTTTTCCAGATTTCCTTATGGCACTTTTGCGTATTGCAGACGATCAGGAGAAGACGATATTTACATGTCCTTATGGCACTTTTGCGTATTGCAGAATGCCATTCGGTTTGTGTAACGCCCCAGCGACATTCCAAAGGTGTATGATATCAATTTTTACTGACCTTATTGACGACATAATGGAAGTTTTCATGGACGATTTCTCTGTCTATGGAAGCTCTTTCTCTGTGTGTTTGTCGAATTTGTGCAGGGTGTTACAGTGATGTGAGGAGAAGCATCTCGTGCTAAATTGGGAGAAGTGTCACTTGATGGTTCGAGATGGCATTGTATTGGGTCATCGGATATCTGAAAATGGTATTGAGGTAGACAAAGCAAAGGTGGAGGTCCTGATGAGTCTTCAGCCACCAGATTCAGTCAGGGGCATAAGGAGTTTTCTTCGTCATGCTGGTTTCTATAGGAGGTTCATCAAGGACTTCTCCAAAATAGCAAGACCGCTAACTCAGCTATTGTGCAAGGAGACTAAATATGACTTCGATGGGGCTTGTCTAGAGGTTTTTCACACCATAAAAGGAGCCTAGATAAGTGCACCCATCGTTCAACCACCTGATTGGAACCTGCCATTTGAAGTGATGACAGATGCAAGTGACTATGTTGTAGGTGCAGTTTTGGGCCAGAGGAAGGACAAGAGGCTCCATGTGATTTACTACGCCAACCGTACCTTGGATGAAGCTCAGTGTAGATATGCTACAACCGAGAAGAAGCTGCTGGCAGTGGTATTCGCTCTAGAGAAGTTCAGATCATACCTTGTCGGTTCCAAGGTGATTGTACACACCGACCACGCCGCTCTAAAGTACTTGCTCACTAAAAAAGATGCAAAACCAAGGCTATTGAGGTGGATCCTTTTGCTCCAAGAGTTTGATTTGCAGATTGTTGACAAAGAAAGAGAGCGAAAATGGGGTTGTTGATCATCTATCTCGCATGAAAATTGATGATGAGGCACCTCTTAATGACACACTTCTCCATGGAGCCGTGGTGTTGCTGGACACCAAATGCAATGAATTTGTGTTCAATGGTCAGCGGCTCAAGCCATAGCTTGCTGACACAAACCAAGCCTAAGGTGGATTCATCCCCTTAGGCGATGCACCTCAAGCCTAAAAAGGCTAAACGAGTCAAGCTAGTGACTTTAAACAAGCGCTTGGTGGGAGGCAACCCACTGGTAAGTTTACTAACTCTTTGATTTTGATTTTTTTTTGTTTATAACTTTTAGTTTTAGTTGTTTTTATGTCCAAAAAAAAATAAAAAAAAAGCAAAAAAAAAAAAGTTCATATCGATCGATCCGCGGAGTTGTCCTTTACAAAGCTAAATCATCGGCAGAGCGACCGATCCAGCCAGCAGGGATGGATCGGCTGATCCGATATCCGATCGATCGATCCATAAGTAGACCGATCGATCCGCAACCTAGGTAAGTGTATTCACCAAGAACTTATTTACCTTTTTGTTTTTCTTTTTGTTTTTAATTATTTGTCTCCTTTGGTTTATTTTCACACCGAGACGGTGTGAAGTAATTCTGGGGGGAGTTGCTACTAATTCCGTTTATTTTGGTTGTTTTCCTTGTTTTATTGAGTCTTGTTAAGTCAGTCCTTGAGTCAGTTTTTCTTTTGTTTTATTGAGTCAAGATTTTGTTGAGAATTACGACCTCATTCTAGGATGATTATTGAACCAGTTACGTTTAACCTTCTCTCTAGTGACCATTTTTACAGAATATTGGGTGCATGGAACAGCTGGAACACCTCAATATCCTATCTTCCAGGTTTCATCAGAAGAACATAAACTCTCATTATAACTGAACCTAATATTGACTGAAATTCATCTCGCTATTGGCACTAGATTAGGGAAACGAATCATATTCAGGACTCCTTATTCCTTGTATCACTCTTGTTGTTCCTGAATAGCTAGCTCATTTTTAGTTAGTACCCTCCTTAAACCGTAGCTCTTTTCAGACCTCTTGAACTCTTATTACTTCACTGTCATATGTGCAGATATTGATATATCATGGTTTTTACGGTTTTTAACCATGATATAAGAGTCGTTTTTAGAGTCTTTTTAGTGTCTTTCGAGTCTTTTAGAGTCTTTGCAGGTTCAGGTACGTTTTGGACTTATTTGGAGATTATGGGACGTTTTGGAGCAATCCGAGAAGCTGCGCTGAAGAAACCAACTCGGAGAGCAAAATTGGTGTGGGTGTCGCTCGACACTAGCCCTTAGTGTCGGTCGACACCAATATCTGACGGCAATCGAATTTGCCATCTTTTTGAAGTTTTGAAGAATTGCAAATTCTGCCCAGAAGTGTTCCCTGTTTACAAATAAAGCCCAAAACGTGTGTTACCCTATTTATAGGATTTTAAGGTCATTGTTTAGACCTATGCTTTTGAATACTTGATTTTTGAGCAGCCACCTCTTCAGGGATTTTTGGAGAAGATTTCTAAACTCCTTTCTTCTTCTTATTGATTTCTTAATGCAATTTATTCAGTTATTGATTTGTGTTTCATTTATCATGTCTGAGTAATATCCCTGTTAGGTTTAGGGTTTTCAAAGGAATTCATGAATTGTTAGATTGTTAGATTGTTAGGATTGAATCTATAGAGTTCTTCATCTAGATTGTGTGTATTGCTTATTCTAGCTTAGCTACCTAGAATCTGATCTTAGGTTGATTAGTTGACACGAAAGTGTAATTGATTGCCTGAACTATCTTAGATGAGCAAAATATCCTATTCGCAAAGAGATTTGGTTTAGGGATTTTGTGAACATATCAAACCTGAACTTTAATGCTTGTTTAACTTGAAGAATTCGCAAAGAGATTTGGGATTCTAAAATTTAGGCATAGATAATCTTCGCAACGAAAGTTGGTTGATTTTACATTAGTGATTTGAGTTCTAGAACGGTTCTTAATTACAATCCTGATAATTGTTTTGTTCTGCAATTCTGAATTTCCTGAGAATTTCCCTAAGCTTAGCTTTTCTTCCATTTATCTTACAACCCGATTTTAATTCTCTTGCTACTTTTAACTTACAATCTCTTCTGTTTAGCTATATTTCCAAACTGATAATCTATTTTGTGAACATTAGTCCTTGTGGATTCGATCCCTAAGTACTACAGTGATCTCTTAATTTGAGAGAGTAGCTCAATGGTAAATTTGAGCATATCAAATTTTGGCGCCGTTGCCGGGGACTCTTGTTTCACCATTAGATTTCTGTTAGGTTTTAGTCTAAATTCGTTTATTTATTTATTTACTTACGTTTTTTTTTCTTGTTTCTCTTTTCTCTTTGTTTTTCAGGTTTATGCCTAATCGCAAAACCAGGAGCAACAAAGATCTTCAGCTTGCAAATCCTTCGAACCAAGACATAACAAGAATTGAGCGCACTAACCGTAAGGCAAAGAAACTTGCTGAAATGGATAACTTGGTTGTTTTGGTGAGGGATGAAGCTGGGGTACTACGTGATCAAGAGGGCCAAGTGCGCAACGAGCAGGGCCAAAAACTTGATGCTGAGGGTAATGTTGTGCCCGAACCCGCCGTTGGTGTCGATCGACACCCTGCTGGTGTCGCTCGACACCCACCGGCTATTGAAGCTCCAAACTTGCAGGCAGCTGCTGCAGCTGCTCAGGTTGCTCGTGGTAGGACACTAGGGGACTACAACAGGCCAGATCAGTTCTACACGAATCGATCTGCGATCATTCCCCCACCTTTTCAGAGGAATGACTTCGAGCTGAAACCCGCCTACTTCTCTCTTGTGGGCCAGCATCCCTTCCATGGTCTTCCTCATGAGCAACCCATGGATCATATTGAGAGGTTTGAGGATCTCGTGACAAGCATCAAGGCTAATGGGGTGTCCAATGATTTCCTTTTCTGCAAGCTCTTCCCATACTCTCTTGCCGGGGAAGCAGCTTACTGGCTCAAGCAGTTGAAGCCAGGATCTCCGACTACTTGGTGGGAAACCAAGAATGCTTTCTTGAACAACTTTTATGATGATGCAAGGTCTGAGGATGCGAGAACAAAGATCTCCACCTTCTCTCAACAACCAGCTGAAGCATTCAAAGCTGCTTGGGTGCGATTCAGAGCTTATCAGAGAGATTGTCCGCATCATGGGTTCAGTGAGGTGCAGTTGTTGGGTATCTTCTTCAGAGGTATAGATTGGAGGTATCAGATGGCTCTGGATGCTGCGAGCAATGGTAACTTCAACACCAGATATCCCGAGGATGCTGTGACTTTGATTGAGAATTTAGCTTCAAGCAACAGCACGAAGAATGCTGATTTTGAGAGAAAGAAGCAAGCAGAAAACTCTGAGGGTGGTCAGATTGCTGAAGTGAAAGCTAAAGTAGATTCTGTACACAATCTTCTCGTGGGTAAGAAATATGTTCGCTTTGCTGCTGAGATTGAAACTTTTGAGCCAGAAGGAAGATTTGAAGAAGAGGTCCAATTCGTTAATCAAGCTGGGTTTCAAGGTCAGAGGTATGGTAACTATCAAGGCAACATGAACGCTTATCGGAACAGCAGTTTCACCAGGAACTTCGGGAGTTCTTCATATCAGAAACCTCCTCCGCAGACTTCAGAGAGTGAGGTTAAGTCTATGCTAGAGCAGATTCTAGAGGGTCAGCAGAAGATTACAGTGGACTTCAATGGAAAGATCGATGCTCTGTACACTGATTTGAATAGGAAATTCGAAACTCTGAGCACCCATGTCAAGAAGCTAGACACTCAAGCTGCTCAGACCGCTGAGTCTGTCAAAAGACAAGAGGAATTCCTTTCTGGAAGGACTGGTGCATGCAATGCTATTCTGGTGGCCGATATGGATGATTTCAGTGATGGTGCGGATTTTGATGTTTCACACTCAGTGTCGATCGACACCAACACTATGTTTCGCTCGACACCAGCCTACGTTCACGAGAATTCGAGTCGAGACGGAGAGAAATCGACCGAGAGCGATACAAAGGACTCGACACAGGATGTCAGTGTCGACCGACACCACCTGGGTGTCGATCGACACCCCTCAGAGGATGAAGAGAATTCGACGCAAGACGGACCAAAATCGATCGAGCTCGACACCAGAGTGTCGATACCAGAGGTTAGTGTCAATCGACACCACCCTAGTATCGATCGACACCCAGAGCGGACTGAACCAACACCTCTCAACAATCTTCCTCAAGTCGGAGAACGAGTGTATACGCCTAAGATTCCTTTCCCAAAGGGTATTAGGAAGACTAAACATGACATAGAGGATGCTCGATGCAAAGAAATCATGGACAAGGTGGTGATTGAGATGTCTCTAGCTGATGCAGTCACGATTTCACCTCCACTTAAGAGGTATGTGAAGAGAATGGTTACTAATGGTCTGAGTCCTGAGGAAGGAGCCTTACTTACCAGAGACATCTACGCGTATATCTTGCATGCGATCCCACAGAGAAAGAAAGGAACGAAGCAGAAAGTGGTTGTCTCTGAACAGGTCAGTGCCAAGATTCAGAGTAAGATTCCAGAGAAGCTACCTGATCCAGGAAGTTTTGTGCTAGATTGCTCAATCTTCACAGGATGATTTTTACATTCTCTCTGTGATCTTGGTTCCAGTATTAACCTGATGCCTCTCTCTGTTGCTGTACGCCTGGGGATGACTGATTTTGAGCCGACCAGGATTTCTCTCATCTTAGCAGATCGATCCAAAAGGATTCCAGAAGGTATCTTAGAAGATGTTCCAGTGCAAATTGGTGAATGCATGATTCCTACAGATTTTGTGATCTTGGAATATAAAGAAGAACCCAAGGATCCTTTGATTTTGGGACGACCCTTTTTAGCTACAGCTGGAGCTTTGATTGATGTGAAAAAGGGACGCATAGCTCTGAATGTGGGTGATGTGGTCATGAATTTTGACATGGATAAAATGCGGAGGACACACACCATTGATGGACAGACATTCTCTGTCGAGATCTCCTCAGACACTACTGCTGGGTATGTCAAGGAGTTGGGTCCAAATGAGCAAGCTATTGAGCTTGAGGATTGGTGTGGTGATCATCTTTTCAGTACTTGGCTTAAGGAAGCGGTTCTACTCAGTGACAAGTTGCCAGAGGATGATGTTTTTGAGATGGAGATAGGGATTGCAAAGAAGAGTTGCAAAAAAAGTGAAGAGATCCGAACTACAGACATGGTGTCGATCGACACCACCCTATGTGTCGATCGACACTCTCCACAAGTCTACCCGGATTTACCTCCAAAACACTGTTTTTGGATTGATTCTCTTGCTGCTTGTCCAAGACCTGTTGTACAACAGAAAGCTCCACATCCCACACTCCATTCACCTCCGGGAAAGCAAAGGTACGCACATCCTAATCCCAAATCATCTCCTTTCATCAATAAGAACTTCAAAGGTACAAAAACTGTTTTGCAGTTAACCAAGCCACGAGATTATCGTAGAGCGTTTGTTTCTTCTTTTGATGATTGTGCAGGGAAAAAGAGTGTACCACACGAGATTAAGTCCCGCCCAGCTCCTATTCCTCCTTTCCTTGGTCGTTCTCACGCACCCAATGCTTATACACCACCATGGATGATGAGACTAATTTCGCGGAAGCATTCATTGCCACCCTCTGCTCCACCTGATACCTGAGCTCCGCCACAGTCTAGCTAATGACTGAAAACAAGCGCTTAGTGGGAGGCAACCCACTCGTACGTTTTCCAATTTTATTTTGATTATTCATGTTTTTTCTATTTTATTTTATTTTGCCAACCCTGAGTTTGGTACCACTGGGGACAGTGTTACTTAAGTCTGGGGGAGGTAGCTGCTGACATTGTGTTTGTTTTTGAGAGTCAGTCGTGTCAGTCTTATTTGTTTTTATTGAGTCAAAACTTTGGTTAGGAAATAACGACCTCTCTTCTTAGTCTATTTGCCTGAGTGATTAATGCTGCAGATTTAGTTCAAATCCGACTAATGGAAAATCTAAAGACTGATCGATGACCTAGAGCGACCCATACTTGGCAACAGAATCCACTACAGCCGGAGCTAATTTCTGAGCTATTCCTTTTACCTCATCAATGCAACTGGTGTTCATAGGGCTTGACTCCTTGTTCCTACCTGACAAACGAAAACCTGAATGCAAAAGTGATGGTACTCCTCTCCTTTATTCAGTAAAAAAAATGTGTGTTTACAAACAGAAAAGATGAGATGATTTTCTTTTGAGTAAAGGGATAGGAAAATTTCCAACAACCCCATTATTTTACTTTGAAAGGAATGATCACACGAAAGTTGGAAGCGAGGTTAGGAAAATTTCCTGTGATACCATTATTCGCCTACACTTTTGATAAAAAGAAACACAACACAAAAGATGTTGAGAAAAAAATAAGTCTGGGGGAGAGAAAGAGTACCAAAGAGTGTGAAAGTTGGTTTGTCATGGTATTGCACGGGAATGAGTCTAGAACGTTCTTGGCACTGATTTCATTGATGAGACCCAGGGATGAAAGTTGTGGAGAATGCTGCGAAGTTGTGAGTTAAATTTGGGGAGTTGAAATGTCTACAGAGAAGTACATAGTGGTTCGATTTGGATTAGTCTGCTAAGCATATGGATTTGGTTTGAATGCTCAATGCAATAGTCTAAAGAGAGAGAGAGTTTCCGCGATTTGCAAACTTCTTTCACAGGTTAAGTTTCTGTTTTGCTTGAGGGCAAGCAAAGGCTAAGTCTGGGGGAGTTGATATATCATGGTTTTTACGGTTTTTAACCATGATATAAGAGTCGTTTTTAGAGTCTTTTTAGTGTCTTTCGAGTCTTTTAGAGTCTTTGCAGGTTCAGGTACGTTTTGGACTTATTTGGAGATTATGGAACGTTTTGGAGCAATCCGAGAAGCTGCGCTAAAGAAACCAACTCGGAGAGCAAAATTGGTGTGGGTGTCGCTCGACACTAGCCCTTAGTGTCGGTCGACACCAATATCTGACGGCAATCGAATTTGCCATCTTTTTGAAGTTTTGAAGAATTGCAAATTCTGCCCTGAAGTGTTCCCTGTTTATAAATAAAGCCCAAAACGTGTTTTACCCTATTTATAGGATTTTAAGATCATTGTTTAGACCTATGCTTTTGAATACTTGATTTTTGAGCAGCCACCTCTTCAGGAATTTTTGGAGAAGATTTCTAAACTCCTTTCTTCTTCTTATTGATTTCTTAATGCAATTTATTCAGTTATTGATTTGTGTTTCATTTATCATGTCTGAGTAATATCCCTGTTAGGTTTAGGGTTTTCAAAAAAATTCATGAATTGTTAGATTGTTAGATTGTTAGGATTGAATCTATAGAGTTCTTCATCTAGATTGTGTTTATTGCTTATTCTAGCTTAGCTACCTAGAATCTGATCTTAGGTTGATTAGTTGACACGAAAGTGTAATTGATTGCCTGAACTATCTTAGATGAGCAAAATATCCTATTCGCAAAGAGATTTGGTTTAGGGATTTTGTGAACATATCAAACCTGAACTTTAATGCTTGTTTAACTTGAAGAATTCGCAAAGAGATTTGGGATTCTAAAATTTAGGCATAGATAATCTTCACAACGAAAGTTGGTTGATTTTACATTAGTGATTTGAGTTCTAGAACGGTTCTTAATTACAATCCTGATAATTGTTTTGTTCTGCAATTCTGAATTTCCTGAGAATTTCCCTAAGCTTAGCTTTTCTTCCATTTATCTTACAACCCGATTTTAATTCTCTTGCTACTTTTAACTTACAATCTCTTCTGTTTAGCTATATTTCCAAACTGATAATCTATTTTGTGAACATTAGTCCTTGTGGATTCGATCCCTAAGTACTACAGTGATCTCTTAATTTGAGAGAGTAGCTCAAGGGTAAATTTGAGCATATCAGATATGCGCAAAAAGGTCGGAGAGAATGGGTTGACACAACTTCTAAATTACTCTTTCTGAAAACCAGAGCACCTGCTGCCATTATAGAGCACCCGCTCCTATTTTCAGAGGATGGTTTACAAAGAGGTGGAACAAAAACAAGCCACAAGGAAGGAATGGCAATGACGAGCTCCACTTGGGTATGTACAACAACTCTGATTTTTTTCGTGCCTGAGAGACACATGCTTGTAATGGAAACCCTCTTCATCATCATCATAAAAAAAAAAAAAAAAAAAAATTGATGATGAAGAATGGTAAGTTTGTGAAATAGAAAAAAGTGTCTCTCCGCACAGTGAGTATACCCAAGGAGGATGATGGCTAGATGAGAAGTTAGGGAGATTGAAAGACGGTAAGAGTGGTTTAGAGAATGTGGAACCCAAATGGACCCATTCTCTCTTGCAATATTGTGTGATATCCTGCATCCTGTACGAGCGCCGGGTAACCCTTAAACACTCTGAACTCCACCTCTAAATGGCTTTAAATCCTTTAGCGTCGTCTACCCTGAATAGTATTTGTAGCGAGAAGCTCACGCAACCTTTAATGAATGTGAAGAGTTTATGTTTGGAATATGAAACTGGGATGAGAATGTATTGAGAGGTTTTGGTAAAAGTTTGCTATTCATATTCTGGATTATGTGGTCTGCAGGTTGAAGGTTGTTTACTCGGTACACTGAAGATGAGAGAGTTCCCGTGTTTTCAAACCATTCTCTTTCACTTGGTGTTGAATTTGTTTGAGGACAAGAAAAGATCCAAGTCTGGGGAATTGATATAATGCGTTTTTAGCGCATTATAACCTTTGTTTTGTAGGTCTTTATCGAGTCTTTTATTTTATTTTGAGTCATTTTAGGTCTAAAAGGTGGCTGGAATGGAGGATTGGAGGTCATGAAGAGACTTAGCGAAAATGGATGGAAAGTGAAAGTTTTTGGAAAGTTTTGAAGAAGGAAGCACCCGCTCCTCAACGGAACACCTGCTCCCGCGGAAGATCTATTTTTGGAAATTTCATTAAACCTAATTTTCGCCACCTAGGGTTTTCCCTAATAAGTCCCAGCCGCCCCAGACCCCAAAGAGAATTCTATTATCGACTTCTTCTAGTTTTTCAAAAGAGAGAGAACTCGAGAGAGAGAGAGAGAGAGAGAGAGAGAGAGAGAGACCATTGTTTTAAGCTTTTGTAAGATTTGAGGATTGTCTTTCACTCTTTTGAGATGATTTCTAAAACTCTTACCTCTTATTTATTTTATCATGAATTCTTTTGCATCTCTCGCTGTTATTCGATTTGCCATGTCTGAGTATTTCTTCTAGTTAGGTTAAGTGTTTCAAACGGATTAGGGATTCATGAAATAAACATAAATAGGATCATATATATATATATATATTGATATCTTCATCTATTGTTGTTCTTAATGCCTAGACTAGTTTGATCACCTAACCTTTGATCTTAGGTTTAATTTACTCATCAAAAGTGTTGTAAAGTGCTTGAAAGAACATAGATGGGCGATTTGTCCTTAGCCAACGACAGTTGATGCTAAGGCAAGTTGTGAACAAATCGATCCCATTCTCTTTAATGCTTGTCACTCTTTGTAACCTCAAACGATAGTTTAGAGTGTTAGATTGATTGATAAAGTGGTTGATACCACGACAGTGGATCCTCTTATTTTTATGGTTGAGTTCTAGATTGGTTCTAAATTATTATCCTAAATAATTGCTTGGTTTTAGATGATTTAATCTCCGAGATAATTCCCCTTAGTTTAACGCCTTTATTAATATTTTTTAAACCAATTTTATTTACTTACTTGCTATTATGACAAACCAAAACCAAAACAAACTTGATCGCTTAGCTGAAATTGTGTTACAAAAGATTAGAGTATATTGCTGGTCCCTTGAACGAATCTCTCACTATTCTACAATCGAGCAAAACGCTTGTCTATCAATTGGCGTCGTTGCGACGGGGCCCAACTCGATACCTCTAGTTTTACTATATGGTTTCATACTAAGTTTACTACTTGTTCTTTTTCTTCTTTTGCGTGTGTTTTAGGTGCATGAACTCAAGGTCAACAAGGAGCAATCGTCAAATACCCCTTCTGACCTTGAGTAACACGAAACTTGCAAGAATTGAACGAGCCAACAGACAAACAAAGCCTACACCTGTCGACATGGGCGAACAAGGCAATGATGATATGGCGGCTGAGCTGCAAAGGTTGTTACAAGAGCAGATGACTCAGATGCAGCAGCAACATGTGTGCGAACAACAACAGCAACGCGAGCGTGAACAGCAATGTGCTATTGGGGACATGGACAATCCTCATGCTTTCTACAGGAACAGATCTGCTATTGTTCCACCTACTGTTGAGAGGCAAGACTATGAGATTAAGCCTCAGATGATATCGCTGGTCAAGCAGCACTTGTTCCATGGACTTCCTGCAGAGATTCCAATTGACCATATAGAGAACTTTGAGGAGATCTGCTCCACCAGTAGTTCAAATGGTATGAACCCGGACTTCGTAAAATGTAAGCTTTTTCCTTTCTCACTTGCGGACAAAGCTTCTCGATGGCTCAAATCTCTACCCACTGGATCCATCACGAATTGGACACAATGTAGAACAACTTTCTTGGACCACTTCTACACGAAAACCAAGACCGCGAGCTTAAAGAACAAGATCCCCACGTTTCAGTAATATTCTGGAGAGTCCTTTTGTGGGCATGGGAACGATTCAAAGAATACAGAAGAGAGTGTCCACACCATGGGTTTACCGATAACTACTTGCTGGGTATTTTCTATGATGGTGTTGATTGGGATTATATGAATGCTTTGAAAGCTGCGAGTGATGGTGATTTTATGACTAAGACCAGAGATGGTGCTTACAAGCTTATTGAAAACTTGGCTACAAGTTTCAGCAGCAAGTCTCAAAAGTATGATAGAACCAAGAAAACTGGTGGTATGGATTCATGAATTGTCAATGACCTTACGACTAAGGTTAATTTGTTGCTCAAAGGGAACCAAAGGATTGTTCATTTTGCTGATGAGAATAATGAACCACTTTATGAGATGCGTGAAGAAGGAGGTTGTGGACAGCAAGAGGTCAGCTATGTGAGTGGTCAAGGGTTTGTGCAAAACCATGGATTCAACCAGAACTATAAGAGTCACCCAAACTTCTCATATAAGAGTACAAACGTTGAGAACCCACATGACCAGGTCTATCCGCAACAAACTGGTTTCTAAAATTAGAAACCTCACGACCAAGGTTTCCAGAAGAGTTTTCCTTAGGGTTTCCAGGACAAAACGTTCATACATTACCAAGGTCAGAATCAGTTTTAAGGGGGAGTTCAGCAAAAACCACAGTTTACTAACTTTCAAACTCCTGCGAGTTCTGGAAGTACTTCTCAGGATGAACTGAAGAATATGATGCAGCAACTGATCGTTAATCAACAGAAATCAGCCACGAAAATCAACACAAAGGTAGACAGCATGTACTCCGATCTTAATGGTAGGCTTGAAACTGTTTGCAATCATGTGAAGAAACTTGATACGCAAGTTTCTCAAATTGCTGAGGCAATCAAGAGGTCACAAGGAGTACTGCCAGGTAAACCAGTTGCCAACCCCAGAGAGTTTGTAAATGCAATTGAGCTAAGGAGTGGAACGGTTCTACCGCCGGTTGTGAGGGAGAACGCTGAAAGTTATCCAGAAAATTATGCAGAGCACCCGGTCCACACCGGAGCACCGGCTCCAGACGAGGAAAAGAATGAAGAAGTTGCTGAACCGACTCCTAAGGTACTTCGACCGAATGAGCTTTTTGATAAGATTATTTCTCGTGTCTACAAACCTCTGAGGGAGAGATTGAGGAGATTTTGGCTGATGATCCGTAGGATGTTGCTTTGACAAAGGCTGAGGATGAGCATGGGTACTTGAGTGAGGACACAGTTGGGTTTGCAAAGATGCTGGATTCGAGCCAAGCGATGGAAAAATCAATTGGGTTCTTGAACCTCGAAGCAGAGGATATTGACGGAGCACCTGCTCCAGAAACAGAACCTGCTCCTGAAAATTCTGTTGACAGTCCTTAGAGCGAATTAAGAGCTCCAAAGCTCGAACTCAAAACCCTACCAGCTGGGCTAAGGTACGCATTCCTAGGTCTAATTCTACTTACTCTATGATCATAAATACTGATTTGAACAATGTGAAAACCGTCTTGCTTTTGTGTGAACTTAGGAAGTATAGAAAGGCTCTAAGATATTCACTAGATGATATTCCTGGAATTTCGCCTGATCTTTGCATGCATAGAATACATCTAGAAGATGAATCAAGGAATTCTATAGAACATCAGAGGAGGCTAAACCCGAATCTAAAAGATGTTGTAAAGAAGGAGATAATGAAACTTCTAGAAGTTGGTGTAATATATACAATTTCAGATAGTAAATGGGTCAGTCCAGTTCATGTGGTACCTAAGAAAGGTGGAGTTACTGTGATCACAAATGCAAAGAATGAGTTGATACCAACTAGGACAGTAACTGGTCATAGGATGTGTATTGATTAAAGGAAATTGAATGCTGCCACTAGAAATAATCATTTTCCTTTGCCCTTTATTGATTAAATGCTTGAGAGATTGGCTAGCCATCCATACTACTTTTTCTTAGATAGTTACTCAGAGTTTTTCCAGATTTCCTTATGGCACTTTTGCGTATTGCAGACGATCAGGAGAAGACGACATTTACATGTCCTTATGGCACTTTTGCGTATTGCAGAATGCCATTCGGTTTGTGTAACGCCCCAGCGACATTCCAAAGGTGTATGATATCAATTTTTACTGACCTTATTGACGACATAATGGAAGTTTTCATGGACGATTTCTCTGTCTATGGAAGCTCTTTCTCTGTGTGTTTGTCGAATTTGTGCAGGGTGTTACAGTGATGTGAGGAGAAGCATCTCGTGCTAAATTGGGAGAAGTGTCACTTGATGGTTCGAGATGGCATTGTATTGGGTCATCGGATATCTGAAAATTGTATTGAGGTAGACAAAGCAAAGGTGGAGGTCATGATGAGTCTTCAGCCACCGGATTCAGTCAGGGGCATAAGGAGTTTTCTTCGTCATGCTGGTTTCTATAGGAGGTTCATCAAGGACTTCTCCAAAATAGCAAGACCGCTAACTCAGCTATTGTGCAAGGAGACTAAATATGACTTCGATGGGGCTTGTCTAGAGGTTTTTCACACCATAAAAGGAGCCTAGATAAGTGCACCCATCGTTCAACCACCTGATTGGAACCTGCCATTTGAAGTGATGACAGATGCAAGTGACTATGTTGTAGGTGCAGTTTTGAGATGATTTCTAAAACTCTTACCTCTTATTTATTTTATCATGAATTCTTTTGCATCTCTCGCTGTTATTCGATTTGCCATGTCTGAGTAGTTCTTCTAGTTAGGTTAAGTGTTTCAAAGGGATTAGGGATTCATGAAATAAGCATAAATAGGATCATATATATATATATATTGATATCTTCATCTATTGTTGTTCTTAATGCCTAGACTAGTTTGATCACCTAACCTTTGATCTTAGGTTTAATTTACTCATCAAAAGTGTTGTAAAGTGCTTGAAAGAACATAGATGGGCGATTTGTCCTTAGCCAACGACAGTTGATGCTAAGGCAAGTTGTGAACAAATCGATCCCATTCTCTTTAATGCTTGTCACTCTTTGTAACCTCAAACGACAGTTTAGAGTGTTAGATTGATTGATAAAGTGGTTGATACCACGACAGTGGATCCTCTTATTTTTATGGTTGAGTTCTAGATTGGTTCTAAATTATTATCCTAAATAATTGCTTGGTTTTAGATGATTTAATCTCCGAGATAATTCCCCTTAGTCTAACGCCTTTATTAATATTTTTTAAACCAATTTTATTTACTTACTTGCTATTATGACAAACCAAAACCAAAACAAACTTGATCGCTTAGCTGAAATTGTGTTACAAAAGATTAGAGTATATTGCTGGTCCCTTGAACGAATCTCTCACTATTCTACAATCGAGCAAAACGCTTGTCTATCAATTGGCGTCGTTGCGACGGGGCCCAACTCGATACCTCTAGTTTTACTATATGGTTTCATACTAAGTTTACTACTTGTTCTTTTTCTTCTTTTGCGTGTGTTTTAGGTGCATGAACTCAAGGTCAACATAGATGGGCGATTTGTCCTTAGCCAACGACAGTTGATGCTAAGGCAAGTTGTGAACAACTAATCAACCTAACATCAGATTCTAGGTAGCTAAGCTAGAATAAGCAATAAACACAATCTAGATGAAGAACTCTATAGATTCAATCCTAATAATCTAACAACCTAACAATTCATGAATTCATTTGAAAACCCTAAACCTAACAGGGAGATTACTCAGACATGATAAATTAAACACAAATCATGAATGAAATAAATTGCATTCAGAACATAAAAATAAGAAGAAAGGAGTATAGAAATCTTCTCCAAAAATCCCTGAAGAGGTGGCTGCTCAAAAACCAAGTATTCTCAGCATAGGTATAAACAATGACCTTAAAATCCTATAAATAAGCTAAAACACGATTTGGGCTTTATTTGTAACCAGGGACAACTTCTGGGCAGAATTTGCAATTCTTCAAAACTTCAAAAAGATGGAAAATTTGATTGCCGTCAGATATTGGTGTCGACCGACACTAAGAGGTAGTATCGATCGACACTCACACCAATTTTGCTGTCCGAGTTTGTTTCTTCAGCGCAGTCTCTCGGCTTGCTCCAAAACGTCCCATAATCTCCAAATAAGTCCAAAACGTACCTGAACCTGCAAAGACTCTAAAAGACTCGAAAGACACTAAAAAGACTCTAAAAACGACTATTATATCATGGTTAAAAACCGTAAAAACCATGATATATCAACTCCCCCAGACTTAGCCTTTGCTTGCCCTCAAACAAAACATAAACTTAACTTGTGAAAGAGGTTTGAAAAACGCGGAAACTCTCTCTCTCTGTAGACTATTGCATTGAGCATTCAAACTAAATCCATATGCTTAGCAGACTAATCCAAATCAAACCACCATGTACTTCTCCGTAGACATTTCAACACCCCAAATTTAACCCACAACTTCACAACATTCTCCACAGCCTTCATCGCTGGGTCTCATCAATGAAATTAGTGCCAAGAACCTTCTAGACTCATTTTCGTTCAATACCATGACAAACCAGCCTATTTTTCACACTCTTTGGTACTCTTTCTCTCCTCCAGACTTATTCTTTTCTCAACATCTTTTGTGTTGTGTTTCTTTTTATCAAAAGTGTAGGCGAATAATGACATCACAAGAAATTTTCCTAACCTCGCTTCCAACTTTCGTGTGATCATTCCTTTCAAAGTAAAATAATGGGGTCGTTGGAAATTTTCCTATCCCTTTACTCAAGAGAAAATCATCTCATCTTTTATGAACTTTTTTTTTTATTGAATAAGGGAGAGGAGTACCAGCACTTTTGCATTCAGGTTTTCGTTTGTCAGGTAGGAACGGGAAGTCAAACCCTATGAACATCAGTTGCATTGATGAGGTAAAAGGAAGAGCTCAGAAATTAGCTCTGGCTGTAGTGGATTCTGTTGCGAAGTATGGATCGCTCTGGGTCATCGATCAGTCTTTGGATTTTCCATTAGTCGGATTTGAACTAAATCTGCAGCATTAATCACTCAGGCAAATAGACTAAGAAGAGAGGTCGTTATTTCCTAACCAATGTTTTGACTCAATAAAATAATAGAAAAACTGACACAACTGACTCTCAAAAACAAACACAAAGTCAGCGACTACCTCCCCCAGACTTAAATGACACTGTTCCCAGTGGCACCAAACCCAAGAGTGGCAAAAATAGAGAAATACAGAGTGGAAAAATGAAGATCCAAGAATAACCTGTTGTCGGTGTCGAGCGACACCAGTGAGTTATGTCGAGCGTCACTCGATGTTTGTGCCTAATGGTGTGTCGGATGGGGTGTCGGTGTCGAGCGACCCCAGAGGTTGGTGTCGATCGATACCCTGCCTGTAAGCAGAGACGATTTCTAGCAAGAAAAATTGTAATGTCGATCTAAATCCATAGAACACTGTAAACACGCACACACAGATTAAAAGCAGTAACATAAAGCATCATAAATCCACACAAGTTTCAAATAGAAGCTGACAGACCGACTCAAAGAAAAATAAAAATGACTCAAGAAAAAGAAAAAGAAAAGATACTAATTACCACAGTGGGTTGCCTCCCACTAAGCGCTTGTTTTCAGTCATTAGCTGGACTGTAGCGGAGCTCAAGTATCAGGTGGAGCAGAGGGTGGCAATGAATGCTTTCGCGAGATTAGTCTCATCATCCATGGTGGTGTATAGGCATTAAGTGCGTGAGAACGACCAAGGAAGTGAGGAATAAGAGCAGGGCGGGACTTAATCTTGGGTGGTACACTCCTTTTGCCTGCACAATCATCAAAAGAGGAAACAAGCGCTCTACGAGAATCTCGTGGCTTGGTTAACTGCAAAACAGTTCTTGTACTTTTGAAATTCTTATTGATGAAGGGAGATGGTTTGGGATTAGGATATGCGTACCTTTGCTTTCCCTGAGGTGAATGGAGTGTGGGATGCAGAGCTTTCTGTTGTACAACAGGTGTCGGACGAGCAGCAAGAGAATCAACCCGAAAACGGTGTTTTGGAGGTAAATCCGGATCAACTCGTGGGGAGTGTCGAGCGACACTAGGGGTGGTGTCGATCGATACCATGTCTGTATCTCGGATCTCTGCATTTTTTCTGCAACTCTTCCTTGCAATCCCTATCTCCATCTCAAAAACATCATCCCCTGGCAACTTGTCACTGAGTAGAACCTCTTCCTGAAACCTAGTACTGAAAAGATGATCACCACACCAATCCTCAAACACAACAGCTTGCTTATTCACTCGCTCACTTGGACCCAACTCCTCGACATACCCAGCAGTAGTGTCTGAGGAGATCTCTACAGAGAATGTCTGTCCATCAATGGTGTGTGTCCTCCTCATCTTGTCCATGTCGAAATTCATTATCACATCACCCACATTCAGAGCTATGCGTCCCTTTTTCACATCAATCAGAGCCCCAGCTGTAGCCAAAAAGGGTCGTCCCAAAATCAAAGGATCCTTGGGTTCCTCCTTATATTGCAAGACCACAAAGTCTGTAGGGATCATACATTGACCAATTTGCACTGGAACATCTTCTAAGATACCTTCTGGAATCCTTTTCGAACGATCCGCTAAGATGAGAGAGATCCTGGTCGGCTTGAAATCAGTCATTCCCAGGCGTACAGCAACAGAGTGAGGCAACAAGTTGATACTGGAACCAAGATCGCAGAGAGAATGCAAAAATCGTCCTGTGAAGATTGAGCAATCGAGCACAAAACTTTCCGGATTAGGTAGCTTCTCTGGAATCTTACTCTGAATCATGGCATTGACTTGTTCAGAGACAACCACTTTCTGCTTCGTTGCTTTCTTTCTCTGTGGGGTCTCATGCGAGATATGCGCGTAGATGTCCCTGGTAAGTAAAGCTCCTTCCTCAGGACTCAGACCATTAGAAACCATTCTCTTCACATACCTCTTAAGTGGAGGTGAAATCGTGACTGCATCAACTAGAGACATCTCAATCACCACCTTGTCCATGATTGTTTTGCATCGAGCGTCCTCTATCTCCTGTTTAGACTTCCTAAGACTCTTTGGGAAAGGAACCTTAGGCGTATACACTCTTTCTTCGACTTGAGGAAGATTGTTGAAAGGTGTTGGTTCAGTCCGCACATGGTGTCGACCGACACTAGGTTGGTGTCGATCGACACTAACCTCTGGTGTCGACACTCTGGTGTCGAGCTCGGTCGATTTTGGTCCGTCTTGCGTCAAATTCTCTTCATCCTCTGAGGGGTGTCGATCGACACCCAGGTGGTGTCGGTCGATACTGACATCCTGTGTCGAGCCCTTTGTATCGACCGGGGTCGATTTCTCTCCGTTTCGACTAGAATTCGCAGAAATTTTGGTGGGTGTCGAGCGACACTGCTGATATGTGTCGACCGACACTGAGTATGAAACGTCAAAATCCTCACCATTCTGCTCAATTTTACTGAGATCATCCTGATCTTCCACCAAAACAGCATTGCATGCACATTTGTGGTTGTTCTCACTCCTTCCAGGAAGGAATCCCTCTTGTCTTTTAACAGACTCAGTGGTCTGAGCAACTTGAGTGTCCAGCTTCTTGACATGGGTGCTCAGAGTTTCGAATTTCCCAATCAAATCAGTGTACAGAGCATCGATCTTTCCATTGAAGTCCACTGTAATCTTCTGCTGACCCTCTAGAATCTGCTCTAGCATAGACTTAACCTCACTCTCTGAAGTCTGCGAAGGAGATTTCTGATATGAAGAACTCCCAAAGTTCCTGGTGAAACTGCTGTTCGGATAAGCATTCTGGTATTAAGGCCTTGGGGTGTATGCATAAAAATTCTGATTTCCTGCAAAGTTAGACTGCTGACCATTTCTACCGTAGTTCCTGTCCCCTTGATAAGTACCATACCTCTGGCCCTGAAACCCAGCTTGGTTGACAAACTGAACCTCTTCTTCAGATCTTCCGTCTGACTCAAAAGTTTAAACCTCGGCAGCAAAGTGAACAGACTTTTTATCCACAAGAAGGTTGTGTACTGAATCTAACTTGGCCTTGACCTCAGCAATCTGACCACCTTCAGAGCTACCCGCTAGCTTCTTTCTCTCAAAATCAGCATTCTTCGTACTGTTGCTAGAAGCTAAGTTCTCAATCAAGATAACAGCGTCCTCGGGATACCTGGTGTTGAAGTTACCATTGCTCGCAGCATCCAGAGCCATCTGAAACCTCCAATCTATACATCTGAAAAAGATACCCAACAACTGTACCTCACTGAACCCATGATGTGGACAATCTCTCTGATAAGCTCTGAATCGCACCCAAGCAGCCTTGAATGCTTCAGCTGGTTGTTGAGAATGGACATCTTTGTTCTCGCATCTTCAGACCTTGCATCATCATAGAAGTTGTTCAGGAAGGCATTATTGGTTTCCCACCAAGTTGTCAAAGATCCTGGTTTCAATTGCTTGAGCCAGTAGGCCGCTTCCCCAGTAAGAGAGTACGGGAAAAGCTTGCAGAATAGGAAATCATTCGACACCCCATTAGCCTTGATGCTTGTAACTAGGTCCTCAAACCTCTCAATGTGATCCATGGGCTGTTCGTGAGCAAGACCATGGAAAGTATGCTGTCCCACCAGAGTGTAGTATGCGGGTTTCAGCTCAAAGTCATTCCTCTGAAACGGAGAGGGTCTGATCGCGGATCGATTGGCATAGAACTGATCCGGCCTGTTGTAATCACCCAGTGTCCTCCCACGAACCACTGCAGCACCAGCTGCTGCATCATACAAAACCCGAGCCTTAATAGCAGGAGGGTGTCGATCGACACCCTGTTGGTGTCGATCGACACCAACGGCGGGTCTGCGTTCTACAATCACGTTGCCTTCAGCATCCAGTTTCGGACCCTGCTCGTTTCGCACGTGGCCCTCTTGATCACGCAGAATTCCAGCCTCATCCCTTACTAACACAACAAGGTTGTCCATCGCAGCAACTAAATCTATAAACCTGAAACACAAAAGAAAAGAAAAACAAAAATAGAGTAAGTAAATAAATAGTAAAAAAAAAATTTAGACTAAATTCTAACTGATATCTAATGGTGAATCAAAAGTCTCCGGCAACGGCGCCCAAATTTGATATGCTCAAATTTACCCTTGAGTTACTCTCTCAAATTAAGAGATCACTGTAGTATTTAGGGATCGAATCCACAGGGACTAATGTTCACACAATAGATTAGCAGTTTTGAAATTTAGCTAAATGTCAAAAGATAAAATGTAAAACTAACTGTGTAAAAAGTAAAGGATGTGAATTCAATAGGGAAAAAACTAGACTTAGGGAAATTCTCAGGAAATTCAGAATTGCAGGACAAAACAATTATCAGGATTGTAATTAAGAACCGTTCTATAACTCAAATCACTAATGTAAAATCAATCAACTTTCGTTGCGAAGATTATTTATGCCTAAATTTAAGAATCCCAAATCTCTTTGCGAATTCTTCAAATTAAACAAGCATTAAAGTTCAGGTTTGATATGTTCACAAAATCCCTAAACCAAATTGTAACACCCGTCTCACCCTCTCTCGGAAACAGCGTGCCACGTGTAACATCCGTCTCACCCTTCCTCGGGAACGGCATGTTACCATAAATAACTCTAATAAATAAACGTCCATTTTTATTAAATACCAATCCGATAAATCCGTTAAACAACAATAAATCCAACATAAATCCATAACACAATTGTTTTATTAAAATCACGATTAAAATGCGGAAAACGAGAATCAATCCCAAATCAACACCCCGACACGTCAAGTACGAACTACTCGGCTGGCTTACCTGAAAGGGGGAAAAGAAGGGGGTGAGCAACAGGGGAGTCGCTCAGTGAGGTATGGGATGCTAATCCACATGTCACTGACTCCGGTCTAAGAAACTAATCACAAAACAGTACGGAACCAAATATGAACAAACACAGCACCTACAGTGCTCAAACAACAACCAATGTCCTAGTATGGGATAGTGCCCCAATCACACCCTCACCCTCGAGGTAACCACGGGCCAGTGCCCAATCTCACCGCCCGGAGACGATTATCGATCTAAAGATGCAGGACAACAGATCGATAACGGATAGCCCTCACCCTGAACCTTCAAACAATGCGACGCGATACAAAAGTCCATCTCTGTACCCTCGCTAACATATATCCATATAATTATATACTTATATATAGCAAACACTTAACATAAACAGTATGAACAAACAGTTGGGTTGAATCATCTATTTTTCCTATGTCCAATTTAAACAAACAAACTATCTAGACTCGATCATAGAAACAAATCACATTTAGTTACTACACTATCCGTAACTAGAATCCTCGAACCAAAAACAGAAGTTTGCGGAATAGCCCTCACCTTAGCAACTCGGAAAACTGTGGTTTCTGGACCTCAAATGCTTAATCCGACTCCGGATCTGAAACCAGCACGAAAAATCGAGTCATACGTCTTTCGAACGGAAAAAGCGGTTTTCGGGTCAACGGGTAAAAGTCAACGGTCAACGGTCGGTCAAAGTCAACCCGAACCGGTCAACGGTCAAACCAGTCAAACCGGTCCGGTTAAACTAAACCGGAAATCAATTTCAAAATCGAACCGGTTAACCTAAACCGAAACCAAATTGATTTAAACCGACCGGTTAACCTAAACCGGAACCAAATCGATTTAATTAAACCGAATTAAACTGAATTAAACCGAATTAAACCGACCGATTAACCTAAACCGGTCAGCGGTAAATATTCCGGCGACGGCTTACCGGAAAAGTCACCGGCGACGACGGCAGCGGATGGCGACAGACGGCGGCGAGCGGCGGCGACAAGGCGGCTCCGGCGGACGGCGGCGGCTCTTGCGACCGTCGGCGGCGCGTGAGATTCACACGCGGGAGAGGTGGCGGCGCGTGGAGGCGCGTGGACTTCACGCGCGTCCTTTGACCGGTGCGTGGCGGCGCGTGGCGGCTCGGCGGTGGTGGTTCTTGGTGTCTCCGGCTTTGTCTCGTCGACACGAATCCGATGGTGGTCTTGGATTTGCGAGATTCGAAACGGTTAGAGAGGGATCTAGGAAAAACTAAACGGACCAAAACCAAAAGCTTTTAAAACAGGTTTTCCGAGTTACCTTTGGTTAAACTCGGTGGTGGCTTGGTCGACCTAAGCTCGGGAAGTGATGGACGGTGGTCCGACGGTGGTTCAATCTCTGACGGAATTTCAGCAGAGTTTCTCTACTCAGGAGAGTTGTGGAATAAAAGAAAGAAATAAGTTCTATTTATAGAGAAATATGAGAGAGGGTACCTAGGGTTTTGGTTAGTGGGCTTATTGGGCCTAATGGGCCTCGGAAAAATGAAACGGGCTTGGCCCCGAGAAATGGGCCGTTACAATTCTCCCCCACTAACATGGAATTCGTCCTCTAATTCTGATTCCGACTCGACTGTCCGTTTCCATCCTGAAAGAGCTCTGGGTAGTCTGACCTCATCTCATCCTCGGGTTCCCAGGTCTCCTCCTGGATCCCGTCTCTCTCCCAACGAACCCTGACCTTTACCACCACCTTTCCCTGTACGTCAATTTCTTGACGCTCCAAAATCTCCACTGGTCGACTCAACACCGACAGATTCTTACGAAGATCGCTCGGCGGATGCTGCAAAATGAGCTCTGGTTCTCTGACAACCTTCCTTAACACTGACACATGAAACACATCATGGAAGTCTGATAACTCTGCCGATAAACCCAAACGATATGTTACTGCTCCAATCCGTTCAACAATAGGGTACGGTCCCATGTACTTTGGCTTAAGCTTCTTTAGCTTTCGAGTCTTAGCACCTCCCTGAAATGTCCTCATTTTCAGGTATACTAAGTCGCCCACCTCGAACTCTAAATCTTTTCGGCGCTTGTCTGCATAGCTTTTCTGACGGTCGTGTGCCTCCTTTAACCGACTCTTGAGCAACTCAACTTGCTCTGCCGCCTCTTGAACCATCGCAGGTTCTAAGTCTCGGTACTCCTCCACTTCTGTCCAACAAAGTGGGGTACGACACGGTCTACCATAAAGAGCTTCATATGGTGCCATCCCGATGCTCGCATGATAACTGTTGTTGTAGGAAAACTCTGCGAGTGGGAAGTACTTCCCCCAGTTTCCATCCCAATCTAATACACATGCCCTGAGCATATCCTCCAAAGTCTGAATAGTCCTCTCTGACTGACCATCTGTCTGCGGGTGATAAGCTGTACTCATATGCACCTTGGTCCCCAAAGCTTTCTGAAAGGCTCGCCAAAAAGTAGAGGTGAACTTCGTGTCGCGGTCGGACACTATGCTGACAGGCACCCCATGCAACCTCACAATCACATCAAGGTACTTCTGAGCCAACCGAGCTGCATCATCCGTTTTCTTGATCGCCAGGAAATGAGCTGATTTGGTGAGTCGATCGACGATAACCCATATGGCATTAGATCCACCACTAGAAACTGGTAGACCAGTCACAAAATCCATAGTCACCATATCCCATTTCCAAGCTGGTAATGGCAGGTTCTGCAATAAACCACTAGTTACCTGATGTTCTGCCTTTACCATCTGACATGTCTGACAACAAGCTACAAACTCTGTCACGTCCTTCTTCATGCCAGCCCAATGATAATATCGCTTAAGATCCTGATACATCTTGGTGTTTCCGGGGTGAATGGAAAACCGTGAGTGATGTGCCTGCTGCAAAATTGACTTCCTTAACTGCATATCCTCTAGCACACATACTCGGTTCCTGAACAACAACATCCCATTCGCAGCTATGTGAAATCCATCTTTCTCAATTTGCTTACCAAATGATCCATCTTTCTCTTGAGCCTGACGTATCCTCCACAACAAATCTGCCTGATCCAAAGCCTCGAGACCAACTGTGTCCCCTTTTGCAGTAACCGAACACAATCTGAGGCTAGCAAGTGTCCCAATCAGCTCCTCAACCTCCTTAGTCCCTGATACGTCGCTCCTGCGCCTACTCAAGGCATCTGCCACAAGATTGGCCTTACCCGGATGGTAAGTGATCTCTAGATTGTAGTCTGCCAAAAACTCAATCCATCTGCGCTGCCTCAAGTTCAAATCTCCCTGCGAAAAGATGTACTTCAGACTCTGGTGGTCGGTGAGAATCTGTACCTTCTCTCCATAAAGGTAAGCTCTCCAAATTTTTAGAGCGAACACCACGGCTGCAAACTCTAAACCATGAGTGGGGTAGTTAGTCTCGTGAGGCCTCAACTGGCGTGATGCATAAGCAATAACTCGCCCCTCCTGTGTTAACACACAACCCAATCCAATTCCTGAAGCATCAGTGTACACTGCATATGGTATCCCTGGCCGAGGAAGTACCAACACTGGGGTTGTTGTCAACTGCCTCTTCAACTCAGCAAAACTCTGGGAGCATGAATCTGTCCACTCGAACTTGACGTCCTTGCCCGTCAATCGTGTCATCGGTTTAGCTTTACTAGCAAACCTCTTGACGAACTTCCGGAAATACCCTGCTAAACCCAGAAAGCTGTGAACCTCGGTAGCACTCTTTGGCGTTAGCCACTCTGTAATAGCAGTAATCTTCTCTGGATCTACTGCAACTCCTGCCTCTGAAACCACGTGGCCTAGAAATCCAATCTTCCTCCGCCAAAAGCTACACTTACTCAACTTAGCAAACAACTGCTGCTCCTTGAGCTTATCAAGCACAATCCGCAAATGCTCAGCATGCTCCTCTCTGCTCCGAGAGTAAATCAGAATGTCGTCAATAAAGACAATCACACACTTATCCAAGTGTTCGCGAAACACATCGTTCATCAACTTCATAAATGCGGCTGGTGCATTCGTCAAACCGAATGGCATCACAACTTCTGTACATCTGCCTCTGCTATCGCAATCTGATGATACCCTGATGCCAAGTCTATCTTTGAGAACCACGCAGCCCCCTGTAACTGATCTAACAACTCATCAATGCGCGGCAGTGGATACTTATTCTTGATGGTTACCTTGTTCAAGCCTCTGTAATCGATACAAAGCCTGAAACTACCATCCTTCTTCTTCACAAACAGCACTGGCGCTCCCCATGGCGATCTACTCGGCCTGATAAACCCTTTTTCTGACAAATCATCGAGTTGCTTTTTTAGCTCTGCCATCTCTGCTGGAGCCAAGCGGTAAGGAGCACGCGAAACAGGTGTCGTCCCTGGTTCCAACTCAATATTAAGAACATCTCCTCTAACCGGCGGTGGCCTCTTTAAGGGCTCAAACACATCCTCAAACTCTGCTACCACGGGTATCTCACGAAGATTCTGTTCTCCATCATCCTGAATCATAGTTATGGTAGCCAAAACTCCCTCTGCTCCTCTGTCCAATAAGTCCTCGGCCTGTAACATAGATATGATGGAGACTCCCTTATTCGACCGAATCCCCTGGAAAGTGATCGTCCCCTCTGCGCTCGGAACATGCACTCTGGCCTTTGGGTAATCAAGCCCTACCTGATGACGCACTAACCAGTCCATCCCGAGAATCACATCATAATGGTTCAACTCCATTTCTGCTAAGTCTCCTACGAACTCAACTCCCTCTAATGTGACTGGTACCTCTCGATGGATGCTTGTAGCTCCCAACTTCTCTGTGCCAACAGTCTCGATCTTCTTAACTTTTGGCTCGAATACTCCCTGAAATGGCCAACACTTGACCAAACCCGGACACACGAAGCTATGCGAAGCTCCTATGTCAAACAGCGTATACGCTGCTATACCCCCAACAATAACCGATCCTACACGAGTAGCACAACAACATGAACCTCACAAAAGACTAACCACGGAAACAATAACAGGATAATAAAATATAAAAAAATTGATTACATACCTGCTATTGGTTCCTCTCCTGCATAGTCTCCCATAGCAAACACTCGTGGAGCGATGGCTGGATGTTTGGGCGGTGGTGGCGGAAGTACGTCTCCCGCTCTCTTGGGACAATCCCGGAAGTAATGACCTTGCTGACCACAATTGTAACAGGCCCTCGGTCCAACCGCTGGTGGTGCTGGTGCTGCTGTCTGTCTGAAAACTGGTGCAGCCACTGCCTTACCTCGGCAGTTCTTCGCCAAATGTCCCATTCGTCCACAGGAAAAACACTTGGGACACTCCCCAAAATGGTTACGCTGATAGCAGAAACAACGAGGTGGTCCTGACTGACCCACTGTCCTCCTCTGTGGCTCTGAAGCCTTCCCGAACCTTTACTGCGAGACCCTGCTGAGCTTCTGTTCCTCTGCGAGACCCATCTCCTGAATGGCAGCCTTCTCTACCAGCTCCAACATGCTGTCATAATCCCTCACTGCACAGCGGTTGCGAATCTCCACTCGCAACCCCTTCATGAACCTCCTGACGAGCTCCTGCTCATCCATATATCTCCCGAGAATCCTGCGGAGACGACTAAACTCGAGTTCATACTCTTGGACTGTCATAGTACCCTGTTGAAGATCCTGGAAGGCATTCTCCTTCTCATCCATAGCCTCTCGAGGGAAGTACTTACGGGTGAACTCCCTCCTGAAATCATCATATGTCAGCTCAAAACGTCCACGTGTCCCCTCAACAACTGCCTCCCACCTAGCAAGGGCATCATCTCTCAAATACTGGGTAGCCAAATCTAGACGGTACTCAGCTGGGCACCTCATGTGGTCTAGGTTACGCTCTAACTGTCTCCTCCAGTTATCAGCAGCGGTGGCATCCATAACCCCGCCAAATCGATCCAGGCCCATGTCTTTCATCTGCCTCATCAGCTCCCAATATGAAGGACTCTCTCTGACCCTGGCAGGTGGTGGTGGCGGGAATGGGTCACGATCAACTGGCTCGTTAATAACACGATGAACCTCCTCGGTACAACCTCAGCTCCTCCAACAACTCCGCATGACCCGCGGCCTGCTCTGCTCCTTGCACAACAACTGGTGGTGCCTGCTGCTGCGCCTGCTGCGCCTGAAGACCCATCTGATGGGCAACCTCCTGAGCCGCAACTCGAGCAGCTTCCTGAGCAGCTACCCGTGCTGCTTCCTGAGCAACCTGTCGCACAGCATCCTGAGCAACCTGTCGCACAGCATCCTGAGCAGCCTGCCTCGCGGCCTCCTGAGCAATCTGCCTAATGGCATCCTGATCCACTCCCTGAACAGCAGGTCGGTCAACCTCGGCCTCGCTGCCCCCGACATGGGCACTCTCATCTGCTTGCTCAGGCAAAACAGGTAGTTCTGAACCTCTGGCGCTCATGGAACCTCTAGTCCTCATCTGAAAGGGAAACAACTCGGTTAGCTTTAACAAAGGTCCAAACGCTAACCGAAACACTAATACTCAACATAAAGGGGTGTCATTTATTTTGAAATTCTCCCATCCCCGAAAACAACTTTAAAACAAATCCGAATCAAAGATATTTTCAACTCTTAACAGCCCCCGGGTCAGAACCGGGTCAGCTAAACCTGGCTCTGATACCAAATTGTAACACCCGTCTCACCTTCTCTCGGGAACAGCGTGCCAGGTGTAACATCCGTCTCATCCTTCCTCGGGAACGGCATGTTACCATAAATAACTCCAATAAATAAACGTCCACTTTTATTAAATACCAATCCGATAAATCCGTTAAACAACAATAAATCCAACATAAATCCATAACACAATTGTTTTATTAAAATCACGATTAAAATGCGGAAAACGAGAATCAATCCCAAAGCAACACCCCGACACGTCAAGTACGAACTACTCGGCTGGCTCACCTGAAAGGGGGAAAAGAAGGGGGTGAGCAACAGGGGAGTCGCTCAGTGAGGTAGGGGATGCTAATCCACATGTCACTGACTCCGGTCTAAGAAACTAATCACAAAACAGTACGGAACCAAATATGAACAAACACAGCACCTACAGTGCTCAAACAACAACCAATGTCCTAGTATGGGATAGTGCCCCAATCACACCCTCACCCTCGAGGTAACCACGGGCCAGTGCCCAATCTCATCCTCCAACGAGGTCAATTATGGGATAGTGCCCAATCTCACCGCCCGGAAGACGATTATCGATCTAAAGGTGCAGGACAACAGATCGATTACGGATTGCCCTCACCCCGAACCCTCAAACAATGCGACGCGATACAAAAGTCCATCTCTGTACCCTCGCTAACATATATCCATATAATTATATACTTATATATAGCAAACACTTAACATAAACAGTATGAACAAACAGTTGGGTTGAATCATCTATTTTTCCTATGTCCAATTTAAACAAACAAACTATCTAGACTCGATCATAGAAACAAATCACATTTAGTTACTACACTATCCGTAACTAGAATCCTCGAACCAAAAACAGAAGTTTGCGGAATAGCCCTCACCTTAGCAACTCGGAAAACTGTGGTTTCTGGACCTCAAATGCTTAATCCGACTCCGGATCTGAAACCAGCACGAAAAATCGAGTCATACGGCTTTCGAACGGAAAAAGCGGTTTTCGGGTCAACTGGTCAAAGTCAACGGTCAACTCCGAAAAGTCAACGGTCAACGGTCGGTCAAAGTCAACCCGAACCGGTCAACGGTCAAACCAGTCAAACCGGTCCGGTTAAACTAAACCGGAAATCAATTTCAAAATCGAACCGGTTAACCTAAACCGAAACCAAATTGATTTAAACCGACCGGTTAACCTAAACCGGAACCAAATCGATTTAATTAAACCGAATTAAACCGAATTAAACCGAATTAAACCGACCGGTTAACCTAAACCAGTCGGCGGCGAATATTCCGGCGACGGCTTACCGGAAAAGTCACCGGCGGCGACGGCGGCGGACGGTGACACGGCGGCTCCGGCGGACGGCGGTGGCTCCGGCCACCATCGGCGGCGCGTGAGATTCACGCGCGGGAGACGTGGCGGCGCGTGGAGACGCGTGGACTTCACGCGCGTCCTTTGACCGGCGCGTGGCGGCGCGTGGCGTCTCGGCGGTGGTGGTTCTTGGTGTCTCCGGCTTCGTCTCGTCGACACGAATGCGATAATGGCCTTGGATTTGCGAGATTCGAAGCGGTTAGAGAGGGATCTAGGAAAAACTAAACGGTCCAAAACCAAAAGCTTTTAAAACCGGTTTTCCGAGTTACCTTTGGTTAAACTCGGTGGTGGCTTGGTCGACCTAAGCTCGGGAAATGATGGACGGCGGTCCGACGGTGGTTCAAGCTCTGACGGAATTTCTGCAGAGTTTCTCTACTCAGGAGAGTTGTGGAATAAAAGAGAGAAATAAGTTCTATTTATAGAGAAATATGAGAGAGGGTACCTAGGGTTTTGGTTAGTGGGCTTATTGGGCCTAATGGGCCGTTACACAAATTTCTTTGCGAATAGGGTATTTTGCTCATCTAAGATAGTTCAGGCAATCAATTACACTTTCGTGTCAACTAATCAACCTAACATCAGATTCTAGGTAGCTAAGCTAGAATAAGCAATAAACACAATTTAGATGAAGAACTCTATAGATTCAATCCTAATAATCTAACAACCTAACAATTCATGAATTCCTTTGAAAACCCTAAACCTAACAGGGAGATTACTCAGACATGATAAATGAAACACAAATCATGAATGAAATAAATTGTATTAAGAACATAAAAATAAGAAGAAAGGAGTTTAGAAATCTTCTCCAAAAATCCCTGAAGAGGTGGCTGCTCAAAAACCAAGTATTCTCACCATAGGTCTAAACAATGACCTTAAAATCCTATAAATAAGCTAAAACACGATTTGGGCTTTATTTGTAAACAGGGACAACTTCTGGGCAGAATTTGCAATTCTTCAAAACTTCAAAAAGATGGGAAATTTGATTGCCGTCAGATATTGGTGTCGACCGACACTAAGAGGTAGTGTCGATCGACACTCACACCAAGTTTTCTCTCCGAGTTTGTTTCTTCAGCGCAGTCTCTCGGCTTGCTTCAAAACGTCCCATAATCTCCAAATAAGTCCAAAACGTACCTGAACCTGCAAAGACTCTAAAAGACTCGAAAGACACTAAAACGACTCTAAAAACGACTCTTATATCATGGTTAAAAACCGTAAAAACCATGATATATCAAATGCTTGTCACTCTTTGTAACCTCAAACAACAGTTTAGAGTGTTAGATTGATTGATAAAGTGGTTGATACCACGACAGTGGATCCTCTTATTTTTATGGTTGAGTTCTAAATTGGTTCTAAATTATTATCCTGAATAATTGCTTGGTTTTTAGATGATCTAATCCCCGAAATAATTTCCTGTAGTCTAACGCTTTATTAATATTTGTTAAACCAATTTTATTGTGACAAACCAAAACCAAAACAAACTTGATCGCTTAGCTGAAATTGTGTTACAAGCTTCACTATGCTTACGCCATTGTTACTTATTGGAAAAAATCAAAGCAACCTTGCTTTTTTCAGACGGCGTACTTCATTCTTTCTCCCCGCATGAGTTCTTCAAAAACGCTGATCTCGTCAATGAAGGTTCGGCTTTCCGTATGTTTTTTTTAAATGTGTTGGTGTGCACAATCCTATTGTGATCTACCTTGAGAGCCTGCGTATTGCATCCCAGTATGGGGATGTTAGCCATGTTATTGGCATGCTCTTTTCAGCTGTCCTGGAGTCTGATTACGTGGCTTTTGCAAGGGGTATGTTTCTTATATTTGCTCAGTTTCCTTCTGAAGGCATTGCAACCATTTACTCGTTGTTTAGTCGAGTTGGCAATGTAATGCAACTGGAGACAATTGGTAATGTTTTGTACCGCCACCTTCTCTTGTTTCGTCCGATTAAGAAAATATTATTTTCAAACCTCCTGATACTTGACTGCATCCCTGCTTGCGTTGGAAACAATTGCAACTTGCATAGAAAATGTGTGAATTATTTTCTCTACTTTTCTGCTTTCATAAGCAAATCAAGTTTTCATGTACAAAATGTTATTTAGTATTATCTGATATAGTTTCGGAAAATTGTAATGATGTAATATATTCCTACTTTCTGTCCTCAAATGTTGTATTATAGTATTAGCTAATATATATATATAATGTATTGTAAATATTTTTTCTCCACAATTCACACTGCTGTCCACGATGTATAGCGTGCGTTTTAATCAACTCATATTATATAATTTGTTTTTTCTTTCTCTTCTTGTTTTAATATATTTTTCAACATATATGAAAACTAAATTCTTTAATAGGATACAAAGCTTGGTTTTATGGATATTATATTTTCAATATGAACCTAAACTTGTCATTTGCAAAAATTCTTCGTGTCAGCGGCTGTATGTATACACCAATTTTAATACTAGTCATTCTTTGTAGGAGTTCCATATATATTGTTGCTGAAAAATGTTTGTGTTTAGTAGTCAATTGGTCGGATATAGCGACCCAAATTCTTTAAAAAAGACTTTAGGTTCCCTCCTTTTTGTAGGTTTGTTGATGTGTTGTTAAATTTTCTCAGATTTTGTATCCGTGCCCTATGATATAATGGCTGCTTGTCTCTTTTTGAAATCCATAAGGCTGTAAAATTGTCCATGTCGTCAATTCACTGTCCTTTATCTCTTCATTTCTTATGTAACGCTCTAATGTTTGGGTTTAGTATTTCCAAGCTTAGGGTATAGCAATGTAAAATTTTCCATGTCGTCAATTCACAGTCCTTTATCTCTTCATTTCTTATGTAGCACTATAATGTTTGGGTTTAGTAGTCTCAAACTTAGGGTATAACGATCCTAATTTTTAGATAAATTGATACTTAGACTCGTACCATCTCATAGTTGTAACTATTTCGGTTTACTCGGCCGAGCAGAGGATATTTTCATATTTCGCTACTTTGTATAAGTACCTTGTTGTGGTTCAAATTGTTTGGGTTTAGTAGTCCATAACTAGGGTCTACCGTTTTTATTCTTCACATATTTTTACCTACACCCCTGTTTTAACGTTTGCTGCTTTGAAATGTTTGGATTTAGGAGTTCCAAACATAGGGTATAACGTTTCTCATTTATAGCATAATATTCATTTTCTACTATATTGATACTCATACACATTATCATTTTTCGCAATTTATTTAGCAATATTCATTTTTTCGCCAATTTGATATTCATACACATTGCATATAGCGGCACCTTTTTTTTATGGATACTATATTGCCCATTTAAATCTTTAGTTGTCTATCGTTTCAACTCGAACTCCTTATGTTGATATGTCTTCACATTTTATTTAGAAATTTAGCTGTATTTGCAGTTTGTACGAGTTACGTATTATCGTCAACCATATATTCGTTTAGCAGAGTATACATAGAGTGTACTCTTTTTTATTGCTAACTTTTTTTCTTTAATAAATGTAAAACCTTGTTACTAACTTCTTAAGTTGCTAAAAAAATTCTTTTAGCTTTTAATGTTTAATCAGTTTGTAACCACAAAACGCTTATGCATTTAACATTAAAACTCTTAACCATTAAAACTTCCCACCTTTCATTTCAGCATAGGTCGCACACTCTACGAGAGTACCAGTAGCTTATGCAATCGGAGCAAACGTCATCCATAGTACACGCAAAATGAACACAAATTGGCACATCATCTGCTAGGTACCTATATGTTGCATTATAGTTAGGCTCGATATCAGCAATTTGAACCATGATTATGTTTAATATGCCTACTTTCTGAGACAAACTCATCAAATAACCCATTCCTTCTTCATAATGTCCAGCAGCTATCAAAAGCATACCAAACAAAAATCCTGCGTACACGTTATGATCTTTAGCACGGTGGAGGAGGTCCAAGCTCTCATGTGATGGCCCAAGTTTCACTGCACGTCTTAGCCCCTCCACATATATTGCTGTCAGGTTTCCTTCTTCAAAACATATCTTGAAGAACGGACGATATGGCGACCCTTCATTTGCTAGTGAGCTAACAAATATGAATTCATCAAGGTCAACCTCTTATAAGACTTATTGTGTAAAAACAGCGTCTTTCCCATCACGGCCACTCACAATGAAAGGTGCAAGCTCTCTGAATCCATTCTTTCCAACCCTCCTAACAATGTCTATGAATAGTTCTTTCGGTAAGTAAACTATCTTTGCTATCTTAGCTTCACTATCTACAAACCATTATTTATAGTCGTGTCACTGTGCATCTTTAATTAAATTTACTTAACTGTCTTCTTTAACACTTATAAAAATAAAATTGATGTCTTTCCAATCATTTATTAATTATGGGCAAGTTCACTCAACTATTAATGAAGCTAATAGTCCACCTTCAGAGACCTGTAATAATGTCGTAACCTCTACCTCTCTGTTCTCATTCAATCTCTTGCATTTACATTTTGTAATATTACATGCAGAGGTTTGGTTGATATGATGGACAAGCTAACTCATATTTAATCGTTGCAGCACATGTTACTAGCTTTCTACGATGTCTTAATTTATTTATAATTTAAAATTCCACCTATTCAAAGTGTATCCACTAGGACCCCTGTTTCAACTACCGTAATTAACTATCATATCTCTTCCTCAATAAAATATTATGGGTGTAGCATGCATAGTTAAACATTCTTCAGAAGTCAGTTTCTCGTAATGGTTAACTTACCAAATGAGTTACTTGTCGAGATTTTCAGCTTTGTTGGGTGTTATGGTTTTAGGTCACTTGGTCATTTCATAGCAGCTTCAAAGCAGACAAAAACCACAGTCTTTTCGCCTATGGTCTTGCAGTCCGTTGATCTTTCAGAGTTCATGCTTGACAGTTCAATAGCAAACAAAAACTCCATATACCGTTCCTTTTTATGTAGCTACATTGAGCATGGAAATGTTACTGCAAATCAGCTTGAGGGTCTGCATATTCTCTGTCAAGAAGGTCTTGTCGAGACTGCGTTTGCAAAGCTGAGTTTATCCCCCCCTGATTCTCTCTATGCAACATTTGTTACTGGTGTCTTTCGCATTGGTGCTGGTGAATATGTAACTGGAATCGCGAGGCTGCTACAAATTTGGGTAGTTGTTGATCACTAGGAACAGGCTATCGGTCTTGTGGACATGGTGGTAGAGCAAATTGTGCGAATGGGTCCTGCCGGCACTGGTATTTACTTGCAGAGCCACTCATACCCATTAGAAGATGTCCCGGATTGCACTTATATCAATTGTGAGGATGATATGTTTGTCAAGAGTGCTTTGCTTTCTGGTACTCTCTCATCATTCGTTCTATTTGCTGTTTGATATTAACCTATCTGAAGTCAAGTTGACTATGTTCCAGTTTTTAGTCTATATGATCTCCATTTTGTAGTATATTATTTATCCATGCTGCTTCTATTGTACTAAAATCTTGTACGTTTTGTTGGCTGTCAGATTGTATATTTCCCCTGATGCTATTTTATATTAGCCTTAACTATATGGGAGCCTACATGGTTTCTACTTTGTAATATTATTATCTATGTGGACTGTCTTGTGGAAGCAGCTTTGTATTAAAGTTGAAAGGTGTGTATCATATTAATTTAAAAAGTATGTGTCATATATCTTGCATTTTCTATTTCAAACATGTGTATCATATGTCCACCATTTTTTCTAAAACATGCATATTCTAAACACCTTAACTTTCATGTTATGTTAAGCCACACGTAGAAGAGAGGATTATAGTTAGCATAACCAGACCCAAAAAAATTACATATACAAACCATTCCTTACATTCTTGATATGTTTTTACATCGGTGGCATCCAAAATACAGAACAGAAGATTATAGTTACCAGCCTTGGTTCATATCTTACATTCATTTTTTCAGTTGGATATCCAAAAACAAGCTTCTCCCTGATTCCAAATCCTCCGTTCATGCAGCTTTTTATATACATTCCAAAAACTCGTGCTTCTACGCTGTGCATTCTTCCTCATCCGCTTACACAAATCCGTGTTGTTTTGTATGTACATAAAATACCTTACTGGCATTGCCTTCTCCTTCATCCTAAAAAACAATACAATGGCTCTGCTTCAATTTTTTGTTCTTTTTTACTCACTCACACCAAAGTTTAATAGTTGACAAACCCATGGTATAGGGTTTCTGCAGGTTGTCCTTTTATGCCATGTCCCAAAACACCTTGTGCACCTACTTGGTATGTTTTTCCTCTTTTTTGTTGGCTTTTATGAGACAACCAACACACAAATAAGAATTCAGAAATTATTAAACTTTTTAAGCTGAAAAAAAATAATTCTAAAAAGGTTGAATAACCGAATTCTCGCCAATTGAAGGGATCCTCCTCTTCCTTGGGCGGCCTGGCCCTGCATTTGTCTGTAGGGGGAGTGTATTCGGATTCACCATCTCTTCTGGAATGTCTTCGTCTGCAGCATTAGGAACTGACATTACCACAACACTATATGTGTTTCTACACACATCAGACCTGTAATAGTCTTCCACCAGCTATGGTAATGGAGTTCCATTAGCCCTTGTTGCTGCCAATGCATGACAACAAGGAATACCAAGTGTTTCAAAGACTTTGCAGGTGCAGGTTTTTCTTTCTAGATCAACAATGAATGCAATGTCATTGTTATTGATAACTTGGTATATGTCTACGCTTGTTGGTGAAACACTTAAATAAAAGGAATCAGAAAGATGTTTCATAAGTAAATCCTCAATCTCGGGTGTCACCAGACTGAGATGCTTATTTGCCTTTACACGTCTACAGCAGAACCATCTCATCAACATCATCCTGATTGTTTCTACCATTGTAACAATAGGAAACTCCAAAGCTTTAACCATCGCATCATTAAGACTCTCTACAATGTTACTGCTCATAATGTTGTAACTTTTCCCTTGGAAATAAACTCGTGACCAATGAGAGATTCTTATGCCTCGTAGATAATTTGCACACAAAAGACTCCTCTTCTCTATTTCCTCAAACTTCTGCTTGAGCTCCCCAACTATGTAAGCAAAGGCCACCTTTGCCACCAAATATGCAAGTCCTTTCTGTCTACTATATCTACTTTTCACATTTCGGTAAAGATGAACAGAGTAAGCCCCGTGCCTGGCCCGAGGATAGACTTTTTTCAATGACGCGTAAATTGAGTTGTGCCTGTCAGAGACAAATACTAAGTCATCCGCATCTGAAACTATGAACACAAGTTATTTGAAAAAACCATGTCCCTACTAGTTCATTTTCAGAATCAACCACGCCAACCCCAAAGGCATTATCTGGAAATTTCCATCTTGTAAGCTAGCAGTTATCAAGCATCCACGAAACTTTTCTTTGATTGTTGTTGCATCAATAATGACAACTCTCCTCATGAACTTTGCTGCATGAATGCAAGCCCCAGGAGCGAAGAACATGTACTTAAACTTACATTTTGATGTCCTAACTCTCGTGCTGACAACATCACATACCGTACCTTGATTAGTTTTCTTTAGAAGATGTAAATAAACCAGAAGCAGCTTGTAACTCTCTTCTGCGCTCCCTCTTGCTGCTAGTACAACCCTCTCCTTTGAATGCCATTCCTTCATGTAACTTATCGAAACGCTGAGCTCATACAATACAATATGAGGGATGTCAACAGCCCTTGGTCCAAGCTTCCAATTCGCATACTTTGATTTCAAGACTTCTGCTATTATCTTACAAGATGCCTTATTCCCATACTGAGACTGTGTTGAGATGTCACATGTATGTGTCAGTGTAGCTGTCCTCACTTCCATGTTTTCAGAAGTTCCTCCGGTAGTGTAACCATATACCCTCCATGGACACTTCATATCCATACACCGCACAATTAACTGCTCCTTATCATATCTTACTTGTTTGAAATTGAAGAACCTTTTGATTGCATATATAGCAAGCGTAGTTTGCACTTCTGCTTTGTTCCTGAATATCTTCCCTATAAAAATAGCATCGTTTTCGGGAGCATATAGATCGTTAGGTAGTTCTTGTGTTTGTAGGAACTCATCCCCAAAACAAGGAGAATTGTCGTGTGATGGGACAACATCAGCTGCAATAATTCCATTATAGATGTTTTGAAGGCTGAGTTGAATTTCCTCATCTACTCCATCCTCTGTGTTCCCATTTGCTGCAGCTTTAACAATCTCTTCTACTGGTTCTTTCCCTTCATGGGCTATGTTTTCGATCAATGCAGCAACCTCATCTCCTGTTCCCAAATCTTCGGGCACACTCTATGGAACAGAGACCATTCTCATTGCATTAGATGTCTTGCCTTCGACCATACGGTTACGCAGTTGCAGTGCCCTGTATTCCTTACTCAGAATTGTATCCCAGAAATCGTAGTCATACTCTTCTTCCTCCCATGTCCCGTAAAGTTCCCATTCTTCACTCCTCCCACAATGTCCTCTTCCATTCTCTTCATATGTGACCTTCTCTTTTCCCTTACTTCCCTTCAAACCCTGAGCCTCACTTGCCAATTCTTCAATGGCCTCCGCTGACCCTGCACCTCTCAGCATCATAAATGTTGTTCAGGTCTATAGCATAACTTCTTTCACCTTAGCTACTGTCACCTCATTACCGGCAGTACCATTATGCGCAGTATCATATGTGGACGCAACAATCTCTTGACTGCCTATAGAAGGCGTCCCATCCCCTTCTCTATACCGAAAATTGGTTCAGTTCCACACCTACTTTCGAATGTAGCCAACAAATTCATAGGTTTACAGTTCCACACCACTCTCATACTATACACCCATTTGCTCCCCTCCACATATTATTTTCCTTAACCTTAATTTACATATTTAATAACATGACATCAACAACCTACTTAGTTATTGAGCTTACAAATTTCCGCTCAATGTTGAAGGGCAATATTGTCCGAAAAATTGACTTTGCTCTACAGTTGCATTGTATTGTAAAAAATTGCATAAATCTGAAAATCATTTCCAAATAATGCTTATTTACGTAATATTCTTTTTTCCTTTAGGCTTTCATTATTGTTGGGTTGAGGCTGCTTTTTTGTAGTCTATGAGTAGACTTGGGTGTTCACATACCCGTTCGGGTTTGGTTCAGATTTTTCAGGTTTTCAGGTTAAGCTTTCTAGGTCCCATTCTGGTATTTTATATATTCGGATCGGATTCGGGTTATTCCTGTTTGAGTTCGGGTACCCGAAATATCGAAAAAATCTAAAAAAAGTAGTTATATTTGAAAAAATTTGGTTAAATTTTGATAAATATAACTAATTTTTTCAGATTTTTTGGTTATTTTGAGTATTTTAGTTATTTTAATTTAAAAATAATTGATGTAACCCAATTGTAATATTGGATAATTGGGTTACATCAAGTTTTAAAATAATTAATATAGTATATATAATTATATTTCGGCTATTTTAGATACCATTCGGTTTTCGGTTCAAATTCGATTCTTCGAATATAAAAATTTAGGATCCATTCGAATATTTTTCTATTATTCGGCTCGAATTCGATTCGGATATTTCGGATCGGATTCGATACAGATTTTCATATTCAGATATTTTATCCAGACCTACTATGACACACAAACACAACTATGGTGCCCAAGACCAACACTATGGTGCCCAAGACCAAACGTTTGACTAGAATAGAAAATATCACCACACATAATTTCAAGTGCCAAAACAACGATGAGATGGCAATTCTTTTTACTATCCTCGCCATCCAAGCCCTTCAGTGACTTTACCATCAAACCTTAAATAAGTGTTTAGAAGGAAAAAAATGAAATTCGTAATTAGACAGTAATCGTTGTATTTAAGTGCAAATGGGAGCACATACAATACTTTTTTCTTGAATCGCATATGACAACGATCAGTGGCGGACCTTGAAAATATTTTTACGAGGGTTAAAATATATAAATACTAATATAATTTAATTAGTTAAAACATTTACTACTTTTAATTAATAAATATTACATAAATTAATAGTAGAATATATTATTTACAAAACATATACGAAAAATTACATAATACCAAATATTTTGTAATTTATTTAACTAAGCCATATAACGTAAATATTAGAAATTAACATCGCTTTATATGAATATGTCTTGTTATTGAAACTAATAAATAATTCAACTACAAAATTCTCATCTTCATAGAAAGATAAATATTTGAATTTAAGAATGAAAATGAATGATGAGAATTGAAAACTTGATTTATATTTTATCGGGGTCAGTTGTGACCTCCCTCCGGATCTGCCCCTGACCACGCCCTAGATCATACCACGACAATGATTTTAGGGAAGGTTATAATAAAATAAAAATATAAAATAATTTTTGTTATTAATGGTTTTTCAATTTTAATTCATTTTTTTTGTGCGAAAAAATTAAAGAACAAATTGGATACAAAATGAGGTTCACAGACATTATTATAGAAACACAAAACAATGAATGATACAATATTACTAGACTTCTCTCTACCATTTCCTTTCTTATGTCTTTATTACCATTAAATGTTGAGCCCATGAAATCAAGACAAACAATTAAAACCAACAAGTTAAAAGAAAAAAGAGAGCAGAAGAGTACGAACAAAGAGCAGAGAGTTTTGAGTTAAAAGCAACATACATTCATTAATCCTCACCAAACCCTAATGTTATTAGAGGAGAGACAGAGAGAGAGAGATAGAGAGGTCTTTCGCGATTTTAAATCGTCTGTAGCTGGGAGAAGGAGATTCTGATAATTGATCCGCCTAGAGAAGTTGCGTGCTTGCAAACTAGTGCTTCCGCAGCTTCCTCTTCATTCTCAAACTGCACCAGAGCTTGCTTTTTCCCGTTCATCTCAAACACTTTTGTGTTCACTATCGCCCCATGTTCTTGCACATGGTTCACCACTTCCTCCTCTGTCACGTCTTGAGGAAGAGTCGATAGGTGAATCATCTTTGTAGGGGAGCAGCAATAGCGGTAGTTCTTTGCAGCATTGCGGTTGAAGCGGTTCAAGTTAGAGTTTACATAATCATGTGAGTCTGTGCCTGGTGTTATATTTGGATGCTTCGAGAAGTTTACTTCTAGCCGCTTACCAAACAGCACCGCTCCCTGCAAAGGAACAAAATATAACACAAATAAGCAATTCCATTTTACATCATCCATTTTCTAACTCAAAACTTATCCCAAATACATTCTTGAAAGCGTTTATATCCACAGAACAGGGACACTGACAAACCTTGAGGAAATGTACTGCAAGTTCAGCTTGGAAACCATCGCCCATTTGGACAAGGGCATGGTCAGGTTTGTTCCGAAGAAGCTTAATCCTTACAATGTTCCCATAAAGAGAAAATAGATTGAATAGCTTATCCTCATCAATACTCTGAAACAAATGAATCTGGTAAGTCTGGAAGATATAGTAAGAAAAGCCAAGTTGACAAAAGCAAAACGGGAATAGACCAACTTACATCTGCATTCAGGTTGGAGACAAGGACTGTACACCTATCATTTGTGCCGGTTATACCCGGAGGCAAGCCTCCTCCAAAGGCAGCTGCAATCGCAGATGTGTTTGCCATCTAGTATCAAAGTAACAGCACACAAATGAGATTAATTATCCACATAATTGAAACTTTTAACGAATAACGAAATCAAGAAATAGACCAGAAGGTTCAATCAATATGAAGGGGGGAAACTGAAAACAATAACCATATCGAGAACATATTTGAGAGAAAAGTGATCATGGCAATATCTTAACCAATCTTGACCAAAAGAGTTGCTAAAACTGTGTATCAAGCTTAGCATTACCCACCTGAGGATATGCCACTGGAAAAAAGAAAAATATGAATTAGCAAAAGACCACAGTATAAAAGAACAACACATAGAATTACTATCATGTAAGACACAAACCTCCTACATCACCATAGCCACCAGGCTGCAAGAGAAGAAAATCAGAAAAATTAAGACGGCATTAAAGGATACAAAGCATATGTAGTTAATTAATAAAACTATTCATACATGCGGTGATCGGCCTTTTTGCTCTGATGGCAGGTTTGGGTTTGTATAATCCCTATTTAAAGGCAAAACAAATCATTTTACGAACACCAGGATAACATCAAATTGTATAACCACAGAGAATATGGAAGCCAGGGACACATGATCCATACCTAGATCGATCATTGTTGTAATTTACTTGCAGCTCCTCAAGGCTGAAAATGAAAAACCAGGTCAATACTCACAACACGAGTAAAACAAGTATAAACTAACAAGGTAACAATAGATGCATTCAACAACATATGCAAGCAAATAGAGCATACTTTGAGAACTGGATATCCAACTGACAACACCCGTCATATATGTTGCGACCCTGCCACAGAGAAAATGACATAATATTTCAGTTATTAAAAAAATTAAGGCAGACCTCAAATATATTTTCTGGTAAAATTCTATAGAAAAGCACCTGTAGAGCAGTTCTAGCAGAGGCAGCACACTGTTGTACTTGATACTGAATAAGAGCTTGAAAACCTAAACAGTCCACAAACAAGCTTAAAGTTAACTATCATCAAACTGATAAATGGAAATAAAAAATTCACAGAAATATTATATCCTTATATAAAAGAGACCAATAACATGGAACAGAAGACAAACTGCAAAGTAATTCGTTAAACAAGATAAATCGACTACTAGAAATCCAGTCCAATATAAGAGCTAAACCGAATAGAAGAGAGAGAGAAAAGAAACGCGGAGAAGCTGACCAGCAGACTTCTGGAAAGTGACGAGCTTCTCGACAAATCCATAGGGAGAAAAAACTTGATGCAGCACGTCAACTGTGATTGGATACAGCATGTGATGGATTGTGACTAAGAGAATACGGTTCGGCTGTACATCCACCATCCCACAGCAACCACCAGTTAGACAAAAGACGGAAAGAAGATAGAAAGAAAAGAAAAGAAGTGACGGTGAAGAACCACCAGGAAATGTAAGCTCTTCATTTGAAATATATGAAATGACAAGACAGTAACACAACAAGCATGCTACTTATACTCTCATATAATGAAACGGGTAAAACTATATACAAACCTCATCTTCCCGTCCATGAATGTTCTGCTCTATTGTTGTCAATTCTTGGTGAGAAGAGAATTGGACATACACATTCCTACCTCTAAAATTGGAAATGTCCAGATAACTATTAGTAAAAAAAAGCCAAATAGAAGGCCAGCAGCAAAAAAAAAAAGGACTCTGATGGGTAACAAACCTGATGGTTGGCTGTACATTTGTAAAAAACTGAAGGGCACTGACAGCTGAAGAAACATCTTGCATTTGGAGAAGAGCCTTGAAAAAGTAATCACACGTTAAGCCATAAGCCTCCTCAAAACAAGAAAGCACAAGAAAGTAGAGTTTTAGTAGAAACCTGATTCTTTGCCCTGAGCATCACAAGCTTAGTTATGACCCCAAATGGTTGAAAAAGCTGAAGCAAATCATTCTGATAAACAAGTGGAAACAATTAAGCTTGGCATAAAAACAAAAAGGCTTAAATACAATCAAGAGAGTTTTTGTCTTTACTTCAGAAATCTCATGACCAACATTACGAACATGAATGACTTTGGAAGATTCAGCCATTTGAAAAAACCTGCAAACCAAGACAAACCCATCAAACCCAATTGAGAGTAGGATACATCAACCAATCAATTTTTCCCGCTCACAGAATCAAAATCAACACTTCTTAATTCCAATTCAAAACAAGTAGATTCAGAATATAAAGATTTCCACAGACTCCAATCAAAACACAAACATCGATCAAAGTAAATACACAACATTGGAAGAAATCGATGACAAGAATCGAATCAAAGCCAATAAAACATAGTATCTCCAAATCACCAGCAAACACATACTCAGAGACAGAGATGAAAACACAGAGAGAGAGAGAGAGAATTTGGCTTGCCTGAGAAAGACAAAGGAGAGAGAGAGAGGAGAGAGAGAGAGAGAAAGAGAGAGTGTAGATCGAAGGAAGGGGCTCGAGATTGAGAGGGTCTCGTCGTCAATGCTTTAACCCTATCTACTAATTTTTTTCGTGCCTCTTTGTCTCTTTTAGCCCAAACCCTTTTCCTCATTTTTTTTTCAATTTCTCACAATAACCTTCTAATACTTTGAGAAGGTTAGTTCTCATTATTTTTAATTACTTTTAGGTCAGTACCCGCGGTTTTTATATTTGAGAAGGTTAGTTCTCATTATTTTTATATTTAGGTCGTTATTTCATTTCGGTGAATACTCACTTAAAGGTTACTTACATTAGGTAAATATTTGTACAAACACATGGACTATTTTTCTTTTTACATAAATGTTTGTTTTCCTAATTAGGTGTATGTCTTAATTCAATGTTTTTGTTTGTTTTTAGTATATGTATAACTTTTTTACTATGTTTTAATATGCGTAAATTTATATTTGATTCAACATTGAATATTTTAACTTTTTATGTAAAATTATATTAAATGAAGTGAGTCATCCAAGTAATATAAAATTGTTGATAAAACAAAAAAATGTTAAATGAAGTTTTTTTTTAAAAATATTAACTATTTTTAAATTAAAAACCATTGCAATTGATTTTGTACCGAATTCCAGACAAAAAGAAAGTCCTATGGAAGAGCCGAATAGTTTTACCAGTTAAGACATCTTGTTTACATGTAGGCCTGGCATTCGGGTACTCGAATCGGGTTTGGGTAGGAACCGATCGAATTCGTGTTCTTCAGGTAGAAGAATTTAGGACCCAATAGGATAAATGTAAAAACTCGGTTCGGTTTCGACTCGGCTCCTTTCGGGTTCGGGTCGGGTATAAATTTTCAGAACCGCTAATTACCCGATTTTTTTCGGGTACACAAATACTCAAAATTTTACCTGAATATCTGAATTTTTATCCGAATACCCGGTTATTCGGGTATAATTATCGGGTATTCGGGTAAAATTTCGGGTATTCGAGTAAAATTTCAGGTATTCGGCTCCTAAATTATTAATATGTATTGATATTTTGGATATTTTTGGATTCAGATCGAGTTCGGATTCGGGTTTTCGGGTAGAGGAGTTTAGGATCCAATAGGCTAAATCTAAATTTTCGGATTCGGATCAAGTTTTTCGGATTGGTTCTGATTCGGGTACTCGGCTCCGATTTTTTTGCTGTGACCTATTTACATGTAACCAATGGCCTTTTAGCTTGTGAAACCTATATTGCAAAAGCCATAGATTATGACATTGTAAATCTTGAGTAGATAGCAAATGGTGAGTTACGGCCATGATTCTCACTAGGGTAACTCACCAGAGGCACATTCAGAAAAAAATTTCACTCACAAATATTAAGCAGTTAAATATTAAATAAAACATTAAAAATTGGCATACATAAATTAAAATAATAAAACATTAAAAATTGGCATACATAAATTAAAATAATAAAACATTAAAAATTGGCATACATAAGTTAAAATAAAACTCAACAAATGTACTCTACGATCACTCATTGCTTGGAACTGGTTCATCCTCCCTTCATTTGTAACATCTTCAAACAACTCCTTTTCAATAAAGCAAACTCGATAATCATTTAGAAAATGATCTCTGCTCCGGTTGCCTATGGCTATCTTCACTAGTTTCATTGCAGAAAAGCACGTTTTGACACTTGTACTAGCGACCTGTAAAACTAAAAATACCTTTAAAATCTTATAAACAAAAGGATGTGCAAGATGCTTATGTGATTATACCATCAAATGAGAATGATCTCCAAGATTCTTCAAACTTTTAAATACCTGATCGTGTCGTGTCGTACATTACCAATGGAAATTTCAAGGTGTTGCTCAAGAGATAAACACTACATCAAGATGAAATCGTCTTTATAGAATTTGGGTAATTTCATCAACTTTGACTGGTCAAATCATCAAGATGACTCAAACAAGCCATGTAAATGAAACGTCAATGAGGAGAAAACGATCGTTAAACTCCTGAAGTTACAAACACAGAGCTTTAGTCAAGCAATTAACCTAATAGTGATGCAGATTGGTAGTGTTGGTTTTTTTCTTGGTCTCCGTGAATTGATAAAATTATCTTCTACTATGAGCATCTTAACATCATGCTCAATCGTTCTCAAAAAGATGGAAGAAGCATATATAAGGATTGATGTTGTAAAATACAACATGGTTATTAAGGGTTTGTCCTATCAGAGCATGATTAAGGAAAGAGTTTGTGTTCTTGCCTACTTGCAAACCATCTTCGTAACTGATTGTGTAATCAAGGCACCAATGGGACTCGAATTGATGAGATTTTGTTGTGTATAGTGAACTGTTCGACTGAGTTGCAGGCTCATTGGTGACATCGCTCGTTACTTTCCCTCCAGATAAAGTAGATTACGGTCTGGAAGAAAAACCAGCGGTGAGCCTAAGCGAGACAAGTTTGGGCTTGCGGCCTGAAATTAGTTATATATTGTTTCGGGCCATTGTTTTCAGAAAAACTTCATTAGTCTAGTGGTAAGTTGTTGAGGGTAACTACTATTTGGTAAGGAGTTTGATCCCACACAGCCACCTTTTCTGTATTATTTTTTTTCTTTTAAAAATCAGCCATGCTGGCTCTATCTAGAAGGCAAGTCGGATAAAAGTCTAGTGGAGGCTGTTGCGATTTCCGGTAGTAATAGAGAGGCGAGAGTGTCTAATACATGTCCGAGTGATTTTCATTGACGTTTGTGAATACCATAAAAACAAAATATTATAATTTTCTAAAATTAAGATACTTTAAATGGCAATTTTTACAATTAGCACAAAAATAAGTTTTGTTTCCAAATTTAGTATGTCATTCCAAAAATAGCACAAATTTAATATAAAAATTATCGAAAATTTTTGAGGTGATTTAAAAAAATATCAAAATTGTCTAAAAATAAACCTTAAACCCTAAAAACTAAACCCTAAACCCAAAATACTAAACCCAAACCCAAAATTTTAATTTTTAAATTATTTTAGTGCTATTTTTAAGAATTTGTGGAGTGTGTAGTATAATTGTTCACAAAACTTGTTTTAGTGTTATTCTAGAGAATTTCTCAGCTTTTTTAAATCCAAAACCAATATTAACTCTAACAAGCGTTAAATAATTATGAATTAACATCATTAAAAATTAAAGCTTAATTAATAGACAGTAATCTATGGCCAGTTTTGCTCTGAGTACATATTTCTTTGGATCAAATTAACAGATCACACAAGTCAAATACCAAATCCTCAACTCAAGTAAACGGCATATCACACTCGGAATCGTGACACCAAATGTGACTTCCGACTGTAACATAAATCACTCAGAAGGTCTGCATAGAGTAAGCAATGAAAAGATAGTAAGAGAACGCTTATCGTTTGGTCCTTACTCGATTCTTCTCTCTCGCCAGTTATCCTCGTAATGCTGAAATCTACAGGACTCCTAAACTTTTGCAGGTAATGGCAACCTCGAGCGAAGAAACTCCATACGACTTGTGAGATGTCAGTGACACAACTCATAATCATCCTAGAGTTTTCATTGATATCTCTGGGTGAATTGGGAGTTTCAAGCATAAGACATTTGGTGCATTGGACATCAGATTCTCCAGATGATTCCATCAAAAACTTCCGGGCCAAATCTAACAATGATTCACCAGCAGTTTTCCAGAAATTTGCAGCAGAAATAGCAAGAGAAGGTTCAGCGGAGAACAGATGGTGGGATACACCTGCAAGGAAGATAGAGTAGGCTGCACTTATCCTGCTCATGTCAAAAGCCTCCCCTATGTCAGTTTCAGAATCAATGGAACGGATTCTGTAGGCAGTCGCCAGAGTAATGTAAGCATTCAGAGCAATGTGGTGACATGGATTTAACCACAGATGATGAGGCTGTATATCTGCTTCGATCTGGATGCCCTCATGCAGCACACTCTCAATCTTCTCACAACATGTCTTGGGATTTATGTTGTCTGATAGAAAATCATCTATGGCTTCTTGGATATGATCAGTCATCTTTCCCACTGCTTCATCTTTGTCGGTGGTTCCGTGATGGTGAAAAACGGTTGTGTTTTCAGGCTCTAACTCAAGAACTCCCTAAATGGATGCATCATATACATTAGCTATTTTAAGAACACAACTAACTCAAACTCAGTCGCCAATGCAAACAGATTAATAAACTGAAACTTCAATAGCTTTTGATCTGAGACTATGAGCAAACTACACCAAACAAAAGTCATGACGAGTAATATTTTCCTACATGATCTGAGGCCTCTGTTGTACTTGTTGTACTTGTATGTATGCAGGCTGGGCATTCGGGTACTCGGGTCGTGTTTGGGTAGGAACCGTTCGGGTTCGGGTAGAGGAGTTTAGGATCCAATAGGTTAAATGTAAAACTTCGGTTCGGGTTCGGGTCGGATCGGGTATAGATTTTCAGAACCGCTAAAAACCCCATTTTTTCGGGTACACAAATACCCTAAATTTTACCCGAATACCCGGAATTTTCGGATAAAAATTCAGGCTTCGGATAAAAATTCGGATATTCGAGTAAAAAATCCGGTTATTCGGGTCTTAAATTATTAGTATGTACTTATATTTCGGATATTTTCGGGTTCGTGTTCGGATTTTTGGGTAGAGGAGTTTAGGAGCCAATAGAATAAATTTAAAATTTCGGGTTTGGATTCGGCTCGATTCCGGTTCGGATACTCGGTTCCGGATTTTATGCCCAGGCCTAGTATGCACAACTAATACCTCTAAAATAGAGTCCACATAAGCTGGAGGTGATGCCACACATCGTCCACAGTTACACATAAATCGATACTTCGACCACAAATCTGACTGCCTCAGTCCCTAATGATTAAAAAGGAATACACATTTAGAGAGAATGATTTCTTTAAAGCACAAGAATTTGGACACAGAACAAACCGTGGGTTGAAGTAGGTCGATATACGATACAGTGATCTCTTCACCACTCTTGATCCTCTTAATACTTCTAGCAATCACCTTTGGTCCATATCCAACTGTTCTTACCTGCAAAAACTAAACATCAAAAAATGGAGAAATATCGAAAAAAACATATCAACTCACACGTTTTACATGAATCTAGTACCAACTTGTTCCTGCAATTCTAAGTTGGATGATGTTTCTGTGTTTGTCATGATGTGAGGAATGGTTTTAGCATAGGCAAGATGATCATGATACGTCGTCGTGTTGACGAAACGGTAGCAAGAGTTTGGAGAGCAGCTATGGTTGATCCAGGAGAATCTTGAATCATATAGAGCGATTCCTAGAACGAGTCCTGTGCTATCTTGCACCTCAACGGCGTTTGTTAGCACAGAGCATATAGCTGCTTCTTCCAACTCGGTGTTTTCCCGGTTAGACCTCAGAACGGTGGCTATGAAACTGGCGGCGTGTTGGATAGCGAGGGAGAGGGAAGAATCAGCCATGAGACGGTGGTGATTTGTGAGAAGGCCATTAAGACGGTGCGGCGATGAGGAAGTGACGACGACGGTGGAATTGAGGAGACGGAGAGCTGTACGGATATCGGAGGGGAGAATTGGGGACATCTCAGGAGGGAATTGAGGGAAATTGATGGGAGAATCGGTGAGGGAGCATGCGGCGGAGCAGTAGAGAGAGTGCGGCGGAGATGAGGGGAGAAGGGAGAAGCAGGAAGAGCAGTGAGAGGAGAGGAAGGAGTCGTAGAGAGAGGAAGCGAGAGGAGAGAGTGGCGGGAATAAATCTGTGCCGATGTCGATATCCTCCGCCGCGAGTATCTCCATCTCCGCCGTATGTCACCGGTTTTATATTTTGCCAGCTTTACGCTGTTTATAGGTCAAAGATGCAAAACATCTTCGGAGAGAAAGCAAGTCTTGTACATTCCAAACGACGCCGTTTCACCACGATATGACCCGCAGTACACTGTTAAATTATGATTTTTTTTTATATATTTTATATAATTTATAATTTGAAATATGATTTTATTTATTTATTCTATCTTGGATGGTAATATATTAGTTTCAAAATTTGTTTAGTTTTATAAAATAGTATTAACATATCTGGAAAGTTAGAGTAGTTTTAGTTGTTTGATGTAGTAACAAATTAATTATTTTTATTTGAAATGAGATAAACTAAAATTAGTTGCTTTAAAAATAAACCGTTGTTACTATGTATAATATTTTGTAGTTTATATAATATATGTGGATATAATTTTTAAATGGATTAATCATAAACTAATATAACAAATCAATAATTTATGAAATTAGTTAATAATATAATTTATTATGTTGAATTATTTTAAAAACAAAGATAATTTAACTCGCGGTATGCAAATTTTTCGATATGCCTAATATTCTAATATTGGTGGTGGTGTTGAAAAAATAATGAAATGAAGATTTAATCCGTGTTGTAACACTGGGTTAATAGTATTCAAAATTTATGTTAATGATATTTAAAATTTTGATATTAGTTATTAAAAATATAGTAAGTGGTTTAGGTAAATAAGTAATGAGATTTTTATACATAGCATATTATTAGACTTGTTGAAAACTCATTGCAATTTTGAGGATAATCTTTGTTTACGAAAATAAATAAATTTAATTATTTATTGTTCACTTTTTTGTAAGATTTATTTTTTGAAATATAAAATTAAATTCAACTTGTAAAAATTCATGTAAGCAAACGTATTAACATATGTGTATATAAAATATTATATTAGTTATATTTATTATTTAATGAGAATTTATTAAAATATTAAAGAAAAAATAATTATAATATTTTGAATATTTTTTATTCAAAATGGTAACTTAAAATATATTGAAGATCAAACAAATGAAATATATTCAAAATCCCTAAATAATTGTTAGTTCCTTTTTCCAACAACAACCACTTTAGAATATTTTTTTTTATTACCTATAATAATTATATTTTCCATATTAGAAGATATGCGATTAATTAAAAAAACTCTTAACAATACTAAAAAAAAAATAACTAATAAATCGAATTTAAGTGATAATTCAATTGTCAATTATACCCTATATGAGAAATTAACAATTTGCCTTAAAACCAATAACATTTGAATGTAATTTCTTACAAAAAAAGTTCAACGACTTATGAGTACTTCATTCTTAATAGTAATTAGGATTTAACCCGTGGTACACAGTGGGACAACAATTTAATTTATTGTTCTGTATAGAATGATTTACTATTTATAAAATTTTAAAATTTTGATTCAAAGAAAAAATATGTTTGTATTTTTTTTGAACCTTTATTATAAAGAAATATGTTTCTATTTGTTTGAATATTATAAATAACATAGTTAAAGGTTATAAATATCGTTGTTTGGTTGTTGTGTTTTTTCTGTTAAAATAATTTCTTTTAGATTGTAATTTATATAATTATTTATCGTATAAGATATATGATTATCGTATGTTGTGTTTTTGTCATATTTTCAATCTCTACTATTTTCAGGTTCTGAATCGTTAATTGTTTAAAATATATTTGTCCACTTATATTATAATCGAATTTGTATATATTCAATTTATTATATATATATATATATCTATATATTGAAGATCATTTATTTAAGTTATTTTACATTTAATCAAAATATTAGATTATAATTGAACTATAGTACTTTTTAATTAATAATTAATTTCATAGTAACATAGTTAATTTACGTATCATAATTAAAAAATATATATTATATACCCCGATTTCAAATTTTACCAACTCGCTAATCTTTATGCTCCATTAATGTTTGGTATAAAAAGTTTCTTAAATATTTTTAAATTTTCATGATACTTTTTTTTTACAACAAAATTTTTAAACCTGTTTTTAAAAATTTGAATCACAACATATGTAAAAAAAAATCTAGATATTTATTTATTATATGAAATATGTATTAGTTTAAATTTTTTTAAAATATGATCTGACAAAGATGAGAGAAAAGTTTTAATAAAATCTTCGGAATACCTATAAATTAATTAAAAATAATAATTTTGCTGACAAAATTAGAAGAGAAAAATTTAATATTTCCTTAAATAAATGATTTTAATTTTAATTATTTTAATTCTAAAATTACTCTTTCTAATTACAATTTAACATATTCTACACATAATTTCAATGGCAATTGAAGTAAATAAATGATTGATTTTGAACAATGTTCAAAATGTACATTTCTTTTAATTGTATTAACATAGATTAAAATAGATATTGGGCAATTCTCAAAAATATCATACTTTCAAGTTTTATTTCCAAAAATACCACTATTAGTTTATTGTTCCAAAAACACCACCAATAGTTTTGGTTTGCCAAAAATACCACAAACTAAAATTAAACTTTCAACTTTCAAAATTAAACCCTAAACCTAAACATTAAACACCTAACCCCTTAAAAACTATACCCTAAATCTAAAATAGTTAACCCAAACCCAAAAATTTAAATTCTAAATCCTTGAAAATCAATTTTTGTATTTGTGGTATTTTTGGAAAACTAAAACTTTTGATATTATTTTTGAAATATTAAACTTATAGTGGTACTTTTTGGGAACAAAACTTGAAAGTGTGGTTATTTTGAGGAATTTATCTATAATATTTAGTTTTGTATCATTCTTCTCTGAGTATTTAGCTGCAACTTCTTTGGCCTGCACATTCGCATACACGATAAATAAAAAAGATGCATCAGTTATGTAAGTCTCAAACACAAATTTCGGTATTCCTAGTCTCAGGAATAATAGTGTGACTAGGGATGTTAAAGATGGGTTAAAACCCACTGGGTACCATAAACTCATGTTTAATATTAAGCATGCGGACCTGCTTTTTGCATCCAAAAAATATGGGTTTTAAACGGGTAGGTATCCAAAAAAATAGAGTCTTACTCGGGTTTACCCTATGAGATTATGGGTACCCACCGGATTTTTTTTCATTTATTTCTTTATATAATTATTGGTTTTGTATGGAAAATCACATCTCTTTGACGTTTGCTTAGATATTATTAGAAATCATGAATCCATTATCACACATACGTACAATTATGTGTGATATAATCGCAAGTTGCTTAGTGATATTTCATAATCACAAATTATTTTGATTTTGGTATATTTGGTCTAATTAATCGACTATATTCAAAATATAAATACATATCATATTTAATCGATTAAGTACATGATATAAATACATATCATATTTGATTACATTCAAAATACATATATAAATACATATAATGATATACTATTAGTTATGAATAAACTTTTCAAAAAAAGGACAAAAATAATTCGGGTACCCACGGGTAGTCCTGAAACCTATCGGATTTTTTTCGGGTTTATCCCACAAAACTTAAAACCAATTCGGGTTTTCTAAATTTGGGTTTTTGGTAAACGGGTTTATTTCGGGTTCGGGTCAGGCTGGGTTTTTTTACCCACCACAACATCCCTACTGTGTGAACTTCATTCACTCACTTCTGTTTTACTTCATATTTATTCTTTTCAGCAAGCAGGTGGCACATAGTTGGAATGGAACTGCAGACAGGTTCTCCTCGGAGCAATGCCCTGGTTTATCAATCATGTTACTCGGCCAGTTCTGAGGCTATCGAGGTTTCCAGCCTTCATAAAGCAAAAAAATAAAAACTTATATACACTCAAACTTAAGTTAAGTGATGGTTAGATAGTAAACCTACCTTCTTAAATATCTTGTAAAGCTCTCAAAATATGTTTTTTGGGCTCACCTGCAATTGCACCATCTCGGTATCTGTGTTAGTGTAAGCGATAAAGTCCTTGATGAAACGATCCCATTTGGTTCAACTGTGTTCTCTCGACTAGGTAATTTCTCGCACGAGAAGTCATCAATGTTATTGAACAACTCCTCTAACAATTATGTTAGTGATACATCTGGTTCGCTGGTGCCATCTTGAAAATGTAATCCAATCACCAGCATATGTAGTCCATTCGTGTGCGGTGGTGCCCTTTGATCTTCAAGGTCTCAACGAGATAACCATGGATTCTCTTCACATGCCTATGAAAGACACAACTCAAAAATGGTTAACGCTCAAAAAGTTTTGAGCCAATTATTCAAGACTCAAGAATTTCATACCTCAATCATTGTCTCATTTGTCATATTACTGCGAGCATAACCGCATCCACCTGAATCATCTAATGGCTTATCCACTACAGTAACATCAAAGGTAGGTGTCTCTTGGACAAGATCAGAAGATGTGACATCACGTGAGTATCTGCTGGTGGTAGGAGCTGCTACTTCATCAGACTTGAAACCATTGACCCGATCGGCAAGTTTGTGGAAGAGGCTACACATAACAAAAGGGTTTACCATCAAGATCCTTTTGATTAGAAAGATACTCATGCATAATCTTATTTGGCGCGCTCACCTTTAGGAGATACTACACATATCCACTTTTTAGGGTTTCCAGACTTTGAACACATTCTACTTTCTAAAAAGTCAGTCTTTGCCACTTTTTTTTTCTTCTAAAAAGTTAGTTGATATGTCTATATTTTACATGTTTTAAACATCCATTATTGATCATTTTCTACATCATTTCGTCTTATATTCACATCGTTTATAGTTCTTTTCCATTCACTTTGCATACTTAGTGAATTCTGCATGAGCATTGCATGCATCCTTGCATTTGGAGAGCTTTTCAGGTGCCAAAAGGAGTTTCTAAGGAGAAGAAGAGGATGTTGTGCCTAGCTAGACCAGAGAGCTCGACCAACACGTCGAGTCCAAGCCTTTGGGAGTCGCCTTTGGAGACTTGGCCGAGCTCGACGTGAGAGCTAAACCTACACGTCGAGTCCGAGCCAAAGGAGCCACCTTTGGAGAATCAAGCCGACCTCGACATATGCACTCGACCAACATCTCGAGCTGGAGCAAAAAGGAGCCATCTTTGGAGATTTGGCCGAGCTCGACATATGCACTCGACCAACATCTCGAGCAGGAGCAAAAAGGAGCCATCTTTGGAGATTTGACCGAGCTCGACATGTGCACTTGACCAAACACCTCGAGCTCGACCACCGCCTAAGTCATTTTGCCTATTTTGTCTTTTTGTGTTCTAGGTTTTGACCAAGATTATAAATATCCCTTTTAGGTCATAACCCAAAGGGAGAATGTTTTTATCTACAGAACAATTCTCTGTTTCTAGAGAATTTGTAATCCAAATCTACTTTGATCTATTATTAATTTTTTGCATGTAGTTCTTTCAAATATTTTATAATCTCTACTCCCTCTTTATGATTATGCAACTTTTATTGATTTCTGGGTTTGTGTTCTTCATGGTGATTAGTGAGTAGTTTCTAGGGTTCTTGAGGATGAGATAGATTAGTGAGGATCTTTGATCTCCTTAGGTGTTTAAGCTTAGATTTGAATAAATCCCTTCTGGATTAGTGTTCTTAATGCTAGTTTCTCTCTGATCAATTAGAATTAGAACTCAGGCTTTCCACACCCACCAGGTGTTTGATGAAATGCATGAACCAACTAATTTCAAAGATTTACATATCTAGCCCAAAAGATTAGTTGTCTAGAGTGTTTATTGGCTTTAATAGACTGAATTTTATTGCCTGTTTTGTTATATTTCGCTAAGAAAAGTTAGGTATGGAAGTAGCTTGACTTGATGACTTCTATCATGAAAGTGAATTTGTCTGCTTTTGAGTCTATTGTCTAGGGATTAGCTCTGTTTGAGTTTTGTTAAACACCTAGGTTGATTAAGAAGAATCGCTGGTCCATTACCCCATCCTAGGAGCTTTTATTTGTCTGATATCTCTTGTTTTATTTGTTTGCTAGTGTTAGTTTCTGTTAGTTCACCTTACTGTTTAGCTTTGTCTTTAGTTTCATTATTGCTTTTAGCTTCTGTTCATTTAGGTTGATAGATATAAAATCAAACTGCTTGGCTTGACTTAATCTGTTGTGATCATATCCTGTATGTTAGCATCTCACCCATTTGAATTGATAACTTATTGTATTACAATGACAATGATAGTGCACTATGATAATTGAATAGGAAAAATCCTACTATCAATTTGGCGTAGTTGCCGATTGAGTGTTTGTTTGTTACATTTTACATTTAGGATTTCATATCTCTTAAGGTCAAGTTCGTTTTCACTTTACGTTGATCACTGATTTTGTGGTTCTTTCTTTGTTTCAGGTGCAAACTGAGCTCGATGTGCAGACTCGACCAGCCAGTGAGTCAAGACTCCGACTTTTATGCACACCAGATCGAAAGGCAACCACAATCTCCTTCGCTATCTTGACAATATCAACCAGTTACCACGTGAATTGAGAGAGCAGAGGGACAACATCATAGTAGATCAACAGGATCTAGTAGGCATGGATGACCCACATGGACCTCAGCAGAGAAGGCCAAGATACATTGGAGCTGATGATGCCCCTAACACTCACACTCAGAGGCATGGGATCATACCTCCTGCTGTTCAAAACAACAATTTCGAGATCAAGAGTGGCTTGATATCAATGATTCAGAGCAACAAGTTCCATGGATTACCAATGGAAGACCCACTTGACCATCTTGATGAGTTTGATAGGCTCTGTAGCCTTACCAAAATCAATGGAGTCAGTGAGGATAGATTCAAGCTGCAACTCTTTCCATTCTCTCTTGGTGACAAAGCCCATCAGTGGGAGAAGACTCTCTCTCAGGGATCAATTACCTCCTGGGATGACTGCAAGAAAGTTTTCCTTGCCAAGTTTTTCTCCAACTCAAGAACAGCCAGACTCAGAAACGAGAAGAATGACAAAAATTTTTGTGAAGCCAGGGAGAGATTCAAGAGCTACACATCTCATTGTCCTCATCATGAATTCAACAATATGTCCCTTCTCAGCACTCTATACAGAGGAGTTCTACCATGGATAAGAATGCTTCTAGATACAATCAGTGATGAAAACTTCCTAAACAAAGATGTTGACGAAGGCTGGGAACTAGTGGAAAACCTTGCTCAGTCAGACGAGAATTACAATGAATACTATGACAGAAGTGCAAGGGGAAGTGTTGATTCTGAGGAGAAGCATAGGAAGGAAATGAAGGCAATGAATGAGAAGTTGGATAAACTCTTTCAAGTCCAGTAGAAGCATGTTTACTTTGTTTATGAGGATGAGCAACTTCAGGTTCAGGATGGGGGGAGTGATCAGCAGGAAGAGATAAGCTACATTCATAACCAGGGAGGCTATAACAAGGGTTTCATCAACTATAAGAACAATCTCAACTTGTCTTATAGGAGCACAAATGTGGCAAACCCACAGGATTGAGTCTACCCTCCTCCGCAGCAGCAACTCCAGAACAAACCTTTTGTTCCACAAAATCAGATCAAGGGTTGTTCCAAAGCAAAATTTTCAAGGTGGTTATCCACAACAGCAAGTCATGGGCGCACCATCTGGCTTTGTACCCCAGCAACCCAAGACATCTACAACCCCAGACCAAGACGTGATGAATATGTTGCAACAGATTCTACAAGGTCAAGCAACTAGTGCAATGGAGATAGGTAAGAAGTTTGTCGAGCTAAACAACAAGATGGATTGCACTTACAATGATCTCAACACCAAAATTGAGACATTGAACTCAAAACTGAAGGACATGGAATGCACCGGTGCATCTACTTCTTCTCCAAGGCCTACTGGACAACTCCCAGGGAAATCAATCCAGAATCCCAAGGATTTCAACGTCCATGCTATCACCTTGAGGAGTGGAAGAGAACTACCTGCTAGAGAATCCAACCCTACAATCACTACGGACTGTGAAGATCCGGATGGGGAGGATTTCAATCAAAATAAAGATCAAGTTGAAAACTCTACACAGGGAGACAAACTCGACGTGCAAGCTCGAGATGTTGATAAAGTCAAGGCCACCTCTGTTGAAAAACCAGCTGTTTCAAAGAAGAAGGAAAACTCTTTGTTCCCTATCCATACAAGCCACCACTTCCATTCCCTAGAAGATTCACGAAAGAATTAGTGAAAAAGTATCAAGCTCTTTTCGATAAACAAATGAGTGGAATTGAGATCATGATGCCTCTACTAGACGCTTTCATGCTTGTGCCTCATTATCGAAAGTTCTTGAAAGATGCAGTGATGGAGAGGATTAAGGAAGTTTAGGGAATGGTAGTACTAAGCGAAGAATGCAGCGCTATTATATAGAAGAGGATTGTCTAAAAGCTAGGCGACCCCAGTTCTTTCACTCTACCATGTTATCTAGGTCCATTGGTTTTCAAGAACAGTCTCTGTGACCTTGGAGCATCTGTAAGCCTTATGCCACTCTCTATAGCTAAGAGGCTAGGTTTCAACAAGTACAAATCTTGCAACATCTCTTTGATATTGGCTGATAGGTCTGTTAGATTACCTCATGGCCTACTAGAAGATTTACCTATCAGGATTGGAGTTATGAAAGTGCCCACAGACTTCGTAGTGCTGGAAATGGACGAAGAACCAAAAGATCCTTTGATCTTAGAAAGACCCTTCTTGGCTACAGCTGGAGCAATGATAAATGTTAGGAAAAGGAAAATTGAACTCGATCTGGGAAAGGATCTCAAGATGAAGTTTGACATCAAGGATGCTATGAAGAAGCTAACAATAGAAGGAAAGCTCTTCTGGATTAAGGAAATGGATCAGCTAGCTGATGAGTTGTTAGAAGAACTTACTGAGGAAGATCACCTTCGAACTGCTTTGACAAAGAATGGTGAAGATGAGTATCTCTACAATGAGACTTTGGGTTATAAGAAGCTGTTAGACTCACACAAGACAGTAGATGGGCCATAAGTGTTTCAGGATTTGGTTGGGGCAGAACAAATGAAGAAGATTCAACTCGGACTCGAGATGCAAGCTCGACCAACACATCGAGCTTGACCTCGACTCCCCCAAACTGCTCAAGCTCAACCAACAAGCTCAACATGCAACTCGACCTAGGCTATCTCGCCTCAGATGATTGGTCAGAAGTTAAAGTGCCTAAGGTAGACCTCAAACCATTACCAAGAGGGCTAAAGTATGCATTTCTAGGCCCTAACTCTACTTATCCAGTCATAGTAAATAATGATGAGTTGCATTTGCTATTGACTGTTGAAAAAGTTTAGAAGAACTATCGGATATTCTCTTGATGACATAAAAAGAATTTTACCTAGCTTATGCACTCATATAACTCATCTTGAAAATGAGTCATATTCTAGCATTGAACCTCAGAGAAGATTAAACCCAAACATGAAAGAAGTTATTAAAAAAGAAATCTTTAGGTTGTTAGATGATGGTGTCATTTAGCCCATATCTGATAGTATTTCGACATCTCCTGTGCATTGTGTTCCTAAGAAGGGTGGTATAACTGTTGTGAAAAATAATAAGGATGAGCTTATTCCCACTAGAACAATCACTGGTCATAAGATGTGCATAGATTACCAGAAATTGAATGCTGCATCTAGAAAAGATCATTTTTTATTGCCATTCATTGATCAGATGTTGGAAAGGCTAGCAAATCATCCTTATTACTGTTTTCTAGATGGGTATAGTTGGTTCTTTCAAATCCCTATACATCCTAATGATCAAGAAAAACCACATTCACTTGTCTTTATGGAACATTTGCATATACGAGAATGCCTTTCGGTCTTTGTAATGCACCTGCCACTTTTTAGAGATACATAACCTCTATTTTTTCAGATTTGATAGAAGAGATGGTGGAGGTATTCATGTATGATTTTTTTGTGTATGGCTCCTATTTCTCCTCCTATTTGTTGAACTTGTGCAGGGTACGCACTAGATGTGAAGAAAAAAATCTGGTTCTGAACTGGGAGAAATGCCACTTCATGGTTAGAGAAGGGATTCTTTTGGGGCACAAGGTTTCTGAGAATGGCATAGAGGTAGACAAGGTTAAGGTTGACGTGATGATGCAGCTGCAACCTCCAAAAACTGTCAAGGATATCAGAAGTTTCCTTAGACATGCTGGTTTCTATAGGCGGTTTATCAAAGATTTCTCCAAGGTAGCCAGACCACTCATAAGACTACTTTGCAAGGAGATAGAGTTCAACTTTGACTCTGAATGCTTGGAGGCTTTTCAACTAATCAAGGGAACTTTGATCTCAGCCCCAATAATCCAAGCTCCTAACTGGGACATTAGATGAAACACAAGGGAGATATGCAACTATAGAGAAGGAGTTGTTAGCAGTGGTATTTGCTTTTGAGAAGTTCAGAAGCTACCTAGTTGGTTCCAAGGTTGTAGTCTACACAGATCACGCGGCCTTGAAGCACATATATGCAAAGAAAGACACTAAACCAAGATTGCTAAGATGGATCCTCCTGCTTCAAGAATTTGATATGGAGATTGTGGATAAGAAAAGCATTGAGAATGGGATGGTTGATCACCTATTAAGAATGAGGATAGAAGATGAAATCCCAATAGACGACTCCATGCCTGAAGAACAGCTCATGGTTCTCAAGATTTTGGATGAAAGCTACCACACCAAGGGTATGGTATGCTGATTTGGTTAACTACCAAATATGTGGAAAAATCCCCAAGAGTCTGGATGCTTACAAGAGAAATAAATTGTTCAAAGATGTAAACCACTACTATTGGGATGACCCATACTTCTACAAGAAGGGTTCAGTCGGTCTATTCAGGAAATGCATAGCTGAAAAAGAAGTAAAGGGAGTTCTGGAGCATTGTCGTGGGTCCACTTATGGAGGTCACTTTGTTACATTCAAGACTGTTCAGAAGATACTTCAAGCAGGATTGTGGTGGCCTACCATGTTCAAGAATGTTCAGAACTTCATATCCAAGTGTGATCCTTGCCAAAGAATGGAGAATACAAGTAGGAGGAATGAGATACCACAGAACCCTATACTGGAGGTTGAAGTGTTTGATTGCTGGAGGATCGATTTCATGGGACCTTTCAACCCACCATCTTATGGGAATAAATACATACTAGTGGCTGTAGACTATATCTCAAAATGGGTTGAGGCCATTGCTTGTCCAACCAATGATGCTAAAGTTGTTCTGAAGATGTTCAAGAGCATCATTTTCCGCAGATTTGGCAGTCCAAGGGTAGTCATAAGCGATGGAGGATCTCACTTCATCAATAAGCTGCTCGAGAACCTGCTGAGGAAGTATGGAGGGAAGGACAAGGTAGCCACACCTTATCACCCTCAGACCAGTGGCTAAGTGGAAATCTCCAACAAACAGATAACGGCTATCCTTGCAAGAGTAGTAGGAGTTTCCAAAAGGGATTGGTCAATCAAGCTCGATGACAGTCTCTAGGCTTATAGGACTACATTCAAAACTCTCATAGAGAGAACGCCATTTCAGTTGCTCTATGGGAAGGCATGCCACCTACCAGTGGAGATTGAGCCCAAAGCCATCTAGGCAACAAGGTTTCTCAACTTTGACATCAAGACAGCTCATGAGAAGAGAGCAATGGATTTGCACGAGCTGGAAGAGATCAGGCTTGAAGCCTATGAGAGTTCCAAGGTTTACAAGGAAAGTTGATTGCTCTTGAACTAAAACTAGGAATTGAACCTTGCTCTTATGTCGTAATGTTTAGTTTTTTGGAGTTATAACTTGATGATTACTCCTGCATTGTGTTGCTGAGATCGTTTAAGGTCTATCTAATGTTTTTAGGTAAGCTCGAAATACAACTCGAGTAGACATGTCGAGCTTGAGCAAAATTTTCAAAAAAAAATTTTGAGCTCGACTTGTGAACTCGAGCTTGCATATCGAGTCTGTGCAATACGCCTTTTTAGGTACCCACCAAGGCAACCAAGAACACCACGGATATCTGCTGAGGTAGTTGCAAGGAGATTCTCGGAAATGAGAGGACCTTAACCTTGAGGGAAGGAACCCATGGTCAAGGATGATGAGGATGTTGCCAGACAGTACTCTAAGAGGAAAAGCGACATTTCCCAAGGAAAGAGGCCAATGGAGCTTGTTGATGAAGATCTCGGCAGTGAAGGTGAAGTTGTTGAAGCTCAGACGGCTAAGAAGCTTGTGAGGAAGACAAGGAAGTCGCCTACTTAGGAGGAACTCCTTGTTATCTTCCTTGGCATGGAGTTCAAGGGGACTAGATTCCCTCACCAAGAGATCATGAAGGAGCTTGGTATCCTCAGAGATGTGGAGTATTTGTTCGAGATGTGCAACCTAGCCACCTTCATGAGTTACCACTTCGAGGCTTACAAAAAGGAGACCTGCCATTTCCTTGCCTCCATGAACGTGCATTTCTATGAAAATGAGCCAGAGGTCGAGTCAGATGGAGGGCTGGGGTACATAAGCTTCACGGTCCGAGAACAAGAATTCACTCTCACCAACAAGCAGCTAGATGAGTTGTTTGGCTTCCCGAGTGGGAGGGACATGAACCCAGACTTTGATAAGGCTGAGCTCTTGGCACTATGGAAGATAATAGGATGGAAGAGCGATTACTCCTCATCCAGGTCCAAAAGCACCCAGATTAGAAGCCCGGTGATCAGGTACATGCACAAGGCTCTAGCCAGCACTTTCTTTGCACAGAGAGTCACAGGGACCGTTAATGAGTCTGAGCTACAAATGCTTGATGAAGCACTCAAAAGCGTACTGGACTCTACAAGGGATAGGAGAGTTATGGAAGGTGATCGCTCTAATACGGGACTCACCATCCTACTGCTAGACCAGCTACTTAACTACAAGGATTGGACAGCCAAGATGCATCAAATGGGAACCAAAGGAGATCTTTGCATTGGAGGAGTAGTGACCCCAATGCAAAGGTCTCCTTTGGTAGTCGCTCCCAGATGGATCGACATCTCGAACCTGATAAAGACAAAGTTTCTTGACCGGAAAAAGGCAAATGGGATGTACCTTTACAAGTTCACTCACCCGGAAGCTGGAGAAGCCAAGCTCATCCTACCTTGTACAAGATCATTACCAAGATCAGGATGGGGAGCAACATTGATTTCTGGCCACCTTCTGACCTTTTCTATGATTCCTCCCGAGAGAACACTCAGTAAGCTCAGGGCACTTTTGATGATAAATGGAAGTTGAACCCAAGATGTATCACTTTGAGGAGTCTACTGCAGCAACCCAGAGCCGTAGCTCGAAGGAAGCTTACAAAAGAATCGGTCTCCTCCAGAAGTGGAACAAGTTTCAGGACAAGACCATCACGGCACTGAGGGGCACAGTAAGAGAGTTGAATGACTCAATGAAGGAAATGAGGAAACAATTCAAGGAGCTCCAAAGCAAGCTGAGTGGGTCTTCTTCCAGTAAAGTCACTCTCCCACAGAACGTCTTGCGGAGAAGCGGGTCTTGCAGCATAGCACAACATTCCCATAGATCCCCCAAGAGCATCCTCTTACGAGCCAAGGCAAAAGAAACGACGAGCAGTGGATTCGAGTGAAGGGCTAGAATCAAGCTCGACCACCCCACTTGATGTGCAACTCGAGCCAAGCACCATCAAGTCTGGATACACCAGAGAGAGCATGGAGGAATCTATCACCTCCTTCTTCACCCAACCTTGAGGTACTACTCCAAAAACTCATTGTATATACCATTGCATTTTCATTTTGTTTTCTTGTTAACTCCTGAACCTTCCTTTGAATTTTTATTACACAAGCGACTATGTAATTCAAGTTTGGGAGAGGGTTTGAGACAAGTATTTGACTTGTTTTTCTGTGTTTCTTATTTTCATAACTTGAGTCTGTACGAATATCATCTAAGCTATAAAAAAACCATAAAAATTTGAAAATTTAGAAAAGTTATAAAAAAAGAGTGTTCATGTAGTTGCATCTGCATTTTAAGATTGAGTCTAGTTGCATTTCATATAGGATGGTTGCATTTGCATAAGCGATTGTGATCACAATAACCTTGTAAACATGCTGATTCATTATGTTCATTAGTTGTCTGATGCATATTGAGTGAGTTTGAAGTATAAGATAGCACCATGCTTTGAATGCATAATTTGACCTTCTTATCTGAATTGAAACATGATGTGATTTGATGCCTTTCCCTATCTACTTGAACCTGAACTTGACTCATAATTATTATGTCTATGCATTGAATTTGAACTCATGGATACCCATATACATACTTGGATTTTCTTTCACCGTTTTACGACTCTTGCTAATCCAAGTAGCTGATTCCCATTATTGGAACAATTCTCATACCATTATCCTAACCTTCTTTCAAGCCATAAATATTTACTGAGTGCGAGGCCTTTTCGGATTGAGCTTGGTAGAAAGTGTTAGTTTTGAGTCGACAAGGATATTGTCCCATGTAGTTTTAGTTCACGATCTTTGGACTAGATAGGACTAGATGGGAGCTTAATTCTGGGTATGGGGTTTGGTTGAGAAAGAAAAAAAAGATTGAGAAAATAGATGAAAGAAAGAAAATGTTAAGAATTCTTAGGAGAGAAAGTAAAAAAAAAGAATATGTTGATCTAGTAAAGGATTTGAGAGTATGAAAAAAAGAAAAGTGGTTATGTGCAAATCAAAAGAGAAGAAGGGAAAAAAGCCTAAAATGTCTTATGGTATAAGAGATCTTATGGTATAAGAGAACCATAACTGTTAAGAAAACTTAAACCCGCTAGAAATCATCAAGTTCAGAAAACCTCTCCTTAGAATGAAGACAAAGAGAAAGAATGAGTTGATTCAACAAGAGTTCAAGGCAAAAAAGAATGCCTTAAGTGAAAAGGGTAGAAATATGATCATCTTCTGGGTTTAGAAATAGGAAGGCTGAAATGGCTTTTGTATCTTTGGGTAGAAGTGATTCTATTATTGTGTGCATAGGTTGGCCCTTACCTTTAGCATTCTTCTAAAGCTCAGACCTTTCTTGAGAGATCCCTGTTGTGAATTACTTAAACCACATGTGAAGGGACCATTTTTGTCTCTTAAACCTTTCCCTTAACCAAATGAGTTCAATGAATGTGCATAGCTTGATTCACGGTTTCTGCTTAATAAATGTTAAAGGGATTGGTTGATTTGAATGCATGTCTAGGTTCAGACTGAAGTTTGGATTGTTTTGTGAAGGGCATGGCTAAAGTTTTTAAAGTAGAGCTCACTGACATTGCATCTTAGAACTATTAACTTGGACATTGATTTTATCCTTTCTATCAGCATGTTTTGGTTTTGAATCCCCACTTTTAAACCTCTTCTCCAGTTTATTCTTGTTTGTTTGCTTGAGGGCAAGCAAAGACTAAGTTTGGAGAAGTTGATATGTCTATATTTTACATGTTTTAAGCATCCATTATTGATAATTTTTTACCTCCTTTCGTCTTATATTTACATCGTTTATAGTTCTTTTGCATCCACTTTACATACTTAGTGATTTCTACATGAGCATTGCATGCATCCTTGCATTTGGAGCTTTTCAGATACCAAAAGGAGTTTCTAAGGAGAAGAAGAGGATTTTGTGCTTAGCTCGACCAGAGAGCTCGACCAACACGTCAAGTCCGAGCCTTTGGGAGACGCCTTTGGAGACTTGGCCAAGCTTGATGTGAGAGCTCGACCTACACGTCGAGTCTGAGCCAAAAGAGCCACCTATGGAGAATCAAGTCGAGCTCGACATATGCACTCGACCAACATCTCGAGCTGGAGCAAAAAGGAGCCTTCTTTGGAGATTTGGCCGAGCTCGATATATGCACTCGACCAACATCTCAAGCCGGAGCAAAAAAGAGCCATCTTTGGAGATTTGGCCGAGGTCGACATGTGCACTCGACCACCGCCTAAGTCATTTTGCCTATTTTGTCTTTTTGTGTTCTAGGGTTTTGACCAAGACTATAAATATCCCTTTTAGGTCATAACCCAAAGGGAGAATGGTTTTATCCACAGAACAATTCTCTGTTTCTAGAGAATTTGTAATCCAAATCTACTTTGATCTATTATTATTTTTTTGCATTTAGTTCTTTCACATATTTTATAATCCCTACTCCCTCTTCATGATTATGTAACTTTTATTGATTTATGGGTTTGTGTTCTTCATGGTGATTAGTGAGTAGTTTTTAGGGTTTTTGAGGATGGGATAGATTAGTGACGATCTTTGATCTCCTTAGGTGTTTAAGCTTAGATTTGAATGAATCCTTTCTGGATTAGTGTTCTTAATGCTAGTTTCTCTCTGATCAATTAGAATTAGAACTCAAGCTTTCCACACCCACCAGGTGTTTGATGAAATGCATGAACCAACTAATTCCAGAGATTTACATATCTAACCCAAGAGATTGGTTGTCTAGAGTGTTTATTGGTTTTAATAGACTGAATCTTATTGCCTATTTTGTTATATTTCGCTAAGGAAAGTTAGGTATGGAAATAGCTTGACTTGATGAATTCTATCATGAAAGTGAATTTGTCTGCTTTTGAGTATATTGTCTAGAGATTAGCTCTATGTGAGTTTTGTTAAATACCTAGATTGATTAAGGAGAATCGCTGGTCCATTACCCCATCCTTAGGAGCTTTTATTTCTCTGATATCTCTTGTTTTATTTGTTTGCTAGTGTTAGTTTCTGTTAGTTCACCTTACTGTTTAGCTTTGTCTTTAGTTTCATTATTGCTTTTAGCTTCTTTTCATTTAGGTTGATAGATATAAAATCAAACTGCTTGGCTTGACTTAATCTATTGTGATCATATCCTGTTTGTTAGCATCTCACCCATTTTGATTGATAACCTATTGTATTACAATCACAATGATAGTGCACTAAGGTAATTGAATAGGAAAAATCCTACTATCATTAGTCTTCATCATTTGCTTTCTCTCATCTTTGTTTTAACCTTTAAGACCACGTGAAAGATAGATTACTTCCACTGCAAACACTGTCTTCTTCTGTTTTGATGGGCTTGTATTATTGCTAGGACCCAGCATGACTCCAAATACCAAAAATGTTATGAAACGTTTGAAAACATAAAGCAGAAGAGAGAGTTCCCAATAAAGTCAGCATTGTATGTAATTAATTCTACACATCCCATACAATACTACAGTACAAGAAACAGGCTGGTTCCGACAGACAAATTCGTCGGTTAGTGATATAATGCTTTTTTGGCACATTCTAACCTTTGTTTTATAGGTGTTTATCGAGTTTTTACTTTATTTTGAGTCATTTTAGGTCTAAAAGGTGGCTGGAATGGAGGATTGGAGCTCATGAAGAGATTTGGCGAAAATGGAGGGAAAGTGAAGGTTTTTGGAAAGTTTTGAAGAAGGGAGCACCCGCTCCTCAACGGATCACCTGCTCCCGCGGAAGATCTATTTTTGGAAATTTCATTAAACCTAATTTTTGCCACCTAGGGTTTTCCCTAATAAGTCCTAGCCGCCCCAGACCCCAAAGAGAATTCTATTATCGACTTCTTCTAGTTTTTCGAAAGAGAGAGAACTCGAGAGAGAGAGATACACGATTGTTTTGAGCTTTTGTAAGATTTGAAGATTGTCTTCCACCCTTTTGAGAAAATTTCTAAAACTCTTACCTCTTATTTTATTTTATCATGAATTCTTTTGCATCTCTCGCTGTTATTCGATTTGCCATGTCTGAGTAGTTCTTCTAGTTAGGTTAAGGGTTTCAAAGGGATTAGGGACTCATGAACTAAACACAAATAGGATCGCATCTATTGATATTTTCATCTATTGTTGTTCTTATTGCCTAGACTAGCTTGATCACCTAGCTTTTGATCTTAGGTTTAATTTACTCATCAAAAGTGTTGTAAATTCCTTGAAAGAACATAGATGGGCGATTTGTCCTTAGCCGACGACATTGATGCTAAGGCAAGTTGTGAACAAATTGATCCCATTCTCTTTAATGCTTGTCATTCTTTGTAACCTCAAACGATAGTTTAGGGTGTTAGATTGATTGATAAAGTGGTTGATACCACGACAGTGGATCCTCTTATTTTTATGGTTGAGTTCTAGATTGGTTCTAAATTATTATCCTAAATAATTGCTTGGTTCTATATGATCTAATCCCCGAGATAATTCCTTTTAGTATAACGCCTTCATTAATATTTGTTAAACTAATTTTATTTACTTACTTGCTATTGTGACAAACCAAAACCAAAACAAACTTGATCGCTTAGCTGAAATTGTGTTACAAAAGATTATAGTGTATTGCTGGTCCCTTGAACGAATCTCTCACTATTCTACAATCGAGCAAAATGCTTGTCTATCAGTTAGCCGTTGGGAACAGCCTATGCCGACGAATTACTATCGGTTGTTACGCATCGAAAAACAAAAATAAATCAGAAATCTGCCAGATATTTTTGATGGATGTCGACCGATTTCCGACGATCGCATTTCTGACGGCAATACGACGGTTTGTGACGTCAGAAACTGCCGTAAAAAATCCGTTGGATATTATTCCGACAGTTTTTTGACAATATTTCGATGACATCTTCCGACAATGTTCTGACATATTTTAGGGTTAATATTCCGACAGAATTCTGATGGTCGCGCAAACTCGTCCAACGGATTTTCGACAAGTACGTAACTTTTTTCAACAATCTGATGACATCTTGTGACAGTGATCTGACGGATTTCCGATAGGCGTGCGCAAAATTTTCTGACGGACTTCCAACGGACACATAACTTTTTTTTTTGAAAAAAATATTGATAAATTATTTTTAATCAATTTTAAAATTACAAATTATTTGATAAATTATAAAAATTAATCGAAATATAAAAGAATTATTAAATCCAAATTGAAATCCAAAATTATTAAAAAATAAGAAAAGAAATTAAAATCCATAAATAATGTTTTGGAAATGGAAAAAACCAAAAACGGGAAGCTCGATCAATTATCGGGGTGTCGGGAAACGGCTCCTTATTTCCGCCATGAAGGTTTCCATCTCTTTGGCTCTCCGAGCGTTTGCTGCTTTCTCGTCTTCGACAATTTTCTCCAAAGCTGCAATTCTATCATCTTTTTCTTGGAGCACTTGTGCGAGGTCGGAGCCGCGAGCAATTGAAGACGAGCCGGAAAGAGGACCACATCGTTGTTGCGTTAGATTTTCTAACCCAAAAAGACGTCCCTTACTCTTTAGAATTTCCTACATGTGAGATGAAGACAATTCGAATTAATTAAAATGTAAAAATTGGAATAAAATTTTAACGTTAACGAATTAGTTACATTGAGAACAATGTGGTTGATTATTTCAATGTTAGATGATAAACCATCTAAAGTATCCAATAACGAGAAATCGTTTTACAAAATTCACAATAAATTGTAACAATTCACTATTACTATTAGAAAATTTACAAATTATATTATAAAAATCTTAACATATTTTTTAAAGTTCACATACTAATTTCAAAAAAAACTAAATAAATTTTCTATAAATTTTGCTATATAAATATTCTATAAATTTTAACAATTGCTAATAAAACAAATCCTAATAATTTATGAAGACCAATATTTCAAAATCAAAATTCAAAAATAATTTAATTTCAATCATTTATAAAACCACTATTTTTAACATGTACTATTTTTAAAATTCATATAAATATTATTCAAAATTTCTATAACAATTCTAACAATTTAATCTTAGTCATAGAAACCAAATCTATACTACCAACCTAATCTACAATTCCAGAATCTAAATTCCACCTAATCTAACATAAATCTAACCAAATCTAACACAAATCTAACAAAATCTAACATATATAGAAATATTATAAACAAATCTAACTTGAATATGAAGGAAACTTACATATTTTAGGGGATGTGGTGTGAAATTGAGAGGAAAATTGTAGAGAGAAAGAGAAGAAAAAGAGTTCGGCCAAATAATTTAAAGCCAATTTCCGACAGACATCCCGTCGGCAATCCGTCGGTTTTCGAAAAAAAATAATTAAATATTTAATGGCGCGTTATACGAAATATTTTTGGGAAGGTTCGCGGGCAAATTTTCGAGGCATGTCATATGATTTTTTACGGATTTCTGACGGATCGGAATGAACTTCTAAAAATCAAGAAATTACCGACATATAGGATATCTGTCGGAAATCTGTTAGTTACTTTTTCATTTTCCGACGGTTTAGGGTAAATTATTAAAAATTGCAATTTTGAATATAAATAGTGTGATGCACATACATGTATATAGAATGCATTTTCTAACACATTTATGGGGATCTTATCTTGTAAACCTAAAAACAATCATAATAGAATATCTACGTTTGAAACAATCAGCGCCTATTTTGTAAATTTTCCAAAACGAAATGCTAAATTGATTTAAAAATTGTTTGTCTTGATTAAGAAAACTATATTAATATTCTTAATCTCTATTCCTTGAAACATGTACTTATAGTTGGTCGGGTTGTCGGAGGTGGCACATTAACAGCAGCAACCATTAGTCTCTCATTGAAAAGATGTAGTAGATGCAATAATAACCATCAGTCTCTCATTGAATCAATGGTTACTATACTCACCGGCAGATCTCACACCGATTAGAGCATTTTCTGTGAAACCATACGTCTATGCAAGACTTATGGACTTTAGCAAGGTCACCACATCATTTGCACCCTAGTTCAATCAAAGCCTCTTCTTTGTCTTGTAAGCAATCCCCAACAGAGATAGAGTAATGAATGAGCAACATAACAAAGAGAAACACAAACGCAAGCAAAGAGAGAATTTTTCAAAACCTGCACTGCTCGTGAGAGCTGGAGTTCATGGACAAGGAAAAAATTTTCGGGGACAATTATGTGGTTTCATCATGTGGTTGATTAGAAAAATTTACATTGCAGACATTGGAAGAGTGATGGGGCTGCATTTCAAGGTCACCACTCACCACCGTAGGGGCTGGAGGTACTATCAAGGGCGGACCTACTCTGTAAGTTGTGGGTTCAATTGATACCACGTAAATTTGAAATTTCTTTGTAATGTTAAGGCTTTAGAATTAATTGCACACAAGGCAAATTATATTTTGACACCACTAACTAAATTATTATTCTAGCACGGATTTTTTCTTTCTCTTTACAAACTCTAATTAAGATGCAAATATTTGTTCCTCTTTTACGTATCTTTTCAGCTTCCTTCGTTCAGTATTTTTCGTCCATATTCACATTGATTCAATTCAAGTAAGTCTAAATTTATATTTTGTTTTTTTTTCAATGATTTTAATTTAGTTTATTCAAGTGTTAATAATTATATATCTTTGAATGATTAATCTGTATTAGTTAGCAAGTGTATCTTTTCCAATTGCAGTAAGATTTGTGGTTTAATAAATCATGACGGATTACGTGAAGAATAATTTTTTTGATTGCTTAATAATATTCGAAATTAAACCACATATATATGAAACGATGAAGTGTAAAGTGTTCAATGTTATTTGATTTGGAAGTTTATTTTTAATATATAAGATTTTATTTGATGCCTTTTGTATGATATTTTTTAGTGTTCTTGTAGAAACATTATTTAATATATTGTTGTTTATTTATTTCAGACGAAGCAATGTATAAGTATATGAAAAGAAAAGAATCATCCTCATCTCATGATAATTTGGATGATATTGATCTACCATGGGATCGTGCTGATCGAAAGAAAATATCAGATTTTCATACGAATCAAAGAGATGAGATAATTCGCAAATATTTGATTAGAGGTCTTTGTCAACCTCGTGGTCACATTTTTTAACAAAAAGAGATAGGAGGCATAATGAGACGATTTAACCCAGCTTGGTTTGATCAAAATAAAAGCTGGTTAGAGTATAGTGAGAAGAAAGAAGCAGCTTTTTGTCTATGTTGTTATTTGTTCAGAGATAATGCTGGTAAGAGTGGAAATAATGATTCATGGGCCATCGGAGGTTTCACTAGCTGGAATAAGCTTAAAAGAATTTCAGAACATGCATTAAGTAGTTTTCATACCAATGCAGTGATGAAGTGTGAAAACTTGATTAAAAAATGCCAGTCTATCAAGCATGTTTTCCGTAAACAAGATGATACTACAAAGAATGAGTATCGAGTTCGGTTGAATGCTTCAATTGATATTTCTAGATACTTATTAAAGCAAGGGTTACCTTTTCGTGGTCATGATGAGTAAGAAAAATCTGCTAATAGAGGTAACTTTGTGGAACTTTTGAAATACACTTCTGAACAGAATGAAGTTGTGAGTAAGGTTGCTTTAGAGGATGCTCCTGGTAGTAATCAGATGACGTCTCCAAAGATTCAGAAAGATATTATGCATTGTTTTGCAGAAGAAGTGGTCAAATCTATTATTGAAAAAATTAATCATGATGTTTTTGGTTTGTTGGTGGGTGAGTCTGCTGATGTTTCTGATAAAGAACAAATGGCGGTAGTGTTCCGTTTTGTTGATAAAAGTGGGATAGTCAAAGAAAGATTCATGAGTATTACACATGTGAGCGATACATCCTCTGCATCTTTAAAATCTGCTATTGATTCAGTATTTGCTAAATATAGACTGAGCACTAGTAAAGTGAGAGGGCAAGGTTATGATGGAGCAAGTAATATGAAGGGAGAGTTCAATGGGCTAAGGTCATTAATTTCAAAAGAAAGCCCATCAGCATATTATGTTTATTGTTTTGCTCATCAACTTCAATTAGTTGTTGTGGCGGTTGCAAAAAAACATTTTGATGTTGGAGACTTTTTCGATATGATATCTTTGTTACTGAATGTGGTGGGAGCTTCATGCAAAAGGAAAGATATGATATGGGAGAGATATAGGAAAACCATTGTGGAAATAATTGCTAATGGTGAAATTAAAATTGGAACAGGGTTAAATCAAGAGATTGCTCTTTAAAGACCAGGAAATACTCGTTGGAATTCTCATTATTACACTCTACTACGTTTGGTTGAGTTGTTTTCTTCTATCATCGCGGTGCTTGAGTATATTCAAAATGAGGGTGCAGAAGACGTGAAAAGACGTCAACCACATGGTCTCCTTAAATACTTACATGGTTTTGATTTTGCGTTTTATTTGCAAATGATGATACACTTGTTAGAACTCACAGATAGTTTATCCATGGCTCTGCAAAGAAGAGATCAGAATGTTTTGAATGTTATGTCATTTGGTAAAATCAACTAAGAGACAAATCCAACAGTTTAGGGATGATGGATGGAGTTCTCTCATGACTAAGGTTTCTTCTTTTTGTGAGAATCATCATATTGAAGAGCTTGACATGGAAGCAGATTTTGTTGACTCAAAGAAACCAAGAAAAAAAACAGGTGTAAAAAATATGCATCACTACAAGGTTAATTGCCTATATGCTGTCTTGGATTTGCAGGTTAAAGAGTTCAATGATTGCTTTAATAAGGTAAACACTAAATTGCTTATTTGCGCTGCTTCTTTATCTCCTGTTGATTCATTCTCTAAGTTTGACCACTCCAAGTTGATGAAGTGATCTAGTTCTACCCAAACGACTTTAGTCATGGAGAATTCATATCTCTTGAGCAACAATTGCATATCTACATTGACAATGTTCGAAGTGATGAAAGGTTTTCTGAATTAAAGAGTCTTGGAGAACTTGCTCGTGTGTTAGTGGAAACACGAAAACATATGTAACATCCTTTGGTTTATAGGCTTTTAAAGTTGGTTTTAATTTTGCCTGTCGCTACTGCTACTGTTGAGAGATGTTTTTCAGCAATGAAAATCGTGAATCGGATTGGAGATCAATTTTTGAACGATTGTTTAGTTTGTTTTATTGAGAAAGATGTATTCGAAACAATTACAAATGAAACTGTAATGACAAAATTTCAGGATATGAAATATCGTAGGGTGCTCTTGTAGTATGTTTTTTGGTTATGTTAATGACTATTTCTTTTTAATATATAATTTTTATGTTTTGACCCGAGTAAAAATATTTTCTGGGTCCGCCACTGGATACTATGCATATCTTTTGTCCTTATTCCCCCTTTCAGATTTAGCAACTCTAGGAACCCATATGATTAGCAATAATCTAATAATCTATGATGATGAAAACAATGTTGGTTTTTCATAATATTGTCTCATGTCAAACAAATTTTATATACTATAATGATTAATCTATTTTTCTATATTAATACATTTTTATATTAATATATATTTTATATTAATATAATTTTTCATAAGTAATAATTTTATCTCATGTCAAACTAATTTAAAATTTATAAAATAAAACATAAATAGATATCTACTAAAATTCTCATTAAGTAATCAAAAATTCATTCTTATAAGTTCAGTTTTTCAAGTTTTCTGTGTGTTCACTTATAATTACATGCGTTAAAATTTACAAAGTTAAACATAAGTAAAGCTATAATAATATTCTCATCAAATAATCAAAAATTCATTCTTATAAACTCATTACCTTTTTCAAGTTTTTTGTGTTTTTACTTACGAATAAAAAATATTATATTACAATGATAAATATAATTTTATCTAATTAAATTAACAGTAAATAACTTATTTTGTTATTTTAAACTTCGACATTCATTTTTATTGGTTAATATCCATGCTAAATAATTGTTTTTAAAATGATACTTGTCAATGTCTAATGGACCAATAGCAAACGTAAAATTAGCATATATAAATATATATATATATATATACTTTTTTGTTAGTTTCCTTTTATGTTGAAAAAAACAATTTAAGTATTCATTCTTTTTTTTTTGAATGAAAAAATTAAGTATTCTTTTAGAAATAAACATGTAAATTAATATATATAAATATAGTTTTTTAAAATTAGTTTTCCAATTTCGTAAAAAATAAATTAAATTTATTTTGACATGTGTTAACATATGATCATTGATATGATCGTGACACATGTTAAAGATTAAATATTAAATGTTATTGATAATATTTGAATTTTGGTACCTGCAAATTATTTATAGTTTTTATTCGGGTTTTGAATCTCACGCACTCTAATGTCCAATACAATTTAATTATTTATTCCATTATACTAAATTGGATTTTAATTTTATGCACTTAACTTAATGTATTATAGCTAAAATTTTAATATGAAAAATAACATGTAAGTCATATCAAATATATATTAAAAATAATAAAAAATTTAAAAACTATTTAAAAAAGAAAACAAATCACAATTGTTTCTGTTTTTTTGTTAATTTTCCTTTTTGCTTAAAAAAACGAAAAGCTAAGAAAAATTAAATATACCTATGTAAATTAATATTTGTAAATATATATTTTTGTAATTAGTTTTCCAATTTTGTTAAGAAAAATAAATTTTTTTTTTTTACACCTGTCAAAATCTGATTAATAAACTTAACACATGGTTGACAAAAAAAAAAATTAACACATGTCGCAATCATGTTAATTATTAACTTTGAAACTAAACTTTACATAATAAGATTTCCTATATTATAGTTGCCAAAAAAAAAAAAAAAAAAAATTCCCTATATTATAGGGTTGGCCGTTTGAGTGAGATATTCTCCCAAAAAGGTGTATTAGTTAACTAATTATAGGGTTTTCTGGAAAAAAAACTTTACAAGTCGTTATTTTTTGCAATTTTACCATCTATCTCTGAAAAATGCAGATTAATCTTACGAAATAAAAAATTATACGCAATATAACTCTCATACATATTTTCTATATTTTTTTATTATCACATTCATTTTATTTTCAAAATTTTAAAAACGGACTTAAAATCTTCGTCGCAAGAGTTTCGATTTTGATATATTATTTATAAAACTTTTACAAACTCGAGGGTGTTGAAGAAGGGATATATTGTATATTATTTTTTACTTCACAAGATGACGTGCAATTTTTTGAGATAGAGGGTATCATCGCAAAAAAAAAAGTCTTAGAGGGTGTTTTTTGGCAAAAAACCCCTAATTATACACATAGTTTTCAATTTAAAGCTTTAGGAGAAGCCAACCAATAAAAGTGTAAGCAAAGTTGAACATTTTGAGTCCCATATCTCAATGCCAATTTCGTTAACTAAAAGACTTGCTTCCTCTGCATGTAATGGATCCAATCCCCAATCTTCCCCTCTAAGACGTCCCACCATTGCATTCCCTAAACAACATATTTGCTAAGCCTCTCTCAACACCTAATTTCTAGACGCTCTACTCCAACACCTACAGCTCGAGTATCCCTAATAAATTCCTAAAAGTAATATGGATCAATATTAGTAACTAAATATGTAACAATGTCACAAAATAGTTCCACATCTTGGCAACGGCGACCGTGTGGTTGGTTTAAGTGCAACTATGACGGTTATATAATTCACAAACAGAACAGGTTGTAGCTGGTTGGATAATCAGAGATTCAGAGATCAACATGGAATTTAGAAGTACCGGGGATCAGCAATGATCGGTAATGCAACATCACCTCTCGAAGCTGAAGGCAAATCCCTGTTAACCGCAATTTCAGAATGTATTTATGATGAATTTCTCTTCGGTTCATTTTGGAGATTGCCAAGTACTTACTAGGATTCTTCAAGGCATGTCTAAATATTGGCGTAGAGAGTATTTGCAGAGATTTAATTTTTTGCGCAACCAAATTTCAAAGCATCCGATTCACTCATATTAAAAGGGACTACAATGTGCCCGCACACACTTTTGCAAAACTAGATCCTCCCAACGACTTGTTGTATTCTAGTTGTAACTATCCGCCAATTTGGATAATGGCTTCTTTGTTTCATTTTCTTATAATTAAAAGAGAAGTACAAATTAAAAAATGTTCAAAATTGTTTATCTTCTTACATAAATTGCCATTGAATTATTGCATTAGGAGTCGCTTAATTGAAATTGAAAAGGGTAAATTTGAGTTATCAAAAATAATTAAAAGTATCCAATTAAGGAGGCCCAGGATCCGCGTGTTATTTTGTTGGATCCTTACTAGGATCGATAATTCGATATCATGGGCCAAGATCCAAACCGATATATCACTCGGTTAAAAATATAACAAGATGGTTTAAAGGCATACTCTCCTCATATTCTCTACAATTTCGAACGGAAGAATATTATTAGACCAAATCATCTATAATCTTCTCGAAATCAGATCTGTTATATCATAATTTCGGAATCTTCCCTTAAACATTACTACCATTCATTGTGATTTAATTTATTGAATCATTTTTAGTTAATCGTATCTTATATTTCCTACTTGCTCTCCAAGATTTTTGCAAATCACCACAACCATAACCCTTCTCTACACACCTACCTTTTCTATACATACCAAACTTTACTCGACTTGGAAACTCATCAAGCAAATACCAACCTTTTTTTATTAGATTCTTCTTCTTTCGATTGTAGCAATCGTTGCTTCCTTTGCATTCCGTACAAGATGGCATGGCGAGTTGAAGTGAGGGTCTTTCATTTGGAAATCATACACAACAAGATTTGGTGAGAGCTTATACATGGTGTTGGCTGATATACATGTAATATATACTGATTTGCATCGATTTGGTTATTATTCTATTAATAACGATATATGTTAATACTCACAAAAAATATCAGGATACAAAGATTTTTTCCAGAATGCAGAGAAGATAATTCCCATTATATGTGGCGTAATCTAGGGTCACATCCAAAAAAAAGATTATTATAACACTGTTAGTATCGGTGTTTAGTATTGAAAGTAGAAAAGTATTAAAAATCCCAATAAGATATAAGATCTAACCTATAATTGAGATGCAGTGTGAATATATGGTTCTCTTGGGAAGTTAAATATGTAACCTGAAACAAATAAATGTAAAACAAAGCAAAAAAAATAACTCTTAACTTTCATGAAATACTGACATTTAGATTGTTTAGCAGTGTTTCATGTGATGCTTACAATTCTTAACAATGACAATTTGATATAAGATCAGATAGTACATAACAAATAAATTACGCTATGAAATTGGAAACTTTAGAATTTTGAAATCGAAATACCTTTGGACCCCTCATAAAATACATTGGATCCCTTGGACCTCGCCAATTTGGTATTCCTCTAAATGACTCTTTGGCTTTACCTCCAGCAAGATCAGACAAGTTTGAGCAGCTTCATCTATACCTCACGACAATTTCCCTATCTGAGGCATCAGATTCTCCTAGCTGGAAGATTAATGATTTAGACAAAGAAGATTTCTGCTATGCTCTCATCTGAAAATGAAAAAAGCCAACCAGTTAGAAGGGGGATTTGCGGGTCTCATTCACCATTTTCAACAACCAGTTTAGAGAAGAAAAACCGTTTCTCGGTTGTGATAAAATTGTATGGATCAAGAGAGAAACCACAAAGCATAGAACCCTAACCTGGCTCTTTGTTCTCATTCGGTGCCCTACACAGGATCGTCTCTGTGGCCTGTTTGTAACCAATTGCCAGAAGCCAGAAATCACCTCTTTTGTGCTTGCAGCTTTTCTCAATCTATTTGGTCTTCTCTCTCCTCAAGGATTCTTTGATACTCAACAAGCTTCTGCTTAATCGACGAGCTCATCAACTTTACTGGTAATTCGAAACTTCGTTATCTTCTGCTTCTAACTTGGTTAATCTCGAATTATAAGTATGGAAGGAACGAAACATCCACAATTCACCTCACTTGCTCATTCGCTCCATAGAAGTCATCGTCAAGAACATGATCTCAGCTTTTCGATCTGAAAACCCAAAATTATCAAGCGAGATTTTGCAACTTTAGTTCTCTCGGGTGATTGCTCTTCGACTCCACCATCATTTCAATTATATTCTTAATGGGTCTTTACTTTCTAGAATGTGATTGGTAAAAACTATGACCTTCTTACCCAAATTAATTTTATGTTAATCAATTAACAAAAAAAAATGTGAGCGACGATGATTTTTTTTTCAATATAATTTTATATATGGTAAAATGGAGACAAACTATGGAATTTTCTATAATATTTTAAACGAAATTATTTTATATTTTTTTATTTGTTGTATCTTTTAGAAAAAATGTGAAATGGTTTGCAAACAAAAATACAAAATGATTACAATGGTTGATAGAGATGATAGATATTGGGTAAAAAATATTTAATCTAAATTTTAATTTTATAAAATTTATGGTAGTTATATTATATACCGTTTTCTATTATATTTATTAACCAGATAATTTTATATTATGCAATTTATGTGAAAAATGAGTTTAAAAGTTAAATTTTAAATTATTATGATTTTAGTTATAAAAAGACTATTTTTTTTTTGTTGAAATGTGAAATTTATTTAAAAAGGAAGACATTTACAGCTTGAATAAATCCAAGGTTCGAAACTTGACCAGCAAAGCAAAGAGCAGAATCAGATTATTTCAATGATAAGATTGGTAAATATCAAAGGGTAGGGTTTCTCGATCTAAACCAGATCTGAAGGAGCCCTCTTAGCTTCATGTTTTCATAGTAGACTAGCGACATAATTCGAGATCGGATTGTTTTGTCGATCATCTTGGCAAGCTGCACATGCGTTCTAAACCTATTGTTGTGTTTTCTCTCATTTCGTTCTCTCCATATATAATAGATCGATGCTTGGAACGCTAGCCGGAGAAGGATGAAATTGTTACCTTCGTAAGAACGCGTAGCCAGAGTATGGATGGTTATGTGCCAATCCTGGTCCGGTTCAGCTTTCAGGAGACCTCCAACTGTATTCAACCAAACCATGAAAGAGTAAGGACACGCAAAGTATAGATGGTCTCGAGTTTCATCGACCTCGCCGCACAGTAAGCAACTCTGCAGACATCCCAATTTTCTTGTTCGAGCTCCAGTCGAAAGCCTATCCAAGATAGCCAACCAAGAGACAAAAGCAAAGCGAGGGACTTATTACGGAAACCAGATTATCTTATGCCATTTTTTTCCATCCCGACGAGTTCTGATATGTTCCCAGGTTGCTGCAGTGGAGAAAGAGTCTCTGTACACGTCCTTGTCGTGACGCCACAGTACCACGTCCTTGCCCGCATTCTGGTTCGGTATGGCCACAGCGATTATGTGATCCCTTATTTCCTCCATGGCTTTGTTCCGACATCGTCTTAGCTTCCAAGAAGAATCAGCTACAACTCCCGCCACTTTTTCGAAACGCTTCACTCCTAGATTATATAATCCAGTTTCCCCAGCAATATCAAATACGCGGCCTAACGGATGCCAATAATCAAGCCAAAAGAAAGAGTTGTGTCCCGCACCCATTGCACGACTTACAAACTCAGCCGCTTGTGTACGTAGTTTCAGTAGCTTTCGCCATTGCTAAGAGTCCAAAGTCGAGTCCTTTGCATCCCAGAGAGTTCCTTTCCTGATCAGGTAGTGCTTCACCCACGCAACCCACAAGCAACCCGATTCAGATAAAATTTTCCATACCAATTTGAGACAAAAAAACCCGAGAAACCTCATGAATGCGACGAATGCCCAGCCCCCCCCCCCCCTCCTCTACCTTCGGAGTACAGACATCTTTCCAAGCAATCTTCGACTTGGTATGGTCATGTGGGGAACCGCTCCATAGGAAAGCAGAGCACATGCTTTCTATCTCTCTAAAGCATTTCTTAGGTAGCCAGAACACCGAGCACAAGAAGTTGGTGATGCTAGCAATGACAGACTTTATTAGTTGAACTCGTCCCACGTAAGATAAATGTCTAGTGGTCCAACTCGCAAATCGTTTCCTGATCTTCGCTACCAACGACTCATAATCTAGTCTCGACATTACTTTAGTCGTAAGTGGCAGGCCAAGATAACGAATGGGCAAGGAACATACCTCTAGTCCAGCTAGTCGTGCTTCTTGCAGGAGTAGTTGTGATTCCCTACCCGCTACAAACAGAGATGATTTTGCCATATTGATGCTAAGCCCCGACATTCTGGCGAAATCATTAAAAACCTCAAGCGTTCCACGGAGTGAGTAAGGAGAACCATCTGTAAACACCATGATATCATCTGCAAAGCTAAGATGGGAGAGGTTAAGAGCTTGGCATTTGGGATGAATTCCAATGCGCTTTTCTGTTACTGCTTTGGTCAATAGCCCAGAAAGAACATTACTAACTATTACATAAAGGTAAGGTGATAGGGAACATCCTTGGCACAGCCCACGAGTTCTGGTAAAGAACCCCTCTAGTTCTCCATTTACTGAGACCGAAAACGATGCAGTAGCCAGGCATTGTGAAACCCACCAGATGAATTGATTAGGGTAGTTCATCGCTCTAAGTGTTGTAGCAATGAAAGGCCATTGGACTGTATCAAAAGCCTTTAAAATGTTAAGTTTGATAGCAGATCGTGGTGAGACTGATGTCTTGTGGTAGTCTTTCACTAGCTCTGTAGCCAGGAAAACATTATCCAGCAGAAGGCGTCCAGCAACAAAAGCACTTTGGTTCAGTTCAATAGTGTCTGGGAGATTTTGTTTAAGTCGCTGAGCCAAGATTTTAGATATCACTTTATATATAAGATTGCAGCAAGCTATAGAACGAAAATCCTTCATACTTTCTGGGTTTGTGACCTTCGGGACCAAAGAAAGGATAGTACCATTTATCCCCTTAGGCATAAACCCATAAAAGAAAAAAGCTTGCACCGCCGTAACCAAATCTTTCCCAACCACTCACCATGAGGCTTTGACAAACTCCACTGTAAACCCATCCGGCCCTGGCGCTTTGTTTAGTGGCATTGAAAAGAGAGTCTTCTTAATTTCAGCCGCACTTACTGGATGGATCATTGTAGTAGCATCTAAAGCAGAACAACGGTATGAGACCAGCTGCGAGATGGTACTTGATGTTGGAACCTCTATATCGGCCGGTTGTTGCTGAAGAAATTGTTTAAAGTAATTGACTGCTTCAGCTTTAATATCATCCAATTCAGTCAACCATGCACCACTGGCATCTCTAAGTTGCTTAATAGAGTTCTTTGAAACCCTGCTCTCTGCTACTTTGTGGAAAAAGCTTGTGTTTTGATCACCAGACTTCAGCCACTGCACTTTGGATTTTTGGCAGAAAAATTGTTCCTCAATATCAGCTAAGTGGTGCCACCGCTCAGAAGCTTCCGAGACCTCTGCAAATGATGAAGAATGGGGGTTGAGAAGAGCTGCATTTTGCTTTTTACATAGATCTTGATAGGCATCCTGGACACGAGAAGGGAGCGCACCATATTGTTCTCTGTTTAAGCGTCTTAAGTGCTCTTTGAAGAGCTTCATTTTTTTTTGTGTAGCAGAGTAAGGGCTAATCTTGAGTGGAGCAGTGGTTCTGTTGAAGATCAAACATGGGCAACGACCTCCAGGATTTGGGGGTGCAAAGTGAGGTGATTGAAAAACTGAAAGTGACGCTTTTTTCGTTGTGGAGGAGCCCTGAGCTGCACCCAAAACCTAGCATGATCCGAAACTCCTCCCGTCTCGAAAACTGCTGAAGCATAAGGAAAATCCCTTAACCAGCTTCCATTTACCAGGGCTCGGTCCAACTTCTTGCTAATAGGGTGAGCATCTTGACTATTGGACCAGGTGAAGGTTGGACCAACATATGACAAGTCCTCCAAACCACAAATTTGAACAGTATTATGAAAATCTCTCATAGCCCCCAGAGTACTCGCGTAATCCACCGCCTTCGAGTGCTCCATAGATGAAAGAGTTACATTAAAATCGCCTACTACCACCCAAGGGTTGCTAGGTTGAACACAACCAGTTTGAATATCACATAACTCCTGCCACAACCTTTTCCGATCAGACGCAAAATTAGAAGCATACACGAAGGAGCAAATGAAGAATTCACCTGTAGACCAGAATTTGACCCAACATGTGATCTGTTGAGCACTCATATGGATGAGATGAACATACACTTCCGCTGACCAACATACCCATATTCTCCCCAACCTATTGAACGAATAATTTATGATACACTGCCATCCAGGGAAAGATGACTCAAAAATAGCCTTACAGTTGCCCACTTGGACTCGAGTTTCTAGTAAACAGTCCACAGAATTTTTCTGCGCCTTCACCCATTCACGAACAGCAAAATGTTTGCGCGGTTTATTGAACCCACGCATATTCCATGTAAAGATAGATATCATTTTTTAACTTTCGAGAGGAAGCTTTCTTTACTTTTAGGTGAGGCAACGCTTAAATCATGTCCATTTTATTCATAATAGGCCTCCTTATATGACTTGACTTGCCCAGTGACATACCTGCATTTTTCAGGTCGCAAAGTTTTACCAGAGTTATATCATCTGCATCTCGCCTTTATTACCAGCTTGTTCCTCCACTGGTTCCACTATCTCTCCATCCTCGGGGATGTCCGCTAGAACACGAAATCCTGATGGAGAGGTTGGGCTTCCCCCTGAGTCGAGGCTCGTATCAGAAATGTGGTCAAACCGCCTTCGAGGGGATAACGATTTCCCCGCACGAGTGACCATTGACTAGCCTGTCTTAGAATCCTGCAGGTGCTCTGAATCCAACTTAGTTTCTCCTTCGACTTTTCCCTCATTCGGGTTTTCCATCCCCAAATTTCCAATTATTGTTTGGCCCTCCACTAGTTCTGACCCAACTCTTTGCAATGATTCTTGCGCGTGATCCATTATGGTTACTGGCAAGGTATTAAGCTTTTCGAGATCAGACATCAAATGTTCTGCCATCACAAGGGAATTTATAACGCATTCAGAACCTTCAGAACTTGGTTCAGATTGTCCCCTGGACAAGATCACCCTCTGCTGTTTCTTTGGCTCCACGACAACTGGATGCTTTATACAGTTCAATTCTTTGTGACCCCATTTAGAGCACCCTTTACAACGTGGTGGAAGCCACGGGTAGATGACAGAGACAGTGTAGCTGGCGCCGTTTGAATCATCAAAGCAGATTTGCTCAGTCAGAGTTCGCTCCAAGTCGACCTCCACTAGAACCCGAGCCAAGTCTAACCTGGTACATCTCTAAGTATTGGGGTGTAGCCGAACAAACTTCCCCACTGCATCGGCTAAGAAGCGTAGGCCCTTTGTTGAAAAAAGGTGACCCGGAACATCCCGGAGATCCACCCAAAGTGGCATCGCTGAGAGATCAGGCTTCTCTTGAACCGTTTCTGGGCTCCACAAATTCACCACCAAACGAACATCCGCGATGTGCCAGTATCGCCGCCTTGGCACTCTGGATCTAGTTTGTTCGTTCTCAATTCGGAACAGGATCATTGTTTTATTCAGGAATTGAACGTCCACCCGCGAACTTCCCTCCGATTTCCAAATACGGTTAACCGTAGCATGGATCGTCCCCACATGAGGCGCATCTCCTATAAAGTATCCAACAACGAAGCTTTTCCATAGGGGAACTCCTTCATCCACTATGTCTTCTGGGATAGAGATTCGAGCGACTCCGTTGTCAAGCTTGACCACGGGCTTCGGCTGAGACGAGACCTCTGGAAGTGGAGAAGACCAAGCTGTAACACCCCGGTTTCAGGAAATATGGTAGTGCATGCGGAGAGGTTTAAAAGAATTGATTTGGCCACCTATATCACCAAAGTGCACTCCACATTTAAGCGTGCTTGTGCTTGAGCAATTTCAGGATGGGTGACCTACCGGGAAGTGATTGTTGGTACCGTGCGAGTGTGGACAAAACACGGAAAAATATCACGTGGTAATTTGTAGGGTTGGTAAACAAGTCTTTAAAGCCTCCCGGACGTAGCGTACAGACCGTCAGAACATGGATGGGTCCACGGGCCGAGAGCGGACATGGGACCCACTAAGAGGTGGCGATCGGGACGTTACATTTGGTATCAGAGCCGAACCCAGACGAGTGTGGAGTCAAGAGGGCTCACACCATCAGGGGTGACGGTCTTGGTGCGCAACGAGGACGTTGCGATCTGTTAGTGGGGGTGAATTGTAACACCCTGGTTTCAGGAAATATGGTGGTGCATGCAGAGAGGTTTAAAAGAATTGATTTGGCCACCTATGTCACTAAAGTGCATTTATCTTTTCGGTCAACTGTTCTGAGAGAACTCCACAATTAAGCGTGCTTGTGCTCGAGCAATTTCAGGATAGGTTACCTACCGGAAAATGATTGTCGGTACCGTGCGAGTGAAGACAAAACACGGGGAAAGATCACGTGGTGATTTGTAGGGTTGGTAAGCAAGTCTTTAAAGCCTCTCGGACGTAGCGTACCGACCGCAAGGCCAAGGGTGGACCCACGGGCCGAAAGCAGACGTGAGGCCCACTAAAAGGTGGCGGTCGGGACGTTACACAAACAGACCGAGGGGATTGAGTTGCTGGCTTATCAGGAGGAAGAGAACAGGTAGGATCCGACGGGGGAGACCCCATGGAATCCGATTTCCCTGGGACTGCAGCTGCAGCAAAGGCTTCTCGAGAAAGGATTTCCAGAAAGTCAAAGAGTAAAGTATAAAAACAGCGATCACTTCTAAAAAAAAAAAAAAAAAAAAAAAGATTAAACTCTCTATTGTGAACAAGACTATTATTGATTTCTTATATATTAACTTTTCGTATCAGAAAAACAGATTAAACTCTCTATTGTGAACTACTATTTTAAACAATTTTAAATTTTGATAATATGTATTAACAAATGGTTGTCAATATTTACACCATATCAATACTACACCTACAAATTTATAATTATGTCATTTGAAATAAGCATGTTTAATCTAATAATAAAACAACGGAATAACAATATTTATGCTCTTCAACTATATTACTTATAATAAAATAAAAAACTAGAAATATATTTTTTAAATCGAAAATTTAAAATTATTCAAATTATCAATTATTATATAAAAAACAAAAAAAAACTTATACCGCGGGTTAAATCTTAATTAATCAAAATTCAGTCAATTATTACTAAATTGAAAATTTGAAAAACACATAAATTAACTATGTTACTATGAATAATTGCGAATTTAAAAACTAAATAAATTAAAAATTATTATCCAAAATACAATAATACAAATATATTTCCGCGGTGTACCGCGGGTTAAAACCTAGTGGCTTTGTAATCTCTCAATGATGGTACTATATATTAAGTTAATTTGTCGGAAAAAATTAATATGGATGATTGATACAGTTTATTTTAGTTTTAACTAAACATATATATTGAATTTCCAAATAAAATGAGGGGACATAACAGTTTTTCAGATATAGAAAAACAAATTCACTAAGACTAGTATAAGATATGGGAAAATGTCAAAAAATATTGAACTTTCAAATTATGAACGTTTAAATTTTCAACTTTCAAAATATCATTTAAATGCTAAAGTTGATGTTGACTTTATAATTAAATAGATAATTTTCGTTGACTTTGCCATTTTCGACACGTTGTTAAGTCAACTAACGGAGTTAATTCTTTGGTTAGAATTTATGTTTGAGTTACAAAATGAAGTCGTTTGATCTTAAAAAATTAATGCAAATTTGATAATCAAACCCAACACCTCTTAGATACATCAACAATACATTACAAACTGACCTGAAATATTTTATTGGTTATACTTCAAATATACATAGTTACATCAGTTATAAAAAATACCCAAATTAAGGGTTCAGCGTTCGATCCCTTTGCCACAGCCACCGAGGATCCCGCCATTGTCAACAACCCTATACAAAATGACAGCCACCGAGGAAATAAAAGATCTAGGGAACGGAGATTGAAACCTGAATCTGCACCAGACCCGAGAACGATACCCGATACAAAATTAATCGGATTCTTCAAGGAATCAGAAACACTGATGATCTCAATTCTTAAACTAGAGAACGAATAAGAAGAATCCGGCGATGAAGCCGCTGCCGGAGGCTGCGACAGAGGAGGTTCAACAGGTATGTGGTGGTTATATTGATCAAGCATCCAAATCGAATAGATTATGATTGATATACCAATAAAAGCTTGGAGAAAATTGAGGATCTTGAGAACAAAAGCGAACGAGACATAGCAGCAAGTTCGAACGCAGAACCCTTAATTTTTTTTAATTTGGGCTTTTTTATATAGCTGATATAAATATGTATGTCTAAGATATAATATAACTAATAAAATCTTTTAAGTCAGCTAGTAGTGTATTGTTGATTTATTTCAAAGGTGTCAAGTTCAATTCCCAAATTTGTATTAATTTTTTACAATCAAAACAACGTCGTTTTGTAAGTTAATAGAAATTCTAAACGAAAATTTAACCCCGTTAGTTATTCCGTCATTTGACTTAACAACATGTCCAAAATGGCAAAGTGAACAAAAATTATCTATTTAATTCTAAAGTCAACAACAATTTTACTATTTAATTGACATTTTGGAAATAGAATTGAAACGTTTACAATTTGAAAGTTCATTCCTTTTTTACATTTTTCCCTAGTTTTTGAATTGATTATTTTGGTTCGGTTTAACAAACTGAACATAGCTGGTAGCCGCATTTCATGAGGAATTTGCCTGTCAAATAAGAAAAATGGCTGATACCATATATGAATAGGTTGATTTTGTACCTAGCAACAATTGACAAGGGCTTTCGTCACAAGGGATTGTTCATAGATGAATAAGGTTTCTTGGTTTCTCATATTTATTGCTTCACTTGCAAAGAATTCTCGATACGTTCAACGAGTTGGTCTGCCGGCAACGCCCCCTCCTGCCATAACCCAAAAGCAAAACTTGTCATGGAAAGTTAAGGAAAACAACTCAATCTGGTCGATGCCATTACATGCGTGATAAAAAACTTACGAAACGGTCCCAGAGTTTTCCATCTTTGAATAAGATGAATGTGGGTAAAGCCTCAATCTGGTATTTGTTAGCAAGACTTGGGTACTTCTCAGTATCAATTTTCACAACTGCAATCTTATCTTTCAGAGTTTCACTCACTTCATTTAGTATAGGTACCATAAGCTGGCATGGACCACACCTGCAAAAAACACAACTCTGTAACCATATGAGTTCAAAATTACAGAGACATATTGATGCTAACACAATTGCAACTGAACATAACTTACCATGTGGCATAGAAGTCTACTAGTAAAGGTTTGTCAGAGTTCTGCAACAAATCATCAAAAGAGTTGAAAGTTTGCTTCTTTGCTCTAACCTGCATCAAATCATCGTGCCCCAAAGTGTGTCAGCATAAAACCCCTTCCAGAAAACAACAAATGAACAAGTTTGCCATACTTCTACTAGAACTAGAAGTAAACAACATTACATTAGAACAATCCACTAACAGATATAATGTCAACACTTTACCATGTAGCTATTCAAAATGTGTTGGAATCACACACTAATGTTGAATAGTCTGGCTAGTACACTATTAAGTCAAATGTTTCACTCTTCTTGTTTCAATTGGAATCAATCCCAGTGTTAAACTATGTAAATTACACATTACTGATTCTTCCTTTAGATTACACAGAACATTTAACACCATGTAGCTATACAAAATGTGTTGGAATCACACACTAATGTTGAATATACTGACAAGTACAACACTAAATCAAAGTGTTTCATTCTCCTTCTTGTTTCAATTGGAAGCAATCCCAGTGTTAAACTATGTTAATTAACTGATTCTATCTTTAGATATAAACAATGAATAATATGAAGATACACAAACACCATGAAGTTCCTGGGCCATGGTTAATCTTAAGAAACTAAAACATGAACAACAAAATTGAATTCGTTCCAAAAATCACAGGACAGTTCTAAAAGGAAATAGAAAGATATAGTCATCGAACTGAAACAAGTAATCGGTGAAGTAGTGAACGGAGAACTCACAGCGAGTGAGGCGAAGTGAGTCGACGAAGATGGCGATTGAACACTCTCGTGGCGGATTCCGAATCGGCGAATCTGAGCCGGTAAGCGCAGAGATGAGAGAGAAGATAACGTCCATGAAGGTGAAACGGAGTTAGACGATTCCGGTGAAAAACGTGGAGAGGCAAAGGCGGCGGGGAGAGAAATCGCCATTGAAGAAGCTTCGATGAAACGGTAGAGTTATGTTAGAAGTGTGGCCTTTTCGATTTGGATAACAAATCCGATTTGTAAGGAGAAAGTCAGAAGACGACGAGACAAATATTCTATTAATTATATTTGTCTTAATATAAATGAATTCCACTACTTATAAATAATTATTTAATTTATAATAAATATAAATATAATTAGATGAATTTCACTACTTGATTGAATGTGTCGACTTATCGATTTTAATAATATATATTCTTTACATGCTTTATGTAGTGCGATAATTTCAACATGGTTCGAAAAAATAGCCACAAGCGTCTATTTTTTAGAACGCCAGGGTATACCGGTGCCTCCAATCAAAACCAATCATTTGACCATTTAAATTCTTAGGATAAAATAACCCTAAATCAATAGTCCCTTGAAGATAACAAAATACATGTTTAATTTCATTCCAATGTTTTCGTGTAGGGGACAAACTAAATCTGCCTAAAAGATTAATAGAAAATAAAATATCAGGTCGAGTGCAATTTGCAAGATACATAAGGGCTCCAATTGCACTTAGATATGGTACTTCAAGACCAAATATCTCTTCATTTTCTCAAGTGGTCGGAATTGATTACTTTCAACGTTAAGTGATCTAACGACCATTGGAGTACTGAGAAGAGTTGCCTTATCCATATTAAAACGTTTCAACACTCTTTTAGAGTATGTTCAATTTGTAGGCCAAGACAAAACTTTGTCTGTCCGAGATCTTTTATCTCAAATTCCCCTTTTAAATAGTTTGTTGCTTTCTGTATTTCTGCTTGAGTTCCGATTTTATTTAGATCATCAACATATACCGCGATTATTACAAATCCGGATATTGTTTTCTTAATGAAAACACATGGGCATATAGGATCATTCACATATCCTTCTTTCGTTAAATGTTCAACAAGACGATTATACCACATTCGTCCAAATTGCTTTAACCCATATAATTCTTTGCAACTTTATTGCACATAACTCTTTGGGTTTAAATTTTAATGTTTCTGACATATTAAACCATCGGGAACTCTCATATAGATATTTGCATCTAATGATCCATATAAATATGCTGTAACGACATCCGTTAGATGCATCTCTAGATTTTTTCCAGCCGCTAGACTCATTAGGAATCTAAACGTTATTGCATCCATAACGGAGGAATATGTTTTCTCGTAATCAATCTCGGGTCTTTGAGAGAAATGTTGGGCCATTAGACGAGCTTTGTACCTTGTTATCTTATTTTTCTCATTATGTTTTCGGATGAAGACCCATTTATCACCCACAGGTTTTTTTATAGCCTTAGGTGTGACCACTATATGTCCGAATACATTTCTTTTGTTAATTGAATCAAGTTCGACTTGTATTGCATCTTTTCATTTTATCCAGTCATGCCTCTTTTGACATTCATATACTGATTTGGGTTCTGTGTCCTCGTTTTCTTCACTTATTTCGTTTGAAACGAGATACGAAAAAATGTCATTCATTTTATTTTGATTCCATATCTTTCCATTATGGATGTAGTTGATAGAAATCTCATGATTTTCTTCGGCTTCATGATGCTCTATATTGGTGGAGGAATCATGACTGGTTCTCCCATAATATTTTATGTTATTATGGGAGTATCATGTTTTTTGATTTCCCTCATTTTTCTTGGATTTTTATCCTTAGAAACAATTGGTCTTCCACGCTTCAAGCGTATTCTAAACTCACGTGTATCATCTACTTTTTCAGACTCTTGTGGGATTTCAATTCGATCGGGAGCATTTGCAGCTGGTATATGTGATTAAGTTACCGTGTTGGTATCTACCAATGCATCAGGTAGTTGATTTGCTATGCTCTGTAAATGCATAATTCGTCAAACTTCCAGTTCTGACTGTTTTGTGGGAGGATCAAGGTGTAACAGTGACGGTACACACCATTTGATATCCTTTTCCATCTTTTATTTTCTCCCCTTAGAACCGAAATTTTTTTTTCATCAAAGTCACAATCGGCAAAACATGCTGTAAATACGTCACCAGTTTGAGGTTCTAGGTATCGTATAATTGATGGAGAACCATAACCAACATATATTCCCAACCTTCTTTGTGGTCCCATTTTAGTACGTTGTGGGGGTGCAATGGACACATATACTGCACAACCAAATATTTTTAGATGAGAAATATTTGGTTGTCGACCAAATGCTAATTGTAATAGAGAATAGTTATGATATGCACTTGGTCTTATGCGTATAAGTGATTCTACATGCAAAATAGCATGTCCTCATACTGAAGTTGGAAGTTTTGATCTCATGATCAACGGTCTCACAATTAACTGCAGACGTTTAATTAAAGATTCAGCCAAATCATTTTGTGTATGAACTTGGGGTGTAGGGTGTTCAACATTGATTCTTGTTACCATGCAATAATCATTAAATGTTTGGGACGTGAATTCACCAGCGTTACCTAATCTAATCCTTTGATTGGATAATCAGGAAACTGAGCTATTAGTTTGATTATCTGGGTCAGAAATCTCGCAATTGCCATATTTCGAGATGATAACAAACAAACATGTGACCATCTACTAGACGCATCTATCATTACCATGAAATAATAGAATGGTCCATATGGTGGGTGCATAGGTCCACAAATGTTGAATTCGTTCAAAGAACTTTGGTGATTCTTTATCAATTTTGATTGGCGATGGCCTTATAATCAATTTTTCTAGAGAACATGCAACACATATCATTTTATTCCCCTGATAGATCTCCTGGGATTTTATTGAATGTCCATGTGAGCTTTCTATAATTTTTCTCATCATCGTGGTGCATGAGTGACCAAGAGGATCATGCCACAATGTAAAATCATCATGATTTCTTTTGATCACAAGATGTGATTCTATTGAATTTATGTATGTATGATATAAGCCCGATGGGAGTCTTGGTAATTTTTCCAAAATTTGCTTTACCAGTCCCTTCAATAAATCTGTAGGACCTGATATTGTGTTAACAATAAGTTTCGTTGACTTCAAATCGGAGAATATTTTTTATGTTTAAGGATAGTGTGCGTTGTTCCACTATCTGTATACAAATATCTCCAAGATTTGTCTTGGATATTGTTCCATTTGTATTGTGATCTATTTCTGAAATAAACATAATTGATTAATAAAAATAGAAAAAAATTTATGCATAAACATTAAGCATTCAATAATTATACATGATATGTAATACAAGCACGCAAATTTAGGAAATTTCAAACAAACTGCGATTCATGGCATAGTTATCGCAAATTCGAGTTCCACACGATAGTCATTTCAGTTTTCCGCGAGCACTGCCTCATCGAGATCATTAACAAAGTCAAAAACATCAAGGAGGGTTGTACCCTCAGAATGTTCTGCGAGGTTCACCTCCTTTCTTTTACCCTTAGCGGATTCTTTGTACAAAGCACAAAGATGTGCGGGAATCCGGCATACCTGAGATCAATGTCCCTTAATGCCGCATCTGAAACAAGCACTCTCACGTTTCTGGGAGGTACTTGCTTGGATTTCTTTTCTTTTCGCACCTTGTTCAGAACGAATCCATTGATATGACTTCCTGCTTTGAGGGTTATAGTTTCTCCCGCGTCCGCGATAGTTTCGGCGGCCACGTCTCCGAAAAGATCTATTTTCTCTCACTGGATTTTTAACATCCAATGCATTAACCTCAGGGAATGCTTTTGATCCGGTGGATCGAGACATGTGATTCTTGATTAGGAGCTCATTATTCTTTTTGGCTATTAGGAGTGCCACAATCAAATATGAGAATTTGGTGTATCCTCGCAACCTATACTGTTGTTGCCGAGTAATGTGGTTCTTGTGCAACGCGGTGTACGTTTTCTCAAGCATCTGAGATTCAGTGATGGTTTCACCACATTATCTTAGATTTTGCCATTCATCCCGAGCAAGTGGGAGAGTTATGTCCCTTTGATGATCAAATCGATCTTTCAGGGACTTCCATAGCTCTTTGGGATTCCTCATGTGTGCATAGTCATATATGACATTTTCATCGAGGTGTCTTCTAAGGAAGATGACTGATTTTGCCTTTTCTTGGACCCTCAAAGTATTAGTCTCTTTTATAGTTTTCGTTAACCCATAAGACTGCAAATGTAATTCGACATTGGTAGTTCAAGATATGAAGTTAGCCCAGTGATGTCTAAAGCCGGGAATTGGAGTTTATCGATATTTGCCATTTCGTTTTTTTGTTTTTCGTAAAATAAAACCACAAAAAATATTATTAGAAATTTTATTTAATTTCTTTTAAAGCATAGGAGACGCTTTGTATAAGTTCGCAATTACAAGAAACACAATTGCATAAAAGAGAAAAATAATAACCATCAAAATTTCTTCGGGAGAGAACTCTCCAAACAGTAAACCGTAAATAGCAACAATTATAAAAACTATTACAAAAACTCAGAACGGATGAGTCATTTTTTTCTTAGAAAAACAAATTATATTCTTAGAGAAGATTTTGAGAAAGATGAAATATTTGAGTGAAATGAATGAGTGATAATGAGTGTATATATAGATTAATTTTTACTAGCCGTTTGGAAAGTTACAAAAATTTTAAATTTTTTCTTCATGACCGTTGGTGAAATCAATTAAACAAAAAAATAAATGTAAATTTTAATAATCAATCAGTTAAAAGTTTAGCAATTTTAGATATATGTTAATATATAGGTGGCTGAGCCTCCTTATATAATAACCATAATATATATATTATATATATATTAATAATATTATTATGGTGACAGAGTCATCCACTTAACATTAAATAAATTATGGTGACGGAGTCATCCACACTATTGGCGGCTGAGCCTTCCATTGTTATGGTGCATAAAGCAGCCGTTACAATAGTTATTATAGGGGCGACATACCTCCCACTATAATAACAAATAAATAATGATGTTTTGAACAATCACTGACAATAATAATATTTTAACGAGGTGACTTATCGTCCGATATAATAACATATATATTATAAATATATTTGTAATCGATCATAAAGTGATCGTGCTGATAACATGTTATAACTAATTATTTTATTTATAGTGGATATAAATATAAATAATAGAGAAAATTTATATCTGGAGAAAGATCGGAATACTGAATAATAAAAGGAAACGAGAAAGAGAGAGAGAGAGAGAGAGAGAAAGAGAGAGAGAGAGAGAGAGAGAGATTTTATTTCTTTATAATTGAAGTTGTGAAAGTTATCTTACATTGATCAAATTCGATCGTTTATATAGACGTACAAAAGTAAATTACTATGCATGCATAGTGATGGTGGGCTCCACACAAAATAATATTTTTTGACTTGTTTTGTTGACATTTACAACATCAATCAAATTAATCTCTATAATTTTAAATTCTTTTATGTTACTAGGGAAAAAATCGTTGTCTATTTCTTTTTTTGCCGTTTAATACCATGTTTTTTTGTTGGAATAAAAATTTCTCATATATTTATAATTGGTCAAACAATACCTCATCTTTGAATTGATGGTAGATTCGAACTCATGACTTAACAGCCGTTACAGAATTATTTAACGGTGTAAAATCTTAATCCCACGTGTTTATATAGATATCTACAATCTTGTTACAATAATTTATAATTATATTGGTGTGGTCTGGTGATTTAGGGTGGGTTTGGTAGACTACTAAGAGCATCTCCAAAAAGGACCTCATATTTGAGATTACCTAAACCTGAAATTTGTAGTTAAAGGGTGTTGCTCTCCAAAAGAAAACCTTAAAATTTACTTCAAAACTATTTGTATTTTGCATTGATAGTCTCCAATTTTGATTATAATTTGTTATGATCACAAAACTTTTATAAAACTATAAAACATACACTAAAAATATTAAAAATAATATTAATTAATAAAACGTTACATGATAATATAAAATAACATAAAATAACATAAAATAATAATTAATAATACAAAAACTGAATAATAAATTACAAAAAATTATTAAACAAAATTATTTCCGTAATGTTCTCATATGTGATCAACTAATGCATTTCGAAGTGATAGATGAGTCTCTTTATTTTTTATTTGTAGATTACGAGATAGAAATTGTTGAAATCGAGTATTTTCATATATTGCCATTTGGACGGTTGCATCCGGCGTTGATCTTGCATCTCTAATCGGTGCATTGATATCAAGTTCATCCTCAATGATCATGTTATGCATTATAATGCACGCAATCATTATATCATGTAATACCTTTCTCTTCCAATAACGTGATGATCCTGCAATAATAGCAAATTTGGATTGTAGAACTCCAAACGCACGTTCAACATCCTTTCGACATGCTTCTTGTCTTGCTGCAAACAATGTTTTCTTTGGATCTTAGGGATCACTTATAGTTTGAACAATAGTTGACCATTTTGGATAAATATCGTTAGCTAAACAATATCTCATGTTGTACTATTTTCCTTGAATAATGTAATTAGCCGGAGGAGTGCTACCTTGAGCAAGCTTTGAAAATAAATTAGATGACTTCAAAACATTAATGTCGTTGTTGCTGCCTGGCATACCAAAATAAGCATGTCATATCCATAGATCATAATCTGCAACCGCTTCAAGAATGATTGTGGGTGATCCGCTACGACCTGCAAATTGTCTGGCCCATGCAGTTGGACAATTTTTCCACTTCCAATGTATACAATCTAGACTACCCAACATTCCAGAAAATTCACATTGTTGGCCGATATGGAGAAGTCGGGTGACGTCCTCTGATGTTGGTGACCTGAGATACCACTCCGAGAACAATTCTACAATAGCGCGACAAAATCGCTTCAAGCATTCAATTGTTGTAGATTCTCCTATTTTGATGTATTCATCCGTGGCATCAGCAGACATACCATACGCCAAAATTCGAATAGCAGCAGTTACTTTTTGCAGGGTTGATAAGCCCATTCTACCAGTCGCAATACGACGTTGATTGAAGTAGTTGTCATGTTGCTTAACAGCATCAACAATGTGAAGAAATAACCTCTCTGACATGCGAAATCGATGATGAAAATCTCTTTCACCATACACAAGATTATCCAGAAAACAATCGTTGAACAAATTAAGATGAGCATTTTCTCTATCACAGTGTACAACTGCATGACCAGGAATAGAGCCCCGATGACTTACATAATCGTTTTCTTGGGCGAGTTGGTGAATAAGACGGTTGTTGTTGATATACAAATTGACTGCAATTTGTTCCTCTCTCTCTATTGATGCATTATCATCCATCAACCATTCATCAAACTCAGATGAGTCTGAAGAAGAAGACGATATTTTAGAAGAAGATGAATCTCCAATATTAAAATTCATTTTTTTTACTAAATTTTGATGTTGTGATATTTGTGTAACATCCATGTGTATATTTTTATAGATATAAATTCTACTATTTAAGAAGAAGATAAGAAAATCTTGAAAAATGAACCGATACCATTGATTAGATCTCATTCCTCATAACCGTTGGATTAAAATCTTATCCTATCTATCCAACTTATCCAAAACATATGATAGAAAATCTTGAAAATTTAATCGATGCCATTCATTAGATATCACTTTACACAAACCGTTGGATAAAAATACTATCCAAAATAGAAGATACGAAAATCTACGAAATTGATTAGTGGTCATTCATTTGAATTCTTATCCATCCATTATTTTCTATAAATGATACACTTCAAGCAATGAAAAAAATCACACTTCAATCTTTCTTTTATAAAAAGTATGGAAAAAATAGAGGCTCTTCATTCACTCCACGTGAAGATGAGTTATTATGTCATGTGTATCTAGAAATATCACAAGATCCAATTAGTAGTAATAACCAGTCTATGGTGAGATTATGAGAAAAAGTAAGAATTAGTTACAAAGAACAAAAGAATGAGAGTTGGGAAATTAGAAGCTACTGTTCTCTACAGGATAGGATAAATTCTATTATTTATGTTGTAAGGGTCTTGAAGGACTGCATAAGACAAGTGGAGAATATGCATCCAAGTGGTGCATCCGAATTTGACATTGTAAGTATTTTTTTTACTCCATTTATATATGATTTTGGTTTATTTATTTAATATCATTTTATTTTTAAAAATTATGTAGATGGAAAAGGCCAAGAAATTGGTGTTACAAGATGATAAACTAAAAAAAGGTTTTAAATTCGACCACGTATGGATTTTAATGAAGGATATCCTAAAGTTTTCAGATAATATCAACATTAGTATTTCAGATACTCCTAATACTGGAAGCAATATCTCTGGCTCTCCAACATCACAATCTCTAGGAATGTCTTCATTCTCAATCAATTTAAGTAGTGACGATGGTGGATCAAATTCATCACAACGTCCTATTGGATCGAAGAAAGCAAAACTCAAAAGAAAGCTTGCCGAAGGTAATAACTCATCTGTTGACACTTTGGTTTCATCAAATGAACAAATTCTTGATTTTTTAAAAGAAAGTGCATCAACTAGGGGCAAAAGCTATGAGATGGTTCAATTACGTTTACAAAATCAAGCAAAAAAATTAGCCCTTAAAGAAATTCATGAGAAAAATAAAATATTGTTAAAAGATTTAGATTCTATCAGTGATAGTAATACCCGTGAGTATATTAGGTCTGAACAAGCAAAAATTATACAAAAGAGGAATCAAGAAGAAGAACAACCTTCAGTTACACCGCCTTTTTATGGACAATATTTTGGTGATCTTGGAGGCTCAGAATCAAACTTACCTGATTATTAGTGTTTTTATAATATTTAAATTTCTGTAATCTTATTTAAATTTCATGTAATCTTATTTTCTTATGTTGCTTTGTTTTGTATTATATTTGCTTGTTCATGTATTTTTATTGTTCTATTGTGTAAAATTTGTTTTAAATGATGTAAAATATTTTTTAAATATTAATCTTGTAAAGTATTTATTTTTTAAATGTATTTAATTAATTTATATGTGAAATTATATTTATATTGAATAAGATATATAATTATTGGGACTAAAAAGTTTTATGAGATATATATAATTGTAAGGACTAAAAAGTAAAAAAATAAATGCTACTTCAAATTTGAGGTTCAACCTTGAAACCTCAAATTTGAGGTTGCACTGTTCAAAACCTCAAAATTTGAGGTTTTAAGGTTACTTTTGGAGTGCACAAAACCTCATATTTGAGGATTTGAGGTTGCTTTTGGAGATGCTCTAATCGAATCTTAAACTTCTTCTTCTTTTTTTTTTTTCAATTTTTGTTGTGTTCTTTCTCATCGGATCGATTTCGAAAAGTCGGCCCTCAAAATCCATGGAAGTCAGTTTGTAGGCTTTTTGGTCACTCATCCAATGTGATACCTAAGAACACCCAAAATTGATCAAAATTAACAACTCTACAAATCCAATTTGCAAAAACAAATTGGTTCTTTTTGAAATCCCTAACCTGGAGAGCGTGAGAGAAGCGATTGGATCTGAGAAGCGAGGAGATGTTGCTTCTGAGTTCTAGAAGTGCAGTTTGATTTCCGCGTTGGCACCATTATCAGAGCAACGAAGTGATGGAGACCGTCGAATCTTGAACTCTCTCGATTTGACGCCTGAGAGTGTCATTAATGAGGCGAAGGTATGGTTTTGGGGAATCGAACGAAGGAACGCCGGTATGGTTTTGCGGAATCGAACGAAGGAGCGCCGGCTAGGATTTCATGGTGTACGCCAAAGAACACAAAATTTTAAAAATTAAAAAAAAAATCAAAAATAAAAAGTTTGAGATTCGAACCCAGGTTTAGTGGTCTACAAAACCCATTCTAAACCACCATCCCACGCCAATATGATAATAAGTTATTGTAACTAGATCGTATATATCTATATAAACACATGGATTAAGTCATACTGTTAAATGATTATGTTACGCCGATTAACGGTTGTTAGGCCGCGGGTTCGAATCTACCAACAATTCAAAAATGAGGTATTGTTTGACAAATTATAAATATATGAGGTATTTTTATTCCAACAAAAAAAATTGGATATTAAACGGCAAAAACATAGATGACGGCTTTTTCGGGTTTTTTCCTGTTAATAATAGGCCTCACATTATTAACCCAAATAGGTTTTCCGAACCGAGATTTAGGGGTTTGGTTAACCAATTTTTCTAATCAATTTAGTCGAATTACACCGAATGTCATAAAATTATACCAAAATTTTTTAAAAATTGTTATCTAAATCGAACAAAACCGAGTTTTTGTACGGATTTTAACCAAATAACCAAATCGAATTAACCATTAACCGAACCAATCCGAACTAAATTTTTGTTATATTAATTTCGCATGCCAAGTATTGATATTAGGGTTGATTATAGTAAATAGTACTTCTCCTGAAGTTTCTGAACTTTATGCGCTAAAAGAGGATCTCCAGACTGTTGTTAGTTGTTATTACTATGCATTAATTGTTAACAAGTTCATGCTTGGATGATCATAATGTTGCTCAACTGTTGGATACATGGCAATTTGTGATTTGTTTCTCTGGCTTTTTACTATTAACGTTATGTTTTTACGTTTTATGTTCCCACATGGAAGTATATAATCGTCAAAGCAATTCATTTCCTTGTTTCTCGTGGCTTTGGAGGCAGATGCAAAATTAGACAAATTTTGCCATAAATCTAAGGATACTAAGCAACTGAAGGCAGTGGAACCAAATCAAATATGACAAATTGACAAAAAGAACGATGATGAACTAATAATCTTGTTCAAAGAACATGCAAAAAAAAAAAAAAAAAACAAGAAACCGATTATAGGCATTGTAATTGGACTAATTAAGTTGCACTAAACTTGGAACATGAGAGAAAATAAGTGGGAAACAATGTTTGTGAAGACTCACCAAGTTCCACTTCTTCCAAGGATCCATCCACTCCAACGGTGCAAGCTACATTGCGAGTATTGTTCATTAAACCTTTTTTGTTTTTGTAAAAAACCACAACAACTTTCTTCTCTTCGTTAGTGAAAAAACTCGCAGTTGGAAACTGAAAGCCAGTGAGAAGTCTCATATACATTACCAAGCAGAACTTGCTGCTCCAGACACCGCGTTGGGCTCAATTTTATTCGTAATCCATATCTCCATGTGTGATGTGTCCCAACGCTGAATTAACAAGGCAAGTTGCTTTTCTCTAACACTCGATGTACTTCAACTGTGTTATTGTTCCACTGAAACGGGAGAGGGAGATGTGGCGTAAATCTCTCTCTGTGAATCAAAACACAATAAGAACACACTTGCTTCTAGAGTATACTCTGAAGCAAACTGATGCGGTCCCTCTTCAGAAGCTAAGAGATTTAAGCGATGAACTCAAATAAGACTGTTTTTGGCAAAAATGATTCTGCCTTTATTTTTTTTTTGGCTTTTACATTTATAGATGCGATGGAACTATTCAGTTCCTACAATACAGGAAAGGAAATTGAAATGGGAAAGCTACGTGATCACCTCATGATCCTACAAACCAGGATTGAGTGGACCAAGTAATTATTTAAAACAATTGCAGAAAATAAATAAAGACTTAGTCATTCGACTTAGTCGAGATATCTTTTATTTGGTTTCCTTGTTCTCTTTGACCTTCTCCCGCCAATATTATCTTCATCCTCATATGACACCTCATCACAAACCAATACGTATTACCGTTGAGAGAGACGCCAAGATCATTATCATAAAGTCATAGATTTTGTACTAAAATACAATAGAAAAATTCAAATCAATAAATCTCAAGATTTTGTAGTTACGGCACGATTTGTTGATCTTCTCATATCCAAGAGCATACGACATTTTCTCTCCATGGTAATTATGTATAGTCTCGATCCACCGGGTTCGCCCTTGATATAGGTTCCAAACTGTGAGCCTAATATTGTCTTTCATAACGCACAACAATAATCTGTCCGCAATGAAAGATTTAAAGAACATCGGTTTGATTTGAACCGTCTAAGCTAATAACTTGACCTTCACGCTTTATACATGATTCAACATTTTTAGACACCTATCCCTCGACCATTGTTTTGCCACCAAACAAGGCTCCTCGCCTACCCTTCTTGTTATGGGCGCTGGGTGCAGACAGTACGCAACGAACCTGGCTCTGATACCAACTATCACGAACTTTTCTCATAAGACCGTGGGGTGATCGACAATCCCCACAATTACCGATCCAGCCTTCCTCTTATGGAGCATATTCGACTGGTTTTGCCCTGCCTTGGACTCATAATGTGATCGGCTCCAGGTCACGACCAGTTTGAGCAGAGATGGTTGACAACCTTCTTCTAAGTCTGATACTCAATCAGTGACAGACATCCCAAACTCCTCTGAGTCCCGCAGAAGCAACGCGACAGTCACAAATCGTCACAAGAAAACGGGTCGTGACATTCTCCCCCACCCATCAATGTGCACAACCTCGTGTATGGGAAAATCCTCAAGATCGTACGTTGTGTCATTGTGGGGTTACTCTATCCCACTCGATTCGATGACTCGGCACCTCGCCTCAGTCTTTAAGACACCTATCCCTCGACTATTGTTTTGCCACCGAACAAGACTCCCCGCCTACCCTTCTTGTTATGGGCGCTGGGTGCAGACAATACAAAACGAACCTGGTTCTGATACCAACTATCACAGACTTTTCTCATAAGACCGTGGGGTGATCAACAATTCTCACAATTGTCGATCCAGCCTTCCTCCTATGGACCATCTTCAACTGGTTTCGCCCTGCCTTGTGCTCATCAGGTGATCGGCTTCAGATCACGACCAGTTTGTGTAAGGATGGTCAACTTTCTTCTTCTAAGTCTGTTACTCAATCAGCGACAGACTCCCGAACTCCTCTGAGTCAGTTTGCCTAACTCTTCTGAAGCAACTCGACAATCTGAGTCATGCACACCCCTCACTGAAGCCCTACAACTTTCCCCAGTCGGAATGGCTCCGCAAAAGCAACATGACAGTCATGAACCATCCCAAGAAAACGGGTCATGACATTCTCCTCCACCCATCAATGTGCACGCCCTCTTGCACGGGAAAAATCCTCAAGATCGTACGTTGTGTCATTGTGGGGTTACTCTACCCCCACTCGATTCGATGACTTGGCACCTCGCTTTGGTCTTTTAGACACCTTGCCCTCGTCCCTTGTTTCGCCACTGGACAAGGCTCCCCGCCTACCTGTCTTGTTACGGGCGTTGGACACAGAAAATACACAACGAACCTGGCTCTGATACCAACTGTCACAGACCTTGCGGCGGTCGACAATCTCTACAATTGTCGATCCAGGCTTCCTCCTATGGACCATTTTTGACTCTCTGCTTTGGGGTCATCAGGTGATCGGCTCCAGATCACGACTAGTTTGTGCAGAGATTATCAACTCCCTTCTTCTTAGTCTGATACTCAATCAGCGACAGACTCCCCGAACTCTTCTGAGTCGGTCTACCTAGCTCCTCCGAAGAGACTCAACATTCTGAGTCTTTCATGCCCCTCACTGAAGCACGACAACTTGCACCAGTCGGAATGGCCCCGCGGAATCAACGCGGCAATCACGAACCATCCCAAAAAAATGGATCGTGATATTCTCCCCCACCCATCAATGTGCATGCCTTCGTGCACGGGAAAAATTCTCAAGATCGTACGTTGTGGCATTGTGGGGTTACTCTACCCCCACTCAATTCGATGACTCTGCACCTTGCCTCAGTCTTTTAGATACCTCGCCCTCGACCATTGTTTCGCCACCGAACAAAGCTTTCCGCGTATACCCGTCTCGTTACAGGCGATGGGCGTAGACAATACACAATGAACTTGACTCTGATACCAACTGTCACAGGCTTTTCTCAAAAGACCGTGCGGTGATCGAAAATCCCCACAATTGCCGATCCAGCCTTCCTCCTATATACCAACTTTGACTGGTTTGGTCCTGTCTTGGGCTCATCAAGTGATCGGCTCCAGATCATGAATAGTTTGTGCAGGGATGGTCGACTCCCTTCTTCTAAGTCTAATACTCAATCAGCGACAAACTCCCCGAACTCCTCTGAGTCAGTCTGCCTAACTTCTCCGAAGGAACTCAACAACCTGAGTCTTGCACGCCCCTCACTGACAACCTACCCCAGTCAGAATGGCTTCGCGGAAGCAACGCGACAGTCACGAACCGTCCCAAGAAAACGGGTCATGACATGCTGCTATCTTTGCTTGACCAAGGTGCTTCTTTGAAAATCTCAAATCTTTGGATATAGTGTTATACTTTTTGCAAGTTAATTGAACTCCTCCAAGAGATGTCACCGGAACCCTAGAGAGGATCTCCTCCACCAAATCACTTGGAAGATTAGACATCTTTGTCATATTATTTCGACGTTGAAGTCTCAAGATGATTGATGTAACGCTAATAAGTTAAGTTAAACCTTTAATTCTTTCTTTATCAAATTCTTTCGTTAAGGACTTAAGGGTCGTAAAACTTAAACCTATAAAGGTCCATCGGTCGGTCCATGTCTCCTAAATTGGACTTATCTCTTAGCTTGAGTTACACACGTTAATTTTAGAGGATCTTTATTTGTACAAAATTTTGGTGTTTTAACGTTTTTAATGTGTTTTAGTGTTCGTGTTTAAGCTAATACTAGGTAAGAATGCACGGGTAATTTTACACTATTTAATTTTAAATATAGTTTTATTTATAATCTTATTAAGAATTTTTACTATATTTGAAAATTATATAGTGGATGTGTTTTTTCATAATATGTTTTGAATACATCTCGAAATTCTAATTAGATAATTTTTTGAGTAACCAAATTTTCAAATTGAATTGGTCTAAGCGTGTAATTTTGGCTGAAAAGTTTAATAAGTTTTTATTAAAAATTATATATATATATATATATACACATATATATATGTATAGTACAATTTTTTTTAAAACTTTTAGTTTCCTTTAAATTGTTCTATTTTATAGAAAACATTTCATCGTTCTAATTTTTTATAACAAACACCAACTTTAATTCTCAGAATTTGCAACCAAAATAATTTTTCTTTGGAAAAAAAAAGTTAACATAACATATATATACTTTTTAGGTAACAAACTTATATATATATATATGCCTATATTTGTATATGTATATATATAAGTAAATTTATAAAAATATTACATGTACTTTATATATATATGTATGTGCGTGTGCGTATGTGTGTAAATATATTTATATAATTTTAATGTTTTATATTAAACTTTAGTGTGCATTTTTAAAAAATTGAATCATTTAGTTATTGAGATTTCGAAATAGTTAAATTAGGAAATAATAGAGAAATTTAAAATTTTCAATATTTGTTAACTATGGATTTTAGAACTTGGTTAGTGGTTTAAAGGGAATGAAAATAAAGAAAATTATGTTTGGCAAATGTGATAGTACAGTTAAAGAAAAGAAAATACAAAAAGGCTGAGAAAAATTGTGGTTTTGCCGCACTAAAACCCCTCTTTTTATATATAGAGGATTTATTGATAAAGAACAAAAAAGCTGAGAAAAATTGTGGTTTTGCCGCACTAAAACCCTTTTTTATATATATATTGGTCAAATTTATCATGAAGTCTCTATCCCTTGAGTTTAGCCAGTTCCAGGTAAATTATAGCACCATAAAAGATAAATGGAACTATCATGATTTAAAAGCTATGTTGGTTCACGAGAAGGAGAGATTAAAAAAATGAAGGGCCAAGGGGTTCATTTCGTAGGTTCAGAAAGTGTTAGCAATATATATATATATATATTTAAAACACTAAAACTCCCTAAAAGTGGACGAATATCGGTATAAGATTACTGCATCGTTTGCAGTGCTTAAGCTAATATTGGTATTAGGTTACTACATCTTTGGGTGGACGAATCAACCATTTATCGACCTTTCGCAGGAGCCACATGGCTTATACCTTCGGTGCAACTAGTATTCCTTGGACACAGTATCAGAGCAAGCGTGCATGATGAGTAAAGTCAATGATGTGGCATGTACCATATCGGGAGGTGCATATGTCGCGTCTCATCGCTCACTGGCTTTCCTTAACTCAAAAGTTGCCTCATAGTGTGATGGTTTGATGACGATTAGAGTCCCATGATATAACTGTTTCTTCTTTTGATTCACAACACCCAAAATCAAAAACCAAAAGAACTCTAACAATGTGTTGTACTCTTAGACACTAACAAGAAAAGAAGAGAGAAGAGGAGGTTTGTTATCAAATTGATCGATACCTAGAATGAGAAGAGAGGCTCAGTTTTTATAGAAACCACAACCCTTATTGCCCAAGCAAAAGCACCACACTTATGTGAGCAATAATGACGATGGGCATTGATGGAGAATGATGAGAGTAAAGTAGCAAATCAACACATCCGTTTCTCTTTTTTCATTCAAAGAGAAGATATTTTGTTGAATTAGTCAACAACTTAATTCAAAATGAGTTTGGGCAAATAATGACAAAATATGGGTTGTAAACCCATTTTCCAAACCTCAAATTTCAAATCCAACCCATGTATGTTTGGGTTTCTCCTCTAACATCCAAAGTGGGCAATTTTACTATAAGTCAAAATTCCTAACTTTCCAAGCTACCCACTTCAGATCTCCATTTCTCATTCAAACGGACTCCGTTTTTGACATTCCAATACACCACCAAGTAGTGCTCGCGGCGATTATTCCATCGTGTTCAAGAATTGATCATTCCGATGAACGTCTTCACCGGAAAATCCACCGGAAAGTGGTCAAAACCACTTCGTCAAAAAAAAAGTTCCAACAATCTCCTACATGAATAGAAATGACTCTAGACACATGACGACTCGAAAGACTTGATAAACTTTATCTAACTAGACAAGACTCGACATAAGGACTTTTGAGAGTACAAGCGAAAAATTCAATGTATCTGATATATGGTAATATTTTCCAGCCTTGAACCACACTCATTTTCAAAACTGTCGGATTTACTCAGTCAGGTGGTGAACATGATGTCTTGAACCACCCGGGCTTTGATGTAAACCTAGACAATATCTATTGCACATCTTCATATTCTCACAGAACTAGGTTCTCTATTGTGTTAATTTTAGCCCTGAACATGTCTGGTTAATCATGAGTGAACTTGGAGAATATAGCCTGACCTTCATTCTCCTAGAAACGGCCTCATTTCACACTCACAAGGCGATTTTCCATGTTAGCTTTGTTTTAAAAAGTATCATGTAATACTTCTCTTCTATCTCAAAGCTATGGACTCAAATAATTAAAAGCAAACGCTTATCCTCTGTTCATTCAGGAAGCATTGTTCATCATCGTAGGAACTGGGAAGAGACTATAGTCTCACAATGCTCTTAACAGATTTAGCTTGATTTAGTTTTCCGTTTGAACCTACATCTTGGGATCTCCAGTCACGTAGGTGGGGTTCCATCAAACCTCTTCTTAAGCCATAGGGTTTAAACTCATTCCTCTTGATGATTTTACAACTTGACCACGTGACCAACCTTTAGTAAATGGATCCTAGATTGTCCCCCAATTTGATATAATCTATTGAGATTACATAAATTGAGATCAGTTATCTAATGGTTGTATATCATCGTCTTAAAAGACATGATTAACCATTACACATAAAACTCAACACCCAAACTATAGTCGTTCGATTATCACCGTTTATCGGCACTGATTTTTCCACATGGGTAAGCAACGTTTCCCCCACATTTCCTGAGATAACTTAAGAGTATTGCAATATTCATCATCTCTTTAAGAATTCAGAATTTCGTTCAACTACTCCATTAGAATCAAGTGAATATAGAGCAGTTTTCCGAGGAGTAATAGCAGGTTTACTAAAGAACACAACTAAAAAACATCAAAACTCTCTTTCATCACTTTAAACTAATTTTAATAGTTTTCTCAACTTCATCTTTGTTATTTAGCAAGACACATTATAATATTTTGTACAATTATCAATGAAAGTCACAAAATATTTTACCACCTCTAGTTTGATTTTTTTTCCTCTTTAAATCACATAAATTTGTGTGAATTAAACGTAGAGGTCATGTTGTTCTTTCAACATGAGGTGATGTAGTGAGTTTGCCTCTACGCATACTTCACAATTTTCTTTACTCACTTTGCATTTCAGAATTAGGTTCAAATTAATCAATCTCCAAAATGATTTATAATTAACATGCCTAAACATTCATGCCAAATGCCAAAAGACTCAATCAAATAATAATAAAAACTGAATTCTTCTTATTAATTGAAACAACGGTTACAACTTATTTTGGGATGACTGTCAATACATTCATTTTGACCAGTCCATCCTTAACATAACCGTTTCCCACATACACCCCATATTTCTTGAGCACAACCTTGTCAGAACCGAAAATGACGGCAAATCCGGCCTTGCTCAAAAGCGTACCGGAAATCGAATTCTTTCTCATGTCTAGCACATGCTTCACGTTTTGGAGAATGATTTCACGTTCCAAGGTCATCTTTAACACTACTTTACCACGACCCTCAATCTTAGACGAGCCGATGTTACCCATCAACAACCGCTCTTCACTCTTGCACCAGTGTCATACCACCATTCCCTTGAACTATCCTCAACCGTATTGAATTCTGTGACCACAGCGCACAGATCATCTTGAGTCAAATTGGCTTGACAATTTCCATTATCCTTACTTGGACCAGCCTTGCTTTTACAAGCACAAGCTTTATGGCCCATCTTGCCACACTTATGACATTTTCCAGAGAACTTCTTCGCAACCGTTTTCTTCTTGAAGCTAGAGAAAGCTTGGGGAGGAATCATGTTCTTTCCCTTTCCCTTCTTATGCTCAGCCATGTTCATATTATTCTCACGAAGGAGAACATCATCGGCGTTGCGGTTACAAGATTCAACTCGCAGCTTGGCAATCAAGTCTTTGAGGGAAATTGCTTTTTTCTTGTGGATGAGATAGTTTTTGAAATCCAACCAACTTGAAGAAAGTTTCTCAATAAAACAGTTGACCGTGAAAATTTCACAAATCGACATCCCCTCAGATGATCTCATCCTTAAGCAATTGCAGCGCTTCAACTTGTTCCATGATAGTATTTGAATCCACCATTTTGAAGTTTAGAAAATTCGTTGTAGCGTATTTCTGCAAGCCTGCATCCTCGGACTTATACTTCTTCTCCAAAGCACCCTAAAGGTCCTTAGAGGTTCTGATTTTACTGTATACAAAATATAGCGGGTCCACCAAGCGGCTTAAAATCCAACCCTTGCACTGAAAGTCTGAATGGTTCCACGAATCCACACTGGCTAGACCAACAGATCCGTATTCCCCGACGGGAGAACCGGTGCATCCTCTTTCAGGTACTTTTCTAGGTTCAAAGTGGTCAGAAAGAAATGCATTTTCTGTTGCCACGTCTTAAACCCGTTCCCACCAAACTTTTTCAGCATCAATCTTACGCTTACAGCGCTAGGCACAGACGGGTTCACATGTGGTACACCACTCCCAAACTGATTTGAGGAGTCGACTCACCTAATCTGTTTCCAAGAGCACCACCTTCAACAGTTCCATCATCGAGCGGAGCACCATTGTGATTGTCGATCAAATCCTGGTTATTGTTGTTGTTAGTAGTCATACTCAAAATCGAATCTGTTCACGGGTAAACAAACACGAATTAATATATTAGACAAAAACCAAAAATGTAAAGTTCAATGAAAAATAAACTAAACAATTTAAACAAATATGAATAAATTGCAATTACTAATTAATTAAAATTTTCCAAAATAATAAATTTAGAAATTAACAATTTAATTAAAAAAATATTGGAATAAATGATAATAAATAATCAAGATTTTCAAGATCGAATGTAGTAACAAAGATCATGGACTTAAGCAAGATTACTAACGAGTCTCCAATTATCAACAATAGCCAAACGATGAAATATATATCAAACACAATACACTTCTCAACAATAGTTTCCAAACGGGTTTTGACTTCTTCTTCTGCTAATCAATAACAATATACTCTTCTCCAAACTGGAAGAAAACGTGCTAAACACAAAGCTAAATCTTGGTCAATAACCAATAAGATTAAGAACTAAAACCAAAGCTTCTCAAAACCGGTACAGCAAGATGAAACAAATAAATAAACTATCAAGATTTTTAACCAGTTCAAGCACATCGAAAATAGAGCATGGAATAAACGTAACAAAGCTGTGCGATTCCGATCAACTCTCTAGCTTGAATTGCTTCACTCTTTCTCTCAATTGGAAAAACCAAGAACAAGTGAAGAACACGAGTACACACACGAATTGGTCACCCGGTGTTCACCACACTTTCCGATGTGGAAAGCTGCTATACTCACCGGAGCTGGATTCCCAGCAATCACTAGAACAGCTCACGAAGAGCAACAGATTACAACCCTAATCTCTTCCTCTCTCTCTTATTCCTTAACAAAGAACCTAGATCTTTTCTTTTAGACTAAATCAGCTCACCAACAACTTTATACTTAGTTGTTTACAACTCCTCCTCTCACATGCCAAAATTAAACACGTGTATTTGGTTATAGTCACAAACCGACTAAACCGAGAGCTGAATCTAATCTAACCGAGAGAGATAACCGACAGATTAGAATGTACTTACAATAAAATACAGAGACACTTTCTACAAAAGCAACCCAATAATCGATACATGCTCCAAATGTTTGGCAAATGATTACCAACAAACTAAAACCAAACCGAAGACTTAAAGCAAAACGTGTCTTGGCTAATAATAACTAGAACACGTCTTCTTTCCCAAAAACAATTACGAGAATAAACACAGCAATTCTAATAATCAAGTGGAGAAACAAAGCAAGTCACTAGATCGAATAATTAACAAATAAACGATCAACACAATAGACCAGCAATCCCAGCAGATTAAACACATAACCAAACAGAGACGAGACCAGAACAGAAACTGGATTTTTTTCCGATCAATCAAAACCTGTTCTTACAAAAACTTTAACAAATATCAGATCGGTTAGTAAAAAAAACAATAATCGATTTTTGAGTTAAGAATGTAGGACCTGAATATTTTTACAGGAATACATTCCAATATTTGTAAAGCGAATAACATAGAACAAGTAGTGAATTACAACAATACCGAAAAGATGATTGATGAAAGGAGATGGAAAGTGGTAAACAGAGTTGAGAACTTTGAGGATCTCTTTCCTTAATTCAAAAACTGTCCCGTAGTGTGACGGTTTGATGACGATTAGAGTCTCAGGATACAACTGTTTCTTCTTTTGATTCGCAACGCCCAAAATCAAAAGACAAACGAACTCTAGCAATGTGTTATACTCTCAGACACCAACAAGGGAAGAAGAGAGAAGATGAGGTTTGTTATCAAAGGGATCGATATCTAGAATGAGAAGAGAGGCTCAATTTTTATAGAAACCATAACCCTTATTGCCAATGTTTTTAAAACCGGACCGGAAGGTGAACCGGAAGTTTTTCGGGTCACCGGGTCAACCGGTCGGACCGGTTGAACCGCGGGTCAATTAATTTATAGTTTTTTATTTTTATGAATATAATATATATTTTTTCTATAAATATATGAACAACACATACATAAACAAACACTAAGCAACTAAAATTCAACTTTTTAAATAAAACTCAAATCGGTAATTGGACAAAACATGCATAAAATGTTAATAAAAGTAAAAAAATTTGAAATAAAATATTTGGATTTGACCCAACTCGCCGGTTCAACCACCGGTTCACGGGTTTTTAGCAGGTTTTTCCGGTTTTATCCGAGTTTTTACATATCCGGTTTTTAGAGGTAACCCGGACCGGACTGTCAGCCGGTTCGCGGTTAGACCGGTCCGATCGGCCGGTCCGGTCCGGGTTTAAAAACATTGCTTATTGCCCAAGCAAAATCACCACACTTATGTGAGCAATAATGACGATGGGCATTAATGGAGAATGACGAGAGTTAAGGAGCAAATCAACATGTCTGTTTCTTTTTTTTCATTCAAAGAGAAGATATTTTGTTGAATTAGTTAACAATTTAATTCAAAATGAGTTTGGACAAATAATGATAAAATATGGGTTGTAAGCCCATTTCCCAAACTTCAAATTTCAAATCCAACCCATGAGGATCTCTTCTAACATCCAAAGTAGGCAATTTGACTATAAGTCAAAATTCCAAACTTTCCAAGCTACCCACTTCGGATCTCCATTTCTCATTCAAACTAATTCCGTTTTTGACATTCCAATACACCACCAAGTAGTACTCGCAGCGACGATTCCATCGTGTTCAAAAACTGATCATTCCGATGAACGTCTTTGCCGGAAAATCCACTGGAAAGTGGTCAAAACCACTTCGTCAAAAAAAACAAGTTCCAAATGAGCTCGATATGTACGAGTCATAACCTAAGTAGCCGATATTCAGTAAACGAAATTTATCCCACAACAGTTAGTCATCGCTAGCAATTCTGCATGACTAGATTGAAGATTGGAAACTGTTGGTTCGTTAGAATGAAGGTCCCGTGGAGAGGTAGCAGCACCTTAGACATTTTTCCTAGTACCCTTAATTTTAATTACTAATGTATCTGATCATCAAAAACCAAAATGCCAAGAAAGTAGCACAAAATCTTTAATGACACTTACAAACAATAAACAGAGAACAAGATTGTAGAAAAACGTGGAAAGACAACAATCCATCTTAGTCCAACCCTCTTTAACCTTATTCCTAAACCCTGAAGGTCTCTTTTAGCCGTCACTTGTCAAAGTCAACGCCAGAATCACTATGGCAAGTGTTGTGATCACTGTCGCACACGCGAACACAGTCATTGTCCGGTTCGAAACGACTTTACTCTGCTTCTCTTCCCCTGAGCTAACCTCCATTTCCTCCACAAGTCTCCTGACAGCCTCCATGTCCGAATCCTTTGCAGCGTGTATCAGCCTGTTTTGGATCTTCTCTAGTTGTGTCTGCTTTGTTTTCTTTTTGTCTGACCAGATAAAACCCGTCATTTTCCAGAGAAGGATACCAACGTATATTGCCACAATGCAGTCTACCGTGTAATGGTGGCGCTCTCTTATTTCCCTCTGCGCGCTGTGTAACACGAACAACCATATCATTGCAGAAGAGAAACCTCCATAAGCCTCCTGTTGATAAATTCACCACAAACATTAAGGCCTCATATGAAATCTGTCTAACAAAATATCCCTATGCATTAGCCAACAAGTGAAGGCAAATAAATATACCGTCCAAGCCATAGCGGTTAAGACAGCTACAAGCATGTGACCACTGTACAAGAGGTCATTACAACCACCTCCAGCTTTCTTTAGTAGAGCAAACCAAGAAGACCCTTCAGTGTAACTCGGTCTCAAGAACTCACTGAGGAAGCTCATTGAACCCCAATCAGCTCTGTAGTCACCAATGTATCTTCCTGGATCAGCTGTTAAAATAAAAAAGGACTAATTAGTAAGCAATAAAGGCCTAAGTAGTAAGTGAAACAAGACTAGATGTTACCGTAAGCTTCATCCCAATGAAGGAGCTGTCTTATAGCAGCAGGGTCATTAGCATAGGGGACATAATATTTCTGAGCCCAACGATGAGGATGAGAAGGTACATTGTTGAACCTAGCCGAAGCACACCAAGGTCGAGCTGAAGGTAAGATAGTCGATACAAAGGTTATAGCTCTTAAAAGACGTCCCACTCCCATCGTGAACATGTATCTCGCGCCTAATCCTAAACCTGGTGCTTTCACTGAGTCGAATACTACCGAGAAACCCAACATTACAAACAACATAAGAAAATGGTGCAATCCAATGATATGAGCTCTCAAGATTTCCACAATTGTCTCGGGAAGACTCTCGTTTAATGCAAGTAGGAACCATTGGCCTGTATCAGGAAGTGGAGGCGTATCCCTATCAAAGATAAAATTATTTATCATTCCTACTAGTAGTTACAGAATTGCATAAACATTCTAAAAAAGATTACTTTAATTTAGTTCAAAGATTTCAAATCAAACCATGTAACTACTGAAATTGAAGATGCGAAGTAAAGACTAAAGCGTTCAAGAACCAGATCAAGTAGCACCAACGAGGTTAAAAATGTAAACTTTGTTCTCATTTAAAGTCAAAGACACACTTTTTAAGCTAAATTCAAACAGATCTAAGCTTTACCGGTGCCAATCTAAGCCAAGAACAGCAGTAACAGAGCGAACACAAAGAGCTTCAAAGAGAAGAGCACAGAGCATGAATACGATAGAACCAAGGAAAGGAATAGCTGCGCGTAGCTCTTTAGACCAGTGCTTATAGAACAGAACACGAGTGACGACGGCGATAGCAAGAACCGACCAAAGAACTGGCATAAGACGAGAATGCCACACCGGTGACACGTAACGCATGTAATCGATTGCCACGTATGACATCGCGGCGATTCCAAGTCCACCTCTGGTCATCTGAGTGGTTGATGGTCGCCGCATCGTGTCGGATTTGGCGGTGGAGGTCGAAGACGGACAAAGACTGATAAAAAGGAAAGTTTTTGTCTGAAATTTGCAACAAATGCGGAAATTTAATTAACTAAGAGTTAAACTAATTATTTGTGTTTTGTTTTGTTACTGTTAAACTAATGATTTGTGTTTTGTTACAGTTAACTAATTACTCCCTCCATTTTGTAATTTATGAGAGGTTTTAATGTTATTATTACTCTCTTGGTTGGCATTTAAACATGATTTTTCAAAAGTTTATTGCTAATTTATGGTGATAAACTTGAATATGAATGTTGGCATTTTTTTATTTCACTATTAATCAATCTACCGTTTTAATGTTCTTATTACTTTATTTTACATGTATTACTTATGTTTTTGAATACACGTTAGTACTTTTTTTTTTCTTGGTTGGCATATAACCTAATTTTATTTTGCTATTATTGCTTACTAGATATGCAATGCTAATTTGGTGGCATTTTTATTTTCACTATTAATTAACAAACTGTTTCTTTACGGCTTTGTTTGGTTACGGCTTTGCTTTTAGATTTTTGGCTATAGATTTTAAGCTGTAAATGTTTTGATTGTGATTGTAGAATTTTAGCTATGAATTTAAAAAACAAAAACATGATTGGTATATATTAGCTTTATGTAATTAATATGTAAAATTCAATATTTTTAAATTAATTAAAATGTAAATTACAATAAAGAATAGGTATATATTAACTAAATATTACAATATATGTATATATTATTCACATATCAAATACATATAAGTAAAAACTAATATATAATAATAACATATACTAATATGAAAGAAGATATACACACTATACTTGTAACGTCCGTTTCCCAGGAAAATAGATTTTTAGACGGAAAAATATATATATATATATAGGTATATATATATTTAAAATGTTGCGATCCGTTTAAATCCGTGATAAATGTGTTTTCTCGCAGTTGAGACTTTTAATCGTAAGAGTTTCGAGAAAAACATATATCGAGCGAAAAAACGAGTTTTGGAGCGGTTGGTGGGTGTGGACCCCACGTGACGGTTTTTAAGTCAAAAAGAATTGGGTGCAATTATTTATTCTTTCTTTTCTAATTTTTTTTTCTTCTCCTTCCTCCTTTCTTCTTCATTTTTCGTAAACAAGGGAGAGAGAAAGAGAAAGAGAAAGGGAGAGAGAGAAAGAGAAAGAGAAAGAGAGAGAGAGCTTGGGAGCTCTGTTTTGCTGCAAAGAAGAGAGGAGAGTAAAGGGGATAGAGCTTGGTGTTGGCTTGAGAGGAAAGAGGAGGAAATCAAAACTGGCAGCCTTTGGGAGAAAATCGATTTGATCAAGCAAATCGTTTCCAAAGGTAATGAATTTTTGTGGAGTTGTAGCTAAGCCTTTCCTCTAGATGCGTCACTTTGCGGTTTTGCATTTTAATTAGTATCCTAAGAGTTATGCTTTTTCTCGTGGGGCGCTCTGTCTCAGACGCGGATTAGGACCAACGCGGTTTCAGAGTAAGATCTTGAGTTCATCGTCGGTCAGATCATCCTGAAACTTTGAGCGTACCTTCAAGACATCCAAGGGTTGATTTTCAACGGTGGAGATTGGAAGTGGACGGTTAGAATTCGTTTCGTGACTCCATCTTTGAGGGTGATCGTTTCTGAATTTTCCAGTTTTGGGTTGAAAATCGTTTTGCTTGTTGTGGTTGGCTGTAGGATGTGTGAGCGAGTTTGGGCGACCTGTTGCTGGCTTGTGAGTGAGTCTTGGTTGGATGGGTGTTGTGGTTTTTGAGCCGAAATCCTTCCTTAGTTAGAGGTGAGTGCGAGACCATAAGCTTATCTAAGCGGTAGAGATGGTTTGATGTGTTTGTGGTGTTGTGTAGGTTAATTTTTGTGATGGATCGGGAATCGGATTCATGGGCTGGTTGTGTCAATGGGTTGTATACTCATTGTGTGGTTTGCTTAATTGTGATTGATTGTGTTTATTGTGTTCTCAATCGTTTGTGTGTATAGCTCGTAGATAGGATGACCGTCTCACTAAGTATTTTTGATAATACTTACGCAACTTTTCGTTATGTTGCAGGTAAAGATAAAGTGTGATCGTGGAATCAAGGCAATGAGGAGGAGGAAGATTTAGGACTCGGTATTTGTGTGGTAGTGTCGAACTTTATTTATGTTTAATAATTTTGATTACTGTTGGTTGAAGTTTATTTAATAAGTACGAGTCTTATTTTATAAGTTTTTGTGGTTTGTGGTGGAAACTAGTTTTATTTGAAATAAATTGATTTAAATATGTTTAATTTAAGTGATTTGGTCTGTTTGTTTAATCGTTAAATTAAATGTTTGATTCGGAATATAATTAATATTTATGGGAATATTAATTATTGCATTTAAAAATAAATAAAAAATGGGTTGGGTCATTTCAGTTTGGTATCAGAGCCTAGACGGTTCTAGGATGGTTGAAGAAAATTAATTGGAGTTGAATTAATTTTTTTTTTTTGCGTTGCTTGTTGCATGTTGTCGTGAACCGTTGAATTGTGGTATGCTAGAAATTAATTATATGGTATTTAGTCAATTTGTTTAAGCATGGGGTCTTAGAATCATCATCTTCGAGCCTTCGAGATTCCACGGTAAGTTATCTTTACTCTGTTGAGTTGCTTAGTATCTTAGTCTCTGTTCTTGGTGGTTCAGATGGCTAGAGGTGCTAGAGGGCGTGGTAGACGTCGTGGCCGCGGTAGAGGTCGTGGTCGTGTTCCAGTGGTGGCTGAGAGTGTAGCACGGAGTGCTACGGTTGAGCGAGTGGCGGCTCCCCATGTGTATCAGGAGGGGTCTGAGGGTGTGGCTGGAGTTCCAGCGGGTGCTGCGGGTTCTGCAGCGGAGTTTGCTCAGGCTCGACATGATCGCATTGAGGGTTTGCTGGCCTTGCTGTTAGAGCGGTTACCAGAGAGGGTACCAGTGCAGGCTCCTGTTGTGCCACCAGTGGTTGAGGTGCAGCCGAGGGCTGCAGTTGTAGAGGAGCTCCCATCCTACCTGAGGATGATGGAGCAGTTGCAGAGGATTGGCACGGGATTCTTTCCGGGAGGTGCCAACCCTGAGACTGCGGATGCGTCGCGAAGGAGGTTGGAGCGGAACTTCCTTTCGATTAGGTGTCCAGAGGGATACCGAGTTGACCTGGCGGTTCATTACCTAGAGGGTGATGCACATCTTTGGTGGAGAGGTGTTGAGGCCAGGAGAGAGCAGGCTGAGATGGTCTGGGAGGATTTCGTGGAGGAGTTTAACTCCAAGTATTTTCCTCAGGAGGTGTTGGACCGGTTGGAGGGTCGGTTCCTGGATTCTCTCAGGGGAACCGGACCGTTCGAGAGTATGAGGCGGAGTTTAACCGTCTCAGTGTGTATGCGGGTCGAGCATTGGAGGGTGAGAGGGCCCGGGTGCAACGGTTTCTGTTGGGTCTTCGTACTGAGTTGAGGAACCGTTGCCTGGTGAGAGTTTTTGGCACGGTTACGGAGTTGGTGGAGACAGCTGCCTTGCTGGAGGAGGGTCTGAGAGATGAGGCGGTGGTTGTTAGCCCCAGTTTGCAGGCGAGGAGGCCGCAGCAACAGCAGTCCGGTCCGAGTAGAGGCGGTAGGCCAATGCAAGGGCAGAAGCGGAAGATGGAGAGTTCTTCCAGTGTTACCCAGGGTGGTCCGGGATGCTTCAGGTGTGGAAGCAAGGATCACAGGGTGGCGAGTTGCCCTCAGAAGGGTGAGACGCGTGTGGATACCCGTGTGTGCTACCATTGCAGAGAGGTGGGGCTTATCAAGGCAAGATGCCCCAAGTTGCAGCGAGAGGGAGCAACTGTGTCACCAGCTAGCCAGAGTGCGGTGGTGCCCTGAGTGTATTCCATTGTGGAGACGGGAGGCCCGAGTTCCAGGCCGATCACAGGTATGTTTGTTAAACTTATCTGAGTTAAATTCTTGTGTTTAGAATTTATTTTATCTCTGTAGTGGGGTTTCAGGGTTCTATATGGAAAATATGCAGGGACCCTGGTTGTGGGAGGTGTTGAATCCCACGTGTTGTTTGATTCTGTAGCATCGCATTGCTTCATTACTCCGAAAATTGTCGAGAAGGGCAATTTACGGAGAGCAACCGAGGAGCGGTTGGGTTTTGTTAGAGTGGCTGGAGGAAAGCTACTGACCATTCACGGTCGAGTTGTTGACGTGGATGTTCAGGTGGCTGGAGATTCTATGCCAGCGGATATGGTCATTTGCTCGGTAGACCTTTATGACGTTATTTTGTGCATGGATTGGCTCGAGTAGTTCAGAGCGCATCTGGACTGTCACCGAGGGCGTGTTGTTTTCGAAAGAAAACAAGGGAGGTTGGTTTATCTCGGCTTCTGGAAGTCTCGTGATCTCGGCTATGCAAGCAGAGAGTATGATCGAGAAAGGTCGCGAAGCGTATCTGGTGACGATTGTTACATCAGAGACTATTGGAGAGGTTGCGGTTGGGGATATTCGGGTAGTTCAGGATTTCCAGGATGTTTTCCAGTCGTTGCAGGAATTACCGCCGTCTCGGTCTGATCCTTTCACGATTGAGTTGGAACCCGGGACAATGCCGATATCTAAGGCACCGTATAGGATGGCTCCAGCAGAGATGGCAGAGCTGAAGAAGCAGCTGGAGGAGTTGTTGGGTAAGAGTATTATTCGACCGAGTACTTCACCGTGGGGAGCGCCGGTGTTGTTTGTGAAGAAAAAGGATGGGAGTTTCCGATTGTGCATCGATTATCGGGGATTGAACCGAGTCACTGTGAAGAACAGGTATCCTCTTCCACGGATTGATGAGTTGTTGGATCAGTTGAGAGGGGCTACTTGGTTCTCCAAGATATATTTGGCATCAGGATATCATCAGATTCCGATTGATGAGAAAGATATCCGGAAGACGGCTTTCAGATAGAGATATGGACACTTACGAGTTTGTGGTGATGCCATTTGGGTTGACGAATGCACCAGCAGCGTTCATGAGGTTGATGAACAGCGTATTCCAGGAGTATCTGGATGAGTTTGTGATCATCTTTATCGATGACATTTTGGTGTATTCGAAGAGTCCCGAGGAGCATGAGTTACATTTGAGAGTTGTTCTAGAGAAGCTGCGGGAGCAGAAGCTATTTGCTAATTTGAGCAAGTGTAGTTTTTGGCAGCGAGAGATCGGATTTCTAGGTCACATTGTGTCCGCAGAGGGAGTTTCTGTGGATCCAGAGAAGATTCAGGCTATCAGAGAGTGGCCGAGGCCGAGGAATGCTACTGAGATTCGAAGTTTTCTCGGGTTAGCAGGTTATTACTGGAGGTTCGTCAAGGGTTTTGCGAGTATGGCTAAGTCTATGACGAAGCTGACAGGGAAGGATGTTCCTTTTGTTTGGTCTCCTGAGTGTGAGGAGAGTTTCGCAAACCTGAAGACGATGTTGACTAGTACGCCTGTATTGGCATTACCCGAGCCGGGTGCGCCTTACGTGGTGTATGCAGACGCTTCGGGAGTTGGCCTGGGATGTGTGTTGATGCAGCAGGGAAAGGTGATTGCCTATGTTTCGAGGCAGTTGAGGAAGCATGAGGGCAACTACCCTACCCATGATCTTGAGATGGCTGCGGTGGTGTTCGCCTTAAAGATTTGGAGGTCTTATCTTTATGACGGAAAGGTCCAGGTGTTTACAGATCATAAGAGCCTGATGTACATTTTCACTCAGCCTGAGTTGAATTTGAGGCAGAGGCGCTGGATGGAGTTAGTGGCGGATTATAATCTGGAGATCGCTTACCATCCTGGTAAAGCGAACTTGGTTGCAGATGCTTTGAGTCGCAAACGTGTGGTTTCGGCTTGGAAGCAGGACATGGAGTCGTTGGTGTGTGAGCTTGGTTCTTTGAGGTTGTGTGTTTTATCTCAGGAATCGTTGGGTTTGGAGGCAGCTAATCAGGCGGATCTTCTGAGCAGGGTTCGGATAGCTCAGGAGAGGATGAGGGTTTGGTTAATGCTTCCAGGGAAGCGGGTTCAGAATATCAGATCTCTGCTAATGGGACTATTCTGGTGCATGGGCGGGTATGCGTACCCAAGGATGAGGGTTTGAGGCGAGAAATACTGAGTGAGGCTCATGCGAGTATGTTTTCGATTCATCCGGGAGCGACAAAGATGTACCGAGATCTCAAACGGTATTATCACTGGGTCGGGATGAAGAAAGATGTTTTCGATTCATCCGGGAGCGTGTGATACGTGCCAGTTAGTGAAGGCAGAGCATCAGGTTCCTAGCGGATTGTTGCGGAGTTTACCCATTCCAGAGTGGAAATGGGATATGATTACGATGGATTTCGTAGTGGGATTGCCAATTTCTCGGACCAAGGATGCGATTTGGGTCATTGTTGATCGTTTGACCAAGAGTGCACGTTTTTTGGCCATCAAGAAAACCGATAGAGCTTCGGTGTTGGGTAAGAAGTATGTGCAGGAGATAGTGAGACTTTATGGAGTACCGGTGAGTATCGTGTCAGACCAGGATCCTAAGTTCACTTCAGAGTTCTGGTAAGCGTTCTAGACGGAGATGGGCACGAAGGTGCATTTGAGTACTGCGTATCATCCTCAGACGGATGGGCAATCCGAGAGGACGATCCAGACTCTTGAGGATTTGTTGAGGATGTGTGTGCTGGACTGGGGTGGTCATTGGGTGGATCATCTGAGCTTGGTAGAGTTTGCTTATAACAATAGCTACCAAGCGAGTATTGGAATGGCTCCATACGAGGCTCTGTATGGTAGGCCATGTCGTACACCGTTGTGGTGGACCCAAGTGGGGGAGAGGAGCACATTGGGTGCGGATTTTGTTCAAGAAACTACAGAGAAGATCCGAGTTTTGAAGCTGAACATGAAGGAAGCTCAGGATCGGCAAAAGAGTTATGCTCATAAGAGGAGAAAAGAGCTTGAGTTTGAAGTAGGAGATAGAGTGTATCTCAAGATGGTGATGTTGTGAGGTCCGAACAGGTCCATTACCGAGACTAAGTTGAGTCCGAGGTATATGGGTCCGTTTAGGATTGTTGGTCGAGTTGGGCCAGTCGCATACCGGTTGGAGTTACCGGAGATTATGCAAGCATTTCACAAAGTTTTCCATGTGTCGATGCTGAAAAAGTGCTTGCATAGGGATGATAAGGTGTTGGCTGAGATTCCGTCAGATCTTCAGGCCAACATGACCTTAGAGGCGAGGCCAGTGAAGGTTCTCGACCGGAGGGTCAAGGAGCTTCGTCGGAAAAGGATTCCGATGATGAGAGTCTTGTGGGACTGTGACGGTGTTCAGGAGGAGACTTGGGAACCAGAAGAGCGCATGAAAGCTAGGTTCAAAAAGTGGTTCGAGAAACAAGCTGTGGCTTGATTAGTTTTCATCGCTGGTTCGAGTTTCAGAGTTGAGTTATTCTCGTCGTATCTTCTTGTATTTCGTTTGGTGTATAAATGATTAATACGTTTGATTGTTAATAAGATGTGTATTCTTATTGGTTATGACTTGTGGTGTCATGAAGTTGTGAAAAAATAAAAGTTATGAGAATATGAACTGGAAATATCCTTCGTATTTGGATATGATAAACTTCCCTGTGAATTGGGATGTTTCGAGTTGACCTGAGGTTTGGTCATGGTTGAGGTGATATTCCGGGTTTGGAATATATGTGGTGAAGTATTGCATTGCGATGCATTACGTAGACCATGTGAGGTAGTTTTGGTCGGAGTTGCTTATAGACGCTTCGTTAGACTTTATTGCTCTAAGGACGGTTTGGTCCTGTACAACTCGTGAGGGGAGGATTAGTCCCCAGATACCCATAGCTCAAAGGACATGTGACCGGAGGGTGGGAGTGGTATGAGAGTTATACCCATAGCCCGATGGACGTGTGGCCTGAGAGTGTGAGTGGTATGCGTGGTACCGCTAGCTCGAAGACTATGTGTCTAAGAGTGTGAGTGGTACGGGTTTTTGTGCCGATAGCTTCAGGGGCTTTGTGACCCGAGAGTGCAAGTGGCATGAGGTACCGACAACTCGAGGGACTTCGATCCTGAAGGTGGAGTAGTACGAGTACGAGTTGTGTTAGGGGCAATGAATGTCTAGGACGTGGATATAAGCATAGTGACTGAATGTAGACCTCAGAGGTTGATAGTGTTCAATCTCGTGTTTGAGTTGTGATGGCCGGGTTGGTCAAGGTTGAAAAGAGAATCGTTGCGACGATTGTGAGTTGGAGTTCATTGCGGATTGGGCTGTATCGCAGATTCGAGGACGAATCTATATTAGTGGGGGAGAATTGTAACGCCCGTCTCCTAGGAAAATAGATTTTTAGACTGAAAAATATATATATATATATATATATATATTTATAGGTATATATATATTTAAAATGTTGCGATCCGTAATAAATGTGTTTTCTCGCAGTTGAGACTTTTAATCGTAAGAGTTTCGAGAAAAACATATATCGAGCGGAAAAACGAGTTTTGGAGCGGTTGGTGGGTGTGGACCCCACGTGACGGTTTTTAAGTCAAAAAGAATTGGGTGCAATTATTTGTTCTTTTTTTCTAATTTTTTTTTCTTCTCCTTCCTCCTTTCTTCTTCATTTTTCATAAACAAGGGAGAGAGAAAGAGAAAGAGAAAGGGAGAGAGAGAAAGAGAAAGAGAGAGAGAGCTTGGGAGCTCTGTTTTGCTGCAAAGAGGAGAGGAGAATAAAAGGGATAGAGCTTGGTGTTGGCTTGAGAGGAAAGAGGAGGAAATCGAAACTGGCAGCCTTTGGGAGAAAATCGATTCGATCAAGCAAATCGTTTCCAAAGGTAATGAATTTTTGTGGAGTTGTAGCTAAGCCTTTCCTCTAGATGCGCCACTTTGCGGTTTTGGAGTTGAGTTAGTATCCTAAGAGTTATGCTTTTTCTCGTGGGGCGCTCTGTCTCAGACGCGGATTAGGACCAACGCGGTTTCAGAGTAAGAGCTTGAGTTCATCGTTGGTCCGATCATCCTGAAACTTTGAGCGTACCTTCAGGACATCCAGGGGTTGATTTTCAACGGTGGAGATTTGAAGTGGACGGTTAGAATTCGTTTCGTGACTCCATCTTTGAGGGTGATCGTTTCTGAAGTTTCCAGTTTTGGGTTGAAAATCGTTTTGCTTGTTGTGGTTGGCTGTAGGTTGTGTGAGCGAGTTTGGGCGACCTGTTGCTGGCTTGTGAGTGAGTCTTGGTTGGCTGGGTGTTGTGGTTTTTTAGCCGAAATCCTTCCTTAGTTAGAGGTGAGTGCGAGACCATAAACTTATCTAAGCGGTAGAGATTGTTTGATGTGTTTGTGGTGTTGTGTAGGTTAATTTTTGTGATGGATCGGGAATCGGATTCATGGGCTGGTTGTGTCAATGGGTTGTATACTCATTGTGTGGTTTTCTTAATTGTGATTGATTGTGTTTATTGTGTTCTCAATCGTTTGTGTGTATAGCTCGTAGATGGGATGACCGTCTCACTAAGTATTTTTGATAATACTTACGCAACTCTTCGTTATGTTGCAGGTAAAGATAAAGTGTGATCGTGGAATCAAGGCAATGAGGAGGAGGATGATTTAGGACTCGGTATTTGTGTGGTAGTGTCGAACTTTATTTATGTTTAATAATTTCGATTACTGTTGGTTGAAGTTTATTTAATAAGTATGAGTCTTATTTTATAAGTTTTTGTGGTTTGTGGTGGAAACTAGTTTTATTTGAAATAAATTGATTTAAATATGTTTAATTTAAGTGATTTGGTCTGTTTGTTTAATCGTTAAATTAAATGTTTTATTCGGAATATAATTAATATTTATGGGAATATTAATTATTGCATTTAAAAAAAAAAAAACGGGTTGGGTCGTTTCAATACTAATATGATTATTATGTTTTGGTTTGGTTTATGTAAATACCATCTATATTGGACGAGCGAAAATAATTAAAATACATGTATATAATTAATATTAATATAAATTATATTCATTTATATATGTATGTTAAGATGTAGTAATATATATGTGTAAACCTGTATAACAATTAATTATATATCATTATTTTAGTGTAAATATATTAAGGCTTTTTAACAAAAAAAAAAAAAGGGGGAGGGAGCAAATAAAAGGAAAGAAAAAGAGAGAGCGGAAAGAGAAATATCTCACGTTCTTTTTTTGTGTAGAAAATTTGATTCCTATAGTCCATATATTTTCTTTTCTTGTTTTGTTGGCTGAAGCTTTTTTTTTTTAAGTCAATGAATGATTGCTTCACTATTCGGTTGTGGAAATAATATTTGGTTTCCTACAACATCTACAGTTCCTTCCAATCTGTCCTTATTAATTTTTTTCATATATTATTATTTAAATTTTTAAAAACGGACATATATTAATCAATTAATAAAATAAAAAATGTTTTTTCAACATCTTACATCATCAAATTCTTTTAGACAATGACTCTAAGTCATATTATAAATAAAACCAAAATGAATCTAAATCCGAGTGAGCAGGAAACTTAACTTAGCAACCATCTAAATTTTAAAAGTTTGTATCCGGTTTAATTCGGTTTTTTACTTGAACCATTTAATTATATCGGAAATAATAAATTTTAACTTTATAAAAAGTTTAAAATATTATGAGCATTTTAAATTTATAAAACTTTTAAAATACAATGAGACAGATTATATGGCAGGACGAGTTTAGATCGACACTTATATAAATTTAAAATATCATTAACCCAGAATTACAACAGGGATAAATCTTTATTTTATTATTTTGTTACCACAACCAATATTAAAATATTAGACTTGTCGATTAAGTTGATTCAATTGTGTAAACAAAAATTGTCCGGCGGTATACTATGGATTAAATCATAGTATTATTTTTATAAGAATAGTCCAGTAGACTATTAGCATCCATCTAGTATAGTAGTTGATGTTATTAATCATAATTTCAAGTTTATGAACATCGTTTTAGAAAGAAGATCATCTATTTTTTTTTGTTATGACATCTAAGAATATGGACTTTGAAGAAAACTTATTACTTGGAATAAAGAAAATTTTGAAAGGACTATAGATCTATACAAATCTTGCAAATTTTTTTAATAAAAAGTTTTAATGAAGATGCCAACTATTTGTTTCTCAGAAAAAAATCTACTAATAATAAAAAAAACTCAATAAATGCTTTCGAAGGTTCTCTTTAGTAAAGTATATTTTATATTTATGATTGTTTCTTAAAAAATATTAGAAGGTTGTTTCTATCCATTATGATTTTAATTTTCACTTATGATCGTGTCTCTTCATCAAAAAAAAATTTATGTTAATAATAAAATCTCAATAACGTCTTTCATAAAATATATTTATATAATAACCGTTAAAATATTTTTGGAAGGTTACGTCTACTCATTATGAGTCTTTGTTTGATACTTTTTTTACTTATGATTGTCTCTTGACCATATTTTTTTGTAATTATGTTCGCATTTTTCTATCAGTATTTTTTGTTTAGATAGTTGTGTATTTTCCTAACAGGTAAGTTGTGCATATTTGACATTAATGTCTTTTTAACTCTATGTATTTTTTATTTTTTGATTAGATAGCTAAAGTTTTGTTTTAGTATTTCTTTAATGAATTTTCTCATATACTTTCAAAACTAATTCATCACATACATCAAATTTTTTTATATTTTATAATTAACTAAAGACTTTTGAAATTCTCATAAATGCTATCATAAAAATCGCCTCACTTTATTGTAACTTTTTTTCTTAACATTTTTAGGAGAAAGATTTTAATGTATTTTTGCTCAAAAATAGTTATTAAATATATTTTTTTTTTTGGTAGAAGAGAGGGGACAATGTCACCCCCAAATTTATTACGAAAAAATAAAAAAATACAAACGAATCCTCCGTGGGAACGCAGTCCCTCGAGGATCCTCTTCTAAAATCGACATAACGACACTAGGACAAAAATCAAATAACATGATCCCAAGGGGTTGAGAGAAGGCATAGTTAGCTAATCCGTCCGCAAGACGGTTAGCCTCTCTATAACCATGAGAAATTTGGACTATCCAATCCTTCGACATAAAGCCATAGCACATGTGTACTAGGGGTGACAAGGGATGATTTCCGCTTATCCCTTTCCGTAGAAACCCAACCACCAATTCCGAATCCACCACGAGTTCTAATCTTAGAAACTTCTTATCCCAGGGTAAACACAATCCATAGTAAACACCCCAAAGCTCCGCCAAAGGCGCCGAACATATACCGATATTAAGTGCAAAACCACCCAACCACTGACCATCCGCATCTCTTAGAACTCCACCAGCAGTGGTGAGCCCCGGGTTACCTCTAGACGCCCCGTCCGTGTTCCGCCGCACCCAATCTCTCTAATGGCTAATATATAATATATAAAATACTGATGTAAACAAATTTTATATATATGGTATTTTTCTTCCTGACATCGCGGGAGTCTGAGTAATAGTACGCATTAATATACATATAATTAATTGTTTGTATATAAATACATGTATGAACAGAAGAAAACATATAATCATGATTTATGAATATAATTATTGTTCTTTAATGATCAGTTTTGTTTCTTATACAGTTTGTTATTATATTCATAACTATCATTAAACCTCAACGCTGATCTTATTTAGAAAACTTTCATTTCGTTTTTTTGTTTTATTATATCAATAACCGTCATATTTATTTCGACACAAGCCATAATCATGATTTATGTATTCTGATTTAGAGGATAATGAGGACAATAGCAGTAACAACCAATAACTCTTAGGCAGATATAGACGCATTGTTCTGTGCAACGATAATATGGGGGATGCATTGCGTGCGAAGAAGTCTTTTGGTGCATCACAGGAAGAAGAGCCTCTTGCTGGAACACATTTCGACCCTCCACAACTTCAATATTTAAAAATATAATATCTACAATGTTTAACAATATAAAGTTAATTGCTGCTATCGTAGATGGTAAATATTAATTTAAAAAATTCCAAATATTGTTATGTCCAGAAAAATTCTAGAATATACATAAAAAGAAAAAATCGTTCAAATCTCCTACTATACCAAAACGTAACACATAACAATAGATACTTACGAGACAAGAGAGCTAGGAAGGAAAATATAGTGAGGATATTGGTGAGTTTCTTCATTTTTTTGAATGTTTTGTTACCAAGAGAGAAAGTAAAAGAAATATTCAAGAATAGGTACTAAACACAATGTTGAATTTGATAAATTAATTACCATCCTTTGGCACACTCTTATATATATTAGAGATGTTGATTTAGTAATAATTGTGACAATGTTTTCGATGTTTTTCTTTTAAGTTAATGGCCAGTATATTGTATTGCAAATTTTATTAAAGTATCTAAGTTAAATGGTCTTTAGGTAATTGGATTGCTTTCTTTTTTTCTTTATACTTGTTAAATGTGACATTTGTCTGTGGGTGAAGCAAATTTTAGGGGGGAAATGGTCAAATTTAAGCATAAATATTGAAAATGTATATATTAAGTTGGATATGTGATGAGAAAAGTTGAACACTTTTTATTTAACCCATTAAAAAACAAAAAAAACATATGTTAAATGGACTGTGATTAATTTAAGAGAAATTATTAAAAAAGCAAAACAAACAATTTTGAATAAATATTTACTTTTAAATAATAATATGACTAAAATGGAAAATTGTCAAAAAGTACATTATGTTTTGGAATTTCCCAGTTATATTATATATGATTTAGGAATTCTTCCGAAACTCAAAGTCTGTAGTATTTATGAGAATTTTCCAATGTGATATTCTTAGAACTAAACTTTCTATTTTTGTGTATTTTAAGGTATTAAATTTTTTAAGCAGAAAATTAGGTTTTTAATATAATATATGTTAAAAATCATATCTAAAAGTATATCAAAAATAATATTTTAAAATATCTTAAAGGAAGAAGATAAATTTTTTTAAAAAAATTTCTTTTTTAAGAACAGTTTCCAAACACATTTAATTAAACACATTTTAGTTTTCTAAGTTTTGTTATCTAATGGTAAATGGTCTTGGAGGACTTTTATTCTTACACATCAAATATTAGTAATTAATATGAACTATATGGTAAATATTATTGTTAGATAATATTTACAATTATATGAAATAAGCCTTGAATGATTTTTATCGCGGCACATAGAAGTTTTTAAAGTAGAATTACTTTAAATGTTTTGTACTATGTCACTGTCATCACCAAAAATTTCTCAATTAATATATATAACAAATTTGGTTGAGAAAAATGATACATCGTTTTCTATCACTATTTAAATTTGTGGTGAGGACTACTAGAGTTGAAATCAAAGATATGCAATAACAGTTGACTGATGCAGTGAAATATTTGGATAGAAACAAATATTTTTATTATTTGGATAGTATTTTATATGATTTTTATGGTTTTGTAAATTACTATACATAAGCCGTTTAGTCAAAGACATCAAAATGTTCATATGTGTTTTGTCCATCTTTCATGAATGGCCCTATGTTTAATGATCAATTTTGTGATAACTCCACCATTCTGATATTTTCTGAGATTAATGTTCAAGCCAATAATTTTGGCCGTACACTCCAAAGTTCAAACTTATAAAGATGCTCAAACCCATCACAATAATTTTATTATATCCAATTTTAAGCAACTGTGCAAAAAATATCTAATCATATTCCTGACCATTGAATGAAATGAAATGAATTGAGTTGCATAGACAAGATTTTGAAAGATAAAACACACCCAAGTAAATTTGATATCACACGCCACCACATGGAAGGCAACACTTTTTGCCAATCTGAATAAAGAACCACTGTAACATGTCTGGTTGATCATCTTCATCCTTTTTCTCAGGCGAGGACTCGGGCAGTGGCAGCTCCGGTGGCAAATGCCTGTGGAATGCATCAACTGCTGCAGCTACACCATCCTCGTTCCCTAGTACTTTCGCTAGTTCCATCACTTGTGATTTCACCTGAAAGCACACGATTGGTGTCCTATGATGCCTATGCTTTTTAGAAGACTTAGGAAATTATTTAGGATGAGATCTCTCACTTGTGAGACACATCAAAGCTAGAGAAACCTTGGAGGTTTTATGGGGTTTCGACGGGAGGGAAAATCTTTGAGCTTTGTTTATCGGCACAAAGCTTACATCTTGGGTTTTGTATGGTTCTTTTGATTTTGTAATAAAGAGAGCGTTTGGGGTTTACTTCGTTTGTGATTCTTTACTATAATATCATAATAACTGGGCTTGGAAGATATAAAAAAAAAAAGGGAAAGCAAGTTTGTTTACCTCTGGTTGTAGCATGAATCTTATGGAAGTACTGAGGTTCTCAACATTGAGCTGAGCTATCGGTATTGGCGCAGGCCCAAGTCCTTTCTCATAGATCCTGTCACCCCAGAAGAACTGATCCCCAAAGAATGGCACGATCGTTGTTGGACACTGCAGACACAAATGGAATGAACAGTAATAGGAACCATTAGGTTTTATGAGGTCAAGAAAACTGATAAAGATTCAACCACAGGACATGTTGGTGATCGGTATGAAAGTCAGAAAACCAGATTCAAAATTAAAATTATTTACTCCTGCTTTTAGTCCAGTCGCTGTGGTTCCAGCACCACCATGGTGAATCTTCATATCCACAACACAAGAATGAGCCTCGATTAGAAGATAATATCTTCGGAGACATAAGTGTAGTAATACAGTGGGAATCTAAAAGGGCTTACCACAGCCGAACATTGAGGAAACAACCAATCGTGAGGACAGTCCTCCAAGAGGAATACATTTTCAGGAACTTCAGTAGCAACTGCAAAATGTTAGTTGGTAAAAATGTATCCTGAATCCGTAAAAGCAAGAAGAAAACCAGTTCAGGCACACAGAGTCAAAACAGAAGGTACAGAAGCTGCTTACGGTTTCCAAGGCCACCCCAACCTCGATCAACTATCCCTCTCTGTTCTGTATCTCTCAGTGTTTCCAGTATAATGTCCATCATTTTTTTTGGATCATCAAGAGGCTGGTTGTGTAAAGGAGAAGAAACAACAAAGCAACAATACTGTGAGCTGAAGCTAATGCATCATCAGTTAAACAAACAAGACGGACCAGGACCACAATTTGGGAGATAAATATATCGATCAAATACAGTTCATGCGCTTCAAGTTGATACAAGTGCTGCAAATCAACGATTTCGATTTGACGCTTAACCAATACTACCAAGATTCACTGTCAACACTATGTCCTATCACTGAATATTACCAAAGAGAGGAACACATTTTCTGACTATTAAGGGTCTTCGGCTTACCATGCTTCCAAATCCAATATATATGGGCGGTGATCCTTTTTCTATCCAATGGGTAAACTCTTCGCGAGGTTGGTACTTTGATCCAAGGTTCAGGAAACAATAGCCAACAACATCAACCAAAGGACCCCAGTCTGCATATAAGTCGAACAAAAGCATAATCTTTCAGATATCTATCAAAGAAAAGATAAAGAGCTGAGACTCAAAGAATATTACGCATCCAAAATTTGACAACGCATTATGGTCTAGCCATAGCCAGAAGATATAATGAGCTTTGAGACCAGAATGAAAGTACAATGCAAAATGGTAGCAAGGAAACATATGATAAACCTCAGCGGAGTAGATGTACTGGGGATGCAGCTGTGCTCTTACCACTTGGTTTTGGCACAACATGGGGACTCCACATGTAACCAGTAGGCAAGTGCGAAATTGAGCCATGGTATGTGCTGAAATATGCGATAGGTGCAAGGTTTAGCTTCCTCTTCCTAAAATCATTTATATATGTCCTTATGCTCCACCATACCATCAGATCAACAACTATATATGATAGCTGAGACAAGAAAATGTTGTGAAAGAATCAGCCTCATAATGCTTTTAACCATTTTGAGAGGGTGGATAGTCATACGAAAGAACCAGTTAAAGGCTGCACTAAATAATAACATTACCCAATATGCAGCACTTTGAGAAACACGCGCCAAAGGGTGGGGAAATTCATGGGTTGGCCTGCCTACAGAAAAAAGGATGTAAGAAAGCATGAAAACAAATAACACGTTTAGGCTGGTGTACGAACCTTGAGATTAAAAAGCAAAGAAGTCAACTCACGTCCACGGCATTGTGAAAAAAATGTGAATTGGTACTCCAAGAGCTTCGGCAACATGCACATGTCCTGCAATTAGAACCAAAAACATATCATCAGCTTCCAAGGACTAATGGAAACAACCAAGTAAATATGCTAAAGAAAAGTTAAGAAACAATGAGGTGCTGATGAGTAAAAACATTGTGAAGTCGGTGAGGGACTTACCATATGCAGGAGGATTTGCAATTATTGCTTGAGCTCTGAAAGAGGTAGCAGTTTCCATATCAGGCTCTATGCATGCCGGAAGAAGAGACTCTATAATTGCCTTCAACTGTTTTCTCTGTTTTGATATTTCAGAAGGCCCAGAAGGAATGAGACCTTTATTTCTAGCCATATCTACATTCAAAAATACTCATAAATGTCATTTTAATGATATATATCCACATGAAGAAAATTTCTGACAATTTATCTGTGTTTCCACATTAGGCTTTCATCAGAAAAGAAAAAAGACGAGAAACAAAAAGATAAATGAATCATTTAATGGAGGACTCTTACATGCAGCTAACTCTCGGGGATCACCACCCAAGGGATAGAACTCTACTCCAGCAGACCGTACAAAAGAGCGGAAATTTGCATGAGTTGCCAACCTAACTCGATGACCAAATTCCTGCAACGAAAAAATTTATATATCTAACTTTAATTTTCTCAATGCCAATGACTAATCCATTCAAAATGTCTCACTAAGAATCTCGGGATCCCTATTCCCTACCTCTAGCGAAAATGAGTCAAGAACATATATGAGGAAGAGATGAAGAAATCAAACTAAATTAAAAAAAAACATGGTATAGGCACATGCCAACACTTGGACATGAGCCTGTTTAATGGCACAATGCTTCCCTCTATAAATCTTAATCTTAAGTTCATGATATGATACAAGGAATGAGAAACAAATTTAAAATTACCTGGAGGCGCTTTGCCATAGCCAAAAATGGCTGCACATCACCTCGAGTTCCAACCACAAGTATAGCAATTTTTAACCTGGGAATGGATCTAAAGGACTCCGTAAAGGACTTTTCATATGTGATTGTAGACTGCCCTTTTGTTGGCTCAAACTCCAATAACTCCGATACCGGAGTACCGTTATCTATAACTTCCACTCTCCCGTCATTTTGTATTCTGACTAGCTCAACAATGAGTTTTTGCTGGAACCACAAGATATTATTAAAAAGGAATCATGAGAGTATAATAATGAATTCAGTGTACCGCATCTGAGAAACATATCCTAGTGATTCTTACAGCACAAAAAGAGAATCTTCACTTGTTAATATCCAAGATTAATACCATGATGAGGCAATTGGCAATAATAACCATTAACAAAATGTATGTGGATAAATGTTCTTCTTATGTTCATGCTCCATTGCCATAGAAACAACTGGATACATGAGCGTTTAGTTTCCTACCTTTTCTCGCTCCGATAATCTATCCAATTTTAGATTATGACTTGCAGGAGACCCTTTCTCTGTCAAGGACCGAGAGTACTTAATCTCGTTGTCATCGACTAGCATATCACCATAGAGACCAACTGGTGCAGTTTCGCAGTGGTCTAGTCCTTCAAGAACAAACAATCTTGATCAGTGGTTATGCTCTATTTCAGAATACTGGTAACACGACGGAGAAAGTAACAATGGACAAAGTTAGTTAGAGATCCAAAGTCCTGTTGCAAAGCTTGGTGAATTATGCAGATATAACATCTTGTTCAGAAAGTGGAATAACACAAGGTTGAATAGAGGAGAGGACTAACCCCTACGCCAATCAGAAGAAAGACCAGAACCTTCAGGAGCAGTCTCTACAGAACCAGATGTTTCCAATAAACTCGCTTTCTCGCTATTTACACCATTATCTTCATCAGAATCATCCTTCCCAGACCTGATCCCGTCTTCTAAATTTTGAAGTGGATGATCAAATACATTACTCGCCATCACCTTTACAAACTGAATTCAACTAAACAGCTGCAGCAACAAACCTACGTATGGATCAAACTCCACAAAGGAACATCTATACACTCACTAAATTTCACTAATCTAATACACACCACAGACACATTTATTCAATCATAGAGATGCAAATGGCTCTCCTGGCAAAGGCTGTATGCGGCGAATCAGAGCTTAAAGCACCGACCAGTCAATCCTCAGGTACAGAAAGTTAGCTGCACCTTTATACACCAAAAGCAAATTAATATATTAAAGAAATCGAAAAAAAGAAAGAACTTTTCTTATCTCAACCGTTTCATATAAAACGAGAAAACGCAAGAGAAGATAATGGAACAAAAGGGTCTCACGTTTAGCGCGAGAATGAGATTACCCACCACGAAAGTATCAAGCTTTACTTGCAGAACTCAAACTATAACACAATTCAAAAGCAATTTACCCAAAATTTAATCAAAATCAAGAAAGAAACACAATTTCCAAGTAAAATGCAACAATTGAATCAACCATCATCGAGGGTTTCATCAAAACGGACGAAAAGATTGTTCCTTTACCTGAGTGAATAGGAGAGAAATGGGAAAAGGAGAGAAATTGATTTGTGGGTATCTCTGTGGAAGAAAGATTCTTTCTGGGGAATTCGTGGAAAAAGAGATGATGATGATGAACAGAAAAGAAACTTGAAGCTTCCAAAGGGTTTGGAGACTTTTGAATCAACCAAATGTGGTGAGACCGCCGATGAGATAGATTTATTAATAATTGCAGAAAATAATAAATATCAATGAATCCATCATTAATGTATTTAGCCTATTAGAGGATGATGACACCGAAACAAAAATTAATTGATTATATGAATTGGTGATTTGGTGTAATTCTAAGTCACTAAGATACTACGACTTTTCGTTGTCAAAAAAAACTCAAAATGCTACTTTTTCTTGCAACCTATCTGACAATCCATTAACCATGCCTCCAAGTTACATTGTTGCTAGAACTATGTCGACATCAATAGTGTGCTATTGCTCTCAACGGCTCAGATTCTCGTTGAAGAAATCATCTCGAGTAATCTCTGAAGAACGTATTGTTTTGAAGATTTTAATGCTCTATGTTCCAGTTTGGCTCCGACAGTGGCAGGTTCGAGTCTCCCCGTTCGTTTTTTCCGGCTTACATCTACCGGTTTTCATCTTCACTGCCCACAGTATGAAACATCACAAAGTCACAATCTAGCATTGTGCGCATTCTGATTTGGCTTCTGATTTCAATGAAAGTCTTTGTGCTTTTTCGGAAAGTTTTGGACCTTAAGGATCTCTTTTACCCAAATTCCTCCACAAATGAGAGACATTTGGTGTTAAATTCTTCTTTTATGGAGAGATCAATTATTCTCCCCTCCTCATGTATGGAGAGAACCTTCCCATCAAGTTACCTTCTTTGGTTTCCAGCTTTTAGGCCGAGTAATTGGTTGAGTATCTTAACCGTATTACTATCTTGTGTAGCGGTCCGTTTAGGACTTGAAGATGTAGCGTGTTTCGCACTGGTGAACCCGAGGTTATGGGCTCCCTTTTAATGTCACAATGGCAATGTCAAGTGACCAATATACTCCCCCCGAATTGTTCGAGGATGTGCCTTCGACTCTCCAATATCTCGCTTGTGGCAAGATGCTTTCTAGCTCATGTATTCTAGCTCTTTTGGATCTACAGTTGTACTATCTTGTTTATCTATCTTTTGCATTTTTGAATGCTTTATCCTTTTTTGTACTACTAAACTTAGAGTTCTTTGAACTCCTATCTCGTCGCTTTTGATATTTTGAATGAAATCAAAGTGGTAGACAAAAAAGAAAAAAAAAATATTCAATATGTTTCCATACCGTATCACTACCACATATATTGTGATTTATCTAACCAATAACGAAAATAGAAAATTAATAAATTTTAAAAACAAAATTAGAAATTTTTTATAACCAGTTTGAAAAAAATTAATGAGTAAATCTCAAATTATAATTGAGTATATATATATATATTCCTACCTCTTCCCTTTAGTCACTTCGCGAAAAGCACATAACTTCATAAAAATCTCCTTACCGAATAACATCAACTTCATCACATGATTCACATACCACCATGGTCGACATCTATATCCATCATAAGTTTATTTACACATATTTCAGTGACAAATCCACTATAGTTTTAAAAAGGAAACTTTTCAAACTAAAAACCTTTAGTTTGATGTAATTTACATACCATGTAAACAAATCCTATGGTTTTACAATGATAAGTTATGGGTAAATAAGTAATATGACAATTTATGGTATCTTACTTGCCACTAATGTATATCCTAACATTCGTACACTTGCAATTAAACCGTAAATAAGATTATTGTGCCCAATAATAAAATGAAAATAATTAATTATGTCAATCCAAAGATTACGATGGCTGTTTTCTCTTGATTTTTTATATAACTAATGAGCTAAATATAACTTAATATTATTATATATATTTATGTTTAAAAATTTACAGACACAAATAACCCAATATTATCCCCATAATTAAAATTTTAAAATATATCTTAAAATTCATAGCGAAAAACATCAACTAGTACAATGTTATCTCCATAATTAAATCTAAAACGCCCGGATTATTAATATCATACGACACCTTCATCTCCGACTGTTACTTTTCCCCATGGTTTTCATATTTATAAAACAAAATTCTTCAAATGAAAACATATTTCAAAATGTCCTATTCTTGATTTTGAATCTTTCCAAGTGAATCAAGAGCCTCAGTGCGGCTACGAACAATCTGGTGAAAGACATCCCTCACTTTCCTATCAAATGGATCCAAACCATCTTTCATAGCTTCACACACATGCATCAATTCTTGAACTCTCTCCTTCACCTCTAACCCTTCCTCATCTGTTAATGAGAAATGATCTAAATCAATCAATTCACTTAACATTCTTGAGCTTCTCTCGATTTGAATAATCTCTCTAAGTAGTCCACAACCCTTTTTCTTTTTGTCTCTTTTCTTTGATTCCGCCATGATCTTATCATGCAAGGACATGACTGGTACTGCCCACTGGAAATGCCTAGGGAAATAGAAATGGACATGTAAACCACGGTCTTGGCAAGGTATGGCTGCGACAAGAACCCATGTTACAAACAACAATATTGATGTCGTTGTATAGACCGTGAGGGCTAGACCATTAGTAGCCATGACATCGCTGGCTCGAGGCGTTGCTAAGTTATTTCCAATGCCTTGCAACTGCCTAGCGGCCGACCATGACCGGGAAACGCTCCAAGAAAGTGACCTGATATAGCCACTGTGTTGATTATGGTCTTTGTTGCGTGTGAAAGAGCGGTTACGGTGGGCCAATGTGTTAGAACAGTCTTTCTCATCTAGCATTCCAATCGCCAAATCAATTAAAGCTTTCTTTGCACGCTGGATTTCTCCTTCTCTTAGTTGTTGGCTTTGGCTCGTGTCCAAAGCGGATATTACGATTTCAATTAGTTTCTGCCACTGTCGGATTTGCTCGATGCCATCACGGATCGCATTACATACATCAAGAGCCTTGACACTCCTCTCGAAGTAATCTTTTATCAATCGGTTCATTGGCTGTTTAAGGAGCTGAGACTTGTGGTTGAATATTATAACTCGGAAATCTTCTTGGCAACAAAGAAATGAATCAAGAAGTTTCCCTATCCATTCAAGTGAGAGGATCTCATCATCAGCCGCGGAGGCATTAAGATCGATGAATTTTTCCGCAACTTGTCTTTGAAAAGAATCTAACTCCACCTCCATGCTCATAGGCTCGGGGAAGGCTGTTGGATCCATTAAGTGCGTTTGGTCCCGACTCAAACTAAGTAATGACCTTCCAAACGAATATTCTGTCTCCGGCATCTTTGTAATAGATGAAAAGTTGGTTTCGAGAGATAAATTTACCTTAGGAAGAATGTGGTATTGAGTATCAAGGAGAAGGGATTTGTAGCATGTTTAAATGTTCGTTAGTCTTTCTTTTTTTCTCCTATTTCTAGTAAATTCAGTTTCATCTTTGTTTTTTAACCCTTTAATTTGCAGTTTATGGTTACAAATAAAAGAAGGGACTAAGTATTCCTAAATTGAATGGAGGGAGGTGGATGTTTTTGAAAACTATTTTTATACACTAATTTCATATTGTTAAACAAATTGTTATTTGTAAGATTTTTTTTGTTTTTTTGTGTTTTTTTTTAGAATAAATTAGCATTGTTTCCCTATATTTGTTATGAAAAGTTTATTGTTCGTAATGACAATATATTATACAGTAAATACATAATCACGTGGATGTGCAATCAATAGATACATTACAATCTAAAACACGGTCTATGTTGACAATGTAGCATTCTTATGTTCATTTGTGAAATACGTACACGAACTAATACCTTGTATAAATTATTCAATTACCATTTAAATTTTATATATATATAGCCAAAAACAAAAAGTATACAAAACAACTCAAAAAATATCTAAAAGGACATGTATGATGGTATACAAACATCTTTTGAGTACTGGTTAATATTTGATGACTATAATATCCAATCCCAAAGTTAGTATGATGTGTCTAGTGGTTCCCGTGTGTAAATTTAAACTTGATTTGATTTTCCAAGATTTAAAAAAAAAATGAGATTACGTTCTTGACTTGAGTTTTTATTTTATTTTATTTGTGGATGTGTATTACTATGAGGCTAGATATAGCTATTTGTGTGAGTGTATGAAAATGATTTCCTACTGTTGAATTGTTTTAAGGATTTTTCCTTTGTATTCAATTTTAGGCCGAATTAAGCTTAATTATAGAAAATTAGAGATAGTGGGGGATATTTGTTGAAATAAATGTGATTTGGTCATCTTGGTTTATAGACAATATTAATACATGCATGTGTTCTCTTGCATGGATGCGATTAGGTTTCTAACATGTATATGCAAGATTAGATTTCTTTAAGAGAATTTAACTTAATTAGTTTAACAAAACCATTTAATCTCTTACTCTCATACGCCCTCTCCAACCACAAATTCTCTTCCTTCCCTTTTGATCACCACCGTCCACCATGATCAACTTAAAAGCGCCATGAGCCACCAACTATTTTCCTTTCCCGATTTGATTATTTGATCTTTCAAAACGTATTAAGCCTCCAAATTTTTTATCTTCTTCATCTCCCTTTGATTCTATGTGAAACACCATCTCTTGAAGCATTTATATCAGCCAACATCTTGCCATGAGACCCTCTTAAACTATTTTTTTAAACCACACATTAATTAAAAATTCTGATTGGTAGTCCAATTAGGAGGAAAAGAGTTTACATAAGAAATTTCATAAATTAAAAATATAGAAGTTTTGGCTAAACGATTAGCATGGAGATTACAAGAACGAGAAATACTTGACAGCGAGAAAAATAGAAAATTAAATCGGAGCAAACCAACCTCATCGAAAAGATTGGAGAAAGCGGACCAATTCTCTGGGGAGTGCACCATTGAGACTAACTCTGCACAATCTTTTTCGAAAACTTGACAATTTATCTTTCTTGATAGATAGTTCTTCATAGCCCATATTAACGCTTCCATCGCCGAGTTAAGAGGCGAGAGGCTCCTCCTGTGACACTTTGCCCCTAAAAGTACCACATGTGCATCCCCCTGAATACAAATTCAACCTAGACCTATAAAGGGATCGTTTGATTTCTACGAACCATCAATCTGACACCGAATTAATTGAGAAGGCATTCCCGGTACTTCTCTTTCCTCTACCTCTCCCACATGACTCTATTGAGCAGCCTCACATGCCAACTGTTCACTTCTAGCATGACTTAATATTTTTAAAGGCTCCGATTGAATACCTTGAAACACCTTATTCTTTGATTTCCATAAAAACCAAAGTATCCATGAAATATTACAAACATGATCTTCTTTTAGGTTGGAGGGTAATCTCCAAAATAGAAAATTCATGTTAGAGAGTATAGAATTCGTTGGAAAACTATCTGGTATCAAGGGAATGGAGGATAACTCCCAAGTTTGCAAAGATGACGGACATTCAAAGAAAACATGATTTATGGTTTCCTCTGCCACCCCACATCTTTGGCAAGTGTTATCACATCTAATTCTACAATGAGTTAAACCTGAAGTAACCGCAATAGAACCTGAGACTATTTGCCATAGAAAATGTTAGAGCTTTAGAGGAGCTCTAACCTTCCATGCTTGAGCCTTTAGAGCTATGTAGTTTGGACCCCTTTCCTCTACCGATGTCATTGCATGAGGTTTTCGGTAACCTGATTTGACTGTATACTTTCCAGATGTTGTGTAATGTCATAACAGACGATCAGGTCTATAAGTTTAGCTTATGGCCATTCCCCTAACAATTTCTATGTCTTATGGATACATAGATTCTTGAAGTATAGGTGAGTACCACTCCTTTGTAACTTGGTTAATTAAATGAATCACCTTTAAATTTGGATGAAGACATTTGCCACGACCAGTTGTTGCTCGTGGATTCACGTCTAGTATCCAATGATCGTGCCAAACTGAAATATTATATCCTGAACCTAGACCCCACCGTGCTCCTTTTACCACAAGTTTATTTGATGAGAAATACTCTTCCATATATCCAAAAGAAGGTGAATATGCACTACAAGAAAATAGTGGTATTGCAACATAATTTTTGCAATGATCATATTCGTTAAAATTTTGTAACAAGTTATGCCATATTTTTGCAATGATAAATGCATGTCACAATTTCATTACAAGTTTATTGCAAAATAGTGACGAAAGTTTTCATTGCGATTTTTTGTTACAAACTACCAACATTTTTACGACATGCAAAAATATCTTACAAAATTTGTAAGAAATATTCAACGATTATGAGTTGTGGCTATTTTGCAAGAAAATTATAGTGACAAAATATGTGACACTTTTGTCATTGTATTTACAACATTTAATAACTCTTTTGCAACATATATGTTGTATAAAACTTACGTCTATATACATATATCTATTCACATGTTTTTAACTCAATTACTAGATGAAACATATTTATTGCATATTTAACATTAAGGTACACATAATATTATTTGGTTAATTAAAATTTATGTGCTCATTCTTTATGTTATGGCTAGTAGTTAATGGGGGAGATAGAAAATAATTGTATAAGGGTAAAAATTTTAGCTAGTTAATTTAGTATCTATTATTTTATTTTTTTGTTATGAAATTCAATGGTCATGAATAAAATGTGTAATCACAAGTATAGTAGGTAAAAAAAATGAATTAAATGGGTCAATTGATGCTTAGAACATAAGTTAAGGGTTACCATAAACATTATAAACAATTTCACCAAGTTTAAATTCTGAAATATAGAAAAATTCAAATATTTATAAAATATATGGGACCCCCCTATCACATTGACATAGTTTCGTTCCTAATTCATTATCTAAACAAAATAATAAATATTAAAATATGTAAAAAGAGAAAATATATAGTGGAAATCTCGTTGCTATCGTTTCATTTTTTACAAAGTATATCTCCTATTAAATAAAATAAAATTTACACCACCTGTCGTTATCTTTAGATCTAGAACTTCTTTATAAAAAAGAAGAAGATAAGAAATCAGTGAAGATTACAGAGGAAGCGATTTAGAAGTGGGAGAGTGACGAATCTTCCGCTTCAGCTTGTAATTAGATAGGATTCATCAACTGAGCTGAAATCGCCACAGCATCTTCACCACTCTTTTGCTTTAAGCCATAATTCTACAAGAATTAAGGTAAAAAAAATTTCCATCTCTATTTGATTTTTGATTTAAGATGGTTTCCTCTTGTTTAAGTTTTTGGATTTACTCTGTTTTTACGTTTCCTTGTCGTACAAAGATGTGGGTTTTCATTAGATTAATTCATGGATTGGATGTTCGCCACTGTTTTTACTGTGAAGAATTCCCTATATCAATCTGATTGTGATGTCTATATCAAATGGTTGAAGAATTTCCAAAGATCTTAGATCAAGTATATCATAAGGGAAACGAGTCTAGTTTGTTTTGTTTGAATTTCACTTCATAACCAAAGCTTATTGTTAATGCTTTCACTTCATGTATATATAGTTCTGCGTTTTGATTAAATTTTATTGCGTGTTTGCAGAAATTCTTGATTTCTTAAATGTCTTCAAGTAATGATGATAATGCTTTGAGGCAATGGATGTATGCAAGAACGGATCCAACAACCAATTTAGTCTCGGATAGCAACAAATTAATTCATTGTAAATTTGTAACGATATTTGCTATACATTTTATGTGGCAATAATTTGTAAAAAAACAGAGTTGCAATCATACGTCACAATTATACGACAAATTTACTACAAAAATAATGTTGCATTAATACGACATATATAACAAGATGTCAATTCATTGCAAATTTTGCAATATATGTGCAACAAAGACGAATTTGCAACACTCAAATAGCAACAATAGAAAATGTGTCTCAATTTTATTGCAATCTCATATTTGCAACAATATATTGATTTTTTGCAACAATTTTCTGTGTTGTAATACTACTATTGTCTTGTAGTGATGGTTTCTTAGCATATAAAGGATGAACATTCTTAAAGTACTTCCCTTTCAACACCTGTGATACTAGAGAGTTTGGATATTGAAGTAGTCTCCAGTATTGTTTAGCTATCATGAGTGTATTGAAGTTTTCTAAAGAGTGGAACCCCATTTTACCTTTTTATTTAGGTTTATACAATTTTTTCTATGCCACCCAATGGAGACCGCGGTCTTTTCCATTGTAACTCTACCAAAAATTTGAGATAGTACTTGTTAACTTTATCGTTAACTCTTAGAAGAATCTAAAACATAATATAACATAAGTTGGGAGAGCCGGAACAACTGATTTTTAATCAAAATCTCCTTACCTCCTTTAAATAGAAATTTGGCTCACCAACCCTCTTAACCTACTTTAAATCAAAGAATTTTAAGATTCAGCCAAATTGTAAGCTTTTTTAACCAAATAACCTCGTTAGATCGTTTCTAATGTAAAAATTATGTACGATCTTGTAAGAGCTTCGACAAAATTCATTTAATATAGGACCGATAAATATTGTTTTATCCTATTGATTTACCTTAGTAATTTTACAAGTATGAAAACTAGGTTAAAACAAAAAATAATTATGTTCTAGCATCATAACGTTTTCTGACAGTTTGTCTTTCGATAGAAAATTTTAAAAGTTCATTAACTAAAGGACCATAATCTAAAGACTAAAGACTCTGGTCGATCGTGTTGACTAAGTCGTATTGACAGACAAGGGTCATAAGGTTCCAGGTAAAGGGAGCAAAATTAGGCACCTCCGGCCTCTGGGCTCAACCCACTGTTAGGAAACCTATCTTCCCAAGAAAGTCGTGTTGACCATCGTATTGATAAACCAGAATACTCAGCTAAAGAAGATAGACAGAATCGCGACTTACGAATGAAAGAAGGAAATCAGGGCTTATGAAGATGTTAAGAAGTCTAGAAAACGAAAACGGTTTTAGAGAGACATTTAGAGAGAGAAACTTAGAGAGAGGTTTTTATGAAATTATATTATGATTTCTTACAATGGGGTTACACACATATTTATAGGAGAGGATTGGTGCGCGCTGACACAAGCGCTTACCTCATTATTTATGCGATTACATCATCGCTTATATCACTATAATTATGCATGCGTTGACAAAAGCGCTTACATCATTATTTATGCGATTACATCATCGCTTATATCACTATAATTATACATATTTGAGTAATTAGGATTACTTACTTAATGATCCATTTCGAAGCTGATGATATGCTTGTCACAGCAACCATACCTTTCTCCTAGACACTTGTATTCCACTTCTGGTTCCTTAAAACTTTTCTGCGAATCCGTATTGATGTTAAACATTTTTTCAATTTTCTCAATTTCATCAATACTCATGGCGTCATCAGGGAGTTGTGCATCTTGAAAATATTCCGGCGGGCAAGTCAGAGACAATGGTTCTTGCTTTGAGAACTTTGGTTTATCTAACCTGCCTTCTTGCTTCATCATGAAATATTGCAGATCTTCATCATGGCTCATCTGACAATCAATTGGATAATAGGTCCAATTTGGGTTGAATGGCACATGAAATGTTTGCCTAGCATTGTTGAGACGAAATGCATGGATCTGGAAATCTTCATACGCCTTAACATCATGGATATTGAAATCCGGACGAACTCCTCTCTGGTAGTCGTTGTGATGAATGAGAGTAGGCAGTGCATGAATCTTGTTGGATTTTATGTTGACTTGGACAGGTCGATGGAAGAAATAAATTGTATGAGGATTAAAAAAAGGATTGAGACTTCCTTGACCTTTCAGCTTCTTGAATGGCAAGCTTGTCGCTTTCACTGATCTCCGTAATTTTCCGCTCCTGATGCTTAATGGTGCAAAGCATGTTAAAAATGTCGAGAGACAATCTTTCTGACCTTGCTGGGCATTGATGTATTGATATAGCCATTGTATATCAAAAGTAACGCCTATAATGTAGACTGAGCAGAGATACCAGAGGAAACAGAGAACTTCTTCCGGTATATTTGTATTCTCGATTCATAGAGGTGAGCGAACGGATAATCTGGATGAATCTCCATTAGTGCGAAGTAATGGCAATTGATTCCATGCTTTGAAAGGAAAATTGACTGGTACTTGAAGATTTTCTGCTGAAGATGCTCATGCAAAGTATTCACATTAATTAGCTGACGAACGTCTTATGGCATGTTGGCTTCGAAGTCATAGTAGCCTTTACCGAATGCAGAGGAACTTGCCATCATGTGTATTTCTTTTAGTGGGTTTTTACTGAGAATGTCGGCAAGAGTGTTCTTTGTACCTTTTAAATAGAAGGATTCGAAATCGTACTTGGAAAACCATTCGCTCCATCGTATAGCTGCTGATGCGGGACCATCTTTTGCTTGAATTGTAACATCTTTGGAAAAGAAGACGTATCCATTTCGATGCGAAATTTATGTCCTATCATATGGAACTCGAATTTCTCAATAGCTTTCTTGACCGCTAAAATTTCTTTGAACGTGGAGTGATAATGCATTTCCGAATCTTTAAAGCGCCCACTTTTATATCCACAGATTTGACGTTTTCTATTTATCTCGTCAAATAGTATGGCTCCCCAATATTTTTCACTTGCATCAGTCTGTAGAACACGTGTCCTCGAAGAAGGAATCTTTAAAGGCGATAGCTTCTGTATCTCTAGCTTTAGGCTTCTGACTGCTTCGGTGTGTCGTGTTGTCCATTACGGTGGATTCTTTGTCAACATCTTCTGGAGTGGTCTTGTCAGTTGCGAAAGTTACGGGATAAAGTCGCTTACATAATTGATTACTCCAAGAAACTGTTGAACTTGCCTTTTTGTGAGATTTTCTTCTGGAAAATCGAAAAGTGTTGTAGCCAAATGGCCTTGTGGTGCAAATTGTCCATTTGTAATTTGCATTCCAAGGAACTCAATGTTAGGCTGGGCTATGATCATCTTACGGGCTGAGAGCATAATTCCATATTGTTGTACTATACTCTGAAACCGCTTGAGAGATTGGATATGTTCTTTGACACTTGATGAAAACAGGAGGATGTCGTCAATGTATGTTAAAGTTGTATAGAGATGAGGCTTGAATATTCGTAACATCGCTTGCTGGAATAGAGATGGTGCAGTCTTGAGAACGAAAGATAGAAAATTCCATTGGAGATGACGATTTGACAGACAAAACGTCGTCTTGTACCTTTCTTCCGGACTAGCTCCTAGTTGCTAGAACCCCGATTTTAGATCAAATTTGGAAAAGATTGTTGCCCCTTGGAGATGTTGAATAAGTGTCTTTTTGTTTGGCAGAGGGAATTTGACATCTTGTAGGTATTGATTTAAAGGCTTGTAATCAATAACTAGTATGAGCTTTCCCCTTACTTGTTCTGCTTGGTTGTTGACATAAAACGCTTTGCATGCCCATGGAGAATTTGTTGAAGAAACAATTTCTTGACGTACTAGCTGATCACATTCTTCATTTGCTTGTTGCAAAAGTGCAGGCGGCATTTCCGCATGACATGCTTTTGTTGTAGTGGTATGCACGTTTTCTTTGAAGGGTAATGACACAAAAAACTCCGTATTTAACCATAAAGGTTTGTTGCATTTCTGAAGGAAATCTGTGTGAGACTCAGCACACGAAATTATCGTAATTTCATCTTTAATCCTTCCGAATTCTGGAGGCGTAGAATCGTCAATCGTGAATAGGCGATGAATCGTCGTGAACGTTTTGTAGAGATTCTTCCATCTTATTCCTCGAGGCTCGATTGAGATGTCGAAATTCTTTTTCAATGCATAATATGCATCCCATCCCAATATCAAATCTTTTCTAGGTGTAGATGAGCCTAGTACTTTGGTTGTAATCTGACGTCCTGGGAAGAGCTCTATGATAATTGGTTTTGATTTGAGCTTTATCATCAACGATCCAGAGTTTGCGACCGTGAACTCCTGCTGGTGAGGTAACCACATGGATGACGTAAGAATTTTAGGATTCATTATTGTCTTATGGGCGCCTGTGTCTATAAACGCGATAACATGAACTGGATCTTCTTCATGTTTTGGATCAAAGATAGTCACCAGCAAGTTTGGTATTTGTATCTCATCTTGTCGTGGTACTTGCGTGATTTTGAATCAGCGTTCATCATCCTCTTCATACGATGATTCAGAGGAATCGTCAGAATCTGAGTAGCCACAGATTGCTTCATTGTCGTCACTATCATATGATAGAACTGACTCAAGATCATGATTGTTGAGATCGATGTCAGGGGCAATCTTGGATATCGAACTGATAAGATATTGCTTCTTCTTCTTAGACTTGTTTGGATATTTTTTTGCAAAGTGTCCTTCCTTTCGACATAGAAAACACCTTGTTGTTTTCTTGAAACTTCGTGTCTTTCAGAAAAAGCGTTTGCGTCTGAACTTGTTAAAGTGTCTTTGAAATGTCCTTTGGAACCTCCGCGGTTTGCCTCTTACATCACACAAACAAGACTTCTTCGCTTTCGAACATTTGATAGATAGATCTGGTCTTGCACATATCATGGATAGTTGTTTTGATTTGTCCATGAATTCTATCCAAAACTCTTTTTGCTTATAAAGCTTGTCGAGTGTCTTGAAGACATATTGTTAAATTTGGCCGATAGAGATTTCTTCGACTGTTTGACCTTGATCTCTGATATATAACTTTGTTTATTGGTTCAGGTAATCATCAATGGAGGAGAGATAAACTTGCTTCAGGCTAGGGTTGTTGAGACCGATAAGCGCATAATATCTTCGTGTTTGTCGTTCAAAGTGCTTTGCCAAATCTCGTTTCTTTAGCGAACAATATTTGGCGTACCAATAAATTCTCTATGAGTTTCTCCCAGAAGCAACGGTATTGTTGTTTGATAAACTTGTTGTTGTCTGTAATCGCCAAGTGAATTCCACCATTCATTGAGTGCTCCAGACAATCGTGATGTAAACTGTTGTATGACGAGCTCTAATGGTGAGGTTAAACCTTCAGAATTCATCCACGCTTGAAATTCGTCAAGACGATCTTTCCATTTTTCAAAAGGAATGTCATCAATGTGAATGTCATGACTTTTGAAGTGAACTGCTTGGATGGCATCTCTTGTTGTTTGGAAGGCGTATAATTCATCTCATCATCGCTTGAAAGGACCTCGTTTATGTTTGGTTCATCTTTTGGTGTTGTTGATCCACCACCAATAGTGAACTGCTTAGGTAGAGATTCTTCATCAGAACTAGCGTTGTAGTCACTCGAACTTGATTCGGAGAAATGATTAATTATTGCGACCGTCTGAGAAGATTTATCTTGAGGAGTTTGAACGTGTGGTTCTTGCGGTGATTCAATAGATGATTTGCCCATGTGATCGAGCAGGCTGGACATTGAAAATTCAATTATCCCGATATATTTCCCTTTCTTCTTCGTATCGTCAGCAGATTCGTGACTAGAGGAAGAAGTGATAGTCGGTTTTTTAGTCGGATGGACCAAAAATTCCGATTTCTTTTGTCTTCGCGGTTTTGCTCATGTCATCCTTGTTTTGAAATTACTGACCGAAGACGTACCATAAATAGATGTGAAAGTTTCATCTGAAGATAAGAACCCTAGGAAAGAGGGTTTTGGCTTCTTTTCTTGATAACCAGAAATGAATCTCGGAGAGTAGGACCCTTGATACATAGGTATTCCTGATGGCATGCTTACAAAGGAAGTAAAGGATGTATCCACCATGTTTCGGTTTTGTATCATACTTTCCAGACTTCTTTGAAGATCTTTTACTAGTTTTTGAGGCTGGCCATCTCGGCTTCTTTGCTTCGAAACTGAGACGTATTAAGCATCATGTGTTGTGTCATAGTCATCATTTCATGGTGAAGACCATTGAGTCGGTCATGGATCTCTGTTATTGAGATTTGAAGGCTGCTTAATCTTTTATTGTAACCGTCAGCATGTTGATCAACCTTATGATTTATTATGGTTAATAACTGATTTTGAGCGAGCGCATTCTCCGTTTGCCAATTAAGGACCTTTTCTCCTTGACTTAGTAGATCTGGGCCTGATGAGTTGATGGTTCTTGTAAAGATCTATGGACTATGAGCGATATTGTTCCTGATGAAGTTTTCTGATGGAGGGAATTCTTGTGTTTGCATCATCATGATTTCTTGTTTAGGTTTCTTCCTTCTTTCCGAATACTGGACAATATAATCATATTTGTCATCACCTAACGGACCGACAATAGGATCGCCTTCGAGATACCGCTTGTAAAGAGGATCTTTCTTTTTCTTCCGTCTTTGCCGTATTTCTTCATCAGATTCATAAACTGCTTCTGTGCAAGCAGAGCATGAACATACATCAAAGTATTGATATCTGTTCTCATCCTTGAAAGGATATAGAACTGTTCCATCTTGACCAAAGAAAATTGGCTTGGGAATTTGTTCTTTGAATGGAACGTGTTCATCAATTTGTATAGCAAATTGGGTGAACAGCTGTTTTCGAAATGATGATGATCTTGGTTTTTCGAACTTGATCTTTGTCGTACCATCGCTTCGAGAATGAAAGCTGACGTCAGATGTTTGGACTAATGTCTAGGCTGCTTGATGTAATTTCTCATAGCTCGTAACCCATGATTCCGGTAATCGACGTAATAGTTCTTCATGAGAGACTTGTCGAGGAATTTGAACAGCGTTGGGTGCTTGCAAGGCGGATGTTACTTCAAGATATAACGCTTCATCAGATGAGGGTAGTTCAAGATCAAGAGCATGATCTTGGATTCGGTAGACGATCTGATGATGTAGGGTTGCGACTACACTTTTCTCTTGCATAGGTGCTCCAACTAGTTGCAATTGAACTTTGAGTGTCTTCAGTAGATTGGGATCTTGTAAGGAAACATTAAAGTTTGGAAACAGTGTTATAAATATTGTTCCTGCGTTTAATGTTGTCTGAACCGTCTCGATGCAAGCTTGTTGGTATGACTTTAGTCTTGAGTCGACTAAAGCTATTCGTGCTACAACTGGTAAACCTTTTCGAGCGTGTAAGGTCAGACCAATTCACACTACCCCAAAGTGTAGATGAGTATAGCCATGTTGTTGCCATAATCTTGGTAAATGCTCAGGTATGTTTAGCGAAATGAATTGTTGGTCCTCCGTGGCTGGAACTTGGCATGATGAGAACTTGCTAGACTGGACATATTCCATGATTCTTTTGCTAGACGATGGTCGAATGAGTTCGCGAACACCTTTAACTGAGAAAGCACTAGGCTTTTTAGAAAAGTATTCGTATGAATTTATAAGTGGAATAGCAGTTTCAAATAATTGATTTCCCGGAACATACTCGATTTCTTATAGGAAATTTATGCTAGACAAAGAAGATGAACGGTTTTTATTTTTTGGTAAAGTAGAAATAGCAAATTGAGAATCGACAGTTGAAAGATTTGAGATAGACATAATAAAAAATTGTTTTCAAAAACATTCAAAACGATCAATCAATGATTCTTTCCTTCATAACGTAAATCTTTGGCTCTAATACCATAATCTAAAGAGTAAGGACTCAGCATTTGACGCCAACTTCATTTTTTTTTTTTAAGATAAAAATTAAGAACCATAATGTTCAAGTTCACTAGCACACCAGATCTGATAAACAAAAACAAACAAGCCCTAGCAGAATCGATATCATATGCATCAAACGGTTCCTATTAATCTAACTCCATCTTATGTTGTAGACCATTGGTCTTTCTACTTTTATTCACATGCCAATTTAGTGTCAAAGCTGCTCAAGCAAATGGCAAAGGCTTGAAAGGCAGAGAGAGGATAACGATAGTCCATAGTGAACATATCCTTACCCACTTTCCCAAACTGCAGTATTATCTTATCATGGTCTGATGGCCCGGGCTGCTGTGCCGATGCCAATGGCAGTCCTCGTGGCCTCGTGGTCAATGCTCCAGCACCATTACCAGAACCAGGCTGAACCGTTGCAGCAGATATCAATTGGAAGTTTTTCACGGAAGCAACTGTTACTCTCCCTCTGAAGTTAAGGCACCAGCATTGCAACTGTTCATGCCACCTCGGCGGTTTATTTCTCAGTACCAAAGGCCGTTCCTTTCCTTGGTTATCCTCTTCTCCTTTTGGTCCAACAACGTCAGAGAACCGGGCGCTGCTGAAATATCCCGAGTGGTCGATTATCTTTGAGGAACCGATGCTGCGAAAAGATTCATCAAGGGAACGTTGCAGAAGCTCTGGTTGGCCTGGGACAGTGCCCCCGGGTTCTAGAGCCAAGGAGGGAATAGAGTGCATAATGCAGTGCATCCTACGAGGTCCACGGGTTCCAAGCACGTTCAGCTCATATGTAACCTGAGCTATGTTGTAACTTCCAGAGGGGACTTTGGGAGAGACTTTCTTGGAGTTAAACCTACGACTCCGGTTTGGTGGGGACAATGTCTTGCAACTGTTGTACGCAGAACCATATATGATGAATTTTGTCCCTAGAAAGTTAGACCTGAAAACGAAGTAAAACGACGATAGTCAAAATTAATCAAGAACTCAAGGATTAGTTTTTCTAATAATCTTCTACTTACCTCAGTCTGCCAATGTAAGTGTTGCTTGATCTTGAAATGTTTTCAGCATCCATTGATATCACATACTCTGTGTATGTAGTTCTCCGTGTGCGCTTCGCCGAGAGAAGAAACTTTCCACTTTCAACAAGTAAGGCTGTAACAGAGAAAATATGAGTTTCTGTTATTTTCAAGAACTTGATAAGTATAGAATCTAAACATAACTAAGACATATGTGTTCTACTACATTTCGAGTTCAAGTTATCAAACAGAGTTTACTGAAGCAGAGGTTCAGTAACCTCGACAAAGACGAATGACTTACCAGGACTAAGAGAAATGTAAAGGTGATAAGTCATATTAGTCTTGTCCCTTTTGATGAAGCATTGTATGGTTCCGTCCCTAGGCCCGGCCTGCACAATCAAAGAGTTGTCAGAATAACAAAGGTAATGTGTCGAATGGGAGTAACAAATAAGAAAACCTCACACCTGTTTCAATGAAACTGGAAACGTGAGTTTGCCTGAGAACTCAGGACATTTCACAATCTCTTTACACATTAATCTCCATGTCTTGCAGACACCAGCACAAGCAACAACTTGTTTACGGGCAGGCCACGTGCTCTCGCCTTCATCCAACCTTTTCATCACATCTCGTAACAGCTCAGCCGGCAAATTAGCCCAACGAGTGTTCTTGATTACAACAAGATCTTGATTATGTGTCTCAACCAATGCACCGTGAGATTTACTCCTCTGATAAGTCCCATTAGACACTCTCACTTCGAAACTACGTCTCGAAAAGCTTCCTATACTATCTCTAACATCACGAACAATGCTACGAAACGACATTTATCCGAATACCAAAGCTTCTACTTCACAAAAACGCTGCAAAAACATAGAAAAAAAAAAAACATTTTCTTAGTAAAATCTTAACATAAAGTTCTCAAATCTCTATGAGAAACATCAATTTAACAGATTATATATTTTGTGATTACACCAGAAGCTACCTAAATTATAATAAATGGGAATTATGGAAATGTGAAGACGAAGAAACACTTAGTAAAGTTTGGTGGAACTAACCAAAATCACCACGCAACCTCAATAAAAATTAAACTAGTTTTATTTTCCTTTATTTTGCACAACTTCTTGATACTCCTACAAGTATTTTCAAGAAAATCTATGTCTTTTGGTAACCGTACCAAACTTTTATCTAACCAAAGATTTCAAGAACACCAAAAAAAAAAAAAAAAAGCTTCCTTAGCAAATTCAACAAAGCTTCACTAACTTTATGAAAACGTTGAGACCTAAAGTTCCGATCTTTGAGTAGTTAGCAAAACAAAGAGATATAAGCTAAACCCATAAAGGCCAAGCAAAAAAATATAAAAAAAGTTACAGATAAGATAAACAAAGAACACAGATCAAAGAAGACAAACCCATGTCTAAATTGTTTTCTTTGGTTTGAAAGAATCTATGTCTCTCTCTCTCTCTCTCTCTGATCTTCTTTGCTGTTTTTTTTTCTCAGTTTAGCTGTATAAGCTTACCTTTTCTTGCTTGTAAAGAGGCGGATTTCAAGACTTTATCAAATACAGTACAATTTTATGAGCTTGTTAAGTGCTCGCCAACATTTTGTTTAGATTTTTATATTTGTAAAAAAGTAACTATGAATTAGTTAGGAGAAATTTTTTTTTTAATGACATTTGTTGATTTACCATTTTGGTTTAAAATTTTTAGATTTACTATTTATAAAAATTTAAACACACAATTTTACACATTATGTTTAGATTTATTTGGTTTTATTTATTTTATAATAAAAAATTTATAAATTTATTAATTTTGAAGTGACTAGCAAATCCAAAAAATTTTTAAAAATAACATTTAAGTGATAAAATGATATTTTCGACAATAATTTTTTAATTTATTTGTTAAAAGACATTGCACTATTTTGTATGATTTGGTTACCAAATACACGAGTACTCCATGGACGGTGGATTTATACTTGGGATGTGAGATAGATGCCAAAAAATGGCTAATTGTAGGCTTGTAGCCAAGGTGTTGAAGGGTCCCTATTAATTCTTTTTTTTTTAATGAAATTGTTAAAGCATGTAGAGAGACAAAGTCTTGTTACAATGATATTTTTGACAAGTAGGAAAACTAATTTAAACCCAAAAAAAAAGTATTCTAGAAATTAATACAACTAAATATGAGAATCTAATACTATTAACTGATAATCAATTTTTAAGAAAATAACTTTGAAAGTGTTAAATTATATTTAAAATGTCATTACAAAAAGGAAAATTTTAAGAAAGTCATTAAAGGTAAAAAAATTCATTATTTTTCTCTGTTTTTTATTTCCAATTTTTTTAAATGTTTGAATCGAACTATTTTAACAAACAAATTTGTTTTGTTGTAAATGTGTCTAGCAAAAAAATTGTTGACTGTTAAATATTTTCCTCGAAAAATTATTTGATTATAGAAAAGAATCGTTGAGCTACTCTTATTAATAGAGACAGAAATCGATATTATCTGATTGGTCAAGTATCTCTATTTTAAATTTCAAAAAAAAAAAAGTATCTCTATTCATCAACTCCTCTGCCGACTTGTAACATTCGAGGTTCCCCTGATTTTTGCTCAGCTCTAAATAGTTTTGGCCCAAATTATGTAACAGGTTGCTAGAATCGGATTGAGCCCAGTAGCCCAACATTTACCTTTGGTTGACTGAAATCAACTGGTCCATCCACATTTTTTTCAAAAATTTGTATTACAGAGTTTAGTTTTTGAAGGTGATAGTTAAGTAAGAAAACAATAAATTAGCGTCAGTTTAGGTAGTTACTCTTTTATTCTAAACTTTTTTGTGTTTGTGAATTACAAGTCTAATATACCCAATAGGTTATCCCATTATTTAATCTATAAAACACTACTTGAGTAAAGAGAAAACTCCACATTTATATTTACATTACATGAATGCAGACATTATTCATATGATAAATGACAAAAAGGAACAAAGATGTGGAATATGGGAGTAGCCAAAGTTAAAGTGTTGTGACTAGTGATGCGTGGAGACGCAGTCCTAGACGATAATAACTTCTTCTTTAATCTCTTTTTGGCTTTGCTTTTCACCATATCTTTGTATTTCTTCTTCTTTAGTTTTACCCCACAGACCAAGATATAGTCCACACACCAACAACACAGCCCCACCCACACTGCACGAGTTATATTCCCAAGTCCAAACACAAACATTCAGATTTCAAAGACATACATATATATAGATATGGTAGGAAATTATTTATTTGTTTTAAACAACAAACCTTCCAAGGTAGAGTGTTTCCTTGAAAAGGAAAGATGAGACGATGCAAGTAATGATGAGAGCTAAAGGAGTGTAGAGTGCAATGAATACTGGTCCTTTCTTCTCTATCGCCCATACTTGTAACCAATATGTGAGCCCAGTCACCATAATTCCCTATTTAATTGTGTTTTATCATTTTTTTTAATAAACTAAAAGAGGAAATTTAAATTAATATTCTTTTAGAGATTAGAAATGGGATTAGGTTAACGTACACAATAAGCCATTGAGAGCAGAGGTAAGTCAAATTCGATCTTCCAAACTGATGGATTTCTGTTCACCGCGACTGCCCAAACTGCGGTTTGTATGCAACTGAACAAGCATTGAAGTGTTACCAATCGCAACTTCGCTGGGTATTCCTTCATCACCTTGCTCTAACAACATAATCAATCAAAGTTGTTAAAGAACGTATTCTTCAGTAATGAAAGTTTTGACATAAAAGAGTTCGTTGAGTTAGTAGTCTCTATGGACATATAATCGATGTCATACCTATGTCACGTCTATAAATAATGGTGTACTTGTTTTTAGTGCCTCCGTACAAGCGACATTACTTATGATTGATATGATAATAATCTCAAAACCGAACGGGCCAATACCATTACCCCATTACCAACGAGTATGAAAGTGTGTAAACGACTAGTCGTTTTTCATATCATGGTGGAGGTCCAATAACGTAACATCGGAGACTTGCTTTACTCATATATAAATTAAGCGAAATTTTCAAAAATCTAATATTCCAGAAAAAAAATAATAAAATATATATATATATATATATATATATATATAAAAAATGATCAGATCTAAATTTATATGGGTTCATTTAAATACAGCTTAAATTTTTGATATTCTTAATAATTTTTTTTATATAATTTAAAGTATCTCACATAATAACAAAAAAAAAAGATGAACTATTCTACAAAAGTATGTATTTTTTTTCATATCACCCATGTATATGCATGTAGAAATGTTACTATATAATGTATAATCCATATCGTAATAGTGTTTTCCACGGTAAACAGTAATGAGATAAACCAATTATAGATAGAGGAAAAAAATTAAGGAGCAATGATTAAAAAATTAGGAAGCAACTAGTGAAGTGATGAAAATGAGTGAGTGTTCAGTGAGTGGCATACCTGCATGATAATCCACAAACACCAACAAGTATTGGCAGCGAGCATTGTGACTGAACCTTTTACAGAATTTTTGGTTGATGGAACGGTGCCGTTTGAGATGGTGTTGCTGTTATAGTGATTGATCAAACTTGGCCCTTTCATAAAAGCAAACACTAATGCGCCCAACATTCCAATTATCGAACCAAAGACTTTCGCCACTCCGTGTGACTTCTTCAACGTCACCGTCTCTAATCTTTTTTATTATATATATATAAATTTAGGTAAGATTCAGTGCCCCAAATTCAATTTATATAGTTCAAATTTTTGAGCAAATTATCAACTTAATTCTAGATATATGGTTCGAATTAAATTTTAGATAAATTGATTCTATATTTTCTTTGACCTACGTACATGGTTTGTTAAACTATACCCTATTAAAAATGTAGATAGTGTTGTTAAACTATACCAGACATAACTTTCTCGACTCATTGCTATTTTAACTAATATACTTGTGATTCCTTGCATGATATCAGAAATAGGGTCTAAACAGTTCTAACCAATAAAAAGAAATAAGAGTTGGTATGAGATGAATGAGCCAAAATAGGGTATTCGAGTACCCAACATCGAATCAGTTTGCCGCACCCATTCCTTTAACACTTTTCTAATATATATATTTAATGCTCGTTCTTTCTTTAGACAAATCTTTTGAGTCAAAACTCAACTCATAATAGTCAATTTGTTTTTCTCCTGCTTATCTTCATACAGAATTTACTTTTACACAAAGCAAAATAACAACTTGGTTATACTGTACTGCATAAAATAACCCATATTTATTAATAACCAATTATATTCTCGTTCACACTTGTAATTGCCATATGTTAATGAAATTAAATAATATGGGTTATCAATTTATCATATATGCTTTAAGAATATAAAAAGAAACAATAAAATAGATTAAAGTGATTCTGTTTTATTTTATTTTTTTAACGATTCTTTATCTTTTTATCAAGTATTATATAAAACTAAAATAAAGTATTATGCCCTCCGATCCCACATTAAAAAAAAATAATAATAATAAACAAAACGCAATCTTTGGATCAACTCAGGGCTTATATGAAAGAGAGACGCTTTTGTGTAATATACCTGAACAGGAGAGCCAAGACGAAGGTGATAGAGGGGATCGCGTTGGTGGTGGCTGCCGCAAAGGTGGCGGTCGTGTTGTCGATGGCCACATAGTAGAGGTTAAGACTCAGCGTAAGTCTAGATTTTTTTAACAGTATATATTGTTTTTGTTAGACAGTTAGTTAATAACTCAGCTCCAAGAATCAGAATTTCCAATTTATAGAAATTCACTAGTAATATATATATACCCGCATAAGGAGATAAAGAATATTTTAAGCAGCAAGACGAACGATAGAGGGGAGGACTTCGAGCTGCAAAACAACATAAATAATATGAGAATATGATATGTAGCTAACGGTTTATACTTTATACTAGTGTTATCGTTGCGTCATCATTTGGATTCAACATAGCATAACGCACGTTACTGATAAAAGAAAAAAGAAAAAAAAAAGCAAAATATGTGAAGAGAGAGTGATAAAAGAGATGAACCTTTCAAGGAAGAATGCGAAAGGGGACAAGGCAACAGCCGCGAAGGCTTGTCTGTAGAAAACAAAGACAAAAGGGTTGGTTCCTTGAGAGATGGCCACTTTCGAGAGCAATGGCATTCCTGCGTATATAATCTGTACGAATACCATTGCCATGTTGGCTTTATACTTCATCATCATCATGGAGTAATAGTGATATATGTTTTGTTTTTTGTTCTTTGATGAGGCTCACTTTGCTTCTCTCCCGCTATATATGCATTTGTGTTGGTGGCCACTTTAAAGATTTTCTCTTCTTTTTTAAGGTCACTGTAGCAGTACAGCTAATATGGACACGTGTACTTCCATTGAAAACGTTACAATCAAAACAGCTTCCACATCCATTTTTGTTTTCTCTCAAGATTAGTAATTTTATCTCCTCATAAAACTAAATTGCATGTTGCTTTGGAGTCTTTATATGTTATCCTTGTATCATATCTTCTAAGGTTTTCTCTATGTATGTTCGCTCTTTTTGGCCTCAGTCTCTGAACGTTTCTATGTACCCACTGGCTTTATCTCCTAAAGAATTTCGATCATTTTCGGTTATGTATAACTCAAACGCATTCTATTAATGAAATCTTTTACACGGAAAAAAAATAATTAAATTGCACATATTACTCCTTCTATCGGCGCATACATGTCAAAATGTGCTCTATCTATATCTAGTGAAACATAAGTACGTTGCAATTCGAACTTGCAAGTGGTTTAATTTAATTCAACGTTGATATGAATGAGTTTTAATCCAAGTAATAACAACAACAATAACACAATTTCGGTATGGGATCCCCTCGGTTAACAAATTATATACTATATTTTTTCTTTTTTCTTTTATATACAAATTAATCGTGACATGTGTCAAGTTATCGACTTAAGATGTTGACACATGTTAAAATTAGCCGATAATATGATGATGACCCGTGTTACGTCTATCGATCAAATTTTGACACGTGTCAAACAAAAATTATAAGAGATATATTCTTACAAATATTAATTTATATGTGTATTTTTTTTTAACTTTTCTTTTTCTTAATCAAAAACGAAAACTAACAAAAAACATAGTAAATATTTTTAATACTAAATAAGATATATATTTGATATGATTTACATGTTATATTTGATATGAAAATTATAGCTATAATTAATCCATTAAAATAAAATGCATAAAACTAGAATCTAATTTATTATAATAGAATAAATAGTTAAATTGTATTGGAAAGAAGAGTGCGTGAGATTTAAAACCAGTTTAAATAAAATGTTACCAAATAAAAACTAGAAATAATGTGTGAGTTTACAAGAATTTAAATATTATTAGTAAATTTAATCTTTATTCTTTATATACATGTCGCGGTCATGTTAAAATAAATTAATTTTTTAACAAAATAGGAAAATTAATTTGAGAGAAAATATATTTACATATACTAATTTACATGTATATATATAAAAGAAGAAATAACTTTTGTTTTTCTTAACCAAAAAAGAAAAGTAACAAAAAAAGAAAAAATATATTTACATATGCTAACTTTACGTGTGAGTTAATTAGATTTTGACATGTATCATTTTTTAAAATTTATTTAGCATGGCTATTATCCAACAAATAATGAATGTTAAAGTTAAAAGTAAAAATAGAATTTATTTAATATTAATTAAATTGGATATATAAAAAATAATCATTGTAATTTGTAATATAGTTTTTTTTATTTGTGATTAAAACCCAAAATTTTGGAAAAGTAATGAGCTTATAACAATGAATTTTTGATTACTTGATGAGAATATTAGTATAGTTTTACTTATGTTTTATTTTGTAAATTTTAACGCATGTAATCATAAGTGAACACACAAATTTTTTAAAATGAATGAGTTTATAGGAATGAATTTTCGATTACTTGATGAGAATTTTAGTAAATAATGATTTTTATTTTATTTTTAAAATTTAAAATCATTTAAAATGAGTTTGACATGAGATAAAATTATTACTTATGTGATTACGACATATAGATGAATTATATTTAAAACAATGTTAGTTTCAAAAAACTTTTGTGGACTTGGTTTTGTTACTAATTATGTTTTGTTAGTTTTACTTGTTTTTAATACTAAATAAAATGTAAATTTAATATAATGTATATATTGTTTTGACATAAAAATTTTAGCTCTTCTCCATTAAGATGGAGTGCATATAATTAAAATTTGATAAATTATGATGAAATAGATAGTTAAATTATATTACAAAATGTAACATGTGTAAGGTTGAAATCCGGTTGAAACCAAAAATTACAAGAATAAATCTTAAAAAAATGTGCAGGTTACTATTTAGAATTCCAATACCATTAATAAAAATTTACATTTATTTCTTACGCCCGCGTATTTACGCATGCCTTTATCTAGTTATATATAGATTCTAGAATTTTAATATAATTATAGTTAATATATAATAATTCATTTGCTATTTGGGAATACGCAAATGGAAATTATGTATATGCTTCCAAAGAAGAAATATAATTTTTTTTAAATGAAAAATTTGGGCAAATAGGGTTAGTAAATCAAGCTAGGTAAAACAAGTATGCCATTTTTGTAATCTGTTCTTTTTTTTTTCTTAACAGTACGTATTCTACTCTTCTCCTTCTCTGCCATTGAACCACGAAGTGGAGCTAAGCCTTGTAACCAAATGAGCTAATTTAAGATCAGGCTATCTCTACTCTATTATCAATCATAATTATACAGATATATCTATATATATATATATATATATAAAATTTGATACACAGAATAAGAATCTGAAATAAATTCAAATAGACAAAACCATTAGGTTATAAGACTAAAACCATTGAGCTTATCCCCAAACGATTCAAAATTCTTCATTTGCTATACCATCAAATTCCTAAAGAGCTGCCATTTTTTTTCATCTATGTATTTTGTCGTATATATTTTATTTTGGTGGAACGTCAAATTTATTGTTCAAACTAAAAAAAAAAATATTTACAAAAAGATTAACCAAATAATAAATTGAACAAAAGAATTGGATTAATAGATAATAAAAATCCCTAACTCGTAGCCAACATTAGAGGATGCTAAATATTAGAGGAGGCGAAGAAGTTTCGGGTTATTAAAGTAGCGAAGCGAAACTATCCTGTTGCAGATTGATTTCTCGATCACCCGAGTGAGAAAAGATTCCAGCCTATTAGTGTGTCGTTTCTCATTCCGCTCCCATTAATATTGTCGTATATTAAGTTTTTGTAACACTACGATAAAAAAATTTAGAACCATATAAAAAATTCTCAAACTATAAACCTTGCCATGAAGGGAAACAATCGATAGTTTATTAATACTTTAAGAAAAAAAAGCCGAAGATTCAAAGTGGCAAGACACTACTGTCGCGACAAAAGCGAAAGCAGGAGCACACAACCTCGGTTGATAATTTACAATATACAAAATCTGCTGTTCAACTTTTTTTTGTTTTTGTTTCTGCTTTATATAAATATCTCCGATAGTTAAATACTCATAATAGTATTTAACCAATATTATGATAGTATTTTTAATATAATTTTGTTATTTAATTAAATTTTAAGTGAATACAAAATTTGATCCAATCATAATTTAAACAAGTTGCATAGAGGGGTTTTAAACAAGAACTCAAAGGTTCTTAAATGAGAACCTACACTCACTTTTTTTTTTTTTGTCAACCGAAATTATGCATTAAAAAAACTCAATGGTTGGGGATATTGTTTACATAAATGGCTTGATACGGTTCAACACGAACTTGCCGTGCTAAATTATCTGCTTTCCCATTTTCTTTGCGGCGGATCAGATTTAAAGAAAAAAAAATCAAACTCTTCCTTGTCGCTTCTGATCGCTTCGAGATAAGTGGAGATATATATGCATGTAGTAACCTCATGTTAATTGTGTTTCATGAAGTTACGTGTGAATGAGTTAACGTTGTAAATGTGTGCATTAAATTCAATTATTCAAAATAACGTCGGTGCAGTTGGATATCATGGGATCTATGGCCCTGATCGTTTTCTATTTAGATGATCCATCTGGATGGAGATGAAAAATGATGTTCGCTTTTGACAATTTAACAGAGCATTTGGATGAATCATCTAAATGATTTTTAAATTTATGCAAATTTGTCAAACTCATCTGGATGAACATGATTGGAGCATTTGGATGGAGATGGTTCAGTCAAAAATAACAAATGACAAATATACCCTCATTTACAATCATATCTCAAATAATGTTAATTTTCTATAGATTTTTTATTTTATATTTTAAAAATCACATATTTGCACCTAAACAAATCTCTAAAAATTGTGAAATCACGGATTATCATTTTCCGTCAAAATCATAAAATCACGGAATTGCGTTTTTTCCCGCCAAAAAAGAAAAATCACGATTTTTGATAGAAAATTGTGGAATTGCGCTTTTCACAAAATCATGTTTTCCCTCCAAAACTGCAAAATCATATTTTCTCGCCAAATCATATTTTTCCGCCAAATCATGTTTTCCCGCCAAATCATATTGTTCCGCCAAAACTGCAAAAATATTTTCCGCCAAATCATGTTTTTCTGCCAAAATCGTAAAATCATGTTTTTCTGCCGAGACCGCAAAATCATGTTTTCTCGCAAAAATCATATTTTCCTGCAAAAACCGCAAAATCATATTATCTTGCCAAAACCGCAAAATCATGTTTTCCGCCAAAACCGTAAAATCATATTATCTTGCCAAAATCGCCAAATCATGTTTTTCGCCAAAACCGTAAAATCATGTTTTCCCGCTAAAACCGTAAAACTAGTTTGTATATGTTAAAATAATAATTTAAAAATTATTTAGTTGTAAGGATATGTTAGAGCAATAATTAAACTAATATAGCTAAAATTAAGATTAAAAATAGGGAAATGATTAGATCAAAGTATGGATATTTTAGTCATTTTGTATTAAACTCATCTAGATGGAGATGTAAATTTATAAAAATTAAGCAAACAAACAAAAATTCATTTAGATGCTCCATCCAAATGAACATCCAAAAATTGAAACGAACAACATTCAGATGGAGCATTTGGATGAAGCATTTAGATTGACCATCTGGATGGAAGTGTCAAATGATCAGACGAACATGCCCTATGTTGTTGAGAGTGATTGATCAAGACGGTAGTGCTTGATATCGTTTGTGTGTTGAATACCATATGCAATTTCAAAATTAACAAGTGAGTTTGTAGGTAGTTTCACAAGAATTTACGATTCGCTAATGATTTTTGCGGCAACCAATTTAGCCACCTGTGTTTTGGTTGCAATCTAATAATCTTAAAGTATTCTAAATATCGATTCTGTTGGCTTACCGAATCAGTTAGTTACCAAAATTCGGGATTACCTTGAAACAATATTCATGAAAGCGCTAAGCGGGCGGTGACCTAACGCCTAGCGTTTAAAACGTCTAATCAAAATCTATATGATTTTAGAAGAATTAGACGTTTACAACATAGAACATTATAAATATGATGTTATAGATAAAAAATTATACAAAAATATCTATAAACAAATTAAAATATTAAATCATAAACAAAAGTTAGAGAAAAAAAATTATATAATTTATATCAAATAACAAATGAACATTTATAATCATGTATATAAATATAAAATTTATACATTTTAAATCTATGTAGTTTAAAATTGAAAATACACTAAAAGCCTATACGATTTTAGACGGTTGAAACGCTAGGCAAACGCCTAAAGCGCTGTTTAGAACACTACCTCGAAACAATGAACCCCAAACCCTTTTTCTTTATTATTCATACACTCATACTCTATTATCCAATCAAATCAAATTTAATAAACGTAATGATGATGTTGTGAATGTGTGATATAATGATGATGATATCATTACGATGATTAGGTATGATGATGAATGATATTAACATGATGATTAGCACGAGGATAACCGTGATGCTAAATGTTGAGATACCAATATAATGATCAACTCAATAAAATTTAGATAAAATATGATGATTGACATGTTTTTATATGTTGCACAAAAAAAAGAAGAAGACATGTTTCTATATTTTGGTTTTAGCCATCGAAATATGTTTATTTATCCATTAAAAATCGGTTGACATCCATTAGAAAAATATGATTCTAACCACTGATTTAATTTCTTTCATAAAAATTAAATTGGCAACCGATTTAACCACTAGATTGCTTTAATTAGTTAGCCACCAAAAATTGGTGACGACCTCGAAACCTTAAACCGTCTTCCATCTTATGTCGAACAAAGATGTGCTTGATGGATACAAGAAAAAAACCAACCATCCATGTGCCATGTTATGGGAGCTTGGGGTCTTTTTTTTTAAGACAAAAACGAAAACAAAAAATGATATGTGTATGATTGGATGATTCAACAAAACCTTAGCTTTTTAAAATGACTACACCCAAGAATTATTAAAAAGAGTTGGTCCAGCAAAAAAAAGGGTATGGCGAATCTTTTTCTTATCGTGGACACAGTGAAACGATGAGGCGATTGTATCAAGATTCAAGATACGAGGACGAGGTTTGTTAGCGTTATCCCCAAAATAAAATGACGGCCAAACCTGTCACCGCCACGTGTCATCCCGATCTCTTGTGTCTCTTTTTGGCTTCGTTTGAACGTTCGATGCTCACCACCGGTCGCGTCTTTATCCTCATCATCATCTTCCTCGAAACGTGCAACACACAAAATTCAAGTATAAAGATTGCAAATTTCAATAGCCCATCTGATTAAAAACGCATTTGGTGGGCTGAGAAAGAAAGAGAAGATCAAAAGATGGATCACGCAGCAGATGCTCACCGTACGGATTTGATGACCATTACGAGATTCGTGTTGAATGAACAATCAAAGTATCCAGAATCTCGTGGGGATTTCACGATTTTGCTTAGTCACATCGTTTTGGGATGCAAATTCGTTTGCAGTGCTGTTAATAAGGTAAAGTTTCGGTTTTTGAAAATTGGGTCAGGGCTAAAAAATGAAATGTAGCTTTCGATTTGGGTAAAGGTTCAGTTTTTATGGTTGATGATGATGATCTGAAATCTTCTTTAGATGTGGAGTTGTCTCAATCGTCTTTAGTGTTTTAGGATGGCCCATTGAGAGTTAAAGTTTTGATTTTTATGGTTGTACAGGCTGGTTTGGCTAAGCTAATTGGACTTGCAGGGGAGACAAATATTCAGGCAAGTTTATATTTTTTGTCCAAATGATAAGATGATTGGATTCGGTTCTTTTTTGTATCTTAGATTTACCATTTTCTGTGTAATTAGGGTGAAGAGCAAAAGAAACTTGATGTGCTCTCCAATGACGTCTTTGTCAAAGCCTTGGTTAGCAGTGGCAGAACTGTAAGTAAACTTGGTATTTTATGACCTTTAGAAGACTCCGACATGTTTTATTTGTCTCTTACAATGATTTTTAGCAATTGGAACATTGTGTCAGTCTGTTCTTGTCTCGGAAGAAGATGAGGAAGCTACGTTTGTGGAGCCATCCAAGCGTGGAAAGTAAGTTTAAAATTGATCTCTTGTTGGTATAGCTAATGAAAATGTTATTGTCTGTATTGGTTATTGTCATTGGCATAATCGAGTCTTTTTGGTTATTAATAGGTACTGTGTTGTTTTTGATCCGCTTGATGGATCCTCGAATATCGACTGTGGTGTTTCCATTGGAACAGTATGTTTCTTTCTCTCACTCAAGTTTTATTTCCATGGAAAGAGGGCTCGAATGGTGAATCATGTGTAAAAGTTTTGTCTTTTTGTGTTTGGTTTCATCGTGTGTAGATTTTTGGAATTTACACGTTGGACCACACTGATGAGCCAACCACTGAAGATGTTCTGAAACCTGGGAATGAAATGGTGGCAGCGGGTTATTGTATGTACGGAAGCTCCTGCATGGTACTGAAAATGAAATTCACAAAGGCAACATTAGTATCAATCAGTCTGATTAATTATTTCTAGGTTTTTAATTTTGATGTGATTGGATCTCTCAGCTTGTGTTGAGCACTGGAACGGGTGTCCATGGATTTACCCTGGACCCATCTCTCGGAGAGTTCATACTAACTCACCCGGACATTAAGGTAACGGTAACCAATAAATAATGATCGTTCTCTCTTTTTATAAATTTCTCAAGATTCATTAGTTCTTCTTGTGTACAGATTCCAAGAAAGGGAAACATTTATTCCGTGAATGAAGGCAATGCGCAGAACTGGGATGGTCCAACTACAAAGTATGTAGCAAAGTAAATTAAATCTGATTCAAGTCATCAGCTGAATTCAAATATTCATGGTTTTCACTGTCCGTGTAGGTATGTAGAGAAATGCAAGTTTCCTAAAGATGGTTCTTCCGCGAAGTCTCTGAGATATGTTGGAAGGTATTGTATGGGAATGTTCTCTATTTTAAAGCTCTGTCATAGAAAATAGCCTTGCTTTTGTCCCCTTTTGGTTAATTTCATTGTCTTAACAGTATGGTAGCCGATGTTCATCGTACGCTACTATATGGAGGAATCTTCTTGTACCCGGCTGACAAGAAAAGCCCCAATGGGAAATTGCGGTAAGCTTAGGATAAAACTGGCAAATTAAATAACCATTGGAAGGTCTTTCTGGTTCTGAGTTCATAGCATCTCCATAAACCGTAAAAAGCCGCAGAAAGCTAAGCTATTATTTTGGCCTACATATGTGAACAGTGTCTTGTATGAAGTCTTCCCGATGTCGTTTTTGATGGAGCAAGCCGGAGGTCAGGCCTTTACGGGCAAGAAAAGGGTATAATTTCTCCTCTTTACCCTTCAAATGCAATCTTGAATCTGATTTTCTGATATGGCATTTGACAGAAGTTTAAAGGTTTTGTTGGTTATACGGTTTTATGGGTCCAGTAGGCTTACATTTCAATGTCCTGATGCAGGCGCTAGACCTCGTCCCGGAGAAGATCCATGAGCGTTCTCCGATATTTCTTGGTAGCTACGATGATGTAGAGGAGATTAAGGCTCTGTATGCTGAGGATGAAAAGAAGAACTAAGCTTCCCATTCTTCTTTTATTCTCTCACTGTCTCTGTCTCTCTTATATCTATCTATAAACCTTCTGATGAGACGAACAACATGACTCATTTGCAAAAGGAAGACCTTTCTCTGCCATAATGCACATAAAAGTTCTCTTTCTTTTATATCTTTAATTTGTCTTCAGCTCGCAACATCCATTGTTAGATCATTCCAAGCTTGTCTTTTGATTGATCCCACCAGTTATATCTCCACTTTAGAACTTCAATTCATGTTTGGGAAAGCAGGCCTCCAATTATGTCAACCTTATAATTTACTAAAAATTAATCTTTTAAATTAAAATAATAACTAGATGACTTAAATTTTATACAACTACCATAACAGATTAGGTTTGACATCTCCGAAGTAAATCATAAGAATATAATGTTTTTAAATCATTTTAATTATTTTGATTTTTTGGTTTGTTAAAATCATTTTAATAAGGATCCGACAAACATCAACATTTTATTCTTAAAATTGATAGTGCCTATTAAAATTTTCTTTGGAGATAAAAAATAACATAACTTATATATATATTTTTTTAGTAAAAACATATATTTATATATATGTAAATATCTGTATATACCTCTACTTATATCATATATATAACATATATCTGTGTGTTTATTTATATATAATACAAACTTATAAAAAATTTCATCCACAATAACACACGTACTAATTCAACTCAGAGATTTGATACCTCAAAAAATAAATTAATTAAAATTCTAAAATGTATTTAAAATATATTAGGAAACAAACACAACTTCTATTTAATCCATATTAGGAAACAAAACACAACTATTATTTAATCTTCACATAGTAAAATTTTTTTAATAAGTTAAAAATATATATTATTATAAAAATTATTCATAAAATTAAATAGTATTACATTTAACCGTGCATGACCTACTTGTTATAAAAACAAACTTCAAGGTAATAGTGCCAACCTAGTTAAGATATTTTCTTCGTCAACGTGACATGTAGGCATTTGCAAAAGAAAGATTGTTTTCAAAAATAATAAAATTATAATCAGACAGAAAAGTATTGTGAAGTAACCCGAAAGATATAAACTCTTGTGTAAAAAATAGTGATCATAATGATATACATTCTTAGTTTATCTAATTTTTTCCAAAAACATGTGACTAGAGATTAAAAAATAATTTTGGCAATATACAGAACTGCATAGAACGTCTTCAATTACAGTCCCTGTGATAATTTTAAATTTTGAATTCTTTCTTAAGAAGTTCTCTCTTAAATTTTGCTTAATTAAAATTGTTTTGCATATTGATAGATGTCATATTATGATTAAAAAAGTGATCTTTGCTTTATATTATCAAGAAATTTTTGTCGATACACCCTAGTCCGACATATAAAAAATAATATTAATGTCAAACATATTTGATGAGTAATTTTTATGAAAACATATATAAAGATAATAATGTCAATTCAGCTAAAACATTTTCAGACGATGTGACAGGTAGGTGTATGCAAGAGAATAAGGATTTTTAGACGACGTGATTGGTAATACCCTTTAGAGTAAAAAATTCAGTGGAAAAAGAATTATTCTAAGTTTATTTTTGGTATATATATTAAATAGCCAAATTTTTTTAAAAATTACGTAACTAACGTTTAACCAAATAGTATTCAAATCAATGTATTTAGTTTTATTTTTTTATAATACTATTTTTCTAATATTTTTTTTTTCTTTGAATCCAACGATATAATAACTCTGGTACATCTTCATCTGCATCTATTATTTCTCTTTTCTCTTTTTGATCATTAAATCAAAAATTCCGAGTTAAGCTCGAACCACCGTCAGCAATACCAACACCACGTCACCTCCTCTTCTCCTCCTTCCCCAACTGTTATTATTTCTCCACCCTCTTTATCTCTTCCGACATCGGACCGATCTTCTCCAACGAATATTTACACACCGTTCATAATTCTCAATTTGCCTCCATCTCTATGGATCTCACACACTCATACCTCCTCTCTCCTTACACATCTTCTTCTTTTTTATTTCCCCTTCAATTCTTTTTAGATTTAAATCACCGCCGTATCCTACTGTCATGCTCCCAATAAGCGCTCTATGAAACTTCCAATGTATATTCTTTGGATATGAATCCGTCAATATGACCCTCACACTCGCTGTTATCAATCTCGAACTTGCTCATTTTCTCAATTGTTCCATGTTTTTTTTGGTTGCAATTGCAAGACCCGTTTTAGATTACTTGAGGTATCCAAGCAAGTTAAAGCGCTTCTACAGTTCTCTACTAATTGATGTAAAATAATTACTCTAAATTCCTCTAATTTTTTACGAATCAAGTTAAAAGTTTTAAAAAATACAGCTGGTTTTAGCTAAAAAAGGGAAAAAAAACGAAATTAACATTTGTTTTTTCATATTTTCTATATACTTTGTCCGGATATTTTTATCAATTTTTTTTCCAAAAAACCTTGTAATTTTAAAATATCTTCTTAATAAGATTTTCTAATGGCATATTTAGTAATTTTTAGAAGTTTATGACTGCTTTTAATGTACTTCTGAATCAATATTAGTAGGATAAATTGCAAAATAAATATAGATTAAATGTGAAGTTTTAATTGATTTTTTTTGTTTTTTTTTTTTGCTTAGATAGATAGTATATACTTGAAAAGAAGAAAATACTCTACTAATATCTGTTCTAAAAATGGGTAATTCTCACAAATAGCACAAAAATAAGTTTTGTTTCCAAATTTAGCACATCATCTTCAAAATTCCAAAATAACACAAATTTAATATAAAAAAATATCAAAACTTCTGGGGGCGATTTAGAAAAATATCAAAAATATCTAAAAATAAACTTTAAACCCTAGAAACTAAACCTTAAATCCAAAATACTAAACGCAAACCCAAAATTTTAAATTATTTTAGTACTATTCTAAGATATTTTTTTTTAACTATTATTTTGTGGTATGATGTGCAAACGTGATGGAAACTCAATACGGGTATCCTTCCTTTATTGATCAATTTATACGAAAATATGACCCAATTCAATTTTTACTTCATTTGACAAAAAAAATTGATTGGATTCCAACAAAAAAATAAAAATCGATGGGGTTACTTCGTTTTGGTTGAGTTTTTTTCTGTTATAAACCAACAATATTTAATGAAAATATGACTATCTTATTGGTTGTTCTTATCAAGAATAAGTTTATAAAAGTAACTTAAAGAGCGAGGTGGATCATATGCATGAACATTGAAAATACAAGAAAAAGAGATAAACTACTAAATTTAACCCAAACCAAACTTAACTTATTCAAGAGATAATAGAATAGAAAAATATGACTTTAAAGGAACATCTTTTAAACCAAACCTACTTCGAAATTATCTTTTATTCGTTTATCCATGTGTTTTTATTGTTTGGTCTGAAATAAGTGGCATTCTTCTTGATCATTTTTTTTATTACCAACTCAACAGACATCTTATAAGCGTTTACTATCAATTCAGCTGACAAACTCCACACCATTCTTCTCCGCCTCTCGCCTTTTAAGTGACAATCTACAATATCTAGAGGGAACGAAATGCACTGTAGTGGCTACAACTCGATCCCTCAACTTGTTTGACTGATAGATAAAATAGTTTGCAATCAGATAAGTTCTCTAAAATATTTTGACAACTCTTTTCTCCGAGATCTTCTCCGACGATGGTTTAAAGCGACCCAACACTAAACTTCTATACTATCCTTTATGCAATCTCAATCTCTTTCCAATTCAAATTTCATAACTGTACATAAGTTTTTCTTATTGATGAATAAATTTGCATCCCATTTTTTTTTTTAAACTAAGCATAATTAACCTAAATAAAGGTAAGAGGTAGAAACCTTTCTATCCTTTGTGCTGAATTGGAGACTTTGTGGACGATGAAGTGTTTATTAGCGGTTCCGATAACTAGCATTACCATCATAACAGATTATTCGGATCTATTAGGGATAACTTCTAATCCCTTATAATAATGTACTTTTTCTATAAAGTTGGGAGATTTTGTGCATTATAAAGATGTATTGACCACATTTAGTTTGATAATACTTTTGTTGATTATCTTACAAAATGTGTAAGAGTTCGCGGATTTTGCTTTTTTATGTAAGTTCGACGGTCTTTGATTGACTCTTTCTAAAAATAAGTTTTTATCCGCGAACTAATATATAGATTTTGACGGGTAAATATAAAAATAAATGGTAAGAGCTAAACCGTTTAGCTCCTAATGACTAAAAGCATTCAATGAATAAACAAACTAAAACTATTCTACTCGTAAGAGACGGATCCAAAAGATGATAATAAGCTTATTAAAAAAAAAATTTCTATATTTTTTTTCCTTGTCGATTTTTTGTTTTTTTTTTGTTTTTGCCCTAAATCGTTCAAACCCCAAAATCCAATTTCGTCCCTTCTCTTATATTCTTCAATGCCCAAACCAAAGTTGAAAACTTTATCTCCTATGAGATTTGGAGACTCATTATGTTAAAATTCCCTTTTGGGGCTTATATTTATTGATTATCTAAGAAAAAAGATTTATTCTTGATTTCGGAGATCCTTCAATTTCAATTTATATATATGATCTTGCGGAGACAACAGCAAAATCTGTGTTTGTTTTATTACCAAATCGTAACGGAAGTGTGCAAAGTTACGATTTTTGGATCCGGGCAATCTCTATCTTTGTAAGGTTATTGAGGTGGTTTCAATGGCGGATCATCAAGAGGACGAAGATTTGAAATTGGCTCTTCAGATGAGTATGCAATACAATCCTCCTGAGCCAAAACGGAGCAAACCCATTGAAGAATCCGGATCCGGATCTCAATCGGGTGGTTCTTCTGGTGAGTCACCTGAGGCCAAATCTCGACGGTTGCAGCGAGAGCTTATGGCTGCTGCTGCTGAGAAACGTATGGTTTTGTTTCCTAAGAGCCCTCCTCCGGTTCAGACCAAAGCTCGGGCTTTGCCAATTACGGTTGGTACTAATAAGGATGATGAAGTTGTGAAGAGTGGTGAAGAGTTGGGATCTGGTTTGGGGAAGGAGTTATCGGTGGAAGAGTCTGATCAGTTGTTCTCTATGGTGTTTGGGAATGAGGTTTCGAAGAGTGTACTTGCACAATGGACTAACCAGGGGATAAGGTATGGTTTTTGTATTTGCATTCGTGTTGTTGTTAAGTTTGCTTTGTTCATGGATGGATTGAGGTTTGTATGCTTTTTATCAATGACTTAGCGTATTCATATAGTTAGCAAGGATTTTAGAAATTGTTCGTATATAGTTTCTAGAGTTTGAGAAGTATATCTCTTTATCAAGGAGAGAAGCTATGGTGTTGGTTCTGCCATGTTTTTCAAATGGATATGTAGCTGAGAATTGAGAACTAAAGATTTGTCATAGTCAGTTTTGGTGATATATTTAATGACTAGTTGGCGCGGATAGTAGTTGGATCCGTTACTAAGCCGTTAAAAACCAAATGGGTAGTAGTCAATACAGAAGCTAGATTAAGAGTGAGGGGATACTATGGCCTTTTAAGGCATTAGGTTTATTATCCGCTAGCTGATGTGGGATTCTTGTCAACCCAAAAGTTAGATTAAGAGTGAAGGTATCCTATAGCCTTTTAAGGTATTAGTTTTATTATCCGCTATCCGATGTGGGATTCTTGTCAACCCAAATGTTAGATTAAGAGTGAAGGTATCCTATATAGCCTTTTAAAGTATTAGTTTTATTATCCGCTATCCGATATGGGATTTTCTCAACACAAAATAGCTATTAAGAGTGAATGTATCTTATGGCCTTTTACGGCATTAGTTTTATTATCCCCTATCCGATGTGGGATTCTTCTCAACACAAAATAGCGATTAAGAGTGAATGTATCTTATGGCCTTTTACGGCATTAGTTTTATTATCCCCTATCCGATGTGGGATTCTTCTCAACACAAAATAGCGATTAAGAGTGAAGGTATCCTATAGCCTTTTAAGGAATTAGTTTTAATATCCGCTATCCGATGTGGGATTCTTATCAATACCAACTTCCTTATCAATATCGCTCCCTTAAGACAGTGACTTATATGGTGCTGATATTTAGCCGGCTTGCATCTCTTTGGGCTTCTCACATAAGGCCTTTTCTCAATCGAGCCTTGTCTATTTTTCGCTCCTCTCCATCCCCTCGTTGCATGTTGGGGATCAGTTACTTTCCTGTAAGTTAGTCCAACTGTAGGGTAGATAGTCAAGGAGGAAATATAGAAAAATTTTGATAGAAAATGTGGAGAAAGAAAAGAAAAATTTCCCATACGGCAAGCTTCTTGCAGTCAGCGAAGCTTCACCGACTAGGTATGCAAAGTATTCCAACAAGAGATGAACCCTCTTGTCCCTCGGAGGCAATCCAATTATTACCCTCTTATCCCTATTGGTAGAAAACACAACCATAATCCATATGTCAGTTAATCTCCAGCAAATGTTGCTGCATATCTATCAGACTCAAATCGACCTTTGCTGGAGAATACGCTGCGGTGAAAGGCAATTGAATTTTGATGGCTATAGCTGTGAACTCACTTTAAATGCATGAGTACAGTGCTTGTGATTTTATCTTCTTCATCTCTAATTTCAGAAATCAGATATGCATAGTCTCCCAAAAATTTTGGTTATTCCAGACTTTTGTTTTCTCGTAGGTATATTGTTATAATAGTGGACCATAGTTTGTTCGTGTCAGACATCATAGTGTAACTTGTTTCTTTAATGAAATAAGGTTTCTCACTAAATTTTAAGAGCTGGAAATTTCCATGTGTATTCTAGATGCTCAGTAATTTCTCCAAAATGTGTAAATGTAGTAATTGAAATACCTGTATGTCGCTTTTTATTTTTATTTTTCTGTAATTTAATTGTCTTTCATAGTTAACTTTATGTGCCAACAATTTAACTAATGTTTTTACTACATATTTATAGGTTTAGCCCTGATCCTGAAACTACTATAGGCTTAGTGCAGCATGAAGGTGGGCCCTGCGGTGTTTTAGCAGCACTACAAGTAATTCTCTTAATTTTCTTGTTCTGATCTGTTTCTCTTGGTTCAAATGTGGTTTATGGTCGTCTAGAGCATGTTGACATTCTTTCAATTGATGCTGACTGTTCCATTTTCTGTGTAGGCATTTGTTCTTAAATACCTTCTTTACTTTCCGGATGACATAGGTAAAGCTTCCCCAAGTATGGGTGTCTGGACATTATCTAAACATCGTTATGTAGCATCGGACTCCTTCTCTTCTGTAACCGAAGAAGCAAAAACAAGGTGATTTTTCTCAGAAGATTAGTTGGACTATGATTCACGTCCGAATTTCAGTTATCCTGCTTAGTACTCAGCATCTGTCATTGTATTTCCCTGATTTTGCAGGGCCCTTGTCAAAAGCATGTGTGAGATTCTATTTATGTGTGGAAACAATAACCGCGCTGTAATTGCGAGTTTCACTAATTTTGAGGATTCCAGTACTAATCAGAAAGATGAGGTTAGTCGAACTTGAGTAGTTCTTCATATTTGGTGCAAGCATTGGTTTTGCTGCACTATTTATGTTGTGTACTTAGTCCTTATCAGATTCCTTCTAATTTATTGTTGCAGGCAGTGGCTGGTGGGCTCCCCATTGAGTCTGCTTCAGATTTGCAGAAGATCTTAAGGTTCGAGACATTCACAACTCAATCCAGTGCCCTAAAAAAGCTAGAAGGCACAATAACTGCTTTCCAAAGTCGCATGGGTGCTTTGCTGTTCCTAATTTCTGCTTTACTCTCCCGTGGACTGGTATTGACGCAACCTTGATCCTTATTACTCTTTTGTTTGTTAACATGTGTACAAGGAGGCATACCTGAATGATAGATTAGGGTATCAAACGAATTTGAATCCTTTGATTTCGTCATGTGGTCGTGTGGGATCCTTTGATTTAGTCATGTGGTCCACTTGGGATCCTTTGATTTGGTCATGTGAGGTTTTTTTTTTTTTTTTTTTGTGCGAATGTCTTTACTATTAAGGTTACAGCCAGAAAATATAGAGAAAAATCTCAGTTGATAGGACAAGCTAATTCTACTGTTTATCTAACAAATGGAAGAATGAATCTTACATCAGCATTTTAATCATGGAGTATAAGTAGAAAAATGCTTAGATGTTTAGGTTGTTGAGTAATTGGTGACTGGTTTGGGGCCTTGAGAGCCTTGGGAGGATCAATATGCTCTAGAATTCACCCTAGGTTAAGTGGTTAACTATGTATTTGGTTTAGGTTTCTAGATTATTCTATGATTGTCTCTGTTCTACGAATCAGTGTGAAATAAAACAAGATTTTGATTCCTGATCTTAGCAGAATCAGGATATCAAGTTGCAGACTTGATCATTGTGGTAGATTATGTGTATAGATTATTCATTTCAATTCTCTAGGTCAATCTGAAGGATCCTCCTTGTTTATTATGGGTCTATTACTGTCTAAAATAGTGACAGTTATCCGTGACTATTAAATTCCTAGTGTTGTAGCCGTAAATGAATAATTTTGTGATGGACAGGATTCCGTTCAATCTGACAGGGATGATCCAAACCTCCCCCTAGTAACTGCACCATTTGGACATGCCTCCCAGGTAATAGAACAAACACATTTCAAAAACCAGACTGATCCGTAACTTGTTTCTTTACTTTCTATCCTGTTTTTCCTTGAGTTATGCTAATTTTTCTCTATGCCCCTTCTTTTATTAGGAAATTGTAAACCTGCTCTTGTGTGGAGAAGCGGTTCCTAATGTGTTTGATGGAAGGATGGATCTTGGAGGTGGCATGTTCCTAAAAGGCATATCTAAGAATGTGGAGGTGGGCTTCCTCACGTTGCTTGAGTCTCTCAATTTCTGCAAAGTTGGTCAGAATCTCAAATGTCCCAAATGGCCAATATGGGTTATTGGCAGCGAGTCACATTACACCGTCCTGTTTGCACTCGACCCATCCGTCCAAGAAGAAAACGAACTTGAGCTGAGAGAGTCTCAGATAAGAAGAGCTTTTGATGCAAGAGACCAAAGCGGAGGAGGAGGCTTCATCAGCGTGGAGGCCTTTCACCAAGTTGTTCAGGAAACAAACATCAGACTCCCAACAGAGAAGCTCAACGATATCTGCGCCACGGGTTTCATCGTGTGGAGCGAGTTATGGCAAGTGATCTTGGAACTAGACCGAAATTTGGGAGGGATAAAGGATTCAACAGGAATGATGGGAAAGAAAGTGTTTGATATTTTTCACTTCAACGGAATTGCCAAGTCGGATATAAACGGTGGTGGTCAAGCAATGGCTGTGGAAGGTGGGGCTGTTCCTATGCAAAGGCCACGGCTGACAAAACTAAACGTCTCTGTGCCTCCTAAATGGACACCAGAGGAGTACATGTCATGTGCATTGCCTAGCAGCTCTGAGAAAGACTCAGAAGTGAATCAGCCTAAACCAGTACAGCATGCACCATTGGTGGATTGTATCAGAACTCGGTGGTCACGCGCCACTTGTAGCTGGGCTGGAGACCCTCCAAGTATAGTTTGAAGAATGTTGTATTATGAGAAAGCTTGAGCCTAATTTCTGGCCTCTTGGGATTTCAAGAAAAGAAAAAACGGGAAACTGCTGATTTGATTTAGCGGTTTAGACGCGTCTGAACTTTCTTTGCGTTGTCCGTTTTTTTTTATGTTGTGTATTGATGTAGAATTTTTGTTATCTATTGAACATTACTGAGACAAATGAATATTTCAATTGTTGGATAAAATTGCGTTCAATAACCTTGATCTTGCGGCTGCTTCTGTCACATATCCTTAAAGCCATAAGTGTAATATGTATATAACGTGTCTTTGGCTATGGAATGCGTGAAAGAGTCCAGGTTGAGTGAGATGTGTGAAGGTTGGAGAGGTATGTTTATTTATATGTCCACGTGCTCCATCCAAATATTGTTCGTTTTGTTAAATTAATCTTATAAGTTTGGATACTTAAATTATATACAAAATGAATTGCATCCAAGATAATTATATTTTTATTGCAATGAATAATAGACTTAAGATTATTCGTCAAAATATATAAATTGGTGGAGTTGTTGTTAAAAATAAAATAAAAAAATAAACCAAATAGGTGGTAATCTAGATGTAGACATGACTAGGCGATTTTGCCTCTACTTCGAACCTCGAGCAAGACGACCATTTTCATAAGGATACAATCTAAAGATTGGTCTCAGATCTAGAGAGACTAAAGGCTTACGGTCTTGAACTCCCTAAGAAACTATGGTTACATCCCAATAAATACATAAATAATTATGTACATATAAAATTTAATTTTGATCATGTATGTTACTTTAGTGATTCAATATTTACGTATTGAATTTTTTATTGTTTTGAATATTTTCTAGCTGATAGTATTATTGTTTTTGGTCAACCTCTTTTAATGGATTGGTTTTTTTTTTTTTTTTTTTTGCCAACATTTATATTAAATCGATTTAAATAAGTTAATGCGAGGGGATATTGTTTACATATGTGACAAGATTCGAAACTGTACGAACATTTCTTGCAAAACGATCTGCTTTAACATTTAAGCGTCGTGGAATTAAAGATAGAGAAAAGAAGTCAAACTCCTCCTTGTCGCTTTGTATCGCCTCTAGGTAAACTGAAAATGCTGGCCATTCGCTAGGGGAGGAGATCATCTTCACAAAATCTGAACAGTCTGTCATGAAAGATACTTCGCGCCTATCTTGACCAATCTTACATCTCATCGCCCAGATGAGTGCTTCCACTTCTGCGTGGAGAGGTGTTAAACTTCGCCGTTGATTTTTCGCTCCCATACAGAGGTCATGTCCATGTTTGGTAGTATACCAAACCATCCTAATCCTGAAAATTTGTCGCTATCTTTCCAAGATGCATCTATAAAACAATTAAAATTTGTATGTCTTATCTCGCAAATCTCATTTTGCCGTTGAATGTTATTCACCCGTTCCATTGGAATAAATGGTTCTTCTTTTTCCGTACTATCTTCTGTGTGCGCCATAGTCCATGCTTGTGCCTCAACCTCGGCCAGGCGAATCACCTCGAGTGGGCTCATCTCAACATTTTCAAAAACTTCGCATTTCTGGCTTTCCAGATATAGCATATTAGCCATGGGAACATATCATTATTAGAATCTGGAGGCGTTCTCCAGAATAGATAATCCATATTTTCATATAATGAATCCGTAGGAAAACCTGTAACCAACGATGGTATCTTGGACAAAGCCCATGTCTGTATTGCTGGTGGGTACTTAAAAATTGCATGATTTATTGTTTCTTCCAATTCTCCACATCTATCGCACTCTGCATGTGTGAGTATTTTCCTCCTTTTCAAATTCGCCGCAACCGAAACACAGCCAGAAATAAGTTGCCACATAAAATGTCTTATTTTGGGTGGGTATTTTATTTTCCAAGTATAGGCCTGTAACTTCCGAAAATCAGGGCCTAGTACCCGATTTGAATGAACCTCTGATAATTCTAAATGTAACGTATGGTATCCAGATTTAACCGTATAATTTCCAGTTTTATCAAAGTGCCAGCCTAATGTGTCTGGTTTCGAGAGCTCTCCCAACGGAATAGCCGAAATCAATAAAACATCTTTTTCCTCAAAAATGGTTTGTAGCCGATTTAAATCCCAAGTTTTTGTCTGAATATCGATAAGATTTTTAACTCGTAGGAATGGATTGGTTATATACACATTAACACTTCTACAACATATCCACTTCTTAATTTTTATTTTAATAAAAACTTTTTTTGTGTTTCGAGAGAGATGCTTCTTATTCCATTTAACTATCTTGTAATACCAATCAATAACACAATTTTTTAATTTGTTCACGATAAAAGAGAAATACCCTTAAATAATACTAAAACAAGTTTTGTGAACAATTATAGTACACACTCCACAAATTTTTAAAAATAGCACTAAAATCATTTAAAATTTTGGGTTTAGGGTTTAGTTTTTATGGTTTAAAGTTTATTTTTAAACAATTTTGACATTTTTTAAAATCATCTCCAAAATTTTTGATATATTTATATTAAATTTGTGATATTTGTGAGAATTGCTCTACAATTTATATGCAAGGGTGAAATTATTATCCAGAATCCAGATCCGATCCAAAATCCTATCCAATTCGATTCGAAAAATAGCATATATAATATGTTAGATTTTTTTTTAAAAAATATTATCTAAAGTTTTAATTAACTTCTAAAGATTTTAAAAGTAAATAAGTTCTTTTGTTGGTAACTTTCGAGGATATAGGTTTTTTCAGACCGAACATCATTTTTGGTCCTACTTAGTACTTACTTTACCTGCCCCTCCCGACAAAATTTCTGAACTCGGAAGGTTGTGGAAACCTCGCCGCCGGAAAAAAAATATCAATGGAAGGAGGAGGACCAAATCAAACGATTCTCAGTGATATAGAACGTATGCCAGAAGCTCCACGTCAACGTATCTCTCACCACCGTCGAGCTCGCTCCGAAACTTTCTTCTCCGGCGAATCAATCGACGATCTCCTCTTATTCGATCCTTCCGATATCGATTTCTCTTCCCTAGACTTCCTCAACGCTCCACCACCACAAGCTTCTCCTATGTCCGTTGATTCACCTTCAGAAGAAACCTCATCCAACGGTGTTCCTCCTAACCCTCTTCCTCCAAAACCCGATGGTGCTCGATTCGGCCGCCATGTTCGTAGCTTCTCCGTTGATTCAGATTTCTTCGATGATTTAGGAGTTACTGAGGATCAGTTTACTGGGAAGTCTCTAGCTACGAGCTCAGGAGAGAAGAAGAAAGGGAATCATCATAACAGGAGTAGTTCTATGGATGGAGAGACGAGTTCGGCGTCGTTTAATATCGAATCGATTTTAGCTTCTGTGAGTGTTAAAGATGGTGTGAAGAAGAATATGGGTATGGGTGGTGATAGACTTGCTGAGCTTGCTTTGCTTGATCCTAAAAGAGCTAAAAGGTAAAAAAATTTAGGGTAATTTAATTTTTTACTTTCTCAAATCTTGTATCTTTTTCGAATTTGGTGAGATTGGAATTAGTGGTTTTTTTTATAGGATTTTAGCGAATAGACAATCTGCGGCGAGGTCGAAAGAGAGGAAGATTAGGTATACTGGTGAGTTGGAGAGGAAGGTTCAGACACTTCAGAATGAAGCTACAACATTGTCTGCTCAAGTCACTATGTTGCAGGTAATGTTTTATATGACTTGGTCATTTTGTTTTAATTTCCACACCATATCTTTAAGGCTTTTTGGTTATGCAGCTGATCCTAAGGACTTTCTTGGTTTGAGTTATTGTTGATGGTGATGGCTTGTACTTGTACTTCGCTTGATTGGTTCCCGTAGCTTATAACTTGTAATTGATGCCTAGTGTGTGTAAGATTGCTTCTTGGTGTTTAGAGAGGTACACCACCGTCTAGCGCTTAGACTTTGAGAAAGAGAAGCACTACGACCTATATCAATAAGCGACTCCAGTAGGCTATATTAGTGACCAACATGTTGAGGGGCGAGTACTACATTTGTTAGTTAGGAACAGCCGTATTTAAAATATATTTGTTATTGTCATGTTAATTCAACCAACATGCGAGATATGTCAACAGTATAATGAAAACACTTGTAAGAAAGCAAGTTTTGTTTGCACTTCAGTTATAGAAGCAACGGAGGAGTGAGTAAGATAAAATGACTCCAAAGAACATTTTATAGTGTTTTGCGTATTTCTGCATCTTTACTCCGTGCCCTTTGTATATTGTGCAGAGAGGAACGTCAGAGCTGAACACTGAAAATAAACACCTCAAAATGCGGCTGCAAGCTTTAGAGCAACAAGCTGAACTTCGGGATGGTAAGCCATTTTCTTTCTTTGGGTCATTATGAATATGTAAACCAAAGTTTTTGGTATTAAAGATTTAAGTCCCCATTATGACATATCTTGTTCGGTGTAACTTGCAGCTTTGAATGAAGCGCTGCGGGATGAACTGAACCGACTTAAGATGGCCGCTGGAGAAATTCCTCAGGGGAACGGAAATTCATACAACCGTGCTCAATTCTCATCTCAGCAATCGACAATGAATCAGTTCGGGAACAACAAGAACCAGCAGATGAGCACAAATGGGCAGCCATCGCGCCCGAGCTTCATGGATTTCACCAAGAGAGGCTAAGTTCTGTTTACCCTCGAAATGTTGGCTGAGTTATACCTTATATTCATTTTGGGCTGCAATATTGGATGTATGTAAGTATGTATGTATGCATGTAATATGGCTTGTGTTAGCTTCATTGTATGTCTATGCAGATATGTTCATGGTACTGGTCAATATTTTAAGAGTAGTAACTACTGTAATACTCTCCAGAAATCTTTATAGTAATCACTTCTGCAAGACATTTAGTACCAATCATCTAAAACGCAGCTAAATAGGCAGCGTTACGTACCTTAAGTTGCGATAATGCTAAAATCGGGTAAAAGACTGCGAATGGATTACAACCTTCGATAAGGAGCAGCTGATGCTTTTTTGAACAATGTTTGAAACCATAACTTGAACATAAGAGAAACTGACAAAATTATACGCTGATCAAAACCAAATTCAGGATTACAGTGGATATGGATTTAAACTAGTTGTGGCTTAACAAAACAGCAATGCCAACATATGAGAAATAGCGCCATCACTTGTGAGCTGGACAGATGCAGTTGTTGGTTCCTACCTCCAATGCAAGGCATGGAGGCTGAGTTCCATCCTCATACCAGACTGATCTGTGTTTGACAAGGTCTTTCAGGAAATTATCGAGCTTCTCGATTGTAACACTTGGCATAACCACCACATGAGCTATATCACCTTGGCAAGCGAGCTGCCACCTTCTGACAAATTCTTCATCTTTGGGTCGTTCAAAGACCACGGTGCTGCTAAGCTCGTTGAGCATGGCGCTGATCCCAGCTTCACAGAGTTTGTCTTTGAGGTAATGCGCGTTTCTCAGGCATTTCTGAACTTCTTTCTGGAATCCTTTGTACCCTTTTCTGTTTAAGGTGTACCAGAGGAACAAAGGGGCATGCCCGTTCCTGCTTCCCATGATTGTTGCATCCCTCGAGGCAAGGTACTCAACGTTATTGGAGAGGACTTTGATGTGTTCCATTCTCGTTATCTGAACACCACAAGGCATTGGACACCCGACAAATTTGTGGCCCGACACACTCACACTTCCTATCGGTTTATTGAACGTGACTTTTGGTGCCTGCGGAAAGGAGAGAAAACACAGCTCAGGCCACAATAAGTTTATCATAACGGCTTCGATTTGACTGAAGACAGTACACTTACACGTTTGACAAAAGGCATCATAAGTCCAAACAAAGCTCCATCACAGTGAATATAGAACCTGTCATGTGAGAACCCACACTCTTCAAGAGTTTTGATTACAAGGTCAAGATCATCAACAGCTCCTTTGACCGTTGTTCCTGCAGAAAACAAGAGTTAATCATCAGCAACAATCCCAACCTCTCCCAATAGAACAAATCAAAGTAATAAAGATACACCAACCTATGTTAACATTAAGAATCGCCGGTTTATCTTTGTTTGCCAACAGCTTTTTCCTAAAATCATCGCAATCAATCTCCCCGGATATAAGCGTATCAACCTTCTCGCACTCCATTCGATACATACGAGCTGCTTTAAACACAGAGTAATGCGATTCACGCGACGCATACAAAATCCCATCAGGAAACATCTCCCTCCTGCAAGATTAAAACAATTCATAATGAGCATCAAATCAAAAACACCAAATGAAATCAAGATCGATTCCGCAAACTCACCCAACTAAAATGCCATGAAGGTTTCCTTCAGTACCACAATTGGTAATATAACCCCAATAATCATCTCTCTCAATCTCCCAAAGACGAGCAAACCAATCCAACACACCAACTTCAAAAGGCCTTGAGTGTACACCATAGTTACTTTCAATAAACGGATCTCCAAGATTGTTTATCGAAAAATGCTGTAACTGACCAAGCGCACCATAGTCGAAATCCAAATTATAAGGATAACCTACACCACCAGATTCGATTCCACACAAAAAAAAAATCAGATCAAGACGATGATGATGATGATGATGATGATTGATTCAATGTTTACCTAAATGGTATTTGGTGCGTTCAACCAAAGTTTTGCGATAACGAGCGAGTACACTAGCCATATAAGCTTCTTTATCTCCGGTGAATTCATCGTTCACCTCCGGTTCCGTAACAGCAAGAGACGTCGTGTGTATATTCCTACCGAGAACCATTTCTCTATCTCCTCCTCCTCCGTTCGTTTTTTTCAGATTCTCATCAGCTCCGGTTCCGTTTATCACCGGAGAAGGTAACGGTTCGGTGACAACAACGGTTGGATCGAAATCGTCAGATAAGATGTCGAGTTTTTCGTTTAAGTTCGTCATTCCAAAGATGTGATCAGATTCGACAGCTCCAACCATTGTAATAAAGGAAAGAAGAATCTGTAGAATCTGTAGATCTGAGAGAGAGAGAGAGAGAGAGAGTGATTGGAGGAGAAGCGGTGAAAATGGTGAGAGAGGGACGCTGCTTCGTTGATTTTATATTTATATAGAAAGAGAAGGGACAACAATTGATTCTCTTTGCTTTTCAGTTTTTTTGCTCTTTTGCCGACTCACTTGTGTGCTTGTGAGATTATTTATTTATTTTTTATAATAATGTTTTTTTTAAAGGTTGTAATGAGATCTGATTTATTTTATATAAATAAAGAAATTAAAAGGTTGCTCAACTTGCCACGAGAGAGTCATGTATGATTTTTTTTTTTTTTAATTACTAAATCGAGAACCGAAAGTAGTTGTTAACTTTTTTTAAATACAAAATAAACGTTTTCAATGACTTGAATTAGCTTAGATAATATTTTTTGATAATGTTCAAAGGAAACAACATTTGACTGTTTTTAGGGTATATTTGTTTTTATACGAATCGTTTTTTATGATCAGTTGGAATGGTTTTTTATTGAAAAATTACTATCGAAATTTAGTTTTTATGAGAAATGGATTATCTAGATGATAAGGTATGTTACATCGGTTAAATACTGCGTTCTAAGAGTCATTTTATTAAAGTTTTATCCCAATATTTATAACGTTTATTATATTTTTTGTTGTTGTGTCTTAGTCTCATAATTTTTTTAAGCTTTTGTTTTTGTTTATTTAGCAAATATAATCAACTGTGTAACATAATTAATGGAAATTTGTGTCTAAGGCCTCTTACATTTGTACAATTTGGTCATACAATGGATGAAAGTCTTAAACGTGAATTAATGGATACATTAGGAATAGCAAACATTGGAGGAATGAGTTCCTATATGAGAATTCCAGAAGATTTGGAAAGTTCGAAAACAAAACAAAACAAAATTATTTGTGAGGGAAAGATTCTAAGATGGGATAAATAGATGGTCGTCAAAGTTTTTTTTCTAAAAAGGGGGGAGGGGGAAGAGAAAGTAATGATTTAATCGGTGAGATCAATCTTACCAACATATGTTATGTCCTGTTTTAGACTCCCCAAGATGATCTCTTCGAAACTCACGAGTTTAATCATCGAATTCTGGTGGAGCACAAATGCCCAACAACGTGGTATGCATTGGATGCCATGGCATAAATTATGCCATAGGAAAGCGGATGGTGGGATTGGATTTAGATGTGTGGAAGATTTTAACACAACACTACTGGCGAAACAACTTTAGCGACTAATCCATGTCCCAGACTCTATATTTGCTAAGGTTTTAAAAGGAAAATAATTTTGGAAGTCCAGTCCTCTCGACGCTGAAAAGTCATACTCACCATGCCATTGGTAGAGAAGTATTTTATCAACTAGACCTCTGATTCTAAAAAGACTAATTAAATGACTTGGAGTTGAGCCATCTATTTAAGTACAAAATGATCTCTGGATACCAGCTCAGTTCCCGAGGCCAACAATATGTATGAGTGTTAATATTTATCCTTCTCTTACGGTCAACCAATTGATTGATCCAATAACACGTATGTGGAATGAGGATTTGTTACTATGGTTAATCGATCCAAAAGATTATCCGGTAATTTGGGGGATGCATGTTGGTTTTGCTGATAATTCAGATTTTTTAAGATGGTATTTCACCAAATCCAGTAGGTATACAGTTGAGTCGGGGTATCACACTCAACAACTACCCGATCAGGCTAGTCAAAAGAACACTACGTTTGGTCCGGATTTCTGACCACTAAAAGCCTTATGTTGGAAATTACAATGTCTTCCCAAGTTACGATATTTCATATGAAAAATCCTTAATGGATGTGTATTAGTAGCAATAAACCTAAGAAATAGGGGTATCAAATGTGATTCTCGGTGTGCTATATGTGGGGCAGATGTGGAAACAATCAATCATGTTTTTTATGAATACCCCACCAGCGGTACAAACTTGGGCGCTGTTTACAAATATAAATTATATTTTTTGGCAATTACCTAAGGACGCTCATACTCAGTGTTTTTCCTCGATCATTTGGTACATATGGAAAACTAGAAATGATAAGATCTTTGGAAATTTGGGTAGAAATCCAAGGAAAATTTACAAATAGCGGAAAGTGAGGCTCAAGCTTGGATTATGGCCCAAACGGAGGTTATCAATGAAATTCATCCAACTAATTCTCTATCAGAATGGAGAGATTACACATGTTTCGTTGTTATATTGATGGTTCATGAAAAGAACTTGAAACATTTTTGGGGATATGATGGTATTGTTCGAAGGCCAACAATGAAGAGCCAGTTATGGGAGTTTTTAACCTGCGACGAAGTCTTTCTTCACTACATGCTGAAGTGGAAGCTTTAGTGTGGGTAATGAGAAGTATGATTGCAGAAAAGAAGACTAAACATTTTGCTACGGACTGCTTTGATCTAGTGAAGATGGTATATACGCCAACAGAATGGCTGGCTTTTAAGATATATTTGAAAGAAATTAAGAAGAGTAAGAGAGTTTTCTCGTCTTTCTCTATTTCCCTTGTTCCTCGTAAAACTAATGTTAAAGCGTTTGTTAGCACGAAGTTCTCATGTCTACTCACATTATATCATGTATGTAAACAATGTTCCTCCGATTTGGCTCTCTGAGCCTTTCAACTAATAGATTGATGTTGACCAAAAAAAAAAGTCAAATCGTATTTTTGTTGATAAGTATTCATCAACATAAAACAAATATTTATATAAATTCAATTATAATTGAAAATATGAATAAGTCATTTAGTTATAGATTTATTAATTCATCAATCAGATGGAAGGTAATGTATAAGATTATGAGTATGTCAAGCTTAATGATGGATAGAGAGAACAATATACTCTAAAGGATATATAAAACATAGGAAACCCAAAATGCATAGTTAAACGCATGCCAAAAAAAGAACGCCATACTTTAAATGATACAACATGGAGAACCCAAAATGCCTATCTAAACGCATGCCAAAAAAAGAACGATATACCTTAAGGGATACAACACATGGAACCCAAAATGCCGAGATTAAACACACATCGAATAAGGACCGCTATACCCTAAAGGATACAACACATGGAACCCAAAATGCTGAAATGAAACACACATTGAAGATCGATTGTTGAAACCTAAGGGATAAAATATGTGAAACTCAAACTGCCTAATTAAACGCCCGCCGGAGTAGGAACGTTATACCCTAAGGGATACAACATATATAACTCAAACTGTCGAGTTAAACGCACGTCGAAGAAATAATGGTATTACCTAAGGGATAGAACATATGAAACCCAAACTATCGAGTTAAATGCACACCGAAAAAAAACACATATCTTAAAAGACACAACATAAAAAATCTAAAATACCAAATTAAATACACGTAATATAAAAAGTACGGAAATATGTTAATGGCTATAATAATGTGTTACTATCTAGACTTAAGTATTAACATAAATATTTGATATAAAGATGAAAAAGATTTACGGAACAGAAATATGATCAAACCACTGAAATTTGTCTCTAAAATCATAGATTCAAAACAACAAAACTGAATTTCGTCATGTCACAACATAAATGAACAGTTTTTGCCTTTCTCTTGCAAAACAATATAAAAGAGGAGTTGGGAAAAAGCGTAAATAAATTTGAAATTGTTATGTTTTATATAGATTATAACATGACAAAGTGGGAGATGAAAATACGTGTAATCAGAGGAGAAGATTTGATAAAAAATTGCCATTGTGAAGAAAGTAAAAGGTGAAAAGGTAAAAATTGAAGGGAAAAAGTTTGTTTATTATAGCATCCCAACATTATACCAAAAATGCATATTACCTCTAAAAACGTTTCCCGAGTGAAGAAACCTATTAAAAAATACATATTGCTCATATATATAATTTTCTTTGATAATCTAATTATATATCATCAACAAAAGCTTACACAAAACTTGGAATAAGGGACAAAATGCCCTGCCAAAACAAGCTTAATCTAAAACCACCTTTACATTTAAAGGGGTTTATACAAAAGAATGAGATTCTATGTAAAGTTTTTACACAAAAGAATGAGATTCTATGTAAAGTACACATGGAGAAGATCACAACCAGTACTCTTTTAAAGACTCTCTTATCATCAAAGACTCTATTAAGCTAAGATGGATGATAAGTTGCAGCATAAGATTGTATCCGAAAATCACATGGAACACTTTGAGTGAAGAGATTAGTATCTCTATTCGATGTTGTTGAAACTCTTTCCATTTCTCACTTTGAAATTGATTGTAAGAATATATATGTCAAATAAAAATACAAAAAAGGGATATAAGATATAACTTTAGGTTGTTCGGAACCGCACGGTTTACTTAAAACCTTGGTTTTTTTTTTGGGGTCAAAACTCAAAATCTTGCTTATATCGATGAATAAAAAAGGATTGTAACATGTTTAAGAAACAAAAGAGAGAGAAAAACTATTTAATTTAGTAGTAGATAAGATATGTTTTATAACCTAAACTATTAGGGAAACTATTATTAGATTCTGCTTGTGACTAGACAACACATAATTTTGTGCGAATGACTAAATTTATAATGATTATTATTTAGACAATAGATCTACATCTAGGTCGACACCCAAGTTGTGGTCTGTTTAATAATATATTTCTCGTGAAAAAAAAAAAAAAACAAAAAGTTTACTAGTTGTAGCACAAATAATTTTAGTCGACTCAAGACTAAAGTCATACCAACAAGCTTGCATCGGAATAGTTCATACAACATTAAACGCAGAAACAGTGTTTACTATCTTATTATTTTTAACCAATCATCTTCGTTTTTTTAATTATTTTTACTTTAGTTGCTTTCTAAAATGGCTAATGATTTGTTTGTTTGGTGGTTTTAGAAAATGAATAATGTTCTTTCTTTTACCGTTGGAGACACTGTTCCACGCATTGTGAAAATAACAAAAGATGATGTGGACTGGTCAAGAAGTCAAAGAATCAAGATGCAGGATGATGAGACCATGTTGTAACATCCATGCATTTCAAATTCAATGGAATCGTCATAAAAGATCATGGTCGAGGAACGGATAAATAGTCGAATACTCCATTTGAAATTTAAAATAGGTCAAATTTTATGTCTAGAAATCATTAAGATATAAGTTTTAAGAAAGTAAACTCTTGGTATAATTTTACTCTTTGCGCAAACAGACGCAGCAAATTAAATATAAACTGAGACTATTTAGTGAAATTTAAGACCAAAACATAAAGATGCCAAAAGCTACAATGTCGTTTGTGAAACCCAATATCTCCAAAGTTCAAACACCTGAGATCCCCGATGGTATTATGTCTCGTCTACACTACTTCAATCAAATTGCATCATAAAAGACTCAAAAGCTTTGTCATCTTCTTTATTTTCTTAGTTGTTTTGGTATGTGCCTAATTATCTCTATTATATATTTAATTATTTTTTCACTACTATTTTCATCTTGCTACATTTGGTTACAAAATTATTTAAGATATATAAATGATACACTACAAACCACAATTTCGTGTTTATCACATATCTTATACTAGTATATCATTGTTTCGTGTGTGTCATCGATTTTATACCATTATTAATTTCGGGCATATCACGGAACTCAATTATACCATTTGTTTTCTTATATATGAACTTTAATTATAAAAGGTAAAATTTTGAAATTTTGATTGAATATAAGTGAAAGACATTGAACTAAAGGATAAGATTTTTGTATTCATATCAATAAAAGTAAAAAATCTTGTAATTGAGATAAGAAATCTTTTGTTACACCATTTTCAACCTTAAAATGTTTATTTTCTTTCCTCTCCAGAGGTTTATGTCTTGAAATTGAAAGGGATGTCATATAAAACTAATTGAATCACTATTCACTAAACAAAATATAAAGCAGAATAAAATAAGGAAATAGTTTCAAAATTTCACGAAGACAAGTATCTGATTTTGAAGTTTCTCAGTATAATATGGTACCATTATCACTCATATTTCTCTCTTTATCAACAGTGATTATGTTTTGGTGATGGGTTTGGGGGTTGATACTCGTTTCTCTGTGACGTTGAAACGTATGTTTGGGAATTCTATGGTTGTTCATCCTTACTCTGATGCCAATTTTCTCGCCGGGCTCGTAATCCATCGCTTTAAATGTGGAAAATTATGAATTTTTGATAAAAACAAAAAGAAATGTTCTCGTGTTCTTTTGTTTCAGGCCATTGTTTGCCAGACTTGTGGCGACCGCGGTTTGGAAGAAGCATTCATATATTGCGACTCTTGTAAGATTGTAGTTGTGCACCGGTGAGTTTGGTTCTTGATTTCTCCTGTAGTTGATTTATTTGTATTTTGTTGCATATGCATACATAATAGAAACGAAATTTGTTTGGCTAATATATGTTATTTGCTTACAATTCTTTTTTCTGTTTTTGTCTCTTGGTGTTGTGGTTTGCTCTTGTGCTCTTGTGGTTTGCTTATTACCTCTTTCTCTTGGATCATCAGCTATTGCGTGGGCATAACGCCGACTCCTTTTACGGAATCCACAACTTGGATATGTGATGACTGTGATGAGAGTGACTCTGATCGCATAGAAGTTGATCAGATTGCAAAGCTTAGACATATCTGAAGAAGAGTGATAGAAACAAAAGAAAAAGAAGAAGAAGAGCAACCTTACCTCCTCGTTTTTAGCTAAAATATTTTGAGTTAAACGTACACCGAAAAAAAACACATACCTTTAAGGACACAACATAAGAAACCCAAAATACCGAGTTAAACACACGTAATAGAAAAAAGTACAGAAATATGTTGATGGCTACAATAATGTGTTACTATATATACCTAAGTATTAACATAAATATTTGATATAAAGATGGAGAAGATTTACGGAACGGAAATATGATCAAACCATTGAAATTTATCTCTAAAATCATAGATTCAAAGCAACAAAACTGAATTTCGTCATGCAACGTAAATGAACTTTTTTCGCCTTTCTCTTGCAAAACGAGGTGAAAGAGGAGGAATTGCCGAAAAAGCGTAAATAAATTTGAAATTGTTATTTTTATATAGATTATAACATGACAAAGTAGGAAATGAAAATACATGTCAGGTAAAGATTTGATCAAAAATGCCATTGTGAAGAAAGTGAAAGATGAAAAGGTAAAAATTAAAGGAAATTTTTTTTTTGTTATAGCTTCTCAACATTATAACAAAATGCATATTACCTCTAAAAAACGTTTCTGAGTCATGAAACTTTTTTAAAAATACATATTGCTCATATATATATATATATATATATATATATATATATATATTATATAAATATTTAAAAAATATCATTTAATTATATATTATCGACAAATGCTTACACAAAACTCGGAATCAAATCTAAAAGGAGAAAATATCCTGCCAAAACAAGCTTAATCTAAAACCACCTTTACATTTAAATGGGTCTATACAAAAGAATGAGATTCTACGTGAAGTACACATGGAGAAGATCACAACCAATATTATTTTAAAGACTCGCTTATCATCAAAGACTCTATTAAGCTAAGATGGATGATAAATTGCAACATAAGATTGTATCCGAAGATCACATGGAACACTTTGAATAATGAGATTAGTATCTCTATTCGATATTGTTGAAATTCTTTCCGTTTTTCACTTTGAAATTGACTGTAAGAATATATATTTCTTATAAAAATACTAAAAATAGATATAAAATATAACTAAAAGTTGTCCGGTACGGCACGGTTAACTCAAAATCATGGTTTTTTTTTTTGGGTCAAAACTCAAAAACTTGCTTATATCGATGAATAAAGAAAATATTCTAACATGTTTAAGAAACAAAAGAGAGAGAAAAACTATTTAATTTGGTAGGGGATAAAATATGTTTTATAACCTAAACTATTATTAGATTCTGCTTGTGACTAGACAACACATAGTTTTGTTCGAATGACTAAATTTATAATGATTATTATTTAAAGAATAGATCTACATCTACCTAAAGATACCCAAGTGGTGGCCTGTTTGATAATATATTTCTCTTGTGAAAAAAAAAAAAAAAGACACCCATGTTGAAAATATTTTTACTACATCGTAAATCGTTCACTTATTTAAATAACAAAAAAAAATTACTTTGTTATTTTTAACCTATATTTAAAAAATTGTTAGGCGCTAGTCGGGCGACGAAAGTACGCTTACCACCTAATAAAAAAATCGGAGATTATACGAAATTTAATCGGGGACTAGTTTTAGTGCTATTTAATATTTTAAAAACATATTAATTCATTATAATTAAAAAATTTATATAATATTATTTTTAAAATTGTATTAAACACATAAAAATAATATTTTAATCTCAAAATTTATGATTTTTATTCAAATTACGAATATAAGTAGGACGTTTTAAATTTTAAATCTAAAAAAATAAACAAAATTGGATTAGGTGTCGTCTAGGCGGCTATTAGGCGGTTTAGACGGCTTAGGCGGTCAAAAAATTGGCTCAGCGATTATTTTTATCGATTTGGACAAAATCACCGCGGTCTCTCTCCGATTAGTGACTAGGCGGCCGAGTTTTAGAACAGGATGTTTAACCAATCATCTTTTGTCTTTTTTTTATTCTTTTTATTTCAGTCGCTTTCTAAAATGGCTAATGATTTGTCTGTTTGGTGGTTTTGGAAAATGAAATAATGTTCTTTCTTTTACCGTTGGAGACACTGTTCCACGCTTTGTGAAAATAACAAAAGATGATGTGGACTGGTCAAGAAGTCAAAGACTCAAGATGCAGCATGATGAGACCATGTTGTAACATCCATGCATTTCAAATTCAATGGAATCGTCATAAGAGATCATGGTCGAGGAACACATAAATATTCGAATACTCCATTTGAAATTTAAAATAGGTTTTAACCAATGTCTAGAAATCATTAAGATATAAGTTTTAAGAAAGTAAACTGTTGGTATAGTTTTTCTATCAAAATTAATCGGACAAAATCTAAAATAAATCTAATAACCCCGATAAATTCGAAAAAAGAAAAAAATCATTCAAATAAATATCAGATAAGGGGTCAATACAGATTTTTATGGATGACGTCAACACAAGTTTCTATTATTGATCTAGTTGTCCCTATATTCGTGAGCAATTTTATCAGATAGGAAATTTAGTGTTTTATCAGATAGGAAATTTTATCAGATAGAAAATTTTATCAAAACTATAAGCAATCAATTTCTTGTCAGCGAACAAAGCTCAAAGATTGATAGTGTTTTGATTTTTGTTATTTAAGATTCATGTTTTCAGTATACTCTAACAAATCAATTACTCTTTGCGCAAACAGACGCAACAAATTAAATATGAAACTAAGACTTTTTAGTGAAATTTAAGACCAAAACCTAAAGATGCCAAAGGCTACAATGTCGTCTGTGAAACCCAATATCTCCAAAGTTCAAACACCTGAGATCCCCGATGGTATTATGTCTCGTCTACACTACTTCAATCAAATTACTCTTCATATGCATCATAAAAGATTCAAAAGCTTTGTCATCTTTATTTTCTTAGTTGTTTTGGTATGTGCCTAATTGTCACTATTATATATATTGAATTTGTTTTTCACTACTATTTTCATCTTACTACTTTTGGTTACACAATTATTTAAAATATATAAATGATACACTACAAACCAGAATTTCGTTTATCACATATCTTATATACTAGTATATCATTATTTCGTGTGTGCATTATTAATTTCGTGCATATCACGGAACTCAATTATACCATTTGTTTTCTAATATATGGAATTTAATTTAATAGGTAACATTTTGAAATTTTGACTGAATATAAGTGAAAGACATTGAACTAAAAGATAAGATTGTTGTATTCATATCAATAAAAGTAAAAAAATCTTGTAATTGAGATAAGAAATCTTTTGTTACACCATTTTCAACCTTAAAAGTGTTTATTCCTTTCCTCTCCGATCCGGAGGTTTATGTTTTCAAATTGAAAGGGATGTCATATAAAACTAATTGAATCACTATTTACTAAACGAAACATAAAGGAAAAACTAAGGAAATAGTTTCAGAATTTTACGAAGACAAGAATCTGATTTTGAAGTTTCTTAGTATAATATGGTACCATTATCACTCATATTTCTCTCTTTTTCAACAGTGATTATGTTTTGGTGATTGAGTTTGGGGGTTGATACTCGTTTCTCTGTGACGTTGAAACGTATGTTTGGGAATTCTATGGTTGTTCATCCTTACTCTGATGCCAATTTTCTCGCCGGGCTCGTAATCCATTGCTTTACATGTAGAAAATTTATGAATTTTTGATAAAAACAAAAAGAAATGTTCTCGTGTTCTTTTGTTTCAGGCCATTGTTTGCCAGACTTGTGGCGACCGCGGTTTGGAAGAAGCATTCATATATTGTGACTCTTGTAAGATTGTAGTTGTGCACTGGTGAGTTTGGTTCGTGATTTCTCCTGTAGTTGATTTATTTGTATTTTGTTGCATATGCCTACATCATAGAAACGAAGTTTGTTTGGCTTATATATGTTATTTGCTTACAAATCTTTCTTCTGTTTTTGTCTCTTGGTGTTGTGGTTTGCTCTTGTGCTCTTGTGGTTTGCTTATTACCTCTTTCTCTTGGATCTTCAGCTATTGCGTGGGCATAACGCCGACTCCTTTTACGGAATCCACAACTTGGATATGTGATGACTGTGATGGGAGTGACTCTGATCGCATAGAAGTTGATCAGACTGCAAAGCTTAGACATATCTTGAAGAAGAGTGACAGAAACAAAAGAAAAAGAAGAAGAAGAAGAAGAAGAAGAGCAACCTTACCTCCTCGTTTTTAACCGTTGATGACCATGTTGAACCTGTTAAAGTGTTTTCTTCATGAGTTAAAGAAACATTGAAGGAATCTAAGAGACATGTGGTCGTGTTGTAGGCTATACTTAGTATAGCTGCCAATAATTTTTGTTTGATGTTTAATTTGCAAAAATAAAAACAGAATTTAAAATACAGTTATTTACAAAAAGAGCATTTTTCTAAGAATGATATTTTATTTTAGGCATTTTCAAAATGACTTTATCAAAATAGGTACTAAAGCTATGTGAAATGTCTTCTATGTCCTCAATCGAATGACGACAACAATCTGCATCTCCATTGCCCAAAATTTTTTTTTTATTCAATAGGGTTTATTGTTGGCGCTTTTAACTTCATCTTCTGCTACCAGCTACGCTCCTCTAGCGCTTCGGCCGGCAATGTGCGCCGTTTCAGTTTAATTCAGTTGAAAGTTTAGGCAACTTGAAGATGGTGAAGACAAGAAGTAGTAGGAGCCGTGAAGGTGCGGAAGCAACGATTCTGGGGAAGGAGAGAGGAAGAAAAAACTTTCGATCTGTGGATAGAATGAAATCGACTAAGATTGAACGGAGGATTTTAGTTGCAATCAGTGACCAGCGGCGTAAGAGGCGACCTTGCAACACAAATCAGATGAAGCAACGCTTCAAACGGCCATGTAGTACATGTTAGATTTGTGTTTTATGCTCTGAGTTTGAGATTACTTATTGATGGTGATGTTTAAGAATTTCCTGCTTGTTTGGTGATGTTTAAGAATTTTCTGCTTGTTTAACTATTTAATAAATCAATTTTTTCTGCATGTTGTATTGATTTTTCTGAATAATACTTCGTATGTGATTCCTTTTTGGAGACTCTAGATTAAGAGGAGGAATTAGTGTTGAGATGTCAAGACGTGTTGGTTCAGGTAGACGACTTATGTCATATCTATATATGTGTCGTTATGTGTTTTGTGGGTGTGCTCATAGCTTCTTATTCAAATTGCTTGTAGTTCTAATAAAAGATGATTGTACCTCTCTATTTTAGGTTGATGTCTCGTCCTCGGGTGATGAAGGTACCACGTTAAACACCATTTGCTGAAGGTCATACTATGAATCACAATTTTCAGCAATGGTTCTTCTGCTTCCAATGATTTTGTTTTTTTTTTCTTTTTTTTGTCAAACCAGGTAGTGTTGCAAGTTTGCCATCATCAGGTTATATGCGAGATATGTGTTTTGTCAACTAAAACTTAAGATCATTTTAATACTTTGCTGTTAATAAAACCACAAGTTTATGGAGTTCCGTCATAATCTTAAGTTCTGTCTCAACTTTGACCAGTTATGTTAGATGAATCTGATGACAGGGTAACACAAGACGATTTAATTGCTTCATATTCTGAAGGTGAAGACATTAACTACATCAATGGTTGGTAAAAAAAGAAATCTATAGGTTATTCCTAACTATGTTTCTTTAAGTTGTTTTTTTCGGCACTTTAAGTTTATTCATGTAGATGATTGTACTGATGAGCAGAGGTTGCCAAAGCATTTTTTCGCAACAGATATGTACCCTACAAAAGGGAGGGTTAACTCATACTCTAAACCACAATATCTTATTGACATCTTATCTATCTTGGATGGAACTCCAGAGATGAAAACCCTCATGGATTCTCTCTTCCGGTCATTATTTGACCTTCCAGTAAGGTGATGTTCTTTGTCTGGTAAACTTGTTCACAACTTCCTCTGTAGGCAAATTGTGACAAAGAATTCGGATGAACTGTGGTTTACATTTGCTGGGCGGCCTTTTAGATTTTTATTGTTGGAGTTTAAGAATATAACTGGCTTGCCTACTGGTCCTTACCCGGATCAGAGAACCATTAAAGTTGCACAGACACATGCAGAGGATGGCTCCTCATACTGGGATATGCTTGTAGGCTAGCCTTTGGATCTTACAATACAAGATATTGTAAATTTGTTGAAGGCGGAGTGAGGTATGCCTAGGTGGAGGAAAATACGTCTTGTGCTTATTGTCATTGTTGAAGGGATATTAAGCTGTGGTACTCAACCAATCTGCCCTTCCTTGTCAATTGTTGAGATGGTGAAAGACCTAATTTTTTTTTTCAATTATCCTTGGGGCCGTCAAGTATTTGAGGGGACAATTCGGATGATTCAAGTTGGTAACAAGATTCGGTGCTAGTCCATAATTGTGAAGAAACTGAAACAACGTTCTTTGGTGCTGTATGGTTTCCCAATAGCTATACAATTGATGCTTTTTCAATTCATTCCACTACTCATGCGCTGTCTTCCATCATATGAAGATAACCAAACTTTTCTCGATAGGAGAATATCCGTTTTGCCTAAGCTGAAAACATTTCATACACATAACATTCTAGCAGATGAGAATGACGAAAATGTTAGTCTTATTTTTCCTTTGAAATATGTTTGCTATTAATTGTAGCCTACTAATTACTTCAGTTACCCTTTTTCCAGCTTTGTGTTGAACAAACTAGGCTCTCAGTTTCTGAAGAGAGTTCAGATTGCATGCATCTTGATTATCAGGGTGATCCAAAGGTTGCCTATCTGTTGAACGTAATTCAAGGAGGGTATAAATTCTGTAAAGGCTATTGGTTTGGTGGTGATGACTCACTTGATAAGTTGTGCATTTGTAACAAAAAGATAAACCGCCGATGTAAATGTGGGAGTTCGCTCTCGTATTTTGAGACTGACAAATCAACTGAGAGTGCAACTGGAATATTGGGCGCCAATATTCCAAGTGAAATTGTAAAGTTGATGTCAGAAGTTGGAAGAATAAAAAAACTAATGCTGCAATGCTGGGGAAGTTGAAGGCTTCTGTTGTTGCTGACCTTAAATCCTCTGTTTTGCTACAAGCTTGTGGTCCGTGCAGGCATCATATTGATAAGTTTATGTCTGCCTTACTTACTTCTAATTATAGTGACAACGTTCTCCGAAAACATTGTAATCTGACATCTTTGGAGAGCGAACCGATGGAAGCTTATGTTGGTGATGGAGTTGGTCCACTAGTAGAAGGCCAAATGTCTCAGGCTTCTTGTCTACGAAATTGTGAAAGTTATAGAAGCGATAAAATACGATTTCCCAAAACTTTAGATTCTTCATATCCACTCGAACAGGTCCATCCTTGCGTATATTGTTGTAATTACCTAGTCTAATTTGCCTTATGATGTAAATGGCATTAATTTCTTAGGCCGACAATGTCATCGGTGGAAGTAGATGTATAAATCAGGATTTTGAAAAACCAGCTGGACGTATTGCAGATGAGGCTACTAGTGATGTCTCAACTAAAACATGCTAGGTCTGTATTAATGAGTGTTACAAAACTGGTTTTTTTTTGTTTTTTTTATGTTGGTTATGTTTGTTTTTAAAATTGTGGTTTTCATGACTCCTATGATCCACTGAGCAGCTTTGTTGGTTCTTGTTCTACATATGTGTTGGTAATGAAATATGATTTTCGGTCAAGAGTCCATAATGCCTTCTGCTATTGTTTCTTATTTAATATTTTTATTTCTCTAGGCAACGAATTTTGTAGAGGCTGATATGAAGATGTGCAATATGCATGTTCTTTGTTCTGATTCATCTCTTCTCGCACATGAGGATCTCAGCCATCTTAGACCTGCTTCGGTTAGCTGCTAATGATTGTTTATGTACAACTGTAATGTAGTTGTGCTTCTCTTCGTTTGCTTATTTCTTGCAAATTTTTTAGTTTTGTAACCTATCTTCATGTCGTCTATAAGCCATTATTTCTGGGAAAATCGTATTTGATGATACAAGTGAAATTTCCGCTATCAACAATCGTCATTTACTGATCAGTCCGATTGAGGAGGTGATTTTGCTCTTATACATATGTGCATGTTCACTTACGTTGACGATGTCTGTCCCACCTATGTACCTTATACTACACATGTCTTACTCAGTTTTCATTTCATTCATTGGTTTTATAGGTTGAAATGAGTGAACCTATTTTGAGAACAGAAATCCCTGAAGTGAATTTCGTTTTAGTTGAATGCTCCGCACAACCGTTGGAGGATCGTCCTCCCCTTCAACCTCTTGATGATTGCAACTCTCATCAACAGTGTATTATAGGTTTCTATAGGGTGAAAAATTCTAAGCGGTCAATAACAGCTTCCAAATTTGCTGAAAAAGTGAACATATCTGAACCCCTAAAATGCGGTTATATCTCATTATGTTCTCTCCCTCCAGCCTTAATAAAGATTTCCAAAGCCAACTGCAGAAATACCAAAAATCGTATGTACCTCATGCAACATAATCTTACATTATTTTAGACATCGAAGGCTCTTAATATGTTCAGTCAGCTGAATGGAAAATTTTGCAGCTCATATGATATGGATGGATATGAAGTCCGGAAATGCTTTTTTTTGGAAATTTACACCGCGAGAACATGGTTATTCCGTACTGTGAGTTTGTACTCTCTTCTCATTACTTTTATCAACTTCTTAGTGATCAGGATAATCATTTATTTTTTAATGTTGCCAGTGTTTGTTTATTACATCCCAAAAACTCCACAGCCAATAGAATTATTCATCTAATTATTCCCAACTCTGGTATATTATCTACTTTTGTGACATATTTTTCACACGGATGATGTTTGATTTTGTTTAAACTTGTTTCCCTGCTTCCCTATCCTTTACATTTGTTCTTCTTCCTATTTAATAGCTATATAGCCGTGTCTCCCATATGATTTGTATTTTTCTTCGTTTATGTATTTTACTCCTTCGTCTGTTTGAAACTGTTACTCCTTCCTGTTTATCACAACATTTAGACTTGATGCTTCGGCCTTTTTGGAGAAAATGTGGCTCTCACCTTGCGTCCCAGAAGATTGTTGTTGTAGACAACTTACTTACGCAACTTATAACTGAGCAATATTGCACATTCACTGAGTCCTCCAATCCAGTTGAGTATGTTTGGCACCCTCTTCTTGCCAGCTACATTGAGGGCACCTTAGGGGATCGTCCCCAGAATACAAGGTAGTTCAAAGATGTGCACACTGTTTATACACCAATGAATTGGGGTAACAGACACTGGGTTGCTTTGGTCATCTCTCTTGCCACATGGTACATAGATATCTTTGACCCGTTAGTGAGGTGTAAATCTGATAGGATGGTTGTCTCTTACATGGGCCCGTTGGTTAAGATGTTGCCTCACCTCATTAAGGCCACTTGTAACCAAAATGATATTATGCATGTCGATGACACGAGTTTCAGCTACTCTCGTTTGCAAGGACTACCACAGAACACTCGTGGTGGAGATTGTGGAGCTTATGCTATGAAGTTTATTGAGATGCACTCGCATGGATTTTCACTTCAGGGTATGTCGCAGATTACGAATGAGATGGTCGATAGTTTTCGGATGAAGTATGCGATAGCTGTTTACAAAGAGTTTATTGGTAAGTTGCGGGTTTGAGGTTGTTGCTCTATGATTAGGCCTTGTTATGATTCTTGTCTCTCTTAACGTAGTAAAATTTCACCCTATGCTCTGTTACTAAGCTAATTAACACTTGATTCTCTGTATCATTTCTCCACTCCATTAGGAAGCTTGCTTTGTATAGCCCTTGTTATGATGTGAGTTGTACTTGTGTATATGTCGATGTTGTAAAATTTGCATGTACAATTTGTTTGTGAGCCTATAAACCTTGCAGCTCTGTATCATTTCTCTATTCCACAAACGGGTCAACGGTAGGTGGCAAAAATTAGGTTTAATAAAACTTCCAAAAATAGATCTTCCACGGGAGCAGGTGCTCCGTTGAGGAGCGGGTGCTTCAAAACTTTCTAAAAAGCTTCACTTTTCCTCTATTTTCGCTAAGTCTCTTCATGAGATCCAATCCGCCATTGCAGCCACCTTTTAGACCTAAAATGACTCAAAATAAAATAAAAGACTCGATAAACACCTACAAAACAAAGGTTAGAATGCGCCAAAAACGCATTATCATGTCGTAATGTAGATCGTCACTCATGCAGTGATGTGGTTGATCATCTTGTAACAAAAGAGAATGGATGAGGCTTACAAGAGGTGGAGTGATTGGTATCATCATGGAGAAGTGAATTAAGGGCCTGAAAGTGAAAGCAAAGTAACTCGGTGGAATGAGGAGATTTTTGGGTTATATAAAGCTGCTGAATTTTCAGATGAAGAGTTAGTTAGTAAAGGTAACTTAGGTGAGATTGAAGAGGCTGGCTTAATTGAGATTGCTGAGGGTGAGGACAAGAGAGAAGATGAGTTCCTTGCAAAGCTAGCAGATGCTGAAACACCATTATATCCAAGCTGTGTAAACCATAGCAAGCTATCAGCTATTGTGTCACTATTTCAACTTAAGTGGCAACATTACCAAGCAGGTTATCCATTTTTTTTGAAGTTGTAATGGAGAGAGAAATGAATTAACGATGAGAGGCATTGGCAACACCATTTATAGAGAGAGATTTGCCAGTGGAAGATTTGTAAGAGTAAGAGAGATTTATGTCAAAGTGGGTGAATGGGAGCAATTCACAGTTAAGCAACAAATACTTGTACATTAAATTGATTAGAAGTACAGAGCAGACAAAACCAGGCTAATCTAGTATAGGCTCCATTCCAATTGTCTACTGTGAAGTTATAATGGACATAGAAGCAGGTTACTGGGCGAATTAGGGAAGGGGACAGTTAAGAAACAAGTGGTGAAGACATTAAATTCAGTAGAAGTACAGAAAATACAGAAACAGGACTGTTTCACTAATTTAACATGCAAACAATTGATCATAGGTGACGTGATCAATTGTCTACTGTAAAGTACATCATTACACCCACGTACATAAAAAAAGAAAATGCATTATGTTATTGAAGACAGTATGACTGTGACTGAACATAAGACACAAAATGGGTGGTCTTACAAAAGCTTCAATGAACTGCTTGAGACATTGCCATCAATGTTGCCCGAGGATAATGTTCTACACATATCATTGTATGATGTGAAGAAGTTTTTGAAGAGTTTTGATATGTGATATGAAAAGATTCATGCGTGTGTAAATGATTGCTGCCTATTCAGGAAGAAGTACAAGAAGCTTGACAATTATCCAAAATGTAATGCTTCACGGTAGAAGATTAACATGCATATTGGTGAAGTAAAGAAAAGTGTCCCACAGAAAGTATTACGGTACTTTCCGATAATCCCACGGCTGAAGAGAATGTTCAGGTATGAAGAAATGGCCAAGGACTTAAGATGGCATTTTAGTAACAAGAGCAGCGATGGAGAACTCCGCCATCCTGTAGATTCTATTACATGAGATCAAATAAATGACAAATATCATTCTTTTGCAGCTGAAGAAAGGAATATACGGCTTGGACTTTCCACAGATGGATTTAATCCGTTCAACATGAAGAATACTAGGTATAGTTGTTGGCCTGTTCTGCTAGTAAACTATAATTTGCCTCCTCACCTATGTATGAAGAAAGAGAACATCATGCTTACCTTGTTGATTCCTGGTCCTGGTAATAGTATTGATGTCTACTTAGAACCCCTTATAGAAGATTTAATCCATCTATGGACGAATGGAAAGTTAACATATGACGCATTTAGTAAATCAACTTTTACTCTTAAGGCAATGCTTCTTTGGACTATTAGTGATTTTCCTGCGTATGGAAATCTCGCGGGCTGCAAAGTAAAGGAAAAAATGGGCTGTCCTATATGTGGGAAAAACACAGATAGTATGTGGTTGAAGTTTAGCAGAAAACATGTTTATATGTGCCATAGAAAAGGTCTATTACCAACACATAGTTATCGGGAAAAGAAGTCATGGTTTGATGGAAAAGCAGAACATGGGAGAAAGGCTAGAATATTAACTGGTCATGATATTTCGAAAAACCTGAAAAATTTCAAAAACGATTTTGGAAATGTGAAAGAATCTGTAAGGAAGAGAAAAAGGACTGATAGTCTTGAATCAGGTTCTGATAGTGATGATGTATCCAGTGAATCAGAAGAAGAGCAAGAAGAAAAAGTAGATGAGGAAGAATTATCAAGATGGAAGAAAGAAACAAATGTTTTCAAGGTGCTTTATTGGGAGGTATGTTTACTTGATTTATTTTTCAGAATTAATCAATTAAGCTATGTTTAAGTTTGGTTTTGTTAACTGTATTATATGTATTGATTAGGACTTCCCGGTAAGGTACAATTTGGATGTAATGCATGTAGAGAGAAATGTGGCTGCAAGCATTTTTTCTACATTGTTGCATTGTGGGAAATCAAAGGATGGTCTTAATGCTCGTAAAGATCTGGAAGTTCTTGGTATAAGGAAGGAGTTGCATCCTAACACCCAAGGAAAATGACCTACCTTCCCGCAGCACCTTGGTCGTTGTCCAAGACAGAGAAAAAATGTTCATGCAGCAACTTCTCCCGGTTGCACTTAGAGGTTTGTTACCAAAAGATCCTAGGGCAACAATATTACGTTGCTCATTCTACAACCACTTGTGTTAGCGAGTTATTGATAGGGAGCATATTTCAGTAATGGAAGCTGAAACTGTGGAAACTATATGTATGTTTGAAAGATTTTTCCCTCCCAGCTTCTTCGATATCATGGTACACTTGACAATACATCTAGGAAGGGAAGCCCGACTTGGTGGACCAGTCCATTTTAGATGGATGTACCCATTTGAGAGGTATATCTTCTATTGTATTATATTTTAGCCTTTGATTATTAGAAAATTTTGATTATTTTCTTGCTAATCTTTATATCTTACACTTTGCAGGTACATGAAAGTTCTTAAAGACTATGTAAGAAATCCTACAAGACTAGAGGGTTGTATTGCTGAGTCATATCTTGCAGAAGAATGCATACAGTTCTGTAGTGATTTTCTGAAAAAAACAACAAGTGTAGAAGAAAAAATAGATAGAAATATTGAGTATGAGAACAACTCCATCCTAGAAGGTCGTCCGATATCCGCAGGCACTTCATTGATTCTTACTGAAATTGAGAAGAATATAGCCCATCTTGTTGTCATTCAGAATATAGGTGCCTTGGATCCTTATGTGGAGTAAGTACATGTAATATCCTTTATTTTCCTTGATCATTTACATTATGAATATATATAACAGGCTGATGCTTCTTGTATTTCTCTTTTACAAGCATGCACTTGCAATATCTACAAGACTCAAATGTAAGATGTAGACGTGATGCATCAATGTTATGGACTATGCATGCTCAGAATTTTGCACCTTGGTTAAAAGAAAAGGCAAGTTATAACTTATCTGAATGTTAGTTATTGATCAGTCTGGTTTATATTTCTATAAGTGTCTGACTATTTTTTTATTTGTTAGATAAGCATTCTCTCAAATGGACATGAAGATACACTTAAGTGGTTGATATATGGTCCATATTGTACTGCAAGGTCATATACATGTTATATAGTGAATGGGCAACGATTTCATATAAGCTTAGTTCAAAGGCAAAGTCAGAATAGTGGGGTTTATTATGAGGTAACGACAATGTGTAGATCTAGTGCTAAAGATACTACACAAGTATTTGATTTAGTATCATACTATGGCAGGGTCATTGACATTATATTGTTGGATTATAATGTGTTTTATGTTCCTCTATTCCGGTGTCAATGGATAGTAAGAGGTAATGGAGTGAAGGTAGAAGATGGGTTCACATTTGTTAACCTGAATCAAAGTCAAATATCATTTCAAGGGAAGATGAGTCATCAACCTAGTATGTTGTTATGAGAGGTCTTTCAAGAAGATACAGTAAGGAAGATGTTGCAGAAGAGAATGCAGATATTGGTCCATTGCCATCAAATGTTAATATGGATGTTGACATGGATGAAGCTGAAAATGCTAGAACTGATTGTGAAGGCATATATGTGTCAAATGTAGCTTCTTTATCTTTTTTAGCTGTTGTTGTTTATGTTTTGTCTGATGTGTGCTTGCTCATGTAATGTTTGTTAGTCATTGTGAATCTTTGTATAATTTTGCCATATCCTCTTTTAATTTATTTTTGTGTCATGCAGGTGAATTAGGATGGATCGTGCAAAGAAGAAAGGTGTCCAAAAAAGAAAGAAGAAGGCTGCAGTAGACCCTGATGAGCCAGAATATGTGTGTACTGTAGATCCACAACCTGTAGAAGTAAAACAATCTTTACAAGAGGAGCAACCTTCAGATGCCCATCAGCCTGTAGAAAACATGCATCCTACAGAAGACCCACAACCTGAAAGGACAATTGCAGCTGAAGTGACTGATCAAGAAAGACTCAATGAGGAAGAGACTGAAGGTGAGATTCAATTGTCTGAAAAGAATGAGCGTCTAGCTAAGCGTAGGAAACATCAAGGACTAACGAAGATAAAAAATATTGCTAAAGACTCAAATATTCGAGAACGAGTTGATTACACTCTCATGGAAGAACCATATGATCCGGGGTCTGTGAAGTTGTCATCGTACATAGGTCCATTGGTAAGGGAGCACGTTCCTATCATAATTAATAATTGGAAAAATGTTAGTCAAGAAGTCAAAATAGTTCTCTGGAAATCTGTTCAGGTGAACTTCCCTTAACACTAAGTGAATGCAGGCAAGGTTTTGTTGGTAAGTGAATGCAGGCAAGGTTTGAACTTGATGAAGAGTTTCAAAAGACTGCTCTGATGAAGTAGATGGGAGGTGTGTGGAGGTCATCCAAATCACGCATAGTCAAGGATATTATAAATGCTACAAATAACCAACAAAGGATGAATCTCCGACTGAAGAATATTAATCCAATCGAATGGCGTAAATTTGTGAAACTCAAAACAAGCCTAGCTTTTAAGGTATTGACAATGAAAAAAGGTAAGTTTATTTATTGGATTGTTGATTATTAACATGTTATCTTGTTAGGATGTAAGTGATTCATAGAAAGAAAGGAGGCTCAAACAGATTTCTCACACTACTAGTCATAAAGGAATGGTCAGACTAGCAGAAAAGATGGTAAACATACTACCATATGCTGGTTAGCCTACTGTAATATACAATCTCATTTGACTGATATTTTGTTTTGTCCCTCAGAAAATTGAAAGTGGAGATCCATCTGAAGTGACAAGGCTAAAGGTATGGGTCAAGTCGCGTACCAAAAAGGATGGTACGCCAGTGAATACAAATGCAGCTGAAAAAATTGTAAGTTACAAATATATGGTTGAATGATTTTGAATTTGATTTTTCATACATATATTAAGTTGTGAATCTGTATTTTATGTATCGTAGACAAAGGCAGCTGAGCTGGTTGGTAAAGATGCTCCAACAACTACAACAAATCCAGAAGAAGATCACCTCTCCTAACTTTTAGGAACTGACAATCCTGGTCGGCTGAGGGCGATGGGTAGAGGCATGAGTAAGACCAAATTAGCTTGTTTCCAAGTGAAGACAAAGTGTATGACTAACATGGAAGAGAAACAAGTTCAATTAGTGAAAAAGGTCCATGAGTTACAAGATGAAATTATCAAGATGAAGAACTAGGTATATACTTTAACAGTTCTCAATTTATATATTAAGTTGTTGAGATATTATATAGATTTTGACCTTTTTTTTTTATGTTACAGAGACAATCACCTGAGATAGGTGAAAACTTAGCTGCAAGAGTAAGTTATTTATATCAGCAAAGTGATTCCTTATTTTCCTTTCAAATTCTGACACTTTTTCTAATCAATATTGTGTAGAGTATCAATAAAAGAGCACACCCTAAGTGTGTGTTGGTTGATTGGTCTGGTACTGATGAAAACATTGGTGAGGGGCGTATTCTTTCTTCTGATCCTAATAACTTAGTGAATGGTTGTCGCCTAGGCCCTATGGATCTTAAAGTCTTGGTTGAAACCACTACCAAACCAGATGCATTCCTATGGAGACCTGCAACTAACATGTTTAATATTGAGGAAGGTGTCGGACAGATGATTATATGACCTGCCTCAAAGTGTGTTCTTTTAGACAAGAAGATTCAACTAGAAGACGTTGCACCTACGGTAAACTTTAGTATTCAGAACCATAGTAGTAAGCCTTATGATTTGGTTTTTGATGAGCACATGATCAGTTTTGTGATTCATAGTTTTTCTGAATCTGTTTGACAGGACCTAAGAGCAAATTCTTTGAACAAATACAAACTACTAGATTTATCTACATATGAAGTGATTGTTGCTGAAGGTCGTTGGCAAACACAAGACCCAGGTGCATTGGTTAATGGACTTCCTCTTAGACCAAAGGCAGTTAAAGTGTTTGTGGATGTGGTACTTCAACCGGATACATTTGTATGGAGGCCTACCATGGATATGACATACATTGAGGACTGTTTGATGTCTTTCATATCATGGCCTGTTAATAAAGTTGTTTTCGAAAATCCCACAGTTGCAACAGGTCAAAAATCTCCTCTTCAGCACTCTGTAGAAACTGCTAAAGCATCAGGTTCTAAATCTACAGCAGGTGCAAAATCTTCAAACACAAGTTCTGAATCTCCTATTGAGGATGCAACAGGTCCAAGCTCTCCAATAAATAAAACTCTACCAGGTTCACAATCTCAGGTAATATTTTTTGGATATGTTATGAACTTACTTCTCGTTAATCTTTTGATTGTTAGTTTATATTGTCAACATGGCAGCGTAACAATGAAGTTTTTGCGAAGGAGAATAAGAAGTTCAAGTTGATGGATATTACCGAAGTGGAGCGTGTTGTTGCTGAAGGACGATGGGCTTCAAATGATCCAGACCAAAAGGTACACTTTGTTCGCTTGGGGTGTAATGCAGTTAAAGTTTGGATAGATATAGTGAAGGTAGGTGATGCAGCAGTTTGGAAGCCATCAGATGAAATCGAGTGTATGGCAGATGCCATTGGTACACGATTGCATGGCCAGATGAAAAAGTTATCATGTGTTAAACTGATCATTAGGTTTAATATGTACTGCTTTAAATTTGCTTTGGATTATAACTTCTGTTAGTGTAAGACTTGAGACTTGTCTTATGTATTTTGGGATCAGACTTGAGACTGGTATGTTGGATTGGCATCAGTGATGAATTGGATCATTTTATGAAACATGTTTCGTATCAATTTTAACATAACAATAACTTAGTGTCATCAAAACAGAAATAATCGCACCTAAAAAATCTGCTACAAAATATGACATTATGGAATACAACATTTTAATAACGCTATGGTAGAACCATCTATCATAGCATGAAAAATGAGTATTTAAATAATTTTTTGAAAATAAAAATGCACTATTACATAATGTATTACAACATAAAAATGAGATAAAAAAACTAAATAACAGCATAAAAATATAGCTATGGTAGGAACACTTATCATAGCACAAAAATTGACGTATTACATCATTTATTAAAAACAAAAATTTGTTTTAACAAAGCATTTTATTAATGCTATGGTATAAAACTCTATCATAGCAAACGGAAACAACGCTATCGTATGTGGGAGGTCTACTATAACTGGGGCAGACATAACGTTTATGAAAACGTTAGGAATGATGTATTATAACACTTTTTCGTACTAAAAATGTGGATATTTGTTGTAGTGAATGTTTTATTTTTTTAACTTTCCCTATGTATTGATTTCCTAGCTCTGTATTTTCTGACTATGTGGTATTGTGCTTGTATTATATTATAAGCTACATTTTGAAAAAAATTGCAGCTCCATCTCCACGCCGTTCTTATACAGTAGCCTATATACATGTCCCATTATGTCATGTTCCTTCTTTATTAAATTTGGAATTTATCTTCTTGCCTGCAGTAACTGCAGGTTCATATTGACCTCATATAAAATTATCTATTTGTCAGGTACTACGTGATAAAATTTTATCTCTACGCAGGCCTACCTCTGTATGAAGTTCTAGGTCTGAGTTTCGAATATATCTTCTATTTGAATTTTCTATTTATTGGAGCTTTCAGTTTGATGTGATAGCAGAGAAAATTCACATTTATATAACTTTAGAACTCATCGTCTAGGCTGTTAGATAGTGTGTGTAACGTCCGTATTCCGGAAAAGGGAATTTTGATCGGGACATTACAGAAGGATCGTATCAAGGCATTTCGATTCGATGAGGTTGATGGAATGTGATCTCTCTCTTTGGAGACAATCTTAAGTGTTTCGGGAATGGAGTTTTCTCGGGAATTGGAAGCGGATTGATCAAAAGTCGAAAGTCAAACTTTTGACGAGAAAAGAAAGAGGATCGATCGATCCAATGGTTGGACCGGTCGATCCGTAACCCAGCCGCTGAATGGCTTAAGGGCGTGGATCAATCGATCCAGGGTGTGGATCGATTGATCTGCGAAGTTTTCGTTTGGCTGGAAAAGGTGTGGACCGATCGACCGGAAGGTGGATCGATCGATCCAACACTGTCGGCTACTTCCTTTTTATTCTCTTTGGCCTCACCTACCTCCCAAAACGCGTTTTTCTTCTTCTTTCTTCTTCCTGGGATATTGTTGGAGCTTGTGGGAGGAAAAGGAGAGTGGAAATTCGAAGGTTTGGGTGTTGTGTGAGGGAGATCAAAGAGAGAAGCTTGTTGATTGCTTAAAAGAAAGAAAGCTTGGTGTGGCTTGGGTTGCAGAGGTTTGTGTTCGCTGAAGTGTGGAGGGGAGTTCATCGGCTTCGTCGTGGTGTTGTTCTTGAGTCTGCAGTCCGTTTGTTTTCAAGGTGAGTGCGTGACCATGAGTTGATCTAAGCAATTGAGTCGGTTTGTGCGTTTTGTGTGTGTTTCGGTGAATCTTGGTTGAGTTGCTAGATCCTTGGGTTTTGTTGCTTGTTTTCTTGGTGTTTGGGGTTGGATTTGTGCTTAATTGGTTGTAGGAAGCAAGGCTGTGGTTCAGGGAGGTCGTTGGTCGTGTGCGGCCGTGGAGAAAGTCAAGTTCGAAGTTGCAGGAAGTGTGGGATCGATCGATCCAGGTCTAGATCGATCGATCCAAAGCCTTCAGTTCTCAGGGTTGCAGAAGGTAAGGGATCGATCGATCCAGGGTTGGACCGATCGATCCAGTTGCCTTAAGTTTGCAGGGATCCGAGCTTGTTGTTGGCGGATCGATCGATCCATGCCTTGGATCGATCGATCATGTTTGTTGTTGTTGGCTGTGGTTGTTGTGTTTTGCGTTGTGAGCGGTTTGTTATCTTTTTGCTTATGTGTATAGCTCGTAGATGGGAGGACCGCCTCACTAAGTATTTTTGGTAATACTTACGCAACTCTTTGTTCTATTGCAGGTAAAGATAAAGTGTGATCGTGGAATCAAGGCATTGAAGAAGGAGATATGACTCGGTATTGTGTGTTGTTTTCGTATTGTTTAAATAATTTGAATATTATGTATGATGGTTGATGGTATTGTTTAATAAGATCGAGTCTTATTATGTTAACTGCGTTTTTGGTTTATAGTTGTTGTTATGGGGTTTTAACTTTTGAAAAAAAAAGCGGGTGTGGTCGTCTCAGTGTGTATTTGGATTCTTATATTAAATCTTACCTCTTTCTAGTTTATTCTTATATTAAATCTTACCTTTTTCTAGTTTATCCACTATCCCACCTGTTTGAACCACTCCAATTACTGATCATATTGCTAATAAATATATACTCGATTGGTCCCCAAATCTACACCTGCACTGACCTCTCAAATCGTATTTCCATTATGTTTTACATACCAGATGAATTACTAGTTGAGATTTTCAGGCATGTTGCTCCTCATGGGTTTAGGTCGCTTGGTCCTTTTATAGCAGGTTTTAAGCAAACTATGGATGCAGTCTTCGCAACCCAGGTCTTGAAAGTGGTTGATCTTTCGGATTTCCTCGTTGACACCTCCATGGTAAATAAAGACTCAATTTACCGTTCATCTTTCATCCGTTGTGTTGAGAATGGGAATGTTATGGCAAATCAACTTGAGGGGCTACGTATTCTTTGTCAAGAAGGGCCATCAGAGATTGCATTTGCTATGCTCAAGTTGTCTCATCCCGATTCCGTGTACGCAACTTTTGTGACTGGTCTTTTTGCCTTAGTGCTAGGGAATATGAAGCTGGTATGGAAACTCTGCTTCACATTTGGGAGATTGTGGACTTTGTCGAAGAAGCTGTTTCAATTGCAGACATGGTGGTGCAGCAAATTGTCACAATGGATCCTGCCGGATCAGGTCTCTATCTAACTAGGCAGTCATACCCAATTGACGACATCCCGAACTGCACTTATGTGAGTTGTGGTGTAGATAATGTCTGTGAAACGTGTTTTTGTTTCTGGTACTATCTAATCGTGCGTTCCATCTGCTGATTACGTTCCTCCTCGCTTTCGCTGTATAATATTTCACTTTCTTCAGTCATGTTTCCTTTGTACATTAAGTAATCATGTTTTCATTTTGTATGTTTGTTTTTAGAGTCTAAGGTGGTCATATTTGTAGTATATTATAATCTATGACTCTTCTATGCTACTAAATGATGCAGAGTGTATTTCTTCAACTCCTTACCACTTGTTTACATGTTTAGGCTTTCCTAATACACTAATATTTATTTCTGCTACATATTTGGGGACCTGCAATTTTTGTCTTCTTTTAGCATTCTATTTCTCATTTAACTTGTTATTAGGCTACCATTATGCATGTCTCTTTCTTTCGTAACTACATTCAAAGTTGTTCATTATATTTCACATAAGAAGTGTTCATTCCGTCTCCTGTTCTGTTTTCACATCATTACAACCCAAACTACAGACGCTGGGGAATGTTATGAACACACTTTCACACCCAATAAACCTTGTTAAGTTGGATTACATTTAGAAAAACTTCTCCCTCCTTCCCGTTTATCCTGCAGTCTGTCCTATTTGACATGCCAAAAAAATCATGCCGTACCGGTGCATCTTCTCACTTCTACCCTTTTCATTCGCTCTTTGCTATCTTACAGTGCAAAACATTCTTGCTTTACTATGCAGTGGAGCTTTGTTGCAATTTCGTTAACACACACATGCTGCTTCATGTGTACATAAAAAATCACAGCTACTTTACTTACCATGTCACCACCTTCCAACTACAACATAGATTGACGTCTATTGTTAACTTTTTAGTTACTTTTTTTCTGCTCCACACAATTATGTAAAAGTACACAAACTTACAGTTACGGTATAGGGTTTTGGCAGGTTGTGCTGTTGTGACCTGTTCCAAAACATCTAGAACATCGGTCTGCTGCCTTCTTCCTTTTTTTGTTTACCTTTTCAGATGATAATAATAAAAATATAAGACATTGCATGTGTATCTCAAGTCTTAACCAGTGTTTCAGAAGATGGCTACTTACCGAGGTCTCGCCGGTAGATGGGATCCTCCTCTTCCTGGGACGGCCAGGACCTGCACTTGTTTGTGGTAGGAGTTGGTCACAGTTAGCCATCTCGTCTGGGACATCTTCGTCTATAGCATTTAGCACATGCATGACAATAGAAGTATAAGTGCTTCTCCAAACCTCAACTTTGTAGTATTGTTCAACCAAGTTTGGAATTAGGATGCCACTAAACCTTGCAGCAGCTAATGCGTGCATACAAGGAATTCCTAGAGAGTCAAACACTTTGCAGGAGCATGAGGACCTCTCCAGGTTAACTGTGTAACCAAGGCCTGCGCTATCATTAACTTGGAAGATCGATACACTAGCTGGGCTAACACTTAAACCTGCAGAATTAGAGAGATTCCTCATTAATATCTCCTCAACTTTTAGTGTTACCGGACTGGTATGACTATTTGCCTTTGCACGTCGACAGCAGAACCATCTCATCAACATCATCCGGATTTTTTCTACCATGAAAACATTTGGGAACTCCAGTGCTTTGGCCAAAGCAGCATTGAGGGACTCAACAACATTGCTACTCATTATATTGTACCTCTTGCCTTGAAAATAAATGCGTGTCCAATGAGAGATTCTTATGCCTCTCAAGTAATTTGCACAAAACGGACTCCTCCTCTCAATCTCATCAAACCTCATTTTCAACTCTCCTACCGTGTATGCAGATGCAGCCTTTGCCACCAAGTAAGCAAGCCCTTTCTGTCTTGCGTATCTGCTCTTCACGTTACGATATAGATGTACCGCACATGCTCCATGCTTAGCGAGAAGATACACAGTCCTTAACGAAGGGTAAATCGAGTTGTGTCTGTCAGATACAAACTCCAAGTCAGACGCTTCAGGAATGATGGCCACAAGTTGCTTGAAAAACCAGGTCCATGAAGCCTCATTCTCGCCATCTACTACCCCAAATCCTAATGGCATAATTTGGAAATTGCCATCCTGAAAGCTGGCTGTCAACAAGCATCCTTTGAACTTTGCTTTGATGATCGTTGCATCTATAATGACTACCTTCCTCATAAACTGTGCGGCATGAATACAAGCACCTATGGCAAAGAACAAATACTTAAACTTACATCTTGTTGTCCCAACGCCTGTGCTCACAACATCACATATGGTCCCTGGATTATATTTTTTGAAGAGGTATATATAAACGCATAGCAGCTTGTAACTCTCTTCTGGGCTCCCTCTAGCTTTTGTTACAGGCCTCTCCTTTGCCTGCCACGCCTTCATGTAACTTATTGAAACACGGACCTCATCCAATACAATGGCAGGGATGTCAACAGCCCTTGGGCCAAGTTTCCCATTGGCATACTTTGATTTGAGAACTTTTGCTATGACTTTACATGATGTTTTCTTACCATACTGAGATCTTGTAGAAACATCAGAAGTATGTGTAAGTCTCGCTGTCCTCACTTCCATATTTTCTGAATTGCATCCAGTTATGTACCCCTAGACCCTCCAGGGACAACTATCATCCACGCACCGTACAATTATTCGCTCCTTATCTGACCTTGTTTGCTTAAAATTGAAGAATCTTTAGATGGCATAGATAGCTAAAGCAGTTTGCATCTCTGCTTTGTTTCTAAAGATTATGCCTATAAAAATCACATCGTTTGCTGGATCATATACACCGTGTTGGACGTCTTGTGTCTGTAGGTACTCATCACCAAAACAGGGAGCACAGTCGTGGGATGAGACAACATCACCTTCTATTATATCATTGTAGATATTTTGAAGACTTAGTTGAATTGCCATATCTAGTTCAATGTCTTCTTCCAGATTTGGTGCCTCTGCGACAACTTGCTCAATATCTCTTATTGCTTAATTGCCTTCGTTTTGCATCAAGGCAGCTATCCCTTCTTCACTTTCGAAACCAACACAAGTGCTGTCTTCTAAAGATACCAGTCTCACTGCATTAGATGTCTCACCTTCCTCAATGACTGCTCTATCATGCATGCCCCTATATTCTGAACTTAATAGTGCATTCCAATAGTTATAATCATACTCTGTTTCATCTTCTGTCCCATAAGATTTCCATTTATCACCGTTAATTGCATCTCTTCTTCCATTAGTTTCGAATGTAACCTTCTCTTTCCCTTTGCTTGTAGTCAAACCCTGTGCTTCTCTGGCCATTGCTTCCACAACCTCCAACTGCGCAATCATATCACATCAACTGCGCAATCAAATCATCATCATAAATCCTATCTCAACAGCATCATACGTGGACTCAACTACATCATCATTGTTTGGAGAATGGGTGCCATCATTTAGTCAGATCATACCTTCCTCATTCTGCATTATGTTGCTTGTGCCAACATCTGTTTCCATTCCCAATTTTGGTTCAAATGTCACAAGCAAGTTTAGAGGTTTTGTTGTAGCTCTAAGTTGGAAGAACATCTACAGGCTCCTATCGCTACTAATGGACACTGGAGGGGTTTTCCCTAATGAAAACGTAGACAATTCAGCAGGTGGACAGTATGACAATTTCTGTACCACACCTTCAATCTCTGTTACAAACTCTTCTTCAATCTGAGCTTTTAATGCGTTGTACCCCATATCCTCATTCACCATAACACACTTTGCCGTACAGTTGTTCTTTATAGTGAACTTCCGGAAGCCAACATCAGAACACTCCCAGTCACCAACTATTACCAGCAAATGTGTCTGCTTCACCTGCAACACAACGACCAATTTATCAAAAAAACTTTACATTACTTTACTATATTGTAGCTACTTTATTAACTGTGATCACATTTACAACTGGTAGACCATAATAGACAATTTTGGTTCACCAATAGTAACCCTGCAGTATGTAAAGAGGCGGAGTCTGAATTTTGCGTCAAACAAACTTCAACCTACGTTTTTTGTGTAATACTTCTACCCGAGCATGTTCTCCAAATTAATCCAACATAGATCTTGTTTATATTTTCTTCAAGATAAAAGACACGCATTATCATGGCGTTTTGTTTTTAGGTAATAACACCAAACCAGTTCTACTACATAATCACTTGTAAGTTAACTGATAAACATTATCACAACTTAATCTTCATACCTAATATAATAAATACAGAAAAACGAAATTAAAAAGTTGAAAGAAAGTAACAGAGGAAAACATGGGAGAGATAGAAGCTCTTCACAAGTCAAGGATGAAGAAAGAGATCGGAAAACAAGCCATGAAATTGTTGTCCACTGAGGATTAAAATTGTTCATGAATATAAATTTGTCAACTGATATTTAAAATTGTCCATGAAATTAAAATTTGGTCCATGTATACATAGATATTGTGTAGGAACTGCTTAATTTTGTTTATATGATGAAAAATTTGCCATCTTCATTAGTTTCGTCTCCTGAAACAGTTTCATGCATAGTTGAATAAAGTCAACTTTTAACCAAAAATAGTGGACCAATTTAACCAATTTTTTGGACACTAAACAATATGAAGTTGTCTACATACATCAATGTTGCCCAGAGATATGGTCCTCAGGTTTTTTCCTCAATATGTGCATAAGATCCTGGATCTTTATCGAGAACTCCAAAGGTTGCCTCCATTTTTTGGTCACCTACTTCTTGATCCTGTCGACCCTTGCAGGAGCACTATCGCTATCACTATATAGCTCTGTATTTTGTGATCCGTGGACAAAATAAATAATGGACAAAAAGTCATCAAAGGGTCGGGACATGTTTGGTCCACTTTCGATTTGAAAAAAAAATCGAGAGCGATGAAGCTTCAGATTGGAGCCCATTGATGCCACAAATGAGACATTATTGTTGGGAATCTTTGCGAAATGGAATCGGTTAAAGGCCATATCGGGTAATCAATTAAAGCTTTAAGGAACTTGGCTAGCGAAAATTGATATAGAAAAGTTGTAGTGTGAACCCTAATTAGAAGAAAGAGAGAAGAAATTGGGAAGAAGATGAAGAGTTTTCGCTTACTGAGAGAGAGAAGAAAGTGAAAGAAGAGGACGAAGATTGGAATCAAGAGAGGAGAAAGGAGAGAGAAAGAGAGAGAATGGAGATATAGGAAAGAGAGGGTAATTTAGTCTTTTAACTTCGACGCTGTGACAACCGCGTAAAGAGCAAACACAATGTGGCATATCTGATAATTTTTTGCATAATATGTGGCATCCTTCTTAGTTTTCTCTTAAGAGTATATATGTAATCTATATTATTACTTATATTTATGTATTCAAACAACTCTTACAATTAATTATCCGCTATCCTTATAACCAAACCCAATTAAAAGATTTTAACATTAATTCTAAAATTAGAAATATTCATATGATGTTCTACAATTAATAATATAAATTAGAAGATTTTGTTAAGATTTAAAATTATGATTCTCTTATCACCTTTGTTTGATATATTTTTTAAAAGTTTTTTTAAATCATCATATAATACATAAAGTTAATAAAAATCTTAATTTTTTCTGCATATATTGTAATTCAAATTTTTTTAAATAGATATATTACTCAATTAATAAAAAAAAAGTGTGTGTTCGACTAATACACTAATAAATTTTGCCTACTTTAACCGTAATTTTGTTCTTATTATAAATTACGTGTGTATCACGAATAATATAAGTTACAGGAATAAAAGATAAAATTCTCGTACTTTTATTTGATGTAAATGAAAAATATTTTTAGCGATAAGATTTTTATAGATTAATGGATAAGAGTAAAATATTTCTTTAAAAGGTAACAAATCTCTAGTTACAATTTATCCAATCCTAGATTGTGATGTTTTTATAAACCTTTTATCTCTTTGTATAGTGGCTCATTTTGTTAACTAGTTCTGATATACCCTTAATTTCTTTAATTCTTCAAACTTCTCCTTAAAAAAATTGTTTTCGTATTTATTATGTGGCTATGTTTCTAAATTTAGGTTTTTTAGGTTTTACTTCTAAAGTTTTTTATATTATAATGATTCATATTGAATCTTAACAATTCTGTGTTGTTATTTATACGTCAGGATCAAGATTTGTTTTGTTTGGAAATGGGGAACATGACTAAAGAGAAAAAACTAGTCTTCTAGAATGCAAAAAGCTTTCAATGACAACGTCATCAAACGATGAAACTGGTGTACAATGTTTGAGGCAAGTGCGAATAGAAAAAATGGACGATAGAATTTTGCTAGGTTTTACTTGTTTGATATTGGGATGGTTGCACCAATTTTTCTTTTGTTTTTTCATTAAAATACAATAGCTTTTTACGTATTCTATAATTTTTTTGGCTTGGCTCACAGTCAAAGATAGACTCACAACAAGAGATAGGCTACGACGATGGAATCTACTTGTACCGGCTTCATGTCTGCTTTGTCTCACGGGAGAGGAATCAAGGAATCACCGCTTTTTTGAAATGTACCTTCTCAAAGGTTCTTTGCTTACAACTATTTGCTAGAATCATGACTCAGCCGCCAACAAGCTTTTCTAACTTCTTAAGCTGGATTAAGAGGCCTACCATAAATAAGAAGCTTAATGAGATATGTAAGTTAGTTTTCCACGCTTTGGTCTACAACATCTGGAAGGAGCGAAACTCAAGACTGCACTCATCTCATGTATGCTCTCAATTGCAACTCAAGAGGGAGATTCATCTTCATCTTAGAAGACGCTTAGCTGGTTTAGACAGAGCACAAATCAAGCTACCTACTAGCTCCACACAAGAGTCATATCTCTCCTTATGGTTTGCCAAATTTCAATAGCTCTAACTATCTAGGTTTGTCGTTCACTTTGTATCTGCTTCAGACAACAAAACTCTCATGTAACTGCTAAGTTATTATATATATATATATATATATATATATATATATATATATATATATAATGGTATTCAGAAAAAAAAAATTCTATAATTTTTTTATATATATTTCAATACCCAAAAGATGAATTGTATACTCCAGTTTATAATATATACAAAACGGACATTAACAAAAGTATTCATGTTATTAAATTTATGTATAAATTTTAAAATTAACTATAGTTAAAGAGGTGACTATCCATATGTTTAATTAACTATGACTCGTATTTAATAAACCGATCCCAATCATTTTCACCTGATAACCAATAGACTCGACCTGTTTTATTCCTAAAAACTGACATGTTTCCTCAGCCTCGTCTCTTCCTGCAACCTTAATTCTTGAAACTAAAAATCCTCTTCTTTATCTTTTTTCAAGCTTTTAATAATTAGGGTTATGGAATTAGAGATTTGTTTTTAGAGTTCATTTTTCAAACCATATGTAAATATATATAAAGGCAAATACGTCACCCCAAAAAAGAAGAAAAACAAAAAGGAATATTATATTAAGGGTATAAAATAGAGTGTTTTTAAGTTGTCAATAAGATAGTATTTAAAGGATGAATGAAGTTTTGTCTAAACTAGTTATAAATTTAAAACGTTTGGGACAGATTACAAAATTACTTATTGATTTTAACATTTTATCATTTCGTGCTTTTTATAGTGAATGATATGTATCTAACAGAATCAAGTTTTTACATATAGAAAGTAGTGACATGAAATGAAGTAGAATCTGCATATGTTATCTTTGTTTGATTAACTCGTGTTTTTCCTAGCAAAAATATTTATTGGTAACTAATAAAGCTGTATGTACTTGCTAATTTTTTTGAAGGAACATATATTTTCCAGAAGCCATGATAGAATATCAAAGAGAAAATTCACCAAGTATCGTTTTTGATTTCCATCAAAATATACTAACTTTTTGTGCATCTAAAAAAAATACACGAACTATTTTTTTTACCCATTTCAATATTTAGAATATGAATCGTGCATCTATTTTACGATCACTTCGTAATCAGATTTTAACAACGATATTTACAGTGTTCAATGTCGTTTATTATTCTGTTTAGTTTCTCCAAATTTTCTATGAATGTTCTTTAGTTGTTACATATGATTTGAGTTTTTTTCTGTTTGGGATGATTACAAGTTTGATTTGATTCTTTGGTTTTAAATTTTCTTCATGTGAGTATAGATAAATTTGTTTAGTTTTAAAAGAAAAATTATATTTGCAGTTTACATTGATTATATATTGAATATTTATTATATCTATATAATTATTTCTGAAGCACATTTTTAAGAAAAATTTTTAGTTTGTAAGATATTACAAAGAATGCCATTGATTTAAAGAACAACTTAATAAAATCATTAAGGGTAAATATAGGATAGAGAAATATTTATATCCATGTAGTCAAGCAACACTTACAACTACTTCTCTACTATTAATATAACCAAACACAATTAATATATTTTATCATTAATTATAAAATTAGAAATATCCATATAATGTTTCACAAGTAATTATATATATATATTTTGAAGATTTTGTTCAAATTTAAAATTATGACTCTTCTATCATTTTTTAATTACTTTGGATCATCATATAATACAGAAAGTTAACAAAAATCTAAAAAATATTTTTGCATATGTTGTGATTCGAATTTTTTAAAACGGGCATATATTACTCGTGTAATGAATGAAAAAGTATGTGTTCAACGTCCCAAATCAGCTAAAATTTTTAGACAATTATTCAGAGTCATATTATAAATAAGATCAAAATGAATCTAAATCCGAGTGATCAGGAAACTTAACTTAACAAGCATCCAAATTTAAAAGTTTGTACCGGTTTAATTCGGTTCTTTAGTCGAACAGTTTAATTATACCCGATATAATAATTTAAATTTTATAAAAAAATTTAAAATATTATGAATATTTAAACTTATAAAAGTTTAAATTACTTCGGGACGGGTTATATGGTGGGACGGATTTGGATCAACATTAATATAAATTCAAAATATCATTAACTTGTGTTGTCTTATTATTTTATTATTTTGTTAACACCACCAATATTAGAATATTAGACATGTTGATTAAGTTGATTCAATTATGATGGTATAAAACAAATTGTCTCGCGGTGTACCGCGGGTTAAATTCTAGTTATTTATATATTCAACAAAAAATATCATTCATTTTTTTGTTATTCAGCTAGTTTACGATTCATGTTTTAGTTTATTCATCTTATGAGTTTCATAGAGGTGTTAAGCGGCCTATGTACGCAGGCCTGGCCGAAATAGTATTATAGTAGGGCGGGTATGAACACAAAAATATTAGCTCCGTTAAAAGGCGGGCTTCGCAAGCAAGCCCAGGCGGATTGCGGATTTTAGCGGGTCGGTCTGAAAACTACAAATATTTGATAAAATATATACATATATAATATTTTTATATATTTGTGAAAATATTATGTGAAATATATGATGATGTAAAGAAACTTAATGTATAAAATTAAATATTTATAAAAAAGGTACTATTAAAAGTTATTTAAATTTAAAAATTGTTACTTTATAGAAAGAAGTAATATATATGTACCACTGACAGTGAAGTCCTATATATTTCATTTGTTTTTCTCACTATTATATTCGTCTTGCTACTTTTTTTTTTGGTGAATTTCGTCTTGCTACTTTTTGTTACAAAATTATCTGACATTAGGAAATAATACGCTACAACTCATAGTTTCGTGCTGACCACAGAGTTTTTACCATGTCATAGATTTTATTATAATATCATAATTTTGTGCGTAGGTTCTATCTTATGGTATTTAATATAGTAAATAAAATTCAATTCAAAATATATATATATATATATAGTATAGAAATTTCTCAGATTTTAATAATATATAAGTGAAATAAATTAATTTAGAAAAATAAAATTGTTGTATTAAAATGAATAAAAATAAAAATTTCTTGTAATTGAGCTGAATAAAATCCCTTTATATAGAAGAAAAAGGGAATTTATTCTAACATAGAAAGGAAATAAAATTAATCATCCATTAAGCTGAGAAAAAAACTTTTATCATGGAGAAACCAATCGAGGAGTCCATACTTTAACGTGGAAAAAAATATAATCTCGTGTTTGTGTTTTTAACAAGATAATCCACGGATATTATTATAACGTGAAACAAAAACTGAAATAAATCCGATTAGAAACTAATATCTTAAGAAATTGTGTCCATATAATAGAGATTACAATCAAAGTGCCAGCTGATGTAAAGTAAAGAGTATAATTATATTGAACAATATAAAGGATTACAATAACGAAATAATAAAAGTAATTTGTTAGGTTTTTTGTCGTCAAAAAGATGATCCATTTTTTCTCTATTTCTCATCTTCTTAATTACAGTCCATATCAACGTTAATGCATCTTCAAACCTCAATTAATTACTCAATTCGTACGTTTTGATTTTCGGTCAATGCAAGGCGTAGTTACTATACTTAAATTGCCTTTAATTCAGACGTTCCAAAGTTAAATTTTTATTGGGCTTAACTCTAGCTCCACCTCGTGTCCAACGGTTAATGACCCCTAGGTCAAATAGGTCCTCAGTTTCATAAAGCATAGCAGCAATCATGGTCAAATAGGCATGAAGCGCCTCAGTTTTGTTACTCCTAGCCGCATGCAAATGCTAACTAGTTTCGTTGGCCACATTTGCAAAGACAATCTGCAGGTGTTTCGTTGGCGCTCTAGTGACCGTGATCAAAATTTTGAACTGCTAGTTTATTCAACAACACGTTTTAAATCAGCAGAAATCGTAACGACTACAAAACCAACAACAAAATATATATATATCAAACTATCAAACTATCAAACTAATAATCTTTCATTCAAAGAAAATAAAATGATTGTAATACTCCGTGTTCAAAAAATCGTTAAGCACTAGTCGGACAGTGAGGGTGCGCCTAACGCCTATCAAAAAAATTGAAGATTAGTTTTAGAACTATTTAATGTTTTAAAAACATATTAATCCATTATAAATAAAGAATTTATATAATATTATTTTCAAAATTACATTAAACACATGAAACAAAATTTTAAACTCAAAATTTATGATTTTTATTCAAATTACGAACATAAGTTAAACGTTTTGAATTTTAGACAAAAAATAATAACTGGGTTAAACGCTGTCTAGGCAGCTATTAGACTGTCTAGACGGCGTAGGCAGCCGAAAAATCGACCCAACAATTAATCTTATCGATTTGGACAAAATCGTCGCGGTCTTTCTCCGATCAGCGACAAAACGATCGATTTTTAGAATAGGAGTAATACTTATCTACAAAAACAAAATGGTAAAAAAACTAAGTGATTTTTATACAACGTCTGCTTCCTAGTTCTCAAATAAAGTTCGATTTCAAAATATATATACATATATATATATATAGTAAATAAAGTTCTAAGATTTTAATAATATATAAGTGAAAGAAATTAATTTAGAAAAAATAAGATTGTTGTATTAAAATAAATAAATATAAAAAATGTTTATTTCCGTTCCTCTTCGTAGGTTCTATGTTAGAATAAAACCCATTTTTCTTCTATATGTCTCTGAAATGGAAAGGTAAATATAAAACATAAGCTAAAAAAATGAGGATATGTTAAAAGTTTCAAACTTTCACCGGGAAGAGCGATTTTGTGGCCGGAGAGACCCCAAAGAGCTCCGAAGTTAATCACTGAGGCGACTATCTTAAAACCCTAATCAAAATTCCCCCAAACGAAGCAACTAAACAAAACCCTAGTCCTGGATTGCTCCGAATCGTCTTCCTTTTGGACTCTCGTTGTTGCTAAGGATCATCTGAAGAGTCTGATTTTGAGAATTTTCAGTAAAGATGGTAACTTATCACTCGCTCTCCTCTCAATTTCGACAGTGATTGTGTTTTGGTTTGAGGGTGTTGGTACTCGTTTCTCTGTGACATTGAAATGTATTGTTTGGGAATTTGATCTTTGATTGAGAAAAAAATGCACTTTTTTTTTTCCCTTTTGCTTCAGGTGCCTGTTTGTCAAACTTGTGGCGACATTGGATTTGAAGAAGCACTAGTTTATTGTGACTCTTGCAAGATTGAGGCTATACACCGGTGAGTTATGTTCTTGATTTTTCCCCTGTGGTTGATTGAATTGTGTTGTGTTGCATATGTTTACACCGGAGAAAACAGATTTTGTTTTGCTCATTTGTGTTATTTGCTTAGAGTGTTCCTTCTGCTGTTTTTGAAGTTCTCGGTGTTGTGCTTATTACCTATTATTTGCCTTGTTCTTCAGCTATTGCGTGGGCATAACCCCGACTCCTTTTACGGAATACATAACTTGGATATGTGAGGACTGTGATGAGAGTGACAGTGAGTCTGATAGCATAGAAGTTGATCAGACTGCTAAGCTTACACATATCCTGAAGAAGAGTGACAAAAAAAAGAAGAAGATGAAGATAAAGGGCAGCAATCACACCCGGCCAGTTTTAGCTGAGGACCATGGGCTCCAGGATGCTACCAATGTTATGTCTTCTTCACCAATTAAAGAAACAGTGGAGTCTAACTCTGGTACAGACCATAACTCTGGTACCAGCAAAAGGAGCTCTAATCGGAAAGAAGTGAATCAGACTGATAAGCTTCTAAATAAATCTAAGAAGAATGAGAAAGAGAAGAAGACGAACAAGGAGAAGAAGAACAACACAATGAGCAGCAATCCCACCCCGCTGGTTTCAGCTGTTACGGACTATGGTGTCCAGGATGCCACCAATGTTGAACCTGTGAAGGTGTCTTCTTCACCAATTAAAGAAACAACAAAGGAGTCTAAGAAACGAGAAAGCTCAGATAGTGGAAAGCCTCATAAATTGACTGGTTTAGTAAGAATTGGAGCATCTGCCTCGGAGACTGAAAAGTCATCTAGTGTGCCAGATCATAGCTCTTGTACCAGCAAAAGGAATGACAGTGGCTCTGATCGCAAAGAAGTTGATCAGACTGCTAATCTTGGACATATCTTGGAGAAGAGTGAGAAAAAGAAGAAGAAGAAGAAGACAGACAAGGAGAAGAACAAAAAGAGCAGCAATCATTCCCCACCAGTTTTAGCTGTGGAGAACAACAATGCTACCAATGTTGAACCTGTGGAGGTGTCTTCTTCACCAATTAAAGAAACAATGGAGTCTAAGAGACAAGAAAGCTCAGGTAGCAGAAAACCTCATGAATTGACTGGTTTACATGGAAATGAAGCATCTGTCTCGGAGGCTGAAAATTCATCTAGTGTGCCAGATCATAATGCTTGTACGACCAAGAAAAGAAAATTAAGCTCTGGAAACATACCGCTTACTGAAAATAGACAGTTAGCTGATGGGAATAGTTCTTGCAAAGAGGTTGAATCAAATATGCCTCAAACTACTGACAGATTGACATCTAGGCATTATAGAGCGCAACCAATCAAAATACCAATATGGAGGTATTTTGCATCTCAACATGGATTGATGACATCATCACTTGAATTCTGATATGTTTTGTCAATTTCTAGGGGATTGATGTCTGTTAAAGGAGGAAACAGCTGTAGCATGGATGGGATTGTTGCTCATGTGTCAAGCTTAGCCTGCCCTAAAGTCCATGAAACAGCAAGTTCATTACAGGGCCGCCTCTCTGCTGAAATGCTTCCTAGGTTGGAAATATGGCCAAAAACCTTTCTGAAGAATGGAGGACCTAAGGATGAAAGTATTGCTCTTTTTTTCTTCCCTTCCAGTGAATGGTATACATGAAACACTGATATCTTTATTTTACTCCCTATGCATATGTTATAAAAGTGTCTAAAACATTTTTGTTTTTGGTTTCCAGTAATGATGAAAATATTTTCTATTCCCTTGTTGGTGAAATGAGGAAGAATGATTTGGCGATGAGATGCGTGCTTGATGATGCAGAACTTCTACTCTTCACCTCTTATATGTTACCGATGGGTTCTTGGTGTAAGTCGTAGAGAACTTTTTATCTATAATATAACTCTATTTTCTACTACAGTTTGTTCATTTCATTATTCGCAAGAATCGGTAAAGCTAATAAGGGTGACTATGGTTTGCAGCTTTTAACTCAAAGCACTACCTGTGGGGTGTCTTCAAGCCCAGACAGACTTCTGGACATTAGTCGCTAGACTCACTACCTTTAACAGTCTCTGAATTTGAGAAAGGTTAAGTAGGACTTGCAGGATTCTCCTACAACGTTTTTGAGAGCATATGTTAGTTCTGTTTCGGGTTTAACTCATAGCTGGTTTTGGTAGTTCAGTTGTTGATAGTTAGCCAGACTGTATAGAATCTACCTGAGTTGGCATCCTTGATATATCTTTGTCTTTTTTTTTTTTATGGTGGATGTGTGCGGCCGATCAAATGAGTGATAACTTTTGAGATCTTTCTGATTGTCGAACTTGATATTGATCCAATACCTTCCTGGACAGTATCCATTCTGAGAAAACATGTGTTCAATAATGGAACATTACAGAGAGTAGACACAGAAAATATTGGTAGAGGGAGTTAAAAATATCACATTTAGATTTGAATGTAACTGATACAAGCCGTGGTCGGCGCAGTGCCTTTAACAGTCTTACACAAGTCTTATATGGACACAGTGCTTCAAAGAAATTGATCCCACAATGGTGAACATAAGGAGGAAGAGAAAGAGATGATAGTAATTCTAAATGGGGAAAAAATCAAAAAGAATAATCCAATTTATACGTTTTTAGCAAGACAAATCTCAAACTTATTCATTGGTTAATAATCTCCAATTCATTTTTGTTTAGAATTTTGGTTCGCTAAAGAATATTTTGATGATTATTTTTGAAATTGCGAAAACTTTTTTTTTCCCAGAAAATGTTAGAAGAAAATAAATTTGAAATACGACAAAAATATTTCAAAACCAATTTTTGTATTAAACTTTGTTGAAAATACTATCACACGTAACGTTTTTAAATTACGATATACCATGTAGACAAAAACACAACGTAATTTGTCGAAGGTGATAGTGGTTACGTCGACCTGAACTTTTTAAATTTTGCTGTCATAGTATAAGACTCATGCTATTTTTTCTCAGAAGTTCATAATGTCTTTGAAAATTAGTTTAGTTTCATTTAAAATTAGTTTCATCGATTCAATTGTACTATGACAATTACAATGTTTAGATCCAATTACAATTTAGTTTTCGCCACATAAACCTTTTAAACAGAAATTAAGATGATCAAGTAAAACGTTTTACAATGTATTTAGATGTAACATTCATGCCATATCATATAGCTGTTCATGTTGATTTTCATTCTTTATCATCTCCAGGTAGGGATGTTGTCATGGGCCGAAAATAGTAGGGTTAGCCCAGCCCTGTGCAAAAATGTAGGACCTTAAACCCTTTAATTTTTTGAATGGCTAATAATGAGTTATAATTTTTAGTTCTTTTAGATATAAGGGTTAATTTTTTAACTCTTTAAACAAAATAAATCAAATACTGTTGAAATCAAAAACAAACAAATCCCCAATTGTGATTCACTCCCCCAAAATCTATAAGCTCACGCGCCACCGCTAAACCCACGACTCCGACACCTATCACGACGGTGTCAACTCTCTCTTTAGTTATCGTTTCAGCTCCACCGCTTATTCCTCTCACATCTTCGTCAATGAACAGAGAGCTTGATGGGTTTTGAAGTAAATCAAAGATGAAGTAAAAGTAAAGCTGATGGGTTTTGAAATTTGATGGGTTTTGTTTCTTTTAATGAACTGAGAGCTTGCTAGGGATATTGGTGAGAAAGGAGTTATATTGCAAAAGTAAGTCTTTGATTTTAGAATCGTTGTTTGATTTTAGTTATGAGCTTTAACCCTTTGTTCAATCCAGTCAGATATATTTGATAGTTTCTTTTTCGGGTTTAAGAGTTGAGATTCGTACTTGGTCCTCACTGCCTTAAAGTTACTTAGAAACTGTACCGTGAAGTTGAAAAGTTCTGATTTTGTTTAGTGTAAGCTTATGCATTTGTATGGAACAGTTAGACTAAATGTTAGTTTGTTTTATTATTGCAATCGCAAACCAATCAATAACTTCTTTTTTTGGTTGTGTTAATGGGTTTGATTAGCTAATCTTTTCAGCTTGTTTCTGTGCAGGCATTATGTTCGTTCAAGATCAGACCTTGCTTGCTTTAGTTTGTCTGAGTTTGAAACTGCCCAGTTAAGAGTTGGTTCAAGATCTCGCCTCTTCATAGCTTCAAGAATCTGATACATTTCCTCGAAAGATTGGTAAGAACATCATCTACTGATCTACACAGTTTGTTTATGTTCAGCTTTTTGTCTTGTTTAGCTAATGTTTGTTTCTAAGTGGCATTTTTCTACTATGGCCGAGTAAACCAGTTTGTTTATTATTCAATAAATTATGACCAGCTCCATGAATTTGTTGATCTTACTGTTTGGTTTTGTCCCAAGGTTTTATGGATCTGCTATCACAACAAACAATTGTTGTTCTCAATGCTGAAAATGAGTACATGGAGATAGCCAATGAGGACATGGAAACTCAAGAACAAGATCAAAGTGTCACTCAGCCTACACAATCAACACAAGCTGGTGTAACATCACAACGAGCTATAGCTAAGCGACCTCAACAGGTACGTAGGAAAACTTCTAAATGCTGGGAAGATTTTACTTCAGTGGGGATAGAAAAAGATGGGAAAGAAAGGGCTCAGTGCCACCACTATGGTTTAAAGTTGGTGATAGACAAGACTTATGGAACATCAACAATGAGACGTCATTTGGTCATATGCCCAGAAAAACCTGAAACTGAGGATAGACTTGCATATGATCACAGCATTGATAGGGATATGACTGCTAATATTTATAATCTATCATGATCTACCTTTTAGATATGTAGAATATGAAAAGGTTAGGGCTAGAGATAAGTTTCTAAATCCAGATTGTGTGCCTATATGTAGACAGACAGCAACTGTTGATGTCTATAAAAGGTATGAGGAAGAAAAAGTAAAGCTGAAAGAGGTGTTTGAAAAATATCAAGGTAGAGTGTCTTTTACTTCTGATTTGTGGTCATCTCGTAGCCAAGTGAGGGGTTATATCTGTTTAACCGCCCACTACATTGATGATAATTGGAAGTTACACTATCACATTTTGGCTTTCTGTGATTTCAAACCACCACATAATGGTGAAGCAATAGCTAAGAAGGTTTTTGATATCTTAAAGGAGTGGGGTTTAGAGAGAAAAGTATTTTCTATCACCTTGGATAATGCTTCTGCTAATGATAATATGTAGAGGATCCTTACTCATCGTCTGCAGAGTGGTAATAGGTTGTTATGTGATGGAAAGTTTCTGCATGTAAGATGTTGTGCACACATTTTGAATTTGATAGTGAAAAAAGGATTAAAGTTGGCTTCTAGTCTTTTGGAGAATATTAGAGATAGCGTTAAGTTTGTAAAAGTTTCTGATTTAAGGAAAGACTCATTTGCTGCGTGTGTTGAGAGTGTAGGGATTAAGAGTGCAGCTGGTTTGTCTTTAGATGTGGATACACGATGGAACTCCACTTATGAAATGCTTGTTAGAGCGTTGAAGTTTCGTAATGCATTTGCTAATCTGCATCTGTATGACAGAAACTACAAATCATTGCCTTCTGAAGAAGAATGGGATCGTGGAGAAAAAATCCGTGACTTATTGAAGCCATTTAGTACAATCACCACATATTTCTCTGGAGTGAAATATCCTACCGCAAATGTTTATTTCATGCAAGTGTGGAAGATTGAATTGTTGTTGCGGAAATATGCTAGGTGCAATGATGAGGATATGAGATTAATGGTTGTGGATATGCAAAGTAAGTTTGCAAAGTATTGGGATGAATATAGTACTGTTTTAGCTATGGGAGCAGTACTAGATCCGAGGTTCAAGTTGCAGATGCTTGAGGTAGCTTATAAGAAAGTGGATCCTAGTACTTCTAAAGAAAAGGTTGAAATTGTAAGGAAGAATTTGGAGTTGCTTTATAAAGAATATAACACCAAGTCTTCAGAAAGTTCTTCTTCCAAGTTTCAATCAAAACAGACTCCACATGATCTTCTTACAGAATCACCACTTGAAGATGATTTGAATGATGTAAGTATCTTATTTATTTTGTACATCACAATAAGTTCATTATCATATCACATATCTTTAATTTAGTTTGAATTTCTATAATACAGGATCTATTTGAGCTTGAAAGGTGTCTCCAATTTGGTTCAGATAACAGAAAGTCAAATTTGGACATGTATTTAGATGATCCTAGAGTAGAGATTTCGGCTTTTACAGACATGGAGGTTTTGGACTATTGGAAAGACAAGCAACAACGGTATGGTGATTTAGCTTCTCTCACACGTGACGTACTTAGTATTCCTATCACCACTGTTGCATCAGAGTCTGCATTTAGTGTTGGAGGCCGTGTGTTGAACCCGTTTAGAAACCGTCTTCTTCCGAAAAACGTGCAAACATTAATTTGTACACGAAATTGGCTACGTGGTTTTGTAGAGCTTGAAGGTAACAATTTCAAAATTAGTTTATATATTTCTAAAAGAAATGAATTTAATTTGTTAATTTATATATTTAAATTGCATGAGACATTGATGATTATTTTGATAATGAAGATGAAGATGCTACTAAAAAAGCAAGTAGCTCAGGAATTGGAGATTCAAACAAATGATAAGGTTAGTTTTATGTTTGAGAGTTTCTTGACATAAATTGTTGTTATAATGCTTTGTTTTGTCGATTGCCATTTGAGTGTTTGGAAGAAATGTGAATGGTACTCATTTAGATGTCTTAAGTATATGTTTAGCACTTGTCTTGTTTCAGCTGCGAAACTAGAGGGGGAGCATGAGTAGTTGGCTTGATATTGTTCTAGATGTGGGAATGTATAGTTTAAGAGAGAAATGTTTTTACCAAAAATATTATGTTTTAATTTTCACAAAAATTAGTTTTTCTTAAAACTAAGTTAATTTTTGTTTCCAGATTTTATAATATATGTTGATTGTGTTGAATTTATGAATCTTATTTATGAGTTCTAAGAATTTTAGAATTTATAAATTATATAAATTTATGAATTTATGGATTTTATTATGAATTTTAGAATTTATGAATTTTATTTATGAATTTTGAAAATTTATATATTTATTATAAATTTGTTATGAAAATTTTAAAATATTAATCTAAACACACAATAACTAGTTTGGTTTTAGAGAAAAAAATACATATAGGGCTAGCCCTACATTAACCCTTTAATAAAAATTACAAAGGGTTAGAAAAGAGATATGGTTAATATAGGGCTGGCCTTATATTAACTAAGGATGGGCTCAGCCCTAACCTTACTTTTAACATCCCTATCTCCAGGCTCCCGCACTTACTATCCTTAAAGCTTAAGAACTACATGCATCCATTATGCCAATACATGCTCAATTCATGCAAGTATCAATTCAATTAACAAAATGTGTATAGTTGAGGTCAATAAGTCAATACATTCAATGAGCAGCGGAATTCGTGTAAATACGGAGCCAACTACCTTATACGAAGACAATGTTACATATGTTGTTCAGAATAAAGAGTGATATGTCAAAAGTGATTAAACTAAGCATATCGTATCAAAGTTTTTTCATATACCCAATAACTCATAAAAAATAAAAATATTGAAATAAGATATATATGATTGCTTGCCAATACTGCATATTTTTTCACGAAATTACTATCCACCACTATGTTTAGACATAGAATCGATTAATCGACAATTCACTCATTTAATTATCTGCTTAATAGGAGAAAAGTCTCTCCACTTCTCACTTTCCACTTTCTACTTCCCACTTTCTTATTTTCCTTGTTTGTAGGATCGTGAGCGATCAAGTTTGCTTTTTGTATTTCAAGACGTGTACGTAAAGAGACAAAGTGATGAAGAGAAAATTGTTGAAACTTATGTTTTACTAGTCTTAATTGGGACATCTAACATTATCAAATATGTCCATAACATTAGAATGCGCCATCAACAAAATGTGTAAGATATAATCATGATTATTAGAGAAGATTCTAAAGTGATTGTAATTTTTTTTACCTTATTATGGTTTTTCTACTGGATTTTTCTACAAAGAATTTTAATAATACAACAAAGATAGAAAGCAAGAGACAACAATAATACTTTGGTTTCCAAGAGTAAGTGTCACAAAAGTCAGAAAAGAAGACGTGCATATGTTAAATATAGTGAGTAAAATATAATTTATGTGAAACTCTTCGTCACTATACACATACTATAACTTATATTTTTGTGTCTTTATAAATAAACAGCATCATTCATTGTAACTCATTTTTACACAATAATTATAACTTCAACAAAAGAAAAATACTAATACATACATTATATATCTTTATCTTCTTTCTATTTTCTACTTCTTTTATTTCCAAAGATATCACATCATTTTGTTATTTCTTTTTCTCATTTTAGAATAAAAAATTAACCAATATTGTATTTTTCTTGAACCCTTACCTCAATGGTATTTTTTGTTAAAGTACTGAACTGTTTGTCTTACGTGTATTTTTGTTACAACCATACCCATATTATAACAGAATTTTTTGTTTCATTATCTTGCAACAAATGGATGGTTGGAAAATTTATTTTATGTTGCATGGAAATGAAAACGGTTATATAAAAACGAAATATGTAAAAATTTGAAAATAAAATTTTAAATTTTATATATAATGAAACACTAAAATCATTTGATATTTTCTTTGTTAATTACTTTAAAAAACATTTGATACAACAAAAATCCAATATATAAAATATTATAGCAATCAAAGTCAAATATTTAGATCATTATCTTCATTCGTAATTTCATCAGCTCCACCAAAGAAAACTACCTTTAACTATTGTTCGTCAAGAAAAAGATTATCAAACTCAAGTCCCTCCAAAATTAGTCTCCATTAATTAATTACTGAATAAGTTTTCAAATAAAAAAGTAAGATTTCGTTAAGTTTTCAAAACATAATCAAATGCTTTCGTCGTGTTTTCAAACTTAAAATTTTTAAAATCGTATTTTCGTTCGGAAATATTTCAGTTCTGAAATGTATTCGAAACAAAAAAGGACATTAAACAAAGAATCATGTAACCTAGAATTTATGTTGTTTTGTTTTAGTTAAATATTGGAAAATATTTTTTTCTAAATTTATTTTGTACTTATATTTTTTCCACAAATGGGGAACTTGTTCTTTTATTGGATAAAGTCGTTGGTGGTCCATAAAACCTCAGCAAAAGCTACACTCGTTATTTTTATTGGGTAAGTCGTTGGTGGTCCATAAATGAAAAATAAATAAAAATAATTGGCTATATATACTACTAACAAGAGTGTAGTGACGTATTTAGAAAAACCCCGATTCGATGTAGGCGGTGCTTGGCTAAATTAGTTGCAGAGCTGCAAGTGATAGACTTAATAAAGAGATGATGTTAAAGGTTCTCTTGGGAAACAAAATCGGCAGATCGGATAATACTTGAAAGGCACGTGGATGTGAATTTCTGGTATATTGCTTTTTCTTGGTTCTAGTTCTAGACCGCAGGTTCATGTTCATATTACCTCTTCAGTTTTCACTTTGTTTTTTTTTTTTTTTTTTCTTTCTGGAAAAATGTCAAAAAAATTTCTCAAATCCTCAATTCTAAAAAAATGTCAAGAAAAACACCAACTTTACCTTAGATAAAATAATATGCTAATTTTATTAATTTTTTATTTTAATCGTTACTTTTTTATTAATTTTTTAATTTAATCGCTAATTTTTGTTGACTTTATCAAATAAATCATGTCATTAAATTGATTCAACAAATTAATGGAGTTAAATTTTCGTTAAGATTCTATGTTAAACTATTAAACGATGTCGTTTTGATTAAAAATATAACTCAAAAATGAGATTCGCACTTTTTACATCTCGGATAAATCCATAAATACGTCAATGTTGGCATAAAGAAACATTGTCCTTGTGACAGTGATAAAGATGGCCAACGTATTAGAGATTTTCGAAGAAACGATTTCATAAAATAATTTTTAAGGAGAACTTAAAACAGACATGATGAGAGAGTAACTCAATTACACAATGGTGATTTAGCCATCATATTTTTAGTTTGGGGACTTTATATTAAAGAATATAAATATGTATGTTTGTGGTTTAAAAAAAATCAACTTAGTTCGGTTGGTAATGTTTCTATGGATTTTATGAGAGATAAGGGGTTCGAATATTACTTTTGAGTTTTATTTTTTCATCAAAACGATGTTGTTTGCTTGTGTAGTTTAACAAAGAATCTCAACGGAAATTTAACTCCGTTAATTAGTTCCGTTAATCAACTTAATGACGTAACTTATTTGGCAAAGTCAACAAAAGTTAGCGATTAAAATAAAAAATCAATAAAAATTAACGATTAAAATGAAATGTCAATAAAATTAGCGAACTATTTTACTTGATGCAAAAATGGGGATTTTAAACATTTTTTTTAAGTTGAGAATTTTTTTTGATATTTTCTTTTTTTTCTATACTTGTTACATCTTCCGGCAAAACTAAAAAATGAAATCTTATATGAAAATAAATTGAGTTCTGAAATATGTAAAATTTATGTGTAGCCAACTCTAAATACATGCATTCTAGAATAGAACAAAATTTCTGTTATATTCGTTTCTATCTGTTATTTTGTTTTGATTCGATTCAGAAATTTTAAATATCCATAATCCTATAGAGTAAATCAAATACTAAAAATTTGTATATACTAATACTTTATATTATAATTAATTTTTAAACTAAATTTTATTATATATATAAATAAATACTAAATATTTAGATATAAATTTATCATAAAAGTATTAAAATTTATCTATGAAGATTGCAATTTTTTGTTGATTTTTGACATTTTCTAATTAGTAAAAATTTATTTATTATTTTAAAAAGTATATGAAGAAAATCGGATATTCGTCCAAATATTTGAATTTTAACAGATATCCAAATATTGGATATATGATTAGTCACAAAGTGAATACGGATCCAAAGGTTGTTGATCATGACAGATTGGAGTTGGTCTCACATACCATAACACTAAAAGATATCCACTCCACACTACACCTAATATATTCCACACAAGGGAAAATACTAATTCAAACTAAGTAGTAAACCTATAAAAAGATATATTGTATATATATGCTCGTATAAAGAGTAAAAAGTTCTCGTAAACGGAATGACAAATTAGAATATCATATTTGAAAGGCCACATGAAATCTCACTACCGCAGTATATAATTATTTCAGGATAGTATATAGAATACGCATCCATGTAAGATATTTTCACCTGAAACATTTGCAAAATATGACAAATTATTAAATTACTACCTTCCGATTTAATCTCACGGTGGATGATAGTGGTTCACGGCGATATCTTGTGGTTCTAAACAACTTCAAGGAACAAAGAGTGGGATAGTGATATAATGCGTTTTTGGCGCATTCTAATCTTTGTTTTGTAAGTTTTTATCGAGGCTTTTATTTTATTTTGAGTTATTATAGGTCTAAAGGTGGCTGGAATTGAGGATTGGAACTCATGAAGAGACTTGGCGAAAATAGAGGGAAAGCGAAACTTTTTGGAAAGTTTTGAAAAAAGGAGCACTTGCACCTGCTCATTACACCTGCTCCCGAGGAAGATCAATTTTTGAAAACTTTCATTAAACATAATTTTCGCTACCTAAGGTTTTCCCTAATTAATCATAGCCGCCCCAGACCTCTATTATCGAATATTTTTGAACTCTTTTCGGAGAACTAGAGAGAGAACTCGAGAGAGATTGAGAGATACATTGTTTTTGAGTTTTTGTAAGATTTGAAGATTGTCTTCGACATTTTGAAGAAGATTTTTAAACTCATTACCTCTTTCATTATTTTATCCATGAATTCTCTTCTCTCTTGTTGTTGTTCGATCTATCATGTATGAGTAGTTCTTCTAGTTAGGTTAAGGGGTTCGAAGGGATTAGGGATTCATGAACTAAGCATAAATAGGATTCTATATATATATTGATATCTTCATCTATTGTTGTTCTAAATGCCTAGACTAACTTGATCACCTAGCCTCTGATTTTAAGTTTAATTTACTCATCAGAAGTGTTGTGAATTGCTTGAAAGAACATAGATGGGCGATTTGTCCTTGGCCAACGAGAGTTGATGCTAAGGCAAGTTGTGAACAAATCGATCCCATCCTCTATAATGCTTATCATTCTTTGTAAACTCAAACGACAGTTTAGGGTATTAGATTGATTGATAAAGTGGTTGATGCCACGGCAGTGGATCCTCCTATTTCTATGGTTGAGTTCTAGATTGGTTCTTAATTGTCGTCCTGAATAATTGATTGGTTCTAGATGATCTAATCCTTGAGATATTCTCCTTTAGCCTAATGTTTCTATTAATATTTGTTTAAACCGATTTTACTTAATTTGCTTGCTATTTGTGACAACTAAAAATTAAAACCAACTTGATCACTTAGCTTAATTTGTATCTCAAAAGATTCTAGTGTATTGCTGGTCCCTTGGATCGAACCTCACTATTCTACATCAAGTTTCTGAGGTTTAAAAATTTATAGTAGAAACGCAAAAACCCAAGTTTATCAATTGGCGCTGTTGCGACGGGGACCAACTCGATACCTCTAGTTTTAATATACGTTTTCAGACTAAGAACTGACTTGTTCTTTTTTTTCTCTTGCGTGTGTTTCAGGTGCATGAACTCAAGGTCAACAAGGAGCAATCTTCAAATACCCCTTGTAACCATGAGTAACACGGAACTTACAAGCCTTGAACGAATCAACAGACGAACCAAGCCTAAACCCGTCGACATAGGTGAACAGGACAATGATGATATGGCGGCTGAACTACAAAGGTTGCAAGAGCAGATGGCTCAGATGCAACAGCAACATGCACGCGAACAACAACAGCAACGTGAGCGTGAACAACAATGTGCTATTGGGGATATAGACAACCTTTATGCCTTCTACGGGAACAGAGCTGCTATTGTTCCACCTGCTGTTGAGAGATAAGACTATGAGATAAAGCCTCAGATGATATCACTGGTCAAGCAGCACTTGTTCCATGGACTTCCCGCAGAGATTCCAATGGACCATATAGAGAACTTTGAGGAGATCTGCTCCACAACAAGTTCTAACAGGATGAACCCGGACTTCTTAAAGTGTAAGGTTTTTCCTTTCTCACTTGCAGACAAAACTTCTCGATGGCTCAAGTCTATATCCGCTGGATCCATTACGAATTGGACACAATGTAGAGCAGCGTTCTTAGACCATTTCTACACCAAAACCAAGACCGCGAGCTTAAAGAACAAGATCTCCACGTTTCAGCAACATTCAGGAGAGTATTTTAGTGAGGCATGGGAACGACTCAAAGAATACAGGAGATAGTGTCGACACCATGGGTTTACCGATGAGAACTTGCTTAGTATCTTCTATGATGGTGTTGATTGGGATTACGGAAATGATGCAAGTGATGGTGATTTTATGACTAAGACCAGAGATGGTGCTTACAAGCTTATTAAAAACTTGGCTGTAAGTTCTAGCAGCAAGTCTTAAGAGTATGATAGAACCAAGAAAACTGGTGGTATGGATTCTCAAAAGATCGATGACCTTACATGTAAGGTTAACTTGTTGCTCAAAGGGAACCAAAGGACGGTTCATTTTGTTGATGAGAATGGTGAAACACTTTCTGAGGAGATGGGTGAAGAAGGAGATTGTAGTCAGCAAGAGGTCAGCTATGTGAATGGTCAAGGGTTTGTGCGAAACCTTGGGTTTAACCAGAACTATAGGAGTCACCCAAACTTCTCCTATAGGAGTACAAACGTTGAGAACTCGCAGGACCAGGTCTATCCGCAGCAAACTGGTCTCCAGAACCAGAAACTTTAGGATCAATGTTTTCACAAGAGTTTTCCTCAGGGTTTCCAAGGCAAAACGTTCCTACCTTACCAAGGTCAGAATCAGTTTCAAGGGAGAGTTCAACAGAAACCACATTTTACCAACTTTCAGGCTCCTGCGAGCTGTAAAAGTACTTCTCAGGACGAACTGAAGGGAATGATGCAGCAGCTGATGGTTAATCAACAGAAATCTGCCACTGAAATCAACGCAAAGGTAGACACCATGTACTCTGATCTCAACGATAGACTTGAAACTGTTTGCAATCATGTGAAGAAGCTTGATATTCAGGTCGCTCAAACTGCCGAGACAATCAAGATGCCACAAGGAGTACTGCCAGGTAAGCCAGTTGCAAACCCAGAGAGTTTGTGAATGTAGTTGAGCTAAGAAGTGTAAGGGTTCTACCACAGGTTGTGAGGGAAAACGCTGAAAGTTACCCAGAAAATTTTGTAGAGCACCCGCTCAACAACGGAGCACCTGCTCCAGACGAGGAAAAGAATGAAGAAATTGCTAAACCGACTCATAATGTACTTTGACCGAATGAGCTTTTTGATAAGATTGTTTCTCGTGTCTACAAACCTCCAGTTCTTTACCCAGTCCCTCCAAAGAAATCTCAAAAGGATTTGGAAGAGGCAAAGTGCGAGAAAATGTTGAAATATTTAACTGTTAAGCTCTCTTTGGTAGATGCAATTCAGATGATGCCAGCCATGAAGAAATATGTTAAGGGTCTGGTTACAGAAAAAGTTTCTTCAGAACCTATGATGGTATCTACGAATTGTAGCGCTGTGCTACAAAACAAGATGCCTAAGAAGCAAGAAGATCCAGGGAAGTTTGTTCTATCCGTGCAGATTGGTTATATGCGATTCGCTTGTTCTCTATGCGATTTGGACTCAAGTATGAACCTCATGCCATATTCGGTCGCTAGGAAACTTGGGTACATAAAGTTCAAGCCAATGAGAATTTCATTGGTGTTTGCTAACAGGTTAGTAAAGTTATCCGTGGAGATTTTTGAGGATTTGCATGTTAGAATTGGCAATACTTTAATTCCAGCAGATTTTGTGGTGCTAGAACTTGATGAGGAACCAAAGGATCCCTTAATATTGGGACGTCCTTTCTTGCGCATAGCTGGTGCGATTATTGATGTGAGGAATGGTACAATCGGTCTCCACCTTGCGAACATTATCATGGAATTTGAGATGGATAGAATGCTCAAAAAGTCAACCATTGATGGGCAAACTTTTGCCATAAAAGATAATCTCAAAGTTTCTAAGGGAGAGATTGAGGAGATTTTGGCTGATGATCCGTTGGATGTAGCTTTGACAAAGGCTGAGGGTGAGCATGGGTACTTGAGTGAGGACACAGTTGGGTTTACAAGGATGCTAGATTCTGGCTAAGCGATGGAAAATTCAATTGGGTTTTTGAACCTCGGAACAGAGAATGCTGACGGAGAACCTGCTCCAGAAAAAGAACCTGCTCCTAAAAACTCTGTTGACGGTCCTTGGAGCGAATTAAAAGCTCCTAAGCTCGAACTCAAAACCCTACCAGATGGGCTAAGGTATGCATTTATAGGTCCTAATTCTACTTACTTTGTGATCATAAATGCTGATTTGAACAATATAGAAACCGCCTTGCTTTTGTATGAACTTAGGAAGTATAGAAAGGCTCTAGAATATCCACTAGGAATTTCACCTGATCTTTGCATGCATAGAATACATCTAGAAGATGAATCAAGGAATTATATAGAACATCAGAGGAGGGTAAACTCAAATCTAAAAGATGTTGTAAAGAAGGAGATAATGAAACTTCTAGAAGCTGGTGTACTCTATGCAATCTCAGATAGTAATTGAGATAGTTCAGTTCATGTGGTACCTAAGAAAGGTGGAATTACTGTGATCACAAATGAAAAGAATGAGTTGATACCAACTAGAACAGTAACTGGTCATAAGATGTGTATTGATTATAGGAAATTGAATGCTTGCTCGGTTCACTGAGCATGAGAGAGTTCCCGCGTTTTCAAACCTTTCTCTTTCACTTGGTCTTGAATTTTTTTGAGAACAAACAAAGATCTAAGTCTGGAGAAATTGATATAATGCGTTTTTGGCGCATTCTAACATTTGTTTTGTAAGTCTTTATCGAGTCTTTTATTTTATTTTGAGTCATTATAGGTCTAAAGGTGGCTGGAATTGAGGATTGGAGCTCATGAAGAGACTTGGCCAAAATAGAGGGAAAGTGAAGCTTTTTGGAAAGTTTTGAAGAAAGGAGCAGCTGCTCCTGCTCACCGCACCTGCTCCCGAGAAAGATCAATTTTTGGAAACTTTCATTAAACCTAATTTTCGCTACCTCGAGTTTTCCCTAATTAATCATAGCCATTCCAGACCTCTATTATCGAATATTTTTGAACTCTATTTCGGAGAATGAGAGAGAGAACTCGAGAGAGATTGAGAGATACATTGTTTTTGAGTTTTTGTAAGATTTGAAGATTGTCTTCGACATTTTGGAGAAGATTTCTAAACTCTTTACCTCTTTCATTATTTTATCCATGAATTCTCTTATCTCTCTTGCTGTTGTTCGATCTATCATGTCTGAGTAGTTCTTCTAGTTAGGTTAAGGGGTTCGAAGGGATTAGAGATTCATTAATTAAGCATAAATAGGATTCTATATATATTGATATCTTCATCTATTGTTGTTCTAAATGCCTAGACTAGCTTGATCACCTAGCCTCTGATTTTAGGTTTAATTTACTCATCAGAAGTGTTGTGAATTGCTTGAAAGAACATAGATGGGCGATTTGTCCTTAGCCAACGACAGTTAATGCTAAGGCAAGTTGTGAACAAATCGATCCCATCCTCTATAATGCTTATCATTCTTTGTAAATTCAAACGACAGTTTAGGGTATTAGATTGATTGATAAAGTGGTTGATGCCATGACAGTGGATCCTCCTATTTCTATGGTGGAGTTCTACATTGGTTCTGAATTGTCGTCCTGAATAATTGCTTGGTTCTAGATGATCTAATCCCTAAGATATTCTCCCTTAGCCTAACGTTTCTATTAATATTTGTTTAAACCGATTTTACTTAATTTGCTTGCTATTTGTGACAACTAAAAATTAAAACCAACTTGATCGCTTAGCTAAATTTGTATTTCAAAAGATTAGAGTGTATTGCTGGTCCCTTGGATCGAACCTCACTATTCTACATCAAATTTTTGAGGTTTAAAAATTTATAGTAAAAGCGTGAAAACACTTTTTATCAGATAGACTCAAGAGACAAGTAAATGGAATAAATTCAAGCTTTGAAAATGTTTTCAGACAAAAACGATCAACATGAACCGTTTTAAAGAAAGGTGATGAGTTCATGGTGTATCTAGGCCATCTTCGGCCAATCAAAACTCAAAAAAAAAATTATTGACTCATGCTAGACAATAATAGAAATCATTTTACTCACAAATGTTTTAGAATAAAACGATAGTTTTGAGAACTTTCGGTAAAAAACTACTTACGGTTGTTTTAGGAGGTTTTCAAGAAATTATATAGAACTAAGTTCAAATAATATCTTGTAAATGGTTGAATCATATCTCAAAATTTTTCAGATACAGGCTCGCTTGTTTGTGTTTATCTCTTTTATATTCTTGTATGCTCTATTTGATAATTTATGTATATTTTTTAGGTAACATGTATTATTTGAATTTGAATCCGAGTAATGACACGATAAAAATATTGGTACAAACCAATACGCTACGTGTCCTGATTTGTAAACCTAAATGTTAACTTTGTAAAATTAACTTTTTTTAAATTAATCAAAAATAAATAATGACAAACAATGTATGGGAAAAGGTTATTTGGTCATACAAACAGACAATATGTTAAATTAACATAAGCCTTTGCTCTTGTAGCTTGTTGGCCTGCGAAGGCACTGCAACGCGTTACGTGTTCGATCCTTTCGAGCAAGGCACTGATAGATATTAGAGACTAAGTTAAATTAACATATAAGGTTTGAAAAAGTAAACGTATAGAATAAAAGCACCACCGCGAAAACAGCCATTAACAGAAAACTTCCATAAAAAAAGACATACCGAGTTAACCTCCCTACTGATAGAAAAAAGTTACAATATTATAAAACAAAATTAACATCCATTTATATAATTTTGGGTATATCATGGTCATGAAACTAAAAAATATAATAATATATATGTACTAACCAACGTATATTGACGCTTCTTGTCCTAGTGGTCAAAGGCTTAAAAACTTATTCACTAGGTCTAAAATTAGAATTCCATAAAATGTATTTTCTTATAAATTAATGATGCAAAATTAATCAGATGTCTTCAAATGCTGCAAGCAGAGCCATCTGTCATGGTCTCGAGTGTAAGGATAAGCCTATTCATTATTGGTATGACACATATAAAAATCGTTAGTAGAATATCCGAATGTTGCGAGGAAAGTTGCACGTCGTGCAATTATTCATAAAGTTGTTTATCATAATCGCATGTGTTGTATATAGTTAGATCTGATAAATTGATTATCATATGTAATATGATTAGATCAAAATATATATGATGATAATGTAATAGACCTTAAAAAAACATAACGTTCTATTTTTATTATATAGGTAGATGAATTTTAACTTTGCTTTTCGGTAAATAATCTTAAAAATGAATTGTCATTTAATTCCAAAAAAATCTCTCAAATTACTACAGACCCTTGCACATAATTTAAATAAACAATATTATTTTACCCAATATGAGACTATTTGATATGAAAACTTGTAGTCTTCCACATTTATTCATGACGCAAGTGTTCTACACTTCTACTTCGTTTGATAATACGCTATTTTATAAAATCACACTATTTTATACAATTCTATTTACGTATTCCGGGAAATTCCTTTGATGAAATGACTGGATTATGGAAGTGTTCGATTCGAGACAGAAGAACAGTGCAGTTGATATCGAAATTTGAGACAAGGAAAAGAAATGAAGAAAGAAGAAAAAAAAATGATAAGAAATAAGATTTGATCATATAAATGGGAAAAAAAGAAAAGAACAATAAACGTAATATTAGTAATTTATCTAATTTCCAGTAACAAAAAAAAAAAAAGATACTGACAATTTTAATTGCTTAACCAAATGTTGCAATAATTAACTATTTTATTTTACACGTAACTTAATTTATTTAGTAGAGTGAAAAACTTCGTGAACAAGAAGTGTTTTGTCTATAAAATACATGTGCACTAGGCACAGAAACAAAGAGCGGATATTAAAACACAGAGAGAGCTGTGAGACTCAAAAGACGAGAGAGAAATGGCGGGCGGTCAGTGGCGGTTCCTAGAAGTAGCAGTAGCACTAATGGCGTTGCAGTGGTGGTGGGGTTATAATGGTAATATAGCTGAAGGATTTCCAGAAGAAGATCTTGTGACAAAGCTGCCTGGACAACCCGAAGTGGCATTCAGACAATTCGCTGGTTATGTTGATATCGATGTCAAAGCTGGTCGGAGCCTCTTCTATTACTTCGTCGAAGCCGAGAAGCAACCACACACTAAGCCTTTAACCCTTTGGCTTAATGGAGGTTTGTTTTACTGACCCTGTCTCTTGTTTCTCAACTTTTATACCTTTTCCCTTCTTTTAACTGGTTTTTTAGACAATAGGATAAAGTTGTCGCATTCACATTTTTGAGTTGTGTATAATCGATTTTATTTTTTAAAACCAAATAAAATTTATTTGCAATTTAGTTTTAGTTCCGTTCAGCTTGATTTTCGATTTGAATTTTGTTCGGTTTAAATTAAAAAGTGATATAAAAATTTTGAAAAAAAAAAAGAAAACTTAGTAATCAAATTTATAATTTATGTGGTATGACTACTATTTATTTTTAGTGGATTTTGCTTTGATTGGTTATATAAAATTGGTTTTAATTTCAATTTCCCTGGCTTTAAATTTACAAAATTATTCAGCTTCTGAAGTATTTTTGGTCCAAATACAGGACCAGGCTGTTCTTCCATTGGAGGAGGAGCTTTCACAGAGTTGGGTCCATTTTATCCCACTGGAAATGGTCGTAGCCTCCGTAGAAATCCCAAATCTTGGAACAAAGGTCTCTCTCCCTTTCTTCTAGTATCCTTTAAACTGAAATTTGTTAAATGTCTTTAACAATGAGAAAGTTTGTGTTGTTAACTTGCTATGTAGCCTCAAATCTCTTGTTTGTGGATTCACCGGCTGGAGTAGGATGGTCTTATTCGAACACAACTTCTGATTACACCACTGACGATGAATCCACCGGTATTATATAATCTTTCAAATGATTAAATCATCTTTTGTCATTATTAAAAATTAATGAAGTTTTTTTTAATAGAATTTATGTTTTCAATAATAGCCAAGGATATGCTGGTGTTCATGTTAAGATGGTTAGAAAAATTTCCACAATTCAAGACTCGAAAACTCTTTCTTGCCGGCGAAAGCTACGCAGGACACTATATACCTCAACTAGCTGATGTGATACTCGAATACAACGTACAACTCTCAAATAGATTCAAGTTCAATCTCAAAGGGATTGCAGTAAGCAAGAAGAACTATACAAAGTAGCTTTTCAAATCTCTGTTTTGCTGGCTCTGTTTTTGATTGATTCATCTGCTTTTGATCAGATTGGGAATCCGCTTTTGAAGCTTGACCGGGATGTTCCAGCAATATATGAGTTCTTCTGGTCACATGGGATGATCTCTGATGAACTTGGCATCACTATCATGAACCAATGCGACTTTGAAGATTACTCATTCTCAAGTACACACAACATAAGCAAACCCTGCGAAGCCGCAATGCGTGAAGCTGGAACCATCATCACTCAATATGTCAATTACTACGACATCCTCCTCGACATCTGCTATCCGTCCCTCGTCGAACAAGAGCTCAGGCTCAAGAAAATGGTAAGAAAACAAAACGAGTTTGCCCCAAGACTTTTACTATTTGGTTGCATTTACATTTACATATTATTATATAAATACTTTTTTCTTAACAAAACCACATATTTTAGTATTTTGGACAAAATTATTTTCTAAATAAAAAACCTAGACGCAAATGTAAAAAGTAAATATGTTTGCGTTTAACTTTACACTATGCAAAAATATTTTAGGAAATGAATTTTTTTTTTCTTTGAATATATATAAGAATATCACATATAAAATGCGAAAATCCGTATGTAAATTTTGTTTTTTTGTGTGTTTACATGTATGATTTTTGTTTTGGTCAATGTTTACATGTATGATAGAAAAACGAAAATAGAAGGAGAACTCCGTCGGAGTTGTGGCATTTTGTACAAAACTGTTTGTTGAAGGCTGAAAATATATATATATATTATCTCAAAAATAATTTTGAATATATTTTCACATAGAAATGCGAAAACAATGGGAAATACTGGCATTTGAACGAGTAAAGATATATAGCCTAATGGTTTCTGCTAGTACCATCTATGCCCCGCCATATATGTTCATACTACATAATTTTCTTGACAAAAAAAAGCTTTGAATATGGTTTTTAGGGTACAAAAATGAGTTATGGAGTGGACGTGTGCATGAGCTATGAAGAACAATTGTATTTAACTCTTCCTGAGGTTCAAAAGGCTCTCCATGCTAACCGAACTCAACTCCCATATCAATGGTCTATGTGCAGCAGGTATATTACTTGAACCATCTTTAATCTTATATCTCATAATTTATTCTAACTCTAAGGTTATGTTTCATCCTCACAGCCTCTTGAATTACAATTACTCTGACGGGAACACCAACATACTTCCAATACTTAAGAGAATCGTGAAGAGCAAAGTCCCTGTTTGGGTCTTCAGGTAAATCGATACCATTTTGTTAGACCCTTTTTTATTCTTCGACTTTCGTAATCTGGTGGTAAACATACAAAGTTGTTTTTAAAATAAATAAAAATGCAGTGGGGATGAAGATTCTGTAATTCCACTTCTGGGTTCAAGGACTCTGGTAAAAGAACTTGCAGATGATCTCAACTTCAAGACCACAGTTCCCTATGGAGCTTGGTTCCACAAAGGACAGGTTTGTTCCACTTGAAAACCTTTAGTATGCTCTGCCCTTGGTTTGAGCATTCCGCTTTTTTAGCCTGGTTCGGTTTCTTTGGCTTTCCATTTGGTTTTGTGAAAAGTAGGTTTAGTTTCATTTGGTTCATTTTTTGCGTGTAAAAAGTGGAAAAAATTAAAATAAAATTAAATATGTAACTAAAACTTCTAAAACATATTTTGAAACGGAAAAATATATTTTATGTATTTTTGGTATACATTTTAGTTTACAATTCAGTGTATTTAGTTCGGTACTTATGTCTACCCCTAATTGTAAACTTATTTGTCACGTAGGTTGGCGGGTGGGTAATAGAGTATGGGAATCTACTGACATTCGCAACGGTGAGAGGAGCGGCTCATATGGTGCCATACTCGCAGCCTACACGAGCTTTGCATTTGTTCACCAGCTTTGTGCTTGGCCGAAGATTGCCAAACAAATCGCCTCCTGCTCTTCATGATTGAAGCGGAAGGCTTCTCTTTTTTATTTTCGTTGGGCAAAATGGTGCTTTAAGTCTATGGGCAATGTAGTGGAGGTTTTGTTTTTCTTTATTTCTCATCATTTTTCTTCTGTTTTTTTTTTGAGTTCGTTGTTTCGTTTGAAAGCAATTATTGAATATCATTCTATTCTATTCGTTTTTTTTTATAAGATGTTTAAAAAATTCTTGTTTGTTTTATATTATTTGATTTTTGCAACGTTTTAGACAAATTTATGTTTATTTAATATTTTATGACCATTTAAATTCTGCAATATTTTTTTTCATTGATTGAATTAATTTTTGGTACTATTAAATCATAGTTTCTTAATCTTTTTGTTTTTAACTAAAAAATTTATGGTGTAGTGTCATAAATATTTTACAAGATAAACACTATAGATCTCACAATTCTTTTAGTTAGAAAAATCAACGTTGGAAGTTGGAACTATAGAAGGATCTAGAATATCTTGAAGATCCTTTAAGTATATTTGTGAAATATTACTAAGATTCTTTTTTCAAAAAAAAAAATATTATTAAGATTTGTACTTATAAGCATTATTGAGAAGCTTTTCATGAAGTTTTGTAAGTGTTGGAAGAGTGTCTCTGCATTTAACATGATCAATCATCGACTTATAATCTTAAGATAACCCATCAAGGAAAGTTCAATTTGATCATGTAGATCAATGACACCTTGCCAAGTAAAGCGAGTTGAACAAAACAAGTTACATTATAAGTCGGAGATACTCATCAACTGTTTGTGTACATTTTTTAGAGAAATACTTCACAATAGTACTAGAACAAGTTTTGTGGACAAGTATAGTACACACTCCACAAACTTTCAAAAATAGCATTAAAATAATTTAAAATTTAGGTTTGGATTTAGTATTTTGAATTTAGGGTTTATTTTTTAGGCGATTTTGATATTTTTAAATTACTCCTAAAATTAAATATATTTTTTATATTAAATTTTTACTATTTTTAGAATTTTGAAGATGATGTGCTAAATTTGGAAACAAAACTTATTTTTATGCTACTTATAAGAATTGTCCTTTTATACTATTTTAATTGTTTGATATCACCACAATTTGGTTTTAGCGTATGTGGAAGTTTAGGTTTCCCAAACTTGTGCAGTTGTACATGCTCTAAAAACTAGAGAGAGATGGCACCAATTATGATGCTTTAAATGAGCTTGTCTTTATGCGTGCTTAGGTGACCCATATAAATCACTGTAATTGGGTGCCTTTTATCTAGTTCTGGGTTCTCGCTAAAACCCAAAAAAACCAAACCAAAAAAATCATATTCGGTTATCAGTACCAATTGTTAATAGGAAACTAAACCGATCGGCAAAATTAATTTAAGATTTCGGTTAGTAGTTCGGTTCGGTTCAGCAAACACTAACTGATCGGTTTTCTCAGTTTAAAAGAAACATATATAAAAACTAAAAACCCTAAATTTACATCATTCTTCTCCCAACCAAAAAAAAAAAAATCATTTTTCTCTCTTTAAAAACATCATTCTTCTCCCTTTTTCTCCTTCTCATGGTCCTTACCTTCTTCCCCTTCTTCATTGCTACTTCTCTCTCTTCCTTCTTCGACCTTCTTCCCCTTGTTCCTTCTTTCTTATTCTTTTTTTTTATTTTTTTTTTCTCCACCGCTGCAACATCGATTCTTTTTGGCATCGATCCATCTTTTTCTCCGCCGCTGTTTTTCTTCAGTCCGTCGCTGCCTTCACTTCTTCACTCCGTCATCGTCTTCACTTCTTCACTCCGTTGCTGCCTTCACAAATCGTAGTTATATCATGGCGTAGATTGCCATTTTAACGCTGAAACTTTCTTCTCTACAATTTTATCTTCTTAAGTGGGTTTTGTTTTGTTTTAGGCCTATTTACTTCTTTTTTTTAATGTCTAACCCATTTACCTTTAAGATGACCAAAAGATAATATTGGGTTTCATATTTTGTGGTTTTAAACCCATATCAATATTTGTTAACCGAATAAACTGGAAAAAAAAATTAATTTGGTTCAATTTAGAATTAATTTTATAATCTATAATCGAACCAAATAACCCAAGTACCGATCAACCCGAACCTAAATAAATTTTGATTTAATTCGGTGAGATTTCTCAAAAACCAAAATTTTCCATAACCGAATAACCCGTTCCGTTTAACCTGAACACACCGTATGCCCAATACTACTTTTATCTCTACGATCTACTGGACTTGGTCAAAGGCCTAGTGTAGATAGGTTCTTACCAAGTCGTATTAGACACCAAGTGTCACACTACAAATCTACAAGAATAAAATTAAGATAAGATGAAAAATATGATTTTTGTGTTTGTGTGAAAATTATGGAAAAATCATGCAAAATTAAATAAAATACTAAGCAAATTAGCTATGTAAAATTTTCGGGAATCATGGATAAATTAGATAAACAAAATTGTATAACCGTTCTAGAACTCAAACTTTTAAATAATATTAACCTACTCTGGTAGTATTAATCACAAAATCGAGTACCTGAATGTTACGAAGTTGCTCCTTTGTATTTCGAGTACCTGAATTTGCATAAACATTTATAGTTTGATATGTTTACAAAACACCATAACATTAATTGTCCATGCTAGGAACGTTTTGTTCGTCGAAGTTATGTCAGGCAATTAATCTAACACATCTGATGTGTTAATTCACCTAACATCAAAACCTAAGTGATCAATCTAGCTTATGTTTTACAAACAACTATATACGAAGAATTCTTAAGATAATTTCTTGATCTAACTATCTTAATCTAACCATTTGAATCCCTAAAATATAGCTATGAGATTACTTAGATATTTACTTTTAACTATAAAAGTGGTTGATACTAAAAACAAGAAGGAAATAACAATGAAAACAAAAGAGTTTAATTAACCTGATCTTAGAACTACAATTTCTTATTATTCTTTACTCTGGGGTTGGGGGGGGGGGATAACTTTCGATGCACATAAATCCACGATGTCAACAAATAAGTCAATAGTGTATATCTCATCATAACATGAATTAGATGTCGTATGTAAAATATGTAGATGTTAAAATTAAGAGTTCTTCTGTTAGGCAAGACTAGGAAGGAGAACGCGGAAAAAAATATTCAACCAGAAGAACGAAGGAGAAGAAGAAAAAAATGTCAATCTATATACTAACAAAAATTAAGGGTATAGCTTTAAATTTTAAGTGAGAAAGGACCTCTCAAAAAGACGTTTGAGTTGAAACTTAAAGTAAGTAAACTACATTTTGTTGTCCATTTCTATACAAACAAAATTTAAATTTAATTTAAAAACCAAAAAAAATTTGTTTGGTTTTACGATTTTAAACCAAACTGAACCGAATCAAAAGCTTTCTAAATATGCTAATAAAACTGTTTTTAACCAAAACAGTGTTGTACGGGGTCGAAGCTTGTCGGAAAGTCTGAAACTAGCATAAAATAAAATAAGAGAAAAAACCTAAAAACATAATAAGCAAAGACTCTGATTCTCATCATTTTCATTTAGCGTCTCCCTGAAACCTATATGTTAGTTTCGTGATTCATTTTTTTATTAGTGTTGATTTGAGGTAAACCGTGAAATTGTTGAAATTGGTTTGCGATGAGTGAGCTAGTAAACCAAAGAAGAAGGAGAAATAGCAAAAGCAAACCCTCTAGTTGTCGTAGAGACTTTGTTGTTTACAAAAAGACTTAGGGTATAAATATCAAAATCCTTAGCTTCTTCTTCCTTAAATCAATTCTTATCGATTCATGGTGAGCTCCTTTCTCTCCATTGATGTACTCTTTTTGCTCATACTTCTTGAGCTGTAATCTTCTTATCATTTAGTAGATTGGGATTGATCTGGCTCCGAATGTAGACTCCATCACACTGATGGGTTGAACCGGGTTAACAAATCTCACATGTCTCTCTTGTTTCTTCTATTGCTCTGTTTATATATCCTTTAAACTCAAACAAACAAGGGACGAAAGCAAAGAGTGAGAGAGTGTTCTTGCGTGAGAGGAGGGCTGGATTTGTAACAAGTGGTATCTGAGCCACATGTTAGTGAAGAGAGGTCAAGTTACAAGCTTTTTTCTTCGGATTTAGAGCTGCAGGATGAAGAAAACGCCGAGATTTGTAAAAAAATTCAACAAAAGCTTCGAGCTTTGTCGAAGAATTTCATAAAGCTTTAAGCTTTGTCGAAAAAACTTAAAAGCTTATCGAAGAAACTCAAAACTTCAAACTTTGTTGAAGAATCGAAAGAAAGATTCAAGATTTATCGAGTTTATTCATAAAAGCTTATAACTTTGCTTAAAAATTTCAAGTTTTGTAAAAGTTTGAAGATTTTCAGAAGAAAGATGACCTCTTTTATCTCAAGATCTTTTGGTTGGATGATTCACAAGTTCGGTAGAGATGTTGAGGCATGGAAAGTAGCTAGAATAATTGAAAGATTCCCTTGTATAGTGACATCTCAGATTTGGAGGTATCGATGGCGATGGTACGAACCTAAAGAAGAAGAAAATGGCGTTAGGTCATTGTTGAAGACGCTGAAATGGGAGAAATGAAGATTCATGTAGAAAGATTCAATCGAATCGGTTGATTTCAGGTTTATGAAATCGAAAGATTTTGCAAGTTAAATTCTCAAATGATTTGTGAGTTCTACATTGATGTGAGTTATGGTTTCAAAGAGTCACATATGAAAGATGTTAATTGTACAAGAATGGAGAGATCAAGAGACTGAAGAAGGAATAATCAATAACAGTTTTGTTCTTAATTTGTTATGAAGAAACCAGCTTGAGGTTGATGTGTTGTGGAGGGCCTGGAGGCCATCTACATCTCTCTTGGATTGTGATCATTAAGGCTTTATTTATGGGTTTTTGACTTAAGTTCTTAGACTCATATCTATGTTCCCAGCTTCAAAAGGCTCAAATTGTTTAGACATTTGGTTTGTTTCCGTTGTAGTCACGAGGTAATAGTGTGATGATTGTGTGGTTGTTTCTGATTGCTCATAATATGTGGATTAAAAGTTGTTGAAATCTTGGTATATCACAAAGAATGTCTGTTGTCTTTACAAAAGAATTTTTATGGCTCAGATCTGGTGTCAGATTGTGTGTTATTTTATATGTTTGTTTAAGATTAGATGCAGTTGTGGTTTCAGAATGTTTGATATAGATAGTAATTGGTGACACATGAGAATCTCAAAACTGGGGACCCCTTAGGTGTTGGATTTGTGTGTGTCTTAATGGCTATTTGAATATGAATTAAAGTTCCAGACTTCAAAGATAATGAAAAATGCAGATGAGTATGAAACAAGATGAAATTGATATGCTGGGAATAAGACAGGTTAGAGACTTTGAAGGATTTCAAGGTTGTTTGAGGTTTAAGAAGGTTTGTTGTGCAGGTTGAGTCTCAGTGTTTGAGGGTCGAATTCATGTGAATTTGCTGAGCTCAAGGTTATGATAACCAATTCTTAAAGTATATCATTGTGGAGCTGGCATCAGTGAGGATAGTGTCCATGGAAATGGATCAAAGTTGTCGTGTGTTTGTTGTTGTTTATTTTGTGGTATTTGTGTGCTGAAACAAATGTGCTTATGTTGAAGCAACAGATGAATGGTTTTCTTAAATGGACCATCCAAAAGTTCATTGAGAAAAAAATCATTGAAGAGTCATCAAATCTGAATTGAGAACATAAGAACCTCAAGATCGTATCAGTTGGGAGCATAGAGATTATGTGTGAATTCACATCTAGTAGTTTGCTGAAACATAAGACTTTGTGTGAACAAAAAGCTGAATTTTTATAATGATTTGGTAGTGGCTTTCAAAGTTGTTGGTGGAGTATCTGTTCTAAACAATTGGTTGAACAAAGATTTGTGTTGAAAGTCATCCTAGCAAGGTGGTGTTAGGCGACGTGATCTGTTAGAAACAACAGCAGTGCATTTTGGGATTCAATTAACATATTTAAACATATTGATGTTAGATCAAAGACTGTTTCAGGTATTTGGAATATCTATGATTCAAGATTCTGCATATGGTTCAAAACGATAATTTATGAATCAATGAACAGAGTTTTAAAGGTTTTTTTTATTTAGTCACTATAGAAGACTCAAAATGGTTATCTTTTGAACTACCTAATTGATTAACGGGTTTGAAGATCATTCTAAACTTGTTAATGGTTTGTTCAGAGGTTACCTGAGGTATCCAGCCAGTGAGAAATTAAGAGAGGTCAAAGTCGTTTGATTGTTGGTATGTGATTCAGACAAGGAGACTTAGGAAATATGCCTGGTCAATTTGATGAACAAAATAATATTGGGAAGCTTCAAAAAAAGCAAGGATTCTTGGTGTTTTTCTGGTACATTGAAATAGTTTGGAGTGGCTGCAAATAATCAAGTGACTGTGTTATATGTGTTAACTCAGCGTGTGAATCTAAGTATGAGAAACATAGTAAATGTTGAAAATTTTTGTTCCACGTGGAGTCTTGTTTCTACGAGTATTATAGAGCACATCAACAAAAAAATTTTGACTTCAGGTGGAGCAATGTTCATTTTGAAAGGTTTCTCAGATTATTTCATATTGTTAATGGTCTGAAGAGTTGATTGCTATTGTTCACAAGAAGAGTTACAAATGATTAAGTCATTGTTTGAAGAATTTGGTTGATAGTTCAGTGTGGTGAAAGAAAAAAGGCAATCAAGAGCAGGTGAGTATTTGCAGATCCAAAGCTAAATCAATGGGAAAATAAAGGTTTTTTCAGGTTTGATAAGAAGCTTGATGTTGACAAGACAAGTTGCAGGTTTGTCCTACAACTAAAAATAACATCATGGATTTCAGAGATGTGATCTAAAGGAGCTGTAAAAGAAGTGTCTGAGGAATATCTTAAGTATTGAAAATGAGAGACATGGTTTAAATGGTACAAGTTGTTGGTACTGATTAGTTCACTTGGTGAACGCAACAAGGAGTTTGTCAAAAAGTCTTTACAACAAGGTGGAGTTGTATACGTTTTCTATTGAAATCTTCAGCGGTACAAGTTGGGTTCAAGCAACAATTAAATGGTCCTAGAATGGATGATATTGCAAGGAATGAAACTGCATATGGAGGACAAGAACTAGAAGCAACTTGCAGGGAAGTCAACTAATGGTTCATCAGCATGAAAGACATGTCAAGAAAGAACTAATGGGTGAAGAAAGAGTCTGATCAAATCCGATTTAAAGATGATGATGGTGCCAAGGATTTGTGAAATCTACAGACATGTGATTGTGTTGCAGGCAGTGTAGGCAGCTAAGGATAATGTCAGGAGTTCTAAAAATGACATTTGAGTTAGCTATTAAAGAATAGTCTCAGGAGAACTAAGGTCAAATGAAAGACTGAGTTACTTGTAGTAGTTAATGCTGCTGGAGAAGTTCTGTTTTAACAGGATGTTTGAACAAGGATTATGTTCAAGATTGATTTAATAATCATGTTTCTGTAAAGGTTGATCTCAGGCTTAAGTAGTGGGTATCAACTGTGAATGAGATTGGTTAAAGAGGTGAATCAAGAGACTTCGAGTTAGAGGCATAAGTGATTCTGTTTTTGCATCAGATTCAAGTGAATTTCAAAGGGCTTTGGACTCAATGCGCATGAGAGAATCCTAGAGGCTAGCAAAAGAATTATGATGAAAAAGGTATAAATGATTTTTTTTTTGCCACTAAAATAGGTATGTGGTATGGACAAAAGCCATAGAGGATATTGTTTGGTTGGAGAATTCATAAGTGGTGGAGCTTATGAAGAATCATGTTGTGATTAACAAGTTTGATGGAATTTTAAGCTTGTTAATGAGGTATGTTTTTATATCAGGTTTCCAGGTTGTGGTAAGTGTTTAAAGAAGATCAATGAAAAAATTTTAGCTTAACACAATCATGTGTTGAAGCTTGTAATACAACTTAAGGCGACATGGAGTGTTGTGTGTTTCAGATCTAGAGCTCATCAAGCTGGTTGTATGGGTCATTGATGTTTGATAAAGTAATTAAAAATTAGAAATATCGAGTTTAGAGCTGGGTTCAAAAGGTTATGAGGCAGGTTGAATGGTATTCAAGTTAAATTAGTTTTTTGGAGGTTTTTGAAGCTGATCAAAGTCAGAAGTTAAATCCGAAGTAAGTACAGTTTGCTAGAAGAAGAAGAAGGAAATTGAATCAAGGTGGAGTATGTTGGTTGATATACATCATCTTGGTGATTCAATTTCTGATTAGTGTCGGTTTGAGCTAAACCATGAAATTGTTGAAGTTGGTTTACGATGTGTGAGATAGTAGACCAAAGAAGAAGGAGAAAGAGCAAAAGCAAACCCTCTGGTTGTCATAAATACTTTGCTGTTTACAAAAGGACTTAAGGTATAAATATCAAAAGCTTTAGCTTCTTCTTCCTTAATCGGTTCTTATCGATTCATGGTGAGCTCTTTTATCTCCATTGATGTACCTTTTTGCTTATAGTTCTTGAGCTGTAATCTTCTTATCATTTAGTGGATTGATGGGATTGATTTGCCCCAGACGTAGACTCCATCACACCGATGGGTTGAACCAGGTTAACAAATCTCGCGTGTATCTCTTGTTTCTTCATTTCTTCTGTTTCTATTTCATTTAAACTCAAACAAACGAGGGACGAAAAGCAAAGAGTGGGAGAGTGTTCTTGTGTGAGAGGAGGGTTGGATTTGTAACACTATACAAGTTTGATTTTTTATTTTAGATTATTTATTGTTGTAGGTTGAATATGGTCTTAGAGATTTTGATTACTGCTGCTTCAGTCACAAACTACGAAAATTTTGCTTGTTCTTCTAAAGCTTTGCAACAATTGTAGGGTCACCATAAAAAATCTTGAGCAACAAGAAACACAATCTCCAAACTCGGGAAGAGAAATCCCTATTGATCTCCTCATGAATATCTTTTCACGAGTTCTGACAACGACTATAGCAAGGTTTCGTTATGTGTCTAAATTATGGGGATCCATACTTTGCCGTCAAGATTTTATGGAGTTGTTCTTGAATATGTCTTGGACTCGTCCACGCCTGCTCTTAGCTAAGGACAATGACAATATATTCTTCTTCTCTTCACCTCTGCCTCGGAATCCAGATGAGAACACGTTTCTTGTACCCAACTGTTATCATATTCACCATAAGAATTCTCCCAGAGATTTTTCATCTGAATTTGGTTCTCCTCTTTCAGATTCATATGTCGTCGAGATAAGGAAAGTCCATATACTATGGTTATTTGTAACCCGGTCATAGGAGAGTATGTATCCTTACCCAAAGTGGAGTTAAAGAGTGTTAATATTGTGACAAGACCTTATTTAGGGTATGATCTGATCGACAAACAGTTAAAAGTATTATGCATCAAAGTTGATGAAATTCATAATATGTTTGATGAGCATCAATTTTGACATTGGAGAAAGGAAAACATTTATGGAGAACAATCCAATACAAACCCCATAATCCTAAATCCAATGGAATATGCATAGATGGTGTTTTGTATTATACAGCTGGGGTCGATTGGTGGACTAGGATTTCCATGATAGTGTGCTTTGATGTTAAGTCTAAGAAGTTTAGCTTTATCAACATAGATAAATGTATGTTGATACTTCTTGTACTTTGATCAACTACAAAGGTAAGTTAGGTGCACTTCAGTTTACATTTTTGGCTTGAAGACATCTTGAGTTTTGGCACTACAAGAAAATAGTGATATTACAACACTGAAAATTGTTGCAAAGAGTCAATATATTGTTGCAAATATGAGATTGCAATAAAATTGAAATACATTTTCTATTGTTGCTGTTTAAGTGTTGCAAATTCATATTTGTTGCACATATATAGCAAAATTTGCAATGAATTGACTTCTTGTTATATATGTCGTATTAATGCAACATTATATTTGTAGTAAGTTTGTCGTATAACTGTGACGTACGTTTGCAACTCTGATTTGTTACAAATTATTGCCACATAAAATGTATAGCAAATATCATTACAAATTTACAATGAATTAATTTGTTGCTATATTTGTTGTATTAATGCAACAATATTTATGCAGCAAATTAGTGGTGTAATTACGACGATTCAATGCAACTAAAAATTGTCATAAATAAATGCTACACAAAATATAAAGCAAATATTTGTAGTAATTACTTTTCCATATACGCTCGTCGCATATATTTTATGACGATGATCAAAACAAAAATTGTGGCAATATTTGCCACAATTTCAAATTTCGTCGCATTATTACAAAAATATATAGTCATAATTCCATTGCATTGACTATTCGTGAGATTGCAATTCATTTTGCAACATTAATTTGAATCACAATATTTTGCTTTTATTGGCACATAATTTATTAAATTATAATTGTTTATTTAATACTTTCTTATAATAAAAATATATTACGATAATAAAAAGTAAAAGAAATAACTAACTTTAATAATTAATCAAATCTTGAAATATTCCAACAATGTATAAATAAAAAAGTAGTAGAAAACAACCAACGATAAATAATAACTTAGTTCATAATAAAAAACTTAAAAATCATAACTAAAACAACTAAGTGAACACTTAGTTGTTCACACTAGTTGAGGAGAATGGACGAAGACACAACAAGTCAAGCATTTTCTCTAACCCGTCAAGCCTGTTGAGCCTCGCTTTAATTTCTTGATTTTCTTTATAAATCTCCTCCAACTTTTGTTTGAGAGCCTCCTCATTTTCTACGTGAGTTTCAAAGGTAGCCGACACTCCACCGTTGATGAAGTTTTCACTGAGAAGAGCTCCTACTCCGAACACACGACCGTTCGTTGCCTCCACAATCTGTAGTATATGGTAAAATTGTTTGTTAGATAAAGTATTTATGATGAATACTTGAGAATCAATATAAGTTTTGAAGAAATTATTATGTTACCTTTAAATACATATCATTCTTTTTTTCATGAATCAGCTCCTCTATTGCTAGGATATCATCTTGAAGAACATAATCAGCTACATTCTTCTCAAATCTCTCACTGATCAGCCTTGCCCTTTCATCAACAAATGATCCATCTGATTTCTTGTGTGTCTCTCGAAGAACATCAATGTACGATGCATCTCCATTTTTTTCTCTCTACAAAATATCAACAAAAAAATATTCTAGTAAAATGTTAGAAACTAAATTTTTTTATAAAAAATAATATTGCTTACCAAAATATATGCAACTTTGGCATATGAACGTGTGCCCGCTCGATGCTTATGAGGTCCCAAACCATTTTCGTCAGACAATCGGCTCTTAGAACATTTTTCGCTTCTCTCCTTAGCTTTTTCTGTCTCCCAATAGTCAACCAGAACTTTGTATTGATCATTAGACCACCTCCATCGGTTGGAAGAGAGGAGATCTTAAACTTTTTTTAAAATATAAAATAATAATAAAAAATAAAAATTGAGGAAAGAGAAGAAGTAAAGTGTTTACCCACAGACCTTTGGACCTCTTATAAAGACAGTCTAGTGTCATGTGTGTCTTTTTGATTGGTTTTTAGTTTTTGATAATTTAATATTTACTTATTTAATTTTATTAAATGATAAAGACACTCCTCTCAGTATATAATTGATGGAGATGCTCTCAAGTATCCAATATGACTGTTTACCTCTTCCTTTAACTCGGCTAATCATACCAATTAGCTTAGTTGCAGCACATTTGTGAAACATTGTTTTCACCTCAGATTCAATTGTGGGATGCCAATTGAATTTTCTCTGATAAAATATATGTTTATATAAGAAGTGTAATTTTGTCACGATTATATAAAATAAATGGGTTGACTCTAAAACCTGGTTGTGTAACTTTATTACGATTATATAAAACAAATGGTTGACTTTAGAACTTGGCTATTTATTTGTACTTTATTACTACAAATGTTAAGCAAATCTAATGGACGAAGGCTCTGTAACATTACTACTATTGCTAAGTAAATGTATATAAAACAAAAACTAAAGAAAAACATTATTACCTTAAATGTGTTAAACCATCGCTCTTTTACATTAGTCGGAGTAGTTGAATAGTTCCGATACAGACCAGGAAAATCAGATCGAATTGTTCTTCTTATCTCACTGGTGATTACAGAATCACGTTTGAACCTACAAATGAAATCAAAATAATTACACAAATCATGTGAACTAAAATTTCAAAAATATTTATATTTCTTCTTACAACAGCGTCCCATTCAGTGTTGATGGATTAAGAACATCTAAACAGCACCTCCTTGAACTTGAGCTTCATTTTCCATAGGAATAAAAATTTTCGTTTCATACACATATCAGGTGGTAACGAAGTCAGTATAACAAGCCATAACGAATAATTTTGACGAAACATTCCAAAAATATTAAATTCATCAGTGCATAAACCAAGATAAACATTTCTAGGCTCATTAGCAAAATCAGGAATTACATGGTTGAAATGTTTTCATGTTTCACCATCTGATGGATGACACATTACGTCACTACCGTGGGTTGAATACTGTTCTTTGTGTCATCTCATTAGTGACGCTGTTTTCTTTGATTGGTATAACCTGTATAACATTTTCAGTCTATCAGCTATGGGCAGATAAAACATTCACTGAAACGAAACTTGCTTTCTTCCAGGTTTTTTTGCACTTTTAAATCTATCAGATCCACAAAATCTACAGCTTTCTCGGTCTGCATCGTTTTCCAGAAAATCATACAATTCTTCTGACACACATCAATCTTCATGTAAGGCACACCTAAAGATCGCATTAATTTCTTTGTGTCATAGTATAAGACAGTGGCATTGTTATCTTCAGGCATATAGTCTCTCATCATATGAGCAATGGAATCGATGCATTTCTTTGATAAATTATAATCTGTTTTCAGAGTCATATATCGAGATGCCAATGACAATTGTGAAAGCCCTTCTCGACATCCATCATATATTGGATGCTGGCTTGCGTTTAATAGACTGAAATTTTTTTTGGCTTCTTTGTTGGTCTCTTCTTCGATATTCTGATTGGATGACATCGTCCATCAAAAGCATATGTAAGCATCTGGACATAGGTGTTTGGAACAGGCATAGAAAAATCTCTTCGCATGCTTGTATTTTTCTCAATATAATATGATTGATTGTCAGTCTCATAGTCCTCTCCATGCGAAACCCAAACAAAATAGTTGTCCATAAACCCTTTGTTATAGAAGTGACCAACAACTATCTCCTCAGCAAAAACATGTCCATTCAAACAAATAGTGCATGGACAAAACATTTTCTTTTTCTGAATATATAAGTCATGGTTTTTAGCAACAATCATGAACTCTTTCAATCCATCTAGGAATGCATCTGAGACTAGATTGGTTGTTGGATCCGTTCTTGCATACATCCATTGCCTCAAAGCATTATCATCATTACATGAAGACATTTAAAAAATCAAGAATTTCTGCAAACACGCAATAAAATATAATCAAAATGCATAACTATATATATACATGAAGTGAAAGCATTAACAATAAGCTTTGGTTATGTGGGAGCGTGTTTAGATGTCAAAAGCACATCATCTACATCAAAGATATGAAACCTTGTCACTCAAAATACGTCAGAGTTGGTAAATATTAAAACAAAAGGAAACAATATACAAATCTTGTCGTCACTGTATTAGTAGAATCTAGCATTCAGCCATGAAGAATTTTTCAGATAAATGTACCTAAAATTCAAACGAAACCAATTAGACTCGTTTCCCTTATGCTAAACTTGATCTAAGATCTTTGGAATTTCTCCAACCATGTGATATAAACATCACAATCAGACTGATATAAGGCATTCTTCACAGTGGAAATAGTGACGAACATCCGATCCATGAATTAATCTAATGAAAACCCACATCTTTGTACGACTAGAAAACGCAAAAGCAGAGTAAATCCAAAAACTTAAACAAGAGGAAACCATCGTAAATCCAAAATCAAATAGAGATGGAGAAAAAGTTTACCTTAATTCTTGTAGAATTATGGCTTCAAGCAAAAGAGTGGTGAAGATGCTTTGGTGATTTTAGCTCAACGGAATAAGAGAAAGAAAACAAGAAATAGATCAATGAATTGATGATAACGAATCCTATCTAATTACGAGCTTGTAGGATACGAGCCTTGCCCATAGTATGCCCCTTGGCCCAAACAAGTCTCCTTCAAGTTTACCTACTATTGTACCCGCGTGAATATGATCTCCACCAGATAGACGGGCTATTTTGACCATAAATGAGGTTCATTGGGTTCGGAGAGCAGAACGAGAATTTTGCAGAGGACAGTCGAGAAACCCTGGAGAGAAGACGTTCTTATAAATAGTAGAAGAAACCATTGGACAGGAGAGAGATCCAGAGGTTATTATCCAGAGAATTAAAGAGAGAAGCATAGCTTAATAAAAGCTTTCGCTATGTTTCTTTGTAACCACGAATCTCGTTCAACGTTAATAAAAGCTTTCGCTATGTTTCCCCTGAAAAACCCCTAAGTTATCTATTGTTACAACTTCGGTACAAACAATTGGCGCCGTGTGTGGGAACTAGACAGAGCATTTGTTTTACCATTGATGACCAGAATTGATGAATCCAGTGTTTTCGGAGTAATGCAGCGACATGACAGATACCTCAAGTGAAGAAGGAACCGACGTGTACGACCAGTCGGCTCGTCCGCCTGCGCCGCCTCCTGCCGTAGTTGACGCAGCCGAGGTTGCAGTCGCAAACAAAAGCACCGCACCCAACGATGCCACGCCCAATGGTGCCGAGCCCACTGAAGCCACCGACAGAGGCACTCACCTCGATGAACTCATGCAGGCCATCCTCGACAGACTCGGTCGGCAGGACGCAATAACGACCAAACAGTTTAACGTCGTCATAACCGCCCAGACTGCTTCACAGAGCCAGATTGACCGACTTAAGCGACGAAGGCATGATGTCCAGCCGAGCGGCGATGAAGACGCGACGCCGCCCTAACAAAACCCTATCAGAGAGTGTTCGGAGAGTCGGAGGTGTAGGCCGGCATTCGTCATCGTGGGATCCATCGACGAGCATGTCCGCGAAAATCTGCCGAGCGTCCAACACTTGCTGAGTAGCCAGAACCTTCCGCGTGGCCAGAACCCGCCGAGCCGACTTGTCAATGATGCGTATCACATCCGAGACTTGGAACTTGAACAAATGAACGCCTTACAAAAGGATATGTCATCCAAAATATACCAGGCCACCAACTCAGCTCCTGAACTGGAAAAGGTGTTGGAAGAGACGCAGCGTTCCCCTTTTACGACACGTATCTCGGACGTACGAGTCAAATACGTCAACAAAATCAAGGTAATCCTTTACAACGGTCTCACCGACCCAAAGTCTTTCCTCAAGTCCATCAGCATCGCAATCAACCGCACATATTTCTCTACCGGCGAGCGCGACACTGGAAGCTGTCAACTGTTCGTAGAAAATTTGGCCGAGGATGCGCTAAGTTGGTTTTCACGACTCGCGGCCAATTCAATCAACAGCTTCCACCAGCTCACATATGCTTTCTTGCATCATCACTCGATTTTCATGATCAAAAGTGCCTCCAATGCTGACATGTGGACTATATTCCAGAAAAACGACGAATCATTAAGAACATTCATCGAACGGTTCAAAAAAATCATCTCCAGCATCGCTATAACTAACGACGCTGAAATTGTCATCCTACAAAACGTAGTCTCCTACGGGTCACGATTCAGAGAAGATCTCGTGATTACCCAACCAGCGACTTTGGACGACACGTTGCATTGCGCTAACCGATTTATCAAAATCGAGGAAGAGAAGGCCGCCATGGTTCAGCGACAACCGAAGGCATCAAGTGCAAAGGAAAAAACGCGCGACGAACACTACGAGCTCTGTCAACACTACGATAAGGAATACGCCAAGGGTGAAAGAAGCAGAAAAGCATCGACATATGTTATAACCGGCTTGGAAGCGCAACCTTCCAAACCTTGGAACAAGTACTATCGCGACATAGATACTAAACACAATAAGTCATACTGCAAATTTCATAAGCTCTCCGGCCATTCGACCGACGAATGTCGATAACTCTAACTTTTGCTTCTCTTAAAGTTCAAGAAGGACGACATCAATGTCGAATACGAACGGCGCCAAGAAACCGCACATAGAGATAATTCGTATCAGCCAGGTAGAACAGATGATCACGGCAGACGAAACGATAGGCATCGAACAGAGGAGCCTCGACAAGCTGAGCGTGCCCGAAACAATGATCAGTTGCCTCCTCCCCCCAAACGAGCTCAGGAAGCACCACGGCAAGACTACAATGCACATATTCCACATCGACGAATTAATATGATTATGGGCGGCTTGACATCATGTCGCGATTCTGTCAGATCGATCAAAAATTATCACCGTAAAGAAGAGATACAATGCGCCTGGATCGCGAACAGCACACCCGCTTTTGCTAAAACCGATCCAAAACTTTTCACCAAAACCGACACGACCGGTCTGACAGGCCCGCGTAATGATCTGCTAGTCGTCAAACTAATGATCAGAGAGAGTACTGTCACCAAAATCTTAATCGATACGGAAAGCTCGGTCAACGTTATCTTCAAAGACGTACTCCTACAGATGGAGGTAGACTTGTATTTGACCCAACACGATATCCAGCCTTTAACGGGTTTCGACGGAGACACAGTAATGACGGTTGGAACAGTGATGCTACCAAGATACGTCGGCGGACCAATGCACTGTTTCAACTTTGCAGTTGTTGATAAGCCGATTATCTACAACGTCATCCTCGGTACACCGTGGTTACATAAAATGAAGATCGTCGCATTAACCTACCATCAATGTGTGAAATTCCCAACCCTGCAAGAGATCTACACGTTGCGCGGCGACCTGCTGGTAGCGCGCACGTGCTTCATCATTGAACGCCGACTCCGCAACGCCAAGACTTTCATAATCGATGAACTCGCTGAGTCGTGCGATGCACGTTCTCCCCCACATACTGAGTCCATCGTCCAGGTCAACATCGAAGCCTCTGATCCATCGGCGCCGATCTGCCACCACAGCTAAAAGACGACCTCGTCCAATTCCTCCGCCAGTACGTTACGACGTTCGCATGGTCAATTGAAGACATGGTAGGAGTCACTCCAGAAGTCACCTTCAACGAGCTCAACGTCGACTCCACCTACAAACCGATCAAGCAAAAGAGATGTTAGCTCGGTCTCAATCGTGCTCACGCGGTTAATGAAGAAGTCAAAAAGATACTCGAAGTAGGATCTATCGTGGAAGTCCAGTCGTCAAGAAATAGAACGAAAAATGGTGAGTCTGTATCGACTTTACCTATCTCAACAAAGCTTGCCCGAATGATAGCTTTCCTCTCCCCCGCATCGACCAGATCGTTGAGGCCATAACTGGCAACAAAAAGACGATATTTATTACGGACCAGGGGACTTTCTGCTATAAGGTGATGTCGTTCGGACTCAAGAACACCGCCGCTACCTATCAACGATTGGTGAATCATATGTTTACCGACCATATCAGCCGTACTATGGAAGTATACATCGATGACATGTTCGTCAAATCCGCCCACACTGAAAAGCACGTCTCACATTTACACCAATGCGAAGCAAATCTCTGCACTCATTAACTTACCGTCCCCAAGAAACACTTGCAAAGTACTGCGACTCACCAGTCGCATAGCCGCGCTGAACCAGTTTATATCTCTAACGACCGACAAGTATCTTCCCTTTTACCAACTCCTCCGAACCAAAAAACAATTCGTGTGGGATAATAAGTGCGAAGACGCTTTCAAGCTTTTGAAAGACTATCTCTCGACTCCACCGGTTTTGGCTAAACCCAACCAAGGGGAAACCTTATATCTATACATCTCCATCTCAAGCTCTTGGGTCAGCAGAGTACTCGTCAAAGAAGATCGCGGAGAACAACGTCCCATCTTCTACGTCAACAAGACACTGGACGGTGCCGAACTCCGCTATCCCACCCTCGAAAAGCCCGCGTTCGCGTTAGTCACCTCAGCACGAAAGCTACGGCCGTACTTTCAATCGAGGCAACAGTCACCTGCGAGAGTGCAATGTTGCACCTCACACAATAGCATGTAAGAAACTTGGGAAGTAGAAACCAGAGCCCACACTCAGTAAAAAAAGGCTCGTACCCGCAAATGCATCCCTCACGAGGAGTCCAAGGATGGTCATGTGGCTTCGGCCTAAAGATCACCAGCTCGTCGGATATATGACAACGGGTGAGCATGTCGATCAACAAATCCCGGGTACAAAACGATTTTCCGTGATCACCCGAATCATAAATATCTGCTGATCCTCCACTGACTAGCGGTTCGTCCGGCTTAACTGCCTTAGTCACCGGAATGCAACGTCTCTGACGCCGATGCATATCGGCATTGGCACTCATCCCTAAAACAATCGGTCTCGCGACAGTAGCATCCACACCGGACATGTTCTCTATGGCTCCCCCAAGATCGATAAGATGATCAATGGCTTTCCCAACACCATGCTCAACAACCGTACAATCTGTCACAAGAAGACCGTCTACCTCCCTTCCAAATTCCTCGTCAAAACCCATGAAACTTTCGCCAGACTCGTAACCTACGAACCAATTAGCTTGAGCGGCCTCATCCAAATCCTCCGTACCGAACAAAAGACCGCAATATCTGTCAAACTCAGCAGAATCCTCCGAGCCATCTCCATTAAGGTAATCGTCCGGCTGACGAGACATAATTCACCGCCTAAAAAAAACAGTCGCGGCGGCGCCCAAGTCTCGGCACAGCAAGAAGGGTCAACGGCGCGACGAATCACGGACTATGGCAACGAGTCACAAGCGCAGCGAGGGTGCAATGGATTCGGCACGGCGCGGCACGTCGGATCTCGATTCGGCCGGATGGGACGCAAATGGCGGCTCGGCAGATCTTGCCAGGCGAGTCACAAGCGCGGCGAGAGAAAGAACGAACGCGATGGATCCGGCACATTGCGGCATGTCAGATCTCGATCCGACGGAGAAATTTTGGCGCGGCACGAAAATTGGTACGGATGTGGCGAGATGGCGTCTCGGCAACGACGAGGGAGAAACTCATCGTCGCGACGCGGCATGGCAAATCCCGGCACTGCACGACAAGGCTATAACGACGAGGAGATGTCGCGGCGATGAGAACAGAAGCTGCGGTGACGGAGAGGCCACGGCGACGAGCAGAAAGACAGGCTCGGTGAAGTATCGGCATGGCAGCGGCGAATCTCAATATGGCAGCGCGGCAAAATGAAGACGAGATCTCGCGATGGCCCGGCAAGTAGAGATGGACATAACAGAAGGAGAAATTTGGCTCGGCAAGGGAAGGGTCTGACAGCGCTTCAAAACGAGGATGAAATCTCACAGCGGCGTGGCGGTGAGATGGCGAGAACGCAGCGACGCGTCAGCGAGAATGCGGGGGTGCGGCGGCGCGACGGTGATACAACCGAAATCATAAAAAAAAAAAAAAGAGAAGAGATAACGAGGAGAGAGAAAGAATTTTACCTTTTGTGTGGAGGAGAAGTGCCAAATGGTTACAAAAGTAAAAAGAAAATTTTTTGCAAAAGCTCCACGCCACTCCGAAAAACGTGCCTGCGCCACAGATCTCCTGTCAGAGTTCCGTGTTCTCCAAAAAACGTGCCCACGACACAAACCTCTTGTTAGAGCTCAGTGCTCTCCGAAAAACGTGCCCACGTCACAGATCTCCTGTTAGAGCTCTGTGCTCCTCGAAAAACGTGCACACGGCACGGATCTCCTATTAGAACTCTGTGCTTCTCGAAAAATATGCCAACGGCATAGATTTCCTATTAGAGCATGTGCTCCTCGAAAAACGTGTCAACGGCATAGATCTTCTATTAAAACCCCGTACTCTTCGAAAAACAAATCTCTTGTTAGAGCTTCGTTAACTAGCTAAAATATAGTAAATTAACTAGCTAAAATATTATTTTTTTTTTTTACCATTATACAATTATTTTCTATCTCCCCCATTAACTACTAGCCATAACATAAAAATGAGCACATAAATTTTAATTAACCAAATAATCTTATGTCTACCTTAATGTTAAATATGCAACAAATATGTTTCATCTAGTAATTGAGTTAAAAACATGTGAATATATATATATATATAGATATATGTATATACACATAAGTTTTATATAACGTATATGTTGCAAAAGAGTTATTACATGTTGTAATTTCAATAACAAAAGTGTCACATATTTTGTCACTATAATTTTCTTGCAAAATAGCCACAACTCATACTCGTCGAATATTTTTTACAAGTTTTGCAAGATATTTTTGCATGTCGTAAAAATGTTGCTAATTTGTAACTAAAAATCACAATGGAAACTTTCGTCACTATTTTGCAATAAACTTGTAATGAAATTGTGACATGCATTTATCATTGCAAATATATGGCATAACTTGTTACAAAATTTTAACGAATATGATCATTGCAAAAATTATGTTGCAATACCACTATTTTCTTGTAGTGTGGGTAATAGAAGATGCTGGGAAATATATGGTCCAAATATATTTACACATTGTCTCCTTTGTAGAACAACATAGTTCAACGTACCGAGTTATTCATTGTAGGAATGACTAGTAGAGGTGAAGTTGTGATGTCACCGTACTGTATAGTAGACCCATTTTACATTTTATTACTTCAACCTTGGGAGCAAGAGTTTCAAAAGAATTCAAATACAAAGTCTTGAAGTATTTAAGCCTACCACAATTTACACCTCTCTAGACTATACTGTGAATTTGAAACTTATGTAAATGTTCAACTCTTGTTTAAAGCTTCGTCTAGTTTGAATAAAAGAACAAAAAAAAGTCTCAAATCACTTGCGAGACGAGAAGTTAGCCACAATATTTTGGTATGTTCATGAATTTTTTTTTTTTTTTTTTTTGGTAATTTATCCTTCAGTTCTTTAGTATATGGTGAATATATGTTAACAAAATGAAACAATAATTGTGAGAATTATGAATTTTACCGTTTCAAATTCTTACATATTTTTGGATTCAACCATCAAAATCAGATATATTAAGAGCCTATTTTTCTTAGCTGTTACTCTTTGTTTAATTTTTTTTTCTAGGTTAGCTTAACAAAAACAACAAGCAAACAAAACCTTAGGATGGGAGCCAAGTCATCAGAAACTTAGCAGCAACCTACTGTTCTCAATCCTCCCTACAAATAAGCCACCTCAATCTCCATCTTCCTCAACCAAACCCAGTTCAAGAAATCACTCAGCCTCACACATCAAACACAAGGAATGGCCTCCACGGACGCAGTTTACCGCCCCACACCAACACCAGACCATGACACTACTGTTGTAGTAGTGGTGTTTGTCTCTTTGGGTTGTGTCATGTTCCTGGCGTTTCTAGCGTTTGTCATCTGGTTCTTGATCAAGAAGAGATCCAGAAAGCACTGTGAGAAATCTGAGGCGGTTCGTGTGGATGAGCACTTTAAGATGAAGGAAGCTATAGTCGAAGGACCTAATGGACAAAAGTCTGTGGTGTTATCAGTTGAGGATGATGTTCAGATCGCAGACGCGATCAAGAAAGCTGAGAAAGATCTGAAGAAAGACGGTGGAGTTGGATCATCTGTCGTTTCCCGTTCGTAAACGAGCCTTCATTCATAATATTTTTCCAATATATATTTAATTGTGTTTGTGTGTATCATTTGTTTGGTGAAATAAAAAAGCATCCGAAATATTTTATGTATACTCTTTGGACGATAAAGGTTATTCAAACTTGGGTTGGTGATGGTTTTTTTGTTCTAGGAGGAAGCGTCCAAGTTTGTGAATTTAAGAGAACCAAAAAAAAAAACTTTATCTCTGGCGAAATCACCTTAAAATTCATGATGTAATTTTCTCCTTTTAAAGAAAAATAACCTTTCAAAAACTCTGCAGAGAAACAAAATTGATTAAATACATATTTACATTTAAATATTAGGAATCCTATAAAATATAAATCGTCCTTGCTATGTGTCACCCATAAGATCCAATGGCTATACGTACAACTGACATCTCGTGTACACAGTCACCAAAACTAAAATTTCATTAAAAATAATTAGGAGACTATAGCAACAACGATAGAACATCAAGATCACAAATTTAAATCCATCACACCCCAAGAGCTTAAAACTTTCGTAATAAAAATTGCAAAAACAATACCTAGACATTGAAATTCAAAGAAAGAAAAAAAACTACTCTCAAGTTAAGAGTTAAATGGGACAAATTAAAATTTTTAAACAAAATTAACCCACAGAATCTCAAACCAGTTAGCACCCCTTGTTTCACTTCACCCCACGGTTTGTCTAACAAAACACCTGCCAACCACCAAATTACTATTATACCCTCTCCACTCTTTGACTATTTAGTCCACACTCCACAGTAGTCACTCTCAAAAAAACTCCAACCAAAGTAAGTTAAAGTCTTCTCTCCTTTACCATCCAAAATGCATATGCACAAGTCTCTTCTCTTCCAGACCACCCAATGGGCCACACTAATGCCATCTCCCTCTACCTTTCTCGCTTCTCGCTCCCACCGGCCCGCCAATATCTCGGCCGTGGCAGCCCCAGTGAGGCCGGCTCTAAAACACCAGAACAAAATCCACACTATGCCACCGGAGAAAATGGAGATTTTCAAATCTTTAGACGGATGGGCCACTGATCAAATCTTGCCTCTTCTCAAACCCGTCGACGAATGTTGGCAACCCGCTTCTTTTTTACCCGACCCGGCCTTACCCTTCTCCGTGTTCACCGATCAGGTATACATCATGAATCTTGTTATTCTCTTATTATTGAAGAGGTAATGTTACAATTCACCTAAACCAACTAAATCAAGAAATGTATAAACCGAATTACATATATGCACACTAAACCAACCTTAACCAAGACTAAACCAACTATACATTAATAAAAAGAAAACATCAATGTTAAAATGTTATATTTCTAATGATAGGTGCGTGAGCTGAGGGAAAGAACAGCGTCATTGCCAGACGAGTACTTCGTGGTGTTGGTTGGAGATATGATAACGGAGGACGCGTTGCCTACTTACCAGACGATGATTAACACGCTTGATGGTGTTAGAGACGAGACTGGTGCGAGTGGTAGCGCGTGGGCAAGGTGGACACGCGCGTGGACTGCTGAGGAGAACCGTCATGGTGATTTGTTGCGGACTTACTTGTATTTATCCGGTCGGGTTGATATGCTTATGGTCGAACGCACCGTTCAGTATCTCATCGGGTCAGGCATGGTCAGTTCTTTTTCTATATCTATATGATGAAAAAAATAATCCTTAGTATTTGGAGTTTGATTAATCAATTGTAGTTCTCTGATTTAATTATTATAACATTTTTCTTAGAGGTGTAACCATGCATGCTTATGTTTTGATTTTTGTTTTGTTCCTTTTTTCCTGTTTGGTTTTATCGAAACTGAAACCAAATAAAAATTATAGTTGGGTTTCTTTCAGTTTAGTTAAAAAATATTTTTGATTTGGTTTGGTTTAATTTTTATATTTTAGAAAATTATATATAGAAACCGAAACAAACCCAAAACTACGTATTTGCCATTTGGTTTGTTTCTATATGGTATGATACAGACATACAGTTTTAATTTGGTTTTTTGGTTTAAATTCAATTCGGACTTAGGTTAAAAAAAAAACAACTTAAAAAGATATTTATTAAAAAATATATTTTGTGATATGATTAATAACAAATTTTAACCTTATTTTTGGTCAGTTTTGTTCGCTTGCACTAAAGTTAGCTTTGGGTTTATCTGTTTTAAAATAATAGAACGAATTGATCATAAACATATTTCGATCTAAATATTTTCGTTTGGTTGGTCCGGATTAGGTTTGGTTAGTTCGGATTAGGTTTATACCATCCATAACTTTTCACATTGGCAATTTTAGGATCCAGGAACAGAGAACAACCCGTACCTAGGTTTTGTGTACACGTCGTTCCAAGAGCGAGCCACCTTCGTGTCTCACGGAAACACTGCACGGCTAGCCAAGGCTGCTGGAGATCCTGTCCTCGCTCGAATCTGCGGTACCATTGCAGCCGACGAGAAACGCCATGAAAACGCTTACGTACGCATTGTTGAGAAGCTCCTCGAGATCGACCCTAACGGTGCAGTCTCAGCCGTCGCCGACATGATGCGGAAGATGATTACAATGCCGGCTCACCTAATGACAGACGGTCGAGACCCGATGCTCTTCGAACATTTCTCTGCCGTAGCTCAACGGCTAGGAGTTTACACGGCGGAGGATTATGCTGACATCTTGGAGTTTTTGGTTGGACGGTGGAGATTGGAGAAGCTAGAGGGATTGACGGCTGAGGGTCAACGTGCACAGGATTTCGTGTGTGGGTTAGCACAGAGGATCAGACGGCTCCAAGAGCGTGCAGATGAGAGAGCTAAGAAGCTTAAGAAGACCCATGAGGTTAGCTTTAGTTGGATCTTTGACAAGCAGATTAGTGTGTAAACTCTTGAAAATATAAAACTTTTCCTTTTTCTGTTTCTTTTCTTTTTTGTAATGCATATCTTTTGTTCTACTTTGTTAGACAAATTTTAGTTAAGTTTTTACTTCTGTAACGTGTTTTTGACTTACAATTTGTGTAATTTGAATGGTTCGAAATAAATGTTTAAGCCGGACATACTGATTTGATCCATCCGATCCAAATCGGAATAATTGATTATAAAAATTAGATCATATCTTAATATAGTTTAAATAGATTCATTTATTTTTCTATATTTAGAAAATTAAATGCGAATTCGAATCCAACCGGAAAAACTCAGATTTATGATATAACTTTTTAAGAAATTAGAGATATATGTATGTTGGATTAAAATCCAAAACCGTACCAACTAACAAATCAAAACTGAAATCAAACCGAAATCTAGATTGAACATCTATTTTGATATGTTGATTTTGTAATTAATTGTGAATTGTTTTCTCCTATCCTTTGGTATTTTTCTATTCGTTATAATGAAGACACTCGTCTTCGTATGCTTCTTCAGCATTGGTTTCGGTCTCGGGGCCTGTCCTAATCGTACTCTATGTCTTTTCACTCTCGCTCTTTGTAATTTGTTTCCTTTTCTTTTTCGCAAATTTTGTTCATAAACTCTCTTTTTAAATTCAATCAATTTAACATTTCATCAAAAAAAAAAAAATGGTATTTTTAAGTTTTCCAAGAGGCTGATGTATTAGTACAAGAATATATGACTATCATTGACCCAACTAATATTATGATCCCACAAAGGACAAGATATAATCCAAGAATAATAAATTACAAATCCACGACTACATTGAAATCATAAAGAGAGAAACAGAGAACCCTAATAATCACTTTGCTTCATGCCCAAGTAACCTTACGTATTGGTGCTCTTCTATTCGTTCGTCAGACTAAATTGGCTCGATCGAAGGGAACTGCACTTTCAACAACAGTGTCAAAACTCCTCTTAATTCATCAATATTTCTCAAGACGTACAAAATCATGTCGATCATCATAAATTTAGTATCATCCTCTTCGATTCCAACCCCTATCAGAAAAAAGTAAAGTTCTTGTTTCTTCAGAGGTTCGTCCTCCTCGACGAATTTGTGCAGTGAGAACGAGAATGAACTTTTTATGGGACCAAACTCATGTTTGAGTATCTCTATGTCGACGTTGATCGTCAAGTCTTTCGTGTCTGGTTCTTGCTCGAGACGGTGATCAAATTTGAAACCAAGTAGAGGGGCTGGATTGTTCATATCGTAGGTTAAGAGTTTACGGATTAATGAAGATCGTTTGGTTTCTTTTTTCTTTTATAATGCTGTCTTCGTATATCAGATATATTCCTTTTCTCAGACTTGCCTTTTTGTTTTTGACAGCATTTGCCTTTTTGTTTTTTAAAATAAAAATTTTTTTGCTTCAAATTTTGTTATTAAACAAAAACAAAAAAATTTGAATAATATTTTATAATAGTTTTTTTTTTTGACAGCAAAAAAAGATTTTATAATAGTTATGATGCTAATAACTAATAAGAAGCCCCTAGTAGAATTCAATACGAACCTAGTCAGGTAATAAGAAAAGGCCCAATAAGGACTTCCTTTTTGTTTATATAAATCATGGTTATCTTTAAGTGTAAAGAGGTGTCCTTCTTTACATTGTGCTAATGTTTTGGGTTTACCTCTGCAATCTTGACTTTATGTGTAGGAGAAAATTTAACTTTTCTCAATTTTGACTAAATTATAAAAGCTTCAATTCTGTTTAATCTACTAAAACTTATAAATTATGTCCAACACAAAATATATTTTTTTTTTTTCCATTTTATCCCACATAGGAAAAACTTTCCAATTTTTTTTTTCTAGTTATGTGAAAGATACAGTCAGAGGTGGTAAGCCGCTTGGCTAAAAAGATCAAAACAACATATCTAAGTATCTATAGTGAAATATTGATGCAATACAGAATTTTGAGGTGTTACGAAAGATAACAGTATAAATAGTCGCTGTATAAAAAGTAGCAATATAAATAGAGATGGTAAGAAATGACAATATAAAAATAAATTCCGATAGCAGTGCAAATAGTTAAATGCAATAAAAAGTTAAAAAATATATTTTTAATTGAACAAAAATATTATTTACTATCCAAAACTAATTTAACTAAAATAGATGCAATTAAACTATTTTTAAATATTAACATTATACAGTTTTTGAATTTTCAATGTCACCAATATATGTAGATATTGAAAGGTATATCAAAATACAATTATTTTTTTTATAATATAACACATTTCAATATTAAAAATATATTTAAATAGAATATTTTTTTTTTACAAAAAGATAATAAACACATTACAGTTTTTTCTTGATAAAAAGATAATGTTACCAATATATGTAGATTTTATATTTTTTTAATAATTATTTAAATACATTTTAGTTTTCTTTAAACGATGCTAATAATCATTCATAACACTTGTGTACCATTAGTTTTCTTTTGTACTATCACAAGATACAGTTAAACCTCTATAAATTAACACTTGTAAACCAATAAACACTAAAAAATAATAAAAATTTTGGTCCCAAGTCGGACCAATATAAAACTAATAAAATTCGATAAGATAATAAAAAATATATTTTTTAAAACTATATATAAATATATGTTTCCATTAATATCAAAAAATTCATATTTATATATATACAAAAGACAATATACTAGTATATAGTTTTAGTGTTTAATAAAAATTGATTTGTGTTAGAGCTCGTGTCTAACTTTTATTATATCAAACAATTGTTATGTTGTGTTTTAATTTATCGTGTTGTTGTATACTCTATAACAATATCACAAAAATAGCCAAAACTTTTCTGTAAATTTTCAAATTCTGAATATGCATAGTTTTTATTTTAATAGTCTTATAAGCTGTTAAAGTATGACATATGAGGTCATTAATCACAAATTTGAATTTATATATATCGTTTGTTAAGTGAATTCATCTATAGTTTTTGTTATTTATTGTCAAAAGATTTTTTTCTAAATATTAAATTTTCAAGTCAAAATTACAAAATTTCAAAAATCCAAAATAGTAATTTTGTTTTGATAAAACTGTCCCAATTCATAATTTCCTATAATCTCTCTATAAATTAATAAATTCAATTTATAGAAAAAATTAATAAATATCAATTCATAGAAAAAATTAATAAATATCAATTCATAGAGTTAATTAATATCACTATAAATTAAAAAAAATATCATAGTTCTGACATTTATAAATATTTTATTGTAGTAGCATTACACTTTTACTATTACTTTTGTAGCATTATATTTGTAGAACTTCTACTTCTAATGCAATATATTTTGTAATACTCACTTTTGTTCTATCAAAAATGTACTATCCTTTTTATTGGTTACAAAGTAAATATTACAATTTGTACCATTTTGTTTTAGTGTAACCAATCAAAATAATTATATTTTCAGAGTTTTCAAAATGTAAGTATTTTTTTATCATTTTAATGCAAAAGCACTTACTAATTTTGAACCCGATTTGTTCTAGTAGATATACTATAAAACCTTTTAACTTTTGATACTCACTGTAATTCATAAAATTTAAAACCTAGCATGCAATTATTCAATGATGACAATTCATAAACCAATTAATATATGTTTATTTAATTTTTAAATATAAAATAAAATTTCTCATAAAAGTTTTGAAAATCATAGGTATCTAGTTTTTGAATGATTATTTATGAATCTTATGCATGAATAACAAATATTTATAATATCTAATTAAAAATCATAATAATATATTTCTATCAACCGATAAAATTTTGAGTTATTACGTAGATAGCAACAAAACATATTGAAATTTTTAAAAACACAACAATGATGTGACATATTTTTCTTGAATAAGTTTATATAATTTTTAATTATGACATCATCCATCGGTAAAATTTAACGTACTATATTACCAAATATATAGATCTAAAGAAAATTACCTAATTCTACAAATGTTATATTTGATAGACTCATAACAACATAAAATTTGACTTTTTTTAATGGCTTACATATATAACCTACATATACTTTTGAAACTTTGGAGTTTTTTAGGCTTTTACTTGAATTGAATCTATGGATTTTTTTGATTCTTGTCAGAATCTCGCCGAGTCGTATGTTAATTTATTGTATATTGTAATACTAATCAGATCAATTAGCTAGATTTTGCTGTGAATAAATAAATTCAATGTGAAAGATTGAGTCTATATTTTAGAAAACAGGATATACAAAATATCTTCTACAAGAAAAATGAGTGTCGACATGGTCCTTTATCGGATAGAATCTGAATAATAAAAATGGGAAAAACTTGTTAATATAGGGTTTTGAGGATCTACAGTTCAAGTGATTGTGAGTTAATAAGTAACACGAAATATCAATAAGTAGAGAACAAAGAGAATTAATTTCAATCAAAAGAATATGACAACGTTGAAACCATAGTAGTGTTGCAACACAAAAAAGTGGATATTGATAGCACATTATAAAAGCACGATTTTTGTAACTACTATTAAAGGAAGTATTAAAGATTGAGTTACTATATTATAGCATCTTTTAAATGCTAATAAAAAATTCACTAAGCGGAAAGTTAATTGTTACTTAAAAAGGTAAAATTCACTAGACCGCCAAACACTTAGTTAGTGCCTAAAATCACTTATAACCAAACATAAGATTAAAAACTAAACTTTTTTATAACTTTTTTCCCCAATTCCAAATTAGATCTCCTACTCCGCCATTATTTTCTTCTCTGCTCCCTCATCTCCCGTCGCCGACCACAATCTCAACCTCCGTTTCGTTCAACGACTCACAACTCACAAACCCTAAAATCGATCTTTGATTTTGTCTATTTTTCAGAGATTCTCGTCGAGGGCTAGCGTATTAGATTCAAATGAAAGCATATCCAAAAAGGGAATGCATACTTATAGTCGTTCTACATGTTTGAGATAGATTAGGAATAAGAACGTTACAAAGACGGCAAAAATACATCGCCAAGACATATAGAGAAAGTTGAGAATGACAACTAGTTGATGAGATATATAAGAACATTTTATGGATGTTTGAGATTTAAAATTGGACATATAATTGACTCTCACTTCTCACTTGTCATCTCTCATCTTTCTATGCATTTTTCAAGGGTGTCGAAAAGAATATAAATCAATATCAGCGATAAAGACGACAATTACCAGAGTCATTTAAGTTCATTGATACATCTTTTCTTTTTTGTTTTACAGATTTTTTCTCATTTATTTTTGGTGTTTTGTTTTTTATGTTTTTCGTTCTTTTTCATGGTAACATCCAGTTTAATTTTCTAAAATAATGAATTCTCAATAACAAAGCAATAATTTGTCAAATCGAAGTATAGATCCATTATAAAGTTGTGTGACTAAAATAGAAAGCAATATGAAGAATTTGAAGTTTCATGTGTAATATTTGTAATAAACTCGAAGAATTTCTTATTTAAACCTAGAACTCATTTGCTTATAATAAAAACATTGATATTGTTGTTTGTAAGAAACCAACTAGAAATAAAAGATTTGAAATGCAAATGTTTAAATAAGACTAGAAATCAAAAGGTGTGTCTCGACTCAAATAAGTTTTTTTGCCTACTGAATTTATAACATAAATATACTCTCTACTACAACATTTGATATTGAAACTAAAACCCAACTTAATCAAGAAATTGCAAGGATGTTTTTTATTGGAGGTTTGCAACTTAATCATGCTATAAATCTGCATAGATTATATCATCTTGTTGCTACTAACAAAGTTGTTGGTTATGTTATTCCTTGTTATAATAATGTTATTTCTTGTTATAATAAGCTTAGATCAACCTTACTACAACTAGAATAAACTATGCTAAAAGCATATTAGAACCAATAAAATTAACATGAAAGTGAAAAAGGATGATGATTGTGACGGATGGTTAGACTTGGAGTGATCTTACAAAAAAACCTCTAATTTGTTTTTCTCTTACATCTGGAAATGAGTATATGTTTTTTAAGCCTATGAATTGTTTTTACCAAATAAAAGACAAATATTTCATTGGTGATTTAATAAAAAAATTATTTGGGAGATGGATTATCAAAATATTGTGTAAATAATCATTGATAATGCATCAAATTATAAGCATGTTGGAAAGATTATTGAGATGTTTACTCACATCTATTGAACATGTTGCTCATATTTTTACTCTTTCTTTGAAGAACATTTGTGCAATAAAGAATGTGAAAAAGAATGTGAAAATGGGATCTTTAAGACATTGATAGAAGTGAATCATATGTCATCTCATATTAGGTCATAAAAGGAATAAATTTTTTAACTCATTCATTTAATTTTTCTTGTCTATATAGATTTTGTAAAATCAATAATATAAGGTATTATTCCCACTAATAGTCATTCATAATCTTCCCTTTAATAAAATTTGTCTTCTCCATATCACCAAAAACATAATTTATGAAAAAGGTAAATAAGAACATCTACTTCCATTTGGATTCTTGAAATATAATTTGTTCAAAATTTTATATTGTGAGAGAGGCAAAAAAAGTTCAGATATAACAACATAGTAAACACCAGTGAAATGTTTTGGCGCATGATTGCATAATTGATCAATTGTGTTTCCACAAAGAACTCTGGAGCAGGTGTATTGGGCTTCATTTGATATTATTCGTCGCAATAAGCATATCTCTCTATTGCATGTTGCAAAGTGAAAACTTAAGTTTTAAACAAACCTCTATTATCTTTATATAGGTTGTTCATGTCCTCACATATGATTTTTGTTTTTGAAAAAAGTATATGAGATACTTGTTGATATCTTCTTTATGTACATATTTTAAGCTTTGTCAATATTATTCACTAAATTCTCCAAGTGAAAATCACATTGAAGTGGACAGGTGTTGAGATCCCCTAAGAGAACATCATTTTCCTTAACTGCTATTAAAAAAAACAATCTCTATAGAGTAAGCTAATCATTTGTAATACCATTTGAATTTAGATTTAAAAAGAGATAGAGAGATATATCTTACCAGGGGTTGTTTGGATATTTTATGTTATGTTGTAGATTTTCTAATGATGCATGGCTAAATTAAGATCCAACAAAAATTGCTCTACATAAGAATAAAAAAATCTATCGATAAATGATGAAATGTTTTCAAAAATTGTTTCCTAACAATGACCATAATAGAGTAATGGATAAATATGCATTATTCTCTATGAAAAAAATACTTTTTTTGATGATTTAATATGCATAAATAGTTTTAGCATTTAATGATGGATGGTGTGAGTGACCATGGTCATAATATTGTCGTTGTAACAAAACTTTTTGATTAAAACGTTTGTAGGTGAGCAACAATTAAAATCTATAATTATGGATAAATTACCATGTTCTTTTGTGAAAATGATTATTATCGATGAATTACCATTTTCGTTTGTGAATAATGATGAGTTTAGACATTTTCGTGAGATGGTTGTCCTTTTACAATTCTATTGTGAAAAAATTATGAGAAATGTGTTACAACGCTGAGTTATATATACGGTTGAGAAAACTACATTGAAGATTATTTTAAGTTTAAATAGACAGGCTATAATTTTACTATAAACTTGTGTTAGAACGTTGAGTTATATATATAAATGTTCATTTATTAATATAGTTTGGTGATTGCATAAAAGGATTATTAGTTTTAATCTTGTTTAATATCATAAAAAGATCATTGTGAGACAGTTTTTTAAGATATTTAGATAACTGGAGTATTTAAAAACTATTTGTTATAATAATGGATAATGCAAGCGGTAATGACAAAAACTATTAACGTTTTGAAAGCAACGTTGAGTAGTCGGAATAATGATGCTTTTATGATGAATGGTGAATGGTGAATTTATGCATGTACGTTGTGGTGATAACATACTTAATTTGATGGCCGATGAAGATCTTGATAGTATAAGAACATCATAAGTGTTCGTAACGCTGTAAAATATGCGAGATTTTCTAATTCAAGATTGAAATCATTTAACTGAGAAGATAACAAGAAAAAGTATTGTATTTGATTATGTTACCAGGACATGATGTTTAATACTTAGTATGGATAAATCGTACGATGTTTAGTTTAAAGAACTTGATTCTAATGAAATAAAAAGGAAGAGACTTTTAATGGCAATTGATTGAGACAAATCTTGTCATATAGTAAAAAACTTGAAATTTTTCTATGATTCAACATTAGCATTCTCTTCTCTTTAAAAATAACATCAAATAGTTATTATAGTGAGATACGCAAAATTCAATCAAATATGATATATATGGTTTATAGTAAAGATTTGAGAGATATGGTTTCTACAATGATGACTGATAAATATTAAGAAGGTATATAAAATTTCAATAAGATATTGATATTGGCTATTATAATTGATCATTTTTCGTAAAATAGTATTTGCAATGTTTAGCTTTAAACTTATCTATGGATAAGGTAATCCAATGTGTGCTGAAATGATAAATTTGCTGATGGATGTTTTGTAGAGATTTTTTAAGGTATATAGTGCTCGATATCCATAGTTTTCTTATGCTCGTGATGGCGAAATTGTTACGTAAGTATAGATGATTCTAAGGATATGGATGTTGATAGCATTGATAGCCATTTCTTAAAATTCATGGTTGTTACCACAAAAACCATAAAAAGTTGTAAGAGTATCTGAAATACAAGTCGAATATACTGGATAAAAATAACTTAGAGTTTTCGTATAATGTTCTAAGCTAGTGGAAGATAAATAATTCAAAGTACACAACCATGTTTTTTTTATGGTAAAAGAACTTTTTTGCAATATTAATATCTTTGGTTGCATATGAGTCTGTTTTTAGCATTAGTAGTTGTCGTATTATAGATCAGTATAGAAGCTATTTGACTCATTCTATGGTTGAAGTATAGATTTTGACCCAAAAATGGTTACATGCTTCACTTGGTGCAAAAATGAGGTTTTTTGATAATTTCGAGTTGGAGAAAATATATATGAATTTAAAATAATTAGGAGACAAATAAAATTAGAAACTAAAGACATGTTGACTACACAGATGAGATTGATAACCAAAATGTAAATAAGAATAGAAAGAAAAATGGAAGTAGACATAGAGAGAAAACAAACGGAAGTTGATCATAAATCATTGAATTTTTCTATTTTAGAGACAAGTTCTCTTTCTTTTATCACGAGCCAGAACTTAACTTAATTTTCAAATAATTCAAAAACTCTAGAAAAAGGGTCATGATTATAAATGACAATCAACCTTCTTAACCCAAACCTTAAGTCGAAACTAAAATTATTAAGAAGGCTTGAGTAACAAAATAAAGACAGAAAAGAGAACCCCTAGTTAGAGGTGAAGAAGAAGGAGATGTATAGGGAGATGGAAAAAAAAAATTATATGAGTGAGAGAAAAAGATATCAGACTCTATTTTTGTTTATTCTCATACATATATCCGTTTCTAAATTAAAATTGTTTTTTTTGTCGTCCGATAATTATTTTTTTTCTTAAAAATAGTGTTACTTTATAATATGATATTCTAAACCAAATTTACAATTTAAATTAACTTTAAATTAAGAAATCACTATTGATATAGTAATATATTAAATATTAATATATTTTTATATCAAATTTTTTTGAACTTGTTAAAAACGATAGTTTTGGTGGAAAAGAAAATACAATTTAACACAAAAATTAATCAAATAAAGAGAAAACTGTTTGTGGTTAAAGAAAAACTGGTCTTTATTATTCGGATTGTCCTTTATCACTCTGTTTGGATACCCTTGAGATGGAAAAAACAAACGGAAGCTGGTCACATATCATTAAATATTTCTATTTTAGAGATAAATTATCTTTTGTTTTTTATCACGAGTTATATCTTAACTTAATTACGAAATAATTCAAAAACTCTAGAAAAAAAGACATGATCATAAATGGCAATATCTTTTTTAACTCAAACCTCAGGTCGAGATTAAAATTATTAAAAAAACTTAAACATAAAAATAAAGACAGTAAAAAAACCACCATTTAAAAGTGAAAAAGAAGGAGATGCATAAGAAGATGGAAGAAAAAAAAATTATGTGAACGAGGAAAGAAAATCATATTCTAGTTGTTTAATCTCATACATAAATCTATTTCTAAATTAACATTTTTTTTCTCATCCAATAATTTTTTTTCTTGAAAATACTGTTATTTTATATAATTATCTTCTAAACCAAATTTACAATAGTGTTATTCATAATTCTTTTTAACTTTTTCTAAAAATAATAGTTTTTGTGAAACGAAAAATATAATTTAACACTAAAATGAATAAAAGTTAATAAAATAAAAAGAAGAATAGTTGTGGTGAAAGAAAAAAAATCCAGATTGTGATGAGAAAACACATTTTCTAGGGCATGTCATTGACTTCCTTTGAAGGAGAAGAAGAGAGAGAAAGAGAGAGAGACTGAAGAAAAGAAAAAGTAAGAAAGGGAATGAAATAAATCCGATCGAATACAATTTTGACGTCCGCAAGGACACTCTTCTCTCTCTTTCTTCATCTTCTTTCTTCTCTCTCTAGATACAGCGAAGAACAGGACACAATACTCTGAAGCTAAAAAAAGGTATAATTTAATGAAATCCAGAAACAACAATTTGTAGGCGGCACAGAATTGTTTTTGCTTCTTTTTGTTTTGGGTTATATTATCCCCAAACCCATCAAAAAAAAAAAAAACCCTAAAAAGACTTACCAAGTTCCTTCATTTGTAACTGTTTTGTTTGTTCATCCAAGTTTTTACAGATAAAAAAAGAGTTAGATTTTGGTTTGTAAAGTTTCTACCTTTTTCTGCGATTCTCTATGATTTGAGTCTTATCGGAGACTTTATGCTTCAATTCCAGCTCTGGTAAGTTGTATAGATTGCTTCTCACTTGTAATCTCTGTTTTCTCAATTAGGGTTTGATCAAGTTTCGTTTTTTTATTTTTATTTCTGGGTTGTTCTTAACTTTTTGTTTTGTTTGCTTTGTCTCTCTGGGACTGTTTCTTGATTTTTGGGTTTTTTGTTGTTTTTGTGTTAAGGTGCTGAGTTCGAATGGAGTTGATTTGCTTAATTTGGATCTGAAATTTCATTTGTAATCAAACAGAGATTTCAGAGCCCTTTTGGAGACAAGTGTTGTTTGGTGGTCTAGAATGTTCGATACGGAATCTCACCACTCAGATTCAGCTCTTTACTACATCTGTTTCGTGGAATTTACGACTCTGAAGCTTATCATTGTTCAGAAAGAAGACGTTTCTACTTCATTGTGCGTTGGAGATATCTTTGCTCGGACACAGAGCTGAGGTTTATAACAGTTTTTTTTTTTTTTTTTTTAAGGCGGTGAAATCGTCGGTTTGTTCTTGCTTTTGGTGATTGTAAAGTTGTGAGTTTTGGGAGTAATGGTACCATCAGAGCCGCCAAATCCTGTTGGCAGTGGCGAAAGTGTTCCGCCTTCTATCTTAGGAGGTCAAGGAGGAGCTCCTCTTCCTTCCCAACCAGCGTTTCCTTCCCTTGTTTCTCCGCGTAATCAGTTCGGTAACAACATGAGTATGAGTATGCTTGGGAACGCACCAAACATATCTTCACTTCTCAACAATCAGTCTTTTGTAAATGGTATTCCCGGTTCTGTGATTTCTATGGATACAAGTGGGGCTGAGTCAGACCCGCTGTCCAGTGTCGGGTTTAGTGGTTTGTCTTCTTTTAATGCGCCGAGCATGGTGTCACCGCGCTCATCAGGTCAAGTTCAGGGTCAGCAATTCTCGAATGTTTCATCTAACCAGTTGTTGGCAGAGCAACCACGGAATAAGAAATTGGAGCCTCAGAATTTTCAACATGGTCAGCAGCAGTCAATGCAACAGCAGCAGCAGCAGTTTCCAACAGTGCGTGGAGGCGGGTTAGCAGGTGTGGGACCTGTCAAGTTGGAACCTGGTCAGGTTTCGAACGATCAGCAGCATGGTCAAGTACAACAGCCGCAACAGAAAATGTTGAGAAACCTAGGATCAGTAAAGTTGGAACCGCAGCAATTTCAGGCCATGAGAAACTTGGCCCAAGTGAAAATGGAACCTCAACATTCAGAGCAGTCATTGTTTCTCCAACAACAGCAGAGGCAACAACAGCAGCAACAACAACAACAACAACAACAACAACAATTTCTTCAAATGCCGGGGCAATCTCCGCAAACACAAATGAACATATTTCACCAGCAGAGACTTATGCAACTTCAACAACAGCAACTCCTGAAATCTATGCCTCAACAGCGTCCTCAATTACCACAGCAGTTCCAACAGCAGAATTTACCTCTGAGGCCACCTCTGAAACCAGTGTATGAACCTGGCATGGGTGCGCAGCGTCTTACACAGTATATGTACCGACAACAACATAGGCCTGAAGTAAAGCTTCTTATCACAAATTATTTATTTTTCAGCCTAGTATTTTGCTTCATGATTGACAGTTGTGCCTGCTATTAATGCAGGACAACAACATCGAGTTTTGGAGAAAATTTGTAGCTGAGTACTTTGCTCCTAATGCCAAAAAAAGATGGTGCGTTTCTATGTATGGCAGTGGCCGGCAAACAACTGGCGTTTTTCCTCAGGTTTACTGCTCTGTGAACTTGCTCTTGTTTGTAATGTGATTGTGAAAGAGCTTGACTTTTTCATCTAATTCCATCTTCTTTTGCTAATCTAATCTCATGCAACTGAGCCAGTTGTTTTGAATAAATTAGGTACTTGTTTCATGTTATACTTTTTTACATGGGTATTTTATTCACAAACATTGCAGGATGTGTGGCACTGTGAGATATGTAACCGAAAGCCTGGACGTGGTTTTGGTATGTTATTAACACGATTGTGCTTGTGCTGAGAATTCGTTTTTGGAATATGACAATTTTCTGTAGATCTTATGGAATATTCCTTCCTTACTCATCCTTTGTCTGCTTTGTCTATTTCATTGTTTAGAGGCAACCGCCGAAGTCCTCCCGCGGCTTTTTAAGATAAAGTATGAAAGTGGCACTTTGGAAGAACTTTTATATGTCGATATGCCAAGGGAATCTCAGAATTCATCTGGTCAAATTGTGTTGGAGTACGCAAAAGCAACACAAGAGAGTGTATTTGAGCATCTTCGAGTTGTTCGTGATGGCCAACTTCGAATAGTTTTCTCTCCAGATCTTAAGGTTCTTCAAACTACTCTCTTTCTATCGCAGCAAATTATGATACCATTATTTTCTCTCCAAGCCCTTTATTCTTGTAAGTTCGTACTCAGATATTCTCTTGGGAATTTTGTGCTCGGCGGCATGAAGAGCTTATTCCTAAAAGGCTTTTGATACCTCAGGTAACTTCCAGAAAGATTAACCATCTTTCCTGCATCTTATGGTTTTATGTTTTTAACAAACTGATAAACCTAGTCTGTAAAGAGGCCTATGTTGTTTTCAGTAAATATGGTGTGACTGGAAGTTATTGCTCTGGCAGATAGTTATTTTGGAGATGCGGCCTTTCCTTTTGTCACAAAATTGGATATGCTGTCTTAATATTATTCTTGTCTGCTTTTGTTTGCGAAATCATCACTTTACCTTTCCTCTTTTTGTGGTTTCCAAATTTCAGTAGGAGTATAATATTACATCTAAATCAGTGAAAACGGCTTAGGTAATTAGCTATTTTTGTATTCACATACAGGTTACTCAGCTTGGATCAGCAGCTCAAAAATATCAACAAGCCGCTCAAAATGCAACAACAGATTCTGCTCTTCCGGAGTTACAAAATAATTGCAACATGTAAACTTCCTCGCTTTTGTTGTTAGATTGATGTAACAAATCTTGTTATTCGACTTTTGATTGGTCATCTCTGATGTTCTGTCACTGTTCTACAGGTTTGTTGCATCTGCTAGACAATTGGCAAAGGCCCTGGATGTACCACTCGTGAATGATTTGGGATACACAAAGAGATATGTTCGGTGTTTGCAGGTATATGAAAAATGTCTCAATATGGATCAAGCAACTCTGCAGTTTTGCATAAAACTTAAGATACTTGCATTCAATGGAAGTTCAGCTTTGAAAGGGACATACATTATGAGATAATTAAATCAACCTTTGTAGTAACCCTGTCCCTGTGACCATGTTTGCCAGTGCACATTATTGATTTTTTGCAATATTGTAGATCTCGGAGGTGGTAAATAGTATGAAGGACTTGATAGATTATAGCAGAGAAACAAGAACAGGACCAATCGGTAAGTTAATGTGACCACCTTTCAAAGTAAATGGTGGTTTTCATCTTATAACATCTAATTCTTTTTCTTCATGTATTATAATATCTTTTTATATCACATTTTCCTTACGAATTAAGTAATTATGTCTTTGTTCTTATGTAATTTGAATGATAGATATCGCTTATCAATTCTTTTTTCCGTGTTTTTCTATTTGGTACAGAAAGTTTAGCCAAGTTTCCTCGGAGAACAGTCCCTTCATCTGCACTGCCTGGTCCTTCTCCTCAGCAACCCAGTGAACAACTAAGGCAGCAGCAGCAGCAACAGCAACAGCAACAGCAACAGCAACAGCAAACAGTTGCTCAGAATGCAAGCAGCGATCAGAGTACTAGGCAAGTGGCACTAATGCAGGGTAATCCCAGCAATGGTGTAAATTATGCCTTTAATGCAGCTTCTGCATCCACCTCCACCAGCAGCATTGCAGGGCTCATCCACCAGAATTCAATGAAGGCAAGACATCAGAATGCTGCTTACAATCCTCCAAACAGTCCCTATGCAGGAAACTCTGTTCAGATGCCGTCACCTAGTTCCTCGGGTACCATGGTGCCATCATCGCAGCAACAACACAACCTGCCAACATTTCAGTCTCCAACATCCTCATCTAATAACAATAATCCCTCTCAAAACGGGATACCATCTGTTAATCACATGGGTTCCACAAACTCACCAGCAATGCAACAGGTGGGTGAGGTTGATGCAAACGAGTCTAGCTCGGTACAGAAGATACTGAATGAAATCCTGATGAACAACCAAGCTCATAATAGCACAGGAGGAAGCATGGTTGGGCATGGGTCTTTCGGGAATGATGGGAAGGTAGCTAATGTAAATAGCTCTGGTGTTCTGCTGATGAATGGCCAAGTGAACAACAGCAACCCTAGTATTGGAGGTGCTGGTGGGTTTGGTGGTGGGATGGGTCAGTCTATGACAGCTAATGGAATGAATAATATAAACGGTAACAATAGTCTCATGAACGGAAGAGTTGGGATGATGGTGCGGGATCCAAACGTGCAACAGGATCTAGGAAACCAGCTCTTAGGAGCAGTGAATGGTTTCAACAATTTTCAGTGTGATTGGAACGCGTGAGATGAAGATGAAGAAGACTTTGATCGGGTAATGTTTTGCTTGTGCAGCATCACACAACTCAACTCAGGATAAGGATAGGCCATAAGCCGCAATATTGTGCTTAAGAAAGAGTCAAATCTTGTACCAACAACTGGTTTCTAGGTCACCTCTACAATCACCATACCATCTCTTAAGTTACTGTTTCCTTTTCTTTTTTTAAAATCTTGGGGAGTTTTTCTTATGCTTTATAGTTATAATGTACATCTTTCTATGGGTGTGTTCCTTAGGGCACATCATCAGGGAGGCAATGATCAAGCTCTATCCTTCATTTATCTCTTCTCCATGTCTTAACCAAACTTTCCTAAATTCTCTGACAACAACGTTAAATACTTAAATGCCTTTTTGAAACGAAAAGCTCAATGCTTATGTACGATGTCTATGTTTGATCATGATTGTTAGTTATTAATGCAATAATGCTTATGTATGATGTCTATGGTTGGTCAAAATTATCACTCAAATACCATAAATCCAAAATGTCTCTAAACACAAAAGTTTTTACTCATAAGTTTGTGTAAAGATTTCATTCCACAAGTTTTGTGTATCCATATACTCACATATGACTACGAGATTCAACATTGACAAAATTAAAAAGAACAAAATGAGAAACCTGTAGTTTCAGAAAGAGTAGTCTTTCAAATCTGCTCTAGAGTCGTCCATGTCAATCTCAGACAAGCATTCTTCAGCAGTAAGAGGAGGGAGTTTGCGAGTCTTTCGCTTAAGGTTGTGTTTGTGCCAATCACTCTTACAGTGCTCTCTATATTGCTTAGCCTCCCCAACGAACGTGTTGCAAGTGCTGCACTTGGTTCCCTTCTTTTCTTCTCCTCCTTCTTGCTTTATGTTATCTGTAGTACTTATCTCTTGCTTCTCCAATATCTTGCTAAGTTCAACGACGGGATCAGTCAAATCCTTAGTCTCAGCCTCAGCAGGTAACAACGGCTTGTGAGTTTGCAATGCCATATCATCATGCTCATCGTAATGATCCATGCTTGTGTCACCTTCTGCATGAACTGATACAGCAAGTATTTCTAGTCTTCCCTGCATATTCCTCACATGGGAATCACACTCTCGGAATAGGCCAGGTTCCATCTCGCAGACCTGCACAAGAATGTATCACCACAATTCGAGAGGATTAGAGAAAACAAAAGAAGTTCAAAATTTTGAAGATATAGATCATTACAGTGGACATCTGTGTTCCAGATTCGTCTTTGGAGACAACACTAGCGTCCCATTCTTTTAGCTTCTCCAGAAGCGAGGGGAAGTTTTGAACAGGAACGGTGAGGCGCAGTCTCATTGGAGAACGCTTAATAGGGAAGTGCTTTTGCAGCTCACGGATGACATCAAGAGCCTGCATAGTTTAATAATCAAATTGAAGCATCACATAAACTTTTCATAGGTAGGCCACAAGTCACTTTGCTTCTACATTAACATAAACCAATCACCTGCTTCTTGGAATTGCTATGAGGATCAACAGCAAAATGAATTTCATGCATTAGGCGCTCTACCATGCTGATTGTATAAGGCCGTTGTGTTTCAGGGTTGATGGTTTTCTGCATAACAATCGTTGCAATATCCCGAAACTGGCTAGAGAACTGTGATTCTCTCTCTTTTCCAGCAACTTGAAGCTCTCCTTTCTCCAAAATCTGAACATAAGAGTTGGAAATGCAACATATAAGACATATTTTAAGGAGTCAGAACTTCAAAATCTAAGAAATCAAACAAGCCATAACATACATCGATGCATATTTTTGTATGATCATCTGATCCAAAGGCCTTCATCAAGTCTTTTGATTTAGCAAGAACTCCTTTCGAAACATTTGAATAAACAGTGTGTGACTGAAGCACTTCATCAATGTCCTTCTCCCTGCATGCTCACGTCTCAGTACGTTACTAATGAAACAAAGCTGAACAAAATCTTATCCAGAGGTGTTATTAATGAACTTGACCTCAGATGGAAACTAACCAACTTGAAGACATCTAAAGACAATCGCAAACCTAAAACGAAAATCTTATCGCTAGTACTCGTTTCCCTTCAGATTAGGTCAAACACATGAGTCATGACCCATCGTCACACCAAATTCATCATACTATACCACTTCCATACATTATTTACAGAGATAAACAACTAAATTAGGCTTAAGACCTCCACATCAAAACCAAATCGCCAAATTCGAAAACATACCAAGTCAAGAACAACGCAAACAAACATTGATGATGCGATTAGACTCGTTCTCCTTCAAATTAGGTCAAACACACGATCCAATTAAACACAACCGTTACACCAAATTCATCATACTTCCTCACATTACTTACAGTGATAAACAACCAAACATCAGAATCGAAATAGCCAAATTCGGCAAAATCAAACCTCAAGCAAACGAAGATTGATCGATGCGATTATAGTGTAGGAAAGCAAAAAAAACGATTTGGATTTCTCGAAAAGCTTACACGCCAGACCGCCATGAAAGGACCTTATTCTTGTAGCAAGCGATCTCGAATCGATTTCCTTGCTTTTTGAGACGAACTACAGCAACGTTCGTCAACCTCTTCTGCCCAACGGGCTGCACCAGCGTCTTCGACATTTTCTTCTGCTTTCGTGAATTTTCGTGAATTTGGGATTTTCTTTTTCCCTCTCGCCGCCACTAATTTGGGATATTTATTTGTTGAAATTGCAAAAGTGATAGGTCTTCCGAGAAGTGGACCTACGATCCGCGGGCTTGGCCAAATAGTATTATAGCAGAGTGAATAGCGAATTTGGAAACAAGAATAATAGGTCCGTTAAAAAATGGGCCTTGCGGATAAGTTTATGCAGATTGCGGGTTTTCGCGGATTATGTCCATAGATTGGCGGATCAGTCTGCAGACTACAAATATATTTACATAGTTGTAAAAATATAATATGTGATAATATAAAGAAATTTCACGTATAAAAATCAAAATATTTATAAAAAGAATAATATTAAGATTTATTTTAAGTTTTAATATTTGTTAATTTAAAATTTTAAGAAAATTTTTATTTTTTAATTATTTTAAAATATAAAATTTAGGTCCGCGGGCTAATCCGCTAATCCAATGGGCTTAGCGGGGCGAGCCTGAACATAACTTTTTCGTCCGCGGTTCTAACAGGCTAACCCGCCGCGATTCAAAGAAAAATAATACCCGTCGCGGACAAGTCTAGATGGACGTGGACCGGTCCGTTTAACACCTCGGTTTTCTCTCTTCCGTCTTTACCTTTTATTAAGTTCATGGACTAAATGTGAAGAAAATAAAAAGTTATTGGCTAAAAATAAAAATATTAAAAAGTTCTTGGGGATCAGTGAAAACCGAAGCAGACAACGACTCGAAATTGTCATTGGGTGGCTGATCTGACTTGTCCAACCGGTTAGACCAGATTTTCGAATTTTACAACATTTTAATTAGAAATAAGGATGGACACATTTATATTGCAAATTCCAATGCACACTTAAAATTACAAAACATACTTAAAATTATCAATATCATTTTATATCGCAACAAAATAGAAAGATAACTGAAAATATATATTGGATCATTCAAATTTATAAATAAATAGTAAAATTTTACATAGAATTTAAATGGTAAAATATTAAATAAAACTTGCTCTTCAAAATACATAAAAAAATATTTTTTGGATTCGTCAAATATGTTGATTACATATTTGATTATCATAAACAAGAAAACATGATCAAAAGGTTGATGGAAAATTTGTTTAATCCATATATTCAAATATTTTTTTTTTGTTTACAGCAATAAAAAATAGTTTTCTCTTTTATAATTAAAAAGTAAAAAAATAGTTTGAAAAAGAAAAAAAAAGTCACTTTGAATTTTGATTAAAATTTTGACTTAAAAATCTTAATTTATTACAATTGTTACTTAAATTTTGTAAATCGGAATTTGACATCAAACTGAATGACTAGTTTTAAAAGTTTTTTAGTCGGTTTTACGGTTCGACTAAAATTCAATTTTGACTCAATCCGGACTGGTTAGATGGGTAATTCCTGATTAGACCGGTCGGACCCAGTTTTCAAAACACTAAGATTTGAAGATGACTTTTAGGTCTTTGTTTAATGATACAATTCAAATGAACCAATAGTAGAACCAAAAAGACCAAAAGACTAAACAGGAAATCAATTCAGTTTTTTTATATGCATTTAACAACAACAAACCTACTAATGTAGCAAAAGAACCTTGCCTCATGATTCTTGTAAAATTAGCAGAAATAAACCTCTGAATTTACTAATTAAAACCCGTTGTTTACATTAGCCAACTACTAGTAACTATTTATAAATAGGAAAACGTAAAGGGCACTCAAATCCTAAAATACATAGGACTGGTACACATTCAGAAACCAAATCCTAAAGCACTCATCATTTGTACGAAAGCAAAAAAAAAAATTAAAAAATCAAATAGATGATAAATAACTTTAAGCCAAAAACTTAAAAACAAAAAAAAGTGTAAGCCTATATATGTTGTATGAAAACGGAAACGGATACAAAGAAACAAAATGTTTTGAAATGCGGAAACAAGTTTTTAAATTTTTTAGCAAATCAGTATGTTTTGGAAACGTATATATATTATAACTAAAATATATAATAAAAATCAAACATTAGAAAAAAGAATGTTTAAAACAATACACATCTAGTCTTTTTTTTGAGTTCTAGCTTTCAAAGTTACATTTAGTTATTTGGAAAACAAGAAAACATGAGTAATTTATATTCTTCAAATTAAGTAGGTTTTCTAAAGTTAAGAAAATACCATATATGTCCTTGTATTTATGAATTATTTATTTATTAAGTATCTAAATAAAAAAGCAAGATTTCATCGTATTTCGAAAACGAAATCAAATGTCTATGACGTGTTTTTACATTAAAAATTTTAAAAATCGTGTTTCCGTGACTTTTTTCGTGTTTTCAAAAAATTTTGATTCCAAAACGTTTACAAAATAGAAAACACACCTCAGATGGAGTTTCCATGCAACCTACGTAATCTAAACCAAACTTAAGGCAATTAAAAGGACTGACCTATAAACCAGTGGTTTAAGTTACAAATTGACCGGTTAAATCTCTGTTGAAACGTTTTACCGGCCTAAACCCTAACAAATGGACCAAAGTGAAAGCAATATATTCTCAGACCGAAACAAAAATGTTTGAATAACCGTATGAACGTTTTAGGTTTTTATGATTTCTGAAGTTTTTTTTTATGATAGTTTAGAAATTTTTAGTAGATTTGGAATATATCATATTACGAGGCTTGTAAGCCTTCCATTATGTCGTTTGAAATTTTGATGAGAAAGGAAAAACATTAGTGCTGACATATCAAATCCATGTTTTTCTGACCTTTTTTTATTTGTTTAAATCAGTTTTTTACTATTGTTGTTGCAAACACGTCAACCCCTAATAATTACATCAATTATTATTAACTCAGAAAACAATTTTCGTTTGTAAAATTGGATATAATTAATTCAAATATTAAAATATTGATTTAAAATTAGTTTATGTTATATCGTTTACACATAAATAAATAAAATAGACTTTAGAAAATTATATGTCATTTTACAATTAATTAGAAAAACTGTTTACATCTAAAACATATACATTGATGATGAAAAAATCATATGACCTCTAATCACTAAGTCTTTATACCGCTTGCAATGGAAAATAAAAAGATGACCTCTAATTTCTTTGTCTTTTCAAACAATTGAAATGTAACAAAATTATTGAAAATGAGGATTTAGCCACAAAAAAAGAACCAATCTATGGGGATGCATTTATTAATCGTTGGATCAACCGGCGAGCACAAAATATGTCCCTTTCTGTAATAGTTCTACGACCGAAATCAAGCTGGCAGATTGAAGAACACCTTGGTGACATTGACAATTCCATTAGCATCTCAAGTTTCTCTTTAGGATTTGTGGATTTTGGGTAGAAAACTGCCATCTTTAAACCACCAGAGTTTCTTAAGATGAATCTTGCAACTTCGATCTCTGCTTCGTTCCCTTCGTATTGCGACCATTCAAAAATTTCAAGACTCGACAATAGGCATCCCGGGACATGACTCGGTTCATTCCAGCATGGTCGCGGATATTCTAGCTCACATGTACATAGATGCAATCGTCCAAGTCGACTAAATATTGTTAGGCGTTCTACATAAAATATAGGTTTAAAGAAGAAAAATTTTAGTATAATGATAAAATATTTTTAAACAAGGCTATAGAGAAGAACTAATAATTACCTTTGATGTCGCTAAACATAATCCAAGTTGCTCGACTGAAGTAAGAGACAAAATAATCTGCACGGTATGACTACAAGTAACATAAACATTTGCCGCTTTAATCTTAGGTATACTATGCTCAATGCCACAAAACCCTCCCGCGTATTTTTGGATCTCCAAGACCTCCAAAGAAGGAGCATCTATCAAAATGTCCGATTGATTAAGCAATTTTAACATCTTTAAAGAGGCCTTTCTAACTATGAAAAAAGCCCACATTATCACCCGGACATCGTTCTATGACCATAGTTTCAAGAACAGAACAACCAGATAAAAGCATGGGACAAATTCGTCACTAGAAGGATGAGAAAGAAACCAATGAAAACGAATCCATAAGAACCACATTTTTTAGCAACAAAGTCACAAGCACTGTAGAACCTGTATACAAGCTACTTAGAAGTACCACTGGAGACCCAGTAGAACAAGTGATACATAGCTCACGCACACAGCGTTCAATAGCGGTTCCAACACTTATAAACATCACTCTTTTGACTAAGTTCGATATTCAAACTTTCTAGAACCGGAGCCTCGTGTAATAGCAAAGATGTGTGAATAAACCGTGGAATCTCTTGGATTTACCATCTTGATACATATTACAATCATATTGAAGCCTTGGCACAAACTTCCAAAGAAACTTCCATCGTTTCGACAAAACCATTGTGGTCACATCATTTGTTGGTAATAATGACAATATTTCCAAGAGCAACGCATCAGGCAACTCACTTATCATATCCATATGATCCAACACTTTCATTCTAAAACAAAGTTTTCTTCTGCCTCCACATACTCTTAAAACATTAGAAACTATAAGAAAAGACCTACTAATACAGCAATAGAACCTTGCCGGTGCTTCTTAGAAAATTAGCAGAAGAATTGGGCCAAGGCCCAGTGGATTGATTCCGGTATAAAACAGCGTACCGATTCGGCCGACGTCGAATAAAAACCGGTTAACGATCCAACGGTTATGAAAGAAACAAAAAGGAAGGTGTAGGATATAACACCGTAAGACCAACCGCAGAAGATTATTCCTCATATGTCAGTCGGTGAAATTGAAGAGGCATCTTCAGGCTCTCACGTCATTATAACAAAAGAGCTCCTCTTCTTCGGCATTTTACGATCTCTCCGCTTTTACCTCTGCTTCTTGTGTCTTCGTGTCATTCTTCTCGCAGATCTCGAGGGTCTTAAGGTGAAACTTAGTCAAATTTTATTCCAAAGTTTGTGTCTTTTGAATGTTTTGTTCCGACCCTTTTGATTTTTTGATTTTTTTGTTTCTCAGAAGAAGAAAAGGTTCGATTTTGTTCGATGGGTTCTTCGTCGGGGCAACCCGAATTTGATTACTTGTTTAAGGTTTTATTGATAGGAGATTCTGGTGTTGGAAAGAGCTCTCTTTTGTTGAGTTTCACATCTAATACCTTTGATGATCTGTCTCCCACAATTGGTGAGTTTTAAATATATGATCGAGCTTTTTAGTACCGATCTTGCCTTTTGTGTTTTGTTTTTGATGTTGGATCTGTTTTTTTTTTTTTTGTCTAGGTGTGGATTTTAAGGTTAAGTATCTTACAATTGGGGAAAAAAAACTCAAGCTTGCGATTTGGGACACAGGTGAGAGATGAAACTCTTGTTGTTTGTTGCTTGAAATTTATGTAAATGTCACATCTTGTGGTTTCAATTTAGATGTTTAGGGAAAATCATTGAACAATCTAGAGTTTGAGAATGTCTTGGACCATAATAATGTGGAATATTTTACATGTTCTTTGTAATCTACTTTTATGTTGTCTCTTAGTCACTGTTGCCTAAGCTCTGATGTGACTGGTGATGAATAAGAGTCTATAGTTTAGAGATTAGTATCTTGTATATAGAATAGTTTAGAGATCAGTCTATCGCCTTTAGAATAGTTTAGATATTAGTCTTGTATTTAGAATATTTTATAGATTAGGCAACAGTATTACTTATAATTATTTTAAGATTAGTCTTGTATCTAAAATAGGCTAGATATTAGACTCTTGTAATTTTTCAGTTGTTCTGTTATCAATGATCAGTTTTTGGGTGTTTCCTATCACTCAGCTGGTGGTCTCAATTACTGTTGGTCAAGTTCTTATGTGTGTGACTGATGAACAAATAAGAGTCTTGTATTTTGAATAGTATAGAGATTAGTATCTTGTATTTTGTATAGTTTAGAGATCAGTCATCAGTCTATCGCCTTTAGAAGAGTTTAGAGAATAGTGTTGTATTTAGAATATTTTAAAGATTAGTCTTGTATTTTGAATAGTTTATAGATTAGGCAACATTATCACGTATGATTATTTTAAAAGATTAATCTACTCTTGTATTTAGTATAGTTTTGGAATTAGTCTTGTATTTAGAATAGTAGTCTCTTGTAATTAGAATTGTTGAGACTTGAGAGAATAGTCTCTTGTAATTTTTCAGTTGTTCTGTTATCACTGATCAGTTTTTGGGTTTTTCTGATCACTCAGCTGGGCAAGAGAGATTTAGGACGCTAACAAGTTCGTATTACAGAGGAGCTCAGGGTATTATAATGGGTATGTTTCTCTAAATGAAACAATTAATTTGCTTATCTTTTATCCATGATCTATTGGGCTACACTCCATTAATCCCTGTAAGTGACTTTTGGAATTCTTTATCTGCAGTATATGATGTGACACGACGAGACACATTCACAAATCTGTCAGATATATGGGCTAAGGAAATTGACCTCTACTCAACCAATCAGGATTGCATCAAGATGCTTGTTGGGAATAAAGTCGATAAGGTAAGATTTTCTCTTTGATCTCCATGTCGGGTGTCTATAATGTTGCAACTCTATTGACCTAATGTGATCTCTCCAGGAAAGTGAAAGGGCTGTCTCTAAAAAAGAAGGCATAGACTTTGCTCGGGAGTACGGATGTTTGTTTCTGGAGTGTAGTGCAAAAACTCGGGTCAACGTTGAGCAATGTTTTGAAGAGCTTGTTCTTAAGGTAGTAAATCCTCACCTTTTGTCAAGCTTTTGTGGTCAGGATGAGTATGTCTTTTAACCTTTCTTTTATCTGCAGATATTGGAAACACCGAGTCTTACTGCTGAAGGTTCGTCTGGCGGAAAGAAAAACATTTTCAAACAAAATCCAGCACAGACCAGCAGTGCTTCGTCGAGCTACTGTTGCTCGTCTTAGACATGGCCTTACGGTTTATGACACAAATTACACTCCTGCGTGTCTTCTTTTTCTTGATGGTCTCTTTGTTTTCCAAAAACCGCAGCATCTTGGATGTAAATCTTAACCCTGATTTCAAAGTTGTGTTCACTAGTTTCTAATCCGGGATTATTCCATCTTATAAAACAGTTCTTTTACCTGATCAGGCTGAAGAAATAACTGACCACTGTGACCAGTATCACATTTGTCTTTGTTGCCAATTTCGGTTTTTCATTTGAGGTTAAAAAAAAACCAATTCTCACAAATAATTGTTCTCAAATTTAGCACGTAATTTTTAAAGTTCCAAAAATAGTACAAATTTAATATAAAACATATCATTAATTTTGTGGTGATTTAAAAAATGTCAAAATTACCTAAAAATTAAATTTTAAATCCTAAAAACTAAACCCTAAATCCAAAATACTAAACTCAAACTCAAAATTTTAAATTTTTTTAGTGGTATTTTTTGAAATTTTTGGAATGTGTACTATTATTGTCCATAAAACTTGTCTTAATGTTATTCTTGGGTATTTCTCTATAAAAACCCAGCAAAGAGGAATGAGTATATATAAAATCCCACCAAAGAGGAATTAGTATCCACCAAAGAGTTAAAACGAGTGTAATACAAATTCCAATGTAGTACAAAAATACATAGGGTGCAAATGGTTGTTTGTCAAAAGGCAAAATGAACCAGATGAATAGAATGAATAATAGTCAAATTAATTAAATGAGTTGAACAATTAAAGTGAGATGAATACATAATTTTCTGTCGTTCATCTCACATTTAGAAGATGAATAATTTATTAACTAAAACAAGACATTTTTCATCTATTATGTGGGGCCTATTAAAACTGGAATGAAAATAATTTTTTAAAAAATATTATAATTCTATATGAATCTATATTAATATTTTTGAAATACATTTTAACGAGAAATTTTTGTTTTATATTAAATGTCATTGATTTAAAAAAAAATGAGGAAACTCATTAAGAGTAAATATATAATAGGAAAATATTTATATTCATATATCCAATGAAGAAAATTATTTATCCATATATTTAAATTTTATAAAAATCTTAAAATATTACGAATATTTAAAGATAATATTTTAAAATATCACTGGACGGATTATATGGCATGACGGATTTGGATCTACATTAATATAAATTTAAAATATCGCTAATTTGGCGCTATGACACCGGTTAAATCCTCATTTTATTATTCCAACACTGCTAATATTAGAATATTAGACATGTCGAACAATTTATCTCCACAATATTCTACATCGATGATTATTTTTTAGTTCCCTAAAAACAAATAACATATTATAAGGAAACAATTAGTTGTAAAAGCTATATTTTACCTTGATAAAAAATTATAATATTATAAAATATTTAAAAGTGACCAAAAATATTATCTTGATAAAAAAATTTAACGCTCGCGGATCGAACGAGTTAGAATTAACATTATTTCGATGTACGATGAGTCAAATGAAAGTGTTAATCTCCTTTCAAACATCTAATTTGTAAAATTGTAATACTAAATAACCAAGTTACACATGTATTACGGATTAAATTTTTATAATTTTAATACTAAATAAGAAAATCATAAATCTAATATTATTGAATATAAAAATAAAAAATTGTCCCGTGGGGGTTAGATTTTAATAGAGTTGAAAACTAGATTAATCTCTTTCAACTTTCTAAAATGTGTAAATAATTTTCATCCATAATATTAACGTAAAACAACAACTTTTCATGTTTACTAATCAAAATAAAGCATCCACGTGTCGCTCTCTCCAACACAAGAAAACGTTATTACTTATTCATCAAACTTGGTAATACCATCTTTAGAAAGTATGGATTTTTTGAGGTTATCACTATAGTACATAAAAATCTCCAATTTGTAAAATAAGTCAAGTTTATACACAATATAAAATGTTGCGAAATATATACTAGAGATAATGATTATGGTTTAGCTAGTTAGAGAATGTATAGTTAAGTTGGTTTACTCTTGGTTTTGTATAGATTGATTATTATCGGTTTAGTTCTCGATTGTATTTAAGCTTTTCTTGGTTGTACATTTCACGTTAAATGAATTTTATTGTTTCTGTTTTTCTCTCAATCTCAACCTCAAGAGAAGCTAAAATAGTATCAGAGTGAATCTCAAACTTTTTAGCTTACAAAGATGACACCATAAAAATATGCAAGAAGTGAGCTGATATGTCCTCCATAATAATGATGAGGGTGTTTTTGATCAACGCTACTTTGACCCAAATGTCAAATATATGTATGTTAACCGCATGTTTTTTTCGGTGTCGATATATATCTTATGAGAATATGTTAATATTCATAGTTCTCTGTGCAGTTTTGCTCTAACGGAAGAACACATATATAAAAAGTGTATTTTTTTTGACAACATGGCTACATAAATTGTTTTCCAATATGCATATGTTGTATTTGGTGAATCATTTGATGGGGTATTAACTGAAAAAAGCTTAATATTATGTGTAAAATCCTAAATCTTTTACAACTAATATCATTAAAATATTATTGTCATTCAGATTGATTAACTAGAAACTGTGTGATGCTATTAAGAACTTAATTAGCAATACAATCCAATTTCTTGTATGTGATGAGAAAAAAAAACTATGTCGCAAACTGGATATGTACAAAGTATTAAAAATATTTTATAACTAAATTATGACCCGCGTAAATATGCTGGTATAAAAAGATAGATATTAAATTTTGTTGATAATATTCAATTTTAATTAAGCTGGTAATATACATACTTTCGTATATTTTATTTGATATATATTTTAAAAACCAGATTTAAACCTCACACACATACTCCATCTTGCAATACAGTTTATCCATCTATTCCATTATAATAAATCAGATTTTAATTCTACCTACTACTACATCATATCAAATTTATATCTTACTTTGTATTAATTTTTTTTTTTAAATAAAAAAAAATAATTAGTAAAGAAGAAGAAATGAAAATTTTCACAAATTTTTTTTGGAAAACTAACATTGTTTAAATTTTTCTTTCTTCATATATCGTAGTTTCATAAGTAATAATTTTACCTCATGTCAAATTAAGGTTAAACTAATCTTAAATTCATTTAAATTTATAAAATAAAACATAAACAAAAGATACTTTCATTCTCATTAAATAATAAAAATTTTATTTCTATAAAGTCATTATTTTTTAAACATTTTGTGTTTTCACTTACAAATAGAAGACACACTATGACGTGACGATAAATACAATTATTATCTAATAAAATTAATGTTAAATAATTTATATTGTTATTCTGAAATTCAAAACTTATTGTTTATTGGTTTAGTATTCATGCTAATGACCAATGACATATGTAAATTAACATCTATAAATAGTTTTTTTTGGTTAGTTTTCCTCTCTGGTTAGTGACGAGAAAAATTTTAAAAAGTTTTAGATATATAATACATGTAAATGTTTGTTTTCTTAAAGTAATTTTACTATTTCGTTATTGAAAAGAAAATTAATATTCCCTCTGTTCTTTATAAATATATCGTATATGTTTTAGAGTTTTCACACATATTAAAAAATAACTAATAATTCATTATAAATATATTATTTTTTACATAAAGCATTTTTTTTATAATCAATAACAATTTAGTAAATTCAGTTTTTCAATTAATAATATCTTGGAGTCTACAAAAAGTGTATGTAAAAGGTAGAACATCATTCTTTGTGTAAAAGTATAAAATATCAATTTATAAGGAACATGGAGAATATTTTTTAGCACGTGTTGAAATCTAATCGATAAACTTGACACATAATCGCGATAATGTGAATTAGTATTTTTGAAAAACCAAGCTTTATGTAGTAAAACGTTTTTTAATTTATATATATTTTTTGTAGTAGATTTATAATATGTCTTTATTGATATTAAAATGCTAAGCATTGGACCACCAATTAGCATCAATTTAACATATTTTCTTATTTAAAATTGATAAAGTCAACTTATCCTCTATAATATACACATAATATACATTAACAAGATCACTATAAATTCATCAATATAGTTACAAAAAAAAAAAAAACTAAACTAAATCCTCCTAAATATATGGAATTATGAAAGAAAAAAAAAAGAATATATGACTACACAGAAAAAAAAACTGTCGGAAAAAAAAATGAAGAAAATAAAAAATGGTGCTTCTGTTCCTATTGAATGTGTCCACCTCCAAACCAAACCCACCACTCCTGTTCGGTCTTTCTTCTTCTTCTTCAACTCCAAAACAATCTATTCCTTTATCATCTTCTACCTTTTTGTTTGTTTAGTCTTTTGGTTCTCCCAATCACCAAACCTGACAAACCCATCTCCTCCTCCGTTTCCTCCACTCTCCGTCGCTCCCCTTGGTGGGGATGCCAATTTGTCACCGCCGGAATCTTCTTCTTCTCCGGCGGCGAACTCCTCCTCCGCCTCCGATCATTCTCATTCCATGATTTCTTCTAGAGATCCCGATGCTCTCTTCAGCGGTGGTGGAATCAGGTTTCTAAAAATTGAATCTTTCTATCGATTTTCTCAATTTAGGATCTTTTTGATATGTTGATTTGGTCTTCTTCCTTTCTCCGGTGTTGTAGCTTTTTAGCAGGAGTTAGAACTGTAAAGTTTAGTTATGGATACTCTAGTCTTAAGGGTAAAAGAGCAACAATGGAGGATTACTTCGAAACTAGAATCTCTGATGTTAATGGACAAATGGTTGCTTTCTTTGGTGTCTTCGATGGTACATTTTTTCTAACACATTTTTACTCTTAATCAAAGTGTTATCATTTGATTGTTACTGAAGTGTTTTTTTGTTTGTTTGTTTGTTTTATTAGGTCATGGTGGAGCGAGAACTGCTGAATATCTTAAAAACAATCTTTTCAAGAATTTAGTTAGTCATGATGATTTTATCTCAGACACTAAGAAAGCTATTGGTATGAGATGAGATAAAGTTAGTAGCTTTTCATGGAAATTAGTTGTTTTGTTTTATCTTTCACTGAGATTTTTTTGTTGTGTTTTGATTTTTGTAGTTGAATGTTTTAAGCAGACGGATGAAGAGTATTTGATTGAAGAGAGAGGACAGCCGAAGAATGCTGGCTCGACTGCTTCAACTGCTTTGCTTGTAGGGGATAAGTTGATTGTTGCTAATGTTGGTGATTCTAGAGTTGTAGCGTCTAGAAATGGTTCAGGTTTGTTTGCTTTTGACTATGAAATAACTAAATTGATTAACCTCTCTTTTTAGCTTTTGTATATGTGATGCTCTTTGTTTGTTCTGTAGCTGTTCCACTCTCTAATGATCATAAACCTGATAGATCAGATGAGCGACAACGGATTGAAGATGCTGGTGGCTTTATTATCTGGGCGGGTAAAGTTTCTCCATTCCCTCTTCTTAGGTGTGCTTATATCATAATAATCTTAAAGAGTGTAGGTGCAATCAGTATTGTTGCTGCTTTTTTTAAGATAATTTTTGGTCTTGACATGAAGTTTAGAGATATGTGATATGCTGCATTGAAGTAATTATTGGTTTAGGTTGTTTAGTTAGTTATGAATCGTCCCTTTGAATACACCAGGAACATGGCGAGTTGGTGGAATTCTTGCTGTCTCTCGGGCATTTGGGGATAAGCAACTTAAGCCATATGTGATTGCAGAGCCAGAAATTCAGGTACTTAGATTGTTTACTCTCTTGTTGCATGGCCGTCAACTTCTCTATTTTCTGAGAATTTAGTATAAGGATCTTATATATGTTTTGTGCCACATTTGTGGTAAAGTCACAGAATGTGAATGCCCTTTATCTGATTGAAATGCGCTTGCGCTCGTACTCACACTCAGTATTCTTGTATCTTCTTAGGAGGAGGATATAAGCACGGTGGAGTTTATTGTTATTGCTAGTGATGGACTGTGGAATGTATTGTCAAACAAGGTTAGTTCCAAGATAAAACTATCTCAATCCATTTGCTTTACACTATGGTTAGTTTGGAAATTACACATTTACTTGATGGGACTTATTACGAAGGTTCTCTAGATTCATCAAAAACAAGGAATTGAGTACCTACTTAACCAGTAACCACACTCTCAAAACTGCTTTTTTTTTTCAGGATGCCGTGTCAATAGCACGAGACATTTCAGATGCGGAAACAGCAGCAAGAAAGCTTGTGCAAGAAGCCTACGCACGGGGTAGCTGCGACAATATCACTTGCATTGTTGTTCGATTCGAGGTTTCTTGATAATGAACCAAATTCATATTGTTCTTCTGCTGTGAATGTATCATCTTCAGCTGTTGCTTTTTCCTTCTATGTTCTGATTTTTTAGCCAAACAGCATTTTAATACAGTGACACATTTGGGTTGTATAATTGAAAAAGAAAGATATAATTATGAGACTCTATGCCTCCTAATTTTTAATACATCAACATGTAGTTTCAGCTACAAATTTGTCTCATCTGGTCTAAAGAAATGATATTTATTACCAAAAGGAGCTGAAACACGAGTTACTTCTAATAAGCCTTCAAGATAGCACTAGGGATCTTCTTATGTTTCTGCTTCTTTAGTCTCAGCATCTTCAATCTCTCCCTCTTCCTCCACACTGGAATCTTCTCCCTTTTTCATCTTCTTGGTTTCCAGGAATTCAAGGAGACCTTTAAGCGCGACATCAGCATTCTTACTCGCCATTAGCTGCTGCGTGACTTCGGCCGGAGTTGAACTCACTTCAAGGATGAGCTTCTCAATGGGATCAAACAGGACATGTTCATCAGTTTTGAGGTACAAAGCAACAAGCTTTTTGAACACAAAGGGCGTGCAATTGTCCATGAGAATGTGAACGTCCATTCTTCCCGGCCTCAGCAAAGCCGGGTCGAGCTTCTCCTTGTGATTCGTTGTGAAAATTATGATTTTTTCTTCTCCGCAGCTCGACCAAAGCCCATCAACAAAGTTCAATAGACCAGACAACGATATCTGTTCAAAGGAAAGAAGATTCATAAGGCTAAGAAACAGAGGTTTAATAAAAACAGAGGAATTTTCAACTTACCCCAACTTCAAACTTCTTCTTCCGTTTCTGCGGCTCTCCATCATCTTCTTCACCATCTTCTTTCTTTGTCTTGTTATGACGTCTACGAGAAGCATCAGCTCCACAATCAATATCTTCAATGAGAAGAATTGACCGGTTCTTGGTTGAGGTAAGAATCTCCCGCAGCTCACCATCATCTCTAACACTCTGAATCTGAAGATCATAGATATGGTACTTCATGTGATTAGCAATGGCAGCTACCATCGAGGATTTTCCAGTACCCGGTGGACCGTAAAGAAGATATCCACGTTTCCATGCGCGTCCAACACTCTTGAAGAAGTCTTTGCCTTTAGAGAAAGCATCAAGATCATCGATCAAAGTCTTCTTGAGCTCTGGCTCAACAGCTAGGGTCTCAAAGGTCGTGTGGTGCTCGAAAATGGCGGATTCCCATTTAGACCGGTCTTGGTTGTAAGTATAGATCTTGAGATTTTCGCGATGGCTCATTATCTTCTCTGCTGATTTGGCCAAGTAAGTGAAGTAATCCGTCATTATCTTCTCACGAAACTCCTTCTTACATGTCAGATGAAAGTACCTGAACACATCAAACATGTCAGAACAAACAGATTAAACAAGATTACAGTCTAAGAGATGAAGAAAACAGAGTGTTCTGTTACCGTTTCTCGGGTAGATACTTCTTAGTCTCAACAGAGTGAAGAGTCCACTCAAGATGAATCCCTTCGAACTCATCAATGATCTTTGTGTTTACAGGGATCCCTAGTTTTGGCTCAGCTGCTGGATTCTTGAGATTACTCGAACCCACAAGAAGTTTTCCGGTGGAAAGTCCGGCGAGACGAGTCGGTAAGTAAACTTCAGCCGCACGGAACGTCTGATTCTCAACAAACTCCCAACGTTGCTCGATCACAAAAGTGAAACTTGATTGAAAGTAAGAAGAGAAGATGTCCACAACTTTCATAGCTATGTACTCTCTGATTCTCTTAGGCACAATCTCGTTGAGGATTGTTCGAAAAAGCATCGTGATTGCGGAGAAAGATGTGTAAAGAGAGAAAACTGCAGATACAGAAGGGACCTGACTATAAAGATTCGCCATTTTTTCTTAAGTGAAGATGAAAGAAGATGATGAAAGAGTGAGAGAGTGTGTATGTGTTTATATAATGAAATTTTGGAGAGTGGTGAACAAGAAAGTTATAATTTTTAAATATTTAATTTTCAAAAAGTTTTGGTTTTTTATGATTTAATGCAAAAAAAAAGAATAAAGAAAGATTGAAAATTTCAGGGAAAGTGTAAGCAAACTTGGGTGGAAAGCTCCAAGCATGGATGAGAGGAAGTGGAAGACGTCATTTAAATCAAGGGAGATAAAGACAAGGTGAGTCACATTCACGCATACTTTAAGACGTACACAAGTTTGGACAATTAAACAATGTGATGAATGTATCTATACTCCCTTTTTAATAATTGTTTTAAAAACTAACTTTTCTATGGAGATATGCATAATGAAATTTATGTATGTAAGCAATTTTTTTTTTATAATTCGGGTGATCCGGTTCAACAAACACCATAAATTCTGAGTTAGATCGCAGAAACTTTTCTCTCTAGCTGGTTTCTCAGGTCAACGGACCATGAGATCTGACTAATCCGGAGGTCAGGGGGAACCATGTGAAAACTCCTGACATCCACACGTTTACGGGGTAGTTTCTAGGGCGGATCGAACTAAAAATTACACATTACAAAACTTCCTCATATCTCTCTACTACTAGACCACGCCCGTGTGGACAATATGTAAGCAAATTCACAATGAATGACGTAGCAGTAATAGTAGTACAAATGAGTAGGTTGTAGGCGTGCAGATTTATTATGATTTTGTGATAAATATATGGATTTTGGAGGTTTCCAAAAATAAATAAAGAATTATACACTATAGTAGTTTCTAGAGTTTGGAGATTACAAAATCTAAATGAATTAAGTTATGAGAAGAGAAACTATTTGCATCTATGTAAGTGGATATCAAAATATATACAATGAGTATTCACATTACCTAAATATGTGAATCTAATGGTTTATACTACTATTATTACTGTTTTACACTTAGATTAAACCAATATAATGTATGCTGTTAAAGTAAAAAAAAAAAACATCAATGAAATGAGATTTCAATTTACACCGTTTTAACTAAATGAGTTGTGTAGTGTATCAGCGTGACTGAGCGTAATCTAATACGGGTAGACACTAGACAACAAAACAACTGGCATGTACGTGCTAAGAAAACAAAATTGGCAATAAATGTACGCAAATTATTACACGCAAGGAAAATAAGTGGAAGCTGACATGTATATGAAACTGATGTACATACAACAAAGGAGACTGGTCGGTCTTATTCAAAGAAAAGAAAAAAGGAAAAATAAAATAAACGTAAAAGGACTTATTGGCTAAGGAAGAAAAGATTCTGAATGGAGGGTCGTAATTTGTTTGGTTCTTGTTTTTAATTTTAATATTTTGAAAGACCAATGTTTGGAGTCTTGCACATGCCAAATCAATTAAATAATGCAAAGTTAGAATTGAAAAGCAACGAAAGTTATAAAACCCGACCCAGATTGGTCGGTCGGACCAGTATATCCCTTTCTCGTTCACTAATTTTGGTCTTGTTTTATAGCTAAAACTATCGAATTGGTAATATTTGATAAAAAGAGCTCATCAAATATTCATTCATAACCGGTGACTCGATCGGATAGTTATTCAAATAATTACTTTCACTTTTTTTTTTTAATTTTAAAACTTCTTATCAGCACCTTTATAGTTTGGTTTTGACCATTTAGGAATATATAATAGAGTTTTTCTTAACTTTTTTTTTTTTTTTTTAATTTCCAACATACATCAATATTTTTGTATAGAATTTTGTAACCACAAAAAAGAAGAACTAAAGAAGCAACTACGAGATGTTAATATCTCCAACCCATTTCAGAAAACAAATTCTTCTTTCCGAAGGCAACCATTGCCAAAGCAATTTGAGAAGTTATAACCAAATGATGTTATATCATTACTAAACCACAAAAGAATCTGTTTTTGTGGAGATCACCAATTCTTCTTATAAAACCACATCTTTAACCCATCTTATTAGAGCATTTCCAAACGAATAGATTTAGTAATCCAAAAGATATTTCAATTTGCTTTCCCAGTGGGTTTAAAAACATTGGAAACAACGTTAGGCATATAGTATAACATTAATCTAGTCAAAACAATTTGTGACGTCTTTTATTATTAGTGCTAAGTGTGGTTTATCTTAAATTAATGAATACTCTACGATTAAAGCTTTTATTAGTTGGACAAAAGCGTTAACGTCGATGCTTATATAACCATTGAAACGTGTTGCACCTTCCGCGGCCAAGAGGAAAAAGGAGTTCTTAGATAAAATCATAGCGTTTGTTTAAAATTATTTAAAAATGAAGTATATTCAGATCCACGACATTTTGACTAATGATATTGGGGTCCAGATATCGTATTCACGAAAATCATGAACACACGATGATATATGTTGGTGTAAGTGTCAATAGCTACGTCAACCGTAGTTTGTATCAATATAACACAACTGTTGTGAGAAAATAACCTTTTAAGTACAAAATTGCAAAACAGCGTGGTTACAGCCTGGTTATGGCATGAAGTACCAATGTACCAGTGTGATTAATTACAGCCTGTTAGAGAGGCTGAGAAACCAAATTCTAGTTGTAGGTGGAAGAAAAAATTAAATGGAAGTCTGGGTTACAAATTTGCAAAACAGCCATGGCTACAATTGTTGCTAGCTATCCCTTTAAAACCGTTGCTAATTTAGTTAAAAATGAGATAATTAACAATTGTTAAAAAGTCGTTAATCATTTAATCCTTTGTCACAACTAATATTCATCGTAATTCCGTCAAAATTTAAGGATGCAATGGAAGTTGACTTATAACATTGTTACTTAACATCAAAGATATGTCAATACTATTTACGACGAATTTTAGACGATTTTTGGCTATCACTATTTTAGCAAGAAATTCCTAACAAAAATTAGATTGTAAATTAGTCATAGATTTTCGTGGGCGATTTAGCAATGAGTCAAAAACGTGACAATTTAAAGATAGTTTTTGTTGTCGAATACCATTGCTATTACTTTGAGTTGAAAATTAATCAAGAAACAACGTTTGACAAAGTGTAACATTAATAAAGTCAAAAGAATATGTGACTTCTTTTATTAATTGTGAGTGCTAAGTTTGGTTAATCTAGAAAGTAAAATATACTTTTCTATTTAAGCTTTGAGTTGGACAAAAGCGTTAAGTAATGACGAACATGATGCTTTTGAACCATTGAAAAACTTGTTGAATCTTCCGCAGTCAAGAGTAAAAAGTAGTAGGAATGTCAAATTGTAGTTTTTCGTAAATAATTATATAAAAATCATGAACACAGTAATTATTTTCATGGAGTGTCAGTAGCAATATAACACCATTGTTGTGAGCAAAAAAAAAAGACTTCATATATATACTACAAACAAAACTGTAAAATAGCGATAGCTATATTTGTCGTTATTCTTTAAACATGCCGTGCTAATTCAGTTAAATATAGAATAATGATTGTTTAAGATCTCTTGATACTCCACTTATTGCAACTAATATTCGTCTTAATGTTGTCGTACCTAAGTGTTGATGTTGGATTTATCACTAAAACCCCATCCATAAAAAAAACATGAAGAAAAAGATTTATTAACTAAGTGGCCTGAAGAAACCGTTCTCAACATGCTCTTTATTTCAGCCCATTGACTTAAACCTATCGAGCTGGAGAATCAGAGTGAGTCACGTGGAGTTATCGTAGGGGGAGCAACGAGGTCCGATATGGGGGAGATTTTAAAGGTGCACCAGGAGAAAGGGGAAGTTGCTGAGCTCTTGGCAGGAGTACAGAAGAGGAGTTAGCGACATAGAAGAGGACATCTGTTATTCTGCCTAGAGTGAAATTTCACTTAAAAGAAAAGTCATCATAAAACATCTCCAAAGATATTTCTATTGCACTTATTCATTCACTTCCTATATGCAAAAATAATGACTATTGTATTTCCCCTGCCAACCAACCAACCAAATCCCATCTTACAAAGGATAATGGAGATAAATAACAAAGTAGCTGAAATTAGAGGGGTCGTGTTTGATCTTAACATCGTGCAATGCCTTTCGAAACAATAAAGGGGTCGTGTTTGACAGGCAAAGCGAGCTCACTGATAACCTACAGACTAATGTTATATCTTAAACTTGTGAATATCTCATTATCTAGGGTAAATCCGAAAGATACACACACATATGTTAGTGAAAGTAATGTTGTGTCTGTATTCTGCCCAGCTGACTCCAGCTTCCTTATCTTCTCTGTTCTCTACAATTGCCTTATGCTCACGCTGTGCTACATCATCTATGACTCTTATCAACTCCATCCATATAACTTGTTCTTAAGATGATAGCCAAAGTTAAGCTATATATTAATGTTGGATATGAATTTCACGGCCAAAGCAGTACCACCAGAGTTACCTTCTCTCGTGGCGAATGCAAGAACGAAGATGAGGTTTATAGTCGATTCTTAGTAAAAAAATGCTACCGGTTTGCTCCAGTTCTTCTAGCATCGTGTGCTCCAGTTCTTCTAGCATCGTGTTGAGGAAGTCTTCTTCCTTCTCTCTCGACTCTTTCCTCCTTCTGAGAACGTCGATCGCTTCTCCGCGTGACTGAATACAAACAACAAGCAATTAGTATAGAAAACATGTGCTACCTAAAATGACTAATATAGAAATCTCAGAGACACTAAAAAGGAATTAAATATTGTAAGTCACCTTGCGGACTTTGATGAGAGCTTTCCAAGTGGAGAGACGAATGAAGGACTGGAACCAATCAAGAGAGAAGACGTTGAGATTATCTGTATGCTTTGATTGCGTCTCTGGTTTGAGTTTACTTATCAGCTTTGGTGTCATGTATGCTACTACCAACTGCAATTAAGGAAGAGTTTATTTATAGATTCAAGCTGAAATTGGTCAACAGACAAAATGAAGATTTGTAAACTTATGTTTTCAACTTCTTTACGAACATCAAAGCTCCCCTGGCTAGCCTTTAATCTAAAATGGCCGCGGATCGCTTTCTCCATGTTTCCTTTCATTGTTTGCTTCAAACCCTCAGCGCCAATAATTTGCATTAAGATCTTTTGTAGGTACTTGAAGATGAACACTTCCTTCAAGAACAAATTATCTTTTCCAAATACCTTGACAAATATGTCCGGATAGCCTAGCTCAAAAGAGGTGTTCTCTTGCCGAAAAATCTGGATGTTTACATCTGGATCCGTCGAAACCACGGTCTTGGAACCGAAAATGTTTGTCTGAAACAACGGTCCATACCTGGAAAGATTCATACAAAAAACTTACCATATATATACAACATTCTTCCCGTCTTTAAAAAATAATACATATAAATCTAAAAACATAAGAAAGAAAAATCACAATATTGAAATCTAACCTTAACATCCTCTTCTTTACAAAGGTTGGGATATCCACAAGGTTTAAAGAAATCAACAGTCTCTCCAATGATTGGAAAACCCATTGATCCCGGTGGTAACTTGCCATTGAACTTAGGGTTTGACCATCGGTAAAGCCAGTGGCTGATCCTTACAACCACTAATGCTATAATCAACATTGCAAGTTGCAACGTTCCACATTGAAGTTATCATAGGCTGCCTCTCGGCTGTGTTGACAGATACAATTCTTATCGGGGTTATAGTGTTGTAGAGATCAACTACTAAATCTTTAGTCACGTTTTATATATCGTAATAAATTGCAAGTTCTACAATGATAAGAAACTTTAAAAGCAAAGCTTTAAATGTGCACAGAGCCTTCAATTCATACCAATTATTTTATCTCTCACAAAGCAGAGCTTTAAAAGTGCACATAGCCAACAAAAGGGTCTGTAAAGAAATTTATATTTATGCAAATTTAAACTAAAAAAAAAATTCTATAGCTCGTAACCCTATAATTACTTCATAGACAAGCATTAAATATATGTTAAGTAAAAACTCAACACAAAACTATTATTACTCTTATCTTTAGAAAACTCTTATATACAAACTCGTTCATATGTATACAAAGATTGGAAATATATGTTAAAGAGTCTATCATCTAACATACACATTCTACACAAATATAAACAAATAAAGTATACTCGTATGAGTTATCGAAAAATTAGATACGTAAGCTCACAGAATATATATATCAAAAACACACATATATATATATATATATACACACATATTAGATATGTGTATCAGTGCAATAAAACTAAAGATGCTTATCATATATTTGTACAACTAGTTAAAGATGCTTCTACATTGTAACTTAGTGGTGATGATAAGATGCAAATGTGATCAAGTTGTTACAGACGCAGAGCTTGAGTATAATATGTGAGAGTGCCCGAGAGTAAACATGTTCCTATAGGTTGGATAATGTAGCATCACACTCATTTTGTACACTCCTCTCATTTCCTGCAAATTCACATATAAGATAAAATAAAATGTTTTAGTTTCAATGTAGGGAGTTCTATTAAAAAAAAATTTGGATTATAGTCATCTCTTGTGGGAAATCTCTGTTATTCATCTAAACCGGTAAAATGTCTGTAACATTCCAGACCTAAACCGCCAAACCCGACCCATTTGTTTTGTGAAAAGCAAACCCTTAACATATGAAAAGCCCTAAAACCTAGAAAAGCCCATTAAGCTTACCAAACCCATTAAAACTAAACATTAAACCTAGATTAATGAGGAGATATAAATAAGGATTCTAGGGTTTTCTCCTTATAATTTTGTGCCTCCTAAACCTAGAGAAGGAGAAGGAGAGCTCGTGGGAGAGAAAGAAAAGAAGGAGCCGCCGATGAGATCAAAGACAGATCTGACCAGTCTTGGGAGATGATGCAATGGAAGGGCAAGCGGACTCTGTTGTGCACGAAACTTGGTAAGTATGTTCCCAACCCATAGATCTAGGTACCCGTAGAAGAGTTTTGCAATTATTTCATTGGTTTAAGAGTTATACCCGTTTTTCTGAACCTCTTCTGCGTAGTTCGAATCTAAATCTAGTCTGACTAGTTGTGTTGTTTGGTTCCCCCAAACAAGGTTCTTTTGGGATGACATTTTGTAGAGGTGTTGAGGACTCTTAAAGATAGCCATTGGTGAAAGGGGAACTCATTTGAGAGTAGGAATCTCAGTGGGCGAGCCATTGAAGTTGGGGTAGCGAATCTATCACGAAAAGGAGTGTTTTCTTCTTCATCTTAAGGCCAAGGTGAGGACGTGACTTGTAGATCTATAGTTTCATTGGGTTACTGTGTTTGTATTGTGTAGATCTAGTTTAGTGAATGATATGTGCTGATCGAGACTATGTGTTATAGGAGGGGCTCTGATTGTGGTTTTAGTATTTCAATAAAAGACTTTTTCTTTTGAAGGTTATGATTTGAAATTAGTATTTCAGTTAATTCCATTAAAGTTTCTAAGATGCATTTATTGAGATTATTTTCAAAAACATTTAATAAGCATTTACTGAATGAAGTCCTAAGATTTTCCACGTGTTATTTTGTAAAATAAAATAAAATTTCTTAGTTTCAATATAGGGAGTTCTATTAAAAAAAATGGATTATATTCACCTCTTGTGAGAGATCCCAGTTATCCATCTGAACTGGTAAAAAAGGTTTCTCTCCATCTGACCACCCATAACTAGACCCATCAGTGCTTGTCCTTTATTCACCACATTTCTCTTGTTTTCCTCTAAAGGAGTATATTTGTTGTTGGGGAAAGAGAGATAACTCTTTATTCAACTTCTTTACGAACATCAAACCTCCCCTGGCTAGCCTTCAATCTAAAATGGTCGCGAATTGCTTTTTCCATGTTTCCTATAATTGTTTGCTTCAAACCCTTGGTGCCAATAATTTGCATAGTGATTTTTTGTAGGTATTAGAAGATGAATACTTCCTTCTTCCAAATACCATGTGTACCCCAAATCCACCCGCCAAACCCGACCCGTTTGTTTCAAGGAAGAAACCTAAACGTAGAAAAAGTCATAAAACCTAGAAAGGCCCAGTAAGCTCACCAAGCCCATTAAGCCTAAACCTTAATCCTAGATTAATGAGGAGGTATAAATAAGGATCCTAGGGTTTTCTTCTTATAATTTTGTGCCTTCTAAACCTAGAAAGGGAGAAAGAGAGCTCGCGGGAGAGAAAGAGAAGAAGAAGCCGCCGGTGAGATCAAAGACATATATGACCAGTCTTGGGAGATGATGCAAATGGAGGGGCAAGCAGACTCCGTTGTGCATGAAAATTGGTGAGTATGTTCCCAACCCATAGATCTAGATCTCCATAAAATATTTTGCAATCTCTTCCTTAGTTTAAGAGTTATGCCCGTTTTTCTGAACCCCTTCTGCATAGTGCGAATCTGAATTTGGTCTGACTAGTTGTGTTGCTTGGTTCCCAAACAAGGTCCGTTTGGGGTGAGGCTTTGCAGATGTGTTGTGGACTCTTAGAGCTAGCTGCTGGTGAATGAGAAACTCATTTAAGATTGGGAATCTCAGTGGTGAGTTAGTGAAATTGGAGCAGCGGATCTGTCGGGAAAGGGAGTGTTGTCTTCTTCATCTTGGGGCCAAGGTAAGGACGTGACTTGTGGATCTATAGTTGCTTTAGGTTACTATGCTTATATTGTGTAGATCTAGTAGCTAAGTGATATGTGTATTGATTGAGACTATGGGTGAGGGTGATAAGTATGAGACTATGTGCTGATTGTATGTTTGTGGGTGGTGGGAGAACCTAGAAATGTTGCTAGGTTGTTAAAAGATGGAGATGTGATAGGTTGATAGTGATGAGGTTAAGTTGAGATGAAAGGAAAGGATGAGAAGAGGCGATAGAGAATTAGCATGCAAATATAAGCAGGATAGGTATATTGCATGATTGTTTGTCGGAAAGCTCTTTGTCTTATGAGCTTGTTGAGAGGCCATTGATTTAAGACATTGTCTTAGACCAAATGAAAACCTTTCAAAAACAAGTATTGTACAATTGATTGTGGATAGTATAGAACTCAATAAGTAGATGTCCAAGGATATTCAACACCTTCTTGAGATCAGAAACTTCATCTGTCAAAGAAGTTTTATTATCCAAAGTTGAAGAAGCGACCATATCTCTCAGAATTAAAGAGTAAGATTCAATAGTTTGGGACACTGATGGTTGAGATTTTTGCTCATCTGCATTGATGGAAGTTGTTTCCTATCCTCTAGTTCTTCCAAGATTGAAGAATCTCTACTCGTGTGCTACTTTTTTTTTTTGGATGTAAAGTTAAACCTCTAAGCTCAGAGGAATCTATCAAACTAATTGCATCTTATAACAGAAAAAGACGACTCAGATTCATACCAGGAGAAGCTTTTGCATGTGGAGAAACAAAGAGATGAAAAACCGACAAATCAGTATGGACTTCTCCCAGTATTTTGACATAACCGGATTCCTGACGTGCTTACCCCTCGTGAGAAGGTTTTCAAGGCGTTGCGCCTTTTTGAAATGGTATTTGAAGAGCTAGACATAGATAAGGGAGCACACCATGCAACAAGTTAGACAAATCGATATACACACACTATATTCATGAGAGACGGAAAACAAATTAATAGTGAAAAGAGGGTTGGTGTAGTCTCTGGAGTTGAAGTTGGTGATGAATTTAAATACAAAGCACAACTATATTCTGAAAAAGTTGTGCTTTGTATTTGTATTCTACATTGTGCTTTGTATTTAAATTTATCACCAACTTCAACTCCAGGAACTACACCATTTTTCTTTTCACCTTTAACTTGTTTCCTGTCTCTTATGAAAATAGTTTGTGTATATTGATTTGTTTGATTTGTGGCACGGTGTGCTATCTTATCTCTGTCTAGCTCTTGAAATACCATTCTGAAAAGGTGAAACGCCTTGAGAACCTTCTCATTAGGGGTAAGCACGTCAAGAATCTGGTTATGTCAAATTACTAGAAGGAGTCCAGACTGATTTGTCTGTCTTTCATCTCTCTGTTTCTCCACATTCAAAAGCTTTCCGTGGGATGAATCCGAGTACCGTCTTTTTTTGCTCTGAGATGTAATCAGTTTAGTCGATGCTATGTTTTTTTCTTTGTTTTCATTTAATTCATCTCAAGATTTGAAAAGATTGCTCTACTTATCAACACACTTTGCTCCTTCACCTATCTATGGAAGAAAGATGTCAAAATAGCTTTTTAGAGGGTGGTGCAGCATCTTAGGATGTCGATGGTGCCCAAGTGATAGTGAAAACAAACGGAGAAGTTTGTTTGTTAGATCTCGGTCTAATTCAAACTAATAAAAAAATCTTTTCATCCTTGTAATCCTCTGCAATTAATGGGTTAAACCTTTCTTCAAGCCTACGAAACTCGGACTTGTACCTTTACTTACAAAAAGATGTAGAAAGAGGTACATGCATTTCGGTTTGAAAGACATTTGGATAAATCAACTGAAGGAAGTATTATGCTAGCTGAGCAAGAAATGGACTTGGATATGTCCCATTTAAAGACCAAATTATGGGATCAATGTTTATTTTTCCTTCACATGTTGCTTCATAGATGTCTTGGAGTTTTCTATCCATGTAGTTGAGCATTAACACCTTCAAAATCGGGATCAATGTTCTTGATATATGTCATGTGAGGGGCTGGTAAACCTGGTGACCCAACAAGTATTGTTTTCAAAGCTTGGTATTTGCTAAAGTTTGAGCCTCAACAGACTGTATGGCTAACTACTAAACAATTTGTTAGGATAATTGATAGTGATGAACTTGAATCCACATATAACTCGGCAAAAATCTCACTTATTAAGATTCCTCACACACATAGTTTAATATCCTTATTCTTATTGGCCATCATGAGCCAATTAGGTCTTTGTCATTCTCCTTACACCCATTGCTTCTCACTAGAAAAAATCATGATATATGTCAAAAAAGAGATTATGATATTGAGTATAGTGATTCGTCAGCCCAAAATTGGTTGATGATTTTGGAGACAATTTTGTGCTAGCGATTCACTCTCACAATATCATATTTTTTTACATATATCATGCTTCTTTCTAGTGAGAAGCAATGAATGTAGAAAGGAAGACAAATCCTTATAACTTGGCTCAGAAATGGCCAATACGCATCAAAATATGGAAACATGTATGTGAGGAATCTAAAGAAGGGAGATCTTTGCAGAGTTATATTTGGATGCAAGTTCAACACTACCAAAGAGTGTTATGCTTAAAATTTTTGGTTAGTTAGCTATGTTATCTACATAATATTTTGAGGCTAAAACTTTAAATGAAGACCATGCATGCATGTTTTAATAAGATAGTTGTTTATGACCAGGTTTACCATCCCCTCACATGCCATATATCAAGAAAACTGATACCGGTTTGACGTTGTTATTATTCAACTACAGTGATATAACACTTTACGACATATGTGAAGCTGCAAGTGAAGAAAATCTGAACATTAATCCCACAGCTTGGATTATGAATGGGACATATCCAAGTCCATATTCTGCTCAGGTATCTTTAATTAATTCACCCAAATGGCCTCCAAACCGGACTAACTACTCCTTTAGTTGATTCACCCAAATGGCTTTCAAACCGGAATATATCTCTTTTTTGCATATTTCTTTCACAAGTATGGGTACGATTCTGAGTACGGAGCTGTTGCTTGAAGAAAAGTTCAGCCCAATAGTGACAGAGAATTACTAGATGTTTTGGTTTGAACTAGGCCGAGGTCAGGTAAACAAATTGCTCCATTTGGTTTCACCATCACCATTGACATCCAAAGATGCTGCACCACCCTCTAGAAAGACTATTTAGGTATCTTCTATTGCAGAGACGGGTGAAGGAGCAATATATGTTATAAGAGCAATCTTTTTAAATCTTCAGATGATTCAAGAGAAAACAAAGAAACATACTCAAAAGAAGTTACATGCGGTTTGAGAGTAGTTAATCTTGGAAGAACTAGAGGACGAGAACCAGTTCCCATGCAGATGAGCAAAGATCTCAACCACCATTGTCCCAATTTGGTGCCTCTTACTTGTGAGTTTTGAAAAACATGACCGCTTCTTCAACTCTTGGAAATAAAACTTCTTTGACAAATCAAGTTTCATCTCAAGCAAGTAAAAGTTTTGATAATACTTGCACTTATGCTACTTGAGTGTTAACTTTTCGCCAAAGTAGCAGATTCAGAGAAATAAATTATATATATATATATATATATATATTGATTTTACAGTAGAGCTATATGGATTTGTATATTTTACAGGTCTCGTTAGGATTGCCTTTTATTTTTGAAGCATACCAAATTATGATCCAACAAATTCAAATTAAGATAGATAAACTGGTGTACCTTTATGTATGCAAGCTAAGTATTTAATCTAAGTGGCAAGAGATAATGTCTTCTAGATCTTTAATTTATGTACTACAATAATTAACAAAAAAATATTATATATGCATTTCAAACCTATTAATCAAAAATCTGAAAATCTAATATTTTCGCGTGAAATACCGTTAACCTTTATTCTTATGTAAACAAGGGAATTTGAAAAATAAAGTCACATAAATGCAGTATAACAACAACACGAAACATATTTAACATCCCAAATAAATAATTCCTTTTTCAAAAAATGCTATTATTTAATTTGAGGGCAATTCCATGTTTATATTTTGCGCAAAAATATTAGATTTAAAAGTTTATTATCAATAGATTTGAAATTATATAAGACCAGAAATTTTTTGATACTGTAATGAATAAAAAATTAGAAATTATACTTCCATCAATAATCAAGATCATCTAACTATATATACCTAGATAAGGGCCCGTGTAAATACGCGGGTGTAAGAATAAATGTAAATTTTAATTGATGATATTTGAATTCTGAGTTGTAAACCACATATTTCTTGTAATTTTTAACTGGATTTCAACTTTACACATTCTATTTTATCATAATAAAACAGATTTTAATTCTATGTACTCCATCTTAATAGATTAAAACTTAAAAATTTTATATTAAAAATAATATATGCATCATATCAATTCTATATCTTAGTTATTATTTAAAATTTTTAAAAAACTGAACAAAACTTAATTAATAAAAACAAAAAAGTAAAAAATTAACAAAACATAATTAGTGAAAAACCAACGTTATTATAAATATAATATTTTATATACCTTAATCCCATAAGTAACGATTTTACCTCATGTCAAATTAATTTTAAATTAGTTAAAATTTATATTAAAAAAATGAATAAAGATAAACTAACATTCTCATCAAGTAATCAAAAGTTCTTTTCAATAAGCTCATTCTTTTTTGAACTTTTTTTATGTTTCCGCTTATGACTACATTTATAAATTTTAAGTAAAACTATATTAATTTTCTTATCAAGATATCAAAATTTTTTTCTTATAAGCTCATTACTTTTTGAAGTTTTTTTATGTTTCACTTATGAATAATGGAAACTATATTACAACGATAAATATTATTGTTATGCGATTAAATTAATATTAAATAAGGTATATTATTATTTTGAACTTCAACATTCATTGTTTCTTGGTCAATATACATGCTAAATAAATTTTGAAAATTGATACATGTGAAAATCTAATTGGCCGATAATACAAGTAAAGTTAGCATATGTAAATTTTTTTTTTGGTTAGTTTTCACCTTTTATTTTTCATATTTTTATGTTTTTACTTATGTTACGAATAAAAGATACTATATTACAATAATAAATACAATTGTATTCAATTAAATTAATGTTAAATAATTTATAATGTTATTTTGAATTACAACATTCATTGTTTATTAATTAATATCCATGCTAAATAAATTAAAATAAATTTGATACATGTTAAAGTCTAATTGACCAATAACACATGTAAAATTGGCATATGTAAATATCTTTTTTCTTTCTTTTTGGTGGTTTTCATTTTTGGTTAACTAAAAGAAAATATTTTTTTTAGAATATGTAACTATGTTTTTTAATTAGTTTTCCTAGTTCGTTAAGAAAACATTTAATTTTTTGACACATGTCTACACATGATCTATAGATTTGACACGTGTCTTAATAAATTTTAATTTTATGCACTTTATCTTAATGGATTATAGCTAAAATTTTCATATCAAAAATAACATGAAAATCATATCAAATCTCTATATTATTTATTAATAAAAAAAATAAAAATTGGCAAACCTTTTTAATAAACGTTTTCTGTTTGTTTTGTTAGTTTTTCTTTTCGCTTAAGAAAAAGTAAAGCTAAAAACAATTAATATACACATGTAGACTAATATTTGTATATATATATATATATAATTAGTTTCCTAATATTATTAAGGAAAACAAAATTAAAATTTTTGACGTGTCGAAATCTAATCGATAGACATGACACATGTTGCTATCATGTTAATAAGATATATTCAGGAGTTATCTTAGGGTTTTGTAATATAACATCTAATAGATCATCATGTTAAACCCATATAAATTCAGGTAAGTTCTTTATCCTAAACGCACTAAGAGAAGATGTTGGAAAAAACAAAATTTACCTTGGCCATCGATTTAGAGGTATGATGAATAGCATGAGCGACGAAAGACTTATGGGCTTTCTGATCCTTCCTATGAAAGATGAGACAGACGTGTCTTTTCAAGTCTTCCGATCGATTTTGATTGAACATGTGTGTGCTTACAGTTTCTTTGGTGGACGACTTCAGTCTCGATAAGATCATTAGAGTTGTTGATCCAATCATCGGTATTTGGCCCATGACAAGGACACTTTTGCCTCTTGCATCTGATGTACGCTAAAGAAGGAGATGGATTCTTTTGTAAAGATGAGTGACACGAAGAAAAAAAAAAGACAACTTTTGATTTGAGATTCTTCACATATAAGTGAATGGAGCTTTATGTGGGGTTGTTTTTGTCAAAATCAAAACCATAATATAAAACAATTTCCTTTTAAATTTTTATTTAAACAATTTAAGTTTTCTTTTCTCTTACAGTCAACAAATGAAAAATAAATTAATACTTTCCTTATTGACTAACATAATATTTTTCCAAGTATTTTTTTTTTAATTTAGACCATTTCATTAATATATTTTTTCTTTTGCAACATATTTTTTAATCTAAAAAAATGTGTCTATGTGTTTTTTTTTGTTTTTTTGTCGTCTATGACATCATCATTAGTGATATTTGATTTAGTTCTATTGTGATGATATACAACTATCTGCAACATATGCAATTATGATGAACCGTTCCCACGAACAATAATTTCACGGCACAGCTCTCTCCGCAACACGCTGATCTACAACTGACGCTTCTGCATGTACGACATCACCATGATGGACATGTTCTCCCTGTAACACACAAGACCACGACGAGCAGTTCTGCATGCGGCACTCTTGACCTAACTATAAGCTTTTCACCATTAATCTACACCATATTTTTTAATTTAAAATATGTGTCTATGTCTATACTTCAAATTTTTTTATGATGTGATTACATGTAAAAAGCTTTCCTGTTACGTTAAATAAATATTTGAAAGAAAACTTGAAAATAATTATGATGTAATCAACATAAATTTTTATTATTTTGAAATGTACCAGAACAACAACATTATGTAAGGATGTCTATACCTTAGGCATGATTTTGAAGATAAAATAAATTGCAGATATCAAACCATCAGACAAACACCGGAAACATTAATAACTTGAATGTTGAAACCATATAATTTGCAAACTAATAATTAAAGTTCTACTTCTTATAGATAGATTCAAATCAAATATCATTTGAAGCATTCGCTACTAAGCTCCTCGCTACCTTTTGGAAGTTCCTTTAGCTTGGAAATTGCCTCTTCTATCTCTGTCTTCTTCTTTGTAGGAAACGCTGATGTCTTGATCATCTTCTTTAGTACTGTCTTTTGCATCACCAAACGCGAAGCTAGTGCAAATTCTTCTTTATTTGAACCGCTGAAATTGTGCATCCATACAGTATGCACGCGAAAATCAGCATTGGAAAACGATTCTGTCTTCTCCCCAAACTTATATTGTGCTGCATTGTTAGAAGATTTTCCTTCTTCCCTAAGAGGATTGTTATTCTATATATATAACAACTTAAATATTGTATCGGATCTTAATATAATAAACTGATTAAAGAGAACAATAATGATCAAAGCATCAAATTAAAATTGGAGCATGAAATGAACATACCTTAAATGATCTTTCAAAATCTATCATTTTTTCAGTCTACCCAACTAATATATTCCTTAACACCTTAACTTCTTGTGGATTCTTCAAATTTACACCCACAAATAAAGATGCAGGTCGTGTTACATAGTTTACAGGACACATCACCATCCCATTGCTTTCGTTATCTTGAGATTCAAATTTACAATTAACAAACATGTCAAACTAAATATTAATATAATTATTTTGTATATATCTAAGTGTAATATCTTGTACCTGAGCAGGACTTGAGATATTGATGCTGGTATGAGGAAAGAGTTGTCCTGCAACCCAATGATATATCATGGTTTTTACGGTTTTTAACCATGATATAAGTCCTGTTTTTAGAGTCTTTTTGGTGTTTTTGTGTCTCTATCGAGTCAATGTAGGTTCATGTACGTTTTGGACTCATTGGATGCATATGGGGATGATTGGAAGCATTTGGCATTCTGTAGCTGAAAAGAGCAAGTTGGAGATCACGATGGATGCTGGTGTCGATCGACACTGCCTCCTAGTGTCGCTCGACACCGGTCGCCACTACTTGTTGCACACGAGTTTTTAAAGACTTTTGAAGAATTACAGAATGACCCAGAAGTTTTCCCTAATTGCAAGACAAGTCCCTGACGTGTTTTAGAGTATAAATAGTTGTTTTTAGAGTTTTAGAACATATCATATCTTATCTTTTACTTTGGCAATTGGATTTTGAAAGTTGTTGGGAGAAACAGATCAGAACTCAGTGTAGAGAGAAGATTTCGAACTCCCTTTATTTCTATTCTAATGCAATTTATTCAGATTATGATTTGTGTTACATTGATTATGTCTGAGTAATTCACCTGTTAGATTTAGGGTTTTTCTAGGGATAGGATGAATTGTTGAATTGGATTTGCTCTGTTAGGGTTATCATATGGTTCTTCATTTAGGTTGAGATTTATGCTAGTTCTAGACTGATCACCTGGAATTTAGATCATAGGATAATTGGTAGACACGAAAGTGTTATTGGTTTCCTGAATTAAACCTTGATGAGCAAAATACCTATCTGCAAAGACATTTGATTTAGGAATTTTGTGAACATATCGAACTTGAATTTAATGCATGTTTTGATTGTTGAATTTGCAAAGAAATTTGGAATTCACTGTTATAGACATAGATAATCTCTGCAACGAAAGTTGATTGGTTTGAATTTTGTGTTTGAGTTCAAGAGCGGTCCTTAACCAACCCTGCATTGCATATCTATTTTACAATTCTGAATTCCTGAAGAATTTCCCTAAGTCTATCTTTTCCATATCTTTAAACCACAACATTTACTTTTAATTGCTTGTTTTACATTTTGTCATTCATTATTTAGCTAAAACCTGAATTATTAATCTATTGTGTGAACAACAGTCTCTGTGGATTCGACCCCTAAGTACTGCATCGATCTCTTAATTTGAGAGAGTAAGGTCTAGGGATAATTTGAGCATATCACCCAATAATTTCTATCAAAAGGGAGTCTAGGAATTTCGAGAACGATATTATATATCAATCTCACATAAGATATATTCAATGGAGATTATATCAAGACGAGTTGCACACACTTCAATGCCATCAATTTGGTTGCATGTCATGAACAAGACCCTCAAATTTTCGTGATCAATCTTCAAATGACCACTTGGGTTGTTGAAAAAGATTTGTAGGATAAGAACTTCAAGGGAAGGGCAAAACGAGATGACTTTGTTGAAAACACCAACCTCACCAAAGATGTGGTGGAGCTCAAGGTACTTGACATTCTTACAATTGTTAAAGGCATACACATCCTGTAATATGTATTGATATAGTAAGAGTGTTTGAAGGTTTAGATGGTAGAATGTCTTTGGAGACAGCTTGAGCACATTGACATTAATTGTTGGTTTGAGGCGACCATTAATATTTCCAAAGATAAGATGTTTTTGGTGTTTTTTGTACTAGTCAGTAATTGGATCCAAGAAACAAGCATCTCGTCTTCCAATTAGTATGAGTAATTAAATATTATGCAAATCTCTAAATAACCATTGTGGTTGTTTATAACTTGAAAGTGCAAAAAAATAATTAAGTATTAAATAAGGACAAACAATTATAAAATGTTATGAATAATAATGTTATTATATGGATGCCCATTATATGGCTCATTAGTAAAATGTAGAAAGTTCTAAACCCTAATATTGTATCCTATATATATGTTGTATCTTATGAATAGATCAATAACAAGAGAGCAATTTTCTAATTTTTTTTGTTCATAAAACGTTATCAGCATGAAACCCTAACCGACTGAGCAATCAGAATCCTAAGTCATCAAGATAAGTTTTCTGTTCATATTTGTTTCTGTACGAATTATGCACGAATTATCTGTTATCAATTCTATATGTACTTTTTGTACGAATTATACACGGATTATTTGTTATCAATTCTGTCATTACTTTAGTACGATTTATGCACGAATCATCTGCTGTTAATATTGATATGTGTTTATGTGAACCCGATTTTCGCACGAATTATCTGAACCTGATTTTCGCACGAATTATCTTCTCCTGATTATTTCTTCATAGATCTGCTTCATCCGTGTTTTGCACAGAAAAGTTATTTGATTGATCATCGATTATAGCCCTCGTTTGGTTTTATTGTTATACACATGTTGGTCTAGTACTTAATATATTTGTGTTTCTTATTGATTTATTATGAATGACTAAATATTTCTTTTTTTTTTTGAAACGAAAGATTTGGTATGGACAACTAAGCAAATAATTTTTATCACGGACTTCATCTTCGTTTTGGATCTCTTACGATGACTTCTCTGATTGAAAGATAAGTACTCTTTCATACTTTTATAAACATAAAGATTTAATGCTTTTTTGAAAAAGTATTAGTAAAACTTTAATTGTTGGTGTGCCATTGGTTTAAATTTCGTTGGAAAATTTTGGATTTGAACATGAAAATTGTTTTACCCTAAAATTGCATGAATGCTTTGGTTAAAAGATCTGACTATTTTCAGTGATTGAATCGAATAATGTTTCATGGTTTAACCCTAATTTTGCACGAAATCGTTTTACCCGAATCTTACAAAACTTTATTTTATCCTATTTTAGTTCTGTAAAACCCAATTTTTGCACATACACGATATTTGCACATACATGATTTCAACCCGGAATTTACACAGAACAGTTTATTCTGATTTTTCATAAACATAATTTTGCATTAAAACTATATTGTTGTTTACTGATTGTTTGTTTTCAATGATATACGACATTATATACATACTTGTCAATTGAGCTCGTTTGGTGAAATAAATTGATTGATTGAGAACTTAGTTTAATGGCATGGTTGAGTTTGAATTATTTTATTGAATTATTTAGTCACTCACAATCACAAACCCGTATATCGCACGGATTATCTGAATTGTACTATACTAAAATTATAGAGATAATTAAGTGCTATGGTAAACCAGAAGTTTATCGATATTTGGCGTGACCGGTTAAGCCATTTTCGGTTATATATTGATGCGAAAGAAAAAAAATCAAAATTTTATGTGGCACAAGAAGATTCTTTTTAATACTACGACTTTCATCATCTCAATAGAATTTAGATATCAATTTTCTAGTATATGTATACAAAGGAATATTTGTGGACTGATCACCCACTTATGTACTTTTGTTATCACCTCATAACCTGATGTTACGAAGATACTTGGTTAATTGATAATGTTGATGAAATCGTCTCTCATCAAGCCAACATGTAATTATGAGTTCCCCCCATTATAAGCGGTTTTAGGTCTGAAACCAAAAATTTCTATTTGAAAATTGTTGATGTGTCATATACGTTAGCGTTACTCCACCACAACGCTTAGAGATGGAACCTCAGAAGAGGGGGAGAAGATAAATAGCTGGAGAAGAAAATTAGTTGAAATGAATTATCTTGATCCTCGTATTCAAAAATATGAAATAGAAGTCCAAAAGATAATTCATCTAGAAAATCAGTTGCAGGACGTATGAATTAACCAAACTAAGTGATAAAATCACATACTATCTGTGCTCCAATTAAATTAATGCCCTATAAGGATAAGATCAACTGTTAGTAAGTCTAAAGATTGTCTCATGAAGCGTGATAGATATTTGGTTCCAAAGATAAGTAACCTCGGAAAAGAAAAGAAGCATAAATTATTAATGGCACCGAGGAAGCAAGAAATATCTTTAGAAGAGAAAACATGAGAAAAAGGAGATTCAGACCTGAAAATGAAAACAGATCACAACACGTTGAGTCATGTCTAGGATAAAAGAGAACCAAAAGCAAATCGACGTTGTAAATATTTTGCATTCAGTGAAGCAGTTGATGATGATGTGATAAAATTGAGGATCATAAACCTCGGTTAATAGAAAATTTTTTATTGAAAAGTGTACATGGAAAGATGATTGGAGAATCATGGAAATAAAAATAGAGAAAACTATTTTGCACCAGTAGTCTATACACCTGAAAGTGTAAAACGAGTGGGAGATAAATGACTCTTTGTGCGAGAGGAAAATGTGGTGCATACAAAATTCTCACAAAGACGTGAAGTTAATATGATGTGGTGGATGCAATCAGTCTGACAATAGAAAGAGGACTTCTTTTACGTGTAATGATTGTAGTCACATCTTAACTATATAAGACACTGGATAATAACATTTGAATGAAAATCCCAGAAGGAATTAAACTGCATGAAGACTCATATCATAATGCATATCCTGAACATTACGCTTCTAGGTGAGAAATATGATTATGTGTGTGGTTGTACTCTTTTTCTCTTATCATGATTTTTATCCCATTGGGTTTTTCCATAAAAAGTTTTTAAGGAGACAACAAAGAACACGCGAATGATAGACATGTAAAGAGAAATATTGTGATTCCAATGATGAAAGACTATTATTTTTCAAAGTCTTTAATATTCATTGATGAGATCGTGAGAAACAAATACAATGATCAATATGAATCACCTACGAGACCAATGAACTGCAGAAAAATGGTGATGTACTTGTCCTACAAATTTTGTTCAACGGAAAACTTGGGGAACCTATTACCAAAGCGTTTTCAACTACTACTTTAAAGACGTTACTTCATCATATTGGATCGCGTCATTTCGAAAATTTCAAGTGATGTATTCATGAGGGGGAGTAAAGTGCGCTGCACTCTTTTTCCCTTAACCATAGTTTTTTCTACAGAGTTTTCCTGGTAAAGTTTTTAATGAGGCAGGAGATCATGCTTGTCTAGATTATTTTTCACTACAATAACAATATGTTGTCATTATATACACACACACTCTAATCTATTGATCATAAATTTGTTTTAAATATCTTTGACCAAAAAAATAAAGAGTGTTTTAGATGTCACAATGGTTCGCACGAAATACCGTTATATGCTAGTAAAAAAAAATTGGACATTTTCAAAACTATGTGAATTTTTTCCTAAAAAAAGCATTTATTTGGGCGTAATTTTTTTTTGTTTGTAACTACCATTAGTAAACGTTAAAAATTATGTTCTTGGATTATATTTTTGTCATATGTTACATGATACGTTTTGAGACGACCAAACCCGTATTTTTTTTTTAAACAGTTAATACCCCATAATATTAACTTCAATACACACAATCAAAACAATAAGACTCGATCTTATTAAACAACCGTCAAACAACACTATTCGCATTTAACAATACAATTAAGTTCAGCACACAACAGCAACAACAACAACACAACAACAACCTAATCCTAATCATCCCTTCCTCCTCGCCCTGATTCCACGATAACACTTTATCTTTACCTGCAACTCACAGAAACATAGAGATGCGTAAGTATTATCACAAATACTTAGTGAGGCGGTCCTCCCATCTACGAGTTATACACACAAGCAAGAGATAACAAACCGCTCACAACGCAAGCAAAACAACTAACAAGAACATACAACTCATGGATCGATTGATCCAACAGTGGATCGATCGATCCACTAGCAGGATCGATCAATCCACCCCTCATTCAATCGAACAGCAAAGAAAGGTCTTAGGATCGATCGATCCACCTCTGGATCGGTCGATCCACCTCTGGATTGGTCGATCCTGACCCTCTGCAACTCCGATCTCGACTTCAACCATGGCCTCACACGACCAACGATCACCCCTGGGTCTCAACCTTGTTTCCTACAACCAATTAGGCACCAACCCAACCCCAAACACCAAGAAAAACAAGCCACACAACCAAGAACAAACCACACACATCAAGGATTCGACAATTCTAACAAGAACAACCACCAAACCTCTCAATTGCTTAGATCAACTCATGGTTACGCACTCACCTTGCAAAACGAACGAAAAGAACGTAAGAACAGCACCAACGAAGCTGGAGAACTCCTCACCGCACTTCCACAACCGAACTTTTGCAACCCACCAAGCTTCAACAAGCTCAACCTTTCCACTTAAGAAACAACCAAGCTTTTCTCTTCGATCTCCCTCACACAACACCCAACAATCAAAAACTTTCACTCTTGATCTTCACACAAGCAACCACAATCGCCCCGGAAGAAGAAGGAAGAAGGAAAACACGATTTTTGAGGGGTTGGTGAGACCAAAGAGACATAAAAGGAAAGTTGCCGACAGTATTGGATCGATCGATCCACCTCTGGATCGGTCGATCTACACCTCCACTGTGCCAAATCGATCGATCCGACGCATGGATCAATCGGTCCACACAAGTTCGTAGATAGTTCGATCCACTACTGAATCGATCGATCCTCTCCTTCAGCCACACAGCGACAGAGCTATAGATCGACCGGCCAACTATGGATCGATCGATCCTTCACTACCTTCACCAGATCAATCGATCCGACGCATGGATCGATCGATCCACTCAAGTTTCTGATCAAACTTTGAGTTTTCGACCTTCGATCAATCCGCTTTCCGTTCCTGAGACACTTAGGATTGACCCCAAAGAGAGAGCATTTCCGACAACCTCAGAGAATCGAAACGCCAAGATACGATTCCTCTGTAACGGTCCGTCCAAAATTCCACTTTTCCGGAACACGGGCATTACACGTTTTATCTAGATTTTTTTTCTTCAATGGATTATCTATAATTTAATACATACAAATGTCTATGATTTCACATTCATATGTATTGTATAACATTTCTTCTAATTAGTTTCAAAAGGTTGTAGATATTCGATTTTTATTTATAATCCAAAATATATTTTTTTATCAAAAAGTGACTGAAAACTGTAAGACATAATATTGAGAGAAAAATAAAAAGAACCTAGGTCATCAATTGTTATACCTTGCTTTAATCCAGGAGAATCTATCACCTCTTGTTGTGATTAGGGGTGGGCATAATATCCGAACCCGAGAAACCGATCCGAATCCGACCCGAAAAACCCGAACGGAATCCGAATCCAAAATTTTAAAATAGCCGAACGGATCTTAAAACTGAAGACCCACAACCCGAACCCGATCCGAATCCGAAGCCAAACATATCCACAATATGAGTACATAGTAATAATATATTAGTACTATTTATATTTGTAATAAGCTAAGTGCCCAAAATATTCGGCTTTTCGGATATTTTGGATATTTTTTGTATTTAAACTAGTTTTGAGTAAATTTAGGTAAAATATACTTGAGCTTTTTAGATATTTTGGATATTTTGGAATATTTTGGATACAAATTTTTTGATATTTATGAATTTTGGATAATCCGAATCCGAACCCAAAATACTCGATCAGAACCCGAAATCTAGAAATACCCGAACAGGTCATATACCTCTAAATCCGAAAATCCAAAAATCCGAAATACTCAACCCAAATTCGAACAGATACCCGAATGCCCATCCATGTCACTTTTGAAAGTCACTTGGAGACTTGGAGTTGAACCAGTTTTACCCACAACAACAACAATTGTTTGGGGAAACAAAAAAAACTTGTCTTATCTCACATTATTTACTTGGGCTTTCGCAACATTATTGGGATTTGTTTGGGCCCATTTAGAATTAAGATGTGGTTAATAGTTAAAAATCTCAGAGAAACCAAGTCATCGTCACCGTCACCGTCTCCGTCGAAATCCCCATTACTTACAGTCGCCGCGAGCTCTTAATCTTCTTCTTACACTCTTTTGCCTGTTTTTTTTCTCTTCGCTACGACAAAAACATGGGATTACCAGATTTATCTGAAGACTTGTTGATAGAGATGGAAGTTGATGCTTTCAGAAGAATCTTCCCTCTTCGTTTCTTTGAGCGTCATCTCTTTGAATCTCTTCGACCTGATGCTAGACCACTTGGGAAAGCCAGAGACACCATTGTTAACCTTGGTAAAACAACTTGGATTGATCAAGTTAAGTCTGTGAAACATGTCACTTGATTGTATTTTCTCTTGTCTGTTATAGGACTTGTTTCAACCACTGATGGATCTGCTCTTGCCAAGATTGGTTCCACCGTAAGCCGTCTTATCGTTTTTGGTTAGATTCGCATAGTCACCAAAGTTACTGTGTTCCCATGTTCTTACATAGTTTCTTGTTTATAGACTATGTTTGCTGCTATTAGAATGGAAGTTATGACTCCTTCTACAGACTCACCAGACGAAGGATGCATAGGTTGTTTATTGCCTCGACTTTATTATATCCTCTTGTCTCGTTCTATGTGGTTTTGTTTTTCTTCTTTGGTGTTTCATTTTGTGACTGATTGATTCCTTTTGTTAGCTCTTGAGTTTCATATGCCTCCTATTTGTTCTCCGACTGTTCGTCCTGGAAGACCTGCCGACGCTACTCTCGTTATTTCAAAGCGTTTGTCTGATACGTATCAAAAGTCATTTTCTCATATGCTTCTATTATAATTATTAATTTCTTTTTTCTTTAATTTTAATCAGAAAATTGGTGAAAAACTAAAAATTTGAACGATTTCTATTATTTACCAACCCAACCAATTATAATTCGGATTACCCAGCTAAACATTCGGATTCTCCACCGAAACCGGATCTACACTTACTTTAACAAAAAAAAAATTCTCTCGATTCAAACCAACTAACCGAGAGAAACTAGAGAAACGCTCACCCACCATTTTCTCTATTTGTCGTTCTCCTCGAACGCAAATCCTCCAAAATCTCCTCCATTTTATCACAATCGTACCAATTCTCGTCGTATTCCTCATCCTCGGCAGTCAAACATTGGTGGGCATTGAAGGTAAATCCATTTTGTACCCAAATTACGGTTTGTAAATTTAGGGTTTAAATTCAAAATTTGAGAAGAAATCTCTAAATTTGTTTGTTTTCTTTTGTTAATCCAGTTATATCAATACCTTCTCATACTAGAAGCGGTATAAATTCGAAGAAGAGGAAGAAGAATCCTCCGAATTGAAAAATCTCCTCTTCCGCCAACTGAAAGTTCTCCTCCTCCACTACGTAGTCCTCCTCCGGCAGCAGCAACGGGTCCTCCGCCAGAAGCAACTGTTCCTCCTCTGCCAGCAGCAACTACTCCTTCTCCGCCGGCATCAACTGCTTCTCCTCCGCCGGCAGCAACCGCTCCTCCTCTGCCGGCAACAACCGTTCTTCCTCCGTCAGTAGTAACCGCTCTTCCTCTGCCAGTAGTAACCGCTCCTCCTCCGCCAGAAGAAACCGCTCCTCTTCCGCCAGCAAAGAGTCCTCCTCTTCCATCAGCAGATATCGAAGAAGATGATGAAGACATGTTCCCTCCTCCACCAATAGAAAACAAAGAACTTAGGTCTTCTCCATCGTATCCACATGTAATTAGAGTGAAATTGAGAAAAAGAATTAGGTTGATTTTGGGTTTTACAGGGACCGAGAATTGAGAAATTTGAATCAATTGTGTCTGGTACAACTAAGTGTGATTGGTACAACTAAGTGTGTTTGATACAAATAAGTGTGTTCGGTACAAATAAGTTTGTTTGGTACAACTAGAAATTTTCGTACTACTATTCATTACGGTTGTGTTTTGCAAGATACAGAGGAGGATACCCAATCGATACCACCTCTGATGTTTTACTTCAGCCAAACCGATTATACCAAGTGGTGTAAGTTGTCATCAAGGTCTGAGGAGAGCAAAACGATGAAAGACTTGGAAGAAATCCTTGGGGAAGGTGAGAAGAATTGGTTTCGCTTACACCCACAGTTTAAGCACATTTGGCACATGCGTAAGGAAGAGAACCACAAGTATACATGTATGTGGTTGTTGTTACTTCGCACGGTTTGTATGGACAAAGATATAGTTTGTTGGTTTGTGGTGAATGGCGTTCCCGTCCGGTATTCGCTTAGGGAACACGATCGTATCTATCCACAAAACTATCAGAATTTGGGGAGTGACGAGTTTGTGAAAAACATTTTGGAAATGTAGAAGTAGAAGAAGAAGAACAACAAGAAGAAAGACCAAAAAAAGTTGTGGTAAGAATCAAAGATGTGAGAGAAAAGCTACTTTCTATGGGAGCATGTGGAGACCGGTTAAAGATGGCAGTGCTCTCGTTCTTAAGCACGATCATTGCGCCTAAGAAAAATTATGGTACATCGATCCTTATGTACTTCAAATTGTGGATGATCTTTGGGCAACGTTTCCGTGGGAGAGATACACATTTGATGACAATACTACAAATATATTACATATGATGGATAATTTTAAGGGGCGTGTGAAGTTAACATGGGGTTTTCCGGGTTTTTTAACTCCTTTGGAGGTAAAATTTATTTGTGAAGGATTCCTAATTCGTTTGTGTTCTTGTGTAGATAATTGTTGTTTCTTATGATTTAATGTAACTTGTGTAGATATTGGCGTGTGAGTGCATTCCTAATTTGAAGAATAGATTCTGGGTTGATGTTGTAGGCGCAATAAAAAACTGTCCAAGGATGTGCAAACAAAAATGGAGAGATAGTCACATGAAAGGGTACACAATAGAAGATGTAAACGACGCCCTTGAAACTACAACGGTTAGCGATTTCTCTTTAACCTAAACTGTTTATCATAGTAATCTAAGGTAACCAATTTATTTAATTTTAGAAGTTTCTATATGCACAAGTAATTCATAGCATTTTGGAACCTGCATTGTCTGAGAAACCTCTTATGGCTCGTATCATGGAAGATGATGAGATACAATTGAGTGATCCAATTGCTGTGAGTTGGGAGCAGCGCCTATACATTAGAAAAGAAGATATGCTGGAAAGAGCTATATGATTCAGATGTGGCTTCTCGAGGACCAAATGTGACAGAGGAGCAACAAGAAGAGGAGCAGCAAGAAGATGAGATTATCCCGCCACAGTCTTCTAGACCTGTGAACAATCTTCAGTCGCTTGAAAAAAAAAACTGATGAGGGCAATTAATGCAGGGTTTAAAGAGCTCGATTAGAGGATTGATCAGCGGTTTGGTCTCTTGGACAGAAGGTTGAAAGATCTTGAACTTTGTGTGAACGATGCAATGAATAGATGTGAAGGGTTTAATTTTCAGGCTAGTGACGATTTGAGAGGATCTGATTTTGAGAATGAAGCAAATGTGGATGATCAGATGGAAACTTGTTTCGAAAGGGATGCATCAGTTGCTGATCAGTGGAAACTGGTTTTGAAAGGGATGCATCAGTGGCAGATGAGATGGAAACATGTTTTGAAAGGGATGCATCAGTGGCTAATGAGATGGAAGCTGGTTTTGAGAAGAATGCATCAGTGGCTCTTGAGATGGAAACTGGTTTTGAAAAGGATGCATAAGTGGCTGATGAGTAAGAAACTGGTTTTGAGAAGGATGCATCAGTGGCTGAGAAAGAAGATGAAGCAGCAGCAGAAAGAAGGGGTGCTGAGGTGGCTGATGAGATGGTTGATGAAGCATCAGCAGGAAAAGAAGCAGAAGGAAAATGTGATGAGGTGGCTGGTACAGAAGCAGCAGAAGGAAGAGGTGCTGAGATGGCTGCTGAAGACGAAGATGCAGAACAAGGGAAAAAAATACACCAAGGATGGATTTTGTTAAAGCGGAAGTCTTGTATTAAACCGATGAAGAGAGTAGGCCGACCTTCAAAGTACTGCAAGAGTCCGTTTACAATGGGAAAGAAGAAAAAGTGAACCTGCAAAACTCATATTTGTTTTTTCTTGGATAAACTAATGATTGATACTTTTGGTTGGTTTGTTGTTTGTTGGATGAAATTTTTTAGGTATAACTGAAAACTTTTAGGTACATCTGAGACCATTTTATAAAATGAATTATTGGAATTTTATTTAAAAAATGCATTAAAAATAAATTATTATGAATTATAATGAATTATAAGAGTAATTATAGTGAATTATAATGGACTATAAACGGATGAATCACGTGTTCGAATAATTAATAAAATATTGACAACTTTTTCAAGTAGTTGTACATGCATTAACATTGTTGTACTTTTGTACTTTAAACGTACCATTAGTAGTACCTTACATTATATTCATTTTTTGTAGTTGTACTTTTAATATTAGGTCATTAAATTACATTTACAACAATGGTCATATGATAATATGTGTAAAAACACTTGTTACATGTTTGACATAATTACTTGTTTAAAACTTACAAAGTAACCATCAAAGTATTATGAATGTTTCCTCTATGTAGGAACATAATACGTTAGTTAAATTTTACAAAAAAATAATAGAAATAAATGGATTTTTGTATGTTTGTATTCAGTAACATAGAAATAGATAGATTTTTTTACTTGTAATGTTCAAAGTTAAACGTAGTTGTATCATAGTTGTACCAGTTCCACTTAGTTGTACCACGAAAATCAAATTAATGAGATTTAAATTAAACTTAGTTGTACCATAGTTGTACTAGTTCCACTTAGTTGTACCACAAAAATCAAATTGAGAAAATTTAAGTTAAATTTATTTGTACCGCAGTTGTACATGTTCCTGTAAGTTGTACCACAAGAACACACGAGTAAGTTTACAACCTAAGACAAACAGTTACACCAACATATAAATTAACTTTGACTACTATCATTCTGAAAGTACTCATCGTCCAGTAGATTTTTGCTTCCTTCCTCGATGTTCCCCGACCAATAGAAACCTTGTTATCTGGGGTCTTCCTTTTTTCTTTTTACTGACATAAACCGGAGGAAAGACAAACTTATCGCGTACGTACTCTGGTACAACCCACTGAGATATATGAGGAACTGGATATATCGTCCGGTAATACGCCAATGACCACTGCTCCATCCAATAATATTTGAAACATAAATCTTGCAGTTGAATCTCATTACCTACATTCTTAGCTGCTTCCATGACAACAACTATAACATGGACACACATATATTTATCAATATCAAATAGCTTACCAGAGCAAGTTTGTTTTTCAGGTATACCAAATAACCAGCGTCGTCAACTCCAATCACATTTTATTCCAAAAAAAAGCTGTTTAGTTCATACACCGGTAACAACTTCGCTTCTACACATCTTGAGTGCAATTCGTTATCAACAAGAGGCACCATCATTTGCGAACTCGGTGCGTCTGCGGAAGTCTTTCTATGTTCGTTAAACCACTCAGCCAATTTCTCAATAATAGCATCAATCATTGATAAGAGCGATAATTTCCTTGCGTCTTTGAAAACACTATTAATAGATTCAACACAATTGTTGGTGTCTATGTTGTATCTTTCTCCAGGAAAATAAAATTTTGTCCATTTTTTTTCTTCAACATGATTATCAAGATATGCCGCTCGAGCCGGATACCTTGACCTAAAATCACCATACAGTTTCTTGAACTTAACCTTTGTATAAGACCTAGCGCATTGAATGAATCATGTTACAACAGTGTCTTTGTTGGTATTATTTCAGGCTCCTTTCACATTCTGAGCCAAATGTGATATAAAATAACCATGTTGAGACAACGGGTACACCTCACGTACCGAGTTGATAAGACTTTGATTTCTATCAGAAACGAACACAAGCTCAGGAGCATCCGGTACTACTGATTTCAACTTAGTGAAAAACCAACTCCAACTTGCATCTTTCTCATCATCAACTACACCAAAAGCAATATGAATAATGGTGATGATTAGGATCTTGAGCTGAAGCAACAATAAGCACTCCACCTTGTACAGTCTTAAGGTGAGTTCCATCCACATTGATCACTTTTCTCATAGCATAGAAGCCTTCAATGCAAGCTCCCAACACAAAAATAAGTAGTGAAAATTATTTTTTCATCTAATTCCACAAATGAAATAGTTCATGGATTCGCCATCTCCAATATGTACATATAGGAATACAACATCTTGTAACTTTTCTCAAGACTACTGCGAACATCACTAGCAGTTTCTTTTTTCCCTCTCCATGCGATGGAGTATGACACTTTAACACCAGCCCTTGATTGAACCAACGAGATGAGCTCTTTTGGAACTGGAGTCTTAAGCTTACATGGATAATCTTTACGCAAAAAGATGCTACTAACCGTGGTGTGCCTTTTTTTATTTCTGTTTGTACTTGTACTTAAACGATAACACGTATGCATCTTGTTGTAAGTTCTAACCGAGAAACAATCTGAATTCTTAAGCTTCGCAACTCGTAAAGACCACTTGCAGCCCTTTTTTGACTCACTGCATTTTACCACATACAACTTTGGATCCGACTTCACTATAGCAAACTCAAAACATTTCTTATGTGTAGTTTTTTCAAGTAGATCTTGTACTGCTTTCTTACTTCTAAAGTCTTCACCTATAGTCAGATTCATACCATATTCCCATTCCACATTTACCTTAGTACCTTGACGCATATCATCATTACCCATGTGTTCTTGTTCTTCACATGCAACATTTTCACTGTTATCAACCAGCTCATGATGTTCACACATTTCACCTACATAAAGAGTCATTATACCATCATCAACTCTATGAGCTCTTGCACTTGAAATCAACTCCTCGTTACTTGCACCAGCTTCACCAACTTCACCAACTCGATTTTGGTCACACCCTTGATTTTCTTCGTCATCTTTTTTCAGCTCCACATGTAACACATTGAATTCAGTTTGATTCCATTCTAGATAATACAAAATATCATCATCATCGAAGATATATATTGGTTTATTAAGATTTACTGAAACTAGCATGTAACCAAATTTCATTTTAGTCGTTGCTACATCTACCATAATCTTTCTGCATATTTTATCAACTAATAGAAAATAAGAAACCTCCTCACTAAATGCCTTCATCAAAATATTATGACGAACATCTTCTCTTGAGATCCATTGTATTTCATCTCTTTTGTTTAGATAATATCCTCCATAATCAAAATGAATGAATCTGCGACGATTATTATTCATTATCTCCTGAAAAAGAATAAAAATAACGTTAAAATAGTTGTCGTTTTCTCTCAGTTGTACCAGTTGTATCACTTATATCAGTTGTACCTAGATCTGTAGATTGAAGAAAACCAAATTTTTATCTAGCTCGATTCAACCATTATATTTATAAATTGTAAACGTAATCCGACTCTAATAAACTAAAATAACTGAGAATTAACAAGAGGAACCCAATAAATATACAAGAAAACGAATTTACAAGAAATCTAACAATATCCCCAAATTGAAACACAAATGTTTTATATAACAAATGTAGCATTAACACTTGTTCCTACACTATAAACAAGTTTCAAACACGTAGAAATTGAATAAAAACAGTTGAGTAGGCAAACAAAAACAGGCATTTCTTTTACGTGGGTTGAACGGATGGTGGAAGGTTGGAGAAGGAGATGAATTGTGATTGGTTTGATTTTTTAGGTTTTAATTTATTATTATAATATTTTTAGAGTCTCATATTTGAGTCTTATGTAAATAATTCAAAAATAAAAAGAAAGGATAAAGTTGAAAATGAATATTATAGTAAAGGTAGAAGGGTATGAAGAATAAATGGGGATAGTGTTGTAACGCCCGTGTTCCGTATAGTACTGTTGTATGGAGTATTGGTCTTGTTTGGGACCAGGAAATCATTTGCAGGACAAATGGTGGAGGAGACCGATCATTCCGGGAAGTGTTTTGTTGTGCAGTTTTGGAATGGGTCTCAGTGTCGACCGACACTAAGGCAATGTGTCGACCGACACTAAGGCAATGTGTCGACCGACACTAAGGGGATGTGTCGATCGACACCAGCTTTGTCGCCAGGCAATCGGTTTAGTCTTTCTCCGGTTCTACCTACCTTATTTCAGATCTTTTCTTCTTCTCTTCGTGCGGCTTAGCTCGTTTCTGGTTTCTTCTGGAGGGTTGGATCCTTCCAGAGAGATTCGAAAGGGAAAGAGAGAGTTTGGGGAGAGAAGAGAAGGGAGGAAGAGTTGTTGTCTCTTTGGGTGTGAAAGAGGTAAGGAGGAAGGAAGAGCTTGGTTTGGATCGGGGAAGAGAAGGAGATCGATTTGCTAAGGCGAGGGCGTGAAGAGGGAGTCATCCCTGGGCTTGTGGAGCTGTTCTTAAGCCGATTCTTCCAAGGATCTAAGGTGAGTGCGTGACCATGAGTTGATCTAAGCAAGTTAGGGTTGTGTGGCTTGTTTTGTGATTGTGTGGTTGGATTGGGAGAATCCGTGGGTTGTTTTGCTTGGGTTGCTTCTTTGTTGTGTTGGGTTGTGTGTGCAGGGAAGTAATCGTTTTGGAGAGTGGAGAACCTATGAGAGGTTTGTTGTGGTTGAAAGGCAAGAAGTGTTGCTCAGATCGTGTTGCAGAATTCGGATGGGTCTTGGTGTCGACCGACACTAAGGGCTAGTGTCGACCGACACCAGCACCTGTGGAAGTCCGGATGGGTCTTGGTGTCGACCGACACCAGTGGTGGGTGTCGACCGACACCAGCACCTGCAGTTTGTTGCGTTCAGCTGTTTTGCTGTTTCGTTTGGTTGTTTGGGTTTGCCCATGGTTGCTTGTTGTTTGGTCTTGTGTATGTGAGCGGTTTGTGATCTCTTGCTTGTGTGTATAGCTTGTAGATGGGAGGACCGCCTCACTAAGTATTTGTGATAATACTTACGCATCTCTTTGTGTTTGAGTGCAGGTAAAGATAAGGTGTGATTGTGGAATCAAGGCAATGAAGAGGAGGATGATTTAGGACTCGCTTGTATTTTGTTAGTCGCATTTGTTTATTATGTTATATTTGCGAGTTTTTGTATTGATGCTTTATGTGGAGTTAAAGCGTGGAGTATGTTTGTTTTGAGTATTATGTTTCGGCCTCGTGGTATAATTAATATTATGGAGTATTAATTATGGTTTTTCTTAGTTAAAGCGGGTCGGGTCGTCTCAAGTGTAGAAATGGATTTTGGATATAAAGGCATATTAGAAGAAGACTCTTTTATGTTTTATATTTCCCTTTTCATTTCAGAGATATATATAGAAGAAAAATGGGTTTTATTCTGACATAGAACCTACGAAGAGGAAAGGAAATAAACATTTTTATTTTTATTCATTATAATACAACAATCTTATTTTTCTAAATGAATTTCTTTCGTTTATATATTATTAAAATTTGAGAACTTTATGTATTATATATATTATTTCTTTTGAATCGAACTTTATTTGAGAACTAGGAGCTAGACGTTGTATAACCACTTAGTTTTCTTACACATTTTGTTTTTGTAGATATGTATTACAATCATTTTACACCTAACCCAAAAAACTTATAAGCATCGGCCGAAACTTGATAGACTATTGCATGTAAACGAAAACAAAAAAAAAAACCTCTTGTTTTGTTGTGTATAGCTCAGTACCACTTGTACTAAAAGAAAACTCAGATGCTACAGATGAAACTTGCATTAGCAAAACATCTCTAACTAGTTCAGATAAAACCAAAAATTTTGGAGTAGTGACCCTCCACCATGGCAATATATCATAATTTGTTCCCAAGGATTTGGTCTTTGGATTTTACTTTTTCCTTCAAGTAGATCTCGAAGAGGATTATTTTGTATATATAACATACTTTCATTATAAATATTTAAATAAATTTTCATATATATTTAACAAGATTTCAGATGCATTTTATTTTGAATATTTTATGCTAAACATTTTTGAGAAATTTTCTTTCTATTTTTTTATAATAGAGATAGATTAAATTAATAACAGTTAATGCTAATTTCTTTTTTGCAAATTATTTATAATCAAGATATTTATGAATTTTTTAGGTCAACTTTAAATAATCGTTTCAAAATATCTATTAAATCTAGGGATAAATCTTATAAAAACTCTATAAATTATATACCCTATATACATACAATTTTGTTTCGTCTTGTTCGTTATATATATATATATATATTTAATTTTCTTCCATGATAATATATTTCATTTATTTTTCTGATGAAAATCTTGATATTTTTTGGTCTCTCAAAGAAAATTTTATTTTCGAAATCGAAGATATAAAAATAGAATAATTTTCTTTCTGATTCAACACTGTTTGTTGTTATTTCTCGAGATCCACATCTATTTTCGTCTTATTCCATTGATAATTCTAATGGCCCCCGTTACGTTAACAAGCGAAGCTATGGTCATTACTACTAGGATAGAAAAATAATCTGTAAAGTAGTTAGAGATTAGAAAATTTAATCTACTTAGCTTAGTGTGTTAAAAAGAGACAAATTCCTCTAACCTCATTTCTCAAACCTTCGCTCAGAATAGTGGGGTTCGAGACATCCGCCTCTTTTTTAACACAATAAGCTCACAACCATAAACATCGTATAACATAATTTTTTGTCCTTGTAGAAGGAAATGGTTTTGTTTGTTAATGTAACGAGAGCCACTAGGATTACGAAAGGAATAAGACAAAAATCAGATAAGGAGATAGAACAACAAGAAATGGCATTGAGTCTACATGAAAATTGTAATTATATCTTTATATCTTCGATTTAGAAAATGAGATTTCGGTCGAGAGACCAAGAAAATGAAGATCTCATAAAAGAAAAAAAAAGAACATAAAAAAACGAAACGTTGTTATGCGCACACACATATGGATATGGGAGCTTTATTTCATTGAATCTTTTAGAAGATTTATTTTCTAAATCTAATAGAGAAATCTTTGGAAACAAATATTTAGGTTTGACTAAAATCTTTAATAAATATCTTGATATAAATAATATAGAAAAAGAAATTAGCATTGAACGATTTTATTTTAATCAATTACTTTCAAAAAAGTTTGAAAGAAAATATTCCAAAATATTTATAACAAAATATTTAAATATACAAATGAAAATTCGAAAGTATTAAGAAAACCGTCGAATAGAGCAAGATTTAAATAGGAAAATACAACAATATTTATTTTAAGAATATCTTTAACAACATCTTTGAAATAAATAATTTGGGAAAGAAAATAAATAGTAAATAATATTGGTCGTATATAGCTATTAGTCTATTAGAACATATGATATTTTGTTTGTTTAATATTGCGACCATAAAATTTAATTTACTTTTTCTAATTAATATAAATCCGAAGTTATTTTGTTTTTCTTGATGAAACCTGTGAAAATAACATTAGCAAAAGCTATTGGGGCTGAAAATAGACTTTTGAAGCCAAATGAGTGTCTTAATGTTAGAATAAATCGTGAAATAAATACTAACTAAAGCTACTTAGACTAAAAAGTAAATAAGGCACAATCTAAGTTAAGCAACGCCCAAATCTCCTCCTCTGCCTCTGACTCCTTGCACCGCTCCTCTTATGCCTTTGCCTCCTCTCGCTTCACCTCTGTATATGCCTCTTCTTGATCCTCCTTGTGTGCCACTCATCCTTGCATCGCCCCCTGCCTATGCCTCCTCTCGTTCCTCCTCTGCCACTACTTCCTCCTTTCGTTGCTTTTCGAATATACCCGTCCATGATCATGTCTTGCCACCTCAGGCTGAGGTTTACATGATTCAACAGGCAAAATTTTGTAAAGGAGATTGATTAAATTAATAACAGTTAATGCTAATTTCTTTTTGCAAATTATTTATAATCAAAATATTTATGAATATTTTAGGTCAACGTTAAATATTCGTTTCAAAATATCTATTAAATCTAGGGATAAATCTTATAAAAACTCTATAAATTATATACCCTATATACATACAATTTCGTTTTGTCTTTTTTGTTATACATATATATATAATTTTCTTCCATGATAATATATTTAATTTATTTTTCTGATGAAAATTTTGACTTTTTTTTGTCTCTCAAAGAAAATTTTATTTTCGAAATCGAAGATATAAAAATAGAATAAGATTTTTTTTCTTATAGATTCAACACTGTTTGTTGTTATTTCTCGAGATCCACATCTATTTTCGTCTTATTCCATTGATAATTCTAATGGCTCCCGTTACGTTAACAAGCGAAGCTATGGTCATTACTACTTGGATAGAAAAATAATCTGTTAAGTAGTTAGAGATTAGAAAATTTACTCTACGCAGCTTAGTGTGTTAAAAAGAGACAAATTCTTCTAACCTCATTTCTAAAACCTTCGCTCAGAATAGTGGGGTTCGAGACATCCGCCTCTTTTTAACACTATAAGCTCACAACCATAAACATCGTATAACATAATTTTTTGTCCTTGTAGAAGGAAATGGCTTTGTTTGTTAATGTAACGAGAGCCACTAGGATTACGAATGGAATAAGACAAAAATCAGATAAGGAGATAGAACAACAAGAAATGGCATTGAGTCTACAAGAAAATTGTAATTATTTCGATTTAGAAAATGAGATTTCGGTCGAGAGACCAAGAGAAATGAAGATCTCATAAAAGAAAAAAAAAAGAACATAAAAAAACGAAACGTTGTTATGCGCACACACATATGGATATGGGAGCTTTATTTCATTGGGTCTTTTAGAAGATTTATTTTCTAAATCTAATAGAGAAATCTTTGGAAACAAATATTTAGCTTTGACTAAAATCTTTAATAAATATCTTGATATAAATAATATAGAAAAAGAAATTAGCATTGAACGATTTTATTTTAATCAATTACATTATAAAAAGTTTGAAAGAAAATATTCCAAAATATTTATAACAAAATATTTAAATATACAAATGAAAATTCGAAAGTATTAAAAAAACCGTCGAATAGAGCAAGATTTAAATAGGAAAATACAACAATATTTATTTTAAGAATATATTTAACAATATCTTTGAAATAAATAATTTGGGAAAGAAAATAAATAGTAAATAATATTGGTCGTATATAGCTATTAGTCTATTAGAACATATGATGTTTTGTTTGTTTAATATTGCGACAATAAAATTCAATTTACTTTTCTAATTAATATAAATCCGAAGTTATTTTGTTTTTCTTGATGAAACCTGTGAAAATAACATTAACAAAAGCTATTGGGGCTGAAAATAGACTTTTGAAGTCAAATGAGTGTCTTAATGTTAGAATAAATCGTGAAATAAATACTAACTAAAGCTACTTAGACTCAAAAGTAAATAAGGCACAATCTAAGTTAAGCAACGCCCAAATCTCCTCCTCTGCCTCTGACTCCTTGCACCGCTCCTCTTATGCCTTAGCCTCCTCTCGCTTCACCTCTGTATATGCCTCTTCTTGATCCTCCTTGTGTACCACTCATCCTTGCATCGCCCCCTGCCTATGCCTCCTCTCGTTCCTCCTCTGCCACTGCTTCCTCCTTTCGTTGCTTTTCGAATATACTCGTCCATGATCATGTCTTGCCACCTCAGACTGAGGTTTACATGATTCAACAGGCAAAATTTTGTATCCTGGTGTAGAATAATTGTATATATCCCTTTCACTTGGTATTTTTCCAAAATATTTGCATAACCAACATGCTCAGCTATGAGGAGTATAGTACACCCTTGATTTTCTCGTTTATCAAGAAACTTTCTCATTTAAATGTTTATTTCAATATGTTTTTAAATAAATTAAATGATGAAAAATAACTGTAAATATCAATTGAAAAAAGTAAACAAAAATAATGAATTATGACTTAACACATAAGATATTATGGGTTCGATGGAGAAAGCGAATCAAACGATCAAGCAGAACAAGCGTACTAAGCGGATCAAGCTGAAAAAGTGTGGATCGAGCGGATCAGGCGGTTCATATGATTTGCGAATGAAAAAACATTTAAAAAGCGGTTCGAGTAGTAAAATACACTAAATTATATGTAACAAAAATAAAAAATAAAATAATTTATAGAATAGAAATATTAAAATATAATTTATAAATAAGTTGTGGTAGTTAATTTATAAATGAAATAATGTAGTATGTTAATAATCATTTATAAACATTATATACAAATCAAATTCAACGTTACAACATACAAAATAACTAATAGCATTTAATGTCGACCATTTTGATTTTCCTATAACATATCTACAATATTATCTCTAATGTTCGACATAACATCTCCATCTGCTACCTCTGTTTCTTCCATGTCAGCAAGATCACTCGCAGAATCCGTGTTGCTAATTTCTGTTTGTCTTATTACTTCTGCAAAATCACCATCTGAAAAATTTTAAATCTTGAAAAAAATTAGATAATCTCATTGTAGCCATTATCACTCTCTTTTGCACTTGAATATTATATCTAGGAAATTCACAAAGAATCTTACATTTCTTCTTCCAAACTCCAAATGTCCTCTCAATAATAGAACGCAAAGAACCATGACATGGATTAAACAATTCATGTTTATTCCTCGGAGGATGACTGTTGTGGAACTCTGACATATGATACCTTACAACCCTGTTTCGTGAAGATATGTAGGGAGCCAAAAATCTTTGTTTATTTGGGTAGGCATAATCAGCTACATAGTACTTGTGTGATGGAGGTAGAGGGAATTTAGAATCACTTTCTTGTGCCATCGTGAGCACCGCTGTATCGGGACATGATCCTGGCGCTCCATTCCAAACATATGTGAGATCACATATTTCCATGATGTTATAAAATGTTCTATAATGTCGATTCCAATACACAGCTTGTAATTCAAGTTTCACTTTAACGCATATATTAACCCCATCCATAGCTCCAACAATGACACTAAAATATTGCAAATATCTTCGATCCATTTGCAGTCGTTCAGGAATCTGACAAAGCTCTTGTCTTGTTGGTGTTTGGATATAATCATAAACAAGTAACTTTTCTGTTCACTGTCTCTTGATTTCATCCAAATCAATTTAACATCCATTTGAACTTCATTGTGTCCACATATCCATAGAAACATAACCACACTCTCTTCAATGCTAACATTTACTGTTGGTTGTAATCCATAATTTGTTGTAGAATACGACACAATTTTGTAAACCATCAAGTGACATCCATAGTAACTGAAAACAAGCAGCACTATCTTCTTGTAGTCGGCACTAAATGTTCCTACACCCTAAACCGCCATCAGTTTGGACTCTTTGAAAATATCGATCATAGTAATTCAATGCTGGTTGAATTATTAACTCTTCAAATTGCTCGTTTTCCAAATTTCACAATTCAATTCTCTCTTCGTAATTTAGAGTTTGTACTTCTTGTGATTCCAACTGACATATACGAAAAACCTGAAATTTATTAACATGAGATGAAAACTTAATTAGATTTATAAGAGATAACATTAAACAAAATAAAAATGTAAATTGAAACTTATTATAATCACTAATAACAAAGCACAAACGCTACTAAACTAATATTCATCTTCTAAATCATTTTGATGATTTTATTTAAATCTGGTCCTCTTTGGGTTCCCCAAATGTTGAACAATCCTCCTGGTTTATGTGTTCGTGGTATATGTCCAACTTCTACTTCCTGTGAAACTCCTTTTTGACCATTTGTAGAAGTTTCTACTTGACTTCCTAGTAAAAATCCATACAATATTAGTGTTGTCATTATGTTGTATTTATAGTAAATTAGTAAGACTATTATATTTTCTAAAATTTCTGTTAACTGCAATAGATTTTAAAATTTACACAATAGATTCTAAAATTTCTATTTTTATAGTTTTGTATAAATCTATATTCTTTTCACAGAAACCATAAGAGATAAATTTATATAGTAATTATATTTAACTTGTTAATAATTATATTAACCTCAACTTTTTAGAAACTTAAATATTTATGAAGATTTTTCCATAGAACTAAGATAATTTAAAAAAAAAAAAAAAAGAGAAGATTGTGAGTCCGATAACAACAACTAAGTTCTAGAACTAGACGGAAAGTTAAAAATGTTTACATTGCAATTTTTCAAAAATACAAAAATTATAATATCATAAACACTAAAATAAAAGGAATTACAAAATCAAGAAATATAAAAAAAAAAAAAAAGATACAAGTCACGACTCTACAAATTTAAATCCAGAATTCAACTTGTCCTACTAGACAAAGAAAGTGATAGAGACCCTAAACAAGATTGACAACAATTTTTTTTTTCTATTATCAAATTGATTTCTCGATACATCAGTGTACTGTGCAATATATTTAACTTTTTCATTTCGTGGAAAAATATTGAAATATTCCATGATTAATGGATACAGCCTGAGCCCTGAGGTTAAAGTTGATGAAAAAATCACTTACTAAATGGAATCTTGTTAGTAAAAATGTTATGCAGACGACTGAATTTTCTGATCAACAGAATCCCAAGACAATAAGTCCAAGACTGCGCAAGTATCATACCCTCCATGAATTTGCAACTGGTCAGCTTCAAAGCTGTACACACTGCTCTTTATACTGATCTTGCTCGATCCTTGAGTCGATTTCAACTTATGTTCATTCATGGCATATCTTATCTTCACTGAACTTTCCCAGCGCCATGTCGTTTCGTATAACTTGATCAGAACCAGATAAGGAAATGGTGACTTTGGTTCAGATTCTAACATTCTTTTCGCTACAGTCTCAGCGAGTCTCATGTCTCCAAGATCCAGTGATGCACAGAGAATCGGTTCCCAGACATGAGAGCTTGGTTCAAAAGGTATCTTGTCGGCAATGTCTTTTGCTTCATTGATCATACCGGCTCTGCAAAGCAATTCAATTATACAGGCGTAATGCTCGTTCCCGGGATTAACTCCATGAGTGTTTTCCATTAAAGAGAATATCTGAATTCCTTCGTTAACAAAGCCGGCATAACAACAAGCTACCAAGATACCCATTAAAGTAACTCTATCCGGTTTCAGACCTCGGTTCATCAGCAATTGATTGAAAATAGCAAGGGACTCAGCTGCTCTGCTGTTTCTTGCCAAGCCCATTATCACTGTGTTGCAAAAGATCAAATCATTTCCATCTGTTGTGGCAAACACTCCCATTGCTGAATCAACTAACGCGGTTTTGAAGTACATCTCCATGAGTGAGGTGGCTACTGCTGTGTCCTGATCAAACCCTAACTTGATAGCCAAAGACTGAACTTGTGCTCCGTGATCTAGCATCACGGCATTCATTGAGCTCAGAACGCTACTGAACGTGAACTTATCGGGCCTAATGCTCTGCCTCATGGCAACAATAAAGAGCCTGAGAGCATCTTGTCCAAAATTATGCCACGAATAGCTACCGATCATGGAATTGCACAACACTGAATCCCATTTCTCCAACTCTCTGAAAAGCTTAATCGAATCATCCAATCTGTTGCATTTGGAAAACATGTCAATCCCAGCTCCTGAAACAATGGAGTTAGAAACAAATCCCATCTTGATGCAGAGAGCTATAGCCTGCTTACCCTTGCACAAATCTCGTAAATCGGAGCAGATAGACACCACCGTTGAAACCGTGTATTCGTCTGGTTGATTCCCCATTTCCCTCATTAGACAAAACTGATCCAAAGCCACTTCTTTGTTACCAGAATCAGAACAACACAAGATCAAACAGTTCCACGAGGTAACATCTCTATCCTCCATAGTTAGAAACAAAGATAAAGCATAATCAAAAACTCCTAGTTTTCTGTACATATCCATCAGTGAATTCCTCACCACCAAATTAGACTTACTTACGCCACTGCAAATAGCATTACCATGAATCTGTTCCCCATGGCAAACACAAGAAACAAGAGAAGCTAGAATCGAAAAACTGAACTCCGTTGGTCGAATAACCCAGCTCTGCATATCCAAGAAAACCCTCAACCCATATTCCGGAAACCCACAAGAAGCCAACCCTGAAATCATTGTGTTCCAGCTAACAACATTTCGTTCAGGCATTTCATCGAACAGGTCCAGTGCATAGTTGAGATAACCATTTTTTAACAAACCCTTCAAGCAAACGTTCCATGATATAGTGTTCTTATCAGGAATATCTTCGAACAATTGAAAAGCATCGATCACGGATCCGGATTTGAAGTAGAGCTGAAGACATCGATTTCCCCAAAAAGTATTGGGTAAGTTACCAACTTTGAGGAGCTGAGCATGGACGATTCTAGCTAAAGTGGGACACTTTGAGAGCAAAGAGCGGTCTACGAGACGCGAAAAGTAGAAAGAAGACGGCATGCAAAGTCCATGAGCTCGTCGGAGCAGTTGGAACATACATAAAGTGTTTCTTTGAATCACTTTAAAATTACAGTGTTTCATAAATTATTAAATATTACAAAATAATAAAATTCTTCGGTTTTAAATCCCACCAGCATAAAATAAACAAAATTAAATAAAATTATAAAATACAAATTTTTAAAAATTCAATGTAAATATATACTAATGTGTGTGTGTGTTTTTTTTTAAATTGAATTTTCTATAAAAAAACCATAAAAATTGTACTTTTTTAAAGAAAATCTTACAATCTAAAAACCTTTTAATTAATGTCACATCTACTATTTTTTTTCTTTTCTCTCTATATAGAAGTTTCCGATGTGATTTCCAAGGCGAAACTCGACGACGCTCTCAACCTCATCTAAATCGGTCTCACCCTCTCCAATACTGAGGAAAACCTCATTGAACTCGACAGTGGCGATGGACATGTTTAACACTCCTATACATGGACAATTTTTCCTTGTATACTTAAACAAGTTTTACACTCCTCCTTTAACATGGACAAGTTGGCCCTAGTACTATGCGTAGACAAGTTTGACTATATGCTAAGTGTGAATCTTATCTAAGCCGAGCAGTCTAGTTGACAAGTTTGATGTCCATTTTTGACGTCGACAAGTTTAATGCTCGTTCGTGAAGTGGACAAGTTGTCCACAATACTACTCATGGACAAGTTTGACTATATGCATAAATGGGCCTCTAAACTAAGTCGAGTAGTTTACGTGAACACGTTTAATTCCAGTTTTTAACGTAAACAAGTTGGCGTCAATGTTACTCGTAGACAAGTTTTACACCCATCATTGACATGGACAAATTGGTTTCAGTACTACTACCTGTGGATAACGTGTTTGGCTGTCATTCGATGGACGAATCGGGTTTCGTTGATGGAGGAGTTTTAAAAGTTATCTTCGTCCTTTGACTTTGACTATATGCCAAGTGGGTCTCCATAATGAATGTCCACATCATTTTCAAAGAGGTTTAACGTCACATAAACCTACAAAAATTTTCGAATTTAATTTGAATTCCCACCTCTTTTGTGGAAGGCCATAATCGCCCACTTGTCACATACCAAAAGCACATTTGTGGCACTTTTAGAAAGAGTTTTCAATTGTGCCATTCACCAAAAGTTTCATAGCAAATGTGGCATTTATCACAAAATTCTCTTTTCAATATAGCTTTCTCCAATTTTTACTGTATCAAACAATTGTTATGTTGTATTTTTGTACTATCGTATTGTACCACGTCTATAATTTTGTCATAAAAATAGCCAAAAAGTTTCGTAAAAATGTATCATTTTTGTTTCAATAGTCTTATAATTAGGCTATTAAAACACAACAGCTGAGATCATTAATCATAAATTTAAATTTATGTATATCACTTATATAAGTGAACTAATCTATAGTCTTTGTTATTTACTAGAAAAAAAGTTAATCAAATACCATCATCCCGATAATATAATTTGTAGATGTTTTACTTCAATAGACTAGTAGGAATTACATTTCTTAATTATAGAAAAAAAAAGAGAAAAAGTCGAAAAAATACATATATTCTAACTAAATGTCAATCCGGGTTTGTTTTTTGTTGCAAAACATTCTTCATAGTGTTCTCTTACAAATCTAAGTATGTCAATTTCAACCTCTCTACAATTCGGTTCATTGATTTTTCCATTACAAACACCAAGAATCCATTTTGAGAAAGTTTCTAATTTAAGTACATCATGACTACTTATCCCTACAAATAATTTCATGTTTTTGTCAAGGTTTAGAACCTTATAGTTATCCCAAAGAAAAGAAAAATTTAAAGATGCCAAAACAATTTCAACCCTACCACTTTCAATGGTAACCAGCAAAATCTGCCTAAAATCATATCCAAAAATGATAACCTTACCTTCAAAAACTTTATCGCATTTCATCACGTCACGCAGACTCATATCCAAAATTTCACAAATAAGTGAAGGATTTGCTTGATTAGTAAGTAGGTTATGCGAAAATTTAATTCGGATGTGGCAAACATCGTTAGTGCAAGAGATTGTATTAATAAAAAAATATTTTGATAAAGAAAATAAAAATTGTTTACAAATAATTAATGAGGTGAATATAGAGGATCAACGAGATAGCAAAGATACTACAAGCAAGAAGGGAAAATCTCTACATCCAAATTGCAGAGTTATCTCTTTACACTAACCAAATCATAGGCCTAACATACGAGGTAGCTGGCTAACAAACCCTAAGATTGGCTTTCAAGACATTGTTGTGGCCAACAAATGCTTGACATCTATCCTCGAAAATAGTATCTTGAATTCGCTATCATGATGGACTAATTGATAATTAAATTATATTTCAGGATAGAGTGCGTGATGTTCAAATATGGCTTTTGAAAAGTTACCAAATAAAAAGTAAAAAAAATATGCGAGTTACCAGTGAAATATTAATAAAATTTAGCATTTAAATCTTATATCCGCGTAACTACACAAGATAATGTTTATATGGTTACCCTCAAAACCAAAGACGAAGTAGGGAAGTGATGTGTCGTGTTTTTATCGATTTTTAACCATTATTTTATCTATGCTCTGAGTCTTTTATTGAGTAAAAGTATGTTTTTAGAGTCTTTTAGTCTTTTATCTAGTCTTTGCAGCTATTAGGTTGCTTTGGAGGAAAACGAGTCGTATTGGGATGCAAACACGCATTTGGAGATGCATGATCATGTTGAAACGTCAGACGTTTGGCCTCAGACAAAAGACTTCCCACCGTTAGATCTTTCTCAATTTGTGATACAAGTTTGATGAAGATGTTACCTTTTATTTTCAAGTGATTTAAAGGGAATCTAACAGTGCGATAGAAAGTTATGGCTGATTAATTGAAGATAGACATATCTGGCGAGCGGATGAAGTAGGCGCAAAATCAGTACCCTGGACCGACCGGTCCACATAGGAGACCGATCGGTCCTCCTTCCTTAACACGAGATTTTTGTGTCGTCTGAAGATAACCAGAGACCACCATAGAGGCATGGACCGATCGGTCCTCACCTCAGACCGATCGGTCCCGCACCCGATTTAAGTTTTTTTTTTTAGACCGAATTTTAGGGGTTTCTTTTGGTATTTAAGTAAGAGGCTCGACCTCCAGAGACCTAACCTTTATTTCTGTACGACTATTTTGTATTAAGAGCTTAAGGGAGAATATCTCTTAACCTTCTTGACAATTTGGAGAAGATTTCTAAACCCTATTATCTTTCTACTTTGCAATTCAATTATGTTTTATACATATTTGATTTGCTGGTTCTCTGTCTCTATGTCTAAGTAGTTTCTCAATTGGTTTTAGGGTTTTCAAAGAAAATTCATGAATTGTTGATGTTAGGTTGTTAGACTTGGGATTTTATTTTATTGGTTCTTCATATATGGTTGTTCTCAATGCTTAATCTAGACTGATCACCTTGATTCTAATCATTGGTTTAATTCACCTGGGCACCGAAAGTATTGTTGAATTGCTTGAAAGAACATAGGTGAGTAAAGTGTCCTTAGCCAACGAGAGTTGAAGTTAAGGCACTTTGTGAACAAATCAATCTTGGACTTGTTAATGCTTGCTTAATTTACTAGATTCAAACGAGAGTTTAGGGTTTAGGAAATTCATTGCATAGATAGTTAACGCAGCGAGAGTATGTTAGCTTTACATTCGTGATTTGAGTTCAAGAACGGTGTTTTAACGCATTCTCAACTTATTATCTACATTCATTATCATAATTCCTTGACGATTCTCTGGGCCCAATACCTTTTACTTATTGATTACAACCACTTACATTTATTTATTGTTTTTCGTTAGTCTCATTGATTCACTACTTATTCTTATCTTAGTTTAATTTATTCTTCATAATTTCATTGTGTGATTGTTTGGTCTCTTAGGATTCGATTCTAAAGTGTTATAATGATACACCAGTAAATCTTGTTAGAGTACACATTAGGTTTTAATTAACCTGTGATCAGGAAGATTGTGGGTATGATCCTTATAACATCATATCTCTAAATCTTGGCCCAAACTACCTTGTGATGGTGCATAATACCCTCAACCAAGTTGTGCATACTCAGTCCAAAACACGTGAACGCTAATCGGAGCAGCTAGCGTCATGAATGATATTTATAGTATCTCTTGTTAGTAATAATAATGTAATCTAAGTGTAATGTAATGTAATTGAGTATTGTAGTAGACGATCAACAAGGACTGTAATGAAATGTCGCCTTGTTATGAAATGTAATGTTGTTTCAGTAATAAATAATTAAATATAATATGATTTCAATATTTACGCATTTTCTAATTTAGTATATATGCGATGGCTTTTCAGAGTTTTCTTGCTGCATCCCTAAGCTATTTGTCTAGATTTTTTCATATTTATGTTATTCATGATGGAAATTTAAAACAACATACCTTTGTCCATATTTTCAATTGGATTGAAGAGAGAGAGTTTTAATTTCCAAAGCTTACCCGCTTAATAACTTAATTATTCTATTGATGGGATATAGAATATATATATTTTCTGTTCGGGTTGCTTCGGCGACCATAACACTCTATTAACTGAATATTAATTTCTAGTTCAGCCCTTCATTAAACTAGAAATTACTAAATGTATCCACACATAAATATTTCACAACTCTTATGCTCATAGTCTTTTATTATATCACAAAAGTGACCACTACAAAATAGACAGATTAATTAATGGCTCTACCACATTTAATTATTAACATATTTGACCCCATAAATTATTAAATAATTTAACAATCTCTACTGGGTCATATATGTGCCTGAAAATGTGATAGATTTTATGAGTTCAATATGCCATTAATTCTGAGAGCATAAAACAATCTCGTCCATTAATTATATCAACATAAGACCATGACAGCATTTGTTATATTAATCATAACTAAACCTTCCATGGTCACTAAAATAAATACAACTAAATGACATAGATCAGTTGTGAAAAGTGTGGCATGAAAATCACATGAAATGTAGTCAATACATATCGATTCTGGTCCTGCTTTAGTGAGATCCTTTAACTTTATTGTACAAAGTGTAAGTCAAAAAACTTTACTTTAAACTTTATTTCTGATTAGAACAATGTGCATAACAGAACCAAAACAACATAGAAGCCAAACAAAATGACAAACTCCCACTAAACTAAATGATCCTTAAAAGTCAAAATGTCCATACTAAAAGTATGCTCATGAAAGACCCTTGGCAAAATGCCTTTTGTAAGAGGATCAGCTATCATGGAGTTTGTCCCTAAAAGTTTTATGGAAATTTCCCCACTTTGTACCTTTTTCTTAACAACTCGGTACTTTATGTCTACATGCTTAGACTTTACCGAACTCCTACTATTGTTGGAATACAAAACGGCTGCCTTATTATCACAATATAACTTTAGTGGTCTTTCTATTCCTTCCACAATTCGCACCCCTGTGACAAAATTTCTCAGCCAAGTTCCCTGAATTGATGTCTCGTATACTGCTACTAATTCTGTTGCCATGGTAGAGGAAACTACTAATGATTGTTTGGCACTACGCCAGGAAATAGCTCCACCAGCCAGCAGAAAAACATAGCCTAATGTAGACTTTTTACTATCTTGGCATCCAGCAAAATCAGAATCAGTGTACCCAATGATCTCCAAATTATCTGATCTCTGATAAGTGAGCATATAATCTTTAGCTTTCGGTAAGTACCTCATAACCCTTTTGACCACTTTTCAATGGTCCATGCCTGGATTACTTAAGTATCTGCCCAACACTCCAACAATGTACGCAATATCCGAACGCGTACATACTTGAGCATACATCAGACTCCGTACTGCCGATGCATAAGGGATCTTTTGCATTTTCTGAATTTCCAGATTTCCTTTACGGCATTGATTGAGACAAAATTTATCTCCCTTAGCGACTGAAGTATCCCCTGGTTTACAATTCTGCATGCCAAATCTTTTAAGTACTTTATCAATATAATTCTTTTGTGATAATCTAAGAATTCCTCGAGAACGATCTCGATGAATCTTGATTCCTAATACAAAAGTTGCCTCACCAAGATCTTTCATCTCAAAATTATCTTTAAGATATCTCTTGGTTTCAACCAGCATACTCATATTGTTTGTGGCCAATAGTATGTCATCGACATATAAAACCAGGAAAATACATTTGCTCCCACTGAACTTTTGATACACACAATCTTCAACCAGATTTACCTCAAAACCAGATGAGATAATAACCTTATGAAATTTGTGGTACCATTGACGAGAAACTTGTTTTAGCCCATAGATGGATTTTCTTAATTTGCAAACCATATTATTTGCGTCACCTAAGGCAAAGTGTTCTGGTTGCTCCATATAAATTGTTTCATCAATGTCTCCATTGAGAAACGCTGTTTTGACATCCATCTGATGAAGCTCCAAATCATAATGTGCAACAAGAGCCATGATTGTCTTAAAAAAATCCTTCGATGAAACTAGAGAGAAGGTTTCTTTATACTCAATCTCCTCTTTCTGAGTATATCCTTTAGCCACTAGACGAGCTTTGTATCGTTCCACATTACCATTTGAATCCCTTTTGGTTTTAAATATCCATTTACAACCAATGGTTTTCTTTTCTTCTGGTAACTGAACGATATCCCAAACATGATTGTCTAGCATCGACTGATATTCTACTTTAGCTGCTTCGATCCACTTATATGATATGGAACAACTCATAGCCTGAAGGAAGTTGATGGGATCATCTTCCATAAGAGTTTGATTTTCCTCATGTTCCATTAGAAATACTATATAATCATCTGGAATAGCATGTTTCCTTACTCTAGTGGATCGCCTTAAAGCAACTTGATCTTGCTGCACTAGTTCTTGAGGATTTTGAATTTGACCTTCATGTCCTATATCATCGACATTTTGAGTTAGAGGAAGAATGCCATTATCAACTTGATGATCCAAATTTGCTTTATCTAAAGCAACTATAGGAATCGATTCTTTCTCAAAGATGATATATATGTCCTTATTTTTACCCCCAAAGTCAACCTCCTCAAAGAACGTAGCTGTTTCCGTCTCAAAAATATTCTTTAGTGTGGGATCATAAAACTTATAGCCCCGAGATCGCTCAGAATAACCAATAAAGTAACTACTAATCGTTCTTGAGTCTAGTTTCTTTTCATACGGCTTGTAAGGCCTTGCCTCACCTGGAAATCCTCATATCTGAAAGTGCTTTAAACTAGGTTTTCTTCAAGTCCAAAGCTCGTAGGGGGTTTTAGTAGTTGCTTTAGTTGGTATCCTATTAAGAACATATGCTGCAGTTTTAAGTGCCTCTCCCCAGAGTGATTCAGGTAAGGTAGAATGACTAATCATACTCCTTACCATGTCCTTAAGAGTGCGGTTCCTTCTTTCAGACACACCATTCATGCTTGGAGACCCAGGCATAGTGTACTGAGGCACAATACTGCATTCCTCTAGGTATCTGGCAAACGGGGCAGGACGTTGTTCACCTGACATTAAAATCTGTGAAGTCAATTGAACTCAGTATACCATCTGACACAAGTCGCTTAACTCTATTTCTAGAGATGTGACATAGGCGCTTGTGCCATAGAGTTCCCGAATTAGCATTTTTAAACTTACGTTTAGTACCTCTTGATTCAACACTTAAACTTTCAACATTATAATTTATAGTGTCAAATATATACAAACCGTGATTATCCAAAAGTGTACCGGTTCTAGTACACACTGAATTTAAAGACAAACTAACTGTTCCGTTCTCAGTTAGACAAGAATAACATGATCTGTCTAAATAAGAAACGGAAACCAGATTACGTCTAAAAGACGGTACAACAAAAGTGTCTTTCAAATCCAGAAAACAACCAGAACTAAAACACAATCTAAAATGTGCAATTGCCTCCACATGCACCGGAATCCCATTAGCCAAGTGAATGTGTCTTTCAGCATCAGTTGGGTTTCGGTAGCTCAGGCATCCCTGTAGTGAAACACTGATGTTAGTAGTAGCACCGGAGTCTAACCACCAAGTGTTTATGGGTACTTCAACTAAGTTTATTTCCGAACAGACCAAAGCAAGGAACATACCTTTCTTAGCACGCCAAGCGTGATACTTTTGGCAGTCCTTCTTCATGTGTCCACCCTTCCTACAAAATAAACATGTATTCTCTACCTTAACATGTTTCTTCTGGGTATGACCCTTATTAGCATCGTTCTTAGCAACATCGGTCTTAGTAGGCTCAAATCTCTTTCTTTTTCCTTGAGCCTTAGAGGTGTAAGCCATATGAGCACTTTCAGCCTTTTCTTGTTTCATTCTGTCTTCCTCTTGCACACAATATGCAATGAGCTCATTAAGAGACCATTGCTCCTTCTGTGTATTATAATGTGATTTCAGCTGACTAAACTGAGGAGAAAGAAAGTTCAAGACAAAATATATGAGCAATTCAACCGGAAGCTCAGTTTTAAGTGTCTTGAGTTTTGAAACAATATTGGACATTTCCAAAATGTACTCCCTTATTTTTCCATTGCCGTGATACCTCATCGTACTAAAGCGATGCAAAAGCATGCTTATTTCCGCCTTATCACTTCCTGCGAAGCGTAAATCCATCTCGGCAAGGAACTGTTTGAGATCATTGATCCCTTCACCACCTCTAAAGGTTTCCGGAATGGTGTCCTTAATGATCATTAGACAAATGCGATTAGAACGCTCCCACTTCTCATGAACAGCTTTATATTCCGGAGTGCTGTCATCCGTAGGAGAAGTAAGTTTGTCCATCCTTAACGCAAGGTCAAGATCCATACACCCAAGAACAATCTTGAAAGTTGACTCTGAAAAGTTGGAACCCGTAAGAGTTGGAATGGATCCTAAGTTGGCAGATAGAGTGCCGACATTAGCTGAAAAGAGAACATATGAATAATTAATAACTCACTAACCGAAAAAATCAATAATAAATATCAAACAATTGTACATCCCTTCCAAGATACCAAGTGTAACGTTAATATTAAGTCTTTGGACAATAATATCAACTAACAGCGGTACTCTTGTTGTAACGATCAAATACTGACAATAATGCATGATAAACAATAAACCTTCATTTGGGCCGATTTATCATTCACATGTTTAAAACCATATAATTATCACGTATTTATAATCACATGCATATATATGCAATTTGGCCAAATATTAAACATGTCTTTGGACTGATTTAATATTCGCATAAATTGTATATATACTTCATTTTAAAAAAAAAAGCATGAAAAAATATTCAGAAGAAAGGTCACTTTGGTGACATCTTGATTCAATTAATCCACTCAAAATATTAAACATGTAAAATCAAATTTATTTATTGATTTAAATCCTAATTTAGTTCTTGCGCAGACATATAAATAAAACTCTGTGTGTTCTATATGCAAGAATTCTGAAGTGACATAATAGTTACTGACATTTCAATCGGCGCCAGCAACTAGGGTTCGAATTGCAGCCGCAACAAATTTTTAAAACACTGTTTAAAAAACTGGATTTGGGCCAGTTTTTAAATTTGGGCCCCGAGAATTGGGCCTAATTTAAAACTGAATTGAAGCCCATTTGAAAAAAACCGGATCTGGGCCTCACTTGAATTCGGCCCGATAAATTTAATTCTTAGCATATAGAATAATTGTTTTAAATTTCTATCAATTGGTATCAGAGCCTAATCATATTATATTCAATTGTGTTTGGATCTGAATATTTGTGGTTTCACATAAGTGTTAAGTATGTCATATATGCATGTTCAGATCTTATTATTAAAGTATGATCTAGAGAAAATCCGTTTTTATCTTCGATCTAATTATTTTTTAATTTCTGGAAATTTTCGGATGTTAATTGGGCCTAATTTAAAACTGAATTGAAGCCCATTTGAGAAAAACGGATCTGGACCTCACTTGAATTTGGCCCGATAAATTCAATTCTTAGCATATAGAATAATACAAGCCCAATTAATACGAAAGCCCAAAATGCATTTCATTAAACTGAATTTGGGCATAAGCCCAATCCGAAAAACTAAAAAAAAAACACTCTTTCAACCAAACAAAATATCTAAACAATTCTGGAAAAACTTTGCTCAAGAACTTGAAGAACACCCGAAAATTTCCAGAAATTAAAAAATGATTAGATCGAAGATAAAAACGGATTTTCTCTAGATCATACTTTAATAATAAGATCTGAACATGCATCTATGACATATCTAACAACAAATCAAGATTATTCTCCAAATAATCAAAACATGACTTATGTGAAACCACAAATATTCAGATCCAAACACAATTGAATATAATATGATTTGGCTCTGATATCAATTGATGGAAATTTAAAACAACATACCTTTGTCCATATTTTCAATTGGATTGGAAATTTACGCTGGAAAACGAGAGAAGAGAGAGAGAGTTGTAGAGAGAGAGTTTTAATTTCCAAAGCTTACCCGCTTAATGACTTAATTATTCTATTGATGGGATATAAAATATATATATTTTATGTTCGGGTTGTTTCGGGGACCATAACACTCTATTAACCGAATATTAATTTCTAGTTCAGCCCGTCATTAAACTAGAAATTACTAAATGTATCCACACATAAATATTTCACAACACTTATGCTCATAGTCTTTTATTATATCACAAAAGTAACCATTACAAAATAGACAGATTAATTAATGGCTCTACCACATTTAATTATTAACATATTTGACCCCATAAATTATTAAATAATTTAACAATTCACTCTAAGATAACAATTTTTCAATAAGACAAACACAAAATATACAAAATAAAAACAAGATTAATTTTAATTAAAGAAATTGGAGGCTTATGCAAATTTCAAGATAGAAGAATGCATAATCTATATGCGACATTCTATTGTTCAACGAAAAAACATGGATATAGTTTGTGATTATACATAGTGTGTACATAGTCCACATTGCCATTAGTCACACTAACACAAATGCTAAATATTAAGTGGTTAATTTTGAATTACTTAAGTGACCATGAGTAAAATTTTACATAATATAGAAATTATCTTCTTAAAAAATTAGATATAATGAGTCCATTCGTAACTATTATGGGATTGTTATTAACATAAGACAAAATTAGATGCATAATGTATCTTTGGTGGCCATCACCACCAGTCTTAGACATCTTGAAACACTGGTATTGAAGATATATGTCCATGGATTTTTTATGTTGTCAAATATTTTTTATAGACACAACTCATTATAGGGAGAAACTCATTGTTTAGTTCAAAATAGCTCTCATTCTAGTGTCCCGAGAGAGAAGAGAGTGGTAAATTCATATTTTTATAAGTGCAATTTAGAGTATTAGTTTAGTTTTTTTTTTTTTTTTTAAATCATTGTTTACTATGATCAGTTGGTGTTTAATGGTGAAATTAAAAAGACTTCAAAATTAGTACAAAATGAAATTATGTGTATTTGTTGGATCTTCTGTGAAAATTTCTTGCAGTTATAATATGAGTTCTAATTTTAGAATTCATGTAATACGCATAGTGCGCATGCAGTTGAAGATTTTAACAACTTCAAGTAGATGGGCAAAAAGAAACAGAAGATTTAATTCATTTTCTTTTTTTGGGTTCATCTTCACTAAAGAGGACAAGAGATAAGGGTGCTTGAGTTACAATTACCATATTCGTGACCTGAGCCAGAATGAGCTGAGCATATGAAAATTGGTGAAAATTTTGAAAATTTTAATGTAAAAAATTCAAAATTGTTTCTTATTAATGTTTCTTATTCAATATTGAGGCACTGTTGCGATATCCAAGTTGGGTATATTCAGATTTCAGTATCGGGATTCTTCTTGCTTGATGGAATATAGTTTTTAGTGTTAATGGCGTTTCCAGAGGCTTGTTTAGTTGTTAGCACTAACATATGTTGTAAAGCCATTCAATTGGCTGGAAGTGTCTTTGGTTTTTTTTGTGAATGATGCAAAGACCAGAAAGTTTGTCATGTTTCTCTATAAAATCATGATAATTTTGAAAGTTTCAACAAGTTATGGAAAGAAAAGGAGGAAAGCGTAATAATGGCTGAGATATTTGATCGTTTGATTGTGGTGGCTACAAACAAAACTATATGGAATCGAATCGGGAGGAAACGAAAGTCAAAATATTTCAGAATGACATTGATACGGAATCCTAGGTATCATGTCAACATTTCAGAATCTTTTTCGGAAGCATCGCGTTTTATCATGTAGGGTGCGTTACAGAGGTTCAGCAAAAAGATGATACTCACGCACACATTTCACATTAGAGAAAGATCAGAAATGGAAAAGGAAAATAGCGGATTTAATGATCCATTAGCGAGTAAAACTTATCTCCGCAAAGCATCATCAAATTCACTTCTCTATTGTGTATTTTTCTCACTACATGACGCATATATATGCTTATGTAATAATTTGTTTTCGAATGTTCTGTATATTGAATTTGTAATTTCGATTTGATATGAATGAAATTATTTGCCGAAAAAAAGGAGAATTTTTTGTTAGTTTCATTTTATTAGATTAGATGTTAGTGCAAGTTTAGTTGCAAAATTTAAAAGCATTTGATATTTTGTGATTATTTATATTCTTAAATATTTTTTATGATTAGTTGAATTGTTATAGATTAAATATTAAACAATAATAATTGTAAAAAAAAAAACTTTAACTGTGCGCGTTTATATTGAAAATTTATTAAAACATAGGGAATATTAAGTTATGGTTCGATATCGGATTAATTTTTTCAGTTCAATTAAATATGATCAAATTATCCTAATTGAGTACTCTTATTTTGAGCTATACGTGAAATCGATTCTTGAATAGTGTATATATTTTTTTGTTAATGATTCTTAGATACAAATACAATACTTTGAAGTTATAATTCCAATAATCGTTTCTTTAGGTGATTTACTATAACAATCTTGAACTGATGGTTAGAGCAAGGAACTCCCACAACTTTGACTCTCCCACGTTATGTGACATTCTTGTCTGTAATGTCCTCACCAATGGAATTCAATGTGAGGTATTAGACAACTAATATTGAAGAAACATTAAGAAACTAAGCTCTCGTAAAATTTTCTCCAAGTATGAACAATTGAATGTTGGCAAATTGCACTTGTGTCAGATGCTCATCAAGAAATCTACATCATTTACAACTTGTCTCACAGAAGAAACGTAAATAGGGTATGGAAGATAGACTTATGTCGAATCAATTTCCTCGTAGTAGTTGAACTCAAGAAGTCTTGATGAATGTCCTTCTGCTTTCCCTTCACCACAAAAAACACACAAAGAACCAAAGATTTCACATTTCCGGCATTTGTATGAAAGGACAAACTATAAGTTGAGCCAGCGCAAATTAGATTGTACCTTTGCAGCATCCTTGAGAGGTCCCCAACACTCAATCCGGTTGTATTTAGGTGTGCTTGAATGGAAATAAATCCATACATAAGCATCCATTAGCTCAGGGTTCTCTCTAAACATAACTGAATCTCCATGGACCATAGCTTTAAGTACCTATCTCAACCGCATTGTCATCAGTCATTGTCACATTTCTTAAGAACCAATTGTAGAAAGATAAAGAAGACTAACCAAAGGCAGTTCCTTGGAGAAAATATGATACCTAAGCTCTGCAGCCACATCCTGCAATAAACTCATGCCACTCACACAACAATGAATATGTAACCGCAACTCATCATTCACCTTCTTCCACTCAGCAACCACATCATCTTTCTTATACCAGCCTTCTAGTTGATCCAGATTGATGACGTTAGAGATGGTTAAGGTTAAGTTAGCAGTGAAATCACAATGCGAAAGAATATATGTCCGCGGTGTAATAATCCCTCCGCTACTCTTGTTCTCTAATAACTCCCCTAAGAACTCAACTTTGAGCTTGGAGGAATCAAAGTTTGCTTGTGGAACCAAAAGCCGCACCGCCTAATACCACCATTAACATTCACAATATCAAATAACTCCACTACATAAACATGTAATCCAACATTCAAAAATCAAAATAAAGATTCAATTTTTATGAGGTAGCAACATAGATAGAGTCAATTTTGGATTCATTCACCAAAGTTGGATCCTTTCTCATTCTCAAGACCCTCAAATGCAGAGATTTTGGTTCAATTCAAAATTATAGCTCAGACCCAATTCAATTATGATCATAAACTACACAAATCTACAACATTTACTAAAAACTCAAGGAGGATTAGAACGAATTGCTCTAAAATCTGGCTTACCTCGGAGACTAGAGTATTGTAGGAGACACCACCGTCACTAATGGCGGAACTTCGAGGAACCCTAAATCTTGTCTTCAAGAGCTTGCCGCGGAAACAATGACGGTGACGTTGACTGATGATTTCTCTACTGGGACGAGACAGAACAGGATTGTGGTAATAAGGAACGATGTAACAGGCCATGGAGGAACATAACAACAGGGTTAATGCATGAACAACAACAATGATTCTTCCTCATTGTTCATCTTTCACCATTTTTTTTTTTGTCTTCAGAGAGAGATGTGGAAGAATGTGTTTCTGAGATAGACGCAGCCACAAATTTACTCTCTATGACGACGAGCTTCGTTCTCCACACAAATTCGATTGTACAAATTGATTTTGGATTTTCTCCTATATTTTTGTGATTGGTTAGTTGAGCTGAGCGTTGTGCCACGTAAGCAATTCCCTTTGGTTTTCAGATAATGAGCGTTGTGCCACGTAAGCGACCAAAGAAACATCTTTTACCATTTCATTTCATTAAAAGTTAAAAGGGAAAACGACCTATTTCCACCCGAGAACTATCGTATAATTGCAAATGTATACAATTTTTCAGCTTCGTCCTAATTCCACACAGATTTAGTGACACAAACTTACATCCTCCAATTCAAAAGTTCGAAACCGATTTCTACTTAAACCACCAATAATCTCAATTACCATGGTTCTCGACGAAAAAAACTGGTAATTTGAACCGAAAATAAACCAATTTAAAAACCAGACCCGGCGTAAAATCCGATTCGAAACCCGATTCCGTAAACCCAAATAAAGCCATCTTCCCCAAATCGATTGTGAAGAACCCTAAAAAAAATCGGATTGTTATAGGTGAAAATCGGATTGTTATGATAAGCAATGAATCGGGAGCATCGAGTGGGTCATCAAGTGGTCGAGCAAGAGGTAGGGTGCATGGTGTACCAAAGAGATGTTGGTGTGGGGAGATAATTGTGTCAAGAATGTCCAAGTCCGATGCCAATCCATACCGACGCTATTTTCGTTGTGGTTATGCTGCAGAACGAAAGGTAAGTTAATATATAACTGAATTTGATTGATGAAAGGATTGGGATTTATGCAATTTTAATTTTGGTATTATGAATTGGTGTTGCTAAGCAATGATAACCACACATATAAGTGGGTTGATGAGGCAATGTTGGATGAGATAGAAGCATTGACGTTTAGAATTGGAAAAATTGAACAACACATTGCGACAGAGCGTCTTGAGGCAGAGGAGAAGATGTTTGAGAAGCTTGAAATGAAGGTAGAGAAAGAGATTTTTGAAAGGGTGGAGGGAGTGTGTGCTGAAGCTAAAAACGACATGAAGAAAATGATGGTGGTTGTACTTTTTAGGTGTGTGATCATTGTTGGTTGCAGCTGGCTAATAGGCTGACTCTTTGTTATTGTTCTTGGTGTGTGATCATTGCTAAGAAAGTTGTTATGTAGCTATTGTGTTATGACTCTTCTTGGTGTGTGATCATTACAAAAGAGTTATAAGCAAAGGTCCAAATACATGCACATAATGAGACTGAAAACAAGTCCTAATTCGAAAGTTCTCATAGCCTAAACATCCAATTCCAAAATAAGTAGTCATAATAGCCGCCCTTCATGTCCAAAAACAAGTCCAACAACATCCATAACTTCAATTGTCTAGCTGAGTAAGAACACCTTGTGAAGATTCTATCTGGGACGATTCTTCACCATCAAAATCAACCTGAGAAAAATTCACAAGAAAATCTTCACAAAACGAGAGACAAGAGACAAGAGAAACGAGAGACAAGAGAGAAGAGGTTAAAGAAATAACACAGTATTGTGATAAGAGTGACGAACCTTTTTGGATCCTTTTTTGTTGTGAAATCGAGAGTTGTGATTAGCCTCACCACAAATTCCACAATGCCTGATCCGTTTCAATATTTTGTTTGCCATTTTCACTGGAGACTCATTCTTTCCTCTTTTTTTTTTTGTTTTCCTTGGTTACCTTCTTCCGACCAGGCTGATCTGGCACTTCCCCGGGAAATATTAGTGGCTCTTCTCCAACAGGCCAGAATTTCGCACCTCTTAATGGAACAATGCCATCTTTGTACGTGCTCCTCCAAGTACTTGTCCTAAACCAGTGACAAACATAGTCTTGTGGTTCAAGTATCTTATGAAGCATCACTCCATATGCATGCTCACAAGGAATGCCTGTGATCTCCCATCTTCTACAGCTATAAGTAAAATTAGTCAAGCTGACTCGATGACCACATCCGTTGACAGTAGATAGATATGTCTTGTTTGTGAAGGCTTTAACAGTGTATTCTGAAGCTTTTTTATGCAAACTCGCAAGAGTTTCAATCACATACGGCGTGCATATAGCTTCGTGGCTGTTTGCTATGACGTCTCTTTTGGCTATACGAACCATTGCAAGTCGGGAAATGGTCTCAAGCATAGGCACATACGACTTGTCTCTAGCTTTACCAACAGAGTTATTGAATGATTCTGTGGAGTTGTTATCCACATCTTCACAATACGGCCCAAGCTTATAGAATGCTCTGCACCAAGTCTCCGGTTTAGCATTCTTGACATCCGCATAGATACCTTCATCATACAGGTAAATCTTGTACAAATTTTGCCTGTAATCAGCCTCGTTGTAGCTCCAAGATAGATTCCAAATCAATGGCTTCATCTCCGGTTTCTTTCCATGCTTAGCTTTCAAATTCCCATAGATGTGTCTTACGCACATTTTATGTTCAATCTGGGGTAGTTCTATCTTAACAGCTTTGAGCAAACCCTATAAATCAAACATAAGGCCAAAAAAATTAAAAATCATTCTTCACTTTCCTCACAAACCACTGGCAAAGAAGAAGAAGACAAAAGAACATACCTTTTGACGATCCGAGATCATAACATACCCATCTCCATCTCCAAGTTCTAAATCAATCTTGATTTTCCTCACAAACCACTGCCAGTTATCTGTGTTTTCAACTTGTACAACAGCCCAAGCGATAGGATAAATCGCATTATCCGCATCTCGACCCAAAGCAACCAACAACTGACCTTTCATTTTCGATTTCAAGAAGCACCCATCAACGCCTATAAGAGGCCTGCACGTTTGTTTCCATGCTCTTCTAATGATGTCAAAACACACATAGAACCTGTTGAAGATGTGGTTTGGCAAACAGTCAAGCTCAACTGATGAATCTGGGTTGGAGTTTCGTATCTCAGCTACATAATCCCGAAGACGTCCAAACTGCTCATCATACTCTCTCTCAATCCATCTGACTGCTTTATTCCTAGCATGTTGACATTGCGGCCTTGACACATTGATCTTCCATTTCTCCATTATAATTTCTTCAATTTTCATTGGCATGAAGTACTCATGTTCTTCTCTGATCTTGTCAACAAACAGCCGCACAATAACAGAGACTTTCAGCATCTCACATTTTCCATTAGGCACACAAGCATGCTCTTTCTTAAACACTTTCACTTGCCACCTAGTGTACTTTCCAGAAGTTGAGCAATAGATGCGCCATGAACAACCTTTCCCCTCACAACTAAACCTGAGCTTAGTTTTATCATACATATACTGCCTAATATTGTAACATGTTCTAAGATCATAATCAAGCACAGCCTCCTTAAACGCTATGCTATTGACGAAGACCTGTCCATCATACAAATACCCATTACCTCTGTTCATGTTGTTGCGCCTGTAAACTGTTATTTGAACTTCGTTTGCTTCTTCATCATCATCGGTATCAGGATATACGTCATGCCTCACAGAAGGTTCATCAACAAATTCACATACAGCTTTCTCGATGTTGAAATCGTTACGCTCTTGTCGATCTTCACCATCGGAGTCAACATCAGGAGGAACAGATTCATCATACAAAGGGACGTCATGCCACTCTAAATCCATGACTCTAACCTCTGCAAAATAACAGCAAAATTAGCTCGAACCCGAGAAGAGGAACTCGTATTACTTGATCGAAGACTGTTTCCGGCGGAGAAGTATGAAGATTGGCCAGAGAAATTGAGTCCACGGTTTTGTTAGAGTTCGTCGACGTTATCGGGGTTCTTTTCTAGGGTTTATTTCAATTTGGGGATTTTGATTCGGTTTAATCATTGTAATCGGGTCTTAATTCCCAAAACGGGTCATAAACTGGTTTACATCCATCTTTCATTGGTTCTCTTAAGACCGTTAAACAGAAAACCACTCATAATTGCGGTTTATGTGGGTTTCGGTTTCGAACTTTTGAATTGGGGGGATATAAGTTTCTGTCACTAAATCTGTGTGGAATTAGGACGAAACTGAAAGATTGTGTACATTTGCAACTATACGATTGTTCTCAGGTGGAAATAGGTCGTTTTTCCAAAGTTCAAATACCAAACTATAGCATTTGCGTATAACTTAAGCTTATTGATCTAAGGGATTACATATTTATAAAAGAGTTAATTATCAATGAATAATTATAATTGGGAAAATAAATAGCAAAAATAAATTGAAAAAATAATTATATGAAAAAAATAGATTGTTTTTGCACTGAATCAACGTCGAAGGAAATATTCGAACTTGTGTTGAACCTTGCATTTTACAGAGATTATCTTGTTTTATTTTTGTATTATTGATGATATGGGTAAGATGGGTCGCGTCTATCGAACTCCGGTGGTAGCACCTTGAGTTACGCTCTCTCCACAAATGTTATATGGTCCATATAAATTAGAATGAAATCAAACATCATATTATTTAGAATGAAATCAATGCGATGTTCGCTTAGATATGTAAGGTGAGTTGTATTATCAAACCAATTTAGAGTAGTGAAAGGGCCAAAAAGACCTCTGCTTACATAAGACCATATAGTGAAAGTATATAGACATGCGAAGAAAAAATGGTCTCATGTTTTATCACGCTTCCCACAAAAAACACAACTTTGTATATCTCTAAAACCTCATACGATCTCCCGTCGATAATATATCCTTCAATTGATATAAGTTTCGGAGTGAGTCTTATATGGATGGGATGGTGATCGAACAAACTAGTCTTTGCTCTCTCTTGTTGGATTAAATAAAAGGATCGTGAGGGCGGATGATGGCACCACATAGATGATAAAGAGATCTCGGGTACATCAAATATACTTTGTCAAGAGGGAATCTACACACAAAAACAAAGTACAAAGGTTTTTATTGACAAGAACAACATGAGAGAAAGCAAGAAAACGACGTTGTTGTTATTGAGAAGAAAAAAATTATAACCTACAAAGCTGCAAAAAGACTTTATCAATATGTCCATCAATCGTGATCTTTAAGGGTCAAGATTCAAAGAAAAAAAAGGTAAACGGAAATAAAATAATAAAAACAATAAAACCCTCTCCGCAAGTTGGAGTTATTGGTTTTGTACAAATACTCTAAATCATTAAGAAGTTCTCAGTACTGCCAATTGTACTTGTAAAAATATTAAGTATCAAATCAAACCTACCTTATCTTGACATAGTGATGTAGTCTTTTTGTGTACTCCAACTGACTAACACACCACGAATGCACACATTCACTTAATCTAAGCAAGATAAGTATGGTTTTGGTTTTCTAAATTTGACTAACGATATTTCTCATATCAAATAACACAATTCATAACAAAATAAGATAGAATACAAAAGACTAACAATTTTGGATAACAAACAAACCGAATAAATGACTAACGCTTTTAAGAAAGACTTAAAGACGAATTCTCGGGTTAAGATAATCAAGTAGGAATAAATCAAAAGATGGTTCATGGAGCTTATACTAATTTCTAACAAGTGTGATCCTTAGGCCATAGAACACTAAGAAAGACTAATACATTTTCATGCTATTAGCCCCTTTACTAATCATCAATTATCAACAACATTCGTTCGCAATCAAATGATCAATAAGTATTTGTACAAGTCTATCTAGCTACAATTCACCCTAGTCAACATTCTTCCGACGGTAAGGAATGAAAAACACTTAAAGATTTTGGTTCGCGAATTTCATCGAACACCTTCCGGGCGTCAAATTTCTAAGTTCTAAATCAACATGATCAAGGTTGATTTAGCCTTAAGATCAACCAATAAGTAAGGATTCTAAACAATCTAGTCCTAAACTCCATAACCCAACCTCTAATTCATCCTGATCTACCATAACCCAAGAACCCTAAAGACTTCTCACTAATCAACATTTTAACACAAGATAAAGAAGATTCCATGATTTAAAAGAAGTAGAAGAGACAGGTAAAGAAGAATCTAGGAATTAAAACTTGAAACAACAAAGATTCATACAAGATTTCAAAGAAAAACCTTAAGAACAACTTAGAAAAATAAACTTTGGTCTAGACAAACTTCTCCCTTTTTTTTTTTTTTTCTGTCCCCCCCACACACACATATATAGACTATGCTTATGAATATTCTATTCTATCATACTATAAGCATAGTCTATTCTATATTAACACAACACAAATATAGAATAGAAATATATCGCAACATAAGCATAATCTATTCTATATTAACACAACACACATATATAGAATAGAAGATAGTCTTGAAGACTGCTAAAGTATTGATCAATAATGGCTTGTTCTTTGAAGCACCAAATCTCCTCTACAAGTTCTCTTCTTAATCCTCCATGCTCAATTCGCCTACTTTTAGCTCAAGCTCCCATTTGCTACATTTGCCTCCAAAAACTCCATGTTCCACTCCAAGACCCTAAAACTCACAAATTTATGCAAATGCAACCTAAAACAATCTAAATGCCATGAATGTACAATAAACTATCAACAAAATAAACCTTTAAAACCCACAAAAACACAAGACAAGCAAGAACTAAGAAATAATTCGAGAAAGAGGTTTAAAGGTAGGAATTCATAGCCACAAAAATATCGAGAATGGGATTAAACGCATTGTCCTCAAAGATAGTTAATTGTTGCGGTAAACGAATTCTTAAAATCAATGACAAGCATCTCTTTAGCATTCAATTAAGTTTTTGGCGCGGTCTCGCAAATTGAAATCAAATCAATCTCAATCGGTTTTGGTAAAGGATTTCGAAGATGGTTTCAAAAGATTCACATTTTTGGTGGTTTACTCTCAAGAAAAAGGAATGCTAGCCAATCATGAAATCCATCTAAGACCAAGAACAATTTATGCATACATAGTTTTAACTCAAGTTGTTCTACCCGCCTTAAGATGTGAAATATATCTTTCTACCCTTTGTAACATTCTTTTCCTTATCTTTTTAAACCATTAATCCTCATGATCACTTTCATTTTGTAGTCTCTTAGGGAAAAAATTTCTTTAACACTTAGCTTATTTTTCTATCTTTTTTTTTTTGTCCCCAATACTTATCTTTGCAAATTTATTTTCTTTTGGGGAACTATCTTAACATTTTAGAGCTTATTTTCTTATGATTTTATTCCCTAGAGACTCCTTTCTTTCCATATGATCAAGTCTTTCCGTTCATCCCTCATTTCTTCTTTCTCCCAAACCCAATCCCAAGTGTTCAATCTAGCCACCTAAGTTTTTCAATCTCAATCTAGTAGCTAGTTTCAAGAGTTCCAAAACTTAGCTACAACAAGAGTGAAAAACCATGTCGTTCTCAATACTCTCAAGATTTCACAACCTATAGCATTTTCAAACAAGAGGCCTCACTCACAAATCAAAACATAGGATTGAAAGGATAGGTTAGGGTTTAGGATGGGGAGACATTTCGGGTTATTCAAAAGATTGGCAAAAAGGATAAGATAACCCGATTTTCGAACCATGAGAATTCATTTAAATTCCATAAGCGAGAAGATTAAATTCGTTTAAGTCCAGATTCATAGAGATGCTTCAAGAATTCATGTAAGTTTCACCAAGACAACAATTAACTATGACCGAGGGCAATGATCTTAATCATAAACTTAAACTTCTACAAGGCAAATTTAATCATTATCCCTAATGCATATGCAAATGCAAACTATATGATGCTAGACTCAATCCTAAAAAATGAATACGCAAAGCTACATGAATTTTTTTGGATATTTCAAATTTTTAGAGAAACATAAGTATTAACAATGCGAGACTCAAATTAAGAAAATCAAAAGAAAACACAACGTTAGATGGTTAGTCTCTTCCCCAAACTTATTTCACACCGTCTCGGTGTGAGAATAAATTCAAGAAAAAAGACTAACGAAAAATAAAATCAAAACAAAACTAAATGATATGTACAAAGGAAAGTGATGGTACCATGGAGTGCCTATTGAGGTTTGGTAGCCTTCTTCCGCCTAGGCTGTTGGTGAATCACTTGAAGTGAGCGGTGTGGAGGCTCAATGTTTGTTGGAACGCTTGAAGAACATCCCGCGGTGAATGGAGCCTCGATGGGGAGCATGATGTCCGTCCGCAAGAGTTTGAATTGATTCGACCACTGGCTCGATTCGAGGGTCTATTGGTTGATTGGTTGGATCGGATATGACTTTTTTTCTTTGCGTTCACCCGAAACTTTCCGTTAATGTCCTAAAACCTTAACAATTCCCAAAAACACACAAATTTAAACAAGAGAAATTAAAAATATATACAAGAATACCATGTAATTGCCTCCCAAGTGCGCTTGTTTTAAGTCACTAAGCTTGACTTGTCTATGCCATTTAGGCGGTTTGAGATTCTAAGAGAGAAACCATAGTTCCTTCCTCGATGAGTGCTTCTGCCAAGTAAGGTTTCATCCTCTGTCCGTTGACAACAAACTTTTTCCCATTCTTGTTCATCAACTCGAAAGCTCCATAGGTTCAAACTTCCTTGATTTTTAATGGTCCTAACCATCGAGACTTGAGCTTACCCGGGAATAATCTCAACCAAGAATTATATAGTAAGACTTGGTCTCCTTCTTTAAAATCTCGAGGGATGATCCTTTTGTCGTGGAATGCCTTCGTCCTCTCCTTGTAAATCTTTGAGTTCTCATATACTTCTAAACGGATTTCATCGAGATCATTAAGTTGGATCAACTTCTTCTCCGAGGAAGTCTTGATGTCGAAATTCAGAAGCTTCACCGCCTACATTGCCTTATACTCCAGTTCAACCGGCAAGTGGCATGACTTCCCATAAAGAAGGTTGAATGGAGTCGTTCCAATGGGAGTCTTGTATGCGGTTCTATAAGCCCACAAAACATCATCAAGCTTGGCCGACCAATCTTTTCTTGTTGTTCTAACCGTCTTCTCTAGAATGGCTTGGATTTTCCGGTTAGAGATTTCAACTTAGCCACTTGTTTGTGGGTGATAAGGTGTAGCCACCTTATGCTTGACTCCAAGTTTCTTGAGAAGACTCTCAAAAACCTTGTTGATGAAGTGCTTACCTCCATCACTTATGACTACTCTTGGAATCCCAAATCTAGGAAATATGATGCTTTTGAATAACTTCAAGATAACTTTGGCATCATTTGTGGGACTAGCTGTTGCCTCAACCCATTTGGAAACATACTCCACCGCTAAAAGTATGTAGCTATTTCCATAAGATGAAGGAAATGGCTCCATGAAGTCAATCCCCCAAACATCAAAAATTTCGACCTCAAGAATCGGGTTTTGTGGCATTTCGTTTCTTCTACTAATGTTCCCTTTTCTTTGGCATGAATCGCACTTGGAGATGAACTCTTGTGCGTCTTTAAACATAGTAGGCCACCATAAACCCACTTGTAGAATTTTAGAGACGGTTTTGAACGTAGCAAAGTGACCCCCGTAAGCCGAACCATGGCAATGAAACAAGATTCCTTCAACTTCTTCATGTAAAACACATCGTCTATAGATTTTATCTTTGCAAATTGGGTAGAGGTAAGGCTCATCCCAATAAAACCGATTTACATCTCTAAAGAACTTCGTCTTATCATACGCATTCAAATTGGGAGGTTCTTTTCCGCACGCTAAGAAGTTCACGAAATCCGCGTACCAAGGTCCCATATCTTCCAACCCCTCTACTTCTTCAAGCTTCCTAAACATTTGATGGCTCAAGTCTAGAAGTTGGATCGCCATTAGCTGCTCCTCAGGAAGAGAGTCGTTGCTTGGTACATCATTGTCAATCCTCAACCGAGAAAGATGATCCGCTACACCGTTCTCAATCTCTTTCTTATCTTTTATCTCGAGATCAAACTCTTATAGGAGCAAGATCCATCTTAGAAGTCTTGGTTTGGTATCTTTCTTTGCCAACAAATGCCTCAATGCCGCATGGTCCGCATGAACAATAACTTTAGAACCCACCAAGTAGGATCGAAATTTCTCAAAGGCAAAGAAAATCGACATCATGCACCTTTGAAAGGTTGCTGGAGCATTACACAATCCAAATGGCATTCTTCGATATGCAAAGGTACCATAAGGGCATGTGAAAGTCTTTTTCTCTTGGTCATTAGGGTGTATGGGGATTTGAAAGAATCCTGAATACCCATCTAAGAAACAATAGTGAGTATGATTCGATAGTCTTTCTAACATTTGATCAATGAAAGGCAATGAGAAGTGATATTTTCTAGAGGTGGCATTCAACTTCCTATAATCAATACACATTCTATGCCCGGTTATAGTTCTTGTGGGGATCAATTCATCCTTATCATTTCTAACAACAGTCACTCCACCTTTTTTAGGCACAACATGCACCGGAGAAACCTATGTGCTATTCGAAATTGGAAAAATTATTCCCGTATCCAAGAGTTTGAGGATCTCTTTCCAAACAACATCTCTAAGATTAAGATTTAACCATCTTTGATGCTCAACGGAAGTCATTGACTCATTCTCTAGGTGGATCCTATGCACATAAAGAGTTTCCGATATTTCCTTAATATCACTTAGTGAGTACCCAATAGATTTATTGAATTTTTTCAATTCTCCTAAAAGAGTGGAGATTTCTAGCTCACTAAGTTCTTCATTTATAATAACCGGATAAGTGGAGTTTGTTCCAAGAAATGCATATGTTAGCCCCTTTGGAAGGGTTTTGAAGTCTACTTTTGGAGTTTTGAATTCACTCCAATCTCCATCAATGCTAGACTTACCATTGCTAGCTTCTTTTTCGTTAGTCACCTCTTCAACTTTAACAATACTCATCTCATGATTAACTCTTGTCAATTCAAACACTTTATCATCCTCACAAGAGGCTTTGTGTGAGTCTAGAATAATCTCATAGCCCTCACTATCACTTTCAAGCAAGCCATACTCTCCTTGTTTGTGGTTAAAGTGCTTTGAAGTGCATCTTCTATGGCTAGCTCTTCCAAAAGCTCATCCGCCAAAGCATCCATCTCTTCAACATAGAACACTTGACCTTCAATGGTGGGTTTCTTCATCACTTTGTTGATGTCAAAGCTCAAAACGTTCTGCCCCACATTCAAGTTGATTTTTCCTTTTCGCACATCGATCATTGCTCCCACGGTTCTTAAGAATGGGCACCCCAAAATGAGTGGGTCTTTGGGTTCTTCATCCATCTCAAAAACCACAAAGTCCGTTGGGATCTCATAATGTGCAATTATAATGGGAAGATCCTCAAGTAGACCCACCAGTGTTCTAATGGAACGATCCACCAAGACGAGTGAGATTCTACAACTTTTATACCTCGTGAAGCCCAAACGTTTTGCAACCGAGAGAGGCATTAAACTTACACTGGCACCAAGATCACATAGGCATCGATCAAAGGAGAGAGGACCAAGAGCACATGGAAGTGTGAAGCTACCAGGATCATCAAGCTTCTTTGCTACCACCTTGTTTTGGATGATAACACTACACTCATGGGTCAAAATGACCATACCTTGCAAATCCTTCTTCTTCTCACTAACCGCATCTTTAAGGAACTTGTTGTATGATGGGTTCAATAAGAATGCATCAATAATGGGCATTGTGATGGAGACTTCCTTCATTTATTCATCGAACATGACTATATACTTCTCCATTTGTTGCTTCTTGAAATAATCCAAAAATGGTAGCTTTGGTTCATATGGTGGAGGTTCAAAGATAGTCTCTTTCTTAGAAAAATCTTTACCCATTTTGGAGCTTCCTTCTTTGACCTTCTTCTCTTTAGACTCCTCAACCAATATTCCCTTTCCTTTATCAACATTAACCTTCTCAACATTGATCTTTTCATCACAAGTCTTGTCATTCAATGCCTAATCCTCTTCGATCTCAACTACCACCTCCCCTTCTTTAGGCTCAATGTCCCTATTGAGCTCTCCACTTGGTAAACCTTTACCAGTTCTAAGGGTGATGGCATTGATATACTCTTTATGGTTTGTTTCTGGTTTTCCCGGTAAAGTTCCCATAGGGCGTTTCGATGAAGAAGATTGGTTATTGACTTGCGAAGTTAACCTCTCAAACTTGGTATTAAGATCATTGTAAACTACATCTACTTTGTTATGTAGTGCCGACATTTGGTTAGCATTGTCGATTGCGTCCTTGCCTTGACTTTATAGAATTTGCTTTAGAAGTATCTTTTTTTCGTCATCTTGAGATGGTTGGTTGGGTGAATTGCCTTGCCCTTGGTTTTGGTAATAAGCTTAAGACTTTAATTGAAAATTCCCCTGTGGTCTAGGTTGATAAGCAGCTTGTTGTTGAAAACGTTAACCTTGATTATTTTGTTGAAAGTTGCCTTGTTGTTGAAATCTTTGTCTTTGAGGTTTTTTTTGGTAGTTGGCTTGTTGTGGAAAGCCTTGACCTTGAGGTTCTGGTTGACAGTTACTTTGTTGTTGAAAGCCTTGTCCTTGAGGTTTGATTGGAGGATAGGTTTGATCTTGTGGGTTCTCCACATTGTTGCTTCTATACGAAAGGTTGGGATGATTTCGGTAGTTTGGGTTGAACTTGTTGTAGCCTTGGCCTTGAACATAGTTAATCTCTTCTTGACCTTCCACACATGCTTCCATACCCTCTTCATAACCTTGAAAAACGTCACCCTCACTAACAAAGTTTACCGACCTTTGGTTGGCTTGCATCATCTTGTCCATTTTGTCATTCAAAGCTTTTATCTCGTTTCGGTGAAGAGTGTTCAACTCTATGCTTTCTCTTGAAGTTCGATCATAGTCATCCCCATAGTTCCCATCACTTTGGGCAAGGTTTTCTACCAACAACATCTCTTGTTCTGTATTTTAGCCCAAGAAGTTACCATAGCTTGCGGTGTCAAGTAGCATTCGGTATTTTGGCAAAATACCGCGGTAGAGTGTGCTCAAAAGTGATTTGGTTGAGAATCTATGGTGAGGAAATTGAGAAGTGTATCCTTTAAAGCTCTCATATGCTTCACAAAAGCTTTCAATGCTTCTTTGAGCAAAGCTTGATATCTCGTTTCTTAAACAAGCGGTTCTTGTTGAGGAAAAGAACTTTGACAAGAAAGCTTTCTTGTATTAATCCCAAGAGGTGATGGTGTTGTGTGGCAAATTCTTCTCCCATATGTGTGCCTTATCACCAAGAGAGAATGGGAAAAGGCGAAGCTTGAAGGCATCTTCTGAAATCCCGTTGATCTTTACAGTTTCACAAAAATGATCAAATTGATCTAAGTGATCAAGTGGGTCTTCCATGGCTAGACCATGAAACTTGGATCCTTGCACCATGTTAATGAGACTTGATTTGATCTCAAAGTTATTGTTCTCAACCGGAGGAGCTCGAATACCGGTTCGGTTCCCATTAACATTAGGTGCATCATGTGCTCCAATCATTGGAGCGGGTCGTGGTACATGTTGAGGGACTTGATCACCATTCCCTTCATTGGCCACGTCAGGGACCTCCATTCCTAGACTTGTAAGATGGTAGTTTCTTTCTCTTCTAGCTCGTGTATTTGCTCTCTCTAACCGTCCGATGTTGTGAACCGTTTCAACCAAGTTTTTTTGTCCTTGGCTTCTCAAGTACATACACCTAGCAAGAGAAAGACAACAACAATAAGATTAGAAAGTTTAGTAACAACTTAAAATAAATACTTAGTCTCAAGTAAATATGAAATCGTAATGGCTAATTTCTTTTGCACTATGGCAACGACCCCAAATTGATGTAGTCTTTTTGTGTACTCCAATTAATATCGAACCACTTATCACAATTGACTAACACACCATGAATGCACACATTCACTTAATCTAAGCAAGACAAGTATGGTTTTGGTTTTTTAAATTTGACTAACGATATTTCTCATACCAAATAACACAATTCATAACAAAATAAGATATAATACAAAAGACTAACAATTTTGGATAACAAATAAACCGAATAAATGACTAATACTTTTAACAAAGACTTAAAGACGAATTCTCGGATTAAGATAATCAACTAGGAATAAATCAAAAGATGGTTCGTGGAGCTTATACTAACTTCTAACAAGTGTGATCCTTAGGCCATAGAACACTAAGCAAGACTAACACATTTTCATGCTATTAGTCCATTTACTAATCATCAATTATCAACAACTTTTGTTCACAATCAAATGATCAATAAGCATTTATACAAGTCTATCTAGCCACAATTCACCCTAGTTAACATTCTTCTGACGGTAAGGAATGAAAAGCACTTAAAGATTTTGGTTCGGCAATTTCATCGAACACTTTGCGGACGTGAAATTCCTAAGTTCTAAATCAACATGATCAAGGTTGATTTAGCCTTAAGATCAACCAATAAGTAAGAATTCTAAAAAATCTAGCCCTAAACTCCATAATCCAACCACTAATTCATCCTAATCTACCATAACCCAAGAACCTTAAACGACTCCTCACTAATCAACATATTAACACAAGATAAAGAAGATTCCATGATTTAAAAGAAGTAGAAGAGATAGGTAAAGAAGAATCTAGGAATTAAAACTTGAAACAACAAAGATTTATACAAGAATTCAAAGAAAACTTTAAGAACAACTTAGAAAAATAAAACTTTAGTCTAGACAAACTTCTCCTTTTTTTTCTCTCTCCCAAACACACACATATATAGACTATGCTTATGAATATTCTATTCTATCACAAGATAAGCATAGTCTATTCTATATTAACACAACACAAATATAGAATAAAAATATATCGTAGCATTAGCATAGTCTATTCTATATTAACACAACACACATATATAGAATAGAAGATAGTCTTGAAGACTGCTGAAGTATTGATCAATAATGGCTTGTTCTTTGAAGCACCAAATCTCCTCTACAAGTTCTGTTCTTAATCCTCCATGCTCAATTCACCTACTTTTAGCTCCCATTTGCTCCATTTGCCTCCAAAAACTCCATGTTCCACTCTCACAAACTTATGCAAGTGCAACCTAAAACAATCTAAATGCCATGAATGTACAATAAACTATCAACAAAATAAAATTTTAAAACCCACAAAAACACATGACATCACATAGCATGAGCTAACATAGTAACTTTGTGGATGGATTCATTCTTCTGACTCTTGGTGAGTTCTTTAGCTTCATATATATTATCTTGTGTAGTTTTTCTTGATCATTGGCGTTTCATTCTTTAAATAGTCTGGTACAAACGGTACGGTACATATTGAGCTGTTCTTGTCCATCTCTTGGAACTCCATTTTGACAAAGTGGCTTCAGTCAAATTTTTGGTAACTTTTCCGGTGAAATCCATCACCGGAATAACTGGATCTTAGGGTCTTTGAAACTTTTGTAATGAGCACTATAAGGTAATGCATTTACATTTCAAAATCGAATTTAATTTGAATGAGAAATAATGGTGCAAAGTGGTTGGCTTGAAGAGGTTGTAATTTTTGTAATTTCAGAAATGATAAAATGTCTAACATTGGAAGAATGAAAAATTTTCCACTAGTATATATAGTGACACACTTACAACTAGATTCACTAGTTTTGGGAAAAATACATCATGGAGTATGAGATGGATGACCATTATGTAAAAACACACATACGTGTGCGCGCGCCGCCACCGCTGGGCTCGGTTTGGGCTTGGGCTTGGACTTGGGTCTTGGGTCTTGGTGGGCCACAAAAGTTGTTATTTTTGGGACAAATTTTCCCTTAAAGATTTTTGCATAATTTCGGATAAATCTAGAAGCTTATAGATTGTGTCAAAAATATTTTCATGATATTTATGAATACTTATCCTTGCGGATCAAAGCAGAATATTTCCGAAACTTTATCGGAATATTTTCGAATCTTTATCGGAAATTTTTCGATACTCTATCCCTCTCTGACTTGTGAATCAAGCTACTCCTCCCTATAAATAAAGACGCTCTTCGTTCTCTGAGATCATCTGATTTTCGAAACAAAAAGAGCTTCCAGCAAATTTCTCTCTCCTTCGTCTCTAAAAGTAAGTCTCGAGAGTGTATCGTAGAATCGTTTGTAAATTGTATAATCGAAAGTCGCGATTATAGTCTTAAAACGGTTGTATTCTAGGATTCAAAGTCTCATAAAACCGTCACTCTGCAAGAAATTTATTAAATTAAAAAAAAATCAAATCTCGCCTCCGCATATTTATCTTTTCTTTAATCAAATTTGTTCATAATTTTTCAATTCAAAATTTCACATTCCTACAATTTTTCCTCGATCATTCTCTTGATTAAAGTCGATGCTTTGTGTTTCATTGTAAAAGACTATAATTTATTTCCAAATAATATAACAGCTGTTTTATTGTAAAAGACAACAATTGACTTATGATTTGTTTTGTTATGGAGTTGGTCTTAAGATAATAATTTTAAAATTAAAAGTATAGGCTTTGTGTTTTATTGTAAAAGACAATAAGTTACCACCAAATAATTTGGTTTATAATTCATTACAATATACAGCTAGCATTATTGACTTAGAATTGGTCTTGGTGTATGTCTCAAAAGTCAAAACAATAATTAGCACCAACGACGTGGAAATATCAATGCTTTGTATTTCATTGTAAAAACTATAATTAGCACGAAATAATTTAATAATTATTACTCGTAGAAGACTATAATTTACTTAAAATTTCTCTTGGTATAGACTTGGTCTTATAATAATAATTTAACACAAAAACAGATTGGAAATGTCTACATATGCTTTGTGTGTCAATGCTAATTTAGATGGACTTTTGATTGGAGCGACGAGATGTAGAAGAAACCAAAAGTGATCAATGGAGGGCCCTTTGCTACCCAAGAGTGAGCACATCAAAATCGATGGCGATTCTTCATCAAATGATGAGCACAACGTCAACATTACAATCAATGACAATTCTTCATCAACACCACATGAAGCCGAGGGTGTTTCTGAATGGTATAATCCATGCGCAGGAGAAAGTGATTGGTGTTGTTTGACCGAGTTTGTTCTTAATATTGTCCAAATTGTTGCATCCTTTTTAGTCGTGACTAGGGCAAAAGATGAACATCCAGAGACAGCATTTCTTGTATGGATCATCGGTTACACTTGTGGATGTGTTGCTATTCTCTTTATTCAGTTTATAAACTGTGCTTCCTCAAGGTATGTACTTTATTTCTTTTTCTTCTTTTTTCCGACTAGAAACCGAGATCAATAATAATTTTATTCGTTTGCAGAATTTACGAGGATATCATGGACTTTTTGACGAAGATGTTTGAATATTTCTTCGTGGGTTGGCTTGTGCTGCTTTTTTGGATTTATCATGGCAGATCATCATCTCTATATGATAATACTCAACATTTCTGGTGCGCATCAAACGAAAATTTACAATTATGTCCCCAAAACAATAGACACCTCTCTAATAATATTCTCACCATTGTCTTTTTGCAGGTTATGTATGGCTTTTCTTGCCTACACTTGCATTCGATATGTGCCTGCTCATTTAATATGTTCAGCGATCTGCTTTGTTGTCGTTGTTATAATATGGATTTGCTCTGCTGTGTTAGGCACAACCCCAAATGTGTTTGTTTATGCTGCATTCCTTACAATTGTCATTGGGATTCTTAAATTTGTTCAGGAGGTTCTTCAATTGCATATTTGAATTCTTAAGTATTGGAAACTCTTGTAATCGTTTTTTTTTCATGAATAAAGTTGAGTTTTTGACTAAATAGATTGGAAACAGTTTCAAAATGATAAAGTTCCTAGAACATGTTGAACTAATTGCATTAAGATATTATCGTTAAGTTTGAAACAATTAATCAAAACTAATCCACTCTTATGACAGTATTCAACTTTTCAGTCACCTAATTAGGCTAAATTCTCATTTCAAATTAAAATACTAATAAACATCGCATCAAGCTGAAAAAGCTCACTAATCACCTTAATATCAACTTTGGTTAGTTAGGAAAGCGAAGCCTAAGTTATAAAATTTGCGTTATCAAATCAAATCTAGTATGAATAACATCCTAAATGAGGGATCTACCATGAAGCAATTCTAAACATCATCATGATCTATTCATCAAAACATCATAATATAGCTTAATCCATGACACTAAAAAACTATTTATTAATCATAAACTAAATGTCGAATTGTTTTGCTGTTCTCTTATCTAGTTCGATCCTCTTTACCAGAAAAAAAAAAAAAAAAATCAAATTACTTTCAGAGAAAAGGAGTAGAGAACATCTGGAAACAACTCTGATGAGAAGATGAAAAATAAGAATCAATATGCTTGGTAACGACGCTACCATCATCAAGCTTAAACACACTAACATCTTCCCCGTCATTGAAGTAGATAACATTCTCCAAACATCCATAGTACTCGGAGGCTAAGACCGTAAAACAACTGTCCGTAGCCACAATGAGTGTCTTGTCTCCCAAGCAACTGACCTCAACCCATTTTACCAAATCCGCGTCCATCTTATAAACTTTAAAACCAACGGTTCTCTCGACATCAACTCGCTTTACGCAAAATTTCTCACAGAAACGATGAACAACGCATAGATCTCCACAATACTCCACGAGTCTCTTTTCTTTGCAATTATTAATGTCGTCGTAGTCCATTGGAGATGAAGGTCTGTATTGATATATGCTGAGCTCAGATAAACAAATCCACCAAATTGCTCCTGTTAAGTCTAAGGCATAGATTTTTCCTCTGTGAAGTATAATATCCAAGAAACCTTCAACTTCTTCATTGTTTATTCTTGTCCAACATCTACTTTCTTCTCCGCTCTTGCAACACCAAATTTCATTTTTGTAGTCAACTACGAAAAACAGATTTTCTAGTAAAACAACTCTTGCCGAATTGGCGAAAGACTTATAACCTACGATAACAACTCTATCCGAATCCGAATCCGAATCACCTTCGGTAACCTCGGTCAAGTATTGAACGTCGTAAGATTTACGAAACTCTGAAACCCCGAACTTCAAAAGGTCTAGGATTTTTTTGGAAGGGGTGATGGGCTGGCCAGAGAGAGGAAACAAGGGATTATTCTTACTAGATTCAAAGACTTGTCTGTTTTTGATCAGCCATCCTTTGTTAGGACACGAAGAAGGGAGAGTTACACGGAAGAAAGTGGTGGGAGAGACAACAGTCTTTTTTTTCTTCTTGAAAGTAGGAAGGTTACGTTGAAAGCGGTTCTGGAGACGCTTCTTGGTCGCAACCGTGGAACGCCATGGTTTACAGATGCTACGGATACGGAGGAGATCGATGTTGGAAGATAAACTATTGGCTAATATATCGACTAGATCTACAGGTAAATCAGACCACCCAACTTTAACCATCTCGATATGATCTATCTCTGTATTGTTGTTACTTGTTAGTAGAACAATTACAGAAGAGAGCCTAAGATTTAACGAAACCGATGTCGGAGATATGTATTTATAACTCTCCACATCAGTTTCGGTGGAATTTCCTTTTGTTTTTTTGTTCCAACTCGAAATATATTTCCTATTTTTCGTTTTGTCCCCAAAGGTATAAAATCTATAATTTATATGAAAATTTTTGTTATGAATAATATATTTATCATATGGATATCCATTACGGATCCATTAGAATGATTTAGAAGTTTTTAAATTATTTAGTTTTCAAGTTGAACCCTAATTTATATTCTCATATATATCTGTTTATGACTCATAAAAAAGACAAAAAAACAAGAGAAAATTGGAAATAAAGGACTGTTTTTTTTTATTTGTCTATTTATACATTTATTGTTAAATTGTCATTTATGTCAAAACTATTCTTAGTAATAGATCAAATCTTATGTTAGGTAGTTTTAAGAGAAAAAAATTTAAAAAACACGTTAAAAAAATGATAAAGTAGATTTAAAGAATTTTTTTTGTGATTTTCTCAAAAAAAAATAGTTTTTTAGATAGATGAAATTTGTTCTAAAAAAGTTATGAATATGTATTCTGCATTTTGTATATGTTCTAAAAATTTTAGATTATATATTCTATGCATTTTACATGTTTTACGAATATTAGAATTGATATATGTTCTAAAAAGTTTATAACTCGGAATTTTATATGTTCTACGAAATTTTGAATACATATTCTACATTATACCTATGTTCTACGAATTTATGAATATGTATTCTACGGTTTACTCTATGTTCTACAGATGTTGGAATATATATTCTACACTTTACTCTATGTTCTGTGAAAATTAGAATATATATTCTACGAATATTTGAATATATGTTCTGTAAAGTTTATAATTCCACTAAAATAGGAAATCGAATAAAAATATGGAAACTAAATCTACATGTAATTTACTATGTAAATCGTATATATTGTTAAGATTGTGTATTTATTGTTTTGATTATGTTCAATGTAGTTTATAACACGTATTCTGATTAATTTAGAAGTCTTTAAAATGTTAAAAAAAAAATCGATTTTTCCTATATTAAACCTAATATGTGATCGATTTTCTCATCTTTTCTTTTTCTTCACGAGTTTAAAGCAGGTTCCTTCTTTGTCACGGGATTTTATTACTCTTTCATGTTTTCTTAGTTTGCGTAGATGAATATGCTACATATTTACGTAACATGTGGTGTATGGAGATTGTATGACAACAAAGAGTGGAAATTTATTGTTGATGAAGAAAAACGTGTGAGTTTACTTTCTATGCTCTCCACTACAACTTTTCAAGAGTTGAAGATGATGGTTTCAGTAGAGTATGAAATAGAACAGAGTATGGTTGATGTGGAATTCAGTTATTTACCCACAGATGTTAGCGTTGATTCTCCTCTTGTTGTTGTGATGAATGATCGACAAGTAAAAAATTTTGTTGCATATTTGAAAAGGAAAAATACGATTTGGTTGTGTGTGACGTTCAAAGGTAGAGTTGACGATCGTAGGAGTGGATTCAATTTCGATTTGAATAAGGAGCCACGCGATTCAAGTGATGGAGACAATGATGGTAATATGTGTGAAAAAGCAGCATCAATATTGGTCAAGAAAGATAAACTGAATGAAGATTTATTCAAAAAGTCTAATGACGTTAAAGTCAGTGAAGGTGTCGGATCTATGTTGGTAAAGTCGATGGTTACTAAGGGCCAATATTTCAGAAGCAAGGTAACTTTACATGCAACTCTAGAAATGTATGCGATGAAGTACAACTGCGATTACAGGGTTATGAAATCTGATATGAGATTGTGGTGTATACGCTGCATACATAAGGTTTGAAAATGGAGTCTTCGTGCGGAGTGTTTAGAGCGATCAACATATTTCAAAATCAACAAGTATGTGGGTAACCATACATGTGCTCCTTCAAAGAAAAGCAAATTTTGTAAGACATGTTCAGCAAGAACAGTTGGACATATCATTATGCATAATTATAAGAGAGTGAAGAAAGGGCCTAGACCGAATGATCATTAATATTATTCGTACAGGGTATAGATGCGAACTTACTTATTCCCAAGCTTGGAAGTCTCTTGAATATGCTGTTAACAAAGTTAGAGGAATCCCAGAGAAAAGTTTTGGTAAGGTACCAAAATACTTGCACATGCTACAAGAAGCGAATCATGGTATGTATACGAGTTATTAAGTTGATTGCAATGGTAGATTCAAATATCTATTTATTTCTTTTGGTCAATCAATACGAGGGTTCTACAAGGTAATTCGGAAAGTGATTGTAGTTGACAAAATGTTTTTAAAGAACAAATACAAAGGAGTTTTACTAGTTGTTACAGCCGTTGATGGTAACTCTAATTTGTATCCAATTGCATTTGGAATTGCTGATTATGAGAATGATTGTTTGTGGGAGTGGTTTTTAATACAACTTAAGGTTGTTATAGCGGATTACCAAAGTTTAGCTCTTGTGTCAGATAGACATCAGTCGATTGGTAAATCATTTGGAAAAATATATCCATTGGCTAGACATGGTATTTGCATCCACCACTTGATTGGTAATGTGGTAACATATTACAGGAGAAGGGGTGTAGCTGGTTTGATTGCAAAAGCATCAAAAGCTTATAGAGTTGCTGAATTTGAGAAATTATTCACACAAATTTGCAATATCAGTCCAGTGATTAGTAGTTATCTAGAGGATGCTGATGTGAGAAAATTGGCTCGATGTCATTTTCCTGGATACAGATACGACATTAACATTAACAACCCTGCTGAATCGATCAATTCAGCTTTGAGATCACCTAGAGAGTATCCAATCATTCTTTTGTTAGACAGCATCAGAGAAATGTTAACACGATGATTTTATGAGCGTAGAGAATTAAGTGCAAAGCAAAGCGATCCTTTAACAATTGAGAGAAAAAGATTGATTAAAGGATAGAGAAAGGTAAACTGTTTAAAGTTTATCCTATTAACAGATACATATTACAGGTTAAAGGTAACGGATTAGACTACGTTATTGACTTGGAAAGAAGAGCGTGATCATGTAAAAAGTTTGATATAGGAAAAACTCCTTGTAGACACACCATAAAAAGGAGATTTTGATATAGGCGAGGATCTATGTCCATACAACGATGATGTGTATACCACTACCGCATGGAGACCGTTATACGAGGAAACAATTAATCCAATAGGTGTTCCTGAAGATGAATGGCGTGTCCCAGAACATGTTCAAGATGCAAAAGATTTAACACCTGAAATAAGAAGAGGTCCTGGTAGACGGAAAAAAAAGACGTGAAACAGTTGAAGATAAGATAAGATCGTCATAAAGATCACAAGGGTCTAAGAGACACAAGTGCAACCGTTGTGGTAAAAAAAGACATAACAGATCGACATGTGATACAACGATATAACAACGGTAATTACAACACTTTAACATTCATATATTGCAGTTTATATTTTATTTTTATTTTTATTTACAGTATTCCTTTTTTAGGATTGTGTTGCTACTATCATCACTGAGCGTTGAAGGGCAATGTTTTATGGTTACGCATCAGTTTTTTTTCTTCTTTCACAAGCAAAGACGAAGAAGAATATTTTAGTTTTCCTTTTCTTAAGGTTGTTTACATTGTCAAAATTTTATTGGTTGCTTCTTTGTCCAAGTTCAAGCTTTAAGTTTTTTGTCTAACAATAATTCTGCTGGTTATCTGAGTCGACATTAGCATCATAGTTTATCTACCTTCCTTATGTAAAGATTGATAAAAAGATAGAGAAAGGTAAACTGTCACGATTTTTTGAAGAAGAAGCATATGTAGAGGTTCTTTTAACAAGCTAAATAGAGTGGATAATCTCAGGCAATGTCTACAATATCAAAAGATAACTACGAAGGTTCATATTTTTTCCATTCGATCAATTAACACAGGATCGTTTGCTGCTTCCCAAAGATCAACTGCAATCCTCACACACGCTTCCCTAATATTGCCATCGGTCATCGAATCCATAGGTAGCTTAAGCAAATGACAGTCGATGTATTTCAGTGCATAAACTCCACAATCACATTTCGATATATATAATCCATGTGGCACGGAGACTTGTATGATTTCATATTGTGTCAACAATGGAACTTTCCCATAAACCTTGGTGTGAATTTCCTTTAAAATGCGTGGGATGATGAATGTGAATGACTCCACGTGCCTTCTGTAGCAGTTTCTACCATAATCGAAGACTTCAACTGTTCTTAGAATGAAGTTAGTGCAAACCGAAATCCAATGATTACCATTGACGAAGACCGGAAAATAAATTTTGTCGAAATCTGAAGCCCATTTTTTCCTGTCTTTCCATGAGATGGCAATTCACTGTTGGCGTAAGCTAGAAACTGAATATCCCAGTTGTGGTTTCGTTTATTTGTTGAACTTAAATACTTCAAGTGTTCGTTTTTGATTTGCATGCTAAACATACAATTTATGAAACCAACACGATTTGACTTCTGTCTGTCTAAAGATGTATTTTTCCGAAATAAATACATCATACCATCGATTTCCTAAAAATATTTAATTGTTATATAATCAATTTAGCACAACATAAACAAAATTAAGTTATAGCATATCGTTACATAAAATGGTTACTACGTACCTCATTCCCAGGCCAAATGTTGTGCTTCATGACTCGATTTAGTAATGCGTCATTTAGTACATTTGGACCGCACTTAATGCTTCTGCAAATGCTTAAACAATTGTACACACAATTATTTAAGAAACGTATTATTGGTGAAATATAAAATCATAAAAATTGTAGGAAAAATAATTGAATGAATTACTCGTTTTTTCTTTGTCACGCTTCAAAAGCATTCCATCTATCGTCAGAAACGAACACCAATGAATAATCGTTGTCATTTCTACCCGCGTTTGTGACACTCGGATTTCTGACATCAACTCCAAACAATCATCATCTTTGCGAAATAATTTTTGTGTAGGATCATTCTTGTGTTGGTTGAAATAGGTGTCCCATTGATTTCTATAAGAACTCTTGTGAATCCAAATGAAGATCTATTTCAGAAGTCAAAGTGAAAAAATCATTAGGTGAAGATTTTAAGTCCTGTCAATACAAAAAGATCAACGAATGTTTGCAATACACAAGTTTACAAATATTGTTATATATCCAAAATTATAGATGAAGACGTACATACATATCCGAGTACATAGTTTTATAAGAAACCGAACACAAAAAAAAAACAAACAGAAACGTGTGACAACAAACTAGATCGAACTTAGCATAGAGATTTATTTTTTACGTATCACAAATTTACTCTTCTTCTTTGTTGGAATGGACGGTTGCGAAACCGTGGCTCTTGTGTTTCATGTAATTGCAGATGAAGATATTTTATCCTTGAGTAGTTAGACATCCTCATCTATCTTCTCTAATCGCGGGACAATCTTCTTCTCAAAACTCGAGAACAAACCTTCTAACACTTTAATAATCTTCTTCTCAAAACTCGTGAACGAATCTTCTAACGTATTGAAAGCTACATGCGTTGTTCTTGTCCGTTCATAAAGCAATTTCTTTTTTCGTTTTTCTACACCATGATCACGTTTCTTTTTCCTACTCCTCTACAAACCAGTCACTTCACCATAAAATACTTGCGTATTCTTACTACCTTCCAAACCAGACACTCGGTTTTTTTCATCGCTAAGCTGTGTGGCTTCATTTTCCTATTTTCAGGAAACTCACTATCACTTTCAACATCATCTTTTTATTTTATATTCGGAATATTATCACCATCCGCGTCATCATCTTCTACACTTCCCCAAATATGGTCTCCAAAATCATTCCCACATTTGATCATAGCATTCAAATTATCTACTTCACTATCACTAATTTCATCATACCATAAAAATTTCACAGACTCAAATACGTCAAAATTTCCAGTAAGAGAAATATATGGATAAACAACATGCTACAAAAAAGATTAAGCAAAAATGTTAGAAGCTAAGATTAAAAAAAGATTATAAAGAACAAAAAAATTGATCGGGAGATGATAATTTAACAATTGGGACATCGACTATTAAGAATCAAGACATGAAAACAATTAATTTTGAAATGCCAGCGGCTACAGTTCATCGTATGTGTGGCCTTCTTCTTCCTCAAATCACCAGATTAATAGTCTCACGATTCACTAGATTCACAGTTACACAATTTCACTTCCTTTCACATATATATATACTCCCTTATCGCTCATAAAATCTCCTTTAACGGATTCAAAAACTAAAACCAGTTTTACTAAGCACAAAACTTCCAATAATAAACTAGATTATGACCTCACAAATACAGATTAAAAACTTAAAACAGTTTCACTCTCAATCACTAATAGATGCTACTGATTTCTAAACATAAAACAAATAATTCATCAACTCACCTTTGGTCCAAAAATACTTTCTAGTTGGATGATATCATCATATATACTTTTGCAGCGCCTTTCCAATTATAACATCGAGGAGCTTCTATAAATTCTTTGTTAATCTTTTCCCCCAACAATTCTCCAATACCTATAATTGCTTTCATAACCCGTATTGGAAGTGCATATGAGAAACCATCTAGAGCATAGCTATTGATTTTCTTCAAATCTTCTTCTATTTTTGATAATAGACTTAACTAGACTTTTAAAAGCTTTAACACCCCAAGGATAAGTCCTCACCTTATCAAGATCCATTACCAGCTGGATGTATTTGATTGGAATAGGTTTCTTCTCATCCTTAGCTTTTATCAATCAGCTATCACACAAACATACACAAATCGAATTTTGTCATCATCACTCCATGTGTGAACTTCAGATAGGTGCACATCCATCAACTTCTTAATACAAATCTTATCATTTCTCTTCATCAATTTACTCCAAAATCCCTTATCGTCTTTCTATTTCTCTAAATCACATCTAAAATCATAATTACATTTGAGCCCAGTAACAACATAGAATTCTTGCATGAAAAATCTGAGTGGCTTTCCTCCAAACACAAACCAAAGTTTTCTTTTTTTCTTTGTAGCCAATTGCCTACACATCATGTTGTGTATCAACCAAGCTGAATACCCTATACCATTCTTATATATTGCAAACACTTGTGCAAAGACTGGATCATTCTTCACTTTTTCGTACTCATTTGGCAATGCATTTTTGATTTTTGTCAAGATAGAAATTCGGCATGAATTGTTTATCTTTTTCACTTTTAACTCATTTATATCTTTGAAAAGGCGTTTTGGATATTCCTTTTCCATGCATGCACAATAACAATTAACAATAAGATAAGTTAGTATGAACTCAATTCAATTCAATCATATTCAATCAAATTCAAATTATAGAAATTAACAAAGTCTTCGAAGAACTAAAGGAAAATAGAGAGAACTTACACAAACAACCAGATTTTTTTTTTTGGAAAAGTGAAATGAGAATCGGACTTTTCTAAGATTAAAAAGAAAAATAGTGACAACCTGAAATTTAAAACTATTCACTCTCTCTTGTCTAGTTCTCAGATTCTACATCACAGTATTCCTATTACAAAGTATGAATATTAGTTTCAGAGTGTGTTAGTCAAACACATCTCTTTCTCATATTAAGCAACCTGAACAAGATATAGTACAATTAACAAGCCTTGTGAATCATCATAAATTCAGGAATTTAACAGAAGTTCGACCAAACTAGATATACACGCGAATCAAATAAAAAATAACAATGAGAAAGGCAAACGATTAATGGTTGTGAAACATAAAGATTTCTCAATTTTAGCAACTAAAAGGACCGAGACCACCACTTTTTTCAAGCACATCAGTGACGTGTTGCCTTAATCAACATAATCACATAGAAACACATATACACATACACAAATCAGAGAGCTTAGGATTGAAATCAAATACGCTGACTAAGTTTCAAATTTCTTCAAACTTTAAATCATACATTGAATCAAAAAAAAATCAGGACATTAAATCAATTAAAATCTAAAATTCTAACCAACCAAACAAAACATACAGTATATACAAGCTAAAGAGATCATTTTCATGAAAATTACAATTGAAAAGGAGAATCATCAAATATCTTTATTACCAAGATGTTAGGGTTTACACCGTTGTTAACGTCGAGAAGAAAAGAAACACCGAGAAGAGGAGAACGCCGAGAAGATGAGAAACGTCGTGAAGAGGAAAACGCCAAGTGAGAAAGAAAACTTCGCCGGCGCAACAATCAGCGGAGAGAAAGAGGAAGAAGGAAGACTACGCCGACGCAACCATTCGGTAGAGAAAACGAGGAAGAAAACACTTTTGTTTTAATTTTTGCGATTTGGGCAAAAAATAAAGAATAGTAAGGCTTTTCTAGTTAGATCTTTTGGAGGTAGAGGCTCTTTTCCAATTAGAAGTTTTGGCAAATTATATTTTTTTTAGTTTTGTAATTTTATTTTCAATTTTTTTATTTTATGATTAAGGACATAATAGATTTTTAATTATTATAAAACTTATTTTACTAAACTTTCCTAGATAAATTGTAGGTAGACAAATTGGAAAAAAAAATCATTTATTTTCAATTCTCCCAAAAACAATTCCTAAACCTTTTTGTTCACAACAATTTTTTCTAATTTTTTTCTTTTTATGTTTTTTTAGGGAATCTTTCTTGCCATTGTTTGTAAATTAGGAATTTAAACTCCGTTGAACTTTCACCATTGATTAGTAAACTGTACAAATATATGTAAATGGAAGAATTAAAATCTAAAACAAAATAGATTACAAAAAATCTTAGAAAACAAACCTTAATCATATATTTCATCATTTTTTGGAACAGTCTTTAATAGCTGTTCGATCCCTTAAGTTTTTTTCTTTTTGTCTACTTGCTAGTTTAGTGTCGATGACAAATGTTTATGTATCAAAATCATTTGGCTAAATAGAACACATTAATACGCTTGAAAGTAGCACTAATGACATTTTGGTCGAATTGGATAGTTTTAAAAGCTAAAAATTTCGAAATATTGGCAATTACGTACTACGCAAGTTTGGTTAAGCTTCCCTCCTCTATCTCGAATCTAAACAAACTAAAAACACTGATGATGATTGTGCGTAAAGCTACAAGTTATTCCAACCAATATCAACTTAGCATCTCTTGAAGAAGTAGCATGAGTAATTGCTCACGATTGACAAGTTTTCCAGATACTTCTAGTAACATCAAGAGTCTCCGTGTCAGAGATACAATGATAGAAAATGTTCCTCCATCAATTGATGGGCGCTGATATCATCTTGAGCAGCTTGATATAGGAAGTAGACACCTCAAGGCATTAACACATGTTCCTGAAACTATAAGACATCTTGTAACACCCAAACCCGCTACATAGAGTTGGTCAACGTGTTGACTTTTCTGGTCCAGTCCAAAACATTTTTTAATTACAAAATTACTCCTGATTTAACCAACCTGCAAAAGAGAGAAGGGTAAGCAATCGAAGATTACTCAATGAGGGCAAGTCTCAGGGCTCACGAAGTCTCCATACATAAACACATCTAAAGAATCACAAAGTCTAAACCTAAGACAAGCAGGCAATCACTGTGTCCTAAATCCTGTGACACACAAACATACGCACACATCAAATAACTGAGACTATGTCCCATAAACCACCACCACAAAGGCGGGAAGGATACCACGTGCCAAAACACGACATCTCCGTGCATTACCGGATTCTTCGTGCCTCTCGCACTTCTTTCTGCACCTTTCACTCGTACATACGGATCCCTCGTGCCTCTTGTACTTCTTCCGTGCACTTCACATTCGTTGGATCGTCAGCCATCTTGACTTATCCGTATTCCACACCCATAGGCCACACACACAACTACAAGGATGTTTTCTTGCAGGACTCTCTACTGCTCACACGCATCTCTATGCTCTTGGCACATTATCTCACACTCAAACAATTTATTTTACTACACAAAACATGCATTTCACAAATCACGCAATCAGCTTTAAAATATTTATTTTAATTTAATTTTCATCTCTAAGATACTAATTCTTTTTCCTTATTCTTTATATAAAAATATATTTATATACTTATAAATATTAATACACTCAACAAACAAATACGGTTACTCAGAATATATGTAGCTCGCAGGTATATTCTGGTTAACCGTAGAATAAGTAATTAACAACTAAACAACATATCAGAATATGAAGAAGACACAAACTTGTTCCTCACCTTAGCCTTAACTTGTTGGAGATGCTACGGTTCGAATACGGATTTCCAACTTGGTTCTTTATCAACCGAGACATAGATCCATGCCTCAAGAATGCTCTTGCAGAGCTTCAGCTCAATCCAACCTCGTTTGCCATACCAACAATAGAATATGACACCATAAGTACTCTTTTATGAACTGTCTCATAAACATATGAATAAAACAACAACTAACCGTTCAAAACACAATCCCACCGTTAAATCTAGAGCCTCTGGCACCATGAATAACTCCACCAAATTTGATTCACATCAGACAACTCAGCCTTCAAACGTTGCTTTGACAATTGCTTTGACAGATACTACAGTTACTTGTCCAAGCAACAAACATAACTTCTTGGGTTTATCTCCGATTAAAGATCCGTCAGTTGCTATTTCTAATGAATGCGTCAGTACTTTTACCTTGCCAGACCGACATTAAAACCAGCGCTAGCGAGCCTTCAAACACGCGTCCTCAGTTGGAATTTTGTCAAAGCGTGAATAAGTCTTCCTTCAGTGTCGGAGTTAGAGGTTTGTTTCGAAACTGCCGAGTCGTGTGAACGAGTCTGCAGTTGCTGCTATTTCTTACGAGATAGTTGTTTAGTTGCATAGGGTTTTTGTTTTCATTTGTTTCATCTATGTTTAAGTCTCCTTTATATAAGGAGCAAGGTTGTAACCACTACAGGAAAATTGGTCCTTAATAGCACCTGAAAAACGTTATTTATTGATATGTTAGCGTAAATAAAACTCTATGTTATTGCCCGCTACGATAGCTCCCCAAGTTTGCATAGTGGTTTTTTGGTACGCTATGAAAAGTGTAGATACAATAGCGGATATGTTTTGCTATTGTTTATTATACAATAGCACTTATCTTTTGCTATTGTTTACTCTATAATAGCGGATATTTTGTGTTATTGTTTATTACATAAAAGTGTATATTGTGTGCTATTTATATATGTATTTGACAGCGTTAATACGTCGTCACAAAATCATTCGCTATGTATTGTATAACCCTATAATGTACATTTTTTCCATGAATTTTCTCCGCATTCTGTGTTGTTTTAGGTAATCAATATAAGGTAAAAAAACATTAAAATCAAATATAAATTATTATTGTCAATCATACAACAAGTTCACAGCAATATCAAACAATATCAAATCCTGCAATATCCCAAGTTCGCAGCAATATCAAACAAACACATAACTTAGTTCAGATCAAAATTAGTCTATTATTAGGCCAAGCTACAATAGTGCCTACTGCATCGGCAATGCACAAAATTTCAGAATTTGGTGTCCAGACTTTTGCATCTCCAATCTTTTCAGATTCTACCCACACAATGCTGGCATCCATTCCTAGGCATTCGAAATGTACTATATCTTCTGGATTAGTTTAAGAAACTCGGCCAGTTGCAACTACCTTTTTAGTTTTATCGATATCTAACAATACACATTTCTTCCTTTCACCTTTACTGCTACTGGTGTTGATACTAACATTCTAACAATTGAAAATTTGAAGTATATCCATCAGAATTCCAGTATATGAACAACAAATATAATTATACTACAAAATAAAGGTTCTTGAATCTTACCGAAGGTGTTGATCTTGTTGTTGTTTGAGGAGGCGGCATTACGTTATTAACAAACTGTATCTTCGGCAAAGTCCAGACGATTTTCTTATTAAGTGCATCACCCATGACTGACATCTCAGGATTTGGTCTCCACAAAAAGGCACTTTCTTTAACCACCAAATCAATCTCCATAATTGCATTATTCCGACCAATAGGTGCTTCGTTCAAGATTTCATTTGGATCAGTTGAACACAGTTTACCTTCAGCACAAACTTCATCTACAGTCCAATCAATAATGTGGACCCTATCTGGTTCCTACAATTCAGACAATTATATTACCAACCTAGCTAAAGAGTAAGTTTCTATATATTGGATAAGTAGATAACACTAATTCAAGGAATTACCGTATATGCATCATTGTTGTTGTTGTTTGCAGTTATGCTCCAACTTGTGAAGTCATCATTGTCCAAAATCAACTTATCCACTGGCCATGCAATTTTGGCTCTGAAAGCTTGCCCAATCAAGACAACGTTTCGTATAGGCCTCCAAACATAAGCTTGTTTATCCAAGACAGTTTTGACTACAATAGCAGCTGCGTTAGGTCCTAGTGGTACACGACCAATCTTATATGCTGGTTCAGTAGAGCAAAACTCTCCTTCAGCAATAACAGTATCATCTTCGGAATCCAAATCAAGTATTTGACATCTGACTCCTACAGTGAAATCGGTTGTTTCAGATCTGAAGTGAGTACCACAAGGTGCCTGAGAAATAAAAAAGTATTTAATATAAACATACAGGTTAATTAACATAGATCATAGTAAACAAGGGCATCAGAGTACATACCTTATTACTAGCCATTTTTTTAACAACATTTTGTAAGTCTTCAACCTTGCTCAACAATAGTTCTTAAGTAGCTTCAAGCTTATGCACATGTGAGTCTCCAACTTTCATAAATGCTAGCTTGGTTAAAGTATCCCCTCTGCCAATCTTCTAACTCTCCCAGGTTTGTCTTTTCCTAGTACTTGAATCACAACATCTTCTCTAACACTAGTGGATGTGGAATCCATTTCACTGTCTATTGATTTTATTTTTTCCTGCATTCAATGTTGTAATCAAATAGTTATAAGTAGCTAGCTTTAAATAATATCAGAGTAAACCACAAGAAATTGGATATTGCTTACAATGGTCTCGACAAATTCGGCCCTGACAGGTCTTCCATCAGAATGCGTGTGTCCTGCAACCCAAACCTTACTCCTTGTCACCTGCGAGGGGTTTGAACTCTCTTTTTTCTACAAGTAAAAGAATTGAATGTAAGAAGTATATATCTTATTTTCTATGATTAAAATCATTCAATTAAAGCATTACCATCTCATGAGCTAGTCGTATCATTCTTTTGCGGCTTGTGGTGTGGAGGATCTGGCACTTCTGCAGGCGTTTGAATTTATCACTTTGCTCCTACAAAATAAACACACTATTGAATTTATTACCATCACAATGAAATATGTACTTTTCATTGAAAAAGTGAGTCTACATCACCTTAAAACTGCTACTAGTCCTACTCTTCACCCAATTGTTCCAAACTGTCGCAGAGGGGATGTTGCTTGGTTTCAGCTGAACTAAGTCTGTCTTAGTCTTCGCAGCTCGCACAAACACCCCATATGTTTGAAAATCTCTATTCTTTGCCATTCTTGGTCCACATTGAACCTCCCCTACATTAATATACAAAGCTATAGAAAATCACTATTCTTTACTTAGTTAGTTTTTCAAGTAAATGTAATTAGATGATCGATATACTTACCTGAATTTTCTCCCATAGTGTGTCCCTTATTATATCATCTAGCTGCCTCCAATCATCCAGAATAACTGGTACGTACTCCCTCACAAGTGCTCCAAGAAAGGACGAAAGTTTAATTGAACCGGATCCCACAAATTCTCCCAATTCTGTGAATTCAACATCCACTTTATCTTGTGCACTTTTGGCCACTCTTCGCAGATTTTCAATAGTTGATGGAAAACATTTTGACAGTCGATGCATGAACACAATAATTCTTCAGGATTACCCAATTTCCGTGCTGATTCATTCACAAAAGCAGTAGCACCTTTCTCATATTCAATGCTAGCCCTTCATGTAAATAAATAAGGCAAAATATCAATAAGAAGAAACAAAGTTGTAATAAAAACACTAATAGATAACCTGAAAATTCATACCTTGGAAGCCATACCCAAGCCTTTTCCATGTTATAGCAATAACACCAAAGCTCAACCACCAATTACTCAGACATGCGTGATAATAATTTCATTGATCAAACACTCATATCACAACAAAAGAACAAAAAAATATAGAAAAAAAGATACGAAAAACGTACACAAAAATAAGAATCTGCTACCTCACAAGCTCTTGTACATTCTGAAACAATAACCTGCATAAAGAAAATGACTATTAGTGTTCATCAAACTAAACGTCAAAACTCGAAATCCTACATTAAATTCCCAAATTGAAACGAAACCCTAAAATCAAAATAAAACCCAAATCGAAATCTAACCAAAGAACCCTAAAATCGAGATCCCCAAATCAAAATTTAACCCTAAAATCGAAATCCCCAAATTGAAACGAAACCCTAAAATCAAAATACAACCAAAACAAAAAACAAAAAACAAAAAATCGCCAAATCGAAATCCCCAAATCTAAATCCCCAAATCGAAAGATATGAGAAGACCGAAACAAAAAACAAAAAATCGAAATCCCCAAATTGAAACGAAACCCTAAAATCAAAATAAAACCCAAATCGAAATGAAACCTCTTTCGAAATCAAACCCTATTTTGAAATTGAACCCTTACTTAACAGATTAAATTACTTTTATGAGATATTTCTGGGTTTTGTGCTTGAGGGTATGAGATTGCGAGAGAGAATAAGACTGATTATGAGAGAGAATTATGTGAACCGAAAAGACCAAATGAGATGAGAGCTACCGAAGAACAATAATCGATTAGGAAAAGAGACAGAATTTGAAATGACCGCACCCATTTTTTTTTTTTAGTAGTTAATACCCCATAATATTAACCCTCAACAAACGCAGCCAAGGCAATAAGACTCGATCTTATTAAACACTTAACAACCGTCAACAACAGTATTCGAATTATTAAACATATTAAACAATTCGACAATACAACAATAACCGAGTCCTAATCATCCTCCTCCTCCTTGCCTTGATTCCACGATCACATTTTATCATTACACGCAACAAAACAAAGAGTTGCGTAAGTATTATCAAAAATACTTAGCGAGGTGATCCTTCCATCTACGAGCTATACACACAAGCAAGAGATTACAAACCGCTCAAAAAGCAAGATAAACATCCAAGACACACAACTTCAACACCAGAGACCAAACTCGATCAGATCTGAACCGATAAACGGAAGAAAGCAAAAAGTCGCACAGAAAGGTCTCGGAATCGGTCTGCAACCGATCCCCAAAACCGGTTGGGAAGCACTGGATCGGTCTGCAACCGATTGCCAAAACCGATTGGAAAGCACTGGATCGGTCTGCAAGCGATTGCCAAGACCGAACGGAAAACTCACCTATCGGTCTGCAACCGATTGCCAAAACCGATTGCCGCTTCTGCAACCAATCCGATCTCGACCTGCTTCACCCCTTCACACGCCAATCGATCCCTTCCCACCTCAAACCTTGCTTTCCCAAGCAATTAGGCTCAAACCCAAACCGAAACACAAGGAAACAAGCAACACATCTCATGGATTCAACAAGAATCTATCTCAAACATCACCAAAATCACACAAACCACCCCAGGCACATAAAACCATCGCATAAGCTTAGATAAGCCCATGGTCACGCACTCACCTTAGATCCTTGGAAGATTTGGCTCAAGAACAGCTCCACAAGCTCAAGGATGACTCTCACTTCCTCACGCTTCAGCTAGACCGATCTCCCTCTCCTTCCACTCTCAAGATAAGTCCCAAAACTCTCCCCCTTCCTCTTCTTCTCTGCAACAAGCTCTCTCTCTCTCTCTCTCTCTCTTTCTCTCTCTCTTTCTCTGCAAATTCACGAAGAAAATGAGAAGAAGAAAGAAAAGAAAGGAAAGAAAAGAAGGAAAAAAGAATAATTGAGCAGCTTTACTCTTGACTTAAAACCGCCACGTGGAGTCCACACCCACCAACTGTCCAAAAACTCATTTTCCGCTCAATAAATGTTTTCTCTGGAGCTTTTAAGATTAAAAGCCTCAACTGCGAGAAAACACATTTATCACGGATTTAAACGGATCAAAGACATATTAACATATATATATACCTCATATTTATATACTTTCCGTCAACAGTGCACTTTCTGGAAGACGGGCGTTATAATTCTCCCCCACAAACATAGATTCGTCCTCGAATCTACGGCACAGTTCATCCACGATGAACCCAACTCACAATCGTCGTAACGATTCTCTTAACCTTGACCCGTCCGGCCAACACAACTCAAACACGAGATTGAACACTAACAACCTCCGAGGTGTACATTCAGTCGCTATGCTTATAAACATACCTTAGACATTCAATGCTCCCAATACAACTCGTACTCGTACCACTCCACCCTCAGGACTAAAATCCCTCGAGTCTCGGTACCACATGCCACTCGTACTCTCGGGTCACAAAGTCCCTCGAGCTATCGGCACAAAACCCTTACCATTCACACTCTTAGACACAAAGTCTTCGAGCTAATGGTATATCTCTCATACCACTCGCACTCTCAAGTCACATGTCATTCGGGCTATCGGTATACTCTCATACCACTCGCACCCTCAGGTCACATGTTCTTCAAGTTATCGGTATATCTGAGAAACTAATCATTCCCTCACGAGTTGTAAAGGACCATACCGTCCTTAGAGCAATCAAGTCTAAACGTTTATAAGCATCTCTGACCGAAACTACCTCACATGGCCTGCGTAGAGCATCGCAATGTTATACACAATCACACATATTCCAACCCAGAATATCACCTCAACCACAACCAAACCTCAGGTCAACTCAAAACATCCCAACACACAGAGGATTGTTTCTCATATCCAAATACGAAGGATATTTCTACTTCATAATCTCACGCTCAATTAAATCCCATGACACCTCAAGTCATAACCAAAAAGAAATACTCATCTTATTACCGTTTCAATGTATTAATCATTTACACACACAAACGAAATACAAAATGAATACATAAAGCAAACAACTCTCACTCCAAAACTGGAACCAACGATGAAAAGCTCAAGTCTCTGCTTGTCGAACCACTTCTCGAATCTAGCTTCATCAGCTCCTCTGGTTCCCAAGTTTCCTCCTGAACACCGTCACAGTCCCACAAGACTCTCATCATCGGAATCTTTTTAAGACGAAGCTCCTTGACCCTTTTATCGAGAACCCTCTCTGGCCTCGCCTCTAAGGTCATGTTAGACTGAAGATCTGACGGAATCTTAGCCAACAGTTTATTATCCTTATGCAAGCACTTCTTCAGCATCGATACATGGAAAACCTTGTGAAATGCTTGCATAATCTCCAGTAACTCCAACCGGTACGCAACTGGCCCAACTCGACCAAATATCCTAAACGGACCAATATACCTCGGACTCAGCTTAGTCTCGGTAATGGACCTGTTCGGAACTCGCAGCAATGCCATCTTGAGATACACTCTATCTCCCACCTCGAACTCAAGCTCTTTTCTCCTCTTATCAGCATAACTCTTTTGCCGATCCTGAGCTTCCTTCATGTTCAGCTTCAACACCCGGATCTTATCCGTAGTTTCCTGAACAAAATCGGCACACAATGTGCTTCTCTCCCCCACTTAGGTCCAGCACAACGGTGTATGACATGGTCTCCCATACAGAGCCTCGTATGGAACCATCCCAATACTCGCCTGGTAGCTTTTATTATAAGCAAACTCTACCAAGCTCAGGTGATCCACCCAATGACCTCCCCAGTCAAGCACACACATCCTCAGCAAATCCTCAAGAGTCTGCATTGTTCTCTCGGATTGCCCATCCGTCTGAGGATGATAAGCGGTACTCAAACGCACCCTTGTGCCCATCTCTGCCTGGAACGCTTTCTAGAACTCAGAAGTGAACTTAGGATCCCGGTCATACATGATACTCACCGGTACTCTTGCACATACTTGTTAGCCAACACCGAAGCTCCATCGGTTTTCTTGATGGCCAGAAAACTTGTAGTCTTCGTCAAACGATTCACAATGACCCAAATCGCATCCTTGGTTCGAGAAATTGGTAACCCCACTACGAAATCCATTGTAATCATATCCTACTCCCACTCTGGAATTGGTAAACTCCGCAACAATCTACTCGAAACCTGGTGCTGTGCCTTCACTAACTGGCACGTATCATACGTTGCGATCTAGGTAGCTACATCCTTCTTCATCCCGACCCAGTGATAATACCGCTTGAGATCTTGGTACATCTTAGTCGCTCCCAGATGAATCGAAAACATACTCGCATGAGCCTCACTTAGGATTTCTTGCCTCAAACCCTCATCTTTGGGTACGCATACCCGCCCATGCACAAGAATAATCCCATTAGCAGAGACCTGATATTCTGAACCTGCTTCCATGGAAGCATTAACCAAACCTTCATCCTTCTCCTGAGCCAACCAAAACCTGCTCATAAGATCCGCCTAATTAGCTGCCTCCAAACCCAACGGTTCTTGAACTAAAACACACAACCTCAAATTACCAAGCTCACACACCAACGACTCCATGTCTTGCTTTCGAGCCGAAATAACACGCTTGCAACTCAGAGCATCCGCAACCAAGTTAGCTTTACCAGGATAGTAAGCTATCTCCATATCATAATCGGCCACTACCTCCATCCAGCACCTCTGCCTCAAATTCAACTCAGGCTGAGTGAAAATGTACTTCAGGCTCTTATGATCTGTAAACACCTGAACCTTTCCGCCATAAAGATAAGACCTCCAAATCTTTAAAGCGAACACTACCGCAGCCATCTCAAGATCATGGGTAGGCTAGTTGCCCTCATGCTTCCTCAACTGTCGTGAAGCATAGGCAATCACCTTCCCCCGCTACATCAACACACAACCCAGACCTACTTTCGAAGCGTCTGCATACACCACGTAAAGCTCACCCAGCTCGGACAATGCCAATACTGGCATACTAGTCAACATCGTCTTCAGGTTTGCGAAACTCTCCTCACACTCAGGAGACTAAACAAAAGGAACATCCTTCCCTGTCAGCTTCGTCATAGACTTAGCCATACTCGAAAAACCCTTGACGAACCTCCGATAATAACCTGCTAACCCGAGAAAAATCTAATTCTTAGTAGCATTCCTCGGCCTCGGCCACTCTCTGATAGCCTGGATCTTCTCTGGATCTACAGAAACTCCTTCTGCAGACACATTGTGACCCAGAAATCCAATCTCTCGCTTCCAGAAACTACACTTGCTCAACTTAGCAAACAGTTTCAGTTCTCGCAGCTTCTCGAGAACAACTCTCAGATGCAACTCGTGCTCTTCGGGACTCTTCGAATACACCAAAATGTCATCGATAAAGATGATCACAAACTCATCCAGATACTCTTGGAACACGCTGTTCATCAACCTCATGAACGCTGCTGGTGCATTCGTCAACCCGAATGGCATCACCACAAACTCGTAGTGTCCATATCTCGATCTGAAAGCTGTCTTACAGATATCCTTCTCATCAATCGGAATCTGATGATATTCAGATGCCAAGTCTATCTTGGAGAACCAAGTAACCTCTCTCAACTGATCCAACAACTCATCAATCCGTGGAAGAGGATACCTGTTCTTCACAGTGACTCGGTTCAGTTTCCGATAATCAATGCACAACCTGAAACTCCCATCCTTTTTCTTCACAAACAACACCGGCGCTCCCCACGGTGAAGTATTCGGTCGGATAAAACCCTTACCCCACAACTCTTCCAGCTGCTTTTTCAGTTCTACCATCTCTGTTGGAACCATCCTGTACGGTGCCTTAGATATCGGCATTGTCCCAGATTCCAACTCAATCGTGAAAGGATCAGACCGAGACGGCGGTAATCCTTGCACCGACTGGAAAACATCCTAGAAATCCCGAACAACTCGAATATCCCTAACCGCAACCTCTCAAACAACCTCTGATGTAACAATCATCACCAGATACGCCTCGCGACCCTTTTCGATCATACTCTCTACCTGCATGGCCGAGATCACGACACTCCCAGAAGTCGGTCTCACTCCTTGATAATCCAACCTCCCTTGTTTCCTTTCGAAAACAACATGCCCTCGGTGATAGTTCAGATGCGCCCTGAACTTCCCGAGCCAATCCATGCCCAAAATGACGTCATAAAGCTCCACCGAGCAAATGACCATATCCGCTGGCATAGACTCTTGCGCCACTTGAACATCCACGTCAACAACTCGACCGTAAATAGTCAGTAGCTTCCCTCCAGTAACCTTAACAAAACACAACCGCTCCTCGGTTGCTCCCCGTAAATTGCCCTTCTTGGCAAATTCCGGAGTAATGAAGCAATGCGATGCTCCAATATCAAACAACACGTGGGATTCAACACCTCCCACAACCAGGGTCCCTGCATATTTCTCATATGCTTAGAACCCTGATACCCCATCATGGAGACAATAAATTCTATTACACAAAAATACATGTGATCGCCCTGAAACTTGGGTTTCCCGTCTCCACGATAGAATACACTCGGGGCGCCACTGCACTCTGACTAGCTGGCGACGCCGGTGCTACCTCCCTCTGCAACTTAGGATATCTCGGCTTGATATGCCCCGTCTCCCTACAGTGATAGTACACATGCGTATCCACACGCGCCTCGCCCTTCTGAGGGTAACTCGCAACCCTGTGATCCTTGCTTCCGCACCTGAAGCATCCCGGACCACTCGAGGTAACACTGGAAGAACTCTCCATCTTTCGCTTCTGCCCTTGCATTGGCCTACTGCCTCTGCTCGGACTAGACTGCTGTTATGGCCTCCTCGCCTGAGAGTTGGGGCTAGCAACCACCACCTCATCTCTCAGACTTTCCTCCAGCAGAGCAGCTGTCTCCACTAACTCAGCAACCGTGCCAAAAACCCGCACAAAGCAATGGTTCCTCAACTCAGCCCGAAGACCCAACAAAAATCTTCACACACAGGCTCGCTCATCCTCCAACGCTCGACCTGCGTACACATTGAGACGGTTAAACTCCGCCTCATACTCTCGGACGGTCCTGTCCCCCTAAGAAAAATCCAGGAACCGACCCTCCAATAGGTCAAGCGCCTCCTGAGGAAAATACTTGGAGTTAAACTCCTCCACGAAATCCTCCCAAGCCATCTCCGCCTGAACTCTCCTGGCCGCCACACCTCTCCACCAGAGATGTGCATCACCCTCCAGGTAATGAACTCCCAGTTCAACCCAGTATCCCTCGGGACACCTAATCGAACGGAAATTCCGTTCCATCCTCATCCTCCACGCATCCGCGTCCTCAGGTTTGGCACCTCCTGGGAAGAATTCCGTGCCAATCCTCTGTAACTACTCCATCATCCTCAGATAAGATGGGAGCTCCTCTACAACCGCAACCCTCGGCTGCACCTCAACCACTGGTGGCACAACAGGAGCCTGCACTGGTACCCTCTCTAGTAACCGCTCCAACAGCAAAGTAGTAAGCAAACCCGCAATGCGATCATCTCGGGCCTGAGCAAAATCCGCTGCAGCACCCGCTGGAACTCCAGCCACACCGGCACTCACACCGGCCACACCCTCATACCCCTCCTGATCTACTCACTCTACCGTAGCACTCCGTGGTACACTTTCCGCCACCACTGGAACACGACCACGACCTCTACCGCGGCCACGGCTTCTACCACGACCTCTAGCACCTCTAGCCATCTGAACAACCAAGAACAGAGACTAAGATACTAAGCAACTCACAGAGTAAAGATAACATACCGTGGAATCTCACAGGCTCGAAGAAGATGATTCTAAGACCCATGCTCCACAAATTGACTTAATACCATATAATCAATTCTAGCATACAATACCACAGTTAACTATATCATGCAACAAGCAATACGAAAATTAATTAAACTCTAATTAATTTTCCTAAATCATCCTAGAACTGTCTACGCTCTGATACCAAAGTAAAACGACCGCACCCGTTTTTTTTTTTTTAGTAGTTAATACCCCATAATAACCCTCAACAAACGCAGCCAAGACAATAAGACTCGATCTTATTAAACACTTAACAGCCGTCAACAACAGTATTCGAATTATTAAACATATTAAATAATTCGACAATACAACAATAACCGAGTCCTAATCATCCTCCTCCTCCTCATTGCCTTGATTCCACGATCACACTTTATATTTACCTGCAACAAAACAAAGAGTTGCGTAAGTATTATCAAAAATACTTACCGAAGCGATCCTTCCATCTACGAGCTATACACACAAGCAAGAGATCACAAACCGCTCAAAAAGCAAGATAAACATCCAAGACACACAACTTCAACACTAGGGACCAAACTAGATCAGATCCGAACCAATAAATAGAAGAAAGCAAAAAGTCAAACAGAAAGGTCTCGAAATCGGTCTGCAACGGATCCCCAAAACCGATTGGGAAGCACTGGATCGGTGTGTAACCGATTGCCAAAACTGATTGCAGCTCATGCGATCGGTTTGCAACCGATTGCCAAGCCCGATTGCCGCTTCTGCAACCAATCCGATCTCGACTTGCTTCACCCCTTCACATGCCAATCGATCCCTTCCCACCTCAAACCTTGCTTTCCCAAGCAATTAGGCTCAAACCCAAACCCAAACAAAAGGAAACAAGCAACACATCTCATGGATTCAACAAGAATCTATCCTAAACATCACCAAAATCACACAAACCACCCCAAGCACATAAAACCATCTCAAAAGCTTAGATAAGCCTATGGTCACGCAATCACCTTAGATCCTTGGAAGATTCGGCTCAAGAACAGCTCCACAAGCTCAAGGATGACTCTCACTTCCTCACGCTTCAGCTAGACCGATCTCCCGCTCCTTCCACTCTCAAGGTAAGTCACAAACCTCTCCCCCTTCCTCTTCTTCTCTGCAACAAGCTCTCAAGCTCTCTCTCTCTCTCTCTCTCTCTCTCTCTCTCTCTCTCTCTCTTTTTCTCTGCAACTTCACGAAGAAAATGAGAAGAAGAAAGAAAAGAAAGGAAAGAAAAGAAGGAAAGAAGAATAATTGAGCAGCTTTACTCTTGACTTAAAACCGCCGTCACATGGGGTCCACACCCACCAACCATCCAAAAACTCATTTTCCGCTCAATAAATATTTTCTCCGGAGCTTTTAAGATTAAAAGCCTCAACAGCGAAAAAACATATTTATCACGGACTTAAACGGATCAAAGACATATTGACATATATATATATATATATACCTCATATATATATACTTTCCGTCAACAGTGCACTTTCTGGGAGACGGGCGTTACAGAATTCTATGGGGATGGAGTGAAATTTTGATTTCTCGAAGAATAGTCGAAGGAAAAAATATTATCGAAGATGAGTGTTGACTGAGAGTGAGAGAGGAAAGAGATAGGTAGGTGACTTAACACTTTTTTTTTCCTAAAATAATTTTATACGGGAAAGGTATCATAGCGTTTCATCTTTCGGAAACGCTATCTATGTTTTATCCGTATATCAATGATAGCATATTGACCTAAAATGCTATACTTCTATGCTATTAAAAACCAATTTTCCTGTAGTGAAACTTTCTTTTATCAATCAGAAAAGGTTTGAGCAAATATCTTTCTTATTGTGTAACTGATTTCAAGAATTGATATCACGCCGGAAAAAAAAAAACATCTTATTGCTTGGGATCGAGTTTGTAAACCGAAGTTGGAAGGTGGTTTGGGCATTCGTAAAGCACAGAATATGAATAACGCTTTGGTGGTAAAAGTAGGATGGAGGCTACTCCATGAAAAGGATAGTCTTTGGGCAAAAGTGATATGAAAAAAGTATCGCGTGGGTGACATACATGATGAGTCATGGATTAAAACTAAAAGTAAATGGTCTCCAACTTGGAGAAGTGTAAGCATTAGAATTAGAGACGTCTTGCGCCCAGGTATGAGATGGGTTCTTGGGGATAGGAGGTTGATCCATTTTTGGACTGATACTTGGCTTGGAAATGTACCATTGTTGGAGCTTGCTATAGGTAATTTACCGGTTGGGGGGACAACCAAGTTAGCAAGGGATTTATGGGTTCATGGAACGGGTTGGGATCTAACCAGAATCATGCATTTCGTCCCCTCTAAAGTACGCCTTAGGCTCGCAGCAGTGGTGTTGGATGAGTTTACAGGGGTACAAGATCGATTGTCTTGGAGTGGCACTTCGGATGGTGAGTTCTCCGTCAAGTCGGCTTACTCAATCCTCAATCGCACGGTTCGCTCAGAACCGTATATGGGGAAGTTATTCAGATTGGTATGGGGAGTGGTGACGCCAGAACGGATAAAAACATTCATGTGGTTGACTGTGAATCAGGCTCTAATGACGAATGTGGAGCGCCATCGGAGACACATTAGTGATACGAGTATCTGCCAAGTATGCAAGAGTGCTGAGGAAACAATTCTTCATGTTCTTAGGGACTGTCCAGCAATGGAGGGCATATGGCGCAGGTTAGTCCCACCGAGAAAATTACAATCTTTCTTCTCAATATCATTATTGGAATGGTTATATGGTAACTTAGGTGATAATGGTACAATGGATGGTATATCATGGGCCACCGTCTTTTCAATGGCTTTGTGGTGGGGCTGGAAATGGAGGTGTGGGAATGTGTTTGGTGGGAATGGTAAGTGTCGAGATCGAGTGGGATTTATCAAGGAGCTAGCGAGGGAGGTGATTGGAGCTCATTCGATTTGTGGAGATCCGGTTATCCGGATATTGAGAGAAGAAATGATGGTAGCATGGATACCCCCCTGGAACGACTGGTTCAAGCTTAACACGGATGGGGCATCTCATGGTAATCCCGGATTGGCAACTGCAGGTGGAGTTATCAGGGATAGGGAGGGTGTTTGGCGCGGCGGGTTTGGTGTGAACATAGGGATATGTTCTGCACCGCTTGCGGAATTATGGGGAGTCTACTATGGTCTTTACATTGCCTGGGAGAGGGGGATCACGAGACTCGAACTTGAAGTAGCCTCGAAAATGGTGGTGGGTTTTCTAATGACAGGGATAAGTGATTCACATCCGTTGTCATTCCTAGTACACTTGTGCTATGACTTTCTTTCAAGGGACTGGATAGTCCGTATTTCGCACGTGTATAGGGAGGCTAATCGTCTAGCTGATGGATTAACCAACTATGCATTCTATTTATCATTAGGGTTTCATTCTTTTCACTCGAGTCCTGAGGTTGTAAAACAGATTGTCTTTGACGATAGTCGTGGGTTTTCATTACCACGTGAAGTTCGGTTGTAATTTCTTTCTTGTTATAATAAATTGAAGGGGACATTGTCTCCTTCTTCACACCAAAAAAAAAAAAGAGGCCTGTGCAGTTGATAAAAGAGTGAGGAAAACGAGAAATTCAATGGGAGATAGCAGTAGTGCGAAAGGTTTCGTGGTTCCGGCTATTCCACGGTTTGATGGTCACTATGATCATTGGGCACGTCTGATGGAGAATTTCATTCGTTCGAAGGAGTATTGGGATCTCATAGAGAATGGGATAAGTAGGGTGGAAGGAGTTGTTCCTACTGAAGCACAACAGAAGGTGATCGATGAACATGAGCTAAAGGTTCTGAAGCTCAAAAAAATTCTTTATCAATTCATGGATAGATAAATCCTAGATATAATCCTCAATACAAATACAAGCAAGCAAATCTGGGAAAGTATGAAGCAAAAGTTTGAAGTATCCACCAAAGTAAAGAGAGCACAACTTCAAGCGTTACCTGAGGAGTATGAGACGCTTCATATGAAAGAGGGAGAGACGGTGAACAATTTCTTTGCAAGGACACTCGCAATTGCGAAAATGATGAGGATGTGTGGAGACACACTTCAGGAGACTACCATTTAGGAGAAGATACTAAGGTCGTTGACGATAAAGTTCAACTATGTGGTATGTTCGATTGAAGAATCAGACAACTTTGAAAGGCTTACCTTGGACGCGCTTCAGAGCAGTCTTCTAGTCTATGAGAAACGAATGAAAGGAGGGCCAGTGAAAGAGGAGCAGGTTCTCAAAGTTTCATTTGAAGGAAGATGATGAGGGAGAGGAAGTTTTGGAGGAAGAGAATGTCATAGGGGTAGTAATAGAGCCACCATGGAATGCTTTAGGTGTCACAAGCTATGACATTATCAATCTGAATGTCCTACTTGGGACAACGCTGCACACTATGCTTAGTTGAACGAGAAGGAAAAGTTACTACTTATTGCGTTTGTAGAAGAAAATAAATCACAGAGAGATTGCGTGTGGTTCTTGGATTCTGGATGCTCAAATCACATGACAGGAGATCGAAGCTGGTTCACTGACCTTGAGGAGAAGTTCATGCGTACTGTGAGACTTGGGAATGATTCGAAGATGAGAGTACAAGGACGTGGGAGTATAAAGGTGATATTCGAAAGAAGAAGTCACATCATTCCAGATGTGTATTACGTGCCGGACTTAACAACAAATCTTCTAAGTTTGGGTCAATTACAAGGGAGGAAGTTGGTGATCCTCATAAAAGAAGGAAGTTGTAAGGTGTATCACAAAGAGTTAGGTCTGAGCATACATACCATTATGACGGCCAATCGGATGTTTGTTGTTCTCGCTGATACACCTGAGATGTCATGTTTGTAAGTATCAGATGAAGAGCCAAGTTTGTGACATAAAAGATTTAGGCATCTTAATCAACAAAACCTACAGAACTTGTCAAACAAAGAGAGGGTGGTGAGACTTCCTCATATTGAGAAAATCAATGCGGTGTGTGGAGTATGTGCTAAGGGGAAGCGACACAGAGAAACATTCCCGAAGCAACCAAATTGGAGAGCCACAAAGTGGTTGTAGCTCATACACACGGACTTGTGCGGACCTATTCACCATAACACAATAGGAGAGAAGAGGTACATTCTCAGCTCATTGATGACTTTGGTAGAAAAACCTGGATCTACCTTCTATCTGTGAAGTGAAGCATTCTCATTCTTCTAGAGCTTTAAGTTGATGTTTGAGAACGAAGCAAGGGTGAAGATTGGATGTCTGCAAAGAGATCGTGGAGGGCAGTTCACTTCAAGTGAATTCAATGAGTTTTGTGCGTCTAACGGAATCAAGAGACAAATCATTGCCGCTTTCACGCCTCAACAAAACGGAGTGGCGGAGAGAAAGAAAAGAACCATCATGAACATGGTGAGATGTTTGCTTATGGAGAAAGGAATGCCTAAGAAGTTTTGGGGAGAAGCTGTAAGTTGGACCACTCACATCTTGAACAGATGTCCTACTTCAGCAGTGAAGGAAAAGACTCCCCAAGAATGTTGGACGGGAATCAAACCGAATGTTGGTCATTTTAAGGTGTGCTGATGTGTTAGGTATGCTCATGTTCTAAGCCAGAAACGGGTGAAGCTTGATGATAGGGGTCAGAAGTGCATATTCCTTGGTGTAAGTGAAGGCTCCAAAGCATATAAAATATTTGATCCCTTAACAAACAAAGTGATTATTAGCAGGGATGTGATTTTTGACGAAAAACAAGAATGGAATTGGGAGAGGAGTGACAATGAAGAAATAAATGATGTATTGGTGTTCGAAGAGAAAGAACCTAAGTACAGAGACGTCTAGGTGGCAAGTTTGAATCCCTTTAGAGCATCTCCATTAGATAACTTTTGTAGGTGTCTTAACATAAATTTAATTATAAAATACTAATATTATATTATGAGTGTCTTAAAGACAATAACAAAGTGTCTTAATGTAGACATTTTAGACATGGTGTCTCACATTCTCCAAAAAAAATATTTTATAATATTAATATTTCTTTTTTAATTATATATTAAAACACTCTATTATATATGTCTAATGAAGATGGTCTTATGGCTTTAACACCGGTTTTTATTTTAATTTTTTGTTTTGCTTCAGGCAACAAAACACTACGGTCACAAGTTTGAATTCTTTTATAGCATTAATGCAGATTTTTATTTAATAAATATGATTGTTAATGGGCTTAATTTTTTGTTTTGCTTTAGGCAACAAAACACTACGGGCGGATGGACTCCTAAAAGCTCCAATACCATAAAACCAACGAATATAACATTTTTGATAAGATCGCAAAACTGTGTTGAAATGGAGTTTAGATCACATAGTTAATTCTGTTAAAGACAATGTGTATGATCTTGCTTGGTCAGATCTTTTAACCTAAGAAGTCATGTTTCCCTTTGCGAAAATACAATGTGACATTGGTGAACATATTGGTGTTGGAGACATGGAAAAACATACGCCAAAAACCAAGCACACATGTTCTGATAGCCAAAATCATATATCTTCTTAGCTTCAGTTGAAATTCCTGAGAATATGGAAAAAATTCTTCTTTATTAAAAACACCAAGCGTCACAAGCTTAAGGGAACTCGGCACTAAAAAAACCCTTTAGTCCGACACCGAAGTTTTTCAATAAAAAAAAATAAAAAACCAAAAAACTGTTTAGAACCTCTCTAAACCTTAACCAAAAGCTCTGATGAACAGTAAAACGTTTTTGCCCTCTGTATTGATGGATCATTTGAGTCTTGGGGATAGCTTGCCTTTTATAGAAGAGTTCTGCACAAGAATTAAGAAACCATGTCAATTTCCTTTCTTCTAGTTGATTTCCTATTTTACTGTGTAAATAGGAGACTAATGCATAATTTCCTTCTTCTTTAAGTAATCTCCATTTCTCTGAAATATTGAATTTCCTTTAATGCTGAAATTTCATTTTCTTTATGTCTGTGACAGGTACGACAATGAAACTTCATGCTTCAACATAAGTAATTTCTTATAAAATTGGTGCGTTATTCACAATTCTATATGGATCGTCCCCTAACACTACTTTCATTGTTTTGCACTTGAGGTAGTTTGGAAAATTAAAAATATATAATCATTGATTGAGTTGTTTCCTTTTATCATTGAAGTTCTAGAGTATATCTAAAATGAAATAGTTGAGGATTCAAAAAGACATCAAGCATGTGATATTCTCAAGTACTTTTTACATATTTGAGTGTGTGTGTCAATGGCCTTGCAAAGAAAAGATCAAGATATTTTCAATACTATATCAATGGTAATTATAGCTAAGCGAGAACTACATAAGCTTAGGAATGGTGGATGTGATTCGTTTTTGACTAAAGTTTATGCTTGTTATGAGAAACATAATTTTGAAATGTTATATATGAAAAAACATTATTGATTCAAGGAAGTCAAGAAAAATAACTAATCTAACCAATTTGTATCACTATAAAGTTCTGGATTTGCAGTTTCAAGATTTTAGTTATCGTTTTATAAAGGTAAACATTGATTATTTTATTTATATGGCTTCTTTAAGTCTTGTTAGCTCAATTCTATCCAGGGGATTTTAGTTTCGGGAAGCAGTTTATTAACTTGACAACAACTTGAAATCTACATTGACGATGTACAAGAAGATAAACGATTTAAGAATTTAAAAGAATTTTCCGGATCTTTCTTGTCTGATGGTATAAACACAACACATCTTGCAGCTCATTTGGTCTATAGACTTCTAAAATTAATTTTAACTTTAATGGTTGCTACCTAAAGTGTCAAAAAATGTATTTCCGCAATGAAGTTAGTGAAGACAGAGCACACAACCCTTTGAAGACCAATTTCTAAATGATTATCTAAATTGTAATATTGAAAAAATGTTGTTTGCTTCTTTTACCAATGAAATAGTATCACCATGACCTCCCCAATAACACTAAAGATTCTGAGGTATTAATGCTCAATCCGAGATCTGTTTAGAGTCGCCCAAAACACTGAAAATTACATTGATGGAACCAATAGTGAGCTTACCCAAGATTGAGGAGATCATCAACAAAGTCTAGTAACAACTACTTTGTAAGGTAATTCCACCACTTGTACATAGTCTGAATACGTGTTGCAAGATAAAACTATCCCTACATGGCTACATGCCTACATTAAAACATGATGGTACAATGTCGTAAGAATTCTCCGTAGAAACATAATTAAATATTGAACACTTACACAAAGTTGATTTAACTAATACGAAGTCAACATTTAAACATCCAATTCTAATCTTGCAGGAGTTTATTTTTCCGTAGGATCTCAGAAATCGGTCTTGAAAGGTTTGTAACTCTTGAGATCAGTGACAATGCCAACAACGGATCCCGCGGCCGCGGCTACAGACACAACAAGACAGGCCAAACTCAAGACTTGTAGACAAACCCACCTTGTGCCCCATCTCTGAACATTTTTCTGTACAATATACATTTCCACCGGGAAATAAACCGTTAAAGGCCAAAAACCGATGGCCCCCAAAAGACCGAGCACATCGTTGAAGAAAGGCATTAGCATTGAGATCAACGTTGTCGTAATCACGAAGATCGTCCTCCACACAAGCCTGAAGAGATTCAAGTTGAAGGGCTTTCCCGGAAAAAGTTGGATCTTGATCTCGTTTGTGATGAACTTACTCTCTGGATACCTCCTGGAGGCTTCCTTTTCGACAAAGGCAAAGAGGGGTTGGCAATAGACTTGGTAAGCACCTACTAGATGAATCACTATGGCGAGATTGGCAATATCAAGCAACCAAAACGGGTTTCTAAACCCTGCAGCAGCGAGGAGATTTCCGGGTGCGGAATCCCCGAATGCTGCATAACCTACACAGCCACAGAGCATGTAGAAGAGTGTCGTCACTGCCACACTTATGAGAGTCGCTTTTCTCATCGTGTTTTCTTCTGCAGGCGGTGATTTTACCGTGTCCTGCATCATCAAATCATCCTTTTAAATAAAGCATTATTTAAACAAACTATCATACAAAGTGCTTGGGCATTCGGGTACTCGGGTTAGGTTCGGATAGGAACCAATCGGGTTCAAGTCCTTCGGGTAGAAGAGTTTAGGATCCAATAGGATAAATAAAAATTCGGATCGGTTTCAGTTCGGGTTTTTTCGGATTCGGGTCGGGTACAGATTTTCATAACCGTTAAATACCAGATTTTTTTCGGGTACACAAATACCCGATTTTTTACTCGAATACCCAAAATTTTACCCGAATACCCAAAATTTTACCCAAATATCCAAATTTTTTACCGAATACCAAGTTATTCGAGTACAATTTTCGAGTATTTGAGTAAAATTTTGGGTATTCGAGTAAAATTTCTGATATTCGGATACTATATTATTAGAATGCATTTATATTTCGGATATTTTCGGATTCGGGTTGGGGTAGGATTCGGGTTCGAGTTTTCGAGTAGAGAAGTTTAAGACTCAATAGGATAAATCTAAATTTTCGGGTTCGGATTCGGATCGAATTTTTCGAATCGGTTCCGATTCCGGTTTTTTTTGCCGAGACCTAATACATACACTCGCGTAGAAAATACCTGAATTTCGATGAGAATCATAGAGTAAGAGTAGGCGAACGCAATGTTTCCAAGAGACTGAAATGTACTCCAAACTTTCTTTGTCGGTGTCACTGTCCCAACACCGACTCCAGTAAGAGTACCTTTGATTTCTTTGTTCTCTACCACTCTGGAGATACCAAGGCCAAGCCCGATGGTCGAGTAACCAAAAGACATGACTGCAGCAACAATGGAGAGCCACCATAACTGATCAAAATCTGGAATCTGAGAAAATATGATTTGTACAACACCGAACGCAATCATGTAAGGATTGCCATTGACGTGACATGGCTCATTTCCCCCATTACTCTGTTGGCAAGTTGTCCGTTGGATCGCTCTGTTATTTTTTCAATCATAATTAGTACAAGTCAAACAATAATAGACTCTTGAAACTGTGACAGCGTTTTAGAGCCGTTCTTTCGAATCTTGATGATTCTTTAATAGACTTAATAAGACTACATTGACTTTGACCATGCATTATTGAGCCAAACTTAAATAACTTGTATGGACTATATTGAATAGCAAAATGGGACACGCATCTACTTTTTGGACGAATGTGAACAATAAAAAAAACAGAGTTGAAAACAAAGTTTTAACTTACATCATACTTATAGCTGATGCAATTGTGTATCCAATTGCAGTACCAAAGAGATTAACATATTGCACAATTCCACATATTTTCACCTTTATGCCACCTGAAATTGATCAATATTCAGTTTTTTTTTAACGATTGTAACCATTAAAAAACATAGATGGGCAAAAATGAAAATTTATTTACCGAGGTTAGAGTGAATAGCGTCCATGTAAGTATAGTTTCTTTTGCCGGTAACAGAGTCGCCGGAGCGGTAACAAGAACAGAGGAGGATAGAAGTGTAATAAGTGACAAGAGAGAAGAGCAACATAGTCACTGGACCACCAACCCAACCAATCTGAGCAACAGCCCATGCCAATGACAACACTCCTGACCCAATTACTGCTGTTATTATGTGTGCACTTGCTGTCCACACCGTTCCTAAATTCCAGTCACAATCAAAAACCACCACAAATTAATTTAATCCAACTGAAAGTTTAAAAAACAAGAACTGTAGAAATAAGAAAAAAAAAGTCAAACGCTCATGGGTCTGATTATTTTTGCTCAATTATGTTTTCTTTTGTCCTTGGTCATACAATTCATAAACAAAAATCATGTTTTTTTTTCCTAATCACACTGCGGAATTTGGCGAATATCCACAAAAATTTTAAAAAGTTGGAATTTGTAACCCTTTAAACGAACAAAGCCTAGTATATCCATAGAGTTCATTAGAAGTCACAAATTAAGTTTGCAAAGACTCTAAAGGTGGTCTAATGGTTAGAACTTGAAAGACTCATCATGAAGTTGAAGGACCGTGGTTCGAGTCTAAATGACAAGTTTAACAAACTCTGGGTTATCACAAAAGAAAAAAGTTTGCACGTACTACTTTTATGTTTACTTTTGATTCTTGTTTGAACAAAATCTTTTCAATAATACATAATTCTGGTTAGCTCTAATAAAAACATAAATTAGAGAAAGAAAACAAAATTACCGGTTCGCTTGGGACGACCATCATCGTCGAATAAATCGGAGCTATTTCTCGGAAGAACATCCAAATCTTGAACATTCTTGACGACCATCCTCTTCTTCTTGAACAGTAACCCAAATTCCCAGAAAAATCCAAACTTTCACCGACAAAAAAAACGGTTGAAAAGGTTTTAGCTGTTTTTTTTCTTGTTTAGATCTCAAAATTTTTAGGAATCAACGATATTTTAGCGAGAAGGGTTTGATTCTGTAATGGATTTTTTCCAAATCAAAATCAACGGTCACAAGAGGACGGATGTTTTCTCCGGTTTTCTCTGGACCGAAGATTCTGTAATTGGAAGAGAGTGAAGCATAGAGATTAGAAATGTATGATAATAAAACTGAACCCAAGCTTGTTATTTCACTTATTTATAAGCCCCATGGAGGACAGAGACATCATCCAACCTGTTGGAGGAAGAAGCAAAGGAAGCCGCATGTGCTTTTTTTCTTCTATTTCTCTTATTTTTGTCAACTATATATATTTAAAATTTAAATCTCAAATCCTGCAAATTAAACCTTAACTCATAAATGCTAAATCATCATCTAATCTTAAGCATAAACATTTAATTCTAAAATGTAAAGAAATGACTTTTGATGTCCTTAACTTTTAAAAATTAGTTGAATAATAATGTATATATTTTTTTAATTATAATTAGAGATAATGTAGTTTTTTTGTTGATTAATACGTTTTAGGTACTTTTGTGTTCATAAAAAAGTTGAAGGACGATGTTACTTATGGAATTCGCTCTATCATTTGTAAATAATAGAAATGGACGATTACGTGGAGATTTTAGCTAGATTTGAAAAGATATTAAAATGATTTGTTAAAGGCAGTTCCCAAATATATAATATTTCTTATACATTTTTAGATTTTTATTTTTGGCAACAAATTTCTAGAATTTAGGTCAATAAATTGGTGGATGTTTGGAAAATGAGTACAAACCAAATATTGAAATAAATATTTTAATTTTATTTAAAATAATTAACATATTTATATATGCATACTTTATTATTATTTATTCAAATTTTTCCACCGCACAACTCCTCCGACAGTCATCTATGATAATTGTATGTTATCTATGTGAATTTGTTCACTATCCATAAAAAAAACAGTTTACTATCCACAAAAGAAATGGTATGTCCTCCATATAAACGGCTTATTTTCCACCGTACACTAAAATGAAAGCAGGATTTACCATATATTTTTGTGTATATATACTAAGTTTAGTTTGATGGGATGAAGGTGCTTGCAGTATGGGAGGCAACTGCCCACACTACCCTTCACCTAGATTCACCCTTGTTTTATAACTCAGTTGTTGCAATTAGCTGTCATCTCAGCTTACAACCAGCTACAAGATCAGTTGCCACAGTTAGCTACTAAGTCTGTTACCACACTGCAACCAGTTATATATCGACTTAACTATCACTAGAGCTTTGCTCTGAGTTCTGTTACCTTCATTGTAATTAAGCCTTGAATTACCATCTACATTACAAACCAAGTCTTGCTTCTCAATTTTTATTTCATATATCTTTCTTGTTTATATCACAGTTTGATGTACATAATAATAAACTATTTTTTCTTACATAATTTTAGGTTTTTCAAATTTTTCATCAACATAAAATACAACACGGCAGAAGATAATTATAATAAAAAAGTATGAGATTACGACTTAAACACTAGTATTTGCGCGAAGATAAAATTTTAGTTTCTAAAGACTTTGTGTTCATATATTTGAACTATACACAAACATAATTAATTTGAGATTGCGGACTATGTAAAGTATATCAAATTATATTAGAATATATCTTATTATTATCAATTCTTGTTCAAATTTGGATTACACCGTATCTAGAACGCTTGTTCAAAATTTGATCATATTAAACTAGTTTTTTTTAACCTCAAACCATTTCAAGCTCATTTGATCATTAGATCGACCTAGTCTGACCACGAGTTTTTAATTATATAGATATATAGTCTATAGTAAAACATGATGTTAACGAAATTTGATGTTTTACAATAATTATAAATATTTAAATTCAAGATATTTTAAAACCAAAATCAATTTTAAAATTGTAACAATTTGTTAAAAAAATCTGGACTATATCATTGAAAAGATAAACATAAATTAATAAAATCACGTAAAACATGTTCAGATCAAAAAAAATTTCATTAAAGATTTATTTAATATATTTTAACAAAAATATTAAAATCAAAAATATATTTTGAGGAATGATCGTGTATGTATTAGATAGTAGTATTTCTTTATTTTACCGATAGGTATTTTTTGTCAGATTTTGACAGATTATTAAAACAAAGTAGATAATTGGATTAATGAATGGAAATATACGTACATCTCTCAAGGATAAAAGATTTTTAAAATCTAGTTCATGAAAAAAAATCTAGAATAATCACTCTCATTACAACACTTCAATAAAAATTGTTTTTCCTATTTAATATATAGGGGGTATCTAATAAAGAAATTTCTAAAAAGTTACTTATAGATATTTTATTGTGCCGTTAATTTGTCAAAGACTAAAAATATATATCTGTTTTTTTAATATTGATGAAGAAAGACAGAAAGACATATATGCCCTTAGTAAATTTCAAGATTTACATGTATATATATATATATACAATATATTTAAGTCAGTCAATGTTGGGTCGACGCAAAAAAACTGAGAGCTTGTTTTTTTTGTTTAGAGTTTATGATTTATGTCTTAGTTTTTTCAGCAATTTATGGTTTAACTTGATATATGATATCTATGTTATTATTATTTTTAAAGTACATTTTTAAGATAAACTTTTAGTTTGTAAAATATTATAAAGAATGCATTGATTTAAATAACAAATTAGGAAGTTCATTAAGAGTAAATATATAATAGAAAATATTTATATTCATATAGCCAAACAACTCTTACAATTAATTCTTTACTATCCACATAATCAAACACAATTTAAAGATTTTATCATCAATTATAAAATTAGAAATATCCATATAATATTTCACAATTAATAATATAGATATTTAGAAGATTTTGTGAAAATTTTAAATTATAATTTTTTTTATCATCTTTGTTTGATTTTTTTTAATTGTTTTCAATCATCATATAATACAGAGAGTTAATAAAAATCTAATTTTTGTTTCTGCATATGATGTGATTCGAATTTTTAAAACAGACATATATTACTCAATTAATGAAGGAAAAAATGTGTGTTCAACGTCCCACATCGATTAAAATTTTAGACAAAAATTATAAATAAGACCAAATTGAATTTAAATCCGAGTGAGGAGAAAGAATTTTGCATATTCTCCTAAGGGGGTGTTATAGGATCTTTATTTTAAGTAGAGTTTTAATGACTTTTAAAATTATATATTTTGGTGGATTTAGAAAGAGTTTAGAAAGATGTCCATATTTGTCAGAGTTTTGCATATTCTCCTAGATTGTTAGATGCTATAACTAAAAGATAGATATAAACTTGTGTAGAGTTATTTTGAAAATATTGCACAAGATTTTATATTACATTTGTTACTATTTACTAAGCTTTTGTTTGATGCCATACCAGATGGAAAGTTACATAATCATTGTGAAGCAGAAAACAATTACAGAAGACAACCAACAAAACATTAATTATTTCGCTAGTTTGTGTATTGAAACATGATCCCAACTTAAAATCTAAAGCCTTCAGGGGATGAGTGGAAAAAATAATATTGATATATAATTTCTACTATTCAAAATTTTTCATAAGTGGAATCCTCACTTATGAAAGATTTGGAGGAGAAGATGAACCATAACCATAAGGCACCTTCCTAGTATAAAGAAAATATAGTTTTTATTTTAATTAATCATAGAAAATAAACTTTGAGAATCTCTTATGAAGGTGAATACTTTGATAATCATATTTTGTGAAGAAAAAGTGTAACCAATAACACCATATTTTAATATAATGATATAATGGCTTACTTTCATTTTATTTGAATAACACAAGACTTTTATTGACTTTATAAAATCATCAATTCAATAACTCTAAAATATAAAAGATGTTAGATTATTTTTTACAAATATGTAAACTAATAACACCAAACTTTAATAGAGTTTTCAAAAATCTTATTTGAATAACAGTACACACTTCATGATTTTTAAATCCTTGTAACTCCACCTAAATGCACAAACCAATAACACCCCCTTAACAAGCATCCAAATTTATAAGTTTGCATTGGTTTAGTTCGGTTATTTAGTCGGACCGTTTAATTATACCGGATATAATCAATTTTATATTTTTAAAAATTTTAAAATATTATTATTGTTATATTTAAACTTTATAAAAAATTTAAAATATTATGAACATTTGAACTTATAAAAATTTTAAATTACTTCGGGACAGGTTATATGGCAGGACGAGTTTTAATCGACATTAATATAAATTCAAAATATCATTAACCTGTATTGTATCATCATTTTATTATTTTTTAACATCACTAATATTAGAATATTAGATATGTTGAATTAAGTAGATTCATTTACGATGGTGTAAAAAAATTGTTTTGCGATAAACAGCAGATTACATCCAAGAACATACATATTAGATTGGACACCAATCATGACTAAATTTATATACTTCTACATTAATATACTGTGTACATACATATAAACTTTATATTGAGATAAGGATATTTCTTTTGTCCTATATATTTTAACAAAATCTGTAACCTTGGAATACCTTTGACTAAAAAAAACAGAAAACAATTCATAAAAATGTGCAATTTTCCTTCGTGGATTAAAAAACTTTTAAGAAAAAACAAACATAAAAATATTGGTCTATATAATAGCTTTATGTATTTAACACTAACAACTTTCTCTTTTTATTTGTCAACTATTTGTATTATGTAAACTTGAACACGGATAGGACGCTATATTTTTTAAAGTTGTTCACACACATGTTCCAACAACTTTACTTGTTTAAGATTGAAATATAACATGATATGTCAACGAAAAAAATAAAATATAACATATTTTATATATTATAAGAAAGTCATTTGTATTTATGTGTTAATCTTATAGTTATTTTTATTATTCTTATTTTTATTTATTTATTATATTCTACTGTTCTTCTTTCCAAACACTTTGATTCTGCTATTTTTCTTTCCAAACATTTGGAACTCTATATACTATTTATTCTTATTATTCAAAAACTATTGCCAAATTTATATATTAAAGTAACAAAATTAAATATTCCATTCAAATATTAATGCTTCTATATAAAGATTTAATTTATATTAAATACATTGTAATTTTCAATTGAAAAACTAAACAATATAAATATATATAAAATATATTTCAACACCAAACAATTCTTTCATATATTAAAAAAATTTTAAATTGGAATTGTAAATTTATATGCCAAAACTTATGAATAACGTAACTGCTACTTTAGGTGTATAATAAAAATCATTAAAATATTTGAAATTAAATTTATAAGTTTATTTATATACTAAAAGGTTATGTTATTGCACGATATTTATAAAACATTATTTTTAATTTAAAATATTTTAATGCACTTAAACAATTTTGTTTTGACATCTCGAGATTAAATGGTAAAAATATTGAGTTTCTTTTAATCATTCTTTTAAAAAATAATTAATCGTTCTAATTTTTATAACAAACACTAACTTTAATTCTTAGAATTTACAACAAAAATAAATAGCCTTTCGATTTTTTAAAAATAACATAGATATATATATATATGTTTATATTTATATATATATATATATGTACATAATTTATATATACGTATATTTATTAAAAATTGTATGTATTATATATATATATATATATGTTTGTGTAAATTATTTATATAATTTTTGATAAAGTTACTGAGTCATTGGCTCATAGTCAGACTAATTTGTTCCAAAAACATAGAAGATAATCTGCATTGATTTCTGAGTTGTGTTTAAAATATATTATATTATAGAAGTAAACACAATAGTAGGTTTGATTTCTCAGTTGTGTTTAATACATATTATAAAACTAAACACAACCAGTATATACTCTATAAATTGTAAATAAAAATTCTTAATAAGCTAATAAAGTCTATATATTTTACTATAAATGAGATAATTTATAAAATTTAAAAAGCATAAAATTTACCCTTGTCTTATCTAGTAATAAATAATATAATCTTCTATATATTAAAATAGAGTTGTTGGTGTTGATGTAGCAAGCCCACAATAATTCTCACCATTTTTATTTTTCATTTATTTAATTCTATTATTCTATTTACAAAACACTTTTATTTATAAATTATATATTATTATTACGATAAAAACAATTGCTAAACATATATAAGTACTACTAAACTTACCATAATTAAATATTTTAAATTAAACGATATAAACGGATATTAAATGCATTTCAACACCATACAAATTATTTTCTAAATTATAATATATTATATTAAAAACGTAATATTATATACATAAACTTATGAATGACGTAAATGGTATTTTATTTGTAAAATATAATCCATTCAATTATTTTACTTAAAATTGATACAACATTCTCTTATAAATATCATGTACTATGAACATCCATTCATTTAACCAATATAAATTTGTCTTTCGAAATAAAATAAAATTAAAAATTAAAAATTAAAAATAAACATAACTTAGATATATACATTTTTATTAAAAAAAATATTATATATATAAGCTTTATATACTATTTATTTATTGATATATATATGTAATAATATATAAAAATTATGTTTATGGAAAAGAAAATATTTACTTATACATATATATATATATATATTCATTATAAAGTTAATAAACCATTGATCTCCTATGTTACCAATTCGATATGGAGATCCAATGATCTAGAAAACACTTCTGTTTATTTTTCGAATTGTGTTTAAAAGTACATATTATAAAACCAAACACAACCATAAATTTTTTTAATAAACGAATCAAATATATATATATATATATATTATAAATAAGACTATATATAAATTATATAACATAAGATTTTTCTCAGTACGAGTTCTTATCTAGTAGATATTATAACTATAATATGTCTAAAAATAATAAAAAGGATATTATAAAAGCAAGAAAGATTATTAATCCGAAATTTCATAGTAAAATAATAGGAGAGAGAAAAATAGACATAGAGCAGTTTCTAACACTAGAATTCTTTAATGAGAAAAATGCAACATTAAATTAAATTAATTGGTGATTTTGTGAAAGTGGGTGAATGGCTTACGACCATCAAAGTTGGTCAGTAAAGTTCCTTTGAATATCGACTTACTCTCACTTACCGGTATGCTACGCTCGAAACAGTTGACCTTTTTAATTCCCACCATTGAAAACAAGTCAAAGTTCGAAAAGATGCTGTTTCACACACAAAAGAATTCGCAAGTTGTTACTTAAAATAATAGGCACAAAGCTTCATACTAAAACAATGCGTAAAAAATCATACGTTTTTAGAATCTAAGTCATGCGTTTTTATTCGTTTTTCAATTTAGCAATTCGTTCTTGGGGTAAGCACACCCATTAATAGAATTTTCTGTAGATAAAGCACCCTTGCCAGATCCCAGTGGTCAAGTTGCCGATGTATAGAGTGCCACTCCAACTCCATGTAGGTTTACGGATTTATTCTTGTAGACATATCACCGCTAGATGCAGATCTAACAAACTTTTTCAAAATTTTATATTGAAGAAAAAATATTGATTGGGGGGTATAGATAATTAAACAGAAAAATATAGTATTTTATTCTTATAAAAAACAGTATAACATGTAATAGTGGAAAATATAACAAATTAACAATTTTGTGCTTTGTAAATTGTACGAAGAGTTGTCACTTAGATTTACATATCTAATTCTCGATTATTTTGTGTTCGTTGTAAACTTTTAAACTAAGACATATGCGAAAGAAAATCTATTAGTATAGTGAGAGTGAACTGATCTTTTATGAAAAGATATAAACAAGAAAGTGAACATAATAATTTCATATTTCATGAGAACGAGAAAGAGAGGTTGAAGATCGTAGTTTATATTTGTGTTAAATATATAACAGACTCTCTATATATATAAATTACATTTTTATCTACTTTGATATAGATTTTGTTTACTTAGTTCTTCTAATTTTCTAAATGTAATAAGAAATTTTGTATTAAAAGTTGAATAAAATAAACTTTTTAAAATATACATTGGATATTTAACAGAAATTGTATAGGAACCGATAATGCAATTAGCAAGACTCGAATTTATCAGAACAATAATTTTTGTTTTCTATTTTTGCATTGACAACAGGAAATTAATAGACTTTTGAACTTATATATTCAAAGGATGGAAACTTTACAAGTAGATGGGTTTTTTTTGTTCAATATTTTGATTATGAGAAAACAATTGTAGACTGCCCAATTTCTATATATAGTTTAGTAAGTTGAACAGTTTTTTGCTTTAGCTTTCATTGGGTAGCTTAAGATAGTCGAGGTGGATGTTTGTGAACAATATTGTAAAAGAAGAGTTAAGTATGTTCTTATCGGTGGGAAAGTAGCATCAAATTCCATATACTTCCCGTAAGGAATTAAAAAATTAGAAGAACAAATAAAATTTAAGAACTTGAATCTAAACTATATATTTTGTCTATGTTTTTCATGTTTTTTTGAATTATCACCATCACCGTATTACAATCCAAATTTATATGAGTTCAATAGTTTTAAGAACTTATAAATATTATTTTTATAAGTTTACACCTAATTTTTTTAATCCATGAATAATGTAATGGAGTGATTGTTTTTCAATGCAAACATAGATATACATTGATGGCCATCCATATCTGTAAGAAAGGTTCTACTCGATCGAGGACCATCAAAAACATTCTTCGATTAGCTTCTTCCATATAAATATCCTTTATATTCTTATGCGGCTATACTGTATCCACTAGTTTTGAAAAGATATGCTCGTCTCTTTATATACTAAACTATTGTATTACTTTGAGATATGCATTAGATATTGTCAAGCGTTGCATGTCGGATGGTATTACAAATTAAAAATAATAATTTAAATTACGTTTTAGATATTGGTATAATTTAATTTTTTAGACTTATTTAAAAATTCTTTTGATGCATATTTATTATAAATTTTTGTTATATATATTATTGCGCCAACAAGACTTTACATATAATCTTATCCTTACTATATAAGGTAAAGCAACTTGTTAGAGTCAAATTCTGGTGAAAAAAACCGCAAATACGGACTGTTAACTACTTTTTCTGTTTCTAAAAAATTGATGCTCTAGCCTTTTTTATTTTGTTTTCACAAAAATTGATTTTCTATATTTTTATTTTATTTTTTATTGATTGATATTATAAATCGTAAACTTCGAAACATAATGATTGAAAATAATTAAATATTACATATCTATTTAATATAAAAAATAATGTTAAGATGATTAAACAATGAGTGTTTCTTAATATATATGAAAAAATTCAAAACATCACTCTATTAGAAATATCGAGAGTATTTGAGTAAAAGCACTTTCCCCATATTTATTATTTTACGTTAAACATTTGATCCGTTTTAGTGTTATCAACCACATGTGCAATAAAATAAAACTACTAAATATATGTTGATGTTTAGATATTGAAACAATAAACAGACATCTCATTTTAAAAATTTTATTTTATAAAAAAAAGTTGAGATTATGGTAAGTTATGTTTATATATGTATATAGTTTTTATTGGAAAATCGATAGATACGATCGAGAGTCGAGACCGAATATTACTGTCGACCAACTATAAATTTGCCGTCAAAACCAATTTATAAAGTAAACGTTGTGAAACCCAAAACCAAAACACATTTTCAAAAAAATCCTTTTATGATTAGGAGGATTCATAGTTAAAGACATAAGTTCAAATCTAACTAGGATAAGTTCCAATTCCATTATGTTCCACAACAAAAATTGGTCCACAATAGAATTCGGTTTCGGTCGATCTCACTGATCACCCAATAGTTTTGTTACATCTAAGAACTTTTGTTCAAAATTAGATCAAATTAAAGCAATGTTCTTAAAGTGGATTGTAAAGCGAATCAAAAGTTTGTATGGGTTATGGTCATTGATCGATCCAGTCCCGGCTACATGTTATTAATTTTTACTAATTTACAATATACATAAATATATAATTATCTAAATCCAATTTGAAAATTATATTAAAAAGTGATATAGGATCATCTAAAAATATATTAATTAAAAAGGTAAAGTGGCTAAATATCTTAAAAACTACTAATGAAAATTATAAACAGAGAAAATTAGTATGTCAATCAAAAATATTCATTCGATTAAATCTATAAATATTTTATATAAAATTTATAGATTTATGTAATTTTAAGTAAGCAATTTAAATTACTTTGAAACATCTCATTTGTTTAATAAAGCATAAATGTGTTATCTTATGGACTAGTTAAATACACATCAATAGATCTTAAACTATCAAGAGATCATAACCCAAGAGAAATCCTCAAATGTCAATGTGTTATCTTATGAAATAGTTAATTATTTTGCGTTCTAGTAGTTCAATATGACAGACAATATATATTCAGTATTTAGAAATTTACAAACTGTTTAAAAGTAAAATCTCTATAAATTAATAATCTTATGACTATAATATTATTGTTTGTCCGAAAAAGACTATAATATTTTGTGAATTCATAAAATTATTAATTTATCAATATATTAGTCGATCTAAAAGTTTAGTTTAAAACCTAAAAAATATATTTGATTTGTCGAAATATTAATTTACAGAGGTTACTGTATGTGTCTTTTTTTAGACATATAGTTTGGAATAGTTATTTTACGAAGCAATTTTCTATTTTGACTTAATATAGTTATAGTAATTCTATAAGTCTAACAAATATTCGATGTTAGGAAATTTACAAATGATATGCATTATATGTTTGGTCTGTTATTGTGCGAATATTAACTATTTCAAATATTGACAAGCATAGTTCAATGTGTTTATTATATATGTAATATTTTCTTTGAGCTTGCATGAATTCAATAATATTACAAACATTGTCAATTAGTTTAAACCCCTTAATTATAACTTATAAGCATAACCTATATACTTTACAGTTAATTTATGCATTAGTTTTTGTTTGAGGGTTCCTTGCTCTCGCTAAGTTATCAACTCAATTTAGAAGTGTTTATTTCATATTTCTAAAGATAGCAAGCAGCATCATCCTTCACCTTATAGAGAGCAAGATAAATCAGCTTAAGAACTTTTAGTTGAGTGAAGTGAGATCGTAGATAGCTAATTTTATAAATGACCCAACAACAGCAAAATCATATACAACCAGAGACAATCAATCCAACGCAACATTGGAAATAAAGTTTAATTTGAGGATTTAGCTGTTGTTGAAGAACTCTTGTGGGATTATGGATGGACAGAACTTCTTTGCCACAAACTTGTACTGCCAAAAACAAAACACAAACCCAATCGTTATTAGACATAAAACAACTTAATCATCATTCTTAATTCTTCTTACAATCAAATAAACACAAACTTACTTTGTGTTGACTGTACTTCTCTCTCACAGCAGGTAGAGTAGAGCCGTGAGCGGTACTACATAATCGCTGAAGATCCTTCACACATCCTCTCAACTCCAACGCTTTATATTGTGTATAGTGTTGCAACGTCGAATTCTGATTAAACCAAGAAACAACAAACCCATTTAACCACGTGATCCTACATAGGTGAAGAAAGTGAGAGGATGTGTGAAGGATCTTCAAAGTAAACATACCCATGGTCTTCTTGTTGGATCTAGAATGTACTTAGCCAAGAAAATGGCGGAAGCAGCCACTAGTGAAGGAGAATGAGAGAGCATAGTGTACTCCAGAAGCGATAATTCCGCAATGTAGTTGGCCATACATTCTAGCTGCATCAATGGAGCCTCATGAACACCATGGGCAGCCCGAACAAAGCGTCTGAATATATTATGTTTCAGGATTCAAGAGGTTAGTACACAATTGTATGAGATAGAAAAATCAAGGATCAAGGATCTGTTTTGTAATGCAATCATCTTGCTAACCTTAGAAAACATTTGGTTGTTGGGGCAGTCATTTCAAACTTCAAGTAGTTTAGAACATCGGATTCCATATCAAGAACCTGCAGAGACGAAAGAAACAGAAAAATCAGTAATCTATTAGTGAAATCTTGATATTATTTATCGAATTACTGTTAAAAACACAAACCTCATCCTTTAGATATGTATTATCAGTGATGTAGCAGAATTCCTCAACCTGTGGTGCACATATCTCTTCATATTTTGCTGCTATCATCATACTTGCCACTCCAAGCAACTGAAGCTTTTGTCTACTAATTACATTCCCAGATAGATACCTATCTATGTAGTTCACTGTCAAATACAATGTCTCGGGTACAAGCCTATACTCTTCAGACACCTGAAAGAAACCAAAAACCTTAATTATACATTGGCATGAGTGACAAACACCATCAGATTTATGAAATGTTGTTAATAAGTATATTTCACCTCAACAAGCCAATCAACTAGGATTCCACGCATACTCGAATTCACATCTTTCTGAACTCTCTCCATGAAATCAACCGCAGGCCGCTTCTTCGCCTACCATATAGATTTATAGATTTAGAAACTTGCAAACACAAAGCTAAATCTCAGATTCTAGATCAAAATAGAAAAAAGAGTTATCACCTCTGAGGCACGCAGATGCTTATAAATGTCACAAGCAAACGTTGCACAAAGCTGCGGATCCGCATTGTTATTGTCAATGTTGACAATCTGAGTCTTATCCAATTTCATATCAGACAACACATCTCTGCTGCAATAATTACCTGCAATCCAAGCAATCAACACCAACAATACAAAGAGACAAATCTAATAAACAAAAGTAAAGAGAACCATTAGTAAGCAGTACCCATTGTCTCTGAATTCGGAGTAATGTAAAGATTACTCAAAGCTTTCCTTTCAATCGAAACAACAGCCGAGACTTCATCATTATCGATATACTCAACTTGAGGACTCTTGTAGGAATCACTTGAAGACATCGTCTCGTCCATTGACACTGACCCATCATCAGATTTGCTAGGAGATGACACTTTAACATTGCAATGGCTATGCTCATAAGGTAAAGAAGCAACTTTGTGTAGAACTACGCTTGGCTTAACACTTTGTTGCAGTGTTATAACATTGTGAGCATAGCCATTGACATTTACACAAACAGGTTGCTGCGTTGGTGCCATCTTCAACTTCGCAGACTTGTTCGAACAATATGCCTATACAAACAACAATATATCAAAACCCCAAAAAAAAATGAATTCAGCAAGTAATCAAACAAAATTGATCCCAGAAACCAAATCCACAACAAAAAAAAAAAAAAAAAAAAAAAAAACAGAAGCAAAATTTTGTAAAATCACACAACATTCAAGAACAAAATGAATCCATAACACATTACAATAAAAGATTCTACAAATCAAACCACAGATTTGACAAAAACTGAAGCAAAAGTTTTGTAAAAATTACACAGAAATTTTATCGAATTGAAGAACGCACCGAATCAGAAGATGAATGTGGGATTCGAGAGGCGTTATTCTGATTGGTGATGTTACTTAACGGTGCTCGTTTCTTCGTCATCACAGCCATAGGTTTAACTGAATTCTCCGATGAAGATGGTGCTTGACGCTTCGCCATTGACGATTTCGTCGACGATGAGAACGAAGGTCGCCGATTCTGATGAATGTTCGACATTTTTTTTTTTTAAGGGTAAGAAATCTCTCTGAGAAGTGAGAATCTTCGAAAAAGGAAACTTGGAGTTTTAATGGCGAAAGAGAGATGAGAGAAGAGACGAGAGAGAGAGAGACTTTTTAGTTTGGGTTAAATAATTAGTTTTTGAATTTTGAAAGAACGATCCTGACCGTTGATTTTGAAGTTTAGATTTGTCTCGGAGCGTGCACAAGTTTTAAAGGTGTATGTCTGTTATTTTGGTATACATCACTGACCTGTTGTATTATGCCACGTAAGCGTCGAATGTGTGACAGTCAAAAACGAGGATCGGTTTGTTTTATTTTATTTTTATTTTTTGAATTCGAATTTCAAACGGCGAGAAAAAGGTAAAATTAAATTCGAATTTCAAACGGTCACCTTTGGACTTTTGTTTTTTTCTTAAAGAAAAAACAACTCTGAGACATAACCATAAAAAGAAATCATACATTGAAATCAGGAGCTATTTTTGTTTTCAAATTTTGTTTGCCACGAAAAATATAATTGAAGTGAAATATGTTGTGTTTTTGAACTATTATATGTTAATGAAATATGGAGATCAGAACTAAAAGATTCAATTATGAAACCGAATCTTCCAAATGCCCATCGTTATGATACCGTACATTAGACAAAATTATTTTTGGTATTCATTTATGGGCAAATGATATATAGGTATTTATTTGGTGTATCTATTGTTAGAAAATTTGTACCACGAATTATCATACTCCACCATAAAGAGTATACCCACTTAGAACTAATCACTTGTTCTAAGAATTTGCAACAATTCATGTCGAAAGACTTTGCTGAAATTTATGGTGCAATTCTCACACTTGGTTTTCCCGAGAATTTCTCAGCCATCGACATCCTTCCACCACACACCTTGCATCTATACCAAGCCAATGTTCATGTGCAAACTTGTGGACCTCTAGTAGTAACACATCCTCTCTCATGGCAACATTCGGAGACAAGAGATATGTACATTCTCATGGCATGTCTCTAGCTCCGAATGTTGCCATGAGGATGTACATGCTCTTTTCAAAGAGCATGTACTATAGTCTTCGACAGTAGACGTATTGTTCGCATCACCATCAATATTTGAGTTTCAACCTTTGGATAATTTATTTTGAGATGTCTTGATTGTCCACGCCCCCAACACATTATCTTCTTCTTCATGACATTTTCCTTCTTCTTGTTGTCAGCTACCAATGTTGGGTTTGTAGGAAAAACATTATTTCTGTAACTTAGCCTTTTTTCTTCAAAGAACAACTTGCTGGTAGCTTCCGAGAAAATTACTTCCTCCTTTCCATGAATCAAGATAGATTTCATGTGTTTATAAGATGATGGACGAGACCATATGAGCCTTAAAGTTATATCTTCATCATCGAGTTTAACTCCAATGGTTTCCAGTTCGGAGACAATACCATTGAGAACACTTAGATGGTCTGATATAGTAGTACATTCATTCATACGCAAAGTATAAAACTTCTCCTTCAAGTACACCCGATTTGAAACGCCTTTTGCTTGATATAGTTCTACAAGATTTTTCCAAAGTTCTTTGGCCTTGGATATACCATGCACATTCGCAAGAATATTTTTAGCCAAACAAAGTCGAATTGCACTTGCAGCTCTTAGATCAAGATCTTCCCAATCTCTATCACTCATACCAATTTTACCAGACTCAGTACCGGTAACAGGAGCTAGTTTCTCCTTCAACGCCTTGTGTAACTCGTGTTGAATCAATAAATCCTTGACTTGTACTTGCCACAAGCCAAAATTGATTATCTCATCAATTTTCTCAATTTCTATCTTGATCCCTGACATTTTTTTTTTTGCAAACCATAGTGTATTATAACACCTTCGTCGTCAAACCAATATCACTGATGAGTTACTATTCACATTAATAGTAACTATGCAGAAAATATAGAAATTACCACAACCCGTCCCACTGCACTGCTACCAGTTGTTAGAAAATTTGGATCAATATTGTATGATCACAGAGTCCCTTTCCTAAAAACTTGTTTTAAGCGGAATAATTTGGAACAGGAAAAAATAAAATATGCACACAAGATTTATAGTGGAAACTCCAAACAAGAGAAAAAACACCACTTCCGTTGTCGAAAGATAATCAGAGAAAATTCATTATGTGGAAAATTGTTACAACCACACTCTGAGTGTTTTCTCACACACCCAAAACTCAAGAGACAGAACTTACAATCACAAAAAAAAAAATTTCCATAAAATTCTCCCACTCCAATTACAACCCAATTAAATTTATCCGTCGTGAACAGTAATTACGACATGAACAGTGGCTCTGTTGTGAACAGTGGCTCCGGAGAAATTTATCACTCTTTTTTTTCTCTTTTTCTTTCTTATTTTGGGATGATTCTGATTCTCACATTATATTGATATTGATAGTATACTGAGTTTTTATTAAATATTAAGAGTGAATGGTCATTATGGTCAAAGTTGTGAAAATTATGAATGAATGCTATTTTGCGGATATTTTTACCAAAATATTGCATGTGAGTAAGTTTGAAAGAGCATTGCAGATGCTCCGAGTTACTGAAGATTGAAAGGTAAATCTGAGATATCGGAGAGGAAATTCAAGAACTAGAAAAGAGGAGATTTAAAGGAAGTGATTCTGAATTTTTCTTAAAAAATATCTAAGTATGGTGAAGGCTCCGGGTAGAAGAGGGTGTTCGACTCTAAAGCTTAAAAAAAAAAAAAGCATGTGAGAGGGTTAGGGTTAGGCTTGTTGCAACAAATGCTTGTTGCAACAAATGTTTATTCTGATTCTTCTTATTCTTCATGAATACTCGAAACTTTGTTACGAGAGAGAGATTGAGATTGATTTAAAATCAGTTAGTGAAGTGAGAAAAGGTTGAGAACGATTGTGTAAAATATACATTGTTCACAAAGTTTCTAATGGATATTTGGAGGAGTTTCTTCGGCGAGACATAGGGGAATCCAGTTTGGATCCCAAACTCATTAAATCAATTGTTCTTGCTTTTATTTTCTTCTTTATTTTGATTCCATCGAAATCTCAAAATCAAGTTCGATACAAGTATTTGTGAACTCAAATCGATCATAGATCTTCACAATATCAAATCTTCAAACAAAAATTGAATGAAGTATATGAACTGATTGTTGTTGTACTAGGTGCGATTAGAATTCATGATATCGTTTAGTTTTGGGTAAGGTGGAAATTGTCGGTCATATTGTTCTTTCAAAAAACTTACCCTTTCATATTTTGTTTATTTTGGTCGAGAGAGAAGTTGGGTTTTCATTAAACTAACTAAATGGATACAAATGTTTAGGGCCACACACTATGGGCCTTGCAAAGACTAGAAATAAATTGAATTTTTTCTATTTAATTTACGAAGGAGCATTGTTAGTGATGTTATAGTACAAGAACATATTATAAAAAGTTCTACATAGGGTATTGGATGGTAGTCCAGAAACTAAAATGATAAAAAAATGTAATAGTATGACCACTCGCTTAATATACGTTTAAATTAAAAAATTATATATACTTTAATCTAATTCTTTAGTTAAATTGTTTAACTAGATCGAACAAAATAAATATTTTAATTTATTAAAAAAAATTAAAATATTATAAATATTAACTTGATAAAAATAAATATTTTAACTTGACAACCAAAAATTAGGATTCCAATTTTTTATTTGATGGTTCATAAGATAATAAAACTCTATTAATTATTTTACCCACTTAAATATATTACAAATACTATAATCCCTATTTTATATATCCATTACGTTATAAATCCTACTTTTACTTTTAAAATTTAAGATAGAAACATTATTCATTTTTATTATTTCAAGCAAAATACATTGTGTTCATATATATTAAACATACTTTCAAAGGTACTCATTAATTTGTATATACCTAATTAGATGCTTATTTTTTCTATTAGATCATTTATATCTTATATTTAAACTTCATCATTAATATTATTAAATTATATTTTGTAATTATGCTGAGTTAATTGAATTTATTAGTTAATAGAAGAAAGAGAAAAAAATTGCACAAATATTTTGTAATATGTATATTTATATATTATATTTCTTTCAATAAATACTATTTATCATATTTTATCTAAATATTTTTACTATATATTTTTTAAATGATTAAAAATGGCGCACATTTAATCAATTTTCTCTCTTTGTTCTATTAAAAACTCCTCTCTCTCTCTCTCTTTAGTACATATTGTAACAAAATAATGTTGTGACAACAGGGAATTGTGAAAGAATCATATGTGGAGACGTTCAACTTACCATTTTACAATCCGAAAGAAAGAGAAATGATTGAATTCCCTAATTATTAATAAAGATCAGAACAATGATGCTAATGACCAATCACATAGATTAAAAATCGGAATTTTTTTGGTATACATAGTAAGATCCAACCCATGAATACAATCTCTCAACGATTGAATCATGCTTGTTGCTCATTTTGGAGATATCAATATCATTGACCCACTCTTCAAAAAGTTTGCACACCATGCAACCCAACATTATATTAGCTTTCCCGGCCAGACAACCCTAGACGTTATCCTTTCTTTGATTAGGAAAAAGCAAGGGGAAATAAAAGTTACATAAAATATCACATTAAATAATGGTTTGTTTTTGTGTTTAAGGAAGATTGTCTCATGAAATTAAATGTATGCCTTTACTTTTAGGTTTTATACATGATAGACTACATATATGTATATTACAATAATAAAGTGGAAAGGCACATAACTTTTATATATTAGTGTAACTGGTTTCTTATTTATGATATTAAGTACTAACCCGTGCTACAGTTTTAATATCTCTCGCAGAAACAAGAAGATAAACAAGAACACTCTATTACAAAATAAAATTTTGGAACTTTGTAATGATGATATGTTTTCTCTTATAACTCCACACATTTTCTAGAAATCGAAATAGTGAAAACAAATATGTCAAAACAATCTGTGCGTACGTCACCTAGTCGTATTAGTTCTTACTAAATTAGGTGTGCGGTAAAGAAAATAGGAAACGATGTGAAAGAAAGAGAAAAGTCAGGAAGTTGCATCAATAGGTTTTTTCTTTTTTAACATTTGCGTAAAGAGTTTTGGTTTGGGATTTTATGATTTCTCCCTCCTCTCTGTCAACCCTTTAAAACAAAAGAAGAAAAAATCTTCTTTTTTAATTGTTTGTCGGACAAATTGTCCGACGATTCTTGTATGAGCAACAACAAAACGAGAGAGGTAAAAAAATTCATTTTTCAATTTTTTGTTTTTTGTTCTTTTCTTAATTCATTTAGAAACGTGGATCAAAACTAATCATCATATATTAATTGCAACATTTGAATATTAGGAGCAGCGCCCAGGAGGAGGGAGTTGTAGAACGTTTTGGATAAAAGGTAAATTTCTGAATTAATTGTGTATTTCTTCTCTTTAGATTTTCTTAGAAATGGGTTCTGAATTTTGGAATTCTTACGTTCAGATGTGGTTTTCGAAATGCCTAACAATGTGTTACAATGTTTCACTTTTACATCACCAATTCGATCGATGCATAGACGTGTTATTGGAAAGAAACACACAAAAAAGTTATAACAACACTACAAATTTTCTATAAACCCTACATCGCAATTCCATGATTACTTTTATTATTATAAATAAAATACACATTTTCAATGGATTATTATTACTGTTCACAAAACAATTGCGGTAGAAAAGTTTCTTAAACACCACATGACAATACAAAACCAAGAGGATATGCTATATTTAGTACGTATGATTTGTTGTTGTTGAATCCATTTTAGCTAAAAAGCTCGTTTCGGTTTCTGAAGGAGTTTCTCTTCAGTACATTATCAATTGAAGTTTTCTTTTATTCAGATTAGAGAATATGGCAAAGCCTCCCTCCTCAACGAATTAACAAGAGACTCCTTCCGTGTCTTCTCCTCGGCTGAGGTATTGATCTGTTTCCGATACGTCTACTTTGATCATTTGCATTGCTCTCTTTTCTTTCTCTAATTGAGAGCTGTTGGGTGCAGGGACAACAATAAAACAATGGCGCCGGAGATGGATGATCCGGAGAAAGCAGCAGTGACAATCACACGTCTCATCGAGCAGCTTCATGCCAAGAAATCATCGGCACAAGAAAAAGAGCTCAGCACCGCTCGGCTTCTCGGTCTAGCCAAGGGGAAAAAAGAGTGTAGAAAGATCATTAGCCAGAATGTTAACGCCATGCCTGCCTTCATATCACTTCTCAGGAATGGAACCCTCTTGGCAAAACTCAATTCCGCTTCAGTCTTGACTGTTTTATGCAAAGACAAAAATGTTCGTTCTAAGGTACTGATAGGCGGATGCATCCCGCCACTGCTGTCACTTTTGAAATCTGACTCTGTGGATGCAAGAAGAGCTGCGGCCGAGGCCATATATGAAGCTTCCTTGTGTGGAATGGATGATGATAATGTAGGTACTAAGATATTTGTAACAGAAGGCGTGGTACCGAGTTTGTGGGATCAATTAAAGACGAAGAAAAAGCAGGACAAGACAGTTGAAGGATATTTGGTTGGAGCTTTGAGAAATCTTTGCGGCGATAAAGACGGTTTTTGGGCATTAACACTTGAAGATGGTGGAGTCGATATCATCCTAAGGCTTCTTCAGTCTAGTAACCCGGTATCTCAATCAAACGCAGCTTCTCTCTTAGCTCGTCTTATTAGAATTTTCACTAGTAGCATCTCAAAAATAGTAGAGTCAGGTGCTCTGCAAATTCTGGTTCAGCTTCTAGGTGAGGAAAACAGTGTTTTTGTACGTGCCAGTGTAGTCAATGCTATAGAAGCCATCACATCAAAGTCAGAAGACGCTAAAAATTTGGCAAGAGATTTGGACGGGATCCACCTTCTGATTGGTGCAGTGGTTGCTTCGTCTAAGGAGTCGGTGGATGAAGAAAATGAACGCATCTTACAAAGTTATGGGACACAAGCTTTAGCAAACTTATGCGGAGGAATGTCTGGTTTGATAGTACATCTTGGAGGGCTATCTTTGTCTCCACGCCTCACTGAGCCCATCGCTGATATTCTTGGAGCTCTTGCTTATGCTTTGAGGAAGTTTCAGCTTAGTTGTAGTGATGATGGAGAAACTTTTGATCCAACACTAACAGAAGGAATACTAGTGAAACTACTGAAGCCCCGGGATACTCAACTGATCCAAGAACGTATCTTGGACGCTATGGCAAGTCTATACGGAAATGCTAATCTATCAAAATTACTCAACAGTGTGGAGGCTAAGAGGGTTTTAGTCGGTCTAACAATCTTGGCCACAGCTGGTCCACGTGAGCAGATGATAACTTGTTTGTCAAATTTATGCAAACATGGGAATGTTTGGGATGCTATTGGGAAGAGAGAAGGGATACAAATTCTAATACCGTATCTTGGTTTGGCCAGCGAACAACATCAAGAACTGTCTGTTGAGTTCTTAGCGATCTTGACTGACAAGGTCGAAGAAAGCAGATGGGCTGTTACTTCTGCAGGCGGGATTCCTCCATTATTGCAGATACTAGAGATCGGTGCGTCTCACAAGGCAAAGGAGGATGCCGTCCGTGTCCTTTGGAACCTATGTTGTCACAGCGAGGAAATCCGTCTCTGCGTTGAGGAAGCAGGAGCTATTCCTGCACTTTTGGGGCTTCTAAAGAACGGTGGACCAAAATCCCAAGAGAGCTCAGCAAACATGCTTGTGAAACTGATTAAAACAGCTGATCCAAGTGTTATCGAGCAAGTACAAGCTTTGTTTCTCGGAGATGCTCCTAAATCAAAGGCTCATTTGATAAGAGTTCTAGGCCATGTTCTTGCATCTGCTTCGTTGGAGGAATTTGTCACCAAGGGTTCTGCAGCGAACAATGGATTGAGGTCTCTTGTCCAGAGACTTGCCTCATCAAACGAGAAGATGAAAGAGAACGCAGCTTCTGTCTTGGCTGATTTATTCAATTCAAGAAAAGACCTTTGTGGCGGTCTTGGATTTGATGAGAATGACAATCCGTGCACAAAGCTTTTAAGCGGAAACACTCACGCTGTTGCAACGCAGTTAGCGCACGCCCTGGGCTCTCTATCCAATCCAACAAAGAAAAAAACTGGCCCCAAGAAGTTATCCGGTCCAGAAGTCGAAGTGATCAAACCATTGATAAAGTCAGCAAAAACAAACCCAATCGAGTCAACAGAGAATCCCATGTCCACTCTCGCGAACCTTCTTTCAGACCCAAATGTTGCAGCTGAAGCATTAAATGATGATGTTGTTTCTGCTTTGACAAGAGTATTGAGAGAGGGAACACTGCAAGGTAAGAGAAATGCTTCACATGCTCTTCATCAATTACTGAAGCATTTCCAGGTCAGTGATGTGTTCAAAGGAAATGACCAGTGCCGATTTGCTGTTTCTGAACTCATTGATCTCTTAAACGCAACTGACCTGAACAACAGCGCTTTTATCGACGTCTTAGAAGTACTCTCTTTACTGGCCAAAGCTAAATATGGTGCTAACTTGTCCCATAATCCCTTTTCTGCATTCACTGAAGTTCCTTCGAGTTTAGACTCTCTTGTCCGCGGTGTGGCTGAAGGTCATCCTTTGGTGCAAGATAAAGCAATAGAGATTTTGTCTCGCTTCTGCAAGACACAGTTTGTCTTGTTAGGTCAACTTTTGGTGACACAATCAAAATCAATTTCTTCATTGGCTAACAGAACAATCAACTCATCAAGTCCTGAGATAAAAGTCGGAGGAGCTATGTTGCTTGTCTGCGCAGCAAAGAACGACAAGAAATTATGGGCGGAAGCAATTGGACGACCAGAATATTTGAAAAGCTTAGTAAACACTCTTCTTGATATGTCAAAGCAGAACTCTAAATCTTCTTCATATGGAATTGAAATTCAAAGACCAAGATTTTTCATTACAAGCAATTTGTGCTTAAGGATGGATAATTCCGAAATGGTTGATCCAGTTACTGTCTTGGGAAGCACCGTCTCCATGTGGTTACTCTCCATTATTTGCTCTTCTCATCCTAAGAACAGACTTGTTGTCATGGAAGCCAATGGACTTGAAATTATTGCAGAAAAGCTTCAAAGAAACAAGTCCAACACACAGGTAGATAAGTATTAGCTCTCTTTAGCTTTTTTTTTTTTCCAAATCCTGCAAGTGCTGGTGTTGCTGAATTATGATCTTTATTTTTTTCAGGAGAATTTCACAGATTCCGAAGAAAAATGGATTGCTATGTCACTCTTAGCTGTTATGTCTCAGGAACCAAACATTGTCTCATCTCCAGCAACAGAAAATCTTTTGCCAACGCTAGAACCTTTTATGCAATCTGATCAAATGATTGATGGATATTTTACTGCACAAGTGTTGGCAGCTTTAGTTCGTCATAAGAATGATAAGATCATTTCAGAAATCATGAATTCAGATATCGTAGAAACTACGATAAACTCGGTAGGGTGTTCAGAATCACACACAGGGAGTCTTTGTGCCTTAGCAGAAGAGCTATCTCTGGTACAAAATCCTTTTGAGGCCACTTTAGAGGTACTCTTCGAAGATGAAAGAGTAAGACGCAGTTCATTTACCAAAAAATATATTCCGTTGCTAGTGAATCTTTTGAAGCCAAATGCAGATAAAGCTGGAGCCATTCCAGTGGCTGTTCGGCTTCTGAGTCGTATTGCAGAGTGTGGCGATTCAAGTAAATTACTTATTACTGAAGCTGGAGCTCTCGATGCTTTAGCAAAGTACCTTTCTTTGAGTCCTCAAGATTCGACTGAGATCACTGTTTCTAAACTGTTAGAATCACTCTTCCGCAGCCCAGAAATCACACGGCACAAAACAGCTATAAGTTCCATGAAGCAGCTCATAGGAATTCTTCATCTTGCTTCTAGAAGTACACGCTACAATGCTGCAAGAGTGATCTGTGAACTTTTTAGCTCTGATCACATCAGAGATTCTGAATTAGCATGGAAAGCGCTTTCCCCTCTTATTGAAATGTTGAATACAACGTTGGAGAGTGAGAGAGTGGCTGCTCTAACAGCTTTAGAGAAGCTAACTATGGGAACAAGTCCAAGGCCAGATATTCTTACTAGTCTTGAAGGAAACCCATTGGACAACATCTACAAAATTTTATCTTCAGATAGTTCATCGCTTGAATCAAAGACAAGTGCTGCGAGGATATGCCGCTTTCTATTTACCAGCAAAGGTTTGAGAACAAGCTCATCCACCGCAGGTTGCATGGTACCCCTTATATCACTTATCCGGTCAGGAACAAGCACAGCTATAGAAGCCGGGATGTTTGCACTTGACAGACTCTTGGATATCAAAAGATTCTCAGAAGTCGCAGAAGAACATGATTGTGTGAACCTGTTCTACGGCTTTGTGACTTCTAAAAACTATCTGATCAGTGAGGCTGCAATTTCTTGTCTTATGAAAATGGCTAAAGACAACACTCCGCGTAAAATGGATCTTATTAAAATGGGGATAATCGAGAAATGCCTTGGTCAACTCTCCCCATCTCCTCCAAGTTCTTTGTGTTCTGTAATCGCAGAGTTTTTTAGAGTTTTGACAAACGTTGGTGTTGTAGCTAGAAGCCAAGAGGCAACAAAAATGGTACAACCGCTCCTCTTGATTTTGCTTAGACAAGACTTGGATTTTCAAGGCCAACTCGGTGGTTTACAAGCTATAGCAAACATCTTGGAGAAGCCAATGGTTCTTGAATCATTAAAAATTGCGTCTCCAGCAATCATTATGCCTATGATACCATTGCTTGAATCCGAATCTATAGCAGTCCAAAATGCAACCGCAGAACTACTGACCTCTCTACTCGAAATGCAACGTTTCCAAGAAGAGATAACAACCAAGGATCTCATTGCTCCTCTTGTGAAACTTGTGGGGATCAGAGTAAGAAACTTACAAGAGATAGCATTGATGGGTTTAGAGAAATCCTCAGTTACATGGACAAAGGAGGTAGCAGATGCCGAAGGTATTCAAGAGCTCTCCAAGGTTATTATCGACGAAGATCCTCAGCTTCCTGTATATCTATGGGAATCAGCAGCTTTCATTCTCTGCAACATTCTCAGATTCAACCCAGAACACTATTACTTTACAGTGACTATACCAGTTCTGGCAAAAATGTTGTTCTCAACAGCCGAAAGCACAGTTATCTTAGCCATTGACGCATTGATCATCTGTGAGAAACAAGACTCGTCAAGTGTTCTTGAAATGGCAGAATTCGGTGCACTAGACGCATTACTAGACCTACTAAGATCACACCACTGCGAAGAACTCTCAGGAAGATTACTCGAATTAATACTACGCAATCCAAAGGTTAGAGAGACAAAGATATGCCAGTTGGTAATAACTCCCTTGTCAGAGTACATACTAGACCCAGACACAATATCAGAATCCGCAAAGCTTCTCGTGGCAATGGCCCTCGGTGACATCTCTCAACACGAAGGACTCGCTAAAGCCACGGATTCGCCCCTGGCATGCCGCGCATTAATCAGCTTGCTCGAGGAAGAACCGAGCGCTGAAATGCAAATGGTTGTGATGTGTGCATTAGGAAACTTTGCAATGCATAGTAGAACAAGCCGTAAAGCTATGGCTGAAGCAGGTGGAGTGTGTTTGGTTCAAGAGATGCTTAGATCTTGTAATTCGGAAGTATCTACACAAGCAGCTCTCATGATCAAATCTCTCTTCTCTAACCATACACTTCAAGAATACGTCTCCGGCGAAATCATCAAATCTTTAACAAGTAAGTTACAATTCCGTTTCGTTAATTATGATCGGAGAAATCAAACACTTACCGATTTCAATGCAGCTGCGATGGAGAGAGAGTTCTGGACAACGGCGACGGTAAACGTCGAAGTAGTAAGAACGCTAAACGCGATTCTCACGACGTTTCCTAAACTCCGTTCGTCGGAAGCGGCCACCGCTTGCATCCCTCACTTAATCGGAGCTCTAAAATCCGGCGAGCAAGAAGCAAAAGCTTCGGCGATGGACACGATATACACGTTGCGACAGTCGTGGGTGACAATGCCGACGGAGACGGCGAGATCTCAGGCGGTTTTAGCGGCGGAAGCAATACCGGTTCTGCAATTGATGATGAAATCGAAATCGAAATCTCCGGCTCCGTCGAGCTTCCACGAGAGAGGTAACAGTCTCTTGAATTGTTTGCCGGGAAGTCTCACGGTGGCGATCAAACGCGGCGATAATCTGAAACGGTCTAATGCGTTTTGCAGATTAATCATCGATAACTGCCCCACGAAGAAAACCAAGGTAATGTAATTTCGGTTTAACCCGGTTTGATCTGGTTTAATCAGGTTTAATCAGGTTATAGACATTTCGGTGCAATTCGATCCGATTTTGGCTAGATTTAATTGGTTCAGGTTGTGAAACGAAGCAGCTCACCGGTTTGGAAAGAATCATTCACATGGGACTTTGCTCTTCCACCTAGAGGACAGTTTCTTGAAATCGTTTGCAAATCTAACAACATCTTCCGAAACGTACGTTGATTAATTGTTTGTGTGTTGATTCAAAAATTTGGTAAAATTATTTATGACTCTTAAATTTTGCAGAAAAATCTTGGTAGAGTAACGATCCCAATCGATAAAGTGTTAACAGAAGGAAGTTACAGTGGAAGTTTCAAGCTGAGTGATGAAGGGAAGAAAGATCATTCTTCTGATAGAAGTCTAGAAATCGAAATGTTCTGGTCTAATCAGACATTTTAAATATCCCTAAAGCTGTTCTAATTACTATAAAAACGTTTTATTATATGGTGCTTAAATTCTGTATATGTAAATCTTATATTATATAATTGTGGTGATGTCATGATTTGGGAAGCTTATTGCAATCTGAAGAAACCCATCCGAGTTGTTGTTTCTCGTTGTCGTAGATCATCATTAGCCCTTGCATAGAGATATCTTTAAACAAGACAATAAAACAAAATCAGGGTTAGACAAAAAAAACATTAGTGTTAAGTGTTAATGTTGTTTGTTTGTTTTTCTTACCTCCTATTATGTTGGAGTTGTGTAATCCTATTTCACTTCCATTTAGTATTCCCAAGCAGACATTACCAGTTTTCTGAATAACACAATAAAAAGTCAGTATTGACTTATTATGAAGTGATGAAATGAGTTTTTGGGTCTTATTCTTACAGAAATGATGAGATAAGATTCAGGTGGAATCTGGAGCTGAGTATTTTTTTTGCCGTTTGTAAAGTTTATTGTTATGGTCTTGAAGAAGTTCTTGACCTCAAGAACAGATTTGAAGGGCTTAGCTCCTTTCCAACAGATTGGTAAGGTCTTATCCTCTTTTGCAACCTTCAATGGTGAGCCTTTCAGATCATTTTCGATCTGTTAACACGCGAAAGAGATTGATGCATTAGGTTATGTACATATATACATAAATTGTTCTTGAGTTTTTGTGTTTCTTTAGTTACCAGGTTAACTATTGTTTGGTATGTCTTGCTGTTGAAATAAGTGTATGAGCTTCCTGTGTCAAAGATGAGTTTAAGGCCTTTTAAACCTGTTGGCTTTCCGTTGAAGAGAAGCTCGGCTGGTCCAGTCGTGTAGTGGTTGCTGAACACAAATAGATGAATCAGTACTAGTAGACAACAAAATAATCTCTTTAAAGTCGATCCAGGCAAATATAAAAGAAGTATACTCTGGTGACAATAATGGTGTCCATGCCACACCAGTGGAAGGAATAAGATTGTCTCCAAAGAACAAATAGCCTCCACCTTTGGAGCTTAAGCAATGTCCAACCACGTTTTTCGTTAGTCCCGCGGAGACAAGCTGTGACAAGACACTGATTCTCCCTTTTCCAAGCCCCAAAACTCCAGCAGTGGCAGGCGGAGGATGTGCACTAGGGAAACTCTGATCATAACCACACCTGCAAACACCGCCAAAGTTCCTTTCAAGAATTTAACATTTTCATCATCTCAGGATTCACATATCTATTTTCTAGCTCACCCGAATGCTAAACGAGGTTGCAGGAGCGAGCCATTTACGAGTGTTAAAGGAAACTGATCGGTAACAAGTGCACCCATTGATGAACCTTGATCAGCATATTCAACTTCATAGTCGCATTGTTCTTTCGGGTTTGGGCATTGAGGCTTGTTAGGCCAGTGAAGAGCCGAACATATCGGGTCTGAACACGGGACAGTGTTTGATTTAGGCTTGTACTGAAGTGGAGGACGCTACAAAAACAACAAAACAGAGATCATAAGAAAAAGAGAGGATCAAGTTTAACTTGAAAACAGAATCAATCAAAATGATGTACGTAGTACATACCAAAGTGCAGCCAGTGCAAGGAGCATTGCATTGAACCCAAGTGAGATCACTTCCAGTATCAATATCAAAATGAAAGGCCTTTGGAGGGTTTCCTATTTGAAGTAACACCGAGTAGTATCTACAAAGAAAGAAGAAAAACAGAGTAAAAATCGAAAAATTTGAAAAAATGTTTTTTTCTTTTCAACACGAACACATCGATCTGCTTACCCAAGAGGGAATACGTTGCCGGAGAGAGGAAGAACGATTGAAGAAACATGAGACTTGGTGGAGATAATACCGGAGAAGGTTTTGAAGATGGACGATTTCGATAGAGGAACTATGACCAAGAACAAGAACAGAAGAAGAGAAAATCTTGAATTCATCTCTATCTCTCTTGCTTGCACAACAAACAATCAAAATCTTCACAAACAGATGAAGAGGAGATCTGATTATAGGGAGATAGGGTCAATATATGCGTGTATAAAGGTCAATGGTCATCATGATCTAAGTCATATTCTAATATCCTAACAAGAGAAAATATAAATACAGCAAGACATTAAATCTTTGTGTTTTACACTATTTATGGTTTTTATATATTTTTCCCGATTTATCATTATTTTGCTTGTTTGGATGAACGAAATACAAATAATTTGGTGTATTTTGATTTCCCAAAATTAGGATGACTTTCCACACAAGATGAAAATTAAATTAAGAAGAGAGGAAGCTTCGTAGAAACACACAGGATTGGAAGACACTTCCAAACGCGGTTTGGACGCGGTAAGGGCTTTACTGTGGGTTTGATGATTTGACACTTGTAACTAAATAAATTAAACAATGAATGATTAGTTATATATATATTATATACAAAAATATATCATTATTGGCCAAACTCTCATAAAATTAATGGAAATTTGGCTGTATAACCAAAAAATTCTTTAATTAAATAATTAGCTATTCTAACTATAATAATATAATATTTTTTGTATAATGTGAATTATATATATTAATACATTTGCTTTCACACGCTTCAAAAAAGAGATGATAGGAGAGAAGTTTTTTTTCTTTATTGTTTAATATATTTTCTTTCATCGTATTAATTGTTTCCAATCTTCAAAAAAAAAATGATTCAAATTCATAATTTAACTTTTTAAAAACATAAATTTTTTCAGTATATGACATGTTTGGAATTTAATAAAATAGATATGTGATGCTAAAATACCTATAATATACAAGAAGTAACATATGATATTTGATTAAGTACTGTCACGACCATCATCATTGTCACCACAACTTTTGCTATCACCACCACTACCGTCATCACCACCATCACCGCCGCTACTATCGTCATCACCGTTATTGGCACCATCACTCTGTCACTATCACAACCACCGTCACCACCACCACCATCGTCATCAGCACCACCCTCGCCACCACCACCACCACCGTCATTATTTTTACCACCATACACCGTCATATACCGCGACCATCACCACCACAATCATCACTGTCGCCGCTACCACCACCACCATAACTGTACTATATAGAACATAACAACATTTTATTCAATTTTTCTAAAACTTTTCATTATTTTTAAGTTTTGAATTTATTTATATTATTTTAAAACATATGTTTTGTGTTTGGGTTTAGACTTTTGGATTTAGTATTTTAGATTTAAAGTTGATTTATTTATGGATTATAAAAAGTATTATAATAAAACATTATATTTCTATGTGATTCTATATAGTACCACATGTTTTCAATTACAAATATTATCTATCATTTCTAAAATTTTGTATCTGATTTTAAAAATTTAAATATGTCGATACAGAAAAAAATAGATTTTTTTTTTATAAATCTTAAATCAATTTTTTTTTGAAAAGATATGTTACAACAAAAGGTAAAGAGGTAAAAAAATGTTTTATCCAAAATGCTGAAGAAAAACAAAATCCATTGGTTTTCTCCCTCTTTGTAACACATGTGTACTTGCAACCAATAATAGTTTCGTCAAATCACAAACACACATGGTTAGTTCCTTTATTTATCAGATTAGCATGCTATATTTTTAATATATTTATCCAATTTGGTTATTCACCAAATTCACCCTATAATTAAACAAGTTTGTTACTCATTTTTTATAACAAATTTGTTAGTTAGAAAATAAAAAGAAAAATATAAGGTTTTAACATTAAGTTTCATGAAAAAACATTCATAAAAAGGGATTTGGGTATCTAGGTAGTACACTAGGATTACTCATCCTCGATCCATTACTTAATTTGTATCCACCTCGAAAAAGGGTATCCATATCTTTCGAGTCAAGTAAAAGATATTATTTTGTTTACTCATGAGTTTATAAAGATTGGACATCATATATCATTTTTCTTTCCAACTACTCGTAACGGCAATATTACCCAGCCGTAGGTATCTGTTCTTAAACTATTAATGTATTTTATTATTATGAACTATGTAATTGCATATAATCCTATATAAAATAATATCTTAGAGAATATTTATTTTTAAATATATTTTTAGCTTTGAATATTTTAATTTTATTTGAATATTTAGGCAAAAAAAATTTCTAAGTATTTAAATGGTTTAGAAATTAAAATTTTGATTAAAGTGTAAATATTTTAGATTCGGATAACAAGCCGGATCGAGTAACGCGCATATATTTATTTTTTAAAGAGTACTTGTTTGTTTGGATACCTCTTTTTCCAAGGCGAATATAGGTATTAAAAGTCTATTAACCATAAAAATCGGGTTGGGTAAAGGATAATACATCTGGACAATGTATTTTTTCAATCAATTACAAACATTGTAATCAATTAAAAGCTAATTACAAATATCGACACAACACAACGAGATAATAAAAAGTTTGCCTCAAGAATTAAAATTGAATCCTAAGGACTACAAGACGGAGGAATGCAATGGATGAGATATTAAACACAAGCTGATGGACAGCTAAGTTGAATCATAGTAGTGTCAAACAAATAAAGACACTATACCTAAAAGCAACTACAATGATCAACCAAGAGAATAACATATAAATATGTATAAAGCATTAAAACTAAATCCTAAGGACTACAAAATGGGGGAACCTAATGGGCGAGATATAAAATGCAAGCTGATGGAAAGCGAATGGAGTTCCCATCCAGTTCCAAATAAAACCTCAAATCATGTCCCAGACAGAAACAGATTCTTAGGTAATCCCAATCTCATATTTACTTATTAGAAGAAGATTTTGCCTAGTTGATAAAGAATATATAAAAATGTTTTGAGATCGTGATCTCTCAGCAAGAATACATTCATATTTTGATAATAATTATAATAATAAAAAAATACATTCATATTAAAAACTTTGGTTACACACACTTGTTCGATAGTGCTGAAACCAAAACCAAACTTCTTTCAAGGGAAAAAAAAAGAATCACAAAATGGTTTTCTCCGAGAGGAGTTTCAGAAGCAAGCACTAGCTAGTAAATGTTATAGAACAAAAAAACTCTCTTTCTTCTAGGGGTACAAAAATATCAACTTGATCTACCTGAAGAAGCTTTAGTTTCTCAATAGAGGCTAAACCCAAAGAAAGGGCTAATGAACTTATGTGCAAACACAAATACACTCAAATATTTATATTATTATGTTTATACATATTTTATAGAAACTATTACTTTGAAAATCTTGAGCAACTCGAGAATCCCTAACACAATATCATGGTGACGTCCTAGTTCGCAACAATGTTGAAGCGTTCGAGGTTATTGGAGATGGAAGGATCTTTTACAGATTCTGGTGTGACAGATTTGAGGAATTTGATCTACTCTGGTCAGTGTAATTGAGCAAAATCGGAAACGTCGGCGAGATAGGTCTTGGCAGTTGATTTCCATGCGGTGGTCGAGTTGAGAGCCCAAGATGAAACTGTGAACCATACTGTTGGGCCATATCGTATTCTATTGGACTGGTTTTGTGTATATGTTTGTTCAATTAGGTTTAGCCGTCTTATGAGAATATATATATACCTTGTATCGTTATGTGAATTACTAACCAGTTTTATTTGCCTCAGTAGTGGGAGAGAAAGTGGCTATTTCTACAAAGACCATGCGTGGCTTTCTCGTAGTTGATTTATGAGAGCATCTCCCAAAAAACTTCATTTTTGAGATTTGAAGAGTGTTGCTCATCAAAAAATACTTTAAATTTTACTTTAAAGTTATTTGTATTTTGCATTATAGTCCTTACTATTGATTATTATTAAATAAGATCATAAAAATTTTATAAAACTATTAGACGTACATTAAAAAAATCTTACAAGCAATATTAATTAATTAAACATTACAATATAATACAAAATTCATAAAATAAAATAAAAACTAAATAACAAATTACAAGTAAATTACTAAATTGTTGAACAAAACTATTTCTGTAATGCTCTCATATATGACCAACCCAATACATTTTGAAGTGATGGATGAGTCTTTTTATTTTTAATATTTTGATGTATTCATTTTAAAGTGTTTAGTTAATTTTATATGAAAAAATAGTATTTATATTTATGAGATATATAATTGTTGGGACTAATATGATAAAAAAAAATTGTAACATTATTTATGATATATTTAATTATAATGACTAAAAAAACCTATATCTTGATGATCAAGGTTAGTAATCCACTATATCATAGTGTAACTGATGGCCGATCAATGTTATAGTAATCCACTAATATCATAGTGTAACTGATTTCAAACCTCAAGATTTCGATTTTGAAGACGTTCTCTATCTCGGTTATAACAAATTCTCTGTTTTTTTTTTTTTCATGAATAAAAAAACTTAACAACTTTGGTTTGACTTTTATAGTGAAACACGACTCGAAGCCAATTGTTAACCAATAATAATTGAACTTAGCCAGAAAATTTGATTCCAAATCTGAACCACCTTAACCAACTCCCGATTTACCTCAAGTTCAATCGTTCTTTGTCACACTTCGATCAACAAACCCCTTTAAACTATACCAAATAAATAAAGCCATACCATATATTTTTTCTTTAATTGTAAGAAAACGCAAAAAAAAACTAAAAATCTAAAGAAATAAAAAAGAAATAAAAAACATCGAAAGCTTAATCTAAATTTTTTGCACAAAACCCTCGAAGTCGCCATTTTTTACAAGTCAACCTTCCATCTCTAAAAAATGCAAATCAATTATACAAAGTCGAAAATAATACGCAATATAAATCTTATACGTATATTCTAAATGTATTCACGGTCACATACATTAGTTTTAAAAAATTCTAAAAGTAGATTCGGACTATTAGTATAGATAATGAAAACCTCAGATTTGTATATTTCTAATTAGTCATTATCATGTAAAGATCTAATCTTATCTCAAGATTATGATCAAAACTAACTCGTGTATATATATATATGATATAGTCATATGAATAATAAATCATCAATTCCTAAACATTCTACATGGTATCAGAGCATCTCTGATCCAACCCTAAATTTTTTTTTGCCTCTCCTCTTCTTCCTCTTCCTCTTTGTTCTATGTTTTTCTTTGAGTTCTCTAATCTTTAACCATGGCTTCAGAAGTCTCTTCCACGTCCTCTGAATCCGCTCCCGTTTTCAACATCTCTGACCCTAAAACGTCGTTGATCTCTCTCAATATGTCAAACCTCACAAAACTTACTCCAAACAATTTCATCACGTGGCGTCTGCAAATCCGATCTCTCCTTGAAGCCCATGAGCTACACTGTTTCATCTCTGATGATGATAACACACCACCTGCAACCATCACTACCGTTGCAGATCCGAATGCACCAAACCCAAAATTTGCAGCCTGGACAAGACAAGACAAACTCCTATACAACTCTTTACTTGGATCCCTTTCTTTGACGGTTCAACCGATAGTGGCACGAGCCACCAAATCACGAGAATTCTGGCAAACTCTTCATCGCACTTACGGTAAAACGTCTCGCGGCCACATCAAACAAGTCAAACAACAACTCAAACTCATCACCAAAGGAAACAAATCTGTCAACGAATACATGCGTAGTATCATCGATAAATCTGATCAACTTGCTTTGCTTGGTGCTCCTTTTCCTCATGAAGATCTCCTTGACTACATCACTGATGGTCTTGGAGAAGACTATAGAGCCATTGGTGAGATGGTTAATGGCAGAGACGTTCCTATTATGATCGATGAGCTTCATGAGAAACTCATTAATCGTGAAAACACTCTGAAGCTCTCTGATCCCACCGACTCCTCTGTTCCAGCAACAGCAAATGTGACTCAATATCGGCAACAACAATAGCCATCTTTCTCTCAACGTGGCGGCTACTCTGGATCTCGTGGTGGATTTTGTCAACAACGACCGTATCTCGGAAAGTGCCAAATCTGTGGAGTACAAAGACATGGAGCTCGCCGATGTCCGCAATATCGATCATCTCCACCAGCCTCTCCTTATCCACCATAATCCTCTGGCCATTATCGTGGACCTACACCATGGTCTGCTCCACACCTACCGCTACCAACACCTCAATGGCCAAATCAAGCTCAGGCTCACCATACAACAAGCTCTCCGCATCCAGATCTCTCTCCATGGCTCCTTGACAGCGCTGCTTCTCATCACATTGCAAGTGATCTCGCCAATCTCTCTCTCCATACTCCTTACAGTGGTGGTGAGAATGTCATGGTTGGGAATGGTTTCAATCTTCCAATAACTCATACCGGTTCCATCTCTCTCCCTTCTCACTCTCGCAATCTTTAACTTACAAACGTTTTATGTGTTCCTACAGTGAAGAAAAACTTGATCTCTGCAAACAAACTCTGCAAAACTAACAATGTGATGATTCAATTTTGTCCTTCTACTTTTCAGGTGAAGGATCTTCACATAGGGATAACACTTCTCAGCGGCAAGGCCAATGAGGGCGTGTATGAGTGGCCGATCACCTCTTCCCCAAACACTATTCCTACCTACATCTCTGCATTTTCCTGTTCCAAGGCCTCTCCTTCTGATTGGCATTTTAGATTAGGACACCCAAATTCTCAGACTTTACATCATATGATTTCTAAGTTTTTTTTACCTATTTCTGCTTCTATGTCATCTCATGTGTTTTGCAACTCTTGTTCTAGTAATAAAAGTCATAAATTGCCATTTTCTGTTTCTTATTTCCAATCAAAAGCTCCACTTGACATTTTATTTTCTGATGTCTAGACATCACCTGTTCTTTCTATTGATGGATACAAATATTATGTGATCTTTGTACACCATTACACGAGATATACCTGGTTGTACCCTCTCAAACAAAAATCGCAAGTTGCTAAAATTTTTCCTACCTTCAAAGCTCTCGTGGAAAACCGGTTTAAAACCAAAATCACCATGCTTTTCTCTAACAATGGGGGTGAGTTCCTTGCCTTAAAACAATTTTTGGCAACGACAGGGATCTCACACTTTACATCCCCTCCACACAATCCTGAGCACAATGGCATAGCTGAATGAAAACATCGCCATATCGTGGAGACATGTCTCTTTCTTCTTTCTCATGCCTCTATACCAAACACGTATTGGACCTACTCCTTTGCTGCAGTTGTCTACTTGATCAATCGCCTCACTACACCAAACCTATCTCAGTCCTCTCCTTATCATCTTCTTTTTCAATTTGAACCCAACTACATCAAACTACGTACCTTTGGTTGCCTCTGTTACCCATGGTTTCGACCGTATGGTCAAAACAAATTCAGCTCAAAGTCTAAACCATGCGTATTTCTAGGTTACTCTCTCACCCAGAGTGCCTACTTATGTTTGGATGTCTCCACGTCCCGTGTCTATGTCTCTCGTCATGTTGAATTCATTGAGTCGGTTTTCCCATTCACCTCACTTTCAGTCTCTTCTCTCACTTCCTCTCTAGAATCTTCTCCATCTGATTCCTTTTCAGCCTCCATGGTTCCTATCTTCAATCGGTCACTCACCCTTACAGAAGTCCCGTGTTCTGATCCTCGACAACGACACTACCATCATCACCTGCATCTGCAGAACCATCCTCTGCTGGTTCTTCTTCTGCACCGTCGACGGCTAGTCCAACAAAGCACTATGTTTCTTCTGCTCTTGCTTCTTCTCCACCTCCACCGGCACCTCAGCCACCTCAAAACACACATGTGATGACCACACGGGCTAAGGACAACATTCATAAGCCTAATCCTTGGTATGGTCTCACTGCCGTTCTTCATGAATTGGAACCAAAAAATCATGTTCAAGCTCTCAAAGATGAAAAATGGAGAAAGGCAATAGGTGCAGAAGCTAATGCTTTTATTCGCAATGACACATATGACTTGGTTGATCGTTCTCTTGCAAAGAACATAGTGGGTTCTAAATGGGTATTTCGTATCAAGCGTAAGCCAGACGGTTCTGTTGACAAATACAAAGCCAGGCTCGTTGCAAAACGATTTCACCAGCGTCCGGGGCTCGACTTTCATGACACCTTCAGTCCAGTGGTAAAGCATGCTACCATCCGGGCTGTTCTTGGCACTGCAGTTGGTCGAGGTTGGCCATTACAGCAACTCGACGTCAATAACGCCTTCTTTCAAGGTCCCTTAGATGAAGAAGTTTACATGTTACAGCCTCCTGGTCTCATTGATAAAGACAGACCTACTCATGATTGTTGTCTAAAGAAGGTGGTATATGGCCTGAAACAGGCACTGAAAGCCTGGTATACTGCTCTCAAAGACTTCCTGGTCAGCATCGGTTTCAAAAACTCGCTGGCTGATGCTTCTCTCTTCGTTCTACGCACGGGCTCCTCATTCATTTACATGTTTGTATATGTCGATGATATTATCATCACTGGCTCATCTATGACTGAAATGAAACGAGTTACTGATCTTCTTGGTGACAAGTTCTGTCTCAAAGATTTAGGTGAGCTTTCGTATTTTTTTGGTATGGAAGCTACTCGTACTGCCTCTAGTCTTCACCTTACACAGACCAAGTACATCACTGATTTACTTCGCAAGACCAAAATGGCGGATGCTAAACCTGTCCCTACACCAATGGCCTCTTCGCAAGTTCTAACTCTCTCCTTTGGAGATTCTTTGCCTGATGGAACTCAGTATCGTGTAACTGTAGGCAGCTTACAGTACCTCCAACTGACTCGACCTAACATTGCTTTTGCAGTAAACCGTTTATCTCAGTTTATGCATATGCCAATAACAGTGCATTGGGAAGCTGTTAAAAGAGTGTTGCGCTACTTGGTTGGAACTGCAGATAAAGACATCTTCTTCTATGTTTCCTCTCTGACTACTCTTCACCCCTACTCTGATGCTGACTGGGTCGGCGATCGTGATGATTACTCGTCTACAGGAGCCTACATTGTGTATATTGGCAAGCAACCTATGTCTTGGCCAGCAAAGAAACAGAGTGGTGTCGCTCGGTCTTCGACTGAGGCTGAGTATAAAGCTCTTACAGAAGCAACTTCTGAAGTTAAATGGATGAATTCTCTTATGTCTGAGCTTGGTATCCAGTCCCCCGCCACTCCGGTTCTGTACTGCGACAACATAGGTGCCACATACATTTCTGCGAATCCAGTGTTCCATTCTCGATTGAAGTATTTGGCTCTTGACTATCATTTTGTCCGAGAACAAGTTCAAGCAAAGCAATTGCGTGTCTCTCACATTAGCTCTGCAGACCAGTTAGCTGACGCACTAACAAAACCCTTGCCTCGCCAACATTTTGAACTGCTTTGTGACAAGATTGGACTCTGCAAACGGTGTCCATCTTGAGGGGGCGTATTAGTATAGATAATGATAACCTCAGATTTGTATATTTCTACTTAGTCATTGTCATGTAAAGATCTAATCTTATCTCAAGATTATGATCACAACTAACTCATGTATATATATATGATATAGTCATATGAATAATAAATCATCAATTCCTAAACATTCTACGCTAGTCATGAGGGTTTCAATTTGATATATCATTTGTTAATATTTTAAAATATTGACGGTAAAAAAAAAACTATATTACATATTATTTTTGACTTCATATGATTTATTTGTATTTTTCAAAAATTAAAATTAATTTTTTTAAAATGACGATTTCAAAGATTTTTTTTTTCACAAAACCCCTAAATTAACCATTACAATCTATGATACTTTTTGGTAAAGATTATAATTTTCTAGTCATCGTTGTGATAGAATTATAGAATTATTAAAATTGGCATTAGTGACAGAACGCGGTAATATCCTATCGTGTTGCCAGCCCTGCACCAAAATAATCTTGCTTTATTTTTTGTCAAAGGAACCAAAATAATCTTTCCTTAAAATTATTTGACAGTTTTCGTTCAATGCATAAAAATGGAATATCTAAAAAACTCTTCCAAATTAACTAAAGCAACCAATCTTAATATTCCATTTCAAGAATTATATCATTACATTTTTACAAAAGTCAACTCCTAATATTTTGGACAGTAGTAATATTTGTCATATGTGAATATACTAGGATATCATTATGACAACAGCGACACGTTATGTTTGAGATGAAAAATAAATGACCTAAACGAATCAACTTCTAATTAGTAATCAGATGAGAGCGTTTCTTATCTTGAATCTTTGATCTGTGTTCCAATCTGTTTCCGTCAAGGGCAAAAGATTTTGTCTAAAAAAGGAACTTACGAAAACAAAACGTTTCAATTCTCATTCATCTCCCGAAAACGTCTCTCTCTCTTTCTCTTTCTCTGTCTCCGCCGTGAATGGCAACACAAGGGATGGCTCAGCCGTCGGCGAAGAAACGAAGCTTCCTCCTCCGTGATATCTTCAAACTCTGCCGATCAATCTCAAGGGTATTGCCTCGTGACAAACCTAAACATCATCATCATATTCATAAGGCTAAACACGACACAAACGAATCCAAACGTGTTGATGAAGAACCTAACCGGAATAAGCAAAACGCCTTCAAATTCCAGGTTAGTTTCACAAAAAAAACACAATTAGTTTTCGAGGTTTCGATAATATGTTTTTGAATGATTTGTTGAATGTGGTAATGTTTTTTTCTAGGAAACGAAGGGGACGGGTAATGATAAGGTGGAAGGTGTTAGTCTTTGTAAGGTTCGTAGCTATAGATATGACAACACCAATACCAATTTCGTGGGGAGCAAGAAACCTATATCTCTTTCAAGAAGTTGCAGCCACAACACGGCTACAGCGGCAGGCACCGCAGCTACCAAGACGAATCCGGCATTGCGGAGTTTATCCTTTGTAGGGAGGAGCAAAAGCAGCAGCAACAGGATGACGGATTCCGGATTTATGCCGACACTTATGAGATCGACAACTACGGGTCCAAGAAGCTTTGCAAACCCAATTTTGTATTCGAGTTCCTCGGCCAAAGTGGCTAAACTTTCTCCAACAGAGAAGAAACTAAGTTGTACGCTCGAGGAGCTATGCAACGGATGTACCAAGAAGATCAAGATCAAGAGAGATGTTATTACTAGCTCAGGGTTTGTTTTTGTTTCTTTACCAAACATAACTTGCAGCAACAGAGTTTCGCGAAAAGAAGACTAAACTAACTAAGCTTTTATGTTGTGTAGGCAAATGTGCGAGGAGGAAGAGACGGTGGAAATAAAAGTGAAACCGGGATGGAAAGGAGGAACGAAAGTAACATTCGAAGGCAAAGGAAACGAAGCAATGGGGAGTGTACCGGCTGATTTGACATTCGTGATAGTGGAGAAAGAGCATGAGGTGTTTAAAAGAGAAGGAGATGACCTCGAAATGGCGGTGGAAGTCTCTCTCCTCGAAGCTTTAACGGGATGCGAGCTCTCTGTTGCTTTACTTGATGGTGACAATATGAGTTTGAGGATAATAGATGTTATTCACCCAGGATATGTTACAGTGATTCAAGGCAAAGGCATGCCAAATGCAAAGGAGAAAGGGAAGAGAGGAGATTTAAGAGTTCGGTTTCGGACTAAGTTCCCGCAACAACTTACAGATGAACAAAGGGCAGAGATTCGTAGCATTCTTCAAGATTCTTCTTGATCTGTTGCTACAGACTCTCTTTCCCTTTATAGGGGAACTTTTAAAACATGGTTTAGATAAAATTCCAAAGAGAATCTTACTTTGTGTCATCTTTGTTTGTAAACAACCAAGTTGAAATGAAGAAACCGGTTTCCATAATCCACACTAAAACAAATCATATATCTTTGACAACCAACAAAGTTCATAGGGTAAAAAGTAAAAACCAAGAAAGTAAGATACAAGGGGAAGTGTCTTCGTTTTCGTCTTCAGTCTTTACCGTCTAAGATAAACCTAGAAGGACTTTGAATATATCGAATATATTGCTGTCGACAAGGGCTTTTAACAATCTAAGCTTCCCTCTCGAGTACGGTGGATACCTGACTGCTGAATCAGCAAAAAGGCTTCTGTAGAGAACAGCCTTCTTGTGACTAAAAGCATCAAATGAGAATTTACCATGGTAAGCACCCATTCCACTTTCACCAACTCCTCCAAATGGTAATGTATGAAGTGCAAGCTGCAAAAATATCGGATGATGATAGAGCTTTAGTATAACGATAAAATGCTATTTGCGCAATGTATATAACTTGTATTGATCATATAGAAGTAGTGTTTTTTTTTTTACATGAACAGCTATGTCGTTGACCACTATGCCTCCAGCGGATACTGTCATGGCGAATCTCTCTTTCAGTTTCTGGTTATGGGTAAACAAGTATGCAGCAAGTGGCTTAGGTCGAGAACGAATCACGTCAAAACTCTCTTCCAAGTTGTTGAGCTGTGAAGAGCAAAAGAGATTGTTAATTTTGCCTTTCATTTTCTTTACCCAATATAGAAGCAAGAGATGAAACCAGAGCCTATATATATAGAATGGAAAATGGTTCCTACCGTGATGATTGGGAGGAGAGGGCCAAATATTTCTTCACTCATGATCAGAGAATCTAATGGTACATCGAGCAAGATTGTTGGAGAAATTTTCCTTCAGGAGGGGGACAAAAGATTAGCATAAGGGAACTAAGTGATGATGAGAATGTAAAGAGAGGAACTCACAGGTTTTCTCTGTCCTTTTCACCACCATAGACGATTTTGTCAGAAACTTCCTTCTCATCTAACAGCTTAGATAGGCGATCAAAGTGATTTGAGTTTACAATACGTGACATATCTTTCGACTCCATAGGGTTCTTCCCGTAAAACGTCTCCAATTCATGCTTCATGGCATCAATCTTGGGAAGAGAAAAGAGAAGGTCAAATACAGAAGTGCATCAAGGATCTATAATCTATATCTTAAGTTCTTAACCTTACCACTTTTGGAGCATATTCTTTTGTTGTCAAGATATAGTCTGGAGAAACGCACGCCTGTCCATTGTTGCAACCCCATTTGCCTGCGATTATCCGCCTGACAGTAACCTTCACAGACAAAAGAAGCAAATTACATTAACCTCAGTATAAACAAAACACACTGCAATGACTCTGGATGAAGATGTATTCAGTACTTTCAAATCGGTGTTTGAGTCTACAACGACAGGAGATTTTCCTCCAAGCTCCAAAACAACTGGTGTGAGATGCTTTGCAGCTGCCGCCATTATGACACGCCCGATTCTTGAACTACCTAACCAAGCAAAAAGTGGGAATTTTCAGTCTCCTGAAACTTTTTGACTAAGAGTGCGTTTCATGTTGATCCTCATGTATGAAACATAACTTGGAAAAGAAACACATTTTGCCAAAGTTAATAAGAACCTGTGTAGAATATTTTGTCCCACTTCTGATCCAGCAACAGAGTTGTTTCCGTAACATTTCCTTCGACAACTCTCACCGCAGAAGGGTCTAGATACTGTTCCATTAACTTTGCAAGCAGAGCAGACGAAGCTGGAGCCAGTTCTGATGGTTTTAAGACAACGGCATTCCCAGCAGAAATTGCACCAATAACAGGATCAATAGACAACACTTGCAAGAAAACAAGAAAGTGTCAGAAGGCATACAAAACGGATACTATAGAGTGAAAATTCAATCAATCAGAGATTGATAACTTACGAAAGGGATAATTCCACGCCGAGATTACTAGCACAACTCCAAGAGGCTCAGACACAATCTCGGCTGATGCAGGAAACGTTGTTAAAGAAGTTTTTGCCTAAAAGCAAAACAGAACAATAATAAGCGGTTTAATAACATATTTTCACAACAAACTCTACACAAAACCTCTATTTAAAACACACCTTATCCGGCGCCATCCAGTTTTTTAGCTGCTTAAGAGCTAACTTGATCGAGTTTTTCAGTAGAGCTACCTGCATAATTAATTAAACATCATAATCAAATAACTGCTAATGTAATCAAGATTAGTCTACTTAAATCAACACCTTATAAACCTTAAGAGCCAACACTGATAAATGACCATGGACCACTAAGAATTGGCAGTAACCATAAACTAATAAACTCATTGGTAACTTCTATTTGTAACATTAAATGAGAAAAGATCATTTTTAAAAAGCTGTGTTTGTCATTGGATGTAAACTTGGTCACCGAGTTAAGGAAAAAAGTGCTGAAAAACGTGGGAATCCCCACAGGTTGGTGATAAATTTAATGTAGAAGTTAGTTTAACAGTAACAGAAGAAATTAAATGTGTATTGTTTTCAAGAGGACCCAGTATTTTTATAGTATTGGTTCCTACATCTAGCAAAACATAAATTTACCTGCATTCTAAGTTGATTCTATAAAGTTATCAAAAAGTTGCATTGAAGTTGTATTGGGGACATGAGTGTTGTACAAGTGTCGACACATAACATCACCGACGTAGCAACTAAGGTGATACACATTAATAATACCGACCAAGTAGGAGAATGTATATGCTAATTCATTATAGAGGTTAGGCCAATACATGAAAGAGCCACTAATTCAAGAAAAGGCCCGCAACTATTGTAACTGAACCTGACTCAGACCATACCTTTAACAAATTTAGCATCAGACTAATCATGGAGGTTATAGTAAATAATTTATTAAAGACTAATCATCAGACATGTATTAAGACTAATCATTAGTCCACCACGGATAAAACTAATTTCGGGGGTTCTAGAGTTTAAGAGCTCCTCCGACTAATCGGAGAACTTTTTATGAAAACAATGAGTCTACCTCAAATATAATAAAAACAATGAGTCTAATTCCGAAATTAACAGCGTTAAACAATGAGTCTACCACATATTTACGGGGTAACCAAATAACTAACACGGTGAAAATCGATAGATACTTATCGTATATCCTACTCCTATACACCACAGTTGCCACCACACGCAGATTAAACCATAACAATAAATCGAATCAGAATTGACCAATCACAGTCAATTATCTAAAAGAAAAATCGAAAACTGACAGATATATAACAAACTAGGGAAAGCGAAAGCATAAAGAGAAGAAAAAAGAGTTGTTTGACCTCATAAACAGAAGATTCGAGCTCAGGTTTCCCGAGATCGTCGCGGAGAGCCGCGACAATCTCAGGCTCATGATTATCGCAAATAACAAGCAGTTTCTTAAGCTGAGTCACTCTCCATTCATATCCACGAGTCACACCATCATCAAAGCTCCGACGTAGCTCCGTAACCAAATTACTCGCATCCGCCGCTCCAAACACCTTCTTCGCCATTCCGCAAACGCTTACGTGTGTCAAAGACGTGCGCAAAGTAGTCACGGGAGAGAGAGAGAGAGAGAGAGAGAGAGAGAGAGAAGAACAAATATTGAGTTCGGATCCCGAGAAAAACTGATATTGATTTTTTTGTTGAATCAATGAAAAATAAATATTCTTTTCGTAGATATTGACGTTGTTTGTGTAAAAAAAAAATGAAGAATGTGATAATTTTGAGTTTTCTTACTTTTTTCCTCGAAATTGATAATAAGAAAAAGCATGCGTTTCAATATTTATACAGATGAAGAGACGTGAAAAAGAAGGGAAAAAGGTGAATATCAAGAAAAATAATAATAACGACAAAGTTAGAATAAAATATAATAAAAAGGAGAATATCAAGAAAAAAAATTAATAACGACAAAGTAAGAATAAAATATAATAATAAGGATAATTTTTTCTTTTCTCGAAATTTTGATAAGCTTATGCGTTTCAGTATTTTATCACAATATATATATATATATATATATATACGATGATGAGATTAGGAGTAAGCGTTTAGATATCCGTTCGGATTCGAATCAGATATTTTAGATTTTCGGGTTTAGAGATATAGAATTCGTTCTGATATTTTCTAGATTTTGGATTCGAATCACGTATTTTGGATTTGGATTCGGATTATACGAAATTTCTAAATATTAAAAATTTTGTATCTAAACTACTTGAAAATACCTAAAATATCTAAAAATCTCGAATATTTTTACCTAAATTTATTTAAAAATTATTTAAATACAAAAAAATATTTAAAATATCTAAAAATTCGAATATTTTGGATATTTATATTATTATAAATATAAATATTACTATGTATTTATATTGCAGGCATGTTCGGATATCTCTTCGGATTCGGATTTGGATCGGATTCAGATTTGAATTTTTAGATTTTGAGTTTTAAAATCCGTTCGAATATTTTAAAATTTTGGATTTGGATTTGGATCGAATTTTTTAGATCAAGTTCGGATCGGATTTTCGGATTTGAATATTTTGTCCAAAAAAATAATATAATAATGACGAAACTATTTTAAAAAATAATATAAAAACGACAAAGTAAGAATAAAATATTATTAAAAAAGGTAAGGACGACAATGTTTGTGCGTGTACGTATGACAGTATGTGTGATGTAAGAGAAGAGAGAGGCGTGTGGGTATTACTCGCGGAGCATAAGCGAACTCACAACTCACGTGTCATGGCGTGTAATGCACGTGCGAGATGAGGCGAGTGTGATGTACACAGATCTGAGTTGGTGGGAGAAGTTGGAATTAGGCGAGACGGATCACACAGTATTATAATATTATTATTGATATAAGGTATAGACTTGGGCTAGCTGTTTACTGGGTCAAGTTTCTGATATCTACTTACTTTTATATTGGGTGTGACATGACGTTGATAGAAATATAAAATAAAAAGGTGGAATTGTTTTTGCTCATGTGTACTAGTGAAAAAACTGAAAAAATTGGTGGAAACTTTCCACTTTGAAACCAAAAAAAAATTATATTTTACAAAATCAAAATGTAAAAATATTCTTCTCAATCTCACTTTATTTTTGGGTACATATATAAACTAACTATATACATGGAAGGAATTAAGTAACTAATTATAATCTACAATAATTTGTCATAAAGATACATGACATGATTCTTTAATCTTCTTTCACATTTTCTCTCTTTTTATTTTCTATTTTTCCACATTTTATTTTTTTTTAAACATCACCATAGAACACTGCCATCTCCGAACTATTTTTTAAATAGCTGAAGATCTTTTTCTTCAGCTTGCCGGATCTCGATCTTTCTTAGAATTTCTACCATCAAATTTTATATTGTATTTATTTAATATTTATTATTTTATTTTATAATACGTTATTGTTTTGTATTACATGTTATTTATTTAGATCACATGTTATTTATTCTAAAAGCATAATGTTAATGTTATAACCACGTTACTTTTAAAGACAGGTTTTTTTCTCTTCGCTTGTGCTCATCTAGAATTTGATGTTGGGTCAATATTCTCCGTTGAAATAATTACATGCTTGAGATAATTTAGTTTATTTTAACAAGTAAAATAATATATCAAGAAAGAAACGAGGTACATGAATTATCCATATTAATATTTTATGTTTTCAACATATGATAGTAAAAATATATCTATAAAAGTATTATTTCTTTGTTTTTTTTATTTGAGAACTTATAAATTATATTTTGGCTTTAATAAATTAAATTGAAAATAGATTTTATAAAGATTTTGTTTTAAACATATATATATATATATTATAATTTTGTTTGGTCACACGAATAGTTGGGTAAGATTTTTTTTTATTATGTTTAGTAATAAGGATAATAGACTTAATTGTTTAGATATTTTTACTTTTAATGATATTTTGTTTGTTCATTATACGAATGACATAATATAATATTTGAAAAATTTAACATTTAAATGTACTTCCCTTATAATAGATAAGATAAAAAAATTTGGCCCAATATTTTATATGTCACAATCTTTATTAAGAAAGATTCTAAATTTTTCTTTTTTCTTAAGGCCCCCAATTATATTGGGTCGGAGTCTATTTTGGTTCATATGGGAAGTTCGGAACAAATGATGTTTGAAGAAGTTTTACGAGAACCTCTCGGTATTTTAAATTACGAATTAAGAGAATTTTTGATATGAGAAGATTCTTAAATAAGTTTGCTTTAACATAAATAAGAAAGAGAATTACTGAACCTACCAAAGCTTCTCGGTTCAACTTATTCTTATCAATGGCTCGTGGAAGTCTTCAGATCTCATTTTAAACATTAGTTGGATATGCTCCAAGGGGGATAATAAGTAGTTCTCTTAGGAACAAAGTGTCAACGAAGGAGTTCCTCGTGAGTACCCTCCGAAGTACTATGTCCATCCGAAACAAATTGTGCAGATCTGATTTCATTGATGTAGTCTCCCAGTGACCCACTTTCTCTAACCTTTTAGATGAAAATTATTTTTTCAGGGCTAATTTTCCTATCTTTACGCATTCGTCCATTTCTCGCTCTTCAAACTTTAAAATTGATTTGTTATCCAAATTTTATAATTTTTATTTTTAACATTGTTTTCTTTTGATTGAACAACCACTCATGGAGTCATATTTTAACTAATGTGCATATGTGGTTGGAAAAAAGAAAAAGAACAAAAAGAACAAAAGCTGATGTGTCATAAGAAGGGTTGTTGAGGTGTTTGTGACAAAAAAACACATATGAAATTCATAATTGAAATTTCAAAAGACTAAATATTAAAAATAAAGTGCGGAAGAGATAATAATTTAAACGCAATAAACGAGACGATACGAGATTTAGCGAGTTATCTAGTTGGTTCTCTTTCAAACCAACTACTACTCATCGGTTGCAAACAAGTTTATTAGATAACTTTAAGATGACAATACAAAATATAAATAAAAATTCTACACAAGTTTTAACACATCTATCTAAATCATGATCTAAGATATTACGAGTAAAACATTTACTCCTCCTTAATCATGGATGTTTTTTTCTTGCTGAAGTCCTTGCTCTGTGCTCTTCACAGCGGCAACAACCTTTCTCAATGTTATTTCTCTCAAACTCAACAGCAACATAAGCTTCACACAAGTTTCTCACAAAGACACAAAATATGTTTTCTGGTTTCTTTGTTTTAACAACAATCTCCCTTTTATTGAGACACAACACCAACATCTCTTGTCGTTAAATCCTGCAACTTCTCTTTCTTTTTCTCAAATAAAGAAATAGATCAATACAACTTGCAAAAAAAGTGTTAAGTTTTGTTAAATCAAAGGCGTCGACGTTCCTCTGTTCCAAACTTAACTCAAAAAAAAGTAGCTTTCAGCCAACAAAGAGCTTAAGAACAGATCAAACAGAGTAATATGAAAGCTTGCTGAAAGAAGAAAGAACACACGACAATTTAACGAGTTCACGACCCATTAACCATGGTCGCTACGTCTCGCCGAGGCTTAGCTCAGAATCCACTAGATTCAGTTTGGTGTTTACAACAAGAACATACAAGTGAACGCCTAATGCCCTTCACTAGCACTTAGACTCACTCTGTAATGATTCTTGAATAAGAGAACAATGATCTAAGCTTATGATACACAAAGTTTCTCTCTTTCTTACACCTCTCTAAAACTCTCACTGTCCCTATTTCTCTACTCTCTGCATAATGTTCCTCTGTACAGATGGAGACATCAAAACCTTGTGCTGCAACACTAAGTGCAAGCTGACTCCTTTTGCATTTACATACGTAAACAAATCACGTCCTCTCATTTTTTAAATGCACGCCAAGACCTGCAACTTTATTAATTATTTGCAGTAGCTAGCCATTTGTGTCTTGTGGTCCCAACTCATGACTTAACTCCAGTTTAATTTATATTAACCTGAGTTAGTTCTTGAGTTGTCCATGTCATCATTTGCTTGTTCATCAAGACTCATTTTCACAAATCTCCACCTGAGACAAAGATGATCAAGCCAAATAACTGCACACACTTGAGAGAGAGTACCTTTAACTAGTATCTGGATTCCAGCCTCGGATCCCTGAGTAGATTACTCAGACCTGACTTGTAACAAGTTCAATGCTGTTTGAAACTTGTTTACAGCCAAGACTTTTGTGAAAATGTCAGCAGGATTCTTCGTTGTTGATATTTTCAACACCTCCACTTCACCATTTGTTATCACATTCCTGATGTAGTGGAACTTCACATCAATGTGCTTCGTTCTTTCGTGATGCACATTATTCTTAGAGAGTGCAATAACACTTTGAGAATCACAGAAGATCTCCACAGTCTTCTGTTCATAACCAAACTCCTTAAGCAGACCTTTCAACCAGACTGCTTCTTTTACTGCTTCTGTCAATGACATATACTCAGATTCTGTTGTTGACAAAGCCACAACTCTTTGCAGACCAGATTTCCAGCTGATAGTGTTTCCTCCAAGGGTAAACACCAAACCCGTGATAGATCTTCTTCTATCTGGGTCAGCAGCATAGTCGGCATCATAATAACCCACTAGTTTAAACTCAGAACTCTTCGTGTAGCACAATTTTGTTGCTAGTGTGCCCTTGATGTATCTCAACACCCATTTAACCCCCAACCAATGATCTTGATAGGTTTGCTCATGAATCTGCTTATGATTCCTAAAGGGTAGGCCAAATCAGGACGTGTACCGACCATAGCATACATAATGCTCCCTACAGCATTAGAATACGGAATTGACTTCATAAAGTCTTCATCTCTTGCCAGTTTGTCTTCGGTAGCAGCACACATTTTCAGATGAGCTCCCAGTGGAGTCATAATTTGCTTTGCATCGTTCATATTGTAAGTCTCAAGGACTTTGTTCAAATAACCTTCTTGAGACAGCCTCAAGACTCCCAACTTTCTGTCTCTGATGATTTCAATACCAAGGATCTTCTTTGCAGGTCCAAGATCCTTCATTTCAAACTTTAAACTGAGCTCTCTTTTCAGATTAGCAATTGCTTCTTTATCCTTAGAAGCCATCAGCATGTCATCTACATAGATGAGTAGATACATAATAGAATCTTCACCAAGCTTCTTAGTGTAAGCACAATTGTCATATTCACTTCTGACAAAACTAATTTCTGACATATACTTGTCAAATTTTTCGTTCCACTGCCTTGGTGCCTGTTTTAACCCATACAGAGCTTTGTTCAAGAGACAAACTTGATTGTCTTTGAACATGCATTCATAACCTTCAGGAGGAGTCATGTAGATCTTTTCCTTTAGTTCTCCATTGAGAAAAGCTGTCTTGACGTCTAACTGCTCCAGCTCTAAATCTTCTTGAACAGCTATAGAAAGCAGAATCCTTATAGACACGTGCTTCACTACAGGAGCAAAGATCTCATGATAGTCAACTTCTTCCCTCTGAGCATACCCTTTGGCAACAAGCCTAGCTTTGTAACGAGGTTCTTCTACTCTCGGTATCCCAAGCTTATACTTGTAGATCCATTTACATCCAATAACCCTTTGATTTTTAGGTTTTTCAATAGATGTCCATGTATTGTTCTTCATCTGAGAATCAATTTCCTCATCCATAGCTAGCTTCCATTTAAGCCAATTTGCATCTCTTTTAGCTTCTCTGTAATCTTCAGGTTCTATTGTATCTCCATCTTCTGTTGTGTACAGAGCTTCACAATAATAATCTTCATCATCAAATCTCACAGGTGGTCTGACTTCTCTTCTTTCTCTATCTCTAACCAGATGATAACTCCTAGGAGATTGATTTATATCATTTCCTGGATCATCATTAGATTGTATTGAAGATTGCAGGTTTGGAGTAGCTGATCTTGGTGACTAAGGACCAGTTTCATGTTTTCCACCAGAGGTAATGTCTCTTTCTGGATCAAGATCTAGCTCAATGTATGATCTAGATAGATCATCTTCATCTACAGCAATGCTTTCACTTCTTTTAAGCAAGTCTTTATAGACGACATTTTCCTGAAAAATAACATTTCTGTTGACTGCAAATTTCTTTTCTTCCACTAACCAAACCTTGTAACCTTTTACTCCAACCGGATAACCAACAAGAGCACCCTTCTTAGCTCGAGGGCTTAGCTTTCCATCATCAGTGTGTACAAACACAATGCAACCAAATCTTCTTAAGTAGCTGTATACTGGTGTCTTTCCAAACCATTTCTTGTCTGGAATGTCGAATTTTAAAGCTGATGATGGCGCCTTATTGATAAGAGTGACGACAGTATGAGTAGCTTCAGCCCAAAATCGTTTTGGTAACCCTGAATCGCTTAACATACTTCCTACCTTCTCCATGATGGTTCTGTTCATGCGCTCTGCAGCTCCATTTTGTTGCGGAGTGTAAGCACATGTTCTGTGCCTTTGAATCCTTCTTGATTCACAATATCCATCAAATTGCTTGTTGCAGTATTCTAGCCCGTTGTCAGTTCTGAGCGTCTTCAATTTTTGTTCTGTTTGATTCTCCACCAAAGTAACCCACTCAACGAACTTATCAAATGCTTCATCTTTGAATTTCAGAAAGTATACCCACACCTTTCTTGAATAATCATCTATAAATGATATAAAGTATTGGCATTTACCGAGTGAGAATGGAACAGATGGTGCTCCCCATAAGTCTGAATGCACATATTCAAGTCTTTCCTTTGTATTATGCTGAGCTAAGTTAAAACCCACTCTTTTAGCTCTTCCATATATGCAGTCTTCACACAAATCAAAGGTAGATACTTTCTTCTTGTCTAAAAGACCTTTGTTTATCAGCACATTCATATTTTTCTGACTCATATGACCCAACCTTCTGTACCATAGTACTGTATCATCCTCTCTTTTCTCAGTATCATATGATTCCTCTGTCACAGCGTTTCCCTGAAGTAGGTACAGAGTTTCATATCGCCTTCCTTGTACTAGAGTCTGACCTCCAGCCTTGATACTTAGTACACCACTCTCTGCCTCAAATTTGTAACCAGCTTTTTCAAATGTGCCTAGAGATAACAGGTTCCTGTCCATCTCAGGAATGTATTTCACATTTGTGAGTAATACATTAAGACCATCTTCATTCTTAAGTCGTACACTTCCCACTCCTTTGACCTTAGAGACTGTTTTGTTTCCCATTCTGACTGTACCTTCTACATCTTCATTAAACTTTTCAAACCAGTCTCTTTTGTAGGTCATGTGACAACTACATCCTGTATCCATAATCCACTCATTCTCCAGATTTACTTCTGTTGAATGCAAAGCTTCTGCAACATACAACCCAGTAGTCTCCACTAGATTCCCTTTTGCTGTTGAAGTTTCAGCTTTGTTGCTGCCTTGATCTTTAGGTCTAGACTGAGCTTTGTTCTTGTTTGGGCATGAACTTTTAAAGTGTCCATCTTCTCCACAGATCCAACATCCTCGTTTACTCTTAGATTTGGACCTTGCTCTGTTTCCTTTACCCTTTTCTCTCTGCTCAGGTCTTCCCCTATTTTCTGCCTTATCTTTGACATAGAGACCTTCTGGTTGAGTTTTGGGACCCTTTATGTTTAAACCAAGCTCTAGTTCCTTTGCGTGTATGACTGCAATAATTTCCTCTAGAGACAAAGTAGTTCTAGCTGTCCCATATCTCAACGTATCTCTTAACTGATCAAACTGTCTAGATAAAGACATCAACAACAGTATGGCTTGATCCTCATCAGCTATACTAACATTGGTATTTTCAAGATCTATTATTAGACGTAGAAAATCATCAATGTTACCTTCAATAGACTGATTTTCATTCATCTTGAAGCTGTAAAGCTTCTGTTTCAGGTAGATTATGTTTGGTAGAGCTTTAGACATGTACAGCTTGTCCAAAGCTTTGAACATTGATGCTGCAGTCTTTTCCTTGATAATCTTTCTCAGAACCTGGTCTGAAACACTTAAGATGATAGTGCTTCTGGCTTTTTTCATCTTTTCTTCAGAGATTCTTTCTTGTACTTTTTCATCTTTCCCTTCGTCTGTTTTCTGTGGATCTGAGATCTTTTCTTCTGAAATCTCAGTCTCCTTTAAGGCTTCACTCAGACCTAGTAACTCGAGATGAGCAATTAGTTTTTCTTTCCACAATGTGTAGTCTCCACGCCCATCAAACTTCTCCACTTCTATTCTTGCTGATGCCATGATTCTTGACTAAAGAGAACTTTATAGAACCATAACCAAAGAACCAAGGCTCTGATACCACTCTGTTAAGTTTTGTTAAATCAAAGGCGTCGACGTTCCTCTGTTCCAAACTTAACTCCAAAAAAAAGTAGCTTTCAGCCAACAAAGAGCTTAAGAACAGATCAAACAGAGTAATATGAAAGCTTGCTGAAAGAAGAAAGAACACACGACAATTTAACGAGTTCACGACCCATTAACCATGGTCGCTACGTCTCGCCGAGGCTTAGCTCAGAATCCACTAGATTCAGTTTGGTGTTTACAACAAGAACATACAAGTGAACGCCTAATGCCCTTCACTAGCACTTAGACTCACTCTGTAATGATTCTTGAATAAGAGAACAATGATCTAAGCTTATGCTACACAAAGTTTCTCTCTTTCTTACACCTCTCTAAAACTCTCACTGTCCCTATTTCTCTACTCTCTGCATAATGTTCCTCTGTACAGATGGAGACATCAAAACCTTGTGCTGCAACACTAAGTGCAAGCTGACTCCTTTTGCATTTACATACGTAAACAAATCACGTCCTCTCATTTTTTAAATGCACGCCAAGACCTGCAACTTTATTAATTATTTGCAGTAGCTAGCCATTTGTGTCTTGTGGTCCCAACTCATGACTTAACTCCAGTTTAATTTATATTAACCTGAGTTAGTTCTTGAGTTGTCCATGTCATCATTTGCTTGTTCATCAAGACTCATTTTCACAAAAAGCATTAGTGAATAATATATCATAAGCAAGAAAAGTCAAATACACACTTTATCAAGACTTTCCAACTAAAACAATAGGACAAATATGCAATTACTAAGAAAGCATAATTATATCATAATTCAAATAAGATCCTTAGAACTAAGGATTTTACAATCTCTCTCTTTTTGACAAGCTTAAGAAGCTTAAATATTAATGACTTCAAATAGTATAATAAAAGCAATAAAAGACCACTGATCCCCCAGTTTGAGCTTAAGAATTATCAAAAATAATATTGAAAAAACAGAAATAATATTGAACCGAATCTGATCACCTATGTAAACAATATTCTCCGTCATTGGTCCTTATGAACCAGTCTAATGGAGTTGTTGACAAAAAAAAAAAAAAAAAACTCCCTTGTAAGGTTCATGACTCATCTCCGAATTTTGTCATTCTCTGTTTTAACAGACCACTGCACAAAAACATACTCTTTTTCGGGGGTAAAACCAATATACATAAGAAAAATCAATATAATTTAAATTAAACATTTAAAAATATAATGCTAATAAGATAAAATCATGGTTTTAGATGTATATATTCAACATAAAAATCACTTTTGCTTATCCATACGAATCTGAATTTTTGAGGTTTAAAAGAAAAGGTTCGAAGATACCTATAACACCGTGGACGTATGTGGCCACTCTTCCCACAGTGGTGACAAATGGGACGAAATTGCACATGATTAACTTGCTTATTTTGGGATTGTCTTATTATGTTCTTGATAGTATCTTGCATAATACCACCTGAAACAAAAACAATTTTAGAGCTTGATTTATTACCTTTATAACCAAGACCTTGGGGCTGATATCCCACTCCTCCAACAGTAAAAATGTGATTAAGTTTTGTTGTTCCTCACCATCTTTACTCCTTTTCGGGTTTCTTCAAGATCACGATATGTAGAAATTAATTAACTTTTCCTCTTTCTTTTGAAGCTGATTTTCCAAGTCTTCAATATGAACGCTTAGCTCCTTCTTTTCTTTTATTAACTTGACGTTTTGGCTGCAATTGTTAGTAAAATTCTGCAAAAGATCTTCATATGATGGCATAACCTCATCATTCAAGTAGTCTTCATCGATTTCAGTAGTTTCTGTTATTGCAGAATCTATTTTAATAGACTCAACTTTGACATGCTCTTCTATTTTAGCAACGAAGGAAATCACGTTGCTGTATGAGAAATCTTCTTCATCACTTTCTGTCTCCGAATCACTTAACGTTGTTTTAAGTGACATTTTCTTTCGTTTCTGTATATTTGCACACTCCGCTTTTATGTGCCCAAAACCTTGACACTCATGACATTAAACTTGTCTTTTCTCTTTGCCACGATCATCTCTTCTACCATAATTGCTGTTGGATTTTGAGTGTTTCTTGTCTTTTAGTAACTCTAGTTTCTTCATGTATTTCCCAATCTTCTTAGTGAGCGTTTCTAGATTTTTATCTTCATCTTGACTTTTGTTTTCGGTTGTAACAAAATTAAGGCTTCTTGCTCTTTCAGCGAGACCTCTATTCTGGTTCTTCATCTTCATCTCCATTTCGCACGTTTGGAGGGAGCCAATGAGCTCTTTAAGCTTCATCTTCATTACATCATTGGATTCCATCATAGCAGTCTTCTTTGGAACAAACTTTTCGGGAAGAGACGGTCAAGACTTTCACGACCATGTCGAACTCCGTATATGTCTTTCAAAGAGCATATGATGTGTTCATAAATTTTGAATATCTTCTGAATAAATTTTGAATAAAGATAAATTTATTCAAAGATCTTCTGTTCATACTGTGTTTTGCTTGGTCAATCAATTGCACGATGTTGTACTCGCGGGTTAATATCTTGTTTTTGGTTCATTTTTAAAAATAATTTCAACGTTAAACTATAATATATCATATGAGATTATATGGGTTACCGTATGCTGTGCTTTTTTTTCCCCGTATTTTCAATCTCTAATTCGTTGGTTTGTTTTGTTGTATGATAGTAAACTTATATCATAATTGAATGTGTATATTCAATTTACTCAAGCTATTCTACACTTAATAAAAATGTTCCTTCTTTTGATTATTTGATTAATTCAAGCGTAAGAAGAAGCAATTGCCCTCTAAAGTTATATTAGATCTCCTGATTGCTGAAGAAAGGGTTTCTTAAAGCTTGAATAAGCCTGAAATCCTTGTGTTTTTGGTTACAGCTCTCTTGGACTTTTGAGAAGGAAAGGTCTATATTCGAATGGCGGTGGAAATGTAAACTATCAAGAATGTCACAGTCGGGGTCTTGGATTTTCTTATGGAGGCTAATTATATGAACTGATTTATGGGGATTTCTTGCGATGCATCAGAATGAAAAGGCCAAGGTCTTTTTTTTTTTTTTTTTTTTTTTTTTTTTTTTTTTTTTAAATCATGTTCTGTTTTGCCAATGAATATGATTGTGAAGCGTTGGCCACAAACAAATGCTATTGGGCCAAATCAAGTAGGCCATACATCAATTACAAGAATAAAGAAGAGATAAGCTTTTGGACTTGGAAGCCCACGTACACATAATTACGTCTAAACCGACGAAGAAGGAAAACAAAGACTATATATATAAGTTAGGTTTTCTTCTAGGTTTGGGTGTCGTGTGTTTTCTTGGTTCTTGAGTTGTTCTTGTAATCTCCTTTTGAGAGCTTGTGTATTCTTGATTTCTAGTGGAAATTTGAGGGCAAGAGATCCCTCACGAGACGTACCCGTAACTATTCGGGGAACTCGTTAAATCTTGGTGTCTTTTACGTTATTGTTGCTTATCACCTAAGAAAGACACAAACGAATCACTTAGCTACAAGTTGGATTTACCGCTGCGATACTCAACAAGTGGTATTAGAGCCACAGGTTTTGGTGGAGGACTTACTTGATTCAAGATGACAAATTCAAAGCTTGAGGTTGAGCGATTTGATGGATCAGAAGACTTTTCTCTGTGGAAGACAAGGATGTTTGCACATCTAAGAATACTTGGGTTAAAAGATGTGTTGGTTGAGCAAGCTCCGCTCCCGGCGTTAACAGCAGAAGAAGAAGCTGATCCTACAAATAAGAAAAAGCGAATCGCAGATGAAACAGCAAGAATAGAAATATTATCTTCTTAAATGTGGGAGATAAGGTGCTGAGGAAGATCGAAAAGTGCACTACTGCTGCTGAGACGTGGTCGATGCTAGAGCGCTTGTTCATGGTAAAGACACTGCCAAACAAAGTATATCTTCAGCTAAAGGTATACACGTTCAAGATGCAGGAGAAAAAGATAATTGATGAAAATATCGATGAGTTCTTGAAGATGATTGCGGATCTTAGCAACCTGAATATTGAAGTTCCAGACGAAGTACAAGCTGTTCTTCTTTTGAGTTCACTTCCAACAAAATATGAGCTGTTGAGAGAAACCCTCAAGTATAGTCGAGAAGGCATAACGTTTGAAGAAGTAGCTAGTGCGGCGAGATCGAAAGAGTTAGATCTTAAGGATGCGTCTGGTTCCAAGTCCACTGCAGAAGGGTTATTTGTTAGTTCCAGAGGCAGACAAAATCAGAGAAATAATAATCAAGGTAGAGGAAGATCTAAAAGCAAACCTAAATCACAATCAAGACCAAAGAATAACAATAACAAAGGCTGTTGGATTTGTGGAAAAGATGGTCACTGGAAAAGAGATTGCCCAGAGAGAAAAAGCAAGAATCCTCAGAAGAACCCAGTGGAATCTGTAAACATTGCATCAAGTAGTGTTGAACCTCTTATTCTCACAACAAGCGTACAAGATCCTAAAGATGAATGGGTTCTGGATTCGGGATGCACATTCCACATCACTCCTAATAAAGATTTACTGTTTGATCTTGAGGAATTTGAAGGAGGAAGGGTGTTAATGGCTAATAACACACACAGTGATGTTAAAGGAATGGGTAAGATAAGGATTGTGAATCCAGATGGTACACAAGTAATACTTACAGAAGTTAGATACATGCCATCTGTGGGCAGAAATCTCATATCATATGGACTTCTTGAGAAGTCAGGCTGCAGATATGAGGGTAAGGACTTTAGAGTTCAGTTCTATAAAGGGGATCGAAAGGTGATTTCAGGAAAGTATGTGGATGGATTATACTATCTTGAAGGAACAGTCACAAAAGATGAAGTTTCAGTGGCTAAATCAGACATTGATATGACAGCTAGGTGGCATTCAAGGCTGGGACATATGATTCTAAAGAGTATGCAGTTGTTAGTGAAGAATGACTATCTCACTAACAAAGAAGTGAAGACTTTGGGTTTTTGTGAAAACTGTGTGTTAGGAAAATCACACAAGCAGAGTTTTGCAAAAGGAAAACATACATCAAAGGGGATTTTAGACTACATACATTCAGATTTATGGGGTTCTCCTTCAACCCCCATGAGCCTTGCAGAATGTCAGTATTTTGTTACCTTTATAGACGACTACTCAAGGAAAGTTTGGATCTATTTTTTAAGAACAAAGAATGAAGTGTTCTCTAGATTCAAAGAATGGAAAACTGCTGTTGAGAATCAGACGGTGAGGAAAATCAAGTGTTTGAGAACTGATAATGGCTTGGAGTTTTGCAACAATCAGATGGATGAGTTGTGTAAGGAGTCTGGTATCAAGAGACATAGAACATGTACATACACTCCTCAACAGAATGGGGATCTGAGCGTATGAACAGGTCTATCATAGATAAAGTGAGATGCATGCTTTCTGAAACGGGTTTAGAACAAAAGTTTTGGGCAGAAGCTGCATCTACAGCAGTTTACTTGATTAATAGGTCGCCAAACTCGTCTATAGAGTACAAGCTACCTGAAGAAATTTGGTCAGGAACAAAACCAGATTTGTCTTACTTGAGAAGATTCGGATGCACAGCCTATGTTCACACTATTCAAGGAAAGACAGAACCAAGAGCTGTAAAATGTGTCTTTATGGGTTATCCTCAGAATGTAAAGGGTTACAGAGTGTGGATTCCAGAGGAGTTGAAGTGCATGATTAGTAGAGATGTTGTGTTTAATGAGGAAGAAGTCTATAAGGATGTCCTAAAACCTAAGGAACAGAAGAAAAAGAAAACTAAGAGAGTAACTTTCAGCAAAGATCTCATTCAAGGTCCTTCTAATGGGAATGTGCAAGCAGAAAATTCAGCTCAAGGTGGAGTTACATTTGAGACAGAAAATTCAGTTCAAGGTGGAGATTCCTCAGGGACAGAAAGTTCAGATTCAGATTCTTCAGAAACAGACAGTGATGAGAGTACTGAAACTGCAGAAGATCAAGACAACTTGGATAATTATCTCCTAGCTAGGGACAGAGTTAGGAGATAGATCAAACCACCTACAAGGTTTGCGGATTCAAATTTTGTAGCATATGCATTATCTGGAGCTGAAGTTGTTGATCTAGATGAACCTGCATCCTATTCAGAAGCTAAGAAAAGCAAAGATTCGAAATTATGGAATGGTGCAATGGATGAGGAAATGGACTCTCATAAGAAGAATGGGACTTGGAATCTGGTTAAAACACCAGAAAATAAGAGGGTTATTGGCTGCAAATGGATTTTTAAAAGGAAACCAGGAATTCCAGTAGTTGAGGAACCTAGATTTAAAGCTAGATTGGTTGCACAAGGATTCTCATAGGTGGAAGGCATAGACTACAATGAAGTCTTTGCTCCTGTGGTCAAACAAGTTTCTATTAGACTACTACTATCAGCTGTAGCTAATCAGAACTTGGAGCTAGAGCAACTTGATGTTAAAACAGCCTTCCTACATGGTGTATTGGAAGAAGAAATCTACATGTGTCAACCAGAAGGATTTGAAATTAAAGGAAAAGAAGACAGAGTGTGTCGCTTGGTTAAGTCACTCTATGGTTTAAAGCAAAGTCCAAGGCAGTGGAACAAGAGATTCGACGAATTCATGCGAAACCAGAAGTTTCATAGAAGTGAATATGATCCATGTGTCTATTTTAGAGGTTCGGATTCAACGAATCAAGTGTATCTACTGATTTACGTGGATGACATGCTGGTTGCTTCAAAAGACTTAAAGGAAATTCAGAAGTTGAAAAACTGTTTGATGGAGGAGTTTGAAATGAAAGACTTAGGCCCTGCAAATAGAATCTTGGGTATGGATATTATCAGAGATAGAGAGAAGGGAATTCTAAAACTATCACAGGGAAGGTATCTAAGTCAAGTACTTAAAACATTCAGTATGTTTGAGGCAAAACCTGTGACTACTCCCATAGGTTCTCAATTCAAACTCAAAAGTTTAAGTCAAGAGGAAGCATCAACAGAATCTAAACTCATGGAGGAAATTCCATATGCAAGTGCAGTTGGTAGTTTAATGTATGCTATGGTGGGTTCTAGGCCAGACTTGGCTTATGCAGTGGGATTAGTGAGTAGTTTTATGGGAAATCCAAGGAGATCTCACTGGCAAGCTGTAAAATGGATTACGAGGTACTTAAAAGGTACATTGGATCTAAGTTTGACGTTCACAAAGCAATCAGATTTTCAGGTTCAAGGGTTTTGTGATGCAGATTATGCTGCGGATTTAGATAGGAGAAGATCAATTACTGGTTACATTTTTTCAGGTTGGAGGTAACACAGTAAGTTGGAGATCGGGTTTACAACAAGTTGTTGCACTTTCAACCACAGAATCTGAATATATTTCACTTACAGAAGCTGCTAAGGAAGCAATTTGGTTGAAAGGGATTTGTTCTGAATTGGGGTTTGTTCAATCAGAGGTTAAATTATTTTGTGATTCACAGAGTGCGATATGTTTGGCTAAAAACAATGTTTTCCATGAGAGAACTAAACATATGGCTGTGAAGTATAACTTTATTAGAGACATGGTTGAACAAGGTGAAGTTTTGGTTGAGAAGATTCACACATCAATCAATCCAGCAGACCTACTTACTAAATCATTACCTGGTAAGCGATTTGAAGAAGGTTTGGTGCAGCTCAGAGTCGTCTGAAGCTGGGGGCAGAAGCTCAGGATCAGTGGGTGCCTCAGACAAGCAGAGAAAACGGGTTAGTTTTCTGGTTAAGCTGAAGTGGGGAATTGATAAACTGAAAACTGCGGTGTTTTGTAGTTGGAAGTTACCTGAGCGATTTTTTGCAGTGGTATAGACATCAAGACAAATTTGCAAAAGTGTTGTTGTTGAGCTGCAAGGTTTAATGAATTTAAAAAAAATAAGGTGATGTTGGAGATTAGTCACAGATGTCTTCAATATTTAAAGTACAGAGACAGTAGACAAGGCAGAGTTATGCATAGCTCTATTTGATGTACTTAAACAAGTTCTAAGATCAAGCATCAGAGGGTTTTAGGAGTGACCTGGGTCTGTGAAGAAGTTGTTGATGGAGTTAGAAACGGGTAGCTAACACCAAGTGTAGAATGTTGCTAAATACAGTAAAAGAATCAGAGTTTCAGCCTGAGTTCTAAATTACTGGTATATAGCGATTCTAAAGTCTAAACTTAAGCTGAAACTAAGTTTAGAAAAGCTTACTTGTGATGTGTTGGTTGTGACAAAGAGAGGTTGATGTTTATGGGTTCTAACTGGGAATGAAGTCAAGAGCAAGGGAACGGGTTAGTTTCTATGTCATGTGACGAAAGGAATCGTACTCTAAACGAGATCTAAATGTTTAGAAAATTACATGAGTGTTCCAAAGCAGGTGGAGCTCGATTTCGTAGTTCACCTAATGATGGAGAAATCAAAGGCATGGTTAATTTCCTTTTGATTTCACGAAAGAGAAGAAATCAAAGAATTTTTTTTGGAGGTTAAAGGTGAAAGCTTAAGGGGGTTACCTAAGCTTGTAAATCGGAGTCCTGAAGACACCGTGAAGAAGAGATTTGGAGATGAAACCCGTATGTGGAGTAACGTCGGCTATGATTCAAGGAGAAATCAGAGATGTTGTTGACACAGGAAATTTGGGGAAGAAAGATGTGACGAGTCGGTGTTTCTTGGTTTGTCGGAGAAACCAATGTCGTTTGGGCCAAAGGTGGAGATTTGTGAAGCGTTGGCCACAAACAAATGCTATTGGGCCAAATCAAGTAGGCCATACATCAATTACAAGAATAAAGAAGAGATAAGCTTTTGGACTTGGAAGCCCACGTACACATAATTACGTCTAAACCGACGAAGAAGGAAAACAAAGACTATATATATAAGTTAGGTTTTCTTCTAGGTTTGGGTGTCGTGTGTTTTGCCTTGGTTCTTGAGTTGTTCTTGTAATCTCCTTTTGAGAGTTTGTGTATTCTTGATTTCTAGTGGAAGTTTGAGGGCAAGAGATCCCTCACGAAACGTACCCGTTATTGTTGTCTTTTAAATCTTGGTGTCTTTTACGTTATTGTTGCTTATCACCTAAGAAAGACACAAACGAATCACTTAGCTACAAGTTGGATTTACCGCTGCGATACTCAACAATGATGAATTAGACTTTAAGTCCTTTAATTTAATTGTCATGCATAGCATCGATCTTAGATTCTATAACTTCGATATCGATCTAGGGACACCCCCATCTAGGTAGTTGTCGTTAACATCTAAAAAAGTATTCCCCAAAATTAGTAGGTCATTATACCATGGTTCTATCCAATTCAACCGCGGCCAATGAAGGAATCATGGTTGGTTGCATGCATGCACTTGGATAAAGGAAATGCAAAAAACTGTAACAAGATGAGCGTAACGAGCTATAAACGTGCTTTTCTAGAGATTTTGTTCAAGATTGATAATTGAGAAGCGTAGACAATTAATCACATGAACCATATTATAGAATGACGAGAATATTATTACAACTTATAACACCGACAATGTTTATTAAAACCACAAAATAGAAAATTGCAAATGACAAACACGTTACGGGAGTACGAATTTGACGAAACCGTTAAAAGATGAGCGTAACGAGCTATAAACCACTCGTGCTTGTATGAAGTGAAGATGTGTCCAATCACTAATCCACAAAACACACCAGGTCCAAACGCTATCGCGGCTGCTATCCAATTCAGCACTGGCTCTTCCGGTTCCGACAAAGATTCCTCGGGCTGATGCGCTGTAGAAACAGGGACATGTTTTTTTCCACAAATTTTTTCGAGGCTATATAGTCCGGGATTACCAACGAATGAAGAGCAATTTTGGGTTCCAAACTGTGTGCTTCGTGGAACCAATCCTTCAAGGTGATTGTGGGAGAAGTTGATGTTGGACAGAAACGAGAGTTTCCCGAGACCTCGAGGAATTTCACCTGACAAGTTATTCCGTGATAAGTCTAATGTCTCGAGATTTGTGATATTCGCCAAGGATGGTGGGATGTTGCCTGTGAATGTGTTGCCTGAAAAGTTGAGAAGGCGCAGTTCGCTCAGTAGACCAATGGATTCAGGGATATGTCCGGAAAATCTATTTCCAAAAAAGTTGATGGCGTTGAAGCCTAGAGAGATCCGATCAAAATCCGTGTCTACTCCTTTGTAGACCAAATCCATCGAATCATACGCAGAAAATCCAATATATCCAGACTCTGGAAAGTCGAACCCATTCCACACCAATGACATTACTGTCCAATTGGAAAAATAGTCTTGTGGCAATGATCCAACGAAGTTGTTATTGGAAATGTCGATGATCTGCAGATTTGGAAACCCTAAATAGGTAGAAGGGTTATAGACGGGACCATAGAATGCATTTGATCCGAGCATGAGAACATTTAATAATTGCAGAGATTCCAACCAAAATGGAAACGTGTCCTTGATCTTGTTTCCTTTCACATTCAGAAAATGTAATATGGAGAAAATTACTGAAGTATAGGAGTCTAGCTTCAAATTTTGTAAAATATGAAGTTAGGAATGGTAAGGGCATATCTTTTTGGCATGACAACTGGTCACCGTTAGGCCCTCTGATGGCTATAACGGGTAAAAGAGGTTGCATTGATTTGGGAATAGGTTTACACGACACGCTGGAGGAAGCAGTATTAAATCGGCGAAGGAGAAGGCACCGAGCTGACCATCTCAACCAAATCGAAATGCACATACAGGATATAAGCACAAGGGGTTTCGCTGAAACAGAGGACGTGGTACTATGGCAAGGTCGCGATAATCGATTTAAGGTTTTCTTCACCACAAAGGAAGTCTGGGAATCAACAAGGCAACAAAGACAAACGCTTGCTTGGTATCCAGGTATTTGGTTTACTCATGCCACACCAAAATACAGTTTTTTGACATGGCTAGCCACAAAGAATTGCTTGTCAACAGGCGACCGAATGTTAAGCTGGAACGTTGGAGTAAATTCAGCTTGTGCACTCTGTAACAACCCAACTGAAACAAGGAACCATCTGTTCTTCAATTGTCAATACTCAACTAAAGTCTGGTCAGCCCTCACTAAGAAGCTTCTATACCGAGATTTCTCTACAGAATGGGAAGCTATACTAATTCTCCTCACGAAAAATTCACTTGGTAAGGAGCGTTTATGGTTATTGAGATATTGTTTTCAACTACTTATCCATTCGTTATGGAAGGAAAGAAACAATAGACGACATGGCGAAAAATCAATCACACAGAGTCAACTAATCAAGCGTCTAGACAAGGATGTTCGAAACAGGATATCATCATTACAACCCACAGGTACTAGCAAATATGCGGGATATATGGCACTTTGGTTTCAAACACGTTAAGGGATATACTCTATTTCGTTTCTTTCGAGTGTTTTATCAAACTTGTTTTTCCCTTTGAAATCAGTCTGTAAAATTGTTATATTCAACGTTGCACTTGATGTAAAAACGTTTTTCTGAATAAATTTTACAATATGTTCAAAAAAAAAAAAATGTATATCCGTGCAATTGATCAAAGATTTTGGAAGTTTTCCCATCAAATTATTACGGCTGACATCGAGATAGCCTAACTCAGAGCCATTAAAATCTGGTAGAAATCCACTTAAACTGTTGTTTCTGAGATTTAATATTTGAAGACGAGCGAAATTCTTCAAACATTGAGGAATGGAACCAGATAAATGGTTGTTGGACAAATCTAATTTAATTAAATCTCTGAACTTGCAGATCCATTGGGGAAATGTTCCTTGGAGTGAATTTGACCCAAGATCCAAATCTACTAACGTTGCTCCATCAATAACTTCCACTGGTTTGCCGAAACTGTTGAAAGAATTATGAGAAACTAGCCCTTTGAAATTGTTATGGCTAAGATCTAAAAAATTGAGATTGTGTAATTTTTATTTAGATTCCGGAACTAGCCCATCAAAGTTGTTGTAGCCAACATCTAACGCGCTAAGCCTAGATGATGAAGATGTATTCCTGAAATCAAGAGTTCCCTCGAATTGGTTTTCGCTTAAATCAATATGGACTAACGAAGAAATCATGAGCAAGAATGAGGGAAACGAGGATTTGAAGTGATTTGAGGAGAGATCTATGTAGGTCAAGCCGGTTAAATTAGCAAATGAAGTAGGAATATTACCTCTGAGATCATTACTCCAAATACTCAGGAACTTTAGTTGGTTTAGGTTACCGATTGAAGCTGGAACTTCACCTACTAATTGATTTTGAGAAAGATCAAGATGTGTGAGAAGAGAAAGATTTCCAATTGAAGCAGGAATCTCCCCATGGAGATTGCAACGTGAAAGTTTTAGGTGACGAAGATGTTGGAGTTTAAAAAGGCCACTGCTAGATTTTAAAGAGGTGTTGGGGGAGTATTTAAGGAAAGACTCAGGTACTTTAGTTGGTTTAGGTTACTGATTGAAGAAGAACTTCACCTACTAATTGATAATTATAAGAAAGATCAAGATGTGTGAGATGAGAAAGATTTCCAATGGAAGCAGGAACTACACCTACTAATTGATAATTATAAGAAAGATCAAGATGTGTGAGATGAGAAAGATTTCCAATGGAAGCAGGAACTTCACCTACTAATTGATAATTATAAGAAAGATCAAGATGTATGAGATGAAAAAGATTTCCAATAGAAGAAGGAATCTCCCCTTGGAGAGTGCAATTTGAAAGATTAAGCTCACGAAGATGTTGAAGTTTAAAAAGACCACTGCTAGGGCTGACAATAATATTGAAGTTATAGGAATGGAGATCAAGTGATATCACCTCTCCCAAAATAGTGTAACTGCCAGAATTTTACCCAAGCCCAATCTCAAAACCGAAGCCCATTAGCCCAATTCAAAACCCTAGGTATCCCCCTCATTTCTTAATAAATACAAGTCTTTTCCCACAAATTTTCCAACAAACTCTCCCGAGTAACGAATCGCTGCCGAATTCCCGAGCCGGAGAGACCACCACCGCCGAACCACCGTCCACCGTCGCCCGAGCCTAGATTGACCAAGCCACCGCCGAGTTTAACCGAAGATAACCCCGAAAACCGAGTTTAAAAGGTTTTGGTTTCGGTCCGTTTAGTATTTTCAAGATTTCTCTCCAACCGCTTTGAATCTCGGAAATCCAAGGCCACCATCGGATTCGTGTCGACGAGACGAAGCTGGAGACACCAAGATCGGCCAAATCCGACGCCGGACGCGCCGCCACGAGCCGCCAGCTCTTCCGCGCGTGACGTCCACGCGCCGCCGCCGTTCGCCGAAGCCGCCGCGACCGGCCACCGTCCGTTCGCCGCCGAGAAGTCGCCGCCGGAATTTTTCGGTAAGCCGTCGCCGGAATCTCGCCGGTCGGTTTAATTCAATTGATTTCGATTTGATTTCGGTTTAGGTTAACCGATCGGTTTAAATCGATTTGATTTCCGGTTTAAGTTAACCGGTTCGATTTTGAAATTGATTTTCGGTTTAGGTTAACCGGTCTGGTTTGACCGTTGACCGTTGACCGGTTCGGGTTGACCGTTGACTTTTCCGTTGACTTTGACTGGTTGGTCCGAAAACCGTTTTTCGTCGTTCGAGGACCTTCTGACTCGATTTTTCGTCTTGGTTTTCAGATCCGGAGTCGTATTAATCATTTGAGGTTTAGAAACCACAGTTTTCGACTTTGCTAAGGTGAGGGCTAATTCGCAAACTACTGTACTTTGTTCGAGGATTCTAGTTACGGATAGTGTAGTAACTAAATGTGATCTGTTTCTATGATCGAGTCTCGTTAGTTTGCTTGTTTAAATTGGAAATAGGAATATAGATGATTCAACCCAATTGCTTGTTCATACTGTTTATGTTAAGTGTTTGTTATATATATATATATATAATATATATATATATGGTTATATGGTTATACGGTATCGCAGATACAGAGACGGACTTCTGTATGGTGTCGCATTGTGTGAGCAGGGGGTGAGGGCAATCCATAGTCGATATGTTGCCCTGCACCTTTAGATCGATAAGCGTCCCCTGGGCGGTGAGATTGGGCACTATCCCATAGTTGACCTCGTTGGAGGGTGTGATTGGACACTATCCCATAGTTTCCTCAGTGGTGAGGGTGTGATTGGGCACTATCCCATACTAGGACATTGTGTGTTGGTTGAGTATTGTAGGTGCTGTGTTTGTTCATGTTTAGTTTCATATTATTTTGTGATTAGTTTCTTAGACTAAGTCAGTGACATGTGGATTTAGCATCCCATACCTCACTGAGTGACTCCCCTGTTGCTCACCCCCTCTTTTCCCCCTTTCAGGTGAGCCAGCCGAGTAGTTCGTACTTGACGTGTCGGGGTGTTGTCTTGGGTTGATTCTCGTTTTCTGCATTTTTATTCGTGATTTTAATAAAACAATTGTGTTGTGGATTTTTGTTGGATTTATTATGTTTCATCGGATTTATTGATATTAACGGATTTATGTTTAATAAAGAGTATTTATTTATTGAAGTTATTTATGGTAACATGTCGTTCCCGAGAAAGGGTGAGACGGATGTTATACGTGGCATGCCGTTCCCGAGAAAGGGTGAGACGGGTGTTACAATTTGGTATCAGATACAGGTTTAGCTGACCCGGTTCTAACCCGGGGGCTGTTAGTAGATGGAAATCTTTTGGATTCGGATTTGTTTTAAAGTTGTTTTCTGGGATGGGAGATTTTCAAAATGAATGACACCCCTTTCTGTCGAGTATTAGTTTGTTGTTGGTTAGTGCAGCTAACCGAGTGGGTTTTTCCTTTCAGATGAGGACCACCCATTTTCAGAGCGCCAGAGCTTTAGGATTGCCTGTTTTGCCTGAGCAAGCAGATGAGAGTGTCCATGTCGGGGGCAGCCAGGCTGAAGTTGATCGACCCGCAGTTCAAAATGTGGATCAGGATGCCATTAGACAGATTGCTTAGGAGGCAGCAAGGCAGGCCGCTCATGATGCCGTGCGGCAGGTTGCACAGGAGGCTGCATGGGTAGCTGCTCAGGAAGCTGCTCGAGTTGCGGCTCAGGAAGCTACTCGAGTTACAGCTTAGGAGGTGGCCCATCAGATAGGTCTTCAGGCGCAACTGGCGCAGCAGGCACAACCAGCTGTGGTGCAGGGAGCAGAGCCGGCCGCAGGTCATGCAGAGTTATTGGAGGAGCTGAGGATGTACCGTGAGAGGTTCAGTGGTCAGATGGGTGGAGAGCAGGCTGCAGAGGATGTTCGTCGTGTTATTCGTGAGCCTGTTGATCATGAGCGAGTTCCGCCACTACTACCTGCCAGGATTAGAGAGGGTCCCACTTATTGGGAGTTGATGAGGCAGATGAAAGACATGGGGCTGGATCGGTTTGGAGGGGTTGTGGATGCCACTGTTGCTGATAACTGGAGGAGGCAGTTAGAGCGCAACCTGGACCATATGAGGTGCCCTACCGAGTATCGTCTAGATTTGGGGACTCAGTACTTGAGAGATGATGCCTTAGCCTGATGGGAGGCAGTTGTTGAGGGGGCACGTGGACGATATGAGCTGTCCTTTGATGACTTCAAGAGGGAGTTCACCAGGAAGTACTTCCCTCGAGAGGCCATGGACGAGAAGGAGAATGCTTTCCAAGATCTTCGACAGGGTACTATGACAGTCCGAGAGTACGAGCTTGAGTTTAGTCGTCTCCGCAGGATTCTTGGGCGATATATGGATGAGAAGGAGCTCATCAGGAGGTTCATGAAGGGGTTGCGAGTGGAAATTCGCAACCGCTGTGCAGTGAGAGACTATCAGAGCATGTTGGAGCCGGTAGAGAAGGCTGCCATTCAGGAGATGGGTCTCGCAGAGGAAGAGAAGCTCAGCAGGGTCTCGCAGCAGAGGTTCGAAAAGGCTCCAGAGACACAGAGGAGGCCAGTGGTACAGTCAGGACCACCGCGTTATTACCGTTGCCACCGCCACCATTTTGGGGAGTGCGTCAAGTGTTTTTCCTGTGGACGGGTTGGTCACATGACGAAGGACTGTCGGGGTAAGGCAGTGGCTGCACCAATTTTCAGACAAACCGCAACACCAGCACCACCAGCTGTTGGACCTAGGACATGTTACAATTATGGTCAGCAGGGTCATTTCTCCAGGGATTGTCCCAAGAGGATGGGAGGCGTACTTCAGCCACCGTCGCCCAAGCGTCAAGCCATCGCTCCACGAGTGTTTGCTGTCGGAGAGTACAAGGGAGCGGATCCGATAGCCGGTATGTATTTTATCCTTATCTTTGTCCTGCTATTGTTTCTGTGGTTTATATTTTGTGAGGTTCACTCTTAGTTAGCAACTCGTATAGGATCGGTTGTTGTTGGGGGTTGGACAGCGTATACGCTGTTTGATACTGGAGTTTCGCATAGCTTTGTGTGTCTGAGAATGGTCAAGTGTTAACCATTTCAGCGAGGTGCTAAGACTCGAAAGCTAAAGAAATTTAAGCAGAGGTACATGGGGTTGTACCCTATTGTTAAGCGGATTGGAGCAGTAGCCTATCGTTTGGATTTATCGGCAGAGTTATCAGACTTCCATGATGTGTTTCATGTGTATTTTTGAGGAAGGTTGTCCGAGAGCCAAAGCTTATTTTGCAGCATATGCCAAGTGATCTTCGTAAGAATCTGTCTATGCCAGGTTGACTAGTTGAGGTTTTGGAGTGTGAAGGAAATTACGTACAAGAAAATGATGGTTGTGAAGATCAGGGTTCGTTGGGAGAGAGACGGGATCCAAGAGGACACCTGAGACCACGAAGTTGGAATGAGGTCAGATTACCCAGAAAGTTTTTTAAGGACGGAAGAGGGCAGACGAGTCGGGATCTGAATTCGGGGACGAATTCCTTGTTAGTGGGAAAGAATTATAACAGCCCAAATTTTACCCATACTAGGACATTGTCTGTTGGTTGAGTATTGTAGGTGCTGTGTTTGTTCATGTTTAGTTTCATATTATTTTGTGATTAGTTTCTTAGACTGAGTCAGTGACATGTGGATTTTGCATCTCATACCTCACTGAGTGACTCCCCTGTTGCTCACCCCCTCTTTTCCCCCTTTCAGGTGAGCCAGCCGAGTAGTTCGTACTTGACGTGTCGGGGTATTGTCTTGGGTTGATTCTCGTTTTCTGCATTTTTATTCGTGATTTTAATAAAATAATTGTATTGTGGATTTTTGTTGGATTTATTATGTCTCATCGGATTTATTGAAATTAACGGATTTATGTTTAATAAAAAACATTTATTTATTAGAGTTATTTATGTTAACATGTCGTTTTCGAGAAAGGGTGAGACAGATGTTACACGTGGCACGCCGTTCCCGAAAAAGGGTGAAACGGGTATTACAAATAGCGTCACACGTGACACCCTCCCAAAAACATCAGTCAACGCTCTTGTTCCATGAAATTACATGGGGATCCTTTTGTAGCTCCAAAAGAGCATCTCTTTGGTCGCTGCGGCACAAAGACCGTGGATGAGAAGCAAAGGTGTTTGGTAAGGGAAGAAGGGAAAAGAAGAAATAGATTGTAATAATACCAAGAAAGCAAAAAGATTGGCCTCGAATCATGCTAATTTTCGGAAACAAATATGGTTTGGTTGTTAAATTGGTATATGATAGACATTGTTTATTACACACTTCTGTTTATATAAGAACATTCTGAGTAAAGAGCTTGACTTGGCAAGTCTTCGTATGAATTAGAAAGAGAGAAATGGTGAATAATTAATTTTTTTTGTGGACAAGCAAAGCTTTAGAAATACAAAAGCGATGGTAAGAAATGTACAAACGAAAAGACAAATAGAGATGAAGACAATGGGAGGCACAAACAAACATGTCCAAGTAATGTCGTGAGAAACGGGTGGGTTTGGAATTAATCGGGTCATGTGGTTGAGACGGAGTCAGCGAACCCTTTCTTACGTCCATTTCTTATAGCGAAGAACAGGTTGGGTCATGTCAGGTTGAGACGGAGTCAGCGAACCCAATCAGGTCAAGAAAGTTTTGTAGTGCCCACCAAGTGTTCGACGAAACGTCTAAGTTACGGTGGATGTATTCCCGCCTATTCTGGAGGGTTTGGTTAATTGACGTGATTTACAATATAAATCTCCTATATGCATGCTCGATAAGACATATGGTTAAGGAAGCTGAAGAGCTTATAGCAGAGGGAAGATAATAATATCGAGATTGGGAGTAGCCAACATTGATGCCTATAGTGAGCGTGGAAATTTAAAAGAGGCCGAGAGAGTATATATCTGCTGCCAAGAAGTGAGTAAGAGAACAATTGTTGTGAAAAGGCGTGTGATTTATTTGAAGCCGATTGTTGGACCAGTGTTTATTCCCCTTGGTATTGGGTCTGATGAGCCCAGAAAAGTTTCTAATGGTAATGGGCCACCAATTCTTGCTCTTATGGCTTTTGGGCCCAGAAAGATCCTCATTTTTCAGTTTCAGTGTAGTTTAAGTGAGACTCTGTATCTGCAAAGTTTACAATGTAGTTGCTACAACTTAAATGTGCAATCTCTAGATAATAAAGATCTTGTTGTTTCTACTTCTTCCATTAAGGAGAGCAATATTTTGTCATTTTCCTCATCTTGGGAGAGATCACTTTCAATTATCACCTATTTTTGGGGAAAATCGATTTTATTCATGTCCTCTGTTATGGAGAGTATCAAAGTATTTTTCTCTTCTTTTTTGAAGTATGATGCTAAAATTCTTGTGAAGAATGTCGACGGTTCTCGTATCTTTCTACTTCTACCGAGATCTTTTTCGAAGAATTATGGTATTGGTATTTTCTTTTGGGTGCTGGCACCAGCTTTTGTACAGCAAGAGATCTCTCTCGCCTTACTTGCGATCTCTCTTTTCAGGGAATTGGTGTTTCGGCACTTCAGCCGCAAGTTTGGAACTTCAAAACCGCACAGAATTTCAAGCATCTCGTGAGGCAATTTATCTCAAGGTGGCTGGCAATTGGTCATGAGATAGCTTCTTACCACTTTAAGTGGCCTATCTTTGCGGTAGATCGCGCTATCTTTAGGATCTGTAGACCCCTTTTCCGTTCATTTAGTATTAGTTATCTTTCCTAGTTGTTTCAGTGTCCGGGTAATGTGTTTAGTTAGAAAAAACACACTTCGATTATCTTTTTGTTCCCATGTAAGTTCATTGGTTTCTGTTTTGCTCTCTTTAGAAGATAATTTCTTGCCTATAACTTAATGAAATGGAGCTTTGTTGAAAAAAAAAAAAGATGACTCAGTATTGATGAATATGTATTTATTTATAATTTATACATTATCATACATATTTTAATACGTATATCATTTAAATTTATTTATTACTGTTTATCTTTTTGGAATTGATAATTTAATCAATTTGTAACATCTTTACTTTGTTCTCCATATTATTGATGTCAAAAAAAAAAAAATTAGTGTCATATATAAATTTGTTTTCTATACTGTATTGATTTGAATAATTATGTAAAATATGGAAAAAGATAAAAGTAATTAAAATTAAAGAAATAAAAAATATTAATCAATTTATTATTTTTGGTCAATAAAGTGGGGAAATTAATTGTGGTAGATTAACATGAATAATAAATACAATTGTAAATAATCAGGAGAGAAAAAGATGACACATGTCAAGAATTCGAAGTGTCAAATGTCAAAAAGTTAAAAAGTGTATCATCTCATATTATATAAGATATGTTTTTGAATATATAAAATTTTGGTTAATTATTTTGAAAATATGATTATGTATGTATTTAAATATTCTTAGAAATTTGGATATTAACTAATGCATAAATATTTAAATATAGAGTTGGATAACCCACATACATCCGTTTTTAATTCAGTTAGGACAAAATCTACCTAAGTCAAACCCCATTAGAGATCATCTATATTAACATTTTTGATATACATTTTAAAGAGAAATTTTTGTTTTGTAAGATATAACACAATTGATTTAAAAAATAAATTAGGAAGCTCATTAAGCATAAATATAGAATATAAATATAGAATATAAAGATACTTATATACATGTATCCAAACAATCTCTACAATCAATTCTCTACTATCCATATAATCAAACACAATTAAAAGATTTTAACTTTAATTATAAAATCTGAAATATCCATATAATGTTCCATAATTAATAGTATAGATATTTAGAAAAGTTTGTTAAAATTTAAAATTAAGATTCTCCTATCATCTTTGTTTGATTTTTTAATTGTTTTGAATCATTATATAATACATAAAACTAGTAAAACTCTAGATTTTTTGTGCATTTGTCGTGATTCGAATTTTGAAAAATGAACATGTATTACTCAAGCAATGAAGAAAAATAGTGTTTTTAACGTCCTACATCGGCTAAATTTTTCAGACAATGGTTGAGAGTCATATTATAAATAAGACCAAAATGAATCTAAATCTTAATGAGCAGGAAGCATCAAATTTATAAAATTGTATCTGATTTAATTCGGTTCTTTAGTCGAGTCGTTTAATTATACCGGATAAAATAAAATTTAAAAGTTTACACTTTATTATGAACATTTGCAATTATAAAAAATTTAAAATATCACGGGAAAAAGTTATATGGCGGGACTGATTTTGATCGACATTAACATGAACTTAAAATATCATTAACTCGGTACTACAACATGGATAAATCATCATTTCATTATTTTGTTAACACCATTAATATTAGAATATTAGACATATCTAATTAAGTTGATTAAATTATGAAATGTAAGAAACAAATTGTCATGCGGTATATCGGGGTTAAATCCTAGTAAGTATGTAAAAGTGAAGCTGGACAAGTATGAATATATTCCATTCCTTGGCAGACAAGGAATCCAAATCCAAAACCGCAAACCTGACCTAAACCTAATATATAAAAAGAGGGTTGGGGTTGCCATTAGAAATTTTTAGCAAAGTAATAATACAAACTACTAGCAATATAATAGACAGCGTCTAAGTCCAAGCCTAATTTGATTTTCCATTATTGATTGTTTATTTTGGAGTTTGGGACTCGGACTCTCTCATAGTCGATCATGAAGAGGGTAGGGACAATGTCGTCTTGATATAGACGATGACAATACTCTTAGGTAGATTGCGGGCCCTATTCTATCCAACCTGATGCTCTTGCAATTCTTTCCGAGTACAAAATCTAGTTTAAGTCAGCAAGTGAGAGGAGTGTAGTAAGAAGGTTGAAGGTATCATGGATAGAGTAAAAGAGCGGATGCACAATATGTTTAGACGAATTGGCAGTTGGAGCCAAAGCCTCTAGATTATCTTGTCAGCATCAGTTTCACAATGGATGCATAGTGGAGTGTCACTTGAGCCTCTTGTGTTGTTTTGTCTTAACTGCCCACCCTAACAAGTTAAGGGGTTTTAATTACATTTAGTAATTTTATATCTTTTCTTTTTGGTTTTTTGAAGTTGTTTCCTTCAATGCTTGTCATTCTCTTTTTGCAAGACTGGATCTCTCTCTCTCTTCAAATATGCAAGGTTTCCATGTGAGCATGTTCCACCACCCTTAGTGTTCAAGGCTATAGAAGCTGCCAAAAGTGGAATTCTTAGGAAAATAAATAAATTAAAAGAATCAAATTACAAATTCAACATCTGGCCCACTGGGCAAGTGTCGTCGTCTTAAAAATTAAGCGTTATAGACTGTGAGAAGTATAATCTTCTGGCGGTGTCTTCTTAAGAATGTTTGGAGAATATATTTCCTGAAAGAAAAAGAAAAACAGATGTAGCGAATAATTGAAGCTGAGAAAAAATAAAAAGAATTTGAGCATGATGGTTAACAATATCAAAAGAAATGATATTATGCAAACCTTATGAGGCAAGTATATATATTCCATTTCTTAGTTTTCTCCTTTTGCCTATATTGCTTACTGATTCCAAGAATGGTACCTTTCCATTATAGACTTTTCTTATTGTGTTTATAGTCTTCTCAAGTTTATAGAAATTTGGTTGTTACCAAATCAACAAAATAACTTAATAATTTAAATATATTATTTTGATCGTATAGACAACTAAAGTTCACCAAAAGACATATACTTTTATACCTAATCAAAACTTTCATATACTAGCTAAATCTCTAGTTAGAGGAGGGTCAGATTTTTGTACACTTTTTTTCAAAAAAGGACACAGACTTAAATATATAAGAATGTTACCCAAAACTAATAATTCATTTAAATATATTCTAATACATAATTAAATAAACTAGGATAACCACAAAAGAAAAAATTGTCATAATTCTAGTACCCATAATGTGAGCATCAATATTTCTTCTCAACTTTCACTCATAATTTTTTAAGTTTGGTGTTTATTGGTAAATTGGTAACGTCAAACCAGAGCCATACAACAAAATATGGTTAAAAAGAGCAACCGCATACAAGCCCTTGAAGCCTCGATCGCACTGAACTCCAGAAATTGTTTTCTTCTATATTAGCCACTCTCTTTTTGCAGGACATGGGTTCTCTCTTCCAATGTTCCATTTGTCCCCTTGAGTATGTTAAACGACCCTTAGGAGTGTTCAAGGCTATAGAGATGGTCGAATCTGTAATCCTTTGGAAAAAAAAAAGAAAAAGAATAAAACGTAAAATGTTAAATCTTAAGAGCAGTATTTGTGTCAATGAATGGAGGTGATATAACAACTTTCTAAGCATGAGGTAGCATCCCATCAGAGCCTTTACTTCGATTATGTTAGTGGTTTTCCATTTGTTCTCAGCTTTCTTCTTCTGTTACAAACAAAGAAAATGCTAGAATTTCAAGACAGACACATTGATGCAGCAACAAACAAACATTTGGAAAAGTATCAGCTACTAAACTAGCCAGTATTATCTCAAATGCTTCACAGATTTGGTCAAGTTTGGCTTTCGATAAACCAATGACTCCAGAAGGTTCTGCATCAAGCATAACAGATTCATGCAACCAAACCAAAATCTAAATAGTAGTTAACCAAAGAATGATGCCAAACAAGCTGGTGTATACCTCAGAGATATGTTTCATCAGGCCACTGAAGTTACGGATCCCAACATCTTGTAGTTTTCCAAAATCTCCAGCGCTTATCATACCTTGGGTGATCACTGGCACATGATCAAATCAGCTAGAGGTTTGTTTATTTATTCCCACACAGATTTAAAAACTCAAACGGTGCTAAATAAACTAAGCTCATAAGTCAATTTAACAGAGATTTCAAATTGCGCAGAGAGAACAATCCCAAACTTAAACGTATGAAATCGATATATTCTGCAGCTACGTAGCACTGAAACGGGTACGAAAACTAGAAACGGGTACGGTAACGGGGACGGAAAACGGCAAAGTAAAAATTTATAGATATGGGTACGGCATGGATACTTCCATAAACATATATATATATATATATATAATTTAAGGATATATATCTTAAATTATATATACAAGTCTCAACATAAAAAACAAGTTGATTTAATATCTTAAATAACAGTAAAAATAAGCTAATTATTGAGAAATTCATTTTTAAAATCCGGATCATCTAATAAAAGTTTGAAAACTCCAATAACCCCACATCTTCCATGGAATCGAATTCATCTCCACCAATATCCCACTTCTTGGTCTTTTCATTTTCATATTCATCAGTATTTCTTGATAGAAGTCGCAGATTGTTGTGGATGTAAACCAAATCTTGAGCACGGCTTGTAGTCAATTTGTTTCTTCTAAGTGAGTGGATGAATGAGTAAGTACTCCAATTACGCTCAGCACAAGAAGAAGAACTAGGCCGTCCAAGAAGGTTAAAAGCCAAAGTCTGGAGGAGAGGAGTTTGAGCACCAAAGTTAGCCCACCAATACTTAGGTTCCATAGTAGACATCTCCAAAATGCATGTTAAATCCTCAAAAGGACCACTCTTCGTCGAGAATAATGCATACTCATTCATAACTTTACTATGATCATCAGTATTAGGAAACAATCTTCGAAAACACCTCATCCTCTCACTTGAGACTTCTCCATCCTTATGAGGACTAATTCTTATGGAATCTTCAGTTAACCACGCTTCACTATAAAATCTACAACATACAAAAATTGTGTTATATATGTCACATGTGGCAAGGTAACAAAAAAAAAGAACAGATATTTTAAAATTTTATACCTTGGATTTAAAGAGTGAGCTAAACAATATAAAGGAGTGTTATTCTTCACCCAACGAGCCACTAGGATATCATAAACAACATCATACAAGATACGAAATTCAGTCAATTGACGTCCTTCTTTCTTGTATATCTCACACTTCACCCTTTCAATCATGGAATCCCACATCTCATATACCCAGTGAAGGCATGGTTTATCAGTGTCACAAAATCTAATCATATCATAGATAGGTTTTGTGAAATCAATAATATAAGACACACTTTCCCACCAATCATCATCCAAAATCTTCTCCTTAACAAAGTTTGCTTTTCCTACATCATCATCTCTATAAGTAGACCACTCCTCCCTTATTACCATGGATTGGAGGCCGGTTTTGATAAGTTTCAGTCTTTTAAGCAACACAATAATGGAAGCAAAACGAGTATCAACCACTGAAAGCAACTTAAGAGGAGAGAACTTACTAAAGATTGCTAGTCTCATGCTGTTGTTCATGATAAAAATTTTGATTGCGAGAGCATCCCCATGAACTGTTGTTATCCAATTTCACTCCTCATAGGTTTCTACATTCACTTCCACATTCCTTGCTGCACATATATTCTTCAACGCAAAATTAAGGGTGTGTACAACACAAGGTGTCCAATAGATGTGAGGATAAGCACACTCAACAATCTCTCCAGCTGCTTTACAATTTGCTGCATTGTCAGTGGTGATTTGCACAACGTTTTGATGACCCACTTCATTTATAACTTCTTTCATCAAATTAGCAATGAAAAATTTATCTTTCACTTCGCCAGAACAATCCACACCCTTGAGAAACAAAGGAGCATTTCCAGAAATACAAATGAAATTAATCAACGGTTTTCTTGTAGGATCACTCCAACCATCTGAGACAATCGTTGTTCCATGTTGACTTAAGTGGTACTAATAAACCTTCAGTATGGTTCCTCTCTTTCTCTAGCAAAGTTGTTCTCAACTTATTATAACTAGGAGGCACATAACCATCAATTTTGTTGGCAGCAGCAAACTGATAAGACCTATGATTATGCAGATTTCTTGCAAGATTGAAAGCCAAACCTCCAGTGTAAAACATTCTTGCGATTTCTTGATCCAATTGATCCTTGGCTGCAATACCAAATGCTCTTTGAATAGGTGAAAAACTAAACTTTCTTTTCTTAAAAGCAAAATCCGTTTCACAAGGCAAATACACTTCTTTTGGTCTAGATCCTTTTTTCCTCTTTTCAAACTCGTTTTCCAACCTTTGCATTTCAAGCTTCTCATTCATTGGTACTTTCTTACAAAGAGCGATGCCACACCTTTTATTCCAAGCAAGTGAGCTTTAATTCTAGAATACGAACCTTGTCGTTCTCCACTACAGAAGCTACACTTGAATTTCCAAGTTCCTCCTGTTACTCCTAGTTTCTCCAATTTAGTCACATAACTCCACAGTGGAGCAAATCATTACCAGCGCTTGTACCAATATTATCACTCAGTCTTTGAGAATTATTCATCTGATCAAACAACATAATATTAAATTAAAACTCAAAAGTGAAAAGAGAAAAGAGAAGTAAACAAGAGCTGAAGTTTATTCTTATCTTACGAAACTTCGAATCTCTCTGCAAACACACAAATCTTTAAAAATTACTATAAACAAACTAAAACAAATATTTCTTTGATACAGCTTTAAAAGTCTCTAGGTGACCAAATATACCAATCGCTAGACATACAAAGACAAAAACAAACGCTAAATGGCAAAGTCAAAAATGGCCAAAGCATATGTAACGAAAAGGCAAAAAAGGAAGTGCATGAAAGCCCTATTTTATAGATTTAAAAATGAAAACACGAGAACCAAAAAGCAAAAACTGACATTTTTTGTCTGAAAAGTCTTACGAAGAAGAAGAAGAAGCAAAGAAGAATTTTTTTTTTTTTTACTTATCTTTTCTTATTTTGGTTGATGCTTGAGCTAACGCATTAGCGAATATGTAAACTTTACAAATAGAAAGAGATCAATTTCCTTTTTTGTTTGAGTTTTTTTTTAGAAAATATTAAATTGCCTATTCTAAAACAGGGGACGCCTAATTTATCTCCAAACGTCTCAGAAACGTCTCCGTATCTCTTCTCGTTTCCATTTTTGCTTGATGTCCCTACTTTCTCCAAAATGTCCGGGAAATGTTTATGTGATGTTCCCATCAAGTACCCGTCCCTGTTACGAATCTGTCCACGGCTGCAAAAATAACGCTGTTGTTGGATTAAGACGGGAATTAGAGTCATGATTCTAGACCTAAATTCTCAATCCAACAACAACAATGAGGTTTAAGACAAGTAAATTGTGCAAAATAGAAGAGAGACCATCTTGTAGAACAACAACATCACAACACAGACTATCGACAACCTCCTAAAAACAACTATAATCCAGAGTCTAACAGAGATTTCGAGTATAATCTGCAGATTAGATCCAAGTTCAAAATCCAGCATCAGTGAGTTTCAGACGAATAAATTGGGCAAAAATTGAAGCGATTGAAGTCGATTCCCACACAGATTATGAAGATTTTGAATGATTCCAGATACTATCAGCATGAATTCGAAGGTTATAGAACTTACACTTTTGAGTCGCTTCAAACAGAGCATCGTCTTCAACGAGCTGATTCTGGATCGCTCCTTCACGGCTAAGCAAACACAATCATCGGGAAAAGAAGAGAAAAAAAAACAAGAAGAGATTCAGATAAACGAAAGCTAAACAGAAACAAAGAAAGAAGAATAGATTGTACCAAAGAAAAAGAGAGAGAGAGAGAGAGAGAGAGAGAGAGAGAGAGAGAGAGAGAGATCTTACTCATGAACAACCGCCACACATACTTTAGACAATTAGACCCAAATTTCTTAATTAGAAAGAGACTGCAAAGTATCCTTCTGTTGAAACATTGACCTTTTAAGCTTCCACAACGGTTGCCTAAGGAATATCCTTTCGTACACGTATAACCTAGATGGTTTGGAACGACAAGGTTCTATAACACCCGTCTCACTCTCTCTTGGGAACGGCGTGCCACATGTAACATCCGTTTCACCCAGAGCCGAACCTGAAATTTTGGGGGCTCCATTCGAAATAATGATATCATAGTTTTCATAATATAAAAAAACAACATCTAAAATAATTATAGAGTAAGAATTTTTATATATATATATATATATATATATCTAATTCATAACTAATTAGGACCCACTTAATATATTTTTAGATATATTTACACGAATAATTTTCTCTTTTGTTTCTATTTTTTTGCCAGCTTCTCTTTTTAATACGAGACATTACTTATTTATATATAATTATATAAATAGATTTTTTTTTCTGGAAATGGAAGCCCTATAGAGTGGGGGTCCGATTTTCGAAGTTACCTTCGGTTAAACTCGGTGGTTGCTTGGTTGATATGTGCTCGGGAGACGATTCGACGGCGGCTCGCGGTGGCTCTCTCTCCGGCGCAGAAATTTTGCAGCGGTTCATTATTCGGGACACTGTTGTGGAAAATAAAGAGAGAAATGAGAATATTTATAGAGAATGAAAGAGAGGGGTACCTAGGGTTTGTTGTGGGCTTATTGGGCTTCGAGTTGGGTTGATGGGCCTCGGTTTTGGATTGGGTTTGGGCTAGAATTGGGCTATTACAGGTTCCTCAACAACTTTATCTACATGATCAGTCTCATCAGAGTTGGAATAGTTTCCTTCAACGTGCATTATAAAAAACATAATCATGTCTTTAACTTCACCCTCACATGTTCTTCACATCGAGCCTAATAAAACAAAGCATTTTTTTGGAATGTGGAGCTCTCTCTATCTGAGATAAACTTCATATCTCAAACATGATAGGTGATTCAATTTCTAGAATTCCAACAACAAGACAGCTTTAGTCCTGATGGACATGGAATGAGAGTTGATTTGCCAGTCATCTCAACAATAGGGACGATCGACATGGACGGGATGGTTTTCGAATATTCAAAATTTTAAAATTAGAAATTCAAAATTCTTAGCTTTTAATAACAAAATCGAAGTGCTATTTTAGAATATATTATTTCGGACAGAAAGAAACATTATATTAAATGATAGCACGATAATAATATGAAAAACCGCGATCTAATGTGATGAATCTATTATCGCGGGTGAAGTCAGAGCACTTTTGTTAACATATAATATCGTTAGATAACGATTTTCGGTGATAAGAATATTCGTTTTTCCTAAAGTATTTTCATCCAAAAATAAATAGGCGTATATATGTATATACATATATAATTGATTACAATAAAGAAAGATGAGATACTTATGTATTGGAAAGTAGTAGCACCAAGAGTGTTTGATTATTAATTACAATAGCGTATTAACATACCGGGAGTGAGTTTCATTATTTCATCTGATCGGATGAGCCAACTTACCTAGTGTTTTTGGGCATCATGTGGCACTCGATATTTTGAATCCTCCTTCGGCAAACTCATAACTCTCGTATAAAGTTGGCCGACAGAGCGTGTGAAGGAAAACTGACGGTAATGTCTTCCATCGTGAGGAAGGTAGCGATGTGTGTTCAATCTCAAAAAAAAAAAAGAGTAAAGGAGTGTATCATCATGGATGATAATAGCCACTGGGATTCTATTATCACATTGTATATAGTAGAAATCGAAATCAAAGTAATTGATCGCATTGCATAATGTTATAGAATGAATTCTTTGTACATTGTAACCTTGTTTTATATTAGTTTGTGTTTTTATTTTACAAGATTGTACAAAATCCGAACGTGCTGTAACTAGAGATTTAGTTAGACTATGAAAGTTTTGACTATGTATGTATAAAAAATACATGTCAATTGGTGAATTTAGTTGTCTTTGCAAAGAAAAGGAAAGAGATGAACTTTTCTAAGGAATAGATTTATTATCCAACAACTAAAAATTAGTTTTACATGTTTCTTTTATAGACTTCTTACCGAACAATCTAGAATAAGAAAAGCAAATCTTATCTCTAATCAACAGCTGGATTTGATGAGTCATTGGATAACGATTGAAGGGGCTCGTATTTGTTCTTATGGAGAAACGACTCTCTCTGTTTTGCAGGTACAACGCTTCTGGTCTTTGTCTTCTTCCTCAGCTTGCTTTGACTGGTTTGGTCAAATGGTTCTTGCTAGGCTTGTGTAACAAATTCTTCGCTGCCCAGCTTTGTTGTGTCAAGGCCCAGTGTTGTTTTTGGGTTGTCACTCACACCCTCCCTCAAACTTAGCGTTAGTGAGTCCGGTGAGTCAGAGACGCCGAGTTTGTTTCGAAGACTGAGAAAAGATTGTCGTGGTAGTGACTTCGTGAAGACATCGGCAAGTTGAAGTGTTGTCGGAATATGTTATGTCTCAATGAGACCAAGAGCCACTCGTTCCCGAATGTAATGATAGTCTTTGTCGAAGTGTTTAGATCGACTATGGAGAGCTGGGTTCGCAGATAGATATACCGCAGAGAGATTGTCATAGAACACTCTTGTTGGTTGATGTTGAGAAACACCAATGTCACGGAGAAGAGAGGAGAGCCAAGTGATTTCTCGAGCTAAAGCTGAAAGAGCTCTATACTCTGCTTCTATGGATGAATTGGAGATTGTGGGCTGTTGTTTCGCATACCAAGATATAAGTGTTGACCCCAAGAGAATGCAGAAACCAGTAGTAGAACGTCTTGTTTCTTTGCAGCCAGCCCAGTCACTATCGCAAAAGGCTGTGAGAGTAGGATTGTCATGTTTTCTGATTGGGAGACCCATACTGATTGTTCCCTTGACATACCTGAGAATCCTCTTTAAAAGGCTGAAGTCTGAGTTTGTTGGTGCATGCATACGTTGACAAATAAAGTTCACTGCGTACTGGATGTCAAGCCTAGTGATTGTCAGATACTGCAGTTTGCCTGCAAGGCTCCGAAAGTAGGTTGGCTCTGGGAAAGGTTCTGAGTTGAGGTTAGCTAGATTCAGAGGCAAAGGTGTTGGCATGGGATTACAGTTTGTCATTCCAGCCTGATGCAGAATATCTGATGCGTAAGCCTCTTGATGAAGAAGAAGGATGAGATCTTTACCATCTTGCTGGCAGATAAACAAAGAAGGATCAGATATGCTACATTCAAATCTAAACTCAAGGAGAAAGTTGTTGAATGTGTCAAACCCGACTCTAAGCGCTTGTTTCAGACCATACAGTGCCTTGGTGAGTCTGCAGACATAATCTGGTTTGTCAGAGTCAACAAAACCAGAGGGTTGATGCATGAAAACAGGTTCTTGTAATTTTCCATGAAAGAAGGCATTGGAGACATTCAGTTGCTTCAAGGCCCACTTATTGTTTGTTGTAGTGTCAAGAACTAACCGGATTGTTGCTGTGCGAACCACAGGACTGAAAGTTTCAAGATAGTCTATTCCTTCTTCTTAATCAAATCCTTTTGCAACTAGGCGAGCTTTCAACTTGTCTAATGTTCCATCAGGTTTTAATTTGGTTTTGAAAACCCATTTGGATGTCAGGATGTTCATGTCTTCAGTTGCAGGAACAAAAGACCAAGTGTGATGCATGTGGATCCAGCCTATTTCATCCATGACAGCTTCATTCCAGCCTGGATGCTTCATTGCTGAGATAATACTTTTAGGTTCATCAGTTTCAAATTTAGAAGCAATGAGGACATACCGAGTGTTTGGTTTCTGAATTCCAGCTTTTGATCTAGTGGTCATAGAGTGTTGATTGTTTGTTGCTGCTTGATCAGGTATAGGAGGATCCACTTGCACCATTTCTGCTGGCATAGGAGCTGCTTCATTCTCACGTTCAGTGTCATTACCTGAGTCCGACTCCTCATTTGTACTAGCTTCTCCATCAACATCAACAAGTTCAGGTGTGATTATTGGATGGATCTCACAAGTTGCAGGTGGTGCAGCAATAGGTTTTGAAAATAGCTGAACTGTAGATGGGAATTCAGTTGGCATTACCTGATATGTGTATTGCCATGCCTGAAGAAGCGGTGTCCGATACTTAGGGATCAGATGTTGATATTTTTCTTTGAATGGAAACTGATCTTCATCAAAGATAACATGCCTGGAGATATAAACTTTTCCTGTAGGTAGATATAAGCAGCGATACCCTTTGTATTGGTTGTTGTAGCCAATAAAAACGCACTGCAGAGATCGTGGATCAAACTTGTGATGTGTTAGAGGCCTCAAGCAAGGATAGCAAGCTGAGCCAAATACTCTAAGTGAATCATAATCAACTTTTTGCTGAAGCAGAGTTTCACAAGGACTGATATCTTGCAGAGTAGAAGAAGGTAGTCTATTGGTGAGATAGTTAGATGTGAAGAAGACTTCTACCCAGAATTTAAGAGGAGTATTACTGTGGAATAACATAGCCAAACCAAGCTCTACCAAGTGTCTGTGCTTCCTTTCTGCCACACCATTTTGCTGGGGAGTATATGGGCAAGAGATTTGATGATGAATCCCATTCTCTCTGAAATGTTCTTTTAGACTGTTGCTTGTAAACTCTCCTCCTCCATCACTTTGAAAAACTTTGATTTTTGAATTTAGTTGATTCTCTACCAACTTTTGAAAGGCTATGAACACTAAGAGGAACTCTGATTTCAAGCGTAATGGAAAGAACCAAGAAAACCTTGAGAAGTCATCGATAAAAACAACATAATATTTGAATCCCTGTTTTGATACAACTGGTGATGGCCCCCAAAGATCACAATGAACTCTCTTTAAAGGCTTTAAGTTGCGAAAATCAGAAGAAATTTTTTTTAATTTATTGTTCTTTCCCATTTGGCAAGGCTCACAAACAGGAGAAGTTCTGCTCTTATGCACTTGAATATCCTTGCTGCTTTGAAGTTGCTGAAGAATCCTAGGGTTTGAGTGTCCAAGTCTGAGATGTCATATGTCCAGGCTTGCTGTACATTGGCGATTTGAGTAGAGAGCCACAAACTCTTGATTCTCCAACACATATAGTCCATTATTTCGTAAACCCTTGGCCACCACTTTCTGAGTGTTTAAATCGATTATGCAGACCTTGTTAGAATCAAAATAAACACCACAAAGATAATCATCACAAAACTTGGATACAGAAAGCAGAGATTTCTGTATATCTGGACATACCAACACTTCATTTAACGGAATAGTACCTTTAGAGGAAGAAATTGTGGTTGATCCAACATGAGTAATTGGAAGATAAGTCCCATCTCCAACTAGAATTGTATCATTCCCTTCATAAGCAGTAGCTTCTTGTAAACCTGAGGCTGAGGCTGTTACATGAGCTGAAGAACCAGAATCCGGATACCACTCTTTACCCATTTCATCAGAGACACGCAGAGAAGAGAAGGCCTGAGTAGTAACTTCCCTCTGATAGTTGTTATCAAAGCGATTGTAGCATTTGATTGCTGTATGGCCTATGCGACCACAGATCTGGCAGACTGTCTTTGTCCAGATGGAGTTAAGGTGGTTTGGTGCTGAGAGAAGCCTCTCCTTCTGATGGAATAGCCTCCTCGTCCTCTGTTTTGGCAAGTCCTTCCACGTCCTCTTTGATTAGGGTTGTACTAGGGAACAAAATCGGATCTTTCTGTGTTGAAAGCCATGTGTGGAGTAACTGAGACATCATCGTAGGATTGTAACTTGCTGTCAAACCCTTGAACCTCAGAGATGACATCGTTAAAGGTTGGAGCTGGATATTTGCTTAGAGAACTCTGTATAACAGTTGTAATGGGATCGTATTCTCTTCCTAGCCCATTGAGAAAACCAAATATCTTCATAGATTCGTCTACTGGTTTACCAATGGAGCTCAGAGAATCACAAATGATTTTAAAATCACGGCAATACACAGACAGAAGCTTATCTTTCTTAGACAAAAGCTGAAGATGGCGACGAATGAAGAACTCTCTGGCAACGCTGCTCTTGTTGAAGTTGTCTGCAAGAGAGATCCAGATGTCGCGAGACGTGGTGAGGTTGTGAACATGACCAAGCACTTCCTTTGAGAGTGTTCCAAATAGCCACGAACGAACCAGCTGATCAGTGCAAAACCAGTTTTCATACTGAGGGTTTGGGACTTCATCGGTGACATCGCCAGTGACAACGACGCGAGTCTGAGATGGAGCAGGGACGGCTCCATTGATGAAACCTATGAGTTTTTGGCTCGATAGAAGAGATTCAAACTGTGTCTTCCACAGTAAATAGTTACTGTCATTGAGCTTTAGGGTAACTGAACTTGAGACGTGAACATTATCGGGAAAAGGGTATGAGTTTGCCATTTGATTCACCTGTTAGGGTTCACAAAGGTTCTAATACCATGTAAAGAAAAGGAAAGAGATAAACTATTCTGAGGAATAGATTTATTATCCAACAACTACAAATTAGTTTTACATGTTTCTTTTATAGACTTCTTATCGAACAATCTAGAGTAAGAAAAGCAAATCTTATCTCTGATCAACAGTTGGATTTGATGAGTCATTGGATAAGGATTGAAGGGGCTCGAATTTGTTCTTATGGAGAAACGGCTCTCTCTGTTTTGCAGGTACAACGCTTCTGGTCTTTGTTTTCTTCCTCAGCTTGCTTTGACTGGTTTGGTCAAATGGTCTTGTAACAAATTCTTCGTGGCCCAGCTTTGTTGTGTCAAGGCCCAGTGTTGTTGTTGGGTTGTCACTCACAGTCTTTACGATCAAAGTAATTAAGTTTGATTATTAAGATACTGTTTTGTTGACAAAATGATGAAAATTTTGAGGAAGACTAGACTATCAACACAATTGAAAGAGAGTTTATAATGGAAATATACCTAAAAAGTCAAAAGGTATACTCCATTTATGAACTGATTATTTCCCTCTCTTTATGAATGTTCCTTATGACTTATGCTAGCTTTCTCAATAAATCAAAGATGTAAGAAACTGTTTGTGTCCGTAATATTCCATCACATATCCCATCTTTGAATGCAAACAACCACCATTTAATATCTACATGGACGAAAGTATGATATATAAATATTAATCTACTTTTGCAATGGTGAATATAATTAAAAAACTTTGTTGTTTCAGGCTCAACCGCCATGTCATTTCCACACGCTCAGAAGACCTGCTAAAACGTCACTAGATTAGGGAGCTATTAACTTGCCAAAAGAGAGTCACGTCCATTAACCTCAACATGATCCGCCAAAAACCAAACCTTAACATGATTCTATCTTCATTAAGGTAATTAAAATTTTCTCTATTAGCTATGAGTCAAACTACTCTTCCTAAGAAAATAAAAATAAAATATATACTAAGCTTTACGCAATATCATATCTTAAAATCGAAATGAATATTTGATAATATAATAATCATTTCATGATGAATAAAACAATTTGACATAATCATATTTATTAACTTAGCTGGTTTAACAGTAAGAGATACATACATGACATTTTATTAATTTTCCATCGATTTAACACATTAATCAGTGGATTTAAAATTTGTATTTACAATTTAAAATTGAAAAAATAATATTTAATAAAAGAAAGACAAAGCAATAAAAGTTGAATCAATAAGAAAAGGGAGATGGGGGGAGGGGGGGCGGCGGAGAGAGTGGAGGTTGGGTTTATTAATAGTAGTCTATATATACGTCGTCACTTAGTCGGTAAATTATGAGCAGATGTGACTATGAACATGGTTGTGCGAGGTGGGTAAATCCATGTCATTGTCGTAGCACTGTGGCACGACCAGCAAAATGACGTTCTTGGAGAGGGCATGGCGTACCATGGCCACCGGGGATATTTGTGCAGCTAGAAGGATTGGAAGGAGTGACTTCACCTCTTTGTAGAAACTGTAAATTGCCAAGACGCTCTTTTGGTAAAAACCTAAACGCTTCGTTTACCGGAACGTGTAACACCATTATAAGTAGAAGAAAGTTTAATGAGAGTATCAATGCAAGAGATATTTTCATATTACTTATGTAGAAGTAAAATGGAATAAATAAATGAATGAATGAAATGGGCCGGGGTTTTTTCTTGTTTAAATCTTTTTACACCGGAAAAATAGAAGCTGAAATTATAATTGATGAGGAGTTTTGTGGTGGCCATTTTTGTATTTATAGACGGAAAGGTTTTGAAAATAAGAATGAGGGTTTTTATTTGGTCTTTTATTATTTGTTGAATTTTGTTGACTATTATCTTGTGGAGAGATCTTAACTGTTGACATGTTTGTAGTGTTCGAAAAATGCATTTTCGTTCGTAGACCCGATTGTTAAATTAATTTGTTTAAACCAATAGGGGGAAAAAAAGTTAGGCATGGTCAATATGTTAGACTGTAAGAACTTGAGCAGAACATCAGTCAACTTTGTTTACAAGAAATCTCTATTAAAAACTTGGAGTAAATGTTTAAAAATAAATTAGTATTTTTGGTCAATATCTACGGATGAAAAGCTTAGTTGCTTCAAAGTTGTTCAAAGCTTATTTTTAGGTAATGGTGGCTTGATGGCTAGTTTCTGGGAAGTGTAGTTTAAGAATTGCTTCCAACTTCGTAGATTATTTTCTTATCTCAAGCGAAACTTGTTTAGAGAAGAAGTGTTAAAAACATGTGACAAAGAAAGAAGCCAAATGTTTGGCAAACAAGTTATTTTTTTGGCATCTAATCAATATAGGAAAATTCCAAAAATATTGTTAAAATCTAAAAATGTATACATCTTTCACTAATATCAAGTATATCTTTTTTTTTTTTTTTCAACAATTTTAACAAATTAGCTTAGCAGAACGAGTTTTGAAGGATATTGTTTACATATGTTATATATAGCGGTTCAGTACGAGCTCTTCGTGCTAGATTATCCGCTTTTACATTTGTGTTTCGAGAAACAAGAGATAGTTAAAAGAAAATATATTGTAAATGCAGGACCACTCGGCAGGAGAAGAATTTCCTCCAAATATGTTGTAAATGCACTCTGAATTTTCTCCAAATATGTTGTAAATGCAGGCCACTTGGCAGGAGAAGAAACCATCTTCACCAGATCTGAGCAGTCAGATAAGAATGCTACCTCTCGCTTTTCAGCTCCAATAATACACTTCATCGCCCAGACCAGTGCTTCCACCTCTGTGTGTAAAGGCGTTAGACTTCTTCGAAGATTGTGAAAAGAAAATATATTGTAAATGCAGGGCCACTCGGCAGGAGAAGAATTTCCTCCAACTATGTTGTAAATGCACTCTGAATTTCCTCCAAATATGTTGTAAATGCAGGCCACTCAGTTGGAGAAGAAACAATCTTCACCAGATCTGAGCAGTCAAATAGGAATGCTACCTCTCGCATTTCAGCTCCAATCATACACTTCATCGCCCATACCAGTGCTTCCACCTCTGTGTGTAAAGGCGTTAGACTTCTTCGAAGATTGGCAACTCCCATGGTTGGCTCGACATCATTTGGTAGCGAACAATACCAACCTGTCCTTGAACATTTATCAGTCTTTTTCCAAGAATCATCCACAAAGCAACGATAACCTATGAAATTTGGCTCCTGTAATTGACCCTGTATCCAATTTTGAACGTACGTGTCCCCTAATCCTTGTGTTTCCTCAGTAATCACAACTTGAGCCAGCCACCAACCTTGTCCTTCAGTCTCTGCCAGACACAAAACCTCAAGTGGATTTATCTATATTCTTATAAATTTTTGTGTTTTTTGCCTTCCATATGTACCAGATTATCCATGGATATAAAGAAGAATCGGTGTCCGTCGGTGTTCTCCAGAACAAATGATCCATATTTGCATACAATGAATCTGATGGAAAAACCCCTATTGCCGTTGGAATCGGAGACAAAGCCCATGTTTGTCGAGCTGGTAGACATTCATAAATTGCGTGGTTAATTGTTTTCGCATCTCCCCCACATCTATCACAGCCTAAGTCACAATTTATACCCCTGTGCCGTAAAGTTTCCAAAACCGACACATAACCGGTAATAACTTGCCACATATAATGTCTTAGTTTAGACGGGCAATGCACTTTCCAAGTAAAATCCTGTAATCGTCTCATATCAGGTCCAATAACTTTTGGCCGACATAGCTTCTCATTTTGTATCCGTATCAGATGATAACCTGATTTTACTGTATATTGCCCTGATTTTGTAAAGTGCCATCCTAGAGTATCTGGTTTTGAGGGAACTCCCAAGGGGAGTGCACTAACTAGGAGGATGTCTTCCAGGTCCAGGATGGTCCTTAGCAGAACAAAATTCCAAGAATTTATCCTAGCATCAATTAGATCTTTAACTTTGAGAGATGGGTCAATGATTGAACCATTATTTTTTGCTGGCCCCGGGAATTGAGTTGGAATCCACGGATCTTTCCAAACAAAGGTGGAATCCCCTGAAACAACTCTTCTAATAAGTCTTTTAATAACCAGAGGTCTAGCCAAGATAATGCTCCTCCATCCATATAATGGAGAAGATGATTTAATAGGATCCAGAGGGTTAGTATTCCAAAAATATCGTCCTTTAAAAGTCTTCGCAAAAAGCGATGTAGGTACCAATATCATGCCATAGTTGTTTTGCGAGTAAACCTTTGTTAAAATCATCAACACTTCGGAACCCAATGCCACCTTCGGCTTTGTTAGAACAAAGTTTGTCCCATTTTAACCAATGCATTCCTTTTGTTTGACCATTCGAGCTCCACCAAAATTTTACTATAGCATTTGTAAGTTTGGAAGTGATTTTTTTTGGTAGCTTGAAACATCACATAACATATGTTGGTAATACAGTAGCCACATATTTAATCATCACCTCTTTACCTCCCTTCGATAATAGTTTAGCCGACCATCCATTGATCCTGCTTAACAGTCTGTCTCTTACAAATGAAAATTTTTTCGTTTTTGATCCATCCAAACTCTCCGGTAAACCCAGGTAGGAACTCATGCCACCAATGCTTGTAATGCCCAGAGCTGTTTTTAAATCCGCTTTACACGAGTTTGCAACATTGTGACCAAATTGAATTGATGACTTTGCAAAATTTATCTATTGTCCCGATATCGATTCATATTGTTTTAAAATGTCCAAAATAATACCGCATTGCTTTTTATTTACCTGACAGAAGAATAAACTATCATCCGCAAATAGGTTTTGAGAAATCGAGGGACTTGCGTTTGCCACTTTTATTTCGATTATTAAATTATTTTTCTCTGCTCACCGAACATTAGCAATCAAAACCTCTGTATAAATAAATAAGGGGAGAGCGGGTCTCCCTGTCGTAAATCTCTTTCTGGAACTATCCATCCTCTAGGTTGTCCATTTATAAGAACTATGTACTTAACTGATTTAATACACCACATTATCCATGAGATCCATTCTCACAAAAACTCATTTTCCTCAACAATTATTCTATAAAATTTCATTCGACCCGATCATAAACTTTACTCATGCCTGTTTTACTCATACCTTGACATGATGGATTTGTTCGTAAACCATGAAACATTTCCTGCGCGATAAGAATATTATATGAAATTAGTCGTCCTTCAACAAAAGCCGACAGTGTTTCAGAAATAAGACTTGGTAAGACCGTTTTAAGTATTTGATAGAGAATCTTAGATATAACCGACATTACAAAGGCTAATAGGTCGTAGCTCTGCCATTCTACCGGTCTTTCTGTTTTTAGAATAAGACATATATTTGTCATATTTAAACGCTTGTCAAAAACTCCGTGCTGTAAAAAAGAATTAACCAGATGTACCATATCAGTTTTAATGGTATTCCAGCCTTTTTGGAAAAATAATGCTGTCATACCATCATGACAGGGTACCTTTTCTGGATGCATCATGAATAAAACTGTTTTCACCTCCTTTTCAGTTATCAAAGTTTTAACCTCCTAAATTGAATCCTCTAAATTCTATGGATTTGTGGGGGTAAATAAATTTTCAAAATAAGAAACCGCTATATGTTGAATATCCTTTTCCTCCTCACACCATGTGCCAATCTCATCCTGTAATCCAATAATTTGATTTCTGGCTCGCCTTTGTTTTGTTTGAGCATGAAAAAATTTAGAATTATTGTCCCCTACCCTCATCCATAAGTTCCTACTCTTGATGCCAATAAATTTTCTCATCCCGATAAGCCTCTCTTAATTGCAGTGTTAGCTCTATAATCTCCTCTGGAAGTGTCAAATCATCCTTCTGAGCCTTCTCTAATTTCGATTTCAGTTCCTCTATTGTTTTCCGACCATATGGGTTTAAATTTTTCCACTAACGCGATATTGCCCGCCTACAATTTATTAAGTTTTCTACGAAATGTCCTTCCCCCGACCCATATTTGAATTGCCAACCTCCTGCAATTGCCTCAAATAAACCTGTTTTTCCTATCCACCTTTTATCGAACCTAAAACTTCACTTCCCGCGAAGCAGGTTATCCGCTATCGTTGCCACAACTGGTCTATGATCAAACGCAATCATCGGTAAGTACTCAACAAAAGAATTAAAAAACAAGTCGTGCCAATTTTCATTGGCCAAAGCCCGGTCCAAACGACATTGAATCGGTTTTTTATTTCTCCATCCTCGCCAAGATAGGCCATCACCGAGGAAGAGAAATTCTAAAAGCCCAAAATCCTGTATCATTAAATTAAAAGGAATGAAAGAAGACGCATGTCGTAATGTACCACCTCGTTTTTCATGATTTTCTTTTAATTCATTAAAGTCCTCAATTAAAAACCATGGTGTATCCCGAGATAATCCGATTCTCGTTAACCGTTCCCAAACCTGTTCCCGGTGTTTTGCTACCGGGTCTCCATAAACAAATGTTAAATGAATGAAATAGTAACATAAAAATCATTATTATAAAAAAGTGCTAAACCGCCACTACAACAAATTGGATTAACCGTTTTTAAATTATTATAACCAAAATAATTAACAAATTTTTTCAAAAAAGAAGAAAATTGTTTAGTTTCTGAAAGAAAAACAAAATCTGGCCGATGTTGCTTTCACAAATCCCGAAGATACCCGATCGTAGCCTTATTCCCAAGCTCCTGACAATTCCAACTCAAAATCTTCATTTATCTACCTTTGGTTTTGGTGGCTTGGATCTACCCGGCACTCTCTTCACCGCTTCTTGATTCCTCGAATGAACTTCTTCATCCATTTGATCCTCGGTCTTTTGATACAAGCTTCTACGAGGAGATGTCAATATTTGCGCAAGTCTTTTCTTAGAACTAGCTCCTTTAAATTGCCCCAGACCCTTCTGGTTTCAACCTTTACTTAGACCAACGTTCTTTTCCTTACAAAATGGGCCCGCGTCCACTACTCCCATCACAAGCGAGCATATATCCTCCTTTTGAGTTTCCGAACCAGCATCATCCATCTCCACAAAGTCCTTATTCTCCATCGATTCCCAACTCTCATTCTCCTCCTCTATCTTCTCAACCCCAACAAAATCCTCATTCCGACTTGACTCCTCTACTTCTGTTACCTCTACCTCCTCCTCCCTCCTTTCATCGCTGGCCATAAATTGAGCCCGACGGAAACTCGCTCCGTTTGAAACTTCCCCCTCCTCTGCCTCTTCTACCGGATCTGCCTTTTGCACCATTTTACCCCTGAAATCTGACCCGGCATTGAAACTAGAAGCATCAAATTCAAAGGAGCCATAATTAACTCATTTAAGTCTTGTTGATTCACCAGCAACCCTTATCATTTCCACCTGAGCTATATCCTCAGGCACACCACCAGCAACCTAAACCACACAATCCAAGCCCTCTCCCTTGTCCATAATTGGTTCATATTCAGTAAATAAAGCTTTCCTAACCTACTTTGGTTTATCCACATCAGGGGGTAGGGTTGTAACCCCACCAACAGCAGCAGCCTCTTCTATTGTCCCAACTTGTTTTCTAAGATTCACCTTCATTTCTTCTTGAACCTGTCGATGATCATTAATCTGGGCGTACTTATTAAACCGTCTAGAAAACCCCTCTCCCTGAGAGTTACCCACGCGCCCTTTAACCGCTCCAAGTGAAGCCCTAATCCCAGACCTCTTTCCTTCATCCTTTCTACCTTTTCTATCTGCACCTTTGTTTTTTCCTTCCTGCATGTACCCTCGTTTTCTATCATTATGAACAGCCCCCTTATAACTAAAATGTTGACTCTCATCCAACTCCTGGTTAAATAAGCCTAGCATGTCCCCAATGGTGGTTCCATTTCTGTCACCACAATGATCCACATCATGCCATAAACTAAAGCATCTTTTACAGAACCCAAACAACCGCTCAGACGTTAGATGCACCGTTGTTTCCTCACCATTTCCAAACTCAATGATGGTTTGGAAGCATAATGGTTTGAAACCATCAACCTTAACCTGAATCCTTCCTCTGTTAATACCCACCTCTTCCACAGTCCCCAACTCCTCCCCAATACCTCTGAAGGTTGGGTCAGCCCAGAACTGCAGCGGGACGCCTAAAACCCGAATCCAAAACTTCACTGTCGACGGGTATACATGATCAACAGAAGGTTTCCACCGCACCATCGAGACCATCCAGTAATCGAAGTGGAATGGTTCCATGTTCAACACCTCAGCGATGTCTGCTTCGTTATCGAAATCAAACTGGAATTTACCCAACCCCAAGTCCGCGCCCACGACCCTCCCTTCCATCTGCCAGATGCGCGGAAACATAACCAGAAGCGACCTCATATCCTGCGCTCTTGGGTTCGAGCAACGCCCAATTAGCGTTTTCGCATAACCAGAAATCAAAGCAGAGGTGTCAAAATGTGGGATTTTGATCTTCCACTTTGGTGCCATGCCAACCAGCAGATTACGCGCAGATGACTTACCCAGACAAAAACCTTGAGACATTGTGAAAATCCTGAACCCAAAAAACCTTATCAAGCCTCGATAAAACCAGACAGATGTTGCTAGAAACCAAACGGAGAAAGAAAGATGAGCTGAAGGTATGGAACTCACCTGCCTTTTAAAGACTCTAAAACTCCAGACCTTAGTTGAGTCCATATCTTGACCATCACGGATACCATTTTTCACCATTAATTCTAAGATCACAAGATCATTCCCAATCAGAAACATTGACGAAAAGGAAAGAAAGATATCCTCTCGATTACTATACAGCCCGGGTTTATCAATTCGCCGAGATCGGCTTATGTCCTCACCCGATCTTGTCATTAACCTAAACCGCGTTGTTTTTCATTCTGGTAAAGATTGCCATTCAAACAAATCCGAGAATCTGTTCTGAATACCTCTAGCTTTCTCTGGGTAAGGAAACAAAATTATTAGCCCAATTTTCCTCCGAAAGCTTCCAAGGGTGACAGATTCGTTCCCAAATCCTCTAGATCCGTTATCTTTTTGTGCTTCCCGTCTGTAGATCTACCTCATCTGCGGCTTCCGAGCGGCATCCGAAGGGAAATCGTGACCCACATCAGCCAAATCAGAACCGAGCATATCCGATCGAGGCCGATTCGAAACATCCCCAATGGAAAAACCGTACCCCAATCGTGGTTAAACCCTAACTGTACCTTCGCCGGAAAGCCCCACCGATCAACAACCGTAAGAAATCGTCATCTTTTCCCCGCTCGAGAGCTTTTTTTTTTTTTGATGGCTTTTCTGTAGAATATCAAATATATCATCATGTGAAATACCACAGATTTGTGAATTAAATGTAATTTCACCATTTAACTCTCCATCAATAAATCAATATGGTTTTAAAAAGAGAATTATCATCCAAAACTTTGAATCCAAATTCAATTTCTAACAATAAAATATTATTTTATAATTTATTTGGTCCCCTTAATTATATTAAATGTGTACCCTAGGCCGCATACAATTTTTTTTCTTCCAAAACGACGTACAAACTAAAATAAGAAAATCGTGTTGCCCAAGCACCATTATAATACAAATAAAATATTAACAAAGAATGATAAGGAAAAAAATCATATAATTATAGCTGAAAAAAGAAACAAATTTGGTGACCGTCAGATTCGAATCTGAACAAAGCATCATCAAGTCAACAAAACTTAAAGCGGCGGTCTCATCGTATTCTCAGCCCATATAGATAAATGGTTTTGGTGGGTTAGTCCAATGGATTTGTGGGTTTAATGTGTTAACCCACTAGGGTTATGGGTTATCCATGGATTAATCAATAAATAGTAAAAAAATAACATATATGTAAAATATATGTTAGGATTTTTTCTTTTTTCATGTGTTATTACTATATTCAGTATTTTGTTAATGTTAGTTATTGTTGTGATTTGTTATTATTATGTCTTTAACTCGGATTTAACCCGCGGTATACTGCGGGTAAATTTTTGTTTACATAATTGAATCAACCTAATTGATCTATCTAATATTTTAATATTGGTAGGTTAATGATATTTTAAATTTATATTAATGTTGATCCAAACTTATCCCACCATATATTCCGTCCCGTAGTATTTACAAAATTTATAAGTTTAAATTTTCATAATATTTTAAACATTTTATAAAGTTTAAATATATCAATAATAATATTTAAAACTTTTTAAAAATTTAAAAATTATTATATTCTATATAATTAAACGGTTCAACTAAATATTTGAATTAAACCGTATACAAACTTTTAAAATTTAGATGCTTCTTAAGTTAAACTTAATGCTCACTCAGATTTGGATTCATTTTGGTCTTATTTATAATATGACTCAAAATCATTATCTAAAAATTTTAGCCTATGTTGGACGTTGGACATACATTTTTTTCTTTAATTAATTGAGTAATATATATCCGTTTTTTAAAATTTGAATCACAACATATGCAAAATAATTAGTTTTTTTTAATTAATTTTATGTATTATATGATGATTCAAAGCAGTTAAAAATCAAACAAACAATCATAATTTTATATCTTAACAAAATCTTCTAAATATCTATATTATTAATTATAGAACAATATATGGATATATCCAGTTGGTTCTCTTTCAAACCAACCACTAGTCATCGGCTGCAAACAAGTTTATTATATAACTTTAAGAAGACAATATAAAATAGAAATAAAATTTTTACGCAAGTTTTAACATATCTATCTAACACATGATTTAATATATCACTGAGTAAAACATTTACTCCTCTTAATCATGAATGTCTTTTTCTTGCTGACGTCTTTGTTTCGTGCTCCTCACAGCGGCATCAACCTCTTCCCAAAGTTATCTCTCTCAAACTCAACAACAACACAGTTACACAAACTTCACACAAGTTTCTCACAAAAACTTTGTTTTCTTGTTTCTCTGTTTTAACAACAATCTCGTGTGTATTGAGAAGAAGCGTCTTCTCCCTTTTATAGAGACACAACACTAATATCTCTTGTCATTAAATCCTGCAACGTCTCTTTCTTTTTTCTCCGATAAGGAAATAGATCAATACAACTTGCAAAGAAAGCGTTAGTAAATAAATTAAAATCTCACAAGGAAGGAAAGTCAAATACATACTTTATCAAGACTGTCCAACTAAACAATATGACAAAGCATAATTATATCATAATTCAAATAAGATCCTTAGAATTAAGGATTCTACAATAGTTTAGAATCAAGCTCTTATGCAATGCAAGAGATATGTAACAACAACTCTTTTGAGAGCTCAAAGATCAACACATTGTGAAATCATGCTCCAAGCACCAACGACATTTCTTTTCAAAGTTTGAGAATTCTGTAGACAAATCGCATATCTGATATTTACAAAGGACGCAGCCACTTAGGATCACAAGGCTAGAGTGAATGTCAATAAAAACAACTTACATATGAAACATCTACTACATTTCTTGGTCATAGCAATGTGAGCCTTGACCATCTTTAAGCAGCGTGTTACAATTGCTTGCATCAATACATGCTTCATATCACTTGAGCAGATACTCCCTCAAAGGAACTAAGTGCGCTGATAACCGATCCATATACCTCTATTCCTTTCATGAACACAGTATCTTTAAGGAACTGAGGCCACGAGTAAGTGATTCTATTAGTAATGTGATTAACTATATTATTTTAAAAATGTCTTTAGATAATATGATTAACAATACCTCATTATGGTCATGCACTAAAACAGGAGTATTGATCATTGGAGAGAAACCCAAAACTGGAATTCCCAAAGTGCGAATAAAGCGTGAATCTGTAGTTGAAAGCAAAATTTCAGGCTTTGCGAGTTTTCCTCCGGTTGCTTCTACAGCTTGCTTGAAGATAGACCACCAAGGATTGGAATCATCTGTTGGAGTCATTATAGGTCGCCCTAAATGGTCTGTTAATTTTCCTTTCTCGTTTAGCTGGTGCAAGGAAAATAATTGGATTAGTGTAGTTTCCTATGTAAAGAAATTAGTGTTTTTGACTAAAACGACAACTCTTGTAATAGACACTATAAAACAGAGTCAGTATTCTTCCTAAGTAAAAGCCAAAAACGTATGTAACATCATCAAATGAGAGCACATCTTGTTTGGTTTTGCTTAAGCTTTGGTTAGGACATCTCACATCATATCCTTGTCTTAAAGAAACTAAAATAAAAGTTGGAGAAGAGAGAAGTCAAATGCTCTTAATCAACTACAAACACATAATTATTCAAGGTACATGGGCGTCTCGTATCCTCATTTTGATGAAACTAATGTGGAAGATTCAAAAGAAAGAAATCAAATAATCTATACCCAACTATTGAAGAGTTATATAAAGTAGCTGACAGGTATCTCGAACATACGTTTTACTAAGGATTTGAAATGTTTTGCATAGCCACAAAATGCTTGGCACATTTTTTCTCTCCTTAGTGTATATACAAAACTAATGAAGACCAACCATAAGGACCACTCAGACAGATTGATGGCAGTAGAATACCAAGAGCTAAAGAATATTGTAATAACCAACAAAATGTTTGACACTTTCTACTCAGTAGAGGTTAGAGGCATATTCATTTTACCGTGTAGGTCATGTTCCTAATAGCAGGAGCCCATTCCTCAGCAATCCTTTTCTTCATAGCAACTGGATCTGCCATTGGAGGCAACCTTAGATCATAACCAGCTTCTGCCTCTGATGGTTGCATATTCATCACAAATCCCTGGGACAAAAAATACTCTTTACCAAAATGTTTTATACGCTAAAAAACAAATTACGGATGGAAACATCAGCTTAAAGCATCTCCAACTCATTCCTATATTTTCCACTCTAAAACAGAATAACTATTAAGGAAGAGTTTGATTTTACTCCGACACATTCCTCTATTTTCCATTCTAAAAAAAGAGAATTCAAATATATTATTTCTTCGCTTAATTATTTATCTTTAAACACACCCATTATTTATCAAAATTGTGAATTTAACATATTTGTTTTATTCATTAATATATTTAAAAGTGGAACTAGTTTACTCTATAATAAAGTTTAGAGAAAAAATAGAGTGGGATTGGAAATGCTCTTACAGTGGTAGAGGGAGTTCCAGCTTTGAGATAAACTGGATTAACAGAGATAACCTCTGAATTAGCAGCTTTCCCCGCCTTGACCGAATCAAACTGCGTCTCCCTAAACTTGGAGATCAACTCAACACTCTTCATCAAATTCTCCATAGCTGAATTATCATACAACTTAGCACCATGCCCTGGGATGCCTTCAGCTCGTATAACAAGATGCCATGGAGTACGTTCAGCGTAAAACACCCTAAACTCATCTCCCGGACTTGCTTGCCCTTCATCCATAACAAATCCCAAATTCAACTCTGTAAACTCCGACGATGCCGCGAACTTCATCATCCCATCGAATCCACCTATCTCTTCTTCAGGAACGTATGAGATATGAACAGTACGAAGAGGAGAGAAGCCTCTCGATTTCAAATTCTTGATTGCTTCAAGATACTGAACACCGATACACTTGTCATCTTGCGCGCCGCGAGCGTAGATAAGACCGTCCACGGTTCTGTGAGCTGAGAACGGTGGATGTAACCATTTCTCGGATTCAGCAGGAACAGAGTCAAGGTGAGAGTTGAAGAGAATGGAAGGAAGGTTAAGGTTTGAGCCTAGCCATGTGAGGAGAAGAACTGGCTTACCAGGAACGAACTCGATTGTTCGAGAAGTTAGACCAATTGATCTAGCTTGATCAAGAAGAAAAGAGATTGGTGCGGTGTAGTTAGGGTTTGGATGAGCGGTGTTGAATCTTAAATATTGCTGGAATCGTGTGATCGGTGTATCTTCTTCTTCTTCGCTGCATGATTGAAGTGAGAAGATGATGGAGGAGAGGAAGAGAGTCCAGAGAAGAGGAGACACCGCTTTGGAATCTTTCGCCATGGGAGTGATCACCGATCTGAGGAAGAAGAAGAAGAGCTTTTGCTAGTTTATTTTTGACTTGAGCTTGACCAACGAACTGTGGATGGAAATGGTCTTTAAAAAAAATATAAAACAAGAGACCATGTAATTCCTATATTCATATCATTAGTATATCGTCCCACCACGCTATGCGGGGGCTAGTTTTAACATCTAGTTCTTTTAAAAATATATCCCTTTAATATATATTATCTTACATTTCTTAGTGTTAATTGAATCGACTTCGCAGTCTTACTAAAAAACATGTTGTGATATAAGGTATACGATTTTATAAATTATCAACCATAAAAATGATACAAAAAGTTTTAACATCTAGTTTTATAAACTATGCGGGGGCTAGTTTTTTTTGTTCTCTCTCTCTCAATGTGGGGCTAGTTTTAAGTTTTAACATCTAGTTCTTTTAAAATATGTCCCTTTAATATATATTATTTTACATTTCATTGTAACGGTCCATTTCTCGGGCCGAAACCCGTTTCATTTTCCCAAAGCCCATTAAACCCAATAAACCCACTAACCAAAACCCTAGGTACCCTCATTCATATTTCTCTATAAATAGAACTTATTTCTCTCATTTATTTCACCTCTCCTGAGTAGAAAAACTCTGCAGAAATTCCGTCAGAGCTTGAACCACCGTCGGACCGCCGTCCATCACTTCCCGAGCTTAGGTCGACCAAGCCACCACCGAGTTTAACCAAAGGTAACTCGGAAAACCGGTTTTAAAAGCTTTTGGTTTTGGTCCGTTTAGTTTTTCCTAGATCCCTCTCTAACTGCTTCGAATCTCGCAAATCCAAGGCCACCATCGGATTCGTGTCGACGAGACGAAGCCGGAGACACCAAGAACCACCACCGCCGAGCTACCACGCGCCGCCACGCGCCGGTCAAAGGACGCGCGTGAAGTCCACGCGCCTCCACGCGCCGCCGAGTCTCCCGCGCGTGAGTTTCACGCGCCGCCGCCGGTCACCGGAGCCGCCGCCGTCCGCCAGAACCGCCGTGTCGCCACCGCCCGCCGCTGCCCGCCGCCGTTGCCGCCGTTGCCGCCGGCGACTTTTCCGGTAAGCCATCACCGGAATTTTCGCCGCCGGCCGGTTTAGGTTAACCGGTCGGTTTAATTCGGTTTAATTCGGTTAAAATCAATTTGGTTCCGGTTTAGGTAAACCGGTTGGTTTAAATCAATTGATTTTCGGTTTAGGTTAACCGGTTCGATTTTGAAATTGATTTCCGGTTAAGTTTAACCGGACCGGTTTGACTGGTTTGACGTTGACCGGTTCGGGTTGACTTTGACCGGGGTTGACCGTTGACTTTTCCGTTGATTTTGACCGGTTGACCCGAAAACTGTTTTTCGTCGGTCGAGTCCGTCTGACTCGATTTTTCGTGCTGGTTTCAGATCCGGAGTCGGATTAAGCATTTGAGGTCCAGAAACCGCAGTTTTCCGTGTTGCTAAGGTGAGGGCTATTTCGCAAACTTCTGTTTTTGGTTCGAGGATTCTAGTTACGGATAGTGTAGTAACTAAATGTGATTTGTTTCTATGATCGAGTCTAGATAGTTTGTTTGTTTAAATTGGACATAGGAAAAATAGATGATTCAACCCAACTGATTGTTCATACTGTTTATGTTAAGTGATTACTATATATAAGTATATAATTATATGTATATATGTTAGTGAGGGTACAGAGATGGACTTCTGTATCGCGTCGCATTGTGTGAGGGTTCGGGGTGAGGGCAATCCGTAATCGATCTGTTGCCCTGCACCTTTAAATCGATAATCGTCCTCCGGGCGGTGAGATTGGGCACTATCCCATAATTGACCTCGTTGGAGGATGAGATTGGGCACTGGCCCGTGGTTACCTCGAGGGTGAGGGTGTGATTGGGGCACTATCCCATACTAGGACATTGGTTGTTGGTTGAGCACTGTAGGTGCTGTGTTTGTTCATATTTGGTTCCGTACTGTTTTGTGATTAGTTTCTTAGACCGGAGTCAGTGACATGCGGATTAGCACCCTATACCTCACTGAGCGACTCCCCTGTTGCTCACCCCCTTCTTTTCCCCCTTTTAGGTGAGCCAGCCGAGTAGTTCGTACTTGACGTGTCGGGGTGTTGTTTTGGGATTGATTCTCGTTTTCCGCATTTTAATCGTGATTTTAATAAAACAATTGTGTTATGGATTTATGTTGGATTTATTGTTGTTTAACGGATTTATCGGATTGGTATTTAATAAAAATGGACGTTTTTTTTATTGGAGTTATTTTTGGTAACATGCCGTTTCCGAGGAAGGGTGAGACGGATGTTACACGTGGCACGCCGTTCTCGAGAGAGGGTGAGACGGGTGTTACAATTTGGTATCAGAGCAGGGTTTAGCTGACCCGGTTTTGACTCGGGGGCTGTTAAAAGTTGAAAATGTTTTGATTCGGATTTGTTTAAAAAGTTGTTTTCGGGGATGGGAAGAATTCAAAACAAATGACACCCCTTTCTGTTGAGTATTAGTGTGTTGTTGGTTAGCGCTCGGGTCTCTGATAAAGCTAACCGTGTGGTTTTCCTTTCAGATGAGGTATACCCGTTCCATGAGCGCCAGAGGTTCAGAACTGCCTATGTTGCCTGAGCAAGCAGATGAGAGTGCCCATGTCAGGGGCAGCGAGGCTGAGGTTGACCGACCTGCTGTTCAGGGAGTGGATCAGGATGCCATTAGGCAGATTGCTCAGGAGGCCACGAGGCAGGCTGCTCAGAATGCTGTGCGACAGGTTGCTCAGGAAGCAGCACGAGTAGCTGCTCAGGAAGCTGCTCGAGTTGCGACTCAGGAGGTGGCCCATCAGATGGGTCTTCAGGCGTAGCAGGCGCAGCAGCAGGCACCACCAGTTGTTGTGCAGGGAGCAGAGCAGGCCGCGGGTCATGCGGAGTTGTTGGAGGAGCTGAGGTTGTACCGAGAGAGGTTCAGAGGTCAGATGGGTAGAGAGCAGGCTGCAGAGGAGGTTCATCGTGTTATTCACGAGCCAGTTGATCGTGACCCATTCCCGCCACCACCACCTGTCAGGGTCAGAGAGGGTCCTTCATATTGGGAGCTGATGAGGCAGATGAAGGACATGGGGCTGGATCGATTTGGCGGGGTTATGGATGCTACCGTTGCGGATAACTGGAGGAGGCAGTTAGAGCGCAACCTGGACCACATGAGGTGTCCAGCTGAGTACCGTCTAGATTTGGCTACTCAGTACTTGAGAGATGATGCCCTTGCTTGGTGGGAGGCAATTGTTGAGGGGGCACGTGGACGTTTTGAGCTGACATATGATGATTTCAGGAGGGAGTTCACCCGTAAGTACGTCCCTCGAGAGGCCATGGATGAGAAGGAGAATGTCTTCCAGGATCTTCGACAGGGTACTATAACAGTCCGAGAGTATGAGCTAGAGTTTAGTCGTCTCCGCAGGATTCTCGGAAGATATATGGATGAGCAGGAGCTCGTCAGGAGGTTCATGAAGGGGTTGCGAGTGGAGATTCCTAACCGCTGTGCAGTGAGGGATTATGACAGCATGTTGGAGCTGGTAGAGAAAGCTGCCATTCAGGAGATGGGTCTCGCAGAGGAACAGAAGCTCAGCAGGGTCTCGCAGCAGAGGTTCGGGAAGGCTCCAGAACCACAGAGGAGGACAGTGGGTCAGTCAGGACCACCTCGTTGTTTCCGCTGTCAGCGTAACCTTTTGGGGAGTGTTCCAAGTGTTTTTCCTGTGGACGAATGGGACATTTGGCGAAGAACTGCCGAGGTAAGGCAGTGGCTGCAGCAGTTTTCAGACAGACAGCAGCACCAGCACCACCAGCGGTTGGACCGAGGGCTTGTTACAATTGTGGTCAGCAGGGTCATTACTTCAGGGATTGCCCCAAGAGAGCGGGGGATGTACTTCCGCCACCACCGCCCAAACGTCCAGCCATCGCTCCACGAGTGTTTGCTATGGGAGACTATGCAGGAGAGGAACCAATAGTAGGTATGTAATTTATTTTTATATTTTATTATCCTGTTATTGTTTCTGTGGTTAGTCTTTTGTGAGGTTCGTTTTTGTTGTGCTACTCGTGTAGGATCGGTTATTGTTAGGGGCATAGCAGCGTATACGCTGTTTGACACAGGAGCTTCGCATAGCTTCGTGTGTCCGGGTTTGGTCAAGTGTTGGCCATTTCAGGGAGTATTCGAGCCGAAAGTTAAGAAGATCGAGACTGTTGGCACAGAGAAGTTGGGAACTACAGGCATCCATCGAGATGTACCTATCATTCTAGAGGGAGTTGAGTTCGTCGGAGACGTAGCAGAAATGGAGTTGAACCATTACGATGTGATTCTCGGGATGGACTGGTTAGTGCGTCATCAGGTAGGGCTTGATTGCCCAAAGGCCAGAGTGCATATTCCGAGCGCAGAGGGGACGATCACTTTCCATGGGATTCGGTCGAATAAGGGAGTCTCCATCATATCTATGTTACAGGCCGAGGACTTATTGAACAGAGGAGCAGAGGGATTTTTGGCTACCATAACTATGATTCAGGATGATGGAGAACATAATCTTCGTGAGATACCCGTGGTAGCAGAGTATGAGGATGTGTTTGAGCCCTTAAAGGGGCCACCGCCGGTTAGAGGAGATGTTCTTAATATTAAGTTGGAACCAGGGACGACACCTGTTTCGCGTGCTCCTTATCGCTTGGCTCCAGCAGAGATGGCAGAGCTGAAAAAGCAACTCGATGATTTGTCAGAAAAAGGGTTTATCAGGCCGAGTAGATCGCCATGGGGAGCGCCAGTGCTGTTTGTAAAGAAGAAGGATGGGAGTTTCAGGCTTTGTATCGATTACAGAGGCTTGAACAAGGTGACCATCAAGAATAAGTATCCACTGCCGTGCATTGACGAGTTGTTAGATCAGCTACAGGGGGCTGCGTGGTTCTCAAAGATAGACTTGGCGTCAGGGTATCATCAGATTGCGGTAGCAGAGGCAGATGTACAGAAGACAGCTTTCAGGACTCGTTATGGTCATTATGAGTTTGTTGTGATGCCATTCGGTTTGACGAATGCACCAGCCGCATTTATGAAGCTGATGAACGATGTGTTTCGCGAACACTTGGATAAGTGTGTGATTGTCTTTATCGACGACGTTCTGATTTACTCTCGGAGTAGAGAGGAGCATGCTGAGCATTTGCGGATTGTGCTTGATAAGCTCAGGGAGCAGCAGTTGTTTGCTAAGTTGAGTAAGTGTAGCTTTTGGCGGAGGAAGATTGGATTTCTAGGCCAAGTGGTTTCAGAGGCAGGAGTTGCAGTAGATCCAGAGAAGATTACTGCTATTACAGAGTGGCCAACGCCAAAGAGTGCTACCGAGGTTCGCAGCTTTCTGGGTTTAGCAGAGTATTACCGGAAGTTCGTCAAGGGGTTTGCTAGTATAGCTAAACCGATGACACGATTGACGGGCAAGGACGATCAAGGACGTCAAGTTCGAGTGGACAGATTCATGCTCCCAGAGTTTCGCTGAGTTGAAGAGGCAGTTGACAACAACCCCAGTGTTGGTACTTCCTCGGCCGGGGATACCATATGTAGTGTACACTGATGCTTCAGGAGTTGGATTGGGTTGTGTGTTAACACAGGAGGGGCGAGTTATTGCTTATGCATCACGCCAGTTGAGGCCTCACGAGACTAACTACCCCACTCATGATTTGGAGTTTGTAGCCGTGGTGTTCGCTCTAAAAATTTGGAGAGCTTACCTTTATGGAGAGAAGGTACAGATTCTCACCGACCACCAGAGTCTGAAGTACATCTTTTCGCAGGGAGATTTGAACTTAAGGCAGCGCAGTTGGATTGAGTTTTTGGCAGACTACAATCTAGAGATCACTTACCATCCTGGTAAGGCCAACCTTGTGGCAGATGCCTTGAGTAGGCGCAGGAGCGACGTATCAGGGACTAAGGAGGTTGAGGAGCCGATTGGGACACTTGCTAGCCTCAGATTGTGTTCGGTTACTGCAGAGGGAGACACAGTTGGTCTCGAGGCTTTGGATCAGGCAGATTTGTTGTGGAGGATACGTCAGGCTCAAGAGAAAGACGGATTATTTGGTAAGCAAATTGAGAAAGACGGATTTCACAGAGCTGCGAATGGGATGTTGTTGTTCAAGAACCGAGTATGTGTGCCAGAGGATATGCAGTTAAGGAAGTTAATTTTGTAGCAGGCACATCACTCACGGTTTTCTATTCACCCCGGGAACACCAAGATGTATCAGGATCTTAAGCGATATTATCATTGGGCTGGCATGAAGAAGGACGTGGCAGAGTTTGTAGCTTGTTGTCAGACATGTCAGATGGTAAAGGCAGAACATCGGGTAACTAGTGGTTTATTGCAGAACCTGCCATTACCAGCTTGGAAATGGGACATGGTGACTATGGATTTTGTGACCGGTCTTCCAGTGTCCAGCGGTGGAGTTAATGCCATATGGATTATCGTGGATCGACTCACCAAGTCAGCTCATTTCCTAGCGATCAAGAAGACGGATGATGCAGCTCGGTTGGCACAAAAGTACATTGATGTGATTGTGAGGTTGCATGGGGTGCCTGTCAGTATAGTGTCCGACCGCGACACGAAGTTCACCTCTACTTTTTGGCGAGTCTTTCAGAAGGCGTTGGGGACCAAGGTTCATATGAGTACAGCTTATCATCCGCAGACAGATGGTCAGTCAGAGAGGACTATTCGGACTTTGGAGGATATGCTCAGGGCATGTGTGTTAGATTGGGTTGGAAACTGGGGAAAGTATCTCCCACTTGCAGAGTTTTTCTATAATAACAGTTATCATGGGAGCATCGGGATGGTACCATATGAGGCTCTTTATGGTAGACCGTGTCGTACCCCACATTGTTGGACAGAAGTGGAGGAGTACCGAGACATAGAACCTGCAATGGTTCAAGAGGCGGCAGAGCAAGTTGAGTTGCTCAAGAGTCGGTTAAAGGAGGCACACGACCGTCAGAAAAGCTATGTAGACAAGCGCCGAAAAGATTTAGAGTTTGAGGTGGGCGACTTAGTATACCTGAAGATGAGGACATTTCAGGGAGGTGCTAAGACTCGAAAGCTAAAGAAGCTTAAGCCGAGGTACATGGGACCGTACCCTATTGTTGAGCGGATTGGAGCAGTAGCATATCGTTTGGGTTTATCGGCAGAGTTATCAGACTTCCATGATGTGTTTCATGTGTCAGTGTTAAGGAAGGTTGTCAGAGACCTAGAGCTTATTTTGCAGCATCCGCCTAGTGATCTCCGTAAGAATCTGTCTGTACTGAGTTGACCAGTTGAAATTTTAGAACGTCAAGAAAAAGACGTACAAGGAAAGATGGTGGTAAAGGTCAGGGTTCGTTGGGAGAGAGACGGGATCCAGGAGGAGACCTGGGAACCCGAGGATGAGATGAGGTCAGACTACCCAGAGCTCTTTCAGGATGGAAACGGACAGTCGAGTCGGAATCAGAATTCGGGGACGAATTCCATGTTAGTGGGGGAGAATTGTAACGGCCCATTTCTCGGGCCCAAGCCCGTTTCATTTTCCCAAGGCCCATTAGATGGATTTCTGTATCGCGTCGCATTGTGTGAGGGTTTGGGGTGAGGGCAATCCGTAATCGATCTGTTGCCCTGCACCTTTAGATCGATAATCGTCCTCCGGGCGGTGAGATTGGGCACTATCCCATAATTGACCTCGTTGGAGGATGAGATTGGGCACTGGCCCGTGGTTACCTCGAGGGTGAGGGTGTGATTGGGGCACTATCCCATACTAGGACATTGGTTGTTGGTTGAGCACTGTAGGTGCTGTGTTTGTTCATATTTGGTTCCGTACTGTTTTGTGATTAGTTTCTTAGACCGGAGTCAGTGACATGCGGATTAACACCTTATACCTCACTGAGCGACTCCCCTGTTGCTCACCCCCTTCTTTTCCCTCTTTCAGGTGAGTCAGCCGAGTAGTTCGTACTTGACGTGTCGGGGTGTTGTTTTGGGATTGATTCTCGTTTTCCGCATTTTAATCGTGATTTTAATAAAACAATTGTGTTATGGATTTATGTTGGATTTATTGTTGTTTAACGGATTTATCAGATTGGTATTTAATAAAAGTGAACGTTTTTTTTATTGGAGTTATTTTTGGTAACATGCCGTTCCCGAGGAAGGGTGAGACGGATGTTACACGTGGCACGCCGTTCCCGAGAGAGGGTGAGACGGGTGTTACATTCATAGTGTTAATTAAATCGACTTCACAATCGTACTAAAAATCATATAGGTATTCCATACCATTGTGATATAAGGTCTACAGTTTTATAAATTATCAGTCACAAAAACGATACAAAAAGTTTTCTACCAAAATAAGTATTATTTTCAGTTTTTTTTTAATCGTTTTCTTTTGTTGCTATTTTGTACCTTTTTTTAGCTATTCTAGTACCATTTATCATTTTTTCTACCCGCTAAAAACTTTGTACCGCTTTATGTCACAAATTGGACCCATAATATGTTAATTCTTTTAAAATTTCAGAAATAAACAATTTTTAACTTTATAGTTTAGTTATTATGGTTCAAAATTTATTATTTTGAGTTAGGGTTGATGACTCTATGTTATGGTTAAGATTTTAGAATTTAGTTTTTAAAAGGTTAAGATTTAGAATTTAGAATTTCATGTTTATTTTAGATCATTTTGTTAATTTTAAAATATTCAATTTGTCACGTAAATGATCTTCCTGATTAAAATGACACCATAGTTGCCACTTAAGCAGTTAGTTCGGCCAGGACTAGGCTTGCGCAAAATAACCAGAACCGAAAAAACGAATCGAACCGACTCAAAAAAATAGAACCGAAACCGAACTAAAACCGAAAAAATGCTCGGACGGAATCTAAATTTATATATTTGAAAAACCGAAACCGAACTTAACCGAACCAAAAATCAAGTGGGTACCCAAAATACCCGAAATATAATTATATGTCCATAATATTAATTATATTTAGACATATATAATCTAATTATCCAAAATTACAATTATAAGCTCGAAAAGTTAATTTTAGACCAAAATAAACACAATACTTAAAATAACAAAATATCATAAAGTTTTTAGTTATATTTATCAAAATTTAACCAAATTTTATTTAATTTAACAATTTTTTTCTTTTTCAAAATATGCAGAACTAGTCGATTGTATATTCGTTTTCGAAGTCTTCGCCTCCGGCCCCGTATTAGATCTCCGATCTCTCAGAGTCCATAGTTTCATTATAAAAAATAAGTAACTTCATGGTTTATCACTTTGTTCGATGTCGCTTATTGAATTATGTTTCTCTATCGTTTGATTTGTTTATTTAATTATCTCTACATGAGATTTTGTTGTTATCGCTAGAACGTTATTATGCTTTATTGGTTTAAAATCGAGATATTATATTTTCTTGTTTCATAAGTAGAAAAGCACCCAAGTCCATGTTTGATTTCTTTTTTATAGGCATGCTTTATTAACTAAGATATGCTTTTGTTATTGTTTAATCGTACATGTTTGACTCATACATCTTCAGTTTCTCTGTCACATATTAATAGTTTATTATTTGTTTAAATCATCTCAATGAAACTATTTTATGGATCATGCTTTAAAGGTTTAGGCATTGTGAAGAGGAATCTGTCGTTAGAATATATAATTGTTCATACTTTAATTATTTGATATAGTTATGGTTTCATGTGGTTAAACGTTTCTTATTGTTTTGAAGCAAAAGATTTAACAAGAAGAAGAAGACTGAGCAAATAATTAGATGTTGTGTTCAATCTACAATTACTCATCCGATCATCCCTATCGAAATAATTATTTTTCATGATTCAATATGTAACATCCGTCCCGCCATATAGGTCAAGACAACGTGTTATTCATTCGATCTCGCTAAATCGTTTTCTTTAAACTTCACTCACGAACAAAAACCTTGCACAATAGCTCATGAAGCATACTAACCTGAGGTAAAGGGGGAAAAATGGGTGAGTAAAGAATACTTAGTGAGGGGAATCAACTCTGTCCACTGGACATATAGTAAACACGTTCCAAACATAATCAACAACCATTACTTAGCCTAGATTCAGAACGTCTAACAATCAATAAACAAAACAATCATCTCAGTGACAACAATTAACTTTCATCTCATTTCATTATTAATTTCTCAGTTCATTTGATTCTATAACGTACGTGCAATCATACATTTTATTATCATATGAATGTAACACACAAGGACTTATTATATCCCTGGGCCCAGCCATTCTATGATGGACAACCACCCGTTATACGACCTATTTCAGCCTAGGTACTGCCACTATCTTGTGGTCAGCTACCAATATTCCTGGAAGACCACAACCCATAGTTCGATCCTTTCCGTACCGGCTCGCCAGCCATTTATGAGCTATAATGAACCCGTCAATTCACTGTAGACCAACAATCTTGGAAGACCACGACACATAGCTCGATCCTTCCCATACCGGCTCGTCAGCCATTTATGAGCTACAATAAACCCGTCAATTCACTGTAGACCAACATCCTTACATTTCTCATAGATATTATATACATACTCATTTTCATATCTTAACATAATTTACCATACAATATCACATGACATCAAATCACGCATTCCACATATTATGTTACTAACAACCTAACTTTATCATGCACAAACAAATTCACATAAATCAACAAAGACAATTCTCGAGTCTATACTCAGCAACTATCGAAGAGTATATAAGGAAAGAGGTTACTGCATATCCACAAATACCACCCTCACTTTAGCTACTTGAAGATGGAGAACAACTCACTTCTCTTAATTTGATTAGACAATTACTAACTTGCCTTCAACCGCATATTATTGAATTCCACCTTGGTTCTCCATCAACCAAGATCTGACTCAATGAGTCACTAAGGGGCTCCTGCGAAGCTTTAGCTCAGCCCAACCTCGTTTCCCAATCAAACAATAAAAACTCATTACAATTTACTCTATACAAAACTATCTCGGAAACATACGCATAAGTCAACTACTAACCATTGGAAACGTAATCCCACCGTTGGATCTTTAGCCAGCAGTATTATGAAGCTCGCCACCAAATTTCGTCCCGATCAGAATAGTTTCGAACCTCCAAACGTTGCTCTAAATAAGCCATCTCGGTGCTGTTTTCTAGGGTTTCTGGATCACCAGTTTCAACTGTTTCTTGTGCAGGAAGAAACGTGAATAACTCCCTAAGCTCAACTCCGATTGAAACACTGTCAGTTGCTATGGACTCTTGGATTGGTGGTGGTAACGCCGGTATATTTATCTTGCCATACCGACGTTAGATCCAGCTCCAGCTAGCCTTCACCTCCTTCAATCTGCTCCGGCTTTGCTCCTCCACCACCATCGAGGTGTGCCACAACCACGACATGACTAATCAGACCCATCACTGGTTTCCACCACCTCTGCAACGTCTCGTTCTCTCTCAGCTCACCTCACGACTCTCTATCTCATCACCATGAACCCTCTTTCTTTTCGTGGCTCATCTCTCTCTCTTTCTTTATCTTCTCCCCACATCGCTACATTAAGGCAAAATGGTGGTGGCTGTCTTCGAGTTCCCTTGCGGCTTCCCGAAGAGGGATATACATACGCTTATATATATACATGACGCAAAACACAACAACCCTTGTCGTTTAGTACTTTGCTTCACTTGGGCCAAAATGGACTTGGATATTTTCACGACAAAATAAAAATAGGGTGGTCTCCAAATGATGGGCTGAAATTTATAATGGCCCACATATTAGAATTGGGATGTTACACAATATATTTATGCTTAAATGATTGGAATCTTATACCTTTGTTTTATAATAGATCGACACGTATAATAGAGAAACACATGCTCGTTAAATGGATCTTACTCTCGTTATTTTATTGCTTCATATTATATTGCTTTATGCCATACACAATTAATTTTATGGTTTGGTGCAGTTAATTCTCAAACCAAAAGCCTGATTGTTACAGTATTATTTATTGTGTTATCGAATCATACAACCGGTCTGATCAATGATTATTATTTTATTATTTTTGTTTGATTGTTCTGTTTTGTCCATCGTTGATTTTAAATTGGTTTAGTAAATAGATGATTCTGAATTAAGAATTACGATGCTTAGTGCTTCTTTCTACTTTTTCATATGATTCTTCATAATAATAGTCACTTGCTTTATATTAAATTATTCGTTTTATGATTATTGGTGTCAATCGTTGCTTTGGTTTAACGTGGTTTAGATTAAGAATCTCTGTGTGTACACTATATGTATACAGAGACATATGTGCAAGTATATAATATAGAAATAAATATAAACGTATATGTAGAATAATTATTGGGTACAATTGATTTAAATAAACCATGAAGTTTTGTATTAAATCGTAGTCGATAATTGACTAAATATTTATTAATTTTTTGAAGCGAAAGATTTAATATAGAAGACTGAGTAACCATCATTGGTTAAAGATGTTTATGTTTTTGATCTTCGACAACGTCTCCATCGAGATAAGTACTATCGTCATGTTTTATCGATTACCAAACTAATAAGCACCATATACTTTCGTGAATATTTTATGAAAATCTATATTTTTTGATGATTGATAGAAATTTTATGATGACGAATTTGATACATATTATCATTTGACGTTATCCGAAAATTGATTGATTAATTAAAAAAATTAGTTTAATGACATGATAATTTAGAGCTAGTGAATGGTGATGATTGATTGGATTATTTTATTTATAGAATATGTTGTTTAATCATATTTTATTAGCATTACCTTCATGAATATATTAAATCTGAGTATTTGACTGTAAAAGATCCACAAGTTTTTTGGAACATTCTAAAGAAAAAGTATATAACTAGAAGTTTATAAGCTAATACAAGTCAACTATATTCAGAATTACTTCCAAATTGATATAATACAGAAAAATATCATTGATGTAAATATATTATACACACTCTACTTTTCACAAAAAACAAAATATTGTCATGTAGCATAATATTGTGAAAATATATTTTAAAGGTATTCTGATTTTGTTATTTTGTGACTGAGTCAAATAATGAGATATTAATGAATAATCATGAATCACGTCCAATTGATTTTGCTCTATTCCCTGAAATGAATATGAAATTATGTTATGAAAGAAAAGAACTACATCAATTAAACTAGCCGAGAAAGTTGCTATAAAAGTGGTCGTGAATGTGGATATGATATATATAATGTCGCGTTCAAAGTCGAGTAGTTTTTTCAAGAAATCATATTTTCACCATAAGTGAGAAAATAAAGATTGTAACGAACAAGAGATACTTATCTCATATATATGAGGATGAAAGAAACTAGTGTGAGTACTAGGGTTGGGCAAAAAATCTGCACCACCTGAAACCCGACCCCACCCGAAGTAGGTGGTTCGGTTCGGGTACGGGTATAGCAAAATACCTGAACAAGTTTTGATTATAGGAAAATCGGATATCCGATCGGGTTCGGGTATTATCCGATATCCGAAATGAATACGAACTACCTGATAGTATATAAGCTTATGTATAAACCCATTAGCCCTAATTCCTCTTTCTTTCCTTTGGCAACTCGTTACAACCGGTTCGACTTCCAGTTTCCAAAATCGAAGCCCATTTAATCTTCAATTATCAAACTGGAAACCCTAAACCGCTATTTGGCATCGTCTCCTCCGTCTGAGAATTCACAGAGGCAATCTCAGGTGAGTCATCGACTTTCGGTTTTTGTTTTCTCTTATGCTTTAGAGTTCTGAATTTGTTTTAGAGTTCGTTTGAATTCGTTTATAGTCAATGAAGCTTCTCGTTTTTCAAATTCATGTTTTTGCAGAAGAAGAATTCTAGAGTTGTGATTATTAAATTTGTTTCCAGTTTTTCAAACTAAAGTTCCTGAATTTTCTCTAGAGTTCGTTTGAATTTGTTTCCATAGTAAGGAAAGATTTTTTTTCTATACTCGTATTTTACTTCCATTTAGATTTAAGCATCTGATATAGAAGAAAAATTGATGATCTTGTTCTTGTATTCTGATTTTGCATCATGTTTTATTTAGCGATAGTACTCTCTTTAGTCTAAAGTTTGAACTTCTTGGTTTCAAATGATCTAACCTTGGGTTCTGATTTAGCATCATGTTTTATTTAGAATTTGAATTAGAAGTAAGAAATGAAATTTCGTCTAGTTTTTGATGGGTTATTGCATTTGTGTTATCTATTGATATTTTTTCAAGTATTATATATGTAGTACAAGTTGTAAACATGGCATTATGACAATTTGTACTAGCTGAAACGTTGATGGTAAGATCATTTTACTAAATTGTTTCTTTTACTATTTGCAGATCGATTCATCATCATCTCCACATCAAGATAATAGAAATATAAATGCACATGAGATTGGCGACGAAGAATAAGAGTTTCTAACTCCATATTCAAATCAAAGGGGCAAAAGGAAACAAACTCCTGGAAGTGGAGCTACAGCTAAGGAAAATAATACTAAGACCAAGAGAATACTTTCCACAAAGTCAGATGTATGGGTTTACTTCACAAGAATGGAGAACAACCGTGATAAATGTATCTGCAGCTATTGCAAAAGGATTTCACATGTCCAACAAAGTCAGGGACTACAAACTTGCGAAATCATCTTCAAGTCTGTAAGATATTCAAGGCATGGCAAGATGGTCAAGATCCTACTCAGAATGCAAAAGTGACAGAGAGTGTTTTCAAAGAAGCAACAAAATGAGATGCTTGTGATAGGGGAGTTGCCATTGTTTTTTGTTAAATGTATGGTATTTAGACACTTCTGCAACAAGGTTAACCTGTACAAACCACACTCAAGAAAGACATCAACAAGAGACATTGTCCAGATGTTTATTGAGAGGAAGGCGGCTCTTAGGCAATGGTTCTTACCTAACAAGAAAAGAGTCTCACTCACAACTGATATTTGGGTTTCTCAGATTACAGGTAATGTTTATTCTGATCATCACAGTCTTTAATTTATCAATTTCACACTTTGATATTACGATATTCTACTTAATGTTACTTTCTATTCACATGTGCAAGTTATATGGTTATAACAGCACATTATGTTGATGCATATTGGCGGTTAAATAACCTGATCATAGAGTTCAAGTATGTTATTGAGTGGGGAATAGAAAAGGTCTTCTACGTGACTGTGGATAATGCAATAGCTAATAGCAATGTTGTGAGCAAGTTTGAATCTAGTTTCTCCTTGATATCTGATGATTCTTTAGTGTTGAAAAGAGAATTTATGCATATGAGATGCGCTATCACATCATTAATTTGATTGTGAGGGATGGATTGGCTGAAGTAGATGATATTGTGACTGCAATCTGTAATGCAATCTCCTATGTTAGATCAGGAACAAAGAGGCGAACTGCATTTGAACATCTGGTGCCATTAGATGTCAAAAATAGGTGTAATTCTACTTATTTAATGTTGACAAGGGCAATAAAGTACAAGGCAGCTTTCGATAAAATGGAGTTAGAAGGCAAACTATACAATGACCATTTCTTTGAGTTTGATAATGGGAGAAAAAGGACTGGCCCTCCTTCAATGACTGATTGGCGTGATGTTGAAAGGTTATATTGATTCTTATCATTTTCTACAACTCCACATTGGTAGTTTCAGCTTCTACTACTCTAAATGCACACAAATGTTATGGTGAGATAGTCGACATAGCATCAAATCTTCAGATGATTTGTAGCAACTATGATAATGAGATAAAGGTAAAAGCTAAGCAGATGTATAAAGAAATTGAAATGTATTGGGATGGCTTGAAGAACATCAACAAGATGTTGGTAGTAGCTAGTGTGTTTGATCCTAGGAAGAAGATGCAGTTTTCAAAAATATTTTTCGAGGAGTTGTATGGGGAAGGTTCTACAGAGGCTAAGAAGTTGTATGAGTCAGTTAATAATCTGTTGCAAGATATGTTCAAAGAGTATAGTGAAAGATATGGTAAAAATGCTGAACTGCAACAGTCTCAGTCTCGGTCTACTCAGTCATCTCACTCTAATCAAGAGTAGCAAATAGACATAATGGATTTTGTTGATGATGATCAGCTTGGTTACCATAGCCATAGGATTGAGAGAAGGTACAATACCTTGCTTAAAGAGGTAGGAGTTAGAGACACAAATAAGTTGGATTCATATCTGAAAAAAAAAGTTGAGAATCCTGAATTGATGATGGGAATTGAGTATGATGTACTCTCTTGGTGGAAAATCAACAGTGGCAAGTATCCTATTTTGTCAGAATAGCTCGGGACTTATTTGCAATGCAAGGTTCCTCTGTTGCTTCTGAAAGTGTTTTTAGCACGAGTGGAAGGATAATAGATCCTTATAGGAGTTGTCTAACTCACTATATGGTTGAAGTTTTGATGTGTATAGAGCAGTGGATGAAACAAGACATCAAATTTGAAGCAAATGTGCTTACAAATGCACAAATACTTGCTGAAGTTGAATTTGAAGACAAACTTGAGAAAGGTACATTTTCTGTCTATCTACATGATGTTAATTCATTTGGTTATAATTTAACAATCTGTTTATGTTTGTATTTCTCCTCTTCAGAGTATGAATTTGAAGCCCCAGTAGAAAGACATTAAGACAACCTGCTACACTAAGGTAGGTAAGGTAACTTGGTTGACTTTTCTATGATTTCATATGAGTCACATTTTTTTAATGTTTCGATTGTTGTATTTGTATAATGTCACGTGAAGTCAAGTAATAGTGGAAGACCGAAGACGTTTGGGAATCATAATGAAGTTGGTTCTCTTCTCTATGTCCTTAGCTTTATCTTTTATGAACGTATATTCTCTCTTTAACATTTTGTTCCTAATTTACTCTCTTATTTTTGTATCAATCTATTTGGTTTAAACTTTATTATCATTGAAGACATGAATGTTTAAAATCGAGTACTTAGGATTATAGACATTGAATCAATTTGTGTATTTGGTATAGTGTTAATATAAAATCGAGTACATCGGATTAAGTTGAGTGTTTTTTGTAACTTCGGATAAAATACCCGAAACTACCGGGTATCCGTGCGGGTTTTTCGGATTTTGGGTGTGACCGAAAATGACCAAACCCGAAAATAACTGTTCCAAACCCAAGCCAGAGCTATAAAATACCCGAACGGGTCCTATACCCATAAACTCGAATATCCGAAAAACTGAAATACTTGAACCAAACCCGAACGCCCAGCCCTAGTGAGTACAATATTAAGTAGTAGAAAGATTATTGAAGGCTCTCGAAGAGTATATAATATTGTCTATGGGAACGGAATCTGAAATCATTGATGTGTTATAATAGTCTCTCAAGTCTCAAAGTTAAAACAATCTAAGATATATGATTTAAGTTGAGAATGTCATTGATTCTAATGAGATTTAAGATGGATAGACATGAATTGTCATTATCTCGAGGGAGAGAATTAAAGAATCTCACATCCAGAGATGGTGGAACATTCAGAACATTATGTTTATAATCAAAATAAGATTAATGAATCACTTTATAGAAAAAATCTTGAAGATTTTAAGACTTATCATGCTGAGAAAATAAGCAAAGAAAATGTTGAGAACTCTCAGATCATAAGTATTACCTAAGGCAATAAAAGTACTTTAGAGAAAGTTATGCATTCTATATTGGATTGTACTACACAAATTTTAGTATAATGAATTATAATAAACCATAAGTTTATTGAAAATCTCACTGTTTGGCATGACCGGTTAAGTTATTCCAGTTCAATAGTGATGCGAAAGAACAATCAGAAATGTATGTGGACATTCATTAGAGAATGGAAAATTTTTTCCTAATGATTTCTAATGTGTTGTTGCTTTATAAAGCAAACCGATTATATGCCTTTCACCGATCCCAATAATTAATTTCAATTTTTGGTATGTATGCAAAGAGATGTTGTGGACTGATCATCCACCATATATTCTTATTATCGACATGCAACCTGAAGTTTGCAAAGGTATTTGGTTAATTAATAATAGTGGTGAAACCATGTCTCAAGTAAATGATTATTATATGTCCATTAATTCACATCATGCCAACAAATAATAGTAAATTCTCTCCATTACAATTGGTTTGGATCAGAAACCAGATATTTCCCATCTAAATGGCTAGATATTTCCCATCGACCATAGTGATACACAATAGGATTTGAAATAATGTTAGAAATATGTTGGATATGGATCTTTCTTGATGATTGAATATCTTGAACCATCAACAAAGAATTTATTTAAGGCTCGAGATGTAAACTGTTATTTAAGTGAGTCAGTCTTTCCAACATTAGGAAAGAAAATAATCAGCTGGAAAAAATATATTAGAATAAATTATCTTTATTCTCGTACAAAAGAATATGCACTCTAAGTTTAAAAGATAATTCATTTGCAGAATTTGGCAAAAATTAGATGCCAGAAGCATTTACTAATCTAAATGGATTGATAAAGTCATATACTAACTGAAAATGCTCCAATTGAAATGATGCCCTAGAAGGACAATATCAACTGCTAATGAGTCTAAAGATTGTCGTATGAAGCGTGATAGACCTATTGGTCCAAAAATAATAATCCTCGAAAAGAAAAAAATAAAATAAAAGAAAATGAGCATATTTTAAAAATTATAAGACTGAAAAAATAAATAATTATATATGAAAGATCTCTAGAATAGACATTAAGAATCTCTAAAAGATACATTAGATATTTCCAAAAGAAACCGTAGACATGATAAAGAAAAGAAATTCAGGTCTCATAATGATAATGACAAGAAATTTCAATTAGTTGTATCATGTCTTGAATAAAAAGGAACTAAAAGCATATTGACGTCGTAAATAGTTTGCATGCAGTGAAGCAGTTGATGATGATGTTATAGATAAAAACTGAGGATCATAAACCGCGGTTAATAGAAAAAGATTTGTTGAAAAGTGTACACTGAAAGATGATTGGCGAACGTTTTACAGAACCGAATTCTATAAAAATTCTGTTGGAATTTTTATTATACCCGAATATTGCACGGATCTGATTATAACAAAAATCTGCATGGATCTGGATATGGTCGACTTTGTATAGATCATATAATTTCATGAATTGTTTTGGTATTATAAATTGAAAATCTAGCGAAAGAGATGTTATCAGAATCCTTGCAGGATTTTACAGAAAAAATACTCTAAAAGTATCATATAAGGAAGGAAAGCCAAATGAGGTATCATATAAGGAACGAAAGCCAAATGAGGTATCATATAAGGAAGGAAAGCCAAATGAGTAAGTTTTATAAGGAGAGGATGAATAACTCTTATGTACAAGATGAATGTTTAGAAAATTATATGTAAAGAAATAATCTTCTATGTGAAACGGGATGTATGGATCGGAAATTCACTGACCCGAGATAAGAGTTTGCTTACTAAGGTTCTAATTATTATAATTTCCAAAATAATGATATATATAATCAGAATGCACATCCTGAAGATGATACTTGCAGAGGGAGAAATATGATTATGTGCGTGGTTGTACTCTTTTTTCCTTATCATGGTTTTTTTTCTCATTGGATTTTTTCATGAAAGGTTTTTAACGAGACAACAAAGAACGCGCGAATGTAGACACTTAAAGGGAAATATTGTGATTCCAATGATGAAAAACTATCATTTTTCAAAGTCTTTAACATACATTGATGAGATTATGAGAAATAAAAATAATGATCAAGATGAGTCACCTACGAGACCAATAAACTATAGAAGAATGGTGATGTACGTGTCTAACAAATTTTTTCAAGTGAAGATTTGGTGAACCTATTTACCAATGCGTTTCCAACAACTACTTTCAAGAAGTTACTTTATCGTATTGGATCTAGTCATCTCGAAGATTTCAAGTGATGTATTCATGAAGAAGAGTAGAAGCGCGCTGCACTATTTTTCCCTTAACTATGATTTTTTTCACAGGATTTTCCTGATAAGATTTTTAATGAGCCATCATCTCACTTACGCATTTGAGACCATAAGAATATAAATAATATCCATTCTTATATAGATATTCATTATAAGCCTATAAGTAAGTTTTATTACTTAACGTCAAATATAAATCCTAATATTGTATTCTTATATATATGTTTTATATTATGGAATATATACATAATAGTGAGAACAATTCTCGAAACCTAACGTAATCGAAGTCATTGAGCCAAACAAATTCAACTGTTTTGAATGATTCCATTTAATTTTATTCAAGTAGTTAAATGAGATTGCATACGATGAGAGTCTTTATACATCTTTTTTTATTCGTATTGGCGAAAATAATATAACCTAATAAAGGAAAACAAAATAAAACAAAAACCTTATTATTTGTAAAAAAAAAAAAAAAAGCAAAAGGGTAGTCCATAAGATATGGACTACAACAAAATTGCATTACTAAAGAACCCAAGAAGAATTGAAAAAAAAAAACCGTAATTAAGATTACCAAACAAAAGCTAGATCTTAACGTGGCAAGTACAACGAATAAGAGGTACGAAGAAGGGATCGGTGAAGTAGCCAAGAATCACATCGGTGCATTCATGTCTCATGTTGACAATAAGGTTGCAGCAATAGTCACTAACACGAAACCTCCCTGTGTAGTAGCTTACTTCCATCTGTTGCTTACATATTGCCGACGGCCCGAAATCGCTTATGCAGCTGATGAAATGACCCCACGGATTCTGATAACCATGCGCTGGAGTTGTTGGCTCCGGAGTGGACACAGGTTGTGGCGGTGGTGGAGACTTCTTGGGAGTTGGACGCAGTGGTGATGGTTTAGGAGGTGGCGGTGAAATTTTAGGAGTTGGTGGAGGCGTTGATGGTTTTGGAGTTGGCGGAGATGGTTTCCGACGTGGAGGAGATGGTTTAGGTGGCGGCTGAAATGGTTTGGGAGGTGGCGGGGACTTCTTAGGAGTTGGTGGAGGCGCTGATGGTTTTGGAGGAGACGGTGATGGTTTTGGAGGCGGCGGAGACTTTTTGGGAGTTGGTGGCGGTGAAGATGGTTTAGGAGGAGATGGTGATGGTTTAGGAGATGGCGGAGACTTTCTAGGAGTTGGTGGAGGCGTTGATGGTTTAGGAGGCGGCGGAGACGTTTTAGGAGTTCGTGGCGGTGGTGATGCTTTAGGCGGTGGTGGAGACTTCTTTGGAGTTAGAGGCGAAGGAGGCCTAATCGATGGAGTTGGTGGAGGTGCAGGGTAGGAGATAGAGACGGCGGCTCCAGATCCGTTGTTATATGTACACTTCCAGACTTTGGAATCTTCGAAACTCAATTTATCACCAAAGTAATGGTTGTGGGCGGTATTCATCAGCATGTCCTCATTGGAGACTTCCGAAGGTTTTGGCCATCCTCCGATTGTTGTGGTCGGTGAAATAATGAGACAGAGGAGAGGTACGAGGACGATGAGGCTCTTCATTGTTGAGTGTATATGAATGCAATTTTATGGAAATGGAAGTAGTTATATAGATGAGTTTTAGATTAACCTATTTTTTTCTCTTTTGTTATTTGTTTTGATTTTATGTATTAGGAAGTAAACATGCATGACCTTTATTTATGGATAATAATACGGGCATATAGAATTTTACGATATATTTTAGGGGCATCTTATCAGATACCTAACTGAATCCTCATCGTATTATATTTTTTCGGGTGTCTTTTGAAATTGTCAATTGCCTTTAAGATATGTTGCAGATTTCACCAGATCAACAGAAATCTGGTTGAAGAAAAGAAAAAAAAAAACCAATCTAAAGTTGAGAGAAAAAAAAAAGTGAATATACTGTCTAGGGGAATATGCTACCCTCAATTGATCATTGAAGAAATAGATTTTGCAAATTTGTAAAATTTATTGTTAGTATCAAAATTAAGAGGTTATTGAACATAATCCTTATCTAATAATTCACAAGTCATTTCACGGTTAACTGCAACTCTGTCTATATGACATCTGTCATAATTTCAAATTTTTATCTTTCACTTTTTTAAACAAATAAAATTTACTTTTAAATGGAAAAAAAATTCTTTTTTACAACTGTTACACGTCCCTTCCCCCACGATGTCAATATCTCCACTTCTCTATTCTTCAACAATGGAACAGTAACATGACTTCATACAAAAAGCTTTCAGATCTCTTCCTTTTCTGATTCCTGTTTTCTCCAGCTTTTATCAGGTAACAAAATTAAAGTTCTTACATGTTCTGATTGTAGGGTTTCATCAATCGCATGTCTTTTCTTATTGCAGTGTTCTCTATTTCAAAATCTTTTAATTTACAAATTCTGTGTTCGAATTTCTTAATTCTGGTTTAGTTTGTTGATCACTGTTTTTAATGCCCATCCAATTTTTTATTTCACAATTTTTTCTCAGTTTTCATAATTATGCATTTTACATTTGGATTTGGATTTGAACTGCAATAGTTACGATCTAAAATTATTAAATGTTATAAAAAACACAAATCATATAAAGACCGTGCAAAAAACGGGACAAAGGACTAGTAATAATATAATTTATGGGTTCGGTCTCATGGCACAAATCGTTTTTAAATAGAGACCTATAAATTAGTAGGCCCAAAGTATTTGTATTGTTGTTGGTTGGGCCCGTTGTTGGTTATTTACAAGGGTTTGACGTGGGAGCTTGATTTTGAGGGGGAAAAAAAAAAGAATAGATGAGATGGAAAATAAAGAATGATAATACAAAGGTATGGCAAAAAAAAGTGAAGAAACTCTAGTATTGAATTTATACTACCTCCTCTTGTGTTTGGAAAAAAGAAAAATCAAAATCAAAAGAGGAAAAGAAAAGAAAATAGCTTGATAAGAAGAGAAAAAAAGAGTGCTCTAGGTGTTTAATATGAAACTAGATTGATGATCCGTCTTGCGCCCGGGTGTTATATTTTTAAATTGTTATTTGTTAACGTATATAAATCAATCCAATTATTAATTTTTTATGGTGTTTGTGTATATTGCATGTTGATTGTTAGTATAAAAATTGAGTTATATAATGTAGTTTAATTTTTAATGTTGGTTATTATGTATGTGTTATACGTCTTGATTACTTAGTATAATAACGAAAGTAAACTTAGCTTTAACAACAATGAAAACTATGTCACCTAAATTGATAACCCGTGCTTGCGTTCGGAGGCAATAATTTTTATTGTTTATTTGTTATTAAATTAAATAATTAAATAAAAAGATTTTTGGTGGTGTTAGTTTATAATGAATATTAATTGTTATTAGAGTGATTGAATTAATTAGTGTATATAAATTTTTAATTCAGTATATAAAATTTCATCGGTGATTTATGTCAAATTAAGCGATTTAAGCATGTAGATAACTTTAAGCGTTTTAGATAATTGACATGTGGGGTAAAGTTCTCACATACTTTTTAATTTAATATTAATGTACATTTTGAATTGGTTTTAGTTAGAACTGTCAAGCTCATCAAACCAGTTCCGCTAGGTCCGCCCCGTAGCAGGTTTAAAATTTTTTGACCCGCAAAAAACCTATCCCGCGAAGCCTACCAAGTAAATATTATGTTCGTATCCACCCTGCTTGAGTTTGCGGGACCCATGGGTTTCTGAATAAATCACCTTTTCTAATTTATAAAATATATTTAAAGCTAAAAAATAATTAATATTAATAATAAATAATTTAAAACATAAAATACACATATTCTTTGAGAAAAACTTAAATTTTGATAATTACTTTATATATATATATATATATATATATATAACAAATTATTTTAAGTTTTTAATAGTATTTACTCCCGCAGGGTTTACCCGCAAAAACCAGCAATGTATGGAACCTCATCGCGCAAAATCCGCTTTTGTATAGATTTAATTAGACCCGCACCAGTCCTGCAGGCTTTGGTTCATATTGACAGACCTAGTTTTAGGCTTTTAGGGTTTATTTTATGTTTTAATCTGTGCTTACGCCAGAAAATGATGATTTATAATTTTAAAATTTTATTAATTTTGTAATTATATTGTAAAATCTGGATCGGTATTAATAAATTTATATTGTAAGATCTGCAACGGTGTTAGTGTGTGAATATATGTAACTTTATTCATTTTTTTAGACAGTATAAATAAATAATGTTTATATTTTAAATTGTAAGTGTAAAAACTATAATGTAATGGATATATAAAATAGGGATGATACTATATGTAATCTATTAAAGTGGGTATGATAATTAAAATTTATATATTATTTTATGAACCATGAAATGTGCGATTAAATATGTTATTGTAAGTTTTGTATCCATACATATTATGAAATAAAGCATCAAATTTTAATAATTATATAGATTAAAAGTTCCACTGTAAAATAATTGACACTTTAATATGTCGTAAATGTTTAAATTTTCCAAAATCAAATATTGTTTTCATTATAAATTCAACTTTGTACTAAAAAAATTATAATTATCAGAATCAAATATTTTATTTATTACAAATTCGACTTTGTACTTACAAAATTATAATTATCAGAATCAAATATTTTTATTTAAAATTTGACTTTGTGTTTAAATAATTATAATTATCAGTATACTGAATTATCTATATGTTATTGTGACCACAGAGATAATATAGATGTCCAGAGTCGCCCCGTAAGAACCAACATGTTAACGGGTCAGCCAGCAGGCTATATCGATTGACATTGCTGAATTCGTATTAACATTTTGATAATATTGCTGAATTTGTGATCCTTCTCGAATATTGGTTTAAACGAGGCGTAGACATCTAATGTCGTCTGATAAAAAAAAAACTATGACTTATAAATTTTAAATATTGGCGTAATGATCAATCATCAATTGATTCGTATAGATAATATTCTACTTAATGATCATCATATGATGTGATTTACAGATCATCATTTTTTTAAATAACTTCAACATGATTAATTGAATTAAATACTTTGCCATGATACTGGAGATTTCAACTCAAATCTTACACTTATCGGAACACTTATCCAAATTTTTCCTATTGTATGAAGAAGAGACTACTGCATAGTAGGAGTAACCTTTCTTGGTTGTGAATAGTAGGTCTGAAATTAGCAACATTACCAACTACAATTATGTTGTTCTTGTTTCCTCGGTCATCTCTATCTGTTGATGAAATTGTTGAATGCCTCCAGTCTGATTTTGATTATGTACTTGTAGTAGTATCTGTCACATTGTCAACAATCACCACGGTATATAACAGAAATGCATCTTCAGAAGTTTCCAAACTAAAACACCTTTGCAATCTCTTAAAAGTCACAGTTACAGGCCAATATAGATAAAAGTTGTCTTCTTGTCAAAACATTGTCATCAACAGACGACGGCGTGTCTCTATACGGCTTGGATCTACTGAGAGCGACAGTTGCATTTTCGATTTTGTCCTTTTTTGTTTTATATTTTTTTTTTCAACACTTAAAGACAATGGCATAAACTGTAAATAAACGAAAATGGCTTAAAGGGCTCTGCCAAAATGCTGTCCCTCATTTTCAATTAATATAGTATAGATAAGAATTGTTTAGTATCTTGTGTTCATGTGGTTAGAAAATAGGTTTAGCCGTTTAGGTTTGGGCTTAAAAGAAAAGGAAGAAGGAAACTTACCGTTGAATTAGAATATAGGAATTAAGCTATATGGGTTTGATAGAAAATGGAAGTAAAAGTCTTGTATGTGCAAGTTGTTCCATTTCTTTGTTTTCTTTGTAAAATGTTGTACATTATATACTTAAACCATACAAAGCCGATTGACTCCATTTGCGAACTTTAACTTAAATGTTCAATGAATGTTAAAGAGATCAATGAAATTCATAATTACTATATAGATTCTAGGCCTCGGCAAAATAAACTGATCTGAACGTACCAAATTGAAACTGCACCGAATTGAGAAGAACTGAAAATAAACCAAAATTGAAGTAAGAACCGAATGGATACTAAACTTTAAAACCGAAAGAATCGAAAACGAATCAGTATCGAACCGAGAACCGATAACCGAATGGATATTCGAGATATCCAAAAATATCCAAAAACTAAAAATATCCGAATAACTGAACCCAAAAACCCGAAAATATCAAAATACCAATACCCGAATAACCTAACCGAAAATATTTGAAAATACCCCAAAACCCCGAAAATATCCGAAAGATCCCAAAATACCTGAATTTTTTTGGTTAGAACCGAAACCAAAAGATACCCAAAAATATTTCGGTTCTAGATCGGTTTTCCGTTTAAAGAACCGAACCAAAACTTAAAGGAACCAAACTGAAATCGAACCGAACCGAAATTTTTAAAAAACTGAATAGTTACTAAACTCAAAATCCGAAAGATCCGAAAACCAAAAATACCGAACCGATACCGAACTGATAACCCAACCGAATATCCGAATACCCAGGACTAATAAATTCTATTGGTTTTTTTTTCTTCTTTTCGTATTTTTAAAGTTAGAATTAGTGTTGACAGAAAAACTTAGAAATGAAGTTAAATACATTGAAAACCCATAAAATCATTTACAATACTTGAAAAATATAGTTTATTTCTACAATTGTTTTTTTTTGTTTAATAGCCACCTATTACTCAACGAAGAACATAAAATAAAAATTCCATGAGATGATCACGACAGGAAACTAGGCAGGAAACGATGGAAATAACACTTGAACGGCAAACGTATAAAACTATATATTTATTGGAGGGTCTCGCTTAGTTTTTGGTGTGCTTGATGTGGCACGAGTATCGAAGAAGAGGAACGAAGAATGGGCTCTTGAACAACATGTGAACGTGGCTTTTGCACTTCTTGTCCAATTTTACAACGATCTCACAGCACTCCTTGGCCAGTGCAAAATCTTTCTTTGTCCAGCTCGACAATATCTGTGAAAAGCATTTCTCTGATGTCTTTGATCCATCTTTCGTCAAGCACTTCTCCACTTCAGCCGATTGCGACACAACTTGTGACCGGAGTGGAGGTAGAGGCCGAGGCAGTCCCGGGAGTCTAGGAAGGCCCGGGAGGCTAGGGAGGCTAGGGAGGCCCGGGAGGTTAGGGAGGCCTGGAATGTTAGGAAGCCCCGGGATATTTGGTAGTTGTGGGATACTAGGAATCCTCGGAATGTTAGGAAGCCCTGGGATATTTGGTAGTTGTGGGATACTAGGAATCCTTGGAATGTTTGGTACTTGCGGGATGTTGGGAAGTCCTGGAATGATGGGAATTCCCAGGATGTTAGGAAACCCCGGTAGCAATCCCGGAGGCGATAGAGGTGCGTTAGACTCTGATACGGAAGAGCTCGCCCAACTAACCTTGGAGTCTCCAAGATGGCTAGAGCCTTTGTGATGGTGGTGGCCGGTCGCTAGTTTCAACGGCTTAGGCCATGGTTCCTTTTGTAAACCAACGGTTGAAATCGGTAGCGAGAGGAAGCATAGCATAGTTACAAGGAGTGTTGTAGTTAAAATGAAGCTCCTCATGATTAGAGAAAAATCAAAAGATAAGTGAGAGTAAATGAACTACTTTGTGCACGGATACAAATTTGTGAGACAGTACTACTTTATATAGGTGTTTTCACCTATTATTCTTTAATTTAGACAAAGTTATATAGATATACGAGCATAGCCATTATATTTTTTTCCCTAATCACGTCGTTTACATTTCACTAAATATCAGGTCACGGAATTAATGTGATATGTTAAGATGCCAATATGTAAGAAAACTTTTTTTTGACATCGACCGATGTTAAGATATGCATACCTTATTTTAGTCAAGGAACATGTATATACTCGTTCAATAACAATGGTTCAAGATGAATATATTTACATTAGGACTTCTCTGTTACATATTACTAGAGAGTTAAAATTGCCCAAAAAATAGGGCAAAATAGTAAACATATGTCCTATTTATTCATGTGTGATTTACATAAATACTGTGATATCATGTGTGCAAGTGAAACCCGTACATAGATAAACTGGATGATAAATCAAGTCAGTTTTTAGGAGAGTTTCAACAAGGGTTCAAACTCAACGATGAAAGAAGGACGACGAATTAAGATTTTGTTTGTGTTTTAGCTGCATCTTGAGAAAGTTGTTTACGTACTTTTATAAAAGGATCAAACCATTCGTAGTTCATATTAGAAAGGGTTTTCTAGGTTTCTGTATGAGTTTTTCCATGATATATTCATTCTTTTCTTCAAATGGGTGTTTTCCTATTTACACTACAAGAAAACCTGCATTTTGTGACAACCATTTGTGACATTTTTTTTAGTCACAAATTTTAGCGACACTTTCGTGACTATTGTGTGACGTATTTACGACTCCAACAAAAGGAGTCGCAAAATCGTCGCTACTATACGACTGTTAAACATTGTAGTCAATTCGTCGCATATTAGCGACTAATTTCCGACTTTTTTACGAGGTAATACATTCAGTCGCAAAACAGTGGCAATTTAAGACGAAAAAGAGACTCCTTTTTTAGTCATAAAGCTGAGTCGCAAAGTAGTCTCAAATTTGTGACTGTTTTGCAACTTACATTTGCAAGCACATTGTAGTAGCAAAATAGTCGGTAGAAGTAGTTAGTAGAACGTTGAAAATATGGGAGGTAGGTGTACTGAACATTTACGACCATTTAATTGCAGTCACGAAAGAGTCACAAATAAGTCACAAATATGTCACAAAATTTTTCTATATATACCAACTGCTCTCCCACCGCTTGAGGTTTCCGAAATCCATTTACCTTGCTTCAAAAAAAATTTCCAGCGAGTAAAAAAAAAAAAAAAACGTGAAAGAAAAATAGAAGAAGAAAACAATGTGGAATTCACGAGAGTGGATGTATAATAGGATCGATCCTGACACTAATCATATCTCCACAGAATATTTGGCGGGAGTGGAGCAGTTCTTGAGTTTTGCAAGTAGTCAGGCTATTGCACAGAGTAGTGGAGGTAGGTTTTACTGTCCTTGTGTTAAGTGTAAGAATTCGAAGCTGTTACAAGCAATGACAATTTCAAATCATTTGCATAGTAGAGGATTTATGCCTGAATATTATGTATGGTCTGAGCATGGTGAAGATTATGATATGGTTGGAGTAGGATCGAGTACCCATTATGCTAATGTAGATTATACTAGCGGTTCTCAGCCAATAGTTGATGGAGGAAATGTATATGTTGGGATGGTGAATGATGCATTTCATGGTTATGTACCATTTAACGAGCATCAACATGAACATGATCAAAGTGGATATGATCGTGTTTATGAAGAACCTACCCAAGAGGCAAAACGGTTTTATGACAAGTTAGGTGCTGCAAGTACTCCACTTTATGACGGATGTCAGGATGGTCAATCAAAATTATCGTTGGCTGCTCGATTCATGAACATAAAGGTAGATCATAATTTGTCTGAAACCTGCATGGACTCATGGGCTGAACTATTTACGGAGTATTTACCAGAGGGTAATCAGGCAACCGGTTCATACTACGAGACAGAGACTTTGATGCGAAAGATAGGATTGCCTTACCATACATTTGATGTATGTATAGATAATTGTATGTTATTCTGGAAAGAATATGAGAAGTTGGAGCATTGCAATTTTTGTGGTAAATCAAGGTATAAGGCAAGTGAGGGAAGAACTAGAATACCTTTTAGTCATATGTGGTATTTACCTATTACTGACAGATTGAAGAGAATGTACCAATCAGAGAAGACTGCATCATCGATGAGATGACATGCTGAGCATGATTCAGAAGATGGGGTAATGTATCATCCATCTGATGCGGCTGAGTGGAAGAATTTTCAACAATTGCATCCTAAATTTGCAGAAGAAACACGAAACGTATATCTTGGATTATGTACAGACGGTTTTAATCCATTTGGCATGTCGAAAAATCATTCGTTGTGGCCTGTGATATTGACTCCATACAACCTACCTCCTGGTATGTGCATGAGTAGTGAGTATTTGTTTCTGACAGTTTTGAATTCAGGACCAAATCATCCACGAGCTAGTCTTGATGTTTTCCTCCAACCACTAATCGAGGAGTTAAAGGAGTTATGGTATAACGGAGTTGATGCATATGATGTGTCATTAGATCAAAACTTTAATCTGAAAGCTGTCCTTTTATGGACTATCAGCGATTTTCCGGCATATGGTATGTTGTCAGGATGGACGACTCATGGAAGATTATCGTGTCCCATTTGTATGGATGATACATATGCTTTTCAATTACCGGCTGGTAGGAAGACATGTTGGTTTGACTGTCACAGGAGATTTCTGCCTGTAAATCATCCACTGCGAAAGAATAAAAATTTTTTTTTGAAGGGAAAGCATGCTTTGAAGGACTATCCACCGCCATCTCTAAGTGGAGAAGTTATATATCAGCGTATAAGGCAAGCTCAAGCACCTAAAACATCTGTGTGTGGTGGAAATGGTCATGAAAATAAAGTGGACGGCTATGGAAACTGGCATAATTGGTATAAAGAAAGCATATTTTGGGAGTTACCATACTGGGCAGATCTGATGCTACGACACAATCTTGATGTGATGCATATCGAGAAGAATGTGCACGATAACATCATGTATACTGTTATGAATGCCAAAGACAAATCAAAAGACACAGTGAAGTCAAGATTAGACATTGAAAGATTTTGCTCTCGGAAAGATTTGCATGTTGATGACGGAGGGAGAGCTCCATTTTCTATTTGGAGATTGACTCCAAAAGCGAAAGAATGCCTACTAGAATGGGTTAAACATGAGGTTAAGTTTCCAGACGGTTATGTTGCAGATTTAGCTAGTTGTGCAGACGTCAATGGTGGAAAGTTCTCGGGAATGAAAAGTCATGATTGCCATGTATTTATGGAACGGTTGCTTCCGTTTATCTTTGCAGAACTTCTACCGCGTAATGTGCACCTTGCAGTATCAGGTATATATTAGATAACTATATAATGTTAGTTATTTCTTAATTTTTTATTGTTGATAATATTGGTATAACACTAGATATAATGTTTTAACTTTGTAGGGATTGGAGCATTTTTCTGTGACTTATGTAGTAGATCATTTGATCAACCCCGTCTGGCTCTTCTGAAAGAGAACATTGTCATGATTTTGTGTAACTTGGAAAAAATCTTCCCACCTGTTTTTTTTGATGTGATGGAGCACTTACCAATACACCTACCATACGAAGCACAGCTCGGTGGTCCTGTGCAATACAGGTGGATGTATCCTTTTGAACGGTTTTTTAAACATCTAAAAGGCAAGGCGAAGAACAAAAGATATCCAGCGGGATCAATAGTTCAATCATACATAAATGATGAGATATCCTATTTCTCAGAACATTATTTCGCTTCCCACTTATCTACAGCCAGAAGAAGAAGGTATAACTTCATTTGTAATTAAGTAAATTCAGCATTCGCTTCAATAACTTTTTATGATGGTAAAATAAATATAATTTTCAGGGTAAATCGATATGATGAAGGTGAAGTACCCGTATATCCTATACCGGTACCAGAGATGTTCACTCAAGTGGGTCGTCCAAGTGGAAAATGTAGTGAATTTTGGTTAAGCGAGAAGGAGTACAAATGTGCACATGCATATGTTTTGCGCAATTGTGATTATTTTCGGCCACTTGAGAGGTACTCATGTGCTTCATTAACTTACTTGTTGATTTATTTGTTATTTGGTTTAGTTTGATAGATCTGATATACTTTGGTGAAATCAAAATTATTGGAGGCGCATATTCGATATGGTGATCCAGAACTTTCTGATGACGAGGTCATTTCGAAAAGAGAAGAAGATTTTCCTACATGGATTCGACAATATGTATGTATTTACTATCATATATTAATTATTTTTATTCACACATATATATATGTATAATGAATTCGATTATATACTTGTATAGGTTTCTACAAGTTCAGAAAGTTTTCCTCCTTGGGTCCATGAGCTAGTTGAAGGTCCTGAAAATAAAGTCAAGTCGTGGCCTATGTATTTTACTAGAGGTTATTTGTTTCACACGAAGGCCTATGGGAGCGTTAAAAAAGCAATGAATTATGGTGTATGTGTCAGAGGACAAAATTATTCAGACGCACCTGACGAGGATGATTATTATGGGACCGTAGAAAACATTATTCAGCTCGAGTATCTAGGATTTGTGAATCTAAAGGTAACACTTTTCTTCTGTGAATGGTATGACCCTAGAATTGGCAAAGGCACTCGCATGCGAGATGGAGGCATTGTTGACGTGCTACCATCAAAGAAATATCAAAATTACGAACCATTCATTTTAGGTATTGTTCTGTTTTACCTAAGTATATATATGTAAATATAAATACTTCTTCTTTAAAGCTGACCAAGTTTCAATTATATACACATGCAGGTTCTCAAGCTAACCAAGTTTGTTATCTTTCATACCCAAATACTAAACGACCTCGGCAAATTTGGCACACGGTTCTAAAAATCAATCCAAGGCATGCTGTTCAAGGAAGATTTAGCGACAATAAACTTGTTATATTGCAACAAACAGTTGCTGATGGAATAACGGGTCCAATTGAGGATATCTTAATTGATAGTTTGATAGACACAAATCATCCCGTTGAGACCATAGATTTTAAAATCGAGGACGCTGAACCAGAAGACGAATTTCGATGTAATGAATCATCTTCGGATGATGAAGATGAGGAATCACAATAATTATATGATGTTTAGATTTGAATTTGAATAATGATATTATTTTTTTTTTTTGAAATTTGAATTTGAATAATTCGATTATTATAATCTTGTAATTTTTAATAATCATGTTTCTGTTTTAGAATTTTACTTAGGTAGCCTCTGTTTTTAAGACGTCGCAAAAGAGTCTCAAAAATGTCCCCTAATTTGCGATGAATGAGCGACTACATTTAGAAATACAGGATTTGTTTTTGACTGTCCCATTTCGGTCACAAGATACCCACTAATTTGCGACGAATGAGAGACTAATACCTGATTTTGTGACCTATTTGCAACCTTTTAGTTACTCCTACATTTTGGTTTTCTCAATTTCAAAATTTTACTATTGCGATAATGTTAGGTTTTAAGTTTCTACATATATTTAAACTACTAAATACGCTAAATCTTAATAATATAACATATAAATTCATATTATAAATATATGAGTGTATATTACATATGATGTGTTAAGTGTTACATGTATTATACTTACAATATTTTTCAAAGTTGTAAAATTTCATAATTTGCTTTCTAATATATTTGTTTCCTCTTTAAACATGTTATTAAGAATCTAGAATTTGTATATGAATGATTATAGCTCAAATTTGTATATTTTTGTGGATCAAAATCTAAATAAATTTGTGACTACTGTTATAGCGTCACAATATTGTTACAATTTGCGACAATTTTGCAACTATGTTTATCTTTTTTGTGACTAATTAGCGACTAACAAGAATTGCAACTGATTTGCGACGGATGCAAATTTCAGAAAATTATTTTGGCGTTTTGGTGAATTATTAAGTGGTCATTTTCCCCCCCTAATCTAAATTATTTTTGCGACAAAACCAAGATTGCCTAAAATCCCTAATTCCCTAAAATCCCTAATCTCACCAAACGCTTCTTCTCTCAAATCCCTAATCTCTAAAATCCTTCGTTTATTCTCTCAAATCTTCGCTTCTTCTCATAAATCACCAAACGCTTCTTCTCTAAAATCCCTAATCTCTCACTCTCTCGAATCCTAACTCTCTCGAATCCTAACTCTCTCGAATCCTAACTCTCTCGCCTCCTCACCCTCTCGATTCCTCACTCAATCGAAACCTTCTCTCTCGATTCCGTTTATTTCATACCCATCTCTAAATCTATTTTCCAATGCCGAACAAAGGAAAAGGTGTTCGATGTCGAGGTGGTAGATCTGGCGCCGTTGGTAGATCTGGCGCCGTTGGTAGACCAAAGGTCGTTGGTGCGTCTTCTCACTCCTCCAACCCGTCATCCTCTTACGAGACGGCATCGGTATCTAGGACTCTCCCATCTCAATACCCATCAAATACACAACAACAACACCCACCGGTTCAGCCACAGCAGCAAGCGCCTCCGTACCAGCAACAACAACCGCCGCAACAACAACCATCGTACTAGAATCCCCACCTACAACAGCAACGGTACCCGATTCCCCACCCACAACAGCTACCGAACCATCAATCCCCTCCTCAGAATCCGGAGGATCAACAGCAGGCGCCTCAGAATCCGGAGGATCAACAGCAGGCGCCTCAGAATCCAGAGCAAGAACCGTTGCAAGACCACCAAACCCTGTTAGATGATTTATTGCTTCTTCCAGGACGCCAACATCTACCCCTCTTGAGTCAGTATCCTATCCCCGACGTTGAGACGATATGGTGAGTCAGTATTTCTTTTTCTTTTTTTGTTATGAGACATTTTCAATTTCTGTTCTTGATCTAAAAAGATTTCCCATGAATTAGCTTCAATATTTATCTCGAATTGTTGATTGTTTCGGGTAGTCATGATAGATTGTTGATTGTTTCCCTTGATGCATAGAATCAGTTTATTTTAACGGAGCTGGATTGTTGATTGTTTCGGGTAGTCATGATAGACACTCATTGATTATACTCGTTGCTACTCTCGGTAGAGTGAAATCTATGAATGAAATCTGGTTATGAAGTGAAGAGTGTAGCTATATTGGTTTCAGTTGATAGAGTGAAATGTGTTTAGTCTTTGATGAGTTCTTGCATTTGTGTTATCTCTTGATCTATTGGACTAGTCTTAACCTCTTCTTATATACTTCAAATAGGTTTGGACGGGACAAAGGAAAACGGTCTCGAGTCATATGTGGAATAATTCGACCGAAGTTTGATGGACCTTACTACAGCTGGAAGGTTACACCTATAGGTATTCAAGAACGATACTTCAGAACTTTTACGGTAATATCATACACAACATTTATTTTTTTATAACAACATTTGAATGATTAGAATCATTCAAACTTAACCATATTATAATCTGGTTTTTGTAGAGGAAGTTCAACTGGGACAGTGGGATTACCGAGCTGGTGAAAGAAAATTTTCTGAGGGTCGCCAAAAGAAGGATGAAGGGAATCGTGAGCCAGGCAAAGAACAATGGTGTGAGACCACTTTGGATTGCCCCAACGCTCTGGGATGAAATGATGGAGTATTGGAACACTCCAGAAGTTATGGAAAAGAGCACTACTGCATCCCATTCCCGTAACTCTGATCGTGGTGGTCTTGGAGTCCACAAACACTTATCGGGACAGAAATCCTACTTGCAAGTACAACAAGAGTTGGTAAAAAATTTGTACTAAACGTTATTGTCTTTTGCTGAGCATAGGTACTAATATGTTTTTCTATCATTATAGGAGGAGAAATTGGGGCCTCCTGTAGCACTTGGAGAAGTTTTTATGGAAACACATACAAGGGCAGATGGAAGCTTTGTTGATCAAAAGGCTAAACAAGTAGCTGAGGCGTATGAGAAGAACTTAGAAGATACATTGAGTCAGCTGGATGTCGATGGTCCTCACACTTCAGACCATTCTTCTCAACAATCTACTCAACGGACCCTCACCATTCAAGAAAAAGATGACATATTTCTCAAGGTATACTCGACTTTCTTTTGCTAATGTTGATTATCTGCTTTTGCTAATAATTGTTGTCTTGTTTTGCTGTTTTTGGTCTTGTTGTTTGTTGCTGAGCATTAGTCTGATTTTTATGTTTCTGGTCTTTATCTGTTTCTGGTCTTTTTGTTTGTTGCTGAGCATTAGTCTGAAAATTCAGTTTCTGGTCTTGTTGTCTCTTGCTGAGCATTAGTCTGAATATTATACTTGCTGTTGTTGTTTTGCTGAGCATGATTGTTAGCTTTTTCTGCTTCGTTTTTTGACTTTGGTTTTGCTGAGCATTAACACTGTCTGTTTAATTATAATTGGTTTTGCAACATCTTTTTTTGGTGTTTAGTGTACTGTTAAAGATGACAAGGGAACCCCCTATGGTCTTGGCCTACTTGCTGAGACGATAAACAAAGGGAAGAGGAAAGAAATTTACGCAAGCTCTTCGTCATTCTTAGACTTGCAAGAACAACTTGAAGCTGCTACTCTTAAGCTCGCTAAAGTTGATGAAGAGAATGCAAGACGTGATGAGGAGCGACGCAACGATCAAAATCGTATAGCAAACTTGGAGATGCTAATCTCTTACATGAAGAACACTGATCCTGGGTTTGCAAATTTTATGGCTACTGCCACCTCTCCAGCTCCTCAGCCACCAATCACTACAGCAGCAAATCCAACAACCAATCCAATAGCCAATGCCACAGCCAATGCAACCACAAGCCCCATATCAAACACTTCTTCATCCTCTCCCTTGTCTTGAAACCTTTTATGTATTATGATAGTTTTTTGGTTACTCTTTAAGACTTATATGTATGTTTTCAGGTTTGGTATTAAAATCAAATTCGGTTTAAAATCAATTTTTTGTTTTTTTTTTTGGCGATTCAGATAAAGCGTCACAACATCGTTGTTAAAATCTCACTTCTTTGTGACTTTTTTGTGACTACATACAAAAACGTTGCAAAGTGGTTGCTAATATGTGACGAATTTCTGACCAATTTCAGATTGTTTTGTTTCTTCCATAAGTTCGTCGCTACAATAGTAGTCTCAAAAACGTTGCAAATCTACAACCAAACATATCGTCAGAAGTAAGTCTCTATAATGCGACTCTAAACATTTGTCACAAAATAGTCGCTAACACTAAGAGTCCCTATTTAGTCGCTAATATAAGGAGTCTCAAATTAGTCTCAAAATACGACTACAATAGTAAGTCTTAATGTAGGCCCTGTTCGTTTCCCTGTTGCTGGATTCAGCGACAGAAACCAGCGACAGGAATCAGCGACCAGCGACAGGTAGTGGTGTTCGTTTGCCTATCGCTGGATTGTGTCGCTAGCGACTGTCGCTGTGATGTTCGTTTTTCTGTCGCCAACGACTATCGCTAGCGACTGTCGCTGTGATGTTCGTTTGCCTGTCGCCAGCGACTGTCGCTAAAACAAGTCGCTATGTTGTTCGTTTGTTGGTCGCCAGCGACAGAAAATATAAATATTATTTTTGTTTTTTTTTTAATTTAAAAAAATTGTGTAAATTTAAATTAATAGAAAAACAAATTAAAAATAAAAATAAAAATTGTGTAAATTTAAATTAATAGAAAAACAAATTAAAAATAAAAATAAAAATTGTAATTAACAAAATCTACAACTATAATACCATTAAAACATAAATATTTCATAAGAAATTAAAGTTTGACAATAAAGTTTTCTGCTAGATTTGTTGTTTCTTCTAAAGTTTTCAATCTTAATTATACTTGAGCTTCTTTCTTGTAATCAATTTTGGATTCAAGTGTTTATATTTTTAAAACTATACATCAATCTTCAATTAGTCTATAACTAGGGGAAATTAGTTGGAACATAATGTTGAGTAAGAGCTTTTAGCATTTGCTTATGCAAAAGATAAAGGAAGAAATTATGGATACTCATGTGATTTATTTGTAGTTAATATCTCAATAGAATTAGGCGATGATTAAGAGTAATAACGTGCCAAGTCATTGCTAACTCTTTAACATAACTATATCATCACTACACTTTTTCTTATGAAGTCTATACACATGCTGTGTTTACACTTTTTCTACACTTTTTCTTATGAAGTCTATACATATCATCGGGACCACTTCCTTGGTTTTTCATCTCATTGAAGAGATCTACAGCTTCGCTGAGCTTCCCGCATTTCCCAAAATGTTTGATCATCACCGCGTATACTCGAGAACTTACATTGCCGAAATTTTCTTTTAGTTCTTTGAATAGCTCATTCGCTGCTTCATATCTTTTCGCCTTTCCAAGAGCGTTTATGAGGCTGCAATATGCTGCAGGACAAGGTAACAACATAGCAAAACCCAACACAAATTGAATCTCTTGGTGAAGTCTTAGATAAAGCTGAGAAGTTGGAAATTCCGAAACCGGGTAATAAAGAGGGTGGTGAGGCTGTTAAACCGTCACAGCCTAGTGCCAGCAGTAGTAACTCAAAAAATGGTAGCTATGCGAGTGCTGGAGCTTTTGAGACTAGTGCAAATGCTAATAAATCCCTGTCGATTTGGTAGGCACTAATCATGTACTCAATGCTACTTCTAAAGCTTAATGACCATTCGTTAACTTCTAAAGAATAAGACGACAAGGAGCAATGGCATTGATTAATCGTAATGACCATTCGCTAACTTCTAAAGCTGGTCACTACATAACAATGATACAATGAAGCTTCAAATATCTAAGCTTTGTTTCACTAAAGTTCTCAATACATTGAAGTAGTCGTAGATAGCAAACAAAAGGAACTTGGACTACTAACTTACCCAACTAAACCGGAGGAGTTTGCTATACACAACATACACACAAGTATCGTACAAGAATAAGAACTTACCAGATGACTAGGCGAAGAGACAAGAGAGCAACACCTCCTTGTTGGGCTCCATCGCAGTTGGCTGAGACGTAATCGAAGAAGAATAGAAGAGAGTCTCAGTTGGGTGAGACGAAAATCGAAGAAGAAGAGAAGAGATTCGCAGGTGGGTGAGACGAAATTGAAGAAGAAGAGAAGAGATTCGCAGGTGGGAGAGACGAAATCAAAGCAGAAGAGAAGAAATTCGGGTGAGACGGAGATCGCGAATCGTGTAGAAGAGGAATCGAAGAAGAAGATCGCAAAGAAGAAGATCGTGAAGAAGAGGATGATCGGAGAAGTCGTGAAAGGGGATTTAGGGTTATAGGTAAGTTTGTGATTTATCAATATAACAAGGGTATATTTGTAATTGTGTGAAGCAGTCGCCGCGTTTAGAGAATTTGATCACTTAAAAATTCAGCGATCAAAAATCAGTGTCGCTGGTCGCTGGCGACTAGTCGCTGCGACTGGTCGCTGGCCCAACGACAGGCAAACGAACATCGTTTAATCGCTGTCGCTGGTTTCTGTCGCCAGCGACAGGGAAATGAACAGGCCCGTAGTCGCTAATTTGCGACGCGTTTTGGTTCTCACAAATCGGTCGCAAATTTGCGACTACTTTGTCACGACTACAATTTGCGACGATTTTTTAGCGACGGTTTCTCTTAGTCTCTAATTAGTCTTAAATAGCGACTTTGTGACTCTTTTGTGACGAATTTTATGGTCACAAAATGCAGGTTTTCTTGTAGTGTTATATGAAGAGGAAGTCGGTTGGAGATATGTTTTATTTCTATATTTCTCAAGAGAAGATATGTCATTCTTCCGATTTGTTGTATATTCTCTTTGATTCGATCTAATCCTTTCCTCTTTCTTTGGTAAGTCAGACTTACATCTTTGGGACGAATCCATGGATTGTTTGGTTTATTCTTGCTTTATTCCGGGTTAACCGGAGTGTGCTAAATCACTCTCCTACAATTAGTCCTCCCCTAGTTCGGCGAAATAGGAAGTAGTCGGAGTTCGGCAAACTTTAGTGAGGTAAAATTACCTCGGTTTGAACTAAGAATATTTCCGAATTCTTGCAAAGATTTTTTATAGGCGAGCTCGACTTATCGATTATTTTATACTAAGTGCGATCTGCTGGTCGACTTATCCTGTCTAAAATGTGCGATTAAACGATAATGTCTAAGAGACAAGTTATTCGATGTCGAAGAGACGAGTTAGGGTATGTCTTGAAGAAGAGCCAAGTGAAAAGCTAGGCAACTAGGCGTTGAATTATGAGGTCCTGACGAGCTGCTAGACAGGCAGTGTGATATATTGACGAGGTGCTAGATAAGCTAAGCAGGTTGTCAAGCTGCGAGTTAGGCAAGTTGACGAGATTGAAGATAGGAAAGCTTACAAGCTGCCAGTTAAATAGGCTGATGAGTTGTGAGTAAAGTAAGCTGACGAGCTCCGAGATAGACAGACTGACGAGATGCGAGATAGGCAGGCTGACGAGATGCGAGATAGGCAGGCTTACGAGCTGCGAGATAGGCAGGCTGACGAGTTGCAAGTTAGGCAGACTGACGCAATACGAGTTATTTTGAGCAACTTTTCCTTGACGGAAGCGGAGACGGTGAAAGACTGGAGATCAAAGCCGTTGTTCTGATGGCAATGTTGTACTTTTACGATCCTTACATTCTTCAAAGTTTGGATTGCGAGTGTGAACTTGGTTTAATGACTTAGTAAAACACATGGTTTTTAAGCTCGATATATTTATATAATGCAACGTTGAGTTTGTACCGTCGAGATCGGATTTAAAGATTTCTTCTATGAGATGACTTCAGTATTTTTTGTATTCGAGGATTTGGTTATTTCGAGATTTTGAAAAGGTCTTGAGATGCGAGTTTTGTACTCGGTTTTTGAAGGGTGAGTTTACTCGGAAGATGCAAACATTAGTTCAGCTTTAATGTCTTCGATACTTTAGCACATTAGATACTAAGTTGCTAGCGCAGACTCGGCTTACTGAATAATGTAATTGCGGGTGTGAGGCTCGGCTTACCGATTTCTTTGTCTTTTTGATTGCGAGAGTAGACCTCGGCTTATTGAATGAATTGTTCGTGCAATTTTAAGCGTTTGAGCTCTGCTTTGATAGGACTTGAAGAGCGTGTATCTCGGTTTTAGTTGCGAGGTTACTCCACATTTCAGATTTATAAACATGAGGCTGAGCTCGGCTTTAGATTTATAGATGTGAGGCAGAGCTCGGCTTATATGATATGTTATATTTTTAGTGTCTTATATCCGTTATTTAATTATTATTTTGAGTCTTTTTCGCGTTTTAGTCCGTGTTTTGTGTCTTTTTGGTCGAGTCTTAAGTCTTGTACAGGTTTCAAGGAGTTTTACGAAAATCGGATAGGTTCAAGCTTGTTCGGGTTGAGATTTGGACAAAAAGAAGAGAAGCAATCAATGGACCGAGCGATCCACCTTTGCATCGATCGATCCACCCCTCAGACATATGAGACGCTGCAAGACCGATTGGTCCAACTTTGGACCGATCAATCCATCTTTCGGACGTAGGCGACAAATCCACCTGACGCTGCTCGACCGATCGGTCCACGTGCTAGACCGATCGATCCGTTGTTCGATGTATGTGATGTCTTCGACCTGACACTGTCGGACTGATCGATCCACTAATGGACCGATCGGTCCGACCCTCTCGTAAAAAATTTCCTTTTCCTAAAAGGTTTTTATTTTCTATTTTTGTAAGGGGTATAAAATCGCAAAGACTTAGACTTTACTTTGGAAGTTTTCTGCTTTTTCTTTGTTTTTGGAGAGCTTTCATTGCCCTTGTAAGCTACTACCTTGGGATAGAGATTGGATCCTACTTAATACCTTGGAGAATATTTCTAAACCTTTTTACCTTTACTTAATCGATTTCTTAATGCTTTCATCTATGTCTTCTGTTGTTTTCTCTGTTGCTATGTGTGAGTAGTTCTTCAATTGGGTTTTAGGATTCTAAGTAGGAGATTCAATGGTTTGATGGCTATCGATTTAGGAGTTCTTATACCTTAGGGTTATTCGATTCACATACTCTTAATGCTAGAATAGGATTGATTACCCTGTTGTAGATTCTAGGTTTTTTTATGCATCAGAAGTGTTAAAGAATGCTTGAACTAGTGTGAACTGAGCATCGTATGTCTAGCCAATGAGAGTTGAAGTTAGAACGCGCTGTGAACTTGGTGAACTTGGTTGTTGAAGCGAATTTGGCTAGGAGACTTCAAAGGAGAGTTTAGTAGTTGAGTAGTCGAATTTAGTGGCTAATTCACTACAAGAAAACAACTTATTTCCTAGGGACGGATTCGTCAGAAAACTCTCGGAAAAAGACCTTTCAGACTGATTTCTGTGGGACTAGGATCATCGGTTTGAGGTGGTCGGAATTAAGATCTGTCGGAAATCCCTCGGAAATTTCCGAGGGATTTCCGATTGAATATTATTTCCGAGGGTTTTCCAAGAAAGTAAATATGTTCGAGGGCTTTCCGAGAGACAAAGTAATTCCGAAGGATTTCCGGAGGCCCACTATTTCCGACGGATTTCCAAGAGCCACTATTACCGATGGATTTCCAAGGGCCACTATTTCCGAAGGCCACTATTTCTGACGGATTTCCAAGGGCCACTATTTCCGATGGATTTCCGATAACTGAAGTTCCGATAGGTTTCCGATGACCATAATTTCTAACGCTTTTCCGAGGGCTCAGATCTCCGAAGAATTTCCAAGGACCATATATTTAAATTGTTTTTTTTTTAAATTTCATAATTTTATTAATAATTATAAATTTCATAATAATTATAAATTTTATAATAATTATAAAAACATTATAAAAATATTTTATAAAGAAAATTATTCAAACAAACTACATTGTTTTAAACATTAAACAAAAAAGTATTTTAAAAACAAAACTAAAACAAATCACATTTGAGGCGGAGGCGGCGGAAACTGTCCCGGATATTAAGCCGCTAGGAAAGATTGGAGTTGGGAGAGTGTCGCACGGGTCTCGGCATACTGTTGCTTAATCTTGATATTTTGTTGCTTCAGTTCTTCGACCACCGCGTCTTTTTCTTGAACGACATAGTTAATATCTTGGACTTGTTGAACAAGTTCAGTGTCTCGGGGAAATACCAAAGACACACTTTCGTCTTGGGACACCAACCTTCCTAAACCGGGTCTGCGACCATTGGTTAAGAGAATTTTCTACGTAATAATAAAGAGAATTAGTATATAAATATTTGAAAAATAAATTAATAAAACATTCAGAAATATTAAAATATACCTCGATACACAAGCGGTTGATTTTCACACAGGGTAAATCGGTCAAAGAGGATGAGCCATCTTGGGAGAGTTGCGTAAACCGTTCCATCTTCCCAAGCTTGATCCTCTAGATCCGTTCTTGGACAACCGGATCTTGAATTTGTCCGGTTTGCTTGCTAGTATGCGTTTCTTCCATCACCTCTAGCCAATCCGGTGTAACTCTGGTTTTGATCGCCTATACAAAAAAATGTTATAAATCTAAAAAACATATAAAAAAGTAATAATTTAAAAGTTTACCATTCTCCTTTCGTGTTTTCTAAAGGTAATAGAACCCACATTATGGGTCGAAATTCCCTTTGCACTTTGATCGCTCTTACGATTCTTCGAGTTTTGTGTGGAAGTCGCTTCCGTATTCTCCATACTCCAATAGCGGATAAACCCCTCCCAAACTTCTGGGTCAAGATCCTTCGGCATTGGCTTGCCCTTCTTCCACTTTTGCTTCCACTTGTACATGTGGTTTTGGTAGGATATATTAGCCTGAATGTCGAAGTGATGACGCACTGTTTGACAGAGACCGGGTTCCCAATTATAATCTTGCTGCAAAGTGAAATTTTTTTTTATTATTATTAATCTATAAATTATTTAATTAAACATAACTTTTAAATAATAATTTTAAATTTAACTTACCGCAAAAGATTTGAACCAATTCAATTTGGTATTTGGATCCACGTCCTCGTATGTTGGCCAAGGTTGATTGAGCTGCGTCTTGAAAATCATGAGAATGGATTTCGTTATGCCATTATCCAGTCCAAACCTATATAACATGTAAAATAAGAACTAGTGAAATATCAAATTCATCAATTATATATAAATATTTAATTAAAATTAATTACCAAGTTGTTCTGTTTTCTTCATGCAGGTGGAGCATCGGGATATGGCGTCGTCCCGATTGCAAAACAAACTCCTCCATCGTCATCACATGTTGGGACGCGGAATCCCTCGTCTCAGGAATGTTCGAAGGAGATTGAGCTGGTGTTCCCGAGCCACTACGTGATTTCTGTGACCTGTGAGACGATGTACCATGGAACTCCGCATAACACCTACAATGAAAAATTGTAAATGTTAAAATTTAAAATTAATAAAAACAATTTATAAAACTAATCTTACAATTGTAATTAAATACATATTGAAATAAGTAATAAAGTTTTAATAATAAACTTAAATTAAACATAAATATGAAAAAAATTTAAAATAATAATAGATTGAGCAACAAATTGTACATAAATTATAAAACTTAAAAATATACATGTTTTTAAAAAACAAATTTTATATTAATAAAAATTAAGGAAGGCTATATACATGTATAAGCTCTTAGATTCATAAATAATTTTCATATATTTCTAAAACTTGATAAACCTCAATAATATTTCAAATGTTATAAAAATTCACAATGTTTAAAGAAAATGATTTTATATTTATTAATCTTGAAATACTGTTTAAATATTACAAAACCTATAATCATTTTTAAATTATCATAACAATTTAATAATTCGCTAAATATAGTAGATTTAACTAATTAAACATTTTTAGAATAATTATCAAAATTAAATTAAATTTAGTAATTCATTAAAATATCTAAAATTATAATTCTAAATCTAACAACCTAATTCCAAAATCTAAAATCTAACAACCTAATTCCAAAATTATAAATCTAAATCTAACAACCTAATTCCAAAATTATAAATCTAAATCTAACAACCTAATTCAAAAATATCTAAAAATATAAATCATTAAACCAAAAATTAAAACTTACATAATTATCCTGAAGGAGAGACGGCGGCGGGATGAATTTCAGACGGCGGCGACGCACTGGATAAGAGGCTGCGACGACGAGCGGTGGCCAGAGAAACGGTGGTCGGTGGTAGTAGAAATGGCGGTCGGTGGTCGGTGGAAGGGAAGCCAAACGGCGGATTTCCGAGGATGGAGAAAACGGCGGCGGCTATGGGAGAGACGACGAACGGGCTGCTGCGAACGACGGTGGCAGATGATCGACGGTGGCTTCGAACAACGATTCAGAGGCGAATTGCGAGAGGGAGAAGAGTTGGGTTTAGAGGCGAGACGTGGTGGTATTAAAACAAAATTTCCGATAGACGTATCCCTCGGAAATCCGTCGGAAGCATTTTAGGTTTACTGCCAAACGAAATCTACGTGGCTAAAACCTATTTTCGCAAGCAATCCGTCAAAAATCCCTCGAAAATTTCTGACTGATTTTCGAGGGACAGTAGAATTTTTTTTTCATTTAATCTAACTCGATTCGGGAAATGTTTAGATCACGAAAATCAAAATTCCTGAGAAATAGCTCGGAAATTTCTGACGGACTCGAATATTCGGTGGATTTTTTGCATGTACAAGGATTGGTCAGTCAATGGGTGTGTTTTCATAAACCCTCAGAAATCAGTCGGAAATTTCCGAGAGATTCTTGTTTAATTTCGAATTTTGCGGTTTTGATGGATATTTGTTGTTGACTAATACGCTAATAAGCCATATTTGTCAATATAAGTACTGAAGAGATCATACTAAATCAATAAACACAAACGTTTTATAAATCTCATAACTTTCTCTAAGTATAAACTATATCATACATATCATCTCAAAAACACATAAGTAGAGATGATGTAATTGTTGAAATTTTGTATTTTTGAATATTACCTACTCTAGAATCTAATTGTATTGATAAATATGGTTTATAAAAGTCTTAGAAAAAAATTATATATGCATAAAATCCGCAACTTTCGAAATTAAACATTATAACCCTTGGAAATCCGTCAGAAATTTCAGACGGATTTCCAACGGATATACGAATCCGTCGGACATTTCTGACGTATTTCCAAGGATTATGTTAATCCGTCAGAAATCCCTCGAAAATTTCTGAGGGATGTCCGAGGACTGTTTAACTTTCTCGGAATCCGTCGGTTTTTTCGTTTCCTCGGAACACATTCGGATTTTTCGAGGGATTTCCGAGGGTATGGGATTTTATTTTATGACTATTCTGTAAAGATGACCATTATATATTATAGATTATGACTATTTTACTAATGTGGAAATATTTAAAATTATCCCATTTAATTTATAAATAAAATAATGTCTTTAAAACATTATTTAAAAATTTATAATATGAAATCAAACATTATTGGAAAATTAAACATGATATACAAACTTATATAATTTATTCTTCGTCTTCTTCATTTGGAGAATATTCGAAATTTTCAGAATCAGAAGCATCCTCAAATTCGCCTACCTCTTCTTTAGAATCATCAAAAACCTCATCATCTGTATCAATGGTGAAATGAACGACAAGATCTACTTCTAAAGAGTGGTCGACTGCTCCGATGGTACCGAGTATGTTTTGTTGCATAGGGTCATGGTCACTATCCTCAGAAATTTCAACAATCCTTCCTCTAGGATTAACTAACTTCACTGTGATCCAAGGATCATCAACTTCGGTTGCCCGTGGATATCCTAATGAAGCATACTTGATCGGCTTGTGTTGCGAGGATTAATGGGTCATAATCCGGAAGCCTTTTTCTTGTGTCTATTGTTGTGACACTGAATCTGTCATGTTGAACACCACGTCCAACAAGTGGATCGTACCAATCACATGAGAAAACAATGCACCTCAAATTGATCATCCCCGGATAATGAACCTCCAAGATTTCGCGGAGGACACCGAAGTATACAACATCACCAGATTGTGCCGATACACCATAATCACAAGTTGGCCTAGTCTTCTTGGGTCGAAGAATCTTAAAAGCGTAACCACGAGTACAATACATAGGATACACTTTCGCAACATATAACGACCCATTAACGAATTCGACTAACCATGTAGGAAATGATTGACCTTTAGAAGACATTGATGTAACCTGTACAAAGTAATTTAAAATGTGTAAATATAAACTAATTTTTTGTATAATTTATTAGTTATGGAAAACAAATAAGGAGAAACTTACGTAGAATTTCAACCAATGACAAAATTCATTCTGCTTGAGTTTTTGAACGTCATCCTCAATCATGTCTGGATATTCAAAGCGTACTTGACCCAAGTAAATCCTGAAAATTAATAAATATGAAAAATTAGCATTTTCAAATATAAATTAAAAGTTAAAAATTAGCATTCTTCCTCGAAAATAATACCTCTCATAATCTATAACCTCTTCACAGTTTGTGATCAGGTACATGTGCAGGTGTTGATGCTCCTCCTCTGTTAGCCTTCGCTTCTTCGATTTTCCACTTAATCGACCAATTTGTGCAAATAAATTAGGAACTTGTACTGGGTAAAAAGGTCTCTCACCACCGTCATCATGTCGAGCGGATTTCTGTGTCTTTGTTTGGACATGTTTTGGGAAATAATATTCGGAGAAGTGTGACGTTTCTTCGTTGATGCTCTGAGATACAATAGAACCTTCGACTCTTGCCAAAATTTTCACTTTCTTCTTGAGAGTACCCATGTAACGCTCGAAATGATACATCCATCGATATTGAACGGGGCCGCCAAGTGCTAATTCTCGTGAGAGATGAATTGGAAGAAGTTCCATAACATAAAAAAAAAAGACGGTGGAAAAATCTTCTCAAAGTTACATAGGATCACTGGTATATTTTGCTCCAGGTTGTGTATACCTTCTCCCGTTAGTGTTCTTGAGCATAAATCTCGAAAGAACACACTTATAGCTGCGTAGTATAACAAAAAATGTTAAGATAGAAAACTACATATAGTAACATATAAATGGTAATTAAATTGTGTAATAATATACCTGCAATTGTTTTGTGTATATTTTATGGTAGAAGATGCTCAAAACCAAATGGAAGGAGGCACTGCATAATGACATGACAATCATGACTTTTCATTCCTTGAAACTCCCGCTCTCCCATATTCACACAGTTACGGAGATTAGATGCATAGCCATCCGAAAATTTGACTTCCTTCATAATCCACGCTAAGAACACTTCTTTGGAAGATGCGTCTACTCGGAATCTAGGGATTGGTGCTTTCCCATTTGGCATGAAATGAAGCTTTCTTCGAGAACATATATTAGGTAAGTCCAATCTAGATTTTAAATTGTCTTTTGTCTTTCCTTGAACATTAAGTACAGTGTGCATGAGATAATTGAAAAAATTCTTCTCGGTATGCATGACATCTAGATTGTGCCTTAACAAAAGATCCTTCCAATATGAAAAATCCAAGAAAATACTCTTCTTGTGCCAGTTGTGAAGATTGCCATATCGATCAACAGTTTCATGCCCATTACCACCGCACACCGCTGTCTTCTCAGCACTAAAATCTCGTAACTGGGTCAAAATATCCTCGCCAATATACTCAAGAGGTGGACTGTCAGAGACTTGTCTGTTCTTTCTAAATAATGTGGTGTTCCAACAATAAGGATGATCTTCAGGTAGCCATCGTCTGTGACAATCAAACCAACACGTTTTACGTCCGTGTTTCAGCTGAAACACGTCGGTGTTATCTCCACAATGCGGACAAGATAGGCTGGAAAATCGCTTATAGTCCACAAAAACACCGCCCGCATGTTGAAATTTTGGTTAGTCGAAACATCTAAAGCTTCTACACCATGTTCCCATAACATTTGTAACTCATAAATCAATGGCTACAAAAACCCAACTAGTGCTTTCTTCGGATGACCTGGCCCAGGAACAAGGATGGTGAGGAAAAGAAACTCTAGTTTCATACACAATGATGGCTGCAAATTATAAGGTGTCACGATAACTGGCCATAATGAGTATTGCCTCCCATGCTTCCAAAAAGGATTAAAACCATCTATAGACAAACTGAGATAAACGTTCCGTGGCTCATACGCAAAACTTGGATACACTTATTAAAAATGTTTACATGCTTTTGCATCCGAAGGGTGCGCAATTACACCGTCTAATGTATGTTCTGCATGCCACCTCATTGATCCCGCGATACGCTCTGAATGATACAACCTTTTCAACCTCTCTGCTAATGGCAAATACCACATCCCTTTATATGTATGGGAACTCTTCCACTAGTGTCTTGAGACCGAGGTTTACGACAAAACCGACATGAAGTGCGGCCTGCGTCTTCACTCCAATTAATCATACAGTTATCACTGCACACATCTATCACCTGATATGGCAAGCCAAGTCCAGCTACAATTTTCTGCACCTCATAGTACGAAGCTGGTGAAAGATTATGTTCCAGTAAAATTATTTTCACAAAATCAGTAATCGCATCCACACAACCCTCAGACAAATTCTAATCCTTCTTGATGCCCATCAACCTAGTTGCAGCTGATAATGGTGAATGACATTTCTTACAGCCATCGTACAATGACATATTAGCCGCATCTAACATATCAAAGAATCTTCGGGCTTCTAAATTTGGTTGCTCTGCTCTATCTCCATCCTGAACAAACGACGGTGCATTTTCCCCAAATTTCATCGTTCACTATATGAAATGTACCTACGTCTACTTCTACCGATGGTTCCTCTACACTATCCGGAATATAATGTTGACTAGTACTACCATAATCTAGCATTGGCTCCCTTTCTCCATGCGCATACCATATCTTATAACCCGACATAAATCCATTCTTAAACAAGTGCTTGCTGACCAAAGTAACCTTAAGATTTCTATAATTCCGATATTTGGGACTAGGGCATAACATAATACCTGTTTGTTATGCTATGTCCTGGTTTGAGGTGAATGACATGAATTGCCTAAGCCCTTTTTTGAACTCTTATGTAAGTGTGCCTGTCTCTTCATCGTATCTAGGTTTATCCATCCATGAACAAAAATAATCATAAGAATCTGAAGTAGACATTATTGTTGGTAATGTTTCTAGTTTTGGTTTCCTTACCTGTGAATGGGAGGTGGAGAATATATACATGACATTTTCGAGAGATTTCCATGGAATTTTAAATTACAACGGCTAATCTAACGTATACATCAATGGCTATGTCTGTTTTCGACAGATTTTGTTTCATCAGAAATTCCGTATGAAATACACGCACTTTCTTGTAGAATGCCTTGAGGGAAGATTAGATTATTTTCGTGTTTATGTTCGAGAACGGTTTTAATTGTTGAATTCCATGTTTCAATATTTCCATCATCTTTGATCTATGAAATACCCTATTGCCCAATGCGTGAATCTTATTGCTTAATCGAGTTTATTTCATTGCATTTTTATTTACTAATATGAAAACATTCAAACACTCTACGTTCTAGCTGATTACAAACCTCACAAGTCTTTAGAGTATCATTGGTCCTTGTGGATCAACTCCGTATATACTACCTTGCGGTTAAGTGTATCGGGTAATTACTCGAGTAATCAAGTTGGCGCCGTTGCCGGGGACCAATAGCGTTACCTAAAGATTTAGGATTAGTTCTTAGATTAGAGCATTTTTATTTACAGTACTAACTATCTTTTTCTTCTCTTTTTCTTTCTGTGTTTCAGGTGTATGACCCGCAGCGAAGGATCATCACATCTTGCTGAGTATCTGGAAGATCTTGGAAAGTTTGAGAGATCAATTAAGAAACAGAAGAGGTCAGCTAAGCATAGAGAAGCTGAAATGGCTAACAACGCTCAAGGAGGTGATATTTTAACTCAAGAAGATCTCCACCTTGAAGGAGAACATCAAGGAGAGTTTCAGGATCCTCCTCCTAGGAACATCAATCCTCCTAATGTTGGAGAGGCTTCCCGCGTAATTGCGTTGATCTAGAGGCCTGCGCCTGCTCGATGCACCCTAAGGGATCATGGTACCCTCATACTCAAATGTAACGAGGAGGAATCCAACACCCTCCAATGACTAACTTTGAGATCAAAACGGTACTGTTAGCTCTCTTGAAGCAGAATCAGTTTCATGGTCTCCCATCAGAGAATCTGGTTTATCACTTGGATAATTTCGAAGATGTGTATGGTACAACGGGGATGAATGGAGTACCTGATGATGCTGTTAAGTACAGGTTGTTCACGTTTCCTTTGAGTGAGAAAGCTCACCGTTGGCTGAAATCCTTAGAACTTAGCACTATTCAGACATGGGAGAAATATAAGGCTGCATTCTTGGCACAATATTTCATTCAAGCTAGGACAACTCTTCTCCGGAACAAAATCTTGAGCTTTTAGCAAGGTGGTACTGAAACAGTTTAAAGATTACAAGCGTGAATGCCCCCACCATAGATTCACCCCAGCTTCGCTCATATACACGTTCTACAGATGAGTTGATGAGAGGTACAAGATGGCTTTGGATACGGCTAGCAATGGAGATTTCATGACTAAAACTGAGGAGGAGACTCAAGTTTTGATTGAAAATCTAGCAGCTAGCAACAACAACCACTGCATTATTTATGATCGATCAGTGAGGAGCAGTGGAGACAGTGAATCAAAGCATATCACGGATTTGATTGAGAAGGTAGAGCAGCTTTTGAAGCGAGATCAAAGGGTTGTTAGTTTCTGTGATGACTCTCGAGATGGTCAGGTTTATCAAGAGTATGTAGGTGATGGTACTAAAGATGTTCAGGCTGAGTTGAGCTACGTGAATGGTCAGGGAAACTATCAGAATAAAGGGTTCAACCAAAACTACAGGAGCCATCCTAATCTTTCATACCGAAGCACCAATGTTGAGAACCCGCAGGATCAAGTGTATCCAGCACAGGCTGGGACACAGGCACAACAGTTTCAGCCAAGGAAGTTTGTACCAGGACAGGAAAGTTTCAACAAGCCGTTTGTGCCAAGGGAACAATCACAGGGAAACGGTTATGGTCAGGGCAGCTTTCAGCAAAAACCTCAGTTCTATCAAGCCCTAGTCCAGGCTTCTACGAGCTCAGTGCTAGTGTTTCCTTCAGCTGATAATGAGATGAAGATGATGATGTAGTAGATTATTGAGGGGTAGAAAAAGAATGTTGTTGGCATCAATGTTAAGGTGGACGACATGTATAGTGATCTCCATAGGAAGTTTGAGACACTATCTACACATATCAAAACTCTTGAAACTCAGGTAGCTCAGATAGCTTCTACCTCTCAATGACCAGCTGGAGTTCTTTTTGGAAAAGTCGAACCCAAATCTAAGGCGCATTTTTATGTGGTAATGATTCAGAATGAAGCCGGAGAGGCAAATAGGGTCGATCATGAAGAAATCGATGTGGTTATTGTAGATGCTAGCGAAGATGAGAAAGTTGTAGAGGATGATGAGCCATTGTATATGGAACCACCACCTTATATTCCTAAGTTTCTTTTTCCAGGCCGTCTGAGGCAGGCTCAGAGGTCAAAGGAGTATGAATGCTTTGATGAGATTATGAGACAACTTGCCCTCAGACTTTCTTTCCTACATTTAGTTCTCAGCATTCCTACCTACAAAAACTATTTGAAAGATGTCTTGACTAACAAGAAGAGCGTTGATGAAGGAGTCTTGTTGATTTCCTATGGGAAAGGGTATCTTCAAATTAAGGAATCTGAGAGACAAAAAAGTAACAAGATGAACCTCACTGATAAGGGAGACGAGGTAGTAGAGACAAAAATGGTTAGTTCCGAGTGTAATGCCATCGTTACACTCACTATTCCTAAGTAACTTGATGATCCAAGGAGTTTTGTATTACCTTGCCGAATTGGATAATCCTTGTTTGAAAGATGTTTATGTGATCTGGGAGCTAGTGTCAGCTTGATGTCTCTTTCTGTGTCAAGGCGTTTGGGCATCACCAATTTCAAACCTTCAATGATATCTTTGGTACTCGCTGATCGTTCAGTGTGATTTCCAGTTGGTTTGGTAGAGGATGTCCATGTTAGAGTTGGGAATTTCTACATCCCAAATGATTTCATTGTTTTAGAACTTGACAAGGAACCACATGATCCTCTCATCGTTAGTAGACCATTCTTGAACACTACAGGAGTCTGATCGATGTAAAGAGAAGTAAGATCGATCTACAAATTGGGATCATGTTTTAGAGTTTGACAAGAGAATGTCGATGAAGAACCCTACTATTGGAGGTCATGCATTTTCTAATAACACAAATGATGAGTTCGGTGAAAATCGTGTAAAGAAATGCATTGGATTGAATGAGGTCAAGGGAGTCCTGGATGAAGACACTCACACTTCAGAAAAAGGGTTGATGATAAGGTCGAGGTAAAGACAAAAAGGATCAAGGGAAGTCCTTATATAACTTTGATACCACTGCATTCTGTTGGTGATACCATTGAGTATAAGGTGCAGTGTATAGGAACCTCGAAACCTTTCTCCAAGACTAGGAGTATTCTTCTTTCAGAGTTGAAAGAAAAAAGTCAAAAAGTTGTGAAATAACTCATGCGTAGAGTTCCGTGCTCATGCCTATTGATTCATGAGAATTCGGTCAAGCTAAAGACGTTAAACAAGCGTTTTGTGGGAGGCAACCAACCGGGTATTTGTATATATTCTTTTATTTTTGTACTTTTTCTTTAGGTCCATATTCACTCCTCTATGGAGGGACAGACCAATCGGTCCAGCTGTTGGATCGATCGGTCCATATATTTAATGTCTCTGCTTGTTTTAAACAGGATGTAAGATCGATCAGTTTGACACCCGGACCGATCGATCTATTTTTATTCAACAGATACGAGTTCGACCTGGGGCTGTCGGATCGATCGGTCCAACATTCGGATTGATCGATTCGTTCTCAACGCGTTTGACCTGAGGCTGTCGGATGGATCCGTTCTCAACGCGTTCGACCTTAGGCTGTCGAATCGATCGGTCCAACATCCGGATCGATCAGTCCCCAGATAAGTCTTTCTTCCTTGCGCGATTTTCACTTAAACTCGACCGGCTTAAACCGGATCGACCGTGTTTTAACACGCATAAACTGGATCAATTGGGCAAACTTGATCCGCTCTCTTCTTTCTTTTTCTTTTCTCTCGCGAACTTAGAATCCTAACTCTCTAAACCCATAACTTGTTTGATTCTTGCCCAATTCTTGAGATTTTTTGCTCTAATCCACTCGGTTTTTCAAGTTCTTTCTAATTTTAGCACTTTTTTGCAAATAGTATATGTATAAGCTCTAAATTCGCGATTTTAATTCTGATTGTACTTGGTGAATTCTTCCCCCTTGGAGCTTGTAGTTGTTAGATGATGAATTGGTGCTCGATTCTTGTCTAGAATGGTTAGAGAAACTTGTTTTGTGCTTGTAATTGCTGAGTTATAAGTGAATTCGAAATTTAGATTTCTCTAATGTTCAAAATCGCCATGCTTGGTATTTGCAAAGAGGAATGGAATTTGTTGCCCATGTGATTGTTTCTTGTGTTGTGTTGGAGCTTTGATTGTTGTTATTTGCTATTTGAGTTTCAACATTTTGATTTAATGGCTAATTTGTTGAAATTCATATCTTCTATAGGTATGGGACGATCAAGGCGTTACGGGAAACATTTTGACGCACTATCAGCGCGTTCTTTGGATTCGCAGAAGCACGTCCCTAACAATGCAGCCACACGAGCTGTGGATCCTCACCTGCGACCCATCACAAGGAAATAAGATCATCACGACACCAAGTTCCTTACACAGATATGAAGACGGTTGCGATTCTTCCAACACGGGTTGGAAACGAGGACGCGATGTAGGATCTTGGATTGTTCGATGATGCTGCTTTGATGTTTGAGATGATGGGTCTTGGACGGTTGTGGAGGTTATGTCATTACACGTATCCGAAATACGTGCAGGAGTTCCTAGCCACTTATCGCCTCACATACAAGGATCCGAAGGCTCCTGTAGTGAGTGAGGGAACTCTAACGTTCTTCTTCGCTAAGAAGCATTTTTCTTTGCCTCTATACTTCATCTGCGAGATCTATGGTTTTCGTCACAGAGAGGATGTGTCTTTTTCTAAGTTCGCACCTGCAGATGCGAACATCTTTTGGGGTTTGATTGGTTCTGGGCTGTATACATCACGTAGTGCCAAGATCACTTCGATCAGGAACTAGTTTTTGCGTTGTGTTGTGAAGATAGTCAACAACACATTCTTCTTCAAGGCATAGTCCGATTCAGTGCGTGATAATGAGTTGTGGATGCTGTTTTATAGGGTTAAGCATCTTCTAGAGGAGTTTAGTGATCGCCATGATCCAACCGTTAACCTGACAGCAGTTTTGTGTACGATGCTTGTGAAGCTGAAAGTTTATGCGCCAGAGTCAACTCAGAAGAAGCTGCATGTTGGTACTATCCTCACACTTATCTTCATATATTGTGGTGTTGGTTTGAACAAGACTAGGGTCGATAAGAAGACAGAGACATTCAACATTCCTTACCTAGAAAGTTGTCATATTATCATAAAGCAGGATGTGTACAAGTTCTAGGATCGAGATGGTCTTCCACGGTTCTGTGAGCTGCCTAACGTGGGGATGAATTCACTCATCTGCCAGCGAATTTGGAGTTTACTCCGGGACCAGAGCACTTGGTTCCTATCCCGGTAGAGACTACTAGAGCGCTTTCTCGTCGTCGCAGAACTGCAGCACCACTTCCACTACCCCAACCTGTGGCCGAGACGGACGATGATTATATACACGAGGACACATCAGCACCTCAGAAACAATCTCCGGTCTAGCCTGATAGTAGGATTTTTCCTATTCAATTACCCTAGTGCACTATCATTGTCATTGCAGTACAATAGGTTATCAATCCAAATGGGTGAGATGCTAACAGACAGGATATTGATAAAACATGCCCTTTTTGAGCCCGATGTAGAATAGTGAGATTCGTTCGAAGGGACCAGCAATACACTCTAATCTTTTGTAACACAATTTCAGCTAAGCGATCAAGTTTGTTTTGGTTTCGGTTTTGTCACAATATCAAGTAAGTAAATAAAATTGGTTTAACAAATATTAATAAAGGCGTTAGGCTAAGGAGAATTATCTCGGAGATTAGATCATCTAGAACCAAGCAATTATTCAGGACAATAATTTAGAACCAATCTAGAATTCAACCATAAAAATAAGAGGATCCACTGTCGTGGTATCAACCACTTTATCAATCAATCTAACATTCTAAACTGTCGTTTGAGGTTACAAAGAATGAAAAGCATTAAAGAGAATGAGATTAATTTGTTCACAACTTGCCTTAGCATCAACTGTCGTTGGCTAAGGACAAATCGCCCATCTATGTTCTTTCAAGCAATTTACAACACTTTTGATGAGTAAATTAAACCTAAAATCGAAGGCTAGGTGATCAAGCTAGTTTAGGCATTAAAAACAACGATAGATGAAGATATCAATATATATATATATATATGATCCTATTTATGCTTAGTTCATGAATCCCTAATCCCTTCGAAACCCTTAACCTAACTAGAAAAACTACTCAGACATGACAATTCGAATAACAGCAAGAGATGTAAAAGAATTTATGATAAAATAAAATAAAAATATAGAGGTAAGAGTTTTAGAAATCTTCTCAAAAGTGTGGAAGACAATCTTCAAATCTTACAAAAGCTCAAAACAATCGTCTCTCTCGAGTTCTCTCTCAACCGTTTGATAAAATTTCGATAATGGAATGTGTGTCTTGCACTACAAGAAAATTTGTATTTTGAGACTACATTTTGTGACTCTTTTTTTGGTCACAAATATTTGTGACTGTTGTGTGATTATTTTGCGACTGATAAACGACTACACACAAAGTAGTGGTAAAATCGTCACAAAATTACGACCAAATAATATTGTCGGTAAACCGTCTCATATTTATGACGGTTATAAGACTATTAGTTGGCTATATCGTTGTGGTCACAAAATACTCGCAAACTGAGACGAATTAGAGACACCGTTTTTCGTCGGAAGTTTTAGTCACAAAGTAGTCCCAAATTTGCAACATATTTGTGACTTCAAGTGTTTGATTTATATCAAGTTTTTACTTATTAAATTGAGATATCTTGTTTAGAATTCTAACATAAGTGATTGTAGAATCATATGTGTATTTGTTTTTCACTTTTATATTTTAAAATTCTTATAGTTTATTTTATTAAATAAAGTCACAAAACAGTTACACTTTGTGACTATTTTGCTAATACGGTCATTTATTTGTGACTACTTTGCCACTACGTTGCAACCCTTGCAATTTTATTAAGATATTTACCAGTAGAAAATTATGAATATGTTAAGTTTCAAGGTTTTTACAATGATTTGAACTACTAGAGATACTCAATCATTATAATACCAATAAAAACATGAAGTTTAATGTTTTAAGAAAAATTTATAAACTTACATAAGTGCTATATGTGATGCTAACTAATGGTCTTGAAACTTCTTAATTTTCTTTGCATTTCATGTTTTTACTCATTAAACAGATTGATCTTGTATTACAATTCATTAATTGTATCATTATAGATAGATTCTATTTGGGTCTTAAGCTTTAAATTCATATAAGTAGGGTTGTGACTCATATAAATTCGTCACAACAAAGTAACACTTTGCGACTGCCTGGAGGAAAAGGTACAAACAAGTCACTAAATACCCATATATATGTGACATATTTGCGACTACCACCTAAGATTGAGACGGTTTTGCTACCTTTTAGCAACCCTCGCGATTTTATGAAGATATTTACCAATAAAGAATTGTTAATATGTTAAGTTTCAAAGTTTGTACATTGATTTGAACAACTAGAGATACTAAATCATTATAATACCAAAAAGACTTAAAGACTTAAACAAATTTTCTAAACTTATATAAGTGTTATAAGTAATGTTAACTAATGATTTTGAAATTTCTTAAATTCTTTTGCATTTCATATTTTTACTCATTAAACTGATTGTTCTTGTTTAGCATTGTAGTTTAAGTGATTGTAACATCATATATTCATTTTGTTTGACTCTAAAGCTTTAAAATTCATAAGAATAAGATTGTGACTCTTCAAAACAAGTCACAAATACGTAGCATTTTGTGACTTAATATACGTGTAGTTACAAAAAAAGTCACAAATGACCCACATATATGCGATCTATTTGCGACTACCACCTGAAGTTGAGACCATTTTACTTCTTTTTAGCGACTCCCGAGATTTAGTAGAAATATTTGTCAATATAGAATTATCTTATATATAATTATCTACATGTTAAGTTTTAAAGTTTCTACACTGATTTGAACTACTATAGATAGTGAATGATTGTTATACTCACAAAAAATTAGTTTTTTCCTATGGTTTACAAAAATTTTCTATACACCAATTAAAATTCATATGAATATGTTTGTGACACATTGTATTAGTCAAAAAATAATTGCAAATAGTGACTCTTTTCTGACTAATGGTGGGATTTTCGGCCCCCCCATTTTTAATTTAAGACTTTGTGACTCTTCTAATAGAATCTACAAACCATCGAGGCGACTTAATGCGGCTTTATTTTGTAAAGGAAAAACATTAGGTTTTTTTTTCTTTTCATTTTTGGTTCTTTTCTCTCTCTCTCTCGAAATTCTTTTCTTCTCTCACGAATCTCTTATATTCTCTATCAAAGCTCTTCTCTTCTCGCTCAATTAGGGTTCTTCTCTCTCGAATTTCTTAATTTACAGAGGAAATTATGGTCCGAGGAGGAGAGAAAGCTTCTTCTCAGTCGTCCAATCTGTCTACTCATTCTTAGTCATCTTTTTCGATTCAGTATCCGCCGAGTAGCCTACCACCGCAAGTAGTAAATCCTGACCCACGACAAGTCTCTCCGCCTTACCAGCCGCGACAACAAGGGTCGTCCCACCACTACCGCGAGCCATCTCACAACAATTTCACGCCATCTCACCACAACCACGAATCGTCTCAGCACAATATCGAGCCGACTCACGAGAATCATGAGCAACAACTAGATAATTTGTTGTCACTTCTAGGTCCCTAGTGTTGAGACAATCTTGTGAGTCCAATTCTTTGGTCGATTGGTGGTTTGCTACTGATTTTACTGAATTGGTTGTTTGATATATAGGTTAGTCGATTGGTTGGTTTGTTTATATGTGGGCATAGTTGATTGATTTGGTTGTTCATATAAGCGTATAGTCGATTGATTGGTTTGTATATGTTCATAGTCATTGGTGGTTTTCATGTCATAGTTTTAACAGAGACAAAGGCAAGCTCCAGATATGATGGATAAGAGCTCTAATGCATCACAGTGTCGTAACTCAACGCGTGGTGGTTTGGAGTTCACAAAGACTTGTCCGGCCAAAACTTCTACTTACAAGTTCAACAAGAACTAGATCTCATAAAGGAAGAAGAATTGGGGCGTCCAGTTTCACTTGGAGAAGTACTGGTATGTACGCATTCAAGGTCAGATGACACCTTTGTTGATCTAAAAGCCAAACAAGTTGTTGAGGTTTATAAGAAGAAACTATAAGATAGACTGTCCGAAATGGATGTCGATGATGACTCGGAGATTTCGTCCCAACAATCAACTCATCAGTACAGTTGAGGATCAAAAAGATGAGATATTTCTTCAGGTAATGATTCAGCTATTTCTTTAGTTTGTTTATGTTTATGGATGTTAACTATGTCTTGTGGGTCTTCTGTTTTGAATCAGTCTACCGAAACAGAGGAGAAGGAGCAAACATTTTGGACTTGGGCGACTTGGAGAGCTTGTCAAAGTTAGGAAACATGGATAAAGTTATGGAAGCTCTTCCTCTTCAATGTTAGAGATCACCAAACTTGAATCTACTCATCTAACAATCTCCGAACAACTTCAAACTGCTCAAAATCGGATCACAAGCTTGGAGATGATTGTTAGCTATTTGAAGAACACTGATCCCATGTTTGCTGAAAATGTCGAGACGCATCCTTCACCAACCACTACACCAAACACTGCACCAGCTACAACACCAGTCACAACACCAGCCACATTACCAGCCAGAGAACCATCCACTTCTCCTTCCTTTTAAACTTGTTCTTCATTATGAACTTGATGTTTTGAATTCTACGTTAATGTTTTGTAGTTCAAATTTGGTGTTTTGGACCAGCTTTTTAATATTTGCAAAGAAATATTTTGGTTAAAGGATTTGATTACAGTTTATAAACCTAATTTGATTATAAGATTTCAATTACAAAACAAATCTAAAACACTAAAAATAGTCAAAGAATCGTCGTAACTTAGTTCCAAATTTGCTACAAATTTGGGACTAGCAACAATCTCAATTAAATCTCAAATATACGACAATGAGTTCGAGTCACAAAAAAGTCGCTACAAATATACATCACTAATTAGTCTCTAATATATGACTACATATTACAGTCTTAATGTACTCGCAAATTTAAGACCATAAAATGAGGTCACATAGTGGTCGGTATTTTGCGACTATTTTGGGACTATAAAATTTTACGACCAAATTTTAACAACCACTTGAGATGGTCGCGAAGTAGTCGTATATAATGTATTTGCGACTACTGTGAGACGATTTTTGGAGTCGTAAAATTCAGGTTTTCTTGTAGTGTTGAGGTCTGGGGCGGTTAGGATTAATTAGGAAAAATCCTAGGTGGCAAAAATTAGGTTTAATGAAATTTCCAAAAATAGATCTTTCGCGGGAGCAGGTGCTCCGTTGAGGAGCGGGTGCTCCTTTCTTCAAAACTTTCGAAAGAGCTTCGCTTTCCCTCCATTTTCGCCAAGTCTCTTCATGAGCTCCAATCCTCCATTCCAGCCACCCTTTTAGACCTAAAATGACTCAAAATAAAATAGAAAATTCGATAAAGATCTACAAAATAAAGGTTAGAATGCGCCAAAAACGCATTATATCAATTCCCCCAGACTTAGATCTTTGTTTGTCCTCAAACAAAATCAAGACCAAGTGAAAGAGAAAGGTTTGAAAACGCGGGAACTCTCTCATCCTCAGTGAACCGAGTAAACCACCCTCAACCTGCAGACCACATAATCCAGAATATGAATAGCAAAGCTTTACCAAAACTTCCCAATACATTCTCAACCCAGCTTCATTTTCCAAACATAAACTCTTCACATTCATTAAAGGTTGCGTGAGCTTCTCGCTACAAGCACTATTCAGGGTAGACGACGCTAAGTGATTTAAGGCCATTTAGAGGTAGAGTTCTGAGTGTTTAAGGGTTACCCGACGCTCGTAGAAGATGCAGGATATCGCACAAAATTGCAAGAGAGAATGGGTCCATTTGGGTTCCACATTCTCTAAACCACTATTTCCTTCTTTCCAACTCTCTAACTTCTCATCTAGCCATCATCCTCCTTGGGTATACTCAATGCGCAGAGAGACACCTTTTTTATTTCACAAACTTACCACTCTTCATCATAGATTTTTGTTTTTTTTTTTTTTAGTAATGATGATGAAGAGGGTTTCATTACAAGCATGTGTCTCTCAGGCACGAAGATAATCAGAGTAGTTGCACATACCCAAATGGAGCACGTCATTGCTAGTCCTTCCTTGTGGATTGTTTTTGTTCCACCTCTTTGTAAACCATCTTCTGAAAATAGGAGCGGGTGCTCTATAATAGGAGCAGGTGCTCTGGTTTTTAGATCGAGTGATTTAGAGGCTACGGTCGACCCATTCTCTCCGACCCTTTTGCACATATCTGCACATATGACAGTGAAGTAACAAGAGTCCAAGAGGTCTGAAAAGAGGTACGGTTTAAGGAGGGTACTAGCTAAAAATGAGCTAGCTATTCAGGAACAACAAGAGTGATACAAGGAATAAGGAGTCCTGAATATGATTCGTTTCCCTAATCTAGTGCCAATAGCGAGAAGAATTTCAGTCAATATTAGGTTCAGTTATAATGAGAGTTTATATTCTTCTGATGAAACCTGGAAGATAGGATATTGAGGTGTTCCAGCTCTTCCATACATCCAATATTCTGAAAAAATAATGATCACTAAAGAGAGGGTTAAACACAAGTGGTTCAATAATCATCCTAGAATGAGGTCCTAATTCCGAACAAAGTTTTGACTCAATAAAACAAAAGAAAAGCTGACTCAAAGAAAAGAAAACATTAAGAATAAACGAAATTAGTAGCAACTCCCCCCAGATTTACTTCACACCGTCTCGGTATGAGAATAAACTAAGGGAGACAAAGAATTAAAAAAAAGTAAAAGCATAAAGGTAAATAAGTTCTTGATGAATACAAAGTTGTGATAGAGAGGAGAGGGCTAATCGCTGGCGGTGGCATCGGAGTCCTCGCCGTCTCTCTTCGTGCGCTCCTAACGCTTTGTAGCCCGCGTGGTTCGACCAGTTGTAGTGGGAGCGCGAGCAGGAGATGTTCTAGCAGGTGCGGTGGATGGCATCGTTTGTGATGAGTCTGACCCTTTGAAGCCTTTCTGCAGCATGTGCAGCATCCGGCGGAGTAGGCCGTTGTTCTTCTTCATTGCATCGATCATCCAGCCACGGTACTCGGCGTCCTCGTGGTTTGCTGTGATGTCATTGAGCAGGTACTCACTTTTATAAGGCCTGCGCATGCCAGCCTTTGACCTCATTGTGGCCGCAGTTTCTTCCTCAAGGTCTTCGATCTCCTCAGCATTCATGTGAGAATCAGAAGCGGGAGCAGGGGCAGTAGTAGCTATAGGAGCAGGTGTGGTGCTCCTTTTACGCAGTGGAGTGGTCCTACTGGGTGTTTCTGCGATAGAGCGAAGGTACTATGTCCCTGGTGTGAACCGCACGTTGGCTCCAAATCCTAGATCAGTGAGAGCCGGCTGAGGCAACCTGCAAAATAGAGGACGTTTGTCCCTAGGTGAACCGGTAGGTGCTCTCATCGTGGAGGATCTCGCAGGTGATGAGGAAATTGGTATCCAGGAACTCTTACTCCTCTTTGCATGTAGAGGTGCTGAGATCAACCCCCAAATGGATGAACAGCCGGGTGAGAAGACTTCCAATTCTTTTTGTTTTCTAGGCACTTTTCCCTTTTGCTACCTTGGTCCTCTTGTCCGTAATCACCTCGGCGAACACAGCTCCAAAATTGACATTGGTGTCAACTGCGCAGTTCAGACCCCTCTCACCTCCAATGGTGTCCTTCACTACATTTTACAGCATAATCAGCTCATCAATTCTGACCTTGCTTGCATCATCCTTGGAGAAAAAGATGGTGCTGATCGCCTTGGCAGCGATGTGAAGCGCCAGGTTTCTTATCGCAGACTGAGCGGTTGAGCGGGAGAAGTAATTGCTGCTAGCGATGAAGTCACATAATGCAATGGCGAAGGCGAAACGGTTGGGAAGGGCCACATTTTTCTCTGCTGATTTAAAACCACAGAGGTCGCAGAGCTCAGTGATGAAGATCGCGTACTTCTTTCCTCCAGCAAAGAAAGAGAATACACCCTCAGAAGCGACCGGCCTGGTTGGGTTTGCATAGGTCAACTTGGCCGAGACCAGGCACTATCGGACCAGGTCCGGATAGAGGACGTCCGGCTGAAGGGCAATGTTGGTCAATTGTGTAACCGAGAGGATGTTGCTCACGTCATGGAGCAAACCCAACCGCTTCAGAGTTATCCCGCACAGGAACATGGTTGGCTCAACAGCAATCTTTAACCAGTTGTTGTAGTAGTATGCATCGGACTGGTTCCAAGCTTCCTTTGAACTCATGGGCAGGCCTGTGTCAGGAAGAGCGAACCGTTGGCGTTCGTCACGCGGCCACAGGTTGTACTCTGCTCTAGAGGACGACGATTCTCCTTTTGCTCTCGTGGACCTAGGTGGCTTGCCAAAAGAGGTTTTTGGACCTATCATTCTGCAATGCCAACAACAACAACCATCCAACATAAATCGGGTTCTAAAATTCAACATAAACACATCGATTTCAAAAAGGAAAAATTTCTCTGGTTTTCATAATCCTCAAATCGATTGTGTTTATGTTTCAACAAGTTTAATCCGATCTCTAAACATCCCTAAGACAAGATTTTTGTTCCAATTCGCACTCGATTTCCTTAATCCTCGATTTTTTTTTTCATCCAAAAATTAGGGTTTTCAAAATCGGTGTATGTCCAAAATTCCACAAGTGTAAACATCCGAAATCAACACCAAACTAGTCTAGAAACTACCCAAATAGACATAACATGAGAAATCGAAAGATTCAAGCCCTAACTTCACCTTTTACTCAAAACGGCGGGAGTTTAAAAGTGAGTTTTCGAAGTTTTACCTTGCTTCTCGTGGAGAACAAAGTGGATATTTGGAAAGAGGATGAAAAATCATTCGATTTCAAGCTAAAGATCTCTTAAATCGGTTAAGATTTTGAGAAATTGTGTTTTTATCTAAAGTTTGAAAACCGTTTAATGGAGACAAGGAAAGAGGAAGATGAAGAGGGATGAGAGAGAGGCACGAGATATATAGGCACTAGGTGGGTCTCATGCGTCAGTTATTTCCCTTTTTGCCTTATTTCACGAGCCTACTCGCGTCTCTCTATTTGACTAACCTCTTGGTGTGCCTTAATTCGAAATTAGAATTTTTACCCAAGGGAGCAGGTGCTCTCTTCCTTTGGAACTTCCGATTTATGTCTCATTTGAATTCACCCTTTTTTTTTTTTTTTGAAACAAAAACAACTAAAACTAAAAGTTAGAAATAAGGGAAATCAAAATCAAAGAGTTAGTAAACTTACCAGTGGGCTGCCTCCCACCAAGCACTTGGTTAAAGTCACTAGCTTGACTTGTTTAGCCATTTTAGGCTTGAGGTGCATCGCCTAAGGGGATAAATCCACCTTCGGCTCGGTTTATGTCAGCAAGATATTCTTTGAGCCGCTGACCATTGACCACAAATTCATATCCTTTGGCGTCCAGCAACACCACATCTCAATAGAGGCGGACCTCTTTAATGACAAAGGGTCCGGACCACTTTGATCTTAACTTTCCTGGAAAAAGTTTAAGTCTAGAGTTGAAAAAGAGTACCTGGTCATTTGGCTGAAAGTTTCTGGTAAGTATCCTCTTGTCATGATACACCTTAGTCCTTTCTTTATAGATTTTAGAACTCTCATAGGCCAGGTGCCTAATTTCCTCCAATTCGTTGAGTTGCATATATCGCCTCTCAAAGGCTGATTTGACATCATAGTTCATCAACTTGATAGTCCATGCTGCCTTATATTCAAGCTCCACAGGGAGATGACAAGACTTCCCATACACCAAGTGAAAAGGCGTTGTCTCCAATGGTGTCTTATACGCAATTCGATAGGCCCAAAGAGTGTCATCTAACTTGGCAGCCCAATCTTTTCTAGTGGTTCCCACGGTCTTTTGCTGAATACTCTTGATTTCATTGTTGAAAACCTCAACCTGACCACTAGTTGGTGGATGATATGGTGTAGCTACCTTGTGCTTCATACCATTCTTTCTTAATAGGCCTTCAAAGACCTTGTTGATGAAGTGAGTGCCCCATCGCTTATGACAACTAGTGGCACTTTAAACGTAGGGAATATCAAGGACTTAAACATCTTCACCACTACCTTGGCATCATTCATTGGTGAAGCAATGGCTTCCACCCATTTAGACACATAATAACCAGCCACCAATATGTATTGGTTTCCATAGGAAGATCGGAAAGGTCCCATGAAATCGATTCCCCACACATCAAACACTTCAACTTCCAGAATGAAGTGTTGAGGCATCTCATTTCTCCGAGAGATGTTTCCTTGCCTTTGCCATGTGTCGTACTTTGAAATGAAAGCATGTGCATCCCTGAACATTGTCGGCCACCAAAACCGAGCTTGCAATACTTTAGACACTGTCTTGAATGTTGCAAAATGACCGGCATAGTTCGAACTATGGCAATGGAACAGAATCCCAGGGATCTCTTCATCAGACACACATCGACTAAAGATACCATCAGAGCATTGCTTGTAGAGATATGGCTCATCCCAAAAATACATTTTTATGTCTCATAGGAACTTTCTCTTCTTATTACCCACGAAATCAGATGGTTCCTGGTCAGTAGTTAAGTAGTTTGCTATCTCCCCAAACCATGGAAAATTCGGTACGGTCATCTTGGAGGTAGCACCACAAAATTTCTTAGGAGCAGGTGCTCTGATTTTAAGAGCAGGTGCTCTTGTCTGGAACGGGTGCTCTATCATACATATGCTAACCTCATAGATATGCTCATCAGGAAGTGTGTCATCAAGAGGTACCTCATCATCAATTTTCATGCGAGATAGATGATCACCAACCTTATTCTCGCACCCTTTCTTATCAACAATCTGCAAATTAAACTCCTGAAGCAAAAGGATCCACCTCAGCAGTCTCAGTTTTGCATCTTTTTTAGTGAGCAAGTACTTTAGAGCAGCGTGGTCGGTGTGTACAATCACCTTGGAACCGACAAGGTATGATCTAAATTTCTCAAAAGCAAACACCACTGCCAGCAGCTCCTTCTCAGTTGTAGCATATGTACATTGATCCTCATCTAAGGTACGGCTGGCGTAGTATATCACATGGAGCTTTTTGTCGTTACTCTGACCCAAAACTGCACCTACAACATAGTCACTTGCATCTGTCATTACTTGACATAGCAGGTTCCAATCAGGAGGTTGAACGATGGGTGCGCTTATCAAAGCTCCTTTTATGGTGTGAAAAGCCTCTAGACAAGCCCCATTGAAGTCATACTTAGTCTCCTTGCATCATAGCTGAGTTAGCGGTCTTGCTATTTTAGAGAAGTCCTTGATGAACCTCCTGTAGAAACCAGCATGACCTAGAAAACTACTTATGCCCCTGACTGAATCTGGTGGCTGAAGACTCATCATGACCTCCACCTTTACTTTGTAAACTTCAATACCATTCTCAGATATCCGATGACCCAATACAATGCCATCTCGAACCATGAAGTGGCACTTTTCCCAGTTGAACACGAGATGCTTCTCCTCACATCGCTGTAACATCCTCCACAAATTCGACAAACACACAGAGAAAGAGTTTCCATAGAGAGAAATCGTCCATGAAAACTTCCATTATATTCTCAATAAAGTCAGTAAAAATTGACATCATACACCTTTGGAATGTCGTTGGGGCGTTACACAAGCCGAATGGCAATCTGCGATACGCAAAAGTGCCATAAGGACTTGTAAATGTCATCTTTTCCTGATCGTCTGGATGGATCGGAATATGAAAAAAACCTGAGTAACCATCTAAAAAACAGTAGTATGAATGGTTAGCCAATCTCTCAAGCATTTGATCAATAAAGGGCAAAGGAAAATGATCCTTTCTAGTGGTAGCATTCAATTTTCTGTAGTCAATACACATCCTATGACCAGTTACTGTTCTATTTGGTATCAACTCATTCTTTTCATTAGTGATCACAGTAATTCCACCTTTTTTAGGTACCACATGAACTAGACTAACCCAATTACTATATGAGATTGCATAGATTACACCAGCTTTTAGAAGTTTCATTATCTCCTTCTTCACAACATCTTTTAGATTTGGGTTTAACCTCTTCTGATGTTCTATAGAATTCCTTGATTCATCTTCCAGATGTATTCTATGCATGCAAAGATTAGCAAAATTCAAGGGAATATCATCTAGCGAATATCCCAGAGCTTTTCTATACTTCTTAAGTTCACACAAAAGCAAGGTGGTTTCTACACTGTTCAATTCATCATTTATGATCACAGGGTAAGTAGAATTAGGGCCTAGGAATGCGTACCTTAGCCCAGCTAGTAGGGTTTTGAGTTCAAGCTTAGGAGCTCTTAATTCGCTCCAAGGACCGTCAACAGAGTTTTGAGGAGCAGGTTCTTTTCCTGGAGCAGGTGCTCCGTTGGTATTCTCTGTTTCGAGGTTCAAGAACCCAATTGATTTTTACATTGCTTGGCTCGAATCTAGCATCCTTGCAAACCCAACTGTGTCCTCACTCAAGTACCCATGCTTACCTTCAGCCTTTGTCAAAGCTACGTCCAACGGATCATCAGCCAAAATCTCCTCAATCTCTCCTTCAGAGACTTCGAGATTATCTTCTATGGCGAAAGTTTGCCCATCAATGGTTGGCTTTTTGAGCATTATATCCATCTCAAATTCCATGATAATGTCCCCCAGGTGGAGACTGATTGTACCATTCCTCACATCAATAATCGTACCAGCTGTGCACAAGAAAGGACGTCCCAAAATCAAGGGATCCTTTGGTTCCTCATCAATTTCCAGCACCACGAAATCTGTTGGGATTAAAGTATTACCAATTCTAAAGTATTGCCAATTCTAACATACAAATTTTCAAGAATCCCCACAGGTAACTTTACTGACCTATCAGCAAACACCAATTAAATTCTTGTTGGCTTGAAATTTGTGTAACCAAGTTTCCTAGAAACCGAATATGGCATGAAGTTCACACCCGAACCCAAATCGCATAGAGAACGAGCGAATCGCATAGCGAACGAGCGAATCGCATATGACCAATCTGCACGGATAGGACAAACTTCCCTGGGTCATCTTGCTTCTTAGGCAATTTGTTTTGTAGCACAACACTACAGTTCTTAGATACCATCATAGGTCTTGAAGAGACTTTTCCTGTAACCAGATACTTAACATACTTCTTCATAGTTGGGCATCATCTGAATCGCATCTACCAAAGGGAGCTTAATAGCCAAATCCTTCAACATCTCTTCGAACTTTGCCTCTTCCAAATCCTTTTGAGATTTCCTTGGTGGGACTGGGTATGGAACTGGGGGTTTGTAGACACGAGGAACGATCTTATCAAAAAGCTCATTCGGTCGAAGTACCTTAGGAGTCGGTTTAACAACTTTTTCATTCTTTTCCTTGTCTAGAGCAGGTGCTCCTTCTTCTAGAGCAGGTAATCCGGTGTGGAGCGAGTGCTCTGCAGAATTTTCTGGGTAACTTTCAGCGTTATCCCTCACAAACTGTGGTAGAACCCTTCCACTTCTTAGTTCAACTGCATTCAAAAACTCTCTGGGGTTTGCAACTGGTTTACCTGGCAGTACTCCTTGTAGCCTCTTGATTGCCTCAGCAGTTTGAGCAACTTGAGTATCAAGTTTCTTCACATGATTGAAAACAGCTTCAAGTCTACCATTGAGATCAGAGTACATAGCGTCTACCTTTGTGTTGATTTCAGTGGCAGATTTCTGGTGATTAGCCATCAACTGCTGCATCATTCCCTTCAGTTCATCTTGAGAAGTACTTGTAGAACTCACAGGAACCTGAAAGTTATTAAACTATGGTCTCTGTTGAACTCTCCCTTGAAACTGATTCTGACTTTGGTAAGGTAGAAACGTTTTGCCTTGAAAACCGTAAGGAAAACTTTTCGGAAAACCTTGATCCTGAGGTTTTTGATTTTGGAGACCAGCTTGTTGCGGATAGACTTGGTCCTGCGGGTTCTCAACATTTGTACTCCTATAGGAGAAGTTTGGGTGACTCCTATAATTCTGGTTGAATCAACGGTTTCGCACAAACCCTTGACCACTCACATAGCTGACCTCTTGCTGTCCACAATCTTCTTCTTCACTCATCTCCTCAGAGAGTGGTTCACCATTTTCATCAACAAAATAAACCGTCCTTTGGCTCCCTTTGAGCAACAAGTTAACCTTAGCTATAAGGACATCGATCTTTTGAGAATCCATACCACCTGTTTTCTTGGTTCTATCATACTCTTGAGACTTGATGCTGGAACTTGCAGCCAAGTTTTCAATAAGCTTGTAAGCACCATCTCTGGTCTTAGTCATAAAATCACCATCACTCGCAGCATTCAAAGTATTCCTATAATCCCAATCAACACCATCATAGAAGATACCCAGCAAGTTCTCATCGGTAAACCCATGGCGTGGACACTCTCTCCTGTATTCTTTGAATCGTTCCTATGCCTCACAAAATGACTCTCCAGAATGTTGCTGAAACGTGGAGATCTTATTCTTTAAGCTCGCGGTCTTGGTTTTGGTGTAGAAGTGGTCCAACAAAGCTGCTCTACATTGTGTCCAATTCGTGATAGATCCAGTGGATAGAGACTTGAGCCATCGAGAAGCTTTGTCCGCAAGCGAGAAAGAGAAAAGCTTACACTTTATGAAGTTCGGGTTCATCCCATTAGAACTGGTTGTGGAGCAGATCTCCTCAAAGTCTTGCTTCTGCGGGTAGTCCGTGGAACAAGTGCTGCTTGACCAGTGATATCATATGAGGCTTTATCTCATAGTCTTGCCTCTCAACAGTAGGTGAAACAATAGCAGATCTATTCCTGTAGAAAGCATGAGGATTGTCCATATCCCCAATATCACGTTGCTGTTCACGCTCACATTGCTGTTGTTGTTCGCGCGCATGTTGCTGCTGCATCTGAGCCATCTGCTCTTGTAACCTTTGCAGCTCAACCACCATATCATCGTTGCCTTGTTCGCCCATGTCGACGGGTGTAGGCTTTGTTCGTCTTTTGCCTCGTTCAATTCTTGCAAGTTCTATGTTGTTCAAGGTCAGAAGGGATATTTGACGATTGCTCCTTGTTGACCTTGAGTTCATGCACCTGAAACACACGCAAGAGAAGAAAAATAACAAATAAGTAAACTTAGTCTGAAGGCGTATATTAAAACTAGAGGTATCGAGTTGGTCCCCATCGCAACAGCGCCAATTGATAAAACATGCCCTTTTTGAGCCTGATGTAGAATAGTGAGATTCGTTCAAAGTGACCAGCAATACACTCTAATCTTTTGTAACACAATTTCAGCTAAGTGGTCAAGTTTGTTTTGGTTTCGGTTTTGTCACAATAGCAAGTAAGTAAACAAAATTGGTTTAACAAATATTAATAAAGGTGTTAGGCTAAGGGGAATTATCTCGGGGATTAGATCATCTAGAACCAAACAATTATTCAGGACAATAATTTAGATCCAATCTAGAATTCAACCATAAAAATAAGAGGATCCACTATCGTGGTATCAACCACTTTATCAATCAATCTAACACCCTAAATTGTCGTTTAAGGTTACAAAGAATGACAAGCATTAAAGAGAATGAGATCGATTTGTTCACAACTTGCCTTAGCATCAACTGTCGTTGGCTAAGGACAAATCGCTCATCTATGTTCTTTCAAGCAATTTACAACACTTTTGATGAGTAAATTAAACCTAAAATCGGAGGGTAGGTGATCAAGCTAGTCTAGGCATTAATTTATATATGATCCTATTTATGCTTAGTTCATGAATCCTTAATCCCTTCGAAACCCTTAACCTAACTAGAAAAACTATTTAGACATGACAATTTGAATAACAGCAAGAGATGTAAAAGAATTCATGATAAAATAAAATAAAAATATAGAGGTAAGAGTTTTAGAAATCTTCTTAAAAGTGTGGAAGACAATCTTCAAATCTTACAAAAGCTCAAAACAACCGTCTCTCTCGAGTTCTCTCTCAACCGTTTGATAAAATTTTGATAATGGAATGTGTGTCTTGAGGTCTGGGGCGGCTAGGATTAATTAGAGAAAACCCTAGGTGGAAAAAATTAGGTTTAATGAAATTTCCAAAAATAGATCTTCCGCGGGAGCAGGTGCTCCGTTGAGGAGCGGGTGCTCCTTTCTTCAAAACTTTCCAAAAAGCTTCGTTTTCCCTCCATTTTTGCCAAGTTTCTTTATGAGCTCCAATCCTCCATTACAGCCACCCTTTTAGACCTAAAATGACTCAAAATAAAATAAAAGACTCGATAAAAACCTACAAAACAAAGGTTAGAATGCGCCAAAAATGCATTATATCAGATATGATCACAAAAGATTAAGTCAAAGCCAGACAATTTGATTTTATATTTAACAACCTTAATGAAAAGAAGCTAAAGGTAATATTGAAACTAAAGACAAGGCGAAGCAGTTATGTGGACTAACTGAAACTAAAGCAAGCAAGCAGTAAACAAGAAAACTGAGATGGATAAAAAGCTCCTAAGGATGGGGTAATGGACCAGTGATTCTCTTTGATCAACCTAGATGCTTAACAACAACTCAGACAGAGCTAATCCCTAGACAATAGACTCAAAAGTAGACAGATTCACTTTCATGATAAAAGTCCTCAAATCAAGCTACTTTCATACCTAAAAGAACTCTTAACCTTTTCTTCTTTTCTCAACCAAACCCATACCCAGAATTAAGCTCCCACTTAGTCCTATCTAGTCCAAAAATCGTGAACTATAACTACATGGGACACTATCCTTGTCGGCTCAAACCTAACACTTTTTACCAAGCTTCATCCGAAAAAGCCTCACACTCAGTAAATATGTATGGCTTGAAAGAAGGTTAGGCTAATGGTATGGAACTGTTCCAGTAATAGGAATCAGCTACTTGGATTAGCAAGAGTCGTAAAACGGTGAAAGAAAATCCAAGTATGTATATGGGTATCCATGAGTTCAAATTCAATGCATAAACATGATAATTATGAGTCAAGTTCAGGTTCAAGTAGATAGGGAAAGACATCAAATCATAGCATGCTTCAATTCAGATAAGAATGTCAAATTGTGCATTCAAAGCATTGTGCTATCTTATACTTCAAACTCACTCAATATGCATCAGACAACTAATGAAAATAATGAATCAGCATGTTTACAAGGTTATAATCATCACAATCCCCTATGCAAATGCAACAATCCTAAATAAAATGCAACTAGACTTAATTTTAAAGTGCATATCCCCTATGCAAATGCAACAATCCTAAATGAAATGCAACTAGCCTCAATCTTAAAATGCATATGCAACTCTATGAACACTCTCTTTTTTGGATAACTTTTCTAAATTTTCAAATTTTTATGGTTTTTCTATGTCTTAGATGATATTCATGCAGACTCAAGTTATGAAAATAAGAAACACAGAAAAACAAGTCAAATACTTCTTTCAAACCCTCCCCCAAACTTGAATTACACAGTCCCTTGTGTAATAAAAATTCAAAGGAAGGTTCAGGAGCTAACAAGAAAACAAAATGAAAATGCAATGGTATATACAATGAATTTTTGGAGTAGTACCTCAAGGTTGGGTGAAGAAAGAGGTCGACTCGACGTGTGAGCTCGAGTTGACTCGTCCAGCTTGCTTCGTCGGTTTAAAAACTTGCTAGCTCGATGTGGCCATCAAGCTTGCACGTCGACTCTGAGCCATTGTCACTTCCACTTTTTCTGTTTCTGACCGACTCTTGCTTAAACTCCTTTCCTAAGGCTTGACCACCTGAAATACTAGAAAAATAAATCAAAAAGTCCAAAAACTAAAAAGCAGTATGTACAAAGATAGTCATGAGACTTTCTCCCAAGTGAACTTGTTTTAAGTCTCTAAGCTTGACTTTTCATACTCATTAGGCCTAAAGTGGTTGATAGAAAGGAACTAAGGTCCCCTCTAGAATGATCTGATCAGCCATATTGGACTTGACTCTCTGCCCATTCACTCTGAATTCAGCTCCTTCTTTGCTAACCAGAGTGGTGGCTCCATAGGGTAGAGCTTCCTTGATGCTGAACGGTCCTTGGATCGCTTTCCTGGAAGAAGAGCCACTAATTTGACCCTGAAGCTCCTTGATTTGGCCTTTCATCTCTTTCACTAGGTCTATCAGTTCTCTCACTGTGGTTTTTAGTTCCTTCATGGTTTTATCTTGCCATTTAGACCACTTCTTAGGCGCCTTGAGTTCTGACTAATCATCTGGTGCGGGATTGATAGACTCTATGTGCAGGTCGAGCTTAGACGCCGAGCTTGAGCATTCTGGGCCAGTTGAAGCTAGCTCTAGTTGTTTGGTCGAGTTAGCATGTAGAGCTTGAGTTAAAATTTCCTTATTTGCTGCAATGATCTCTGTTTTTAACTCAATCAAATCCTCAAGGACTTCAGACCCAGCTACTGCTTTGTGTGAGTCTAACAGCTTCTCATAGCTCAAGGTCTCATTGTGGAGATATCCAGCTTCACCACTCTTGCTCAAAGTAATTTGAAGGTGATCTTCTTCAGCAAGCTCCTCTAACAATTCATTAGCTAGCTGATCCATTTCTTCGATCCAGAAGGTCTGTCATTCTATTGTTGTCTTCTTCATAGCATCCTTGATGTCAAACTTCATCTAGAGATCCTTTCCCAGATTAAGATCAATCTTCCCTTTCCTAACATCAATGACTATTCCATCTTTGGCCAAGAAAGGTCTTCCTAAGATCAAATGATCTTTTGGTTTTTCGTCAATTTCTAGTACGACGAAGTCTGTAGGCACTTCCACATCTCCAATCTTGATAGGTAAGTCTTCTAATAGGCCATGAGGTTTTCTAATAAACCTATCAGCCAAGACCAAGGAGAGGTTGCAGGATTTGTATTTACTGAATCCTAGCCTCTTACCTACAGAAAGTGGCATAAGGCTTACAGATGCTCCAAGGTCACAGAGACAGTTCTTGAAAACCAATGGACCTAGAGAGCATGGCAGAGTGAAAGAACCGGGGTCGCCTAGCTTTTGGACAACCTTCTTCTGTATAGTAGCACTACATTATTCGCTTAGTACTACCATTCCCTGAACTTTCTTAATCTTTTCCATCACTGCATCTTTCAAGAACTTGTGATAGTAAGGCATAAGCATGAAAGCGTCTAGTAGAGGCATCCTGATCTCAATTTCACTCATTTGTTTATCGAAAAGAGCTTGATACTTCTCCACTAATTCCTTCTTGAATCTTCTAGGGAATGGAAGTGGTGGCTTGTATGGAAGGGGAACAAAGAGTTTTTCCTTCTTCTTCGAAATAGCTGGTTTTTCAACAGAGGTGGGCTTGACTCTAGCAACATCTCGATCTTGCACGTCGAGCTTGTCTCCCTGTGTGGATTTTTCAGCTTGATCTTCATTGTGACAGAAACCCTCCCCATCCTGAACTTCACTGTCCACAGTGACTGTAGGGTATCCTTCTCTAGCAGGTAGTTTTCTTCCACTCCTTAAGGTGATAGCATGGACGTGGAAATCCTTGGGGTTCTGGATTGATTTCCCTAGGAGTTGTCCAGTAGGTCTTGGAGAAGAAGTAGATGCAGCTGTGCTTTCCATGTACTTTAGTTTTGAGTTTAATGTCTCAATTTTGATGTTGAGATAATTGGAAATGCAATCCATCTTATTGTTCATTTCGGCAAGCTTCTTAGCTACTTCTATTCAAGTAGTTGCTTGACCTTGCAGAATATGTTGCAACATATTTTTCACGTCTTAGTCTGGGGCGGGAGATGCCTGGGCTTGCTGAGGTACAAAACCAGGTGGTGTGCCTATGACTTGCTGCTGTGGATAGCCACCTTGAAAGTTTTGCTTTAGAACAAACCCTTGGTTCTGATTATATGAAATAAAAGGTTTGTTCTGGATCTGCTGCTGCTGAGGAGGGTAGACTTGATCATGTGGGTTTGCCACATTTATGCTCCTATAAGACAAGTTGGGATTGTTCTAATAGTTGATGAATGTAGCTTATCTCTTCCAGCTGATCAATCCCCCCATCCTAAACTTGAAGTTCCTCATCCTCAGAAACAAAGTGAACATGCTTCTGCTGGACTTGAAGGAGCTTATCCAACTTCTCATTCATTGCCTTCATTTCCTTCCTATGCTTCTCTTCAGAATCAACACTTTCCATTGCGCTTCTGTCATAGTCTTCATTGTAATTCTCGTCTGACTGAGCAAGGTTTTCCACTAGTTCCTAGCCTTCATCCACATCCTTGTTTAGGAAGTTTCCATTGCTGGCTGTATGTAGAAGCATTCTTATCCTTGGGAGAACTCTATATAGAGTGTTGAGAAGGGACTCATTGCTGAATCCATGATGAGGACATTGAGATGTGTAGCTCTTGAATCTCTCCCAAGCTTCACAAAAGGTTTCGCCATTTTTCTGGGCAAATCCGGATATCTTATTTCTGAGTCTAGCTGTTCTTGAGTTTGAGAATAACTTGGCAAGGAAAAATTTCTTGCAGTCATCCCAGGAGGTAAATGATCCCTGAGGGAGAGTTTTCTCCCATTGATGGGCTTTGTCACCAAGAGAAAATGGAAAGAGTCTCAGCTTGAATCCATCCTCACTGACTCCATTGATTTTTGTAAGGCTACAGAGCCTGTCAAACTCATCAAGATGGTCGAGTGGGTCTTCCATAGGTAATCCATAGAACTTGTTGCTCTGAAACATTGATATTAAGCCACTCTTGATCTTGAAGTTATTATGTTTAACAGCAGGAGATACGATCCCATGCCTCTGAGTGTGAGTGCTAGGGGCAACACCAGCTCCAATGTATCTTGGCCTTCTCTGCTGAGGTTCCTGTGGGTCATCCATGCCTACTGGATCCTGTTGATCTACTCGGATTCTGTCCCGCTGCTCTCTCAGTTCGCGTGGTAACTGGTTGATATTGTCAAGGTAGCGAATGAGATTGTGGTTGTCTTTCGATCAGGTGTGCATAAAAAGTCAGATTCTTGACTCGATGTGTGCACTCGAGCTGGTAGGTCAAGCTTGCACGTCGAGCTTAGTTGCACCTGAAACAAAGAAAGAACCACCAAATCAGTAATCAAAGTAAAGTGAAAATGAACTTGATCTTTAGAGATATGAAATCGTAAATGTAACAAACAAACACCCAATTGGTAACGACGCCAAATTGATAGTAGGATTTTTCCTATTTAATTATCCTAGTGCACTATCATTGTCATTGCAGTACAATAGGTTATCAATCCAAATGGGTGAAATGCTAACAGACAGGATATGCTCACAACATATTAAGTCAAGCCAAGAAATTTGATTTTATATCTAACAACCTAAATGAACAGAAGCTAAAGGCAATATTAAAACTAAAGACAAGGCTAAGCAGTAATGTGGACTAACTGAAACTAAAGCAAGCAAGCAAGTAAACAAGAAAACTCAAATGGATAAAAAGCTCTTGAGAATGGGGTAATGGACCAGTGATTCTCCTTGATCAACCTAGATGCTTAACAACAACTCAGACAGAAGCTAATCCCTAGACAATAAACTCAAAAGTAGATAGATTCACTTTCATGATAAAAGTTCTCAAATCAAGCTACTTCAAGACCTAACTTTCATTAGCGAAATATAACAAGACAGGCAGTAAGATTCAGTCTATTAAAGCCAATAAATACTCTAAACATACAATCTCTGGAATTAGTTGGTTCAGCCATTTCATCAAACATCTAGTGAGTGTGGAAAGCCTGGGTTCTAATTCCTATTGATTAGAGATAAACTAGCATTAAGAACACTAATCCAGAGGGGATACATTCAAATATAAGCTTAAACAACTAAGGAGATCAAGGTTCTTCACTCATTTATCCCATCCTGAAGAACCCTAGAGACTAGTCACAGTTCATCATCATGAACACAAACCCAGAAATCAAAGTAACTTGCATAATCATAAAGAGGGAGTAGAGATTAGAAGGATTCTAAAGGAATTAAATGCAAAAACTTAATAATTGATCAAAGTAGGTTTGGAATACAATTTCTCTAGAGACAGAAAATTGTTCAGAGGATAAAAATGTTCTCTTTTGGGTAATGACCTAAAAGGGGTATTTATAGTCTTGGTCAAAATCCTAAAACACAAAAAGACAAAATAGGCAAAATGACTTAGGCGGTGGTAGAGCTCGAGGTGTTTGGTCAAGTGCACATGTCGGGCTCGGCTAAATCTCCAAAGATGGCTCCTTTTTGCTCCAGTTCGAGATGTTGGTCAAGTGCACATGTCGAGCTCGGTCAAATCTCCAAAGATGGCTCCTTTTTGCTCCAGCTCATGATGTTGGTTGAGTGCACATGTCGAGCTCGTCCAAATCTCCAAAGACTTCCCCTTTGGCTCAAGCTCGATGTGTTGGTCGAGCTCTCACATCGAGCTCGGCTTGAATATCCAAAGACGTCTCCTTTGGCTCAAGCTCGATGTGCTGGTCAAGTCTGGTGGTCGAGCTAGCTCCACTCGACCAGTTGGTCGAGTCTGGTGGTCGAGCTAGCTCCACTCGACCAATTGGTCAAGTCTAGTGGTCTAGCTAGCTCCACTTGACCAGCTGGTCGAGTCTAGTGATCGAGTCAGCTACACCTCCTCTCCTTCTCTTCTTAACGTGTCCACTCTTCTAGCTTAATCCCATCATTCACCTCCTACTCCATACTTGCCCTCAAAAACTCCTTAAGCACCTGATAATAACTCCAAATGCAAGAATGTATGCAATGCTAATGCAAAAAATACTTAAACATGCAAAGTATACACAAAGGACTATGAATGGCATGAATGAAGGGTGAAACAATGCTAAATGGATGATAAATGTAAGCTTAAAATAGGTAAAATATAGATATATCACAGCCGTATATGTTGCTTCCTCATGGTCTAGAGCGATACTATTTGCCACCCACTCCAGCTCCTGAGGACATGTCTGAACAACTATAGTGGATCATGGAATCTAAAAAGACCAACAACACTACAGGATGTGGCTAGCGATTATGTGGATTCGGCCTTGTGGTTGTGTTTCAAGTTATAGGACGCGGGGTAATGGTGAGGCTGATGAGGATAATGAGACCTCCTCTGGATATAGAGTGCATGAGTTCCTGTCTAAGCATGTGGAGGATGTTGATGGGCCTAGTACTGGAGTGAGGGATCCGTCTCTGGATGCTTCTGCAGATCATCGAGTCAGCAGATACAGGAGAGAGCCCGGACAGGAGCACAAAACCAGCGAGAGTCCACCTCAACATCATTGACGCTTAGTACCACTTTTTATCTCTCTTGTTATATACCATTTTCTGTTTCTTTTATTTTGATTTTATTTGTGTCTGTTTGATATTTTTCTTGGAATTGTTTTCACACCGAGACGGTGTGAAGCAAGTCTAGGGGAGGATATCACTTGTCTACTAATCGAGTTTGTACTTTTGATGTTTCCTTTTTATGTTTCTTTGAGTGAGTCCGTTTGTTTTCTCGAGTCAAAGCATGTCTGTTTTATTGAGTTAAAATGTTGTATGAGAACTATAAGTTTTTCTTAGGAAATTGCACCATACTTGATTTCATTGCCATGACACCATTTATCATTGTTTAAGGATAATTTGGAAGTGCAGGAAAATCCATGACTATATCACTTTATAATAGTCCCTATCGCCTTGAAATTTGGATGACAAGAGCTTAACCTTGTTTATTTGAACTTAATCTGACTTATTATATCTCACTTACGGGGTTGGTAATCATGTAATGGATCATACATTTGGAGTTTTGTTTGCATCATTTTTATCACTATTTGCTAACTTCAAATGGCTAGACTCACCTTTACTCTAGTACCACACCCTATCCATGTTTCATACCTCATGCATTCTTATGTTATTCTCATCATGTGCATTCATATGCAAAAACTACGGAGTATACACACCGACATAGCTTTTCTTTCGTTAGGATTGTGGTAGTAGTTTTGATTGGATGTTGACGTTTGATGAGATTGTGCATTCATCGTTAAGAGATTGTATTCATGAGTATGTTTTGAGCTTAAGTGATTGATTTTTTCTTTGATGCAGTGTTTGTAACTCCCCCATACTTCTAAAAAAAAAAATTTTAAAAAAAGAGAAAAAAATTTAAATAGTATGGGAAAGGAGAAAGAATGGAACCAAAAAAGTCGAGATATTATTAGTCATATTTCAAAAGCATCAAAGGGACTTGTAGATTTGCTGAGGGGTTTGAGTTGGTTAGGTTTATCCGAGCGAAAGTGAAGTTATGTACCTCCCTGTGATTTTGCGTAATGATTTGCATCAATCTGCATTGCTGGAAAACCCGAAATATTTGAGTCACTAAATGTTTACCTTCATACCTAGACCATAATGTGTTCGATATCCCCTTTGAGAGAGTGCACGCATTTATTAATGAATGTTAAAAGGTTAGGTTCTCTAATTCTGAAAGTTCTTTGTGATCTCGGGATTTAATAATGTTGCTATGGTTATGGCGAAGTACAGTGTTGTACGGTTTGATTTGAACTTTGTGGTAGTGGTTTGCAGGCAACTGATTAAGAGCATGGTTCCAGAAGAATATGTGAGTTCTCGCATTTTCCAACCTCTTCCCTTGTTTTAGATTTTTGTTTTGCTTGAGGACAAACAAGAATCTAAGTCGGGGGGAGTTGATATGTTGTATTTTTAGTGTCTTATGTCTGTTTTAATTATTGTTTTGAGTCTTTTGTCGTATTTTTGTCCGTATTTTGTGTCTTTTTGGTCGAGTCTGGAGTTTTGTACAGGTTTCAGGGAGTTTTGCAAAAATTGGATAGTTTTAGGCTTGTTCGGGTCGAAATTTGGACAAAAGGAAGATAAGCAATCAATGGACCGACCAATAAATCCACCCGTCGGACATAGGAGACGTTGCCACCTGACTCTGCAAGACTGATCAGTCCACCTTTGGACCGATAGATCCATCTTTCGGACGTAAGTGACAAATCTACCTGACGCTGCTCGACCGATCGGTCCACGTGGTAGACTGATCGATCCACTGACCCTCTCGGACAAAATTTCATTTTCCTAATACGTTTCTATTTTCTATTTTTGTAAGGGGTATAAAACTCCAAAGACCTAGACTTTACTTTGGACGTTTTTTCTACTTTCTCTTTGTTTTTGGAGAGCTTTCATTGCCCTTGTAAGCTACTACCTTGGGATAGAGATTGGATCGTATTTGATACCTTGGAGAAGATTTCTAAACCCTTTTACCTTTACTTAATTGATTTCTTAATGCTTTCATCTATGTCTGATGTTGTTTTCTCTGTTGCTATGTGTGAGTAGATCTTCAATTGGGTTTTAGGGTTCTAAGTAGGGGTTCAATGATTTGATGGTTATTGATTTAGGAGTTCTTATACTATAGGGTTCTTTGATTCACATACTCTTAATGCTATAATAGAATTGATCACCGTATTGCAGATTCTAGGTTTTTCTATGCATTAGAAGTGTTATAGAATACCTGAACTAGTGTGAATTGAGCATTGTATGTCTAGCCAACGAGAGTTGACGTTAGAACGCGCTGTGAACTTAGTGAACTTCGTTGTTAATGCGAATTTGGCTAGGAGACTTCAAACGAGAGTTAAGTAGTTGAGTAGTCGAATTTAGTGGCTAATGACTCGAGAATGGTTTTAATTGTTGAATTCCATATTTCAATATTTCCATCATCCTTGATCTCTGAAATACCCTATTACCCAATGCTTAAATCTTATTGCTTAATCGAGTTTATTTCATTGCATTTTTAATTACTAACCTAAAAACATACAAACACTCTACGTTCTAGCTGATTACGAACTTCACAAGTCTTTAGAGTACCATTGATCCTTTTGGATCGACTTCGTATATACTACCTTGCGGTTAAGTGTATCAATTAATTACTCCAGCAATCAATTTTGTTTTGTGATATTTGTTTTGAGAGGCGACACTGAGATCGGCGTATTGCGTTCGTATTTGCGAGTCAGAGTCCATGAAGTAATTTATTTAATGCAAAATGAATAGAGTCGTCTATGTGGCTTTGGTAAAACTTAAATCGTTGTTCACGAGATATAGCTCGGCTTTTTATCTTTTCGGTGCGAGATGTTTCTCGACTCTAGTTCTACTGAAAGTTTTTTGAACAAGATTGATTCAGTCGTATCAAGCGCAAGACGTCTCTGGGCTTTGTTTCTTTGAAGCAAGTGAGGCAGACTAAGCATGCAATTAGGTCTAGATCTGAGTTCGGCTTACTTCTGTTGGGCTACTAAATCAAACACAGACGTGCGGATCTGGGTCCGGCTTACATAGGTCAGGTCGATCTAGAGCTGTATGCGGATCTAGGTCCGGCTTTTTCTCTACCAGAGAAAGTTGCCTAGGCTTATCTCAAAAGGGAGTAGATTATTTCACCACTGCATCCATGCAGAACGCGTACTTGATTGGATACCTGGCCAGGGCACCAATGTAAAAAAGGGTTTCTGTTGCCCAAACAATCGTAGTTTGACTCGGCAACTTAAGATTTTATGTTTTAACTCAATCGACGAGTTGTGATACGAAAAGTTGAAGGTATTTGCAAAAAACTGGAGTGATTTGCGATGAATCAGGAAGGTCGATTGACGATAGCTCATTAAAAATGATCGATATATTCAGTCGACGATGACTCAATATATTGATTTGATGGTACAGCTGCACTCCGTGAGAATTTGCCTATGTATTATGTGAAGGGATCAAACTGTTCGTAGTTCAAATTACAGCGGGATGAAGAAGCTCGGAAGCTCAGTCTCCTTTTTTTTTTTTTAGCTCGGTTGACGAGCATTGTTTTTATTAGCTCACTCGGAGAACTGAAATTGGAGTTATAATCCGGAAAGCTTGTTGCGCTTATCAACTAGAGATGTTTGAGATCATAAATGGATACATTGCTGGCTAGTGATTATTTGCTCAATCATCTATGAAAGCCTTGCAGCAGATGCGGGGATGCCGTGATAACGCTTGGATGAGGTTGGTAATAGAGACAAGGTCGGTTTTTTTAGAAAAATAAGCTTTGGGGCTTCAGATTGATAAGTAGATCGGCTCCCGGTTCTTTCTGGATCGCTGGGAAACTGCTCTTTAAGTCGTGCTGCGAGATAGGCAGACTGCTGACGAGCTGTTAGGTAGGTAGACTATTAACGAGTTGCTAGGCAAGCTGCTGACGAGCTATTAGATAGGCAAGCTGCCGACGAGTTGGTAGTTAGGCAGACTACCGACGAGCTGTTAGCTAGGCAGATTGCCAATGAGCTGTTAGCTAGGCAAGCTGTTGACAAACTGTTAGCTAGGCAAGCTATCGACGAACTGGTTGTTAGGCGGACTGCCGACGAGCTGTTAGCTAAGCAGACTACCAACGAGATGTTAGCTAGGAAAGCTATTGACGAGCTGCTAGCTAGACAGACTGCCGACAAACTGTTAGTTAGGCAAGTTGCTGACGATCTGTTAGGTAGACAGAGATCCGACGAGCTGTTAGTTAGGCAAACTGCCGACGAGCTGGTAGGTAGGCAAGATACTGACGAGTTGTTAGCTAGGCTGCCTAGCTGTGATGAGCTGCAAGGTTTTGACAAGCAGTGAAGTCTTGACGAGTTCCCAGTTCCTTTTGGTTCACTCAAAAACTGATTCCAAAGTCGGTTGGTCTTACAGCGGCGGATCTGCGTTTTATGGATTTTAGACAAGATTACATATGCTATAAAGAATCAGCGATAACTCTTAGCAGACAGCTACGGTGGAAGCGAGGTCGGGTTTTCTAAAAAACTGACTTTCGGGGCAATCGGTAGATAGGTATATCGTCAACTAGGTCGTTGGACTCTGCCGGAAAATCGGTCCCGAAGTTAACTGGTCTTATCACGACGGATCTGTGTTTTTTGGACTCTGCCGGAAAATCGGTCCCGAAGTTAACTGGTCTTATCACGACGGATCTGTGTTTTGACAGACTGCATCTGCTGCATAGAAATGGCGATAACTCTCAGCAGACATCTTCGATTGAGGCAAGGTCGGGTTCTATGGAAAGCTGACTCTCGTGGCAATCTGTGGATAGTTTGATTTTCACATGATACATCCGAGTCGGGCGGGATATTGCCTCGCAAGGAGGTAGCTTGGATCTATGGTTTTTTCACTTTTCGTCAGCGATATTTGGTTGATTTTCTGATTCATTTTAACTTAACAGTAGATGAGTGGAGAGACTTTTATGTAAGAATCCTCACAAACAGTGCCAAAATTGTGCGAGTAAATCCTGCACATAGATAAACCGGATAATAAATCAAGTCGGTTTTGAAGAGGGTTTCAACAAGGGTTCGAGCTCAACGATGAAAGAAGGATGACGAATTATGATTTTGTTTGTGTTATAGCTGCACCTTGAGAAGGTTGCCTACGTACCTTTGTAAAAGGCTCAAACAATTCGTAGTTCATATTAGAAAAGATTTTCTAAGTTTTTGGATGAGTTTTTTCATGAGAGATTCATTCTCCTCTTCAAAAGGGTGATTCCCTATTTATATGAATAGGCAAAATGTTCTATTTCTATTTCCATATTTCTCGAAAGAAAATATGTAATTTTTCGATTTGTTGTATATTTTCTTGAATTCGATCAAATCCTTTCCTTTTTTTTTGGTAAATCGGTGCCGAACTCGTCGGACTTACATCTTTAGGTTGAATCCATGGATTGTTTAGTTTATTCTTGGTTTAAACCGGATTAATGCGAGTGTGCTAAATAATAAAGTATTTACGAAAATACGCTCTAAAACCTAAATTATTTATATAAAAAAAAAACACATGCAATAAATTAACTTTCTTATTTACGATCTTTTAATTCTTTATCCTCTTACAAACAAATGACCAATATGGTCCTTTACTGTTTTTACCCTTTATAGAAAAGTAAATTGCAGATAACACACAAACATGTCCCCTGCTTAGTGTTAAATAATTGCTCGTGTATATGCGCTTGATCATCAGATTAGCCGAGGAGCGACCACTTGGAGAGTAATAAAGGTTGCAACTAGGCAGGCAGGACCAAAATTAAATCGTAATCGTATTTCGAACCATAAGCGGACAGTATCTAAACCATAACCAGACTGTTAATATATGGTTAAAATTACATTAATTGTAACCGTTAATTAACCATAACCGTATCAAAATCGTTACTTAATCGCTTAGTTAAAACCGTAAACTTTTATCCGTGACCGTTTTTAAAACATAATAAAATATATTAATAATTAATTATTTAATATGAATTATGTATTATAGAAATATGAGTACAATAAAAAATATTAATCAAAAATAAATGTACTAAAATATAATTGATATTTTCCAACAAATATATAGAAATGTTACAACAAAATAGTTTTATAATAATTTTTTAAAAAAATAATTAAATATTTTTGAAATCATTCACGAACACAAAGTGACAAAATCAAAGTAGTGAAATTGTGGATGCTATTATTAGTGCTTCTAATTAGTAAAGTATCGTGTTGGTTATACATTTTAATTAATTAATTTTAATTTTGTTACTAAAAACAAAAATAGCCGTTTGTTTAAAAAATTATAAATTTTATGCAAATGTATGTAAAATACTTAAATCATAAATAAATAAAAAATTAAATAATAATATTGTTATTTAAATCACATGATAACACTAAATCTATATTATAATTTGTAACATTATAATAGTAAGTATTAGTTGGTATATCATCGTTTAAATTATTTATGGAACTGAAGTTAAAAATAAATTTTGGATCTATCACTGATATCAACCGTATCATATCATCAAATAACCGTAACCGTATCTAACCATAACCGTTTTAACCGGAACTGTATTTTACTGTAATCGTTTAACTGTATATTAAATATAACCGTTTAACCGTATATTAAATAGTTACGGTTAAAATTAAATAATATTTATAATTATAATCGGTGATTAATAAATCATAACCGTAATAACCGTAATCGTGGTCATGCCTAACTGCAAAAAAAGAAAGTTTCATATGACCGCTCAAAGCACCAAAAAAGTTCCTTCTAAAAAACCTTTCGACACTTAAGTCTGAAAAGCCGCGCTCCAAAAGAAGTTGGATGGGGTAGCAAAGGAATGTATGCAGGTACTCTTAGACTTAGGGTACCTTTGGTTTTATTTAATAATGCACGTTCTCTCCAAGATTAGCTTTACTAGGTTTGAATTGAATATCGTTGCTGAGTGATATTTATAAAAGACTAGCTTTACTAGGTCTGAATTGAATATCGGTACCAAAAATATATAGTGTCAGGTCCATCCTTTTTTTTTTATCACATCAAGCTACATGTAGAATAGGTGCAGCGCCGATAGCCTCCTTCAACACATTATTTATGTATACACGTAGATTAAAGATAACAGAAATTAAACTAAGACTACACACTACATATTTTTGGAAGATGAAGATGAAGAGTTAACATACTATTTATGAATATGACGTTTTTTGGAATTTATTTTTCTATAAACGATTTCGTTTTAACTGATTTTTTATATTCTATGTTTGAATGAAACGACACTATTTTATACTTGATATCTATGTCATCAAAAGTTAATAAATTTTTAATAGTGTGACGTTCAATACCATGATGTTCAATATATGTTCACACAAAACCATGAAGTAATTTGTTTATCATTGATGCCTATGCCGAGTTGTATGAATCTTAATTTAACCTATATTGATCTTCAAGCTGCTACCATATTATGCGGCGAGAATCTATTATATAAAGACTCAGTTTGGGTCTCACGAGAGCATGACACCTCAGCCCCCCTCCTCCAGACACGTCAGCCTTCAAATAATTTTTTAAAAATTAAGAAAATAAAAATTAAAAAAAACCATCGTCTTCAATTTTCGATAAAAATCCAAAACCTAATATTCTTCAATCTGCGTGTACCGCATCGACGTCCGTGCAGTAACAAGCTCTCTCAAGAAAGCCATTATCATCATCATCATCATCCTTTTCTCATTGTGCTTATTTGGAGTTACGTTCTCCTCTTGCTTTAATTGCTTATTTGGAGTATCATTTGTAATCAGATTGGAGTAACTAAAAGTAAAAGTCTTTAGATTTTAGAACAGAACATTCACTAGCAATTGTTAGCGTATAAGTCAAAATATTGAAGTCACTTTCTCATCTAGAAAGATTAGACTATTGATGGTTTTTTCCTGAACCAAATAAACGGTTTCACATGGAGTAGGTGAGCTGATGCATCATCTTATAATGGATTACTTCATTTTACAGATTGTTAAACCAGTGCCTGGAACTACAGTCAAGCAAGGTGATGCTGTCAATACTGGAGCAACCATTAGATTGCAGCATATGAAGACCAGAAAATGGCTCCACAGTCACCTGCATGCATCCCCTATATCTGGGAATTGAGAGGTTAGTTTTTTCTTCCGTTTAAAGTTTTTGTATTCCTTCATCCTCTAAGCTTGGATGTAAACGAACTATCTGGAATTTTAAAACATTTAGACTCAAGAGACAGCTAGATCTAGGAAATCAAAGATCATACTCACTCATTCTCTCTACTCTCTCTATGTAATGTTACATTTAGTTATTTTATTCTTACGACGAGCACCAACCATTTGTAACATAAACTAACAATACAAACTATAATTGTAAAAAAATGTTTATCTTGGGTTTGAACATATAGTTATTTTATTCTTAAAAATTAACTAAAATATATGATAAACTACAGCAAATATCATTCACTTAAACAAATCCGAATTGTGTTAACGAAAATAACAACCAACTAAAACAACAAACCATAAATGTGTTAACAAAAATAACAAATAACTCAAACATATTTTAATTAAAGTAATCCATGAAACGATAAATTTCCTTCCGGATGAAACATTCGTTGCAAACGTCTTCAAAATTCTTACCGTCGCAATCTTCACCATCTTCCAACAGACTAAATAGAATATCATACTCTCGATATTCTCTCACACTCAGTTTCAAAACAACCCGACGAACATTCATGTGAAGATACAAACTTATAAAGACTACAGCTGAAGATATCGCAGCATCAAAGGTACCTTTTATTTATTAACTCCAGAAAAATTTCATTAATTTAAAGTAGACAAATTTTTAAAACATTTAAAATCTTTAATTGTTTGTTTAACCATTTGTGGTTCCTTATAAAACGTTGGGTCCATAACGTTACATGCATATTATATCAAAAATGATTATTCGAGTTTCGAAAACAATAGAATACACTAATATTTTTTTTTTTGAATGTAAGAATACTAATTATATAGGTCAATTACCTAAAAAACAGTTTTTCTTCGAAGAAAAATATAAATGGTAGGTTTCTCTACCAACATAAAACAAAACACTATTATTTAATAGTTTATAGTCTTACCTAGACTGATTGAGAACTTTTATGAAATACCTTTTAAACAATGTCGTGATATATATGTGATTACAAAAGTTAAAATCTATGCGATTATTAAGAAAATGTTCGATAAGACAATAGGAATTGAAAGCTATTTACTAAGATAGTTAGAAATATTTTAATCGAACACAAATTCGTTGACACAAATTGTGTCACACAATGGATAAACAAGAGGATCATAATGGCAATACAAGAGGGCTTGTAAGATTGGATTAGAACAAAATGACACGAGGGATGAGGAGGGTGGCTCTTGGGAAGAGGCAAAGGTCGATTTATTGCATATAACCGGCTTTTCTAGATTTTAATAAACATATCCCTTTGACGAGAAGGCCAAATTTTGGTCCCGTTTATTTCACTTTCCACATAGGATTGATAAGAAAACATAAATCTGCCTAATTATACCATCAGGACATTTCTAAACCTCCCTGTTTGTCTTTTGAGATCACAAACAAAAGCAACCTTATAATAGTCACTTTTTTCGGGAACGTAATTATACCATCAGGACATTTCTAAACCTTCATCTATTTTTTCCCTCTAGAATAAATTTCTTTCCAACCACATTTTATATTTTATTCTAAAATAGAATAAAAAAATAAAATAATATATTTAAAAAAATTCTATTATATTTAAAAATAAAAAATAGAAAAATCCATTTAAAATAGTCTTATGTCTTCATTTTACATTCATAATATTGGCAATATATAATACGGGCAGTAGTGCCTCACTCCAACTCAATACACAAATCACAAATCAAATAGAACATTATCTATGTTAGATTCCTATGATAAATCAAGTCGGTGGTGTTTGTACCGAAATTGTAACAATATATAACTTAAGATTTTTTAGGAGAAACGTAGCGAAAACTTTTATTAACGATGAATGAGATTGATGGGTACAAAGAAAGAGAAAAGCGAACTAAAGTTTTCGGGCTTAGCTATGATCCTCTCTCTAATTCTTTGGATAATGATTTATGGATCAGGATCCCTTGTCTAATGGTTTCTCATGTTATTTATAGAGAGGTCCTGTCTCTAGGGTTTCTTCTATGTCTTCTGCAAAATTTCTGTTCTGCTCTCCGAGTTTAACGAGCCTCATTTATGGTCAAAATATCTCGTTGGTCTTTTGAATTCCTGTTTGAAACAAGGGGCATATTAAGGGCAAGGCCCATATGCTATAGGTGACGTTAAAATGTTTAAAACAAATATTAGCTATAGAAATACATACTTGAGCTTATTAGTGGGCAATGCGCGACTACTAGAAAGCGTTTGAGGCATTCTTTACCTAAGTTTTGTAATTCAGCTTCAATGGTGAGAGTTTTAGTTTACTGGATTCCGTTCAAAAGGTCGGGACCCGGTCTTTATTAATATACATTAAGGAAAACAAATACATTAGTCCGAATCTTGCGCTTTCTCATCTTGGATGTGGAAAATTTTATCAGACCGAATCCTGGAAACGCGTTATACATCTAGATTTGAGGAAGATCGCTTATCTCAAAAACAATTCTAAACCCTTCAACTCGCTTTATCATGTGTTATGTGTTCCTGGCTGCAGCTTATTCTATTTGTTGTGAGCAGAGCCGGTCAGGAAGCCATGCGAAGGAAGCATGTGCTTGCGGCCATGAATCCATTATATATAATCGACCGCTTCAATGAAAATATTATTCAAGTAGTCTAGTGGTTAAGGGTATATGATATCATTAACAGTTGCACGATTCGAAACTTCCACCATTGTTTTCATTGCTTTTATCTTCTGTTTTTTTTTCAAAAATTTACAAATAGCCTTCAAATTCTCCTAATCGGCTCTGGGTGTGAATATAACAGAAAGTGACATGATGAAGTCCCTAAAACTCCAGAACAACTTATTAAGTTACTCGACCGAGTTGTGCTACTCGATTATACTCGCTCAAGAATTTAGGTCTTTCAAAGCTAAAAAATGGATTTCGCATTTGGCTAACCTCGAAAAATTAGTCTGTAGCTTTGATTTTTTATTTTAAAAACCTATCTATCTTTCTTCTTTTATGCTCCTTTCAACTTTTCTATTTAAGGATGCATATATTATAAACAATGTTATTTGGTTAAATGAATCTTTACATTAATTATAAAAAAAAACAAATACATTAGTTTATAGCTATGAGCAAGGTCATGTGTCTTTTGTACTTCAATTGTTATGAAACTAGAGGATCGCAAATAATTTATATATATAATATTTTATATAAAAGAATTAAATATATAATATCAAAAGAAGAAATAACTTATAGTGATTGAGTTTACTAAAAAAAAAAAATTATCCAATCTATTTTTTATAACTTATGACTAAATTAAATACTTATCACCTAAATATTTATACTATAGAAAATAAATATCTCAAGTAAAAATCATGATAATATTTAATGAAACTGATATTTTTCAGGGTATTTATTTGCTTTTTTCCTTAATTTAAACAAGAGTACTATTCTAATTCTTTTTTCTCCGTTGGCGTTTAATTAAAAAATTAAAACGTTGTACTAATTTAAAGTTTTAACTAAAATATTTGCGTTTGACCCTAGATAGGCTTAGATGCAAGAGAAAGAAACACTATGCGAGTTTTCTTCTCGTGACATTATCATGAAATTAAGGAACTAGTTTATACTAATAAAAGGGACAATTTGAGTCCTCTGATAGCACTAGTAAAAAAAAACATATAGCTACGTTTTTGCCATGACGATCTGTGGCTAAATAATATCTAGCCACGAAATAGCCACTAAAAACATAGCAAAACAAACGTGACTTTTCGTGGATAATTCATGGCTAACTAGCCACGGAATAGTCATGCTTGTATTTGTGGCAATAATAGCCACTGCATAGCCACCGAAACTTCGTGGCTACGTAGAGATTTTCTTTGATTCGAAAACTGTAGCCACGGATTATGTATGCGGCTTAATCGTGGCTATATAGCCACTATCCATGACAGTGACAAATCCGTTGCTATATATAGCCACTATCTAGGGCGGTGAGAAATTTGTGGCTATATATAGCCACTATCGACTGCAGTGACAATTCGTGGCTTAAGCACCGAAAGTTATGTCCCATTTGTCAAGTTTTTCTTTGCGTGTTAGGGGAAAGATTCGAAATTGTAGCCACCGATCATGATTGCGGCTTAATCGTCGCTATATATAGTCACGATATAAAACAATGACAAATGTGTGGCTATATATAGCCACTATCTAGGTCACTGACATATTTGTGGCTATATAGCCACTATCGCTTGCAGTGACAAATTTGTGGCTTATGGACCGAAAGTTATGTCCCATTTGTCAAGTTGTTCTTTGCGTGTTATTGGAAATATTCAAAAACTGTGGCCACGGATTATGTATCGGCTTAATCGTGGCTATATATAGCCACTATCTAGGTCGGTGACATATTTGTGGATATATATAGCCACTATCGCTTGCAGTGACAAATTCGTGACCGAGAGTTATGTCCCATTTGTCAAGTTGTTCTTTGCGTGTTATTGGAAATATTCGAAAACTGTGGCCATGGATTATGAATCGCCTTAATCGTGGCTATATATAGCCACTATCTAGGTCGGTGACAAATTCGTGGCTATATGTTGCCATTCATTTTCCTACGAGATCCTTGCCTATTATTTTCTATAAAAGCAAAGGCGTTTCTCCATCATCCATAAAAGTATAATAGAGAAGTAAAAAAAAAGTTTGAGCGTTCTATTATATTTTCTTTATCATCATCAAATGTCTTACTATTTTCAACATCGAGAGTGGATGGATCAACACGTTGATCCTTTAACAAATTGTGTTTCAGATGATTTTTCAGAGGGGGTTAATGTATTTATTGAATTTGCTTGTAATCAAGCTTCATACCAAGAGACCAACACTATTTTGTGTCCTTGTGCGCGTTGTAAAAACAGAAAGCAGTGTGATACAAAAACGGTCATTAAACATCCTTTTCGAGTGGGGTTTAAGGGAAATTACTATTTGTGGTTGAACCATGGAGAACGTTATTATGACGTTGGAGAATCATCAGGATCAAATCATTTTACCGGTGAAGAAGCAATGTGGCCACTAAATGCTACACATTTTCAAGTTCCAGGTAATACATACGAGTATTTTCCATATGGAGATGTTAACATTCAACAAGACATGGGGGCTCCACATGTATTAGAGAATATCACTACAAGAAATGAGGTTTGTTGTGTAATTTCGTTAATTTGTTTATATCATTTAATTAATTGTGTCATTTTTTTTTATAAATGACTTAAAATTTTTTCGTTTGTTTTTGCTGATTTTGGAGAAGAATTTTTGCATCTATATAATCGCATACATTATTTTTAGTTGAGTATTTATAGATATCGTGGGTTGGTTGGAAAAACTAAATTTTTAACTGATGTTAAACAATAAAAGGTAAAAAGTAAAGAATATAAACAATAAAAGGTAAAAAGTTTTCGACATATATAAAAAAGTAATAAACCATTTATTTAATTGATATATAATTTGTATCTTTATTTTAACTGATGTGAATTTATATTTTATATAAAAATTTTTGAAGTGATATCTATGATTATTTTAAGTACGTGATAGCCCATTTTATTGTTGATATCAATTTTGTATAATTATATCATTTATTTTTTTGATACTATATAAGTGATGCAATAAACCATTTTTCTTGTAGTGTATGATGGAAACAACAAACGAAGAGCCATATCATGATAGCGTATTCGAAGCTTTTGAAGCCGCAAAGGAACCTCTTTACGATGGATGCCCAGAAGGAATTTCTCAGTTATATCTATCTTCGCGTATACTGAAAGCAAAATCTGATTACAATATGGTGGAGGCTTGCGTAGATGAGCTATCACACACTTTCAAAGCTGTTCTGCCCACACCAAATAAAGCTCCTGCATCATACTACGAGACAAAAAGGTTGACAAGAGTGCTTGGTCTGCCGGTATATAAGATTGATGTTTGCGAGGATAATTGCATGCTTTTTTGGAAAGGAGAAGATCGAGAGCTGTTGCGGTGTCGGTTTTGTGATAAACATAGATACCACCCAAACAATGGGAAAGGGAAAAAGAGAGCTAAACAAAGAATGTTTTACATGTCGATTACAGATCGGTTGAAGCGGTTATACCAGTTAGAGACTATTGCAACGGCTATGAGATGGCATGCTGAACATATGTCTCCTGAAGGAGAAATGCACCACCCGTCTGATGGAGAAGCATGGAAATATTTCAATGAGGTATATCCTCATTTCGCTGCTGAAAGTCGTAATATTTATCTAGGCTTATCAACAGATGGATTTAATCTTGTTGGTATGAATGGCGAAGCACACTCGGTTTGGCCAGTGATCGTAACTCCTTATAATTTACCCCCGGCATGTGCATGAAGAGAGAATTTTTCTTTCTATCAGTACTCGTTCCTGGGCCAAAGCATCCCAAAAAAGGTCTAGATATTTATCTTCAGCCATTGATAGAAGAATTGTAGAGTCTGTGGATTGATGGTGCGGAATCGTATGATATATCAAAGAAACAAAAATTCACAATGCGAGCTGCTTTGATGTGGACAACCAGCGACTTTCCGGTGTATGGCATGTTGTCTGGTTGGATGACGCATGGTCGTTTGTCGTGTCCATATTGTATAGATGACACAAAATCGTTTTGGTTACCAAATGGAAGGAAGCATAGCTGGTTTGATTGCCACAGAATGTTTTTACCTCAAGATCATCTTTATAGGAGAAATGTTCAAGCATTTCGCCGAGGGAAGGAAGAAACAGATGATCCTCCACCGTGGTTGACTGGAGAGGAACATCTTCACGAAAGAATAAACAGCATTACTAGGTTGTTTAGAACAGTCGATTGTGGAGGGAACGGGCATGAGAACCCTGCTCGAACTATCAATGGATATGGGGTTGATCATAACTGGGAGAAGAAGAGTATATTTTGGGAGTTACCATACTGGGAAAATCTGCTTCTTCGGCATAACCTTGACTTCATGCACATTGAGAAGAATTTTTTCGATAATCTCATCAACACAGTTTTGAATGTTTCTGGGAAAACCAAAGATAACATTAAATTAAGAATGGATCTTGTTGCGTTATGTAGAAGACCTAAGTTACATCTTACCCGAGAGGGAACAATGCCAGTGCCAATATTTAGGTTGTCGAATGAAAAAAAGCGAACATTTCTCCTATGGATGAAAAATGATATACGGTTTCCAGATGGATACGCATCAAATTTTTGTCATTGTGTTGACGAAAATCATTGGAAGTTATCTGGACTGAAAAGCCATGATTGCCATGTCATCATGCAACGACTACTCCCGTTTGCGTTTGCAGAACTTCTTCCAAAAAGTGTTCACATGGCCATTTTAGGTTATTTATTGCTTCTCTACTTTATCAATATTTTTATACTTATATTGATAAATTAATTTAATTATGTATATGTAGATATTTCACTATTTTTTCGGGATATCTCAGCAAAGATTTTACGTAAAGATGATGTTGCTTTGTTGAAAGCAAATATTGCTCTAAAAATTTGCAATTTGGAGAAGATATTTCTTCTGTCGTTCTTTGATGTTATGGAGCATCTACCCGTTCATCTACCAGATGAAGCTGCTTTAGGAGGACCAGTGCAATATCGGTGGATGTATCCGTTCGAGAGATATATGTACCATTTGAAGAGGAAAGTTAAGAACAAAGCGCATATTGCAGGTTCAGTTGTTGCACAATGCGTGAATGAGGAGATATCAAATGCTTCTGCAAATTATTTTGGACATCCAGAAATTAGAGATGATGTTGTTGCTGGTGCTGAAGAAATTCGATTTACATATTTTTATCCAGATGTGCCGAGCTTGTTCTACCATGAGGGTCGTGTTAGTGGAAAACCCAGAAATGGATGGTTTAATGATCATGACTACACAGTGCTCCAAACGTTTTTGCTGCTTAACTGTGAAAAATTTGAACCTTATGAAAGGTATGAAATTTCTAGTATTTTACAATTGTATATATACAATTAATTAACCCAAACTACAATTACATGATGTTCGAAGAGTATATGACAGAGCGTATCCCAGGAATTACAAGTAACAAAATGGAAAAAGCTAAAGACGGACACTTTGCAGAATGATGTAAAGACTATGTAAGTAGAATTATGGAATGAATATTGATAATTAGTACTATATGAATTGTACTTTATAATTATTATATATTATGTGGTTTTCAGATTAATGACGCCACAGGATCTTATCAATTTCCACTATGGATGTTGGATTTCGTCCAAGGGCCTAACCGCAGTTATACATCTTGGCTTATATACTATTCACGAGGTTATTGTTTCCACACACATAACCATGGCCAAAATAAATAAAAACTCAAAATTACGGTATCTATGTTCGCGGAACCACTGACACGGATTATTATGGATTGATAGAAGAGATAATGATGATCCAGTACCATGGTGCTGTTGGGGTGAAGGCCATGGTATTCAAATGCAGGTGGTTTGACACAACCATAGGTCGTGGAATAAGGAAACATCCATCAGGTATCACTGATGTGGCACCGCGCAGATATTATGAGAAATATGATCCTTTTATATTATCTGGTAATTGTGATCAAGTTTGTTTCATTCCTTATCCACGCGTCCGAGATACCGTAGCAAATGATTGGTGGGCATGTACAAAAGTTATGCCACGAGGTGTTCGTGAGACAGCGGAAGATGCACTAATTGCTCTTCAAGACGATACACACAATCAATTTGTCGCACAAAGTACGATTGTTCGTATTGAATCACATGTCGTAGAAGATGATGCCAATTATGATATTTTACCTGTGTCTCCTCCTAATGACGAATACGTTTCTAAAGAAGAATTGGAAGACTCATGTGACGATTCTGATTCTGATTCTGATTCCGATTCCAGTTCCGCGTAAATTTTTTTTTTTAATATATGAATAATTATATATTTTTAATATTAATTTTCATGTTTTAGTTATACAATTTCACATTGTAAAATTTCATGAAATAAAGGTTATTTGGTTTTATAGTATGAAACAAAAGTAAATGACATACTAATCTTTAAACTCAAAATTTAAAAAGCTTTATATATTTGGTATAATGAATAATATTTATCTAATCTTAACTAATAAATATTATCACAATTGAATTTAGCATATGAATTTTATATAAACTAATTGATTAATGTAATATTAAACTCAACAAATTAATTTTACCCCCAAAATATATCAATTCTACAAAATTTGGACCAAAATATTTGCCTAACTACATACCAATTCATTTAATTCTTTTAATCTAAAACCAAAATTTTCCCACCCAAAACCCAAAAAAAATTTTGGTTTCCCACCTAAACACAACCCAAATATTTGGGCCCAAATTTTTGCTAATTAACCCATTATGCTTTCTCTCGACAAATCAAGTACACACTTAGGACATTTCTGAAACCTAAACGCTGCTCTCTTCATCTCTTCGCGACTTTGCCACTTCATCTCCTCGCGATTTCGCCTCTTCATCTCTTCGCGACTTCTCCTCTTCATTCGACTTCGCGTCACTCTCCTCTCTTCGCGACTTCGCCTCTTCATCTCTTCGCGATTTCGCCTCTTCATCTCTTCGCGATTTCGCCTCTTCATCTCTTCGCGACTTCGCCTCTTCATTCGACTTCGCCTCACTCTCCTCTCTTCATCGCAATGGCTTCCTCCTGCCGACAGCCAGACCGCCATCATCAACGACCCTCCACCTCTGGTCCGGCAGGTATTATTTCTGTCTCTTCTTCTCCTTCTCCGTCTCTTCGTCTCCTCCACCTCGATTTGTTTCTAAGGTTTCTCTCTGTGCTCGATTCTCTCTTTGTTTAGGGTTATAGATCTTTTGTTTCTGTTGTTGATTAAGGTTGTCCTTGACTGTTTCGATTTTAAGATTTGATTTAGGCTTAGTTTCAGATGACATTTTATTTATGATTATGTCCGGGTTTGATTAGTCTTTGCTCGATTTCTCTCTGTGCTCGATTTCTCTCTTTCTCTAGGGTTATTGATCTTTTGTTTCTGTTGATGTTTAGGGTTGTCTAAGGTTTGATTAGTCCATCTTTGCTCGATTTCTCTCTATGCTCGATTTCTCTCTTTGTCTAGGGTTATAGATCTTTTGTTTCTGTTGATGTTTAGGGCTGTCTAGGGTTTGATTAGTCCATGTCTTTGCTCGATTTGCAGATCTTATATCGATTCTAATTTACTGAATAAGTGCTTCGGTTGTATTGTTTTGATAAATGCTTTACAGTAAACCGTGGGTCGGTTTTAATAAGTGTAATTTACTGAATAATTGCTTCGATTGTATAAGTGATTATATATTATTTTTTAAACTGAATAAGTGCTTCAATTTCAAGCTTTGATCTAAGCTTACTTTCAGATGATGTTTATATTCACTGGGTCTTTTAATTCTCTGGGTCTTTCAAATTATTTCACGTGCATTGTTGAAAGGTTGAACCACAAATATTGTATTATTTTCGTGAAGCTTTTTTGTTTGAGCTTAAATGAGGTCCACTTTTAGGATTTACTTTTGCTGAGTGTTTGTTTTTGTTCTGTTGGTAGATCGATCAAAGCGAGTTTGTAAGCGTTTTTGTTTAACCAATGTATTGAGTCTAGAGATGTAAACATATATAGAATATTGTGGTTTTGGAAAACAGTAGCTAGGTAGATTGGTTATAAAACTCTAAATTAAAAGCAAGTTCATCTGACATTTACAGCCTTCTCTACGACTTTAGTGTATATTTGTTCTTTGTTCTAAACTTTTTATGTTAAGAACCTAACATTTATTTTTCTGCTTCTAATTTTTGTTACAAGAGCTCCATTACAGAAGGGTACCTCCTGGAGCCGTCCTAAATGGAAATGTACCATTAGGACCCACAAGTCCTCCAAGCGCTGCTTCTTCACACGCAAACAACTACAGTCAAAGAACTCTTGATGCATTACTGAGTGTTCCTGCAAGAGAATCCCAGCCACACCTCCACCCAAGGAAGCTCAATGGAGCTTTATGGTAAGTTTGCAACAGTATGTTTGTTTGGTTATCTTAAGTTTATTCACTGTCTCTTAATCTGATGTTACGTTTTCTTTTCTCAGGTTTGGTATTGACCCCTCTGTCTACAAGTTTGTTCGGACAACATGGCAAAGCAATTTTATGGGACCATGGAAGAACTGGTCAGATGTTCCCGAGGATAAGCAAAATACTTGGTGGCACACATTTGTGGTAATATGTTTTTTTTTCTCTAAGTTAACTTATTTTTTTAACTTATCTTATAACTATTAATCTCTGGTTTATTTGTAACAACAATACTAGTGGGAATTTCGTTTTCATGACTTGGTCTACTTTCATTGGAAGAAGGAGACAATGAGATTAATTAGTGATCGTATCAGCAAGAAGAAGAGGAATAACAAGAAACCTAAGTACATTGGTGAAAGTGATTGGGCCATTCTAATGGAGTATTGGGATACAGAACCAGCTCAAAAGAAGAGCAAGTCAGTTGCTGGTTGCCGCTTATCTGATCCTGAAAAGAAAGGAATTCACAAGCATTGTGCAAGCCCTCGCTCTTTTGTACAAATTGAGTATAATATGGTAAATTTTCTGAAACCTTTTCCTATGTTTTTATTATCTAGTTTCATATTTGGAGTAATATTCTTCTTTGTTTTTGTAGATGGTTGAGTCTGGTTTGGATGAACCACCTGCCTTCACAGAACTTGTGAGGAAGACTCACACACGTAAAGATGGTACTTTCATTGACCCTCGTTCTGAGTCTCTTGTACGCGATGTAGAAGAAGCGGCTGCACAACTTATGGCAGATGATGATTCTCCCAATGGCCTCAGCCAAACAGGTACATCTGGTGTTGTTTAATCTCGTATTGTATTGAACACAGAATATGTCAAGGTACTTTAACCACAATATATTATTTGTCTTATTGCCTCATGAATTGGTTCAGTTTGGTTCATTGGTTTATTCGCATTTGTTTGATTAGTTCAGTTAAGTTTATTCATCTTAAATTGTGTTTGATTTTGAATGTTGGTTTATTCTCATTTGCAATTGTTTTTTTGATTTTGAATGTTGATTGTCACAAATAATATGTGGCTATATATTGTCACTAGTGAAGGTTATTACTCCGTTACTTATTTGGTTCGATCTGTCTACAAATTTGGGAATACTAATCAACTTAAGTGTGTCTAGTGAAATGAAATGAGGTGTTTTCACTTTTATTTCTGGTTTGTTTATTGAATAGTCCATGGTCTATGGTCGCTGATGATGAGTTTTGTGTCTTTTTTCTAACATACACATATAATTAGGTTTCTAATAAAATCTACTTTGATTTATTTCCCTTTGGTTCTCGATAATACAAATATTAGACTAATTAACTTGGAAGTTGGAAAATACGTATATTGAATGTGCAAGTCTCTTAAGCAAATAAATCTATCTGCAGGTTAGGTGATTTGGTTTTGTTTTTTCATCTTAAATTGTGTTTGATTTTGAATGTTGGTTTATTCTTATTTGCAATTGTTTCTTTTGCAGCGTGGTAAGACTAGTAAAGGGTACATCTACGGAATAGGCAGTGCTCAATACCGGGATATCAATCCATCAGAGAAAATGGCGGTTTCTATGTCTCGGAACCTTGATAATGAGATGCGCATCTCAGGTTTGGAAGCAAATAATGAGACATTCAAGGAAGACATGGTGGTGTTGAAGGCTGGCATGGGCAAGGTAGTGGACGAGTTGGCTTCAACTCGACTTGCGCTCACTGCGATTATGCAGTCTCTCGGAGTTCAACTTCCTCAACCTGCTGCTGCTCCTGGTGCCACTGTTCCTGGTGCTGCGTCCCCTGCTGCGTCTCCTGCTGCGTCTCCTGCTGCGTCTCCTGTTGCTGCGTCCCCTGTTACATCTCCTGCTACTGCTGTTGCGTCTCCTCCGACAACTACTACTCGTACAGGTACACAATAAAGCAACTTAGATGCTTGGTGTGCTTCTCTAGGAATTTAGGTTTGTGTGTTTTCAGATACAATCTTTTGTCATCAGGTGCTTGTTATTAGGCTGATTAACAACAATATTTTGGCCGTGTACAGCGTTTGTTTTGTAGTTATTTTAATCTTTTGTATATCGATTTTGCCTTTTGGTAATGTAAGCTAAGACAAATTTATGTAATATATATTGTTGTTATGTTATTTGGATTTCATGTTTTTTCAATTTTAGTTTTTGTTTCATGTTTAATTATTGTATTTAGTATTAAAATTATTATTTTTGGCTAATTACATGATTAAAAGTGCTTAAACAAACTTGCCATGTTTATGCCACACTCTTAAACCGTGGCTACATATTGTCACGAATAATCCGTAGCTTACACAATTAGTCACTAATCTGTTATGTATATTTCGTGGCTATATATTGTCACAAATAAGCCGTGGCTTACACAATTAGTCACTAATATGCTACGCATATTTCGTGGCTATATATTGTCACAAATAATCCGTGGCTTACACAATTAGTCACTAATCTGCTACGTATATTTCGTGGCTATATATTGTCACAAATAAGCCGTGGCTTACACAATTAGTCACTAATATGCTACGCATATTTTGTGGCTATATATTGTCACAAATAATTTGTGACCATATCGTGGCTGTAAAGCCACTAAATTTATCGTGGTTATTTCGTGACTAAAATTAGCCACGATGCAGAATAGTGACAAATTCGTGGCTAGTAAGTTACTAAAAGCCACGAAAAAAAAATGTTACGAAGCTATAGCTACGTTTATTTTGCGTGACCATTCGTGGCTATTATGTCATATAGCCACGTATTTGAAGGCTCAGCCACGAATATGTAAGTGGCTATACATGTTTTTTTCACTAGTGTAGTGTCCACCTCAGCAAAATGAAACTCATGTAAGAGAATGCCATGTCAGCAAAGATTAGAAGAAATAGAAAACCAACATGGTACACTATTTTCTAATCCTCTAAATGAAATTTAGTCCCTTTTTTCAACTTTTAAATCTTGCTATTTGTTTGTTCTTCTCTGATTTGGGTTTGGATTGATAGCTAATTGTCTATCAGAATTCGAAATAGGTTTGAAACAAATTTCCAAACAAAAGCTAGCTACATTCGTAGATTTTTAAGATATGTTTGCGTGCGCATTTGTAATGATTTGATGCACATGTTTTGGGGAATTGTTTCTAACTGGTAAAAGAGGATAAAAATGAAGATGTATTACCAATTTGTAATTATCTAACTAACTGTGACAGTGTATCATTCTACTTATCGACAATCACGAATGTAAGCACAATCGATAAGATCTTTCAAAAATTTAGCGGCAAGAGGAAAAGAGTTCTAAAAACGGCGGAAGTTGATTGAAAAAAAGCTATTTTGGCCTTACATTCATTTTCTCGGTAAAAGAGCTTTTGTGCATACTCAAGTAAGATCATTGTAACCAACAGTCTTACGAGTGTAAAAGTTTCTGTAGTATTTGCCGACAGACCTATTGCATAGTTCATAGTGATTAATTTCTATACACCAAGAATATGGGTGGATGAGAGCAGCGATAATTATAAATATGATAGCCATTTTCATTATTTAAGGGTGGCTGCAATATAGTACATACAAAAAAATTGAATGGTTTTATTCTTTGGTTGTGTTACTTGTGTAGGGCATCCATTTGGAGAAGTCAATGACGGAAATATCAATCAATGCATTCAGCATACCTCTCCTCAAAACGTATATCCTCTACCCAATCATATCACATTATAAAATATTTGGCACGTCGTCTCGTGCAACAATAGAATCTTTTTGCTTTGGTCAGGGGTCGTTTGATGCAAAAATAGAATATTCTTATGAAACAGCTGGAAATGATTTTTTGGTTTCACTGATTCAACATTAGACCCCTCTTACCGTACTAAATCGTTGTTGTCTTACGTCAAAACCATAATCAATGGATCTTCATCCTTATATATGAGATGTGTAGGCTTTGAATTCGAAGGGTCAATGTTCAGATGCGGTAAGGCTTGTGAAGTCTAGCGCACCCTCAAAAATGTCTACGTCTTCTCCTCTTAGTGTAACCCGGATCTACCGCTTCCAAAAACTTTAAAGCCAATCTACATTTAATTATACACCAGTGAAGCCGCAAAGATCTACATCTCCTTCTTCACCTGTTGTTTTCTATTAATCTAATTTAATATAAAATTTTAGGTTTTCTTGTGTTATTTTGGTTTGGGATCCAAAAAAGGAAGTTATGTTTGCTAGCACGATAGATTAAGCAAGGGAGACGGAGAAGCCACTGTTTAGGAACTGATTAAGATTTAAAAGTTCTGAGACTTACTATGGGGCTATAACCTAAGGACCGAACCGAAGAAAAAGAAGTTAATGGTTCATCTTAATCTCTTTAAGCATTTTGAAGAGAGGTTAATGGTTCATCTTCATCTCATTAAACATTTCCAATATTTTAACTTCTTATTTTCTCCATGCTGAGTTTGGTGTTATGCTCCCTAAACCCATCAGATTGGAACAACGTAAAGGTAAGTTCCATTTATCACGTTCCTGTTAACTTATGCAAGCAAGCAGTGGGGAAAAAAATAAAAAAGAGAGAACTACAGAAGTTGGAAAAGAAGTGAAAATAATATTTAAGAATAGAAGTATTAAAATGAATAGAGATGAGTACAAATAATTTACAAGAGCTATATAAATGAAAGAAAAAACTATTTAAACAAATAAAAATAAAAATAAATTTTGAATTTGTAATTATGAATTGCAAAGGAAAAACTAATACATAAATACATAGTACCAAATTTAGGTTATTTTAAATAAAATGTTATATAAAAATAATAATTTAAATCTAAATTAACAAACCAAAAATATGTCAATTGCCGGGCGTAGCCCGGATTTTCCCTAGTCATATATATGAAAGGAGGTGAGCTATCTCCATCCTTCCGCCACATCATCATTTGAGGAGAGGACACGTGTACATGACTATATTGTCGATACATCTTCCATTTCTTCAGTTGGGGCGCTCACCCAAAATGCCATCAATTGAAAAAAAATTAATCAGGCGTGCCACTGAATAATCTGTCTGCCACTGAGTAGGTGATATTCCAATTATACCTTTAATAAAACTTATTAATATATTTAATTAAATTACAAAAAAAAAAAATTAGATCGTTGTTTTTGTTTTTCTTCTTCCCAACGATCAGCTTGCTCTCTTCAATTTGCTCCGGTCATCTACCCGGCCGTCCTCTTCTCTGGCGCCTCGTCTTTCCTTGTAATCAATTTCTTCTTCTCTCTCTTCCGCCATTGATGAAACTTAGTGATTTTTTTTTATAGGATTTGGGGATTTCTTAAATTTAGAGATTTGATATGAAATTGCTTGTTTGGGTATTTAATTTTGGTTGGTAATCATGTTTAATGGGACAATTAGGTATTTGCATTGGTAATTTTTCGAATGTAGTTGTTGAATCGTGTTTGATCGTGTTGAATCAGTAAAAAAGAATTTCCCGATTGCATAGAAACCCAGAAATCTGCAGAGATAGGACAACTGGTATAAATGGTACAACTGAGACATAATAGGACAACTGTTACAAATGGTATAACTGAGAGATAATAAGACAACTGGTACAAATAATATTACTGTGACTATTTGTGTAATTCATAATTGTGTTTATTTTATTCAATTTCCAGGAGGCGACGAAGAATAACAACCACACCAACGTACATTTTGACTATAGAAGATACTATTTAGAAGAGCATCAATGAATTTTAAGAAATTATGTATATGTTTTATAGTTTAAAACCTCATCCTTGGAAGAGATAACTTATTTGGTGTTAGTAGATAAGATATGCAGGAACATTGCGATAGATGATTTTTAAGACCTCAACACATGATAATTGTGTGTTTGTATTTTTTTTGTATTTGTATTTATCGGATTTGTACTATCAAGTTCAACTACGTACAACTAAGTATTTGTCTGTATTTGTATTAATATTCAACAAATATTAAAAAAGATAAATTAAGGTTTATAAGTATTCCAAAAACACCTTGAACTAAGAAACAATTTTAAATCAATAAAACAAAAATTTATCATTTTCTAATACATATTCTTGTTTTCACATAAAACATTCCTTATAGTATAAGGAAAACTTTGTAAGTGGTCACCCTCTTATGATGTAAAAGAGATGAAACCTATGATTTCGTGTAACATGTATTATGAAAACCTTATAATTGATAATTAATAGGGGAAAATCATGTGGCCAACTAAAACATAATAATTTATATCAAGATCCAACTAAAAATACACAAAAATCGTCAAAGTACAACTATGAGGATGAACGTACAACTGTACATCTGGGGACAACTATATTTATATCCAGCCGCCAAAGATACACTTTATTAATATCATGCCGCCAAATGTCAATTGTACCACACGTGGGATGATTATAATTATTTTTTAAATTTAAAATATTAAAATACTAACGTACAACTGTATATATGGGGACAACTATGTTTATATCCCGTCGCCAAAAATACAATTTCTTAATATTCTGCTGCCAAATGTCCACTTTACCACACATGAGATGATTTTTAATTATTTTTAAAAATTTAAAATATTAAAATACTTTTACTCTTTCTCACTTGTTTCATTTTAATTTTCGCCATTTCTTCACTTTCGGTAAAAAATTTTAATCCAATTTTTTTTAAAAAATTTGCAATTCTTTTACACACATAATTGTATCTAAATTCATGAGTTGCACCAAATGTATGATGATTGAGCAATGCGATCGCATTTTTTTAACTCACCCAAAATTATCAGTAAGATTTGATATCTAATTATACCATATTATTTATTTTCAGTTAATTGTATTTGTAAGATTTTGTTAAGATTTAAAATTATAATTATTCTATCATTTTTATTTGATCTTATTTTCAAATTATTTTGAATTATCATGTTATTCAGATAATTAATAAAAATAAATATTTTTTCTGCAGATGTTGTGATTCGAATTTTTAAAATCAGAAATATATTACTCAATCAATGAAGAAACAAATATATGTTCAACATCCCACATTGGTTAAAAATTTTGGGTAATGGTCTTGAGTCATATGATAAAAAGGACCAAAATGATTTTAAGTTCGAATGAGTAGGAAACTTGACATATTATACATCCAAATTTAAAAGTTTTATTTGATTCTTTAATTGAACTAATAATCCTACCGAATATACGAATTAAGAAATATTTTAAATATTTGAACTTTTAGAAATTTTTAGAAAAGGTCTACAATATTATTTTTATTTAAAATTTATAAATTTTTAAAAAATAGTGTCAATATGTAAGGCTTATAAAATTGTAAAAATATAAATAATATTTTAAAATTTTTAATTATGAAAAAAACTTAAAATCAGTTTTAAAAAAATTATTAACCAATCAATATTTACACTAATACTCAAAATAATCGAAATTTGACATTAATAGCATAATATCATACATTAAAATTAGCCAACCAAATTTCAAATTTGAAAATAAACATATATATAAATTGTATTACCATATATCATAGTTCAACCGTAACTTTTTATTTATTAATCAACATTACTTTAAAAAATACATCATCCCATGGTATAGCACGGATTAGTACCTAGTTACCCATTAATTTTGAAAAGCAAAGAAAGTAACTAATTAAAGCTAAAACCCTTTCGAATGGATATTAATATTGTACAGTAGTTTTGTTTCCAATTCTTTTCATTATGCAAAGTTTAACTATATCCTTAGAGCCCAAGGTATAGTGTGAGCCAGACACGAATCTCATTCATTACATGATCCCTGCACATGACATAACCCAAATTTAGAGAAGTATATAAAAATGATAACTAAAGTAAAAACAAAAAAAAACCAAAAATGTGAAGTAATCGATGTTTAGACCCTCCACATTGTTTGAACATGATTGGAAATCCAGCCAAGCGAAGCGAGTCAGCACATCTGTTTGCAAATGCGGAAGGAACTACATCATCAGCTACGACACACAAAAAAAAAAAAAAAAAAAAAAAAAAAGACGCAAGAATTAGCATGATCTCGCGATCATTATCTAAATACTAAATTAGATATATAGATGTTAAACACAAACAAGTTCCATGTGTAAGTAAAACTCGTAGCGATGCAGCACGATTAAAAGTCCCAAAAGCAGAATTCATATTGTCTTGTAAGCTCCTACAAGGTCCATTATTAAAACGTAATGTAAAATATGTTTAAAACAATTGGGACAAGGTCACATAAGCGCTTGAAGAGTCTACGTACGTCAAGCCAGGAAGCCAACCGTTGATCCCTACAACAATATTTAGGTTTATAGGGACCCTTCCAAAGACATAGCAACTTGCAAAATAGAGAGCTGCTGCTGCACCCAGGCCGACGCCTCCTACGCCTAACATAACTATCCAAACCAACATTAATGTATTAATTATATAATCATATATATTTAATGTATAACATATCGTCTAAACTATGCATGTTAAGTGTAGATAAGTTTTCGGATTACCATTATTTGGTTCATTAGATAAAATGTTAGTAACATATGAATTTACATGATTTAAAGATTCAAAATCATGTTGCATACTCTCTGAAACTTTTGTGATATCGCACCCTGATTCATCATAGAGGATTATATAAAATAGTTTTAGTTCTAGTAATATTTTAGAGACATCAAATACTTATTTAACAGAAAGAATAAAAACTAAACCAATTAATCTTACATGCAGTGTGGTTTCTTTTCCACCCAAGGAATTAACGGGACGTGTAGAAGCAGTCGGACAACTCCATTTTATCTATGCCAAATCATATAGTTTTTATTACACTTTCTTTAAGCTTCCATTTAGGCTATAAAGAAATTAAATTCATGGCTAAACATGTATGTTAATGGATCCATACATTGGGAAGACCCAATTTTCGCAGAATCTGAACTGAGCTGCAAACATAATAGACGTACATAAAGTGAGAAGTACTTTCAGATACAAAAGCAGAATAAAGTTAAGTATTATACAACTTTAGTGAAACACACTGAATATCTTATAAGAACAAAGAAATAAAAAAAAAAAACGAATTATACAAAATAAACAATAATTATTACTCTTTACAGCGCCCCAAAATTTATAATTAATTAGGAGTGTCAAAATGGATCAAACTTCATGGGTTGATCCAATTCGATCCGATTCATCAACCCTAATGGTTTTACTATTTGGATCATAATGAGTTGATGGATCAATGGGTTGATGGATCAAATGGATTGGATTGTAATGGTTTCTGGTTAACCACTAACTCATTAAATTATCATACTTAACATCATCATATTATCACGGTCATACCATCATCATTATAAAATAATTTTTCCGCCAAAAACGCTATTCTGTGATTTTTTTTGGCTAAAAAAATAGTTTTACAAAATTTCCGTCAAAAACACGGTTTCAAAAAAATTTCGCCAAAAACGAGAGTTCGCATAATATACAAATAAAAGTTCACAAAAAATGCAGAATTACAAAATTAGTATTTGTTGAAAATGACAAAATTCAACTTTTCACCTAAAAATAATATTTCCAAATCAGATATGTGATTAAGACGAATAAGTTTCTTTGATTGTTCATAACAAAGATGCATATATAACTATCAGAATACAAAATAGAGTATGCAAGAGTGTTACTCGGCGCCTTTGAAGTCGATGTTGTGCAACCAGACTATAGTGGCTTTATGAATTCCTAAGGGCTCAATAACATAAACGTTTTTACTCCCTCTATCTGTATATGTAGAGTAATCATATGCAAATTCAGTAATCAGTTCCACGCAAAAAAAAATATGAGAGAAAATAATCAAACAATTTTGATAACTAAGGAAGAAGCAGGAATTAATAATCTCGACAAAGAAATTAAAAAACAAACCAGAAGCCATGCTTTGATAAGAAGAACTTCTTGTTTTTTTTTTTTTTTTTTTTGTCAACTAACTTCTTGTTTTTCAAGGGTATTTTTTTTTTTAATTATTTCGGAATTTTTAACTTGCACTAGAGATGAAATATATAATTAAGAGAAGGCAAGGGAAGACATTGTGTATTTTATACAAAATATGAGTGTTTACTTTTAATCTTTTTTTTTTTTTTAACCCACAAAGGAACCTTGATTATGATAGAAAAATCTTAGTATATATTTAAAGTTTTAAAAAATCTTATTATTGCAAGTTGGTTGGATGGCAAAGATCTTATATCCACCCAATTTATTTCAAACAAGTTTTGATAACAAATTTTGATTGGGGGCATACATAATGTGCTTAAAACAATTAATATATATATATATATATATATATATATATATATTTAATTGTTTTACAAAATGAAGACTACAACAGCCAATTAACTTTATTGGATGGAAACCAAACTCAAACCATATACCTTTAACTAATTTAAATAAATAACTTTTATATTAGAAATCTAAATATTTTAATTCAATTTATTATTTATTCTTATGTTAAGAAAATAAAATTATAAATTCTTCTCTAAATTAAATGACACCTTGACTAATTCAAATAAATAAAAAATAATTAAAAAGAAAAATTAATAGACAGCTCCCTTAATATAAAAATTCATCTTTTTACTTAATTTATGAAAATAAAACATGTCTAAATATAAAAAAATCACCAAGTCACTAACTTTTTGTAAACAATATTAACCTAAATTAGTTTAATATCAATAATTATAAGTTTGAGTACATGTCAAATTTTCTTTTAAAAACCCATTTTATGGAAAAGAAACATTCTCTCTAGTTCGATCTCTTACCTTTTTCAGTTTTTTGAGATCGGTGTTATCCGGGCTGGATCGTTCGCTCCTTATCTCTGCAATTCAGGCCTGATTGAAGTTTGGTCTTTTCATGAAGATTCTATCTAGGCATTTATTGTCGCCTTATTTCCGACATCGCTGTATCTGAAAGAAAATTTGGGAAACTCTTAGTAGTTCTATCTCCTCGGATTATTAAATTTAGAAATTATGATATTTGAAGGCTGTAATTCATCTCAATATGAGGACTTGAGTATTGTTGGTTGCAATACGTTCTCACTCAAAGATCTTTTAGAGTGACTAATCGTTTTCCATTTTGGTGTGCTTTGTCCATTATGTCGGGACTAATCGTTTTCTACCTTTTTCAGTTTTGGATTTTCTCTACTATGCTTCGTTCCTCTTGCATTGTAGTATTAGTTGATGGTTTTCTTTCACAGGGTTTAGACTCCGGAAATTTTTTATTTTCCTACGGTTTAAGTTTGTATTTCACCAAGTATTCCTCCACTGTATAATTAATAAAAATTAGATGACAAAAAAATGGAAAAGAAACTTCACACACACTTACTAGCTCAGTTGGCACAACGAGCCACCTCATTTCAGGAAAAACTCAGAATACCCTTAATTATAAGAAAAAAAAAAGAGAAAATAAACATTCACATATACACATATAAATATATATATATATATATTTTTAACGTAATAAAAATAAAAACATTCACAAAAAGTTTCACCGCATGCACCACCATATTTCTTGAAACCGGGATGTTACACTATGCCTATATTTTGGGAGGCTTAAGACGACTTTAAAGAGTGATGGTTTTTTATATCAGAAATTAAAATTTTCAACGATTAAATATATATACTTAAGTATGTATCTTTCTCTATTTTCCATTTTCATATGGTTTCTTAAAAAAATTCTGACTCAAGATTTACTAAATTTGGTCTCAAATTTAAAATTCATTTTTAACTAGAAATTATAGATTAAATTATTGATAAATAAAAAATAATATAGAATCTCAACTAATTCATATAAAAAAAATCTTCTCATTATTAATTTAAAAGTATTTCCTGATACAAAAATTTAATTATTGTGAAGGAAACTGAAATCAAACATATTGACCAGAGAAACTATAAAAATAAATTTATGCATGCAATTGCATTAGACTGCCGTCCCAGTTGAGCCAATAATGCATTGGGAAGCTTTTGCGTCCAAGTTCCAATAATTTCTCAATAATGCCTTATGTTATTAAGAAATTGTTATTACATTTCATTTTTATTGTTTTATTTTAATAAAAAATCACTTTCATTAGATATATGATGTGTACATTCAATATGCATATGATGACTCACATGCAGTCCTAGTATAATGTAGACAAATCATGGATGAAAGATTCAAAACGAATAATTTAGCAGCGGTGATCGGTATTATTCTACTTTCGACATCATATCATATTTTTTCAACTACAAGATTTGTCTCTCACCAAGATTCAGTACAGTGTGTATAGTATGTGTTTTACATGCAGTTGTCAAAGTAAACAAAAGAGGAAAATATTAAGAAAGAGACAAAATAAAATGTAGTTCTCATTAATTATAAAATATGTACAGTATGCTTTTATATATATATGTGAGTATTAATCAGAGTAAGCTAACGGAAACTTTACTCTTGTTAATAACCCAAACTATACAATGTAATATATACTATATTAATACATCCCGTCAAATTTCTGAATCTGAGCCAAGTTGAGGAAGAAAGAAACTTGAAATGGACATACGATCAAGTATAGAGTGAAAAGGACTCGGATGAAGCGCTTTTGTTAAGATATCAGCATGTTGATTGGAGTTTGAGACATGAAAGAGCTTCAAAAACCAATTCTTAACCTGATCGCGCACTATATGACAGTCAATCTCAATGTGCTTTGTCCTTTCATGGAACTGGGTTTGTAGCAATGTGAATTGCAGACTTGTTGTCACAGAAAAGTTTTGCAAAAGATCGAACTGTGACTTTCAAATCCTTAAGTAGTTGATTCAGCCATAAGAGTTCACAAGTTGCTATAGCTATACTATGGTATTCAGCCTCAGTACTGCTCCGACTGACCGTTTGTTGCTTCTTTTACTTCCAATTAATCAAAGATTTGCCGAGATAAACATAAAACCAGTAACAGAGCGCCTGGAGACTGAACAAAACCAGCTTTGAGGACTACTGAAAAGAAACAATGGTACCATTGACGAGAAGCTTGTTTTAAACCTATAAACTCTTATGTAGACGACAAACTGGATTCGGAGGTAAAGACCCATCTGCAAGTGTGTAACCCTCAGGTAAACTCATGAAGATCTCCTCATCTAGTGAACCATGGAGGAAGGCATAAGTCACATCCATCTGTGTTAATGTCCATCCATAAATGGAAGCTAAGCCTAAAACAAGTTTTACACTAGTAAGTTTTGCAACAGGGGAAAAAGTATCTATGTAATCTATTCCCTATTGCTGAGTGTAGCCTTTGGCTACTAACCTAGCCTCGTATCTTTCAACTGATCCATATGGATTGTATTTTATCGTATAAACCCATTTACAACCTATAGCCATTTTACCCGGTAGCAATGTCTCAACACTCCAAGTACCATTTTGTTCAAGAGCAGAAATCTCCACATCCATAGCTTTAGGAAAATGAAGATGAGCCATAGCTTGCTTAAAATTTTGTGGTTCTGTTTCAAGTGAACAAGAAAGGATAAAAGACTGATAGGAAGGATTGAGTTTAGTGTAGGTAAGAACAGAAGAAATGGGATAAAGAATGGAAGAAGAATCAGAAGTATCTGGAGATGAAATTTGAGTGAGATTATAGTGGTAATCAGATAAGTAACCTGGAGCCTTACCATGTCGTTTTGGCCTGGCAATGAGAAGTACAACCTATCCTGTAACAGCTGGAACAATCTCTAGTGGAATAGATGTAGCACTAGAGTGTGATGCGGATGTTGGAGATGAATGTGTAACATGAACAGGCAATGATGCAGAAGAATGCACAGGAGCGATGTCAATAGCAACAGGAACAGAAACGGGTAAAATAGATTTGCAAAACAAATCATTTGTGGGCAAAGATTGAGAAACATTTTTATAAGAAAAAATAGTTTCATGGAAAACAATATTCCTGGATATAGAAACTATATTTGATACGCCCCTATAGGATGCTAGACTCCGAGGTCGTTGTGCGGACGAACGTAAGCGAACAGTGATGACTCAAACCGGAACACTTCGGTACGGACGCGGCGGGTGAAAACTCGAGGATGACTCGACTCGGGTGAACATGAGAAATAATCGATGGTAACGATGGATCAAAGATCGGCCACACGGTTTGCAGATGAGACCGTGATACAATTGAGGATCTTGGCGGAAACCTTTCAAAAGCAAACGGCTCGGAAGAAAGGGGAGGAAAACAAAGTTTCGAAATAGATTTTTATTGCAAGGCTAAGTCATTACAAGGAAGGCTCTCGGTCTTTTATAGCCGAGTTGGCCTTAGGGCTACAAGCAAAGTCAAAAGACAAACAAACCCCTTAACCTAAAGCCGCGTGAAGAAAAAAGTAAAAGTAAAAATAAGAAAACTCGGTAAAGTAATCCGGATAGGATTCTATCCGATAATTAACCTTGGAGGTTAATTGCTGGTTCGGATAGAATGCACCAAAGGTTGATCACCTCGTTAAAAACTCCTCGGTAAAACCACGTAGGTGAAAACTCGAGTGAGGAAAAAGAGTATGATCCCCTTTGGCATCTTTGCATGCGTTTTATGCTAAGGGTTAAATCTCTTGGTTCTTGGTCCGTAGTGTCCATTCCCTCGACTCATTCTAGTGTCCTTTGTTCAACGACCCGTTCCACGAAAGTGTTGAATTTCATCCGGCATCATCTTTCCTTTTCTCGTTTGATTTCCCTCGGTGGTAGGATCGGTACCCGGGCAAGTTGCATGGCTTGGTCCGCGTTTGCATCCGGTTGGGTAGAGTTGGTCTCGTCCGTGGGGTCGTTAGATGGAGGCGTATCATACCCTCTATCTTGAATAGGTTTTGTCCTCAAAACTGGTTCGTCCCCTACATCAAAACGAGATAAGTCAGAAACATTGAAGGTTGTGGACATCCGGGTCATACCTGGGATTTCAAAGCGGTAGGCATTGTTGTTGATGCGCTCCAGCACTTTAAAAGGTCCTTCGCCTCGGCATGAAGCTTTCTCCCGCATTGTTTCGCGAATCTCTCGAGTCTCATGTGCACCCAAACCCATTCTCCGGGTTTTAATAGCAACGGTCGTCGTCCCTTGTCAGCTTTTTGTTTATAATGCTTGGTTCGCTTCACTATGTTTTCTCGGACCCGTTCATGGAGTTTGCGGATGAACTCAGCTTTGGTGATGCCGTTTTGGTCTTCTAGACGCTCGGGTGGCAAAGGCAGCATATCCAATGGTGTACTTGGGTTAAACCCGTAAGCCGCTTCGAAGGGGGACATATTGGTGGCCGAGTGTTCCGAGCGGTTGTATGCAAACTCCACATAAGGAACACATTGAAGCCAAGTCATTCGATTGGGTCCTATGGCTGTTCGAAGTAATGCGCCCAAAGTTCGATTGACCACCTCGGTTTGGCCGTCGGTCTGTGGGTGGCTTGACGTGGAGTAGAGCAGCTTGGTTCCCATGCGCTTCCATAAGGTCCGCCAAAAGTGTCCAAGAAACTTTGGATCACGGTCCAAGACGATGGTCGTGGGAACACCGTGAAGCCGGACTACTTTTCGGAAGAAAATATTGGCAATCATCGTAGCATCCCACATCTTGGAACATGGCACAAAGTGAGCCATTTTGGAGAACCGGTCGACGACCACAATGATTGAATCCTTCTGGTCAATGACGGGTAATCCCAACACAAAATCCATTGAAAGGTCGACCCATGGTGAGGTAGGGATCGGTAGTGGCATGTATAATCCGTGCGCGTGTGCGCGACACTTAACTTTTCGGCAAGTCAAACATCTCGAACAAAACGTCTCCACCATGCTCTGCATCTTGGGCCAATAGAAATGGTTCCTCAGCATGATTAAAGTCTTTTGTGCACCGAAATACCCCATTAGCCCGCCGTTATACGCTTCTCGGAGCAAGAACTCCCTTATCGATCCGGATGGAATGCAAAGCCTCTTTTCCTTGAAGAGGAAACCCTCATGTAGGTAGAATTTCTTGTAGGCTCCTTTTCCATGCTCTCGGTAGCAATCTTTTAGCCTCGGGTCCTCCTCGTACTGTCCTTTAATAGTTTTGAACCCGAGTACCTTAGCTTCAACGGTGGTGATCAAGGCGTCTCTTCGGGACAATGCGTCGGCCATGACGTTCTCCTTTCCTTTTTTATATTTAATGACATATGAGAACATCTCGATGAACTCCAACCACTTCGCGCGATACCTTTTGAGGTTGGTTTGCCCGCGGAGATGCTTCAAGGTTTCATGGTCCGTGTGAATGACGCATTCCTTGGAAAGGAGGTAGTGTTGCCACGCCACTAAGGCCCTGACCAAAGCGTATAACTCCTTGTCGTAAGTGGGATAGTTTTGTGTAGCCCCACTTAGCTTCTCGCTGAAATAGGCCACGGGACGTCCGCCTTAGGTGAGGACCGCGCCTATGCCTATGCCGGATGCATCGCATTCGATCTCGAACGTCTTGGTGAAATCCAGCAAGGCAAGAAGGGGGCTTGGGTGAGGCGATCCTTGAACTCCCTGAACGCTTGCTCTTGCCTTTCTTCCCAAAAAAAGCCATTACTCCTTTTGATCACGACCGTGAGCGGTGTCGCGACGGTACTAAAATCTCTAACGAACCGGCGATAGAAACTAGCCAAACCATGGAAGCTTCATACTTGGCTAATGCTGGTGGAGGTGGGCCATTCCTCAATAGCCCTGATCTTTTCCTTGTCCACCTTCAATCCTTCCGAACTGATCACAAAACTCAAGAAAACTAGTTCGGTTGCTCCGAACACACACTTCTTCAAATTGGCATAGAGCTCTTCTTGTCTTAGCGTTTCTAGGACGGTTTCTAGGTGTCCCAAAAGATCTTCTAAGCTCTTGCTGTAGACGAGGATGTCATCAAAATAGACAACCACGAACTTGTTGATGTATGTCCAGAGTGTGTGGTTCATAAGCCGCATGAAAGTTGACGGGGCATTCGATAATCCAAAGGGCATGACCAACCACTCGTAAAGGCTTTGCTTGGTCTTGAAGGCTGTCTTCCATTCGTCCCCTTCACGCATCCGAACCTGATGATAGCCGCTCTTGAGATCAACTTTGGAGAAGATGGACGATCCACTTAACTCGTCGAGCATGTCATCCAACCGCGGGATAGAGTGGCGGTACTTGACGGTAATATTGTTGATCGGTCGGCAATCCACGCACATCCTCCAACTACCGTCTTTCTTTGGTACTAGCAACACGAGAACTGCGCACGGGCTTAGCCTTTCCCGCATATATCCTTTGAACATCAAGTAGGCCACTTGCGACTCTAACTCTTTGGCTTCCTCCGGATTGACACGATAAGCGGGTCGGTTGGATAAGGAGGTTCCCGGGGTAAAATTGATTTGGTGTTCAATCCCCCTAAGCGGTGGTAGTCCTTGGAGAATTTTCTCGGGAAACACATCCTCAAACTTGGACAGCACTCCCTTGATCGCTTCCGGTATGTCTTCGTCAATGGTACCTAAACTCAAAACATCTTTGTAAACCATTAGTACGACATAGCACTCATTGCCTAATGACTTCTTAAAATCACAAGCATTAAGAAGAAAATTTGGTTTAACGGTGGTATCCTTAGACAATTTGGATTGCAATTCATGCACTTGCGCCGGTGAAAGAGGAGCTAAGTTAATACGTTTGCTATCATGCATGAACGAGTAAAAGTTGGTCCTACCGTTATGAGTCGCATCCTTGTCAAACTGCCATGGATGACCAAGAAGGACGTGGCTAGCTTGCATAGGAACGACATCACATACGACCTTGTCCCGGTATTGGCCAATGCTACATGAAAGCTCTACTTGTTCGGTTACCAGAATGAGAGTTTTGTCTGTGAGCCAACATAATTTATAAGGTCTAGGATGCTTAGTAGTAGGGAGAGAAAGCTTGTTCACTAGATGAGTACTCGTGACCTTAGTGCACGAGCCCCCATCGATGACCAAGCCGCATATCTTGCCACTTACCGTGCAGCGCATGTGGAAGAGGTTATCCCGCTGGTTGGTGTTGTCCGGAGCAACGGCGGTGCTTAGAACTCATCGGATCACCAGCATCTCTCCCACATCTGGGTATTCGATCTCCTCTTTCGGTGGTGGAGCTTCTCCATGTACGAGCTCTGGGTCTTCTTCGTCTTGTGACTCGTATTGTCCTTCCGGTGTGAGGATCATGACTCGGTTAGGATAGTTCCGAGCAAAGTTCTTCGTCCTTGGCATTTGTAGCAAATCATGTCCCGGCTTCTTCCGGTGTTACGCTCCCGTCTCGCGTCCGGCTTAGGGCCTTTAGGAGCATCGGTTGACCGTGGCTTGAACTTGGTAGAACGTGTCTCGTGGTACCTATGAACGAAAGTTAAAACACATGAACGTCCGAGGTAATTTCTACGACACAACGGTAACAATTTAAAACGGCTAAGGCAAAAGGCATATTCGAATAATCATTCAACAATCATCATCCCAAAAGCAAAAGGCATCTAAGGCTAAACGATAATCTACTTTTTGACGCGATAACGTACTACCAATCAAAAGAAACGCGTGTAAAGTAACGAGAGATGTGTCGATTTCTCGACCAAGAACTCGTCTTGGCTGCGTGAAAGGACTCGTCTTCTACAACGAAAAAGTTAAAGCTTCAATCGAGTAACAATGGCGGAAAACGTACAAACAACTTAAGCACATGCGATAAAATCAACGTGATATGAGAACAAGTGTACGAACATGCGAACGATAACGATGGAAACGATTTAAACACACAAACGCGAGTTAAATAATGGAAAGATACAACCTTTGAGGAGCCTTAGCTCTGATACCAGCTAATACGCCCCTATAGGATGCTACACTCCGAGGTTTTTGTGCGGACGAACGTAAGCGAACGGTAATGACTCGAACCGGAACACTTCGGTAAGGACGCGGTGGGTGAAAACTCGAGGATGACTCGACTCGGGTGAACACGGGAAATGATCGATGGTAACAATGGATCGAGGATCGGCCACACGGTTTGCGGATGAGACCGTGATACGATTGAGCACAAGATCCGAGCGCGGCTGCGAGGATCTTGGCGGAAACCTTTCAAGAGCAAACGACTCGGAAGAAAGGGGAGGAAAACAAAGTTTCGAGAAATAGATTTTTATTGCAAGGCTAAGTCATTACAAGAAAGGCTCTCGGTCTTTTATAGCCGAGTTGGCCCTAGGGCTACAAGCAAAGTCAAAAGACAAACAAACCCCTTAACTTAAAGCCGCGTGAAGAAAAAGGTAAAAGTAAAAATAAGAAAACTCGGTAAAGTAATCCGGATAGGATTATATCCGATAATTAACCTTGGAGGTTAATTGCTGGTTCGGATATAATGCACCAAATGTTGATCACCTCGTTAAAAATCCCTTGGTAAAACCACGTAGGTAAAAACCCGAGTGGGAAAAAAGAGTATGATCCCCTTTGGCGTCTTTGCATGCGTTTTCACCGTGTAAGGGTGAAAACGCTAAGGGTTAAATCCCTTGGTTCTTGGTCCGTAGCATCTATTGCTCAACTCGTTCTAGTGTCCCTTGTTCAACGACCCGTTCCACGAAAGTGTTGAACTTCTTCCGACATCGTCTTTCCTTTTCTCATTTGATTTCCCCCGGTAGTAGGATCGGTACCCGGACAAATTGCATGGCTTGGTCCGCGTTCGCATCCGGTTGGGTAGAGTTGGTCTCGTCCGTGGGGTCGTTAGGTGGAGGCGTATCAATATTAGTATCCAGATTCAAAATCTTATAACCCTTATAACCAGGTGGATAACCTAGAAAGACACATGGTTCAGCTCTTGGAGTAAATTTTGTTCTATCTTTTACAAGAGTAGATACATAACATAAACATCCAAAAGAGCACAAGAAATTGTAATCAAATTTCTTATAATTTTTTTTTCATATGGAGAGATCTTATTCAGTATTAAAGATGGAGTAGATGGAGTATGATTAATAAGAAAGACAGCAGTGTGAATGCAATCGCTCCAATATATCAAAGGAATATTAGACTAAAACAAGAAAGTACGAGCCACATTCAATAGATGTTGGTGTTTTTGTTCCACAACAGAATTCTGTTGGGGCGTATATGCACATGAAAAGTGATGAACTATGCCATGATGTTTAACAAGTTGAGTGAACGCAAGTTCTGGTGCATTATCACTACGAACTGCTTTAATGACAGAATTATATTGAGTGTGCATATGTTTAACAAAAGCAGGAAAAACAGTAGCAACATCACTTTTATTTCTCAGCATATAAATCCAAGTAATTCTTGTACAATTGTCAAAAAATACTTATAACCTTCTATTGATTCAACAGAGAAAGGACCCCAAATGTTTAAGTGAATGAGATCAAATGGTGAAGCAGATATATGATTATGAGAAACAAAAGGTAAACGTTTTTGCTTTGCTAAAGGACATATATCACAATGTGGTAAAGAAGATTTAGACATGGGTAAAGTACCAGAAATATGTTGTAACTTGGCAAAAGATGGATGTCTTAGGCGTTGATGCCATGGATTGCCATTCACTAACAAGGATCCACATAAATTGGTAGAGTGAGAGTTGGTAGAGGGAGAGATGACAGCAGTCTCCAAGATGTAAAGACTGTGTTAAGCGTTCCTCTACCAATCGTCAAGCCCTGAGTATGGTCCTAAATAAAACAAGCAGCAAAGTAAAAATGTGCAGAACAATGTTCATATTTCAATAAAGAACTAACACTAATCAGGTTAAACTTGAAAGTAGACACATAAAGAACATCATGCAATATTAATGAAGATGATATATGCATTGTGCCTGTGTGACTAATAGGTATAGTGCCATTTGGGAGAGAGACTGTTACACTTGTAACAGAAAAAGTTTCACTAAACATAGCCAAATCAGAACAAACATGACTAGTAGCTCCACTGTCAATTATCCAAGCACCATTGGGTAAAATAGAATAGAGAGAAGAAAGAAAATGGTGTTGAAAAGTGAAGCTATGATTATCATAACGCAAACTGGAAGAAGGAAAATCAATTGAAACAGTACCAGAAGTAGATGTAGCTGCCATGGCTCCATGTTCTGTGATGGTTGCAGATGGAAAAGAAGATGACTGCTCTGGAACTTGGAGATGAGTGTTGAGTTGTTGAATGAGAGATTGTACTTGATCTTGACTAAATTGACTAAGATCAAGATTAGTTGCAGACAAGGCAGGAGATGGCATATAAGAAGATCCTGTAATTGCATTCAAAACTGCACCAGGGTTGGAATATTGAAATTGACTCTGCTGGGAAAATGGAGGTCGTGATCCTTGTTGAGTTTGACAACGAGGTTGAAAGGAATTCTGAGAAAATGGCCTTTGAGATAACTTATGACCAGGCGGATAACCATTGAGTTTGTAACACTTTTGTACAGTGTGCCCAGAATGACCACAATGAGTACAATAAGGTCTTTGATTAGGCCGAAAAGCAGCATAAGCAGTTTTCTCTGTTGGTCCAATATAATATCCATAATTCACATTCTCAGTACCACCATAATAACCTTGATCAGCAAGTCCAATACTCTGAAAAGCAATATTCTCTAGCTTTGTAGACGGCTTGATTGATTTTTGTCTTTCATCCTGGGCCACCATATTAAACACATCCTCTATAGAAGGAATAGGCTTCAACATCAATATGTGCCATCTAGTCGGCTCATACACTTGATTTAACCCCATCAGAAACTTAGTAACTCTACTTTTTTGCTATAACTTCTCCCATAAAACTGCAACATTACATTCACATTTGCCACAAGTACACAATGACAATTCAACATAGTTCTTATACTCTTTCCAAAGAGTAACCAACTATGTGTAGTAGGTAGTAATATTCATAGATCCCTGTTGTAGGGAATTCAAGTGTTGTTCTATCTGAAAAACTCTAGGTGCATCATCTTGCTTAAATCTAGCCATAAGATTCTTCCAAATGCCCTCAGCAGTAGAGATAAACAACAAACTTTGTCCTATTTTCTTGCTAACTGAATTCATAAGCCAAGTAGCAACCATATCATTGCACCGAGACCAAGAACCAGCATCACGATGATTACTAGAAGGTTGATGAATACTACCGTCAATAAACCCGAGCTTGTTCCTGACATTGAGCGCCATACGAACAAAGCGACGCCAAGAATGGAAATCGGAACCGGAAGCAAGACGATCAGAAACCAAAACCAACCCTGTGTGGTCTGATGAATGAAGAAAGAAAGGATTCTCGTATTGATCCATAGATTGACGACTGCAGTCAAGATTTGGTGGAATCGCTGTGTGATTTGGTGAAATCGTTCCCATCTCTAAGCTCGAAAAAGAAATTAACGACGAAAGATTATGGTCGGTGGAAATGGATCGAAGAACCAGCAACAAATCTATGTCAAAATCGAGAACAAGAAGATGAAAGAAACAACTGCTAAAAGATCAATCACAGCGAAACAAAAAGTGAAGATGAAACGAACGATCGACGGAGATATTGGGAAGCTCATCGCTAAAGATCGAAGCTCAATCTCTCGAAGAAATGGTGATGACGAAGAAGACGAAGATGACAAAGGAATGAGAAATGGCGGAAGTTTCTAAAAATTTATGTTATTTCGCTCTGATACTATATTAAAAAAAAACAAAATAAAATATAATTTTCATTAATTATAAAGTATGTACAGTATATCTTTATATATACATATTAATCAGAGTAAGCTAAAGGAAACTTCACTCTTGCTAATAACCCAAACTATACAATGTAATCTATACTATTCTAATAGAAAATACGGCCACTTCCTCTCTTTTTACATATTCTTAGGTTTTTTTTTAATATAATGCTGAGAAATCTTGTATCAAAACGACTAATTTCAAAATCAAAATCGGATTGTTCGTCATTGAAACGTATAATCAACAACAACAAAAAAGGAGGAACAATAAAAAAAAAAGAGTTAACAGCGATGACTTGTATGTGTTATACTTACGATATCATCACATTTTGTCCAGAGATGTCTTTTAGCACGTTCGAGTGGAGCAGTCGAAAAACGTCCGACTCAAAAAATCTAAATCTATATATATATACTCGGGCTTATAATTTAAAAAGAAAAAAAAACTATTTAGAAAAATTATATTTTTAATAAAATTTTTGAACATGGCATAAAAATTTCAGACAGCTAGTTTACCAACTACAAGCTTTTTTTGTTTTCTTTGTTTAAAATCAATTACAAGATTTGTCAGCACCAAGATATATATCGCAGATCACATAAGATATGCTTATAAGATCATCTGCATGTGAATTTTGAATATGATAATTAATAACTTGATCGCTAAGATGATCGAGATTTGCGAACCAAAATCACAAAATAAAAGAATAATTTAATGTTCAATAATTTCTCTCTCGCAAAAAAAGGGTCTATATATAATATAACAGTCTCACTCTGAGTTATTCATCTTGGTTTCATTCACGAGTTTCTTTCTTCCTCATTTTTCAGCATATATACATGACGTCATCCATGTTTAGATCTCCTTGCAAGATTCCGTCGGTGAAAGGTTTTGAGCAGAAGAGCTACGTCGGACTTAAAGCAACGTCGTATAACGTCAGAATCAATCCTTTCCGAAACACAGAAGTTGCTTGTCAGCTGCAAAAGATCGACTCGACCTTGATATGGCCGGTAGTTGCGCCCGAGGCGCCTCCAGTGGCGAGTAAACCAGCCGCACCTGTTAGTGATCAGCCTCTTGTAAGTAAATTATTTTTAAGCCAAAAAGTTTTGGGCCTAACACTTTTTTTTTTTTTTTTTTTTTTGCGCTTTAAACTTCTTTTGTTTATTTCAATATATCTAATGTGAATTTTGTGTTTCAGCAGCTAAACCGGCGCGCACGTCGTAACCGAAAGTGCCCTACACAGAGAGCTGCCTTTCAAGAGACTAATATCTCTCCTGCAAATTTCATATACCCTCTCTTCATTCACGAAGGTTAGTTTAATTTAGGATTAATATGGAAATCAAAAATAAAAAATAGTTTTTGTGCATTCAGCCAATGTGATTCTTTAAATGGCAAGAATATGTGGCGTTTTACATGCTACGAAGATTAGTTTGGAACTCGGCCTGAGATCCTTAGTGACACATGGGACCCTTGCAGGTGAGGTAGACATTCCGATAAGAACGATGCCTGGACGTTACATGCTTGGCTGGAGACATGGCCTCATTGAAGAAGTTAGTGTTGTATCTTTATCAAAACTTAGAGACTATAAATTTGATGTCTTCTTCTCATTTTACTTGTAAATAATTTTGTTCACGGTTTGTTCTAATAAGGACCTAAAAATAAAGACTTAAAAGATATATAGAATTGACTTCGAACAAGCCTCCATTCTTATAAGAATGAAGCATTCTTCTTGGCTAACTCTTGTGTGTGTTTTGAGAGAACAGGTTGCAAGGGCACGAGATGTTGGTGTGAATAGCATAATGTTGTATCCTAAAGTTTCCGAAGCGTTAAAGGTTTCATCATTTTCTTCTTAATTATTATAAACCCACATGAATTTCCCATACATCAATAATCAACCTTTCCGTTGTTTAGTCTCCAACAGGGGAAGAGGCGTTTAACGACAACGGTCTAGTGCCTCGGACAGTTCGTCTCCTCAAGGACAAATTCTCTGATCTTGTAAGATACATATATCCTCTTTGCTCACTAACTAGGGTAAATAGTCCTGAACTTGACTATGGTTCTTTTCTTATTAATTTCTCAAGGTTATCTACACTGATGTCAATTTTGATGAGTACTCATCAACTGGGCATGGTGGGATTGTAAGAGAAGATGGTAAGAAATCTATTTTGTACATTTTTTTAAAGAAAATACAAGACACTTTCCTAGTAATTTATGAAACATCCATCTATGTTTTATAGGCGTGATAATGAATGATGAAACTATTCACCAATTGCGCAAACAAGCAGTTTCTCAGGTAAAAAATACAACCCTTTTGAACAAAAAAAACAAAATGTTTAAAATTCTAATAGGAATGGATGCAGGCGCGAGCTGGAGCAGATGTTGTTTGTACGAGTGAGATGTTGGATGGTCGTGTAGGTGCGGTTCGAGCAGCTCTAGATGATGAGGGCTTTCACGATGTTTCCATCATGTCTTACTCTGTCAAGTATAATACTCTTCTAACATCTCATATTGCTTTATTTTCTATTTAGTCCAACCTAATTAATTGTAGTCACTCTATCAACAGGTATACAAGTTCATTATATGGCCGTTTTCGCAAAGTGGAATTGGACAAGAAAACGTAAGACAACCTCAGTGATCTTGATTGTTTTTTCTTTCTTTACATTTGTGCTTACTTTTGCATTTGCATTTTATAATGTTTTGCATGAAACCATAATCTTTATGTGTAATTAATTATGTGTATGCATCATAAGGTTTCTTAGCTTGCCCTTCTAATTTATTTGTTGTTATTAAATGGTGGGTAAATAAAGTTATCAGATAAACCCCGCAAATTCAAGAGAGGCATTGCTCGAAGCCAGAGAAGACGAAGCTGAAGGAGCTGATATCCTAATGGTGAAGCCAGCACTCTCATCTCTCGATATCATACGCTTGTTGAAGAACCAAACTCTGTTGCCCATTGGAGCTTGCCAAGTTTCTGGTGAATACTCTATGATCAAAGCTGCGGGACATCTCAAGATGATCGATGAGGAAAAAGTTATGATGGAGTCATTGATTTGCATGCGCCGAGCTGGTGCAGATCTCATTCTTACATACTTTGCTCTTCAAGCTGCTACAATATTATGTGGCGAGAATAAAAAGTTTATATTCAACTAGTCATTGATTTTTTTGTTTGCGTTTGCGTTCATTTTGATGTTCAGAGTGCATAAATTTCTTGCAAATAAATTCAATCAAAATAAATATCATTTAAAACAAACTAATGTTATTAATTGTTCATTTAGCAGAACGTTTTTATAACGAAACAAAATATTATCTTAAAATTCTAACTTCTTACGATGATAGTTTAACACATATATGCAAATGCAGAAATTGGTTCATGTGACAATCTAGACTTCTTTCATACTATTTTGTCCATTCATCTATACATATAATTCCACAAATTATTATTTATCTTTATTACATATAATTCCACAAGGACCCAGATACATCAAACCTCCCAATTCCAACAATATAAAACCTTCCTCGTCTCTTTGTACAGCTGGCTATATATGTATGCTGCGAATTCTGTTTTCTACTTGTACTTTTATGTAGATATTTTTGTAAATTGATTTTCTTCCCTAAAATGTTAGTTTATCAACCATTTCAACCCTTGTGAACAAAAAAAAATAATAATAAACCATTTCAACCCGTAAACGATCTTCATTTGACGCTACTTACTATGGATTGTCTCACTTGCAAGCTAAGTGTTAAAATATGGAAATTGAATTGCGAAGATCAATATTAGATCAATCCTTAAAGCTGCTAAAAGAGATATTGTAGTTTATTAATCCTTATTAAGCACCCAAAACTTAATATCCCACGCGAACCAAGAAAACTATGACCGAAAATCTTGGGAATGATCTTCCTCGTCTGTATGCTTTCGAATTCCGTAATTTTTTTCTTGAACTTTGGGTATTGTCAACCTTGCAGTTAACTTCAGTTGACGTTACTGTTCCTTGTTTCACTTGCAAGCAAAGAATCAAATATGAAACCTCTGTTGTAAATGTAGAATTGAGATATCACAAGGGCTGAATCAAGTGGGTTTTAAGAAGGATTTCAACAAAGATCGATCAAAAAAAAAAAAAGACTAATTGTAAATTTTATATTATTGCTACACATTGTGAAAGTTGCTTACGTACCTTTGAAAAGATATCGAACCATTTGTAATTCATATTACCAAAGAAGGGTTTAGGCGAATAGATAAAAAGTGTTTAGGACTTTTAAGCGAAAGTCTCCATGAATCATTCCCTCCTGCTTTCAAAGAAGTGTTTTCCTATTAATATGAAAGAGGTAGTCGGTTTAACATATGGTCTATTTTTTTATTTCTCAGAACAAAAATCTTTTATCAGCTTTTTTTTTTTTTCTCGGATTCTTAATTGATTTTCTTAAATTTATTTCTATCTTTTGTTTTTTTTTTTTTAAGTCGGCGCCAAATTTGTCCGGTTTATATCCATGGACCGTACGGTTTATTCGAAATATTCTTAGTTTAAGGCATGTTAATTGGAGGGTGCTCAACCCTTCTCCAACAGTAAATATAAATATCAAACAATCATAGTTACCATTCATACCAAATACTCAGACGTCAAATATATCCCCTGATCAAATCAAGGAAAATTGTCCGAAATTACGCTATAAAGATCACTAGATTTTGTACCGCTATCTCTTACTCTAACCGCTTCTGCTGAAAACCATACCGCCATATATAATATGCGGTTTAATATTTAAAAGAAAAAAAAAACTACTTTTCACAAACATTTCCAAGCAAAAATATAACCACCCAAAAATAAGCTGGGAAGATTGTCTTTGTGCTTATGAATGTTTATCATTTAAGTATCTCTCAGCCACGGCGGCATGAACGGCGGCTCCAACCGGTAAACTATCTTCATCGATCATGAAATGCGGTGAGTGACCGATGTGAACTGATCCGAGTTCTTCGTTTCTTATGCCAATGAAGTAGAATGCGGCTGGGATGATCTCTGAGTAGAAGGCGAAATCTTCGGCTCCCATCACCTGTGGAGCAATTGTGAAGTGGCTATCTCCAAGCAAATCGACGGTGACTTTCTTCAAGTGATTGTATGCTGCGTCGTTGTTCGTGGTTGGTGGGTAAATCGCGTTCTGTTTCTCAAAGAAGTTCACTGTCGCTGTGCAACCGAAAACCCCGACCTGATCCACCAGTACCTGTAGTTACAAAACACGGATTTTTAATATGGTTATGCAATATCGGTCGAGCAAGACAAAATATTCATAGTAATTGTTGTGTGTGAAATAGAACCGAGATAAAATCGCTAATACACAATTTGGACCGAATGAGTCCAAGCACCAAATCGAACTAATATATCCATATCGAAATATTCTTAGTTGAAGGCATGTTAATTGGAGTGTTCGATTAGTTTAGTATTTAGATCTCAGTTCTGTTCGGGTTGGTCAATAAATTTGGTTTGTATGCCACTTTAAGTATAACTGGGTCTAAATATTGTTGGGCCCTGTTTCTGGACTGGTCATGTTAGAATTATCTTTGGAACTTTAGAATCCTTGGTTTTGGCCCTATTTACGGAATAAACCGAAATCCAAAGTGGTTACGGTACGCACCTCTTGAATACGTTTTTTAAGGTAGTAGAAGCTTGAGTTAGAAAAAGCTCTGAAAGTGCCACCGAGAACCACCATGTCCGGCGCCACATCGAGACTATGACCGCCATCAAATGAAGTCACCGACACAACCTACATCTCCAAGAAAATGCGAATCAGAATTCAGCTTTTAATTTTCAATATCATGTTGTGGATTTTAAGAAGCACCTGAGAGTCAAGAGGACTAGCTTCACGGGATACAATGCCTTGAAGGCTAATGACGGCGGAAGAAGCTGCAAGAATAAGATTAGCGGTGCTGCCGCTACCTTCTGCGGTGATGACAGCCCGGAAAATTCCACATCCGGCGAGCAAAGGACCACTTCTAGACCCAATCACACCCGTTGGATGGATGTGGGACACATGGACGGCAAAGATAGCCTCCACGTCATCCAAGGCTCCGTCTTCTATCATATTCTTCGCACCATTTCCAGCTTCTTCGGCCGGCTGGAATAACAGAACCACTGTTCCCTGTGAAGATCACAAATGTATTAATGTATGTTTTTAACCGGCAAGGGTTAAGGGACTGATTTATCTGGTCTCTGGTCCAACGAAACTGTGGGCCTAAAGACCATAACTCCTCTGTTACCAACAAAAATATTAAAAAAAAGTGTATGCTATCCCTTATCTTTAAATGCAAATCATTAATTCACATCACTTGTCATTATAGCACAACAAACAGTGACCCACCAAGAAACAAAGTTTAGTCTTACCCAGTTTTCGAAAAGACATCATCCACTTTTAAATAAGCAATCAAATAATGTTATAAAAAGAAGGTAAAAGTTTGATGCAGTACCTTGAGAAGATGTTCACGAGACTTAAGAATATGGGCAGCACCAAGAAGCATAGTCACATGTGCGTCATGACCACATGCATGCATTTTGCCTGCAACTTTGCTTTTGTGTTCCCATTCAACTGCTTCCTATTTTGCATGACCACAACTAATATTATGTCAATATAGTAAAAAATAACTATAATCCTAACAAATCTCTATGCGTTATCTGTAACCATATCACCTCAACCACACAATCTATCATTATTTTCATATCTGGTACATCATGTGACACAGCCTCTCTGTCAGCGAGTAACTACCAATACAAGTACACAATATCTCCTAGAATATAATATTTCACATGTAACAAAGAATATAATGAACCAGTTTTATAAATGTTATGCCAATATAATTGATAACACAAGAAATTGTACATTTAAACCAAACAATTTGCATTATTTCTGAATCTTTTGACTTTCCTTATATTTCAAATCTAAAAGTCTTAACCAGAAAAACATAGACAACAGTCTTACTGTTTCAGACGGTACAAACAATGGCGGTTCTGACTTCTGAGAGTGCTCGCACGTGCAAATCATGTGTTTTGTAATTATTTTTAATGTTCACATAGACCTTAGTCCCACATTTTATACTGTATAATTTAGGCGGCCCAAATAATATGAGCCACCCATGTCTACACTAGGTTGTTCCTTTGTTTGTATAAATCTATGTATATATAAGTGGATATGTATGCAGTCATATCTATACATCCTAAAAAAAGAGTAAATAATTTAGACACGTAATCAAGAAACGTTTTTTTTACTTTTTTCTGTTTGGTTTACCTGAACTGGTAATGCGTCCATATCAGCCCGTACCGCAACAAAAGGCGGGCCACCGGATCCGATCCAAGCCCGAATACCCGTTTTAGCTAGCGGATATCTATACATGATACCCATACGGTCCAGCTCGGACCTTATGAGCCTACTCGTCTCATACTCCTCAAATGCTAGCTCCGGGTTCTCATGGATCGTCCTCCTAACCCGCTTCAGCCACGCAACGTTATCCGGCTGATAGGTCAGCTTAAGAATCTCTCCGGAACATGCTTTGGTCCAAACCCGACACTCATCTGACCCGACCCGAGTGGGTTGACCCGATGACTGGTTCTTGGTCGGTGTCGGCCGTAGTAACATACCAAAAGGGTTGTTGTTGGGATATTTCACTTCAAGAAAGGGTAAGTTGGTGGCTAGGGTAAGAGAGACAAAGATTATGGTTAAAGAGACAGAGAGAAGATTAAGTTTCCGGAGATTGTCCATAACTTTCTGAGAGATAGAGATAGAGATAGAGATAGAGATAGAGATTCTTGTTCTTGTTTGAGAGAGAGAGATAAAGTTTGTTTTGGTTTTAAAAGGAACTTGAGTGAAGAGAGAGAGAATTGGGGCATGTGGGCAATAAAAAGGGGTAAAAGAGATAGAGAAAGAGAGAGAGAGAGAGTAAATTAGTCACGTGGGTTAATTCGATGTCGAATCGCAACGGCTGGAGAGACCCACCACTTCCCAAGGAGAACTCGTCAGACTTCTTCATTCTTGACACGCCTCTTTAGATTTCATTTCATCCATTCTTTTTTTTTTCTTTTTCTTCGGCCGGTGGTTTTTGTTTTTTTGGTCGTCTCTTTTCTTTTTCTCTATGCCGGTGATTTGGGTGAGTTATTCGAACCAAACCCAAATCAAACTTGTATCTTATGTAACCAAACCAAATTAATTAAATTTATTAAAATTAATATTTTAAGAAAATAGATAAAAAAATATTCATTTCAATAAATAACATTATGTTATAAACAAATTAGTTAGATAATAATCTTTCTATCCAAATCCGAAAAAATCCAAACTAATTTGTCAAACCAACCAACTGAATCGAAACAAATTTTTTCTTCTATATAAACTTTATTTTTTTTTACAGCCGAATAAACTAAATACTGAATTTGTCCAACCGAACGTCAAACTCCCACCCCTATTTTCATTTCTATATTTTTTTTGTTTTTTGTTTTTTGGGTCAACTAAAAAACAAATTTTTGGTTTTCTTATTCTTACTTTTTCCAAATAAAATATTGTTTGTTGAAAACGGAATAATATTCTTTAGATAGACCATTAGTCCCGTATTCCAAAGGAATAGTTTGATTCTTGGACATCACTATTGAGTTTTCGTTGGGGACCATATTAAGTAGTAAAACAAAAAGTAAATTCTTATTTAAAACAGAATACTATATTATAAAAGACTTTCATCGATATCTTTTTTATTTATCGTACACTGAATTTATTAATATATGTTAGAGATTCATACGTAGGGAATAGGGATACAATCTGGGATTATACATTATAGAGTACTAATCCAAACTCCAAAGTCATGTGAAGGAAACTCTAAAGACCAGCTCTATTTATTATTTAAAAGTTAATTAGATAATAAAATTGTAACAAAAGTGATCTTTATTTTATTGATTAGATCCCACCGATGAAGATACTCTTGAGTTTTAAGTTTTTTTCTACAACTTTTTTAAAAATAAAAAATTTGGATATGATTGGTTGGGCTGTAAGTTTTTTATATCCCTGATTTTTTCTAAAGACACAAATTTATATCAATCATACTATAGATTTAATTTTTAAATTACATCCAAATTTTTTTTTGCTGTAACATATAAAGATTCTACAGTCCTATTTCTTTCTGTAAAGTCTGTAGACTAAAAAAATTCACAGTAACACTAGATTAGAAAAAAAAATAAGAGACTTTGTTCAGAAATTAGGAAACAATCAATAGAAAAAATAAAATAAAAAACAAATGATATGAAACGAACCAAACTTTTAAAAATTTAAATATACAACAAAATCTTATATATATCTTGTTTTTATTTGTAAAATACGTACAACCAAAAACTTTCAGCAACAAAATCTACAACACAATTCTACAGCGATAAAATCAAAATTTACAATCAATAGAGCTACATCAAAATCTTACAGCTACAACTCATGTTTAAAAATTCCTTAGGCGCTAGTCGAACGTTCGATTTGGACATAGCGTCTAGCCAAAAAATTAGATGTAAATTAGAGATTAATTGAGAATTAATTTTAGGGCTATCATAATGTTTTAAAAATATATTAATCTATTATAAATAAAATTTTATAAAATATTATTTTTAAAATTGCACTAAACGCATGAAAACGTATTTTTAAGACAAAATTTTATGATTTTCATTAAAATTTTGAACATAAGTTATGTTAGAACATCACAAACTCCCAATCTAAATGTCTGAATAACAAAAAAAAAAAGTTTTATAATTGCAATCTAAAAATAATCAAAGTTTGCAAGATTAGGTGGGAAGTACTCAAATTAGGCAGATAGTAATTGGGTATCTGATTTTTTCAAAAAATTAGTCATTAATCGTGATGGATAGGGTGAACCTAATGACCAGACGGGGAGTAATCAGAGGTAAGCGGAAATTATTAGAACAAGGACTACAAGCCTACAACTAACACAACTACAACAAAATCCCACAGGAAATAATCTACAACTATAACTCAACCAATCATGCAACTACAACTCAACCAATCATGATGTAGCTTTATTTTTTAAGTTCCAGCCGTAACCCTTATTCTAAAATCTCCGCCTAGTTCCGATTACTTTCCGCCTACTTGCTAAGTCCATCCAATCTGCCACATTTAATGATTAATCCCTTGAAGATTTCTGTCATCCGATTACTCTCCTTCTAATCATATTATTTTTTGCTTAATCTTGCATACCCTGATTATTTTTAGATTACAAGCATAAAACAATTTTTTTTGTCGTTTAGACATTTAGATTGAAAATTTGTGCTTTTATACAATAACTTATGTTCATTAAAAACTTATCTTAAAAGTACGTTTTCATGTGTTTACTGTAATTTTGAAAACAATATTATATAAAAAATTAATTATAATAGATTAATATATTTTTAAAACATTAAAATAGCCCTAAAACCAGTCTTTAATTAATCTTTGATTTAAATCCGATTTTCCGGTTAGACGTTAGGGCCAAATCGAACGTCCGACTAGCGCCTATCAAGTTTTTGAACATAACAGTAATAGAAAAAAAATTAGAGAAATACCCTAAAATAGCAGTAAAACAAGTTTTGTGGACAATTATAGTACACACTCCACAAACTTCCAAAAATAGCATTAAAATTATTTAAAATTTGGGGTGTGTGTTCAGTATTTTGGGTTTAGGGTTTAGTTTTTAGGGTTTAAGGTTTATTTTTAGGCGATTTTGACTTTTTTTTTAAATTACCTCAAAATTAAAGATATTTTTATATTAAATTTATGTTATTTTAAGATCTTTGAAAATGATGTGTTATATTTGGAAACAACACTTATTTTTGTGCTATTTGTGAGAATTGCCTTAAAAATTATACTTCTTTATTTTTTGGCAAATCTATAGATTAAAAAGAAACAAATAATAAAAAAATGAGATACGTTTTTTAAATTAAAAAATTATCAATGAAAACAACAAATGATATGAAACAAACCAATTTTTGAAAATTTAAATATACAACACAAATCTTATATTTATTATGTTTTTAGTTTGAAATACATACAACCAAAAACTTATATTAACAAAATCTACACCTACAGTCAATCGTAACTACAGCTACTAACACAACTACATCAAAAAATTCTAAAACAAATAATCTACTGTCTAATCACCCACTAACATACATCCATACAAATAACTACCAGTCACGTAGAAGATTACCCTTGACAAAATGATTAAATCGGATAATCCAATTAAAACCGGCACAAGAATATTTTATTATTTTGTACTCAAAATTTTATATGAAAAATATAAATTGTAACTATTTGTTTTTAAAACATATTTTAATGATGAAAAACCTATATATTTTTTATAAATTTTTATCACGAACAAACGTTTTGATGATTTAACTAATATTATGCAGAAAGCTGAAAAAGGTTGAGACAAATTGTTTATCTTAAAAAAGACCATCATACTTATTTGTGGACAAACTAAGATCAACATTGGCTTAGTAACAAGCCTGAGATTAAAACCGAAACGTTTTTCAGAACCGAACCGAATTGAGATTTGAAGAATTTGGTTTGGAATCGGTTAACAGGAGTGAACCGACTGAAAACTTTTTAAAATCAATTCAGCCCAGTACGGTTATGCTCGGTTTTATTGAACCGACATGTTTAGCTTTTTTTTAAAAAAATCTATTTTTCTAACTAATATAAACCAAAGTAAACTGAATTTTACGAAAAATACCAAAATTTATAAAATCGTTATTCGAACCAAACTGAACCAATAATTGAACGAAATTTTTGTAACGAATTTTAGTCATATAACAAAACCAAATTGACCAATGACTAAACCGATCCGGACCAATTTTTGTTCGGTTATATTCGGTAGCCTTACCCCTAACCGAATTTCCCGAAAAATCGACTAACCTAATCGGTTATTAGGAATCTCGACACAGTCTCGGAATCTGCCTCCGCCCATGGCTAGAATCTTAGACAGACTACGAGGCACGGGGACGCCATTTTCATGTCGTCTCATGTTTCGGACACAGTTTGGGGACGGGGACAGCACGGAAACATCTAGGAAACGTTTCAGAAACGTATCGGACATGGCGGAAACGGCACGCATTATCGGGGACGGCATCGTGAACATATGGGGACGTTTCTGAGACACTTTAGAAGTAAAATTAGTGTCCCCTTTGAAAACTATGTTAATTTAACTTAATATTTTTGTAAAAGACTTAAAAAAGGAAAAACATTGTTAATTAATTACTTAATTTAAATGATAAGGTTTTCAATGTTTTAATCTCATTTCTTTCTTACGTTTTTACACAAACTCTTCGACGGCTTTGTCGTTTCATCTTCTTCCTCAATCGTAAATCCTCGGTTCCTCACGATCTCAGACTCTCAGTGTAACAAATCATCAAACTTACGGCCACCACACAGTAAGTATTACTCACAAACTCTTTGTTGAATTAGTTAATGCCTTAATGCAAACTACAAAAGCGGCTTCTTCATAGTAAGCACAATCGACGATACACTTACGTCATGTGCTTTGCAACTAAAATTTAATTAATTTTCTAAGTGTATGTGTATTTAGAAGTAGTATGTATGTGCTTATGTGTTTTATGTGTTGAATGCTTAAATTGTTGATTTATGTTTAGTTTACGTGTTATGCTTTTGCAGTTAATCATATGAGACTATGACTTCTCAAGGTGACAATATTGGTATTAGTAGTGGTAGTGGATCTGAATCTACAGGAGAAGCTCCATTATGGAGTTATGTGACTAAGCTAGAAAAACAAGGAACAATAGGAGGAACTTGGACCTTTCGGTGCAATATTTGCAACGAAACGAAAAAGGGGTCTTATTTCCGAGTGAGAGCACATTTACTCGGACAAAAGAATGCTGGAGTTGCTGTTTGTAAGAAAGCAAATAGGACTGAAAGACTTGAAATGAAGAAGTTGGAAGACGAGTTTAAGCAGAAGAAAAGTCAATCTGGACCTAGAGAAGTTTCTTTGCCCAGTGAACCAGATTCTTCTAAGAAAAGAAAGTCTAACTTTTCACCTATCATTAGAGCATTTGGTGTTAAAGTGAGGGATCAGTTGGATCAAGAAATTGCAAGGATGTTCTACACTGGAGGCCTGCCGTTTAACCTTGCGAGGAATCCACACTATCATAGATCCTTTCAATTTGCTGCTGCCAACAAAATTGATGGTTATGTGCCCCCTGGTTACAACAAGTTCAGAACAACCTTGCTACACCAAGAGAGGAACCATGTTGAGAGGTTATTAGAACCACTTAAGTTAACATGGAGAGAAAAAAGGGTGTCAATTGTGTCAGATGGTTGGAGTGATCCTACAAGAAAACCTCTGATAAATTTCATTGCTACTTCTGGGAATGGTCCTTTGTTTCTCAAGGCTGAGAACTATTTTGGTGAAATAAAAGATAAATTCTTCATTGCTGATTTGATGAAAGTTGTTATAAATCAAGTGGGCCATCCAAACATTGTGCAAATCATCACTGATAATGCACCAAACTGTAAAGCGGCTGGAGAGTTGATTGAGATGGCGTTTCCTCACACTTATTGGACACCATGTGTTGTTCATACACTCAATCTAGCTTTGAAGAACATCTGTGCAGCAAAGAATGTGGAAGGAAATGCAGTAACATATGCAGAATGCAATTGGATAACAGAAATTCATGGGGATGCACTCGCCATAAAACATTTCATCATGAACCACAACATGAGACTAGCAATCTTCAGTAAATTCTCAACTCTTAAATTGCTTTCAGTGGCCGATACTCATTTTGCTTTTATCATTGTGATGCTTAAGAAACTGAAGCTTATCAAAAGAGGCCTTCAAGCTATGGTCATAAGTGAGGAGTGGTCTACTTATAGAGAGGATGATGTGGGGAAAGCAAACTTTGTTAAGCAGAAAATTGTCAGTGATGATTGGTGGGAACAAGTGTCTTATATCATTAATTTGACAAGGCCGATATATGAGATGTTTAGATTTTGTGACACTGACAAGCCATGCCTTCATTTGGTATATGAGATGTGGGATTCCATGATTGAGAAGGTGAAAGTTGAGATCTATAAGAAAGAGAAAAGTCCAATGTCTGAAAATAGTCTCTTCTATGATGTTGTTTATCAGATCTTAGTGGCTCGCTGGACAAAGAATAACACTCCTCTACATTGTCTAGCTCACTCTTTGAATCCAAGGTATATGATTTTAAATTATATATTCTATTCATTCTTTTTGTTTTCTTAACACATATATAACATCTCTTTGTATATTGTAGATTTTATAGTGATGCGTGGCTGATTGAGGATTCCACAAGAGTTGGTCCACATAGAGATGCAGAAATCTCACGTGAGAGGATGAAATGTTTTCGAAGATTATTTCCCAATGATGATGATCATATTAAGGTTATGGAGGAGTATGCATTATTCTCTATGAAGAGTGGTCCTTTTGAGGATTTAACATACCTTTATGTGATGTCTACTATGAAACCTAAGAAGTGGTGGGCTAACTTTGGTGCTCAAACTCCTCTCCTCCAGAATTTGGCTTTTAGGTTGCTTGGACAACCTAGTTCATCTTCATGTGCTGAGCGTAATTGGAGTACTTATGCATTTATTCACTCTTTGAGAAGAAATAGGTTGAATCAAAGTCGTGCTCAAGACTTGGTCTACATCCACAATAATCTACGTCTTCTATCAAGAAATTCTGATGAGTATGAAGATGAAAAGACCAAAATGTGGGATATTGCTGGAGATGCATTTGATTCTTTGGAAGATGTAGGGTTTTTGGAGTTTGCAAATCTTTCACTAGATGAGCCAAATTTTGAAAATGATTTCTCCATGATTAGTTTTTTTATAAGTATTTAAGATATTATATGAAATGTTCTTTTATGTTAAGACTTGAGATTTTTTTTATGTATCTATTTTATGGAAATTTTTATTGGCGTACCCATACCATACCCGTATCCATATATTTTATGTTTGCCATTTTACATCCCCGTTTCCGTCCTCGTTTTCTATCCCCGTACCCGTCTCAGTGCAACATTAGTCATTGTCGTGGAGCATCCTACTCATTATGCGTTCATGATCTGGTCAAAGATATACGACACTCTAGCTCTGGGGCTTGAATATGACACCCGACTGGTGACACGGAAAAACACATTGTTACGGTTTCGTTCTCAAGTCGAGACTTTGTCTTTATACAAACGAGAGAGATGAAGATCAAAGGAAAAGGTTTGTCAAATATATGTTCTCATTACTCACAAATGATTATATACTAGGCGTATTCAATTAAATATTTCAAGTGATTTGTGTTAAAATAATAAATTTTATATTATTTAATTATGGATTTTAAAAAGTCTAATGAAATTCAATGTTATAGAACTAGTGATTTGAAAATCTACTTTAAAATCCCTTTATTGAAAATATTTTAAGGATTGGATTTTTGGGGGTGTATTCAACTTTATATTTTAAATGATTTGAGTTTAGTAAGATTTTATATGATTTTGATTATTTAGGGTGAATTAAGAAAAGTTGTTATGATTTATTGTAAAATCATCTCAAATCCTACCTAAAACCATGAGATTTAGATTTCTATATTTTTAACTAAGAAAATATTTTAAAATCCCTTAAAATCATTAAAATCAAATTCTCAAAATGTTTTCAGTAACAATAGAATTTCAAATCACTAGCTCAATAGCATTAGATTTCATTAAACTTTTTAAAATCCATGATTGAATAATATAGAATTTTTATATTTTAACACAAATCACTTAAAAATATTTAATTCAACTAAGATTTAACTGCGACCGCTAGACAATTTGTTTTTTACATAATCATAATTTAATCAAATTAATTAGATATGTCTAATATTTTAATATTGATGATGTTAACAGAATAACGAAATGATGATTTATCTGTGTGGTAGTATTAATGATATTTTAAATTTATATTAATGTCGAGCCAAACCCGTCCGCCATACAACACCGTTCCGTGATATTTTAAACTTTTTATAGGTGTAAATGTTCATAATATTTTAACTTTTTAAAAGTTTAAAATTGATTATATCCGGTATAATTAAACGGTTCGACTAAAAGACCGAATTAAACTGGATACAAATTTTTAAATATGGATGCTTGTTAAGTTAACATTCCTCCTCATTCAGATTTAGATTCATTTTGCTCTTATTTATAATATGACTTTCAACCATTTTCTAAAAATTTTAGCCGATGTGGGAAGTTAAACACACAATTTTTCATCATTGCTTGAGTAATATATGTCCGTTTTTCAAAATTCAAATCACGACAAATGCTGGAAAAGAAATCTAGAGTTTTATTAATTTTATGTATTATATGATGATTCAAACCAATTAAAAAAAAAATATCAAACAAAGATGATAGAGGAATCATAATTTCAAATCTTAACAAAATCTTCTAAATATCTATATTATTAATTGTGGAACATTATATGAATATTTCGGATATTATAATTGAAATTAAATTTTTTTAATTGTGTTTGGTTATAAAGATAGTAGATAATTGATTGTAGAGGTTGTTTAGATAATTATATAATTATATTTATATTCCATATTTATCCTTAATGAGCTTACTAATTTGTTCTTTAAATCAATGGCATTTTATATAATATCTTACAAAACAAAAGTTTCTCTTTAAAATATACTTAAAAAATGTTAATATAGATACACCCCTCTTAATGACTTTAAAATATTTTAGTGGATTTTAATAGATTTCCTTAGTTAAAAATACAGAATTTTAAATCTCATGGTTTTAGGTGGGATTTGGGAGGATTTTACAATAAATCATAGCAACTTCCTAAATTCAACCAAATACATAAAAATCATATAAAAACTCATTAAAACTCAAATATTCAAAATATAAAGTTGAATACACCCCCTACAATCATTTATATACGACGGGTTTAATGTTAACTGGCTAATTAAATTAATTAATTTACAAAACCAAATAAACCGATGTATACTCTCCAATAGTCCCCATCAAGATGAGACAAAGATGTCTTGAAGACTCATCTTGGATTTAAATTGTTCTAATTGATAAGAGAATAAAGGTTTAGTGAGTATGTCAGCAATCTCTGATCTTCAGTCCAGACATGAAGAGTTTTGAGAAGACCTTTATCAAACTTCTCCCAGACTGTATGACGAACAACCTCTATATGTTTTGTTCTCTCATGGAAAATGAGATTTATAGCAATGTAGATTGCAGTTGTGCTATTTGAAAAGAGAACAAGAACTGCAAAAGATGAAACCTTAAAATCATATAATAGATTACTAAGCCACATCATTTCACATGAAGCAAGAGTAATGCTTTGTACTCCGCTTCATGAAAAGATCTAGAGACAGTAGGTTGTTTCTTGGACCTCCAAAAGATGAGCGAGAAACCTAAAAACATATTGAATCATGTGGTTATTCTTTGCAAAAGTAATTCGGTCGAGTAATAGTCAAATACATCAAGCAACCAACTAAACTCATGTACATCTCTCTATCTTCAAGTAGATGACCATCAGTTTTTAGACATCTTCAAACTAGGAGTCATCGGAATAGGATGAAGGTTTGCAGCCTAGCATTCTAGTAGATGTAAGGAGCTTTAGTGCATACTTCCGCTGACACAAACAAATCTCAGCATTAGTGCGAGCAACCTCTAAGCCCAAAAGAATACTTCAAAGGACCAATCTCTCTCAGTTTAAATCATTTAATTTCTTCAATGCTTTAATTAAATGAGTAGCATCATAATCACTAGTACTTGTAATCACTATATCATCAACATACACCAACACATCCATATAATAGTTATTACAACTACTCACAAATATTATATGATATTTATATGCCTTGATGAAACCCAACTGCAACAAAGAATCAGAGAATTTGATGAACCATTGTCGAGAGGCTTGTTTAAGGCCATAAATCGACTTCTTCAACTTACAAAGAATGCTTTGTGCAAAGAGTCCCCCTGTCTTGTAGCATACATTTTTTGGTAAAGACATAGAATCACTCCTTCTAAATCTCCATTAAAAATGCATTGGAAATGTTTAATTAAGTTAAAGACCATTTCTTGGATGCAGACACCTTCAACAAAAGCTTGACTGTTTTCTGTTGATAACTTGGCCACTGGAGAAAATGTCTCATTAAAATCTAAACCCTCCTTTTAAGTATACCATTTTGCAACCACTCTATCTCTATACCTCTCAAGAAAATCATTAGCATGAAATTTAAGAGTGAAAACCCACTTACAACCAACAGTTTTCTTTTCTGGTGGTAATGTGGTAACATCTTATGTATCAGTGGACTCCATTGCACCAATTTCCTAGTCAATAGCAGCACACCATTCTTTGGAATTCTTTGTCTTAGTATATGATTGAGGGATTGGAATATTTGTGATATTATTAATGTAATAAAGACGATGAGGTGAGATCTTGGAGTAAGATAGGGAAGAAGAAATAAGATGCTGATATCAAACTGTAAAGGGTAACAATGATAGTCTTGTAAATGAGCAGGAATTTACGTACTCTTTGAAAAGAATTTTGTGTTCGTGAATTTGTGTTGAAAGATGAGAAGTAATGGTAGCTAAAGACAAAGAATCCACCGGTGTGAACAACTTCAAAACAACTTATGAATGTGGTGTTTTAGCCAAAGGGAATATGTCTTCATGAAATACTACACTCTGAAAAATAAACACCACATTGCTTTCCATATCTATGAGTTTGTATCCCTTATATTCAGTAGGATATCCCACAAACAAGCGCGGGAGCGAGGTTGAAATTTATGTCTCTGTTTTGGTGAAGTAGAGGCATAATATAAGCAACCAAAAGTCCGGATTTGATCATATGCAGGAGCCTTGCCAGTAAGAAACCTCAAATGAAGTCTTATCCGAGAGAATTGGAGAAGGGATCCTGTTAATGAGAAACATTGCAGTTAGAACACAAATTAACCCATAAAGATAAAAGCACTTGAGATTGGAACATTAAAGCCCTAGTAACATTCAAACTATGTTGGTGCTTCCTCTATACAACAAAATTATGTTCAAGTGTCTCAGGACATGAGTGAAAAGATACAATGCCCTTCTCTCTATAAAATTTTGTAAATTTCAATTCTGGTACATTATCAGATTTCATTAATTTGACTGTAACATTATATTGATTTTCAACTTGTTGAATGACGGCATGAAAAACTTGTAAAACTTTAGTCTTTATTCTGAGTAATAAATCCAAGTTGCCCTTGAGTTATTATGAGTAATAAATCCAAATCAACAATAGTCAAAAAAAAAATATATATATATCCTTCAATTGTTTCCACTGAAAAGTGACCTTAATTGTCAATGTATAACAACTAAAGCTGGAATTACAAATATTGTTCGAAGAGAAGTATAACAACTTCTAATGTTTTGCCAAATGATGAATATGACAAAAAGTCGTTTTTTACTCTTATGTTTATGTATTCCCAAAACTTTTGAGATTACATCAAGTTTTGAGAAAGAGAGATGCCCGAAGTCTCTAGAAAAACTCCCACGAGACTAGAAAAGCACGGCGCAAGCAAAGAAAAACCTTGTTCTTGATTCGAGCGTTTCAACCTCGTATTTCAACTTGAACACAACAATTTGAGCATGTAAATTCTTCCCAAGGCTGAGAATGTTTATATGAAAAATAATGAAAGGAGAATTTCTGGTGAAAGATAATTCTCCTAACATGAAATGTAACAGCACACACAAACTATTTACACCGCAGAAAGCCAAAACAAACCTCCCATTTGATTTCTACTATTAATTTGCCCAACAAATATAATATGCAACGCCATTTTGAGAGTCACGTCAATTCCTCCCAAATAACTTAATTTAACATGTGCTATGCTCCTCCAAAAACATAGTTTCCTCCAGTATAAACTAAAATTAGGCAAAAATATCCTTAGATTTGTTGCATCATATAGACTTCTTGTAACCAACGCATCTTCAACGATTAAAATAGAGCAATTAAAATGCAGATTAATTGCATCTTGCACATGAATCAGAAAAGCCGTATTAGTTTCAGAGAAATGTCATTATCGTAAATCGAAAGAATAATTGCTTGAAAAACCAAGGTAGAGAAAAAAATCTAAAGAAAAGTCAGCCGCCTAAAAAAAGAAAACATAGAAACACAATAACGGCGCCATTAGACGGTAGAGAAGAAAACTCCGAAGAAAAAATCAGCTGCCTAAGAAAAAAACATAGAAACACAACAACAACGCCAGCACCCCAAAAAATAGACAGTAGAGAAGAAAATGAATAGAAAATTAAACCAAATTAAACCAGATAAACGATAGTATAACGACGAAGTGAAAACCCAAAGTTTTTGTTAAAGAAATTCTCTCTCTAATTTGATTTTTTTTTTTTTTAAGTTTAGTAGTTCCAACACTAATGAAAAAGTTATATAACATTCTGCTACTTAAATTGAAAAAAAACGGAAGAACTGCCTTTTAAATTCCTAGTTTTTTCATTGCCCCCAATTTACTCCGCAATAATATATATATATATAATGAACTTTTTTTTAACTTTCTGATTAAATACCAAATTTTCGTTGATTTGACCACTGTAGTCTTATCGTTAAATCAAACTGACAAAACAAACTAATGGGTTTAAGTCTCAGTTATCAATTTCTATTAAACTATAAAACGACGTTATTTTGATTAAAAAAATTAATAAAACTCTAAGACTCAATCCCCTTACTTCTAAAAAAATTCAGTTGATATAAAACCGATTGAACTGAGACGTTTTATTAGTTATTTCACAAACATACATACTTATATATATTAACATAAAATCTCCAAACCAAAAATTAGGGTTTCCGTATTTCCTCCACCACTTTCATTCCTTCCTCTGCCACCAACACCACGACAGAGAAAAAAACACCATCGGAAGAATTCTAATTTCTCCGAAGCATCTACAAAGTTTCTACGATGGATCTGGAGAACAACATCTTCCGAAGTCGGAATCGAATTCGCATCGAGGCTCTGTGTACTCAATTGAGACAAGATCTTATATAGCAAGATGATGTAAGTTGGGGATTTAAATCAACAAATGAAAAAGTTAGAGATTTAAATAGCATTTTTTCCAAGAAAAAATTTGTTACTTTTCCCAAAAAAAAATCAAAACTTATATTCATATTAATAGTAGAAACCACTAGAACAACAACAAAGGCAAAATAAAAACTTTTGTTCTTACCTCTACTAGAAACCACTAGAACAACAACAAAGGCATCAACATTTACATTAAAAACTCTATTACTATATCATGTCCTTAACCAAAGTCTTAACTTGATATGAAATCTTAAACCGAGATTTTGCTGAACCCTTAACGAAGATAACGAGGAGATAAGAAAAAATGTTCTTCTTCTTCGTCGGTGGATTAGGGCAACAAGTGAGGCAGGTGCTTAAATCCGGCGCCGGAACATGCATAAGATGCGGCTCTGAAGCCGATTTGGTCGATTACGACAAAGTCTTGAAGCTCTTCTTCGTTCCTGTCTGGAGATGGCCTGGGAAAGATCCTCTACTTCATTGCAAAGACTGTGATCTGTTCTTCCCTCAGTCTCTGTCACGGCCACCAGTTTCTCTAGCTACGTGCCGCTTCTGTGATCGTGTCGTAGAGCCTGAGTTCCGTTTCTGTCCCTTTTGTGGCTCTGTTCTGTAAAATTTTGTCTGTTCCAAAAGTTGTACTTATCTACAAACTAATCTTCTCTCTCAAGATGTCTTAGTGACTTTAAATGTATGTTTAAGTTACCGAGTCTATGAGTTGTGTTCTGTTCTTCGAAATCATAATCATTATATATGTAGATTTTTGTCTTTCATATATACAAATTTAGATTATTACGAATTAAGCAGATACTGTACTTATTAAACAGATGGTTCTCGGAGCTTGGAAGGCATGAGTTTAGTGGGGAAAACTGATATTCAATTTTTTCATAGAGAGTGAACTGTACACAGGGAAAAATGAATAACAAGATATCACCTTTTGGATTTACAGTGGATGTTTTTACTTTTTATCTACGCAAAAGTTCTTTGTTTCATCAACTTCAAGATGAATCCACAAACTCCGGCAAGCTTCTCTGCGGCGAGAACGAACCAGATAACAACCTAAACTTTTCTGAGAGGTTTGCTGGTGAATGTGAGTTGCTAAAACTTCCACGTCGCTGAAACATTAGATTTCTTCCATAACAGTTAGCCGGAAAAGGGTAGTTTTTCATCGCCATGATCTACTGCGTTCCTCCATAGTCTATACCGAACTCCGAGCTTGTCATAAGCAACTGGTAAGTTCCATATATTTGCACCATTCAACATCCGTTCTTGTTGTCCTAAAACCAGTCGTAGATCTTCATTTAAGACCTGGAAACATAGAAACGATCATTTAAGATGCAGGACTGCGATGATGGTATCTAAGATGATCGTTTCATTTGTGCTGTACTTTACCTGTTCAGCGAAATGTCTCCAGAGATGTTCCATAAATGGAAAATTCTTCAATATAGGAGCAAAGTCTAGTGACATTCGGTATAGAAGTCTTGTCTTGTTTTTGGAAGAAGGTAAACAGACATGGAGTTGATGAAGATGTGTTGCACACTGCTTTGTGCTCTTTCCTTCTAGTTTCCCTGGTTTGGAGATCCCGATTGTCGATAGAACAATACAAGGTGGTTTAAATTCCATATCGATTGGATACGGATCCCAGTACCCTTGAAGACCCGAGGAAGGCGTTAAAAACTTCACCAAACTGTAGGAGCAGAAACAGAAAGCTTAAAACAAGTACAGCTAAACAGATTCATCTTAACACTGAACATGAGTAATGAGAGTAAAACAAACCTTGGAACACTCCAGCCTTTTGCAAAAGTGGATGTGTGAGTGAATGGGGCATGCGCAAGATCCAATAGATTATCTAGAAGCAACCCGTGTTCCACCGGAAGTTCCATTACAAGCTGAGAGTTTATCAGAGAACAAATGAGAAAATGATGCATCCATATGAGATGATTGGACTGGAGATATGCTTGAAAGTTGAAATGTAAGAATTACCTCGGCATGGATTACAAACCCTGATGGAGGTTGTAAAGAAGGAAGTGTAGGTGAAGGGGGATCATTGCCGGGCCAGATCCATATCATACCTTCTTGTTCAAGACAAGGCAACGACTTGATCTTCACCTTCAGTAGCTTTGTAGACGGCATCTTCTTACATTCTCCATCAGTTGAGTATTCCCATCCTACAAGGTCACATTTAATAAGATACTAGATGTGGTTTTACACTTGTTGTCCACATGTGTAGAGAATGAGTTACTAACCATGGTAAGGACATTGAATACGCCCCTCGTTCACTGTGCCAAGATCAAGAGGACACGCTCTATGCGCACACGTATTCCGTACACATCCTGGTTTCCCGTCTTCACCCCTAAAGATAACCCATGGTTGCTCAAAGCATTCAATTGGCACCTTGAGACATAAACAATATCATTTCTCAGAAGCTTGTAAATACAGGGAGACGGAGAAATCAGGGAAGAACTGGTATTATACCATCGTGTCATGCTTGAGATCTGCAGTGAAAGCAACTGGATACCAAAAATTCTTCAAGTGTGGACTATAAGGCGGAACCGGACCAGAAACATTCAAGCTTTTCGCACCTGTGTTTGTCTTTTCCCTGTCTAACTCGACAGTAGAAGCACTGGTTGAAGAGGAGGGTGTATCTAATTCCGTTACAACTCTGCCGGGTAATAATCTATCATTGACCAATTCTTCCATGTGAGCTAACTTGTCTAAAGCAGTTGAAACCCTTGCTTCAGATATATGAACCTGATTCATTTTGACCAAGAGTTAGAAGAAGTTTGATGATGGACATTCATTAAAAAGCTAATCATTTTCAGAAATTAGCATTCTCAAGAACCTGTTGGTGTGCTTTCGATAGTTCTTCCTGCAGTCCCGCTAGTTCTTTCTTCACAGTACCGATGGACTTGTACTCTCGAGCTAGAGGATTAAGTACATCAACAACCTGACATACATTCATTCCACAAACTTAGCATCAAACACAGCCAACACTGAACATAAACCATAAATGATTCATCAAAGAGACGCCAATACTTAAATTAGAGCTACAAAATCAAGTTTTTGAAGACATGTGAGTACTTAAAACTGATTGTCCCAATACAATCAGTGAACTGATAAGCTTTGAAGAAGTTGAGCAGCTCAATGCTTAGCTATACGTCTACTATATCTAGCCTAGGACTAAATGTAGCAGATTAGAGCTATTTCATAGCTCTGTTCTTATCAGAACCTCAAGAACGCAACTTTACCAACTAGATAGACATAAGCAAGCTCAAAAGAGGTCAATGTAGATGAAGTTTAACGAAGAAACAAACCTTGTCATGAAGAATCATAATGGTAAGAAGATCTTGACGAGCACGCCAATCAAGATACTGAATATCAAATCTAGCAACTTCAATAGCTTGATTTACATCCAAGAACTTGCCTTTATAAGGAGGAGCTTTTGATCTAGGATCCTCCACATCAAACAAAGGTCTCCACTGACTCTTCTTCTCAACTAATCCACTCTCATCCCCAAACACAGCAAAAACCCTGAATTCTCCTTTCACTCCCTGCAACCAAACAATCACTCAAACCATTCAAAAATCTAACCTTTTCCAAAACATTACAAAACCCAATTCCCAAAAACGCAAATTTGAAACTGATTTCACAATTCCAACTAAAAAAGATTGAAACCCCAAGTGAAGAAGATGAGTAAAGTTACCTTCTTTCTGGAGAGGTTAGATGATCTTGTTTTAGAGAAGGAGATAGGAAGAGATAAAGCAGAAGCACTAAACACGGCGGCGTTCATGGCGTCACCGGAAAGAGAAGAAAGAACAAATTTTTAGAGAAAGTTTTGAGATTTTATCTTTTATTTAATTGAGATTTTTTTGACGATAAGAGTTAGGATTTTGCCCGCGATCTGAGAAAGCCTTCGATAAGATGACACGTGTCTAAGGAATTGAGCACGTGGCAGTACTATCATCCACATGATGGTGAAGAGGGATTTGCCAGGTCGGACTCTCTAAGATAGCTTTGCCTTTGTGAATTTTTTTTTGTAAGTTTTTGTTTTTTTCCCCACTTTGGTTTTCCATCACTAGTTTTTTTTTTAATAGTCAAAATATAACTATATGTTTTTTTTTTTGGTTAGCTCCCAAAATATACCTACATTAATTGTCTATTTGGGACAAAAATATTTGAATAGATCTGAAATTGTTAAGTGACTTTTTACCCGATTGGTGGAAAGGGTACATATATTTCATGAAGCAAAGACTTGGTTTAAAGTTTGTACTATGGTATTGTAGAAAAATGAGAGATTTGAAAGAGTGATAAGAAATAGAAAGATGAGAAAGCATCTATTTCAAATAGATAAAAATTGAAATTGCCAAGTTTATGCAAACAAAATTGAGTTTCGTTTTGAATCTTACATTAAGGTATCTTTGATATTAACATATACGAGTATAGTTAGTTAGTATTAAGTTTTCTTTAGCTTAATTTTACTTCTAACTCATGTATATATAAATACTTTGGATAGTTATTTTTACAGATTAATGAGAAATTTACTTTAACACAAAAGTGTTAATATGGTATCAGAGCACTAACAAACTTTTTCTCATTCTTTCTCGGAAAATTTTTTTGGAAAATTTTTTCATTTTATCTTCAATTTCTTCATATTTTTCATCATCTCTCGTCAATTTCGTCATCGATTCTTCATCTCCATCATTGATTCTTTAATTTCTTGAGCAATTTCAGCTCGATGAGTACATTAGCTCATCGCATCTTCGACTTCTTTGTGGCGAACATCTTTGTCGCGATTGTTGAGCTCATTGCTTCTGCGATTCGATTAATCTTCGTCTTCTTGTTATCTCTGTTTGCTTGATTGAAATTGGTGTATACTAAGTAAGCTTCTCTCGATTACGCTTGTTTACTCGGTTTCTTGGATAGTGGGATAGCTACGACTGGTGAATATGTGCGCCAATCGCTAGACCAATATGATAATCCTTATTTCTTGCATAACTCTGATCATGCGGGATTGATTCTTGTCTCCGATAGTCTTGTGATGGGAGCTGATTTCCATTCATGGCGTAGGTCCGTACGAATGGCTCTTAGTGTGAGGAAGAAATTAGGATTTGTAGATGGTACAATACCTAAGCCTGCTGAACACATAGGGATTATGGCTCATGGCACTGTTTAATGACATGGTAGCTACCTGGTTAATGAACTCTGTCTCGAAGAAGATTGGGCAAAGCTTGCTTTTCATCTCAACTGCTGAAGGTATATGGAAGAGTATTCTGTCAAGATTTAAGCAAGATGATGCACCACGAGTATATGAGATCGAACAGAGGTTAAGCAATATTCAACAAGGTGCTTTAGATGTGAGTGCTTATTATACTGAACTTGTTACATTGTGGGAGGAATATAGGAATTATGTAGAGTTGCCTATGTGCACATGTGGTAAGTGTGAGTGTAATGCAGCTACACTTTGGGAGACGTTACAGCAGAGAAGTCAGGTTACAAAGTTTTTGATGGGCCTTAATGAGTCTTATGAAGCTACTCGGAGACACATTCTGATGCTGAAGCCAATACCATCCATTGAAGAAGTTTTTAATATGGTGGCACAAGATGAGAGACAGAAAAATATCAAGCCTTCTTCAAAAGGTGACAATGTTGTGTTTCAAGCTTTTTTTACTCATAATGGTGATTCTAGTGTTCATAATCAAGTTTCATGTGCGGGTCCGTATGATAACAATGTCTATGCTACGGTTTAGAATCAGTTTCGACCAAGATCTACTAGGCCACTTTGTACTCACTGTGGTCAATCTGGTCATGTTATTCAAAAGTGTTTCAAGCTACATGGATATCCCCCTGGATATATTCCTGATTATAAGAGTGGATATTCTGGTTATCAATCATCACAAAGACCAACTAATCAGTCATTTCAATCAAGGGGATAATTTTCTACACGCTCTAGACCACAGTCTCATTCTGTGGCTAATATCATCACTGATTCTCCATCAAATGTGACTGCCTCATCACTGTGTCAATATATTCCTCCTCCACCTGTTATTGCTGTCAACTTGGATGTTAGTCAGATTACATCAGAACAAGCACAGTCTTTAATTCAACAACTTACTTCTCGTGTTAAAGTTTCAGAGAATCCGGTTCCTTCTTCATCAGGTTCATCCATTACAGAGCATGGTATTATGATTGTTTCATCATCTGCTGGTAATATTTCATATCCTAAATCCTTTCCTTCTACTTTTCTTCGATTTGAGAATGATAAACTCACATTTCAACATCAATGTCTCTCCTCTTTTTTAACAACTATTCCTCATGGTAGTTGGATAATTGACAGTGGAGCAACTAGTCATGTTTGTTCTGACTTAGCCATGTTTAATGACACCATTACAGTATCTGGAGTTATAGTCTCTTTGCCTAATGCAGCTAGAGTGGATATCACACACTATGGCACTGTGCATTTATCACCATCGCTTAATTTGCATGATGTTTTACATGTTCCATCTTTCAAATTTAATATCATATTTGTTAGTAGTTTGTTAAAATCAAGTCATTGCTCAGCTCATATTTTTCCTGATTTTTGTTATATTTAGGAGTGTATTCAGGGCTTGATGATTGGTAGAGGGACTCTCCTACACAATCTCTACATCTTGCAACCTGTTACACCTTCGACTTCATCTCATTTTACTGGATCCTTGATGGTTGATGGAAATCTTTGGGATCAACGCCTCGGACATCCGTCTTCTGACAAATTAAAGCTTCTTTCTTGTACATTGTCTATGCCAAAGTCAAAATTTTCATTCTGAGTTTCATTGTTCTGTTTGTCCTCTTGCAAAACAAAAGAGATTAATTTTTGAATCCCATAATCATATGTCAGTCTTACCATTTGATCTTGTTCATATGGATATATGGGGTCCTTTTTCTACAGAGTTTGTTGAAGGATACAAGTATTTTCTTACTATAGTGGATGATTGTACTCGTGTAACATGGATTTACATGCTAAGGAATAAAAGTGACGTTTTGAAACAATTTTTTGCTTTTATTGAATATATTCGTACTTAATATGATTCAAAAATAAAAGCAATTAGAACTAACAATGCACCTGAACTTGCTTTCACCAAACTGGTAAAAACTCATGGGATGCATCATCAATTCTCTTGTCCTTATACTCCTCAACAGAACTCTGTAGTTGAACTTAAGCATCAACATCTGTTAAATGTTGCTAGAGCATTTTTATTTCAATCAAATATACCTTTAGTATATTGGAGTGATTGTATTCTTACAGCTGTTTTTCTCATTAATAGAGTTCCTTCTCTTATGCTGGATAATTTGACACCTTATGAATTGCTAACTAAGAGGAAACCTGATTACTCTTTCTTAAAATCTTTTGGGTGCTTATGTTATGCTTCTACGTTGCAAAAAGATATGCATAAATTTACTGAGAGAGCTGATCAATGTGTTTTTCTTGGCTATTCATCTGGCTACAAAGGTTATCGAATCTTGCATCTGGATACAAATCTTATTTCTGTTTCTAAATGTTGTTTTTCATGAAATAATTTTTCTATTTAAAACCAATTCTTTGCATACTGCATCATCTGATTTTTTTGATCATACTGTATTACCATTGTCAACTCCTATTGTCATTGATGCACATGTTGATCATCCGAATACTCATAATCAACAATTCTCTCATCCATCCTCTGCATCATCATCACAAACTGGTACCACAACTTCTTCCCACTCTAGTAACATTGATGTTGCATCAGAGACTGTACCTGCAGAGACGACTATGGTTTCATTACCTAATGCTCAGCCAAAACGCTCTTCTAAAGCTCCAGATTACTTATCTGAATATCACTATTCTTTGATTCAACTTTCTAATTATAATATTCGTTTATCTTAGCCTTCTATTTTGTCTAAACCTGTCACAACTCCATATCCTCTTGAGACTGTTCTTTCTTACTCACATATCAAACCATCCTATTAGTCTTTTGTCATGTCTATTTCTACTGAAACAGAGGCAAAAACATTCAAACAAGCTATAATATCACTGCAATGGACAAAAGTTATGAATGTGGAACTTGGTGCTATGGAATTAAATAAGACTTGGAGTATTGTTTCATTACCATCAGATAAGAATGTTGTGGGATGCAAATGGGTGTATACGATAAAATACAATGCAGATGGAACCATTGAGAGATATAAAGCGCGTCTGGTGACAAAAGGTTTTACACAGTAAGAGGAAGTTGATTATTTTGATACTTTCTCTCTGGTTGCTAAGCTTGCCACTGTGAAGTTGATTCTTGGTCTAGCATCTAAGAAAGGTTGGAGTTTGACACAAATGGATGTCACTGATGCATTTTTGCATAGTGATCTAGAAGAAGAGATATATATGAGTTTACCTCAGGGTTATACACCAGCTTCTGGTCCTTTACCTCCTAATCCGGTATGTAAACTTCATAACTCCATTTACGGTTTGAAGCAGGCCACACGAAAATGGTATAAATGTCTCTCCAATGCTCTTCTTGATGATGGTTTTATTCAGTCATATGCGGATAACACATTATTGGTTAAGCTCACAAGTACATCTTTCATAGCCTTGTTAGTTTATGTTGATGATATCTTGATTGTGAGTAATGATGATGAAGTTGTTACATCTGTTAAGAGTACTCTTGCTCATAAGTTGAAGATAAAGGGTTTGGGTCCTTCAAGATTTTTCTTGGGTTTGGAGATTGGTAGAAATGCAGATGGAATCTCTGTTTGTCAGAGAAAATATTGTCTGGATTTATTGGCTGATTAAGGGTTATTGGGATGCAAGCCAAAGTCAGTTCCGATAAATCCAAAAGTTCCTTTAAGAAAAGACACAGGAACAATTTTACCGGATGGTACACCATATAGAGAATTGATTGGTAAATTGTTGTATTTGTGTATCACCAGACCCGATATCACATTTGCAGTGCATCATCTGAGTCGGTTCTTGTCTTGTCTAACTGATGTTCACTTTCAAGCTGCTCATCATGTGTTGAAATATTTGAAGAATAATCCAGGACAGAGGCTATTCTATTCAACATCTACAGAGCTATGCTTAAATGCTTTTGCCGATGCAGACTGGGGAACATGTAAAGAAACAAGAAGATCAGTGATATAATGCGTTTTTGGCGCATTCTAACATTTGTTTTGTAGGTCTTTATCGAATGTTTTATTTTATTTTGAGTTATATTAGGTCTAAAGGTGGCTGGTATGGGGGATTGGAGCTCATGAATAGACTTGGCGAAAATAGAGGGAAAGTGAAGTTTTTTGGAAAGTTTTGAAGAAAGGAGCACCTGCTCCTGCTCAGTGCACCTGCTCCCGAAGAAGATCAATTTTTGAAAACTTTCATTAAACCTAATTTTCACCACCTAGGGTTTTCCCTAATTAATCCTAACTGCCCCAGACCTCTATTATCAATTTTCTTTTTTAAAACTTTTTTCGAGAGAGAACTAGAGAGAGAATTAGAGATACATTGTTTTGAATTTTTGTAAGATTTGAAGATTGTCTTCCACACTTTGGAGAAGTTTTCTAAAGTTTTTACTTCTTTCATTATTTTATTCATGAATTCTCTTATCTCTCTTGCTGTTGTTCGATCTATCATGTCTGAGTAGTTCTTCTAGTTAGGTTAAGGGGTTCGAAGGGATTAGGGATTCATGAACTAAGCATAAATAGTATTATATATATATTGATATCTTCATCTATCGTTGTTCTAAATGCCTAGACTAGCTTGATCACCTAGCCTCTGATTTTAGGTTTAATTTACTCATCAAAAGTGTGTATGAATTGCTTGAAAGAACATAGATGGGTGATTTGTCCTTAACCAACGACAGTTGATGCTAAGGCAAGTTGTGAACAAATCGATCCCATCCTCTATAATGCTTATCATTCTTTGTAAACTCAAACGACAGTTTAGGATATTAGATTGATTGATAAAGTGGTTGATGCCACGACAGTGGATCCTCCTATTTCTATGGTTGAGTTCTAGATTGGTTCTGAATTGTCGTCCTGAATAATTGCTTGGTTCTAGATTATCTAATCCCTGGGATATTCTCAATTACCCTAACGTTATTATTAATATTTGTTTAAACCGATTTTACTTAATTTGCTTGCCATTCGTGACAACTGAAAATTAAAACCAACTTGATCGCTTAGCTGAATTTGTATCTCAAAAGGTTAGAGTGTAGTGCTGGTCCCTTGGATCGAACCTTACTATTCTACATCGAGTTTCTGAGGTTTGAAATTTATAGTAAAGAGGCTAAAAATGCTTTTTATCAATTGGCGCCGTTGCGACGGGGACCAACTCGATACCTCTAGTTTTAATATAAGTTTTCAGACTAAGTACTGACTTGTTCTTTTTCTTCTCCTGCGTGTGTTTCAGGTGCATGAACACAAGGTCAACAAGGAGCAATCGTCAAATACCCCTTTTAACCGCGAGTAACACGGAACTTGCAAGAGTTGAACGAGTCAACAAACGAATCAGGCCTAAACCCGTCGACATGGGCGAACATGGCAATGATGCTATGGCGGCTGAGCTGCAAAAGTTGCAAGAGCAGATGGCTCAAATGCAGCAACAACATGCCCGCGAACAACAATAGTAACGTAAGCGTGAACATCAACGTGCTATTGGGGATATAGACAATCCTCATGCCTTCTATACGAACAGAGCTGCTATTGTTCCACCTACTGTTGAGAGCAAAACTATGAGATAAAGCCTCAGATGATATCGCTGGTCAAGCTGCACTTCTTCCATGGACTTTCCGCAGAGATTCTAATGGACCATATAGAGAACTTTGAGGAGATGTGCTCCACAACGAGTCCTAACGGGATGAACTCAAACTTCTTAAAGTGTAAGTTTTTCCTTTTCTCACTTGCGGACAAAACTTCTCGATGGCTCAAGTCTCTACCCGCTGGATCCCGCAGCGTTCTTGGACCACTTCTACACCAAAACCAAGATCGCGAGCTTAAAGAAAAAGATCTCCATGTTTCAGCAACATTCAGGAGAGCCCTTTTGTGAGGCATGGGAATGATTCAAAGAATACAGGAGAGAGTGTCCACACCATGGGTTTACCAATGAGAATTTGCTGGATATCTTCTATGATAGTGTTGATTAGGATTACAGGAATGTTTTGAATGCTGCGAGTGATGGTGATTTTATGACTAAGACCAGAGATGGTGCTTACAAGTTTATTGAAAACTTGGCGGCAAGTTGTAGCAGCAAGTCTCAAGAGTATGATTGAACCAAGAAAATTGGTGGTATGGATTCTCAAAAGATCGATGACCTTACAGCTAAGATTAACTTGTTACTCAAAGGAAACCAAAGGATGGTTCATTTTGTTGATGAGAATGGTGAACCACTTTCTCTCTTCTCTTTTTCGATTCCTCTTCTCTTACACGATTCTCTTTTCTTCTTCGATTCCTCTTTCTCACCCAACTGCGATATCTCGCTTACTTCTCTTCTCTCCTTCGGCAACAGTGATTACGAGTTAGGTTCTCTTGAGTTTCATTTTTTGTTGGGCTGTTTCAATTAACTCATTGTCCCGTGCAAAGTGTCCACTCTTACTTGCATCAGGTTTGTAGCCATCAGACTTTGTTCTTATGAGATTGATAATTTACGAGTTGGGTTCTCTTCTCTTGACTCTTCTCTTCTCTTTTGATCTTTTGATATTTTTGTTTCTGAGTTGGACGAGACGATGTGAGGTGAATATGAAACCACCAATGCTTTTAGTCTTCTTCGTAACTTTATAAGCCAACATCTCCATCAAATGATATATCTCCTAACACATGATTGTTACTAGTAATTTTGTTGAGTCTCGTTACTAGTAGTTTTGTTGATGTATATGGTTGATCATTATGGTGTTTGTTGAATTGACTCTGGTAATTTTGCGATGAAGGTGGTCTTGATGTTCCCGCTCTCACCTCGGACTCTATCCGCTTGATCTCCGTCTCCTTTCTTATTCGCTCCTCAGGTTTCTTTCTCTCTCGATTTTCTCTATCTATGTGTATCGTTGAATTTGATGTTTAATTTGGATTATTTAATTCAAACATTCGTCGAAGGAGAATATTCACTTGACTTTTCATATGGTTCACTAATTGAGACATTTCTACATTCAGCTTTGTGTATGATTCTAAGACTATATCTTCAGCCTTTTATGAGTGAACTCTAGTTGTATACTTGATTTGTTTTACCCTATTGGTTCTTGAGAGCTTGTTGTTCTTCCTTAGGTTTGTCAGCGGGAAAGGTTTAGATTATTGTTCTTAAGGCTTTTTCTTTAGGTGGGTTAGAGATTTTCCTGCTGCTCTCTGGTCATTACCAGTTGCTGATGCTGTTCAGTTGATATGTAATTGTGATTTGTGATGTCCATCGTGACTCTTTTGTGTAATGTTCCTTTGCTTTTATTTTTAAGGGGAGGGCAAGCTTGTTCATTTGTTAGTCCTTTTTTAATTTAATACGATAGCTTTTACAAATCTGGTCTTGTCTAGATGTTTCACTATGATGAATAAATTTTTTAGATTTGGTGATTTTTTTTGTTGTGTTTATGCAGTTTGTGATCTGATCTACTATTTTCCAAGGTTGTATCTTACTTGATAAGATGAAAAACAATGATGTAAGTTACTTCTTTTTCTAATTTTATAGAAATGTATGATTGAATTTGGTTGGTTTTTGCCTGGATATAGAACTGGTGGGATGAAGAATGTCGTTATTTTCTTCAATTTTGTACTGCTGAGAAAAAACTGGGAAACAGAACGAAAACTAGAATTAGTATAACTGAAAAAGACTCTATCATGAAGAATTATGAAGAGAAATTTCAGAAAAGATATACATGGGATAAACAATTCAAGAACAAGTATGATGTGTGTAGAAGAGCATACCATTATAGTAGACCATTCGTCTTCCTAGTACTAATGCAGAAGGTTATAGAGGAAGAAAAATGGAACCTACGATGAATGTCCTTGCTATATGTAATTTCTATATGAAGTTCATATATGCATATGTTGGTGTACCAGGTAGAGCACGCGATAAAAAGGTGTTGACTCATTGTGCGAAGAATAAAATTTCTTTTCCACATCCGCCAAATGGGAAATATTATTTGGTTGACTTCGGATATCCCACAAGGACATGGTTAGGGGAGGACCTCCAACAAACAAGCAGGAGTTGTTTTACGTGATACATTCAGGACTACGATCAGTGTTTGAGAGGACTTTTGGAGTATGGAAAGCAAAATGAAGAATAGTAGACTGTAAGTGTAACGCCTGTCTCTCAGAAAATAGAATTTAGACGGAGAAATATATATATAGAAGTATATATATATATATTTAAAATGTTGCAATCCGTTTAAATCTATGGTAAATATGTTTTCTTGCAGTTTAGACTTTTAATCTAAAAAGGTTTGGGAAAAATATTTATCGAGCGAAAAAACGAATTTTGGAGTGGTTGGTGGATGTGGACCCCACGTGGTGATTTTTAAGTCAAAAGAAATAACAAATTGCTCCATTATTTCTTCCTTTACTCTTTCTTTTTCCTCTATTATTCTTCTTCTTCGTAAAGAGAAAGAGAGAGAGAGAGAGAGAGAGAGAGAGAGAGAGAGAGAGCTCTAGCTCTATTTTGTTGCAGAGAAGAAAAGGAGAGGAGAGAAAGAGTAGAGAGCTTGGTTTTGGCTTGAGAGGAAGGAGAGGAAAAACAGAACTGACAGCGTTTGGGAGAAAATAGATTCGACCAAGCAAATCGTTTCCAAAGGTAATAAACGTTTGTGGAGTTGCAGCTAAACCTTAGATCTAGATGCGCCACTTTGCGGTTTTTGATTTGAGTTAGTATCCTAAGAGTTATGATTTTGTTCGTGGGACGCTCTGTTTTAGACGCGATTTGGAACCAACGCGGTTTCTGAATGAGATCGTGAGTTCACTTTCGGTCTGATCATCACGAAACTTTGAGCGTACCTTCAGGAAATCCAGGGGTTGAGTTTCAACGATAGAGATTGGAAGTGGACGGTTAGAATTCGATTCCTGACTACATCTTTGAGGGTGATCGTTTCTGAATTTTTCCAGTTTTGGTTGAAAATCGTTTTACTTGTTGTGGTTGGCTGTAGGGCGTGTAAAAGAGATTAGGCGAGATGTTGTTGGCGTGTGAGTGAGTCGTGGTTGTAGTGTCGAATTTTATTTATGTTTAGTAATTTCGAATACTGTTAGTTGAAGTTTATTTAATAAGTACGAGTCTTATTTTATAACTTTTTATGGTTTGTGGTTAAAACCAGTTTTATTTGAAATAAATTGATTTAAATATATTTAATTTAAGTGAAGTAGTTTGTTTGCTTAATCGTTGAATTATATGTTTATTCGGGGTATAATTAATATTTATGGGAGTATTAATTATTGCAAAAAAAAGGGTCGGGTCGCATCAGTTTGGTATCAGAGCATAGACAGTTCTAGGATGGTTTAGAAAAATTAATTGGAGTTTAATTATTTTTTGTGTTGCTTGTTGCATGTGATTAACCATTGAATTGTTGGTAGCTAGAAATTGATTATGTGGTATTTAGTTAATTTGTTTGAGCATGGAGTCTTAGAATCATTCTCTTCGAGCCTTTAAAGAGATTCCACGGTGAGTTATTTTTGTTCCTATTGAGTTGTTTGTGTTCTTAGTCTATGTTCTTGGAAGTACAGATGGCTAGAGGTGTTAGAAGTCATGGTAGAGGTCGTGGTCATGTTCTAGCGGTGGTTGAGAGTGTAGCACAGAGTGCTACTGTTGAGTGAGTAGCGGATCCGCATGTGTATCAGGAGGGGTCTGAGGGTGTGGCCGGTGTGAGTGCCGGTGTGGCTGGAGTTCCAGCGGGTGTTACAGCGGGTTTTGCTCAGGCCTGAGATGATCGCACAGCGGGTCTGTTGACTTTGCTGTTAGAGCGGTTATCAGAGAGGGTATCTGTTTAGGTTCCTGTTGTGCCACTAGTGGTTGAGGTGCAGCCGAGAGTTGCGCTTGCGGAGGATCTCCCATAATACCTTAAGATGATGGAGCAGTTGCAGAGGATTGTCACGGGATTCTTCCTGGGAGGTGCCAAACCTGAGGACGCTGATGCGTGGAGATTAAGGTTGGAGTGGAATCTCAGTTCGATTAGGTGTCCAGAGGGATACTGGGTGGATCTGGCAGTTCATTACCTGGAGGGTGATGCGCATCTCTGGTGGAGGGGTGTTGTACCCAGGAGAGATCAGGCGGAGATGGTTTGGGAGGATTTTGTGGAGGAGTTTAACTCCAAGTACTTTCCACAGGAGGCGTTTGACCGATTAGAGGGTCGGTTCTTGGAGTTTTCTCAAGGGAACATGACCGTCCGGGAGTATGAGGTAGAGTTTAACCGTCTCAGTGTGTATGCGGGTTGAGTGTTTGAGGGTGAGTTGGCCCGAGTTTGGAGATTTTTAATGTGTCTTCGGGCTGAGTTGAGGAACCGTTGTCTTATGAGGGTTTTTGGCACGGTTGCTGAGTTGGTTGAGACAACTGCCAGCTTGAGGAGGGTCTTAGAGATAAGGTGGTGGTAGCTAGTCCCAACTTTTTGGCGAGGAGGCCACAACAGTAGTCTGGTCCGAGCAGAGGCAGTCGGCCAATGCAAGGATAGAAGCGCAAGTTGGAGGATTCTTCGCGGATTACTCAGAGTGATCCGGGATACTTCGTGTGCGGGAGCAAGGATCACAGGGTTGCAAGTTATCCTCAGAAGGGCGAGATGCGTGTGGATACGCGAGTATGCTTTCACTACAGAGGGACCGGGCACATCAAGCCGATATGCCCTAGGTTGCAGAAAGAGATGGTAGGGACGCCGCCAGCTAGTCAGAGCACAGTGGCGCCTTCGGTGTATTCTATCATGGAGACGGGAGGCCCGAGTTTCAGGCCGATCACAGGTACTTTTTAGACTTACCTGAGTTGAATCCCACGTGTTGTTTGATACTGGAGCATCGCATTGCTTCATTACTCCGGAATTTGCCGTGAGAGGCTATTTACGGAGAGCAACCGAGGAGTGGTTGGGTTTTGTTATGGTTGCTGGAGGAAACCTACTAACCATTCACGGTCGAGTTGCTGATGTAGATGTTCAGGTGGTGGGGGAATCTTTGCTAGCAGATTTGATCATTTGCTCAGTGGAGCTTTATGACATCAATTTGGGCATGGATTGGCTCGGGAAGTTCAGAGCGCATCTAGACTCTCACCGAGGACGTGTGGTCTTCTAGAGAAAAGCAGGGAGGTTGGGTTATCAAGGAGTGAGACCGACTTCAGGGAGTCTCGTGATCTCGGTTATACAGGCAGAGAGTATGATCGAGAAGGGTCACGAGGCATATCTGGTGACGATTGTTACATCAGAGATTGTTGGAGAGGTTGTGGTTGGGGATATTCGGGTTGTTCGAGATTTCCAGGATATTTTTCAGTCGTTGTAGGGATTACCGCCGTCTTGGTCTAATAATATCACGATTAAGTTGGAACCGGGGATAATGCCGATATCGAAGGCACCGTACATGATGGCTCCAGCAGAGATGGCAGAGCTGAAGAAGCAGCTGGAAGAGTTATTGGGTAAGGGTTTTATTTGACTGAGTACTTCACCGTGGGAAGAACCAGTGTTGTTTGTGAAGAAAAAGGATGAGAGTTTCTGACTGCGCATCAATTATCGGGGGCTTAACCGAGTCACTGTGAAGAACAGGTATCCTCTTCCGCAGAATGATGAGTTTATGGATCAGTTGAGAGGGGCTACTTGGTTCTCCAAGATAGACTTAGCATCGGGATATCATCAGATTCCGATTGATGAGAAGGATATAAGGAAGACGGCTTTCGGATCTAGATATGGACACTATGAGTTTGTGGTGATGCCATTTGGGTTGACGAATGCACCAGCAGCGTTCATGAGGTTGATGAACAGCGTGTTCCAGGAGTATCTAGATGAGTTTGTGATCATCGTTATCGATGACATTTTGGTGTATTCGAAGAGTCCCAAGCAGCACGAGGTGCATCTGAGAGTTGTTCTAGAGAAGTTGTGGGAGCAGAAGCTGTTTGCTAAGTTAAGCAAGTGCAATTTCTAGCAGCGAGAGATTGGGTTTTTGGGGCATATTGTGTCTGCAGAGGGAGTTTATGTGGATCCAGAGAAGATCCAAGCTATCGAAGAGTGGCCGAGGACGAGGAATGCTACTAAGATTCAGAGTTTTCTCGGGTTAGCAGGTTATTATAGGAGGTTGGTCAAGGGTTTCGCGAGTATGGCTAAGTCAATGATGAAGCTGACACGGAAGGATGTTCATTTTTTTTGGTCTTCTAAGTGTGAGGAGAGTTTCGTGAACCTAAAGGCGATGGTGACGAGTACGTCCGTATTAACATTACCTGAGCCAAGTGAGCCTTACGTGGTGTATGCAGACGCTTCAGGAGTAGGTCTGGGTTGTGTGTTGATGCAGTAGGGGAAGGTGATTGCCTATGCTTCGAAGCAGTTGAGGAAGCATGAGGGCAACTATCCTACCCATGATCTTGAGATGGTTGCGGTGGTCTTCGCCATAAAGATTTGGAGATCTTATCTTTATGGCGGAAAGGTTCAGGTGTTTACAGATCATAAGAGCCTGAAGTATATTTTCACTCAGCCTGAGTTAAATTTGAGGCACAGACGCTGGATGGAATTAGTAGCGGATTATGATCTGGAGATAGCTTACCATCATGGTAAAGCTAACTTGGTTGCGGATGCTTTAAGTTGCAAACGTGTGGTTTCGGCTCGGAAGCAAGACATGGAGTCGTTGGTGTGTGAGCTTGGTTCGTTGAGGTTGTGTGTTTTAGCTAAGGAACAGTTGGGTTTGAAGGCAGCTAATCAGGCAGATCTTTTAAGTAGGGTTCGGTTGGCTCAGAAAAAAAGATGAGAGTTTGGTTAATGCTTCCAGGGAAGCAAGTTCAGAATATCAGGTCTCTGCTAATGAGACTATTCTTGTGCATGGGCGGGTATGTGTACCCAAGGATGAGGGTTTGAGGTGAGAGATTCTGAGTGAGGCTCATGCAAGTATGTTTTTGATTCATCCGGGGGCGACTAAGATGTACCGAGACCTCAAGCGGTATTATCACTGGGTCGGGATGAAGAAGGATGTAGCTAACTAGTTCGTAGCGTGTGATACGTGCCAGTTAGTGAAGGAAGATCACCAGGTTCCGAGTGGTTTATTGCAGAGTCTACCCATTCCAGAGTGGAAGTGGGATATAGTTACGATGGATTTCGTAGTGGGGAGCCAATTTCTCGAACCAAGGATGCTATTTGGGTCATTGTGGATCGTTTGACCAAGACTGCACGTTTTCTGGCTATCAAGAAAACCGGTGGAGCTTCGGTGTTGGCTAAGAAGTATGTGCAGGAGATAGTGAGACTGTATGGAGTACATGTGAGTATTGTGTCATACTGGGATCAGAGTTCTGGAAAGCGTTCCAGGCGGGGATGGACACTAAGGTCTATTTGAGTACCGCTTATCATCCTCAGACGGATGGGCAATCTGAGAGGACGATCTAGACTCTCGAGGATTTGCTGAGGATGTGTGTGCTTGACTGGGGAGGTCATTGGGTGGATCACCTGAGCTTGGTAGAGTTTGCATATAACAATAACTACCAGGAGAGTATTGGGATGACTCCATATGAGGCACTATATGGGAGGCCTTGTCATGCACCGTTGTGCTGGACCCAAGTGGGGGAGAGGAGCACATTAGGTTCGGATTTTGTTCAAGAAACTACAGAGAAGATCTGGGTTTTGAAGCTTGATATATCATGGTTTTTATAGTTTTTAACCATGATATAAGAGTCGTTTTTAGAGTTTTTATAGAGTCTTTAGAGTATTTTAGAGTCTTTTAGATTCTTTGCAGGTCTAGGAGCTTTTTGGACTTATTTGGAGATTATGGAACGTTTTGGAGCAAGCCGAGAAACTACGCTAAAGAAACGAACTCGGAGAGCAAAATTGGTGTGGGTGTCGATCGACACCATATGTCAGTGTCGGTCGACACCAATATCTGACGGCAATTGAATTTTCCATCTTTTTGAAGTTTTGAAGAATTGCAAATTCTGCCCAGAAGTGTTTTCTGTTTACAAAAAAGTCCAAATCATGTTTTAGCCTATTTATAAGATTTTAAGGTCATTGTTTAGACGAATGCTTGATTTTTGAGTAGCCACCTTTTCAGGGATTTTTGGAGAAGATTTCTAAATTTTTTTCTTCTTCTTTTTATTTTGTTAATGCAAATTATTTCATTCATGATTTGTGTTTCATTTATCATGTCTGAGTAATCTTCCTGTTAACTTTAAGGTTTTCAAAGGAATTCATGAATTGTTAGGTTGGTAGATTGTTAGGATTGAATCTATAGAGTTCTTCATCTAGATTGTGTTTATTGCTTATTCTAGCTTAGCTACCTAGAATCTGATCTTAGGTTGATTAGTTGACACGAAAGTGTAATTGATTGCCTGAACTGTCTTAGATGAGCAAAATACCCTATTCGCGAAGAGATTTGGTTTAGAGATTTTGTGAACATATCAAACCTGAACTTTAATGCTTGTTTAATTTGAAGAATTCGCAAAGAGATTTGGGATTCTAAAATTTAGGTATAGATAATATTCGCAGCGAAAGTTGGTTGATTTTACATTAGTGATTTGAGTTCTAGAACGGTGCTTAATTACAATCCTGATAATTGTTTGTTCTGCAATTCTGAATTTCCTGAGAATTTTCCTAAGCTTACCTTTTCTCCTAACTCACTCTGAAACTGGGACAATAAATGAAAAGCTCAAGCCTCGGCTTGTTTCACGAACCACTTCTTGAATCTAGCTTTCATCCGCTCCTCTGGTTCCCAAGTTTCCACCTGAACACCGTCACAGAATTGCAGAGTTGTAAGTTTAATAATGGGAAAAAGCTAGACTTAGGGAAATTCTCAGAAAATTCAGAATTGCAGAACAAACAATTATCAGGATTGTAATTAAGAACCATTCTAGAACTCAAATCACTAATGTAAAATCAACCAACTTTCGTTGCGAAGATTATCTATGCCTAAATTTTAGAATCCCAAATCTCTTTGCGAATTCTTCAAGTTAAACAAGCACTAAAGTTCAGGTTTGATATGTTCACAAAATCCCTAAACCAAATTTCTTTGCGAATAGGGTATTTTGCTCATCTTAGATAGTTCAGACAATCAATTACACTTTCGTGTCAACGAATCAACCTAAGATGAGATTCTAGGTAGGTAAGGTAGAATAAACAATAAACACAATCTAGATGAAGAACTATATAGATTCAATCCAAACAATTCATGAATTCCTTTAAAAATCCTAAACCTAACAGGGATATTACTCAGACATGATTAATGAAACACAAATCATGAATGAAATAAATTGCATTAAGAAAATCAAAAGAAGAAGAAAAGAGTTTAGAAATCTTCTCCAAAAATCCCTGAAAAGGTGGCTGCTCAAAAATCAAGCATAGTCTAAACAATGACCTTAAAATCATATATATATGCTAAAACACGATTTGAGCTTTATTTGTAAACAGAGACAACTTCTGGGCCAAATTTGTAATTCTTCAAAACTTCAAAAAGATGGAAAATTCGATTGCCATCAGATATTGGTGTCGACCGACACCAGAGGTGGTGTCGATCGACACCCACACCAATTTTCCTCTCCGAGTTCGTTTCTTCAGCATAGCTTCTCGACTTGTTCCAAAACGTCCCATAATCTCCAAATAAGTTCAAAACGCTCCTAGACCTGCAAAGACTCTAAAAGACTCGAAAGACACTAAAAAGACTCTAAAACAAGATTAATATCATGGTTAAAAACCGTAAAAACCATAATATATCACACACACAGTCTTGGTCAAATGATCCACAATGACCCAAATCGCATCCTTGGTCCAAGAAATTGGCAACCCCACTACGAAATCCATCGTAATCATATCCCATTTCCACTTTGGAATGGGTAAACTCCGCAATAATCCACTCGGAACCTGGTGCTCTGCCTTCACTAACTGGCACGTATCACACGCTGTGACCCAGTTAGCTACATCTTTCTTCATCCCGACCCAATGATAATACCGCTTGAGGTCTCGGTACATCTTAGTCGCTCCCGGATGAATCAAAAACATACTCGCATGAGCCTCACTCAGGATCTCTAGCCTTAAAGTCTCATCCTTGGGTACACATACTCGACCATGCACCAGAATAGTTCTATTAGTAGAGACCTGATATTCTGAACCCGCTTCTTTGGAAGCATTAACCAAACCTTCATCTTTTTCCTGACTCAACCGAACCCTGCTCAAAAGATCTGCCGGATTAGCTGCCTCCAAACCCAACGGTTCCTGAGATAAAACACACAACCTTAATGAACCAAGTTTGCGACTTACAACCTCAACGGTTCCTGACAACTCCATGTCTTGCTTCCGAGCCGAAACCACACGTTTGCGACTCAAAGCTTCCGCAACCAAGTTAGCTTTACCATGATGGTAAGCTATCTCAAGATCATAATCCGCCACCAACTCCATCCAGCACCTCTGCCTCAAATTCAACTCCGGCTGAGTGAAAATATACTTCAGGCTTTTGTGATCTGTAAACACCTGAACCTTTCCACCATAAAGATAAGATCTCCAAATCTTCAAAGCGAACACCACCGCAGCCATCTCAAGATCATGGGTAGGGTAGTTGCCCTCATGCTTCCTCAACTGCCTTGAAGCATAGCCAATATCTTTCCCTGCTGCATCAACACACAACCCAGACCTATTCCCTAAGCATCTGCATACACCACATAAGGCTCACCTGGCCCACGTAATGCCAATACGGGCGTACTTGTCAACATCGCCTTCAGGTCCTCACACTCAGAAGACCAAACAAAAGGAACATCCTTCCCTGTCAGCTTCGCCATAGACTTAGCCATACTCGCAAAATCCTTAACAAACCTCCGGTAATAACCTGCTAACCCGAGAAAACTCCGAATCTCAGTAGCATTCCTCAGTCTTGGACATTCTCTGATAGCCTGGATCTTCTCTGGATCCACAGAAACTCCCGCTCCAGACACAATGTGACCCAAAAATCCAATCTCTAGCTGCCAGAAACTACTCTTTCTCGACTTAGCAAATAGCTTCTGCTCCCGCAACTTCTCTAGAACAACTCTCAGATGCACCTCGTGCTCCTCCGGACTCTTCGAATACACCAAAATATCATCGATAAAGATGATCACGAACTCATCCAGATACTCACTACAAGAAAATAATTTTATTATGACGATATATTTCGTCATAATAATAAATATTTGGTCACAATAAAAATATTGTTACAAAGTTGTGACCATTTATAAACGGTTATAATACAATCGTCACAAATTTTTTTAAGTAACGAAAACGTTACAAGAGTTGTGACGAACAAATCAAGTAGCGATTTCGTCACCAAATGTAACGATTGATAGACGTATCCAAACTATCACAATTACCTACTGAAATTATCGTTTCCAAAACGTCATGATTTGTTACCGATATCACGTCTCAATTATGGCACTAATCACGACGACACTATAGTCTCAAAGCGTCACAGTTAATGACTTATAAAATGTAACTTGTCCGTCACAATTAGTAACTAAAAACCAGTCTCAAAACCGTCATATTTTATCATTCATTACGATGAAACTTTAGTCTCAAACCGTCACCAATGAAGACTAAAAAATCGTCACCAAATTGGTCACAAATACCAACTCAAAATATTGTCTCAAAACATCATAGTCTGTGACTATTATGACGTCTAAATTATGTCACTCATTACGACAAGAAAATAGTATACAACCGTCACAAATGATGACCACAAAATTGTCTTATCCGTAAAAAATACTAACTAAATATATTGTAACAAAACCCAACTGTTTTGTTACTGTTGTTATGTTTCATTTTTATAACTAATTACGACGGGCTTATAGTGTCAAAATCGTCACATCTAGATTTGGCACTATTGTTTTTCTACAATTATTTTCACAATAAAAAAAAGTTTATACTAAAACGATTAATTATAAAACAATAACATAAAATAAATTTATTGAATCATAATTAAAGTAAACAAACCAATATCCAATAACATGCTATGAAATAGAAGTAAAAGTCAAAGTATCATCAAGGAACGAAATAAAACCCAATTAAATAGCATAGCAAATTCAATTAATTAGCAAATCCTGGGAAACTTGTGGAAAAGTAGATGTTTTCAATTGTTTGGAGACGTTTCTTGAAGAGTAAATTCTCATCACGACTCTTTATCAATTCATTTTGCACTTTAGCATAAGAACTTGAACCTGCTGTGTCGATGGGCACCTAAACCATCACGATTGAATAGCCGAAAAGAAAGAGCTTTTTCACTTTTTTTTTTTTTGGTTTTCGGTGTCATCCAATAATCTAACATAACTTCCCAATGCTCAGAGAGAATCCATCCATGCTGTTCTTCTTTGGTCCTTTAAAACATCCTTCAATGATCTTTCTAACACGTGTTGATACTTCAGTGTTATTTTTGAACCGGTAACATATGTGATTAAATAGTCATATTCATATTTTGTTACACTAAAGTACTGTATATTTTTTTTAAAAAAACAATACCATTTAGCTCCATTCCTTCTTAACGGATGGAGCACTCGAATATCACGTATCATTGTTCTCTCTGTTCATTTGGTTCAACATTTGCAGCCTGTGAATTTGAGAGTCGAGGAGACAACTGACTTTGCAAGCCAGCCGATTGAGAACCACCAGATTGAAAACTTAGTTCTCTCCCAAACAAACGTCCACTTACAATTGGAGGACGAGTCATCTATAAAATACCAATATAAATAAAATTTTGTTAAGGGACGTAACCAGAAGACAAAGTTGATTAAAGCAGAAAGTAATGCTCTAAGATAAAACATGAAGTAACCGATTTAAAATTTAAAATTCTATGCAGGTGGCATATCACTCCAAATCCATACATGCAATTATATGATAAATTAGCTTAAGTCAAACAACAAATCATTTTTGGAACTATGTTAGATCTATACACAAACAGCAAATCCTTGTCCACAATTAAAAAATCATTTGTGGAACTATGTTCGATCTATATCTATATACAAATATTACTACATGGAATCACTCCTAATATATGCATATATATATATATATATATATATACGATTATAAGATGCACTAGCTTAGTAAAACAACAAATCATTGGAACGTGTTAATAGAAGAAGGATAATTTATTGCAACCTAGATCTAATAATTTAACGAAAGAAGATGGATTCTAACCTTGCAAGAGTGATCGGCGAGAAAAAAGATGCGGCTAGAGATGTCATAAATTTTTAGGGTTAAAAGTTTAAGACTACGTATATTCTTTATATATAGTGGATAAAATTTTAGGGTATAAAAAATTTAAGAGGGAAAGCAATCACTGAAAATTTAGGAAATTTTTTAGCGCTTAATTAGAATTCCAATTGCCGCCAAAAATAAAATCCTTATCTAAATATTAAAAGTCAAAATTTGATATTTTATACTGTTTTCTAAATTTAATTAAAAATAATAGTAACGTTGCAAAATTCATCAAAATTATATAAAGAGAATGACATAACAAAATTGTATAAAATATTATTCACTCCTCATCGCTTAGCTCTTGATCAGAGTTTTCATCTTCAGCATCTGATTCAAAATTTGTTTCTTCTTCTATATCATGATCTTCTACTTGTCCATGTAAATTTATAAGTTTCTCGATTTGCAATGGATCAACATCAACAACCGGATAGCTGTTTCAGATTGAACTGCTCTAAACTCCAAATTTTGTCTGAGCATCACTGAGACGACCCGATCTTTTTTTTTTTAACAATAGTTAATATCCCATAATATCAACTATAACCCAAAAACGCATTTAATACAATAAGACTCGATCTTATTAAACAAATACCAAACAACCGTCAAACACAATATTCGGATTTTATTAAACGTAAATAAGTTCGACACACATAACAACAACAACAACCACAACAACAACGAGTCCTAATCATCCTCTTCCTCATCGCCTCAATTCCATGATCACACTTTATCTTTACCTGCAACAAAACAAAAAGTTGCGTAAGTATTACCAAAAATACTTAGTGAGGCGATCCTCCCTTCTACGAGTTATACACACAAGCAAGAGGTCACAAACCGCTCACAACCGCAAGACAAACAACAAACCCCAAATGGTGAAGTGATGGTGTCGATCGACATCCACCACTGTTGTCGGTCGACACCGAGCCACAGACCCCAAATGGTGAAGTGCTGGTGTCGATCGACATCCACCACTGGTGTCGGTCGACACCGAGCCACAAACCCCAAATGGTGAAGTGCTGGTGTCGATCGACATCCACCACTGGTGTCACTCGACAACGACCACCTGCAACTCGATTCCGGCTTCTTCCACGGCCGCACTCGACCAATCGGCCACTTCTGAGCAACAACTTTGTCTCCTACTAACAATTAAACACAAACCCAACTCTAAGCAACAAGAAACAAGCAACACAAACCAAGGATCTAGCAAACCGATCTAACAACACAAAATCAACGAAACCCACAAAACTTCTCCTTTGCTTAGATCAACATAAGGTCACACACTCACCTTAGATTCAGACGGATCTAAGACTCAAGAACAATACCACGACGAAGCTGGCGACTTTACTCTCCTTCCACGCTCAACAACTCGATCTCCTTCTCTTCCTGAAGCTCACGCTCCCTTCCTACCACCTTAAACCCCCAAGGACCAAGCCCAACTCCTTCTCCCTTCTCTTTTCACACCAACTCTTCTCTCTCTCTGAAACTCCCGCAGAAAGAAGAAAAAAGAAACATAAAAGAAAGAGTTTTGACGATTTGTGGTAGGTGGAACAGAAAAAAGAAACAGAAAAGAAACAACTCTTCTCCTGGAACATGCTGTTCATCAACCTCATGAATGCTGTTGGTGCATTCGTCAACCTGAATGGCATCACCACAAACTCGTAGTGTCCATATCTAGATCTGAATGCCGTCTTCCTGATATATTTCTCATCAATCGGAATCTGATGATATCCCGACGCCAAGTCTATCTTGGAGAATAGAGTAGCCCCTCTCAACTGATTCAACAACTCATCAATTCGAGGAAGAAGATACATTTTCTTCACAGTGACTCGGTTAAGCCCCCGATAATCGATACACAATCAGAAACTCCCATCTTTTTTTTTCATAAACAACACCGGTGCTCCCCACGGTGAAGTACTCGGTTGGATAAAACCTTTACCTAACAACTCCTCCAGCTGCTTCTTTAGCTCAGCCATCTTTGTTGGAGCCATCCTATATGGTGCCTTCGATATCGGCATTGTCCCAGGTTCCAACTCAATCGTGAAAGGATCAGACCAAGACGGCGGTAATCCCTGCATTGACTGAAAAACATCTTGGAAATCCTGAACAACCCGAATATCTCCAACCGCAAACTTTCGAACAGTCCCTGACGTAATAATCGTCACCAGATACGTCTCGCAATGCCTCTCGATCATACTCTCTGCCTGCATGGCCGAGATCACGAGACTCCTAGCAGTCGGTCTCACTATCTGATAAACCAACCTCCTTTGTTTCCTTTCGAAAACAACACGCCCTTGGTGACAGTCCAGATGCGCTCTGAACTTCCCGAGCCAATCCATGTCCAAAATGACGTCATAAAGCTCCACAGAGCAAATGATCAAATCCGCTGGCATAGTTTCTCCCGCCACCTGAACATCCACGCCACCAAAAAGAGATGTCCCGTCTCCCTACAGTGAAAGCACTCTCGCGTATTCACACGTGCCTCACCCTTTTGAGGGCAACTTGCAATCCTGTGATCCTTGCTCCCGCACCTGAAGCATCCCGGACCATTCTGGGTAACACTTGAAGAACTCTCCATCTTCCGCTTCTGTCCTTGCATTGGCCTACCGTCTCTGCTCAGACCAGACTGCTGCTGCGGCCTCGTCGCCTGAAAGTTAGGGCTAGCTACCACCACTTCATCTCTCAGACCTTCCTCCAGCAAAGCAGCTGTCTCCACCAACTCAGCAACCATGCCAAAAACCCTCACAATGCAACGGTTCCTCAACTCAGCCTGAAGACCTAACAAGAATCTTTGTACACAGGCCCGCTCACCCTCCAACGCTCGACCTGCATACACACTGAGACGGTTAAACTCCACCTCATACTCCCGGACGGTCCTGCTCCCCTGAGACAAATACAGGAACCGACCCTCTAATCGGTCAAGCGCCTCCTGTGGAAAATACTTGGAGTTAAACTAGTCCACAAAGTCCTCCTAGGCCATCTCCGCCTGATCTCTCCTGGCTGCAACACCCCTCCTCTAGAGATGTGCATCACCCTCCAGGTAATGAACTGCCATATCAACTCGGTATCCCTCTGGACACCTAATCGAACGGAAATTTTGTTCTAACCTCATTCTCCATGCATCAGCGTCCTCAGGTTTGGCAACTCTCGGGAAGAATCTTGTGCCAATTCTCTACAACTACTCCATCATCTTAAGGTAAGATGGGAGCTCCTCCGTAACCGCAACTCTCAGCTGCACCTCAACCACTGGTGGCACAACAGGAGTCTGAACTGGTACCCTCTCTGATAACCGCTCCAACAGCAAAGCCAGCAAACCCGCTATGTGATCATCTTGGACCTGAGCAAAACCCGCTGCGACACCCGCAGCACCCTCTGGAACTCCAGCCACACTGGCACTCACACCGGTCTCATCCTCCGTCCCCTCTTGATATACAAACGGATCCGCTACTGCTGGAACACGACCACGACCTCTACCACGGCCACGGCTTCTACCACGGCCTCTAGCACCTCTAACCATCTGCACTTCCAAGAACAGAGACTAAGGACACAGAAAAACGCAACAAAAACAAAGATAACTCACCGTGGAATCTCGAAGGCTCGAAGAGGATGATTTTAAGACCCCATGCTCAAACAAATTGACTAAATACCACATAATCAATTTCTAGCATACCACAATTCAACGATTCAATCATATGCACCAAACAACACGAAAATTAATTAAACTCCAATTAATTTTCCTAACCCATCCTAGAACCGTCTACGCTCTGATACCAAACTAAAACGACCACACCCGTTTTTTTTTTTTTTTTTTAATTATAAGCAGTACCCCATAATACTACATATATTCCAAAAACACATTTAACACAATAAGACTTGATCTTATTAAACAAATACCAAACAACCGTCAAACACAATATTCGAATTTATTAAATGTAAATAAGTTCGACACACACTACAACAACAACCACAACAACAACGACTCCTAATCATCCTTCTACTCATCACCTCGATTCCACGATCACATTTTATCTTTACCCGCAACAAAACAAAGAGTTGCATAAGTATTACCAAAAATACTTAGTGAGAGATCCTCCCTCCTATGAGTTATAAACACAAGCAAGAGATAAGATCACAAACCACACATCCACAAATCACAAACTCAAGTAACCAAGGGCAAACTCAACAACTATCGAACCCACAAAACAGTTGGACGATCACTCCGCCATTACTGGTGTCGATCGACACCGAGCCACAAAACCAACGATAAAGTGCTGGTGTCGGTCGACACCCACCACTGGTGTCGATCGACACCGAGCCACAAACCGAAATGGTGAAGTGCTGGTGTCGGTCGTCACCCACCACTAGTGTCGGTCGACACCGAGCCACAAACCCAAATGGTGAAGTGTTAGTGTCGGTCGATACCGAGCCACAACCCTAATGGTGAAGTGCTGGTGTCGGTCGACACCCACCAATGGTGTAGGTCAACACCGAGCCACAAACCCAAATGGTGAAGTGCTGGTGTCAGTTGACACCCACCACTGGTGTCGGTCGACACCCACCACCTGTAACTCGATTCTGGCTTCTTCCACGGCCGCACTCGACCAACCGGCCACTTTTGAGCAACAACCTTGCTTCCTACTAACGATCAAACACAAACCAACTCCAAGCAACAAGAAACAAGCAACACAATCCAAGGATCTAGCAAACCGATCTAACAACACAAAATCAACGAAAACCACAAAATCTTCTCTTTTACTATGATCAACTCAACAACTTGATCTCTTCACTTCCCCAAGCTACAGCAAGCTCAACTCCTCGTTACACACCCAAGGATCAAGATCTCTCTTTACCCATCACTTCTTGCCTTCTCCAGCTCTTTCTAGCTCTCTCTCTAACTCTCAGAGATGAAAACCAGAAGAACCAAGAAAGAGGAGGAAGAAAACGGGTTTTTAAGTGGAAGAAAACCACCAACCATAACCTGCCGACACTGGTGTTGATCGACACTTTCGTTTTGTTTCGCTTGACACCGAGCCACTAAGCCAAACTGTTCGACAAAACACGTCGGTGTCGATCGACACCAGCCCTTGGTGTCGTTCGACACCAACTTTCCAGAACATAGGCGTTACAATGATGGTGACTATGGCATTCCTAAAAGTTGTTCATGTGGTTCACGCATGATCGAGGAGATCTCTGAAAATGAAGCGGACAAAGGAAAGAGATACTTTAAATGAATTGTATTTGAGATGATTTTAGATTAATGGCATCGATTTTGTTTTTTTGTGATGCTATATCTGTTTTTATGTGCAGAATAATGGCTTTCACGTTCGAAAAAATTGGGAATGACGCTGTCAAATAAGAAGTGACTAAGTTAAGGAAAGAGGTTGATGAGCAGTCCGAGAAGATTCAAAGCTTCAGAGAGCAAATGCATATGGAGCTGAAAAATAATGGTGAAGAGATTACAAAGCTGAAGGAGTAAGTGACGCATGTTGTTGATCGATTGGAAAAGCTTTTTGAGCCTATGCCTTGATATATTGGCTTGGGATTCTTGTTTGGTGTTGCTAAGACTTATCTATGCTATTTGTTTGTAGTACTTATCTATGATATTTATTTGTAGTACTTATTTATGTGTTGTAAGACTTCTCTATCTTCCTTTGTTTTGTAAGACTTCTCTATTTTCTTTTGTTTTGTAAGAATTTTCTGTTTTGAATGACTTAACTATGTTTTGTAAGATAGTTTTACCAAGTATTATCAGTAGTTTTACCAACCAAGTATTACCAAGTATTACCAAATATTTCAAATTCAAAAACAAACAACATAGTTTTACCAAGTAATACCAATATTTCAAATTCAAAATACAAACATAGTTTTACAAATTCAAATACAAAAACCACACAACATAGATAAATAATACCAGTGCTATGATTTCGAATACATAACCATCAAACAACCACCATAACACAAAGATATAGTCTTCACCCTTGATTTTTCCTTGACTTTGTCACTCGCTTGGGTGGTCGATCTGAAGGGACTGAAGGACCAGCCTTCTCTTTTGGTGGGTTTGTGGGATCAGCAATATCCTTGTCTGATGGATAACAAGTATTACTAATTGATTGTTATACTCTAGTACTACCAAGTATTACAAAATATTACCTTTGACTTCTCTAGTAATTGTTCCATCATTAAAGCTTCCAATGGTGCGACTCTTTCTTCCAACCCATCAAGCCTGTCCACAATATCATTCATCTTTTCTCCCATCTCATTTTTGAAAGTGTTTACGTGATCCACCAAATCAGCTACACTAGGAGTTCCCGGTCCTTCAATAGTGGTCTATTTCCTCATTCACCATATTCTCAGGTTTCCCTCCTCCTCCTCCTCCTACTCCTCGAGACTGCACATCTTGGTTGAACATGTCTTCAAACCTAACGGTATATCTGTGATGAATATGCTTCATCAACCTGTTAACGACAACATCATGTGCATTATTGTCGTCATCTTATTCGGTGATTTCAGCCAGAAAAGAATTTTCATCATCATCTACAGGTGCTAGGATACTATCAATGTCCTGTGAGCATAAAAAGATAAAAAATATAACAACCCAAAATAATTCATATGAAAGGATAACTAGGATAACTAAAATAACTAGAATAACTAGAAAAAACTAACCTCAGTTATACCAAGTTTATCATTTATTTTCGAAAGAGAAAACTCTCTCATTTTGCTTTTCTTGAACTTTCTCTTGCACATCATGGATTATCTTCTAGGAATTGATTCGTCAAATGTGGAATTGACTCAAATGGTAAAAGCTACACAATAAACATATAGTTAGAGTTAGTTTATATTCTAAGAACAAGTAACAACATCCAATACCTCATTTACATTTTACTTACCTCTAGAGGAATAGAAAAAACCTGAAACCGGCCATAATACACCCTCTGTGACAGCTCCATGAAAATGATCCATCGTGTGCGCGATCGATCCAAACATGTGATCAAATGAATATCTCTCCCAAGGAAACGTCTTACAAAAATTAAGATCATTCACTGCACTTTGAAAAAATTCATCAACATTTGGAGCTTTTTTCCAGTCTTTGTTGGTGCTTTAACAATGCTGGATAAGAAGTAGAGGATAGTCATCTTTAACCTATCTCGAGACCGTTCCATTGGTACCATTTCCATCAGTTTTTGTTTCACGTCTTCACGTCTAACCTTAGACGTAAAATGCTTCTTCACGAAATTCTTACTTTCAACTTTCTTATAATCAACTGGATAGTTGTAGCAGCCTAATCATAATATCGAGGCGTGTTCCTTAATACCATTGCAGATGGAAACACCATTTACAACGAACTAAACTTTCTTTTTCTTTTCGATGCATGCCATTCGGAGAAGTAACATCCAAATGCCCATAACCCTGTGGTGTTTGTCTCTTGACAAGTGCAAAATGTGTTTGAACTTTGGATGGTTCTCAAACCAATTCCTCTCAACATCGGAGAGCGAATGCTTCAACTCATCTAGCGTTCTCAAAACTTCCTCGATATAACACCTCGTCGATAACTTAATCTTCTTGTTACACTCCACCGGTGGGAAGTACATTCTCAAAGGTTGTAGTGCTAGCGATTCATCATCGGCATCCTGCAACAAACAGTTTTTCAAAGTATTACCAAGTTATACAAAGATATATAGTTTTACCTAGTTATACCAGTTTTACCATGACATATAATTCTACCTAGTTATACTAGTATTACAAGCCCATAAAAATTTATATTCAATTCCAGATACTCTTCCTAACAGAAACAAATTAGTTTTTCCTCGCTCTACATGTTCAATCCAATCCAACTACTTACCATTTCATCGATGGAGTCGCCCGAGTTAGTTTCCGAGTTGGCGTCCTTATCTCCTTCTCCTTCACCATCTCGCTCGCTCTCATCTTCTTTTTCACTATTTCTGACTTCCTCATCATCTCCCTCAACATTCTTGACCAGAGGAGGAGGAGGAGACTCGTTCTCATCGTCTTCTTCACTCGTTCCGACTTCGTCCTCACCATCTCCATCACCATTACCATCCCTTTCATCTTCTTCATTAGTTCGGAGTTCCTCAACTTCTTCCTCCTCAACATGTGTGGCCGCCGGATCAGAACCTTGTCCATCCTTCTCCATCTTTCTCCTTTTCTTTGTGGTCCACTTTGCCTCACCATCTTCGTCCCCAACAATCGATCGAATTAGTCAACAAGAAATTCTCACACAAATATCGAAGAGAGGGAAAGAGTTTCGATCACGATTAGTCCCTATTTCTCCTAGTAGTTTCATAAGTAGAGGGAGTTAGAGGAGAAGAAAAAAAGTGTGAGATAATGATTTTCAATTTGGAGAGAAATTAGGGATCGTAATTTGATTATAGATCCGATTGGGTTTGGGTGGGAAAAAAAACCCATGTATTTTATGTAATTTTAGAGTTTTGGATAGGATAAAGGGGTAATTGACTTTGTTTTCGAATTAAAAATAATTCAAAAAGAAATTGATCTTAGATGGGGGAGTTTTGAGATTTTGAGTTGAAAGATGAGTTTTTTTTAGATGATTTCTCCTATTCAAAGTAGAAGAATTTCTTGCGATTGATTTTACACCAATTGAGTTAAAGGTTAAGCTTGTTGTGATTCATTTTGATGGTCGTGCTACAACTTAGCATCAATCAATGCATCAATTAGCTTATGGGAGGAATTTGATGAATGATTGGAGTTATTACAAGTTGTTATCAAAAGAAATGTTTGAGGATGAGTTTGAGGATCTGATTCGTAAGTTGAAACAATTGCAGGAGATCAGTGGATTATCATGAGAAGTTTGAGTTTATAAAGACTAAAGTGAATCTTCCTAAAGATCACTTAGGCAATGCTTATTTTGCTGGACTAAGAATAGACACTTAAATGAATGTACAAATGTTTCAATCAAAATCTATTAGACAATGCTTATTTTTAGACAGACTGTATGAGAAGGCTCATTCACAGAAACATCTTCAATGAGTTGTTCTAATTCCGAGAATTCTATTAAGAGTAGTTAGAATAGAGGACTAGTATCTTTGAAGAAAAAGGTTGTTTATTTAAAGGAAAATCAATCTATGGCTGCTCCAAACAAGGATGCTAATAGTCAAGGATACTAATAGTCAGCTTATAAAATTTTGCAGAAATGAGTGAAAGGTGAGTAAAAGGATTGTGTTATTATTATGATGAAAAGTTCTAGTCTTGGGCATTCGACAATAAACAAGAAATCTTAACCAAGTTTTTTGGTTATCGTCGCCGAATCTGAGAGAAAGAGAAGACCGATCGGGAAAAATATTTAGAGATTTCGGTTATTGGTTTGGTTTAGTTCGGTAAGCCATAACCGAACGGTTCCTCCGTGCTCTTCCATTCATCATTGTTAGTGTTATATCTCGAACCGAATATATCTGACTCGGAAGAGATTAACACTTCTGAAAGGTAGGGCGCAATCGTCGTCAAGAATGAGGAGCTTCATTTCGAAAGAAAGCAAAAATAAAAGCCAACCTGCGAACCAACATTTAGAGAAGAATATGCGAGTTGGACTTGAGCAAACGTTACCAAAGATAGTCCAGCATGGCCCAATAAAGATTCAAAACCAATTGTTATGAAGTTTGAAAAGACGAATAAAAACCGGCAAATTAATGCGCAATCAACGCAATGAAAGATACAATTGCCCATTAATTATTTGTAATTGCTAAAACTCTTGTATAAATAGGTGTGGATGACAAATGTAAAGAGGACGAACAACTTTTGTTCTAAAGTTGTTCATGCTAAGATGATATTGTTGATTTTAATTGATTATGGATCCACCCATAACTTCATGGATGGTAAAGAAAAACAAAACTAGTTCAAACTAGTTCCAGCCCTTATGCTTCCCATGTGGTATTAGTGAAGAAGAAGGATAGATCTTAGCGTTTGTGTGTAGATTATAGAAGTTTGAATGGAATGACTGTGAATGACATGTTTCCCATTCCTTTGACTGAAAATTTGATGGATGAGTCGGGAGCCTCCAATGTATATTCGAAAATTGACTTGAGAGCAGGTTATCATCAAGTGAGAATGGATCCTAGTGACATTCATAAGACTGCTTTCAAAATTCATAATGGTCGTTATGAATATCTAGTGAAGCCGTTTGGCCTTACAAATGATCCTGCAACATTTCAAAATCTAATGAACTCAGTCTTTAAAGAGTTCTTGAGGAAATTTGTTCAAATAATTTTCAATGATATATTGATATACAGCCCCGGCCCTCTCTAGCAGGACATATGGAGAATCTTAAACAGGTTTTTGAATTGATGAGACAAAACAATTTGTATGCGGATATATCATGGTTTTTATGGTTTTTAACCATGATATAAGTCCTGTTTTTAGAGTGTTTTTGATGTTTTTGAGTCTCTATCGAGTCATTGTAGGTTCAGGTACGGTTTGGACTCATTGGATGCATATTGGGATGATTGGAAGCATTTAGCATTCTGTAGCTGAGAAGAGCAATTTGGAGATCACAATGGATGTTGGTGTCGATCGACACTGCCTCCTAGTATCGCTTGACACCGGTCGCCACTACTTGTTGCACACGAGTTTCCAAAGAACTTTTGAAGAATTGCAGAATGACCCAGAAGTTTTTCCTAATTGCAAGACAAGTCTCTGACGTATTTTAGAGTATAATTAATTGTTTTTAGAGTTTTAGAACATACCTTATCTTATTTTTGGCATTAGATTTTGAGAGCTTGTTGGGAGAGACATATCAGAACTCATTGTAGAGAGAAGATTTCGAACTCCCTTTATTTCTACTCTTATTTTAATGCAATTTATTCAGATTATGATTTGTTTTACATTGATGATGTCTGAGTAATCCACCTGTTAGATTTAGGGTTTTTCTAGGGTTAGGATGAATTGTTGAATTGGATTGTTCTGTTAGGGTCATCATATGGTTCTTCATCTAGGTTGAGATTAATGCTAGTTCTAGACTGAGCACCTAGAATTTAGATCATAGGATAATTGGTAGACACGAAAGCTTTATTGATTCCCTGAATTAAACTCTGATGAGCAAAATACCTATCTACAAAGACATTTGATTTAGGGATTTTGTGAACATATCAAACTTGGATTTAATGCATGTTTTGATTGTTGAATTCGCAAAGAAATTTGGGATTCACTGTTATAGACATAGATAGTCTCTGCAACGATAGTTGATTGATTTGAATTTTGTGTTTTGAGTTCAAGAAAACGGTTCTTAACCAACCCTGCAGTGCATATCTGTTTAACAATTCTGAATTCCTAAAGAATTTCCCTAAGTCTAGCCTTTTCCATATCTGAAAACTATAACTTTTACTTTTGCTTGCTTGTTTTACATTTCATTATTCACTATTTAGCTAAAATCCAAACTTCTAATCTATTGTGTGAACATCAGTCTCTGTGGATTCGATCCCTAAGTACTGCACTGATCTCTTAATTTGAGAGAGTAGCTCTAGGGATAATTTGAGCATATCATATGCAAAATGAGTAAATGAGCTTTTGCTACATATATAGTGGAATTTGAAAGGTAAACAACTTCACTTCTCTTTATACGAAAAGGAGTTGTTAGCAGTGGTTTTTGCAGTACAAAAATGGTGCCACTATTTGCTCCCTAACCATTTCATTAGCAAGATCGATCGAAGAAACCTTACGTACTTACTAGAGAAAATTAAGATTGAATACTCCTATTCAGCACCAGTGGTTACCCAAATTGTTAAAATTTGATTATGTGATCCACTATAAACAAGGAAAAGATAATTTGGTAGTTGAGAGTGGAAGGATTTGAGATCTTACACATAAAAATGTTAGTAGTTAAGTGTGATAGTTTGAAGTCTATTCAAGCACATTATGAGACTGATGCAGTGTCCAAAGCAATGCATAATTGAAGAGTTAAAACAGAATCCTACGACTAAGAATCATTATTCATGCGTGCAAGTTGTGTTAAGGAGGAAGAGTAATATTGTGGTTCCTATGTATATATCATTAAATAATTATATATTACAATTAATGTATTGTTCTGATAGTGGTGGGTAATTGATGCATTGTTCTGATAATGTATGTGGCTTAGGCTTTCCTGGACAATGTGTTTAACTTACATGGTTGCCCTAAATGAATTGAAAATGACAAAAATGCAGTATTCTTGAGTACATTTTGGAAGCAGTTGTTTGCTTTACATGGTGTCACTTTGAATTTTTTAGTGCCTACCATCCGCAAAGTGATGGTCAAACTAAAGTGGTGAGTAGGTGTCTTGAGACTTACCTGAGATATATGTGTAGTGACCGACCTGAATTGTAGAGTAAGTGGTTACAATTAGCAGAATATTGGTATAACACTACTTTTTATTCTGCAACTTAAACCAGTTCTTTTGAAACTATATATGGGTAAACTCCACCCCTGCATCTACCTTATTTGCCTAGTAAATCTAAATTTGTTGTGGTAGCCAAAAGTTTGCAAGAATGAGAGAACTTGATTTTGATTCTCACTTTTCATCTACGCAGGCTCAACATCGGATGTAACAGTTTCATGATCAACACAAGATTTAAAAAAGTTTTGACATTGGAGATTATAACTATGTGAAGTTGCAGCCTTATATGCAGAGTTATGTGGTGTTAAGATCAAACCAGGAGCTATCTCCTAAGTATTTAGGTCCATACAAAATCATTGATAGATGTGGTAAAGTCGTATACATGTTGGAGTTACTGGGAAGTGTTGGTGTTCCTCCTTAGTGGGGGAAACCCATTGGGTTTTGGTGAAGACTAAAACTTGGATTTGGGCTAATTATATTGATCCATGAAGTTAATATTGGGCTTAGGGTTATGAGGTAATAAGTGTCCTCCCTTACCCTAATTTATTTGTTGCACACAAGAAGAGAGAGAAGAAAAAGAGAGGCAAGAAAAGAGAGAGAGAGATAGTTTCGGCCAGATTATTCAAGATATCGTTTGAGGGTTCAAAAGTGTTCTGATCGGGCTGATATTTTGTGGAAAGCTTCGTGACTCAGTCGGTTTGAGATTTAGTGGTGCGATTTGTGTTTCAACGGTCGGTTTCTCGGAAATCTGGGTTTTAGCGTGGCTGGTCGCTACAGTTCTTCAGCAGGAGCTGTCTTGAGTGTTTGAGAAATCCGACGGTAAATTCTTCTCTGATTGAGCTGACATTTTGCAGAGGTATTCCTGATCTGTTTATCTAGGATTTGTACGGTGGAGATTTGATTTGGTGACCGGAATCTTAGCGAACCTAGGGTCGTTTGGAACTGCACATTTTAGGCTCTTGTTGCTCTCTATTGTTGAGTTTTTCTTGTGTTGGAGATTGCTCTTTTATAGTCTTAGTCGCTGGTTCTGTTCTTGTGGAACAGGGACGACGTGGTTGTAACACTCATACATTTGATATACTGGATTTTGAGTGGACTACGGTCCCGTGATTTTTTCTTCTCACATCGAGAAGGTTTTCCATGTAAAAACTTGCGGTCTCATTTACATTATGCTTTAAAGTTCATATTGCCATAGTTCATTGTATTTTCCTCACAAGGTTCACATAAGTAAGGGTAAAACCTCACAAGGTTTCCTCAACAAAGTGGTATCAGAGCTTTTGGTTTAGAGGCTTGGGTTATTGGTTTACTTGTGTGAGCAATGGAAAATATGGGCAAAATGATAAGTTTGAATGGTTCTAATTATCATCTATGGAAATGCAAGATGGAAGATTTGATTTTTGTGAAAGAATTTCATGTTCTAGTCTTTGAAGAGAAGAAACCTGTAGATAAGACTGATGATCAGTGGAAGTTGCAACATCACCAAGTGTGTGGTTTGATAAGGCAATGGGTAGATGATAATGTGTTGAATCGTATTGAAAATGAGATTGATGCTCTTTCTTTGTGGTTGAACCTAGAGCAGTTGTATGCTCAAAAAACCGGGAATGATAAGATGTACATGATCAAGAAGTTGATTGAGTTGAGGTATCAGGAGGAAACTCCAATGACTGATCACTTAAATGTGTTTCAGGGGCTGCTCAATATACTCTCTGATATGGGAATCAAGTTTGAGGATGAGATTCACGGTTTGTGGCTTTTTGGTACACTACCAGATTCTTGGGAGGTTTTTAGGATGTTTCTTTGTAACTCCACGTCGAATGGTGTTATTTCGATGGATGTAGTAAAGAACAGCGTGTTAAATGAGGAGACAAGAAGGCAGTCAAATGCTAGTTCCTCAAGATCAGATATGTTAGTCACTGAGTCAAGAGGGAGGAGTTCATATAGAGATCCCAAGAAAGACAAGAACAGGAGCAGGAGCAAATCTATCAAATTTGCGAATTTAGAGTACCATTATTGTCATAAGAAAGGGCACATGAAGAAAGATTGCTGGAAGTTGAAGAAAGATAAGCAGCAAGGGAAGCAAGAAGAAGTAGATCGGGTGACAATCACCGACGATCAGTTTCTCATTCTTCTTGAAGGTGATGCCATTAATGTATGCCAAGACACCAGTTGGGTGGTTGATAGTGGAGCTACTACTCATGCTACATCACAGTGGAATTTGTTCTCTACCTATACTCAAGGTAATTATGGTTCTGTAAAGATGGGCAATGATGGTTTGGCTCAGGTTATTAGCATTGGTGATATATGCTTGGAGACTAGTCTTGGGACTAGCCTTGTGCTTAAGGATGTTAAGCATGTTCCAGATTTATGGATGAACTTGATATCTACAGGAAGACTTGATGATGAGAGTTTCTACAGTTTACACGGTGGTGGTAAATGGAAGCTTTCACGTGGCTCTTTGGTTGTGGCTCGAGGTGATAAGCTTTCATCTTTCTATTTGATGCAGGCTAAGGTCTCTAAAGATGTTGTTAATGCAGTGAAGAATGATGATGCCATGGAGTTGTGGCATAAAAGACTCGGTCACATGAGTGAGAAGGGAATGTCTGTGTTGTCTAAGAAGGAGGTCATTCCAGGTATCTCCGGTTTGCACTTACAAAAGTGTGCATATTGTTTGCAGGAAAAACAACACAAGGTCTTTTTCAAGTCTTCTACACCTTCTAGGAAACCTGAGGTACTTGATTTGGTGCATTCAGATGTGTTGTGGACTTTCACTATGAAGACTAAAGATCAGGTTCTAGGATATTTCAAGCATTTTGTGGCATTGGTTGAGAGACAGACGGGAAAGAAGCTGAAGTGTATCCCCAGTGATAATGGTGGTGAGTATTCTGGACCATTTGATGTTTATTGCAAGGAACATGGTATTAGACATCAGTTCACGCCGCCTAAGACTCCACAGTTGAATGGGTTGGCTGAGAGGATGAACATAACTATTGTCGAGAGAATGAGATGTTTGATTTCACAATCAGGTTTGGCAATGACTTTCTGGGGTGAGGCTTTGAGCTCAGTTGTTCACGTGTTGAATCTATCACCGAGTGCTCCATTGGAGGGTGATATTCCAGAGAGGGTTTAGACCGGTAAGGATGTTTCTTATGGTCATTTGAGGGTCTTTGGGTGTAAGGCATTTGTTCACATTCCCAAGGATTCGAGGTCGAAGCTTGAGATGAAGTCACGGCAATGTGTGTTCATTGGTTATGGTCAAGATGAGTTTGGATTTAAATTTTATGATCCCATTGAGAAGAAGCTCATTAGAAGCAGATATGTTGTGTTCATGGAAGATCAAACGATTAAGGACATTGACAAGTCCGGAAATTCAACTCAGAGTTATGAGAGTTTGATCGATTCAGAGGTTGCTCCTTCTACATCGGTTCACAATCTGGTTGAGGATGAGGTTCAAGTTGATACACCTGGTGCAGATGCTCCCGCACATGATGATGATGGTATTGGTGATCATGATGACGATCATGGTGAGACACCAATTACCGATAACCCTCCTATTGTTAGAAGATCTGAGAGAGGTCTAAAACCATCGACAAGGTATGATCCTAGTGAGTATGTGCTACTTACTGATGGGGGAGAACCTGAAAGCTTTGATGAAGCTTTAGGGGATGAACACAAGGATGAATGGCATGATGCCATGGGTGACGAGATGGATTCGTTTGAAGAGAACCATACTTTTGAGTTGGTGGAATTGCCTAAGGGCAAGAAGGCATTGCTTAATAAGTGGGTGTACAAGATTAAGCATGATGAGACCAGCTTGTCACCTCGATACAAGGCTAGATTGGTTGTGAAAGGGTACGGCCAAAAGAAGGGGATTGATTATGATGAAATCTTTTCTCCTATTGTGAAGATGTCATCCATTCGGGTTGTACTTGGATTGGCAGCGAGCCTTGATCTAGAGGTTGAGAAAATGGATGTAAAAACTGCTTTCCTTCATGGTGATTTGGAAGAAGAGATTAACATGGCACAACCAGAAGGCTTTGTGAAAAAGGTGAAAAAGATTTAGTTTACCGCTTGAAGAAAAGTCTTTATGGATTGAAGCAGGCACCGACGCAGTGGTACATGAAGTTTAAGTCCGTTATGGAGGAGCATGGTTATAAAGATACTACTTCTGATCATTGTGTATTTGTGCAGAAGTTTGGTGATGATGATTTTATCATCTTGTTGTTATATGTTGATGATATGTTGATTGTGGGCAGGAATTTGAGCAGAATTGAGGAGCTGAAAAAGCAGCTTAGTGAGTCATTTGCCATGAAAGACTTGGGTCCAGCGAAACAGATTCTTGGTATAAGAATTGTTAGAGACAGATGTGAGAGGCTGATTCACTTGTCTCAAGAAAAGTACATCGAGAAAATACTTAAAAGGTTTCACATGGACAAATCTAAAGTGGTAAGCACTCCTCTTGCTACACACTTTAGATGAAGCAATCAACAGAGTCCGAAAATAAAGTTGGAGAAGGAAGATATGGCATGGGTTCCATATGCTTCTACAGTTGGTAGTTTGATGTATGCCATGGTCTGTACAAGACCAGATTTAGCTTTTACCGTTGGTATAGTGAGTCGTTTTCTTTCCAATCCAGGAAGAGAACACTGGAATGCTGTGAAGTGGATCTTAAGATATCTTCGAGGGACTTCTACTTTGAAGATTACTTTTGGAGGTAAAAAGGCATTGATTATCAATTATACTGATTCTGATATGTCTGAGGATGTTGATTCCGGGAAGTCTACTTCGGGTTACTTAGTAACATTTGCGGGTGGAGCTGTTGCATGGCAGTCAAGGTTGCAAAAGTGTGTTGCACTTTTTACCATTGAAGCTGAGTTCATAGCTGCAACTAAAGCTTGTAAGGAGTTGTTGTGGATGAAGAATTTTTGTGAGGATATCGCTTTCAAGCAGAATAAGTATGTGTTGCTTTGTGATAGTCAAAGTGCAATTTGCCTCGGGAAGAACTCTATATTTCATTCGCGTTCAAAGCACATTGATAGAAGGTATCATTGGATACGTGATGTGATTGCTTCTAAGGAAGTGGAACTTGTAAAGGTTCATACGGATGATAACGGAGCTGATATGATGACAAAGTCATTGCCTAGGGGGAAGCTTGAAGTTTGCCGTGAGATAGCCGGGATGGCTGTTTCCTCCATCTAGTCGGAGGGGGAGTTTGTTGGTGTTCCTCCTTAGTGGGGGAAACCCATTGAGTTTTGGTGAAGACCAAAACTTGGATTTGGGCTAATTATATTGATCCATGAGGTTAATATTGGGCTTCGGGTTATGAGGTAATAAGTGTGCTCCCTTACCCTAATTTATTTGTTGCACACAAGAAGAGAGAGAAGAAAAAGAGAGGCAAGAAAAGAGAGAGAGATAGTTTCGGTCAGATTATTCAAGACATCGTTTGAGGGTTCAAAGGTGTTCTGATCGGGCTGATATTTTCTGGGAAGCTTCGTGACTCAGTGGGTTTGAGATTCAACGGTGGGATTTGCGTTTCAACGGTTGGTTTCTCGGGAATCTGGGTTTTAGCGTGGCTGGTCGCTACAGTTCTTCAGCAGGAGCTGTCTTGAGTGTTTGAGAAATCCGACGGTGAATTTTTCTTTGATTGAGCTGAAATTGTGCAGAGGTATGCCTGACCTGTTTATCTAGGATTTGTACGGTGAAGATTTGATTTGGTGACCGGTATCTTAGCGAATCTAGGGTTGTTTGGAACTGCATATTTTAGGCTCTTGTTGTTCTCTATTGTTGAGTTTTTCTTGTGTTGGATATTGCTCTTTTGGAGTCTTAGTCTCTGGTTCTGTTCTTGTGGAACAGGGAGAACGTGGTTGTAACACTCATACATTTGATATAGTGGATTTTGAGTGGACTACGGTCCCGTGGTTTTTTTTTCTCACATCGAAAGGGTTTTCCACGTAAAAACTTGCGGTCTCATTTACATTATGCTTTGAAGTTCATATTTCCATAGGTCATTGTATTTTTCTCGCAAAGTTCACATAAATAAGGGTGAAACCTCACAAGATTTCCCCAACAGGAAGTTCTCAAATCCATATGGTATTTCATGTTTCTCAGTTTAAAGTTCAAGTTGGCAATGTACACACATCTACTCAACTACATCAGTCTTATATGATGTCTTATTATGGTGAGGAATCGATGAATTTATGAAAGAAAATGTGTAGATTAATGAGTTTAAAGGAGTGTTCAAAGAATATAATAGTTTTTTATGATAATTATTTAATAAATGATGGTATGCACTAATAAACAAAAAAAAAATTGTTGTAACCTTTATTCATTATAACCAATATTTTAAAATCCAATCTAAGACTTAAAATCGAACTACCTTCCAGGTCAGCAACTGCACGTTAATCAAATAATATATTTCTTATATATAATTATGAATATATAATAAATTCATATTTTGAAAATATCATGTCAAACAATAAATCATAAAATTGTTGAACATTCTCAATAACCAGTACACAAAAAAACAAACTAAGATGTAAATCGTCAATAATAAAATAAACTAATAATGTATCACATCAACCAATCTTAATTATTTATATCATAATTCCATTTATTTCAATCGAGTAATATTGTGAAATATTCATCAAAATCTATATATTACAAATAACATCATTTACCCAATATATTATATAAAATCAAAAGAATATTAAGAAATTTTAAGTCATATTTTCAAACATCAGGTCACGGATTTCCGGATTTTTTCGGAGTTTACTGGGTTTTTTTTTATTTGTGCGGGTTTATAATTAGGAGTTTTTAGCATTAAACCCAACTCGGATTAGTGAACGCGTCATCAAGTTTACCAGCTCGGTCGCGGATCCTGTTCGGGTCTGAAAACACTGATTCTAACTCTGTCACTGAATTGTATTAATATGTTTTAACCTCTTTAAATTTTTAATAGATTTTTAGATACTTTTTTCTGTACTAAAATACCACTTGGGCAAGAGTGCAAACCCCTTCCCTAAGTGGTCAAGGGTTTTAAAGGTTTCAACACTAAGTATGGGATTCGACTACCAGAAAATGTATTTTTTTTTTCAGATTAATGGTGCAAATTCTATTGGAGATCTAGAGTGGCAGACATTTGTGAGAACTGTGTATTATAATTGTATATAATGTGTGTTGCATGGAGAGTCTATTTATCGTGGGATGTCGTACATGCAAAATTGTCTATTGTGGATTTGAGTGTTGCGTAGAAAGTTGTACCGTAGAATTATTGATCGTGGGAGCTGTTCATCATAATCACAATACTGCAAGATGTTGTACATGCAGATTTGTTTGTTGTGGATTCGAGTATTGCGAAAAGAACAATACCGCAAAATTTTTGTTTGTGGGAACTGTTTATTATAATTTTATATACTGCAGATAATTAAATATATTTATAATATGATTAGATGTAATAGATGACAAAAATAGAAAAAACACCACCACAAACATGTATACACTAATACAAGTGCATAATTGTTTTCTTTACAATACAAAATACAAAAGTATCTACGTATACATAGATACTATTCTTGATAAATTTACGAAGAATATTAAATATATAAATTTACGATTAATACATTTTGACTCTCTTTTTCTTTTTTTTGTCAACAGTAATTTGACTCTATAATAACTAAAATAAACTTGAGATATTTCTCCATTATTAAAAAGTTTTCTACATGATGAGTTTGGTTTATATGTCTATATATCACGTAATTTTAATAGTACATGATATTTTTGTTGGTTATTTACTTATTCAAGTTACGAATTCAAGAATCATTTAAATTTTTTGTTGACTTCTTATTGAAAATTAAATTGATACCCAATTAAACTATTAAAACAAATCTAAAAGTCAGTTTTAAGCCGGTATATATTTTGCAGATAACGACATACCAAAAGTGTATAAGAAAGAAAAAAAACAGAATCAGTTTTAAGAATGGTTTGAATTATTTTTTGTTCTCAGTTCAATGTAAGATAACCTGGTTGGTTAATATATATGTAAGACATACTGATCTAATTTTGATCCCATAAACAATTCGGAAACCACACATAAAGATATACATCAATTTTGAGCTAATCATAACAGCCCATCTAAGAGATTATATACTAAATGACTTATTATCTCTCTTAGCAAATTTAGGTTTTATATACTAAATGACTTAAAAACGAACAAAATAAACGTTTAAAACTGCTAAAAAGGTTATATAGCGTTTACCAATTAGAAAATCTTTCAATGTTTATTTTCTTAAGATTTTATTTTGAAATATTAAATTTAATACCTTTTTATGGAAAGACATCACAGAAATATTTTATTGGTTTTCTCTTGTAATTTAATTTATAGAAACAAATCATCTCGACGAGGTTGGTGCACATATTTGACGCTTATGAGTTTTATTTAAAGATATAAAAAATTATATATATGGAATAAAATCTAAAGATACTCAATAATAATATTTTTTAACCTTTTCATTAATTTTTTTTTCACTTGCTTTAATATAATAATCTAATTTTAAAATATTTAAATTATTGAAAAAGTCATCTCGTCGTGGGTTACGTGCATGTTTCACGCGCGTGAATTTATTTAAAGATTCCTAATAAAAATATAATATTCTTATTTTTTTCTTAAGTTTTGTTTTATTTAATAGTATTTGTATATAATTTTTACTAGACGGAATGTTGAGTTTCCAAAAAGAACTGGTGGTTGTGGTTCTAAGTCTTAGCTTTAAAAGTCCTCAAACCAATTTAGTATTTAAAGAAAAGGGTTTGGAAGGAAAAAGAATTCGTGGAGGAGGATCGAAACTCATCAACTTCCATTGGCTCGTAATAAGAAGATCATGAAATCAATCTCGATGCCCATATGATTTATGCGAAGGCTCCTCCGTGGATATCATATGCACATCAGGGTCCAACTTCATGATTTTCTTGATCCGAGCCAATGGCAAACGATGAGTTTTGCAATTCGAGACAACTTCAATCTACTCGTACCAAAAACTTTGTATCTTTTGGTTGAAATTATTTTTCTGCGGTGGATAAGATCAGTACGACGATGGTGGCTGGTGGTTGCGCATTATGTCGGCGTTGTTCTGTATCTTCGCTTTTCTTGCTTTCTCAATATATAGTATAGGGTTTTGTATTTTGGACGTGAGAATATATGTCGTAAATTTAAGCTAATACTTTCTCCTATATGTCATACAAATAAGATGAAATTTCACGCATTTAATATCACCTCAGTTTTTGGATACAAGAGGGCAATTGAAACAACATAACAAACTTTGAGGACCTATAACAGTAAATTTTCAAAAAGATATCAACAGACAAGCTAATCAACAATGTCAGATACGGATGAAGATTTGAATTAGGCCTGTGAATTTGAACCGATTGATTCAATTCGGTTCGGGTTACTCGGTTACCGCCTTAGTGGGTAGTTCGATAAGGGTTAAGGTTACCGACAACATATTAATCGTTTGTTTATCATGTCTTTTATAATTATACACATATACATCACATTTGTAACATCTACTGTACGGTTCTAAGTCGTTGAAGAAAGAAGCCCATTATTTATGTTCAGTTCTATATACCCCAATTTCTAAAATTACGGCGGTGCAAGAAGAGAGTTCTAAAAAAATTATTTGGATGCATATGTCACCAAAATTTATATATCTTTTAGTCAAATGTCCTATCAGAATTCCAGAGTTAAACGTGTATGAGTAAATAATTTCAAAATAAGTGATCTACCGAGAAATAATTTTTAATACCGTATAAGTGACAACAAAACACATGAAAAGTTCACGTGATATTTTGTAGGGTTGGTAAACAACTCTTTAAAGCCTCCAGAAATAGTGAATCAGCCTTCAGACGACGATGGGCCCACAATCGATGACTGTCCGGGGGAAGCAGAGATGAACTCAGACGAATGTGGAGTAAAGAGAACTCACACAATGGGGGTTGGGGGAGGGGGATGATTGTAACACCTTGATTTTTGGAAATATGGAGGAACAAGAGTAGAGCTTAAAAGATTTTATTTGGTCATCTATGACACAAAAGTACGCTTATCTTTTTGGTAAAACATTCTGTCAGAACTCTAGTGTTAAGCGTGATTGACATTGAGTAATTTCAGTATGAGTGACTTAACGAGAAGTAATTTCTGATACCGTATGAGTGAGGACAAAATACGGAGAAATATCACGTGATGATTTGTAAGGTCGGTGAACAAATCTTCAAAAAATCTAAAAATAGCAAATGGGGTGGTTGTAACACTCCGATTTTTTGAAATATGGTGGTGCAAGAAGAAAACTTAAAATAGTTTTCTTAGCTAACTATGTCAATAAAGTGCACTTATCTTTTCAGTCAAAACATCTTGTTCGCACTCCAAAGATAAGCGTGTTTGAGGCTGAGCAGATTTATGATGGATAACTTACTGAGACGTAATTTTTGATACCTCTGTGAGTGAGCACAAAACAGAGAGAAATATCACGTCGTAATTTGTAGTATTGGTGGATATGTCTTTACAGACTCTAGAAGTAGCAAACCAGCATTCGTACAAAGATGGGGCTCACGAGCATTACAAATAGTATCAAAGACGAACCCAGATGAATGTGGAGTCAAAAGGCTCACACCGTCTAGGGTGACGATCTTGGTACGCAACGAGAACATTGCGCTCTGCGAATGGGGATGATTGTAACACCTTGATTTTTGGAAATATGGAGGGACAAGATCGACCTTAAAAGATTTGATTTGGCCATCTATGACACAAAAGTGCGCTTATCTTTTTGGTAAAACATCCTGTCAGAATTCTAGAATTAAGCGTGATTGAGATTGAGTAATTTCAGTATGAGTGACTTAACGAGAAGTAATTTATGATACCATATGAGTGAGGAAAAAATACGGAGAAATATCACGTGATGATTTGTAACGTCGATGAACAAATCTTTAAAACTTCTAAAAATAGCGAACATCCAACGGATGAAAATAGAACCCACGAATCGAGAGAAGTCGCGAAAGGCCATGAATTGAATCACTTTATGAAAATGCATCTCGTTGGTGCTCCAACCAATCTCCATGGTAAGAAATGAAGAGAGTATATTCCAACCTCCACATCATCAAGCTTTGGTGCTTCCACATGGATTATATCCTGAAATCATATGCATCTCTCGTTTAAAAGATGTGTTTCACATAACTTGTTTAACTTTATGCCAACTTAACTAACCAATTATCTTTGTCACTTTCTTGTTTAATGAAATAACTATATTCAATCATATCCCATGGTTTGACATCCAAACAACACTAGATGGTTTCCTTCAGAATTGGCAATGTAATGGAAATTTTCAAGAAACAAACCAATATTTACATACCAAAACATTATAGAGATTATAGAGAGAGACATACTCACTTGTATTTCAAGTATAACCATGTGTGTTGCAGGTGTTTCATCATAAGCCGCAACTAGAGATGTTAAATAGGTTTTTTCGGTCCAATTTGACCCTGTTTATTTAAAACGCGGCCCTAAATGAGATATAATCCATTTTGGACCATGAAAGTTTGTATAACATGGTTGAACCCTATTCTGATCCTTTATAACCCTCCATTTTTTCTCATCTTTGAGAAAAATATTTTTTCAACAAAATTTTTATGTTGATAACACTATTATTTAATTATCAAATGGAAACACTAGAGCATCATATACATAAAAACTATAAACTTATAAATGATTTCACTTATCATTTTTTCCACTAAGACCGCAAAATCATATTTTACCGCCAAAACCACAAAATCCTATATTTCCTCCAAAACCGCAAAATCAAATTTTCCGCCAAGACCACAAAATCATATTTTTCCACCAAAACCAGAAAATCATATTTTCCCGTAAAAATCGCCAAATCATAATTTTCCGCCAAGATCGCAAAATCATATATTCCCGCCAAAACCGGAAAATCATATTTTTCTGCCAATACCGGAAAATCATATTTTCCCGCCAAAACCGCAAAATCATATTTTTCCTCCAAGACCGCAAAATCATATTTTCCAGCCAAAACCAAAAAATCATATTTCCAGCCAAAACCGTAAAATCATATTTTTCTGCCAAGACTGCAAAATCATATTTTTCCGCCAAAACCGCAAAATCATATTTTTCTGCCAAAACTACAAAATTATATTTTCCCGCCAAAACCGTAATAATTCATATTAGTTAATAACTTAATATTAAAATTTTAACTTCAAGAAAAAAAAAGTTCTCATGTAATAGTGCCGGCCCTGTTTTACCCTAAGACTTTTTAGTAAAACCCTATATTAGCTCAAAGTTCTCCATATTCAATTATTCAGGGTTAGGGCTTACATTAATTTTAAGCCCCGGGCAGGCCCTAAATTCTGAGTCATATATAACATCCCTAGCCGCAACGGAAAGATAATCAAGCCCTGGATTTCACAATGCAGAATAACAGGTTTCAGGTAATGTAATACCAGCTCTTGAGATACCAAAACGGCAGAACAAAAAACTAAGAAACCTAAAAAATCCATCTCTTACCAACAAATTTGATGTCTGGCTATATCAAAAATTTTCTTTATTAAAAATTGGTTTCATGTCTGTATTCTAAACCAACCATTTCGCCCCATCGGTCAAGAACCAAACTAAGCTTAAATCGAATTCTTTCTTAAACATAAGCCGCCTGATATTGAGTAGGCTTTGTTCTCTTATAGTGGATCTTTGCAACTACTGAACATCAAGATTTTAGTCACACTATGTTTCATATTTGGAGACTATATAACCATCAATGTTCAATGTTTGAGAGAGCACACGCCGCACTCCCTTTCGAATATGAAGTGATTTCATTACTTCAACTAACGATACAACCGAAAACATTAGACCAAGATTTAATAAAAATTCCCTTATTTTACAAAAAAAAAACCCGCTAATCTCAACTCACCAGTAATCTTCTCATCTCTTGGAACTAGGTAGAGCTGTCAAGCGGGCCTAAAGTCCGCGAGCATGGCCCAGTTAGTACCATTGCGAGGTGGGCCTAGACATTTAAAATTTTGTCCACAAAAACGCGAGCATAACGGGCAGGGTCCATGCGGAACACAGGTTTAGCGGGTTGACCTGTTGCCGGTTTGCGGTTTGGTCCGCAAAATTGAAATATTTTGTCTCTCATAGAGGTTTTTGAAATGTTGTAGTGGTTTTCTAATTTTCAATTTAAGTTAATCTAAAAGTCTAAATTCCTACAAAATTGAGCTTCCTTATTGTGTTACAAGGAAAGCGAATAGTCACGCGACTCAGACACTCAGAAGATCGAACTATTCCCAGTTTCACGACTCTGAGGCTCATATTCATCATCCATCACAAATTCACAAAATCGATTCAATATAATCCTCACAAAGCCTCATATTACAAGAACCAAAGATTTGTAATGGTAAGTTACTAAGTTAGTGTCTAGATGATTAAATTTTTAGTCATGTTAAAACTTAAACGTGATAGTTTTTGTTTTGTTTTAGGAGTCACATAGATTCTTGCGATCTTAGATTGATAGACTTGGAATCTCAGTGAGTTATTGATGCTGCAATTGTTGAAAACGAGCGAGGGACGTTTAATAGAGCTGAAGCATCTAAACCTCGTAGAAAGCCATCCATTGAGATTGACGATGATGATGATGAATGCAAAGAAAAGTCACCACCACAGAAGAAGAGAAGGCAGTCGGATGGAGCTGAAGCATCTAAACCTCGTAAAAGGCTATCCCTTGAGATTGATGATGATGATGATAATGATGATGATGATGATGATGGTGCCAAAGGAAATTCATCACCAAATAAAAAGAGGAAACAGTAGACAGACGTGTGGGAACACTTTACATTGTTTACTAAGAAAGATAATAAGGGGGAAAGTGAAGAGAGATCAATGTGCAAGCATTGTAAGAACGATTATGCCTATAATCCACACAAAAATGGTACAAATTATACAGACGTCCTTTGGGGTGCGTACACTTATGAATAAAAATGGTGATTTGTAAAATGATGATCAATTCAGAAGCAAGGTTGCAAGCTAGGAAGATAGATCATATGGTTTTTCGTGAAATGGTAGCTAAATGTATCATTCAGCATGATCTCCCATTTGCTTATGTTGAGTATGAGAGAGTAAGATCAGTTTGGAAGTATTTGAATGAAGATGTGAAGTTTATCAGCCGAAACACAGCGGCAGCTGAAGTTTTCAAGTTCTGAGAATGAAACCGAGATTTTAAAGAGAGAATTAGCTAATCTTCTTGGAAGATCAGCCTCACGTCTGATTTGTGATCTGCAATCATTCATGAGGGATGCATGTATTTAACAGCACATTACATTGACAGAAACTGAAAACTGAACAGCAATATTCTAGCATTTTGTGCTTTACCGCCTCCACATACATGTACACACTTACCAATCAAGATTCTTGAGAAATTGAAGGAACGAGGAATCGAAAAAAGTGTTCTCCCACACTTTAGACAATGCTACGAACAATGATACAATGCAAGAGATAGTGAAAACCCAGCTTATGCTCCAAAATGATTTGTTGTGTGGAGGAGAGCATTTTCATATGAGATGTGCAACACATGTTCTTAATCTTATTGTTCAAGATGGTCGTCTATCAATGATTGGTTGCATAAGATCAAGGAGGATATCAAGTATGTTCAAAGATCATAACATCTTAAGATATTATTTGCAAAATATGTGGAATTTGTTGGTATAATGTGAAAGCGAGATGGAACTCAACATACAAGAGGCTTGATAGGCCGCTTTGGGCCGTTTTGTTGTATGATGTGAATCATGTGATAGTTTCAGTTTGAATGCAGACAAGATTTTATTTACTTTGGTTGCATGTTTAGGTAAATATCTTATATTCATGCATCATCTACAAGTGGGTTATGTGAGTTGCTGCTCGTTATGACTGCAACAACACGACTAAGTAACCGTGGAGCACAAAAACCAAATCGGCTAAATAGTCTTGTTTACTACATTCGCCAAGCGAGCGATCAGCCCAGTAAATAGACGTACTTGTATATTGAATTTGTTCGTGTAATCCGTTATTACAAAAGAGCAATAGTTTGTTTCAGTTGTACTTTAGGATTACACACATTTATAAAAGTACATATATGCTTCCTTTTACAACTGAATTATCACATTTCTAACATCTCCTTTTAAGATCATGGAAGAAAGAAGCCTATTATTTACTTTTAGTTTCGTATACCCAACATCTTACATAGAAGAAGATGAACTGAATCACTTGATGAGAATGCATCTCGTTGGTGCTCCTTCCGCCCCAACCAATCTCAACGGTAAGCAATGAAGCGAGTACATTCCTACCTCCACATCATCCAGCTTCAGCGCTTCCACAGGTATTATATCCTGAAATCATGTCTAAGATGTGTTTCATTTACATTCATGCCTCGTCTCACTTTACGCCTACTTAACTAACCAATATTATCTCTCACTTTCTTGTTTAGTGAAATAGCAATGCAATGACAATTTTCAAGAAACAAAAGCAATGTTTAAGTACTTGATACTTATATAGAGAAAGATATACTCACCCGTCTATCAAGTATAACCTTGTGTGCCGCAGGTGCTTCATCATAAGCAGCAAATGAAAGATAATCAAGCCCTGGATTTCACAACGCAGGATAACCAGATTCAGAAAATGTTATACAAGAAGAGATACCATAACGGCGTAACAAACACAATGAACATATAAGCTAAGAAAACGAAAAATATCCATATCTTACCAACAAGTTTGATGTCTGTATTCTTAACCAACCATTTCACCCCATCGGTCAAGAACCCAACAAAGCTTGAGTCAAATTCTTTCTTAAACATAAGCCGCCTGACATATATAGAGTAAGGTTTGTTCTCTTATAAACTCTTTGCAACAAGTTCACAATAAGATTTGGTAAAACTATGTTCATATTCTGAGACTAATTACCTATCAGTATTCAATGTTTTGAATAGCACACGACGAACTCCCTTTGGAATATGAAGTGATTCCATTACCTCAGCTATATGATGAAACAACCAAAAACATTAGACAAAGATTTTATATAAAATTATTTAACTTTACCAAAAGAAAAAAAATTATAATATCTACTCACCAGTAATGTTCTTATCTCTTGGAACATCAACCAACAAAGCAGGACCTATATAGAAATGAATCCACAAAAAAATGATCACTAATTAAAAAAAAAAAAAAAAAATCAAGAAAATTCCGACCAAAAAAAAAAATTTCCAAAAAACATTAACCGTTGAGGATTTGAAGATCAAGTGAATCAGAATCAAAACCAGAATCATAATAATGGTCAAGGAAATGGCCTGGAGCATCAACATGAGTTCCAGAGTGAACAGATAGTTTCATCTCCGAGAAATTAGCTACTGATCCATTCTTCATACTCACGGCAAGTCTCAGAAACTTTCCTAATCCTTTTGAAGACTCCCAAACAGGCATATCCGGCGTGTATCGGTGGCTGATGTCGAATATTTTCCTTTCTCCGCCATAAACTTCACGACGGATTGGTTTAAGATCGGAGTGTTTCGTTGCGACGCCGAAGGTAGGGGTAATTGAAGGGAAAGCTTCGTCGACGGCGAAGGTAGTCAAAATTGAAGAGAAGGAGAGTGTGGTGACGATGAAGAGGAGATGGTAATTGACGGGTCGAGTCATTATTTTGGGTCGTGGGTTAACGTTTCGAGTGGGTATCATTAGTCTATGGTTTGCTTATATTATATAATCTATAGTAACTAGGTCTGGGTATTCGTATCTCGGTTCGGATAATACTTTTGGGTACCTATTAAATATGGGATTCGGTTCGGATTCGGTTATGTTTGTGTATAGAGGTTTATGATCTATTAGCTTATTTATGCCAGTTCTAGTTCGATTCAGTACTTTCAAATTTAGGTTCGATTCCAGTTCGGTTCTTTCCGTTCGGATATTTTGCATAGACCTATTAGTAACAACCAACAAACTGAGTTTTGGGTTTGGGAAACTGTTTGTCTCATAGTGGTATTATATGAAATAGAAAACTTAATTATTTGATATAAGTTAGATGATATTATTACGGAAACATGAAATATGGATAAAATGGATTAGAATTTACTGGTAGATATTTTAATTAAGTGAGGGTATAAATAAAATTATAATGGGCATGTGTTAGTTCTATACTTCAATTTTGATTGTCGAGAGATCATAGTAACCAAGATTTTGTGTATTCGATATTTACATAATCTATTGCTTAATTTGGTAACGGACATTTAACTATTGTGAAAGGTAATATACTACTAATATATATATTTAAGTATGTGAATAAAATAAATGGTATGATTTTATTTGTATAATAACAATTAAACGCATAAATTTTTCAATATTAATTATAGTAACAAATGGAGTTTTGGGTTTTGGGGAAACTGTTTGTCTCATAGTGGAATTATCTGAAATTAATATATTATTTGGATCTCTGAAATCTTCTAATCCAGCCTAATCAAATGATTAATTTAGTCTTGCGAGGAGATTTATACCGAACCAAAGGACAACGCTTTGACAGATACCCACTTTTTACCTAACGAAAGAACAAGACTTAATGTACTGTTGCATTTCTTAGGCAGATGGTTTAGTCTGGGAAATAAGCTACGAACTTGTGGAAATTGGCTTTATGCTAATCTCTATGGGCGTTTCTTTTCATATACACTTTTTTTCTTTCTCTTTTTCCTTATTGTCGATTTCGCAAAACATGTAGCTCATGTGAAAGATATGTTTGAAAAGCCTTTAAGGGACATCAGGATATTCGGATAAGCCATGTGGTTCGTGCGTTGCATCCATCCAGTCTACAAATTATTTTTCTCCTCTTACTTATTCAATTATTGATATAGAAGACGTCTATTTTTAGAAGACAAAATAGGTACTTTTTAAAACTATCATTCGTAGAATAGGTTTAGTCAATTGCTAAATGAGTACGTTGAATATATCCAAATAAAAACACTCATTTAGCATATGTTCAAGAAGATATCAAACATGATACAGTAAAACATGGTGAAATTCTACCAACTTTCTTATGAAAATTGTAGTAGGATAGATTTCCTATCACTTAACTACGATTTTTGATGATTAATATTTAACATTTTTGCTAATTTTGCTAATTTTTGAAATAAAAAAAAAATTATTGAACCAGATTTAATAGATTAGTAGAAGACTGGTTGAGAAAATGTTTTCTACCAAATTAAGAGTCGTAGGAAAATAGTAAAAGGATTTAGTAGGAAAATAGTAGCACTAATTTCGTAGAAAAATGATAGGAGATATTTAGTAGAAAAATGGTAAAAAATGTTTCATAGGAAAAAAGGTAGGAGATCTTGGTAGGAAAATAATAGGCGAGGTTTGGTAGGAATGTATTTCCAACGAATATTTTGGTAGGAAAAATGGTCAAAAACTACCTTCTATTTTCCTTCGAAATTTCCTACGAAATTTTCTACAAACATTTTTCATAGAAATTTCCTACGAAATTTTTACGAATGTCGATTTCCTACGGGACATTTCCTACAATCTGTTTTTGTAGAAAAATAGTAGAAAATATCTGTTTCCTACGATTTTCCTATGTTTTTGGTCGTAGGAAAACAAAGTTTTTCTTTAGTGCAAAAAAAATCATGCAACCCTAAGTTTCTTTTTTTTCTTCTTTTGTTTGATTTCATTAAATCTTTTATTTTCTCCTAAACCCTAAGTAGTTGCCGCCGCGAAACATGCAGTGATGCTACTTCAGCTACACGCCACATGGCAGAGACTGCTAATTTTTTGACACACAATCCTAAAAGCTTCGTCGTCACGTTCAATATGTCGAATGTAATTAATCTCAAAGGTCACAACCATAACTACATCTCTTATAGCCAGCAAGTTAGCTTTCTCCTTGAGGCACACGGTCTACAAACTTTCAGCACTTACTGACGAACCACCAGCCTCAGTGATCACCGAAGATGATCTCAAAGAACCAAACCTAGCAGTTGAATAACACTACAAGAAAACTTTTGATTTCCTACAACAAAAATCGTAGGAAATGTCCCATAGGAAAATGAAATTCGTAGGAATTTAAAATTGTTCGTAGGAAAATGGAAGGAAGAATTTGACCATTTTCCTACCAAAATATTCATAGAAATTATTTTCCTACCATTTTCCTACGAAATATTTTCTACCATTTTCCTACATAGAACCTATAATACAATTAACTTTTGCAAAAAAATTGTTTGGAAAATGGTTCTACCAGTTTCTTATGAAATACTTTTGCTACAATTTTCGTAAGAAATTGGTAGAAACATTTCCTACCAATTTTCGTAGGAAATTGGTAGAAATATATTCTACCAATTTCCTACAAAATATGACGTTTCGTAGGAAATTGGTAGGAAAATTTCCTACTAAATTCCTACGAAATTCATTCGGTACAATTTTCGTAGGAAATTGGTAGGAAAGTTTCCTACCAAATTCCTACAACACACATAAGTTGACTTTTCGTAGGAAATTGGTAGGAAACATTCCTACCAATTTCCTACAATATACATCGGTTGAAGTTTCGTAGGAAATTGGTAGGAAAATTTCCTACCAAATACCTACCGAGTTTTTTTCTACCAAATTTCTTCCATTTTTCTACGAATTTTCCTACGACTATGCTTATTGTAGGAATTTCGTAGGAAATTTCCTACGACTTTCTCACGATGTATTTTCGTAGGAAATTTCCTACCAATCTCCTACGAACACTATTTTTCGTAGAATAATCGTAAAAATTTGGTAGGAATTCTATATGTTTTCTTGTAGTGTAATGGCAACATAAGGATGGCTTGATTCATGTCGTTCTTCTTGGTGCACTCGTAAGAATTACTCTATCACTTGTCTTTTATGTCACGTCTTCCCTCAATGTCTGGCTCACGCTTGAACAAAATTATGGCTGTCCACTCGTTGTGGTCTAAAACAACTCAAAAATAAAGTGAAGAATTTGCAAAATGGATACGGAAAAAGCAAATCAACTAGCATTCTTAGGGCCACTTGACCATGAGGATGACGAATACAATCCATCGTTGATGCTGCTCATGGCAGAGAAGACATATGACCTTTGATGAGCAGCACGAAAAGTTGTGGAACAGAGGAGACAATTTTTTTTATCTCTAACCGTTCTTAAGCTCGTTTCCAGTTACTGCCAATACCATCTCCACTAGGTTCTCCTACAAGTGGCATAACTTGACATCCTCCCCTCCATATCAAGGCCATTGCGACAGCTATAGATCTAATTGTCGCTACCTTGGGAAGTGTCAAATATGTGGGGTTCAAAAACAGTGTGAAGTGATGCACTCAACCTTATCATGAATTCAACACGGGTTCACATTCACAAGGACTTTCGGGAACTGAAGCAGCCTCATGCAAATCCTACCACACTCACCCCGACAAATTTGAAACCATTGCTCACTGATAGTGGTGTCTCGCATCATGTTTTCTTGGCTGTAACAATTTGTCTCTCCAAGTTCCATACACAAGATGCGATTTTTTCATCAAAATATAGGTTTGCCCTAAGATCAGAGTCTACATGGTCAAGCGAGAGTAAGCAATTAGAATAACAATAGATAAATAATCCGATCGAATAATCCTAGTATGCCATAATATGAATTCTCATTAATGAAATTCTTAAACTTAACTAAATAAACTACTCAGACATGGTTAGTGAATAGACAAAAAAAAAGGCATAATTAGATTAATAAAACGATAACAGGGTTCATAAATCTCCTCTAAGTAGAAATAGAGATGCGTCTACGCTCCGTTTAGCAAAAACCCAATTGATAATTAATATATAATATTTTTATAATTACCTTTACCAAAATAATACAAATAAAGTCTAAGAACAAAATCAAAGCTATGACTAAAAAGTGGCCAAAAATATGGTAATTATAGGCACATTATTGGTTTAGGTCAAAACAGGAAGACTAAGAAATGAAATGGAAATTCTAAACTTTTTCCTTTTTTTTTTTACTGATGTTTTTGGGATGTCAATAGTTCTTACTTGATATGTCTCAAGGTAGTATGTATCGATGGATTTGCCTAGTAGTGGGTCTTGGCAGCATAGGTTTTTGATCGATGCACATAAAAGTGTGGATCACTTTAAGTGGCAGTAGTATAGCTCGTCTTTCCTCTGTCAATCGATGCATCCAAAGGGATGTCAATCGATCAGGTCTGTTTCCTTATTTTTCCTTTACCTTACTCCAAAAACATCAATCTTACTCCAAAAAATCATTTTACCTAAAATAATTCAATAAATACTAAAAATAATCAATAAAAACTTTAAACATAACGAGAATTAGAGTCAGATGTAGTAAAGATCCTAACACATCAAAAAATGCTTATAGAGTTCTTTGATATCTTGCTAAATTATAAACGAAGGAGATTTTTCTCTCTTGCAACTCACTCTCACTTCTTTTCGAAATGGACTTCAACATATTGCTCAATTATATCAAATTTTATTTTAAATCTGATTTTATACTTCATTTAACTGTATTTTTTATGACATGTTATGTTTCGTGTAATTAACATGTTTTTTTGTATCCCACCTATATACTCTTTTATAAAATGGTCTATAATTAATTAAAATGTTGTCCAAGTAAATCTAAGCCTCATTGAAAAAGTTAAAATATGCCTAAGCCCGCTTATCTTGTCATGACGTGAGATGTGCTGTTCGTGTTCAAACACGTCTTACATCGAGACAACTAATGAAACACCATTTACGACACTTATATTCCTCTCGGAGTGTTGTGCGGGCATTTATAAGTCACAAATGTTTTTGACTCGAATTGAGTGTTGCCATTTCAATCAGATTTTCTCAAACTATTTAGAGATTCTGTGTAATGCTTTCATTGAAGGTGTGATTAACGTGAATTCTTTTTCAATCTACGGGTTTAATTTATACACATATTCTTAGCAAAAACAATTATACACATATTAGTCAACTGAAGTCATATGGAATGTACAACTTGCATATAATAAAAAAGAATCATACTAAATCATTCCATTGCTAGCATAATAAAACATACCGTTTTGACGCAAATCTTCTATGATCATGAATCTTAAGTCTTGACCAGACACGCTCTTTTATCGCAGAAAATGGTCGAATTGGTTAATATAAGTTAATATAAGTTAATATATCTTTATTACCAATACCCAAACTCCCATAAATACTATATCCAAGAAATATTATGATATTGATGCAATGTTTTTTGCTGGGGTAAGAAATTTATGTAGGGAAAGAAATTGGAAGTCTAGCTACAAAAACATGAAAAGAGTAAGAACTAGAAAATTAGGAAACTAAAAAGGAAAAAATAGATATGATTAAAATTCATGTTTAAAATTATTTAAAAGAAATGAAAAATAGTTTACAATTTTTATTTTGGAAATTTCAATTCCATTTCCTTCGCATTTAATTATGAACATAAATTGAAATCATATCTTAAACATAAATACTAATGTCATGTAGGAGAAAAAATTTGGTGGAAGGTTATCAATCGAACTACGAAATATTGTTTCAAAACCGGTTCTAAATAAGGTTCGAATCTGGTCCAAAATCATAAATCATAAAAAGAAAAATTTAAGAACCAAACATTAATAGAACTATCATGGAAAATTCTAGACATAATCGGATGTAGTTCGAAAATTTGTTTTTTCTTGAAAAAATAAGTGACATTTTTGGGGGGAAATATTAAATCTAGCATTGGACATCTTTTAGTTCGTCATAAATGATTGTTTGAATGGTACATATGATATATTCTGACCTTCTATTTTTTTTTTTTTTTTTTTTTTGACAAGTTATTGTCTATTGACACAAAAATATAATTTTTAAGGAAATAGTATATAAATTAAAAAGAAATATTTAATTATTTTTCTCCACAAAAACATTATCTCCACAGAGAGAGTATAGAAAGGACAATTGGGAGACGTGGACGCACTGTAAGCCCGTCAACAGATTTCCCTGATATCTCTTAATCTCTTTACTTCCACACCACAACATATCACTGATCCTTCTCTCATCCTCAGACGCAGCAGCACAAACACAACACACAAAATAGCTCTTTGATGGCTCAAACCATGCTGCTTACTTCCGGGGTCTCCGCTGGCCATTTTTTGAGGAACAAGAACCCTCTGGCTCAGCCCAAAGTTCACCATCTCTTCCTCTCTGGAACCTCCCCGGTTGCTCTACCATCGCGGAGACAATCATTCGTTCCTCTTGCTCTCTTCAAACCCAAAACCAAAGCTGCTCCCAAAAAGGTGTTCACAAACCCTTTACTTGTCCCACAAGGAACATATGTTGTGTCTTGATGATAATGTTAAGATTTTTATATGCATTTTAGGTTGAGAAGCCGAAGAAAAAGGTTGAGGACGGCATCTTCGGAACGTCAGGTGGGATTGGTTTCACGAAGGCTAATGAGCTCTTTGTGGGTCGTGTCGCTATGATCGGTTTCGCCGTAAGTCCCTTCTCTCTCACTTAGACAAACAAACTATTATCTCAGGAAAGAAGCATTGATATGAATGTTGAGTTTTTATAATGCATAGGCATCGTTGCTGGGTGAGGCGCTGACTGGGAAAGGGATATTAGCTCAGCTGAATCTGGAGACAGGGATACCGATTTACGAAGCAGAGCCATTGCTTCTCTTCTTCATCTTGTTCACTTTGTTGGGAGCCATTGGAGCTCTCGGAGACAGAGGACAATTCGTCGACGATCCTCCCACCGGACTCGAGAAAGCCGTCATTCCTCCCGGCAAAAGCGTCCGATCTGCCCTCGGTCTCAAAGAACAAGGTCTCTCTCAAGATTTCCATTTCATTCTTTGTTACATTGCATAGAATATAACAACATGGATTTCTCTAGTATGTAGTAGGAGATATGACTTAGGGAAATGCACCAAAGCTACAAACATTCCTCTCTAGATTAAAGTATAATTGAAATGGCCTTAATTTAGTGTTTAAATTAAGTATAGTGTCTGAATCTGCTCTATGTTGATTTATCGTTATCCTAAGATACAAATATGATATTATTGACTATTTAGAGTTATATGGTCTAGTTTATTGCAATGGTTTCAAATCCATTGATAATATGTTTGTTTGTTTGGTTGTATGAAGGTCCATTGTTTGGGTTCACGAAGGCGAACGAGCTATTCGTCGGAAGACTAGCACAGTTGGGAATAGCATTCTCACTGATAGGAGAGATTATAACCGGGAAAGGAGCATTAGCTCAACTCAACATTGAGACCGGTATACCAATTCAAGATATCGAACCACTCGTCCTCTTAAACGTTGCTTTCTTCTTTTTTGCTGCCATTAATCCTGGTAATGGAAAATTCATCACCGATGATGGTGAAGAAAGCTAAATTCTCATGTACTTAAATTTAGTAGAGTGTGTGACCATCTCTTCATGTTGAGACAAAAGGAAATGGACAGCTTAAATTGTTGTAATACTTAAATCCTTTTGTTTTAACTTAGAATTTTCTGATTATATATAGTTTTGTTAAACCTAAGTGACTAGTTTGAGTGACATCGTTTAGCATCTCTCAACAGACAAAAGTACAATTAAAAAAGGTTCATCATGGAAAACATTTTGGTAAATAAAATAGAATTTAAAATTGATGATAAGTACATGCAAAAACTCATTTGATTACAAAACAGAGTATACAATCTTAACATGGTTTACCATATATGTATCTATGCATATTATTGAAGTAATTGTGTGGATTGAGATGGGCCTTCGGTTTTTATAGCCGGAATAAAAATTTGGGTTAAAAGCCGAAAGGACACTACCATTTTAAAAATTATGATCAAACCGATAATTTTGTTTGGGTTTTCAAATCAATAAAAATGTTTTTAATCATTAATTGTATCCGGTCGAACATTTTCTAAAGAATAGTTTAATCAAACGTCTAAATGGATTTAAGTCAGCGGTTTAATGGAGCCAATCAAAAAATTTGTGGTCCATTGACATATATATCTTTTAGAAATGGAGTGAATTAATGAAATGGTAAAAAAAAAAAAATTTAGGGAAACAATTGTTATTTTATAATAGTAAAAAGGGTACTCGTAAAAATATATAATATTTTAATTTTATAAAAATCTTCCGCAAAATAATATATATATATGTATATATATATATTTTATACTTTCGAAAAATAGATAAACTACTATTTAACTCGAAAAATAATTATAAATTCTCAAAACATAATAAATCACATAAAATATATTTAATTTGTATTCTCGTAAACTCGAGGCTCTGTCTCTTTGTGTTTGTAAGTTTATGTGTAGTGGATTAGTCCACGAAACTTTGAATGAACCCATAGGCCCAATAAGTTCATATTTTTCAATGTGCCATGTGTCTTTAGTGGTCTCAGTTTTTGTTTATTCAATTAGTTGAAAGAATTCAACTGAATTTAATTCACATCATTATTTTGTGAAAGTTTCTTAGTATTAATTGATTTTTTTTGTAGTGATCAGATAAACTACAATTTTCTATGTATGCACATCGCATATTACCACTTAATCTTATATAATAAAATAAGGTTTTCTCAAGAGAATTTTTGAGAAGTTGACATTTGGTGCTCTATTCTTTTGACATGTGTCATTTACTATCAGTCAACTATCGTCTCAAATGGTAGTATCACGGTTTTTTCCAAGGAGGAAGGTGAGGAGAGACAGAACCAGAGCTATAGAGGTGATGTCACGGCTGATGGAAGAAGAGGTAATGGCCAAGAAGGTAAACTTAAAGGAGTATATGAAGGCAAAGCCAATGGGAGTGATAGAAGGAGGAGAATCAACACTATAATAATGGTTTTCAGTACGGGGTATCTAAAACTCGTATTGATCAGTATCGAGGGGAGACATCGTCTCGACACAAAAGGTACAATAGCTATGCACAACTCAATAATCATCATGAGTGTAAGGAGTTACACAGATACCAACAAGGCAGACTGTGACAACAATTATGGTTGTACCAAAGGAGACAAAGGCGGTGATCAAGAATCAGAAACAAGTCTGCAAGGCTCTGTTCAAGGAGGCGGGAGCCGAGACTGGATCAGAAGTTGGAACAGATTTTGTGAGTTCACCAGTTGTGGAAGGACAAGTTATGGATTCGGTTATGGCATTAAGTGTGGAGGAATGTTTGGATACGGATAAAACAGCAAGTATGGCTAGTAACGTGGAGTTCGATGTTGCGCGAGTGGAAGAGGATTTGGCACAAGTCATTCAAAAAATTAGGGATAAGAGCTTTGTTGATCCGGTGGAGACATACGAGAGTGTCTCTCATTCTGTACAAGCATCTGCTTCCGCTAGTATGGAAGGAAAGATGTCAGAGGACTCGGTTGATGAAGATGATTTGCTGGATGGTGTAAGTTCATCTCCTATTTTTGCTGAATAGGTTGCTGACCACGGTAAGGAGATGATGGTGATACGTTTGAACTGGTGAGTTTGGATAAGGGTATAGAGGAGAAAGAAAACATGGAGGTGAATGGTCCTTTATTTGTGATCATTCTGATGAAGCGGAACAGGTGCAAGCTGTACTTGTGGTGGAGAAGATAGATCATGAGGTGGGTGATATAAATGTCACTGGTAAGGGAAGAGATTTGAAGAAAGGAAAAAAGATAAAAGGAGTCATGGTCCTTAAAGGGGTAAGTTCAAAGAAGAGAAACGCCCAAATGCTTACAACACCACATAAACGGCCCACACCAAAGAGTAATGACTAAGTGCGTGATGGTAATACCCCGGAGCACGAGGTGGAGCTAAACCACCAAACTCAAAAGGTTGATAAATGAAAGTATTAAGCTAGAATTGTCAAGGTCTTGGAAATAAGGCAACAATCGGGTATCTTAGGTATTTGTCGAAGCAACATCGGCCAGATTTTTTGTTTCTTTCAGAAACAAAACAATCATCTTCTTTTTTGAAAAAATTTGTAGGACATTTTAGTTATAATAATTTAAAATGGTTGATCCTATTGGTTGTAGTGGCGGTTTAGCTTATTTTATAATAATGAATTTAATATGTTTCTATCTTATTTGAGAGTAATAGTTTAATAGATATTGAAGCCGATGTCAAAGGAAAAACAATTTATATAATATTTTTGTATGGTGATCCGGTTCTCAAAAACTGAGAGCAAGTGTGGGAACGGTTAACGAGAATCAGTTTAAGTCAGGATACACCTTAGTTTCTGATCAGCAATTTTAATAAATTAAAAGGAAGTCATGCAAAAGAGGGGGTAAATTAAGACATGCGTTGTAATGCCTGTGTCCCGGAAAGTACTGTTGTGTTGAGTATTTTTTTTGTTTGGGACCAGAAAATCATTTGCAGGGCAAATGGTTGAGGAGACCGATCGATCCTGGAAGTGGTTTGTTGTGCAGTTTTGGCTTGGAAGCTCTGTGTCGACCGACACATGGGCTATGTGTCGAGCGACACTAAGGGGATGTGTCGAGCGACACCAGCAATTTTGCCAGAGGATCGGTTTAGCTTTTCTCCGATTCCACCTACCCCAAATCGCACAAAACTTTTTCTTCTGCATTTCTTTCTTCTTCCTCATTTTTTTTTCTTCTTTCTGCGGGAGTTCAGAGAGAAAGAGAGAGAGTGAGAGAGAAAGAGTTGGTGTGAGAAGAGAAGGGAGAAGGAGTTGGGCTTGGTCCTTGGGGGTTTAAGGTGGTATGAAGGGAGCGTGAGCTGCAGGAAGAGAGGGAGATCGAGCTTGCTAAGGCGTGGGTGAAGAAATGAGTTCATTACTAGGCTCTGGGTGTTGGTCTTGAGCCGATTTCAGTCCTAATCTAAGGTGAGTGCGTGACCATGAGTTGATCTAAGCAAATTAAGATTGTGTGGCTTGTTTTGTGTTGTGTGGGTTGGACTGTGAGGAATCCATGGGTTGTTTTGCTTGGCTTGTCTCCTTGTGGCGTTGTGTGTGTAAGGGAGAAATCGATTTGGGAACGCGGAAACCAAGAGATGGGTTTTGTGGTCGAATGGCACAAGAAGCGTTACTGAGATCGTGTTGCAGAGTTTGGCGTCGACCGACACATGGGCTATGTGTTGACCGACACTAGCACCTGCGGAGTTTTTCGTTCAACTGTTTATTGATTCGATGGTTGCTTGGTCAGTTGAGTTTGTGCTTCATTGATATGTTGTTTGTGATCTTATCTCTTACTTGTGTGTATAGATCGTAGATGGGAGGATCGCCTCGCTAAGTATTTTTGATAATACTTACGCGTCTTTTTGTATGTGGGTGCAGATAAAGATAAAGTGTGATCGTGGAATCGAGGCGATGAGGAGGAGGATGATTAGGATTCGTTGTTGTTGTGGTTGTTGTTGTTGTGTGTGTCGAACTTATTTACGTTTAATAATTTCGAATATGGTTGTTTGACGGTTGTTGGTGTTAGTTGAATAAGCGAGTCTTATTTAGGTATTTTGCTAATGCGTTTTTGTTAAGTCAATATTATGGGGTATTAACTACTATTTTAAGCTGTTAAAAAAAAGAAATGGGTGGGATCGTCTCAGTTTGGTATCAGAGCCTAGATGGTTCTACGATGGTTTAGGAAAATTAATTGAAGTTTAATTAATTTTAGTGTTGCTTGGTGCATGTGATTCAATCATTGAGTTGTTGTGTGCTAGAAATTGATTATGTGGTAATTAGTCAATTGTTTGAGCTTGGAGTCTTAGAATCATCCTCTTCGAGCCTTCGAGATTCTACAGTGAGTTATCTTTGTTTCTGTTGAGTTGTTTTGTCTCCTTAGTCTCTGTTCTTGGAAGTGCAGATGGCTAGAGGTCGTGGTAGAGGTCGTGGTCGTGTTCCAGCGGTGGCAGAAAGTGTACCACGGAGTGCTACGGTTGAGCGAGTAGCGGATCCGTATATGTATCTGGAGGGATCTAAGGGTGTGGCCGGTGTGAGTGTCGGTGTGGCTAGAGTTCCAGCGGGTGTTGTGGATGTTGCAACGGCTTTTGCTCAGGCCCGAGATGATCGCATTGCGGGTTTGCTGACTTTGCTGTTGGAACGGTTACTAGAGAAGGTACCAGTTCAAGCTCTTGTTGTGCCACCAGTGGTTGAGGTGCAGCCGAGAGTTGCGGCTGTGGAGGAGCTCCCATCTTAAGATGATGGAACAGTTACAGAGGATTGGCATGGGATTCTTCGCAGGAGGTGCCAAACTTGAGGACGCTGATGCGTGGAAGATGAGGATGGAACAGAATTTTCGTTCGATTAGGTGTGTAGAGGGAAACCGGGTTGATCTGGCAGTTCATTACCTGGAGGGTGATGCACATCTCTGGTGGAGGGGTGTTGCAGCCAGGAGAGATCAGGCGGAGATAGCCTGGAAAGATTTTGTAGAGGAGTTTAACTCCAAGTATTTTCCTCAGGAGGCGCTTGACCGGTTAGAGGGTCGGTTCCTGGAGTTATATCAGGAGAACAGGACTGTTCTGGAGTATGAGGCGGAGTTTAACCATGTCAGTGTGTATGCGGGTCGAACGTTGGAGGGTAAGCGGGCTCGAGTTCAGAGATTCTTGATGGGTCTTCGGGCTGAGTTGAGGAACCGTCGTTTTGTGAGGGTTTTTGGTACGGTTGCTGAGTTAGTGGAGACAGCTGCTTTGCTGGAGGAAGGTCTGAGAGATGAGGTGGTGGTAGCTAGCCCCAACTTTCAGGCGAGGAGGCCGCAGCAGTAGTTTGGTCTGAGCAGAGGTGGTAGGCCAATGCAAAGACAGAAGCGAAGATGGAGAGTTCGTCGAGTGTTAACAAGGGTGATCAGGGATGTTTCAGGTACGGGAGCAAGGTTGACAGGGTTGCGAGTTACCCTCAGAAGGCCGAGACGTTGTGGATACGCGGTGTGCTATCACTGCAGGGAGACAGGGCATATCAAGCCGAGATGTTCCAAGTTGCAGAGGGAGGTAGTAGTGGCACCGCCAGCTAGTCAGAGTGCAGTGGTGCCATAGGTATATTCTATCTTGGAGACGGGAGGCCTGAGTTCCGGGCCGATCACAGATACATTTTAAACTTACTTGAGTTAAATTCTTGTGTAGTAGAATTTATTGTCTCCATGATGGGGTGTCAGGGTTCTGAGCATAAGAAGAATATACAGGGACCCTGGTTGTGGGAGGTGTTGAATCCCACGTGTTGTTTGATACTGGAGCATCGCATTGCTTCATTACTACGAAAGTTTCCGAGAAGGGCAATTTACGAGGAGCAACCGGGGAGCGGTTGGGTTTTGTTAAGGTTGCTGGAGGAAAGATACTGTCTATTCACGGTCGAGTTTGTGGCGTGGATGTTCAGGTAGTTGGGAAATCTATGCCAGCGGATTTGATCATTTGCTCTATGGAGCTTTATGACGTCATTTTGGGCATGGATTGGCTCAGGAAGTTCAGAACGCATTTGGACTGTCACCAAGGGCGTGTTGTTTTCGAAAGGAAACAAGGGAGGTTGGTTTATCAGGGAATGAGACCGACTTCTGGGAGTCTCGTCATCTCGGCCATGTAGGCAGAGAGTATGATCGAGAAGGATCACGATACGTATCTGGTGACGATTGTTACATCAGAGACTGTTGGAGAGGTTGCGGTTGGAGATATTCAGGTTGTTCAGGATTTCCAGGATATTTCAGTCGTTTCAGGGATTACCGCCATCGCGGTCTGATCCTTTCACGATTGAGTTGAAACCCGGGACAATGCCGATATCTAAGGCACCGTACAGGATGGCTCCAGCAGAGATGGCAGAGCTGAAGAAGCAGCTGGAAGAGTTATTGGGTAAGGTTTTTATCCGACCGAGTACTTCACCGTGGGAAGAACCAGTGTTGTATGTGAAGAAAAAGGATGGGAGTTTCCGACTGCGCATCGATTATCGGGGGCTTAACCGAGTCACTGTGAAGAACATGTATCCTCTTCCGCAGAATGATGAGTTTATGGATCAGTTGAGAGGGGCTACTTGATTCTCCAAGATAGACTTAGCATCGGGATATCATCAGATTCCGATTGATGAGAAGGATATCAGAAAGACGGCTTTCAGATCTAGATATGGACACTATGAGTTTGTGGTGATGTCATTTGGGTTGACGAATGCACCAGCAGCATTCATGAGGTTGATGAACAGCCTGTTCCAGGAGTATCTAGATGAGTTTGTGATCATCTTTATTGATGACATTTTGGTGTATTCGAAGAGTCCCAAGCAGCACGAGGTGCATCTGAGAGTTGTTCTAGAGAAGTTGCGGGAGCAGAAGCTGTTTGCTAAGTTGAGTAAGTGTAGTTTCTGGCAGCGAAAGATTGGATTTTTGGGTCACATTGTGTTTGCAGCGGGAGTATGATCGAGAAGGATCACGATACGTATCTGGTGATGATTGTGACATCAGAGACTGTTGGAGAGGTTGCGGTTGGAGATATTCAGGTTGTTCGGGATTTCCATGATATTTTCAGTCGCTTCAGGGATTACCGCCATCGCGGTCTAATCCTTTCACGATTGAGTTGGAACCCGGGACAATGCCGATATCTAAGGCACCGTACAGGTTAGCTCCAGCAGAGATGGCAGAGCTGAAAAAGAAGCTCGAAGAGTTGTTGGATAAGGATTTTATCCGACCGAGTACTTCACCGTGGGGAGCGTCTGTGTTGTTTGTGAAGAAAAAAGATGAGAGTTTCTGATTGTGCATCGATTATCGGAAGCTTAACCGAGTCACTGTGAAGAACAGGTATCCTCTTCCGCGAATTGATGAGTTGTTAGATCAGTTGAGAGGGGCTACTTGGTTCTCCAAAATAGAATTGGCTTCGGGATATCATCAGATTCCGATTGATGAGAAAGATATCAGAAAGACGGCTTTCAGATCTAGATATGGATACTACGAGTTTGTGGTGATATGATTTGGAATGATGAATGCACCAGCAGCGTTCATGAGGTTGATGAACAGCGTCTTCCAGGAGTATCTGGATGAGTTCGTGATCATCTTTATCGATGACATTTTGGTATATTCGAAGAGTCCCGAGGAGCACGAGGTGCATCTGAGAGTTGTACTAAAGAAGCTGCGGGAGCAGAAGCTGTTTGCTAAGTTGAGTAAGTGTAGTTTCTGGCAGCGAGAGATTGGATTTTTGGGTCACATTGTGTTTCCAGAGAAGATCCAGTCTATCAGAGAGTGGCCGAGGCCGAGGAATGCTACTGAGATTCGAAGTTTTCTCGGGTTAGCAGGTTATTACCGGAGGTTCGTCTAGGGTTTCGCGAGTATGGCTAAGTGTATGACGAAGTTGACAGGGAAGGATGTTCCTTTCGTGTGGTCTCCTGAGTGTGAGGAGAGTTTGGTGAACCTGAAGGCGATGTTGACGAGTACGCCCGTATTGGTATTACCTGAGTCGGGTGAGCCTTATATGGTGTATGTAAACGCTTCGAGAGTTGGTCTGGGTTGTGTGTTGATGAAGCAGGGAAAGGTGATTGCCTATGCTTCGAGGTAGTTGAGGAAGCATGAGGACAATTACCTACCCATGATCTTGAGATGGCTGCGATGGTGTTGGCCTTGAAGATTTGGAGGTCTTATCTTTATAACGGGAAAGTTTAGGTGTTTACAGATCATAAAAGCCTGAAGTACATTTTCACTAAGCCTGAGTTGAATTTGAGGCAGAGGCGCTGGATGGAGTTAGTGGCGGATTATGACTAGGAGATCGCTTACTATCCTGCTAAAGCGAACTTGGTTGCGGATGTTTTGAGTCGCAAACGTGTGGTTTCGGCTCGGAAACAAGACATGGAGTCGTTGGTGTGTGAGCATGGTTCATTGAGGTCGTGTGTTTTATCTCAGGAACCGTTGGGTTTGGAGGCAGCTAACCAGACAGATCTACTGAGCAGGGTTTGGTTGGCTCAGGAGAAGGATGAGAATTTGGTTAAAGCTTCTAAGGAAGCGGGTTCAGAATATCAGATCTCTGCTAATGGGACTATTCTTGTGCTTGGTTGATGTGTTTTTTGTGATCTTATCTCTTGCTTGTGTGTATAGCTCATAGATGGGAGGATCACCTCGCTAAGTATTTTTGATAATACTTACGCATCTCTTTGTGTGTGGGTGCATGTAAAGATAAAGTGTGATCGTGGAATCGATACGATGAGGAGGAGGATGATTAGGACTTGTTGTTGTTGTGGTTGTTGTTGTTGTGTGTGTCGAACTTATTTACGTTTAATAAATTCGAATATGGTTGCTTGACTGTTGTTGGTATTAGTTGAATAAGCGAGTCTTATTTTGGTATTCTGTTAATGCGTTTTTGTTGAGTTAATATTATGGGGTATTAACTACTGTTTTAAGCTGTTAAAAAAGAAAATGGGTCGGGTCGTCTCATGCGTCTTCTTTTATCCATTCCAATTTAATGATACGAGATTGTGGTCTCCTTCAAATTCTCTTACCTTGGTGATTGTTTATCTTGGCGAAGATGGCGGATAAGAAACCAATTTAATACAGGTTGGATAGGGCACTAGCTAATGAGGATTGACATGATTTTTGTTGTAACTCTTTTAACGAATACTTGCCAATGATCGCGTCTGTCATAAATCGGTTGTTGCAACGATGGTAGATAAGGCCCCTCGTGGAAAATAAATTTTTTGGTTTGATAAAATTTGGATTGGAAAAGACGGCCTATTGGAGGTAATCTCAGAAGGTTGGAGTTTAGATTACGACCCGAATGAGGGACATTTTGTAGAAAAATTGATCAATTGTAGGCTAGGATATCTCGGTGGCGGAAAGAATTAACCCAAATGGTTGCAAAAAATTGAGCAATTAAAAAGTGAACTAGTTGTGGCACATAATGATGATGCGAGAACCGCTGAGGGGATTACGGACCAAACATTGCGATTGAAGGAGGCTTATCAGGATGATGAATTGTATTGGCACCAGAAAAGTCGGAATCTATGGATGAGGGTATGGGACAAATAATTCTAAGTTTTTCCACACCCAAACAAAACAAAACAAAGACGTGTTAGGAATCTAAATATCAGACTATATGACGAAAATGGATCATGGTCTACTGAGGAGAAGGATTTGCAACATATAGCGGTTTCTTATTTTCAGAATTTATTTACAACTACTAACCCCCAAGATTTTGAGGAAACATTGAAAGAGGTTAAAACTTCGATAACTGATGAGGTAAACGAATTTTTAATGCCAACAGCCACATAAAAAGAGGTTAAAGCAGATTTTTTCATGATGCATCCAGAGAAGGCTTTGGGTCCTGATGGTATGACAACACTATTTTTTCAAAATGCATGAATTATCATTAAATCAGATCTAATACATCTTGTTAACTCATTTTACAAGACTGTTTTTTCGATAAGCGGTTAAATACGACATATACATGTCTAATACCGAAGATGGACAGACCGACTCATATAACGGAAGTGAGACCTATTAGTCTTTGTAATGTTGGTTATAAAATCATATCTAAGATTGTTTGTCAAAGACTCAAAACGGTTTTAACGGAACTAATTTTGGAAACACAATTGACCTTTGTTGAAGGAAGACCAATCTCATACAACATTCTAATAGCGCAAAAGATGTTTCACGGTCTATGGACGAACCCATCATGTAGGGAAAAATGCATGGCTATAAAAAACAGATATGAGTAAAGCTTACGATCGGGTTGAATGGACTTTTATTGAACAGTTACTTAGAACACAAGGTTTCTGCAAGAAGTGGATTTCCTGGATAATGTGGTGTATCACATCAGTTCACTATAACGTTCTTATCAATGGGCAACCTAGAGGTTTGATAACACTAGAAAGGGGGTTAAGACAAGGAGATCCACTTTCACCCTACTTATTTATTCTGTGTACAGAAGTGTTGATCGCAAATATTCGAAAGGTAGAACAAGATAAAAGGATTACCGGAATTAAGTGGCTAATGCAAGTCTTTCGATTTTCCATATGTTATTCGAAGACGATAGCCTATTTTTGTAAGGCAAACAAAGAACAATGTGGTGTTATTTTAGTAATAGTAAAGAAGTATGAAGCGGTCTTGGGTCAGCAAATTAATTTCTCAAAATCATCAAAATCCAGTTTTGTCTAAGGTTGCAGAATCATTAAATGTGGAATTACAAGCAGCTCTAGGCATTAAAAACCTTGGTGGTATGAGTTCTTATATGGGTTTTCCGGAAAGTTTGGGTGGATTTAAGACGAATATCTTCTCTTTTCTAAGAGACAGATTGTAGAGTAGGATAAATGGATGGTCGGTTAAATTTTTATCAAAGGGTGGTAAAGAGGTGATGATCAAATCTTTTGCTGCTACACTACCAACCTATGTCATGTTTTGTTTCCGACTCCCAAAAAAAATTACATCAAAACTTACAAGTGCAGTAGCAAAATATTGGTGGAGTTCAAATGGTCAATCAAGAGAAATGCATTGGATGACGTGGAATAAGCTTTGTCGGGTAAATCAGAAGGTGGACTTGGCTTCAGGAGGGTGGACAATTTTAATACGGCTTTATTAGCAAAACAACTCCAGCGTTTGATTATGGTTCCTGACTCACTTTTCGCTAAGGTGTTCAGAGGACGTTACTATTGGAAATCAACTCCTCTTGACTTAGTTAAATCTTACCCTCCATCCTATAGATGGACAAGTATAGTATTTGCTATATCTATGGTTAATAAAGGACATAGTAATGATGGCACTGGATAGTCCATTCAGTATGGGATGACCCATGGATTCCATCTCAATTTCCGAGACCAACATTAAGTAATGGTGCTATTTCTGACACATTTCTTCAAGTTATACCCTTTATTGATACTCGGAGAAATACTTGGAACATATATCTACTCAATGCTACTTTTGAGTCAAAAGATGTCTCCCTGATCTGTGCCCTGCCACTGGGAGCGCCCACCATATCCGATATCTTCGGATGGCATTTTACTAAATCCAGAAAATAGAAAGTTAAATTTGGCTACCATCCGATACGATTAGAAAATCCAAAAGCTTATAGAAGTCGAGTCTTTGGCCCATATACCAAACCATTGCAGGCCTATACTTAGAAAGTATAATGTCCATCAAAAGTGAGACATTTTATATGGCAAGTTATCACATGTTATGTATCGGTCATGGCAAATTTAAGGAAAAAGGGTATAAATTGTGATTTAGGCTGTGATAGATGTAAGGGACTAGAGAAAACAATAAATCATGCAATTTTTGAATGCCTACCAATGCTGCTGACGTGGGCACTATCACAGATACCAACATCATTAGGAGTTTTTCCATCATAATCATTATATGCGAATATCGATCATCTAATTTGGAGATCACCTCGTAAATCTCATAATTCTGTGTCTCCGTGGACAATATGGTACATCTAGAAAGCCATAAATGAAAAGATCTATGAAAATGTAGAAATAATCCCAAGTGAGATTCTACGATTGGCAGAAACTGAGGAGCAATTGTTAAATCTAGTGATTGTATAAATGTTTATTTCTCAAAGCGTATTTACGCGGGTCCTTATCTAGTGATTATACACATATCAACTCTATTGATTAAATGTTGACACATGTCAAAAACAAATTTAATTTATTTTCCTTAACGAAATAGAAAAACTATTTAAAAAAAAAAAAATCATATTTACATATACTAATTTACATGTGTATATCTAAATATTTTTGTTTTCCTTAACCGAAAAGAATAACTAATATATATATATATATATATATATATTTACGTGTGTCATTGGTCAATTATATTTTGACATATGTTAAAAATATATATTCATTTCGAATAAATGTTAAATATCAAAATAACAATATAGGTTATTTAACATTAACTTAATTAGATAAGTATTGTTTATATAGTCCTCTTTCTTTTATTCAAAGGAGAAAACACACCAAAAAACTTGAAAATTATAATTAATATAAAGGAATAAATATTTGATTACTTAATGAACCATTAATATAAAGTGTGTAGAATTAAAATCGGTTTATGGATAAGTAATAGGTAGTTAAATTATATCGGAAGATGTGAGGTTCAAATCGAACTTTCAAAAAACAAATTACCAAATCAAATCTAATGTGCATGTTAAAACTTAGAATTCAAATCATATATATATATATATATATAGATACACATATATATAATAGCAAAGTTTTCTCTCTATCTAGAGTGCCACATCATCAAACCAAATTTAGTAACACAATTACTTGATGCATTTTCTTTTTAAAAATATTATATGGAATATTTGTGCACACTTATCACTATTATTTCAACCAATATGTTAAAATACAAATTAAACGGAAGAACGAAAATTTTCTAAGAATTACAAAAGATTAAAGGCTGAATGTTTTTGAGTTTTAAGTTTCACATTCACATAAGTTATTTCAAAAAAAAAAAAGTATTATGTGTCTGTCAGTACTGTAAAGTATAATATAGTTTAAATAATTAAGATAGAGAAATTTTTTAATATTATTAGTCACTTCAGAAAGAAAGAAGATTAAAAAAAACTTAAACAAACATGTATCCAAAAAAAGAATTTATTTTAAATAAGTATTGACAATAGAGATTGTGTATAGAAAAAAAAATTTGAATAAATTAAAGATGATTATAGGGAAAAATTAACCAATCCTGAAAATAGAAAAACTAAGTGAATAAAAATAGTTTTTAAAGAAAAATAATAGGATGTATTTTAGAATAAGAAATAGTTAAACATTCCATTTGAAAAGTAAACGAAACACTGTATAAAGTTTTATTCGAAATTATAAAAAAATTGTATTTTAATAAACAATACATATTTTATAAGTAACATGTCTTTTAATACAATTGCGATTACTGAATAGTTTACTATCGCATGTTAATATATTTTTATGAAGTTAATTTGTTAAAAACAAATATCAAAAATAAAAATGCAAAAACAAACTTTTCAATTTATTTATCAAATCTAAAAAAGTAAATAAATCTGTTTATAAAATATCCTAAAAACTCTAGAATATAATATTAACTAAAATAAGATATTAAAATATCTAATATGAATAGTATATATTTATTTTAATTTAGGATGCATATTGCGTAAGAATATTTGAGAGAGAGAAAAAAAAAAAACCAAAAAAAAAAAAAGATGAAGCTCCAAAGCTTAATTGTTTTGGAGATGTCATGTTGTCTACCAATTTTTTTGATTGCTGGTGTTATATTTTACGATTCTCTCGTTTGGTATAGGAAGAGTGAACCCTGTGCGTGGGAGGAGGCACATTTTATTTGTGTAAACTCTTGTTTATTAAATTAGACATTTCTTATCGACTAGAAAAAATCATAATTATGGTATCGTATTCGTATCAAAGTCCAAAATCTATAAATTATTGTTAATGTAAGATCTATTTAAAAATATTATCTTATTTTTCATTATAAAATATAAAAACAGATTTGAACCATCTCTGATGATGGGAACATGCAAAAAACTTTGACTGCATCTATATTCTGTTAATTGCACTTGGATTCAGGTGTAGTACTTTTGATATCACAAATATGGTTGATAGCTTAATGATAAGGTTAATTAGTGTTTTAACTATGTAATGTATATATCAATGTCGCAGATTAGTAAAAGATTCGAAACAAGACATTTAAAATCATAAAGTATATATAAGACTCCCAAACAAACATGGCCATCTATACATTAATACAAATAATACAGCCATGTGAAGGACTATATCCAACACAACTATTTCGCTAATAAACTAGTTTTAACCAAAAAAAGAAGTTTTTGTGTGAATATATAATACATACACATGTATAAATATGTCTACACGACAAATTACTATCTGGCAGTTCACATGTTACCCATTTAGATTCCAAGGCAGTTTTACGAATTGCGTGTACATAACTACCAAACTCCGGAAAATAAACTAGAGCCAGGACGTGATTCAGACTTTCACCATTAGGGTGAATATAGTTATAGACTAATTTATTCACCAAATTTTTTTATAAACTTAAAACATAATACCATTTTGACTGGTCAAATATAAATAATTTAGATAACTATATAAAATTATAGAATGTTCTCTAATTTTGTTTGATATCCCTTCACTGCTTTCTCTTGAGACTTATTAAGAATTTGATTTGATTACAACGACTAAGATTATATCTCTTTATATAGTCGACAGTCTATGTTTTCTTTTGTCAACAAACAGTTATTTAAGCTTGCAAACGAAAGAAAATTAGTTATTCAAAAAAGCATAATAGTATTTAACTAGTCACTTGGGTAGAATTGGTCCGTGTTAGAAGACCACAAACAACAAAGAAAAATAGACCACTTTACACATGTTCATAAAAAATTTCTCAACAAATTTCAAAAAGAAAATTAGTAAATATTTAACATACGATTCACAAGTGGTATTTTAAAAACCTTACTAAATTTTAGAAAAGTTTGCAAATAGTGGCGTTTTTAGTAAAAATATATAAGAAGCTATTTTGCTAACAGTCAGCTAAATAACAACGACATAATAAGTACTTTGCCACGATTTATTAGTTAGTTACCGTTGCTAATTAACAAAAGATCAGTGCATCTTAACTTTGTTGCTATAGTTTATGACCGGTTTTGTGTCGTTAATCAACGACATTTCATGAGTATGACAAACACAACCCTAATTAATAAAATATTTACGATGATTTGTAGAGCAACAAACAAAGTATAATTATTGACGATCTTGTAACCGTTCGTTAATACAATGTTCAATCGATTTAACAATAGAATTACTATGGATATGGTCTTTGATTTCATCCTCAGATTTCGAAATAAGTAAACGCCAAAAGAATATTGTAAGATAGAGAAAAAGAGGAGAATAGTTGTAACAAAATGTTTATACAATAAAATATTGTAAATTTTGAGAAGTAACTAATTTAAGGTTTTCTTGTTGGTGGGGGACGATGGCCTCAGTCAACTTCTTCTCAAGTCATCTTCACCTTTAACCTTGGCAGACAAATGGCATGCTCTAGACCGGCTCTTGAAACTGATGAAGCGCAAGAGCCGGCGAATCCGTCTCCTCCACGTCAGTTGAGAATGTGGCGTGGGCTGAGGAATAATCTCCTTCTTCTTCGTGTAGAGCATGACATGTTGATATGGATGATCCCATGAAGCCTTGCAGTGTTCAAGCTGACAACTTTCTTTTCCTTTCTCCCATGAAGTTGCTCGGTTGTCTTCGAAGTTGATCGAAATGAATGAATCTATAGATATATATTACAAAATTAATGGAGCCACCTCGTACCGTTTGATCCATAATCTCTATATATATGGACGTTTTAAATTTGGTTATTAATATTGAAAATATCTTTTTTAGAGAAAAAAACATCCACAAAGAGGTTACTAGGTTATATAAAGTTGAAACATTTGAAGTGAACCATCTCGTTTTTAACGAATAATCTCGTTTATATTTAAAAATATTTTGATAACTAATGAAAATATTATGTAAAACAGTTAAAATTAAAAAGAAAGAAAATATTATATAAAAAATTAAAATATTAAATTTGGCTAATTTACTAAAGGCATTTAAAACAATTAGATCGGCCATGTAATGAGTTACTGTGGAATAAATAAAAGATTTTATAAGGTAGATAGACATTTGAAGAGCCAAAAATAGAAAAAATCATGCGGTGACATTTCTGTAAATACACGGTACATGTTATTTTGTAAAATACTGTGTTATTATATGAAAATAACATAAAATTTATTTAAATTCCGTGCATAAAACTTTTTATTTATTGGAGATTATTTTACAAATTAGAAAAGTGGAAGTAGAAAGTTATTTTCAAAATGACCTTCTATAGTTTGCTATATATATTATCTAAAAAAAATAAAAGCGTTTATTATATGATACCTTCTGGACTTATAATAGAGGTGTTTTGGTGATCAGACTTGTGATGTCGGAGTTCGAAGAAGCTAAGGAAGGAGAAGAGTCTAATAGGTTTCTTTCTAGAAAACTTTTGAAGGATGATTTTGGGTTCTTGGATGGTTTGGTAGGAAACAGGAGGAGATTGAGGACGTACTCTCTGTAGAGAAGCCAAGACCAGAAGCCTCTCGTTAAGACAGAGAGGACAAACACCTTCAATAAACTCTACTGGATGGATGTTACAACAAGATGTTGAGCTTTTGTTCTGTCCTTTCATGGCTTTTAAGAGAGAGAGAGAACGAGGTGAAGAAGTCGAAGACTGTTTTAGTTTAGAGAATTGATTCGGCAAATCTACTTGAGAAGCACAATTTGTGTGTGGGAGCGTGGATATATAGTTTTATGAGCTGTCACTATTTAGAAGATATTAGATAGTAATCTTATTTTAATATTTATTATTGATTCGATATATTATTATGATTGGTAATGCAGAATATAGTTCCATTTTTATAATAAAGAATATATATAGTTAAGGAATAGTATTAGGAGAAACACTTATGAAAAATCTGTCTATGGTTGGTAGTGTGATACGTGATTGTTAAAAAAAATTAAAATGTGTCTAGATTTCATGTATGACAAAACCATGAGTCGTATGGATTTAAGTAATTGAAAAGTGTGAACTAAAAGTGTTGCTGGTTACGGCGAATTTTGGCAGATTTTGACAAATAATTCATTATGTTTTAGTCGATTTTAAAATCAGATAAGATACCATTAAAAATAAAATAAAAATAAATTATTTTAATTTACGTGATATATTAAAAGAATAATTTTTTTGTCAGAATATTAAAAGAACGGTTAGTTTCACTTTTGGGTGAAATAAAACACTCGATTTATCAAAAAGAAAGAAAAAAAAAAACTCGTATGAAAGATGACCAAAAGTATGCATTTGTAATCAAATATTTTTCTGTTTGTTTAGTTTAAATTAGATTATTCTATTTTAACAGAGATAAACTAAAAGTAACAAAAACGGGATTTTTTAGACATGACTCCAAACTAATCGTCGGATTATGTAATGTAGAATAACTATACGTTTTTGTCATTTAACACGTCTCCACTTGCCAACCATAATAAAAATTATTTAGTTAATTAAAAACCTTTTATTCTATCGTTAGAGACAGTTAATTCAATCATGCCGTATTAAAGTTAAACAACATGTTTCGTTTCAGAAATAATTTTTTTCTAATATGCATCTACCACGTCAAAGAACATGTATATATATACCAAAACCCAAAGCCATAATGATAACCAACTTATTGTAATTCAGTTCTTGAATAATTCATCCTGAATTGAGAAGGGTTCGAATCTTTTAGTGTGATTCCAATCATGGTCGATCAGTAGCATCTTAAATGCCAATATACACATGACTTTTTACATATTTTAAATATAAATATTGGTTTAAGGACCCCAAGATGAATATAATAGAAGGTGAACTTTATTAACCCTTATAAATAAGCGCATATAAATAATATGTATGTATATATTCATTTGAGATATGAAAACATGTTAATGGTGGTGGGTGAAATGCTGATATGCATGAATGGCATAATCCTTGCATTTTGAGAAAATTAAAGCAATGCAGTTATCACGCTGTAATTGGGTCCACATATTTGGCTATCCACAATCATTGTTAAGTCTTACATCTTTTGTATATATGAGTTTCAAAAGTGCATTTGAGTTTGGAAGGTTGTGCTGTGTTTTGTTTTGTAATGCAGACTTGTATATATCTTCTTTTTCTTTAACTTTGACCAACGCCAAAGTTTATCTTCTTATTCTTGTCTTAAAACTCCTTTAGGTTAACCAACGAATAACTTGATTTGTTTAATCTCTTGGACAAATTGATAAATTAGTATAAAGTCTTTACACCCATATATTTTGTGTTATTTGTTTCATCACCACTTCTTTATTGCCAGTACGTACCACTTTTATGATTTTCAATGGTTGCCTTTTTAATGGCTGCCATAAACCCTCCAAATATTTGGTTAGGAATTTTTATAAATTTACGCCCATAACCCATAATTTTCAACTACCCTGTAGGATATGGGCTTGGGCCAAGCCCGTTACTATTTGGGCCTGACGGCGGCCCATTACTATTTGAGTCCGAACAGCGGCCCGAGACACTGACACGATTTTGTACTCACAAAAGCATCCCGTTAGGCTTGAGACGGGAAATTACAGAAAGCCCACGAAAAACCCGCACCTCAAAGATTTCTCTATAAATAGAGGAAGAACCTATTGAGAAGGGGTTGGAAAATTCTCTACAGAATTTACAGAGAAAATCCTCTCAACAGAACGTATAATATTCGAATTGTATGCAAGTCGGAAATTGTCTTCTACTTCGTACTTTCGTATTTGTCTGATACTTCTGTAATCACCGATATCATAATCGTTAATAAAAGCGTTCGCTCCGTGCGATTCCCAAAAGTATTCGTATTAATTATTGTTGCAACTTTGGTACGAACAATTGGCGCCGTCTGTGGGGAATTCATACGAAGCGTTCAAACTTTCTATTGACAACTTAGCACGATGATGCCGATGATTCCGGAAGAGTACGAGACGACGCAAATTTCAAGCGAAGCCGGAATCGAATCCGCTTCACCTCCTACATTGCTCAACCAGCAATACGAAGTTGGACAGTCTACTCGCCAACAAGGCGCTGAATTCTCCGTTCCGCAACACACTTCAACGTCAATTCACATCGGACTTCTGACTCGTCTACAAGACAACGCACGACCTCAGCCTTCGATTCCTGTCGCAGCTGCTGCAGATGCCAACATCGAAGCTACATACGATGGAGTATCCAGGAGACCCGAAGACGGAGTTACACCAAGGGGAACCAGAGTCGATGAGCTTTTGCAATCTCTTCTCGATCGACTTGACCGTCAAGATGCACGAATGACCGAAAGACTAGACGCAGTCATTGCTGCCCAGGATATCTCCCAGAACCAAATCGAGCAACTCCAATCATACGGAGGAAGTATCGCAAGACGACAAAGCGACGAGGAGACGATGCGGCCACAACGAACACCTCAAGAAGAGCGTGCAACTCGACGAGCAAGGCCAGCTTCAATGATCATTGGATCTGCCGAGGAGCGCGATCACGAAAATCGAGGCCGAAGGTTGTACAACGACAAGCGCCCACTCCGGAGTGAAGAGGAGGGTTCCGGCATACGATCCCGAGAGTTCGAAAAGCTAAAGACGACAATGAAGGATATATCGTCAAAGATGCATCTTGTCACCAGCTCAGCACCTGACATAGAGAAGGTGTTAGAAGAAACGCAACGCTCTCCGTTTACTCCGCGGATCTCCAGAGTTCGTATTCGGCATATCAGCAAGCTCAAGCTAGAGAACTACGAAGGACTCTGTGATCCACGACCGTTCCTGACATTTGTTAGCATTGCGATTGGACGCGCCCATTTTCTAGAAGAAGAGTTAGATGCCGGAAGTTTCCAACTCTTTGTGGAACATCTAAGCGGAGCCGCGCTCACTTGATTTTCCCGCTTGGAGGCTAATTCAATCAACAGTTATCGAGAACTCACAACCAGCTTTCTTAAGAACTACGGAGTGTTCATGCAAAAAGGAGCTTCCAATGCTGATCTGTGGACGATGACGCAAACCCAGAAGGAATCCCTTCGAGCGTTTATCGGACGCTTCAAAGGAGTTGTCACCAGTGTTGCCATACCTGACGATGCCGCGATCGCCGCCCTCCGAAATGCCCTCTGGCATGAATCGAGATTCAGAGAGGATCTCGTATTAAACCAACCACTAACCTTATCGGATGCGCTGCACCGTGCTAATCGGTTCATCGAGATGGAGGAGGAGAAAGCGGCCATGGCAAAGCGTCAAGCATTGGCGAAGGCTCCGCTTCCGAAGACAACTTTGAGCCTAGCCAACATTACGACACCGATTACCTTCGAGATGACAAGGGAAAGAGGGCAGCAACGTACTATGTTAGCGACTCGTCAAACAAGTCCGGAAAGCAATGGAACAAGTGGGAACGAGGAACTGATCCTAAGATTGTGCAAACGTACTGCGAATTCCACAAAGGCTTCGGACATTCAACAGACGAGTGCCGACAATTGCAAAGTTTGCTAATGGCAAGGTTCAAAAAGGAAGATCTTGATATCGAGACCAATAGGCGACGAACGCCTCCAAGAGACGAGGATCGCCGGAATAATTACTATAATCGGGATAGACGAGATGACAGGCGCCAACCCGATGAGCTTTGTCGCAGAGCAGAACGTTCTCGCAGCAGAGACCGTCTAGAACATCCTAGGCGAGCTAACGACGAGCCAAGAAGGTGGATGACGAGCCAGTCCCACGACGACGAATCTGATCGTGGGTGGGCTAACATCATGTCGGGAATATGTCCGATCTTTTGCCAAAAAAAAAAAAAAAAAAAAAAAAAAAAAAAAAAAATCGTTGCGCCACAACTCAAGTCGCGACACGACCAACGTCGCAGTACGACTTATGTCGCGGTGCTCACTTTCGTCGCAAAAAAAAAAAAAAAAAAAAAAATCTCCGCGACACAACGCAAGTCGCGGCACAACTAAGTCGCGACACGACCAACGTCGCGGTATGACTCACGTCGCGAAACGACCAAGTCGTGGCGCTTACTTTCGTCGCAAAAAAAAAAAAAAAAAAAAAAAAAAAAAAAAAAAAAAATCTCCGCGACACAACGCAAGTCGCGACACGACCAACGTCGCGGCACAACTAAGTCGCGACACGACCAACGTCGCGGTACGACTGACGTCGCGAAACGACCAATTCGCGGCGCTACTTTCGCCGCCAAAAAAAAAAGAAAAAAAAAGAAAATAAAAAACGAACTACGCATGGCTTGATCCCTTCCAAAGGATACGTAGGCAGCCTTTCACAAGGCACATCTATGACAAAAAAAACCACTCCACATCTCCACAATAATATATCGTCGTCAAACGACCGCGTTCAACTCAACGCTTCCCAACATACGATGCGCTATACCTTCAAGATAGTAAACGTTTTCTCAAACGATATTATCAGCACGTCAGTGTGCAAACATGTCGTTACCTCCGAGTTTAACCTTCGGGTTTAAAACTACGCGAGAAACACTTGTCGTCCTCACATCGTTTCCCTGGCCAGGAACACGATTTTTAAACGCGTTCCCACATGGACGCAGTGGTGAAATAATCCACATCTTTACTTAAGTAACCTAAAAGCTTACACTTAAAGATTTGAAAGCCGACCCCGATTCGCACCTATTAAGCTAACAGGCGACCGAACGGTGTAAGCCGAGTCCGCTCGCACGTTTATGTCGACCTAAAGGCACCCACAGGGTAAGCCGGACTCCAGCGCCGCACCTATCAAAGTACGACGAACCCCGGCTTTCGTACTTCATGTAAGCCTTGTCTCTCGGAAAAAACGTATATAGGATAACTCAAGGGACGCCTTGCTCCATAATATGTTCCGAGAAAAGCTTAAACGCCAAGGAAACCTCGCCAACGGTAAGCCGAGGATAACCTTGCATAAAGAACCAAGCTCTGCGAGTTCCCGTTTCTAAAAACACGCGAACAAACTCGTCTTTTAGCTCCGTAAGCTAATCATCATCGTGAATTTTCAGAAAAGATAAGCCGAGCTGCAGATCGCACTAACTCTGAAAGTACAGAGTATAAGCCGAGTCTAACCTCGCAACTCTATCGAAGATCATCGTATATGTCGAGTCTAACCTCGAAACTCGAATGACGATCAACGTATAAGCCGAGTTCAGACTCGCAACTCTAGCGAAAATGATCATTTAAGTCGAGTACGACCTCGCAAATCAAACAAACTGTCCAAAGCTGAAACGGGCAGGATCTGGTCACTAGGCAGTGAGAGTCTAAGCATCAGCCTTCCGATCCGCGAAGGCAAAGTCCACGACGGCCAAACCCGTGAAGATAAAGTCCGCCACGGCCCAATCCGTGAAAGCAAGGTCCGCGACGGCAAAATCCGCGACTCACTTGGTCCGCGACGGCAAAATCCGCGATTCACTTAGTCTTGGCATCAATGACGAGATCGGTGAAGGCAAAATCGGTGAAGGCAAAACGAGATCGGTGAAGGCAAAAACGAAATTGGTTGCCGCGACAAGAGAAAATCGGTCGAGCAACGGTGACTCTCGTGGCGACAAAGGCGATATGGCGGCGTCGAAGGCGAGCTCGCGGCAAGGAGAGAACTCGCGGCGAAGATAGATCTCACGGCGGATCGAGCAAACTCACGGCACACGAACTCACGGCAATCTCCCATCGCTCGAACTCACGACAGCCGAACTCGCTACAATGGCGGCTCGCGGCGAGGCGAACTAGCGGCAAGGAGATTTGCGGTGGATTGAGCTGGCGGCAATGCCAACTCGCGGCAACGGTGAGACAGCAAGAAACCACGGAGGTGGCCAAAGGTCGCTCGCGATAAATAGACGATGGTCGCGGCAAGGAGAAGACTTCGCGGTGGCGGCAAATAAACGAGGTGGCGGCAGAAGCAGCTCGCGGCAGAAGCAGCTCGTGGCAGAAGTAGCTCGCGGCGAGAGGACGAGCTCGCGGCAAGATCTCAAGCTCGCGGCAAGAAGAGACGAGCTGGCGGCAAATAAACGAGCTGGCGGCAGAAGCAGCTCGCGACCAGACCTCAACTCGCGGCAATCTCCAAAACTCACGGCAATCTCCAAAACTCGCGGCAGCCTCAACTCGCGGCAACACCAACTCGCGGCTACCTCGATTCACGGCAAACTCGACTCGTGGCAGCTCCAACAAGTGGCAACGGGTGAGCAACAGCTAGCAACCAAAGGGGAAAAGCTCATGGCGGCCGAGATCTTCTTTCGCGATAACGAAAGCTGGCGGCAACGACGGACCAAGCTCGAGTTCGCGGCACACGGGCTCAAGCTGACAGGAGAATCGAGCTCGCAGCAAGGTTCAATTGGTGGCAAACGGAGCTCACGGTAAAGGATCTCAAGCTCGGAGCGAAGGTCACGGCAAAAGAGATCTCGAGCTCGCGGCTACGAATTCACGGCAATGACAAGGCTCAGATTGACGGCGAGAATAGATGAAGCTCACGGCAAAGAGAGAGCTCACGGCAGAGAGAGAAGCTCGCGAATCTGAAGCTCGCGACAACTCTCGGCCAAGCTCGCGGCACGATCCTGAGCAAAATCTGAAGCTCGCGGCACAGAGAGAGAGGTTCGAGCTGAAGCTCACGGCGAAAGGATAGAGCTCGCGGCAACTCGACCTCGCGGCGTCTCCATCTCGCGGCAATCTCTAGCTCGCGGCAAGCCTCAGCTCGCGGCAACCTCTAGCTAGCGGCAAGAAGAAGCAGCTGGCGGCGAAAAGGGCTGAAGCTCGCGGCGTAAAGAGAAGCTCGCGGCAGAGAGAGAGGTCACGGCAAGATCGAGCTGGCGGCAGCTCTAGCTCGCGGCGATGAGATCTAGCTCGCGGCGTAGAGAGAATCTCACGGCGAAGGAGATCTAGCTCGCGGCAAAGAAGACGAGCTTGCGGCAGCGAAAACCTGATCTCACGGCAAGTACCTACTCGCGGCAGCTTCGATTCGCGATTGGCGAGTTCACGACAGCCACAACTCCAACTCGCGAAGAAGCTTGGAGCTCGCGGCAAAGGGAGCAGCTCACGGCGGAAAGAAAGGCTCGCGACAATCGTTTAACAGATCCGAATTCGAGGAAAAAGGGGATCTCACGATCTCAAACTCGCGGCGAACCAACTCAAGGCAAAAACGATCTCGTGACAAACCAAACTCGGCGTTGACTCGGTGACTCGGCGTTGACTTGGTGACTCGGCTGCTGACTCGGTGACTCGGTGACTCGGAGGCTGACTCAGTGAACTCGGCGACTGACTCAGTAAACTCGGCGGTTGCTCTCGGTTTGGAAAAATCAATTCTGACAAACAACCCGTGAAGCAACTAGCATGACAAATTTAAAATTGCGAGCAAAGAGAGAATTTTTTACCTTAGAGAAAAGATGGAGGAGGAGAAAGAAACAAAAATATGAAAAATGCCAGCTATTCATACTAAGGAGAAGGAACCAGGGTTTTGGAAAAGATTTATGCACTATTCCTTCTGTATTAGCACTATTCATTCTGTAAGAAATCATTTCTTCTGTACGAGCTCCGCGCTCTCCGATAAGCGTGCCCACGGCACCAGTTCATACAAGAGCTCCGTGCTCTCCGATAAGCATGCCCACGGCATCAATTCTTTTGTACGAGCTCCGCGCTCTCCGATAAACGTGCCCACGGCACCAGTTCATACAGGAGCTTCGCGCTCTCCGATAAGCATGCCCACGGCATCAATTCTTCTGTACGAGCTCTGGCTCCCCGAAAAGTGTGCCCTCGGCACCAAGCTACTGTACGAGCTCCGCGCTCCTGGAAAAACGTGTCCACATGCACCGTTTCTTCCATAAAGACCTCCATGTTCTCCAAAATACGTCTCACCCCCTAAACATCGCAATGCTACGCTTTCTTTATATCAGGAACAAACACGCGTCCAATTCATGGACCAAGCTCGACAAACTCGAGCAAGCTCGCATTTGCCGAACTAAGGGGGGGACTATTGTAGGATATTGGCTTGGGCCAAGCCCGTTACTATTTGGGCCTGACGGCGGCCCATTACTATTTGAGTCCGAACAGCGGCCCGAGACACTGACACGATTTTGTACTCACAAAAGCATCCTGTTAGGCTTGAGACGGGGAATTACAGAAAGCCCACGAAAAACCCGCACCTCAAAGATTTCTCTATAAATAGAGGAAGAACCTATTGAGAAGGGGTTGGAAAATTTTCCACAGAATTTACAGAGAAAATCCTCTCAACAGAACGTATAATATTCGAATTGTATGCAAGTCGGAAATTGTCTTCTACTTCGTACTTTCGTATTTGTCTGATACTTCTGTAATCACCGATATCATAATCGTTAATAAAAGCGTTCGCTCCGTGCGATTCCCAAAAGTATTCGTATTAATTATTGTTGCAACTTTGGTACGAACATACCCCACCACCACACATGGCTTAGAGTAAACAAGTTTCATGAAGAAATCTCATCTTGCTTACCTAAGAGACTCGTCAATCGAGTATTGATTTCCTTCTCAATATCTAAAAATCGAAAATAAACTATTTCGTATAATGTAATTTCTGCCTTCCTTTTGTAATTTTCTTAAGGCCAAAAGTCTTATGTAGAACATAATTATTTTAAAAACATATTTTACCGTAAACAATAAAAATAAAAATCTAATGACGTATATAATGTAACAAAGTTTTTTGATAGAATAAAATCTTACATTCAATAAAAAGAATAAACCATAAGCTAGATGCCGCAAATCTTGTGGGTGACAAGTGACAAATGACAAGTGACTACTATTATAACTCTAGCCCACATGGATTCGAATCACACTAAAAAACAGGACATTAGTAAGGCCATTTAGTGATTGGGTCAAAGGGATACTTCTATTGCGGATCCTTTAGCTGAAAGACACTCAAGTTCATTTTAATTTTGATAAAGGAGTGTTTCACTAGTGTTTCCTCGTATGACAAAATCTCTGAGGTTTGTTTCCAGCAAAAAATTGCTATTATTGCTTGTACAAAAGTATATTCGGGAACTAAGTGCAGGCAACTCACTTGGTCGAGAAGTTGCCTTTCAAAGAAAGTTTCACTCATTCCTATTCATATTCCGTTACATTTTGATAGTAAAGCAACCATACATTGGTCTGTTAATATGATTCTCCATGAACTCACTAAATATATTGAGATTGATTGCCATTTTACACATGATCAGTTGACGGATATTTTCACCATCCAAAACGTTTGGCCGCAAAGACATTAATAAGTTTATTTGCAAGTTAGTGTTTGTGACCTTTATGATCCAATTTGAAGAGGGATATTGTGGATATTTTCCATATATTTGTATACATTTTATGTACAAATTGAGAATTTTACATTTAAATCATGTTTGATACGATGAATCTCAAAAAACCTTCATAAAAGCTTAGGTTTCTTGATAGATTATCATCATCCATCCTAAGAGGATCCAGTCAAACTTCCGAGACTACTACACGGAACCTTTGTCATCCAAGAGGCGTAAGGGACTCGACAGATCAATTTCAATTAGAAAAACTTATGCGACAGCGTAGTAATGGTCGGAGATGAAGAATGGAGAAGGAGGAAGACCAAAGATGAAGAGGAGTAATAGCAATGAGTAGGCAGAATTCTGACGAAGGATGGAGAGAACATAATGTAGAGGTTTTTATTTGACCATGATGAGTAGTTGGAGAACATGCAGCGGTTGTGGTGGTGGTGGGAGAAGATAGAAATTTCGTGAGGAAGGTTCGTGACGAAGAAGAAAAACAATGAAAGTTTTGTAAGACCACGATTTTCTACGATGTGACAAAACTGAATAATTGTAATAGATGATGATAAAACTAAAATTAAGATACAACAATCGATACCAATATTTGATCAACAACGAACCGTTCAGAGGTAGAAGCACTAGTCTGGGCGATGAGATGTATGATTGGTCAAGATAGGTGAGAAGTAGTTTTCTTGAAAGATTGCTCCGATCTGGTGAAGATGGCAACCTTTCTGGATGATTGGCCGGCGTTCTCCACTTATCTCGAGGCGATCAAAAGCGACAAGGATGAGTTTGATTATTTTTCTTTGATTTTGATTCGTCGTAAAGAAAATGGGAAAGAGGATAATTTGGCACGACAAGTTCGTGTTGAACCGCATCAAACCATTTATGTAAACAATATCCCCCACCATTGGGTTCTTTGAGATCATTATAGCAGTTGACAAAAAAAAACCGTTTGTGCAAAGGCGAGACACTCTTTCCTTAATTATTTAATTGTCCATAGTGTGACGGTTTGACGCAATCAGAATCCTAAGATACAACCGCACCATCTTCTGATTTGCATCATCCAAAATCAGAAGGCTAACGAATGCTAGTTATATGTGTACTCTCAAGACTCAGAGAAAACAGAGAGATGAGACATGAAGGAGATTTTCTTGTTATCTATGAGAATGAGATTGTCTATGTGTGTATAGGAAGAAACTCTTTCATCTATTTTTTATTTGCAAATGCAAAACCGTTCCATTAAAAATGAGCATTCATGGAAACATGAATATAATGTCAGATTTATGGCCATTAATTTGCCGGTTATAATGTTGAAAGGAAGAGATATTAGATAAAAAAATATTGTTTGTTTGTTTTGTTGACTAAATGAAACACAAATTTCAAAACAAATATGAGATAAAAAAATATAAAGTATTAAGCCTCCAGCCCATTTACCCAAATTGAAACGCAAACATATCCCTATTTACTATGAATATACTTTCTCTGATTTACGACATACTTTGATCTCAAGTCTTTGAGGCTAGACACAAACATCCTTCCTTATATACTAGAGGACTTTTCTACATGTTTCCAATATGAGATTTTTTTCCATTTATCCAATTTGTGCTATTCAAGCAACCAACATTGAACATTCATTTCTCATTCAAATGAATTTCAATTTGTTCAGTTATCTGAAAAAGTAGTTCGATGCAACTTGTCAAAATAAGTTTCAACAAGTTTTTTCATCTTTTTGAAAACGAAAAATAAATTTTATATTTGCATTATTTTACTTTTTTCTATCAATATAAATTAAAGAAAAATATTGTAGTTAATTTATTGTTAATGGTGTTAAACATAATCAATCTTAACTCGTGCATAAATTTAGTGACTTGAAAGTTTGTATAAGAAAAGTAATTTAGTTGGATATTTAAACTAAAAACGAAAAGTTGAAGATTTAAATAGAAAAATGTAAAAGGTTGGAAGTTTTAAATAGGATTTTAAACTAGTGTTTCTTACTGGACATATTAATACCCCGAACGAAGAGCGACATATTTCGTTATAGAATACGTTTGAAATATTATGTATGTGAAAAATTATATATCTAAATCATATATTTCTTGTATTGATTAGAACCCGAAGATGGTCATGAATTCTTAGATACCTAGTTGTGTAAAATCATATATCAATTTATTATAATATGAAAGCAACAAGGTATGAAACATCTAATCTATGTACGTAAGCAAATCTTCTATATATTAAAAGACAGTTGTTGATAATTATGTGTCAAAAATTACAATTATTCTCAACTTTTTTATTTTTCTATTTATTTAATTCTATTATTGTTTTTACCAAACGCTTTAATTCCATTTACTACTTATTATTATTATTATTTGATGTATGTGATTTTTCACTTCAAAGTTTTATTTTAAAAACTACATGAAAAATTGCAAAAAACCAACTAATCGTATGTAATATTAGTGAATAGCTACACGAATGAATTCATAAAAGTAATCTAGCTAAGACAAAAATAAGAGTTTGGTTTTGGGTTTTTCTAAGAAAGTAAACGATAAACTAAGTAAGTAAAAGACGATGTAGATTAAAAGCATTGGGCATTGGGGATATCTCCAAGGATCATGGTTCTAAATAAGAAAAGTAATGAAATTAATGTTTTCGATTTTAATGGATTCTAGAACACGGAACAATAAGGAATAAAAGACCTACAATTTGCAGAATATAATATCTAAGGTTAGGCTACTCCGTTATTCAACAGTCGCAGGCAACGATACAGCTAGACAAGCATTACCAACAAGTCTGATCGGTTCACAAAGCCCTATAACTCAACTCGCACATGTTATGTCGTAATTGCTCTCTTAGACTAGTTTAGAGAAATAAAACAACACTTTTAATGAGAACACTCCCTTATATCAGTTACTTGGTGATCAATCACGCAACATGCATTGAGTATAAGTAATAAAAAATAATCCTAACGATGAATGAAAATCAAATCTAATAACCTAAAATAATCGAACCATGAATCCCCTTGAACCAAACAAAGAAAAATACTCGATCAAAGAAACTTCTCTCAAAGTTATAGAAAAAACTATCTCCCCAAAGACGATTAAAATATGAAAAACGATAAAGCAATGAAAAACAAATGATGAATCTTCAAGGAATGACTCTTCTGGAGTTCCAGCGATCTTCTCTGTTCTATGGAGGCGTAAGGTAGTGAGAGGCAGTCAGGGTCGTGAGGTCGTGAGGCTTACGAGGTAGTATTTATAGGCTTAAGATTTTAGAAGTCGGTTTAGGGTTAACTTATCGAAAGTCAGCGTTTTGTTAAAAACAGGGACGAGTTTCTTTTCCCGCGGTCACAGAGGCTGTGACCGTGGCTTGTATTGTTGGTCTATGAGGTCACGTGGTCTTTGATAGTGGGCAATATGTTTTTGACTGTGGCTTCAACATGTCTCCCTTCTTTCGGGCATATCTTCCGAATGGCTCGATCATTTGATCTGATTCTTGTTGGAGGTGAAGGGTGATTCTTCAGGCTTTTCAAAGATTCTAAGATTGTCCAATCGGGTGCACGTGAAGACCTTCATCTGATGCCATACTTTGGAGACTACAAAAGTATCCTGAAACATGTTTTGCTCGTCTTTTGATTCTTATTTCTCAAAAACCTATAAAAACTACTCGAAGTACAAATACTTAGAAAATGCCTTGAAGATGCTAAAATCACTTGAAATCCTTATTAAAACATATTAAAAACATAGCTAAAATGGACGAGAATACGATATTATCATTATTCAAAAACTAATTGCCAAAAATACATAAACATTAACAAAATTTACCAAAATATAATATTTTGAATTTTGAAATAAGAAACTTTCTACATAAATATAATTTATATTAAATGCATTGTGTGTTTTTTCAATCAGAAAATTAAATAATATTAGCATATATTAAATGTATTTCAACATCAAACAATTATTTCATATATTATATAATTTTAAATTGAAACCACAAATATATATGTCTAAACTTATGAAGGATGTAAATGCTACTTTAGTTATATAATATAAATCATTAAAATATTTGAAATTTAATTTGTAAATTTAATTATAGACTAAAAAGTTGTGTTGTTGCATGATATTTATATAGTATTATTTTAGTTTAAAATATTTTAATGTACTTATAAAATTTGGTTTTGACATTTCGGCATTAAATGATAAAAACTTTGAGTTTGTTTTAAATCATTCTACTTTTCAAAAAAACTTTAATCGTTTTAATTTTTATAACAAACACTAACTGTAATTCTTAAATTTTGCAACTAAAATAAATTATCTTTGGAAAAAAATTAACATAACATATATATACTTTTAGGTAAACACTTATATTTATATATATATATATATGCATGTATCTACTAATATATATATATATATATATATATATACATAACTTATATATAAGTATATTTATAGAGAATTATATGTACTATATACATATGTGTGTGAGTGTGTGTATGTGTGTGTGTAAATAGATTTATATAATTTTTATATTATTAAGTCATTGACTCATAGTGAGACCAATTCCACCCGGAAACGTGGAAGATAATCCGCTTTAATGTCCGACGTGTGTTTAAAATATATTATAAAACTAAACACAATAATTAAGTTTGATTTCTCATTTATATTTAAAACATATTATAAAACCAAACACAATCACTATGTACTTTTAAAACATAATATAATTCTAAATAAGCTAGTAAAATACTAAAATGTATATATTTGATTATAAATCAGATAATTCAAAAAATTAAGAGCATAAGATTTACATGTCTATGGTACGGATTCTTATCTAATTGTTAATTAAAATCACAGATTATAATATTTAATATTAGAAAAAAAAAATTTTATTACCATCACAAGGTAAAACAAGCATGCACACAATATATAGTGAATATTGAATAGAACTTTTCCCGAGTTAGTTGGGCAGGAAGTGAGAGTGGAGCATGTACAAAGAATGGTCGGGTGGGTTAAATCGCAAGCTGATTGGGTTAGATTGAATACGGATGGTGCGGCTAGAGGTAATCCGGGCCTCGCTACGGCTGGGGGTGTTTTGAGGAACAGCAATGGGGAATGGTGCAGGGGTTTTGCACTGAATATTGGCCGATGTGCAGCGCCGCTAGCGGGACTCTGGGGAGTGTACTACGGCTTATACCTTGCGTGGGAGACTCGTAGTACGAGAGTGGAGTTGGAAGTTGATTCAGAGCTGGTGGTGGGGTTTCTCAAGGATGGTATTGGAGACTCTCATGCACTATCTTTCCTGGTACGCTTGTGCCATGGCTTTCTCAAAAGGGACTGGATAGTCCGTATTTCACATATTTATAGAGAAGCTAACCATCTTGCTGATGAGTTAGCCAATTATGCATTTTCTTTACCCTTAGGGATACATACGTTTGATGTTGTACCGGATTTTTGTGCTTTTACTCTTCGTGCCGATGCTTTGGGAACCTTGTACCCAAGGCAAGTTATATTGTAATTGTTTTCGTTTTAATATAAATACCGGGAAACTTTATTTCTCGGGGGCCGATCAAAAAATAATATATAGTAACTCGTTTTATGATATTTTATTTCACGAGTTTTTATTTCAAAGCAAATAGAAGTATAGAACTAATATCGGAGGTCTGATCCCAAAAGAGAAGACTTGTCACTAAAAAAACGAGCAATAACATTCTTTTCAAGAATCGCTAAGGCTTCAGAAGAGTTGATGCAAATAGGTGTTTTGTACTGAGATACAGAAGCACCTTGGGCGATGAAAAACTCCATGAGAGAATCAAACGTTCCTTGCGCCACCACCCTTATCTCTAGAGCTCCAAGAGATCCATTATTTTCCCTAAGCGCTCGATAAAGTGGATAAAATGATTCCTCCATTACACAACAACAATCCACCAACACTTTGGTATCAAGTTTAACAGTGTCATTAATGTCTGTGGCTTTAAGTTCCCAATAAAAAACGTAGTAACCTGGTTGAGTGGAGATATCAGCATAGCAAGTAAATCCCATCAATATAAGACCTGAAGATTTAAGTACGAGTTTCGCATGATTCAAGGCCTTTAAAATGTCTTCTTCGGTTGTTATTTCCGCGTTGACGCTTAGAACCACACTTTTCCTGCGTACGAATCTAAACTGAGGTGCATTATTGTGGAAGCCGGTCACTTGTAGAATATCTCCCATTCTATATCTGTGTAAGCCTAATAACAACACAAATGGAAATGAAATGACTATTTAGAGTTGATAATAATATATATATATATATATATATATATATATATTTATATATATAAAATTTAGTTTTCAAAATTTAGGTGTCATGTCTATCGATAAGATGTTGACACGTGTAAAAAACTTCAACAAATTAGATAGATATTATAAAAAAATCCAAATTCAAAAAGATATACTTAGAATTAAAAGAAAAGGTAAATAAATATCTATTTCATTCCTAAATTCAATTAAATAAATTTTGCAATCAATTACTAATCTTAAAAGATAAGAAAAATAATTATAAAAAAAAAGAAAAGGAAATCAAATTTTTTTTTTGTTGATTCAAAGAAATGAAAATCATTAGAATTAAAAAGTAAAGCTTATTCGAAGAAAAATAAGAAAATTAGTTCGTCAAAGTTTCACGCATCGCTCAACTACTGATTTTAAAATGATAAGAAAAATAATAAAAGTAAAAAAAAAGGGAAAAAAAAGTAATTTACATTTATGTCAATCCAAAGAAGAAAAAGGAAAGTAAAATATGATTAAACATTTTCAATACATTTTACTGTTTAAAAATTAGTTTCTTTAGGTGAACACTATATGAGGAGAAAACTGTAGTTATTACGATGGAATTAAAAGCATGATGATTTTAATCATGAAAGATACAAAAACAAAAAGTATTAATTGATAAAATGGTTTTTCTAATTGAATGTATAACACGATTATGTGGACACCCTTAGAGGAGAGATAATTCTTCCATTATATATATACTCTCTCCGTTTCAGTTCAGTTCTGATTTTCAATGCAGATTTTTGGTAAAAATTCCAATTTTATCTCAACTATTTTAATATTTTAACCAATAAAAAAATTAGAGAATATATTTAAAAGGTAAAATAGAAAATTTAATTGTTTCCCTAATTTGTATAAAATAAAACCTTAAACGACAAGTAATTTGAAACGGAGGGTAGTTAATTCGTTAAAATAATGAAAAAAAGAAAGGAAAAAGGAAACTAATTTATTTTTATGTCGATTAGGAAAAGAAAAAGGAAATTTAAATATGATTAAAAATGAATCTTATTCAAATAAAAGAAATACGAAAAATAATTAATCTAAGTTTCACATGTCAGTAAATCGATCAGATTTGACATCTGTGAATCTAAATATTTGAAAACATGTGACAAAAATTAGTTGAAAACCAAATAAAAAGTTTCATCATGATTTGAACGCATTTAAAATTAATTTGACATAAAGTAAAATTGTTACTTATGAGATTACGTGATATGTGGAAAAATAATAGTTTTCTAATTTTTTGTCAATTTTTTATTTCTTTATCTTTACTAATTATGGTTTATAATTTTTTATAATTTTTAATACTAATTAAGATATATATTTTATATAATTAGATACTATTTTTGATATGAAAATTTTAGCTCTTATCCATTGAGATGGTGTACAAAGAACTAAAAATTCAGTTTTATTATAATATAATAGATAGTTAAATTGTATTGCAAGATAAAGTGTACGAAGTTCAAATCCAGTTTTTAAAAAAGATTATCAAATAAAATTATGTGTGTTATCACGTAAAATTAAAATAGTATCGACAACATTTAACATCAATTTTTTACACGTATGTATGCGGATCCTAATCTAATATATATATAACTCACCGAAATAATTTGTGATCAAGGGCTCATAGTAGCTCCCAAATTTGACATCCACAAGATCAACAATTTCACCATTGTTTCCTTCATCAGCAAGTAGGAACTCAAAGTAGGACATGGTGGGAATACAAGTGTAGGATACATCCTGTGGTGAGCATAATGGATTCACGTTTACCCCAAAGATTGTCTCAGAAGAGGAGTAACTCGGCGAGATCAGAGGCAGTTTGTTGGAGTAGAACTCTAATATTGGAATGTATTGAGCGTTTTGTCCTGTAACAACTGTTTGAATGAATTTTGTTCTAGGCCAAAGACGTGTAATAATACCTTTCCAAGATTTTTTGTTGCATTCTTCTTCAATCAGTTCTGCCAATTCGAAATTAGGTCCTCCAAGGATGATAGAAACAGAATCCCTGCACCTAAGGTCAGAGATCCACTCGCTAACATGGCCAGATCGGATATTACTACACAGTTCTTTCCAGTAATTTTCAAGAAAAGTGATTGCACCAGCCAAAGAAGAAGCAAAGGAAGCAGCAACACTCACAACTTCATCTCTTTGAACAAGACCACAAAGAAGATGGCAGTACATAGCCTGCTTGGTTTCTAGACAGAACGTCACTTCGTCAGGGCTTGTAAAACCATTTGATGGCCGATTCTTGAAATAATCACTCATTAAAAAGCTTGTAATCGCATTAGAAACTGGCAAACCAGAGGGGGTTGTAGATTGCGCTCTAACGAAAAGAAACATCATGGCCTTTCCTTGTTGCACATCCTTGATATGCCTACAACCCAAAATTAAAGAGATGGATATCTTTTTTTGAATTTACAAATTCACTAAACTGAAGACAAATCTGAAGAATTACTTGAATATAATCTGTGAGCGTAGAGTCGAGATAAATGTCGTGTCCTCAAAGAACTTGCTGTTTACAGGGAAGATCTTTTGTTTCCCACCAGAAGTGCCGGAGCTATACACACCAATAATAAAACAAGCATATCACATTTGAGTTTAAATGTTTAGTATAACTAGAATTTCAAAATGTATACCTCATGATAAATCCAGTAATGGGTTTCCCCGAAATGACATCTGAAGGCTCTCCTCCATTCGCGACACGCACAATATAAGGCTTAACATCATCGTAGCTTACCACTGGTACGTTCTTCTTGAACAACTCTTTATCAGAGCTTCCATGGAGAAAGCGGTGGAGATACTCTGTGTTGGCGTTAAGTGAGAGTATCTCCCTCAATACATCGTCTTGTATTTGTTTTGCATTCGACGTTAACTCCTCTAGATCCTTGAGACTCATATTTGATTTTTATCTCTAGTTCGCCTCAAAGTCTGATGGTTATTTATGTACAAAAGATGAGAAAGGTCACTAATTCGTACCGAACCATAAAGTAATTTTGAATGCACAACAAAAGAACTTAATTAAGTTGTAATTTTTTATATAAAAAAATCTCAAGCGGGCGAAAAATGATTAACCAAGTAGGTCTTGATCAGGGATTAGTACTCTTTAAACGTGAAATTATTTAACTATTATCGACTAGTCGAAATAATATTATGTCTTAGGTGTATAAGAAAATTCGGTGAATACTCACACTAGGGATAGTTATCAAAAAAAATATGATTTACTTTTTTTCTTTTTGCTAAAAGTTTTCTTTAAATAGTAATATTTTTTTTTACAAATATAAAAACAACAGTTACGAGTAATAGTTTTACCCAAAATACAACCATAAGTGCACAGTCCAATTACGGTACTATTATGAGATCGAATCCACATGGAGCAATTGAGTACACTATGAATTCTGATGGTTCTGATGGTAACGGTGCCAAAAACTTGTTACGAGTAAAGTTTTACCAAAGATACAACCGCAAGTGCACAGTATAATCGCAATAGTATTTTGGGATCGAATCCACATGGATCAAGTGAGTACACTAAGAATTATGACGGTACAAAGATATGATACAAACAAAAAATTTGTCCGAAACTCAGAGATTAACAAAAAACTAAATAAATAAACATATGTAAATTACTACGTAAAACATATAGGACAAAAGGTAAACCTGTAAAAAATAATGACTTATGGTATTTTTTGCAGAAAAAAAACTATATATTTGAAAAGTGATAAATTCCTACTACTAACAAAGTCCGCAATGACGGTTCGTTAACCCAATGTCATGCACACTTAAAGTTTTTTGAAAGTTTGTTTAAGAACATTCTTTGAGTTGAATGTTTAAAAAAGATCGGAAGTTTAAGTTGGAAAAAAATTCAAAGTTAAATGGTAATTTTTTGACATCTTTTGTGTTAAATGTTAGATCGTTGGACTTGGACACTATGGCATTGAATGACTGGGCTGATTGACATAAAAACAGTCCAAATGCCCCACTCATATATTGCAAATAATTGTGGGTTTTGCGAATAATTGATGTCCTTTCATATATAATGTTGCAATAATTGTGGGTTTTGCGAATGTACCTTTCATATATAATGTTGCAATAAACGTGGGTTTTGCTGTCAGTTTCTTGTAAATTCATACTTTTCATATATAACTAGATTGTTAACCTGTGCTGCGTCTAGGTGCAATATTTTTTAAATTGTAGTTTGCTATTGTATAAAATAATTAAATTATAATTATTTTGTGTTGTTAAAGTATAGTGCATGTGAATTATTAGTAGAGTGATTGAATTAATTAATGTATGTAAATTGATAACATAAGCTGGCGTCCAGGAGCAAATTTTTAACAGTATTTTTATTTTTTTATTTTATTGTAAAATTTTATTAGTGTTAGCATATGTATATGTTAATCTAGTATAAAATTATTTTAGTGTTGTTCGTTGTTATCATTCCTGTCTCGTATTAGGCATTGCGGGATAGAACTTAGGCGGGTTTAACCATTGGTTTTAACCTGCGAAGTTCATGAAATACATAATTTTTTAACCCGTGCTAACATATAGAGATAAAAAAATCTATATTAACATTTTTTAAGTACATTTTGTAGAGTAACCTTTGTTTTAGTAAATATTTACATAGAATACGATCACATTTAAGACAAAAATAATAAACTCATTAAGGTTAAATCTGGAAATTAAAAAGATAATATCAAAACAAATTTATTCTCAAATATTCGGTTTAGTAAACTACATTAATCTCAATTTGTTTAAAGAAAATTACATTAAGCTAATTTCCTAAAATATTTCTACCTAATTCAAACATAAATATATGATTCTCCTTTCATTTTTATTTAATTTAATATTTAAATTATTTTATATTATTATATAATACATTTATTTAATAAAATCTGAGATTTTTTTGTATATGATGTGATTTAAAGTTTTTTAAACGGACATATATTACTCAATAAACGAATAAAAAAATATGTGCACAATGTCCCACATCAGCTGAAAAATTGGGCAATGGTTCAGAGTCATACTATAAAAGAGACCAAAATGATTTCAAATACAAATGAGCAGGAAACTTGATTTATCATGCGTCCAAATTTAAAAGTTTTATTTGGTTTATTCCGGTTCTTTATTTCAAAGAATTTAAACTTTTAAAAAGTTTCAAAATATTATAAATATTTAAACTTTATCAAATTTTTAATTATTATAAATATTTATACTTTATATAAAGTTTAAATATTATAAATATTTAATCTTTATTAAAATTTAAATATTTTAAATTTTTAATAAGTTAAACTTTATAAAACATTTAAAATATTTATAATATGAAAACTTTTATGAAGTTTCAAATATTATAAATACTTTAACTTTATAAAAAATTTAGATATTATAAATATTGAAACTTTATAATAAATTTAAAGTAAATATTTAAACATTATAATAAGTTTAAATATTATAAATATTTAAACTTTATAAAATGTTTAAAGTATAATAGTTAAACTTTTAGAAAAATTAAAATATCAAGAGACGGGGTTATATGGCGGGACAGGTTTGGATCGATATCAATACGGGATTATATACCGCAGGTGAAATCCTAGAATTAACAATCAAAATACAATTATACAATCTTAAAGACTAAACTAAAAACAAAAAATATTAACAAAAAAATACAATTTAAAATTTATATTTTTTAGTTACAAAAAATCGATTCGCGGTGTACCGCAGGATAAAATCTAGTATATATGTAAAAAATTAACTTTAGCCGACTAACATGTTGATTCGTATGATTTTGCATTTTTATTTATATGTGCTTGATAATACACTCCATTTTAAGAAATTATATTTTGACTGTCATTGTATTTAAGTTACAAACAAACAATGTCTTTATTTGGAATAGTATGAATGAATTGTGTTTATATCTTAAAGCTTAAATATATAACTTTGATATATAACGTAATGGAAATAAGAAAATAGAAATGAGGCCATTTAAACCATTAACATCCCGAACAACAACATAATATATACTAATTAGAATATTCCAAAAAAAATTAAGAACCCATAAACCTCATAAATCACTCAAACATTCATTTGAAAAACTATCAAAATTTTGAATAATAAAAATTCTCTATGAAATATGTGAATTGGAACTGTCTCTAGTTTTTGCAGGAAGAACCACAGGGGGAATGTATATTTCTTCTTCCCTCTTGCACCAAAATGAATTAAAACCAAATTAATAATCCAATCTCATCTCATATTTATAGTTACATCTCTATATCTCTTCACTTTGGTTTTTAGTTACATGATGACTTGTTCTGAATTGCAACTTTAGTCTTGTTTGATGCCACTTTGTTGTTCGTTGCTTCACCATTTAAAATTTTCTTATTCGGAGGCTATTCTAGAGAACGCATTCCAAAACGGACTATTCTAGACTGGAATCCCATGTTGTTATACATCTTTGGCATTCAAACAAACCAATACAAAGTGATTACTGTTACTAATTTGACTAATTCCAAATTCTATAAACACAATAACAAAATGCTTTTGCACAAGACTCTTGTTTAAGACCTTTCATGATACCATAGCAATCCAAACATCAAATAATCATGAACACCTAAGAACCCACTAATTGTATCACATGCCTATGTAACAATGATTTTATTTACTTTCTCCAGAACACACTAATCATGTTACTTGTGAAACTTCCCAGTCGCAATCTAATTTCACAAATTGAACAATTTAGCCATGAAACTCATATATGCTTATTCATCAGAAGTGAAATTAATTATAAGAATATTACCATCCATAGATAAATATTTCCAGAGAATCCATTACCAACTGTGTGAGTTCCTTTATTGTTTCCAGCAAGAGCCTTTATTGACTCTACTACGAAGCTCCTTACTTCAACATGAGGCTACAATCAAACATATTTTAATCCATAGAAACATAAAAGGTGATTCAAGTCAGAGAAGGAGAGGGAAAAGCCTTAAGCCAAGACCTGTAGAAAATCAAGCCAGACAAAACGGAAGTGAGATGACCACACCCATTTTAATTAAACAATGTCATAATTAATACCCCATAATATTAATTATACACCACGAGTCTTAAAACACAATAATTTAAACACACGCTTTAACTCCACATAAAACATCAATAAGAACTCGCAAATATTAACATAATAAAATGCGACCAACAACACACAATACCGAGTCCTAAATCATCATCCTCCTCCTCATCGCTTTGATTCCACGCTCACAATTTATCTTTACCTGCAACTCACACACAAAGAGATGCGTAAGTATTATCATAAATACTTAGTGAGGCGGTCCTCCCATCTACGAGCTATACACACAAGCAAGTAAGATAACAAGCCGCTCATAACGCAAAGCAAAATAACCACAGCCAACAAAAACACATGGATTGATCGATCCAAGACACATATCGATCGATCCAAGCCACACTGCTCCGGATCGATCGGTCCACACACTTGGATCGATCGATCCAACCTCTGCAGACGAGACCCATAACTTACAGATTTGGATCGATCGGTCCAACCCTGGATCGATCGATCCAACACCTCCAGCAACTCTGATCTCGACTTCCTCCATGGCCGCACACGACCAACGACCACCCAGGGCCTCAACCTTGCTTCCTACAAACGATTAAGCACAAACCCAACTCCAAACACCAAGGAAACAAGCAACACAACTTAAGGATTCAACCCAATCCACCCTAACATCACAAAAATCACACACAACCATCTCAAATGCTTAGATTAACTCATGGTCACGCACTCACCTTAGATCCAAGGAAGATTGGCTCAAGAACAGCTCCACAAGCTTAGGAATCCGATCCTCTGCAACTCCCTTAGCCACACCAAGCTCAACTCTTCCTTAAGGCCACAACCAAGCTCAAGCTTCCTTTCACCCCCAAGGAACAAGCTCTCCTCTTCTTCCTCACTCTCTTTCACTCTCTCACAGCACCAGAATAGCCAAAACCCCAAAAGACCGAAGGAGGAAGAAGAACACGTGATGCAAGTGGAAGAAAATCTACTTATCACAAGCTGCCGACAGTGTTGGATCGATCGATCCAACCCCCGGATCGATCGGTCCACACCTCCTCAGCACCGGATCGATCGATCTAGCTCCAGATCGATCGGTCCACGACCTCAAGCCAACACGACGGCTGAGCTCTGGATCGATCGGTCCAACCATTGGATCGATCGATCCTCTCTCTTTTCTAGTCAATCGCTGACTTTTCGACCCTTGATCAAACCGCTCTCTAGTCCCGAGGAAACTCCAACGCAAAACACTCAAGATTAACTTCAAAGAGAGAGATCACAAACCGCCAACCTAATCGTATCAAAACACCTTGATACGATCCTTCTGTAACTTTTCCGAGAAAATCCCTTTTTCCAGAACACGGGCGTTAAAATTCTCCCCCACTAACACAGATTCGTCCTCGAATCTAGTGGTTCAGTTCATCTGCAATGAACTCAACTCACAGTCTTCACAACGATTCTCTTAAACCTTGACCAGCCCGGCCAACACAACTCAAACACGAGATTGAACACTATAAACCTCCGAGGTCTACAATCAGTCACTATGCTTATATCCACGTCCTAGACATTCATTGCTCTCAATACAACTCGTACTCGTACCACTCCACCCTCAGGACTAAAGTCCCTCGAGCTATCGGCACAAAACCTGTACCACTCACACTCTTAGACACAAGGTCTTCGAGTTATCGGTACCAACTCATATCACTCACACTCTCAGGTCACATGTCCTTCGGACTATCGGTATATCTCTCATACCACTCGCACCCTCCGGCCACATGTCCCTCGAGCTATGGGTATCGTACACATACCACTCACAGTCTCAGGCAACATATCCCTCGGGCTATCGGTATAACACTTATACCACTCGCATCCTCAGGTTACATGTCCTTCAAGCTATCGGTATCTGGGGAACTAATCATCTCCTCACGATTTGTACAGGATCCAACCGTCCTTAGAGCAATAAAGTCTAAACATCTATAAGCATCTCTGACCGAAACTATCTCACATGGTCTGCGTAAAACATCGCAATGTAATACTCAACCACACATATTCCATACCCGAAATATCACCTCCACCATGACCAAGCCTCTGGTCAACTCAAAACATCCCACTCACTCAGGGCTGTTTCTCATATCCAAACACGAAAGATATTTCCAGTTTATATTCTCATTAACTTCTTTTCAAAACTCATGACATTACTAGTTATACACAATAAAAAATACACATCTTATTGTAACTTCAAATGTATTAATCGTTTTCACCCCAAAACTATATACAAATGAAACCACCACAGGGCAACAATCTAAAACTCGAAATTGAAAACCATCGAAGAAAAGCTCAAACCTCAGCTTGTTTTCATCCTCGCCTCCGGTTTCCAAGTTCCCTTCTCACAACCGTCATAGTCTCACAAGACTCATGACCACCACCATACAGGCGGCAGGATACGACATGTCCACACAATGTCGTCATTCGCACAATCTGAATCCCTTGTGCCTAAGCACTTCATCTATACTCGTTCAACCTGATCTCTCGTGTCCCTTGCACTTCTTCTGTGCACGTCACGACACGACGCTCACTCGCCATCCTGATCAATTCACAGAATCTGCGCCCATAGACCACCATACCACTACAAGAATTTCTTCTTGCAGTACTCCCCGCGGTTCACCCGCTTCTACATGCCCTTGGCACCTTATTCATGTTCAGTCTCAAAACTCAGATTCTCTCCATAGTTTCCTGAACAAAATCCACACCGTAAATGCTTCCCTCCCCCACTTGGGTCCAACATAACGGTGTACAACATGGCCTCCCATACATCCTCATATGGAGCCATCCCACAATGCAAACACGTTACCAAGCATCTTGGCGAACTCTCCAAGTCCCCAAAGACGATATAACCGATCCGTCCTTGGCAAATCTTCTGATTCCCAAGATCGCGATCACAGACACGCAATGGCGAACTCAACTAGTTCCCACCAACGCGATCCCATCAAGCATGATATCCTTCGTTGATACTCATCAAGACATGATTCTCGCAAGAATCTAACCAAACCAAGTACAAGAAACGAAACGACTAACCCACCGTCACGCTCTTTCCAGGCTCAATCTAGATCGCAATCGAATAACCAATTTAATCAAGTCAATAATGCATGTCACGCCCATACATGACAAGCAATTAACGACTAATCGATTTGATCGCTAGAAACGATTTAGACTTAACCACCACACTTTTTGCCTTGAATACAACAAGGTTTTAATAACCCAACCGCTCCTCGGTTGCTCTCCGCAAATTGTCCTTCTCGATAATTTTTGGAGTAATGAAGCAATGTGATGCTCCATAAACAAACAACACATGGGATTCAACACCTCCCACAACCAAGGTCTCTGTATATTCCTTATATGCTCAGAACCCTGATACCCCATCATGGAGACAACCCGGCCCGAAACTCTAGCCTCCCATCTCTATGATAGAATAAACCTGTGCAGCCACTAAGCTCTGACTAGCTGGCGGTGCCACTGCCACCTCCCTCTGCAACTTAAGATATCTCGGCTCGATATGCCCCGTCTCCCTACAGTGAAAGCACACTCGCGTATCCACACGCGCCTCGCCCTTCAGAGGGTAACTCGCAACCTTGTGAACCTTACTCCTGCACCTGAAGCATCCCGGACCACTCGGGGTAACAGTGGAAGAACTCTCCAACTTCCACTTCCGTCCTTGCATTAGCCTACCGCCTATGCTTGGACCTGACTGCTGTTGCGGCCTCCTTGCCTGAAAGTTGGGCTAGCTACCACCACCTCATCTCTTAGACCCTCTTCCAACAAGCAGCTGTCTCCCCCAACTCAGCAACCGTGCCACAAACCCTCACAAGGCAACGGTTCCTCAACTCAGCCCGAAGACCCAACAAGAATCTCCAAACTCGAGCCTGCTCACCCTCTAACGCTTGACTCGCATACATACTAAGACGGTGAACTCCGCCTCATGCTCCCGGACGGTCCTGTTCCCCTGAGACAACTCTAGGAACTGACCCTCTAACCGGTCAAGCGCCTGAACTCTCCTGGCCGCAACACCCTTCCACTAGAGATGTACATCACCCTCCAGGTATTGAACTGCCAGGTCAACTCGGTGTCCCTCAGGACACCTAATCGATCAGAAATTCTGTTCCATCCTCATCCTCCACGCATCCGCGTCCTCAGGTTTGGCACCTCCCGGGAAGAATCCAGTGCCAATCCTCTGCAACTGCTCCATTGTCTTAAGATAAGATGGGAGCTCCTCCGCATCCAAAACTCTCGGCTGCCCCTGAACCACTGGTGGCACAACAGGAGCCTGAACTGGTACCTTCACTGGTAACCGATCCAACAGCAGATCCAGCAACCCGCATCACCCGCTAGAACTCCAGCTACACCGGCACTCACACCAGATACACCCTCAGACCCCTCTTGATACACATGTGAATCTGCTACTCGTTCCACCATAGCACCCCGTGCTACACTCTCTGCCACCACTGGAACACAACTACGGCCTGTACCACGACCACAACCTTGGCCACCAACACGGCCACAACCTCGGCCACCACCACGGCCACAACCTCGGCCACTAGCACCTCTAGCCAACTGAACCTCCAAGAACAGAGACTAAGGACACTAAACGACTCAACAAGGCAAAGATAACTTACCCTGGAATCTTGACATGCTCGAAAAGGATGATTCTAAGACTCTATGCTCAACCAAATTGATTAAATACTACATAATCAATTTTAGCACACAGTAATTCAACGGTTCAACACAACATGCAACAAGCATCACGAAAATTAATTCAACTCCAATTAATTTTCCTAAACCATCCTAAAACCGTCTACGCTCTGATACCAATTTGAGACGACCACACCCGTTTTAAGTAAGCAATACCATAATTAATACCCCATAATATTAATTATACACCACAGAGTCCTAAAACACAATAATTCAAACACACGCTTTAACTCCACATAAACCATCAATAAGAACTCGCAAATATTAACATAATAAAATGCGACCAATAACACACAATACCGAGTCCTAAATCATCCTCCTCCTCATCGTCTTGATTCCACGCTCACACTTTATCTTTACCTGCAACTCACAAACAAAGAGATGCGTAAGTATTATCACAAATACTTAGTGAGGCGGTCCTCCCATCTACGAGCTATACACACAAGCAAGTAAGATAATAAACCGCTTACAACGCAAAGTAAAACAACCACAACCAACAAAAACACATGGATCGATCGATCCAAGACGACCACGCCCGTTTTTTTTCTTTAACAACTATTATGCCCATACATAATAGTTAAAACGGATTAACAACAATAAAACTCGGTCTTTATTAAACATTACACAACCGTCAAACAATAGAAAACGCAATTAAACAATACCATTAAGTTCAGCACACAACAACAACAACAACAACAACTACAACAACAACAACAACCGAGTCCTAATGATCCCCTCCTCCTCGCCCTGATTCCACGATCACACTTTATCTTTACCTGCAACTCACAGAAACACAGAGATGCGTAAGTATTATCACAAATACTTAGTGAGGCGGTCCTCCCATCTACAAGCTATACACACAAGCAAGTAAGACGATAACCACTCACAACGCAAAAACGCAACAACACAAAATGGTAAGTAACCGGATCAATCGATCCATGCTTGGATCGATCGATCTCGGCCCAAAAACAAGCACGGATCGATCAGTCCAAGCCATGGATCAATCGATCCGAACACACGGACCAAACCAGCAACTTACAGAACCTTTTGGATCGATCGATCCTCCCCTGGATCAATCGATCCCCTGACCAATTGCAACCACGACTGAACAAGCTCTGGATCGATCGATCCCTAAAAGGTTCGGTCGATCCCCCGCGGTTCTGCAACTCCAACTCGAACCTGCGAGCCTTGGATCGATCGATTCCTGCCTGGATCGATCGGTCCCTGAGCTTCTGCAACACCTATCTCAACTTCCACCACCGCACACGAACAACGACCACCCAAACTTGCCTCCTACAGACGAGTAAACACAAACCCAACCCCAAAAACCCAAAGAACAAGCCACACAACCACGGACAACAAGAACACAACAAGGATTCGGCAAAACTAACAAGACATCATACACACACCAAAATCTTAATTGCTTAGATCAGCTCATGGTACGCACTCACCTTGATTTTGGACGGACTACAGAGCCAAGAACAGCCCACAACGAAACCGGTGAACCTCCACGCCGCAACAAAAGATCCTCTGCAACCCTAACCACCAAGCTTCTTTCTTTCTAAGCAACCACAACCTTCTCTCTTTGATCTCTCACACTTAACACCCAACCCTTGAATCTCACACTTTTTTCCTCTCTGAACCTCAGCCACAACTCCCAGAAAGAAGAACGGAGACGAAAAGACGCAAAACAAGGGGGATTAGGTGAGGTCAAAGCAACAAAAAGAACAGCCGACACATGTGGATCGATCGGTCCACTCGTCGAATCCACCTCCAGATCGACAACAAGGCATGGATCGATCGGTCCAAGCTTGGATCGATCGATCCCCTCTTTTTTCGGTCAAAAGTTTGGCTTTCGATTCTCGATCAAACCGCTTCTCGCTCCCGAGAAAACTCCAAACCCGAAACACAAAAGATTGACTCCAAAGAGAATATATTCTTTTCTTTGGCGCAGCTGGGCCATCATCTCCAAAGATCTCGGTCAAAGCAGGCATATGCCAAACGTGAATACCCCCTGAAGCCACAGGCAGAAGAGATTACAATTCCTACAACCTCATAGAATCGAAACACTAAAATACGATTCCTCTGTAACGATCCCGACAAATTCCCTTTTTCTGGAACACGGGCGTTACAAGAACAAGCTCTCCGATTGGTAGAGGATGTGGGAAGTGATCGATCGGTTGTGGAGGAGTATCGATCGGTAGTTGTGGTGGAAAATTCAGTCGATTACGAGGTACAGCATTAGAAACCAAAATTCTTCGATTATCCATATTTGTTTTCACCTGAAACACACAAAAATAATAATATAAAAATAATTAGTAAAAATAAAAAAATTCATAGACGAAATCTAAACCAAGAATTCATAGGCACTCGTTTATTGGTCTCCGGTAACGGTGCCAAAAACTTGTTAAATATAAAATTTTACCAAAAATACAACCGCAAGTGCACAGTACAATCACATTAGTATTTTGGGATTGAATCCACATAGACGAAGTGAGTACACTAAGAATTATAATGGTTTAGACAAAGTTATGATGAAAAAAAAATTTTGTCGGAAATTCAAAAATTAACGTAAAATAAAATAAATAAACATATATAAATTAATATGTAAAACATATTGGACAAAAGGTAAACCTGTAAAAAATAATGACTTAACGTATTTTTTGCAGAAAAAAACTATATTTGAAAAGTGATAAATTCCTACTACTAACAAATCAGTCATTGACATAAAGTGATAAAAGTGACATTGGACTTGGACACTATAGCACTGAATGACTGGGATGATTGACATAAAAACAGTCTAAATGCACCACTCATATATTGCAATAAATGTGGGTTTTGCTAATGTACCTTTCATATATAATGTTGCAATAATTGTGGGTTTTGCCAATGTACCTTTCATATATAATGTTGCAATAAATGTGGGGTTTGCTGTCAGTTTCTTGTAAGTTCATAAGTTTTTTAAAACTTACATTTGGTTTGGTTTAAAGACATAAAACCATCCGATTTTCCAGGTTTCTAATTAATTTTTATAATACTCTTGTTTGATTAAGTTTGGTTAACGTTTAGTCATTTTTACAATATTCAGTTTTTTCTTTTTGGTGATTTAAACTATATCTTATGAGATATATGAATAAATTTTTTCAATCTAATGTTATTTTTGAGAAACTTGATTCCAATACGTGCGGGAAAAGATAATATAGTTCACAATAATATTATGTTGGAATACATTTCATCTACTACACTAACATATAATTGATCAAATATGTTGGAATGTAGTGACGGTTTTATAAAACTAAATAGAAGATGATACAGTGTAAGATAAAAATCAAATGTTATTTTAAAAAAATACTTGAATAGAACTTATTCTCTAAAGGTAGATGGGTTAAAGTTATGCCTTTTTTTTTTTTTTTTTAAATGATGAAATAAACAGAAAATAACTAAAACTGAACCAAAATGAACCAAACTGAATTGCATATAGTTTTTGTAGGGTTTCATGACATATTTTCATACGCTCTCTTAAAAATATTGAAGTTCTAAAGTCTTAAGGGCTAAATTAGTTTTCTCACAATCATCCATTTTTGGATAGTTACAGTTGATAATGATTGACAACAATCACGGATATCACTTTATACCGTTTTGAGCCGCATGAAAACTTTATTTCAAAACCTTATTTCCGCTAGCATTCGCGGTAGCGAATAATTAAAATTCTTCCTTTCTACAATAGTAATTTAAATTTACAAAAGAATAAATAAATTATCTCTTATCAAATATTTTAAAATTCTTAAATAACTTATTTATATTAAATAAACTAAAATATATTTTTAACTATACAAATATTTCATGTATATAAAAAAGGTTCCGAACCTTTAGCAATTTTATATTTTATTCTATGGAATTTTAAATTTTTACTATAATAATATATTTTTTGTTTGCTTTAAAGTATATGTTGTATGTATTTTTAGTAGATTTTATGCTAAACCACTACCAAAACTACTCTCAACCAACTAAAAAATTTCTTCAAACCGCTAAACTAATTGTATAAATTATTTAGTAATATTTAAAACTGCAATCATACGTTTTCGAAAACTTATGCACATGGACCTTCGTTTAAACCAATTAATTGGTTGGGAATTGAAGTTTCGAGTTATCAATTCTTGTCCCATTCACTACAAGAAAATAATGATATTACAACAGAGAAATATGTTGCAATAGACTAATATAACGTTGCAATTATAAATCTGCAATAAAATCGTGACAAATTTTATATTGTTGCTGTTTAAACGTTGTAAATTCGTTTTTGTTGCATAAACATTGTAAAATTTGCAATGGATTCATTTTTCACTAAATATATCATATTACTGCGATGATATTTTTGCAGCAAATTTATTGAATAATTACGACATACGTTTCCAACTCTAAGTTATCCTAAATCCTTGCTACATAAATAAATAGCAAATATCATTGCAAATTTGCGCTACCAATTTTACAAGATACCCTCATTGCAAAGATTTTGTGACGATGACTAAAAAAAAATTTGTTGTAAGTATTATCACGTGATTCACAGCTAATAATTAGTTAAATTTCTATGAAAATGTATGGTCATATTTTTATTACAAGGCGCTTAGTTGCATTTTATTTTACCGCATATATTTTCATTACAAGAATTTTACTATATTTGATATTTTACATATATATAAGCTATTTATTCGCAATAATTTATTACTATTTTTATTTTTGGGTCAAGATTAATATTATTTTTTAATAATTAAGAGAATGTTATAGTAAAAGTAAGAACAAAAAATACATTAAATAAGTTAAGACTGTGATATTCAACTTATCGTAAAAATAATTTGATGATCAAATGAAAACATCAAATAAAGTAAAAGTAATTTCTTTGTTGTCTTCGAAGAACTTTAATTTATGATGCCTTTTCCGTCTTTTGTTTTTTACCAAAAAAAAAAAAAACATCAATTGAGAAAAATATAAGAAAGTGTTAGAAGCAAAAAAAAAAAAAAGATAATAATAATAATAATGTTGCTTACCGAAAATAAAGTGATTTCGAAATAAAGGGAGCACATGATCCCTTTCCTCTATCAAGTCGACCGTCAAATGCCATAGGATTCATGTAAATATTTCTTTAAAACAAAATATAACCTTAGTTTACATATGATATATTTTAAAGTCATGAATGTCAAAATATAAACACTTTTTGTGTCATCTTTGTTAATTAATCAAATAATAGCTAATCTGCAAATCAACTCAAAACAGAGACAATTTGTTAATTACCTTTGGACGGACTTTGTTAAAAAAAAATTTGATAAAAAGTTTCTCCGGTTTTTCTCCTTTGTTTTTTATTTTTTTGGGGTTTTTATTTTTGAGTTGATTTGCAGATTGGAGATTTTGGAGAAAACCATACATTTCCAAACCTGAGACTATTTGTAAATTACCTTTGAGACTTTGGAAATACATATATGAATATTCTGAGATCTATATTAACATTTTTGAAGTATATTTGAGAAAAAATTTTGGTTTTTGAAACTATTTACAAAAATTGTCATTGTTGGGTAGGGTCAATTTTGAAATCGGGTCACAAAATTTCCGAAAATCTTTAATGGATATTGACACCAACAATTACCATAACAAATTTTAGCTAATTTTCTAAAATATCTCAACCTAATTCAAACATAAATATATGATTCTCCTTTCACTTTTATTTAATCTTATATTTAAATTATTTTGAATTATTATATAATACATTTAGTTAATAAAATCTGAAATTTTTTTTTGCATATGATGTGATTATTTTAAAACGGACATATATTACTCAATAAATGAATAAAAAAAATATGTGTACAATGTTCCACATCGCCTGAAAAATTCGACAATGGTTCAGAGTCATATTATAAAATAGACCAAAATGATTCCGAATACAAATGAGCATGAAGTTTGACTTATCATGCGTCCAAATTTAAAAGTTTTATTCGGTTTCTGCCGGTTCTTTATTTCAAAAAATTTAAACTTTTAAAAAGTTTCAAAATATTATAAATATTTAAACTTTTAAAAAAAATTTCAAATATTATAAATATTTATACTTTATATAAAGATTAAATATATATAAATATTTAAACTTTATTAAAATTTAAATATTTCAAAAATTTTAAATTTTTAATAGGTTAAACTTTATAAAACATTTAAAATATTTATAATATTAAAAATTTCATGAAGTTTCAAATATTATAAATACTTTAACTTTATAAGAATTTTAAATATTATAAATATATAAACTTTATAATAAGTTTAAACATTATAATTATTTAAACTTTATAAAACGTTTAAAGTATAATATTTAAACTTTTAGAAAAATTAAAATATCACGGGACGGTGTTATATAATGGGACAGGTTTGGATCGATATTAATTCAGGATGGTATACCGCAGGTGAAATCTTAGAATTAACAATCAAAATACAATTATACAATCTTAAACACTAAACAAAACAAAAAATATTAACACAACAAATACAACGTAAAATTTAAATTTTTTAGTACAAAAAAAATCGACTTGCGGTGTATCGCGAGGTAAAATCTAGTTATTTGTAAAATTGGAGTAAGTGAAAAACTTTATATATACAAAAAGGAGTAAATCTAATCATGATACTAGAGTACCTAATCGTGTTAGTGTGATACTCTAATCTAATCATGATAAATCTAATCATGAAATATATGTGATAATTATAATTATTATCTAGAGAAAATGGGGAAAGAGAAAAATAAGGAAACGGAATAGAGACGGGAACATGTGCCAATTGCACATGATATAATAAAAGCTTAGTGGTACGTAATATTTATTATAATTTATTTTATTTTTTGAAATATTTCGTTCTTTTGTATTCTATTACAAAATCCAAAACCTCATAAAACCAAAGGTGCACCTCTAGTTTAATTTCAATATGTTTTTCTATTAAGTGAGCAACAATATATCTTCAAAAAAAATTTAGAAAGTAAGAATTTATTTAGTTTGATAGAAAGTAAGTATTGCAAACAAATATTACTAAAACTTTGCAAATATAGTTAAAAGGTTCACATTTGTTACTATATTTTTTCTAGTAAGTTTCTTGCAAAATAGCTATATGTCGCAGTCGTTGAATTTTTTTTACTAATTTACAGCAAATTTTCACATGTTGTAAAAAAAAGTTGCAAAATAGTCACAAAAATTTGCAACGAGTTTTTTTTGTCATAAATTTGTGATGACAAAAATTGTGATGTGTATCCATCATTACAAAAAAATTGCAAAATATGTTGCAAAATTGTAAGGAAAATGAATATAGCAAAATTTATGTTGCAATATTAAATTTTTCTTGTAGTGATTACATGTGGTCCCCCTGTTGAAGTTTGCAGATATTGGTCCTCGTCTCTTCCTCATGGTTCTATTCTTTTTGTTTGTTGTTGATGAGTCATATTTATATCGATTTCTAACCATTGTTTTGACAATATATTTTGAGTATATTTTTGAGTCAAAGAGTGTTTTTAGTGTCTTTTAGTCTTTTATCGAGTATTGACAGGTTGTGAGACGTTATGGATCATTTTGGATGATTTGAGATGCAGGACTGCGTAAAAGCGTCAGACATTTGGTCTCTGATGGAAGAGTTTCCACCGTTAGATCTGTTCGATGAGGATATTAGCTTTCATTTTCATGTAGATTTAAGGAAATCCAACAGTGCGATCAAACGTTATGGTCAATATACTGAAGATATGTCAAGCAGTACCGATCAGTACACATCGAATACCGATCTGTACGGAAGGCGCCAAATATCGATCGGTACACTTTTCATACCGATCTGTATGCGAGTTACGGAAATTTATTTTTCTATTTTTAGTGTTTTTCTTTTGTACTCTATATATATGTATTTTACGCCCACAAAAACTAGAGACTTCATCGTGACGATTTGTGTGCAAGTTTTCTTAGTTAAGGGTGTTACTTTGAGATTTCATTCTTTGTAGAGATTTCTCTTAATATTTAAATATTCTATTGCAAATATTTCATGTATTCTTCTCTATTATCTTGTTGTTCTTCTGTTTCTATGGTTGAGTTGTTTTTCAATTGGGTTTAGGGATTTCTAAAAGGATTTCATGATTGATTTATTGTTAGGTTGTTAGATTTGCATTGATTCTTTTGGTTCTTCATCTATGGTTGTCCTTATTGGTTAATCTATACTGATCACCTAGATTCTGATCTTAGGCTTAATTCATCGTGACATCAAAAGTATTGTACAATTGCTTGAAAGAACATAGGTGAGCAAAACTTCCTTAGCCAACGACATTTGAGTTAAGGTGTTTTGTGAACAATTCAAACTCGATATTAATGCTTGCTTGAATTTCTATTGACAAAGGACAGTTTAGTTGATAGAAATTTCATTACATAGATAGTTATTTCGTACGAAAGTATGATAACTTTACATCCGTGTTTTGAGTTCAAGAACGGTTTTTAATGCAATTATATTTAATTGTCTCTTCTGCTGTCATGAACCCTGATGATTCCCTTTCTCCGCAAATTGTTTTTTTTTTTCAATTCAATCCAGCGAAGATAAAAGTAATATAAAATATAACGTACTTTCAATACCATTAAATTTGTAAAATTTTGATAAATAATCTATTAAATCGAAGTGTTCATGGCGAAAAGTCCAAATCTATCTTTATAACTTTAAAAATATAATGTATATGACCATTTAAACGTTTAAAAGATACATATAAAAGTTATACTGCGTATTATTTTTAACTTCATATGATTGATGTGAATTTTTTAGAGATTGAGGATAAATTTGCAAAAAATCCTTAAATATATTATTGATAAAAAAAATAAACAAAAAATCATAATTTGGAAAGAATAATTTTAACTAATGTTCTTATATTTATAAATAAATCATTAAGAAAATAAAAGAAAACAAAAATTAGCTCTTAAAGAAAAACAGAAAATGAAGGATGAGATCGTGAATGATTCCGACGAAACTGTTGTGTAAGAAAAGGAGAAAGGGATCAGCAAATATGAATTGAAGCCAATGAAGGATTTACATGCATGGAGATTCTTGATTACGGATAAGGCTGGAAATCTAGCGACACCAACCTATATGCTCGCATCAAACCGTGAGATAGTTTCATCTATACTAGTCACTAGGGTTCCTCTGTCACTATCGATGCTAGCAGTCATGGAAAATGTGCCTATGAATGGATAACTTATGGAAAATTCATCGTTTTCATCAATTAATCTGATTAACAGTTAATCTGATCCGATTATCATCATCCCAAACGGATCCAATCAAACACAAGACTATTAAACAAATTAAACCTCTATTGTCGAGGATGAATAAGAGCCTCGCCTATTCGATTGGAAAACAGTTGCAAACGAGTAATTAATGTGATGGTTTATTTCCCCTCAAAATTATTTTAGAAATCAAATGAAAAGTTGCAACTGCACAGCTTATCGCATGTAGTATCTAAGGATTGATCGTATAAAGAGTGAATAGCTACACAATGAATTGAGAAAGTGAAACCTAACTAAGAAGAAAAAGAGTGATAACCGAGTTCGCCCTAGCCGTTCTCTCTCTGGCACAAACTCCAAGGTTCTTTTTTCTAGTGACGCCGGCAGCCGGCGTCGCAATGTTAAGCTTTTCGTCTCTCCATCGTTTCCTCTTCTTTACTTGTGTTTTTATGGTTGTTTTTCCTTCCAACGTTGGACATTAGAAATATTTGTAGGGATCTTGGTTCTCAACAATTTAAGCAATCAAGAGTTTTCGGCTTTAATGGATTCTCGAACTGGAAACACTATTTAGTAAAATGCATACAATTCGTAGAATCGATTATCTAATGCCTAAAAACTTAGTTACTCAACAATCGCAGGTAACCACACAGCTAAACATGCATTAAACTCAGATTCGATTGTGTAACGCCCGTATCCCGAAAAATCAGATTATTAATTAAACCAAAGGTTGGTTTAATTAATTTTCGGTTTAGTTAAAGCCCGGTTTAAGACTAATTACACCAAAAACTCTAGGCTTGCCTTTTAATGTTGGTGGCTACCTCTTTTTTTTTGGATTATTGTCGTTTTCTTCAAAGAAAAGAAAGGGAGAGGCTGAACCTTTGGTGAAGGGAGAAAGAGACAGAACTGACAAGGCTTGGTAGAAAAAGGGTTCGATCAATCAGATCGTCTCCAAAGGTAACGAACATTTATGGAGTTGTAGCTAAACCTTAGATCTAGATGTACCACTTTGCGAATCTGGATTTGAGTTAAAATTATAAGAGTTATTCGCGTTCTCGTAAGGTGCTCTGTTTCATACGCGATTTGGATCAACGTGGATTCAAAGTGAGTGGTGGGTTCATCTGTGATCGGATCATCACGAAACTTTGAGGGTAGCTTCAGGACATCTAGGGGTTGACTTTCAATGATGCAGATTGGAATTGGATGGTAAGATTTCGATTTGTGACTCAATCTTTAAGACTGATCGTTTCTGTTATTTTTCCAGTTTTTGTCCATTTTAGGTTGAAAGTTTTTTTGTTGTTGTGGTTGGATGTAGGGTGAGTTGGGCTACTGTGAGCGAGTGAAAAGTCACTGCTGGTTGTGGGATTGTTGTTTTTGGTTCGAAAATCATCCTTGTTTCGAGGTGAGTGCGTGACCATGAGCTTATCTAAGCGATTGGGATTGTTTGACTTGTTTGCTGTGATGTGTAGGCTGGATTTTTGATGGATCCAGAATCGAGTTCCTGGTTTAGTCATGTCAATGGGTTGATTGTTCATGGGTTTGAGTTGTTTCATAATTTATGTGTTGATTTGTGATCTTAATGTGCTTGTGTGTATATCTCATAGATGGTAGGATCGCCTCACTAAGTATTTGTGATAATACTTACGCATCTCTTTCTTTATGGTGCAGGTAAAGATAAGGTCTTAACATAGAATCATGGCGAGGAAGAGAGGATGATCTAGGGTCTCGTTTTCGTGGTGTTGTCGGTTATTGTTCTTGTCTTATTTTTGGAATTATTGCATGTTGGTTAATTTTGCTGGTTTGTCTTGGTTAAATTTTTAGATAATTATTTATGACAATTGAATTTGGACTTGATGGTTAGTTTGTGTTGGTTTTGGCATGATTTTTAATTGGGAGAATTAATTGATATTTATGGGGATACTAGTTAATTAAATAAATAAATAAATAAACGGGTGCGGTTGTTTCAGATTGGTTCATACTCTATAACTAAGACTTTCACAGGTTATAACACAATCGCTCTCCCATACTAGTTCAGGGTAATAGAACTACACTTATGATGGTTATACTCCCAAGGATCAGTCACTATGATGGGTCTAATCCTAGGGATTAGTCACTCGGTAATCAATCAAGCAACATGCAAGTAAGTAAAAGTGTAGAAGAAGAATCCTAGCAATGAATGGAAATAAAATCTAACTACCTAACAAATTGGAACCATGATATCCCCTTTGAATCAATTCTTTACACCCGAAAAAAGCACTACTCATACATGATGAGATGCATACTAAACAATTCAAATAAACAAAAGGGGTTCAGATAAACTTCTCTTAAACATACAAAATAAACTGTGAAACAACCACACCCGATTTCTTTTTTTTTTTAATACTATAATTAATATTCCACAATATTGACTATACACCAAAAACACAATTAAAGCCGGTTTACCACAACCCCAAGAAGACTAGTTCTTATTAAACAACTTCAACCAACAGTATTCGAATTTATTACGCATAATAAAAGTTCAACACAAAACACACAACCGAGTCCTAATCATCCTCCTCCTCAATGCCATGATTCCACGATCACACTTTATCTTTACCTGCATCCACACACAAAGAGATGCGTAAGTATTAACACAATACTTAGTGAGACGGTCCTCCCATCTACGATTTATACACACAAGCACGAGATCAAAACCGCTCAAATAACATGATAAACATCCACATCATACCATACAACAGCAAGGACCGGACTGGACCCAATCCGAACTATCACACGAAAGCAAAGAACAAAAATCGCGCAGAAGGGTCTCAGAATCGGTCTGCAATCGATCCCCATGACCGCTCGAGATCACTCAAAAAAAGCTCAGGATCGGTTTGCAACTGATTCCCCTGGTCGCTCGGAGGTTCCCCTGCAACCCATCTGAAACCGACCTGCTTCACCCCTTCTCACGAAAACCTTGCTTCCTTAACTCAACCAGGTTCATACTCAACTCAAAACACAAGTAAACCCAGCAATACAACTCATGGATTAATCAAGGATCCATCCTAACCTCACACAATCACATAAAACCACACAAAACCACCTCAAAGCTTAGATAAGCCCATGATCACGCACTCACCTTAGATTAAGAAGGATTCGGCTCAAGAACCACAACACCAACCCAACAGCGATTCACTCACACACCAACAACAGCTCAGAACTTGACTTCCTCACGCCGTACAGCCAACCACAACAACCAAAACAATTTTCAACACAAAAGAAAAATTGCAGAACGAACAGCCCCAAAGATTAAGCCACGGATCGAGTTCTAACCGTCCACTTCCAATCTCCACCGATTAAACTCAACCCCTAGATGTCCTCAAGCTATCCTCATAGTTTCGTGAAGATCTGACCAAAGTTGAACTCGCGATCTAACTCTGAACCTGCGTTGATCCCAAATCGCATCTGAAACAGAGCACCTCACGAAAAAGAGGATAACTCTTAGGATATCAACTCAAATCCAAAACCGCAAGGTGACGCATCTAGGGCTAAGGCTTACCTACAACTCCACCAAAATTTGTTACCTTTGGAAATGATTTTCTAGGTCGAACCTCCTTTCTCCAAAACCCTGCCAGTTCTGTTCTCCCTCTCCTTCCTCTATCAAGCCAAGCAAAGATCTCTTTCCCTTAAGTCTCCCCTCCTCTTCTTCCTTTTCTCAGCTCACAAGCTTTCTCTCTCTTTCTCTCTCTCTCTCTTTCAAAAGATCAGACAAAAATCCAGAAGAAAGAAAGAGGAAGAAAAACGAGCATTTAAGGAGGTAGGTGGGATTTTCAGCAACAGAAACAGTCTGCTGACACTCTGGATCGGTTTGCAATCGATCATGGTGATCGATTTGGCCTTCCGATCAGTTTGCAACCGATCGCCACAACTGCTTGGCAAATTTATTTATTTTTTTGCCTGAATCGATCCGTCTTTTCGTTCGCGATAACTCCATGTCCGAAACCCTCAAGATTGAATTAAAGAGAGAGATCATATTTCCAACAACTTATTCGGATCAAAAACATCTTGATACAATACTTCCGCAACATTCCCGAGAAAATTCCTTTTTTTTGGAACACGGACGTTACAATTCTCTCCCACTATCATAGATTCGTCCTCGAATCTGCGATATAATCATCCGCAATGAACTTCAACTCACAATCGACGCAACGATTCTCTTCTCAAACCTTGTCCAATCCGGCCAACACATCTCAAACACGAGATCGAACACTATTAATCTCCGAGGTCTACCTTTAGTCACTATGCTTATACCCATGTCCTACACATTCATTGCTCCCAACACAACTCGTACTCGTACCACTCCACCCTCAGGACCAAAGTCCCTCGAGTTCTCGGTACCCATACCACTCGTACTCTCAGGTCACAAAGTCCTTCGAGCTATCGGCACAAAACCCGTACCACTCACACTCTCAGACACAAATTCTTTGAGCTATCGGTACTAACTCATACCACTCGCACTCTCAAGTCACATATCCCTCGGGCTATCGGTATATCTCTCATTCCACTCATACCTTCAGGTTACATGTCCTTCAAGTTATCGGTATCCGGCGAACTAATTATCCCCTTACGAGTTGTACAAGACCAAATCTTTCTTAGAGCAATAAACTCTAAACGTCTATAAGCATCTCTGACCAAAACTACCTCACATGGTCTACGTAATGCATCACAATGCAATACTCCACCACACATATTCCAAACCCGGAATATCACCTCAACCATGACCAAACCTCAGGTCAACTCGAAACATCCCAGACACACAGGGCAGTTTCTCATATCCAAATACGAATGATATTTTCAGTTTATTTTCTCATGCTTATTTAATTCTCATGACACCACAAGTCATAAACAATAAGAAATACTCATCTTATTACCAATTTAGATGTATTAATCATTTACACACTCAAACGAAATACAAAATGAATACACAGAGCAAACAACTCTCACTCTGAAACTGGAACCAACGATGAAAACCTCAAGCCTTTGCTTGTTTCTCGAACCACTTCTCGAATCTTGCTTTCATCCGCTCCTCTGGTTCCTAAGTTTCCTCTTGAACACCATCACAGTCCCACAAGACTCTCATCATCGGAATCTTCTTCCGACGAAGCTCCTTAACCCTCTTATCGAGAACCCTCTTATCGATAACCCTCACTGGTCTCGCCTCTAAGGTCATGTTAGAGTGAAGATCTGATGGAATCTTAGCCAACACCTCATCATCCTTGTGCAAGCACTTCTTCAGCATCGACACATGGAAAACCTTGTGAAATGCTTGCATAATCTCCGGTAACTCCAACCGGTACGCAACTGGTCCAACTCGACCAACAATCCTAAACGGACCTATATACCTCGGACTCAACTTAGTCTCGATAATGGACCTGTTAGGGCCTCGTAACATCGCCATCTTGAGATACACTCGATCTCCCACCTCAAATTCAAGTTTTTTTCTCCTCTTATCGGCATAACTCTTTTGCCGATCCTGAGCTTCCTTCATGTTCAGCTTCAAAACCAGGATCTTCTCCGTAGTTTCCTGAACAAAATCTGTACCTAATGTGCTCCTCTACCTCACTTGGGTCCAGCACAACGGTGTACGACATAGCCTCCCATACAGCGTCTCGTATGGAGCCATCCCAATACTCGCCTGGTAACTATTGTTATAAGCAAACTCTACCAAGCTCAGGTGATCCACTCAATGACCTCCCTAGTCAAGCACACACATCCTTAGCAAATCCTCGAGAGTTTCGATCGTCCTCTCAGACTATCCATCCGTCTGAGGATGATAAGCGGTACTCAAATGCACCTTAGTGCCCATCTCCGCCTGGAACGCTTTCCAGAACTCTGAAATGAACTTAGGATCCTGGTCTGACATAATACTCACCGGTACTCCATACAGTCTCACTATCTCCTGCACGTATTTTTTAGCCAATACCGAAGCTCCGTCGGTTTTCTTGATGGCCAGAAAACGTGCAGTCTTAGTCAAACGATCAACAATGACCCAAATAGCATCCTTGGTCCGAGAAATTGGTAACGCCACTACGAAATCTATCGTAATCATATCCTACTTCCACTCTGTAATGGGTAAACTCTACAATAAACCACTCGGAACCTGGTGCTCTGCTTTCACTAACTGGCACGTATCACACGCTGCGACCAAGTTAGCTACATCCTTCTTCATCCCAACCCAGTGATAATACCGCTTGAGGTCTCGGTACATCTTAGTCACTCCCGGATAAATCGAAAACATACTTGCATGTGCCTCACTCAGGATGTCTCGCCTCAAACTCTCATCTTTGGGTACACATACCAGCCCATACACAAGAATAGTCCCATTAACAGAAACCTGGTATTCTGAATCCGTTTCCCTGGAAGCATTAACTAAACTTTTATCCTTCTCCTGAGCCAACCGAACCCTGCTCAGAAGATCCGCCTGATCCACTGCCTTTAAATCCAATGGTTCCTGATATAAAACACACAATCTCAATAAACCAAGCTCACACACCAATGACTTCATGTCTTGCTTTCGAGCCGAAATCACATGTTTACGACTCAAAGGGTCCGCAACCAAGTTAGCTATACTAGGATGGTAAGATATCTCCAGATCATAATCGGCCACTAGCTCCATCCAGTGCCTCTGCCTCAAATTCAACTCAGGCTGAGTGAAAATGTACTTCATGCTCTTATGATTTGTAAACACCTGAACCTTTCCGCCATAAAGATAAGACCTCCAAATCTTCAAGGCGAACACCACCGCAGCCATTTCAAGATCATGGGTAGGGTAGTTGCCCTCATGATTCTTAAACTGCCTCGAAGCATAGGCAATCACCTTCCTCTGCTGCATCAACACGCAACCCAGACCAACTCTCGAAGCATCTGCATACACGACGTAAGGCTCACCCGGCTCGGGCAATGCCAATACTAGTGTACTCGTCAACATCGCTTTCAGGTTCGCGAAACTCTTCTCATACTTAAGAGACCACACAAATGGAACATCCTTCTCTATCAGCTTCGTCATAGACTTAGCTTACTTGTGAAACCCTTGACGAACCTCCGGTAATTACCTACTAACCCGAGAAAACTCCGAATCTTAGTAGCATTCCTTGGCCTCGGCCACTCTCTAATAGCCTGGATCTTCTCTAGATCTACAGAAACTCCCGCTGCAGACATAATGTGCCCCAAAAATCCAATCTCTCGCTGCCAGAAACTACACTTGCTCAACTTAGCAAATAGTTTCTGCTCTCGCAACTTCTTCAGAACAACTCTCAGATGCACCTCATGCTCCTCGGGACTCTTCGAATACACCAAAATATCATCGATAAAGATGATCACAAACTCATGCAGACACTCCTGGAACACGCTGTTCATCAACCTCATGAACGCAACTGGTGCATTCGTCAACCCAAATGGCATCACCACAAACTCGTAATGTCCAGATCTATATCTGAAAGCCGTCTTTCTGATATCTTTCCCATCAATCGGAATCTGATAATATCCCGACGCCAAGTCTATCTTGGAGAACCAAGTAGCCCCTCTCAACTGATCCAACAACTCATCAATCCGCGGAAGAAGATACATGTTCTTTACAGTGACTCGGTTCAGTCCCCGATAATCAATACACAATCGAAAACTCCCATCATTTTTCTTCACAAACAACACCGGTGCTCTCACAACCAGGGTCCCTGCATATTTCCCATATGCTCAGAACCCTAACACCCCATCATGGAGACAATAAATTTTACTATAAGTTTAAAAAGTACATGTGATCGGCCTGGAACTCGGGCCTCCCGTCTCCACGATGGAATACACTCGTGGTGCCACTGAACTCAGAATAGCTGGCGGTACCACCGCTACCTCCCTCTGCAACTTTGGACATCTTAACTTGATATGTCTCATCTCCCTGCAGTGATAGCACACTCGCGTATCGACACGTGCTTCGCCCTTGTGAGGGCAACTCCTTACCCTGTGATCCTTGCTCCCGCACCTGAAACATCTCGGACGACTCTGGGTAACACTGGAAGAACTCTCAATCTTCCGCTTCTGTCTTTGCATTAGCTTACCGCCTCTGCTCGGACTGGATTGCTGCTGCGGCCTCCTCGCCTGAAAGTTGGGGCTGGCTACCACTACTTCATCTCTCAGACGTTCTTCCAGCAAAGCAGTTGTCTCCACCAACTCAGCAAACGTGCCAAAAACCTTCACAAGGCAACGGTTTCTCAACTCAACCCGCTCACCGGCCCAACAAAAATCTTCATACATGGGCCCGCTCACCCTCCAACGCTCGACCTGCATACACACTGAGACGGTTCAACTCCGCCTCATACTCCCGGACGGTCCTGCTCCCCTGAGATAAATCCAGGAACCGACCCTCCAACCGGTCAAGCCCCTCCTGAGAAAAGTACTTGGAATTAAACTCCTCCACAAAATCCTCCTAGGCAATCTCCGCCTGAACTCTCCTGGCCGCAACATCCCTCCACCAGAGATGTGCATCACCCTCCAAGTAATGAACCGCCAGGTCAACCCGGTATCCCTCGGGACACCTAATCGAATGGAAATTCCGTTCCATCCTCATCCTCTACGCATCCGCGTCCTCAGGTTTGGCACCTCCCGGAAAGAATTCCGTGTCAATTCTCTGCAACTGCTCCATCATCTTCAGGTAAGATGGGAACTCCTCCGCAACCGCCTCTCTCGGCTGCACCTCAACCACTGGTGGCACAATAGAAGCCTGCACTGGTACCCTCTCTGGTAACCGCTCCAACAGCAAAGTAAGCAAACCAGCAATGCGATCATCTCGGGCCTGACCAAAACCCGCTGCAACACCCGCAGCACCCGCTGGAACTCTAGCCACACCGGCGCTCACACTGGCCACACTCTCAGACCCCTCCTGATACATATGCGGATCCGCTACTCGTTCAACCGTAGCACTCCATGCTACACTCTCCACCACCACTGGAACACGACCACGACCTCTACCACGGCCACGGCCACAACCTTTACCACGGCCTCTAACACCTCTAGCCATTATGCACTTCCATGAACAGAGACTAAGGACACAAAACAACTCAACAAAACAAAGATAACTCACCGTGGAATCTCATTTAAAGGTCGAAGAGGATGATTCTAAAACTCCATGCTCAAACAATTAACTAATTACCACATAATCAATTTCTACCATACCACAATTCAACGGTTCAAACACATGCACCAAGCAACACAAAAATTAATTCAACTCCAATTAATTTTTCTAAATCATCCTAGAACCGTCTACGCTCTGATACCAAACTGAAACAACCACACCCGATTTTTTTTTTTTATACTTTAATTAATATTCCACAATATTAACTATACACCAAAAACACAATTAAAGCCGGTTTACCACAACCCCAAGAAGATTCGTTCTTATTAAACAACTTTAACCAACAGTATTCGAATTTATTACGCGTAATAAAAGTTCAACACAAAACACACAACCGAGTCCTAATCATACTCCTCCTCAATGACATGATTTCACGATCACACTTCATCTTTACCTGCATCCACACACAAAGAGATGCGTAAGTATTAACACAATACTTAGTGAAACGGTCCTCCCATCTATGAGCTATACACACAAGCACAAGATCAAGACCACTCAAATAACATGATAAACATCCACATCATACCATACAACAGCAAGAACCAGACTGGACCCAATCCGAACTATCACACGAAAGCAAAGAACAAAAATCGCGCAGAAGGGTCTCAGAATCGGTCTGCAACCGATCTCCATGACCGCTCGGGATCACTCACAAAAAGCTTGGGATCGGTTTGCAACCGATTCCCCTGGTCGCTCGAAGGTTCCCCTGCAACCCATCCGAAACCGACCTGCTTCACCCCTTCTCACGAAAACCTTGCTTCCTTAACTCAACTAGGTTCATACCCAACTCAAAACACAAGTAAACCAAGCAATACAACTCATGGATTAATCAAGAATCCATCATGACCTCACACAATCACATAAAACCACACAAAACTACCTCAAAGCTTAGATAAGCCCATGGTCACGCACTCACCTTAGATTAAGAAGGCTCCGGCTCAAGAACCACAACACCAACCCAACAGCAATTCACTCACACACCAACAACAGCTCAAAACTTCACTTCCTCACGCCCTACAGCCAACCACAACAACTAAACAATTTTCAACACAAAAGGAAAATTGCAGAACAAAGAGCTCCAAAGATTGAGCCACGGATCGAGTTCTAACTGTCCACTTCTAATCTCCACCGATGAAACTCAACCCCTAGATGTCCTGAAAATACCCTCAAAGTTTCGTGAATATCTGACCAAAGGTGAACTCGCGATCTAACTCTGAACCTGCGCTGATCCCAAATCGCGTCTGAAACAGAGCACCTCACGAAAAAGAGGATAACTCTTAGGATATCAACTCAAATCCAAAACTGCAAAGTGGCGCATCTAGGGCTAAGGCTTACCTACAACTCCACCAAAATAAGTTACCTTTGGAAATGATTTGCTAGGTCAAACCTCCTTTCTCCCCTGCCAGTTATGTTCTCCCTCTCCTTCCTCTCTCAAGCCAAGCCAAGATCTCTTTCCCTTAAGTCTCCCCTCCTCTTCTTCCTTTTCTCAGCTCACAAGCTTTCTCTCTCTCTCTCTCTCACAAAAGATCAGACAAAAACCCATAAGAAAGAAAGAAGAAGAAAAACGAGCATTTAAGCAAAAGAAACAGTCTATCGACACTCTGGATCGGTTTGCAATCGATCATGGTGATCGATTTGGCCTTCTGATCGGTTTGCAACCGATCGCCACAACCGCTCGGCAAATTTTTATTTTTTTTTGCCTGAATCGATCTGTCTTTTCGTTCGCGACAACTCCATGTCCGAAATCCTCAAGATTGAATTCAAAGAGAGAGATCACATTTCCAACAACTTATTCGGATCAAAAACATCTTGATACAATACTTTCGCAACATTTCCGATAAAATTCTCTTTTTCTGGAACACGGACGTTACAAACTGTCTCTCCAAAGGAGATAAAAGTATGAAAAGAGATGAAAAGCAATGAAGAACAAGTAAGAGATCTTTTTTTTTTCTGAATAACTAAGAGGTTCTCGGCCTAGACCCATACATTCTCTCTGACCGAGGACCAAAGCATTTTATATGGTTCCCTCCCAAGTATCACTTGAACCGACGACCTCTAAGCTTTGCCTAAGAGTCTTTACCAATTGAGCTATTAACACTTGGTAAGTAACAGATCTTCAAGGGACACAACTCTTTGAGAGTGTTGTTGTCTTCTAAAGTATGGTGTCAGAGGTGTGCATATGAGTGGCATAAGCAGTAGTATTTAAAGGTTAGGGGGTCTTAGAAGTCGGTTTAGGGTTTAACTTGTCAAAACTTTGTGTTTTGGCCCAAAGAAGGGACACAGACATGAGAGCTGTGACCATGACTTGTAGTGAAGCTCATCGTGGGTACGTGGTTTCTGACCGGGGGAGAGTTGAGGCTTGGTCGCTAGCACAATGTTTTTGACCGTGGCTGGGACATGTCTTCATTCATTGAGGCATAACTTTTGAATGGCTTGATGGTTTGATCTGATTTCACTTGGAAGTGAAAGATAACTTTTCTCGCTTTCGAAAGTCTCCAAGATCATTAAATTTTGTATGTGAGAAGACCTTCAACTGATGCCAAACTTCTGATGCTCCAGAATTGTCCTAAGCTCGTTTTGAATCCTTTTGTATTTTTTTGCCAAAAATCCTAGAAAGACTCCTTAAACTACAAATACTAGAAAAAAGCCTTTGAAAATACCAAAATCACTTAAATCCTTGTTAAAAGCATATTAAAAACATAGTAAAAACGGATAAAAACATGATTTTATCAATAATAATGGTCGGAGCTAACACTGTTTAAGACAAAAAGTTGTAGGTTTGAACCGGAAAAATGTAATAAGTTGGAATGATTTTATGCGAGTTTTCTTTATATATATAGAAATACAAAATATATTTTGAAGAAGACAAAAGAAAAAAAATATTGTTTTAACTATAAGAAAACAACTTAGAACTGATGGGAAAACCATTGGAACGCCGTTGGAAAGAGCCATAACTGAGGGATTCTATTGGGTTCTAACCTGTTGGTTTTAGAGCATCGAAAAAACTTTTAGTATACTCACGAACACAAAACAGAAAATATGAAAGTTCTTATAACAAAACAAATTAAAAGAAACAAAAATGTTATTAGTACTATTTCTATTGTTTCACCAGAAAAACAGAGTATTGTTGTTGAAATCCTATAATCTTGACATCTATTTCTACATTTTCTTAAATGATTTCAAGTATGAAAAATTCCTTACAGATGCCATGTTAAGCGTTTGGTCATCGGACGTTTAACACCTAATGTTTCTTTTTAAATATTGTATATTAGACGTATAACAAATTTCCTTATTTATGGTTGTTTTGTGGCCATTGACATATTTTTTTCTTTCTTTTTTTCACATGGCCATTTTGATGACATGTTAATCCATTTCTTTACGGATAAGTAAATTTTCCCGGTTCTATTTCTAAAAACAAATTTGTATATACCTAGAATTTTTGAATATTCTTATTACGTAAAGCCTAACTAACTATTGTTCTCTATAAGCTTAGAAATGAGATAGATGAAATGAAGGTGAAATGATTAATCATGTGTTAAATCCATTTTCAATCAAATGTAATTTAAATTTTGTTAACTGAAAGCCCCTTATTATTTTCTCCCCAAAAAAAATAATAAAAAAATCGATTAGTTGAGCTTTCAGTTACATTGCTTTGAATATAGGCCTTTGGATTGTAAAGAAATAGTTGAGATCTCATGGTTTATATGTTTTAGTATAGTAACTGTTAGATGAAGAGAGATATGATGGCTAGGAATGGTCGCGGAAAACATATTGATAAAAAAAAAAAGGTTTTTGTTGATAAGAGAGATATTTAGAGGTTATTAAAAATCGATAACCATTTTTTTTGTACAATGGATTGTAATTACATTTTTCTTTATTTTAAAATCCATATTACTATATTTTATATGTATAATTATATTAAACACTATCCAATTTGTATTGTACATTTGTTCATTGATAAGTGGATGCCTTGTGGATGACAATGGTTGGATGGAAAACATCAAATCTTTGTGGATGGTATGTATCAGTCAAAGTTTGATGGATAATAAGATTATGATCAAAGAGTTTACAACTACTCAATATTTGCAGAGGAAAGAGAGCAAACAATAAAAAAACATTTACTAATTCGTGATCATAAGATGGTGGATAATAGATAATAGACAATAATATTATTCCTCATGATACATGTCACTCAATTTGCAGAATGAGGTGAAGAAAATAAGGTAAAGAGTACATCAAATCATACGTAAATGTATATATGCATTAGATCATATGAGCATGTATGAATATTTAATGGTTCGTGTATGTTAACATATTCATACTCAATCTTCTTGTTGTTGCTCATAAACACTAAATTCAAAAACATAACCCTTAATCCAAAAAACTAATACTAAACACGAAACTCTAAACATAAACACCTAACTCTTATCCCCTCAATCTTAAATCTTAAACTCAAAAGCCTTTAACCATACACTAGATCCTAACCCTAAACATCTAAACTCTAAACATTGAACCCTAAACCCTAAACCCTAAACTGTACACTTAATTTGACAAACAATGTCCATAAAACAATGTCCATAACACAATGTCCATAACATAATCATTTTCTGGTGATTTCGAAGGAGCTGTCCATCGAATCTGAAGAAAAAAACAATTTAAACTTCTCCAAAGCAGCCTTGAGTCCATTTTCTAAATATCTCACCCACTTTGCAAATACACAAAACACTCTCGAATCAATAAAACATTAGTGTTTATGCTTGTGGAGCTGAAAAATGATTTTTATTCTACATGTCCACGAAATCATGTCCATATGGACGATAGTTGTAGACGATGAAACACAAATTAACATTCCCTTCTTTGGGAGATTTACATATAAACACACTTTATGTAAAACTTCATGCACTTTAACACACATTGTGCTATTGGGGCACTTTTTGTCTTCTTTTCCATTGGTCATTCATTTTTTGGAAACTTTTGCCCCTTATCTTGTGAAAGAACACATATGTTAACACCAAAAATGATGTATCCATAATAATTAAGTCCACATAACCTTGAACATGGCGCAATAGACATTACAAATTCTACACAGTTTATGAATTACTAATAGAAAGGTGTTCATCGAGTATAGTATACGTGGATGACGATGAGTTACAGACGAGGAAACACAAAATAACGAAACACATGTCTTTTACAGAGGAGTTAGAAAGAATATAAAGTATCGTTGGTGGATACTTACTTGTGGTTGGTCACTTTGAAAACATATGAACACCTAATTCATCAAACAGTTTGTGGTTTGGTAAATTAGTCATGGATAACCATCAAACAACCAATTATCCAAGGTCAATGGTGAACTTCATTGACAAGAATTTTATACACGTTCAAAAAAATCTTATCTACGACACGATGTCCAAGAAGTTTTGAACAAATAGACAATTTTTTATGGACATAACATTTTGTTCACCATTTTCAATACCGATCTTCCATTTTCTTTCTTCACATTCTATTCTAGTTCCTTACACAACATAAAATTCCTTACTCTTAACGACTCAATACCTTCCCATGGACACGGAGCTACAACAGGAGAACTTAAAACCTTAAGTCTTAAACCCTAAATCCCAAACCCTAAACCTTAAACCCTAAATTCTAAACCCTAAAGCCTAAACCCAAAACTCAAAACCCTAACCCTAAACACTAAACTCTAAACATAGATCCTAAATCTCAATCCCTAACCCTTATTAAATTCTAAAACCAAAACCTAAACCATACACTAGATCCTAATCCCTAAACCCTAAATCGAAAATAATAAATTTAATTGCATACTAATATAACAAAAATTTGGCCAAGTCTGAAGATTAACGAGTCATTTTATATCAATACACAAGTTGAATTGCTATAGATTTGATAATCACCAATGTCGCGCACATCGTCTAATTTCTTTGAGCATTTGTTCGCTTGTAGATGGACACTCTTATTATTATGGACCATTTAGTCGTTTTTTAATTTGATTCCTAATTTTATTCCAAGAAATTTGTCCATCAATATGAAGTTGTTGTAGTATAGCATGTTAAGGGAATATACTCATTTCTTTTACGGAGGAGAGAGAAAGAATAAAAAAGCAGTATGCACGTACCTTTTGTCTTTTATAGAGGAGAGAGAATAAAATAAAAATTTGATGAAAGGAATGAAAAAGAGAAGAATATATTGGCTGTGTAGTTATAGGGTGTTTGTGTCATTACACACCATAAAAGTGTGTCAATAGCAAAAAGTGTGTTTATATTGAGTTTTATAAAAGCATGTTTATATGTTAAATTCCCAAGTTAAAATGCAAAACATACAAAGATTTGAATAATTTTATCTATGTGTGTTGAAAATTCTTTTGTCTCTTTATCATATAATCAGGAATTGGTCTAATGCATTTTATAATCTATTGACGCAGGTGAGAAATATAGAAATGTTGATGATGAGAAATATAGAAATGTTGATAAGAAGACAGAAAATGACATTTTTATACATCACATAAATGAGAAAGGTTAGTACCGATCTTAAATATCTATTAAAGTTAATATTAAACTTAAAAATTTAGCTAAAAAACGTAAGTGAATAAAACTAACCATGTGAAAGAATCCGACAAAAAATTATAGCATATGCCCTTAAACATGACAATCTGCACAGCAGATTATATGTTTAGTACACTCACGAACACAAAACAAAAAATATGAAAATTCTTATAACAAAAGAAAAAAAGTTGTTAGTACTATTTCTATTGTTTCACGAGAAAAACAGAGTATTGTTTTCAAAAACTTATAATCGTGATCTTTATTTCTACATGTTCTTATAGAGTTTCAACTGCAGGGGCGGACCCAGCAAATTATTTAACTGGGGGCAAAATATTGCAAAAATACTACTCGAACTCTTAATCTTTTACAGTTAGTGGGAATGGCAAACCATTGTGCTATTATAGCTATTGTTCCTAATGTAAAAAATCAAATATCTATATTTTAGTGGGTGCACCTGCCCCCATATTGATCAACGTGGATCCGCCCCTGGTTTCAAGTCTGAAAGACTCCTTACATATGCCATGAAACGACTGCTCTCGACATTTCTTATATATATAGGGGTCATATAAGTTAGGGCCTTCTAAATCATTGCTAATTTCTTGGTGGTGAAGTTATATTTTGAAATACACAAATCTTATTGAGAGAACTAATAAATCCGAAATATTGTGATTGAATACTCCTTCCATTTCAAAATAAATGGCATTCTACCCTATTTTTTTTTTACAAAATAAGTGTTACTTTAAAACTTCAATGCAACTTTACACATTGTATTCTTTTTTTAACCTCAACCAAAATTAACAAATTTTATAAGAAAAAAATTAATAGAATTAAGTTAAGAGTATAATAGAGTTTTAACTATATTTTTTAATTTGTGTGTAAAATACTAGAATGCCATTTATTTTGAAATGAAGGGAGTAAATGATTATCTTGTTTTTGGAAAGATTTTGATCATTAGAATATTGTTGGAATATGTCAACGATATAGAATATAGGTATGATTCAATTTAATTGAAGATTAAAAATTATTTTTTTAGGAAATCTGTAGAGAATATGCCTTCAACTATTCAACCAATTAAATTGATTCGTTAGGATTGCTTGGATCGTTCAATACTAAAATCGTAACCGGATTTTGATATGTCATTTCTGAACCGAAGAGTGAATTAAGATTAAGATCCGATAAAGACTCCAAGTAAGAAACGTGTGGATTAAGTGAAATTGAAAAATCGAGAACTCTAATATACACTTGTCAATTTCAATTAAGTGACTCCTAATGGTATAATTCAGTGGCAAATAATGTAATAAGATAAACAATTTTGGACATTATTTAATTTATATTTCTTTTTTAATTATAAGAAGACGTTTAATTGCGTAGTCTATTTTTAGGCGTTTTAAGTGTTAAGCATTTGGTCATCGGCCGTTTAACACCTAATGTTTTTTTAAAATATTGTATATTATACGTATAGCGAATTTGTTTATTTATAATTGTTTCGTGGCCATTGACAAAAAAAAAAAAATTGTTTTGTGGCCATTGACATGTTTTTTTTTTTTGGTTCACTTTCTTTACATGTAAGTGGATTTTTCCGGTTCTATTTATAAAAATAAAATTATATATAGTTGCAGTTTTTGAATATTCTTACTGAGTAAAGCCTAACTAACTATTGTCCTCTATAAGCTTAGCAATGAGATAGATTATCTGAAGGTGAAATGATGAATCATGTGTTAAATCCATTTTCAATCAAAGGTAATTTAGATTTCGGAAAGCTTAAGTTTATAGTTTCATAGTCTTAGTGAATTATCAAAGGGTTATAACAATTAAATTAAGATAAAAGTTGTCATTATTTTTAGCGATGGAAAAATATGAGCATCTTTGGAAATACTACATAACGCTTACAATTAGATGGCTCTCTTAACTTGATATTTTGAGGTTTTTTTTTATACCTCTTTCAATAATTATGTGAAAACAATATAGTATATTTAGAAAATTGGATTCTGCAGGAAAGAGCAAGAAGGTTTGTGTAACGTCCGTCTCCCGAAAAATGAAATTCAGACGGAGAAATATATATAGAGGTATATATATATTTAAAATGTTGTGATCCGTTTAAATCCGTGATAAATGTGTTTTTTCGCGATTGAGGCTTTTAATCGTAAGAGTTTCAGGAAAAACATTTATCGAGCGGAAAAACGAGTTGTGGAGCGGTTGGTAGATGTAGACTCCACGTGGCAGTTTTTTTTACATCAAAAGAAAGGAAATGGTTGCAATCATTTTTCCTTCTTTATTCATTTCTTTTTTTTTCTTTTTCTTTCCTTTCTTCTTCCCTTTTTCTTTGTTCCTTTCGTAAATTTCAGAGAAAGAGAGAGAGAGAGAAAAAAAGAAAGAGAGAGAAAGAGAGAGAGAGAGAGAGAGAGAGAGAGAGAGAGAGCTGGTTGCAGAGAAGAAGAGGAAGGGGGAGTGGCTTTTGGGCTTGGCTTGAGAGGAAGGAGAAGGAAATCGAAACTGGCAGGGTTTGGGAGAAAAGAGGTTCGACCTAGCAAATCGTTTCCAAATATAATGAAATTTTGTGGAGATGTAAGTAACCCTTAGACCTAGGTGCGCCACTTTGCAGTTTTGGATTTGAGGTAATATCCTAAGAGTTATGCTTTTTTCGTGGGACGCTCTGTTTTAGACGCGATTTGGAACCAACGCGATTTCAGAGTGAGATCGCGAGTTCACCTTCGGTCTGATCAATACGAAACTTTGACCGTAACGTCAGGACATCCAGGGGTTGAGTTTCAACGGTGGAGATTGGAAGTGGACGGTTACAATTCGATTCGTGACTCCATCTTTGAGGCTTATCGTTTCTGAATTTGTTTCCAGTTTTGGTTGTTGTGGTGGGCTGTAGGGCGTGTGAGAGAGAAGAGGTGAGCTGCTTTTGGCGTGTGAGTGAGTCGTGGTTGGCTGGATGTTGTGGTTCTTGAGCCAAAATCCTTCTTAGTCTAAGGTGAGTGCGAGACCATGGGCTTATCTAAGCGGTAGAGATTGTTTGTTGTGTTTGTGGTTTTGTGTAGGTTGGTTTTTATGTTGGATCCAGAATCGGATTCATGGGCTGGTTGTGTCAGTGGGTTGTTTACTCATTGTGTGGGCTGCTTGTTTGTGATTGGTTGTGTTTATTGTGCTCTCTATCGTTTGTGTGTATAGCTCGTAGATGGGTTGACCGTCTCACTAAGTATTTTTGATAATACTTACGCAACTCTTCGTTATGTTGCAGGTAAAGATAAAGTGTGATCGTGGAATAAAGACAATGAGGGAGAGGAGGATTTAGGACTCGGTATTTGTGTGGTAGTGTCGAACTTTATTTATGTTTAATAATTTCGAATACTGTTAGTTGAAATTTATTTAATAATTACGAGTCTTATTTTATAACTTCTATGGTTTGTGGTTAAAACCAGTTTTATTTGGAATAAATTGGTTTAATTATATTTAATTAAAGTGAATTGGTCTGTTTGTTTAATTGTTGAGTTAAATGTTTTATTCGAAAATAATTAATATTTATGGGAATATTAATTATTGTATTTAAAAAAAAACAAAAGGTCGTGTCGTCTCAATTTGGTAACAGAGTCTAGACGGTTCTAGGATGGTTTAGAAAAATAAATTAGAGTTTAATTAATTTTCGTGTTGCTTGGTGCATGTGATTTGAACCGTTGAATTGTGGTGTGCTAAAAATTGATTGTGTTGTAATTAGTCAATTGTTTGAGCATGAAGTCTTAGAATCATCCTCTTCGAGCCTTCAATGAGATTCTACGGTGAGTTATTTTTATTTCTATTGAGTTGTTTTGTGTCCTTAGTCTCTGTTCTTGGAAGTGCAGATGGCTAGAGGTGCTAGAGGTCGTGTAGAGGTCGTGGTGATGGCCGTGGTAGAGGTCGTGGTCATGTTCCAGCGGCGGCTGAGAGTGTAGCACGGAGTGCTACGGTTGAGCGAGTAGCGGATCCGCATGAGTATCAGGAGGGATCTGAGGGTGTGGCTGGAGTTCCAGCGGGTACAGCGGGTTTTACTCAGGCCCGAGATGATCGCATAGCGGGTTTGCTTACTTTGCTGTTGGAGCGGTTACCAGAGAGGGTACCAGTTCAGGCTCCTGTTCTGCCACCAGTGGCTAAAGTGCAGCCGAGAGTTGCGGTTGCGGAAGAGCTCCCATCTTACCTTAAGATGATGGAGCAGTTACAGAGGATTGGCACGGGATTCTTTCCAGGAGGTGTCAATCCTGAGAACGTTAATGCGTAGAGGATGAGGTTGGAGAGGACTTTCTGTTCGATTAGGTGTCCAGAGAGATACCGGATTGATCTGGCAGTTCATTACCAGGAGGGTGATGCACATCTCTGGTGGAGGGGTGTTGCAGCCAGGAGAGATCAGGCGGAGATGGCCTGGGAGGATTTTGTGGAGGAGTTTAACGCCAATTACTTTTCACAAGAGGCGCTTGACCGTTTAGAGGGTCGGTTCCTGGAATTATCTCAGGGGAACAGGACCGTCTAGGAGTATGAGGCGGATTTTAACCGTCTCAATGTGTATGCGGGTCGAGTGATGGAGGGTGAGCGGGCCTGAGTTCGGAGATTCTTTATGGGTCTTCGGGATGAGTTGAGGAACCGTTGCCTTGTGAGGATTTTTGGCACGGTTGCTGAGTTGGTTGAGACAGCTGCCTTGCTGGAAGAAGGTTTGAGAGATGAGGTGGTGGTAGCCAGCCCCAACTTTCAGGCGAGGAGGCCGCAACAGCAGTCTACTCCGAGCAGAGGCGGTAGGCCAATGTTAGGACAGAAGCGGAAGATGGAGAGTTCTTCAAGTGTTACCCAGGGGGTCAGGGTTGCTTCGGGTGCGAGAGCAAGGATCACAGGGTTGCGAATTGTCCTCAGAAGAGAGAGACGCGTGTGGATACGCGAGTGTGCTATCACTGTAGGGAGACAGGGCATATCAAGGCGAGATGTCCCAAGTTGCAGAGGGAGGTAGCAGTGGCACCGCCAGCTAGTCAGAGTGCAGTGGCACCACAGGTGTATTCTATCTTGGAGACGGGAGACCCGAGTTCCAGACCGATCACTGGTACTTTTTAAACTTACCTGAGTTAAATTCTTGTGTAGTATAATTTATTGTCTCTATGATAGGGTGTCAGGGTTCTGAGCATATGAAAAATATGCAGGGACCCTAGTTGTGGGAGGTGTTGAATCCCACGTGTTGTTTTATACTGGAGCATCGCATTGCTTCATTACTCCGGAATTTGCCGAGAAGGGCAATTTTCGGGGAGCAACCGGGGAGCGGTTGGGTTTTGCTAAGGTTGCTGGAGGGAAGCTACTGACCATTCACAGTCGAGTTTGTGGAGTGGATGTTCAGGTGGCGGGAGAATCTATGCTAGCAGATTTGGTCATTTGCTCGGTGGAGCTTTATGACGTCATGGATTAGCTCGGGAAGTTCAGAGCGCATCTAGACTGTCACCGAGGGCGTGTTATTTTCGAAAAGAAACAAGAGAGGTTGGTTTATCAGGGAGTGAGACCGACTTGTGGGAGTCTTGTGATCTCGGCCATGTAGGCAGAGAGTATGATTGAGAAGGATCGTGAGGCGTATCTGGTAACGATTGTTACATCAGAGACTGTTTGAGAGGTTGCGGTTGGAGATATTCGGGTTGTTCGGGATTTTCATGATGTTTTCAGTCGTTGCAGAAATTATCGTCGTCGCGGTATGATCCTTTCACGATTGAGTTGGAACCCGGGACAGTGCCGATATCTAAGGCACCGTACAGAATAGCTCCAGCAGAGATGGCAGAGCTGAAGCAGCAGCTGGAAGAGTTGTTGGGTAAGGGTTTTATCCGACCGAGCACAGAGTGCTATGGTTGAGCGGTAGCGGATCCGCATGAGTATCAGGAAGGGTCTGAGTACCGGTGTGGCTGGAGTTCCAGCGGGTGCTGCGGATTTTGCAGCGGATTTTGCTTAGGCCCGATATGATCGCATAACGGGTTTGCTTACTTTACTGTTGGAGCGGTTAGCAGAGAGGGTATCAGTGCAGGCTCTTGTTGTGCCACTAGTGGTTGAAGTGCAGCCGAGAGTTGCGGTTGTGGAGGAGCTCCAATCTTACCTTAAGATGATGGAGCAGTTACAGAGAATTGGCACGAGATTCTTCTCGGGAGATGCTAACCCTGAGGACGCTGATGCGTGGAGGATGAGGTTGGAGCGGAATTTCCATTCGATTAGGTGTCCAGAGGGATACCGAATTGATCTGGCAGTTCATTACCTGGAGGGTGATGCACATCTCTGGTGGTGGATACCGGATTCATATGGCAGTGCATTACGAATCTTATTTTATAATTTCTATGGTTTGTGGTTGAAACCAGTTTTATTTGGAATAAACTGGTTTAATTATGTCTAATTTAAATAAATTGATCTGTTTTAATTATTGAGTTAAATGTTTTATTTGGAAAATAATTATTATTTATGGAAATGTTAGTTATTGTATTTAGAAAAAGAAAAAAAAAAAAGTCTCGTCTCAGTTTGTAAGTGTCAACATCCAACGATTAAAGTTCTTGCTAATCCTAGCCCAACCTATACAATGGAGAGAGATGACGTCCCACAACTCATTAAATGTGATCATTAGATTATAATGCTCTTCTATCAGGTAAGTATTGTTCTTTTTTAGTTACCTCTATTGATTATTACAGTTTCTGCAGGACAACATCTAGATAAGTAATGGCCTGGCAGGTATAAAGTTAAAATACAAAAACATACAAAGATTAGAATAATTTTATCTATGTGTGTTGATAATTGATAATTTTTTTCTCAATTTATTTAAAAATATTTATCCATCTGTATGATCATATAATCAGGAATTAATCTAATGCATTTTATAATCTATTGTCGTAGGTAAGAAATTTATATGTTGATAAGAAGATAATATTCTGTTTTTCTGGTGAAAACAATAAAAATAGTACTAACAATGTTTTTGTATCTTTTATTTTCTTTTGTTATAAGAACTTTCACATTTTCTGTTTTGTGTTTATGAGTATACTAAACATTTGGGGGGAAAGAGGAAGAATGTATTCAATCAAACATTTTAAATGATTTGTATTAAATTAATAAATCATATGTTATTCAATCATGTGATTAAATAAATGATTAACTTGTTTTTTGAAAGATTGTGATCTTTAGAATATTGTTGGAATATGTCAACGATTTAGAATATAGGTATGATTTAATTTAATTGAAGATTATAAATTATTTTGTTTATGAAATATGTAGAGAATATGCATTAAACTATTCAAGCAATTATATTGATTAGTTAGGATTGCTTGGATCGTTCAATACTAAAATCGTAACCGGATTTTGATTAGTTATTTCTAAACCGAATAATGAATTAAGATTAAAATCTGATAAAAAATCCACGTAAGATATGTGCGGATCTTGGATATCATTTATGGATTTTGAAATTGAAAAATCGAGAACTCTAATATACTCTTGTCAATTTCATTTAAGTGACTCTTAATAGCAATTTATGTAATAAAACAAACAATTTTAGATATTATTTAGTTAGTACTTTTTTTTATTATAAGAAGACATTTAATTGTTTAGTCTATTTTTAAGCGTTTTAAGTGTTAAGCGTTTGGTCATCAACCGTTTAACACCTAGTATTTTTTTTTAAATATTGTATATTATATATATAACAAATTTCTTTATTTATGGTTGTTTCGTAGTCATTCACATGTTTTCTTTCTTTCTTTTTTGTTTACATGGTCATTTTGATGACACGTTAATCTTTCTTTACGGGTTTTTGATTTTTCCGGTTCTATTTCTAAAAACGAAACCAGAACCGGCCAAACATGATCCATTTCATGGGTCGAATCTCCGGTCCCCTCCGGTTTTGAAAATGATGGGCTAATAACAAAGTCAAAAGACTTAAAAAAGTTGTTAGTTAAGTCTGCGTCGAATCTCTGGCAATAATAATAATAGCTGCTCGCTTCATCCCAAAAGGCCAAAACCAAAAAAAAAGCTTCATTTGTGTAGTTCACGGATCAATCCCGAAGAAGACGAACATACAAAATCTCAATTGGACTAACAAAAAGACCCTTTTTCAATCTCTCTGTAATCGTCGTTTCTTGCAAACCAATTCTATGGCAGGTCGGTCTCGTTCTCCTTCCTTCTTTCATCTTTTGATTCTGTGCTTGATCATATTAATTTTCCAATCAAGTTTTGGTTTTTGACCTACCCAGATTGTGATTATGTGTAAGATTACGCTTTAAGGTTTTTTGAAGCTATGGGTAGTTCTTGAAACTTGGTTATGTATGTTGAAGCTTTAGGTGGGGTTTTCAAAGCTGAATTTGGGAGCTTTCATGCGAATAGTACCGAGCCATTGTTAAAGTATGTGTTTTTACAGGTAATCAAGAACCAATCTTGGTGAAAGAAGAGAGTGTGGTAGGTATACCAACTCCACTCTTGAAGCTCAAAAGTTGGCAATGGTGGGTTCTTGTGTCCATTAACATCTTCTTCCTTATTGGTGGTCAAGCTGCTTCAGTGCTTCTTGGTAGATTTTATTATGATGAAGGAGGAAACAGTAAATGGATGGCTACTCTTGTTCAGACTGCTGCTTTTCCCATTCTCTATATCCCGCTTTTGCTTCTTCCGTCTTCGAGTAATGCAGAGTCTTCAGAGCCTGCTTGTTCACTCAAATACATTGTCTTGATCTATGTTTTGCTCGGTGTGATCATCGCTGGTGACAACATGTTGTACTCTGTTGGACTTTTGTACCTCTCTGCATCGACTTATTCTCTCATTTGCGCGACTCAGCTAGCCTTCAACGCGGTGTTCTCTTATTTCATCAATGCTCAGAAGTTCACTGTTTTGATTTTCAACTCTGTTGTTCTCCTGTCGTTTTCCGCTGCTTTGATAGCCCTCAATGATGATGCGGACACTCCTTCTGGTGTCTCCAGGTCTAAGTATATTGTTGGGTTTGTGTGTACACTCGCTGCATCCGCTCTTTATTCTCTGTTGCTTTCGCTTATGCAGTTCTCGTTTGAGAAGATTCTGAAGAGGGAGACGTTTTCTGTGGTTCTTGAAATGCAAATTTACACTTCTTTAGTGGCGACTTGTGTCTCGGTTATTGGGCTTTTTGCTAGTGGGGAATGGAGAACGCTGCACGGGGAAATGGAAGGATATCATAAAGGGCAAGCCTCTTATGTATTGACTTTGGTCTGGACAGCGGTTACATGGCAAGTGTGTTCTGTAGGAGTGGTGGGTTTGATATTTCTGGTGACGTCGCTCTTCTCAAACGTCATTAGTACACTCTCTCTAGCTGTGACTCCACTCGCAGCTTTGGTTGTGTTCCATGATAAAATGAGTGGCGTTAAGGTTATGGCGATGCTGATCGCGCTTTGGGGTTTCGCTTCTTATGTTTACCAAAATTATATTGATGACTTGAAAGTAAGACGAGCACGACAACAAGCTCAAGCCAGGAGGGTGGAACCGCCCTGCTGATTCTGCGACGATTCAGGCAGTTATATTGGTTTAGGATGCTATACATTCTGGTTTTAGATTAGCAATAATAATCGTCACTCGTAGGACAAGCTACTGGTCTTGTCATCATTGTTTTTGAAATCAAATCTGTCGTACGATCCATTCTAATATACTGTTGGGTAAATAATAATTCGTGACAAAATTTTGCGACAATGAGAATTTGGAAATGAAATAAAAACACTCTCTTTGAAATTCGGAACTAGAATTCCAATCAAGTAGCACAATAGCTTACGCTTGAACCACTTTAATTGATAACCAAAATACCCCTTTTCTGCTACGTTTTGAACCTTGGAATTGATTTTTTCTTTCTTTTAATGGTTATCAACTTAGAGCTAAAGCACATCTCTAGACAAGTGCTCGAGTCATGACTTTACCTTCTCCTTTCAATCAAGTTATGTCGATACATTTTAGTTTGAGTGATTTCTCTATCCGGAACGCAAAAAAAAACGCAAAAATGTGTTGTGCTCAGTATTGGCTTTGGGCCGAACAAGGTGAAAATTGGGCCTAAGACCCTATAATATTTTAGCCTAGCGCATGTACAAATATGTTTCAAAAAGTTTTCTGTTATAAAAAGTATTTGATTTTATGGATATATAAATAAAAATAATAGAAAAAAAGTTTATATCCGTAATCGGATCAGATACTGAATATAATAGCAATGAGAGAGAGTTTATGTTGTATATTGATGTTGTATATGTGTATTTTACAATGAACAAAACCCGTCTATTTATAGTGATAAAGATAAATTACTGTGCGTACATAGTGACGGTGGACTCCACACTAAATATTAAACGTTTGTGTGCGACGCAATTGTTGATGCATGTTTTGTTTGACTAAGCTTCTTTCTCGAAGCCTTCTCCTTTTTACTTCTCTAACACTCCCCCTTGGAGACCAGTGTCACTATGTGTCTTGCGTAATATCTTCTGTTGCCTCGTTAAAAACTTTTCTAGGAAAACTCAATGGGAAAAATCATAGTAAGGTAAAAAGAGTACAACCACCCAAGCTCCCCCTCGAATGATCAGGATCACATCTTATAAATCTTTTTGACGACGCATTCCAATATTGTGGACATGCTTCCTGAACATAGTGGTGGGTAATGACTTCGTGAAGAGATCTGCAGAATTCTCGGATGATTGAACATATCTGACTTCCATGTCTTTATTCTTCACGAACTCTTGAGTGTATGAAAATAACTTTGGAGGTATATGTTTAGTTCGGTCACTTTGATATATCTTTCCTTCGTTTGAGCAACGCATGTAGCATTGTCTTCATATAGGATAGTTGGCTCCATATTTTCATGAATTCCACTGCTTGACCGGATGTGTCGGCTTATTGACCTTAGCCATACACATTCTCTACTTGCTTCATGGAGTGCAATGAGTTCAGCATGATTTGAAGAAGTAGCCACAAGTGTCTGTTTCTGAGAACGCCAGGATATAGCAGTGCCTCCAATTATGAATACGTATCCTGTTTGTGATCGGGCTTTATGTGGATCTGATAAATAACCTGCATCTGCAAAACCAATCAATTGACCATTTAAATCCTTAGGATAAAATAACCCTAAATCAATAGTCCCTTGAAGATAACGAAAGATATGTTTAATTTCATTCCAATGCCTTCGTGTAGGGGAGAACTAAATCTAGCCAAAAGATTAACAGAAAATGAAATGTCAGGTCGAGTGCAATTTGCAAGATACATAAGGGCTCCAATTGCACTTAGATACGGTACTTCAGGACTAAGTATCTCTTCATTCTCCTCAGGTGGTCGGAATGGATCACTTTCAATATTGAGTGATCTAACGACCATTGGAGTACTGAGAGGAGTTTCCTTATCCATATTAAAATATTTTAACACTCTTTTAGTGTACGTGAATTGATGTACAAATATACCCTTTTGAGTATGTTCAATTTGTAGGCCAAGACAAAACTTTGTTTGTCCGAGATCTTTCATCTCAAATTCCTCTTTTAAATAGTTTGCTGCTTTCTGTATTTTAGCTTGAGTCCCGATTATGTTTAGATCATCAACATATACCGCGATTATCACAAATCCGGATGTTGTTTTCTTAATGAAAACACATGGGCATATAGGATCATTCACATATCCTTCTTTAATGAAATGTTCACTGAGACGATTATACCACATTCGTCCAGATTGCTTTACCCCATATAATGATCTTTGCAACTTTATTGCACATAACTCTTTGGGTTTTGATTTTAGTGCTTCTAGCATATTAAACCCATCAGGAACTCTCATATAGATATTTGTATCTAATGATCCATATAAATATGTTGTAACAACATCCATGAGACGCATCTCAAGATTTTTGCCAGCTGCTAGACTCATTAGAAATCTAAATGTTACGGTATCCATAACTGGGGAATATGTTTCCTCATAATCAATCCCGGGTCTTTGAGAAAATCCTTGAGCTACGAGACGAGCCTTATATCTCATAATTTCATTTTTCTCATTTCGTTTTCTAACGAAAACCCATTTATATCCAACTGGTCTCACATCTTCAGGTGTGAATACAATAGGTCCAAATACATTTCGATTATTTAACGAATCAAGTTCGATTTATATAGCATCTTTCCATTTTAACCAGTCATGTCTCTTTTGACATTCATATACAGACTTCGGTTCTGGATCCTTATTTTTCTCATCTATTTCCCTTGACACAAGGTATGAGAAAACATCATCAACTTCATAGATTTCATTTTGATTTCATATCTTTCCATTATGGATATAGTTGATGGAAATTTCATGATTTCTTTTCGGATCAAGATGCTCAATATTGTCATTAGACTCATGATTTGTTTTTTCCAAAATACTTTCTGTTATTTTAGGAATATCATGCTTTTCAACTTCCTTTCGTTTTCTAGAATTTTTATCTTTAAAGCCGGTATACCACGCTTCAAGTGTATTCTAGATTCACGTGTATCATCTGCTCTTCCACTTTCTTGTGGTATTTCAATTCGAACAGGAACATTTGCAGCTGGTATATATGATTTAGTTACCGTTTTAGTATCGGCAAATGCATCCGGAAGTTGATTTGCTATACTTTGCAAATGCATAATTCGTTGAACTTCTATTTCAGACTGCTTTGTAGGAGGATCAAGGTGTAACAGAGTTGGTACACACTATTTGATATCCTTTCCTACTTGATTATTTTCTTCCCCTAGAACCGGAAATACTTTCTCATCAAAATGACAATCGGCAAAACGTACCGTAAATACATCACCAGTCATTGGTTCTAGGTATCTTATAATTGATGGAGAATCACAGCCAATATATATACCCAACCTTCTTTGTGGTCCCATTTTTGTACGTTGTGGTGGTGCTATAGACACATACACTGCACAACCAAAAATCCTTAGATGGGATATATTTGGTTCTCGACCAAATGCTAGCTGTAATGGGAAATATTTATGATATGCACTTGGTCTTATCCGAATGAGTGATTCTGCATGTAATATAGCATGTCCCCATATAGAGGTTGGAAGTTTTGATCTCATGATCAATGGTCTTGCAATCAATTGCAGACGTTTAATTAATGATTCCACCAAACCATTTTGTGTATGAACATGTGCTACAGGATGTTCAACTTCGATTCCCATTACCATGCAATAATCATTAAATGCTTGGAATGTGAATTCACCAGCATTGTATAGTCTAACTCTCTTAATAGGATAATCAGAGAACTGAGCTCTTAATTTGATTATCTGAGTTAGAAATCTCGCAAATGCCAAATTTCGAGAGGACAATAGACAAACATGTGACCATCTGCTAGATGCATCAATCAACACCATAAAATAGTGGAATGGTCCACATGGTGGATGTATTGGTCCACAAATATCGCCTTGAATCCGTTCAAGGAACTTTGGTGATTCTTTATCAATTTTGGTTGGCGATGACCGTATAATCAATTTTCCAAGAGAACATGCTGCACATGTCATTTTATTTCCCTCATATATCTCATGAGTTTTCAGAGAATGACCATGTGAACTCTCTATGATTTTTCGCATCATTGTTGTGTCTAGGTGACCAAGGCGATCATGCCACAATGTGAAATCTTCTGAATTTCTTTTGATCACAAGATGTGATTCTATTGCATCTATATAAGTATGATGCAAACCATAAGGAAGTTCTAGAAATTTTTCCAGTATATGCCTTTTTCAGCTTTATCAGAAGTCATATATATGTACTTCTTTCCTTCCTCAGTAACAGACTGAGTTTCATACTCTTGAGAGTATATATCTTTGAAGCTCAACAAATTACTTTTAAAATTCGGAGAAGATAAAACATTTCTTATGGAAAACTTTGTTCCATTAGGCAATACAAAATTAGCTTTGCCACTTCCTTCAATTACGTCTATAGGACCCGATATTGTATTGACAATAATTCTTTTCGGTTTTAGCTCAGAGAAAAATCTCTTATGCCTTAGAATAGTGTTTGTTATTCCACTATCTGGCATACAAATTTCTTTGATATTTTTCTTTGCTATTGAATCTTCATCCATTTCTGTAATCAACATAAATTTTAATACATATAAGCAAACCTTTATTCATATAGAAAAACATGTAATAATTATACAATAATTTATTTCAAGAAACAACATTATTCGAAAAATAACTGAAATAAGTAATACTTATATGATGGCATTACTGGAGACTAATAGTCTCACTACAAGCATTTCAGTTATCCGCATAAGCGGTCATGTCGAAATCATTCATAAAGTCTGAACCATCAAGATATGATGTTCCCTCAAAGTGTTCATTGAGGTTGACTTCCTTCCCTTTGCCCTTTTGGGACTCTTTGTATAATTTACAAAGATGTTCGGGAGTACGACATACATGAGCCCAATGACCCTTTGATCCACATCTGTAATAGATGTTTTCACGCTTTTGAGCGTTATTCCCGTGGGATTCTTTTCTTGTAGGACCTTGTTCAGGTCGAACCCATTTATAAGACTTTCTGCTTTGTGGGTTAAAGAATCTTCCACGTCCACGGTTGAATCGTCGACCACGACCTCGATAGGTTTGACTTCTCCTCTCCGGATTTTTCACATCCGTTGCATTAACCTCAGGAAATGCCTTCGTTCCTGTAGGCCGAGAGTTGTGGTTTTTAATGAGAAGTTCATTATTATTCTCTGCTAGTATTAGTGTCACGATTAAATCGGAAAACATTTTGTATCCGCAATTTTGGTACATTTCTTGCATAACACGATGCTCTTTGTGAAAAGTAAGATAAGTCTTTTCGAGCATTTCTGCTTCAGTAACAGATTTTCCACAATATTTTAATTGTGAGACTATCCTCAGCATAGCAGAGTTATAATCCTCTACCTTCTCAAAGTCCTGGAACCTTAGGTTTTTCCAGTCCTCTAATGCATGAGGGAGAGTTATTTCTCTCTGGTTATCAAACCAAGCTTTTAAAGCTTGCCACATCTCGGCATGATCTTTTATATTCGCATAATCATGCGTCAAACTCTCATCGAGATGTTTTCTTAAAAATATTATCGTCTTTGCCTTATCTTTGGCAAGCGATGAATTTTCCGCTTTTACGGTCTCGGACAATTCTTGCGACTCTAGATAGAGTTCCACATCCGTGGTCCATGCTATATAGTTTGCTCCAGTAATTTTGAGAGCCGGGAACTTAAACTTCTCAATATTTGTCATTATTTATCTAAACGTGTTATAAAAAGTATTTAATTTTATGGGTATATAAATAAAAATAATAGAAAGAAAGTTTATACCCGTAATCGGATCGGATACTAAATATAATAGCAATGAGAGAGAGAGAGAGAGTTTATGTTGTATATTGATGTTGTATATGTGTATTTTACAATGAACAAAATCCGTCTATTTATAGTGATAAAGATAAGTTACTGTGCGTGCATAGTAACGGTGGGCTCCACACTAAATATTAAACGTTTGTGTGCGACGCAATTGTTGATGCATGTTTTGTTTGACTAAGCTTCTTTCTCGAAGCCTTCTCCTTTTTACTTTTCTAACATTTTCAACTTTGTGAATCTTTAATAAAAAAATGAAGAATATGGCATGTTAATTTGAAAAAGTAACAAGTAACCATTTGAGGTTGTAATTTGAACAAACTACCCACATGATCACATCTGGTCTGGTCGTAGGAGAGAGGTTCCAAAGTAAGCTTTTCTAAAAAAAGAATGGATAAATTCTCTTATCCTTTTCACTTTTGTTTTGCTAAAATTTCCTAAAAATAAATTAATTTGAATTTGTAATTATAATGAAAAAAAAATCTAAAATTTTTTTTGAATATGCCACAATTTTTGAATTTTTTTATACAAATATAAATTTATATATGGTTATAAATGAACAGTTAATACTATATATTATATAGAATACATAAAATAAATAGTATACAACAAAATAACATTTTAGTTGATGGTGATAGTAGTATTGGTAGTGATAATAATGATGATGATGGTGATGGAGGTGGTGGTAGTGACAATAACAATGTTAATAATGATGGTAGTGACGGTGATGATGGTGACGATGGTGACAGGGGCGATGACGGTGGTGGTAGTGGTGACAGTGGTAGTGATGAGGGTGATGGTAGTGCCGATGGTGGTAACAATGGTGGTGACGATGGACATGGTTGTGATAGTAGTGAATGTGGTGGTGATGGTGGTGAAAGTGGTGGCGATGGTGATATCCAAAATACCGAATTAAACGTACGACAAATAAGGAACATGTTGCACTTTCCAAAGCCAAGTTAACTCCTCCATTAGTATGATATTGTCCATTTTGGGTCAAGTGGCCAAACCTGCTCGGATTTCTTTTTGGGTTCCTTTCCAAAAGGCTTCATACTAATTGGAGTTGGACTTGACTTATATCTTAGACTGTTATTTTCTAATCTTCTGATGTGGGATGTTGGTTTGTATCCCAACAATCCTCCCCTCAAACCAAGAACCACGAACCTTTGGCGTCCTCTCCAGCGAAACCTTAGCACCCTGGCACCAACACCCCTTATTCGCGAAGTTTCCTTGAGGCACCCTTATATTCATGTCACAATGAGGGCTCCTCCCACACCGAACATGCAGCCCACACCCACTTCCCTAGATCCACCTTTTTCGACATAGGCTCTCATACCAATTGTTAGGGTCTCCAAGGCTAAGTCAACTCTCCTATTAGTATTATATTCTCCACTTTGGGCCAAGTAGTCAAACTCGCACGAACTTGTTTTTGGGCTCTTTCTCAAAAATCTTCATACTAATTGGAGTTGGATTTGACTTATATATTAGACAATGATTTTCTAATCTTCCGATGTGGAACATTGGTTTGTCTTCCAACAGAACGTTATATCCTAAGTGATACAACATAAAAAACTCAAACGACCAAGGTAAACGTACACCGAAAAATAAATGTTAAACCCTAAATACAAAAGTCTAAACCCAAACTTTAAGCATATGTCTAAAAATGGTACAAATAAAATCGAAACTTGAGAATTATGAATCTATTTTTAAAACATATAATAGAATGTTGTTGTGTTCTACTCCCTCCGGTTTTGATTAGTTGTCGTTTTAGATAATTTTATGTGTTTTATTTTAAGTGTCGTTTTCAATTTTCGATGCAGAAATTAAATGAATTTAATTTATTTGACCAATAGTATTATGCAAGATTTTTTTTTATTGGTTGATTTAGTTATCATTAATGATGTTTTTATAGAAAACAGAGATTCCTTAATTTATGTGCAAAAGTCTAAAAACGACAACTAATCAAAACCAGAGGGAGTATATTGTACGAAGAATTTGATCATTTTAGTTCTATATTAGGTTTTCGATTCAAATTTGTTCATTTTAAAGAGTTTAATCACAACATAAACAGAAAAAAATCTATGTTTTTAAAATAAGATTGAAAAATTTAAACAATTTGTGTTGGAAAGTTATAGCAATATATAAAGGATAGAGACGAAAGAAAAGGAGAAGAATAGAAAGATAAAATGTTGGTGGAGAAGAGAGAGTATACAACTGTTACTCATGCAATATGAACAAAAGTGTCAATGTTACATGTTAGAGTAGTTAGTTTCTTAACTAACGTTTTTTTATGGTTACTTTTGCCAATTTCCCAATTTTAAATTTTGGTCTCATTTTTATAAAACTATCTAAAAACTTTTCAAAACAAATATTTGTTTGGAGTTTGGACTCCTTATATTTCAAAGCCGTCTTAGTCGTGTTGCCGTTGAAGCAGCTTGAACGGGCTTCTATTGCTACATAACAATATAGAGAAAATTTCCTCCCTTTTCTTAACGATTACTAGAAGTGAAATCTTATTTTCAATGTTACTTAATATAGTTCTTTCTTGTTGTAGTTGCTTATATATTAAGTCCTGTCTTGTTATAGATTAATCTGAAATCTAGTTTAAATCCAATTCCAATATAGTCCTTATACGTAAAAGTCTTATGAGTTGATTAGTGTTTCACTTATTTTAACTTGGGAAATGTCTTGAAATTAAGTTTGACTTTGTAACTAACATCAATAAATTGATTTTGTACTTTAGAGTAATTTATAAAACAAATTTTCTTGAAACTTACACTTTATTGTTTTTAATAAATGTTATGCGTTACTTTGGAAACGTCTAAGAAAAAGAAAAGAAAAAAAAAAACAAAATATTGTTTTAATATTTGTTAACCATATTTTAACTTTAAAACTTATTTCCAAATGGTGAAAACAAAAACTCAGTTTCCAAACGAGATTTGAAATTTGCTCGAAATTGAAAATGCATTTTTTATATGGGACAAGAATTTGGAGACTAATGTCAATACGGTGGAACCGATGTAGTGGGGTACAAAGTTTTTCACTTTAATTTCTTACAAGACATATAAGACAAGTTATGTTAACATAGGACAACAAAGAGATACATAAGAGTTTATTAAACTACAATAACACAGATAGAATAAAATTAACACAATTTATCTAATAAGATTAGAATTGCGATTAGGCTAAGAGCCAGAAATTTTTCTGCCATCGTGTGTTGATCAAGTACCCACCAACACCTTTACATTGTTTCCTCACACCAATCGTCAAGCAATCTGCACCGTTGATGCACCGATTCACGAGCTCCTCTGATCTGCTAGGTCCACATAAGCTACACAAAACGACATCAAATGTAAGTAATTATTGAAACGAGAGAATCATGATGGGGAAAGAGATCTGACGGTTCAGATGATGCACCAGGAGATGAGTGGTGCAGATTTCTTCTGACCCAACACAAGAACAGAGACTTCAAGCTTCTTCACTTGGCTTAACACTGTTGCTAGCTTTGGTCCTTGAATGACCAATGCCTCAACATCCACCTTTTTAGAAAAAAAATTACATATTATATAATTGTCATCTCAGAATTTATCCTAAATCATAGAATCTTTTTTATTGATGTCACATTTCTTGATGCAAAAAAGATAGTATTAACTTCTCCAAAAGTAATACTGTATAAAACTAACAAGGAATTTTGCAAGTAATTAATTACAGTTAGAAAATGGTGAATTATAATATTATAAAACTTACAAAAAACCCTACCCGATTACATGTTACTATGTTAGTTGGTTTTGAACAACTTTCCATTTTAAAAGCTAGCTGAAGTATTCTTAAATGGGTAATAACAACTATACTTTAGATCTAAAATGACGAGTTTTAAAACATTAGATCTAAACTAAGAAAAAAAGCTGCATATCTAACTGAAAAAGCTTCCTTTACAGAATGAATAATGATGAAAGTATTTTCCCAATCCAAAATCAAAAACAAAGTGAGGAGCCATCAGTCACTATGACCATCACAGAGACAGTTTCTCACGCATGCACTACTTCAATACTCAAGTACCTCAACTCCACTTAACATTAACCAAAAACAAAATAAAAACTAAAACCCAAATATGGATTATTACTTCTCCAACTAATAGTTTCCAAAATCCAAACATAAAAATTGCAATAAGCTTAGTTAGAAACTTTTTTTTGATAGAAGTTGAAAGCTTAATTAGATCCTTGATAAGCCCTCTCTCTGTGGAAATAATAAAATAATAATAATAGTAAGCTTATTTATTTTATTTTTTTGGTTAAGTAATAGTACTATAGTAAGCTTAATTAGTACCTCGGGTTTACAAGCTTTGCAAAGAGAACCAAGAGATTGAGCCAAAGAAGGAGTAGCTTCATCATGAGGAGAGACAACATGAAGAAGAGTCATCAAATCTCCTTTGTTAGTCAAATGAGTCAAAGCCCACATCATGGCATGCTTCGACCTCGAAGTCTCGTCCACGACAACCATCACTCTCTTACTTCTCGCCGCCGTATCTCCACCTGAGTAAACCCCATAGAGACCCTCCATTGAGGAGTAACCACCACCACCGCTTGTGTCGTCGTTGAAAGCTGTTGAGCTATCTCCGGAAGTCCACCTTCTAGAAGCCGACCTCCAACCTTCTTTTCTGCTTAGTTGCCTGAGGATCGAGTTTCTTGAGAATTGCATTTTTGGAGGAGTATAGTGATGGGAAGTTGAAGCTTTTTGTAGTGTGAATGAAGAGAGAGAGAAAGAAGTAGGTGGTAGGAGACTATAGTAGAGAGAGAGAAAGTGAAGAGGCTTTGATGTAAAACTCGAAAATGTGAAAATGGAAAGAGAAGAGGAGAGAGATATAATTGGTTGCTAATAAATGAGTGAGCGACAGGGCATTAAGGGTGAATCATGTGCCCACAATAAAGTGTGTTATTTAATTGCTAAACTTTAAGCAACCAACAATTGTATTTTTCCTTTTTCTAAAAAAAAGAAATTTTAGTTTGGTTTTTTATTTTTGCTATAGGAATTTACAATTCTAAAACGTCCATTTAAGTTAACCGAATTAAAATTCTTAGTTAGAAGTTTTTGGATTCGTTTGGTTTATTTGGGCTAAAAGGTATAACTACTAGTTACAAACTTGAGAATAGGCTTGTCTTCAAAATTGTTTTAAAAGCTTGTCATTTTTATTCACCATTTCAACAATGTCACTCTTTTTATGGTCGCCAAACCTTTTAATAATGGAGCACAACTATTGTGAAAAATAGTCTGATGCAAATTGTGGACTTCATATTTAGTCAATATTGTAATAAATACAGTAATGTTTTTAAGACGACCGTAACGGTTTGGTTTTTATTTCGGCTTTCTTGCTTTCTTAATTTATTTGCATGTATGAATACGGCTAAGCTGGAGCTGAAATTGGAAGCAATTATACATGAAGACTTCTACAAATTTCCCTATTTTCTAAGGGTACGTCTCGATGAGTCATATTCACAATTTCACTAAGACTTTCAATACGATTACATAAGAGTTGATCAATTCTATCTTTTGACGTTATAGATACAAAGACTACGACCAACAAAAGAGGCAAGAAAGAAGAAGAATTGATAGTAGAAGAGTACTCTCCCTCAACTCTGTTTTGAGGCTTATAATTGTTTTAGCTAATTGTAGCTTCGACAATTTTATGGGTTTAGGCTCACTTTCTTTTCTCCGCGGGACTCGGTCTAATCACTTACCAATCCCAATTCATATACGGACAATGGACTAGCTCGAAACTTATAATTAACAGTCGTGGCTCTACCCTCAAAACTCACAAGTCCTTTGATATGGTGATACTGATACATTAGTTCTTAATTCCTTTTTTAAAAATATTAATTTCTGTAGAGGAAAATAATTTCTTTCTCGAGAATATCAAAAAATAAATGTTACGTTCAATACATTTTAGGTTTCGCTTGGTTCGCAGCCTTTCTCATGGGCTTCATATGTGTCCTAGTTGCATTTTTTCTAGGATGCAGTTTAGATCTATGGTTCTTCAAAACATTATATCGAAATATTCTACTATTAGATTATCCTTATCCTTTTTTAATTGGAAAAGTAACTCATAATATTATCTTCACACCAAATGGGAAAACAAACAATCATGGTGTTGGTGAGGATTGAAGATCATACTTAAATCACAATATTCTAATTTCTCTGCTAATGTATGCCAATTTTATCATTTTTGCTTATTTTAGCTTTTGTTTCATCTTTCATAGTTTCCATTCGCGATCTAACATTTTAGAAATACATGCATCCTTAATCATATATAATGTCAAAAAAAAATATGCAGTAGCAAACTAAAATGGTCATCGATACACCGATCACCGTGGTCTAAAGATTAAAAAACAAAAAAAATTGATAGCATATTTCAAATTTTTAAACATCGGATTCTCTATATAGAATCAGCCTCCAAAATTTTCAAAGAGAAACTCCCAACCATATAAGTTTTTAGATAAAGGAATTTTTCTATATATATATCGCTTGATTCGAGTTTTGAAATTGCAGTTTAGAGAAAATATACTACATTTTGAAGTAACTTTATTTTCTTATAAGTCAGTTTACGTCGATTGATTTCGTGTTGTAGAAAACTACACTAGTATCACACTCGATCTAAACTTCAATGTTCAATTATATATAGCTTTTTTTTATGTGCCAATATATATCTAATCTTTTTAAAATTTCAAATTTCATACCCGAATTTACCAAATCATGCAAAATTATATATTATTTGTCACGATTGCTGACATGGATGCCACATCTTTGATAACGTTGATGATGTGGTTGCCACATCCTTGATGACGTCGTTGCCACGTCGTCATCTTTTTAAACAAACAAATTTTGTTTCCTCTTCACATTTTTCTTCTTCATCACTATCACCCGACGGAGCTGTAAAAAAAATTATTTTTTTGATATAAAGATTTAAAATCTTCTTTTCAAGACTAATAATCAATATTTAAACCGAATCGAATATTTAAACCAAGTTTATAATCCCAAATTTCGTAATTCTTCTTCTAAAAGTCTTCAAATCGTTTTCAATGAAAAACATAAACCCTACAATGTTATATATTAATTTTGTAAAACATTTTTACATGTATTGCCATTAGAATAATTGTATTTTAAAAACAAAATATAATTTCTTATTAATTTTCATTGACAATTAGGGTTGTTTAGATACATCAATATAAGTTAAGATACAAATACAATATTACTATTAATGAGAAATTGTATTTTGTTCTTAAAGTATAATTATTCCAATGGCAATACATGTAATTAAGTTCTCTTTTTTGTCTTCAACTTAAAAATGTCTTTCGATTAATATATAAGAATATTGTAGAGTTACTGTTCTTCACAGCGATTTGAAAAGTTTTAGAAGAAGAATTGCGAATTTTAAGTTTATAAACTCGGTTTAAATATTAGTTTCGGTTGAAATAATGGTTATATGTCTCGAAAATAAGATTTTAAATCTTTACATCAGAAACAAAATTAACAGTTTCGTCGGAAGACAGTGATGGAGAAGAAGAAGGGGAAGAAAAAAAATTATATTTATTTTTGTGTAAAAAAATGATGACGTAACAACAACATTATCAAAGACGTGGTAACCACGTTATCAACGTCATCAAAGACGTGACATCTCCGTCAGCAGCCGTGACACAAATATATATGATTTCGTACAGTTTGGTAAGTTTAAATATGAAATTTGAATTTTTTTAAAATGTTAGGTATATATTAGTACAAAGAAAAATGTTATGTATGAATTGAAAAGATTAAATATGAAATGGCCGATTTTCCTCGCACAAACTCGTAATCCAATTTTTCCACTCATATGTTGTCGACGGATAGGTTTGTATGTTGCCACTGAGAAAGTGAATCAACACGAGATTATTGATGCAAAGCTTAATTATAGAAATGCAACGTTTAATCACATATCAAATCATACATGAATATACCAAGACACCTAAGCCATATCAATAGTATAGGGTGGTCCAGAAAATGAGAAAAAAGGATCTTATCTCTTTCCCTATTAAACGTATCTCGGTTACTTTATACGTACGTAAATTTATGGGTTTCATCTATGTGTCAGATGACCTCATTCACATTTTGCTTTCATATCTTCCCTTGTCCTCTTCTCCCCTATCATCGTCCCACACTTGTATTTTTCCTTTGGACTTTTTTACTTTTTGTTTTTTCCTCACATTTCTAGTGTTTAAACAAGCTAATCACACAAATAATAATATGGAAGAGGTCCAAGATTTACATCTCATAACCTCAATTTAATGAAAAAAACAAACAACTCCATGTATGTATAAATATGAGCCTCATGATAGTAACATCATTTGATAAAACATAACTATTTTATTGTAACCACTATTAAGAGATTGCATATTTTTATATGTAAAATAGGACAACATCAAAGGTACTCGAATAATGTAATATTTCAAACATGTTGACCATGAGATGGTCAAATAATAATTCCAATTCACACACGCATACTTCTATGATACTAAGTACTAAACCCATGTGGTTTCTACTAAATTACTTCATAATGATAAGAAAAGGTTTGTTCAGTCTCTTCATTAAACATTAAACAAGACTAATAGAGTAATATAATAGAGATATGACCTCTATGATATCTTAAGGGTAAAATATAGGAAGTGAAAAGAATAGGAAAAAAATTATCAATTACAGATTTGGAAACTGGTGGAAGGGTAAAATGGATTTTTTTTTGTCTAAATGACAGAGTTGTTTGCTTCTGCATCTTCCTTCATTCACTTGTCAGACTCAAAACAAGTAAAGAATCATTTATCCTGACACAACTTCCTACCACACAAAATTCTGTTTTAATTTCATAATAACATTATAAAATCACATACTGTATATATAATTTATTCGTTACATGTAAAAAAATCACAACACAAAAAATGCCTGTATTTTACTAAAAAAATATAAGTAAACTTTTGGAAAATAAATTAAACATCATGTTTATGTGGTTAGAAAACTAAATAAAGTATAGACTAAAATGTTTTGGAGTATGTGGAGAACTATTATTGACGTTAAGGAAAATAAATGAAGTACTCTAGTAATGTACAGAGTCTATAAATTTGGTTTTCGTCAACGTCAATAATTATTTGTGCTGCTGTACGTTTCTCAGTATTAATAAGTATATTTAATTATCGGTGATTGAACTTGCGAGTTCCTCGTGAATTGAGCCATATAACGTAAACTCTTTCCTTTATATATCTGGAATTTTATTGACAAAAAATTAGAGCAACTCCAACTACAACACTAAATTTTATCTTAAAAATATATTTTTATTATTATATTATTAAATTTATATTATATTCTTTAAAATTATTTTATTGAATTTAGTTTTTCTTTTTATTTGGTTTTTATTTTATATTTTATTTTTTCAGTGTTTAATCAAATTTTACTATGTATTTTTAATTTTAAATAATTTGGTATTTACTTTAGTTTGCAAACTAATATTTCATATTAATTATATTAATTATAATTAAAATTTAATATTATTAAAAGAGAAAAGATTCAAAACTATTGATAGAATATTTGTTTTTAGATGGTAAAAATAATTTAATTATTTTATTAAAAACAAAATATAAATAAAATAATATATTTTTTTGTGTTTTGTGAACAATATGACACCAAATAGAATGTGATACTGTTCATAAAACACCAAAATAAAAAATTTGGTATCAGTTTTGCAGTTCAATTAGAGCAAGTTTAACACCAAATATTGTGTTTTGACATCCTATTGGAGAAGCTTTTATTAACACCGACGGATACATTTGCGGATGCAAAACAGACAAAAAATAAATAAAGCTATTTTCGGAATCTGAAGTTCAAAAGAAAAACACACAAGGTCCAAAAGGGAAACATACGAAAAGAAAACTACAATACATAGACTATAAACAAAACCAAACCAAACCGATATATCTATTTTAACATTTTTGAATCACAAAATTGATTTTTTCTGAAAACATAAATCTTTTTAATGTCAACGGTAACTGCCAATCTTACCGGAAATTTATGATATAGATGTCATTTTTTTATGTTAAGAAGAATTCTGAAAATTAAAACATGTGTTTACTACTCCAGCTTGATGAAACCTCATTTTTAAGGTTTTAGAGCTATTATTTATTTATCGACCGATAACATCGAGATATATAACCAACATAAGTCTGATTGAAAAAAAGTAACAACTATGGCTGGTCTTGAATTCGAATGGAGGAAAAATCGCCTAACCACTTAAGCAACCACATCGAAGATGAAAGACTGTAAATTGACCGACTGACGGTCTAGATTGACCGGTAGAAAGAAGAAGACACTCTGAAAGCAATTGAAAACCATATTTTAAATACTTGAAAGAAACGATAATTGGTCCAAAACAAAACCATAAACATATCTGGTGAACAGAAAATTTCAAACTGGTTAAAATATGAGGCATTTGCGGACCAGTCACTTCGTTAATTGTAAAATCCGATGCTACCAATTTGAAATGCAAGTTGTAATTGTTAACTTGTTCTGCAGGTTGTAATTTGAAATGCTTGTTTTCAATTAGATTTGACATGATTTTCGGACCATGGAAAAAAACTACTTAATCTAATTGCTTATTTTCATGATGTTATTGTCTAGTAAGTGAAACAATGTTAATGTGAAAATTTCAATTCAGAAGAAATTGAGTTCGAAAATCGAGTTTTAAAGAGAAATCACCAAAAAATTAATGTTTTAGATAAATAGAAGTTACGAGAATGAATAAAGATGATTGATCACCAAAATGTTCGCCTAATATAACAAAAACATATTAAGAATCGTGAAACTCTTTATATTATTACTATATGTTAATCACATTTATGAAAGAACATTATTATGGTATTTACAGAGTGTTATCTTTATTGTTTTAAGCATATTTGATTTTTGATGAATGTTGCGTATTTAATTTATACTGGCGCTAAAGCATCATCATAAAAGAAAACAAAAAATAGAAAAACGTCACGGATTATATAGATGTACATTAATACATATACGAGATACCTATTAAAAATTAGGTTTGGCGGAAAGTATGAGAATAGAAACGAATTAAGGGTCATGTAATGGTGTTACTCTTATGTGTCAGCCTTTTCTTCAACCCGTGATGCTCGGAATACTCATCATTGTCATTCATGTCTTGTTTATTTTATTTTATGTTTTCTTATTATTATTATAAATGTAAAATTATATTTACCAAAAATACGTTATGTTATTTTCTATATTTTCTTACGTCTTTTTTTAATATAATTTATGTAATCTTTTATTTTCTATATATATATATATATATATATATATGTTTTCGTTTATGTGTTTATTTTATTATGTAAATGTAGATGGTTTTTGTTTGATCAATTTAACATTTTCATTAGGATGTTTTTGTTTACGAATGCTATTGTATCATTTTTTTTTCTTTTCAATATGTTTTTAGATGCAGAAAGTAGTTTGGATGGAATTTTGCATATAGTTTGGATGGAATTTTGCATCTATATTTAAATATATAAACAATCAAAATATCCTTACAAAATTTATTAAAAAAACACCAAAATTATCTTATTAAACCACTTGTCGTATGATGGCTAATTTTTAAATTTTGCATCGATGTAGCGAAATTAAGATTTTGCTCCGGAACTAAAAAAAAACTGTGAAATCCATATTTTACTCTAATGTAATCATTAGATTATCTTTTCTATTGAAAATATTGGTTGATACGAATCCCCTTTTCAGGTCTTTCTCATGCAAGTGTTTCTGGCGAATAAATTGTTTGTTAGTGCTTCGTTTTTATCTACATATATAATATAATATATATATAAAGCGATTGATTGATGTTACGTAGGTGCTTGCATTTCTAAACAATTTAACCAAGTTGTAGTTATAGCTACTGTATACAGTTCCTGCGATTACTCCATATAAGATTCGTCTTTGACATCAACTGAAAATTGGAAGATTTCGTTACTATTAAGTGAATCACAAACTCATCCAAGACGAAAGATTGAACTGAATAAAATGTTTGTTATTGAGTTACACAGAACTGTTCTAACACTCTAGAACTCATATAGAGGCTTCGACCTTGGTTACCACTAGTTAACTAAACAGGTTACAATCATACACACTATAATAGTTACCAAAGATGAGAATAGAATGGCTTCTTGTCAAGATCACTCTCTATGGCTCTTTGCAGTATCATCAACCTTAAGAAAAGCATTTAGCATTCGATAAGGCTTTGTTTGTATATACTACTACATAACATATGTTCGTAATCTTAAAGCTAAACTTCCTGCCTAAATTGAACCAAATCATAAACTCTTCAATGATTTGGTTCTACTCCGCCTACAATAGATGGTTTATGTACAAAACTTGCAAGTGCTTTTGCGAGAAGGATAATATCGACATTGGGTCACATATGTATGTCCATTTTCGGTGAGCATCGCAACGCAAGAATCGTTCAACGTGCGGTTATGAGACTCGGACACATCTCAATATAACAAGCTATCAAGTAGCTTCATTCTAATCTCCAAACACTTATAGAATTTTTAGGTCTGTTTTTGGTCTTTAATAAGTAGAGTAACTGCAAACTTTGTTCAATATTCACACATTGTCTGCGTTTATAAATGAGAATCAAAGAACAAATTTTAGAATTTGAAGTCAATATAAAATACAATATTGATCAAACCCTATTTACACTATTTACACAAGCAATGCTATTGATTAAAAAAGAGTCATTCACTTCGCACAGAAAGACAAACCCAAAGATAGTTGGAGTATCATCTCCGCTTTCATCGCATTAGATAGACCTCTTATAACTTTCAGAGAGCCCTAAGAACAACCTTGCTGGTCGCATGAACACCCTTAGCAGCTATCTTCAGCGCACCACGAGCTTGGTATAACCTGAAAGCAAACGCCAAAGATGCTACTTAACTCAAAACAAAATATTTGCGTTTCAACATCTCAACATCATTAGCAGAAATCAAACATACCCTCCAAAAGCAAGTCCCCAAGTGGACAGTGTGTAGAACATTTTCCCAGCATGCCATATATCCACTACCTTCCCTACCTTGCTCAGAGCAGTAACTTCTTGGATCAGAACTGCAAAATTAAGCCAGTCGAGAAGCCACGTGAACAAACTAGAAATTACCGGTAAGATTGGTGACACAAAGCGATTAGTAACCCCGAGTCAACCGCTAATTCTTCCCACTTTTGTGATTATTAACAACTAAAGCAGCAGAATCGGTGTTACCAATCAAACCCTATATTTAACACTGAAAGAGATATCAAGCTGTGTAAACTTACGTTTCTGAAGCTCTTCCGGTTTGAGGTTCTGCAATTTTAAAGCAGTAGCCAAATGAACATGGGATTTGAAGTAGTGAAATCCAACACCGTATGCTCAAAGAAAATAAGGATACGAATACGATACCTTAGCTTTGGGATTAGACATAATACATTTAGCCAAGAAGTGAGCAACAGCATCAATCACATGTTCCTCATTCACAACAATGTAATGTTCATTATCAATCGCGCTTTGTTCCTCGACATTACTAGGAATCATATCATCAGTAACCAAAACCCACCAACTTGGCTCTTGATGATCCATCTCTATAAGAACTTCAACAGTCTTTACATCATCTTCTGAAACAAACAAACCCATTAACAAAATTTGTTGTAAAAGTTCTCAAAAACGAATTCTACAATCATCGCAAAATTCGATAAACACACCTGTCGGTTCCTTGAATGGAAATTGATTTTGAGTTCCATTAGATAAAGCTTGTCTAAGATTCTCTAATCTAGCCAAGAAATCTCTTGAAGTAACCATCGATACAAGCCGAGCATAGAGCTGATTTTTGTAAATTTCAACAAAATTTGTTAACAAATCCCTAAAATTTTCGAAAAAAAGTTTGAAATGCTTACATCGCTAGGGCAATCGTGAGATAACGCAGCAGATTCAGCGAGAGTCTCAAAGAGTTTAAGATTCGCTTCAAGCAAGGTCCTGAGACGACGATTCTCTTGTCGAAGAGCTTCTAATTCACGATCTCGTGGATCGGTAATCGAATCCGTTGACTCGTGATTCTCGTCATGGGGATGGTGGTGGTGGTGATGGTAGGTTTCCACTGCGGTCCACGCTACGTCTGCTACTTCTAGCACCGTCTTCGTCACTTCGATCGCGTGGTGGCTCGTCATGGTTTGATCTTCTTCTTCGCCGTCTCCTTCTCGAAAATTTATTGTGGATATGATGAAAATCTGATTTTTTTAGGGATTTTCAAAGAAACTACTTGTCGTTTGCGTGTTTGGAAACGACAAGCAAGCTTTATATATAATATTCACATACAATACTTTTTAAATTTTATTGCCAAATTTACCCTTTTTCTACATATTTCAGATATACTACACGAGTTTATTTTTTCTTGCATTATTTATAAATGTTATGTGTTAATGTTTTGTATTTTTTGTTTAGATTTAATGATTAAGTATAATAATCAAATATATTTTATTTAGTCGTTCTGTTTATATGCCACGTAATTTTAGTGTATACATTTATTTTAAATTTATATTTTGTTTTGTCGATATTTTTATGTCCATTATCGTAGTTTTGTTGCAGTGTCTATTATATTATAAATAACCAAAACAATATAATTAAGAAAAAAAACATTGACAAAAAAAAGCAAACAAAAACAATAACTAAATGAGCATGTTTTAAAAACTATTTTTTAAAATTAAACATCTGATAAATGATAATATTAACTAAAAAAATATATTCGAGGACCTCCTTCTTCATGTAAATTTCAAGAATGGACCTAATCTATGTTGATTTGATGAATGATTCACAACACCTACAATACATTGAGAAAAATTATTGATATATATTCAAAATCATAATAGTAAAGAAACAATAAATAATTATTTCGACAAACATACCATGTTAATTTCATCACGTTCCGATATACCCAGTTCTAAGAAAATCTTATAGATTTTTCTATAACTTTTTATAGTCACATTTTTCACACCAGAAAAATATCTATGAATCCTCCACCATCCGAGAGCAACCACCATATTCAAACGACCATAGTTTTAATAGTTATTATCGAAATCAATGGCAGTCTAGCTTAACGCCTCACAATTAAGAACGTCATTGTTACATATAAGGCAATATTCATTTTAAACAATGGAAGTAAATAAGGATTAGAAATGAAATAAATCAAACAAAACTTACAATCTATCTTTGATTTTGAATAGAAGCTTAAACCCTTCGATATCATTTTGATTTGAGGACACATTAGTTAACTCTCCAGCCATAGCTAAAGCACCAACCAAATCTGGAAACAAAGAAATAAGACAGTCATAATTTAAATATACCAAATTATCAAACAATAAGTTTGAAAGGTTATTAAAAATATGAAAGAAATATATTTACCGACCAATATAGTAGTGTCAACAGTGTCCTCAATTATGTATGCAAACAGAGTAAAATTATTGAAAAGGATTTCATTTTTGGATAGGCATTATTAACCATAGTCGTATCCAAAATTTGAATACCAAATTCATGTGAAGTCGCTCTCAAAGAATCCAAATTGTTGCAAACACGGAAGGTAATTATAGATTTTCACTGTCCCTCCCTTACGCTAGAGTAAAATAGTGAAAGCGTTGGATCAACCCTAGCCTCAATACGGGTTCCATGTAAACAACAAATCACATAAATTACATACTTGGTAAACGAAAAATTAGGTTGGGTATATTAATAATAAAATTTACCGATATGGATAAGAGCCAATACAAATCTCTTTTGGTTTACAAAATTTTTGTAAACCCTTATAACCGTGACACATATACTCCATCCCCGAATAAGAGGAGACAAATATGAGAGCATGTGGAAATCACTCATGGTTTTCTAAACAAAAGTATTCAAGATATATATATTTTATGGTGTTTTGTGATCAAAGATCCAAATTCTTCAATCAATGTTCTTCTTTTTATGAGGAAAACTAAAGAGACCAAAGATCGTATATAACAAAAATTTTCAATAGAAGACAACCATAAACTTCCATTGATCTTCAACCAAGTTATTAGCATATCGCACTACCAAGTCCTTCTTTACACTCGCATGGATTTTGGTTTCCTACGGAAGAAAATATTATAATATTAGTTAAAGAAAAGTATACAATATTCTTACCATTGAATCAGCCAATATTTACAAACATACACATCTAACACTCAAGCGTTTCACCAGCTTTAGGAGTATACTGCCTCTAGCTATGAAGAACCTTAACTTGTATGCGCCATGCTGTCTTGTACGGTCTTAAGTCACGAAGGAATGCAAATGTGGCTGCCATTGAAATTTTGAATGGTGAATAAGAGTTTTTAGACTAAGAAGTGTGTTGAGGTGATGTATCTAAAGGAATATCTTGGCGGTCAAAACATTATCAAATTAAGAAAATTGTAATTAATAGTTTTATTAATTATGATTAAATTTTACCTACAATATAACAGTTTAAGGTATATTCGCTTTAGCAAAATATACGTGTGTGTTTAGTTATAAAGTTGACAATAGTTATATTCCTTTTTGATTAAAGTCATTCCCATAAGATATCAATTTATTAAAAATCATAAGATTGTGATCTTAACAAAGGAAACTAATTTTCAAAAGATGGAGAGAATCATAAATTTTGAATAATTTAAACGAAAACCTTTAAGATTACAATCTTAAACAAGTAACTAATAATTGTAATGTTTAAGAGGAAGTTGAAATGATGATATTTGAAAATAAATACGTAAGATTACGATACTAACAAAGGACATAAATTAATATTGAAAGATCACAATCTTAACAAAGGAAACTAATCGAGATATTATAGGCGGTAAAATTTGAAATCATTTAATCAAAGCTTAAGGATCCGCACATAACATGTCTTAATTACTAATTTGAATCAATTATCCATAATCCGAGTATATTTAACCGCCAAAAACATGTTTGAATATAGATATCAAAAATTTCTGACAAATCAATACAATAATAAGGCTTGATTTCTCTCATGTGATAACACCTCAGTTTTTTGGAGTATTTTGGGCATGACACATCATTAATTTTTTGTTCAATTGAATTATAACATTAATACAACACATTTTTTCCATCCAGTAAAAATCTTCCTATGTTCCACATCGTATTGGGTTTTTTTCAATCTTGGATTTTTTAAATCATGTGGGGCTTTTAAATTTTTTATTGTATTGTTAACCCCAAACGTGTAGCATTCTTGCTTCCTCCATCTCGCCGGAATTCTTTCACAATCAAGCTGCCACCACCGTCGCAATTTCCTCTTTCTCTCCTTCCCAGTCGATACCTCTTCGAATCTTCTCTTTCTCTGCTCGAAGTTTGTCTTTTCACTCTCTCAACCCCCACGGTGATGATTTCGGTGTGTCTGCATCTCCACCTCTTCCTCCTCCGCATCGCCATAATCAGTTGAGTTGTTTGGTCGCTAATCACAACCAATCGAAAAAATCCAGTTCATGAACTCTTACCGGTGGTATTTTGAGTTTCAAGATCAATTTCTTATCTATGTTTGGCCTCCTCGTTTCGAAGCTCAGTAGAAATCGGCTTTCATTCAATTAAAGCATAAAACCCCAAAAAAATTGAACTGTCATGAACATAATTTTTAATGAAATGTCATTCTGTTTAGCGAGATGTCATGATCTACAATTTAATATGAAACAAATCATAGTGAACCCTAACCTCTCAGCTTTAATGGACTTGCAAAAGCTACGCAGCCTTATGGTCGGATTAAATGATAGTTCAAAAGCTACGCTCGTGCTATATTGATACTGAATTAGTATAAGCATTTTTCTAGAATTAATTTACATATTTTGGTCACTGAAAGAAGACGAATTCATTCTTTATTTTTATTCAAGTAATTCAAAAGTTATGGTTTAAACATGTAATATGGGGATATACAAAGTAAGAGATTGTTGGCATATTACAATGTCGCTGCTTGATTTGTTATGGTTTAAGCATGATCCAACTACTTTGAATTGCCAGGTAACAGAATTTTGTTCTTTTATGAGTTCGACGGTTTAATTTTGGTGATTGAGGAAGATTTCTAGGCTTTTGTTTTGGTTCTGCTGCTGTGAAATTTAGATGAATGATTAATATAAGCTATGTGTTTCAAACACAACCTTTCTTCTCAATGTTTTTTAGTCTATACCTGGTTTGTTCTTTGTTCCACAGTACAAGAATTGGAATCGGAAGCTTTGTGCATTAATACTTAATGATTTTCTGTTGTGCTTTTTTCACAGGGTGGATTTGATATGATATGTAGTGGAAGATAGAAGATTGACTCCAAATCAGGGAAAAATGTTTTTCTCAATGTTGGGACATTCATTAATGCTTTTATCGATTTACTTAGTTAGATTCCGTTTGCCATATATTGTAGTTTCTGCAAGCTGAATAGACTGTAACAAGATGGACTTAGATGGTCTTGTAGTAATTGGTAGAGATTACTCCAATACTAATGCTTGTGTCCTTGCCTAACACTTCAGATATTTTTTGAAATTGTTTAAAATGAATGAGATTCACTTCTCTCTATATTGCGTTTTAGTGATTGATTTCGCATTCGGTTTCCAGAGGTTTTGAGTCACACAAGTTTCATTTTGGATATCATAACTTTGTGTCTTATAGTTATACCATGCTGAAGGTTAGTTCCTATATGTAAAGCTGTATTTTTTTTCTCTTCAGAATCTGTTAAAAATTTAATAAAAAGCATGAATATAAATTTAAAAATTCTCATTAAAAATAAAAAATATGAATAAGATGTGTCTACATAATGTATTTCAAAAGGAAAGATGTGTCTAAACTAAAAAAAAAAAACTTCACTGAGACATAGTGCATATAGTCTATGAAACAAAACAATTCTTTGTAGATGAAATACGTGATCAAAATCTCCAACAACGCACTCGTCATCAACCTCAATTTGAGTTAGGAGCATATCGTAGTCTCGGTAATGCCTCACGCTTAACTCCATAATTACCTCACGACAGTTTTCTTGCCTTTGTCTAACAACTTCATATTCTTGATTTTTCTAAAGTTGGGTAATGTAGTTGGATCCTTCATCTATTTGCCCTTCATTGATAAGAATCATTCCGTAAACATACATTGCTTCAGAATGAGTGGCTTTAGCCGCATAAGAGAGCTGAGCAATCCCTGTAAAAATTTCTTTTTTGAAATAGTAATCTATAAGACCACACAAGAAAATAGCGTGAACATTCCCATTTTTTGCACATTCAGCTAAGAATTTCAATTTTTAGGAATCTATTTCTATGGTGGTGGGAATACTTCAGTGAGATTAAGATTCTTCAACACGTCCGGAAATTTGGAGATACGACAAAATGTTTTGCATGAGGAGAGGGAAGATATGAAGTTGAGAGAAGAAGATTCTTCAATCTTACCAAGTATGACAACTAGCATGTCGTTGGGAAGGTTAGTTAGAACTGGTTTGAGACACTTTTTTCTCGTGATTTAGCTTTTGATATTTGAACTGATGTAGAAATGTATTCATTTAGTTCTATTTATAGCAAATTACATAATTATAATTATTTTTCTGATTTTTAAAAAATGTCTGAATGCATATTTTTAGCATATCCACTTCCCAGGATACAAAAAGTGGCCTATACATAGAATTTTAGCATTGATAATATAATTCAGTTTGACTTAAAAGTTGTTGAATGACTCAAAAGCTGTTACATTATATAAAATTATTTGTTAAATATACGTGAGTTTTTGAGTTATATTTTAATAATGTAGTTACGGTTTAACTTGACTTTAAAAGGTTTTTGAACTACATATTTTATAACTATAACTTTAAAAGTCTAGATTCAAGTGATTTAGTTATGAGATGTATTTAATTAAAACAAAAACCTAAAGCTTAATTTAAGAACTATAACTTTAAAAATCTAGATTCAAGTGATTTATTTATGAGATGTATGATGTATCTAATAAAATAAAAAACCCAAAAGTCACTTTAAGATTTTAGTTATAACTACAATAAAAAAAATCTTGTAAATACCCTTCTTTGTCCTTTGGTTCTCAAATTACAAAATCATTGTCTCTTGCAAGTAAGTAGTGATACTGAGTTTTCTATTATTGTTATTATTAAGTCGTCATCATCATCATCATCATTGATCATTCGCAACTTATTAATTATTGATTTTAATTGTTTTTTTTAGTTATCATGGATTCACAAGACAAGAATTTATCTGCTTTGTTGTCAATGAAGATTCCTCTCAACGAACTTATGATAGGAAAAAGTATGCAATATGTTGTTGTACGTATGTTGCACATGTGGGAAGCACGTAATTTCAAACTCAATGGAACACTCATGAGTCTTGACTTTGTCTTACTAGATGAAAATGTAATCTCTTTAAAATTTTAATATGTAGTATCCTTAGATGAATGTAGCCTTAAAGAGGTAAATAATACAAAAAAGTAAATCACAAATAAATGCAAGCAGTTAAGAAAAAATAGAAGGTCAATAACGTGTGGAAATATACATTATTTAGTTTTACATTATTGATCTTTTGAATTTAGAAAATTTACTGTTTTCAAGTTGATTTACATTTCGATTAAGGAAGTTTTCTTCGAGAAATTATGTAACATTTTCTTCGTCTATATAAGTATGGATCCTCCTCACAAGAACAAATTATTTTATTAAAAAAATAGTTTTCATTCTTTCAACTGCTATTTTTAATGAAATCCCATAGTAGAAAGATGTTCATAGTCTGACCAATTTGGTCAAAACAATATTTTGAAATGTGTAGATGTATAAATAAGAGTTACTTATAAATGTTTCTATGCAGGAAACTTTGATTCAAAGATCAATTTATCATCGCCGAATTCACAGATAGGAAACATATATTGCCAATTAAATATATGTTTCCTACTCAAAAAAGGAAACATATATTTAATTGGCAATTTTGAAGTTGTTTCAACCTATAGTCACTACAAAGTCACAGATTTTTAGTTACAACTCATATTGTCAAAGTTACTGAAGAGAATTATTCAATTAAACTTGAAAAATTCAGACTACACACTTCTATAGAATTAATCAAATTCGTAGGCACCAATCTACACTTGTTCGATGAGTTATAATATTTCTTAATTTTTAATATTATCATCCATTCTAATTTAGATTTGGTGGGGCAAATATTGCAAGTACAAGGATCAAATTTGAAAGATTCAAGCTCAACCCAAAAGATCATCCTACTTCTCTTGCTTCAAGAGTTCGTTTTTAATTCATGATAGTTTATATATATATATATATATATAAAAGATTAATTAACATTCTTTTACTTCTCGAACATCAATGCGACCGTACGAGTAACTTTTTGGGATGAGCAAGCATCCAATTTTCGTCAAAAATTCCACCAATCCAATCGAGAAAACAAAGTCATAGTCTGCACAAGCTTGAATCCAAAAATGTTTGCCGGTACTAACAACCTTTTAACCTGATTCCAAAAATGTTTGTCGGTACTAACAACCTTTTAGGTTTGTTATATCATATTTTTTCTTCACGTCTATATAACATCTCTTTATTTTAGGAAAACTGCATATGAACACAAGAGGTTCAACAAAGATATATATCGACTATGGTTTGGAAGTGGTCAAAGAGTTTATGATAAGATAACTTATACATACGATATTTAATATAAAGGTAAATTAGATTGTTTTCATATAATACTAAGTTACAACCATTTAATCATTTAATACAAGATAGGAACAAAAGAAAATTCAAATCGTCCAACAATAGTCAAGGAGAATAATATATAAAAAGTATGGAAATATAGACTATTGCTCAAATATTTGATTACATACATAGTGGAGCGACCTAGGTATGTAATTATTCCATTTGTATTCATTTTAATAACAAAGTTATTTGACAGTAATATGAAAAACTGATGATGCATGGATGCAAAACAAAATGCAGGAAAAAAAAATCCGCTAAAAATTATGCAAAACATATGGTTTTGATGACGACATACGTTTTGGTTACGATGAACCTATCTAAAATCCGGTAACAATCCGATAATGATCCAAATATACTTTCTGGTAAATCACATATATACAATTAAACATAGATATGTATTTTATACATATGCAAGCTAACTAATATGATAAGTATTTCAAATAATAGAAACCTTACGTTTTTAGATTTGATTCAAACACATAGATATACAAAATACATAATAAATATGTATCTTGTAACTTATATATTTATAAATATGTGCATCGAAATAACGAGTTATGCTGAAAAATATATATGTATATATATTTAAATAACAAGTTATATGTTTCCGTAACTAGTTAATATTTACTGAATCATAGTATTGAAGATGTACCTCTAACTTTCTACTTTATGAAGTAATTAAAATAGAAAATGTTAACTTAATACTAATGTACCTATGTGTGAGAAAATTTGCTTGTGTTATACCTTTTATTTATTTTTATAATACGCTATGATAAATATATATGTTAATTTTGGTATTATTGTCTTGTTGCAGTGGGAAAATTGAAAGCAATTGAGAGCGTCGACATGCATTTTGTGGGAAGAAACATCATGGCAGTTAAAGACGTTAGAGATTTGATATGCAACTCACTCTTGGCTTCGTGAGTTGGATTTGATTCAGTGTTGTGATGGTTTCAATGACGACTAATGCATTAAATATGTACTCGACGAATCATATTTTCAAAATGTATAACAAATCACAGTCACACTATAAACTAACATAAATTTCCACCAACAAATATAAATATCAAACTTAATAAATTTCTCAAGTATCTTAATAGACAATGATAAATACATGTATATAGTTAAATAGCAAGTTATATATTTGTGTAACATGTTAAAATTATTTCTTGTGTCAGATAAATATAAAGCTACACCTCTAAGTGTTTACTTAACACGGTAATTATATTATTAAATGATAAATATCATATTAATGCATCTATGTGTCTGTAAGGAAACATTTACTTGGTTTATATATATATAAAATTTATTTGTTTAACATGTTACAAGCAAATACAACGCTTTACAAACAAGTATAACTCGTTTTTAATATTAATCATTCTTAAAAATCGTCCATTTGTTTACAATTATTCATGTGAATAAAGATGATATTATTTCGGCTGTTAATAGTAATTGTATAGTTTAATAAAGTAGCTGGATTGCTAATATAAAACTTGAATCGTTATTAGAATATAAATTCTCGGATATAATGGATATTTTTGGATGACGTATCTTAATATTGACCGAGATCCAAACTAAGCATTTAATGATTCAATATACATTTCATTTAATAGCCGTTATTTCAGATTGTGTCCAATGCAAATTCTTCTGATACAGTCAAGTCTCCTCCATATAATTAAATTCTCCATTTTCCACTCGCACAACAATGACAATATCCGTAAATAAGTTTGGCGAAAAAAAAACTTCACCACCTTTTTGTTGTTTATTGGCACGAAAATAGTTATTTGTCTTTGAACTAAATAATAGTCAAAAACTTAACAATTACCAAAAATATATATTTATTTAATTAATCACATAAATACTTCATTTAGTTTTACTGCCAAATTCGCTCTTATCTACTGTACTACATATGTATTTCAGATTTCTACGATTCTATAAAATGTTTGCCGTTTATGATAAATGAAGAACAACTTCTTGCCGTTTTTTCTCGCCGGGGTTTTAAGGCTCATCAACGATAACATTTCCAACTTCCATTTAACACTTCGCAGCGAGAAATGGCCGGCGACTCGGCGGTACGGCTATGGATACGGCGGAGACGAATCAAAATTCCAGAAAGATTAACTCGAAGGACGTTGATGCAACAGAGATCGAGTTCCAGATTCTGAAGGCTATGCGATCCCGAGTAACCTACCTCAGAAACGAAGCAGAGTATAAATCTTTGTCTCTCAATCTCTATGTCGTGAAATTTCTGCGTGCGATTGGAGTACATTCGAAGGCTTTGGTGATATACATTTCTAGGTTGGATTAGGGTTTTTTTTATTTCGTTGTTGTATCGTGGAATGTGTAGTAGATGTTCAATTTTGAGTAGAAGAATCACTTGCAGTTTTGATTTTGTAGGTCCTTCACATTCGTGAGTGTTCGAAGAATGCTAGAGGAAGATATGGGATTGGATAAGTATGTTTTGGATGTGCATAAGAGCTTTGTTAAAGAGAATTTGGTTCAGGTATCTTTCTCTTCATACTTCGTTATGTAACCATTTGACTTCTCATGTCACCTGAGAATACTAATGTTTCTTTCTTCATGGCAGTGCTTAGAAGAAGCTGGTAATGACGAAAATTCTCAAGAAAGTGAGAGGAAACTGTCTGAAGAGCACAAGGCAAAGAACGATGTAAGGGACGATACTGGTGATTATGAGGAAATGAAAGGTTCCCCTGAGATGGTCCATCTGACAGTAGAGAACACATCCAAAAGGGTAGCTAAAGATATGAAGGACAAGGGAAATAAAGAAGCCCTGCAGAGTGATATAAGGAGCGCCCTCCGGAGAAGAACTTCGTATATTAAGGCTAATTCAGAGTAAGTTAATGATGGCAATTAGAGATTTTCGGTTAAAGTTTCCTTGTTCATGACTTGAGAAAGTGAACTTTTCTGTTTAGTAATGGCGTGCTTTATTTTTCAGGACAATTACAATGGCTTCACTTCGTCGACTTTTAGAGGAAGATCTTAAATTAGAGAAGCAGTCTCTTGATCCGTTCAAGAAGTTCATTAACAAAGAATTAGATGAAGTGAGTACTTTAAATTTAATTATGTAATCTGTTGACTATAACTGGGAGGCAAGTCTTTTGATTGTTTTATTAGGTACTACAAATTCCTGATGCTCCTAAACGTTCGACTGAATCTATTGGGAAAGATCTAAAGAAAAATGTCAAGAGCTCACCATCTAAGAAGGTAAGCAGTGAAGAAAATTCTGATTCAGATGCTGAGGGGGATGTGGACAACGAGGAAGTAGCTGTAAAGAAGACAATGGCCCGAAAAAGAAAATTATCAAAACCAGAGATGATGGGAAAACGGAAAAGTGAAAATGGCAAACATGTATCTGGGAAAAAGAAAGCAAAACATACAGAAACAGATTCAGACAATGACAGCGATGCAAGAGGAGATAGTGAAAAGCCTTTGAAGGTATAACATCTTGGTTGTGATTTTATCTCGAATCCAATTAAAACCTTGTATAACTTACCCATTTGGTTTCTGCATTTATGTTGTTCAACAGCAGACAAAGGAGACTGTAACTGCTGTGTATGGAAAGCGTGTTGAGCATCTCAAATCAGTCATCAAATCTTGTGGGATGAGGTGCCTATCAAACTTGGTACATCTTTAAGAAGTTCTGTGTTTGTTCATACTCCAGGCACTTTATTATATTTCTTGGCTTGGCAGTGTTCCTCCTAACATTTACAAGAAAGCCAAGCAGGCTCCTGAAGAGAAATGTGAGGCTACTCTAATAGAAGAACTTGAGCAGATACTTGCCAAAGAAGGGCTGTCTTCAGATCCTTCAGAGAAAGGTATTATGACAGCTGAGAATGATTTCTTTTGATAAGAGCAAAACTTATATCTTCCATTTTATTTGTTGAGTTCAGTAGTTTTTTGAACTGATTCTTAGTTCAACTTATCTTAACGCGAATAAGCATGCTGATGTTTGTGGTCTGTGGGAAGCTTGGATAAGATAGTTAATAAATAAACATACTATGAATAAACTCTCCGGCTTTACTCTGACAGAGATCAAAGAAGTTAAAAAAAGGAAAACTATATCAAAAGAGCTTGATGGTCTTGATACAAGCAACATTGTATCAAGTTCAAGGAGAAGATCCACCACAAGTTTTGCACCTCCTCCAAAGCCGAAAATAACAGTGGAAAGTGAGAGTGAGAGTGAGAGTGATGAACCAGAAGATTCTGAGAATGAAGAGGATAACGAAGAAGAAGAGGAAGGTAATGAAGAAGCTGAGGAAGGAAGCCAAAGCGAAGCAGAAGAAGAATCAAACAACGGTGAGAATCTAGATCTCTCATCTAAATAACCAACCGATCAAGTTTTAAAACTGATGATCCGTGGCTTTGTTTGCAGAGGATGATGGTGGAGAAGAAAGCGAATGATTTAACGGTTATCTCGAATCAGTGTCTTACAGTAAGGAATCGTTCATCCATTGTAACTTAGGTTTGTTTGTATCTACTAGTGACATTTTGTTCCTTTAGCCTTTAACCATTAGTATGACTCTGGAAATGGAATTTTAAAGAGAAATTGGATAGAAAGGATAACTAAAGATTAGGATGAATATTAAGCAGGTAATATGTCAAACTTTTAATTACAGTGATAACTAAGTGGGAATCCCAGACTCAGACCACAACTTGAGGAATCGTATACCGAATCACTGAATGATCTTTATACCCATTCCACAATGTGATCAAATATGAAAAAGAAGAGAGTTGATTGATAGTGATAACACATTGAATTGGGATGCAAAATGCATCTCGTATCAATTGGTTTGTTCTTTTCGGACCAATTGAAAAGAAACTGGGAATCTAGACATTGTTGGCGGCAGCATCAACTGACAACTCCTGGGTATCTGAAAGAATGCGCCTAACTTGGTTTGCAAGATCTGTGACATGTTTATCTTTAAACCCTGATTGATATCAAAGAACACAAACCAGGGTTACTTTATAATCTGAAACCAAAATTACTACGTAATTGGTAAAAATTATTTTACCGAGTTGAGCGAGAGCCTTTTCGAGGTTGAAGAGATAGTCTCTGTTTGGCCCTGAAGGTCCTTCCGCTTTAACTATCTGTCTGCAAAAATGCAAGAATCAAAGATCAAATGCAATCTTTGGTATGTAATAATAATAGGGAGGACCTAATAACAAAACCACCTACCTGGCAATATCTTCAAGAGTAGCTGGTCCTAAGTAGTTGTTGTTGCTCTTCTTGTCAGGAGAAGCTATGTATCTGAATAAATAAAGAAGATACATATCGACATTGTTACTTTGTTTATATACATACCGACGTGATGTAATCATATCCGTTTCTTACACCATTACTCCTGATACAGCCGGTTGTGAAGCATTAGCGTCCTGCAACAAGTACGCCAATTGTCACATCCCAAAAGAAAACCAAAAGACCATTTTTTGAAGTTGGAAGCAACCACAAAACAAAATTGGACTCACTGTGAATAAATCAACATACTCTTTCTGATCATATTGCTTCTCCCTGACTTCTAAATGCTGACAAAACAAACAGACAAGAATTGGAATATAAAAACACACACAAACAAAACATGTTATGTAATGATTGCAACAAAAGAGAATCACACATACTGTTATAGCATCTCTTTTATCTTCCTCTTTGGTTATCTTGTAAGCAACTCCCCACTGTGTAATCAAATCAAATCATAAGCTAAAAACAATATAAACAAAATAAGAGAATTAGATTTGATGGTTAGATCATAAGACTTACACAAACTTCTCCATCTGCAGCCTCTAATGTCACTGTTCTCCCCGGAAAATCCGGAGTCCCTCTATGATCAGTACTACCTAAATTCCGTATTAACGATACTATAACTTAAGATCATAATCAAGATTGTCTGATAAAGATAGATAAAGAGAGAGAGAGACCTTGGTGAAAAACACGGCGATAGCCTTTGATGAAACCAGGGAGGCTTTGGTCGTAAGGAAAACCCGTTTTCCAAATTAGAGATCCGTACCCGAATACCCACATCGCCATTTTTACCGGTGAGATTCGATTGGAGAAAGAAGAGAGACAAGTGACCCAATGACAACATGTTTCACATGTAATTTTACTTTAACAAGTTATATAGAACAAACCCCCTCTGTTTTGCTTAATTTCCAAATTTCGACCCTTAACTCTTCAATTTATAGGATTTGACCATACAAATGGTCAGGGAAAAGAGAGTAAGTGAGATCCACCAATAGGAGAAGACAACAGACAAAGACAAGTGAGAACCCAATTAGTACATGTTTCTTATTTTAACAAGTTACAAAACAAAAAACAAAACCCTTTATTTTACATAATATCCAAATCTATACACTAATGTTTTGGATTAATCGGATTTGACTATTTTATTGAGAAGGCTCGTAGTCTAGTGGCAAAGTCCACATACTGCCAATTCTCACTTGAGTAGTTCGACTCCTACCTCTGTTCGAACTCCTCAGATAAGGGTTTTAAAAAAAAAGAATAATAATCGGATTTTATTATTTTGTTGTTTGGTTTTGTATGCGAAATTTTACCAAATGATTCATTCATCATTTTCATTGGAAATTTCAAAATACACGAAAGTAGAAGCAGAAAGACGTACATATGTAAAAGATACTAAAGTTAAGCTTAGAAAATGTAGAAAACACAAAAACAACAAGAAAGATAATCAAAATTTCCACTTCCAAATGCATGGAGATGAGATCTTTGTCTTTGTATCTTTCTTCTCTTCTGGGGTTGAGATCAGGTTTTGGTAACCACACCAATAGCTGGTGCTCCCGAGACGTCATGACCGTTCGTTTGTTTGACTACGTTAGTGATCGGAAGCTCTTGGTCCTTGGTTACGATTTTCACGTCTAAAGGATTCACTATGTCTTTACTTTTTCCCCATACCACACTGTATAATCCAAGAACTATGAAAACTGCCCCAATTATACTGCAAAAACATTACAATAATACCATTCAAAACGTTTGTAATGTATAACTTAATATAATCTTGAAATATAAAGATTTGTTCATTACCTTCCGAGGTGGATTTTCTCAGCCAAAACTAATGCACCGAGGAAGGCAGTGATGATCATACACATAGGACTAAACGACGTCGTAAACACAGGGCCACGTTGCTTAATCACAATGCTTTGTATGTAATACGCTATTCCCGAACAAACCACTCCCTTAAAATGTACAAAACATAATAAGGTTTAGTTTGACAAGTTTAGTTAGTGTTAGTGTTTATGAAGTTGATTAATAGATGATTAACTTACAGAGTAAACCGCGGCGAGTGTCCCAGAATTCATGCCGATTTGCCAGGCGCTCATGTCACGCACCATAATAAGCGAAACAATCGCGTTTAGGATCGTCCCCATCCCACATATCAATGTTACAAGTGATAGCTCAGCTGGGTAAATTTTTAATGTGTATGACTGCAAAAGAAAAAAAAAAATAATAATGTTTTCTTATTTATCAAATATTAATTATTTCAAAATCCGGCTAAATCTAATTATTTATGTATGAGAAATCAGAAATATTGATTAATTACCTGTAAAATGAAGAAAGCAGCCCATGTAGTGATACTGCCCATGATGGCAAAGGTTCCGAGGACCCAGTGTTGGCCGGTTGCCGTGCTGCTGGCGCCACCGTGGAAAGAACTATGGGCGGCTTTCACAATCTCAATGGCCGGACCTTTGTACAACGTCATTATCATTGCTCCTCCTACTGTTATTACCGTTCCTACCACTTTTGCAACACTGTGGATCTTTCTAAAATTTACCGTCTCAAGCCTGAATAATATTGAAGTTGGTGTTAATAAGATCACTTTCATTAAATATTAATTCAGTATTAGTATCTTTCTAAATAATTGTTGGCCCTTAACCATAGTAGACAGATTTTTAATATTTTTGTTAATTTACACATAGAAACTCGGAGATTAAATGGCAATCCTAGGCTAGAATATCTCCTATCATCTAAAATTTATAGCAAAATTATGGTAATGAAGTAATTATAAGAAAGTACCTGAAAATGAGGGCGAGAATGAAGGTGACGGCGGGAAGTGCATTGGTAAAGGCAGAAGTGTACGATGCTGACGTGTTTTTCAATCCTATGTAGTAAAAGTTCTGGTCCATAAGGGGCCTGAATCATTCAGAAGCCAACATTTACTTTATTATTATTTTGGTTTATAAAAATATATATAGCCTTTTCACATCATCTTTTGTTATGCATAATAAGTAGATGCTTTTCGGTTTTTCCAAAGATCAAAAGGAAAACGTGTACGTAGGATAAGTAGTAAGCACACATTCACATTAAAGATGTTTGTTGTGGGTGATGATCTCATTCTCAATCAATAATCAAGAAATATATTTTACCAATTTCATCGTTTTTTTTTTCATACAACATCACGGTAAAAGTTTGAATCAAAGTAAATACTTTATAGAAATATTAAAATTTACTTGTTAATCAGTTTTATAAATAAGAAAAGATCTATCTCGTATGTCCAACTCTAGACGAATTTTGGTATATGCAATCAATTGTAATATATTTTTGATCGTAATAGTAGAATTGTTGAAACATTAAACAATCTCTGAATATAATCTGTAGACTGTAGTTACGTTGTTACTACCTAAACCAAAACAATGTACGATATGTGAGTGTTTCATCTCCTTAAGTAACGTACCCGAATGTGGCAGAAAAAAAGTACGTAACGTACCCATGTGGCAGAAAAAAAGTAACGTACCCGAAATAACATAATAAAGTAACGTACCCGAACTCATGAATTTATCAGAATTATAAAAAGTAACTTTTCATTTTTGCACCGTATTTATTATTAACTAGTTATAAGATTTATTCAAAAACTCCTATATATAGGAAAATATTTTTTTTGTAGATTACAAAATTACTAAATCCAAACCATATTAAGAGTGTGAATCATGGTCCACTGAATGCTTTCGTATATGTGTACATATATAAGTTGTATGAACCAACTTTCTAATTGCAAAGAAAAAAGATGGTTTTCTAATGAAAGAGACTTACTCTAGTATTCCAAGAGCAAGAAGCCTCCAGAACATTCCTAGTGTCATCTTGGGCCTAATTTTCCTGCAAACACACAATTATAAAAGATAAGTATTCATCTATGCATATACATACATATGTATATTATGTGTGTGTAGTACCTCTCGAAAATGAGAGCAAAGGGAGCCATGACAACCGTGGCGACGACATGACGGTATGTGGCAAGAACCCAATGGTCCATGCCATGCTTGAACGAGACCATGGTGATGATGTACATGCCTGCATACCCAAATTGCAGTGATATTATCGCCAATATTGGCTTCAATGTCTCCATACTCCCACCTTTCATCTTTATTACGTAATTAATCTCTTACTACTTAGTCGAGAATATATATATCTATTATATAACACTACTATCTCTATGTGTATGTGTGTATATACTAACTCTTTCACTCTCTCTCTCTTTATATTGATGAGAGTTGTTTGGTGAGTGGTGAGATAAGCTCTATTTGTTTGAGGCAGGCAAAACCTAATGGGAAATGACTCCTTTTTATAGTCGAGCAAAAGTTAGATTAAAAAGATACACTCATTATTTTGTTCACTCAATAATACGTCTACGTATCTTTTGGAATATTTTAATGAACTAGTGTTTAGACTTTAGAGATATGAATAAGTAACTGAAAAATATGTCTTGCATATTTATTTACTTTTACATATGCATGTCACCATATCGTTTATATAAGAATTCATTTTGGAATTTGTTTTAACTTTTTTTCTTTTATTCTTTAGGCAACTTCAAAGTAGGGAAATATAAACAAAATTGCAAATCATCTATACATACATGTTGTGATTCTTTTATTTTCAATGCGTAACACGTGTGTGCATCATATTAAAGTTGGTATATCACATAGTTTTTGTATGATATCAAGTAGTAGGTGGTAAGATGATTGTGTGTGCATACACATATAGCTTTTTACAATATAGTACACAAATATATTTGTAATTCTCTCTCGATATTTCTATCTATTACTTTATGCTTCTTTAAAAAACAAGTTTACTTCTCATTCGTTCAATTCTTTACGAAGTCCGAATGTTTTATGACACTATAGTGTAAAATTAATGAATATTTTTTTGTAGACAACCTTTGGTGCCGATTCGTAGCCACGAAAAATATATGGACACACTCGTGGTTATATATCACATTTAAATAAGGGCGAAATGAAACAACGTTACCGAAAGGGGTCAAAATGGACAACAAAAATTTGCAAGCATTTAACGTAAAAAAAACTCGTATATTTCAATTAGCTTGATAGACATAACATATCATTACGTATAAACACAAAAAGTAAGATGCGTAAGTCAGGTGCTAAGCAATTAGGAGTTTGCTATATACCAGTATTAATTTTCCTAATCCTAATTATTACGTAACACTCCAATCGCTCTCGTATATTTCCTTGAAGTTAAATTAGTTAATAGGTACAACAATCATAATTATCTCTACACAAAGGTAAGATGCGCGTAAGTCAAGCCCCTAAAGCAATTTAGGATTTTGATATGTACTATAATTATTTGTCCTAATCCGAATAGATTGAATATCAAATCCTTAGACGCAAAATGCGTATTAATGTTTGTCTGCCCGCATGTCCAATTCGTAACATTAAATATATTTCAGAATAAAATAGACAAAAAAAGAGATTCCCTTAATTATTCATTAAAGACAAAATAACAACCCCTACACATGATTTGTTTGTTAATTAAAAATATACGATCATATATATTTTTTTTTTGTCAAAAAGTATACGACCATATATCTATCTCTTGCGAACTATGATCCTCAATTTGCTGGCTGAAATAAATTATATAAAGGGAAAATGTTGCATATATGTATATAATTAATTATTCATACACAAAATTTTGTTAGATAGTAAATCATTGATGTATTTCTCTCAAAATTTAACGTAGACTTACCATATTTGGATACATTAAACAAGTACGTCATATGTATAGTCAAGTTTCATAATTAGCTACATTCTTCTTCTATATATATGGATTCGAAAAAGATTTCGAATATATAAATATTATAAAGAGGGAGAAAGAAAAGAGAGGGAGAAGTGTTAAACTGAAGTGGATCTCTTGCTAAACAATAATGCAATACCCATTTAATTTAAATTTATGGGAGTGTGTTTTGTTGTTATTTTCCCCTTTTTATTTAGTTTAATAAGAAGTGGGGTTTTGACACATTGACCACCGAATGCTTTCTAGTCTAAGTGCTCCTCCGTGACGCATTTAATTTCCTTTTCATTCTCATAACTTTGTTTTGTTATTCCAACTTTTATTTTTCAAAAATCCCTTTTAAACCATTTAAAGAAAATATATGATTTGACAGAAAAACCAATAATCGATAATTATCTTCTTATATTTGGGAGAAAACGTGTATATATGAGATACGATCTGTCTCTAGAAGTTTAGCTAACTGCAAAACATTTTAATTTTCTTAGATATTTTCAGAGTTAGATATTATTCATTTGGCAACTATAATTTTCTTCTTTTACGTTAAGCAAAAGACAAAGTGGAAGAGATCGTTTGGTGGTGGTGCGAGGAGTGGATTCCATACTGTCTATGATAAAGGGGATTAATCATTGTTTCGTTGGACGATTTTTTAATTTATGTATTTTAGTCACTTTTTTCTTTTGGTTTTAGTTTTAGTCACTTAATTATTGATAGATATTAGATATGAATACGACGATCAAAATTCACTAGATTTGCAGATATGCTCCCTTCTGATTTCATAATTTTTTTTAATGATTCAAAAAGCATGTATCCTCGTGGTTTTGTGTTACTACCCTTACTTCATTACTATCCAAATTTTAATTCGCATAACGCATGTTATTGATAAAAAAAAATACTGATCAAAATTCTTTAGATAATTTATAGATTTAATATCATCAGTTCTACAAGTAAAATGCTTATACAAAAAATATATTTTTATATATGGAATCTAAAAATTTCTTTTACTCAAGTTATAATTAAGTGATAACTACTTTTTTTCCAATAACATGTATTATTATGTGAGTTTAAATCCGGATAGTGATGCGACGACGATAATAACACAATTTTAAAACTATATGTACTTCTAGAACTTGGATGAATGTTTATGTACGCGGGTGTGTACATATAAACGTTGATAATTGAAAAAATAAAGCACCAGGATTGATAAGAAAGCTATGTTAACTCTCTGTCGGTACCAGAGGCTTCCCTTGGAGTGATGTGATTCTCTCATAGAGGAAAAGACAACGCGACTCTTACGTTGTCGTTTAAAAGGTTTAGTGGAGTTATCGTCACTACGAACTATATCGGTCTTTGAAGCCATCCCAATAAAAAAACAAAAGCAAATTTGAGTCTTTTGCATAATTTACGGTTTGATCATTTTGGTTAAGTATAAATTAAAACCATTGAAGTTGATAGAAATTTCTCTGATAAATGTCATTTTAACCTTAAAATACCGGTTAAGTATAGAAATCAGTGTGTATTCATCCTTGTTTCTCCTTCGCTTCTAGATTATATATACACAAACATTTTATAAATGTGGCATATATTTTATAAACGTTCGGCAACCTTTTAATTTTATAAATGTGGCATATATATATACACTAAGGGAACACGATCTGTTGATAAAGATATTCAGCTTCGATATGTCTTCAGATACATGTGACCTGAGGATACGATACGATGGTTGCTACATGTAAGATGTGATATTTCACAAATTTGTTTTGTCAGAAATTATTCTGATTCTTATTCTTATTTTTTTGTTATGTGTATATAAGATACTAAGATGTGATTGGTTTTTTAAAAACTTTTGTTCCCTTAATGTCAACTAAATTCTTTCTGAATAAAGAAATAACTTTCATAAAATATACGGATTAACAAAATGCGATGAGAGTGGAAATCTTGTTGTTTATTCCTTAATTTCACATTATACGTCTCAAAAGCTAATATACAATACATTTACTTTATATGAGTGAATGGGATTAGACAACCTACGGTTACATACAATGACATGTATAAATATCATATATAAATCACGTAGAAAACTCATATAGCAACTAAAATAACATGACCCTATAGCTAAAATGATTAAGAAATAATCAATTGCACGTTTTGTAGAATTAATTTCTTAAGATTCTTTAATTTTTTTAACAAAATGTATAATACCGGATTTGAACATGAATGATGACATAACGATAATACTAAGAGAAATCACTAGATTACCTGTTGTAGCCAAAATTTAGAAGATTCCTACTCACTCCATGACTTGACGTTGGGAAAAAAATGAAACTCCAACTTCATCAAAACCACATATATATATATATCTATATATAATATATAATATCAGTATTTATTTTTAAAAGTATGAAACTAACTGCTATAATGTTCAAAATATTTATGTACTTCAAAACAAAATAATTGGTCATACATATCTTATAAAAGTTGAGGGGGAGATATATACCAAAAATAGTTTAGGGGAAGGATATATAAAAAGGAAGAAGAAGATGGGCAAGAAAGATTTATGTAGAAGGAGAAGCTGAGTGGGGGAAATAAGAGAAGTTAGAGAAGGTGGTGCTCTCGAATTAGGATTCCAACAGAGGTAAGTGGGATGCCCAAATCTGGGAACCATCTTGTTTCTTACTTTTTTTTTTTTTTCTACTTTTCATAAAAATTATTATTCTCTGTTTATCTTGTTTTAATTACGTCAGTGAGACTTTATTGTTTCTCTCAGTTGATTTTTATCAGTCTTTATTCACATGTTGGCTTATCATATACGTGTGTGAAGTGTGATTATTCTTGAGGAAATGTTCATTTTCTTGAAGAATTGGTATCCCTTTTATAATGACCTTTTAGCTTGCACAGAGTAAGGTGATCAAATCTTTATTACTACAAAAATGTATGGATTCAATATCTGGTTTGATGATTGCTTATCGCGAATAACAAAAATCGAGGTTAAAATCTCCGTTAAGATAGCACAAAATCAAATTGGAGAAATTGGAGAAAGACATTATTATTGATTACATGTGAATATCGAATACAAGAGATGCAAATATCAGAATGACACTAATTATAACTCAATTTGTGCACATAGAGATTAGAGAGCCTCTATGATCACCTCTCATTCTATTTTCATTCTCCTATGCCCTTCATCATATTTTTTTATGGGGATCATGTAACGTCCACCTCTATCTCGGGCATTAATCGCCAATTAATGTTTGGATTTCAACGCTTTGGCTGGATTATTTGAATCTACCGGGTTTCGCGAGGTGGTAGGCTGCGAAATGAGGTATAGTTGAGTATTTGTTAAACTCATCAAAATTTTGTTTCAAAACACACTTACACTTGACTATGATATGTAGTATAGTGGTTAGATAAGTGTCTTCGTTGTATCGTCCAAGTTCAAGTTCATATGTATTTGGAGAGCTTCTGATAATAACTTGTCTTGCATTAATTTTTTAAATTCTGTTGTGCGTTTTAATCTTGTTAGAATAACCCACTCAAGGAGAAAAAAGAGTCCACAACATATATATACGCCTCAATTGTTTCAAACATAGTTATTTTTGGCATTGTTTTCTTAAATAGAAAATGTTTTCAGTCTTTCTAAAAATATTTTACAAAGTGCAAACACACACACCATAAGCAAACGTTTGCGGTTACCATTTTACTTTTTATTTCTAACACAATAATTAATCTTGGTTAAGAATTTTACAGTTGTAAGAAAACGAAAGTGTAAACGAAAAGCGAGGTTAATATGTTTTTTTAGTTTCATATGTTTGTTGTGGTGAACATACACAAACAAGAAAATGAACGAGTTAGTAAAGTAAGATAATTATAGATCTTCAATTAAATAAACAAATGTGAGACAAGGATATGATTTGGTCTAAATAAATATACAAAATGAGAGAGTGAATGGTGACGCAAGGTTCAATTATGGAAGAGTGGATAGATGCCTACTTGCATGAGTGTAATCCTTCAGCGCTAAACACATATATTTGAAAGTGAGAGTGGAGTTCCATGTGTTTATTCACATCTTCTTCTCTTTCCTTGTTACACTTGAGGCTTCATACTCACCAACTTTTTTTTTCTTCATCTTCAATATTAAGTTAGTAATTCATTTTACATCAACTATTTTATTTGAAAAACTAGTGTATCGTGTTTGTTATGTATGTTATTCTTATTCTTCTTCCTGTTTTTTACACATGTTTTTTAGTTTGTTATTTAAAAAAAAAACTTATTATATTAAATAACTGAACCATAAGAAAAGAGAAAAAACAATTTATTTCAAGACAAAAAATAAAGAAGCTATAGAGATAGCAAACTAAAAATAACCCAAACTCGGTTTGGTTGGGCCTGAATTGAATTACACAGAAGCTCAAACAGTTAAATCCAACTGCTGTTCTGTTCTTCATCTTCCTTCTTCCTCATCTAGGGTTTCTATTTCGTAGATTCTCACTACTGTGAATTGAAAGCGAAAGGTGAATCAATTACAACAATATTTGTATATAATAGTCGTTGATCGAACATACCTTACAAGTGAAATGACCTAAGGCGCTCCGCTGCGTCTATGTTTCTTCAAGAACCATTGAGGCTTGAGTGTAATCACAATGTAACCAATTGTCAATCCTAAAATGACTCCAGGTGCTAAGCCTATGGCTGCTGCAGTCCAGCTCAATACTCCTTCTTCTTCTTCTTCCTCTGATTCTAGCTTTTTTGATTGCTTCGTATCCACGTCTCTGCATTTTTTGTCAAGAGGAAGACCACATAGTCCAAGGTTTTCTTCAAAAGACGAAGCATATTGCGTCTGAAACTGTGCCGTTTGCGGTATCGGACCGACAAGTTGGTTATGAGACATCGTAATGTTAGATAGACTAGAGAGGTCCCCAAGAGTAGGTGGAATTCGACCTGAAAGCTCGTTATGCGATATGTCTAGTGACTCGAGCTGTATTAGATTCGCCAAAGATGTAGGGATGTTTCCGTTGAAACCGTTGCTTGACAAATTGAGCACAATAAGATCCTTAAGTAGACCAATGGATCCAGGGATCTTTCCTTGGAGTCTATTTCCAGAAAAATCAATGGCTGTTAGGAGTGTAAAAATCCATTCGAGTTTCATCTCTACTCCTTTACTCGTCAAGACCATCGAATCATGGTAATAGCTTCCATCTCCAATGTATTCAAATCCTGAAAAATCTTTACGTGTTGTCATGTTCCAGTCTGCAAAGTAATATGATGGCAAGTTCCCGGTGAAGTGATTGTTGGATATGTCAATGATTTGCAGCTTGGGAAACCCAAAAAAATGATGATGACGATGGTATAAGAGTCCGTTGAATTTGTTGTTGCGGAGTACAAGTACTTTTAGTTCAGGCAAAGAATTCAACCAGAATGGGAAAGTGTCGCCGATTCCGTTACTTCCCACGTTGAGAACTCCCAAGCCAAGGGCAGCTTTTTAAAGACCTTGGAAGTCTCCCCACCAATCTGTTGTGGCTGACGTCAAGTGAATTTAACTCGGTAGCATTGGTAAATATTTCAGGAATATTTCCACTAAGTTGATTATATCGGAGGTTAAGCACCGAAAGGTAATTATTCAGACTCCCTAAACACCGGAGAATTGAGCCGATGAAGTTGTTATTCGATAAATCAAGGGTTTGTAGATAGCTTAGCTGACATATGGATCGGGGGATCTTTCCCGTGAAGTTGTTTTTGGAGACTAACAAGACTTCCGTGGAAGAGAGTGGTGGGATAACTAACGGTCCTTGGAAGGAGTTTGAACTCAGATCTAACATAAGAATCTCTGCTCTTGAGGAATCATTTGAGGATCTTTCGAGACCAGTAAAAGAATTGGTTGAAAGATTTAGGGCCATCAACCTTGGTAGTTTCCATACCCATGGCGGCACTTGACCTTTGATGTTGTTGTTGGCGAGGTCTAAGTTAGAAATATATTGTAGGTTTCTTATAAACTTTGGAAACTCTCTGATACCACAGCCTGACAAGTACAACCAATCCAAGTGTGATGGTAGACTGGAAACTAAACCCATCTTTGAAGTTGAAACGTGCTCCCCCGATAGATCCAATCTAGATAGGCGCTTGAGATGTGAGAATATGATACTTAAATCAACAGTGTTGGTGGTGTTCAAATAGCTTATGTCCAAATCCATGAGCCTCTTGAGTTGCGAGAAGATACCAAAGTCAACTGCCATCCCCGTGTTGAAATAGGAAAGATCAAGGTCGTAAAGATTGACTAATTTTGAAATGGAGATTGGGATTGATCCTCTGAAATGGTTATGACCAAGCAATAACCTTTCTAGTTTAGATGGTGAAGAACGATTCCCAAATTCAAAAACGTCGTTTAGCTGATTATCTCTCAAATCAATAGTGGTCAAAGAAAGAATGGTGAAGAGACCAGAAGGGAGAGTTCCATTGAAAGTGTTGTGACTTGCCTCAAAAGTCTTCAAGCTGGAGAGTGCACTTATATTTGGAGGAAGTGTATCTCTGAAATGATTTTTGGTGAGGGATATAGCTGACAACTTTGTAAGATTGAGTAGTAAAGGGGGGAAATTATCACTAAGCTCATTATAATCAAGGATTAACCTAGCTAGTTGCTTAAGATTGACAAACGAAGATGGAATTTAGCCATAAAATCTATTGGAAGAAAGGTCCAGATGGGTGAGATGGAAAAGGTTTCCAACTGAAAAAGGGATCTGACCATAGAAATGATTATTTGAAAGGTGGAGAACGGATAAATTAGAAAGGTTTCCAAGTGAAGATGGAATGCTTCCGGAGAAACCACAATTATCAAGTGTCAAGGAATTCAGATGTTTGAGGTTGTTGATGGAGTCAGGTATGTTACCTGAAAGATATGTGTAAGAGAGGTCCAGCAAGACAAGAGAGTTATTTCCACTAAACTTTGGAAGAGAGCCGTCCATATTTTGATTGCCGTACAAATCGATGGATTGTATTGTAGGAATCAAAAGAAGATTGCTCGGAAATTTACCAAACAAGTCGCAGTATTGAAGGGAGAGTGATTTGAGAGATGATAGGTTTGAGATGGTTTGAAGAATTTCTGATGATATGTCAACAAGGCCTAGGTTAAGCTCTTCGAGGTTTGTCAAATTCTTGGAAAGTTTAATAAGAAATGACTTTTCAGCTGATAAGGAATTAGAATCAAGATCAAGAGACACCAACTTGGTTAGATGAAGAAGCTCTGTTGGTACTCGACCCGATAACCAAGAATTAGAGAGGTTGAGTCGTGTTAACTCCATGAGTGTACCTAACTGAGTGGGTATCACAGAAGAGCTGAAATCGTTGTAAGCAAGATTGAGGATACGAAGCTTTTGCAGCTTAAAAAGACTACTTTTGGAATTAAGTTGGCCTTGGAAGCAGCTGCAACTAAGATCTAGCTCGATCACTTCGCTGGACATGGCCTCACACGTGATACCATTCCAAGAACAGCAGTCACTCTTGTTTGCCCATGATGCTGTCTTCGGAAAAGAAGTAGAATAATTACATGAGCTCGTAAATTCACTCTTGAATTCAAGAAGGGCATCCCTCTGATCGGGACGGCATAGTTGCCGTGTAGGTGAAGCAAACGTGTTTAGAAAATTTAAAACGAAAATAAAAAAACATATTGAACGAAGAAGAAAGCTCATTCTTTGGATGTTTGTCAAGACAAAGCATCTACTGATGTAATTTAGTGTTGTGGGTCTCTAGTCTATGCATGTGTGTTAAATATAGACACCTAAAGCTCCTTCGTGTTGCCGTGGATCAAAAGTTTTATAATTTTCCATGAAATTGTCTTTTTCTTCCGTGGATCAAAAGTCATGTCTCACATCAATATGTTTGGTCCTTTATCAGATTCAAGATATCTTAACACCAAATTTAATTAATAATTTATACTTTTTAGGTCTAAGTCGTCCTCTATTAAATTCTAACCCAAAACAAACGTAAGTAACAACTACGAAAAAATAAAATTTAAATATCTACATAATATATTTAAAATCTAAATAAATAACATTACCAACTAAGTCCATCATTAAAAACAAAATAAAAATTTTCCATTTTTATTCTCTCTTTCAATCTCTCATTTTGTTACGGCTCTTAGGATTGTGAAAGATCCAGATCCAAGATCCGATTGGATCTAAAAATAGGTTATCCAGAATTTTCGCATTCGAATCTGAATATTTTGATTTAAATGTTAGGATATTCGTATACGATTCATATTCGTTTTATATGTAATTTCATTAAAATATGTATATATTAATTATAAAATAGAAGAATTGTTTAAAATATCACCAAAAATAAATTCTATTTTAAAAACTTGGTGTATTTTTATAATGCACATAGTAAATAAGTTCTAAATATGTTTCTAATTTGAAAAATTTTATATGTTATATCTATTTAATTTTAGTCATTTTAATACTTTATTATTATAATTTTAATATTTCTAGCTAATTTTGGCAAATCCTGATCAGAGTAATTATTCTAAGGATTCGATGAATCTGGTCATATCCAGATATTCTAAAATTTCATGTTATTTAATCCATGTCCATCCTAATGTTCCTAGGGCGGGGCACTGATACATGTTGCTCGTCCTCGACATGTTATCTGACTCGTATCCACCTTGAAAAAGTGTATCCGTAATTTTCGGATCGAGTAAAGAGTATCATATTGTTATTTTCTGCGGGTAAGCGTTAGGTGTCGTTTTTTCCAACTATTTGTTATGTACCTACATTATTACTTGACCTAGAGATACCGTTTTAATTTATCTATGTATATATATATATATATGTTTCATTTGTAGTTTATATATAATTACATATTAATCCTATATAAAAATATTAAACTAATGAGATATGGATGTAATTAGGATTAGTTGTTTAAAATCCGATGTGGATAGATAGATGTGAATAAACTTATAAATTTAAATATTTACAGATTTAGTGAGACTAATATGAATTATTTTAATGTAACAAAACAATTTATATTATTCTTGCTTCAATTTAGTGTCATTTTTTTCTCTTTTAGAAATATTTTTTTTCTAAATAACAACCAAATCAAGTAAAATCAAATCAATCAGATCAAACCAAATTAAACCAAATGAACTGTGTTCGGTTAGAGACTAAGAATTGACTAAGAATTTTATCAAAACCAAAATAACAAACAAATCATATTTGGTACCCTCATATATTCATTTTTTAAAGAGTACCTGTTTGTTTGAGTATCCATTTTTCTTAAATCAGATATAGATATTAAAAATTTATTACTTGTAATAAAACAATCAAATAAGGTTTACGGACATCTTTTTTTTTTTTTTTTATGCATATAGACATAAAAATATAAAAATTAAGTACTTTTAAAAGGGTAATATAAATCAGCTTGACTCACTAATTAGTCATTCTTCGAAGTATTCTTCACGGTAGCAAAAGTCTTCGGTTTTTTTGATTGGAAATTTAATATTTCTTCTAAGTAATTTTTCCAATTTTGTCTGATTCAAAACTGCGATAGTCTTCACAAAAAGCATACATTAAGTCTATCAGTCAAAATGATATTGCTGTAGCAGAACTGAGCCAAATTCGTTTCACCTTTTATGTTTGAGAATTGCTATGCCGAAACGGCATCGTTTAACATGGTAATCAGTGGCAAAACGGTGTCATTTAGTGTTCACGATTTTTGGAGTCGCTATCAATTTTCTTGTGTGGGGAGTTTATGGCAGAATTATATCCAATCATTTGGTTCATAAGGTGTGTTTGTTTGGTGATTTAGTTAAATCACTGAGGGAATGTTGTAAATTTTGTTGTTTTTCCTCTAAAACGCAATTTTTTTTTGGGGTACTAGGCAGATATTTCTAGGCTAGAGTTGTATGATTGAACAAAAATGTCTGCTTGGGATTCAAGTAAGCACCATATGCAAGGATTCACGAAGATAGCAATGTCCATTGTGGTAATAATGCCATTAAAATTGATAATGTTTCTCCAGCTACATACATTCTTCTCGATAAATCGATTTTTTGTTTCATTTCCAATATACCATATTCTTGACTACTACAAGAAAATGCTGGATTTTCAACAGCGTATCTCGTAGAAATATTTTACTGTTTTCCTACGATATATGTTCGTCAAAAATGTATTGTAGAAAATCGAGAATGCCAAAAAATTCGTCGGAAATTTCCTACCAAAAAATTCGTAGAAATTCTTGTTGAAAATTTTCGTAGGAAACTTCCAACCTATTTCGTACCAATAAATCGGTAAAAAATATATTTCTAAGAATTTCCCACCAACAAATCCAACTATTTTCCTTCAAATATTTTGATAAGAAAATATATCCTTACGTTTTTCTACGAATTGTTTCCTTTGAAAGTTATATAATTTTTTCCTATTTTTTAATTTCAAATATAATTTTAGTCCTGCAAATTAAATTCGAGTTTATAAAATTATCAGTAATCTTACTAGCCAGCTTTCCAGCTTTGAAATTGAATATAAAAGAGGAGTTTAAACTCTGATAACTAATTTTAAATTTGGAACCCTTTGTGTTTTCTAACAAGTTTCTGATAGAAATTGCTACTTAGTTTACTATCTAATCTAATTTTAGTACAAAATTATCTAGCATGGTAATGAGTGTTTGAGGTTTAACTAGAGATGTTAAAATGGGTAAACCCACCCCATTTATACCCACTCCATTTAACTATAAACTCATTTAGACTCATTTAGATATGAAACCAATTTAACCTGCGTATTCTAAACATACTTTGATCCATTTAAATCTGTTTAGACACATTTAAGCTATATAAGATTTTTCAAATAGATTATTGATTATTAAATTTTACATATGAATTTATTAAATAAACTTTTAGTTATATTGCTATTTATTATTATTTATATATGGTTCATGATATATGTGTTTTCTATATTAAAATATTGTGATTTTTGCGCGACATGCGGTTTTGCACTTTTAGATGGAAAACACGGTTTTGTGAGAAAACATGTGAGTTAACCATCTAATTATTGTAAGTAACCTATGGCCTCAAGTGTCAAACAGATTAATTTCAAAGATTCATTGTAAACACAGATGTGTGCATTGTGCAGGTTGATGTCGTTTACATTTGACATTCAAGGGACATTAAGTGTAATTATATATCTTATATAAGGGTACAAGCTTTTAATTTTTCACATAATTGTCACCCATTGAATGACATTAGAATGTTACATCTTTTATTAAAGACGAGAAAACCAAAAAAATACAAAAATAAAGACTCTGGCCATGTTCGTTTCCCTGTCGCTGGCTTAGATGGATGTTGAAGGATGATGATGATGATGATGATGATGATGATGTTGAGCTGTTAGAAATGCTTAATACTGAGAGGTTGATTCATAGAACAAATCGAGGTGCAGGATAGCGTCATGTTCAACAGCTTATGCATGGATCAGATCAACAGTGTTACGATATTCTGCGAATGAACCAAAGAACATTTGAAGCATTATGCAGGATGCTTAGTACGCGATAAGGTCTAGAAGAGAACATTGAGAGAGGTTGCAATGTGTACGCCGAAGAAGGGGTTGCAATGTTTCTTGAGGTGGTTGGTCAGGATAAAACAGTGAGAGATATTGCTGTAAGATATCAAAGGTCATTGGATACAGTTAAGAGGAAACTTGATGAAGTTTTAAGTGCTATTTTGAAGTTTGCAGCAGATACACTAAAACCGGGAGAAGGAGAGTTCACAAGGGTAAGCTCAGTTTTGAGAAATGATGATCGATATTGGCCTTATTTTAAAGATTACATTGGAGCACTTGATGGAACCCATATCCCAGTTCGTCCTCCTAGTAATAATGCAGAAGCTTACTATGGGAGAAAGATGGAACCTACGACGAATGTCCTTGTTATATGTAACTTTGATATGAAGTTCATATATTCAGATGTTGGTGTACCAGGTAGAGCACACGATACAAAGGTATTAACTCATTGTGCAAAGCATGCAATTTCTTTTCCACATCCGCCAAATGGAAAATATTATTTGGTTGATTCTGGATATCCCACAAGGACATGATATCTTGGTCCGCATCGTAGGGTTCGATATCATCTTGATCAGTTTGTTAGAGGAGCACCACCTACAAACATGCGGGAGTTGTTTAACATGAAACATTCAGGACTACGATCAGTGATTGAGAGGACTTTTGGAGTATGGAAAGCAAAATGGAGAATTTTAGACCGTAAGCATCCCAAGTATGGTTTGACTAAGTGGGTCAAGATTGTGACAGCGACGATGGCACTACACAACTTCATACGTGAATCACATTGAGAAGATTATGATTTTGAACATTGGCAAAGAACAGAAGAATATCATACTCATGGCGATGAAGAAGAAGACGACGACGATGATGATGATGATCATGGTGGACATACTCCATATGAGCCTACCGGAGACAGAGCCATGGAAGGCGTGCGTGATACTATCACGAGTGCGATTGGTAGAGGACGTCGATTACCTTATTAAAATTTTTTATTGTCTAACTTTAATTTGTTATGAAATATTTATGTTATGGTATTATGGTTGTAGATTTTGTTAATTACAATTTTTATTTTTATTTTTAGTTTTTTTTCTATTAATTTAAATTTACAAAAATTTACTAACAAAACTTATGATGTATTTAAATTTACAAACAAATTTTTAATCAAAATAATAAAATAACATAATATTTATATTTTATGTCGCTGGCGACCAACAAACGAACAACACAGCGACTTGTTTTAGCGACAGTCGTTGGCGACAGGCAAACGAACATCACAGCGACAGTTGCTAGCGACACAATCCAACGACAGGCAAACGAACACTACTACCTGTCGCTGATCGCTGATCTCTATCGCTGGTCTCTGTCGCTGGTCGCTGTCGCTGGATTCAGCGACAGAGAAACGAACAGAGCCTATATTAGGATTCAAACTCCAAAGGCGTAGTAAAACGTAACAAAAAAATTTGTATCATTCATCCTCTTCCCAGTAATTGGAATTTGAGATTTCAAATAACTTTCTTCTCAGCTGCTGAAGTTGCTCCATAAATCTGTTAGGCTCACCTCTGCATCTGATTCGAACCAGTAATCTGCTTTTAACTGGCAATAAAAGAGCAAAACTTAACTTAATCGCAACATACGAATATTTTCAAGGAAGGAGTGTCCACTCCAAATGGAGCTTTTTGATCAGACTCATGACCCAACTTGTCACTTGTTTCCCCACTGTCTCCTTTGTATTTGCTGCGATCATGTTTGTTCCCAGTTATGAACACTAACTGACCAATATAGATAAGACAAGACAGAGAGTGGAATGTGTAGCTAAGTACCTTAAAAGATAGACATCAATCTGCCCCATCCTACTCCTAATCACCATCTGGTATTGTCGTCGCGGAAAACTCATCTATCGTGAACAAAAACAGATGCTTCACTTTGTGGACACATTATATTACAACTGTACATTATATCATGAAAAACACTCACCTCATCAGGATCTGGAACTTCGATGTAACTAGCTGTAGGAGCTTTAATTGCTAGTTATGTCTGGTTCTGTATCAATGACTACCGGTTTAGTATGTTAAATAACACTGAGGAAAACATAAGATGATTTTCAAGAAATAGTTGGGGAGGACCTGAAACCGTGGGAGACTCGTTATATCCTCCTCCGTCATAAACATGTACCTGTTTATTTTCATCATTGATCTTAGCAAAGTTTGCATTGTAAATACAAAAGATGAGACTCAAATAAATGGACAGAAACTTTCTACAATATTCATCTTCCTCCAAGGATCTCAGAGCTAGCTTCTTGTCTTTCCCTGGAGATATATAACATGATAATCTTAAAACCATGTGGGAAAGGAACAATGGATAAGTCTCCAAATCAAATATAAAAACATAAGCAACCAACGTTATAAGATCATCCAACCTGCTTTCCTCAGATTGCATACTTTCTACCTCTGACTGAAAATACATAAAGATTCTACTGTTTATTCAATGGGAGATTTGAAAATTAGTGTGTGAATTAACTATAATGGCAGACAAAACAGGGAATGTTTTCACAATGCTTCTCACTTTTATTCAAAACAGGTAACGCCATCACGAGTTGGTTCAAGGCTCCCAAGGTCAAGTTCATCTACCAATCCGATCCCAGAGAGCCCCCATGAGGAATGAACAGGTTCTTCTCCTCCAACTCAGGATATAAAGCCTATTAAAGTAAAAGAGGGAAGAAACGTGTGTGTGTACATAATGAAATGTGATCAAATTACTTGGAGAATATTCGTATGGGATCTTTTAATGTTGATGTTTTGTTATTGAATTAATCTAAGAATGTAACATTGACAGTAGGCATGTTATATTGGACTGAGTATTAGGACCGGTCCTGGTCCGTTAAAATTAATATAAGTTCTGATCCTGAATAATTGAATATGGATAACTTTGGGCTAATATAGGGTTTTGATAAAAAATGTTGGGCCAAAATAGGACCGGCCCTATTACATGCAAATTTTTTTTGTCGCATAAATTCATAAATTGGTATTCAAATATAATTTTACGGTTTTGGCGAAAAATATAATTCTGTGGTTTATGGTGTGAAAACAAGATTTTGCAGTTTGACGGAAAAACATAATTCATCGGTTATAATGGAAAAAGTGTTCCATTTTGACCAAAAAAAGAACTTAGCGATTTTTGCGGAAAAACGTGATTTTTTTTTATTTTGACGAAAAACGTAATTTTACGGTTTTGGCTGGAAAATATGATTTTGCGGATTTGGCGGGAAAATACGATTTTGTGGGTTTGGCGGAAAAATACGATCTGACGGAAAAATTTGATTTTGCGGTTTTTGCGGGAAAATATGATTTTGTGGTTTTGGCGAAAAAATATGATTTGACGGAAAAATATGATTTTGCGGTTTTGGTGGGAAAATATGACTTTGCGGTTTTTACGAGAAAATATGATTTTGCGGTCTTGACTGGAAAATATGATTTTGCGTTATTGGCGGAAATATATGATTTTATGGTTTTGGCGGGAAAATATTATTTTACAGTCTTGGCGGAAAAATATAATTTTGTTGAAAAAACATTTTTCTTAAGTATGAAAAAAATTAGAGGGGTAAAAAATGACCAAAATAGGGCTCAAAAATTAAAATATGGCTCAAACCCTGTTATACAAATTTTCAGGGCTCAAAAAGGTTAGGGCTCATTTAGGACCGAGTTTTAAATAAACAGGGTTGGACTGGACCGAAAAATCCTTTTTATCATCCCTAATTGGCTGTACATTTCATTCACTCAACAACAATATTTATATTACTCACCAACAATGTTTTTTTTTGCATGAATGTAAAATTTGTTCAACAAAAAACCATGTTTACAGTATATGCAACCTTGTGCTTAATTCTTTTCAAAAAAAAAAACAGAATAAAACTGAAAATAGTTTGATAGGAGTCGAAACAGAGCCTTCTAGCTTGACAAGCCCCGAACTCGAAACCATACTCTTAACCCATCCTCAAATGTTCAAATGTTAAACCATACTCTTAAAACCTATGAACTAACTTTTGTCTTTTTTTTTTGTCAGTCTTTGGTTAACTGATAGCTCAAAACATGATATTTTATTATACATATTCATCACACGCTTGTTTTTTCTTCATTTTTTTAGTAAAATCCTGAATTAATTTAACATTTGTTCTGTCAATAACTTCTTAATTTTTAAACATATTATAAATTATCTCCTTCGAATTTGTTATTTTAAAGTTTAACATTTTTGAAATACAACAAATTATTTATGATTATAACAACAATGAGTTAAGGAAGGGAGAATGATCGATAAGTGACTTAACGAGTTCTGGTGCTCTGTTGCTTGCTTCGGCCAAAAGTCTTCATGAACCACTCATGCTTGTATGAGGCCACTATGTATCCCATTGCCAGTCCAAATACAACTCCAGGTGCAAAGCCTAAACCTGCTGCTACCCAACTCACTGATTCTTCTTCTTCTTCTTCTTTTGTCTCCAGCGGTTCGGGTTGTGGTGGTGTTGGCGCTTTGATATCTCCACAAACATCCTTAAGAGAAGGACCATTAAGTCCGGGGTTTCCTTCATAGGAGGAAAATTTTTGTCGTTGAAACTGTGTGCCTTGTGGTATGGAACCTACAAGCTGGTTATGTGAAACGTTTATCCACTCGAGAGAAGAGAGGGTCCCAAGCTCAGGAGGAATCTCACCAGAAATCTTGTTTTGGGACAGGTCTAGTGACTCGAGACTCATTAGGTTTGCCAAAGAAGATGGGATGTGGCCCGTGAAAGCATTGCTTGACATGTTGAGAATACGAAGCTCCTTCAGCAGACCAACAGAATCAGGAATTGGTCCATGGAGTTGATTTCCTGAAAAATCGATGGCTGTGTAGATTGTAAGGATACGTTCCATCTCCATTGATACTCCTTTACTCATCAAGACAAGTGAAGTGTAGTAGACACGTGCGGAGCCGTTTGTACTAGGAATCGTAATATACTCAGGTTTCATATTATTATCGCTCTTCAAGGACATCACAGTCCAGTTCAGGAAGTAATTAGATGGTAAGGTACCGATAAAGTCATTATGTGATACATCAATGATTTTCAACTGAGGAAATCCAAACCAAACCTCATCAGCGGTATATAACGTGCCATGAAACCTGTTAGAGCGGAGAACAAGAACTTGAAGCTTCTGCAAAGAATTCAAGTGGAAGGGAAACATGTCGTTGATTCTGTTGCTTCCCACGTTTAAAACTTGTAGATCAGAGCAACCAGTAAGAGAAGCAGGTAGTTTCCCCGTCATTCGGTTGTGACTGACGTCAAGTGACAATAAGCTCGTGGCGTTCATAAATATTTCGGGAAGACTTTCGCTGAGACTATTGTTACGGAGAATTATATCTGAAAGAGAACTCATCAGAGTCTCTAAACACCGAGGAATGGAGCCGTGGAGATTGTTGTTCGATAAATCTAGGATCTCTAGAGAGTTTAGTCCACATATTGATCGAGGTATCTCTCCTGTGAAGTTATTCTTAGAACCTGAAAAATATCCGAGATACTTCGAGGACGGGATGAAGAGTGATCCTTTGAAAGCATTTGAGCTTAGATCTAAAGTCGTGAGTTGACTCTCAGGAGAAGCTTTTAAGGATCCATTGAAACTGCTGAGAGAGTTGTTAGAGATATTCACAGATACCAAACGTGGCAGTCTCCACAACCAATCTGGTACTTGGCCTTTGATTTTGTTGTTGGAAAGGTTTATATACTCTAAATTTCTTCCGTATCTTATGAACTCAGGGAACTCAGTGATGTTGCAGCCTAGCAAGCCCAAATATTCCAAATTTGATGGAAAATCCGAATCAGAAGTGATGTTTGCTGTTGAAAGAGGGATGCCCGAGAGATATAATACGAATAGGTTCTTGAGAGGCGAGAAGACTTTTAAGTCAACACTTGGACCGACTTTGTTGTAATTTTTACTGCGGATAGAAAAATATTGTAAATTAGGTAAGAGAGAGATATTCCCAATCCCAGTAAAGTCGCTGAATTGGTTATATCTCAAATAGATGTGGGTCAATGAGGGAACCTTGAGTAGGGATGAAAGAATGGCTCCTGTAAAAGGATTATCAAAAGCAACAAAATACTTTAATTTGGAGATTTGGCTAATGTTAGGTGGAAGGGAACCTGTGAACTGATTGGAAAAGAGAGAGAGAGAACGTTGTTGGGTCAAGATTAGATTCTTTATATGAGCCAAGATTAATACACTTTCAATATAATTTAAAAGGTAAAGACAAAAAAGCAAAGAAAGACTTGGCGAGGTTGAAGAGTTTTGTTCACTACCTCTTCTTCTCTCAACGAATCTTCTCTACACCTTCTCTCAGTTGACTGACTAAATCTGAGTTGAGCAAAAGAAATCAAGAATAAATGTCAAATAATATTGTTGTAGCGGAACTGAGCCAAATTCGTTTCACCAAATTCGTTTCACCCTTAAAATCTTATAGATTCGACTTTATATAGTAAATATGTGATTTATTGTTAAAACTAGTTTTCGGGTGAATTCTCCTTCGTACACGCACATCGACATATCTCCATTAATTTTTTAGTTTTTGGGTGAATCCATGTTTTCTTAGTTTTAATTTGTTATTTATTTGTACTTGTCCATACTCCGCACACTCTTTTTTCCAATGTTTTTAAAACCGGACCGGAAGCCGAACCGGAAAAACTTCTGGATCATGGATTAATATGGTTCGACCGGGGTTAACCGGGTTCAATTGATTTTTATGATATTTTTATAAATAATAGATATGGATATGTCTTTTATTTTTGTTAATGACTACAACTATGATATAATTAGTAATACCAAATAAAATATTTTAATAATCATAATGTTTGAAAAAAAACTCTTAAAAAATAACAAACTCAAAGTGTAGCAAACTTAAAGTATAACCACTAGCAATAAAATATTTTAGTAATTCAAATCTAAAAGCAACAAAAGAAATGTGAATTGTTCTTTTAAGAAACTCTACTAAGTAGTAATGGTAAAAAGACTTTTAAGTTTTAAGTAAACTAGAAAAGATAATTAGTAAAACTAATTGCGTTTGTTTTTACAAATTTTTTTTGAACCCGGTTTTATCTGGTTCGTTGGTTTACCGGTTTTTGGGTTTTTTACGGGTTGATATGGGTTTTTTACCGGTTTAACTTCCTTTGGGTTTTGATACTAACCCAACCCGAAAAAGCTTCCGGTTCGCGGGTTAACGTGGTCCGACCGCCGGTCCGGTCCGGTTTTAAAAACATTGCTTTTTTCCTTTAATCACATGGACTCTTTTTTATATATGTGAATTCTTTATAATCAAGCTTTTTTATGCGTATGTGACAACTTAATAAATACATAAAACTATATAAACGGCCATATTATAGACTTTTTTTTTTGCAAAATATTAATCACAATAATTTAAACAGTTTTTTTTATATTTTTGTCACAATTTATTTAAAAATTAATTCGCTTATATTTTTGTAATATATTAATTATAAATATTTTAAAAACCCTTTAAGTTGCAATTTCTTTTTACAATTTTATTTTCTATCTCCGTAAAATGTATTTCAATCTCGCGATATAAAAATAATACGCAATATAAAATGTTTTCATCATCAATTTTCAAAATTATGATAAATCAATACAATAAAAACAAAATGTGTCTTTCCTGTCTTGGCACATAAGCAATTTTGTGTTATGAGAAACTGACACTTTATTAAAAACCAAAACTAATCAAATTAAGATAATTAATACACATCAAATTTGATTAACCACTAATAAATCAATATTTGTCCAGCTATAATTTAATGAATAGAAAAATAAAATCCAAAGACGCTCCCGCAATCACCCGTTTGCGGACGCTTGCAATTGCTAGCTTTTAATAACAATCACGCAAATTGTTCTATACTGCTACTAGTCGCTTGAAATCGGTAGATTTCAAAAGGTCATTTCCGCCAACGTTTACGGCAGTAGGCGGTTGCTTCTGGTTCAAAATTTGTTTATTTTCATTCTTTTTATCTATATTAGTAATAATAGTTTATTAAATAAATAAAAAATATAATAAAACAAAACTTTTATTTTCTTTTGTTAAATACTATCGCGACAAATTTTTTATATCTAAACGAAAATATATTTATTATAAAATATTTCCCTGACCAGGATCGCTCCCACACCTGTAGCGTCCGTGATCGACCTACTCAACTGGACTAAAATATTTCTTGTATATAAAAAATATTTCAAGTCTCTTAAAATAAATATTTTTATTTGTTTAAGAATTTTAAATTTTTATTATAAATATACAGTTTTTTGTTTTACCTATATAAATTATATATTGTATATATTTTTGGTAGAAATTAATTGCGAGATTTAAAAACTACCAAAATCTAAATAAAGATAGAACATCAAATTCTAACATTTTATTTAGTTATTATAAATCATATTTATATTAAATTAAAAAAAATAAAAAATGTTCTACGGCATAGCGCGGGTTTTAATCTAGTAATATATTAAATAAAAAACTCTTGCGACAAGGAGTTCAAGTATACTCTTAAAATTTTGAAACTTTAGGGTACGTGACTGTAAAAACTCTTGGAATATGCATATAAAAATTATATTGCGTATTATTTTTAATTTTAAAAAACTGACCTGCATTTTTTGAAAGTGAAAAATAAAATACTAAAATTGCAAAATATAGCGATTTAGAGGATATTTTTGCATACAATCCAAAAATAAAAGACAAATTATAAAATTTTATTTGTCTTTAGACATGACTCTGACTCTGATGGTGTAGGTAAATAAGAAAGTGAATTCAGTTGCGTACATGTATTTATACATGTAATGTTTAACTAATGTTTATTTTCTGCTGTTTGTAGTTTTTTGGTGATCACGTAATACAATTTTTTCTTTTCTCTTTTTCCCGTAATACACTTAGATGAACCTATAATGCCACATAGACATTTACACCTAACTAGTCAAAGCAATTTCAATACACATTTGTCAGTCCCTTGAAAGATCACAACTTTGAGCTAACATGTATAAATATGTTTATTTGTTTGTGAATAGTTTACATCGTGCTGGGCTTTGAGACTACCCTCTTTCTTTTTGCGGCTTCTTTCTTGATCGTTTACGACTTATGTACCCTTGAATTAATATGTTAGTCGGATGGTGTTGATTTTGGTAATTTAAAAATGTTTAAAGCTAAAGGTACTTTAGTCATAACACAAATATTTGTTAGATCTGATAATTTATTTCGTTGTATTTGTTGCATAATTTTTTTCTTCTAGAATTGCTATTTTTATTTTATTTCATATCTAATCGATAATTATTATATAAACATTTATGATAGTCCTATTTCTTACGATATTTCTAGTATAGGAAAATTACCCCTAAATCTCTTATTTTTTATTCCTCTTTTCTGTTAAAATGCAAAATCTTTATTCAAATTCAAACACAAACACACATTATACATATTGTAGACAAAAAAGTTACAAAAAAATAGAATAAAAGGAGTAAATTACTTTAGGCAAATTTAGTCTAAATCGACAACAATAGTCGGAGTTGGGCCAACGACTACGGATTCGAGCCATAGCACATGGTTTCATAAAACCGTACGATTCTCCCGATCTAAATCAAGCCGGTTTTACTACGGGCCTAGCCGTGGCTGCATGGTAGAACTTGAAGGAGTATGAGCGAGCTAACTGCATTGCTTCTCTATGGAAAAACAGAACCTACGATCGCCTCAAAATTCATCTCCCTAAACATTGCAAATAACTAAATCTTCCCCTCCCTGAGAATTTCCCCAAGTAGCCTACCAAGTTTCAGTTTATTCAGTACCTTAAGTCCTATGCATCCATCTTCGATATCAACCCCAAGCTCAACGGAATGGTCCACTCACCGAAATATGACGAGACGTATTATCAGGTTCATGTGTTACCATAGGAAGTGCTTTTTGTTTTGTTACCATAGGAAGTATTGCTGCCCAGCAACTGTTTATCTTCTCTAGCAAGAAAGAACTGTTCGTCTACACAACTCAATCTCTACCTCTCCTGAGTCAATATTCTGGCAAATTGATAGAAACGTCCGGGATACCCTTCTTGCTCGTTGCTATTGAAAAGGTTTTGGCAGACTTTTGTCTCAATGGTTCACCCACTCTTAGATTCCTTCAAAGTTTTATTAGTTTCCTTTTGGCTTTTTAATTTTTTTTTGCCACCGAAGCTATATGCTCCCAAATATTATGTAATCAACTTTTACTTTCATAATAATATTCACATTTTATCAAAAAAAGAAATAAAAACAGAGTATTAGATGCTTTGTTTTTAAAACAGAGTAACAAAAACAGAAGATGCTCTAGTTTTAGGCTATGAAGGCTTGAAATATTGGTACTTACAGAGCTAAAAAAAACCATTGATGGATTCGCTTTATTGTTGTAGAGATTGAGAGATATGCTTTCTCTCTCGAAGCCACCATAAGTCACCAGCATTCTCTTCGTATTTCGGTGACTAGAGCGTCTCGTTAAACTTAAGGTTGATATCGGAGTTGGATGTGTAGGATCCAAGGTACTGAATAACCTGATACTTGATAGGGTACTCCGGGAAGTCCTCCGGGAAAATAGAAATTGGGAAATTGGCAAAAATGTTTAGGGAGACGGAGGTTTAGGGTGATCGTAGGTTATGTTTTGCTATAGAAAAATAACGTAGTAAGCCCACTTGAGGATCATGAACGATATTGTTCGTACCGAAGTTGCAACAATAGTTAATACGAAGTTATTTTCGGGAATTGCACGGAGCGAACATTTTTATTAACGACGTGATATCGGTGATTACAGAAGGATACAATAAGTACTAAAGTACGAAGTAGAAAACAGTTTCTGACTTGCATACGATTCGAGTTATTATACGGTTTGTTTTTGTAAGAATTTTCTCTGTAAGTTTTCTAGAGATTTTTTTGCCCCCTTTTCTCAATAGGTTATGCCTGTATTTATAGAGAAATCTTTGAGGTGCGGGTTTTTCTTGGGTCTTCTGTAATTTCCCGTCTCAAGCCTAACGGGACGCTTTTATGAGTACAAAAGCGTGTCAGCGTCTCGGACCTCTGTTCGGACCCAAAATAGTAATGGACTTACGTTCGGGCCTAAATAGTAATGGGCTTGGCCCAAGCCCATATCCTACAATAGCCCCCCTTAGTTTGGTAAATACGAGCTTGCTCGAGTTTGTCGAGCGTGGTCCTTGAATCAGACGCGTGTTCATTCCTGATGTAAGGAAGACATAGTATTGCGTTGTTTAGGGGGTGAGACGAATTTTGAGGAACATGGAGGTCTTACGGAAGAAACGGTGCATGTGGACGCGTTTTTCCAGGAGCGCGGAGCTCGTACAGTAGATTGGTGCCGTCGAACAGTAGATTGGAGCCGTGGGCACGCTTTTTGGGGAGTGCGGAGCTCGTACATGTGAATAATGTTCTATGGAGTTTACCAAGCGATTTACGTTCTGAATGAGTCTATCGTAAATGTGTTCTCTCTCTTTGTTGTATGAAGAGAAACTATGATAAACACCATATGAATATTGCTTTGCGGTAGGGATAATGTTTGTGACACGTTTTCCTTAGAGCGCGGAGCTCATACTTTAGATTGGTGCCGAGGGCACGCTTTTCGGGGAGTCGGAGCTCGTGTAAGAGAATTGGTGTCGTGGGCACGCTTATCGGTGAGCGTGGAGCTCGGACAGAAGATTGGTGTCGTGGACACGCTTTTCAAAGAGTGCGGAGCTCGTACAGAAGAGACAGTTCTTTTACAGAAGGAATAGGATTTTATAGAAGGAATAGTGTTTGGTCCCAAAACCCTAGTCCCCTTCTTCATTTTGTCTAAGGTAACTCTCTCACTTTCTTCTGTTTTTTTTTTGTGTCGTATTTTTTTTGCCTTCACCGAATCGTGTCATCAGCACCGTCTCTATAACCGCGTCTATCACCGCTGCCACCGCCGTAAGATTTGGCACCAGTTCGAGTCACCGCAAGCTTAATTCACCGCGAGTTAGCCTTGCCACCAGTTCGCCTCACCGCGAATCACCGTTGCCGCGAGCTCGCCTCGCCGTGAGCCGCCTGTTGCCGTGAGTTTGGCCGAGAGATCGTTCGCGCCGCGAGTTCAGCCGATAGTTGATGCCGCGAGTTCGCCTTGGTTCGGGTGCCGCAAGGTCGCCGCGAGCTGCCGTGAGTTCGACTCGATTTACGAGCTGCCGCGAGTTTGCTGTTACCGAGAGCTCGGGTGCCGTGAGATCTGCTGCGAGTTCGCCGTGAGTTTGCCGCGAGTTCGACTCGGTTTGCGAGCTGCCGCGAGTTTGCCACGAGCAGACCGTGAGATCTGCTGCGAGTTCGCCGTGAGATTGTCGTGAGTTCGACTCGGTTTGCGAGCTGCCGCGAGTTTGCCGCGAGTTTGCTGTGAGCCGCCTGTTTACCGCGAGACGCTTGTTTGCCACGAGACGCCTGTTTGCCGCGAGTTTCCCGCGAGCCACCTGTTTGCTGCGAGACGCCTGTTTGCCGCAAGACGCCTGTTTGCCGCCAGACGCCTATTTGCTGCGAGACGCCTGTTTGCTGCGAGACGCCTGTTTGCCGCGATTCCCGAGTTTACTGTTTTTGCGATTTTGAGTAGGCCATCACCATGTCTCGTTGGTAAGATCTTTACTCTTCGGGAGATGGCTCAGATGAGTCTGCTGAATCGGATCGGCTTGGATACGGTAGCCTTTCGTTCGGTATAGACGATATAGATGAAGCCACTCGATCCAACTTGTTCGTAGGACACGAACCCGGCGAGAACTTTGAGGACTTTGTCGACGAATTTGGAGGAGATATTGATGATCTTATGAGGGAGAGTTCAGTCACTAGACACGGCGTCGAAAATATATTGATCGCCTTATCGACATTGAGAGGATTGCGGAAGATGTGCCGTCGAGGATGTTGTAGCTGCTAAATCGATTGTTATGGGTTTGAGTGCGAAGTCCGACGAGCAGTTTCATCGCAGGCATCATCCTGTGACGACCGAAATGTCGTCAGTCAATGTCGGTTCCGAAGCTGAGCCTACTCTATACGACATCGGTAACTCGTTATGTACTCGGGAGGCTGTGATTGACATGCTTACTAAATACAATGTGTCCCCAGAAGTAGAGTTCTTTAAACCGAAGCCGCATGAGCGTCCTTGGATTCCCTGTGAAGGGTGCATTTGCGCATATGTATCGTTTTTTATCGAGTGTGGGCTTTGGTTTCAATTACCGAAGTTCTTTACATCCTATTGTACAAGGCGTGGGATTGCGTTTTCGCAACTTACTGTGTCTCCGATTCGGAACGCGGTTGGGCTAGCGATTCTGGGTGCGAGCGCGAGAATTTAAGTCGGGGTTGACCACCTAGAATTGGCGACGTTCTTCTCTCGGCTGTGTGATAACTCGGGAATATGCAGTGTTAAGTCAAGACGGGGCTTTAAAATTTATGAAGGAGGCAAGAGTAAAATTCGTAACTGGCGGCGGTTTTACTTTTTCATGAGGCTGAGCGAGTCTTCTGTAGAGGATCTTGATTCGCCGCATGCTGTTGGATGAAATTTTTCTCCCGGTAGTTCTTAGTTGGTTCTAGTTTCTCGTGAATTGGCTTGTCCTTGATTTTTAACAACTGTGGTGTTTGTTTTGCAGAACCGGTCATCCGATTGCGCGATTTTCCTCGCAGCCTCAAAGAAGATTTTGCGAGAATCAAAGAGAAAGGCACTCTGTGGTGGCCACACGTGTTGGAACATTATTCGGCTTGTGAGTTACCTTCACATACAGTCGTTATTTCCACAACTTTATATATACTTCGTTTTTTTACGCGTAGATATTTCGTAGGAACATTATTCGGCTTGTGAATTCGAGTTATCTTATCTTTGATATTTTCTTGATTGCCGCTAACCGTATTTGCATTGATTTTGCGATGTATTCATTTGCGAACCTGGGCTCGGCTTATACGATAATCTTTGCGAGATTGGACTCGGCTTATATTTCGTACTTTCAGAGTTGGCGCGATCTAGAGCCCGGCTTATCCTTTCTAAAAATACACGATGATGATTAGCCTACGGAGCTAAGCAGTGAGTCTGTACGCACTTTTTCGGAGACGAGAAGTTATGACCAACTCGTGAAGCTTGGTTCTTCATGCAAGGTTATCCTCGGCTTACTGTTGGCGAGGATTCCTTGGCGTTTAAGCTTGGCTCGGAACATATTATGGAGCAAGGCGTCCCTTGACTTATCATGTATATGTTTTTTCCGAGAGACAAGGCTTACATGAAGTACGAAACCCGGGGCTCGTTGTATTTTTATAGGTGCGGCGCTGGAGTCCGTCTTACCCAATGGGTGCTTTTAGATCGATATGAACGTGCGAGCGGACTCGGCTTACACCGTTCGGTCGCCTGTTGGCTTAATTGGTGCCAATCGGGGTCGACTTTTAGATCTTTAAGTATAAGCTTTTAGGTTACTTAAGTAAAGATGTGGATTATTTCACCATTGCATCCATGTGGAATGCTTTTAAGAATCGTACTCCTGGCCAGGGAGATGATGTGAGGACGACAAGCATTACTCGCGTAGTTTTAAGCCCGAAGGTTAAACTCGGAGGTAACGGCATGCTTGCACGCTGACGTGCTGATGGTATACCGTTTGTGAAAACGTATTTTCTATCTTGAAGATACGGCGGATCGTGTTTGGACGTCTTGAGTTGGGCGCGTTCGTTCAACGATAAGATGTGGTTGCAGAAATTTGGAATTTTTTTTTTTTTATATAGCTGTGCCATGTGAAAGGCTGCCTACGTACCCTTGAAAGGGATCAAGCCATTCGTAGTTCATTTTTTTTTTTTGGCGGGATGATGCGGTGCGATCGCTAATAGTAGTACCGCTTGAGATTTGCGGAATTCCAGGAGCGGGGAATCGGAGTTCCGTTCATGGTGAGGAGGTGATAGACGCCAGGCCGTACTATGTTGGAGAAGAGGTATGGACCTTTCCAGTGAGCTCCTATTTTTCCGGCATTGGGTTCGGCCATATTTTCGAAGATTTTGCGGAGGACGAGATCACCTACGGCAAAAAGTCAGTTTTTGACCCTCCTGTAATAGAACTTTGCTGCAGACTGTTGATAGTTCTGTATACGAAGGAGTGCCTTGTCACGTTCTTCTTCGAGCGCGTCGAGGCTGTCAAACATCATGCGGTCATTAAGGTCGGGATCGCGGATTAGCAGAGAACGACGAATTGTTGAGAGTCCAACTTCTGAAGGTGTCATAGCTTCCATTCCGTACGCGAGGGAGAAAGGTGTTTGGCCTGTTGATCATTTTGGGGTCGTACGATGTGACCAAAGGACACCATCGAGTTCGTCTGCCTAGGCCTCTTTCTTTGTGTCCAACCGCTTCTTCAACACATCGAGTATAGTTTTGTTGGTTACTTCCGCTTGACCATTGCCTTGCGGGTATCTAGGAGTTGATTTGCTTAGTCGTATCTTCCATTTGGCACAGAAACCCTCGAATTGGAGTGATATGAATTGGGAGCAGTTGTCCTTGACGATCTCGTACGAGAGTCCGTGGCGGCAGATTATGTACTTCCACACAAAATTTTGCACTTCTTTTGACTGTATCTTTGCATAAGACTCGGCCTCTACCCACTTTGTGAAGTAGTCTGTCATGACCAAAATATACTTCTTTTGCCGAGATGCGGGCAGCGGTCCGATAATATCCGTCGCCCATCTCATGAACGGGTAAGGCGGTGCGGTTGTCCGTAAAAGTTCTGTTGGTGAATGAATGACCGGCGCATGGCATTGACATTTTTCGCATCGGGCGACGTACTTTTGACAGTTTGAGATCAACATTGGCCAGTAGTGTCTGTGCTTCTGGATTTTAAGGGACAATGCCCGTCTGCGTGAATGGTTTCCGCCAGTGCCTTCATGGATCTCCCGCATGACTTATGTTGCTTCATCACTACAAGGGTAGGACATAAGTATGCTCGCAGCATTCCAACGGAATAAATGGTTATCCACCATTACATACTTCGCGGTGCGAGCTCGGAGGCGTCGAGCTGCCCATTTGTCACTTGGTATTACCCTGTCAGCTATGTAGTTTCGGATTTCATCCCTCCAATCGATTTGGACTTCGCTTGTGTTATCAGGGCCGCCAAAACTGTTGGGTGTACGTTCGCCGTTGGCATACTCGACTTGTCGTGGTCGAAGTTGATAAACAGTTCGTAATACGTCATGAGATTTTGTTGGTCGTTGGGCGATCGTTTCATCGATTACTATCGTGATGGGCTCTTTTATTTTTTCGGCAGATAAGCTGATACTTGGCTTTTCGATACACTCGACGGGTATGATGCGGCGCAAGTCGGGGTCAGATGTAGAAGCTAATGTTGCTAGGGCATCGGCAGGTGCGTTGTCACTACGGGGAATCTTATTGAGTTCAAAGTGTTGGAAGTCACGAGACAGACTACGAACAACTTTAGGCTTCCATACGTTCATTTTTCGTTTCATATTCTCCGCTAAATTGGTTTGCGACAAGCTACGAGTCACAGTATGCTCGTATACTTTTGACTCCGATCCCATGAGCGAGGCGTAGACCTGCTAGCAAAGCTTCGTACTCGGCTTCATTATTGGTTGCAGAGAATGCCAGACGGAATGATTGTTCGAGTACTTCTCCTGTTGGTGACTCCAACTTAATGCCTGATGTAGTCTAGTTTCGAGTACCCCAATTAATATTATCGAACTAGAGGGAGCAATGAATCAACACACTATGAATGCACACATTTACTTAATCTAAGCAAAATAGATTTGGTGTTTGGTTTCCTAAAATATTACTAGATATATGATTCAAAGCAAATGAGATATGATGAAGCAAAACAAAATTAATGACAAGAGACTAACAACTTTCAAAGAAGAATAAACTTGGAAATGATCAACATTTAGTTCTAATTATAAAAGACGAATTGCCGGGTTAAGGCAATCGAATAGGAATAATTCGATGGATGAGTTAAGGAGCTTATTCTAACTTATAATAAGTATAATCCTTAGGCCATAGATCTCAAAGAAAGACTAACACATTTTCATGTCATTAGACCCTTTACTAACCATCAATCATCATCAACTTTCGTTCACAATTAAAATGATCAATAAGCATTAATCCAAGTCTATCTAACCACAATCCACCCTAGTCAACATTCTTTCGATGGTAAGAAATGAAAGGCACTTAAAGGTTTTGATTCGGGAATTTCAGCAACACCATTTGGGTGTGATATTCCAAAGCTCTAAATCAACATGGTGTGTGTTGATTTAGCCTTATAAACAACAATTAAGTAAGGATTCTAAACAATCTAGTCTTAAACTCCATAACCCAACCTCTAATTCCTCCTAATCTACCATAACCCAAGAACTCAATAAGACTACTCAAACATGCTTAAATCAAAAACTGAATCCATACAAGTATTCATAATCATAAGGGAAAGATAAAAAGATAGAAATAAGAAAGACTTCTTCAATATATAAGATTTGTGTTCTTGGTGTTCTTGGTGTTTTTCAAGGATAAAAACAGAGAGAAAGATATGAAAAACTTAGAGTAAAACGTCATAATAGATATGTATCTCACTTAGAGTATTTAAAACATAATTTTACAAAGTTTCTGGTGGAGAAAGTGAAAATGATATGTCTGGCCGACATATGTGGATCGATCGATCCACTTAAAGATCGGTCGATCCTCTCGTTTTTGTCTTAGTCGTCAGAGTTGCGGATCGATCGTTCAGACATGGATCGAGTGAATAATCGGATCGATCGGTCCGATATGTGGATCGGTCGATCCGTTGTTGATACGAATGGACGGAGAGCTGGATCGATCGGTCATGGTGGTAGATCGATCGATCTCTTGATGTTTACGGTCGGATGAGATTGTGGATCGATCGATCCTAAGGTAGATCGATCGATCCTAAGGTAGATCGATCGATCCATGTGTCTATTCTGCATAAAACCTCTTTAATGCGACCCGAAATAGCTCTGGCGGCGCTCTTTTCCATAAAAGCTTCTGTAACCTGTACAATATTCAAAACACACCAAAAAGACACAAATACGGACAAAAACAAGACTATCGAAACAAAAACGGAATGAGAAAAATGTACTAAAACCGTGTAAAAGCACAACATATCAACTCCCCCAGACTTAGATATTTGCTTGTCCTCAAGCAAAACAAAAATCTAAACCAAGAAAAGAGGTTTGAAAAACGTAAATTTACAAAAAAAACATGAGAACTACACCAAGTTTTCCGGGATCATGCCAAAAACCATATGCCTACTAACCACTTAATACGAAGTTTAGATCAAATCGTACTACAATGTACTTCGCCATGATTAGAACACCAATATCAAACCTCTAAATCATAATGTTCTGTAAGAGACATAGAACTTAACCTTTTAACATTTATTAAATATGCATGGACTCTCACAAAAGGGATATTGAACACGTTATGGTCTAGGTTTGGTGGCAATCTATGGTGACTCACAGTATTTCTGGTTTCCAGCAATGCAAACGGATGCAAATCATTATGCAAAATCACAGTGAGACATAGACCAATTAGGAGGTACATAGCTTCCCTTTAGCTCGGATATCTAACCATCTCAATTCCAAAATAATACTCAAAGCTTTCTTGATGCATAATAGAAGAAGATTAACAGCGTCTAAACTTTTTCCGGATTCCTTCTTTTTGTTAACAAAATATTTTTCTTTTTTGTTTCTTTTCGTTCTTGTTGTTTCTCTTTTTTTTTTTTTTTTTTTTTTACTTAGAAGGAATTACCGGTTTTACACGTTTTAAGAACTACATCAAAAAAGTTTGAACTTGTTTATTCATTTAAAACGCATGAATTAAACCACTTATTCATATATGCTCTTTTATCAACACATATTAACATCCCTCACGAACTATAAACCACAATCCTAACAAAAGGAAAGCCATGTCGGTCTATACGAATGTGTGTGGTTTGAATCATAGATTGGGTGAGAGGTGTGGTACTAGACTAAAAATGAGTCTAGCCATTTGGAGTTAGCAAAGAGTGATATAAAAGATGCAAAGAGAACTCCAAATGTATGATCCATTGCAATGTTTTCCAACCCCCTAAGTGAGATATGATTAAGTTCAAGTTAAGTTCAAGTTAAGTTCAAGTGATAGAGATTTTAATACAATGATCTAACCATGGATTTTTCTGTGATTCCGGATCATTCTTAAACAATGTAAAATGGTCTAAAGGCAAAGGAACAAAGGCATGGTGCAATTCCAACGGACAAACTTAGTTCTCAAAATACAACACCATAATCTTGACTCAATAAGAAGAAAATAAGGTTTTTGACTCGATAAAAGCATAAAACATAAATAAAACACACCACGAAAAACATAAAGAAAAACATAAACCAATTAGTAACCAAAGGACGTCCTCCCCCAGACTTGCATCACACCGTCTCGGTGTGAAGACGAGTACCAACGTAGTAGTCTAGCAATCCTAAAATGTAGATAATAATGGTAAGAAATATTTTACAGTGGTGTTGATGGCTCAGTCATGGTGTTTGGTGCTGAAATGGAGACCGCAATCAATGGTCCTCTGAGCTGGTACTCTGACTCTCTCCGAAGACCTGACGACGTCTAGGTGGTCGAGCGTGTACAGGAGCAGTCTCCTCATCAGAATGAGCTGGTATTGCAAAGCTAGGACCAGCTGTGGTATCGGTATGTGCTCCTCGAGTCTCTGTAGCGCTGGCGCGAAAGCAAGAAGGTGGACGTGGGCAGCTAAGCCGAGCAATCGCACCCCACATCCGCTGCAACATCGTGTGTTGAATCCTCTGAGACTCTACTAGCCAAGTCAAACGATCAATGTCTGATTCATTTGGAGAAAGCGGGGGAAGGTCATACTCTGTGGGAAACGCAGGGAGGATATGATCAAATGCGTCAGGCGCCTGAGATGTCTGCTGAGCCGTGTGCTAAGCCGTGTGCTGAGTAGACTGGTCTGGCACTCGATAACTCTCATCCCACGCTTGGTGAGAACGTGCTAGCCGGGTGTGAGTTCGGCGTCTGGCAGCTGTGGGTGCTGGGTCAGGGAGAAGATACTGAGGATCCAAGCTGAACTCCAAGTTCTCCCTAGAGGTGGGAGGTGTGAAAGCAAGGAGAGGTAGTAGGCAACGTCTCGTGATGCCTGCCCCATCATAAAATATATACTTGCGATCCCCCTCAAGTATCTGAGCATTCTTAAAGAACCTCTCATTGAAGTACTCGATCTTCTCTATGCATTTGGTAGAGGCAACATCAATCCCATGAAACCTGAAAAATCGATGTCAACAGGCTCCCAACAATCTCTACTTTCTTCTTACCTTCAGCTCTAAGGCCACGTGTCTTCTTCTACACTAACATGGCAGCAAAGACTGCCCCCAAGTTCGTGGCAGGCCATAATGGCACCTCCTCATGGTAAGTCTCCTGGACGGCTTCAGAAAGCCCATCATCAATCATAAGTAACTTATTAGTCCGTAGAGAACCTGTCTCTTCCTTCCCAGAAAAAGTGTGCCCCAGGATCTTCGCCAATACTCTAATCACAGGGTTGCGAATCAAACTCATCTTGGCTTCCCGAGTATTGGCTGAGCAAAATGGTCCTGCACCAATCAATCCCCACAACATAGCAGCTCCGGGAAACTCAGGGAATCTACAGCTCTCTATTGTTCTCTCAAAACCATAAAGATCACACAAGTCTGGTATGGAGATCTCATAGAGCATACCTCTGCAAAGGTAGGAAAGAGTCCCCTCACTAGCCGTGTGGATGGTGATATCTTCGAACCGAAGCTCAGCAGAGGCTAGGAATTGGCGCACCAACTCGGGATAAAGAGGATATGTCATATACCCAAGTGTGCCAAGTCCCATTCTAGTCCACATTTCCTTGACATCCTCATCTATGCCCATTTTCCTCAAAGTCTTCTCACATATAAATTTGGTAGGGGTCATGGAGACCTGTAATAGACCATTATAGAAGATGATGTTGAAGCGATCCCATGCATAGCCGGTTTTGTATGCAGTGTATCCAGTCTCGGATTGTAGCTCTCTGAAGGACGAGTTCGGGAGTAGATAACCCGGTATCCTGGAAGTGAAAGGTGTATCATCAGGGCGAGGCCATGGGGCAGTTGTATACTCAGTGTCTTCATCTACATTGGCATTTGAAGATAAAGCTAGGCCTATTCCTTTTTCCTTGCGACAGGGTTTTGTAGGTGGGGCTTTTTCTCGCTCTCCAGTGTTAGCATTAGCTCGTGGTGGGTTTCTCCTGTTGTTGCCCGTCTTACCCATTCCCTACAAAATCAAACCAAAGTTCAATTGACGAAAATTTCACAATTTTCCATTCCGTTCTTTTTCTTGACGACGACTGGGTTGCTTAACCAGTCTGGATATCATACCTCGACGATAGATCCAGCATCGAGTAGTTTTTGGACTTCTTTTTTGATTGCTTGAGCTCTGTCAGGGCCCAGTTTACGCCGTTTTTACTTGATTGGCTTGTAAGTCGGGTCGACATTGAGCTCGTGGCAAGCTATGGTAGGGTCAATACCAGGCATATCATCAATGGACCATGCAAAGGTACCAGCGTTTTGACGAAGAAAGTCAGTGAGTTCTTTCCAGAGTTCCGGAGATAAGTCGGTCCCGATACCGACACAACGCTCAGGGTCACTTTCGTCAATATTCGTTCGCACAACCGTTTCTACTCTCGGACCAGCCTGCGGATCATGTCCCGTTGCGAGTTCCGCTGTCACGCATTTTAGTTGCTATAATGCCTTAGCATTTTGTTTCTTTCGTTCGATCATAAAACACGTGCGAGAAACGAGCGGGTCACCACGCAAAGTATAAATGCCTCGGAGTGTTGGGATCTTAACGCATTGATGGTAGGTTGATGGGACCGCCTTCATTTTGTCTAACCACGGCGAAATCAAACCAAGTCACAGTGTCGCCGACATAGATTGGGAAGACGACTGTTCCGATGGTCATGACCGTTTCCCCATCAAAGCCTGTTAAGGGTTGAACGCTTTAAGAAGCCTCTCGGAGATCAACTTCCATTTGTAGCAATATGTCTTTGAAAATTACATTGACCAAACTTCCTGTGTCAATGAGGATTTTCGTGACGGTGCTCTCCCCTATCAGCAACTCAACGACCAGTGGGTCATTGTGGATATTGGCCAATCCAGCAGCATCTTTGTGCGTAAACTGGATTGGTTCGTGTGTCTTCACGGGTGGTGCGGTCTTCTCAATCCAAGTTCGTTGAGTTTCACCTTTGTGCTGATAGCTTTTAATTGATCGGACAAAGTCTCGACATAATGTCAAGCCTCCCATGATCATGTTGATTCGTCGTTGTGGGACTGGCTCGTCGTCCACTTGCCCATGACGTTTAGCTCGCCCATGACGTTCGAGTCTCTCTCTGCTAGGAGAACTTTCCAATCTGCAAACAGGCTCGTTGGGTCGGCGCCTGTCATCCCGTCTGTCCCGGTTAAAATTATTGTTCCGGCGATCGTTATATCTTGGAGGCGTTCGTCGCCTGTTTGCCTCGACGTCGAGATATCATTTTTAAAATTTAGCCAATAACAAACTTTGTAGTTGTCGGCACTGATCGGTTGAATGTTCAGAACTTTTATGAAATTCACAATATGTTTGCTCATTCTTTGGATCAGTTCCCCGTTCCCACTTTTTTCAACGTTTTCTGGGGTTGTTTGATGAGTCACTAACGTAGTACGCCGCTGCCCTTTTTCTTTGTTGTCCCGAAGATAATCGGTATCGTAATGCTGACGAGGTTCGAAATGATATTCTTTTACTTTTTTTTTACGGGTGGGGCTTTTGCTGGTGCTAACCGCTTGGCCATGGCCGATTTTTCCTCTTCCATTTCGTTGAATCGATTAGCACGGTGCAACGCGTCCGGTAAGGTTACCGGTTGATTCAACACGAGATCTTCTCAGAATCTCGATTCATGCTGAAGAGCGTTGCAGAGGGCGGCGATCGCAGCATCGTCGGGTATGGCGACACTAGTGACAACCCCTTTGAACCGTCCGATAATCGATCGAAGAGATTTCTTCTGGGTTTGGGCCATTGTCCAGAGGTTTGCGTTGGAGGCCCCATTTTGCATGAATACTCTGTAGTTCTTAACGAAGCTAGAGGTGAGCTCCTGATAACTGTCGATTAAGTTGGCCTCTAGGCGAAAAATCAAGTTAACGCAGCTCCGCTTAAGTGCTCAACAAAGAGTTGACAACTTCCGGCGTCTAACTCTTCCTGAGAAGTGGGCGCGTCCGATTGCGATGCTCACCGATGTCAGGAACGATCGTGGATCGCGGAGTCCTTCGTAGTTTTCCAGCTTGAGCTTGCTGATATGTCGAATACGAACTCTGGAGATCCACGGAGTGAATGGAGAGCGTTGCGTTTCTTCTAACACTTTCTCTATATCAGGTGCCGAGCTGGTGGCGCGGTGCATTTTTGACGACATGTCTTTCATCGTCGTCTTTAGTTGCTCGAACTCCCAAGCACGTACGCCAGCATCTGCCTCGTCACTTTGGAGAGGGAGCTCATCATTGTGCGATCTTCGGCCCTGGTTGTCGTGACCGCGTTCATCGGCAGAGCCAACGATCATGGAAGCTGGCCTTGTGCGTCGAGTTGTACGCTCCTCTTATGCTGCTCGCTGTGGCGGCATCGTCTCCTCATCGTTTTGCGGTCTAGCAGTACGTCCTCCATATGATTGGAGTTGCTCGATCTGGTTCTGGGACACCTCCTGGATTGCGATGACAGCGTTCAGTCTTTCGGTCATTCGTGCATCCTGACGGTCGAGTCGGTCGAGGAGAGTTTGCAAGAGCTCGTCGACTCCGGTTCCTCTTGGCTCGGCTCCGTCCTCGGATCTCCTGGTTACGCCTTCGTATGCAGCTTGGATGTTGGCATCTGCAACAACTGCGGTAGGAATCGTCGGAGGTGGATGCGTGATACGAGTTGACGGCGGTCCGGCGATTTGTTGCTGACTAGAAGCGCCAACTTCCACTACAAGAAAACAGGCAATCTCCGACTACAAATGGCGATTACATATATAGTCGCCAAATTTAGCGACTACTTAGTGACTACTAAGCGACTAGTGTACGACTACAAAGATTTAGTCGTATATCAGTCGCTAGTTTGCGACTAAATTCTGTAGTCGCTAATGTGGTCGTAAATTAGCGACTATTTTAAGACTAAAGGACAGGCAGGGAAAGATAGTCCAAAATAGTCGCCAATTTAGCGACTAATATACAAATCATCTGAGAAACCAAATCCAATTTTTTTTTTTCACTTATGCGACTGATTAGCGACTAAGTAGCGACTAATTTCAAAAACATTTGGGTAATAAACCCAATTCATGAATGCTTATTTCTCTTAAACAATTTGTGGCCCAAAAAAATCTAAACCGCTCTCTCTCTCTCGCTCCGTCTGAGACGCTCTCTCTCGCTTCTTCTTTCTCGGTTCCTCTCTCTTTCTCTGCCGATCTGCTTCTTTCTCGGTCTCTCTCGGTCTCTCTCGGATTCTAGATCTCTCTCGCTTCCTCGACTCCTCTCTCTCTTTGGACTCATCTCGGTCTCTCTCGCTTCCTCTCTCGGTCTCTCTCGGACTCTAGATCTCTCTCTCTTCCTCGACTCTTCTCTCTCTCTCTCCGGACTCATCTCGGTCTCTCTCGGACTCTCGATGTCTCTCGCTTCCTCGACTTCCAAGATTAAAGCTTTTTCAGGTATTAATCCGAAAACACATCCTCGACGCTTGGCTGTTGTTGTTGCTTTTCCTTATCTGGGTTTAAGATCTGAGGCGAGGACTAAGGGTTGTGTTTTTTGTTTTTCGTTTACTCGATTTCTAAAGATATAATGTTTGAAACCTGTTGTAATTGCATAGCTTCGATTTTGCTATGTGTTGTTTTGTGGTTTTAGAGCTTTTAAATCCTGAAAATTAATCGAAGATTTGTGTTTGTGTTGTTGTTGCAGTTCAAGTTCGTATAAGAAGACACAGCAAGCAGTCATTGTGTATATGGTATCCATTTATAACTTGTGATAGAGTAGCTTTAGAATGGTGATGTGTCTCTGAGTCTGAGTTATAGCCGTAGATATGATCATAAGATTTTTTGGAATTATCAATCCTGGTAGTTGTAGTGTCATGTGATTTTTGTAATCTTAATTAGAATATGGACGTGAATGAGGAAGTTGGTATCGGATGGATGGGTTAGAGAAAATCTAGTATGTTGGAATCGTCTCAAGTTATTCGGGACAGCTCAATCTCTGTCTTAGCTTGTGTTTTGATTGTAGCTCTTGGTCCAATTCATTTCGGATTCACTGTAAGAACATAACAAAAAAAAAAAAATCTCAACTTTCTTAATTTTGATCAATGGAACTGAGAAAATGTGGATTTTTCTGCTTTTGCTCAATTTGGTTAATTTTTTTTTTTGTTCAGTGTGGTTATTCCTCTCCAACTCAAGCTGCCATTACTAAGAATCTTGGTTTAACTGTATCAGAGGTAAAAAGGTCCCATCTTTATTTAATGAACTGTTCTGTTTTTTTTTTTTTTAAGACTATTGTTCAATAATTTTCTAACTTTTAGGTTTCATGTTTGATGTTTTAGTACTCTGTGTTTAGGTCTCTATCCAATGTAGGTGCTATGGTTGGAGCAATTGCAAGTGGTCAGATTGCTGAATACATCGGACGAAAAGGGGTATAATAGTTTTGTTCCTTGATTCTTAAACTGTTATCATTTTGTGACAAACTTGTCATGTAACATCTTTTTTCTTCTTGTCTTGATTACTGTGGTTTTTTCTTCCTCTTGACAGTCTTTGATGATTGCCGCAATTCCCAATATCATTGGATGGTTTTCAATATCATTCGCAAAAGTAAGTATATGGTGTTCTCATGTTTCTGATATTGTTTGCCTATCTCTCTAAATATTAAGTCGTTCTTTTTGGTTTTTGTTTAGGATACTTCTTTTCTTTACATGGGAAGATTGTTAGAAGGTTTCAGCGTTGGGATTATCTCTTATACGGTAATACTAGATTCAACTAGTTCTTTGATTTCGGCAAAGTTTATTTGGAGTACAAATATAGATTCACGACTTTGAATTGCCATTTTAGGTGCCTGTATATAGTTAACCAGATTTTAGGTGCATGTTTAATTAGCTTCAATATTCCTTTTTTTGCATTTTAATGAGCTGATTCTTATATTAAACATTATCAATTGTTTGTGTTTTATAGCTTTCTGTTACAATTGGGATAATGCTGGCGTATTTACTCGGTCTCTTTGTTCCATGGAGAATCCTTGTAGTTTTGGGTAACTCATAACATTTTTTTGACTTGGCTTGGTAGAAACTATACCGGATTTTTCTAATATCTATATGGTCTAATCACTTTCTTGATTATCTTCTTTATGTTTAGGAGTATTGCCATGTACATTGTTGATACCGGGTCTTTTTTTCATTCCTGAATCTCCTCGGTGGTTGGTATGCCTTTAGAACCGAATTGCTTATTGAGTTTGTTGCATTATTGGTTATCCTCAATTTTGGTTGTCCGTATCTTTATTTCTTTCGAGGATTGAAAACAAAATGTGATTTATCTCTTTTGTGATCAATCAACTTGTATAGTGTGCCACTACTATTGTGTGATCATACCATATTAAATTTGACTCGTAAAGTACCAACCTTGAAACTTATATGTTGATTATGATGTCTTGAAAAAATATAACCCAGAAAAGTGTGGATAAGAGAAATGTGTGTGTTTGGTAACTCAATTGCTCTTCTCTTTTTTTATGTTCATTGCATATACTAGCAGATAGAAGAGCACACGATGTCTACAGCTAAGCGAGGACGAAAGAGAAAGGTTGTGCCTAATATTTCTCAGAGACCCGGAGTGTCCAACCCACCCACTGCGGTGAAAAGACCCACCAATTTACTGAGTCAATACAACTTTACGCCGTCGACCCAAATTCCCCCGCCTCAGACGCCCCAAGATCAATTTCTACTCTTCTTAGGTTTCTTATCCCTCACTCTCTATTTCTTAACTCTCATGAACCTCTTGCTTGTATTTGTGACTTGTGAAACTCTTAGTTTGTAGTTGAATTTTGGATCTAAATCTTGGTTGTTGTTTTGGATCCTAATGTCATTGTCTTTTTACTATTCGTTTCATCAATCTGAGACACAAATAATCGTTCCAAAACAGGTTTAGAATCGAAATACAAATCAGAAACAAAACCAATACCATATTTTTTTTTGGCAATCTGGATAGTCGCTAATTAGTCGTTAAATAGTCGCTATTTAGTCGCTAATTAAGTCACAAACATTTAACGACTAAAATTAGTCGCTAAATCAGTCGCTACGTAGTCGCAAAACAGTCGTCAAAGTCGTAAATATTTACGACTAATTTACGACTACAATGACTACAAATTTTAACGACTAACGATTTACGACTACGTGAATTAGTCGCTAATTAGTCGTAAAAATTAGTTTAGTGACTATTAAGCGACTAATAATGTAGTCGCTATTTCGCTGTTTTATTGTAGTGTTCGTTTTACGGAGCGAGCAATGCAGGCGGTGAAGTGGACTCGATTCCGACTTCTCTTGATGTTTGCATCGGCATCATCTTGTTGGTCGTCAATAGAAAATACGAACGCTTCGTATGAAGTCCCCATAGACGGCGCCAATTGTTCGTACCGAAGTTGCAACAATAGTTAATACGAACTTATTTTCGGGAATCGCACGGAGCAAACGTTTTTATTAACGACGTGATATCGGTGATTACAGAAGTATACAATAAGTACGAAAGTACGAAAGTACGAAGTAGAAAACAGTTTCTGACTTGCATACGATTCGAGTTATTATACGGTTTGTTTTTGTAAGGATTTTCTCTGTAAGTTTTCTAGAGATTTTTTTGCCCCCTTTTCTCAATAGGTTATGCTTCTATTTATAGAGAAATCTTTGAGATGCGGATTTTTCCTGGGTCTTCTGTAATTTCCCGTTTCAAGCCTAACGGGACTCACTGGCGTGTCAGCGTCTCGGACCTCTATTCGAGCCCAAAATAGTTATGGGCTTGCATTCGGGCCCAAATAGTAACGGGTTTGGCCCAAACCCATATCCTACAGATACCCCTTTATGTTTCAAACCTGCAGCTACGCCTATGCCTGATAGGCTAGATCCGACGATTACCGGATTCAACGCCGGAAGAACATGTCGGGAATGAAGTTTTAGAACATACACGAGATGTTGATGTACTTATTGTTTTTTTTTTTTTTTGATAAAGGAGGTACGTTTTGTTATTAATAATTTAAAGTTTTTTTATCGAGTTTTGAGGAAAAAAAGTAAAAGAATATTTGAGATTGTGTGGAAAAAGATCAGATTTTGGAAGCTTTGTATGACAAGAGGATGAGTATTTAGGGTTGGTGTGTTGTTTGTTGAATTGGAGAAGAAGTATCTTAATAAAGAAGGGGTTTCCAAAAAAACATGCTACCAAAAGCCGATATGTGGCACCCAAAAATTTGACACATGACCAAATATTTTTTAACGTTTTAATATATAAATTCAAAAACAAAATATTGATAACATTTAAATCCTTATAACTCTATCTAAATACACAAACCAATAATACCCCGTAGCAATTTTAATACTTTGTTGATGTCATTTTAATTCTAACTTGTGATCCCTCGATCTCTCTTTTGGAACAAGAAAATAGTTTTAGTTCTATAATCGAAAATACAATTAATATATAAAACGGCAAAATATATTTAGAGAACACAAATGAAACCTCAACTACTATTTTTTATCGTCTAGAACGTATTCTAACCAGTTGTTAAAAGATGCTTTCACAGTGTACCTGTGTGATTGTTTGCAGGCAAAAGTGGACAAGTAATCACTAATTAAATTATTGATATATCCGAGCTTAAAGAAAAAAATTCATTACCTCTAAAGATATGTTTGAATCTCTATTAGTTCATAACCGTGGAGGTCTTTTGTGACTAGTTTTTGAGTTGGTATTGACAAAGAAATATCTTATGCATAATTAAATATATAAATGTCTCATGAAAACTTAAAATTTGAGCTGTTACTACAAAAAAACAGGTGTATAACAACGATGATATCCGACAATACATCGTCGTAAATAGGCGTTTACGTGAAAGTTACGACGAAATCAATTTTGTCGTAAATTGATCGACGTAAATCAGTAATCGTCGTAAATTCGTCGTAAGTCACAGATAGTCGTAAATTGGTGGTAAACTTTGCATCATTAGTTCGATGGTATTCGTATTATCGATTAACGACGAAATGCATGTACTGGTTAAATCGACGGTACAAAGGTGCTAATTCACTTCGAAAAAGCATCAAAATTCGATTGACAAATATATTAAAATTTGTAATGTTTGACGTAAGATCGTCGTAAATGATTTCAATGTCCCTCGTAAAATATTTGGATGTAAATAAGTCGTTACTTAACTACAGTCTAACAACAAATCATGGGAAAGATTCGATGTTACGTCATAATTAGTTTACGACGAATTACCTAGGATTAACAATTTTTCTGGGTCGCAAAGATGTGGTTAGATAACCACGAAATAATAACAATTACTACAATAATTAACGACGAATTAACGACTTGTTCGAAAATTATATAATAATGATATTTGTTTTCAAATTATTCTATCCAATTTTAAATAGAAATAGAAATTTTATAAAATAGTTTTACCAGAATTATAATAGAAATATTATATAATGAAAATAGTCTTTAGAAAACGAAAATGAAAAAGAGAAATACCCTAAAATAGCACTAAAACAAGTTTTGTAAACAATTATAACATATTCCATAAACTTCCAAATAGCATTAAAATAAAATTTTGGGTTTAAGTTTAGTATTTTGGATTTAAGGTTTAAGATTTATTTTTAAGGCGATTTTGACGGTTTTTAAAAATCACCTCCAAAATTAAATTTTTTTATATTAAATTTGTGCGATTTTTGGAACTTTCATCCTAAATTTGGAAACAAAACTTATTTTTGTGCTGTGAGAATTGACCAAATGAAAATCCTAAACATCAACGTTAATATCAAAATCCAAATTCTCAATATTGTCGCTCGGCGCCTGCTCTTGTAGTCGAGTAGGTAGAGCTGGTGGATGAGATTTTCCGCTGGTAGCAGCTGCTTCCGCTCGTCGACTTCGCTTTTTCTGTAAAGCGTTTGATATCTCGGGATTACCAATAGCCATAATCTCGAAGATGCTGTCGTACTCCTCTGATTCTGTCTGGACCTCTTGATGATATGTGGCTTGACTCGCCTCTAACGTCGCAATCTTATCGTGTGCTTGATATAACGCCGTGGGTAATACAGTAGGATCATCATCAGGATATGATTGCGGGGCAAACGAAGAGGCAGAAGGGACATTACGAACAGATCCAATTTCTACAACCTTCCCATATTTCTTAGGGGCAACCTACAAATAATTAACAGTACGTAATATATATTTTTTAGTTAGAATTAATATATGAATTAAGTAATGCAATTAAAGATTGAAAGTTAAACGTACCTCTTCGAAAATTTTGTCAATCTTGGTGTGGACAAAGGTGTCGTAGACTGAACCGAAGAACCACCAGGAGAAAACTGAGATAGTTGAGTCTGCCGCTCGGTTACCATTGCAGTAACATAGTAGTACAACTTTTCCGAATGTGCATCGATGAAAGCTCCATTTTTTCGTCTGTGAGTAGCCTCAAAAAGCTCTGTCAATGGAGGGAGTACACCTTCGTTTGCGGCAGCCTAATTATAAAGTAAATTATGATTAATTAATAAAACTAGTTAAAGATATTTAAAAAAAAAAAAAATTAATTTAGCATACCATATTTAAACGCCTTCCGGCGAAAGGCGTTTGACCAGATGTATGTGGCATAGCCACGAGAAGGCCATCAAGACCAACGGTGTTGCGAGAAGTATAGACCTTTCCGGAAATGACCACTGAATGCAGATCAGTCCTATAAGCAACCAACCTATTCCACACTTTAGTGGTAACGAAGATGGGTCTCGCTTCATTGCCCCCCTTCTTCCAATCTGCGATAGTGTTATTCAGGCGAGTCTTTGCCCTATCGCCAATTTGACCTTTTCGTGGATACCGAGATGCCAATGGTATTTTTGCTACATTAAAAAGAATTAAACAAATATTTAACAATTAATTATATAAATATCAAATTGATATAAATATATATAGAGAACTAAAATTAATGAAAGCAGAGATTGATTATACCGCAAACATTTTCAACCAAGTCTTTCTGATATGATCAAGGGTTTGGCTCCATTTGAAATGCAGCTCTGAAAAGTATGATTTAATGATGTCAGAGACCGATCGCCGACGGAAATTTGCACATTGAACCTGAAAAAAGATATATATATATAATGTTGAAAACCTCAACAAAAAACTCTCTCTCAAAGAGTTCGCCCTAGCCGCACACAACTCCTTCAGTTTCCGTTTGCCCTCCCCGGTGGGCGGCGCTCTTCGCCGTAGCCGTGAGAGGGTCCCTGCTGGTTTCATTTCTGTTTTTGCTTGTCTTTGTTTTAGCCTCAGCTACCTCCGTTGAATCGATCATGACCATTTTAAGCTTGTCGTAGTAGACGGAGCTTTGCGGTGAGGATTTTTCGGTGCTCTTGTTTTCAATGAGACTCGATAACCCTCCCCCAGCGGTGTCAGAAGATTGAAGATCTGCGTCCATCCATTGCAGCATGTTATGGTTTTGTAGCTTGTTCTTCTCAGATCTGTTGTCCTGGGCTTTTGTTATCTACTGGTCGGCGGTGGTTGGTTGACTCTTGACTGGCGTCGCTGGCTCTCTCAGATATGGTTGTGTCTTAGTGATGAAAAGAAGTTTTGTTTCCTTCGCATATTTTAATTGCCTTTTAGCCGCTATTTCATATTACCGGAGCTTCGATTTCTTTGCAAGTGGTTTGGACTTATTAGATTTTATTTTTCTCTTTTACCCGGTTCTGCGGGAACCCATTTTCATGGTGTTCTTAGCAAACGGATGAGTATGATAAATCTGTATTTTGTCCCTTTTCAAGATTTTGGCAGATCGGTGAAAAACAGTTGAATCGATGTTTGGATTTCGTTTTTCCGACGACGATTTAATTCACCGGAAGTTTCACGCGGCAGAGGTTGGTGGAAGCGATTATCTCTTCTCTGACAACTGTGTTTTCTTCTGTTCTAGACGTCGACACGTGTTGTTAGAGATATGCTTCAGGATACTTTCTCACGAGGTTCAACTACTTGGGCTTTTTACTGGTCTTATTTATTTCCTGTAATCCCTTTTCATCTCTTCTGCTGTTCTGGTTTCTATAGCTGTACCCTTTCTGGGTCTTTCGTTGAGCCCATTTTGTGGGTTTGTAAGATCTTTGTATAATATTTAATAAAATAATGAGTGACAAAAAAAAAAAAAAAAGTTAGAAAGATTAGAAATAATAATTTCGAACTTTTCAACTCTAGGCTTGGGGTTTCTCATTTTTGTTTTAAGTATTCTACAATCGTCGTTATAGACTAAGAAGGAAACAACAAATTACCATCATTTCGAAGCTTATTCGTCGGCAATTATACAACAATTTTTCAACGTTGTAAAATGGTCGTAAACAATATTCGTCATCATAACTTTGAGGCTGATGTTGCGTTTTAGTTTTTAGGGGTACGGTTCCAATTCGCGATAGTTTTACGATGTTCGATGTCTACGTTAGTAAGTCGTCGTTATTGTTCAAGTTTACGAAAATTTACCATCGAATCGTGTGCAAATCGTCGTAGTTGGTGATCGTTAGTTTTCCAAAATCCGTAGTTTCTATGAATTAAACGACTAATTTTATTGTTTTATTTGGTTAGTTATTCACATCTGTATACATAGTAGTTATCTTTGTAAAAATATGTATTTACACAATTCTATACATATGTATACATGTTGTATATGGAAGTAAAATCAAAGGTTAAGAAAAGCATGTTTAGTATATTATAACCTCTAAAATTTCACAACACTTTTTTCTAGCCAATTACATAGCAACTCAGTACAACTTACCTGCAATTCAATTAATCTTAGTATTGCGAAGGAAAACATTAATTGCACCAACACATTACTACGTATTTACTACCTATCGTCGTAAAATCGTCGTAAACCTTAGTCTTTAGAAAATAATAAGATTAATTACCGACAACTTTACTACCAATCGTCGTTATTTCGTCGTAGTGTTTTCATCGGTTGATGTGACTGTTTGGGGATACAATGTTCATGTGTTTACTTGGTATTTTGTCGTTATTGTGACACATTCCGACGACGTCACGAAGAGTGTGTAGAAGTTTTTCCATAGATCATGTGGTTAAGTTGGAAGGCAAGAAACAAAAAAGTATTCAATAACAAAGAGATATTGCCACCTGATACACTACAGCTCGCAAAATCGGAAGAAACAAGCTGGAAATTAGCTCAAATCGTGGAAGACGAGGCAGGCAAAGATGAAACAGATCAACTTGAGAACCAAGACCCACATGAACAGAAAATAAAGACTTATCTGATGTCAAATAGATGCATTATGGGTGGGAGATGATAACCTCTTTGGTTTTGGGTTTGTGTTGGATGAGCCACGATCCCGACTATTTGGTCTTAGATGTAATAACCGTCTCCTTTCGCCCCTCCACTCAAAATTAGGTACCCTATCTTGGACTATATGGAATGCGCGGATATGATTCAGTCCATTTCGAAATGAATTGCACAGAGTTGATAAAAGTCATTAACGAAGAGGAAGCACGAGCTGCATTTGCCACAAAACTTTATATTTTTAACCTTTTTTTTATCTCATTTTAATTTTTTTCGATCTCTAATATTTCAAAGAACAACAATGCCTGAGCATATTGTCTTGCGAAAAACGCTCGTGTCCGAATTTTTTCATTTTTCATAAAATCTGGATTTTTCAACCACTCCACCACAACACACTAAATAAATTTTCATTGATTCTGTTTGTTCTCAATCATATAAAAGTTGTATAACCTTAACCTTCAGCATGTTCTTTCAAGAACATTTCACATGTTTTAGCAGTTTAGGATAAGTTTCGTGCATTACTAAATTTTATAATATTTGATCACCACCAACTAGCTATAATTAAAAATAATAATAATAATTAAAAAAAGCTAATTTAACACATGTTATTTCATTTTTTTAAATCATTTTAATCAATTTTTTATCGAAAAAAAAATCATTTTAAAAAGACTTTGAAATATAATTGTTGACAAAAAAAAAAAAAAAAGACTTTGAACTTTGGAGTTGAAAAAAAAAAAAAAAAAAAAAAACTTTGAACTTCGATCCATGGCGGTGTCTCCTCTTCTATGGACTCTCTTCTTTATCTCCATCATCTTCTCACTCCAATCATACGCTGAAGAAGAAGAAGATACACCAGTCACACGATTCCAGCAATACTTAAGATTCAAAACCGCTCATCCAAACCCTAACTACACCGCACCAATCTCCTTCCTCGTCGATCAAGCTCAATCAATTGGTCTCACTGCTAAAACCTTCGAATTCGTCTCTGGTAAGCCAGTTCTTCTCCTCACATGGCTAGGCTCAAACCCTAACCTCCCTTCGATTCTCTTCAACTCTCACCTCGACTCAGTTCCCGCCGAATCCGAGAAATGGATTCATCCACCGTTCTCAGCTCACCGAACCATCGATGGTCTTATCTACGCTCGCGGCGCGCAAGACGACAAGTGTATCGGAGTTCAGTATCTGGAAGCGATCAGGAATTTGAAATCGAGAGGCTTCGTTCCTCTCCGTACGATTTATATCTCATATGTTCCTGAAGAAGAGATCGGTGGATTCGACGGGATGATGAAATTCGCGGAGTCGTCGGAGTTTACGGAGTTGAATTTGGGATTTGCTATGGATGAAGGACAAGCGAATCCTGGAGATGAATTTAGGGTTTTTTACGCTGATAGAACTCCATGGGAGCTTGTTATTAGAGCTGAGGGGATCCCAGGGCATGGTGCTAAGCTTTATGATAATTCAGCTATGGAGAATTTGATGAAGAGTGTTGAGTTGATTGCTAAGTTTAGAGAGACACAGTTTGATTTCGTTAAAGCTGGGAAAGCTGCGAATTCGGAGGTTATCTCTGTAAATCCAGTTTATCTTAAAGCTGGAACTCCTTCAACTACTGTGAGTCGAAGATTTCGATTCACAATTTTGTTTTTTTGATGTTTAGGGGATTTTGTTTTAAGTGTGTTTTTTTTTCCAGGGATTTGTGATGAATATGCAACCATCAGAGGCAGAAGCTGGGTATGATTTAAGGTTACCTCCAATGTCAGATCCAGATGTTATGAAGAAAAGGATTGCTGAAGAGTGGGCTCCTGCTATTAGGAACATGACCTACACGGTAAAATGAATATGCACTTAAGCTCTGATATGTTGATACCGTTTCTGTGGCAATGCGGTCTCAATAGTTAATAGCGACTAAGGTCCCACACTCTATTATGGTTATACAGAACTGTTCTTGAGCCTGGTTTTGTGAAGCATGATGAATTGGATGAATGAAGAAGCATGGCCTGATAGACTGAAAGAGCTCATTGACCATATACTTAGATCATAGATCGTATCAAATTTCTTAACTTTTGCTTTCATCATTAGTAAAACATATGTTTGAATGAATGGCCTCTCAGCTATTTTGAATAACTATCGATAGTTAAAATTGTTAGATTTCTTTCTTTGGAATCTTCCACATTAGATTCCGTTTCTTTTTTGGTTATAATGTTCATTAGTTCTTGCTAGTCTACTGCCATCACTCTGTCTATTAGGGTTATACAGAAGCTTTCCTGAGCCTGGTTCTGTAAATATGACCCTAAAGGATGTATGAAGAAGCATGGTTTAAAAGACTGAAAAGCTCTTAATATAATACCATTGCCATTTCAATCTAATGAGAGTTCAATGACTGGATACTTAGATCAGAGATCATGATCAAATTTCTTAACTTTTTCTTTGATCATTAGTAAAACGTATGTTCGAGATGTCTCAGCTTCTTTGAATGAACTCAATAGTCAGTTAAGATTGTTTGATTTCGTTCTTTTGAATCTTCCACATTACCTTGAATAGTTTTATATTTGATTGATTAAAGACATTTGATTTCTTTCTTTTCTAACCTCTATTTTAGTTTCTATTAAGACGAGGATAAGTGATACCCTAACCTTAAGAAACACCAACCAGCAGCGACAAAGTTTTACATATTTTTTGGCTTTTATTTAGGGAGATTGACTATGTTGTATAGTGTCTACCCTTTGATATTTGATCACATTTTACAAGAGTTTTTGTTTTAGTCAAATAAAGTAGTTTCGTTTTTCTTGAACCAGATAAAAGAGAAAGGAAAGTTAAGAGACTATCTAGGGCGACCTATAATGACTCCAACAAATGATTCCAATCCTTGGTGGTCTATCTTCAAGCAAGCTGTTGAAGCAACTGGAGGAAAACTCGCAAAACCTGAAATTTTGGCTTCAACTACAGATTCACGCTTCTTTCGCGCTTTGGGAATTCCGGTTCTAGGTTTCTCTCCAATGATCAATACTCCTATTTTATTACACGACCATAACGAGGTACTTACATGATAATATTATCTATTGCCATCTCAAAGTCTATATATAATCACAGCACTGATATAAACACTTATTGGTGGCCTCAGTTCCTAAAGGATACTGTATTCATGAAAGGAATTGAAGTATATGAATCGATTATCACCGCTCTAAGTTCGTTTGAGGGAGGTTCAGATCAAGTGATTTGAAGCATGTATCAATGCAACCAATTGTGATACGCTGCTTGAAGATGGTCAAGGCTCACATTGCTATGACTAAGAAGTGTAGTAGCTGTTTCATCTGTTAAGTTATTTTTATTGACATTGACTCTGGCCTTGTGACCCTTAAGGCCTTAAGTGGCTGGTAATAATCCTCTGTATATCAAACATTTGATTTGTCTGCATAATTCTCAAACTCTGAAGAGAAATACCATTGGTGCTTGGAGCATGATTTCACAGAGTGTTGATCTTTTTGCTCTCAATGTTCTAGTTTTCAAGAGTTGTTACATATCTCTTGCATTGCATCAGAGCTTGATTATTTCCTATGCATTTATTTGGCCTAAATGATATTTATTTCGGGATTAGATTCTTTTGAAATTATAAATCTTCTCTATCATTATGACTGACATTTTACCTATTCTACTTCTCAATTTAGGTATTACCTTCTCTTTTTTTGTTTGTTTGTTTACAAACATATTCATTTATCGATTATCCAAATAAATTCGTTGTATCAAATAACGGGTAAAGGGTCGATTTTAGACTGTACAATTTCGATCGTGTCATTACCTATTCGAACAAACAATCTGTGCGTATGCCAATCTGTAGTAGCAGAAAATTCAAATAAACCGTCTCAACTTCAATCGAGATGCCTAAAACGTAATTGACCTAAACGGACGTTAGTCAACTGTTAAGTCTGCTGACTGGGTCGACTACGTGGACGTGATGTGGCAACGATTTGTAACAGAATGCATAAAACAACGTCGTTTTATGCTTAAAATGACAAAAACCCGTCGTTCTCCGAGAGAATCGAATCCGTGACCTGTGAACCGGTTAACACATCGCTTAACCAATTGAACTGAAGTAAATTATTAGTAACATTACGAAAACAAACACATTTATATGCTATTAACCTGGGTTTCGTTTTAACTATTCTTTTTAGGGATTCAACTTCTTCTTCCTCATATCGAAACAGAGAGTGGAGTGTTCTTATGGTAAATCGTAATTGTTGTAAGAGAGATTGAAGTGTCAGATCCAGCAAGTAAGTCGTCAAGCTCTTCAATTTTTGATTAATTTTAGAATTACGGATATGATGGAGTTGAGATTGATCGAATTTATTGGTGTAGTTTCTGTTCGAGAAATGAGTAATCGGGTAAGAGGCATCCCTAAGACATGTCGATGTGGAGAACCTGTACGGATGAAGACTTCAACCACTGCTAGAAATCCTGGAAGATTATTTCATGCATGTCCTTTAGGAGAACCTGTAAGTGTGAAAACTTTTGATTTGTTTGTGTTTTAAGCGCATCTAAATTTTCACATATAAGTGGATGTATGTGACAGGATAATTGGTATCACTTGTTCAAATGGACGGATACGTGTTTGGTTGAGGAGATTGAGGACTTGATAGAGAAAGTGGATAACTTAGAAGGTTCTACGATGACATTGCAAAAGGGCGTCAACTCTTGTGAATTAGAGATTGACACTTTGACAATGGAGACGCGTGTTTGTGAAGCTGTTGTTGAGAAGGAGGTCATAGAGCTGAAAATGCAACTCCGTAGTTTGAAGAACATTGTGGTGTTTGCTTTGGTGATGATTGTGTTCTTTAGATTTATCTTTTGAGTTTGTCAGTTTCAATCTAGAGTTTTAGACATTGTGGTATTTGCTTTTGAGTTTGTAAGAGTAGTGTTTGAGTATGTAAGACAATGTTGTAGTATGTATGACATAATCTAATCAATTGAAATTGAAAGCTTAAACATTTACCATTCAGTTTACAAAATTAAAGTTCTTACATAAATTAGCCGATTACATCATTCATAGCCCCATTAGCCGCAAATATCATTCATTCATGTTTCTAAAGCTCAAAAAAATCCACACCACTTAAAGCTCTAAAACACAAACCTCCAAAAACCGTTAGAAGTCTATGAATCATATCCATCTTCTCCTCTGATTGTGTTAGTGGATTCATCTCCTTCTTCTGCATTAGAAGTCTTCTTCTTTCTCTGTTTCCTTAACCTCTCCACTCCAGAATTTGGACACTTACTTGCATTATGCCCAGCAAAACCACAACGACCACAATGCATTATCCTTCTCTCTCTACTAACCTTCTTCTTCTTAGAAAGAGATTCATTCCTTCATTTCTTCCACTTCGGCTTTGGTTTTCTTTCTTTCCTATTCTCTATTTCTTCAACCAAACTTAGTGGTGGCTTAATCACACAACCAGTTTTTTGCCAAAACTGCATACCATTAACTGGGCGTATGGAGTCACTATAAATCTGTAGCTGGTGACTATTCGTGTACCACTTGGAGGTGTAGTCTTCATAGTGAAGCTTCTTTTCTGCAATAACATATAAGGCATGACGGCAAGGCAGTCCACTCATTTCCCATTTCCGACAAACACATGTCCTCAACAACATATTCACACTGAAGCTTGTACCACACTCTTTCACCTCATTCCTACCATCTGATCCAGGAACCATCTTACAAAACTTAAGTTTTTCCTGTTCCAACTCTATAAACTCTTTTGCCCTCTTAGTAAATCTTCCTCTCCATTTCTCGGCTTTTTCCTTCCTCATGGCAATACGGATCATGGTTGTTCTCCGAATCGTCTCAAACATCTCTACCATCGGCATATATCTTGAAGGATCAATAGCATTGTTGAATGACTCGGAAATGTTATTGTGAACATCCACACATGAAGCAGCTGATGTACAGAAAGCAAGGCTGCAATTCTTTGGATTCTTCTCCATTATAGCTTCATAGAAACGCATATCATAATTCTTCACTGCTTCCAAATTTTTTTCATACTCGAAACTTGTATAACTTTCAGCTACTCTCCAAAACAACATTTTCATCTCACTTTGATGAGGGAAAACCTTCTTCAAGTTCCCATGGATGTGACGAGCACACATCCGATGTTCAACCCTTGATAACTCATTTTCAACCGCATTCAACAAACCCTAAAAATAGAACAGATTTTTAGATAAATGTTAAGCTATGGTTTACGAAAAAATCAAAATACATTGTTATTATCTCTATATCAATCCATGACTTACCTTCTGTCTATCAGAGATTACAGTAAAACCGTTACCACCATCAAGATTGAAATCCACCTTCAGCCTCTGTATGAACCAAACCCAATTATCTTCATTTTCTACATCCACCACTGCCCAAGCTATTGGATACATTCCATTATTGGCATATCTACCCACAGCAGCCAATAATTGTCCTTTGAGTGTGCATTTTAAGAAGCATCCATCAATACCAAAAATAGGTCGACACCAAGATTTTCCACAACTCGCGGATAACTGCAAAGCATACATAGAATCTATGGAAAGTTTTTGTTCCATCATCATTCATATATGTGTCTAGTACCACAGTGGATTCATCGTTTGACCTATGGAGAAGACATATAATTTGTTAAAAAAATTGTAAAATATGTAAAAAACAAAACTTAAAAAAATGTAAAATCTCTAAAAGGCAAAGATAGATGATTACCTTAGGAGCTCTAAACGGTAATCTTTGAGTCTAGAAAATTGTTCTTCATGGTCTTTTTTGATGATTGCCAATGCTTTTACCTTAGCCTTTTTAATCTTGTCGATGGTAGTTATTAAATTGAACCTTTTTTTAATATCATCCTGAATTGCCTTCGGCTTAAGCTCTGGATTAGTCTTGAAAGCATCCAAATATAACTTTGTGATCACAGGAGATTTCAATATCTTACTATAACCATCTTTTATGCAATTATGTTCATCCTCATAAACCTTCACCATCCACTTCCCAATTGGCTCTTCATAAGAGCAATATATCCTCCATGGACAATTCTCACCTTCTATCCCACACTTAGCTGCCGATTTCACTTTCCCCCAGATGGATAACTGTATGTTCCATCCTTCATTTAGGACATAATCCACCAAAGCCTCTTTGAAGTTGTCTAAACTGTCGAAAACCTGTTTTAGCTTCAACTCACCACTGCCTCTCTTCCATCTCACATAATCTTCCTCCCCATCTTCACCATCAGAGTTAGGAGGCGTGTTGTGGTAGTCAAAATTATCTTCATCAACAAAATGCAAGACATTGCTTTCAACTCTCTGCTCTTCTTCACAGGGCTCAGGACCATTCACATCATCTGGATGTTCAGTTGTGTTAACTAAGAACATATCAACAAATCCGGTCCATTTACCCGCCAAACACATCTTATCGTAACTTGTATCACCATTGCACAATCTCTTCCGTTCATTATTGTCTTCAAAAGGCATCTTATACCATAACTTCTAGCCATAAAATCTCTCACCAAACTCATCCGATAGCACATTAAAGATTTCTTCGGGTTTGCATTCTAGAGTTTTCGTCTCTTCACCATCAAGATATGCGATTTCTCCATCATGCAGCTTCACCCAATAGCCACCATGATACACATTGAATGTAATATCACCCACATAGCTGTCATCGACATTAAAAGTTTAATCAAAAACAAGTAACCACTCTCACAGACATTACATCGACCACTTGGAGGGCTAAACGTTTAATCATATTTCTCGGCTCAAAGAAATTGCTATTAAGCTACTACTATAAAAAAATGTACTAAGATAACGTACGATTAAGCGAATTAGACAAGAAAATCAACATGCAAGCACCTAAAAAATCGATTTCTCCATCATGCATTTCAAAATCGATTGAACCCTAAAAACCAAAATTACCTCATTTTTGCTTCTCCAATCAATGTGTAGAATCGATTTCGATTTCTTTTCCGAAAACAAATCCGTCAACAGATTTCATGGAACTTCTCTCTCGGGTTGTTTTTCTCTTTCGGTTTCAAAGAACAAAACACAGTGAATTGAGAGAGAGTCGAGAGTTAAAACGAAACCCAGGTTAATAGAATATAAATGTGTTTGTTTTCGTAATGTTACTAATAATTTACTTCAGTTCAATTGGTTAAGCGATGTGTTAACCGGTTCACAGGCCACGGGTTCGATTCTCTCGGAGAACGACGGGTTTTTGTCATTTTAAGCATAAAACGACGTCGTTTTATGCATTCTGTTACAGATCGTTGCCACATCACGTCCACGTAGTCGACCCAGTCAGCAGACTTAACAGTTGACTAACTCCCGTTTAGGTCAATTACGTTTTAGGCATCCCGATTGAAGTTGAGACGGTTTATTTGAATTTTCTGCTACTACAGATTAGCATACGCACGGATTATTTGTTCGAATAGGTAATGGCACGATCGGAATTGTACAGTCTGAAATCGACCCTTTACCCATCAAATAACCAATAAGAAATACAAGTGTCAATGAACGATTGAACCACCATATTTATTTAGGCAATTTTAATATACGGCAGTGAATAAAACTAAAACTTTGATTCAGCTGGTGGGAGAACTTAACCAGGCTTGATTCAGCTCCACCCATGATTATCGATCTTAAGAGAATCGCAAGTCGATTATTTCGAGCTCAACACTTAGATTGAAGATCAAAGACGGAGACGAAAGACAATAAATTAGAACTCAACAAAAAAATGCTTTAAATAAATTAGAGGACGAGAAAAGAGGGCCTTTCGTTTCTAACTATAGACCCACAATCGAACGGACTTAACAAGTATGTCAACGTAATTAAGGGCAAATTTGTCCAAAAAATGACAACACAGTAGAATAAGTGTTAATTCCTTCAGAAGTGTGTCAATTGTATACACTTTGTCATAAAATGTGTCATACTGCAACTTTTCCTTGTTTGAACTTGAATCTATCGTAAGAAAAATATTACGACGAAGGCGCTCAAATGCTATTGCACTGTCATAAGGAACAAAATTGTCATATGCAACTACTAGGTATAAAAATTTTGTACTATCATAAACTTGCAAAGATGTCTTTATTTTATCAAATAAAATAGGGATATCAAATTTTATGGGTAGACGAGTTGTATCAACATCTCAAGAACAATGTATTCCATTTTCACGCTCATATTTCATTGATTAGTTTTACTTTTTAAAGAGAACTTTTCGTACGAAAATTAAAATTGTGCATATATGTTGTAGGGTGTAAGGATTAAATATTCAATTTGCCGATTATTATTATGAATTTATAAAAGTGGATATCGGTTATGAATTTTTGTGTTTTAGAGAACACGAGTACGGTTCGAGTAAGTAACAATCCATACAAAATCTCTTTTATTAATTAAGTCCACTATCATTAAAAATATTGATTCGCTTCCAGTAAAAACTTGCAACAATATTACTCCTTTTTGGATCATTAATGGATCCGTTGATGGGAGTGTTTTAGTTGGTACATGTATAAATTTTAGAAAACTTAATTTTATTTTATATGCATATTATATAATATTTGCGAGCATTAATTAATTCGATTGTGTTCATGTTTTTATGACATATTTGGTTAGATTTGTGTTTGATGTTTTAGAAATAAAGAACGTAGCATCGAATCCAAGAATCCATGAATGGTTTTAGACTTTTGTTACTTTTGTTTCCGCAACCGTGGCATAGAGTTTGTTCTAATTCTTAATATTTACAGTTGTATGAATAGTAAAAATGGGAACAAATAAAACTATGATTTATATTTATTACATGATAACAAAGTAATGTTACTGTAAAATAAATTCTAAATAAATTTGACTATTGATAAGATTGCCAGTTTTTATTTATTAAAAGATAACAAAATATTATTTATAATGTGTATATATCTATATATATATATATATATGTTAACTTGCAATTTTATAGCTATATCGTAAAAATCATTTTCCACTAATAAAATTAAAATTTATATTAAGCTTTATGTCGATATTCCCAAGATATAGACTGTATGTCGACATTATAAAAGAAAAATAATAATAATAGATTTTATACCGTAATATATAAACCTAAAAACTATCGTTATCTCATATAATACACCATATTTTTAGGTAAAAGTTATGTGTTTTAGTTTTTATTAAGAAAAGATGAAATGTAAAAAAGTTGAAGATGATAAAATTACGGCAATAAACCCAAGTAAGGTTAATTCAAAAACAGTATGGAATATCTTAAATTGCAATACAAAATTCTTTGGTTTTCAACACATGTGTCATCGCAAAAAATCAACATCATGAATTATAATAACGCTGGTGATTGTCCAGTTTATCATTGATTTCTTTATTTACGTGATGTTGCAAATGAAAGTGCACGACGTGCAAGAAAACATAGGATGGATATAATTCGAATTAATTAGACGGTTTTGCACAAACGACGCTTTGGTAGGTGAAATTTTATCTATTTGTTGGTTAAATAAAATTATAATTAAGTAATTTTTTTGGCACATGTATATGTCCACTACAAGAAATCTTCGGATTTCCTACGGCAAAAATGGTAGGAATTTAGTAGGAAACAGGCGTTTCCTACTATTTTCCTACGAAAAAAGCTTGTAAGAAATGTCCCGTAGAAAATTGAATTTGGTAGAAAATTCGTAGGAAATTTCCTACCAAACAAGTTCGTAGGAAAATTCGTAGGAAATTTCGTAGGAAATTGGAATGAACATTTTCACCATTATCCTACCAAACTTTCGTAGAAAACATGTTTCTACGAATTTCCTACCAAATATTTCCTACTATTTTCCTACCAAATATTTCCTTCGAATTTCCTACCAACGGTCTCTTTCAAATTTCCTACAAAATTGTACATTCCTACAGTTTTCCTACCAACATCTCCTTCCAATTACCTACGAAATTCCCTCAAAAATAATTAAATTATATATAATTAAATTTGTTTCTTTTCTATTAATTAATCCTAAAACAAAAATTTATAATAAAAGAAAACGATTATATATAATCAAAATTTTTTTACAAAAGCAAAGTAGTTATTACAAGCAAAATTAAATTTAGTTTAAAAAAAAACAATTATAAAAGTCTATGGTTGCGTCTCCCCTAAGGTTGCGTCTCGTCCCATTTGAAACCGGGTTATGTCGTTCAATGAGTAGCTCGGTGTGGAGCTATAATACCCGCGCCTCTCCTGTGACATGAACTTTTCATAATTCTCACGTGTATTCTCCTGATAATCAATCACAACATATAAATAGTTAAGAGATGAGTCAAGATGCAGTATGATAAAACACCAATTAAGTCAAGTTAACAATTCAAGACTTCTAATTAATAACATACCAGTTAAGAAAAAATGCCACAAATCAAAGAGAAGTCTCACATGAATTAATCAAGAATTCTAAGACCAAATGCAATACTCCAAACATGCAGTTCTAAAGCTTAAAGTCAAATTCGAATTACAAACATACATGGCTGGACTCAAAACATAACAAATTCTAATCATGACCTGTTTCACTCTTATGAATTTTCTCTTCTTCAACAGAATCAAGAAACCCTTAATCACAATACATATCACGAAACCACAATGATGGAATAGAACAATTCTTCTTAAGGATTTATAAGTAACATAAAGTGACTGTACCAATTCTCTTAGCCATGAATATCTGAGACACAATTTACAAGTCCATAGAACATAGACCAAGCAAAAGAAGTTGTAAACATAAAAGATATAGTCTTAGCGAATAGAATTGTGTCCCGTTCATTAGTGAAACACTCTTATATTAAGATTTCGTCTAAAAAAACAAGCACCTAAAGGTTTCAGCCAATTAGTACTACTGATAACTTAAAGACTAATATATTAAGATTTGAATGAGAAGGTAAACAACATGAAGTCTCTTAGACCAATGAAACAAAAACTTTAATCCAGTCAACGATGGAATAATCCTTATCCAAACTTCAGATAGTTTACAACAAGAAGTATACGATTATAGAACCAGCAAAACAGAATCATCCTTATAATTTGATTTCAACATCTTCACCCTCATATGAACTTATTGAGATCTAAGCAGTAAACACAAATTCAATTCTATGACCGTAACATCAGATTAATACATCAAAACAATTCGGGTTCTTAATCAGACACAAAAAAGTTTGAGATTTTCTAATTCATGTTTAAGAGTTCTTATAAGTTAGCTTGCAGTGAAAAGTCAAAGCCATTAATAAAACACCAACATATCACAAAGAACAGAAGATCATGAAACCAACGAAATCACACTTCTCACACCAAACATGCTATCATAAATTAGCCAATACAAAAGAATTGAAAGTGAAATTAGAAGATAAAGTTGTGGTCAGAAATTACCGTGAAATTAGGAAGTATCGGTGGGGATAACTCAAAATTGGATGGGGTTGAGTGTGTCTTCTTACGCGACATTTTTCGAATCTCGTTAGATTGAGCTTCTGGCGATGGTGGATGGTGGAGGCCAGAGATGGTATGGGACGGTGGAGTCGAGTGTTGGTTTGCGACGATGGAGGTGAGAGCGGTTCGCGACGGTGGAACCTTTGGAGATTGTGGATTCGTGAGACGGGAAGAGAAGAGAAGGGGAGAGAAGATACAAACAAGATACTATGGTGTAGGAGCTGCAAATTGAAGGGTTTCGTGAGAAGAGAAGTGGAGAGTTGTCGGAGAAGAAGTGTTTTAGGTAGATCTAGGTTATTGCGGCTTCAAGCGTAAAGGGAGATAAATTTATTTGTTCTAGGTTTAACATTTTGGTAGGAATTTAGTAGGTTTAATAAAACATTTTGGTAGGAATTTAGTAGGTTTAATAAATAATAATAAAATTTATATTTTCGTAGGAATTTAATAGAAATTTTTCCTACGAAATTCCTACGAAATTCATTTTGTACAGTTGTCGTAGGAAATTTGTAGGAAATTTTCCTACCAAATTCCTACCGCATCATTTTCCATCAAATCCCTTCCATTTTCCTACGAATTTTCCTACGACTCAACGGTGTGTAGGAATTTCGTAGGAAATTTCCTACGACTTTCTTACGATTATATTTCGTAGGAAATTTTCTACAAATTTCCTACGACAACTGTATTTCGTAGAAAAATCGTAGGTATTTGATAAGAAATGTTTTCTACCAAAATTTTGGTAGGAAATTTGGTAGGATGTCATGCAATAATATTAGTCTTTCTTTGAGAACGAGTTTTATTAAGGACAAAGCATATTATGCCATGAAGCGTAGGATGGAGATCATGAAAATGACATTGTCACAAAACAGACGTTATGATTAGATTAATTATGATCTCCATCCTATTCGTATATATAGATTATTACAGATAAAAGAGAAAGGAAAGTTTCGAAACCATTTAGGGCGACCTATACTGTACTCCAACAAATGATTCCGATTCCGATCTTTAGTGGTCTATCTTCAAGCAAATTGTTGATGCAATTGGAGGAAAACTAGCAAAACCTGAAATTTTGGTTTCAACCACATATTCAAACTATATAATGCACTCTGGAAATTCTAGTAATGGGCTTCTCTCTAGTGTTCAACACTCCAATTTTATTGGATGACCATAACGAGTTATTCACATCATGATATAATTTATAGACATCTTTGATTTATATATTTAATCACAATGTTATTATAAACACGTAGTCGTGACCTAAGTTCCTCGAAGATTCCGTGTTCATAAAAGGAATAGAAGAATATAAATCAATAATCAATCCTCTAAATCCCATGGGACTGTGATTTGAAGCATGTACCCTTAAGCATGACTCCTATGTTTCCAATGCTAAGACTGATGCGAGCAATTATGTTACCCGAGTTGAAGATGGTCAAGGCTCACATTGCTATATATGACCAAGAAGTGTAGTAGTTCTTTCACTTGTAAGCAGGCCGGTTCAAAAATAACAAAAAAAAATTATGGTTTATATTCAATTTTTGAAAAATAGATTCTAATTAAATATACAAAATTTTGAATTTTTTTTGCCTTTAAATATATTATTTTATGTTAGTTTAACAAAGTCTCAGTGCAAATGCACTCCTCGCACTTCTATATATCATGCATTTGATTTGTCTCCGTAATTCTCAATCTATGAAGAGAATTGTCATTGGTACTAGGAGCATGATTTCACAAAGTGTTGATCTTTTAGCCGTCAATGTTCTAGTTTTCAAGAGTTGTTACATATTCCTTGCATAGCATAAGAACTTGATTTTTTCGATGTATTTGATTTGCCTAAATGATATTCATTCAGAATTAGACTAATTCATGCATGTCTTCAATTTTGTTTTGTTAAAAGTTTTACCATTATGGTCAGACCACAACAATTTGGACAGACATTTTGTCTATTCTAACACTCAATTTGTGTTAACCTTTTTTGTTTTGTTTACAAATGCACATTCATTGCATCAAATAACCAATAACAAATGCACATTCATTTCACAAACGTACTCAAATAGTTGTAAACGATTGACTATGTCCGACGACATCTCCCTTATTAACTAATATCCTCGTAAATATCAATTAAAATTGCAAAACCAACACAAACTAACTATCAAAACCAAATTCAAATTGTCATAAATAAATTATCCAAAATTCAACTAAGATAATCCAGCAAAATTAACCAACACGCAATATTTTCGGAAATAAGACAAAAACAATAACCAACAACACCACGAAAACGAGACCCTAGATCATTCTCTCTTTCTCACCATGATTCCACTCTCACACTTTATATTTACCTGCACCATAAAGAAAAGATATGAGTAAGTATTATCATAAATATTTAGTGAGGCGGTCCTACCATCTACGAACTGTACACACAAGCACATTAAGACCACAATTCAAAACACAAATCATGAAACAACTCAAACCCTGAACAATCAACCCATCGACATGACTAAACCAGGAACTCGATTCTGGATCCATCAAAAATCCAGCCTACACATCACAGCAAACAAGTCAAACAATCTCAATCGCTTAGATAAGCTCATGGTCACGCACTCACCTCGAAACAAGGATGATTTTCGAACCACAAACAACAATCCCACAACCAGCAGTGACTTTCCACTGGCCCACAGTAGCCCAACTCACCCTACAACCAACCACAACAACAAAACAACCTTCAACTTAAACTGGACAAAAACTGAAAAAATAACAGAAACGATCAGTCTCAAAGATTGAGTCACGAATTGAAATCTAACAGTCCAATTCCAATATGCACTGTTGAAACTCAATCCTTAAATGTTCTGGAGCTACCCTCAAAATTTTTTGATGATCCGAGTACAGATGAATCCACAAACTCCCTTTGAATCCACGTTGGTCCAATTCGCGTCTGAAACAGTGCACCATAAACTCTCTTTTTTTGTATGCAGGTGACGACAAGAGAGAAGGAGGGGAAGATGAGTTTATAAAAACAATTAGGGTTTCTTGGCTTAATTAAATTAAACCAGAATTTAACTTAACCAAAAATTAATTAAACACTCATTGGTTTAATTTAATAAAACGACCAGCTTAGTAAACCAACTGTAATTAAACCGATTTCATTCCAATTCCCAATAAATCTCTATTTTTTGAAAACGGGTGTTATAATTTTCCCCCACTAACATAGATTCGTCCTCGAATCTTGCAACACCGTCCAACTCCCCAAAACCTCCCGCAACCGTCACAATGGTTCGCACAACTCTTGACCAACCCGGCCAACACAGTCTAACCACGAGATCAAACATTATCGACCTCTGAAGTCTACATCCGGTCACTATGCCTTAGACTCACATAATAGACTCATTACTCACAACTCGCATCATATCACTCCACTCTCAGACTCAAAGTCTTTCGAGTTCTGGGTACACCATACGACTCCCACTCTAAGGCCACAAAGTCCTTCGAGCTATCGGTATCACACTCATACCACTCTCACTCTGGGCCAAACGACCTTACGAGATCTAGGTAACATATTTGTACCACTCACACTCTGGGACATATAATCTTACCAGCTCTAGGTATTATAACCATACCACTTACACTCTAGGCCATATAACCTTGCGAGCTCTCGGTATCAGAACCAGACCACTCATACTCTGAGCCATATAACCTTACGAGCTCTGGGTATTATAACCACATCACTCACACTCTGGGCTATACAACCTTACGAGCTCTAGGTATCAGGAAAACTATTCACTCTTTAAAGAGTTGTACATGACCAAACCGTCTTCCGAGCAATCATGTATATACGTCTAAAAGCATCTCCGACAGAAACTACCTCCTGTAGTTCGCGTACAATATCGCAATGTCATAACCACTTGCTCATATTCCCATTCCGGCATATCGTTTTAACATGACCAATCCCTCAGGTCAACTCAAACAACCCAGTCACTCATGGTGTTTAAATACTCTTAAAACTTTGTTTCAGAACTTCATTTTCATTAACTTTTCATGACAACACAAGTCACCAGTCCATAATAAATACTTATCTTATTAAAACTCCAAAAATGTATTAATCGTTACAACCTCAACGAAATACATAATGAATAACCAGCACAAAAATGCTCAAACTCTGAAACTGGAACCCATAGATGATAGCTCAAACCTTGGCCTGCTTCTCAAACCACTTCTTGAACCTCGCTTTCATCCTCGCCTATGGTTCCCAAGTTTCCTCCTCAACACTGTCGCAATCCCACAAAACCTTGATCATCATAATCTTCTTCCGGCGATCCTCCTTGACATTTTTCTCGAGAAACCTCAGCGGTCTCACCTCTAAAGTCATGTTGGACTGAAGATCTACAAAAATCTTAGCCAACACCTCATCATCCTTATGCAGACACTTCTTCAGCATCGACACATGAAAGACCTTGTGAAATGCATGCATAATCTCCGTTAACTCCAACCGATATGCAACAGGCCCAACTCGTTCAACTGCATCACAATACTTGAAACGACCACACCCGTTTTTTTTTTATATAACTAATACACCCATACGAATTAATTAAGCCAAAATGGTTTTATTACAAACTCGGATTTTATTAGACTGAACAAACCGTAAACCAACAGAAACGCAATTATCAAACGATAACAAGTTCACGCACAACAACCGCAATAACAACAACAACAACAATAGCAAACACCCGAGTCCTAATCATCTCCTCCTCAACGCTTTAATTCTACGATCACACTTTATATTTACCTGCAACTCAGAAAAACACAGAGATGCGTAAATATTATCAAAAATACTTAGTGAGGCGGTCCTCTCATCTACGAGCTATACACACAAGCAACTAAGACGATAAACCGCTCATAACGCAAAAACGCAACAACTCCAAAACAAAAAGTAAACGGATCGATCGATCCTAGCCCAAAACAAACACGGATCGATCGTTCCAACCATGGATCGATCGATCCGAACACACCTTTTTGGATCGATCGAGCCTCCCCTGGATCGATCGATCCCGTTACCTTGCAACCCGACACAGAAAGCTTTGGATCGATCGATCCCACCGCTTCTGCAGCACCGGATGTAGACTCTAAATACTGCACACGACCAACGACCACCCAACCTCGCTCCCTACAGAAGATTAGGCACAAACCCAAGCCCACACAGCAAGGAAAAACAAGCCACACAACCAAGAACAAACCACACACACAAGGATTCAACAAATCTAAGCCAAACACAGCAAAAACACACAAGCTTCTCAATTGCTTAGATAAACTCAAGGTCATGCACTCACCTTGAGAACGAAAGGATTGCGGACAGAGACAGCACCACCACGAAGCTGGAAACTCCTCCACACTTCTCCAAATGATTCTCTGCAACCCAAGCCACCAAGCTTCTTCCTTTCTAAGCAACCACAACCTTCTCTCTTTGATATCTCACTCCCAACACCCAAACCCTTGAATTCACACTCTCATTTTCCTCACAAAAGCTCCAACCAACGCTCCGGAAGAAAAAAGAAGTACCAAGCTCAGGTGATCCACCCAATGACCATCCCAATCAAGTACACACATTCTCAGCAAATCCTCGAGAGTTGGAATGGTTCTCTCGGATTGTGCATCTGTCTGAGGAAGATAAGCCATACTAAGATGCACATTAGTGCCCATCTCAGCCTGGAACGCCTTCCAGAATACCGAAGTGAACTTTAGATCCTAGTATAACACTATACTCACCGGTACTCCATGAAGTTTTACTATCTCATGCACATACTTCTTCGCCAAAACCGCTGCTCCATCGGTCTTCTTAATGGCCAGAAAATGTGCTGACTTCGTCAGACGATCAACAATAATCCAAATAGCATCCTTGGTCTGAGAAGTTGGTAACCCCACCACGAAATTCATCGTAATCATATCCCACTTCCACTCAGGAATGGTTAAACTCTACAACAATTTACTTGGAACCTCGTGTTCTGCCTTCACTAACTGGCACACATCGCAAGCTGCGACTCAGTTGACGACATCTTTCTTCATCCTGACCCAGTGATAATACCGCTTCAGATCACGGTACATCTTAGTCATCCCTAGATGAATAGAAAACATGCTCGTATGAGCTTCATTTAGGATATCTCACCTCAAACTCACATCCTTGGGCACACAAACTTGCCGGTGCACAAGAATTATCCCATTAGCAGAGACTTGATACTCAAAACCCACATCTTTGGAAGCATTAATCAACCCCCTAATATTTTTCTTGAGCCAATATCTGTCTGATTAGCTGCCTCCAAACCCAACGGTTCCTCCGAAGTACCATACATCCTCAATATGCTAAGCTTGCATACCAATAACTTCATGTCCCGCTCCTGAGCCGAAGCTACTCGCTTGTGGCTTAAAGTATTTGCAACCAAATTAGCCTTCCTGGGATGGTAAGCTATCTCCAGATCATAATCTACGACCAACTCCATCCATCGCCTCTGCCTCAGATTCAACTCCGGCTGAGTAAAGATGTACTTCAACCTCTTATGATATGTGAACACCTGAAATTTTCTGCCATAATGATAAGATCTCCAAATCTTCAGGGCGAAAAAAACTGCAGCCATCTCAAGATCATGGGTAGGATAGTTGCCCTCGTCTTTCCTCAACTGCCGCGAAGCATAGGTAATCACCTTCCATTGTTGCATCAACACACATCCGAGACCTACTCTCGATGCATTATATACACCACATATGGCTTGCCCAACTCTGGTAATGCCAAGACTAGTCTATTCGTCAACATCGCCTTTAGTTTCGCGAAACTCTCCTCATACTCTAGAGACCACACAAAAGGAACATCATTTCCTGTCAGCTTCGTCATAGACTGAGCCATACACATGAAACCCTTGACGAATCTCCTATAATAACCCGCTAACCCAAGAAAACTTCTGATCTCCGTAGCATTTTTCTGCTTCGGCCATTTTTCGATAGTCTGAATCTTCTCTAGATCAACTGAAACTCCCGCTCTAGAGATAATATGACCTTCCAAATGAATTGTCCCTAGATACATATCTAATTAATTTAATATGACCTTCTAAATGAATTCTCCCTAGATACATATCTAATGCATTCTCTCTGGATCCATCAAAAATCCAGCCTACACATCACAACAAACAAGTCAAACAATCTCAATCGCTTAGATAAGTTCATGGTCACACACTCACCTCAAAACAAGGATGATTTTCGAACCAAAAACAATAATCCCACAACCAGCAGTGACTTCCCACACACCCACAATAGCCAAACTCACCCTACAGCCAACCACAACAACAAAACAGCCTTCAACCTAAACTGGACAAAAACTGGAAAAATAACAGAAACGATCAATCTCAAAAATTGAGTCACGAATTGAAATCTAACTGTCTCCAATCTGCACCATTGAAACTCAACCCCTAGATGTCCTGAAGCTATCCTCAAAGTTTCGTGATGATCCGACCACAGATGAACCCACGAACTCTCTTTGAATCCACGTTGGTGTAACTCGCGTCTAAAACAGAATACCTCACGAAAATGCGAATAACTCTTAGAAAATTAACTCAAATATAAATCCGCAAAGTGGTACATCTAGGTCTAAGGCTTAGCTACAACTCCATAAATTTTTTCGTTACCTTTCGAAATGATCTTCTACGTCGAACCTCTTTTCTACTAGGTTTTGCCAGTTCTATCTCCCTCTCACACTACACAACTCAGCTCTCTTGCTCTCACTTTCTTTCACGTCACAGCCAACCCTCAGTTCTAATTCTCTTCTTTTCTTTTTTTTTTGTATGCAGGTGACGACAAGGGAGAAGAATGGGAAGATGAGTTTATAGAAACAATTAGGGTTTTTTGGTTTAATTAAATTAAACCAGGATTTAACTTAACCAAAAATTAATTAAACAATCCTTTAGTTTAATTGAATAAAACAGCCAGCTTAGTAAACCAATTCTAATTAAACCGATTTCATTCCAATTCCAAACAAATCTCTATTTTTGGAAAACGGGTGTTATACTATGTATTGTGTTACACTATAGACCTCCATATTTAGTTAGGCAATACTCCCTCCGTTTTGTTATAGATGTCATTTTAGTTTTTTTTATGTACTTAAATAATTGACGTTCTCGTCAATCTAGGTAGTTATTAGTAAAAAATGACTTTTGATAGCCTTTGTCAAGAAACTCAAAATTTTAAGTGTAATAATTCGTATTTTCAAAATGTTTGACGAATGATACACATATTCCAAACAATTGACTAATAATTAATATTTTCAAACTAAAACTCGTTATAAAATCTCCACTACCGTTTCTTTTTTTCTTACAACCCACTATGCAAAAGTTATACAATTAAAATGAAGAAAGAGGAGAGCAAAGACAACAATGAGCTACCTGTTTACAAAATTCACTTTCGTGTGAAACATGCTTTTGATTTGAACAAAATGTTCATTTACGATGAGGGAGAACTTCACCCCGACAGAGCAATTGAAGAAGACATACTTGAGATGTTGAAGATTTATTTTCCAAATTTCTTTTAAATTCAAATAAGATTTTTATTGTATTATTGCAAGTTATTTCATGATAATAAATATGTGGAATATAATTTCACATTTCTATTTTTTGGTAATTTCTTATTTTTTCATGCAAGTGATTTAATTTTAGATTTTTCATACAAATGATTTAATTTTAGATTTTTCATACAAGTGATTTAATTTTAGATTTTTCAGTATTTTGTGTTGTTCTCATTACCCGTAATAATATTATTGGTGAAATGATTATACTACTACCCGTAATAAACTAAACGCAATATTCAAACATCTGAATAATTTTAAAATTGACAAAAACCGACAAGAAAACAACAACAAAAAAAATCCTCCAACAAAGAGTTCAACAATAAATAAAAAAATCACAAAGACATCATCTTAAAAAAATCATGAAGACAATCCTAGCATATCTATTATGTTTTGAACCAATGCAACATCACAACTTATTTGAAGAGGAAGACGATCTACTTGATCAAGTGTAGATTTTTTCATATATGGGATTTTATATTTGTTTGATCCTCTAACATTCATGATCTCTTTCATGCATGATTGAAGGGTCAAAAAAATATAATTTTTCACCTTTGTAGGGTATTCATCAAATGATTCCTCCACAACATGAATAAGATCTTCTAAGGTTTTGAGGCATGTCTTGTGTTGCAGTGATTGAATGGCACTAAAAAATCCAAGATCTAAAATATTTAGATTTGGTGAATTGGGTGGTTGACACATCAAACGTATATCAAAACCGTTTTTGCAGGCACCTTCTTGAAACTCTTTATCACCACACTCAACATGTGTCCTCGCATTGTCTTGTTGGATGAAAATAGTCTTCCCCCGATCTTCAACTGGCCATCTTTCATGAATTATCGGAATGACTTTTTCAATCAAACATGCTTTTATGTCTTCTCTTTTCACAGAATTGGATGCTTTTAGCTATATAGTTCCATCATCTTTGTTTTTGCTTCGTCTCTTAGCAGGTTCCATGGTAACAAAAGGAAAAACTCCTATTTTTCTAGAAAATGTCTCATTTCCTTCCTCGTCAAATCTTGGTCGAGCCATCGCCGCCAAAAACATAACTTTCCCAATATAATTCTTACTCTAAATTGTGCGATGTGGCACTTCTTCCTCAGGAAGTAAATAATACTTTTCCGTCATTTTCGTCATGTAAAACCATTTTTCATCAATATGTACAAAATTGTACATATTAATAAATTTTGGTTCATGAATCAAACTATCTTTTTCCAGCATAGAGAAACAAAACCTTAGCCTATCTTTCATATTCTCATCCTTTAAATTTGGTTTAAGGGCATTAGGATAGCGTCGAATTGTACCTTCTTTGACACGTCTATGCAATGTTGAAGGAGCAACACCCAAACCCATCGAAAGCGATCGAAGTGTCGTTCTCTTGTGAAATGGAATATCCATAACTTGATTCAAATCAAGTGGGATTTTCTTGCGACCACAACGTCCTGATTTTTTGTGGGATACATTAACTTCTTCACCATTTGAAGTTTCTTTTCCTTGTTTCCATATCCGTTGAACTGTTCGGATAGGAACAAAAAATAAATCAGAAACTTCTCGAGTAGTATTCTTTTTTAGTTTTTCATCATAACTTCTCTCCAACAAAGCATTATATATCGCCCAACTTTCTGTGTTGGAGATGCTTCTACGAGTTCCATGTGGAAACTCTACTTGATCATTGATCGCTGCATATTAATACGAAATTAACAATTTAGCAAAACCCACCAACTAAAACATTTTCGCAACATAAAAATATTAGAAATGAACAATCAAATTGCTATTTTTGATAATACTCCGTTTAATCTTTTTACATTCATTTAAATATCACAATAATTTACAACATTTTTTTACTAGTAAGGTTTTTAACCAAATTTTCCTCATTTTATGCATTAAAAAAATTGTTTTAACATACAAAAGTATCTTTTTATGCACATAGAAATATCACGAATACTTGAAAACGTTATTTTTACAAGTAACTCATTAAGGTTGCGTACCACATTGGAGTAGTATTTTTTATGTAGGAGTACCATTTTTTTTTAACCAAAAATATTTTTTTGTAGGAGTATAGTTTTAACATACCAAAATATTTGTTTTATTTGCATATAAATGTCACAAATACTTTAAAAAATTCTTCAAATCAATAAGGTTTCGTACTAAATGTTCTTTTCTTTTCTTATATGTACCAAATTGTTTTGTATAAAAAATATTGTTTTAACATACGGAAATAATATTTTTATGTACATAAAAATATCACACATATTTTAAAACATTATTTTTAGCAATAACTCAGTAAGGTTACGTACCAGATTTGATTTTTTACGTATCAATTTTTTTTATATCAAGAAATAATTATTTAACCATACAAAAAATATTTTTTTATGTACATAGAAATATGAAAAATACATTAAAACATTTTTTTACCAGTAATTAAGTAAGGTTGCATATGATATTTGGTTTTTCTTTACGTACAAAATTTTTATTTTAATATACACAGAAATATCAAAATACGTTAAAACATTTTTTTCCGAGTAACTCAATAAGGTTGCATACCAAATTTGATTTTTTTACGTACCAGCTTTTTTTGTACCAAAACAAAAATATCACAAATACAATGACATACTAAACATAATCAATTCAAATAATGGAAACTATTGACTGTAAAATAATCAGAAGGATACAGAGATTCTGTAAAAACAAAAAAAAAAAAAATTGTACCTGGATCTATTTCAGCAACAAATTCGATGGAGTCTATTCGATTGTTACCGATTGCGACTTCATCGTCTTCACCATTGAAGATTTCTACATTCATTGGAGGTTGATTAAGATCAAACAAAATCTCATTTTCATTGGGTATGTATGGAAGATACCCATGGAAGATTCAGATCAAAATTAAAATTGCTAGCTCGTTCTTCGTTTTGGGATATCAATGTCTCAGCGAAGGGCTCATGGATTTGGAGAAAACTACTCAAGCAACGGCCTTTGGCTTTACGGTTTATTAGGCGGGAAATCGGTAATGGTAGATCTACTTTCTTTTGGCTTGATCCTTGGCACCCTCTTGGTCGTCTCATAGACCTTCTCGGCGAAAATGGGACGAGGGAGCTGAGGATTTCTCGCGAGTTGACAGTCGCTGATGCTACTGAGGATGGTCACTGGTCTCTCCGCCAAAGACGTTCAACTCGCTTCAAAGATTACATAGCCCACATAGAAGCAATTCCGCCCCCAAGATGCCAATCGGATAATGATCAATATTTATGGCAATCAACCGAAGGTACATTTACAGATTCTTTCTCCTCAACTTCTACATGGGATCGGGTTAGGAACAAAGGTGATAAGGTTACTTGGGGGAAGGTTGTTTGGTTCGCTGAAGGAGTCCCTAGGTTCGCGTTCATCACTTGGCTTGCCATCAAGGATCGTCTCTCGGTGGGAACGCGAATGAGACAATGGGGATGTATCCAAAACTGTGTTCTCTGTGGTGAAAAGGATGAGTCTAGAGATCATCTGTTCTTTGCGTGTCCATACACATTTATGATTTGGATTGGAGTTGCGGGTAATCTACTACAGGTCGAAGCAGATCCAGATTGGGCTAACACATTGGCGGTTTTACTCAGTCGAAGGTATGCGTACACAAACTACATTCTCATTCGACTAGTTTTCCAATCATGCATTTACTACATATGGAAAGAACGAAATGGACGCCGGCATGGGGCCATTCATCATCGAGTACAATTCCTTACCCGGCAAATTGAGCGCTCAATTCGTAATCGCATCATCTCCATTCCCTATAATGAAGACATTCGTACTAGTACTCTACTTCAAGATTGGTTCCGCTCGCGCGGATAAAGACTAAATTCAGTTTTATTTTCTCGGTTTGTCCTTTTGTTTCCCTTTTGTTGATCTTTCCTGTTTCTCTTCAGAATTCTTTGTAGATATTTTGCCTTTGGTTTCAATCAATATAACATTTTAACAAAAAAAAAAAAATTAGAATTCATGACTGAAATTGTGATTCATTTCTTTTTGTTTTGTGGATATATATAAGCATCATCGATTTTACTTTTGGCTCCAAAACTAATTTTAACAACAAAATCTTCTTTGTACGTAGTTTGTATTAATTCTTCTTCGGATAAAAACACATAAATTTGACTAAAACTAATAAACTGAACAGTTATATACATCTGCATGGCTGCATGTGAAATTGTGATATTATTAAATGGTTATGAATACTAACAAAACTTGGGATTAGCAGCAATTGTTGACTTGCGTGACTTTTATATGGAGTTCAATAATAGATAAAGTTATAACATGTATTTTAAAAATTCTCTTAATTTGTGTGAATTTTCTAAAACGTCAAATATAAAAAAACGGAGGTAGTAATAAATAAGGTTAAAACATGTATTTTAAAAACTCTCTTAATTTATGTGAATTTTCTAAAACGTCAAATATAAGAAAACAGAGGGAATATTAATCTCCTGCAGTTAATGAATCTAAACTTTGATGTAGCTCCTACAATTTGGGACAAGGGTGGGAGAAATTAAGCAGGCTTGATTCAATTATTGACGTTACGGCAGTGATTTTTTACAGTATCAAAGACAAAAGATATGAAATTTGGAGCATTCTCTCTTGTTGAATTCACTCAACAACCACCAGTAAAATCTTGAAAACTCTATTGTCATAAATCTTTTCCCCTTCTAGGAAATTTCTCAATCTTATGAAATCAAAAACAAAGGATCTGATTCTGTCCTGTCACAATCCACATGTGCAATTGCCTCTACACCATCCAACACACTCTTCAATCCTTGCGAGAAACTTCTCCGTACGTTCCTCTAAATTTCCACCACACGAATTAATTTTCAACACGAAACAATAGTCTTATTTCCACTCTGGCTTAACTAGTCTCCATTAAAGGAATGCTTCTTTCTTTTTCTACCCACAAAACTTTATTTTAACGAAAATATTTTATTATATAAAAAATTGATTGATTGATGAGAGAGGTACGGAAGGTCATATATTGAGTACGGTGCCAGTTAAGATTGTCCAAACTACGAATAGGATATTTTTAGTGAAAAGTACATGCATTATGCATGAATCTTCATTTATGATTCTATGTGTCTATTTCGTCAGGTAGGGTTCACTCACTCTTCGTTAGGTAGCTAGCTAGCCAGTTTCTTTAGTATGGTCATTGCTTAATTGTTTTATCTTCTCGGATTTTACCGGATCACTCAAGTTCTATTGCACATACAACTCATTTTTTTTTCTTTTAATTACTAAGAGGTTGGAGCTTAAACCCGTACATCATCTCAGGTTAGAGACCATCACATTTAATACGCTTTACTCTCAAGTGCAATCCGAACTAAAAATCGGTAGGATTTGCCTGAAATACTTTACCAATTGAGTTATTGACACTTGTCTTATTTTTACACTTATAGCTTTAGCTTTTCTAGCTCTAGACACTAAAAACAATCAACACTGAACTCTGATTGATTGAATATGGTGACATTGTGGTAAAAAATAATACTGGTAAGAATAAATGTAAAAGTAGTGAATTAGTTAAAGGGCAAGAAATGAAGATTTCTTTAGGTGAATGAGAATTGTTAGCAGGTTTTTTTTTTTTTATAAAATAGCAAAAGCATACAGGTAAAACGTTGAGTGAAAACGTAAAACTTTTTTTTTTCAAAATAAATTTTTTAAAATATTTTTAATTTGATAGTCTGGGATTTAACTCGTTAAATAATATAAATATCTAAAAAATTAGATCACACGCTTATATGACAAAAATATAAATATATATGATAAAATAGATATCTAGTTTATTAACATAATTCAATACAAGAAAATATGAGCGTTCTACAACAAGTAGTTGATAAGAGCCAAACTGTATAAAATCTTCATTTGACAAATTAGATGTGTACGTAGAATACTAATATATTATACAATAAAATCAATCGTCCCCTAATATATAAATAAATAAATAAAAGGAAAAGTAAAATAGTCCAAAATTTTGATTCGCTCTTGTTCCTTAATTAGACCATGAAATTAATTTTATTATTTATTCAAATACCACGTTTTTTTAATTGTCATTGAGTGCAAATATTCATGTAAATGGTTGAAAATTGTTGCTTTTGTTTCATTATAAACTTTTGTAAAATGGCGCCTGCATTTGCTTTTGCATTTTCCAACGAACAATTCGGTTGATTCGTTTCTTGATATCTGAAAAACCAAAAAAAAAAAAAAAAAACCTGCATTATTATAGTATAGTACCACAAAAGAAAAAAATATATAGAGGAGTCTGGCCAGAACGTGAACACGAATAGTTAAGTTTTTTACTCGTTACGCGTCTTAATTAAATTCTAGTGCCGACTAAATATTTTAATTGTATTAACTGCAGGTTAGTTTTGTTAAAAAAAGTGTAAGATTATTCTGAGGTTTGACGATTTTACTTTAGTTTATTTAGTTAGTACCCTATTTGTTTAATAGTATTACAGTGCAGTTTGACAAAGGAATCTGAATTTAATTAATTAAGTAAAAGCCTTTTTACAGAGAGAATTTTACGTGTGCAAAAGGGGACACAAAGAAGTAGTTAACGCGGTTTTGAAAGTCCATTAAGACAGAGATGCACCAGCTCTTGTGCATTACCTTGGTCCTTGGTAAACATGACTTCAGCTACTTTAACGTTTAAGATTCTGAATTATGTTTATTATTTATAAACTTATAAATCATTTTTATATAATCATGTGATTTCTTTTTTTTGCATCTCATTTATCAAAATAATTAGATAGTTAAATTATTCATATGATTAACTTTGTCTTTTGTTTGTACCTTAAACAATCACATGCTCTAGCTTTAATTTTTCTTTTTTCTTTTTTAGCTTTTAGAAGTTGCCTCTAAAATTAGAATCCAATGTTCCTCTATAATGTTTTATAACCAATGTTTTTAAACCCGATCCGGACTACTTTCCAAGTCACTGGATTAGTCGGTAGATCCGAATCTACCGTAAATCAATAAATAATTAATATTTTATATATTATTATCTATATATATATAATTTTTATAAGAATAAAAGTTAAAGAAAAAAATGATTTATGTTTAAAATTATGATGTCAAACAATAATCATAAAATGATTAAATATTATAAATCTAAATAAAACCACTAAGATGTAAATCGTCAACAATTGAATAAATTAATAATGTTTCATCAAAATTTTTTTGTTATTTTCATCATTATTCCGTTTATTTTTTTTAAGCAACGTAGTAAAATTTTCATCAAAATCTAAAAAATGACAAATAACATATTTTGTTTAATATATTATATTCAATTATAAAAATAGTATGTTTAATCATCATTTTTAAACACGGCCGGTTCAATAAAAATACCGGATTGCTGGTTTTATCAGGTTGACCAAATTTTACCAGAATTTTTCAGGCTTTTCTGGATTTAAAATCAGTAGATTTTAGCATTGGATTCAAGCTGTCGTTTCTTGAAATAGGTATTCATATGAGTATTGATTTTTGTAATTTACATTTTTAATTTAAGATTCTGAGGCTCAGAAGTAGTAACTTTTAGTGGTAAACAATAGTGTACTTTATGGAACTAAAGAATTAGTTTGGAGGTCAAATCAATATATATGCATTTTTGAAATAAAAAATAAGGAGGATTCTCTTATCAGTGATCTGTGATTGGGTGTTGCATATGGGATTGTGATTAAAATCTTTTTAAAAAAAAACAAATAAATAAACACCTGTCTCTCACATTGTTTAAAAGAAAAGTATTGATCTCTTTGTGTGTGCCCCATGCTACTTTCTTTGACTATGTTCATAGTATTTTTTTTCTTCTGAATTTTATACGTTTCTCTTTCCATTTTTGTTCTCCATATCTCATCTATAAATAGAAACACACCATTCTTCTCCTCCAACTTCCTCCCTTAATCAGTATCAAAAATGGTTAAAAATCTTCAAAAGGCTACAAAGAGAATGTCATCTCCATCATCATCATCTTCATCATCCTCATCAACATCATCATCATCCATAAGGATGAAGAAATACAAGGGAGTGAGAATGAGAAGTTGGGGTTCTTGGGTTTCAGAGATCAGAGCTCCTAATCAAAAGACAAGGATCTGGCTTGGCTCTTACTCAACCGCTGAAGCCGCGGCTAGAGCCTACGATGCAGCGCTTCTCTGTCTCAAAGGATCCTCAGCTAATAATCTCAACTTCCCTGAGATCTCAACTGCTCTCTACAATATTATCAACAATGGTGATAACAACAATGACATGTCCCCTAAGTCCATACAGAGAGTAGCAGCTGCAGCTGCTGCAGCCAACACAGATCTTTCTTCCTCCTCAGTCTCTACTTCATCGCCATTGCTTTCCTCTCCATCTGAAGATCTCTATGATGTTGTTTCCATGTCACAGTACGACCAACAAGTCTCCTTGTCTGAATCATCATCATGGTACAACTGCTTTGATGGTGATGATCAGTTCATGTTCATTAATGGGGTTACGGCGCCGTATTTGACAACAACACCTGCTGATGATTTCTTTGAGGAAGGAGATATCAGATTATGGAATTTCTGTTGATTCTACTTTCATCATACTCTATTCTTTGTTTCAATATATATATACTTCAGTTATGTAACTCATACATTGTGTTACACATTTTTTTTTCTCTTTTTATCAATTCTCACAATGTATTGAACATTTGGAGATCTTTGTACCAATATCTAAATTATTTTTGAAATTAGATATTTTTCATGTTAAAAGTTCACTAAATTTAGAAGTAGTAGTTAAGTATACATGAAATGGAAATAGATTTATAGCTTTCGAACAACGAGCTTCGAAAGAGGACAAAATCATATTGTCGTTGATTAAATTCTGAAACCTAAAGTTAAAACTTAATGTTGAAAACAATCATTTTTGAAATTCTTACTTCCTCCGTTTGAGTTTAGTTGTCGTTTTAGAACTTAAATTTTGTTTCATAAAAGATAAAAGTTGTCGTTTTTTATTTTTAATGCAGATGTTTGGTAAAAATTACAATTTTATCCCAACTATTTTCATGTCTTGACCAATAAAAAATTATATAATTTATTGGAAAATGGTAAAATACAAAATTTAATTGTTTTCTTAATCTATGTGAAAAAATTTAAATGACAAATAATTTGAAACGAATAGAATAGCATTTTCACCTTAATATGAACGCAAAATTTGACATTAATAGCATTAACACTGTTTAATATTAATGTGTGTATATGAAACAAAATAAGTTCTGGTAAAAATAAATCATATAGTCCGGGTTATAAGATGACTATGCGATATATATATTATTTAGCTAATGAGTTAAACAGAAAGCAGAGTTTTATGTGAAAGATATACAAAGTCAAAGAGTAAGAAGCAATTTTCACGAGGCTTGCCATACAGAAGTCGATGAGTTACACTATTTAATTATTGTTGAAAAGAGTTAGTATAAATATTAGTTTTCTAGGAAAAGATATGGAAAGTGAGAGAAGACAAGAGATGCAGAAAGGGTTGTATTTTTGAGTTGTGACTGGTGAGAATTGGTAAAACCAAAGAGAAAGAGTTAACGTGAAAAACTGTGTACATTATGTGCTTAGATTCTCGCAAAAAAAAAAACAGATGACATCCATTTTACTCCAACATCGGTCTGAAAAAAATCTAACAGTAGATTTGAGCAGAAAGCCACATGAGTTGTTTTTGGTTTCTTGTTATGTGTGTATCTTAGTGAGATGGGGTCCCATTCACTCTCTTACCCTTAGTACTCCTCACAAACACTCTTATCTCTATTTACTTTGGATATGATTTATGTTTTTTTTTTCTTTTCTTCTAGAACAGGTTCTTCCCTCAAATAGCAATTCTAACAATGTACACTTTATTTGTTTTAGGAACAATAATGTGAAAAAACTTATAAGTAAACATGGTTGATCCAATAAAATCAAAGGATGTCTATTCTACTGTATTTGTTTTTTTCAATATACATGTGAGTCATGCAAAATCAGATGATAAATAGTAACTGTCAGTCAAACAAACCATCAACATCTCCATATGAACGTTTGTATTTGCCAAAATAAAACGTTTTTAAGGAAATTTGTTTAATTATAAACGTGATTATGTTGACAAAAAACAATGTGATGAGAAAGTCACTCCTACAAATTCAAAAAAAATACTGTCTCACGTTAGAAAATATATTAAAATAGAAAATGACAGTTTTTGTGTGTGTGTGTGTGTGTGTGTTTGATTATATAGAATGTTCACAAACAATGAAATAAGCATGATCAAAATGGAAATGAATGAATTGTGTTCAATGGTGAATAATGTGTTCGAATATCTTCTTCTTTTTTTTCGTTTTTGCAAAATCTTAATAGAAAAATAAATATGTTCATTTTTTTTCTTTACACCCTATTTAAAAAATAACCGATAAGGGATGACTATACTTTTTATTAATCGTCTTATAAAATCCATCGTTAATTTTGATGAAAATGGATTAACGACGATTTTAAAATTCATTGTTAATCGATCATTGTATTTGAAAATCATTGTAAATATGTTGAAGCTTATAGATTGGATAGTGATTATAAAAAAAAATGTCGTAAAATAATGATGATTTCGCTGTAACTTTTACTGATGAATGGTAGAATCAATTGATCATTTTATACCTTGAAACCAAATTCCAATTCGACGCAAACACCAATTTTCAGAAGACTCTTTGCTGATAAGAAAATTTTCCACTCAAATGACAAGGTTTTTATGCTCATAAAATATAAAAATTCCTTAAATATTGTCTTTCTAGAAATCTTGCAACTAAAGAGCCTGGTATTGAAATAGTCTCTAGTATTGTTTTGCATGTAAAGCTAAGTTAAAATCTTCAAAGTTGCAGAACTCCACACCTCCTTTTTTCCTTAATTGGGTACAAATATTTTATCTCATATTAACCAACATAGATTTATTTTTTACTTGATCTCCACCAAATTCTGGTATTGTGCTATTAATACAAAAAAGTTACAAAATTGACCATGCCTTGAGGTTTTTTTGCCGTCATTTGAGTTGTCTTCGAGCAAATAAATATCATCAAATAAAATTGACTGAAAATACTGTAAAAATATGGGAATTTGGGCCGGACCAAGTCTGACATAGGCTTTTGGTTTTAATGGGTCCCACGAAAGGTGCATTACATTCATCTTTCTTTCACCTTTCACCGCATCCACATGACATATTCTCCGGACCAAGACGAGTTTCTTTGGTTGGGAGATCTCACATAGTGATCACAAAACACATAACGTGGCATTATTATCCTCAATGTTAATGTAGGCTTATGTCAAATAAAGTTCGGGTGTTTTAACATTTGTTTAGCTAGGCTACAATATATAGTATTAACAACGCAAGAGAACCTTCATAGTTCATATACTAATATTTATAATGTTGATTCGGAAACGGAAAAACCAACCCTTTTGGTCGTTTGTAGATAAGTACAAAAGACAAAGAAACTTGGTGTTGCTAAATCACAAGGCAATATTGAAATAGATCCAACATTGGTCGTGAAATCATGATATCAATTATAAAATTATGTTGTCTCATTATAACGAATATTAAATCCAATAATGTTATTTGATTTGTCAATTACATTAAGATTGCGATTTCACCATGGCTACTAGACAATGCATTTTATTTTATTTTATTCTTAATTATATGATTAGATTCTACTAAAAAAATATGGATGGGCGAGTGGACATAAAAATTATACGTCTTTGTGAAACCAATACCCTAACCGATGGTTGTTGTACATACAGAAACTAATAAGCTCTACGAACTAATTAATAGCCTACAAAATACATACACGAACTTTTCAAAATGACCAAAAACTACATTAATCTATACGATATTAGTCTATCTCACTGATTTATTTTAGTATAGTTTAATATAATTTCATATAGATTATATTTAATTTGATTTATTTGAATCTAATTAATTTTAATTTTGAATCTTTATTTAATCTAATTTAATCTAATTAATTTGTTTTTATTTATTTTTAAAATTTATATATTTTTGGTCGCTATGTTGTTCGTTTGCCTGTCACTAGATTCAGAGATCAATCGCTAAAATTTTAGCAATTAAAAATTACGATTGCTGGTTGCTGGCGACAGTCGCTGCGATTGATCGCTGAATCCAGCGACATGCAAACGAACAACGTTTGGTCGCTGTCACTGGTTTCTATCGTCAGCGACAGACAAACAAACATGGCCTATCCATTCACATTTAACAATTTTCAAAATTTGGTTAGATTCTGCATTTAGACTTCAATAAGTTTGACAAAAAAAAATTGTAATATACTTTAACTTTTAATATTTATTATATATAATTCAAAGATACCAATATTTAAGAAGATTTCTAACAGATGAAATTTTAAATACGATTGTAACCGAAACACACACATATATACGTTTCTTTGGGCAATGACATGCCTAGTTTCTCGTCATCATCTGGATTCTCTCACGTTTACAACTTATTGTAGCTAGTGATCTTATCTAAGATGGTAGATACCCTAAGGATTGGTCAAGCTTCTTCAAGCAACTTAAAAGATTGACGTTTGCTTCTTTAATCGTCTGTATCTTTTTCCATTTCTTTACTCATCGAGCAAATAACTCTTATGATGATTCTTTGGTTCGGCTTTACACATCTTTTGTATCCGTATGGGGCTTGTTACACTTAACTCCGTTTGAGTAATAGAGTACATGGAAACGCGTTTTGTCCCAATAATTTTATATTAAAAAAGATGGGGTCAAATGAGCCAATCCGAGAAAACATTATTTATATACATTACATATTTTGCAGTTGTAACCGAACAGTTGGTGCAAACTTATACGCTTTAGTATTAACTCGTCTAGAATTAAGTGAAATAGAAAAAGTTGAAAACTTGCCTTTAATCGCTCGATTTGTTTATTTGACCCCAAGAAAAAAAAAAAGGTTTATTGTCATGGACATAATGTACAATTAAAACAATTGTATATTCTCTTATGGACTGTGATTTTATGTGTTCGGCCTTTTAGGCTTTTGCGTGTGAAGTATGGTAATGGGCCTCGTGGCTTAATAAGCCCAATGTAAGATATTCTAATTTTCTCAATTCAAACCTAATTCTTCCTCTTCAACAAATCATCTATAGTTACTCTCTCTCTCTCTCTTTCTCTCTCCGAATCCTTTGATTTGTGAATTGATACGATTCAATGGGTTTCTCCAAAGATCAGCTGCTTAATGAACTTCAGGTTTGAATCTTCTTCATCTTAAATCTCACTTTCATCATCTTGATTTCGCATAGCTTTTGTTTAGAATTCGTGAGATGGGATTAGATAAATCAGTAGATACGAACGAACGAAATTACTTTTTTTTTTTTTTTTATGCTGAAGAACTTGTGTGCATTAATGGATTTGGATGTATAAATAGATTCCAAGTTATGTGCAGAAGAATCGTCTTGAACACGAGTGTTTTCAATGGTGAAGAATACTTTTTGGGAATGTGGCAATGTAATTGAAATTTTTGTGTATTAAATCTTCAGGAACTTGAGATTGATTATACCAAGTATGAACATCCGCCTGTTCTAACCGTCGAAGCTCAGGTGAAAATACCCGAAAAAAATTAAGTTTTAGATTTGTAAACATAAGTGTATAGGATGTTAATAGATGGTATTTATAAGGCTTTGCTTTGTTAATCTCCAGGCCAAGTATGTAAGCAGTAGTGAGGGGGCACTGAGTAAGAATCTCTTCTTGAAGGTAATCTTTCAAAGCGATACGCCATTGACCGAAAATGCAGCTAATTCCCCTGGCATTGACTATACGGTCCCATTGTAAATGGCTTATATGCTTTTGTTTTGTTTTTACAGGACAAGAAACATCGATATTACATCGTTTCAGCCATGGTTGATACAAAAGTTGATATGAAAGGTAACACATGTTTTTTTTTCTTTTTTTTTCTGTTTGTGTATATTGGCATAGAATAAGTCACTGGGGTTGTGAAAAAGAAATGTGTTTTTTTTTCTTTGTATGTTAATGGGTGTTCCCTGTGACTTCTAATCCAACAGTTTTATCTCAGAGACTTGGTCTAGGAAAAGGAGGAATAAGAATGGCTCCTGAAGAAGCTCTTGGTGAGCTTTTACAGGTATTGTTCATTGTCTCTTCCTCTGCTACTATGTTTTGTTATATATATCTGGAAATAATTTTAATAAATCACCGTACTGTAAAAATTTAACCATGGTATTGGTAGTGAATAGTGATAGTTTCTTTGACAATTGACAAGAATAGTTTCTTCAAACCGAATTGCTAAAAATGATCTGTTTGTGCATGGTGTTAAGTTTGTTTTGCTTATCGTAGTTTACAACAAATCTAGTTGAATTTATTTAACTTAGTTTCATTCATGTTTACAATTTTTTACGCTGGTGATACTTTCTTTTTCTTCAAAGGTGTCCCTTGGATGTGTTACCCCGTTTGCAGTTGTGAATGAATCAGCAAGGTATTGTTTGCCTTAACATTGGTTCATATGTGTGCCCCTTCCAAGTTTTTAATTATTTCCGTTGACTGACATTCTTCTTAAAACTTTTCTTGTTAAAGAGATGTGTCGCTCTTGTTAGACCAAAAATTCAAGAACCAAACACGCTGCATATTCCACCCATTGTCTAACGACGTCTCAGTCTGTAAGTTCTTCATTACAGACTTTTCTTTTATGGTTCAAGTTCATGCCATATCGAAATAGTTATAACTTATAACATTCCAACTTAAGAAACATAGTTGTTTTAATGGTCAGTCCTTTCTACATTAGTTACCAACATATTTTAGCTTATATACTAATTTGGTTGGTCCCTATCATTTCCAGCTCTTAACACATCTGGTCTGGACAAGTTCCTCCAGTCGATTGGGAGAGATCCCATATACGTTGACCTTGAGGCAAATATTCTAAACCGTTAACTACCTTATGTTCCACAGTTCCTTTCTTAAGGGTTAACCTTTTGAACTATGGTTTTGTCATTTCAGGCTAACCCGGCAGTTGGTAAAGATCAGCCTCCAGATCTAGCTGTTTATGTTCCGTCTAATTCAGTTGTTGTTCCCGAGATTTCTAATGAAACATCTACTAAACAAACCCTTCCTCCAAAAAGTGTGTCAGCAGAGGTTAAGCCTGTCGCTTCAGGTATGCTTGATTTATCAGGTTTTTAACCACTTGCTAGACTTTGAAGGATTGGTTTATACAACTCGGTTTTCTCTAACTGTGCAGCCAAACCGAGCAAGCCAGCCGGTAAGGGGAAGAGCGTTGCGGAAAATTCAGCCCCATTAGCATTCAAGAACCCCGAGAAGTTTGTGGAGGAGATTTTGAACAAAACATCGGCTCTATTATTATCCGAGGTAATAATATCATCTCAAAAGTAAAGTCAATTTTCGTAACTGTGTGAGGTCACTTCTGAACCGGTTTTACATACAGGCTAAGGGAGAGAGTGTGGAGGCTTTGGCAGAAACACTGAGAAAACGTCTTGCCACAGAGTTGACCCACTTCGCTGTGAGTATATCAGAAATATATGGTTAACATCGGTTTAGACTAAACCGTTTGTACCAATGTTGATTTTAGGTAATTTGATTGCAGATTATGTACAAGAACACAGCGTACGCAGAAGGTTTTCATGCCGGTACACGCTCGCAGTCGAAGCGACTGTAAGAGGTTTGGTTTACATGTTGAACCGGAGATATTTGGGACAGAAACATACCGGTTACGCATTTATATTTTTCTTCGTTGTACAACAATTTTTGATAGACCGAAAATGATTACATTTACATGAGCTCGAACCGTTGTTGACTTATTGTTGCTTTGTTCAATCCAGAGAAACCAATCTGAACCGACAACTGAATTTGAATCGAAACAAACTGAAAAGAAATATCAAATATGGATCTAGAGCCTGTATGTCTGTGGTCAAATGGTACATAGGAATATGCTAAAACATGCTAAAACATTTCGAGTCTTCTTTAAAACAATAATCACATTCATGTGGCAAGCAGTGTGGTGGTCTTTTTTCTCTGGTGGTCCTTTAGAAAGAAGTCCACTCTTTAGCAGTCTTTTAGAAAGAAGTCACACTCTGTAGCACTAATTGGATTAGCCGATAGAATTTATTAAAAAAAAAAAATATGGATCTAAAACTTAGGATATTCTGAAGATTTAGATATATCTTAATTAAGTTAATAAAATTGTTATTTTTCTATGGTAAAAATTGAAAAGGATACAACATGAACTTACAGTATTTGGTTAATTTATGCGATGTTCAAAAAAAAAATCGTATTTAAATGAGATTGTAGATATTAATCGAAAAATACGGGATTTTTAACAACAATTAGTCATTAATTTCTACTTAGTTAATAAATATATTTCACTAGAGACATGCAAAATGCAAATTTATGTTCTTCGTCTCTTATAAAACTTAAACCCTAATCATCTTTCCCCGGTAAATCCAATTTTCTCAGCCACCGAGATTCACCGATCGATGTCTCTCGTCCGTTGTTTATCCTTCAGGTCGGTGCAAAACGCTCGACGTCACCGATCCTCTTACTCATGTCTCATCCATCTTCATCAGACTCCTCGTGAAGAAGAAGATAAAGTTACACGCAAAACTCCATCTTTCACATTTTCTCAGTGGTAAGATTTTCGCGATGTTAGATTCATACCAAACATGTTTGATACTGTTCTGCTTTGTTCTTCATGATGCAAAATCTATCTTTGTTATCAATCTTGGGTATAACAATCTTGGTTTATTATGTTTGAATGTTACAAGTGGGTGTTTATCATCGTCACGTCGCTTTTGATTCGGGGAATCACAATTCCTGTCATGGTTGATCTGCTTAACAGCATTGCAAAGTTTTAAAGTAAGTTCTTTATGTTCTAAGAGATGTAGATAGACAAAACTTTAGGGTTTGAGTAATTTAGTAATCCTTCTTCTTCTTTTGATGGAAATTATTAGTTATTAGCTTTGTGCTCTCTTTAGGTAGTAATGATAACTACTTAGCCAAACATTTATATTAGCTATCTATTTGGAGGTTGGAATTTATTTTTTTATGATAAATTTATTTAGTGAATGTCTTTTCATACATGGTCTTGGCACGCACCATGGAGAAGCTCTGGACAAGGTAAATTGTAGCTTTGCTATGATTTTTTTTCCAACATTTGTGCTGAAAATTGCAATGTGATTTGAGTTAATATATATTTTTGAGCTTCCCTAAACTCAACATTAGCTTAGTTATTGTCTCATTCAGGTATTCGTTCTCAGTAAAAATCGAGGAGTAATGTACACCATGTTGAAAAAAGAGTAAGCATCTCTCTGATTACATTTTCCTGTAGGATTTAAAAGCTTAACAAGCTGCTCGTTTCGTTGAGGATTTTTAGTTGGTGTATGATACATGATTTTTGGAGTTAAAGGATCAGTCATTGGTCAGGGCATTCAAGTTCCTGTCTTCTGTTCTGGTTTTTCATGGGAGAGTTAAAACAAAACATGGTTGAGATTCTTATGTCGTGTTTTTGGGGTAAGATTTTGTCAGCAGAATTGATTAGGAACAGAGTCTTAAGCAGAGGACACTTAGTGGTGGTCGTTGGCGATGGAATCGGCCTGGGAATCCAAATGTTCGATCTCTCTTATCTTGAAATGTCGTCAAGTCTCACAAAGCGAGAGCTCGAGGTATAACCCCCTCAATAGTTTTCATTAAGTCTCTATCCACACATAACTTTGATCTCTTGTTCTAACAACACAAAAAAGTTTAAAACCAGTCTTAACTACACATATTCTTCGATTTCAGGCTAAACTCCACAACCGTTTAATTTCAGACGGATTCCGTCTAAACCGGATTAAAACCCAAAGACAAGACCAAATCAGAGTAGAATCGCGGTTTAGTAATTGGTTTTCTTACAATTAAACCAAACTCACATAAAATCAGAAATTGAAAAGAAAAAAAAAAAACACTACCTCTTCTTCTTCTTTCCGTCGACGTCCCAAAAAGAACCCTACACCTCCAAATACCCAGAATCAGGATCAATCTCAGGCGAACGTTGATTTGAATTGAAGGTTATAATCAAGTAATCATTACCAAACCAAAATCCTCGTTATATCTTGATGCAAACGTTTATGATTTACAATATTCTCATATTCTGACTTTTGCACATAAGTAGATGGCTGATCAGGATGATGCCAACGATTATGAGTTTGAAACTCCTTCTCCAACATCTCCTGGAAATACTGAAACAGAGCGTGTTGAGGAAGAACTAACAGACAAGTACCAGCTGGAGATTGAGAATGCAGTAACACAGTTTGAGGACGAGGCTTCGATTCGACATAACGTTTGCCCTGACGATAATGACTCTGAGTACGTCCCGCTAGTTCCAGTCAAGAGAAAACATCAAATTGTTAAAAGAGGTAAAGGAGACTTATATCTACATAAATCGTTTCCAAGTGGTGTAGCATTTAAAGAGGCGGTTTTGGATTATGCTTTGAGTACTGGATACAACATCAAACAGTACATATGGGATCAAATGAAGCTTGGGTATATATGTGGCACAGGAAAATGTCAATGGCGGGTGTATTGCTCTGTTAACAAAGGGAAGAACAGATAGGAGATAAAGGTTTATAATGAGAAACATACATGTACTTCTCGGAATGGAGAATGTGCGATGTTGACTGATCCAATCATTGCCCGCTTGTTTGTTGACAAGATAAGAGAAGATCCTGATTATTATATGTCATTGAAGATTCAGAAGATAATTAGAGAACAGTTTAAAGGGATTGTAGCTACAAGGAATCAGTGCCAAGAAGGTAGAAATAAAGCTTTGAGTTGGATTAAGCAAGAGTACAAAAACCAGTTTGCTCATATCAAAGGGTATTGCGATGAGATTATGTCATCCAACCCAGGATCAACTGCTGAAGTTTTAACTAGACCAGGGCCAAATGGTGAAGATCTTTTTGATAGGTTTTATGTATGATTTGCCGGTTTGAAAAAAGCCTGGAAACAGAATTGCAGGCCACTGATTGGAGTTGATGGGACCTTCCTCAGATGCACAATGAAAGGTCAGCTGCTTGTAGCTCAAGGCCGAGATGGCAATAATAAAATATACCCTATAGCTTGGGCAGTGGTAGAGGTTGAAGATGAGATTAGTTGGATTTGGTTTGTTAGAAAGTTGAAGTTTGATTTGGACCTTGGAGATGGAGATGGTTTCATTATAATGTCAGATCGACAAAAGGTAAGTTTTACCAAATTTTTTAATTAATATTTCTTTAGACTAAAATTTTTTTTTTTAATGCGGATATTTTTTGTAAAGGGACTAATCAATGCTGTAAAGAAGGAGATACCTAAGGCTGAGCACAGAAAATGTGTAAGACACATCTACCAAAACTTGAAGGTTACACATGGGAAGAAGCAGGAGATGAAACTATGCATTTGGCAGTTAGCATGGAGCTACAACAAGACTCAGTATGAAGTAAATCTGAAAAGGCTTGAAGATTACGATATAGATGTATTCAATGATGTTATGAAGAGGAACCCAGAAAGTTGGTGTTTAGCGTTCTACAAGATTGACGGAAAATGCTGTGAAGATGTTGAGAACAATTCAGTTGAGTCGTTCAACAATACAATTGTTAAAGCAAGAGAAAAACCATTCATGCCAATGTTGGAGATGATTCGGAGGCTAGCAATGGTAAGGATTAGCAGGAGATTGGCTGAAGCGAGCAACCATCAAAGCAAGTTCACACCATACGTGAAGCAATTCTTCGATGAAGAGCATGATGATGCGAAAGATTGCAAGGTCTATCCAGGGACTGTTGGGAAGCACGAGGTTCTATTTGGTGATGACTACGAGACTGTTAACTTGAGAGAGAAGACGTGCACTTGTGGAAAATGGTAGATATGTGGTATCCCGTGTGTTCACACTTACGCAGTCATTTTAGATAAAAAATTGGATCTAGATAATTTTGTTTCCCACTGGTTTCTCACTTCTCGTTGGAGTGCCACATATAGTGAGGGCATCGATCCACTCAGAGGACCAGGGCATTGGGCGCGTGGTGACGTTTCATTGGTGAGTGAAGATCCGAAAAGATCAAAGGAGAAAAGAAAAGAGAAGAGGATAAGAGGGCAGAATGAGTCTCTTTCTAAGAAGCAAAGCAGCTCGAAGAAACAGAAAACTGTGGAGAAAGTTCAAGTAATGGAGCCACAGGAAAAACCCAAACGGACCATGCATTGCAAGAAGTGTGTGGTGGAGCTGGTCACAATATGAGAACATGTTCGAAGCAAGCAAAGGTATTAATTGACAGTTTTTTTTTGGTATTATAAGTCATCAAATTGTTAGTTTATTGAAATTAAAGTTACTATGTTTGAATTCTATTTTCCACAATTATCCAGGATCATGATGGTGAAGAATCTACACAACCCATGTCCCAAGTTGATGATTCCTAGACAATGACAAGATTGGAAATCGAAATTTGTGGTTTTGATTTTTTTTTTTTTAACTAGTTTTGGTATTCCTCTTATGCTGTTGGGGTTTCGATGATTAAACCCATGGAACTTCTTTGTTTTTGTTGTCATAATTACCCATACATTCGGATAAGCTTATCTAGCAGATGCATTTTTGGGTATCTTCTTTCTTCAGTATCATTTCCCACATAGGGACTTAAGGAGTTGAGAGGTGAAAGTATTAGGCGTCCTTGCCTCTGAAACTCACAAACACGTTGAACGTGGCGCTTGGAGGAAGAAGAATATATAAGTAGAAGAAGTAGAAGAAGATAAAGCCATTAATGGATGAAGAGGGATCTCAATTTCGGAAATGAAGTGGAAAAGACGACAACTTAAAAAAAATTGTGGCTTTTGGTACAAATAAATCTTTCCACGCAGGTTTTTTTGCATCGTCAGCATTCAACACACCTTTTTTGACTTTTCAAAAAGCCTTGCAAAATTTTCTACACTATCATCTCAAAGCAACTTAAACCAATTGAATGATATATTCCACTATCTTGCAGAGGTACATAATTTACACAATTTTTTGTCTACTTTCTCCTTGATTCACTCGCACAACAATGGACACAGCTGTGAAAATCCACGTCAAAAACAAGCTTCCTTTGTAGAAAACTCATGCTTTGGGTATGTCTGAAAGTTGCACAAAAGTTTGACAACAAATAAACAGAGACAATGGACACAGCTGTGATTCTGTGAAATTCCTAAACTACGATTCTGTTTTGGGATCTAGGGTTCTTAGGTTTCAATTTGGGTTTTATTGTCCAGAGAATAAGTGAGAAAGAAATCGTGTTCTGTTTTTTTTAATCTACGACTCTCTATTTGGAGGTTTAGGGTTCTTATTATGGAATTTGGGACGTCGACGGAAAGAAGAAGAGGAGAAGCACATGTTCTTTTTTTTCAATTTCTGATTTTATGTGGGTTTGGTTTAATTGTAAGAAAACCAATTACTAAACCGCAATTCTAATATGATTTGGTCTAGTCTTTGGGTTTTAATCCGGTTTAAGCAAAGATTAGACGGAATCCGTCTGAAATTAAACGACTGTGGAGTTTAACCCGAAATAGAAGAATGTGTGTAGTTCAAACTGGTTTTAAACTTTTTGTGTAGCCAGAACAAGAGATCAAAGTTTTGTGTGGATAGAGATTTATTGCAAACTATCTGGGGGGTTATACCTCGAGCTCTCTTACGCTATGTTTAATAAGTTTCGATCTCATTCAGTAATTTCGAGTATTTTGCTTTTAGTGCCACAATGCTATTTATTTGATGATAGGGCCGGCGCAAAATATAAAAAGCATGTTTGGACTCTAAAAATAGGAAAATACTAATATTTTTTTGGGAAAAATGTCGAAAAACATGAATTTTTAAATTTAGGACAAGAAAGCATTAACTTTCGATATATCATTTAAATCCCAAAGTTTTGGTTGAATTTTTAGTCAAATAGTTAAGTTTCGTTTACATGGCTATTTCATGCATGTTGTTAAGTGCCCGTTAGAAATACGATTACGAGATTAACTTTCCGTTAGCAGTTCGTCTAGTCAAAACGATGTCGTTATTCTTTATGTAAAACGACGTCGTTTTACCCAGTGAAGGAATCAAAATCCCCAAATCGAAAATACAATCCCTAACCCTAGAAAAAAAATCCCAAATTCTCTCTATCTCTTGTCGAATTGCCGATATGGCCTGGACCCGTGGAGGACGAAAGAGGCTTTCGACTCATCGGTCGTCAAGACTAAGGATGGCTACGGCTGACGAAAAAGTCGGAACAAACTCTCCTGAACCTGAGCCTGTTCAGATCCCACCAGAACCGAAGATAGTTCGAATCCAATCAGAGACTGAGGCAGTTCGAATCCCATCAGAGACTGAAGCGGTTGGAATCCCATTGGAGACAGAGGCGTTGGCAATCCCATCGGTGACTGAGGCGGTTCGAATCCCATCAAAGACTGAGGCAGTGGCAATCCATCGGAGAATCCATCAAAGATTGAGGCGGTTCGAATCTTATCGGAGACTGAGGCGGTTGTCCCTTCAACCTTTACTCAAGAATAATGTTGAAATTGAGAATGGTGATAACTGGGACTGGTTTCTTAGGATGCTTTCTGCAAAGTTGGATCTTCAAGATGTAGCAATCATATCAGACAAACAATCGGTTAGTCTATCCACTACTAGACCTTCACTTTGTTTCAATCATCAAATAGTTCACACTGCCATTCTTCTTTGTAACATGCATTTTCAGGGTTTTAGTTAAAGCAATTCACACTGTCTTTCTAGAAGCTAAGCATAGGCAATGTGGTAGGCACATCATGGACAAATGGAAGAGAAATAACCATGACATGGAGCTACAGAGACTCTTCTGGAAGATTGCTAGGAGTTACACAGAAAGAGAATTTGCTGGTCATATGTAAGAACTGAAGAGTTACAATCCAAGAGCTTATGATTCTCTACTGAAGACTAATCCCAGGACATGGACTAGAGCTTTCTTTAGGATTGGAAGCTGTTGCAATGACAATTTAAACAACCTCAGTGAGTCTTTCAATAGAACAATTCGCCAAGCCAGGAGGAAACCATTATTAGACCTGTTGGAAGACATTAGGAGGCAGTGTATGGTGCGCAATGAGAAGAGTTATGTAATTGACGGTAGATTGAAGACTAGATTCACAAAGAAAGCCCATGTTGAGATAGAGAAGATGATTGATGGGTCATAGTTTTGTGAAAGATGGATGACCAGGCACAATAGACATGAGATACGTCTTGGTTATGTCAATTTCTGTGTGGATATGAATGACCGTACTTGTGGTTGCAGGAAGTGGTAGAGACTGGTATACCATGTGTTCATGCTGCATCTGTCATCATAGGAAAGAAATAGAAAATGGAAGATTATGTTGTTGACTGGTACACAACTAGAATGTGGCAGCTAACATACTATGATGGTATTGAGCTTGTCCAAAATAAGCTTTTGTGGCCAAGAGTGAACAGATTATGAGTGTTGCCACCTCCATGGAGAAGATGCAATCCTAGGAGACAAAATCATCATGATAGGAGAAGAGGAATGTATGAAACTGTCTCTAGCTCCAGTACAATGTTATCACGCATGCGCCGAGTCATGACATGTTCAAATTGCAAGTAAAAAGGAAACAATAAAAAAAATGTAGTAATCAGAGAGTTGCAACTCCACCAAAAAGAGCAAAGGGTCGACCAAGAAAAGATGAGGTTCATATCCTCTTTTAATTTTGGTGTTTGTTTTTTTAAATATGTTGAATGAATATTGAGATTATGATTGAAAACAGGAGCCGAGGATTATATTGTTTGGACAAGGACAACCATTGCAAGGAGAACCATCTCTTTCCCAACCATCTCAAGGAGTTCAACAAGGATAACCATCTCAAGCATCACAGGAAGCATCATTTAAAGGATCATCATCTCAAGGACCACCATCTCAGGGAGCACCATCTCAAAGAGAACCATCTCAAGGACCACAGAGAGGAGGATCACAGAGAGGAGGTTCACATAGAGGAGGTTTACAAAGAGGAGGTTCATAGAGAGGAGGGTGGGGATGGTTTGAATGTTCAAGCAAAGCAGTTTGTGTTGATGTGGTTTGTGTGTGTTTGGCTTGTTTCAGACCAGTTTGGTGTTTGTTTTGTTTATGTGCACTTTGTGTAACTATATGGTTTGGTGTTTGTTTGTGTTTGCTCGGATTAGGTGTTTCAAAAACATGTTTGATGTTTGTTTTGTTTCAGGTTGTATCAAGACATGTTTCAATGTTGCATTTTCATTCATTTTGAGTTCAAGACACATAACAAAAAATGCATTATGACAAAGGTTTACAGTACAAAAGATGCATACACTTAATAACCAAGCACAAGTTTCTTTTGGTTTCCCTTACCAATCAATTCATAAACAAGCACAATGGTATAACACAAAATACACTTTGAAGCACACTTTACACTTGTGGAGTTCCTTTTTGCTGAGCATTGCTTCTTCCTTCAATTCTTGTATCAGAGCATTTAACTCATTTGCCTCTGATTTGGCTTTTCTAATGAAACGATCCTACCCGTTTTTTTTATACAATAGCAATACCATAATTAATACCCCATAATATTAATTATATTCCACGAATTTTGAAATACAAATACTTCCCACAAAACGCTTTAACTCCACATAGCGGTCCTCCCATCTACGAGCTATACAAACAAGCAAGAGATAGGATCACAAACAACACATCCACCAAGTACAAACTCAAGCAACCATGGGCAACCCAACAACCATCGGACCAACAAAACAATTGAACGATTACTCCGCAACAGCTGGTATCGGTCGACCCCCCCCACTGGTATCGGTCGACACACACCACTGTTGTTGGTCGACACACACCACTGGTGTCAGTCGACACCAAGCTCTGCAACACGATGGATATAAAATTTGTGTTTGCAAAACTTTTAACTCATAATTCATATTATGTTCAATGAGATAGATAGATAACACTTTTGAGTTGAGTAACTTGTTCTTCTGATACAAATTATTAGCTATGTGTTCTCTTTATGTTGTATGATAACTACTAGTTAGCCAAACGTTTATGATATCGATTTGAAGATGAAATTCATTGTTTGTATTTCACTTTATACAGTCTATGCTTGCACCAAGGGGAGGTTATATAGACAAAGTAAATAGTAACTATGCTATTCTACTCTTGAATATATTCTCTACATATTTTTTGTGTTGACAACTTATATGTGATTTGAGCTAATCCTTTTTTACTTCCTGATATGCTCAAATTTACCCTAAGAGCTACTTTCTCAAATTAAGAGATCACTGTAGTATTTAGGGATCGAATCCACAGGGACTCAGTTACTCAATAGGTTATCAATTTTAGATTAAGCTAAACCCAAAAAGATGAAATTAAAAAGACAAATTGCAGAATGTAAATAGGGTTGTAAACAAATCAGAGAGAACGTTAGATCCAGGGAATTCTCAGGAAATCAGAAATGATGAATGAATGATTAGTCAGGATAAATTAAGAACAGTTCTAGAACTCAAATCAGTAATGTACAATCAACCAACTTTCGTTGCGAAGATTATCTAAACCTAGAAACAAGAAATCCAAATTCCTTTGCGAAATCTTAGAATCTAAATCAGCAATTAAATCAGGTTCAATATGTTCACAAAATCCCTAAATCAAATGTCTTTGCAGATAAGTATTTTGCTCATCAGGGTTTAATTCAGGGAATCAATAACACTTTCGTGTCTACCAATTATCCTATGATCATATTCCAGGTAGCTAAACTAGAATAAGCAATAAGAACAACCACAGATGAAGAACAATAAGATAGACAATCCTTAACTAATCAATCCATTCAATCAAACCATCATACCCTTATGAGAAACCCTAAATCTAACAGGTGAATTATTCAGATATAATCAAAGTAAAAACACAAGAGATAGAGAAAGATATCACCATTAAGAGTAAGTAGAAGAAGTAACAGGGGTTCAAAATCAGAACTACAGAAGAACAGGTTACAGAAAGATCTCCCCACAGCTCTCTTCTCAAAAACCTAAGACAATAATTAATCTCCCTTTAGTTCTAAAGCATAAAAACGATATATACACGGCTAAAGACATGCTGGGCTTCGATCATAACGATTGTGGGCTTCTCGGTATTGAATTAGGCTTCGAACTTCAAATTGCAGTCTGTTCTCACGATGAGTGTCGATCGACACTGGTAAGCGGTGTCGATCGACACCTGTTCCGATTCTGGACAGTGTTGACTGCAAATCTCCTTTAAGTCTTCAAATCTTCGATTAAGCTCCAAGCATTACCTAACCTGTAAACATACCAAAACACTACGAAAACACTAAAAAGACTCTAAGAACTAATCCTAAAACATAAGTAAAATAGATAAAATACTGGATATATCAATTCCCCAGACTTAGCCTTTGCTTGCTCTCAAGCAAAACAGAAACTAAACCTATGTAAAAAGGTTTGAAAATCACGGAAACTCCCTTTCTCTTAAACCAATGCATTGAGCATTCAAACCAAATCCATATGCTTAGCAGAATAATTCAAATTCAACCTCCATGTACTTCTCCGTAAGCTTTTCTGTATCCCAGATTCACCCCACAATTCCACAACAATTTCCATCAGCCTTCATCGCTGGGTCTCATCAATGAAATCAGTGCCAAGAACCTTCTAGACTCATTCCCATTCAATACCATGACAAACTAACCAATTTCCACATCTTTTTGGTACTCTTTCTCTCCCCAAGACTTATTCTTTTCTCAACATCTTTTGTGTTGTTTCTCTCTTTTTTTTTTTTATCTTAAAAGTGTAGGCGAATAATGGTATCATAGGAAATTTTCCTAACCTCGCTTCCAACTTTTGTGTGATCATTCCTTTTGAAGTAAAATAATGGGGTCGTTGGAAATTTTCCTATCCCTTTACTTTAAAGAAAATCATATCATCTTTTCTGCAAATAAACACACTCTTTTTACTGAATAAGGGAGAGGAGTACCATTACTTTTTCAATTAGGCTTTTTGTTTGTCAGGTAAGAACAAGGAGTCAAGCCCTAAGAACACCAGCTGCATTGATGAGGTAAAAGGAAGAGCTCAGAAATTAGCTCCAGCTTGTGTGGAAACTGTTGCAAAACATGGGTCTCTCTAGAATACGGATCAGCTTTTGGATTTTTCATTAGTCGCATCTGAACTAAATCTGCATCATTAATCACTCAAGCACATAGAGTAAGAAGAAAGACCGTAATTCCCTAACCAGTTGTGACTCAATAAAACAAAAGAAAAAGACTCAAAAGACTCAAATGGTTAGTCAAAAATCAAAAACCAAAACAAAGAGAAATACATCAGTATTTTCCTCCCCCAGACTTAAGTAACACTGTCCCCAGTGGTAAAAAGTCATAAGAGTGGAAAGAAAAAGAAAGAAAACAAAAAGAACTTGGAAACAGAATTGTTGAACTGGTGCAGAAAAATTGTGAACCTGTTTACCCGTGAGATGTCGATCGACACAGACAGTAGTGTCGATCGACACCCTGTCCGAAATCAGACAGACCTGAGGCAAAATTCTACAGATTGTCAAGATATTGAATTGAAGTTTTCACATATGATTCCTGCTTAAGCTGTAGAAGACACTCAAACAACATTTTAAAAACAACAATCTCAATAGATAAGCAGTAGTTCAACATAATCCAAACCAAGTTAGAGAAATCAAAAGTGAAAATCCTAAAAACTGAAAAAGAAAAAAAATCAACAACAAAAGGAAAAAGAGATAGAAACTCTCTAATCATCCACTAAGTCGTCACCATCTGGAGTAGGAGAACGATGACATCTGGTGCAAACAAGGCGGGCACAGATGAAGCGAGTCATGACATTCCACATGGAATCAAGCCGCTGAAAAACAAGCTGTTGGAATGTATGTTGGTCAAGCTCGGTGGTGGGAAATGGAGGCCAATCAGGGAGCGGATCATCCTCTGTGGTGGAAGCAGCAGCTGAAAAAGAAGCACCACGACGACGACAAGCATGAGGCTGGGATCTGACCTCTCGCGGGTCAGGAACAAACTGAAGGAGTCTCATGCTATCACCGATGTGAGTGAGACTCTGCTGTGGCAACTGAATCTGAAGATACGCACCATTGCTCGTGTACTGCCAATACAAATTAGTCTTCAACCAACCAGCCTTCTTCAAGTAAGCCTCATCCATGTACCTGCGAGTAGTCACAACTGAGGCGAAAGAGAGATCAACCTGACAATGCTGAAACAGAGGAGTAAGCAAACTCCCAACATTCTCAATCTTCTTCTTCGCGTTGCCAATGAAGGGCTTGGTCTTCAGAGAAACCAAATGATGGGCAAAAAGAGCTCCCATGTTGATGTTGATCTCTAACTCAGGGCTGGGAAGCTCATCACCCACAGCATCGCTCAAAGAATAGTACAGAAGGATCAACTCAGATAATCGCATCTTCCCTGGCTCGGTTTTGCACAAGAATGTGTTACCGACAATGCGAACCAAATACCGAAGCGCTGGATGTCTGATATCAGTCTGAGTGGACTTCTTGGAGTCATAAACTCCCTCACCAAAAAGCTGCCAAAAATCTGTGGCGTTCTCAAATGTAGTAGGAAGTGCAACAGCTGTACCATCTGCAGGGAAATGATAAACACCACAGAGATCGCGCAGAGAGATAATACGGCGAACGCCCCAAGCAAAGAAAGACAAAGTACCCTCCTGAGCATTCTTAAGAAACTCGCTCCTGTAATCAACCCTCACAGAAGCCATGAACTGCCTAACCAAATCAGGATAGAGATCGCAATCCATAAACGGTGTATTATCTAAACCCATATCATCCATCAAACGCATCATAGGAACCATCATCCGCGTTCTCCTCAAAATATCGCTATCCATGAACCTAGTGGGTTGGATATCTACCCGCAGCCAAGCATTGTAAAACAATGTATCATACTCATCCCAATAATCACTAAGCGGTCTATTGATATACTCCGGTAGCATAAATTCCCCTAAAACATTCCTATCCCAAATTCGATTAGAAGGAATTGCCAAACCTTCTTCTTTAGGCCAAGGGGATCGAAAAATAAGAGGGGAAAAACCTCCTTGAGACTCATAAGGGCTCGCTGGAGCGCCTGGAGGAGGAGACGGAGGCGCGGTGGAGCTGGAGGCGGTGGGGTCGCGGTGGATTCGCTTCCAGTTTGAAGCCATTGGTGCGCAGATCGATAAAATTGAGTCGGGGGTGTTGTAGAGGGAAGAGAGACGAAGCTTTAGCACCTGGAATCAAGAAAAACGATCAAGAAATGAGAGAGTTATGGAGAGGATTGAAATCGCCGGCGAAGAGAAAGAAAAGAGAAAAATGAGGAAGAAGAAGAAGCTGTCGGGTTTTTTTTTCTAAGCGAGTGGTGTCGATCGAAACCACTAAAGGGTGTCGATCGACACACCTTGTATTGGTCGACAGTCCAATCTATTTTTCCTGCATCTCTTGTTGTAATTTTTTTTTTTTTTTATATATCCCTAAGAAACAAATAAAACCAAAACCAAAAATTAGAAATTAGTAAAATTTGAAAATAGAATAAAAGGAAAATCAAAACGAAGTGAAGAAAAATAAAAATCCTAAGTATTCAGTGGGTTGCCTCCCACTCAGCGCTTGTTTTGAGTCATTAGCTGGACTGTGGCGGAACTCAAGTATCAGGTGGAGCAGAGGGTGGCAATGAATGCTTCCGCGAGAGTAGTCTCATCATCCATGGTGGTGTATTGGCATTGGGTGCGTGAGAACGACCAAAGAAGTGAGAAATAGGAGCAGGGTGAGACTTAATCTTGGGTAATACACTCCTTTTTCCTGCACAATCATCAAAAGAAGAAACAAGCGCTCGACGATAATCTCGTGGCTTGGTTAACTGCAAAGCAGGTCTTGTACTTTTGAAATTCTTATTGAGGAAAGGTGATGGTGTGGGATCAGGATGTGCGTACCTTTGCTTTCCCTGAGGTGAATGGAGTGTGGGTTGTGGAGCTTTCTGTCGTACAATATATCTCGGACGAGCAGCAAGAGAACCAACCCGAAAACAATGTTCTAGAGGTAAATCCGGATCAACTCATGGGGAGTGTCGAGCGACACTAGTGTTGGTGTCGATCGACACCATGCCTGTAGCTCGGATCTCTGCACTTTTTCTGCAATTCTTCTTTGCAATCTCTAACTCCATCTCAAAAACATCATCCTCTGGCAACTTGTCACTGAGTGAAACCTCTTCCTGAAGCTTATTACCAGCAGTAGTGTCTGTGGAGATCTCGACAGAGAATGTTTGTCCATCAACGGTGTGTGACTTCCTCATCTTGTCCATGTCGAAATTCATGACCAGATCACCCACATTCAGAGCTATGCATCCCTGTTTCACATCAATCAGAGCCCCAGCTGTAGCTAAAAAGGGTCGTCCCAAAATCAAAGGATCCTTGGGTTCCTCCTTATATTCCAAGATCACAAAATCTGTAGGAATCGTACATTCACCAATTTGTACTGGAACATCTTCTAAGATACCTTCTGGAATCCTTCTGGATCTATCTGCTAAGATGAGGGAGATCCTGGTCGGCTTGAAATCAATCATCCCCAAATATATAGCAACAGAGTGAGGCATCAAGTTAATACCAGAACCCAGATCACAGAGAGAATGCATAAATCTTCCTGTGAAGATCGAGCAATCCAACACAAAATTTCCTGGATCAGGTAACTTCTCCGGAATCTTACTCTGAATCATGGCACTGACTTGTTCAGAGATAACCACAACTTCCTGCATCTTCTCTTTTGTCGTCTTAGGACCCTGAGTTAAGAAGACTGCGCTGATATCACGTGTAAGCAAAGCTCCCTCGTCAGGAGTTAGACCATTCAAAACCATTCTCTTCATTGAACGCTTCATTGGAGGTGAAGTGTCATTGGTGTCAACTTGTGGAAACTCGGCTTTGATATTATCAAACATCGCCTTACACTTTTCATCTTCGATCTCTTGCTTGGATCGACGTGGCCTGGGATAGGGTACCTTAGGTTTGTACTCAGTGGACTGAACGGATGGTGGAATCACAACGTAAGGTAACTCTGTACGTGTATAGTGTCGATCGACACTATGGATGGGTGTCGCTCGACACCATCGGATGTCGAAGAATCCTCAGAAGGTTGGCTTCTGCTTGCAGGTTCAAATCCCGAGTGGTGTCGATCGACACCAGGAGAGGTGTGTCGATCGACACTAACCTGTGTCAGCTGCTGGCAAGCAGAAACAGTAGCGATTTCTTGGCGTTTCAAAGATCTTGACTTAGCCAAAGTGGAGATACAGACTCCAGAAGTCTCATTGGAAGCATCCTCATCAAACTCGTCTTCATCGCTCTCGTCTTCTTCCCAAACATAATCACTTTCACGGATCAAAATTGCGTTGCAGGTGTGCTTAGGGTTTGGATCGGTTCTTCCTGGAAGAAAACCCTCTTGGCGTTTCACAGACTCAGCAGTCTGAGCAACTTGAATGTCAAGTTGCTTAACATGAGTGTTTAGAGCTTCAATCTTGTCATTCAGAGTTGTGTATACATTATCAAGCTTGCCATTAATGGAGACAGTGAGCTTCTGTTGACCTTCTATCAACTGCGCTAACATGGCTGTGATGTCGCTCGCTGCATTCTGAGGTGGTGGAGCTTGGTAAGAAGAGTTGCCGTAGTTCCTGGTGTAGCTAGTGTTGTTGTGATTGGGCTGAAAAGTCTTTTGATAGTCTGGCTTGGGAACATAACCTGGTGAATCCTGAAAACCTGTAGAAACGCTTCTCTGACCACCTGTGTTGTAGCTTCTGTATCCCTGCTGAATACCAAACCTCTGTCCCTGATAACCTGCACCATTCACGAAATTGACATTCTCATCCTTACAGACCTGTTGCTCTGGCTCAAGTGTCTCAACATGTTCAGCAAATTGAACCGATTTCTTGCCCACAAGAAGTTTGTGAACTGAATCTATCTTAGCTTTAACCTCAGCAATTTCGTTTCCACACATGCCTCCTGCTAGCTTCTTTCTCTCAAAGTCCGCATTCTTGGTACTATTGCTAGAAGCCAAGTTTTCAATCAGAATCAAAGCATCGTCAGGATATATGGTGTTGAAATTTCCATTGCTGGCTGCATCTAGAGCCATCTGATACCTCCAATCAACTCCTCTGAAAAAGATACCCAAAAGCTGAACATCACTAAAACCATGATGAGGACAATCTCTCTGATATGACCTGAATCGCACCCAAGCAGCCTTGAATGCTTCTGTTCTTCCCTGAGAAAACGTAGAGATCTTGTTTCTCAGCTCTTCAGAACACACATCATCGTAGAAATTGTTCAGAAATGCGTTCTTGGTCTCTTCTCAGGTAGTCAAAAAACCAGGAGGTAACTGCTTCAGTCAATACGCTGCTTCCCCACCAAGTGAGTATGGGAAAAGCTTGCAGAACAGATAGTCATTGGAGACTCCATTAGCTTTAATGCTCATGACCAGGTCCTCAAACCGTTCTATGTGGTCCATTGGGTGCTCACTCGACAAACCATGGAATGGATGTTGTCCTACAAGAGAGTAGAACGCTGGCTTCAGCTCAAAATCATTCCTCTGGAATGTTGGTAGACGAATAGCTGACCGATTGGCATAGAATTGATCTGGACGGTTGTACTCTCCAAGAGTTCTTGCACGATTGGTCACAACATTTGCAGCGCCTGCTGGTTGTTCTGGTAAAGGGTGTCGAGCGACACCATCGAGTGGGTGTCGAGCGACACCATCAGCGTTGGCAGCTAGTGGCAGCTGATTTCTTGCAACTTCGATCAATTGGCCATGCTCATTGCAAGTCTGACCCTCTGCATTCCTGTAGGTCCCATCAGCCTGACGAATCAAATCAGCTTGTTGTTGTTCCATCTCAGTTGTGAATCAAAGTAGCTCAAGATCTTTGGTGCTTCTGGTTTTGCGATTAGGCATGCACCTGAAACACACAAGAAAGAAAGAGAAAAAAAAAGAAAAATCAGTAAAACAAAAATAAAGAGTTTAGACAAAATCCTAAACTGGAACCTAATGGTAAACAAAGAGTCCCCGGCAACGGCGCCAAAATTTGATGCGCCAAAATTTGATATGCTCAAATTTACCCTAAGAGCTACTCTCTCAAATTAAGAGATCACTGTAGTATTTAGGGATCGAATTCACAGGGACTCAGTTACTCAATAGGTTATCAATTTTAGATTAAGCTAAACCCAAAAAGATGAAATTAAAAAGACAAATTGTAGAATGTAAATAGGGTTGTAAACAAATCAGAGAGAACGTTAGATCCAGGGAATTCTCAGGAAATCAGGAATGATGAATGAATGATTAGTCAGGATAAATTAAGAACAGTTCTAGAACTCAAATCACTAATGTAAAATCAACCTACTTTCGTTGCGAAGATTATCTAAACCTAGAAACAAGAAATCCAAATTCCTTTGCGAAATCTTAGAATCTAAATCAGCAATTAAATCAGGTTCAATATGTTCACAAAATCCCTAAATCAAATGTCTTTGCAGATAAGTATTTTGCTCATCAGGGTTTAATTCAGGGAATCAATAACACTTTCGTGTCTACCAATTATCCTATGATCATATTCCAGGTAGCTAAACTAGAATAAGGAATAAGAACAACCACAAATGAAGAACAATAAGATAGACAATCCTTAACTATTCAATCCATTCAATCAAACCATCATACCCTTATGAGAAACCCTAAATCTAACAGGTGAATTACTCAGATATAATCAAAGTAAAAACACAAGAGATAGAGAAAGATTTCATCATTAAGAGTAAGGAGAAGAAGTAACAGGGGTTCAAAATCAGAACTACAGAAGAACAGGTTACAGAAAGATCTCCCCCCAGCTCTCTTCTCAAAAACCTAAGACAATAATTAATCTCCCTTTAGTTCTAAAGCATAAAAACGATATATACACGGCTAAGGACATGCTGGGCTTCGATCATAACGATTGTGGGTTTCTCGGTATTGAATTGGGCTTCGAACTTCAAATTGCAGTCTGTTCTCACGATGAGTGTCGATCGACACTGGTAAGTGGTGTCGATCGACACCTGCTCCGATTCTGGACAGTGTTGACTGCAAATCTCCTTTAAGTCTTCAAATCTTCGATTAAGCTCCAAGCATTACCTAACCTGTAAACATACCAAAACACTACGAAAACACTAAAAAGACTCTAAGAACTAATCCTAAAACATAAGTAAAATAGGTAAAATACTGGATATATCACTTCCTAAACTCAAGATAACCTGAGATTTTGTCTCATATATGTATCATTCTCATGTAAAAGTCAAAGCGTAATGAACACCATGTTAGAAAAGGAGTAAGCACCTTTCTTGTTAGGACTTAAAAGCTTATAAACCGGCTATTTTCGTTAGAATATATAGTTGTTGTCAATATTGTATGATACATGTTTTTTAGTATTACAGGATCAGTCATTGGTCATGACATTCAAGTATCTGTCTTATGGTTATCAATGGGAGACTTAAGACAAAACATGGTTGAGATTCTTATGTCGTGTCTTCGGGTAAGATATTGTCGACGAAATTGATCAGGAGAAGAGTCTTAAGCAGATAACGCTTAGTGGTGGTGTGAAGGATTCGAACTTAATATTCAAATGTTCGATTTTGATTTCTCTCTATCTTGAGGCGTCGTCAATTCTCATAAAACTATGCTTCATAAATTACCATTACAGTCAAAAACTGGGATTCTAAATGGAAAATACTAATATTTCTTTCTTATTATTTTGATTATCAATAAAATGAAAGAACAGAAAAAGATTTGCTAGCGATACAAAATAGAGCCTATTATATTAGTCATACATCTCAACTAAAAAATGTTTGGTTACATCAATAGATATATAATGCATAGTATCATGCACCAATAAATATAAATATGTTAAAACTATATTTGCTCTAATTCTATCATTACTTTTATTTAACTGTTGTGGAAGTTAAAAGAGAAGAAAAAAATGTTTGTCAACTACAAGAGCAAATGAGATAAAATACGGCAAAATATAATACAAAAGAAACACCAATGACTATTTTTCTTTTTGCAAATTTCGAACTTATTCCAATTAGTTGTGGAAATATTCATGTACGGTGTAACTGATTGATTGTTTTCAGACAATAGTATATAAGATTTATCAAAACATTTGATATAAATAATCTAAGAAAAAAACATTACCTCTAAAAATATGTTTAAACTCCATTAACTCATAACTATGGAGATCTTACGCGTTTAGTTCTTGAGTGGTATTGGATGAGAAATATCCTAAACATAATTTGATATACAAATGCCATGGAAGCTTAAAATGTAAGCTAAACATGAGATTATTCGGAGGATATGTATCATCCAGTACCTACACAAGAACTAATCGTGAAAGACCTATATGCTATGATTTAAAGTTTAGGGAAATAAACAAAAAAGAGTCTCATGTGGATGAGTAAATGAAAGTATTGACAATCACCTCTCATATATCTTTGGATTCAATGATTTTATTCTTGTAAGAGTCCATGTATTTATGCACATAAATTTGAATTATATATCAAAAAATTAAAATAAAATCTTTGAGGTCAAACACTGTAAAATCTAACCAATATTTTAAGGCAATCAAATGAGAATTAATAAATTTTAAGTCAATGTATTTTGTAACTTGTTCAACAAAATATCTTTATTAAATTCAAACTTTTAGCGCGCTATTTATGTCAGTTATTAAGTTATTTTGGCGCGTTATTTAGTTTTGCTACTAAACTATTTTGGCACCAGTGCGTTATCTTACTTGAGAGGAACAACTTTATTGAACACATCTTAATATTGAATTTTATCAATCTTAACTATTAAACTTAAACGACATATTTTTGTATTTATAAATTTTTTGAATCTCTGTTAAATTTGCTTTCAAATTATTATTTAACGTAAAAAATAATTAACATCTTTTGCTTGACTCCCCAAACATATATTGTTATCATATCTTTTAAACGGACTACCTAATAAATGTAATAAAAAAATAGAAATAGCGTAAAATTATATATTACTCATATCCAGTTAGATAGTAAATGAAGCATTTACGAATATAAGTTTCATATGTTATTTAATTCATATGTAAAGATGTTTACGTATTTTTGATAGTAATTCAATTTTTAATGTTTGAATTCTAAAGTTTTAGTAACTAATAAACTTTATATATATATAATAACACTAAATATAATACCACGATGGATATAAAATTTGTGTTTGCAAAACTTTCAACTCATAATTTCATATTATGTTCAATGAGATAGATAGCTAACACTTTTGAGTTGAGTAACTTGTTCTTTTGATAGAAATTATTAGCTATGTGTTCCCTTTAGGTTGTATGATAACTACTAATTAGCCAAACGTTTATAGTAGATATCGATTTGAAGATGACATTCATTGTTTGTATTTCTCTTTATACAGTCTCTGCTCGCACCAAGGGGAGGTTATATAGACAAAGTAAATAGTAACTATGCTATTCTACTCTTGAATGTATTCTCTACATATTTTTGTCTGTTGACAACTGCAATGTGATTTGAGCTAATCGTTTTTTGCTTCCTAAACTCAAGATAACCTTGGATTTTGTCTCATATATGTATCATTCTCATATAAAAATCAAAGAGTAATGTACACCATATTAGAAAAGGAGTAAGCACCTTTTTTGTTACATTTTTTGTTAAGACTTAAAAGCTTACGAAATCACTCTTTTCGTTAGGATATTAAGTTGTTGTCAATGTTGTATGATACATGTTTTTTGGTGTTATAGGATCAGTCATTGGTCTTGATCTTGACATTCAAGTTAATGTCTTCTGGTTATCAATGGGAAGGTTAAGACATAACATGGTTGAGATTCTTATGTCGTGTCTTCGAGGTACGATATTGTCGACGAAATTGATCACGAACAAAGTCCTAAGCAGAGAACACTTAGTTGTGTTCGATAGATTCAAACTTGAAATTAAATGTTCGATTTTGATTTCTCTAAAATCCTAAGGTGTCGTTAAGTCACACAAAAGTATGTTTAATAAGATTCAATTTCATTCAATAATTGGAATTTTAAATGGGAAAATTCCAAATTTTTTCTTATTATTTTATTTATCAAAAAATGAAAGCAAGAAATTTTTTTGCTAGCGAAACAAATAGAGTCGGTTACATTGTTATACATCTCAATTAAAAAATGTTTAGTTACATCAATAAAAATATAATGCATAGTATCATGCGCCAATAAATATAAATATGTTGTAACTATGGTTGCTCTAATTTAATAATGAGTTCTATTTAACTGTTCTGGAAGGTAAAAGAGAAGAAAAAGAAATGCTTGCCAAATATATAAATAAATGAGATAAAAACGGAAAAATATATCAAGGAAATAAAAATGAAACTCCAACGTCTATCTTTGTTTTTGCAATTTTTTAACGAATTCCAATCAGTTGTGGAAATATTCATTTACGGTTTAGTTGTTCACTTGTTTGATTGTTTTTAGACAATAATAGATAATATTTATCAAAAACATTATACGAGTAAGCTAAAGAAAAACATTATCTTTAAAAATATGTTTGGGCTCCATTAATTCATAACTATGGAGATCTTATGCATTGAGTTCTTGAGTGGTGTTGGCAAGACATAACGTAATTATAATTCGATATACAAATGCCATATAGAAGCTTAACATGAGATTATTCAAATGATATATCTCATTGAAAACCGATACAAGAACATATCGCGGAAGATCCATATGCTATGATTTATACTTTAGGGAAGCAAACAAAAAGCAGGAGTCTCATATGGATGAGTAAGTGAAAATATTAACATTCACCTCTCTTATATTTTTGGATTCAATGATTTGATTTTTGTAAAAGGTCATGTATTTATACCCATAAATTCTAATTTTGTATTTATCAATAAATTAGAATAAAAAATTAAAGTAAAACAATAAAATTAAACCATTATTTAAGGCAATAAAATGAGAAATTAATAAAATTTAAGTCAGTATATCTATTTAATTTAAATTACTAACGCGCTATTTAATTTTGCTATCAAGTTATTTTGGCGCGCTATTTAGTTTTGCTGTTAAATTATTTTGACGAGTTATTTTGTTTTTACTTTTGAGGAACAACTAAACATTCTTTCCAAAACATTTATTTAATGCATCTTCAATAGTGAATTTTATCAATCTTAACCTATGAAACTTTGAAGACATAATTTCACTTTTATAAAATTTTTGAATCTTTATTAAACTTGCTTTCAAATTCATTAATTCATGTTAAAAAAGAAATAAAATATTTTGCTTGACAGACCAAACATAATATTGTTTTTTTCCTTTTTGACCACCTGTTTATGAATAATTTTTATATATATAGTGCAATATATTATATTCTATTATATAGTAAATGAAGCATTTTTTTCAATAGTAAAATAAGAATTTATGAATATAAGTTTCATACGTTATTTCAATCCAGATGTAAAGCCAGATATATATATTTTTGATAATAAGTCAATCATTTATGTTCGAGCTCTATTATGTTATTAACTAATAGAACATATTTATTATTTTTATTAAGTTATTTATTCATCATTGAGTTTTAATTTTGGATTTAACTTTGTAAACTACACAAATTCCTACCATAAAATTTAATCCACCCGAATTTGAACAAGAATATCAATTGGTATCCAAAATTAAACTGAATCATAATTACTACTAAACCAAAAATATATTCTAACCAACTAGAGCCTAAAAATTCAAACCTAATTTGGGGCGAAATATAATCTAACCAATTAGAGCCTAAAAAATTCAAACTCGATTTGAGCCTAAGAATCAAACCTGATGGTATTGTAACCATTTACGATTTTTCCAAATTTTTCAGAATATTTTTATTTTTCAGAATTTGTTTCTATTATGACGAAATATTTTGAAATATTTTGTATCAATAATTTATTTTATTTGTAGTTAACAAATTAAGGTTTCTATTTATTTCAACCCTTAAGAAAATAAAGACGTTAAAGAGGAGATATTTAGGTTTTTGAAGATGAGGGGTCAAAGATTAGGAAGACACCCTCACACTCGTAAAACCAAAAAATTATCTCGTCGTCGTCTTTGTTCTCCTCCAAATTAAAAAAAAAAGTCTATTATTTCTCCAGAAATCGATTTCAAGTTTTAAGCTCTACTTGTCGAAGTTGATTTTTTAATTATTCCTAGCTAGTAGCTTCAGTTCAGTTTTAAATTTTAACACCAATTTAAATCCTTGATTAAGTGTTTTAATTGGATATCATTGGATTAACAGATTTCATAAAATTGGATGAGTTCAAAATTTGGATAGTATAGTAATAGATTTTGTAGCGTTGTGTAATTTATAGAGGAAAAAAAGTAAAACATGAAAGAACCAGAAGGTAGAAAGGTCAAACGTTGAGGCTAGAGTTTTTTAATGATGTCATTGAAAGTGAAATTCTCATAAATACCACTAATTATAATAAGTTTTTTTTTCTAAAAATATCATTATTAGTTTTATTTTTTAAAAATATTATTTTAAGATATTTTTTTCTAAAAATACTATAAAACTAAAATTAAACTTAAATTTTTCAAAACTAAATCTTAAACCCTAAAAATTAAATCCTAAACTTTAAAACTAAACCATGAATCCAATATACTAAACCCAAAACCTAAACTTTTAAATTATAAACGCTTAAAATTTATTTTAAGTGTTTGTGGTATTATTGGACTAAAAAAGTTTGTAGTTGTATTTTTGGAAGAAAAAAAATCTAATGATAATATTTTTGGAACAAAAATTTAGTTTAGTAGTATTTTCAGATATTTATTTAATTTAAACTACAAAATAATAAATAAACGAAGAATATAATATGATTGCGTTGATTTAATGTAAGCAATCAGTTACAACTTACAAACTTACAACTTATGCCCAATAGGCCCAATTACATGCCAATTTGGCGCGAATATTTCTTGCTTTATCGAAGAAACAATCTATATAAATCAGTGTTATTGTGTGTCCTAATTTCTTCACCGGAACGAGACAGAAAAAGAAATGGAGGGAGAAGTTTCCGACAATCCACCGTCGTCGCCAATCATTGATGAGGAAGAAGAAGATCTCTTCAACGATAATTATACGGAAGACTATAAGCGAATGGATGGGCGTGATCAGTATTGTAGGATATGGGCTTGGCTAAGACCAAACCGTTACTATTTGAGCCCGAACGGAGGTCCGACAAACTGACGGGTTTTTGTATTCACAAAATCGTCTCGTTAGGTTCGGGACGGGAAATTACCGAAGACCCGGAAAAAAACCCGCAACTCAAAGATTTCTCTATAAATAGATGAGAAATCTATTGAACAACAAGGGTCGGAAAGTTCTCCAGAGAATCTACAGAGAAAAACATCTCAAACAATCGGATAAACACTTGAATCGTATACAAGTCGGAAAACACGAAACTGTTTTCTACTTCGTACTTTCGCATTTATCGTTTACTTCATACTTTTAACTCTCGACTCGACCGGTTGCCTGTAGCCGTCGTTTCCGAAGTTAACATTCTATAAACATCGATAATCACATCGTTAATAAAAGCGTTCGCTCCGTGCGATCCCAAAAAAACTCGTATTTTATTATTGTTGCAACTTCGGTACGAACAAGTATGATGAGAGAGGTTTATATCATATTATACTTGACTGTCATGCGGCTCGAGAATATCTATTCGCTAAAGATCACGTCTTCGATGAAGAAGCGGTCGTAGATCCGCAAATCGTTAGGGATGAAGCATGAGGAGCTTGAAGAGGAGGAAGCAGAAGAAGATCTCTTCAACGATAACTACCTCGATGATTATCAGCAGATAGATGGGCATGAATGATGAGTATGAATCGGAAGTCATTTGGTCATTTAGATCAGATTATGCAAAGTTTGTTTTCCATGGTGTTATAAGTTTGTTTTGATTAGCGTATCTTTACAATAAATCCACATTAATATGGTTTTAAACAGTGGACGTGTAACAAACCCGAAATTTAATTTAAAATTTAATTTTATCAATATTATTTGTTAAATTATTTTGAAGGAATTTTATCGTATTGCTAATAGTTTTTTCAATATATTTGTTTTCTTGAAATTTCATTAAATTTTGTTATAACCATTTTGGAAGTTTTAAAGACCATATCTGATTGAGAAGTTTTAATAGAAGACTGTTTAAAATTGCTGACAAAAAAAAATAAAAATTTTAAAATTTACGAAACGCGTGATAATATAGTAATCTTTCTGCCGTGAGGAGCTCTATAAAATACGTCTTATGGGCCATAACAGTAGTATAAAAGAGATAATTGTGTTGATTCAATCTTAATAGACAGTTACAAATTGGGCCGATTTAATGAAAGCCCATATTGATAGGCCATTCATAGGCCCATAATAGCATATGCCAAATTGGCGCCAATATTTCCCGCCTAATCGACGAGACAATCCAATAAACGAGTGTATTGTGCCCTGATTCCGTCGCCGGAAACAATAGAGAGAGAGACCGAGAGAAAATGGCGGGAGAAAATTCAGATAGCCAGCCGTCGTCACCAGCTTCACCTTCTTCCGCTGGATTTAACACAGATCAGTTACCTTTCAGTACGAGCCAAAACTCCGAGAATTTCTCCGATGAAGAAGCCGCCGTGGATACCCAAGTCATTAGGGATGATGAGCCTGAGGAGGCGGAGGAGGAAGAAGAAGAAGAAGGAGAAGATCTCTACAACGATAATTATTTGGAAGATTATCGGAAGATGGATGGGAATGATCAGTATGAGTCCAATGGATTAGATGATTCCGTTGATGATGAGAGAGATTTAGATCAGGTTATGCTTGACCGTCGTGCGGCTGAGGCTGTGCTCGATGCTCGTGAAACTCGAGCCGCGAATCGCAAGCTTCCTCATCTTCTTCACGATAACGGTAATTAAACCCCTAATTGGAATTTGACGAAATTGGAAACCCTAATTGAACATAGGTATGCAATTTGAGTATGGTTCTTTTGTATACAGATTCAGATGATTGGAATTATAGACCGTCGAAGCGGTATCGGACTACGGTTCCACCAAGAGGAAATGGTGATCCTGATGGAAACCCTCCAAGTTCGCCAGGAGCGTCACAGCCAGATATCTCAATGACTGATCAAACAGATGATTATCAAGATGAGGTATGGATGTGAATCTTTCTACTTACTTCGTGGTGTTAGGTGTATTCCTACTAGTGGTAATGGTTTGTAAATTTCTAAATACAGGATGACAATGAAGATGAAGCAGAGTTTGAGATGTATCGGATTCAAGGAACTCTGAGGGAATGGGTTATGAGAGATGAAGTGAGACGCTTTATCGCCAAGAAGTTCAGAGACTTTTTGCTTACATATGTGAAACCAAAGAATGAGAATGGAGATTTTGAATATGTTCGTTTGATTAACGAAATGGTTTCAGGTACTTTCATTTTCTCTTTTTGCTTCAGCTAAATAAAGATCTTTACTTGTGCATTAGTTAGCTCTCTCTGAACTTTTCTAAATTTCATCTATGTATGGCTTATTGGCAGCTAATAAGTGCAGTCTGGAAATTGATTATAAAGAATTCATACACGTCCACCCGAATATTGCCATTTGGTTGGCGGATGCTCCACAACCTGTTCTTGAAGTCATGGAGGAAGTTACAGAAAAGGTCATCTTTGATCTGCATCCAAACTACAAGAATATTCACACAAAGATTTATGTTCGTGTTACCAACCTACCAGTTAATGATCAGATTCGGAACATCAGGTAATAATATTGCTGAACTCACTGATTGTGACGACTTTGTAATCCTTTACATGATTTCAACTTAACCTTATCCTTTGTGAATTGTCAGGCAGATTCATCTTAACACGATGATCCGCATTGGTGGAGTTGTCACAAGACGTTCTGGGGTCTTTCCTCAACTGCAGCAGGTAAAATATGATTGTAACAAGTGTGGAGCAATTTTGGGGCCTTTCTTCCAAAACTCGTATTCAGAAGTCAAGGTCGGTTCTTGTTCTGAATGCCAGTCAAAAGGACCGTTTACTGTTAATGTCGAACAGGTAGGATTCCATGTCCTCTCTATCATTTTCCTTTAACTAAATGAACTTCAATGTAAGCTATCGAGTGGAATGTGAAATTGACCACACTGTTAATTACTCCCTTGTTTCAGACAATATACAGGAACTATCAGAAGCTTACAATCCAAGAGAGTCCAGGGACAGTGCCTGCTGGACGACTTCCAAGGCACAAGGAAGTTATCCTGTTGAATGATCTTATTGATTGTGCTCGTCCTGGAGAAGAAATTGTACGTTCATCATACATTACTCTTCTAGAATACTTGCACACCTATATATTATAAGATGATAAATGATTGATTTTATCTTGCATGGGATGTCTTCCAGGAGGTTACTGGCATATATACCAACAATTTTGACTTATCTTTGAACACAAAGAATGGGTTTCCTGTCTTTGCCACTGTGGTGGAAGCAAATTATGTTACAAAGAAGCAAGACCTCTTCTCTGCATACAAGCTAACTCAGGAAGACAAGACACAAATCGAAGAGCTATCCAAGGACCCACGTATAGTTGAACGTGTAAGTTGGATATAAATCCTCCTGAAATCCTTTGAATTGCTTCAAAGTTGATCCCTTGTAACATTATTTCAATTTCTCCCTCAGATCATTAAGTCGATTGCTCCGTCAATATATGGCCATGAAGATATCAAAACAGCTCTTGCTCTTGCTATGTTTGGAGGTCAAGAGAAAAACATTAAAGGGAAACACAGATTGCGTGGAGATATAAATGTACTTTTACTTGGGGATCCAGGGACAGCAAAATCACAATTTCTGAAGTAAGAATATTATCCTGGCCAACTGACTTCCTGTGGTGAGTATGTGGTGAGTCTTCCATTAACTGTGAAAATGTTTCTTCTAGGTACGTTGAGAAAACTGGTCAGAGAGCTGTGTACACGACTGGAAAGGGAGCTTCTGCTGTTGGTCTGACTGCAGCAGTACACAAGGATCCAGTTACAAGGGAGTGGACGCTTGAAGGTGGGGCTCTTGTGCTTGCTGACCGAGGAATTTGTCTTATCGATGAGTTTGACAAGATGAATGACCAGGATAGGTAACAAAATGCAACTAATGATAATTACCTTACTGGAGATAATGGTGCTGACGATATAAGTTTTGTAATCAGGGTGAGTATCCATGAAGCCATGGAACAGCAGAGTATTAGTATCTCAAAGGCAGGGATAGTTACTTCTCTTCAAGCTCGCTGCTCTGTTATTGCCGCAGCTAATCCAGTTGGTGGAAGGTAGGGGACTAACTAAACCCCCAATCCACTGACCTATAATTTGTAATTTTATCTTGCTAATATGTTTGTGTCATTGAAATTTCAGATACGATTCATCCAAATCATTTGCACAAAATGTCGAGTTGACAGATCCGATCCTTTCTCGTTTTGATATATTATGTGTTGTAAAGGTATTTTTCTAAACCTCTGCTGCTCGTTCTTGCGATCATATCACTGATTTGTTATTGACATGACTTGAACCAATTATATGGCTGCAGGATGTGGTTGACCCAGTGACAGATGAAATGCTTGCAGAATTCGTTGTCAATAGCCACTTCAAATCACAACCCAAAGGTGGTAAGATGGATGATAGCGAGCCCGAAGATGGCATTCAGGGATCTAGCGGTTCTACTGATCCCGAGGTTTGTGATTTTCTGGTTTAGCTGCTTCTTTGAAGTTTCCATGTTTTCATGTCTTGATCAAAATGTTTTTTTTATACAGGTTCTTCCCCAGAACCTGCTGAAGAAATACTTAACATACTCGAAGTTGTATGTATTCCCAAAACTGGGTGAACTAGATGCCAAGAAGTTAGAGACTGTTTATGCTAATCTAAGACGAGAATCAATGGTAGGTTTCAATTTATTGATTATTTATTGTACTGCTGGGTTAACGTCTTTCTCAAATATTATGTTTTAATCTCTTGACCTGCTTAATCTTTTGCTCAGAATGGACAAGGAGTTTCTATCGCGACAAGGCACCTCGAGTCCATGATTCGAATGTCTGAAGCACATGCTAGGATGAACCTTAGGCAGTATGTCACCGAAGAGGATGTTAATATGGCCATCCGAGTCCTGCTTGACTCTTTCATATCAACCCAGAAATTTGGGGTCCAGAGAACGCTAAGAGAGGTATTAAATAACTTTTCATTCAGTTGTTCCGTGAGCTTGTATCTATGAATTCTGATGTCTGAATTAATGAAAACTCGGTTAATCATGTGCAGAGTTTCAAACGATACATTACATACAAAAAGGACTACAACTCATTGCTGCTCGTTCTTCTCAAAGAACTCGTTAAGAATGCCTTGAAGTTTGAAGAAATAATTTCAGGATCTAATTCTGGACTACCTTCCATCGAGGTTAAGATAGAGGAGCTGCAGACGAAGGTAACTGTCATATGGTTAAACTGTGCTTAAGCCACATGGGTTTATAAATTTAAAAGTATGCTTCTTGTACTTGTTCACAACTCTTATGTATACATTTGCAGGCCAAGGAATACGACATTGCAGATCTACGGCCATTCTTTTCAAGCACAGATTTTTCCAAAGCTCATTTCGAGTTGGACCATGGTCGAGGAATGATCAAGTGTCCTAAAAGGCTGATCACTTGGTAAACAAGAAGGCGAGCCAGGCTCAAGTCACTCACTATCAACTTAGGTTTATTTATAATTGCATGAAAAATATTGGATTATTAGGAAGATAGTTTCGTTTTGTGTTAAGATTATGAGTTGCTCAAAGATATACAGTCCCTTTTTTTGCAATGCTCAAAACTTTGAGCCTTGAATCTGAGAAGAACACAGGTGATGAATTTCTGTCAACCGGCTTTAAGTTGTTCAAAAAAATTTAGGATACTAAACTTTATTTTGGAAAAATTGACCTAGATATTCTATTAGCAAAAAGTGCTCAAAGTTGTTATGATTGATAACTATTTATTTCATTGCAAATCAAAGTATCTATATGAGAAACAATATCTTACTTGTGTTTATATGAAATTGACAACTAGTTTCTGAAGGGAACTGTAAAGTTCTTAATAACCTTGTTAATGGTTTTGTTAAGAATCTCAGAGTTCATTATTAGATCCGATTGGTAAGCCAGATTTGAAGAAGTCAAGTTTAAATGGATACCATGGAAACCAAATAGAGTTGCAGATCAATTGGCAAGAGAATGAAAATTTTTTGTTTTTTTTATCATTTTAATGTTCCCAATATTATTGTTGATCTGCTTTATCGTGACCATTGTACTAACATTTGAAAGCTAATGAAGATGATGTTAAAAGAAAACGAAACTTTTTTTTGTTTTGGCAAAGTTCATATGTAAAACTACGGGTGGGCATAATATCCAAATCTGAAGCCAAAATTTTAAAATATCTGAACGGGTCCTAAAACTTAAGACCCGAAAACCTAAACCCGAATTTGACCCGAAGCCGAACAGGTACCCGAATATATTTGAAATAACCTAAGTGCCTAAAATATTCGAATTTTTGGATATTTTTGATACTATTTTGTATTTAAACTACTTTTAAGTAAATTTAGGTAAAAAATACTCGAAGTTTTTAGATATTTTAGCTATTTTCGAGTAGTTTAGATACAAAATTTTTGATATTTAAGAACTTCGGATAGTCCGAATCCGGATCCGAAATACCCGAACGGATCCTATACCTCTAAACCCAAACACCCGAAAACTCGAAATATCCGATCCAAATCCGAACGGTTACCGAAAGCAAACTAAAATAAAACGGCAGAACTCCATGCCGTTTTTATTTTGACAATGTGAACTCCTTGTTGTTTTAAATAGCCAACGCACATCTGTCGACTGACTCGCGTGTTCGTCGAGATTTTTTTTGTTTGTTTTGGTTTTTTGCAATTGGGAGGAGTTTGGCTCGTTTAAGTTTCTCGATTAGGGTTAAGAAGTTAGTGAAACCTCCGTTTGGTGAGACTTTGTCGTCTCCCTGATTCTTCATCGGACCTGGTATGTGCTTTCGTCTTTAGTGCTCTAGTAGTTAGGGTTTTCCTTTTACTGTCTCCTCGGTTGGCAGTGTTTGAATTTTTGTTCTGAAACGAGGATTAAGCTCGACGTTGGGATGTTTTGCTCTTCAGATTAAGCCGCAAAATTTTGTGAAGCAGCTGTGTTTTTGTGGGAAGATGGCGAATAATCCTCCGCAGTCCTCTGGTGCCCAGGTTCGAATGTGCCAAACTTGCCTCTCTCTCTCTCTTTAGTTCGTTTGAGACACTCGATTGATATGTTGTAAGCAATTTGATGTAGCGAAAGGTTTTTAGAAAGCTAAGAAGCTGAAGTTTTTGTGTCTCATCCCCTTTATTGAACTGTGCCATTTGGTGAAAGTTTTGTTTTAGTGTATGATTTTTATTAATAGTTAGTTAGTTAGTTTCTCCACCTACTTTTGTTTTCCACTAGTCTGTGATCTATTAGATGTGCTTCTGAGAGACTTTTTCCCAGCAGTTCCGGCCGATGGTTCCTGGGCAGCAGGGTCAGCATTTTATTCCTGCAGCTTCACAGCCTTTTCACCCCTTTGGACATGTACCTCCAAATGTTCAAAGTCAGCCTCCACAGTTTTCTCAGCCGATACAGCAGCAGCAGCTCTTTCCAGTGAGACCAGGTCAGCCTGGGCATATTACATCATCATCACAGGCTGTATCAGTGCCTTATATTCAAACAAACAAGATCCTAACACCTGGATCTACTCAACCACAGCCAAATGCACCTCCAATGACGGGCTTTGCTACATCTGGACCTCCATTTTCTTCTTCATATACTGTGAGGCTTCTGCTCTTCTTATATTTGTGTTTCGGATAACCTTTTATATATGATTCGTTTTCATTTTCCTACTGGATTCTTCTTCCTGCAGTTTGTGCCATCATCTTATCCTCAGCAACAACCACCATCCTTGGTCCAACCAAATTCTCAGATGCATGCAGCCGGCATCCCTCCAGCAGCAAACACTTGGCCTGTTCCTGTAAATCAAAGTACATCACTTGTTTCCCCTGTGCAGCAGACTGGGCAACAAACACCAGTGGAACTTTCGACAGACCCAGTAAGTGACTACGATTACTTATCACAAATATGTTTTGGTGACTTGTATTGATGCCTATATCTGCTATAAATCATGAAACCATCTCTTACTAAAATGTGAAATAATATCATGTTGAGTTGTATTATCATATAAATTGAGACGACCCACATATGTCTTCTATCATTTATAGCATTTCAATTTTCCTCTATACTATTTTGGGATAGTATTTATATATGAATCGAGTGTCCTCAACTTATGAGCAAAGTTTAGTATATAGACACCTACTTATTTAGACTTTTAATTTTATGTACACCTCCTCTGGACCTTAACTTAGCTCAAACTCGAATAAGGTTTGCAAACGTAAGGATTGTTGTAGAGAACCACAAAACTCTTCCAAGCCTCAAGGGGCCCCTAGCAAATCACAAAATACTTTATACCTCTACACATCAGAATTTTTCCTATTTATACTCAATTACTAACTAGCTGATGAGGCATTGTTGATGAACTCAGTTGTAGCTAAATGTTCTTGTTGGATTTTGATTTCAGGGAAGCTTGACTCCGCAATCTGCATCTGACTGGCAGGAGCATACATCTGCTGATGGGAGAAAGTATGTGTTACTGAACTACTATTTCAGATTTAGGCCAATTATCTTCGTACATGTCACTCTTTGTACCGTAGTTTTGTGTTCATGCAGTTCCCATTCAAAATTTGATTAATTTAGTTGGAAACTTTTCATTAGCTTCTCATTTTTTGAACCTTCCATAAGGTCTTCCATGCTCCTGTTTATTTTTCATGCAGATGTGTGTTTCCTGGTTTTGGGTCTATGGAATCTAAAACTTTTTAGGTTATCTGATAGATACTTATCTTCTCTAGGTATTATTATAACAAGCAGACTAAACAATCAAGTTGGGAAAAACCTCTTGAACTGATGACACCACTTGAGGTAAATCATCCCATAACCTTTTAATGACGTTCTGGGTTTCTGTGGAAACAGACTTGATTGATTGATCAAAATCTACCCTATATAAGCATGATTTTATAATTTATTACAATCTAAAATTCTACAGCGGGCTGATGCATCCACTGTATGGAAGGAATTTACAACAGTTGATGGAAAGAAGTAAGAATCTTTAAATTTCATTTGGTCTTTGTATCATGCTTATTCTTTATTGTTGTAACTGATTAGTTGTTTTAATTTACACAGATATTATTATAACAAGGTTACAAAGGAGTCTAAGTGGACAATTCCAGAAGATTTGAAGGTCTATCCATTTATTTCTCTCTCATGCACAATGCCCAATGCAAAGCCTACGTTAAACCTGTGTAATTGTTGTATGCAGTTAGCCCGGGAACAAGCCCAACTAGCTAGTGATAAGAGGTCCCTTTACGAAGCTGGATCTACCCCTCTGTCCCACAATACTACATCCTCATCTGATCTAGCGGTTAGCACTGTGACCTCTGTTGTTCCCAGCACATCTTCAACACTTACTAGACATTCTTCAAGCCCTATTCAAGCGGGTTTGGCTGTACCTGTCAATCGTCCTCCCTCTGTTGCTCCTGTTACTCCAACGTCTGCTGCAACTAGTGATACTCAGGCTACTGCAATGTACTGTTTTTCCTTGGGTAGTTTTGTTTGATGATTATACATCTATCACGCCTCTGAATTTAGCTCTTGTGCCCATCTTAACAGAAAAGCGGATAATTTACCATCTCGGGGGGCAGATGATTCAAATAATGGAGCTATAGCACAAAACAATGAGGCATGTTTTAATTTCTTTTTTTACAATGACTTGCCTAGATTCTAAAAGTCTGTTCCTTACGTATTCCGTTTACTTGTTTTCTACTTCAGCTTCATGTTAAAAGTTCAACAATAACGTGTACAAGTTATTGGAAAAATTATGTATAATAATTACTATATGTGTGATGATGTGGTGGTGTCATGAATATTTATGGTCAAGCGTTACACCTTGGTATGCTTTCTAATTATTTCGAATGTTTTGTTAGGCTGAGAATAAGGAAATGTCGGTGAATGGAAAAGCCAATCTGTCACCTGCTGGCGACAAAGCAAATGTTGAGGAACCTATGGTATATGCTACTAAGCAGGTACTTTCTTATCCTAATTTTCTCCTGATATCTCTTATCTGTAGCATACTGTTTTTCTTGTGTGTGTCTAACTGTTGTTTATTTTTTCTAGGAGGCCAAAGCTGCTTTTAAGTCTCTTTTGGAATCTGTAAATGTTCATTCTGACTGGACATGGGAACAGGTAATTTGGATGCATATGCAAGTATTTGTGTCATTGATCGATATGGCCTACATTCTCTCCCTAACCATCTACTTGCTTCATTGCTGACCGTATCATCTCCTTGTAGACATTGAAAGAGATTGTTCACGATAAAAGGTATGGTGCTTTGAGAACACTCGGTGAGCGGAAACAAGCTTTTAACGAGGTATGTAGTTTCTTAGTTCTTAGCTATAATGTGCAAATGCATTTTAATTTACCTGTCTACATAATGTGTTACAGTCTTTATTCGTGCTGTAATTATGTTTTCACTGGTATATTTCCACTTTGAGTAGCTTTAATGCTGACATCTGATTGTCAAATAAAAATTTCCAGTATCTTGGTCAAAGGAAAAAAGTGGAAGCTGAGGAAAGGCGAAGGAGACAGAAGAAAGCTCGGGAAGAATTTGTCAAGATGCTAGAGGTATGTACCACAGGAGTCAGAAGTTCGGTGTTTGGTTTGTATAGTGCGACTGATGAGCTGATTTATGTTATAATAATATTTCTTGACCTCAGGAGTGTAAAGAACTTTCATCCTCCATGAAATGGAGGTGTGGCTTTCAGTTACTTATAAGATCTTTGGTTCTCTTCTTTATTGTATGCGTGACATATGTGCTAATGGAAACTATTTTCTGACCAGCAAAGCGATGAGTTTGTTTGAGGATGATGAGCGCTTTAAAGCTGTCGACCGTTCAAGGGATCGTGAAGATCTTTTTGACAATTATATTGTGGAACTTGAGAGGAAGGTAATCACCTGGCTTCTTCTTTGGGGTTTTCGTTTTCATTTGTAGATTTGGCTTTTTGGTTGTTTGGTATAATATACTTTGTGCTGCTAAGCAAAACAAGGCATGTCTATGACATGAAGGTGTTGGACGAGGGAACTTTTGTTTTTTTGGTTATTATGGTCCATATGGTTTTCTACCTTGGTATGCTCACAAGAGACATGTCTTAATTACGGTGAAACAATGATTTGTGTGAGCACTTAGATTGTGGCTGAGAAAAGATCTGGTGCACCAGCATGATGGCTTTTGAGAATACAGTTTTTTGCTTTGTAGAAGGGGCAAATTCATTATTTGAATTGACATCATGAATCCTTTAATCTGCAGGAAAGAGAAAAGGCAGCGGAGGAACATCGGCAGCATATGGCAGAGTATCGGAAGTTTCTTGAAACCTGTGACTATATCAAAGTACATCATTGTTTGTGAAGCTTATTCCTGCAAACCTTTTTGTTTCATAGACCTTGCCATAATGCCTTTTATAATACATGTTTGAAGGTTGGTACTCAATGGCGCAAAATTCAAGATAGACTGGAGGATGATGAAAGATGCTCATGTCTTGAAAAGATAGATCGTCTGATTGGTTTTGAGGTAAGTTACTTCATCAAGTAGTTGAGGATGCCACATTAGAATTTGTTTCTAATGTTTGTTATCCCAGGAATACATGCTTGAACTAGAGAAGGAAGAAGAGGAGCTGAAGAGAGTAGAGAAAGTAAGGTCAATGTTCAGGGTTGTAACCTCGTTTTTGATCTTATGAAGTCCAATGCTCATGGTTTCATTTTCTTGTGGAGCTAGGAACATGTAAGGCGGGCCGAGAGAAAAAACCGTGATGCATTTCGTACACTGTTGGAAGAACATGTCGCTGCTGGCATCCTTACAGCCAAGACGTACTGGTTGGATTATTGCATTGAGGTGTCTGACCAATTTAGATCTTTTTTGGACACATTATATTTTATATTGGATTCTTTCACTCAGTTATTCTATGTACAGTTAAAGGACTTGCCCCAATACCAAGCTGTTGCATCTAATACATCTGGCTCAACTCCAAAAGACTTGTTCGAAGATATCACAGAAGATTTAGAGAAACAGGTAGTTTGGACTAGATGTATTATATTTCTCTATGGGTAAATTTGCGTGAATTTGATAGTTGTGTTGTGATATCAAACCATTTTTGTGTTTTGATTGACAGTATCATGAGGATAAGAGTCGCGTAAAGGATGCTATGAAAACAAGGAAGGCAAGTCACATATAGCTTGTATTTCTGCTTATTACTATACCAAACTTTTTCTTTTTCCTAATCCCTTTGTCTACCAGATTTCCATGGTCTCCTCGTGGCTGTTTGAAGATTTTAAATCTGCTATTTCAGAAGATCTCAGTCCTCAATCAATATCAGACATAAATTTAAAGGTACGGGCTCAGTTGTGAAAAGAACATGTGTCAGCAGATAAATTAATTAACAATAACTGTTATCTGATTTGTGTACATTGGAATTAGCAACTGCCATCTAAAGTTGTTGTTCCTGCCATGCTTTAACCCATCTGACACCAGCAATGGGTTATTTTGCACCTACTTCTGGATTCATTGTTGATGAGATTTGCATAAATATTTTTTACTTAATACTCTGGATAAAGTTCTGATTGACAGATTGTCTTGAGTACAGCAAAGATGATGTTATTTTTTCCCCCTTGTTTATCAGCTTATTTACGATGACTTGGTTGAGAGAGTGAAGGAAAAAGAAGAAAAAGAGGCCAGAAAGCTTCAGCGTCTGGCTGAAGAATTTACCAATCTGTTGCGCACTCTCAAGGTATATTTTTACCCGTGGTGACTTTCTTTTTTATCTGGATTTTCTGGGACGTTAAACATAGTTTTTGGTTTAGGAAATAACCACAGCTTCAAATTGGGAAGATACCAAACCACTAATTGAAGAAAGTCAAGAATACAGGTAAATAGTTTCTTGCATTGTATAGGATTCTTCATGGCTTACCAAATAGTTCTTGTTAGCCAACACCTTAAATAAAACAAGGTTGTGGTATTACTTTCTTAATGTCCCATTTCAAATATCCTCAGGTCGATTGGAGATGAAAGTGTTAGCAGAGGGTTATTTGAGGAATACATAATGAGTTTACAAGAAAAGGCCAAGGAAAAGGAGCGTAAGCGTGATGAGGAAAAGGTACTGAATTGTCGTGCCAGGAAATTTATTTGTCTGTTACGTAAAAAATGGGTCTCTAAGATGTTGTGGACTTTTCAGGTTAGAAAAGAGAAGGAAAGGGATGAGAAAGAGAAGCGGAAAGACAAGGATAAGGAGAGAAGGGAAAAGGAAAGAGAACGTGAAAAAGAGAGGGGAAAAGAGAGGAGTAAAAGGGAAGAATCAGATGGTGAGACTGCTGTAGAAGCTAGCGAAGGTCACAAAGAGGAGAAAAGAAAGGGAAAAGATCGAGACAGAAAACATCGGAGACGGCATCACAATTCTGATGAAGATGTCAGTTCTGATAGAGATGACAGAGAAGAGTCGAAGAAATCATCCCGCAAACATGGTAATGATAGAAAAAAATCAAGAAAGGTAGGTACTCCCTCGACTTCAATTCTGGCTCAGCTAAGCTTAAAATTTGTTTGGTGGGATTAAGATGAAAAACTAAGAGGGTATGGTTTCTTGTTAGCACGCATACTCGCCTGAATCAGACAGTGAAAACCGGCATAAAAGACAGAAGAAGGAGCAACGGGAGAGTAGTCGTCGAAGTGGTTATGACGAGCTAGAGGATGGAGAGGTTGGGGAGGATGGCGAAATCCGGCATTAACCTCTGACATTTTTGCTTCATCTGAAACCTTTCTACATCCTAATGTGTTTTCTTTCTTGATTCATCTTTCACACATTGTAATGATACTTTTACTTTCTTTTCATTTCTCTGTTAATTGGATATATACCGAAATCTTTAATTATTACCGTCAATGGGGAAACACCACCCTAAAATCGACTGGAATTTACGTCATCTCTTCGGGTTTGACTTGAGGAAAAAGAAAGAAAGAAAAGTAAAAAGAAACACTTGACTAAGATCAGATCAAAGAAACTAGCAGACGAATTTACTAAAAGGGTTTTCAATAATTTTTACTGTAAAAATATTTTTTTTAAAATATATATTAGCATAAGAGAATATTTAACATTGTTTGCCATTGTGCGAAAATCTGTTTTGAAGCAAGGTTTTTAACATCTTTTTGTAAAACATTTTTAGCGTTTTTGCAATCGTAAGAATTTTTCTTTAGTAAGAGATCACTTTGAATTTATAGATACGATACATAGTACTATACTTAAAATTTCATTTTTAATAGTATTACTCCAATGTGAGGAGTGAGGAGTGAGGATGTATATTGTATTATACTCTTCCGACCATTCAAAGTATTTTGTTTGAGAATACCCCATATCCTACATCTGATACATCTGTTTCTACGATTTTTTTTCTTTCTAAATTTGGATCCGCTATATGCGAATAAGGGATATGTAAGACATGTTTGTTATTTTTTGGACTAATGTGGTATGCTCATTAGTCGAAGGTGTCGGATTTTTCTTTAGACGACTATGTACCGGTTTAGCTATCTTATATATTTGGGACATAAATCTAAAGCGTAATTGAGACTTCCAAGAAACCTTTGTAACTGGGTTTTATCTAATATTTTGTCCAAAACTTAATTTCTAAATTTTAAAGATCTTTTTACTGGCGTTATCACACCTTGCGATATGTAATGACATAGAAATCATTTTTTTTTGAAATAAAAACATTTTTGTTTTAGAAACAACAAGATCATTTTTTCTTGTAACATAATAAAATCTGGAACATAGTTTGAATCTCCTTTACTAAATGAGTTAAATGTGCTAGAAAAAAAATTCTATATTGACAAAAAATTTTACGAGATGATTTATATTCAAAGAATAATAGCAACCAAAAAAAAAAGACTTTCTTGAGTGGAGTTATCCACAATTTTATTTATGTTTTATTTTAAATTGTTATTTCAACAACTTGTAAACTCCTATATAAAGGAGTCTAAGTTTTCATTTGTAACCAAGTTCGGTTTGAATCTAAGATTTGGAGTGCACGAATGAATTCAAGGTTCGTGTCTTGATAAGTTTTGACGATAGAGTTTAAGATTTGGAAAGGCTTGAAAATTGAGTATTTGTTTTTCTTTATAGAAGAGGTTCCCATCGAAACAATGGGCTGTTTTTGAATTGATTTCATTTTGATATATATTATGTAACCAAGTTTAAGATTTCGGAACAGTGGGTTATGATTCTCGCCACAAAAATACAAATCTCAACAAACATTGTTACGAATCTTTTTGAGTACAAATACCGTGTTATAAATTTTTGCAACGATCTTTTGTCACGATACCGGATAATTGTACTGTATCCGACAAGTAAACACAATGAGTGCCGTGAAAACCACAACTATTTTGGTGGAGACAAACTTTTGCTTGTTGAGCATAATGAAGCGAGTGGAGCTTAATGGAGTCAACTTTCTTGAGTGAAGTTATCCACATTTTTATTTATGTTTTATTTTAAACTGTTTTCTTTCAACCACTTGTAAACTCCTATATAAAAGGATTCTAAGTTTTTATTTGTAACCAAATTCTCATTTTCATATTCTCCATCTCTCTCTTATCCATCTTTCTCCCTAAAAAAACCCTCTTTTAGTCTTGTATTCGGGAACATTGTTACGATCTCCTGTAAGTTTATATATGTATTTTGTTTAACATTGATTTTACTAGGTATCTCTGACCTTTGTTATGCATCTTTCAACATAGTCCATTATTTTCGATAAACATGTGCAGTGGTTATTACTTAGAAAGAGTAGGTTGATATAATTAGAAAACGAGACTATTTGGGTTAGAGTATGACGACGAGCGAGTGCAATGTGAAATCATAAAACCTTATCAACGACTATTTTTCAGATCATGAATATAGGAACCATATTAGTACTTACTCTCTCCTTTTTTCCTCGTAATTTTGAAGTGCATATTGATATAATTGTAGATCATGATAATTTTTGACTTTTCTTTCTCCAAATAATTGTATTATAGAACAAAATTTCCATCAGTTTGACAGAAATAATTATAGTCAGAACTCAGAATTTACAACAATTCGAGGTTTTTAGATGTATACTAAAGCTATCAGAGAAAATTTTTTTTTAAATCATTTGTCTTTTATTTGTTTTTTTCGCTCGTCTTGTTTGAATCTATCTTTTAAAGCTTTTGGAAATTTTATACTATTGTTTTGTAGTAGTTTTAGCTTCGATATATATACACACATCTATGTATATTTACATGTTAACATGTGTGAGTGTTATCTAGAAGTTCTATAACCAGTCTCTCTAGAAGGATATCGAAATATTAATTTCAATATAATGATGCTATAGAAATGACATATATATCGACCAAAAAGCCTGCATATCAAAGTTCTGAGTTAAACTCGAGAATGCGTACGTGAGTTCTAGACTATAAAAACTAACATATATTTCGGATGTCTTACAAGGTTTTTAGATATAATTACCTCTACGTACAAATTTATAGACGTATATGAGAACTCTTTTTGCCTTTACATTTAAGAGAAACGTCAAGATTAGATCCTAAAATTTTAAAATCATACTCCATGACCTGGTGTTCGATCAGGAAACTCAAATGTGTATGTATTAATATTACTTATGTCTAAGAAAATTCAATATTCTTTCTCCCACTTTTCGTTTCAATACGTCGTAATATTTTCGGGTCCTTTGATTGAACTACCCCTTACGTTATATATTAAAAAAAGTTCTTACTTTTACTAATGCTGTTTTTCCACAGTTATTTTTGTATAATTAAGAAAGACTAATGCGATTATATCTCCACCATTGTCGGTAGAAATGTCGACTTCAAGATATCATATTCTATTAATAAAGCAATAAAACAAAAAGCAAACAAATATCGAAACGCAACACATTGAAATTTGAAAGTGTTATTACACCCATATATCAAAAGAAAACAAATATATAATTTGACTAATAAAACACATTTAAACTTAACTACTTATCAAAGAACAATTTATCGAATAGAGAGAGATTCAATCACAAATTAGATGAGAAATGAACAAATGGGCACATATTCAATTGGCACCGTTAACAAACGCGAGTAGACCTGTGTAGGCGATCATCGCTCCATTATCGATGCAGTAACGGTCATCCGTCGCAAACAGCTTACCGTCACTTTTCAGAGCACATAGTTCTCATCATGTCTGCAAACGCTCGTTACACCCCAAACCGCCAACTATCGTCTTTCTTGTCACAATGCGCCATTGCTCTTTCTGTGATCTCAACTAACATCGAAAACACAGTCTCCTGCAAGTTTAACAATCATAATATTACTTTTAAAAAGTCCAAAACCTTGCATTCATGTGGCAAGAATTATCATTTAAGAACAAGTGATAGCCTTACTTGAAGGAAATAGAACAAGTCTACTGGTGTACACTCGTTATTCTTGAGCTTCTCCTCCGCAGTAGTTTCAATATAACTCAATATTCCACTGAACGATACATCCATACCTTTAACAACATAAGGAAGATTGATAAAGTTTTCTCCTTTCTTCGCAAAATAGTAAAAATCAAACAACCGAGTTAACATGGTTCTTGAAACTTGATAGATTTAAGTTTACTTTACTTTCAGATGAAATCTACCTGCTCGATGTTCTAACCAGGGCTATCACCAAGACACATACACATATGCTTTATCACCAAATACTCTACTTCTTCATGCCACTATAGAAATTAAACTACCATTTCACAAAATTTTCTTAAATCCAATTAAACAAAAACATATTCTTAGATTTATCCCTAGATCAATATTGGATTTTATAACCGAACTCAACTTGGGCAATATTGGCATAAGTGAACTCAACATCACTACTCCTCACAAAAACATGGCATTTTTTTTACGCTCTTAGCTGTCACCTTTTAAAAATTATCATATAAAATCACTAAATTACTTAGAAGAACATGAAACATTGTTCTCCACAGTATAAGTTCTAAATTATATGTATTTGTAATATAAGTGTATCTACACAATTCCAACCTTACCCATTTAAGATCTTTTTCATATTTTTTTTTAATTTTAAAACAATAATTGTTTCATGTGATTTAGCAACAAATCTAGCTGTTAGGATCGATTTAAAAGATCTTAACATGTATTTTTGGTTATTGTCTAATCCAAGCAAAAGGAGGATTTGATGATAGATCAAACAACATAGATATTAACTAAACAAACAACATATATTTATGACAAAATGATTAGGAAAAAAAAAAAAACACAAGGTTATTATGGGAATTGAAGTTCAAAGAAAAAACAAACAAAAGACATTTAATTAAAATTATTCTTGATTTTGGTTTTCAGGTAATGGATGTATTTGTTGATTATCATTGATGCTTCTTAACTAAAGCCGTAGATGGCCCAACAGATGTTGATGCGCCATCAGCTCTATGACCATCACCCATCTTTGGATCTTCTCTCTTCCCGAGTTGCATAAGTTGATTCTTTTCAACTGTGCTTAAGTTCTTTATTTTCTCAATATAAGAATCCAAAGAGGCTGGTGTAGTGAAGAAATCATCTGGAATAGGAACATCAAAAAAATTTGACACTTGATCGGGTCCCATGTTGGTTTCAAGATAATTCACTGCAGATTTGATATCTTGTTCAACATTATTGAGAACTATCGTAGTGTAGGATCATGCAATGACAACCAGAAATGAAGTCACGTCTACGAGCCTCAGCCACATAACACATAGAGTTGGCAGCAATCTCACGTTACTCTACGGATTCAAGATTATCGAGGATCTTTCGAATGTTCGCGGCTCCAAATACTTGATGAACATCTTCGAATCTCGTATCATGCGATGGAAAATATGGTGCGTAGGTGCACTCTGAAGCACAAGGTTCTTTCAAGATCTTGCAGACAACACAACGGTTGGAAGTCATTCTTCTTTGTTTTATTTTCTCCCTTAGTCCCTAAATAAAAAATTGTATGGAAATAAAATCATCGATACAATTTTAAATATATGTACATTTGATATACATTAACGAAATGAAAAGAATATCACGTGCAAAATTATATAAATAATTAATAGATAAACCAATCACGTAATACCTTGATCGAATATGTTAAAAGAGTTTATATCACAAAAGAAATAAAAAATGTAGTAAATGTGAGGGATGTCTATAATGATAAAAGTAGTCTTACTTTTATAGCCATGCCTTAAAACATGAGTCAAATGGTTATAACATTGATTTTAGGTAAGACAGTAATGTCCAATAAATATCGAAGTTTGACTTATCTATTTGTAGATAGATGAGAGTAATTTTATTTGGCAATTACTACCCATTATAATGTGATATATATGACTGTGACACTTCTATTTTTGGCAAGATAATATCATCATTTGACATGCATTAATTTTGATATATATATATATATATTAAATTGTCATGCATTAATTATGTCAAGTTTTATTCCTAATAATAAATTGTACTTTATTTTTTCTACCGCACACAGATTTGATCATTCATCTTTTTCAATCTCATTCTAGAAACAACAACAATGAATGCATTTTGAGTTTACTAATCGATCATTAATGTTTACTATAATATTATATGCGTATACATGCAAATTTGTTCTAATATATATTATTAAAATATTAAGTAGTTATATTTTGTTGATTTATCTAATACTTAAAAATGAAATTACTTTTAATTTCTTTAGCAAATATACTAACATTAAGTATTGATATAATCGTTTGTCATTATTTAATTCTTAATCATTTTTTTGCATTTTCAGGTTATAAACAACCATAATGGCCATTTAGAGACTTGCGTAATATTCCATTATTCATACTAATTGGAACACGGGATGCTTGCTTCTTGGATCCAATCACTGACTAGTACGAAACACAAAAAAAATCTTATCCTTGGAAATTTTAATGGTCACCTTGAACCAACAATTGAAGCCAGTGTGCTCAAGTAGACATTCTACCACCCAAACCTTAGAACATTCTCGCTATATCAATACATATTACATGATGCACATGCCTTTAAAACCCAAGTGGTCATCTGAAGATTGATCACACAAATTTGAGGATCTTGTTCATGTCATGCAACCAAATTGATGGCATTGAAGTGTGTGCAACTCGTCTTGATATGCTCACCATAGAATTTATCTTATGTGATATTGTTAACGTCGTTCTCGAAATTCCTAGGCTCCTTTTTGGTAGAAATTATTGGGTTGTAGGACAACTATTTCCTCATACCAGCATCAATATCTCGAGTTCCAGTCGGGTACAAGAAACTACACTTAGATATATATACAAGATAATTATATTAATATTTAGTTTGACATGTTTGTTAATTGTAAATGTGAATCTCAAGAGAACGAAAGCAATGGGATGGTGACCAGTCCTGTCAACTATGTAATATGACCTGCATCTTTATCGGTGAGTGTAAATTTGAAGAATCCACAAGAAGTCGAGGTGCTAAGGAAAATGTTTAGCAGGACAAGATAACCCATAAATATATTATATATAGTTAGATGATCTTGATTGTTTATTTAAGTGCAATTTCTAATTCTTTTATTTATTACAATATCAACAAACTTGTGGTCTTATATAATTTCAAATCTGTTGATAAATAAACCTTTAAATCTAATATTTTTGTGCGAAATATCAAACACAGAATTACCGTCAAATCAAATAATAACACTTTTTTGGAAAAGGACTCTTATTTATTTGGGATATTAAATATGTTTGGTGTTGTTGTTCTACTACATTTATGTGATTTTATTTTCTAAATTCCCGCGTTTATGTCAAAAAAAGTTAATGGTATTTCGCGCGAAAAAATATTTAAATTTTTAAATGTATGATTTATACATGTTTTTAATGAATCTGTAAAATTTTTATTAATTATTGTAGTGCATACATGATCTAAATGACATGATCTCTTGCCACTTAGACTAAATACTTAGCTTGCATACATAAACGTATAACAATTTATCTATAAAATCACAAATTACTTAGAAGAACATGAAACATTGTTCTCCACATTATAAGTTCTAAATTATATGTATTTGTAGTATAAGTGTATCTACACAAATCCAACCCTACCCATTTAAGATCTTATTCATATTTGTTTTTTAAAACAATAATTGTTTCATGTGATTTAGCAACAAATCTAGCTGTTTGGATCTATTTAAAAGATCTTAACATGTATTTTTGGTTATTGTCTAATCCAAGCAAAAGGAGGATTTGATGATAGATCAAACAACATAGATATTAACTAAACGAACAACATAGATTTATGACGAGATGGTTTGAAAAAAAAAAAAGAACACAAGGTTATTATGAGAATTGGAGTTCAAAGAAAAAAACAAACAAAAGACATTTAATTAAAATTATTCTTGATTTTGGTTTTCAGGCAATGGATGTATTTTTTGAGTATCACTGATGCTTCTTAGCTAAAGTCGTAGATGGTCCAGCAGATGTTGATGCGCCACCAGCTCCATGACCATCACCCATCTTTGGATCTTCTCTCTTCCCGAGTTGCACAAGTTGATTCTTTTCAACTGTGCTTAAGTTCTTTATTTTCTCAATATAAGAATCCAAAGAGGCTGGTGTAGTGAAGAAATCATCTGGAATAGGAACATCAAAAAAATTTGACACTTGATCGGGTCCCATGTTGGTTTCAAGATAATTCACTGCAGATTTGATATCTTGTTCAACATTATTGAGAACTATCGTAGTGTAGGATCATGCAATGACAACCAGAAATGAAGTCACGTCTACGAGCCTCAGCCACATAACACATAGAGTTGGCAGCAATCTCACGTTACTCTACGGATTCAAGATTATCGAGGATCTTTCGAATGTTCGCGGCTCCAAATACTTGATGAACATCTTCGAATCTCGTATCATGCGATGGAAAATATGGTGCGTAGGTGCACTCTGAAGCACAAGGTTCTTTCAAGATCTTGCAGACAACACAACGGTTGGAAGTCATTCTTCTTTGTTTTATTTTCTCCCTTAGTCCCTAAATAAAAAATTGTATGGAAATAAAATCATCGATACAATTTTAAATATATGTACATTTGATATACATTAACGAAATGAAAAGAATATCACGTGCAAAATTATATAAATAATTAATAGATAAACCAATCACGTAATACCTTGATCGAATATGTTAAAAGAGTTTATATCACAAAAGAAATAAAAAATGTAGTAAATGTGAGGGATGTCTATAATGATAAAAGTAGTCTTACTTTTATAGCCATGCCTTAAAACATGAGTCAAATGGTTATAACATTGATTTTAGGTAAGACAGTAATGTCCAATAAATATCGAAGTTTGACTTATCTATTTGTAGATAGATGAGAGTAATTTTATTTGGCAATTACTACCCATTATAATGTGATATATATGACTGTGACACTTCTATTTTTGGCAAGATAATATCATCATTTGACATGCATTAATTTTGATATATATATATATATATTAAATTGTCATGCATTAATTATGTCAAGTTTTATTCCTAATAATAAATTGTACTTTATTTTTTCTACCGCACACAGATTTGATCATTCATCTTTTTCAATCTCATTCTAGAAACAACAACAATGAATGCATTTTGAGTTTACTAATCGATCATTAATGTTTACTATAATATTATATGCGTATACATGCAAATTTGTTCTAATATATATTATTAAAATATTAAGTAGTTATATTTTGTTGATTTATCTAATACTTAAAAATGAAATTACTTTTAATTTCTTTAGCAAATATACTAACATTAAGTATTGATATAATCGTTTGTCATTATTTAATTCTTAATCATTTTTTTGCATTTTCAGGTTATAAACAACCATAATGGCCATTTAGAGACTTGCGTAATATTCCATTATTCATACTAATTGGAACACGGGATGCTTGCTTCTTGGATCCAATCACTGACTAGTACGAAACACAAAAAAAATCTTATCCTTGGAAATTTTAATGGTCACCTTGAACCAACAATTGAAGCCAGTGTGCTCAAGTAGACATTCTACCACCCAAACCTTAGAACATTCTCGCTATATCAATACATATTACATGATGCACATGCCTTTAAAACCCAAGTGGTCATCTGAAGATTGATCACACAAATTTGAGGATCTTGTTCATGTCATGCAACCAAATTGATGGCATTGAAGTGTGTGCAACTCGTCTTGATATGCTCACCATAGAATTTATCTTATGTGATATTGTTAACGTCGTTCTCGAAATTCCTAGGCTCCTTTTTGGTAGAAATTATTGGGTTGTAGGACAACTATTTCCTCATACCAGCATCAATATCTCGAGTTCCAGTCGGGTACAAGAAACTACACTTAGATATATATACAAGATAATTATATTAATATTTAGTTTGACATGTTTGTTAATTGTAAATGTGAATCTCAAGAGAACGAAAGCAATGGGATGGTGACCAGTCCTGTCAACTATGTAATATGACCTGCATCTTTATCGGTGAGTGTAAATTTGAAGAATCCACAAGAAGTCGAGGTGCTAAGGAAAATGTTTAGCAGGACAAGATAACCCATAAATATATTATATATAGTTAGATGATCTTGATTGTTTATTTAAGTGCAATTTCTAATTCTTTTATTTATTACAATATCAACAAACTTGTGGTCTTATATAATTTCAAATCTGTTGATAAATAAACCTTTAAATCTAATATTTTTGTGCGAAATATCAAACACAGAATTACCGTCAAATCAAATAATAACACTTTTTTGGAAAAGGACTCTTATTTATTTGGGATATTAAATATGTTTGGTGTTGTTGTTCTACTACATTTATGTGATTTTATTTTCTAAATTCCCGCGTTTATGTCAAAAAAAGTTAATGGTATTTCGCGCGAAAAAATATTTAAATTTTTAAATGTATGATTTATACATGTTTTTAATGAATCTGTAAAATTTTTATTAATTATTGTAGTGCATACATGATCTAAATGACATGATCTCTTGCCACTTAGACTAAATACTTAGCTTGCATACATAAACGTATAACAATTTATCTATAAAATCACAAATTACTTAGAAGAACATGAAACATTGTTCTCCACATTATAAGTTCTAAATTATATGTATTTGTAGTATAAGTGTATCTACACAAATCCAACCCTACCCATTTAAGATCTTATTCATATTTGTTTTTTAAAACAATAATTGTTTCATGTGATTTAGCAACAAATCTAGCTGTTTGGATCTATTTAAAAGATCTTAACATGTATTTTTGGTTATTGTCTAATCCAAGCAAAAGGAGGATTTGATGATAGATCAAACAACATAGATATTAACTAAACAAACAACATATATTTATGACAAAATGATTAGGAAAAAAAAAAAAAAACACAAGGTTATTATGGGAATTGAAGTTCAAAGAAAAAACAAACAAAAGACATTTAATTAAAATTATTCTTGATTTTGGTTTTCAGGTAATGGATGTATTTGTTGATTATCATTGATGCTTCTTAACTAAAGCCGTAGATGGCCCAACAGATGTTGATGCGCCATCAGCTCTATGACCATCACCCATCTTTGGATCTTCTCTCTTCCCGAGTTGCATAAGTTGATTCTTTTCAACTGTGCTTAAGTTCTTTATTTTCTCAATATAAGAATCCAAAGAGGCTGGTGTAGTGAAGAAATCATCTGGAATAGGAACATCAAAAAAATTTGACACTTGATCGGGTCCCATGTTGGTTTCAAGATAATTCACTGCAGATTTGATATCTTGTTCAACATTATTGAGAACTATCGTAGTGTAGGATCATGCAATGACAACCAGAAATGAAGTCACGTCTACGAGCCTCAGCCACATAACACATAGAGTTGGCAGCAATCTCACGTTACTCTACGGATTCAAGATTATCGAGGATCTTTCGAATGTTCGCGGCTCCAAATACTTGATGAACATCTTCGAATCTCGTATCATGCGATGGAAAATATGGTGCGTAGGTGCACTCTGAAGCACAAGGTTCTTTCAAGATCTTGCAGACAACACAACGGTTGGAAGTCATTCTTCTTTGTTTTATTTTCTCCCTTAGTCCCTAAATAAAAAATTGTATGGAAATAAAATCATCGATACAATTTTAAATATATGTACATTTGATATACATTAACGAAATGAAAAGAATATCACGTGCAAAATTATATAAATAATTAATAGATAAACCAATCACGTAATACCTTGATCGAATATGTTAAAAGAGTTTATATCACAAAAGAAATAAAAAATGTAGTAAATGTGAGGGATGTCTATAATGATAAAAGTAGTCTTACTTTTATAGCCATGCCTTAAAACATGAGTCAAATGGTTATAACATTGATTTTAGGTAAGACAGTAATGTCCAATAAATATCGAAGTTTGACTTATCTATTTGTAGATAGATGAGAGTAATTTTATTTGGCAATTACTACCCATTATAATGTGATATATATGACTGTGACACTTCTATTTTTGGCAAGATAATATCATCATTTGACATGCATTAATTTTGATATATATATATATATATATATATATATATATATAAAATTGTCATGCATTAATTATGTCAAGTTTTATTCCTAATAATAAATTGTACTTTATTTTTTCTACCGCACACAGATTTGATCATTCATCTTTTTCAATCTCATTCTAGAAACAACAACAATGAATGCATTTTGAGTTTACTAATCGATCATTAATGTTTACTATAATATTATATGCGTATACATGCAAATTTGTTCTAATATATATTATTAAAATATTAAGTAGTTATATTTTGTTGATTTATCTAATACTTAAAAATGAAATTACTTTTAATTTCTTTAGCAAATATACTAACATTAAGTATTGATATAATCGTTTGTCATTATTTAATTCTTAATCATTTTTTTGCATTTTCAGGTTATAAACAACCATAATGGCCATTTAGAGACTTGCGTAATATTCCATTATTCATACTAATTGGAACACGGGATGCTTGCTTCTTGGATCCAATCACTGACTAGTACGAAACACAAAAAAAATCTTATCCTTGGAAATTTTAATGGTCACCTTGAACCAACAATTGAAGCCAGTGTGCTCAAGTAGACATTCTACCACCCAAACCTTAGAACATTCTCGCTATATCAATACATATTACATGATGCACATGCCTTTAAAACCCAAGTGGTCATCTGAAGATTGATCACACAAATTTGAGGATCTTGTTCATGTCATGCAACCAAATTGATGGCATTGAAGTGTGTGCAACTCGTCTTGATATGCTCACCATAGAATTTATCTTATGTGATATTGTTAACGTCGTTCTCGAAATTCCTAGGCTCCTTTTTGGTAGAAATTATTGGGTTGTAGGACAACTATTTCCTCATACCAGCATCAATATCTCGAGTTCCAGTCGGGTACAAGAAACTACACTTAGATATATATACAAGATAATTATATTAATATTTAGTTTGACATGTTTGTTAATTGTAAATGTGAATATCAAGAGAACGAAAGCAATGGGATGGTGACCAGTCCTGTCAACTATGTAATATGACCTGCATCTTTATCGGTGAGTGTAAATTTGAAGAATCCACAAGAAGTCGAGGTGCTAAGGAAAATGTTTAGCAGGACAAGATAACCCATAAATATATTATATATAGTTAGATGATCTTGATTGTTTATTTAAGTGCAATTTCTAATTCTTTTATTTATTACAATATCAACAAACTTGTGGTCTTATATAATTTCAAATCTGTTGATAAATAAACCTTTAAATCTAATATTTTTGTGCGAAATATCAAACACAGAATTACCGTCAAATCAAATAATAACACTTTTTTGGAAAATGACTCTTATTTATTTGGGATATTAAATATGTTTGGTGTTGTTGTTCTACTACATTTATGTGATTTTATTTTCTAAATTCCCGCGTTTATGTCAAAAAAAGTTAATGGTATTTCGCGCGAAAAAATATTTAAATTTTTAAATGTATGATTTATACATGTTTTTAATGAATCTGTAAAATTTTTATTAATTATTGTAGTGCATACATGATCTAAATGACATGATCTCTTGCCACTTAGACTAAATACTTAGCTTGCATACATAAACGTATAACAATTTATCTATAAAATCACAAATTACTTAGAAGAACATGAAACATTGTTCTCCACATTATAAGTTCTAAATTATATGTATTTGTAGTATAAGTGTATCTACACAAATCCAACCCTACCCATTTAAGATCTTATTCATATTTGTTTTTTAAAACAATAATTGTTTCATGTGATTTAGCAACAAATCTAGCTGTTTGGATGTATTTAAAAGATCTTAACATGTATTTTTGGTTATTGTCTAATCCAAGCAAAAGGAGGATTTGATGATAGATCAAACAACATAGATATTAACTAAACGAACAACATAGATTTATGACGAGATGGTTTGAAAAAAAAAAAAGAACACAAGGTTATTATGAGAATTGGAGTTCAAAGAAAAAAACAAACAAAAGACATTTAATTAAAATTATTCTTGATTTTGGTTTTCAGGCAATGGATGTATTTTTTGAGTATCACTGATGCTTCTTAGCTAAAGTCGTAGATGGTCCAGCAGATGTTGATGCGCCACCAGCTCCATGACCATCACCCATCTTTGGATCTTCTCTCTTCCCGAGTTGCACAAGTTGATTCTTTTCAACTGTGCTTAAGTTCTTTATTTTCTCAATATAAGAATCCAAAGATGCTGGTGTAGTGAGGAAATCATCTGGAATAGGAATATCAAAAAATTTTGGCATTTGATCGGGTCCGACGTTGGTTTCAAGATAATTCACTGCAGATTTGATATCTTGTTCAACATTATTGAGAATACTCTCGTAGTGTAGGATCATGCCATGACAACCAGAAATGGAGTCACGTCTACGAGCCTCAGCCGCATAGCACAAAGAGTTGGCAGCAATCTCACGTTGCTCTTCGGTTTCAAGATTATCGAGGATTTTGCGGACATTCGCGGCTCCAAATACTTGATGAACATCTTCGAATCTCGTATCGTGTGATGGAAAATGTGGTGCATAGGTGCAATCTCGAGCACAAGGCTCTTTCAAGATCTTGCAGACAGCACAACGGTTGGAAGCCATTCTTCTTTGTTTTATTTTCTCCCTTAATCCCTTAATAAAACATTGTATGGAAATAAAATCATCAATACAATTTTAAATATATGTACATTTGATATATTAACAAAATGAAAAGAATATCACTTGCGAAATTATATAACTAATTAGTAGATAAACCAATCACGTAATACCTTGATCGAAAATGTTAAAAGAGTTTATATCACAAAAGAAATGAAAGATGTAGTAAATGTGAGGGATGTCTATAATGATAAAAGTAGTCTTACTTTTATAGCCATGCCTTAAAAGATGAGTCAAATGGTTATAACATTAATTTTAGGTAAGACAGTAATGTCCAATAAATATCGAAAGTTTGACTTATCTATTTTTAGATAGATGAGAGTAATTTTATTTGGCAATTACTACAACCCATTATAATGTGATATATTTGACTGTGATACTTCTATTTTTGGCAAGATAATATCATCATTTGACATGCATTAATTTATATATATATATATATATATTTCTTTTAAATTGTCATGCATTAATTATGTCAGATTTGATCTTTTATTTTTTCCAATCTCATTCTAGGAACAACAACAATGAATGCATTTTGAATTTACTAATCGATCGTTAATGTTTACTATAATATTACCTGCGTATACACACAAATTTGTTCTAATAGATATTATTAAAATATTATGTAGCTATATTTTGTTGATTTATCTAATACTTAAAAGTGAAATTACTTTTAATTTCTTTAGGAATTATACTAACATTAAGTATTTGATGTAATCGTTTGTCATTATTTAATTCTTAAACATTTTTCTATTTTTAGTTTATAAACAACCATAATGGCCATTTAGAGGCTTGCCTAATATTCCATTACTTATACCAATTAGAAGACGGGATGCTTGTTTCTTGGATCCAATCACTGACTAGTACGAAAAACACACAAAAAAAAATCTTATCCTTGGAAATTTTAATGGTAACCTCGAACCAACAATTGTAGCCAGTCTGCTCTAGCTGTCCCCAAAGATATTCTACCATCCAAACCTTAGAATACTTTTGCTATATCAATACATAGTACATGATGCACATGCCTTTAAAAATTGTAAGAATCTGAAGCACCTTGAACCCCATCACATCTTTGGTGAGGTTGGTGTTTTCAACAAAGTTATCTCATCTTGCCTCTCCCTCGAGGTTCTTATCCTACAAATCTTTTTCAACAACCCAAGTGGTCATCTAAGGATTAATCACACAAATTTGAGGATCTTGTTCACGTCATGCAACCAAATTGATAGCATTGAAGTGTGTGCAACTCGTCTTGATATGCTCTCCATAGAATTTATCTTATTTGATATTGTTAAAGTCGTTCTCGAAATTCCTAGACTCCCTTTGGGTAGAAATTATTGGGTTGCACGTGATATGCATATATTTTACCTGTTTTAAACATACATTCTTGCATTTGGAGTTATTATCAGGTGTTTAAGGAGTTTTGAGGGCAAGTATGGAGTAGGAGGTGAATGATGGGATTAAGCTAGAGAGTGGAGTTGACTGGTCAAGTGGTGCTGAGCTCAACGTGGGAGCTCGATTTGTACATCGAGTCTGAGCCAAAGGAACCACATTTGGCGAATCAAGCTGAGCTCGACGTGTGAGCTTGACCAACCACCTCGAGCTCGACCACCGACTTTGCTATTTTGTCTTTTTCTCTACTAACGTTTTGAATTAAGACTATAAATACCCCTCTTAGGTCTTTATCTAGAGGATATTACGTTTTTAGGATTTTCTCTGTAGCCACCAAGAACATCCAGTTTTGTAATCCAGATTTCTTTCAATCTATTAAGTTTATGTTGTTGCTTCTTTGAAACTTCTTACTCCTTTCATCCTTATCTTTCTGATTATGCAAGTTTTAGGAATTTATGGGTTTGTGTTCTTGATGTTCTTCATGAGTTCTGAATAGTTTTCTAGGGTTCTTGAGGATGTGATAGATTAGTGAGAAATCTTTAGTCTCCTAGAACGTCTAAGCTTAGATTCCTATAAATCTTTTTTGGATTAGTGTTCTTAATGCTAGTTTCTTTCTGATCAATTGGAATTAGAGCCTAGACATTTTTACATCCACCAGGTGTTTGATGAAATGTCTGAACCAACTAATTCCAGAGATTTACATGTCTAGCCTAAGAGATTAGTTGTCTAGAGTATTTATTGGCTTTAATAGACTGAATCTTAATGCATGTTAGGTTAGATTTCGCTAATGATAATTAGGTCTAGAACGCAGGCAATTGTGACTAACATAAACTAGCTTGATTTGATGATTTCTGTCATGAAAGTGGATTAGTTAGCTTTTGAGTCTATTGTCTAGGGATTAGCTCTGCTTGAGTTTGATAAACACCTAGGTTGATTAAGGAGGAATCACTAGTCCATTAGCCCATCCTTAAGAGCTTCTTGTTTATTTGATTGTTCTGTTGTTATTCTTTGCTTTACTAGCTTCTGTTAAGTTTTGTTAGTTTTTGTTAGTCACAATTTCTTGCTTTAGTTTCTGTTATTGTTTTAGTTTTTTTATTGCTTTTACATTCTGTTCATTTAGGTTGTTAGACAAAACAAATCTTATTGCTTGGCTTGACTTAATCTGATTTGATCACATCCTGTCTATTAGCATCTCACCTAATTGGATTGATACCCATTGTACTGCAATGACATAATAGTGCATTAGGGAAATGATACCAAAATCCTATTATCAATTTGGCGCCGTTGCCAATTAGGTGTTTGTTTGCTACATTTAGGATTTCATATCACTTAAGATCAAATTCGTTTTCACTTTACTTTGATTACTGATTTTGTGGTTCTTTCTTTGCTGTAGGTGCAAACTGAGCTCGACGTGCAGACTCGACCACCCAAATCGAGTTCCCAAATCGAGTCAAACTTCCTAGTTTTATGCATACCAGATCGAAAGGGAACCACAGTCTCCTTCACTACCTTGACAATATCAACCGATTACCACGCTAATTGAGAGAGCAAAAAGACATCATCAGAGTAGATCAACAAGATCCAATAGGCATGGATGACCCACATGGACCTCAGCAGAGAAGGCCAATATACACTGGAGTTGGTGATGCCCCTAGCACTCACACTCAGAGGCATGGGATCGTGCCTCCAGCTGTTCAAAACAACAATTTCGAGATCAAGAGTGGCTTGATATCAATGGTTCAGAGCAACAAGTTCCATGGCTTACCTATGGAAGATCCACGTGATCATCTTGACGAGTTTGACAGGCTCTGTAGCCTCTGCAAAATCAACAGAGTTAGTGAAGATGGATTCAAGCTGCGACTATTTGCTTTCTCCGTTGGTGACAAAACCCATCTATGGGAGAAGACACTACCTCACGGATCAATTACCTCCTGGGATGAATGCAAGAGAGTTTTCCTTGCGAAGTTCTTCTCTAACTCAAGAACAGCTAGACTCCGGAATGAGATCTCAGGATTTGCTCAGAGAAATGGAGAAACTTTCTGTGAAGCTTGGAAGAGATCAAGGGCTACCAATCTCAATGCCCTCATCATGGATTCAACAATGAGTCCTTTCTTAGCACACTTTATAGAGGGGTTCTTCCAAAGATCAGAATGCTTCTAGACACTACAAGCAATGAAAATTTCTTAAATAAGGATGTTGATGAAGACTGGGAGTTAGTAGAGAACCTTGCTCAATCTGATGGGAATTACAATAAAGACTACGATAGAAGCAGCAGGGGGAGTAATGATTATGATGATAAGCATAGAAGGGAGATCAAAGCTCTGAATGACAAGCTCAATAAACTCATTCTAGTTCAGCAGAAGCAGGTTCATTTTGTATGTGATGAGGAGCAACTTCAGGTTCAGGATGGAGGGAGTGATCAGATGGAGGAGATTAGCTACATTCAGAACCAGGGTGCCTACAATATAGGTTACAACAACTATAAGACCAACCCCAACTTGTCTTATAGGAGTACAAATGTGGCAAACCTACAAGATCAAGTCTACCCTCCTCAGCAACAACAAGCTCAGAGCAAGCCTTTCGTCCCATACAATCAGAATCAAGGTTATGTCCCCAAGCAGCAGTTTCAGGACGGTTACCAACAAGGAGTTATGAGTCCACCAGGTTTTCAACTTCCACGAGCACAACCACCTACCAACCAGGATCAAGACATAAAGAATATGCTATAGCAAATTCTACAAGGTCAAGCATCTAGTGCAATGGAGATGTCTAAAAAGCTTGCAAAAGTACACACCAAGATAGACTGCACTTACAATGATCTTAACAGCAAATTCAAGACACTGAACTCAAAGCTCAAATACTTAGAAAGCAACTCTGCATCTACTTCTTCTCTGAGGCCTGTCAGACAACTACCTGGGAAATTAATCGGAAATCCCAAAGTGTTTGTCAATGCTATAACATTAAAGAGTGGAAGAGAGCTACCTACCAGACAATGACCTACTCCAATCACAAAGGACAGTGAAGACCGGGATGAGGAGGATTTGTGTAAAGATAAAGTACAGAGAGATGAACTCGACCAGACCACTCGAGTGCATGATCGAGTTGACGATCAGGTGCATACTCCTACTGCTGAGAAACCAATCGCTTCAAAGAAAAAAGAAATATGCTTTGTTCCTCCTCCATACAAACCTAAGCTTTCCTTCCCGAGTAGATTCAGGCAAGAGAAAATAGAGAAGTATAAGGCTCGTTTTGACAAGCAGATGAGTGAAATAGAGGTCAAGATGCCTCTGTTAGATGTCTTCATGATGATACCTCCATATCAAAAGTTTTGAAGGATACATTGACGGAAAGGGTTAAGGAGCTTCAGGGAATGGTAGTGCTAAGCGAAGAATACATCACTATTGTACAGAAGAGGGTGATCCAGAAGTTAGGCGACCTAGGTTGTTTCACTTTACCATGCTCCCTAGGTCCGTTGAGTTTCAAGAACTGTCTCTGTGATCTTGGAGCTTCAATAAGGCTTATGCCACTTTCAGTAGCTAAGTACAAAGCTTGCAACATCTCTCTGGAATTAGCTGATAGATCGGTTAGAATACCCCACGGTGTTCTGGAGGATCTACCTCTTAGGATTGGATATGTGGATATTCCAACAGACTTCGTAGTATTGGAAATGGACGAGGAGCCAAGAGATCCTCTGATCTTAGGAGGACATTTCCTAGCTACAGTTGGAGCAATTATAGATGTGAAAAAAGGAAAGATTGAATTGAACTTGGGAAAAGACGTCAAGATGAAGTTTGACATCAAGGATGCCATGAAGAAACCTACAATAGAGGGTCAAGTTTTCTGAATTGAAGAAATGGATCAACTGGCTGATGAACTGCTGAAGGAGCTTACTGAAAAAGACCACCTTCAAACCACTTTGACTAAAAAAGGTGAGGCTGTAGACAAGGAAACCATAAGTTATGAGATATTGTTAAACTCACACAGAGCAGTAGAGGAGCCAGAAGTGTTTGAGGATTTGGTTGGGGCAGAAAGAGAGGTTATAACAGCAATTGGAGAACATTCAGCTCAAGCTCGATATGCAAGCTCGATTTACACATCAAGCTCGACCTCAACTCGCCCAAACTACTCAAACTCGAGCAGCAAGCTCAACATGCAACCCAAGCTAGGCCATCCTGCCTCAGATGATTGGTCAGAACTTAAAGCGCCTAAAGTAGACCTCAAACCATTACCAAGAGGGCTAAGGTATGCCTTTCTAGGCCCTAAATCTACTTATCCAGTCATAGTAAATAATGAACTTAGTGATGATGAGTTGCATTTGTTATTGACTGAACTGAAAATGTTTAGAAGAGCTATCGGGTATTCTCTTGATGACATAAAAGTAATTTTACTTAGCTTATGCACCCAAATTTGAAAGAAGTTGTAAAAAAGGAGATCCTTAAGTTGTTAGACGTTGGTGTCATTTATCCTATATCTGATAGTACTTGGATATCTCCTGTGCATTGTGTTCCTAAGAAAGGTGGAATAACTGTTGTAAAAATGATAAAGATGAGCTTATTCCCACTAGAACAATCACTGGTCATAGGATGTGCATAGATTACTGGAAACTGCATGCTGCATCTAGAAAATATTATTTCCCATTGCCATTCATTGATCAGATGTTGGAAAGGCTAGCGAATCATCCTTATTACTGTTTTTTAGATGGGTATAGTGGATTATTTCAAATCTCTATACATCCTAATGATCAAGAAAAAACCACATTCACCTGTCCTTATGAAACATTTGCATATAGGAGAATGTCTTTCGGGTTTTGTAATGCACCTGTCACTTTTCAGAGATGCATGACCTCTATTTTTTTCAGATTTGATAGATGATTTTTTTGGATGATTTGATAGGGGTATTTTTTTGGTGGAAGTATTCATGGATGATTTTTTTGTGTACGGCTCCTCTTTCTCCTCCTGTTTGTTGAACTTGTGCAGGGTACTCACTAGATGTGAAAAAATAAATCTGGTTCTAAACTGGGAGAAATGTCACTTCATGGTTAGAGAAGGAATTGTTTTGGGGAACAAAATTTCTGAGAATGCAATAGAGGTAGACAAGGCTAAGGTTGACGTGATGATGTAGTTGCAACCTCCAAGGACTGTGAAGGATATCAGAAGTTTCCTTGGACATGCTGGTTTCTACAGACGGTTCATCAAGAATTTTTCTAATGTAGCCAGAGCACTCACAAGGCTACTCTACAAGGAGACAGGGTTCAACTTCGACTCTAAATGCTTAGAGGATTTCCAACTGATCAAGGGAGCTTTGATCTCAGTCCCAATAGTCCAAACTCCTAACTGGAACTACCCATTCGAGATAATTTTTGATGCATTTGATTATGCAGTGGGAGCTGTTTTGGGGCAAAAGATCGACAAAAAGCTGCATATTATCTACTATGCCAACAGAACCTTAGATAAAGCACAAGAGAGATATGCAACTACAGAGAATGAGATATTAGCAGTAGTATTTGCCTTTAAGAAGTTCAGAAGCTACCTAGTTGGTTCCAAGGTTATTGTCTACACAGACCATGCAGCCTTGAGGCACATTTACGCAAAAAAGATACAAAACCTAGACTGCTAAGATGGATACTTATGTTGCAAGAATTTGATATGGAGATAGTTGATAAGAAGGGCATCGAGAATGGAGTGGTTGATCACTTGTCAAGAATGAGGATAGAATATGCATTGCCCATAGATGATTCTATGCCTGAAGAATCACTCATGGCTCTCAAGATTAATAGGACTCGATCATTGACTCAAGTGCACACTCGATTTTCAAATCGAGTGGGATCCTCGAGTGCAACAGCTGAAGCCTTAGTATTGAAGGAAGAAAAATTGCCTTGGTATGCAAACCTGGTTAACTACATGGTTGTTGGAGAAGTCCCCAAAAGTTTGGATTCTTACAAAAGAAAGAAGTTCTTTAGATATGTGAGTCACTACTATTGGGATAAGCCATATCTCTACAAGAAGGGGTCAGATGGTTTATCTAGAAGATGCATAGCTGAAGAGGACGTGAAGGGAGTTTTTGAGCACTGCCATGGGTCAACTTATGGAGGTCACTTTGCTACGTTCAAAACTGTGCAGAAGATACTTCAAGCAGGATTGTGGTGGCCTACCATGTTCAAGGATGCTCAGACCTTCATCTCCAAGTGTGATCCCTGTCAAAGAATGAGAATATAAGCAGAAGGAAAGAGATGTAACAGAACCCTATATTGGAGGTTGAAGTATTCGACGTCTGGGGGATTGATTTCATGAGTCTTTCAACCCACCATCTTTTGGAAACAGCTACATACTGGTGGCTATAGACTATGTCTCAAAGTGGGTGGAAGCCATAGCTTGTCCAACCAATGATGCTAAGGTTGTGTTGAAGATGTTCAAGAGCATCATCTTCCCCAGATTTGGCATTCCAAGGGTAGCCATAAGTGATGGAGGATCTCACTTCATCAACAAGCTGTTTGAGAACCTACTGAAGAGGCATAGAGTGAAGCACAAGATAGCCACACCTTATCACCCTCAGACCAGTGGTCAAGTAGAGGTCTCCAACAAACAGATAAAGGCTATCCTTGCAAGGGTAGTAGGAGTCTCAAAAAAAGATTGGTCAGTCAAGCTCAATGACATTCTCTGGGCTTATAGGACTGCATTCAAAACTCCCATAGGAAGAATACCATTCCAGCTACTCTACGGGAAGGCATGCCACCTACCAGTGGAGATTGAGTACAAAGCCATCTGGGCAACGAAGCTTCTCAACTTTGACATCTAGGCAGCTCAGAAGAAAAGAGCAATGGATTTGCATGAGCTGGAAGAGATCACGCTTGAAGCCTATGAGAGTTCCAGGGTTTACAAGGAAAGGACGAAAGCTTTCCATGATAAGAGGATTCTGCCAAAGGAGTTCAAGGCTGGTGATCAAGTGCTCTTTTTCAACACAAGACTCAAGCTCTTCCTAGGATAGCTTAAGTCAAGGTGGGCAGGACATTTTGACATCAAAGAAGTACTGCCTTATGGAGCCATCACCCTGGTCGGTAAAGAGGGATCGGAATTCACTATGAATGGGCAAAGACTCAAGCCCTATATGGCAGATCATATCTATCCAGAGCGGACCTCAATTCCTCTTTGTGAACCGTCCAATGTCTAACAAGGAGGTGGATTCAAGCTTAGAGACTTAAAACAAGCTCACTTGGGAAGAAGTCCCATAACTATCTTTATACATAATGTTTCTAGATTTAAGACTTTTTGATCCATTTTGTTTTAGTATTTCAGGTGGTAAAGCCTCAGGGAAGGTCTTTGTGCAAGAGACGAACATAAACAGAGGAAGTGCAAGTGACGGGTGCAGACTCGCTATACAAGCTCGATTTGCAAGCTCGATTTTACAAATCGAGCCCAACAAATTTTTAACGAATTATGAGTGTTCAATGAGCCAACTTGAGCTCAACCAAGTTCCCTCGTAAACTTAAATTTGAATTTTGAATGCAATTAGGAGGCTTCCCTTGTTTTCTCCCTTCTCTTGCTATTATGTCCAGGTTCATTCTCCCAATTTCCTTTAAATAGACAAGCATGCTGCTATCTCACTCACTCACCTCTCATTTAGAATTTGCCATAGTATATTTTTTCTCTAGTTCTTGGTTTTCAAAGTTTTTGTTCTCTAGAATATCTTCAGCTCCACTCTACTTAGTTTCGACAATGCTTAACAAGATCAAGCTCTCAATACGACCCAAGTAAGTTTCCTCAACTCTATCATCCTATTTAATCACTCTGTTTTTGAATCTTCTGAGAATTTACGATTGCATTGCTAGAAACTAGTAGATTATGACCTTAGACTAGATAATTTAGAACTTATGGAACCAGTTTTTAGGTTGAATATGCTAAGGAATTGAGGATTTTTCTGAGCTAGAAGTTGATTGTTCTTGAAATAAAAATAGGAATTGAACCTTTCTCCTATGCATAAACGTATTAGTTCTTTAGAATTATAGCTTGATGGTTGCTCTTGAATTGTGTTGCTGAGTTCGTTTACTGCTTATCTACTGTTTTTAGGGAGAACTCGATATACACATCGAGCTTGCATGTCGTGTTTGACAAAAAGTTTCAAAGTGTTTTGTCAAGCTCGATTTGAGAACTCGATATGCATGTCAACTATATGCATACGCCTAATGCTTCCCAATTTTTATACATTTCAGGTACCCATCACGGTAGCAAAGAACACCAAAGACATCCGTTGAGGCTCTTGCAAGGGGATTCTCAGAAATAAGAGGACCTCAACCTCGAGAGAAAGAACCCATGGTCCAAGATGATGAGGATGTTGCCAAAGAGTACTCTAAGAGGAAGAGCGACATTACCCAAGGAAAGAGGTAAATGGAGCTGGTTGATGAAGCTGTCGACAGTGAGGGTGAAGCGGTTAAAGCTGAGAAGGCTAAGAATCCTGTGAGAAAGCTAAGGAAGACGCTTACTCAGGAGGAACTCCTTGCTATCTTCCTGGGCATGGAGTTCAAAGGGACTAGATACCCTCACCAAGAGAACATGAAGGAGCTTGGTATCCACAGATATGTGGGCTATTTGTTCGAGATGTGCAACATCGCCACCATCATGAGCTTTAACTTCGAAGCTTACAAAGAAGAGACCTGCCATTTCATTGCCTCCCTGAATGTACATTCTACGACGATGAACCTGAGGTTGATTCAGATGGAGGGCTGGGATACATAAGCTTCACGATCCAGAAACAAGCATTCACTCTCACCATCAAGCAGCTCGATAAGTTGTTTGGCTTCTCGAGTGGGACGGATGTGAACCTAGACTTTGATAAGGCTGAACTTTTTGCGCTATGGAAGACGATTGGAGGGGAAAGCGATTTCTCCGCGTCCAGGTCCAAGAGCACCCATATAAGAAGCCCGGTGATCTGCTACATGTACAAAGCCCTGGCTACTACCTTCTTTGCAAGGAGAATCACAAGGACCATCAACGATTCTGAGCTGCAGAAGATTGATGAAGCACTAAAGAGCATACTAGATTCTACAAGAGATGGGAGAGTTTTGAAAGGTGATCGCTCTGACACGGGACTATCTTGCTGCTGGACCAGCTATTGAGCTACAAAGATTGGGCAGCCCAGATGCATAGGATGAGAACCAAGAGAGAACTATGCATTGGAGGAGTAGTGACACCGATCTTAATCGCTTGCAGAGTAGATTTCGATCTAGAACAGATGGCAGTCACACCAAGATGGATTAATATGCCGAACCTGATAAAGACAAAGTACCTTGATCGGAAAATGGCAAATGGGATGCACCTCTACAAGTTCACCCACCCAGAAGCTGGAGAAGCCAAGCTTATCCTCCCTTGCACGATCGTCACCAAGATTAGAATGGGGAGCAACATCAATTTCTGGCCACCTTTCGACCTCCTCTATGGTTCCTCCCGAGAGAATACTTAGCAAACTCAGGCTACTTTCGATGAAAACATGGAAGCTGAACCCGAGATGTATTACTTTGAGGAGTCTACTACACCAACTCAGAGTCGTAGCTTGAAGGAAGCTTATAAGAGAATCAGTCTTCTCCAGTCAGAGAGCTGAAGGACTCAATAAAGGAAATGAGAGAGCAATTCAAGGAGCTCCAAAGCAAGCTGAGTGCGTCTTCTTCCAGTAACGTCACCCTCCCACCGAGCGTCTTGCAGAAAAGTGGGTCTTGCAGCATAGCACCTAGGCGCAATGTTTCCATAGATCCCCCAAGGGCATCCTCCTATGAACCAAGGCAAAGGAAACGACGAGCAGTTGATTCAAGTGAAGAGTCGGAGCCAAGCTCGACCACCGCACTTGATCTGCACGTCGAGCCTGCATACACCAGACAGAGCATGGAGGACTCAATCTCCTCCTTCTTCACCCATCCTTGAGGTAACAGTTCCAACCATTCATTGTATATACCATTGCAACCTTATTAGAATTCTTGTTGTTTCTTGAACCTTCCTTTAAATTTTTATTACACAAGAGACTATGTAATTTAAGTTTGGGGAAGGGTTTGAGACGTATTTGATTAAGTGTTCTGTGACTCTTATTTTCATTTGCATACTTGAGTCTGCATATCATCTAAGGCATAGAAAAACCATAAAAATTTGAAAATTTTTTTGAAAAATTATCAAAAAAAGAGTGTGTTCATGTAGTTGCATTTGCATTTTAAGATTGAGTCTAGCTATTTCATTTAGGACTGATGCATTTGCACTAGGGGATTATGATAATTATAATCTTGTAAGCATGTTGATTCATTAACCTCAATGCCCAAGTTAGTAGTTTTCTAATGCATATTGAATTAGTTTGAGTATAAGATAGCACTATGCTTTGAATGCACAATTTGATCTTCTTATCTGAATTGAAGCATGCTGTGATTTGATGCCTTTCCCTATCTACTTGAACCAGAACTTGACTCATAATTATCATATCTATGCATTGAATTTGAACTCATGGATACACATATATATACTTAAATTTTCTTTCACCATTTTACCACTCTTGCTAATCCAAGTAGCTGATTCCCATTATTGGAACAGTTTCCATACCATAATCTAACCTTCTTTCAAGCCATAAATATTTAATGAGTGTAAGGCATTTTCTGATTAACCTTGGTAGAAAATGTTAGGTTTGAGCCGACAAGAATAGTGTCCCATGTAGTTCTAGTTTACGATTTTTGGACTAGATAGGACTAGGTGGGAGCTTAATTCTGGGTGTGGAGTTTGGTTGAGAAAGAAAAAAAGGGATGAAAGAAAGAAAAGGTTAAAAGTTCTTAAGAGAGGAAAGTAAAAAAAAAGAATATATTGTTGATCTAGTAAAGGATTTGGGAAAATAAAAAAAAGAGAGAAAAGTGGTTCTATGCAAGTAAAAAGAGAAGAAGGGACAAAAAGCCTAGAATGTCTTATGATATAAGAAGAAAAGAGAACCATAGCTGCTAAGTAAACCCGAATCTGCTAGAAATCATCAAGTTCAGAAAACCTCTCCTTATAATGAAAACGAAGAGAAAGAATGACTTAATTCAAGAAAATTTCAAGGCAAAAAGAATGCCTTAAGCGAAAAAGGTAGAAATAAGATCATCTTCTGGGTTTAGAAATAGTAAGGCCGAAATGGCTTTTGTATATTTGGGTAGATGGGATTCTATTATTGTATGCATAGGTTGGTCCTTACCTTTAGCATTCTTCTAAAGCTCAGTCATTTCTTGAGAGATCCCTGTTATGTATTGCTTAAACCATATGTGAAGGGACCATATCTGTCTCTTAAACCTTTCCCTTAGCCAAATGAGTTCATTGAATGTGCATAGCTTGATTCACAGTTTCTGCTTGATGAATGTTAAAGGGATTGGTTGATTTGAATGTATGTCTAGGTTGAGACTGAAGTCAGATTGTGTTGTGAAGAGTATGGCTAAAGTTTTATAAGAAGAACTCACTCCCATTGCATCTTAGAACTATTAACTTGGACATTGATTTTATCATTTCTATCAGCATGTTTTGGTTCTGAGTCCCCACCTTCAAACCTCTTATCCAGCTTAATTTTGTTTGTTTACTTGATGACAAACAAAGACTAAGTTTTGGGGAGTTGATATGCCTATATTTTACTTGTTTTAAACATACATTTATCACCTATTTAACATTTTTTCACTCTTCATTCATGCCATTCTTGGTCCTTTGTGTATACTTTGCATGTTTAAGTGTCTTTTGCATTAGCATTGCATAAATTCTTGCATTTGGAGTTATTATCAGGTGTTTAAGGAGTTTTTGAGGGCAAGTATGGAGTAGGAGGTGAATGATGGGATTAAGCTAGAGAGTGGAGTTGACTGGTCAAGTGGTGCAGAGCTCGACGTGGGAGCTCGATTTGCAAATAGAGTCCAAGCTTTGGCCGACGAATTTGGAGACTTGGCCGAGCTCGACCGGAGAGCTCGATTTGTACATCGAGTCTGAGCCAAAGGAACCACATTTGGCGAATCAAGCTGAGCTCGACGTGTGAGCTTGACCAACCACCTCGAGCTCGACCACCGACTTTGTTATTTTGTCTTTTTCTCTAATAGCATTTTGAATTAAGACTATAAATACCCCTCTTAGGTCTTTACCTAGAGGATATTACGTTTTTAGGGTTTTCTCTGTAGCCACCAAGAACATCCAGTTTTGTAATCCAGATTTCTTTCAATCTATTAAGTTTATGTTGTTGCTTCTTTGAAACTTCTTACTCCTTTCATCCTTATCTTTCTGATTATGCAAATTTTAGGAATTTTTGGGTTTGTGTTCTTGATGTTCTTCATGAGTTATGAGTAGTTTTCTAGGGTTCTTGAGGATGAGATAGATTAGTGAGGAATCTTTAGTCTCTTAGGACGTTTAAACTTAGATTCCTATAAATCTCTTCTAGATTATTGTTCTTAATGCTAGTTTCTTTCTGATCAATTGGAATTAGAGTCCAGACATTTTCACACCCACCAGGTGTTTAATGAAATGTCTGAACCAACTAATTCCAGAGATTTACATGTCTAGCCTAAGAAATTAGTTCTTGAGTGTTTATTGGCTTTAATAGACTGAATCTTAATGCTTGTTAGGTTAGATTTCGCTAATGAGAATTAGGTCTGAAACTAGCTTGATTTGATGATTTCTGTCATGAAAGTGGAATAGTCAGCTATTGAGTCTATTGTCTAGGGATTAGCTCTGCTTGTGTTTGTTAAACACCTAGGTTGATTAAGGAGGAATCACTAGTCCATTACCCCCATCCTTAGGAGCTTCTTGTTTATCTTATTGTTCTATTGTTATTCTCTGCTTTACTAGCTTCTGTTAGCTTCTGTTAGTCACAATTACCTGCTTTAGTTTCTGTTATTGTTTTAGTTTCTTTATTGCTTTTACATTCTGTTCATTTAGATTGTTAGACAAAACAAATATTTTTGCTTGACTTGACTTAATCTCATTTGATCACATCCTGTCTTTTAGCATTTCACCTTATTGGATTGATACCCATTGTACTGCAATGACATGATAGTGCATTAGGGAATTGATACCAAAATCGTATTATCAGCAGGACAACTCTTTTCTCATACCAGCATCAATATCTCGAGATGTTCGTTAATTGTAAATGTGAATCTCAAAAGAACGAAAGCAATGGGATGGTGACCAGTCCTGTCAACTATGTAACACGACCTGCATCTTTATCTTTATCTGTGAGTGTAAATTTCAAGAATCCGCAAGAAGTCGAGGTGCTAAGGAAATTGTTTAGCACGACAAGATAATCCATAAATATATTATATATAGTTAGATGATCTTGATTGTGTTATTTAAGTGTAATTTCTAATTCTTATATTCATTACAATATCAACAAACTTGTGGTCTTATATAATTTCAAATCTATTGATAATAAACCTTTAAATCTAATATTTTCGTGAGAAATAACAAACAATGAATTGCCGTCAAATCAAATAATAGCATTTTTTAGAAAAAAAGACTCTTATTTATTTGGGTTATTAAATATGTTTGGTGTTGTTGTTCTACTACATTTATGTGATTTTATTTCTCAAATCCCCGCGTTATGTAAAAATAAAAATTAACGGTATTTCGCGCGAAAAATATTTAGATTTTTAAATGTATGATTTATACATGTATTCAATGAATATATATCAGTTTTATTAATTATTGTAGTGCATACAAGATCTAGATGACATGATCTCTTGCCACTTAGACTAAATATTTAGCTTGCATACATAAACGTATACCAATTTATCTATCTTAAATTGTATTTGTTGATTGATAATTAATTTGGTATGTTTCAAAAACAAAACACAATCCTATCTAGACTTGTAAAGTATATAAATCTATAGAACTTTACTGTAAAATCCAAAATGCATATAAATATATATACATACACACTAAATATATTGCTCTGAAGCTGTTATTCTCTTGGTGAAAATATAGCACTCGAGAAGCAGATGTACAAGGATTGTCAACACCTTTACTTGCTTGAGATGAAACTTCATTTGTCAAAGAAGTTTTATTTTCCAAAGTTGAAGAAGCGATCATCTTTCTTAGAACTGACGAGTATGAGGCCCCGAATTGTGACATTGATGGTTGAGATCTTCATTCATCTGCATGGAAGCTGTTTCTCGTCTTCTAGCTCTTCCAAATTAACTCCTCTCAAATCGTGTGTCACTTCATTTGAGTATTCTTCTTTGTTTTCTCTTGAATAATCTGAAGATTTGAAAAGATTGCTCCTCTTATCAACACAAGCTGCTCTTTTACTCGTCTCTACAATAGGAGATACATAAATAGTCTTTCTAAAAGGTGGTGCAACATCTTTGGACGTCAATGGTGATGGTGAAACCAAATGGAGCAGTTTGTTTACTTGACCTCAGTCTAGTACAAACCAAAACATCTAGTAATTCTCTGTAATTACTGGGCTGAACCTTTCTTCAAGCAAGGGCTTTGTACTCAGACTTGTACCCTTACTTGTAAAAGAAATTTGTAAAAAGATATATTTTCCGGTTTGGAGGCTATTTGGGTGAATTAACTAAAGCAGTAGTTAATACTAATTAAAGATACCTGAGCAGAATATGGACTTGGATATGTCCTATTTATCGTCGAAACTATGGGATTAATGTTCAGATTTTCTTCACTTGCAGCTTCACAGATGTCGTAAGTCTTGTATCACTGTAGTTGAACGGTAACAGCGTCAAACCGAGGTCTTGTATCACTGTAGTTGAACGGTAACAGCGTCAAACCGAGATCAATGTTCTTGATATGTGGCATGTGAGGGGATGGTAAACCGGGTCATATACAAGTATCTTATCAAAATATGCATGGTCTTCATTTAAAGTTTAGCCTCAAAATATTGTGTAGATAGCATAACTAACTAATCAAACATTTTAAGCATAACACTCTTTGATAGTGTTGAACTTGCATCCAAGTATAATTCGCAAGTATCTCCCTTCTTAAGATTCTTCACATACATAGTTTTATATCTTGATGCGTATTGGCCATTCTGAGCCAATTTATAGGCATTTGTCTTCCTTCCTACACCCATTGCTTCTCACTAAAAAGAATCATAATATATTTTCAAAGATTATGATATTGTGAGAGTGAACCATTGGCACAAAATTGTCTCCAAAGTCATCAAGCAATTTTGGGCTGACGAACCACTTTACTCAATATCATAATTTTTTTTTTTGACATACATCATGATTCTTTCTTGTGAGAAGCAATGGGTTCAAGGAGGATGACAAAAACCTAATTGGCTCATGATGGTAAATAGGCATCAGGAGATGAAACTATGTGTATGAGGAATATTAAGAAGTGAGATTTTTTCGGAGTTATATGTGGATCCAAGTTCAGTACTATCAAACAATTTGTTAGGAAATGTTATCCTAATAAATTGTTTGATAGTTAACTATGCAATATATACAATATTTTGAGGTTCAAACTTTAGTAAAGACCAAGTTTTGAAAACGATACTTGTTAGTGACCAAGCTTTGAAAACGATACTTTAGCAAAGAACAAGCTAGGAAGAAGTTGGTTTTGGATTGCTACAAATGACGACAAACTGACGCTTTCATCACTTTGTTTTTCCTTTCTTTGATCGATAGCTCGTCCTAATTGGCCAAGTCCAAAATAACTCCATTTTTTTTTGTCTGAACAGTCTACTGAAACATAATGAGAAATAATTATTTTGATAATTATTTACCTCAAAGAATATTTCATTTATAGTTTTTGGTGCGTTGATTGTTGAGAAGAACCTAATGTCTTATTTATATCTTATTTATATCTTATTTATATTACCCAAACTAGCCATAACTTCTATGTTTGAAAATGGTTTGGATTTGTAAGGGATGAAATGAGATATGATTGGATATATATAAATTGTTTTGCCACTGGCACATGCGTGGGAAAATAATGGCAAACTTGGGAAAAGAGGGAGCTTTACCTCTTTAATTTTTTTTCAAAATGGTGGTATTTTTTAGACGGAATTGTGACTCCATTAAAAATGCTTAGTTAAATTTGGTGAAAGAAATTCTACAAATGCACTTACGGATAAATAAAATAAATTGTATATCCATCGCAAAATCCAGACCCGACCTAAGTAAGATGGGGAGAGGGGTCGTGGTCTAAAGGTCTAATTGCATTTTCAAAAACATTATTAAGCAAAATGACCCATTTTTATGTAATAAAATTAGAAATGGACCTAAAAATATCATATTTGAAAATCTATTTTTTTAATTAAAAATTACAGAAAATACCTATTTTTTATTAAAATAAATATTGAGAAGGGCTCAAAAAAAGTTTTTGTTATAATAAAAGACCAAATTTTTTTTTTTGTTCTAGGGCATTAAAATTTCTTGGACCAGAGCTGGCAAAACCCCGACCATTTTGATACATGGCCTAATGAATTTAGTTTAATGTCTTTACGTACGTGTGTATTTATTTGGGTAGGAATATAGTCGCAAAAGGCCGACCTATTTGCAACACTCAAATGAATTTGGTTTGATGTCTTCGCCTTAATATTCTAACCGGTATTTTATATTTATTTGGATTGGGATAGTCGCACATGACCTACTCTTTTGCGACGATCTTAAATATGATGAGTCAATTTCAAAAAAAAAAAAAATTTAAATCAGTGATTTATTTAGGTTGGAATAGTATGGCACATGACCGACCCATTTCTTACCCTTTTTATCATGATGAGTCAGTTTCTATTGCATGAGTTATGACTTATGAGTTGATGATTTTGGGTCGTTTTGTGTAATTGTTGAAAGCTTAATTCAAATCCATAGTGGATTTCTTGTTAGGATTGTATTTTGTAAACAAAGTTTTGTTTGGGCTTGAAAATACGTTTTGCTTGGACTTATTATAATTCTATTAGAAAATAGCTATCGAAAAAAAACCAAAATCTTGTAATTTCGGATTAAAAACAACTATTTATAAATTGGGACTAATAATATTACATCAAATCCCCATTCTCGTCCGGTCACATAAAATTGTAAACTAGTCATCCTTAGTACTTCTCCATATCTTACCATTGCAAACACCCTTATTGACATTTGATTCCACCATTTCAATTTCTTTACCATATTTTGCTTTCTTTCTTAGGCATCCACCATTGTTTGCCACGTTCGATTTGCTTAGAGGCTCTTTCCGAATATTCATACACCTTGTTAGAATATTAAACAGAAAAAAAAAAGTTGGCCTGCAATTGAGGTCGTGGAACACTGGCAACAGAGCCGGCCCTGGGCCAAGCTAGATGAAACATTGGCCTAAGACCCCCAAATTTTCAAACTCATTAATAAAGAAATAATTTATAAATAGACCCTCGAATTTATTAATTTTTACAGTAATAGATTCCCAAAGTTTTTAGTCTTTAAAATATGTTCTTTGTTTTAAAAAATAACTCGAAACTACCAAACAAAAATTTGTTTTGGATTTGGGCCCCCCGTAATTTCAGGGCCGGCCCTGACTGGCAAACCCACAGCTTCAACTTAAAACATATCGTACGAATGGCTATTCCCAATTACTTGGGATAACAAGTAATCATCTCTCATCGTTTTCTCTTGCACTGTACCCTACAACTATATCCATATTACAGCTAGTCCTGGAATCATCTCTCATATTTATGATCTGTTGGCAACTGTGCCGGAGTACATCTACAGTTTTGTGCATGTTGAATCTCAACCTCCATCCACCCGCACATTCATGGATGCTCTCCTTCACCACCGTCTTATTAAAGAAGTAAGCAACTAAAACAACATATATGAATTCACATAATTAGTCGCACATTTGAACAGACATGATAAATAGTAAAACAGATGTAAGCAAAGGTTCCATCTTACTAACAAATGTACTTTGTATAAAAAGGCAAACATCTGGTTTTGTTTTACTATATATAATCACAACATACAAGCACCTACAGGATAATGTTAATTTTAAGAATTAGAGAATGCATTCACAGACCTCAAATAGTTCGAATGGGCTACCCTTCCGATACGTATCATCTTTCTTCTTGGACTCTGTAGGAAGCACACTGAATAACAGTGCCCTCCACCCTATAAGTAAAACAGCAGTACTTCCCATTGTCACCAACACAAAGCTAGAAGCCGGGATGTGACCAGATGAAGCTGACCTAATGGCTATTCCAAGCTGCAAGGAAAGGAACAAGCTTTTAAACAGTATAGCAGACACATGAACAGAGGCGCTAACATTCTAAAGCTATATGTCAAAAAGACTACTAGCTAGATTGGTACTTTTCACATTGGTAAATGCAGCCTTACCGGAGCTCCGAGAATCCACGATTTCGCAGCTGCAACCACGGCTTTAGACCGACCCTTCATCCCTCTCCCCTCTTCCGCATATCCCCCTAAGAAATACGCACTTAGAAACCACCCTGCCACACAAAGTTTTCATTTTTATTTGGAGCAAAGCTTCTGAAACGCAAAATTGATAAGAGAAGGGGAAAAAGAATCAATACCAGCAATAAAAGGGTCAGCTGTGTGGAGAGTGTCAATGGAAAAAACAGGGAAACCATGGCTAAATCTCCCAATTGCAGAGAAGATAAGCAAAGCCAATACATCTCCACCAGCAAGTAACGCCACACGGCTGAAGAAAATTTTCACAAAAATTGAGATAACAAAACAAAAGCAACCATTCCCATAGGGCATAGAGAGATAAAAAGCAAAGTAAAGTAAGAGTTTTTATTACCCCCATTTGGTGATGTTAGAAGATGAAGTGGATGATGATGATGATGGCTTATCAAATTGAATCACACCCTCGAGAGGAACATTCTCCTGACCCACGAAAACTGTGTCATCTCCTGAAGACGGGATTTGAGAAGCTGAGGTAGTGGGTTTTGACTTGACGCTTCCGTCGGGGTTAGAGAGAGCGAGTACGACGCGTCGTCGCCGGGGGACGAGCCATGAATCGGAAGAAGAGAAAGCAGAAGAATTGGATTTGGTGATGAATCTGACGGCAGAGACAGGTCCTGTGGGAGTGCGAAGAACTAACATTCTCTTTTCTATGCTTTGTGAAAATGGATAGTGTTATACTTCTACTTCTATCTAATACCACAAGAAGCATCGGCGATTTTATTTTTATAATTTTGATAATAATATGCCATTTTCTATATATCATGCACAAATTAAAATTATTGATGAAAAATTATTGGAAATTTCATATCATCACTTGGTATTTTTACTCACAAAATGATATTAAGAAGGAAATTTTGAAAAGATATGAGAAAAAAATATCAAGTTTGTAATAGTGAAATAAATGAGATAAAACCATAATGGATTTTATGGATTTTTGCTCGAAGAGGTCAATTTCGAAACGGTTTAGGAAGAAATCGAATCGGTTTAGGATTTGATGGTGTCCTGAAAACTAAATTGTGCTTTAGGTTTTTCGAAGAAATCTGAGTATTTTAAGATAAGTCATATTATAAAAAAAATTGTAATAGGAGTCGACTTGGAAATGAAGTGGGTGTAAAAACGATAATTTTAAAAAGAAAATACCATGCTTGATTTGAAAAATCGATATTGAGGAAACCAATATATTTTGAAGCACATCAAAACACAATTGGGGAGAAATCGATTTTGCCAAAACCATTTCAAACTATGAAGATGGAAGAGTAGCCTAAACAACAACATTTTTTTCATATTAAATTTATTCAATCATATAAAGAAAAATTAGGATGAACTAAAAAGAAAACTAAATTCAAGTAAAAAATATGAAGAAGAATCAATGACAAAAAGAAAACTAACATTTTTAACTTTTATTATTTTAAAACGAATATGATTTAATAATAAATGAATTTGATCACCTTTTCACACCGTATATCTAAAATAAATAATGACACATATAAATAGTATATAGTTATTGGTAGTGGACATCCATATCATTAAGGACAAACAATTCATAATGATTAAATAGCTTCTATTGTCATGAATGAAATTCAAGAGTCTTCTTCTCCGATTCCCTAAGACATAAGCTTAACAAATCTCGATCGATTACACACTATTAGAATTGAGTTGGTTATCTTACTTTGGTTAAGATTAATTAGATTGATTACCGGTTTAGTTAATCCCGGTTTACTGTAATTTGTTGTATATAGATAACAATGTATAGTTTGTTACAGATAAGAAATAGAGAAAATCATTTCACAAAACTCTCTTTGCTCATGAACTCTATTATGGTATCAGAGCATTTCTTCCGTATTCTTCTGTGATTTTTCAACGTTTTTTTCAAATTCTTCAAAATCTCACCGACGAATCGATTCTATCATCATCAGAACATCTTCCGCGATTTCGATTTTTGCGAAAATGGTGAAGAGAGGAGGAAAATTGAGAAATAGGAGTGAAACACCTGAAGGTGAAGCATCCGCAGCTAAGGTTACTCGCGGATCGGTTATTCTTGAAGATCCTGAGGTTGATATGGTTAAACAACAACGTTTTGTTAGATCGGAAGGCTATGGAGCTCATGGTTCTATGTCGAGACAATCTGAGGCGTTTGATAGTCCGTTCAGCCTTCAATCTTCGGATCATCCAGGTTTGGTGATTGTTGCTCATACTCTTGATGGATCGAATTACAATAGCTGGTCTATAGCGATGAAGATTAGTTTAGAGGCTAAAAACAAATTTTGTTTCATTGACGGATCTATACCTAGGCCTTGTGAGAGTGATTACGATTTCAAGATCTGGAGTAGATGTAACAGCATGGTCAAATCGTGGATTTTAAATGTTGTGAGCAAGGAAATTTATGATAGTATTCTCTATTATCAAGATGCTGTTGAAATGTGGAATGATTTGTTTACAAGGTTTAAAGTAAACAATCTGCCTAGGAGGTATCAACTTGAGCAAGCAGTGATGACTCTGAAACAAGGTCCGCTTGATTTATCCAGCTATTTCACAAAGAAAAAGACGTTGTGGGAACAATTGGCAAACACTAAGTCTAGGATTGTGAAAAGGTATGATTGTGATCAAGTGAAAGAGTTGCTTGATGAAGCAGATACCAGCAGGGTAATACAGTTTCTCATGGGACTGAATGATGATTTTGGCAATATCAGGAGTCAGATACTGAATATAAAGCCTAGACCAGGTTTGAATGAGATCTACAATATTTTGGATCTAGATGAGAGTCAGCGAGTAGTGGGAGTGTCTTCTAGACCAACAGTAAATCCCACTGCCTTTCAATCTCAAGCTATGATCCCGAATCAAAGTTCAATACTAATGGCACAAGGAAACTTCCAGAAACCTAAATGTTCTCACTGTTCCCGTCTTGGACATATTGCGGATAAGTGCTATAAGCTACATGGATATTCCCCAGGTCATCCAAGGGCAAAGAAGAACAATTATGTAGGAAGTACTAACTTAGCTAGTACTGGTCATATTGAGGATATTACAGATCAATCTAAGGAGAATATCAGTGAAGATATGTCAACAGCACAACTCCAACAGATGATCTCTTATTTGAGTACCAAGCTTCAGTCTCCCAGTATCACTTCATGTCCTGATAAAGCCATAGCTTCGACTTCAGCATCCGTACCAACTATCTCCCAGATATCTGGTACATTTCTCTCTTTATATGATTTCACTTTCTATGACATGTTGACTTCTTCTATACCTCATGAAACTGAGTTTTCTTTTAGAGCTTGGGTCATAGATTCAGGGGCTAGTCATCATGTTACTCATGAAAGAAATCTTTACATCGAATATAAGTCTTTAGATAGAACCTTTGTTAGATTACCTAATGGTCAAACAGTTAAAATAGAGGGAACTAGTTATATTCAGCTTACATATGTTTTGTCTCTACACAATGTGCTGCATATTCCTGAATTCAAATTTAACCTGTTGAGTGTTAGTGTTATCACATCATCTTTGAATTCTAAAGTTAGCTTTACTTCTACTAAATGCATGATACAGGCTCTTACTCAGGACCTAATGATTGGCAAAGGTAGTCAGGTTGCAAACCTCTATGTCCTAAGTTTGGATAAATCTCTTGTCAACGTGTCTTGTTCTGGTTTTCAAGGTAAGTCGGTCTGCGCAGTTTCTACAGATAATTCAGATATATGGCATAAAAGATTAGGGCATCCGTCTATTGCTAAGATAGAATCTCTCTCTGAAATACTGTTGTTGCCAAAGTCTAAGATCAATAAAACTAAAACTCATTGTCATGTTTGTCATTTATCTAAACAGAAACATTTGCCCTTTAAATCTTTAAATCATATGAAAACAAAACCTTTTGAATTGATTCATATTGATACATGGGGTCCTTTTTCTGTTCCAACTGTTGATGGTTTTACATACTTCTTGACAATTGTTGATGATTTTAGTAGAGCAACTTGGTTGTACATGCTAAAACAGAAATCTGATGTGTTATACGTGTTTCCTGATTATCTTAATTTGGTAAAAACACAATATAATACAAAAGTTTGTTCTGTGAGATCAGATAATGCACATGAATTGAAATTTCATAATCTGTAATTGAAAAATGGCATTAAAGCATTTCATTCATATCCTGAAACTCCTGAGCAAAACTCAGTTGTAGAGAGAAAGCATCAGCATTTATTGAATGTAGCCAGGGCTTTTATGTTTCAATATGGGGTTCCTTTAGAATATTGGGGTGATTGTGTTCTTACGGCTGTCTTTCTTATCAATAGATTACCTTCTCTAGTGATAGATAATCAGACACCTTTTCAAAGACTTACCTCTACATTTCCAGATTATCATAGTCTTAAAGCCTTTGGATGTTTGTGTTATTGTTCTATTTCACCTAAGTCTAGAACTAAGTTTATCCTCGAGCTAAGGCTTGTATATTTTTAGGATACCCCTCAGGTTATAAAGGCTACAAGCTCTTGTATAAAGAGACATACTCAGTTTCTATTTCTAGACATGTCATTTTCTATGAGGATATCTTTCCTTTTGCTTCATCTAATATCTCAGATGATGTCAAGACTTTCTTTCCTCATATTTCTCTACCTGCACAAATCAATGATGAACATTTGTCTCTAGTGCAATCATCTTGTGATGCTCCTCACAATCATGATGAGACATCTTCCATGGTTTCTGTTCCTTCTGAACTTAAATCAACTCGGCAGAGAAAACTGCCTTCCCATTTGCAGGATTTTCATTGTTATAATAATAATACTCTTACTAATAATAAACTTCAAAAGACTTCTCCATATCCATTAGCAAATTATATCTCTTACTCCTATTTATCTCAGCCTTTTTGTGCTTTCATAAATATCATCACAAAATCAAAAAATCCCTACAAAATATTCAAAAGTTAGGCTGGATAAGGACTGGATTGATGTTGTGGGAAAGGAGATTGGTGCTTTTGTAAGGACCAACACGTGGAGTATTTGTGATTTGCCTCCTGATAAGGTTGCTGTAGGTTGCAAATGGGTGTTTACAATTAAATATCTTGCCGATGGGAGCATTGAGAGATATAAGGCTAGACTGGTGGCTAAAGGGTATACTCAACGAGAGGGATTGACTTTACTGACACATTTTCTCATGTTGCAAAGGTGGCAACAGTCAAGATAATTCTTTCCCTCGCACCTAAGATGCAATGATTTTTACATCAATTGGACATTTCGAATGCATTCTTAAATGGTGACCTCGATGAGGAAATATACATGAAATTACCACCAGGATATGCTGAGATTCAAGGAGAAACAGTTTCTCCAACTGCTGTTTGTAAACTACACAAATCGATTTATGGGCTCAAGCAGACATCACGCCAATGGTTTCTGAAGTTTCAGTCCACTCTAGTTCATTTTGGCTTTACCACCTGTCATGGTGATCACACTCTCTTTGTGAAGGTTTCTGGAGATATTTTTTTGGTGGTACTAGTCTATGTTGATGATATACTGATTGCTAGTACAGATGATTCTGCAGCCTGCTTCTTAAGAGATCAATTGAGTTCTATCTTCCAGTTGAGAGATCTTGGTCCTCCTAAATTTTTTCTTGGCATTGAGATTGCAAGAACTGATACAGGGATTTCTCTCACACAAAGGAAGTATGTTCTTGATTTGTTGGATGCTACAGGTTTCTCTGATTGTAAACCTTCTACTATCCCCATGACACCTGATTAACAAATGTCTATGACTGGTTTATCAAGTCGCAAGAGTTCTGACAAGCAGCTATCTATATAGGATAGTGAACTTCTTCCTGATGCTAAGCAATACAGACGCTTAATTGGAAAGCTTCAGTATTTGACCATCACTAGGCCATATATTTCTTTTGCTGTCTCTAAACTGGCTCAGTACTCCTCTGCTCCAAGGCATTTTCATCTTCAGGCTGTTCACAAGATTATGCGTTACTTGAAGGGTACTATTGGACAGGGTCTGTTTTATGGCAAAGATGATTATTTTTCCATTCGAGGTTTTTCCGATGCTGATTGGGGAGCTTGTCCAGACACCAGAAGATCTGTCACTGGATTTGCAATATTCATTGGCCAATCTCTTGTTTCCTAGAAATCAAAGAAGCAACAAATGGTATCCATGAGTTCTGCAGAATCCGAATACAGGGCTATGAGTATGGCCACTAAGGAGTTGCTCTGGTTCACATACATTCTCCGAGCTCTGAGATTTCCTTTTTCTCTTCCTGCTTATTTGTATTGTGACAATACTGCAGCTCTTCACATAGCCCGCAACTCTGTTTATCATGAACGAACTAAACATATCGAGTTTGATTGCCATAAGATTCGTGAAGCGATTGATGATGGCATAATCAAGACAATGTTTGTGAGGACGGATAATCAACTTGCAGATATCCTCACCAAAGCACTTCACCCAGCTCCTTTTCGAGACAATATGAGCAAGATGGGCATCATAAACATTTACTCGTCTCCTTCTTGAGGGGAGTATTAGAATTGAGCTGGTTATCTTACTTTGGTTACAATTAATTAGATTGATTACCGGTTTAGTTAATCCCAGTTTACTGTAATTTGTTGTATATAGATAACAATGTATAGTTTGTTACAGATAAGAAATAGAGAAAATCATTTCACAAAACTCTCTTTGCTCATGAACTCTATTACACACACAAAATAAAAGTAATATAAGATAATATGGCACATCGTTAAAATTTATGCCATATTAGAACATATTATATATGTTAATTGTCTACTTTAAATGATAGTAAAAACACACAAAAAAATATATAAGATGTCATAGTAATTATTGAAAACTGATGATTTAAACATCACCGAAATAATTTCTTCAGTTTACATCGCATTAAATCAGAAAATATTATTTTTATAATCATTTATTTTAAAGAAAAGAGAAAAAACAGATAAGAAATATAAGACAATATGGCATATGTCAGAAACAAATATTAAAAAATCTTTTTAAAATGTTTTTATATGAGATTTGATTTGTAATAAGTGATTACGAAAGATTGGTAACCTATTTAGAATTGTGAGCTAAAAACAGCTCATAATCATATATCAATATTTCTAACAATATAGTCTTGATACACAAAACATATATATATATATATATATATATATATATATATATATATCTTTGGAAAGGAAAATAATTAAAAGGGAAGTAAACGGTAGAAAATAATAGAATTCAAATATATACACCATATCTTACCATTATATGATGACATTACGGATTGAAATCTACTTTTACTTCAAAACTTAGAAAAATGACATAACAATAAAAAGTAAAAGAAAATAAAATAAAAAGACGCCATTAGTTATATTAAAAATGATGTCATAAAATTTACAAACTGATGTTATAAAAAAATTTAATCATAGGTAATTGATTATATAAAGCTTGTGACTTCTTCTGATAAGATCAGAGTTCTACATGAAAAACATCAACAGAGAAAAACACTTGCAAACACTGAATAAAGTGATAAACACAAAATATAATGATCTCACACATGAAGGTTCAAACTTGAGACAAATTCAACATGAAAAAACTCTATAAGAAGATAAATACCAAAAACATAAGAAATCACAAAATGTAATGATCTCACACATGAATTTAATGTCAATTTGGTTCATTTTTGAGTAAGTGGTGACAAGAGGTACAACTTAATTTAAAGCATCAAATGAAAAGGAAAATAGCACTTAGAAAAATTAAAAAAAACAAATAGAGCTACGCTCATGACCTCATTTCCTCATTTCCTCATGTCCTCATGTATTCTGGACTTGTGGTTTTTTATTGTTTCAATCTTTTATTTTGAGTCTTGACCAAATAAAAAGAAGATTATGTATATTGGTGAGATGAAACATCATTATATAGTCATGTTGAGATTTGAGATTGCTGTGTGGTATTGTGTTTTTCTTATAATGATGAAATAAATGATAGTAAATTAGTATTTAAATGTAACCTCCACAATAAGAAAATATACTAATTAAATTTTTTATTATATTATGAGAGTTACAACTATAATTTATAGTGTGTTTGAATGACATTAATTAGAGAAAATCGGTAATACACACTTTATATGATTTATGTTACAATTCAGTATTAAAGGGTGGATTAATATATATAATTAAATTATTTTTATTTGTGGCTTAATTAGATATAAATAAATTTAATTGTATTAAATATCATAAGAATTATTGTTACATTTTGAAGAATTAAATTTGATAATAGAAGAATTGGTATTTAATTATTTTTATAAAAATTTGATAATTGTGAATTAATATATTATAGTGAATTATATATTTATTGAATATATTAAATGGATAATTAAATGTAATATTCAATAATATTTTTAACAGAAATATATAATTATATTTTTATCAAAAAAAAACCAATTCTCGTTGTGATTAGTAATTATTTAAAATATTGATAAACTATATCAATTTTATTCAATTTATTCATATTTTTAAATGGATAAACTATATATTAATATGAGAAAATTAATTCAATTTTTTCTAATTAGAATGACATAGCAAAACAGATAAAACAGAAAATAACCATAGGACAATATGCTATATGAAGCAAGAAAATAAATTTAAATATCAAACATCTTTTTTTTTTTTGTCAACCACACATTTATTAAAAAGTAACTCCAAGATTGGTAGCCCAATCTGGAGGAAAAGCGCTTACAAAAGATAATTCAGAGGAGAGTACTCTAGAGAACCTAGCTAGACAATCCGCTTTCGAATTACACGTACGAGAAATATATGAAATACAAAATAAAGGAAAGAGGACACGAAAGAGACCAAACTCGTCGAGGAGATTGGAGAAAGCTGGCCATTCTTCAGGAGATTGCACCATTGCGACTAAATCTGTACTATCTGATTGAAACTCCTGACAATCAATCCCTCTTGAAAGGATATTCTGCATTGCCCATATTAACGCTTTCATCTCCGTGTGTAAAGGGGAAGCACTCCTTCGGTGGCACTTTGCACCAAGTAAGATTGTTTGTTCTTCACCTCGGAAACACCACCATCCTAATCCTGAAGTAGCATCCGATAATTTCCAAGAACCATCAACTCTGCATTTTAGTGACTGTGAAGGTACTTCCGCTAGATCCCTATTTTCAATTATATCTATGTGGTTTGATTGCGCATCTTCCCACAACAATTGTTCACTTACCGCTAGATTGATTATATCTATTGGTTCTGATTGTACTCCTTTAAACACTTTTTTGTTCCTATCTTTCCATATAAACCATAAAATCCAAGGGTACATAAGCTGATTATTTCGGTCGTTTGTGAGTGATGATAATCTGCTAAACAAGTAATCCAAATTCGAATATACTGATTCGGAGGGAAAAATTCCTGGTGATGTTGTAATTGAAGACAAATCCCAGATTTGTCGAGAATGAGAGCAGTCAAAAAGAGCATGATTAACTGTTTCCTCAGTTATCTGACATCTCTGACACAAAGTATCACAATTTATCCCGCGATGAGCCAATGAAGAAGTGACGGGTAGCGAACCCGAAGCAATTTGCCACAAAAAATGTTTTATTTTTGGAGGCGCCTTAATTTTCTAAGCTTGTGCTTTAAGTGCCTTACAACTTGGACCCCATTCGACAATTCCCGACATATCCTGAGAAAGTGAATAACCTGATTTGACTGTGTATTTCCCGAATTTTGAATAATGCCAAATTAACCTATCTAGTTTATATCCTTGACTTATATTCATACTTCTAATAATCTGAACATCTTCTGGTTCCATAAATTCTGTTAAAATGGGTAAATGCCATTCCTTGGTGCCTGGATTAATTAAGTGATTAACCATCAGGTTTGGGTGAAGTATTTTCCCTCTACCATTTGCCGGACGTGGATTAGTATCAGGTATCCATTGATCATTCCATACCGACATACTATATCCTGATCCTACAGACCATCTTGCTCCCCTATCGATCAAGGACTTGGTTGAAAAAATACTCTTCCATCCAAATGATGGAGAGTATGGTTTTTTTGCTTCTAAAGGATGTCTATCTCTGAAATACCTTCCCTTAAACACCCTAGCTACTAGAGAATCCGGATTTTGGATTATTCGCCAGTACTGTTTAGCCAACATTGCATCAGACATCTTATACTGTATATCCTTAAACTTTAACTACTTTATCACCAAACAATTGGATCTTTATTTTGACTTTAAATTTTGTGAAGAAACAAAAATAAAATGTAGGTAAATATCTCTTCAATGCAAAATATTCTTTAATTATTTTAACATCGAATGATTTGATTTTCATTTTGTAATTTGATTGGAGGACTATTGTGGTTGTTGTTCTAAAAAAAATTGAATAAATTTATTGCACTAAAATTTTAAAAGAAAAAAACACGAAATAATAGAGTGCCAAATGACATTATCTGAGAGCTTGTTTGGAGGAAATTTTACTTTATTATATAAGATATAGTAAAAATAGGAGGAAAGTTAGTAAAAGAGTTGTTATAGTTTATGTACATGATGATTTTCGTTGGAAGAATTATGCATTAATAAATGATAAAAGTAATTATTTTATTGTTTTTTTTTTTTTGAATGAATGTTAAAATTTATTCAAAAATAAAGACGTTGTTTACAAGATTTGCAACCGTTTTTAGGAGATACTTAACTAAAAGCAAAGCATAACAAACTAAAGTGATTAAGAAGACACAGTTAAGGATTCCGGTATTCGAACCAAAGGCTGAGGGCGTTTAGAAGCTTCGAATGTCCTTGAAACTTGAGGGTTGAGAAGCGATTTCTCGACTTTCGATCGATCATGGCGATGATGGTTTTCGTCCGTTGTCCGATTTCCCCATGTTTCCTTCTATTTCTCTCTTGCCATATAGCATGAGCAGAAGCTTGGAACACATACCGAAGTATGTATCGAGTTGTTCCTTTGAAAGTATTGTCGGATAGCATTGTCGAAATATCATGGAAAGAGGTTGTGTACCTTTGCCGAAAGATAGAGCTAGTGAGCCCCTTCCAAACCTGTGATGTGAACCAGCATTCAAAGAGTAGGTGGTTTCTTGTTTCCAACGGGTCATTACAGAAGACACAAGCACTGGTAGGAGTTCATGTCCAATGCAGCATCCGATCCCCTATCGTAAGCCTATTATGGGTTGCTAGCCACAAGAAAAAAGAGAACTTTGGTGTTGCTCCAGTGAACCACATCGTCGGATACCACTCTTGTTCAGGACCCGCTTGTCGGATTTGTTGCCAAGTTTGTTTTGTAGAGAATACTTCCATGTATTTTCCATTCGCTCTACGCCACAGTCCCCTGTCTTCGTCGATATTGTATCCCCTGTCTCAGAATTTTGATAGCTCTAACTCAATAGAATTGCAAACTGGTGAGCGATGAGTTCTCAGTCGATGAAGTGAAGCCGCTGCAACAGTGGCGGTGGAATCGATGCCCATATCAATGAAACCCCTATCTCCAAGCACATCATGGAAGCTACCTAGAGAGGTCCATGGGTCATACCAGAAAGATGTTTGCTGGCCACTCTTTACCTCCGAAAAGAAATAAGCCTTAGCCTCTTCTCGATATTTTAGAATTTTCTTCCACATCCAAGATCCCTTACTCATATTTCCCTTAACAGGCCAAATGGAACCGTTTCTTATAAGCTCTCGCTGAATATAATTCACCCAAAGTGACTTCTTCCTTGATACAATTCGCCATATGAGTTTGTAGCTGGTAACCTTGTTGACCTCAATTAGAGATTTCAAGCCTAATCCCCCTTCTTTTTTTGGTTTACAAATATTTTACCATGAGATTTTTGCCTTTCGATGATTAAGGTCGGGTCCTGACCAAAGAAAAGCTGAGCAAATCTTGTCAATCTCTTTGATACAAGCGCTTGGTAGTCTGTAGGCCGAAATCCATAAGTTAGTTATACTCGCAATGACAGAGTTAAGGAGCTGAAGGCGTCCCGCATACGAAAGGAACCTGTGTTTCCATGAGCTAATTTGCCCTCTGATTCTTTCGATTAGAGGAAGACAATCTGTAAGAGTCATTCGTCGAGAAAGCTACGGTAAGCCAAGGTATCTAACGGGAAGTGTATCATAAGTAAACGGGAATCTGGTCATGAGTGCATCGTGGTATGAGGATGAGATTCCAGCAAGGTAAACAGAATATTTCACGAGACTTATATGAAGACCCGAGAAGGAGGCAAATTCCTTGAACACGGACATTAGTCCATCGATTGAGCTAATCTTTCCATATGAGAAGACCAATATATCATCAGCAAAACACAAGTGAGTAAAGTTAAGATTTTTGCAGCCTGGGTGGAAACCAAACCTCTGGTCAGCCGCCGCTTTATCAAGCATTAAGGATAAGACGTTCATACAAATAACGAATAGGTAAGGCGATAGGGGACACCCTTTGCGGAGACCATGAGAACTTCGGAAAAAACCAGATAACTCACCGTTGACTTGGATAGAAAATGAAGGTGTAGAGACACATAAGTTTATCCACTGAATAAATCTTTTTGGGAAGTTTAGAGCCGCGAGAACATTCAGGAGGAAGGGCCATTGAACAGAGTCAAAAGCCTTAGAGATGTCTATCTTCATTGCACATCGAGAGGCAACACCTTCTTTGTGATAATCTTTCACAAGCTTCGTAGCAAGTAGAATATTCTCCATTAATAGTCTATCCTTTATGAAAGCCGATTGGTTTGTGGCAATGAAGCACGGGATAATTGTTTTTAACCGGTTTGTAATGATCTTCAAGATAGCCTTGTAAATGACATTACAACAGGAGATGGGGCGATAGTCTTTCATTTCTTTTGCAGCCGTAGTCTTTGGGAGTAGCGCAAGAATCGTGGCATTGAGACCCTTTGGTAAACGCCCAAATCTGAAAAACGATTGGATAGCCTTGGTGACATCAGAACCAAGTATGGATCATGAACTTTGAAAGAACTCAGACGTATACTGTCACGCCCGTGTTTCGAAAAAAGGGAATTAACGGGATCGTTATAGAGGAATCGTTTATTGGCGGTTCAATTCTTGGAGGTTGTCGGGAATGTGTTTTCTGTCTTTGAATCAATCCTAAGTGTTTCGGGATTGGAATTCTCGGAAAGCGGATTGATCGAGTGTTGAAAGTCGAACTTTTGACCGAAAAAGAGAGAGGATCGATCGATCCTATCTTGGATCGACCGATCCAGCTTTGTGTTCCAAGGCTGCTATGGCTCAAGGCCATGGATCAACCGATCTAAGGTGTGGATCGATCGATCCATTGCAGTAGAAGCGTTTGGGGTTCTGCGGCAGCGCGGATGATCGACCCGGAGTGTTGGTTCGATCGATCCAGCTTTGGGAAGATGAGGATCGACCGATCGAAGGGGTGGATCGATCGATCCAGTTTGCTGAGTGAGGCAGATCGACCGATCCAGTAGTGGATCGATCCATCCGGTCCTGTCGGCAACTACTCCTTTTTGTTCTCTTTGGCTTCACCTACCTCCATTATTCGGGTTTTTTTCTTCCTTCTTCTTCCTGGGCGATTGTTGGAGCTTTTGTGAGGAAAAGGAGAGTGTGAATTCAAGGCTTTGGGAGGATTGGGTGTGAGAGATCAAAGGGAGAAGTTGTGTTTGCTTGTAAAAGAAGAAGCTTGTTGTGGTGGTGTTGTAGAGGATCTTGTGTGCGGCGTGGAGGTTCACCGGTTCGTTGTGGGCTATTCGTGGTTCAGTAGTCCGTCCGAATCAAAGTTAGTGCGTACCATGAGCTGATCTAAGCAATTAAGGTTGTGTGTTTTGATGTTTGGTTTGGTTATTGAATCCTTGGAGTGTGGTTGGTGGTTCTGTGAATTGTAGCTTGTTCCCTTGTTGTTTGGGGCTTGGGTTTGTGTTTAATCGCCTGTAGGAAGCTTGTTTGAGTGGTGGTTGGCCGTGTTCGGTGGTGGAAGTCGAGTTCGGAGTTGCAGAAGCTCGAGGATCGACCGATCCAAGGGAGGATCGATCAATCCAAGGCTTGCCGGTTAGGTTCGAGTTTCAGAACCGTTGGGATCGATCGATCCAAGGAAGGATCAACCGATCCAGAAAGGCTTGAGTTGTTGGTTCTTGCGGTTGTGTGTGGACCGATCGATCCAAGGCTTGGATCAATCGATCTAGTTGTTTATTGTTTTGTGTTTTGTTGCATTGTGCGTTGGAGGCGGTTTATCGTCTTCGTTGCTTGTGTGTATAGTTGGTAGATGGGAGGACCGCCTCACTAAGTATTTGTGTTAATACTTACGCATCTCTGTGTGTTTTTGAGTTGCAGGTAAAGATAAAGTGTGATCATGGAATCAGGCGAAGAGATGAGGATGATTAGGACTCGGGTGTTGCAGTGTTGCTTGTTGTTGTTTTTGTGGTTGTTGTTATGAACCAGTTATCTTTTGTTATTGACGGTTTGTTAAGTTATTAAAAATCCGAGTTTGAATTGAAATCCGTTTGAACTAATTGTATGGGCGTAGTAGTTGTTTTAAAAAAAAAAAAAAACCGGTGTGGTCGTCTTAGTTTGGTATCAGAGCGTAGACGGTTCTAGGATTTCGTGTTGCTTGATGCATGTGTTTGAATCGTTGAATGGTTGTACGCTAGAATTGATTATGTGGTATTTAGTCAATTTGTTTGAGCATGGGGTCATAGAATCATCTTCTTCGAGCCTTCGAGATTCCACGGTAGGTTATCCTTATTCTGTAAGTTGTTTAGTATCTTAGCCTCTGTTCTTGGTGGTTCAGATGGCTAGAGGTGCTAGAGGCCATGGTCGAAGTCGTGGTCGTGTTCCAGTGGTGGCTGAGAGTGTAGCACGGAGTGCTACGGTTGAGCGAGTAGCGGCTCCCCATGTGTATCAGGAGGGGTCTGAGGGTGTGGCTGGAGTTCCGGCGGGTGATGCGGGTGTTGCAGCGGATCTTGCTCAGGCTCGAGATGATCACATAGCGGGTATGCTGGCCTTGCTGTTGGAGCGGTTACCAGAGAGGGTACCAGTGAAGGCTCCGGTTGTGCCACCAGTGGTTGAGGAGCAGCCGAGGGCTGCAGTCGCGGAGGAGCTCCCATCCTACCTGAGGATGATGGAGCAGTTGCAGAGGATTGGCACGGGATTCTTCCAGGGAGGTGCCAGTCCTGAGGCCGCGGATGCGTGGAGAAGTAGGTTGGAGCGGAACTTCCTTTCGATTAGGTGTCCGGAGAGATACCGGGTGGACCTGGCAGTTCATTACCTTGAGGGTGATGCACATCTCTGGTGGATGGGCGTTACGGCCAGGAGAGTTCAGGCGGAAATGGTCTGGGAGGACTTTGTTGAGGAGTTTAACTCCAAGTATTTTCCTCAGGAGGCGCTTGACCGGTTGGAGGGTCGGTTCCTTGTGTTGTCCCAGGGAGACCGGACCGTTCGTGAGTTTGAGGCGGAGTTTAACTGTCTCAGTGTGTATGCGGGTCGAGCGTTGGAGGGTGAGCGGGCCCGAGTTTGGAGGTTTCTGTTGGGTCTTCGAGCTGAGTTGAGGAACCGTTGCCTGGTGAGAGTTTTTGGCACGGTTGCGGAGTTAGTGGAGACAACTGCTTTGTTGGAGGAGAGTCTAAGAGATGAGGTGGCGGTTGTTAGCCCCAGTTTTCAGGCGGAGAGTATGATCGAGAAGAGTCGCGAGGCGTATTTGGTGATAATTGTCACATCAGAGACTGTTGGAGAGGTTACGATTGAGGATATTCAGGTTGTTCGGGATTTCCAGGATGTTTTCCAGTCGTTGCAGGGATTACCGCCGTCTCGGTCTGATCCTTTTACGATTGAGTTGGAACCCGGGACAATGTCGATATCTAAGGCACCGTACAGGATGGCTCCAGCAGAGATGGCAGAGCTGAAGAAGCAGGTAGAAGAGTTGTTGGGTAAAGGTTTTATCCGACCGAGTACTTCACCGTGGGGAGCGCCGATGTTGTTTGTGAAGAAGAAGGATGGGAGTATCCGATTGTGTATCGATTATCGGGGACTGAACCGAGTCACTGTGAAGAACAGGTATCCTCTTCCTCGGATTGATGAGTTGTTGGATCAGTTAAGAGGGGCTACTTGGTTCTCCAAGATAGATTTGGCATCAGGATATCATCAGATCCCGATTGATGAGAAGGATATCCGGAAGACGGCTTTCAGATCGAGATATGGACACTACGAGTTTGTGGTGATGCCATTTGGATTGACGAATGCACCAACGGCGTTCATGAGGTTGATGAACAGTGTGTTCCAGGAGTATCTGGATGAGTTTGTGATCATCTTTATTGATGACATTTTGTTGTATTCGAAGAGTCCCGAGGAGCATGAGTTACATCTGAGAGTTGTTCTGGAGAAGCTGCGGGAGCAGAAGCTATTTGCTAAGTTGAGCAAGTGTAGTTTCTGGCAGCGAGAGATCGGATTTCTGGGTCATACTGTGTCTGCAGAGGGAGTTTCTGTGGATCCGGAGAAGATTCAGGCTATCAGGGAGTGGCCGAGGCCGAGGAATGCTACCGAGATTCGGAGTTTTCTCGGGTTAGCAGGTTATTACAGGAGGTTCGTCAAGGGTTTCGCGAGTATGGCTAAGTCTATGACGAAGCAGACAAGGAAGGATGTTCCTTTTGTTTGGTCTCCTGAGTGTGAGGAGAGTTTCGCAAAGCTGAAGATGATGTTGACTAGAACGCCAGTATTGGCATTACCCGAGCCGGGTGAGCCTTATGTGGTGTATACAAATGCTTCGGGAGTTGGTCTGGGATGTGTGTTGATGCAGCAGGGAAAGGTGATTGCCTATGCTTCGAGGCAGTTGAGGAAGCATGAGGGCAACTACCCTACCCATGATCTTGAGATGGCTGCGGTAGTGTTCGCCTTAAAGATTTGGAGATCTTATCTTTATGGCGGGAAGGTCCAGGTGTTTACAGATCATAAGAGGCTGAAGTACATTTTTACTCAGTCTGAGTTGAATTTGAGGCAAAGGCGCTGGATGGAGTTAGTGGCGGATTATGATCTGGAGATCGCTTACCATCCTGGTAAAGCGAACTTGGTTGCGGATGCTTTGAGTTGCAAACGTGTGGTTTCGGCTCGGAAGCAGGACATGTAGTCGTTGGTGTGTGAGCTTGGTTCTTTGAGGTTATGTGTTTTATCTTAGGAACCATTGGGTTTGGAGGCAGTTGATCAGGCGGATCTTCTGAGCAGGGTTCGGTTGGCTCAAGAGAAGGATGAAGATTTGGTTAATGCTTCCAGGGAAGCGGGTTCAGAATATCAGGTCTCTGCTAATGGGACTATTCTGGTGCATGGGCAGGTATGCGTACCCAAGGATGAGGGTTTGAGGCGTGAAATCCTGAGTGAAGCTCATGCGAGTATGTTTTCGATTCATCAGGGAGCGACTAAGATGTACCGAGATATCAAGCGGTATTATCACTGGGTCGGGATGAAGAAGGATGTAGCTAACTGGGTCGCAGCGTGTGATACGTGCCAGTTAGTGAAGGCAAAGCATCAGGTTCCGAGCAGATTGTTGCGGAGTTTACCCATTCCAGAGTGGAAGTGGGATATGATTACGATGGATTTCGTAGTGGGGTTGCCTGTTTCTCGAACCAAGGATGCGATTTGGGTCATTGTTGATCGTTTGACCAAGAGTGCACGTTTTCTGGCTATCAAAAAAACCGATGGAGCTTCGGTGTTAGCTAAGAAGTACGTGCAGGAGATAGTGAGACTTTATGGAGTACCAGTGAGTATTGTGTCAGACCAGGATCCTAAGTTCACTTCGGAGTTCTGGAAAGCGTTCCAGACGGAGATGGGCACGAAGGTGCATTTGAGTACCGCGTATCATCCTCAGACGGATGGGCAATTCGAGAGAACAATCCAGACTCTTGAGGACTTGCTGAGGATGTGTGTGCTGGACTGGGGTGGTCATTGGGTGGATCACCTGAGCTTGGTAGAGTTTGCTTATAACAATAGCTACCAGGCGAGTATTGGAATGGCTCCATACGAGGCTCTGTATGGTAGGCCATGTCGTACCCCATTGTGCTGGACCCAAGTGGGGGAGAGGAGCACATTGGGTGCGGATTTTGTTCAGGAAACTACGGAGAAGATCCGAGTTTTGAAGCTGAACATGAAGGAAGCTCAGGATCGGCAAAAGAGTTATGCCGATAAGAGGCGAAAAGAGCTTGAGTTTACAGTGGGAGATAGAGTGTATCTCAAGATGACGATGTTGCGAGGTCCGAACAGGTCTATTACCGAGACTAAGTTGAGTCCGAGGTATATGGGTCCGTTTAGGATTGTTGGTCGAGTTGGGCCAATCGCGTACTGGTTGGAGTTACCAGAGATTATGCAAGCATTTCATAAGGTTTTTCATGTTTCGATGCTGAAAAAGTGCTTGCATAAGGACGATAAGGTGTTGGCTGAGATTCCGTCAGATCTTCAACCCAACATGACCTTATAGGCGAGACCAGCGAGGGTTCTCGACCGGAGGGTCAAAGAGCTTCGTCGGAAGAGGATTCCGATGATGAGAGTCTTGTGGGACTGTGACGGTGTTCAAGAAGAAACTTGGGAACCAGAGGAGCGGATGAAAGCTAGGTTCGGGAAATGGTTCGAAAAGCAAGCTGAGGCTTTAGTAGTTTTCATCGCTGGTTCGGTTTTCAGAGTTTGAATTTCATGCTCGTTGTATCATTTTGTATTTCGTTTTGGTGTGTAAACGATTAATACATTTGTTTTGGTAATAAGATGTGTATTTCTTATTGGTGATGACTTGTTGTGTCATGAGACTTGAGCATGAAATTGTGGAAAAATTAAAGGTTTATGAGAATATGAACTGGAAATATCCTTCGTATTTGGATATGGGAAACTTCTCTGTGAGTGGGGATGTTTCGAGTTGATATGAGGTTTGGTCATAGTTGTAGCGATATTTCGGGTTGCCGATGATGGTGTATGACATTGCGATGTTATACGTAGACCATGTGAGGTAGTTTTGGTCGGGGATATTTATAGACGTTTCGTTAGACTGTATTGCTTTTGGGACGGTTTTGGTCCTGTACAACTCGTGAGAGGAGAAGTAACCCCAGATACCCATAGCTCAAAGGACATGTGACCGCAGGGTGGAAGTGGTATGAGAGTTACCCATAGCCCGAGGGACGTGTGGCCTGAGAGTGCGAGTGGTATGTGTGGTACCGATAGCTCGAAGACTTTGTGTCTAAGAGTGTGAGTGGTACAGGTTTGTGCCGATAGCTTGAGGGACTTTGTGACCCGAGAGTGCGAGAGGCATGTGGTACCGAGAACTCGAGGGACTTCGGTCCTAAGGGTGGATAAGTACGAGTACGAGTTGTGGTAAAAGTAATGAATGTCTAAGACGTGAGAATAAGTATAGCGACTGAATGTAGACCTCGGAGGTTGATAGTGATCAATCTCGTCTTATGCTTTGTTTGCCAGGCTGGTCAAGGTTGAGCAGAGAATCGTTGCGACGGTTGAGAGTTGGAGTTCTTTGAGGATGAACTGTAACGCAGATTCAAGAACGAATCTATGTTAGTGGGTTAGAATTGTCATGCCCGTGTTTCGGAAAAAGGGAATTGACGGGATCATTATAGAAGAATCGTTTATTGGCGGTTCAATTCTCGGAGGTTGTCGGGAATGTGTTTTCTCTCTTTGAATCAATCCTAAGTGTTTCGGGATTGGAATTCTCGGAAAGCGGATTGATCGAGTGTTGAAAGTTGAACTTTTGACCGAAAAAGAGAGAGGATCGATCGATCCTATCTTGGATCGACTGATCCAGCTTTGTGTTCCAAGGCTGCTATGGCTCAAGGCCATGGATTGACCGATCCAAGGTGTGGATCGATCGATCCATTGCAGTAGAAGCGTTTGGGGTTCTGCGGCAGCGCGAACGATCGACCCAGAGTGTTGGTTCGATCGATCCAGCTTTGGAAAGGTGAGGATCGACCGATCGAAGGGGTGGATCGATCGATCCAGTTTGCTGAGTGAGGCAGATCGACCGATCCAGTAGTGGATCGATCGATCCGGTCCTGTCGGCAACTACTCCTTTTTGTTCTCTTTGGCTTCACCTACCTCCATTATTCGGGTTTTCTTCTTTCTTCTTCTTCCTGGGCGATTGTTGGAATTTTTGTGAGGAAAAGGAGAGTGTGAATTCAAGGATTGGGTGTGAGAGATCAAAGGGAGAAGTTGTGTTTGCTTGAAGGGAAGAAGCTTGTTGTGGTGGTGTTGTAGAGGATCTTGTGTGCGGCGTGGAGGTTCACCGGTTCGTTGTGGGCTGTTCGTAGTTCAGTAGTCCGTCCGAATCAAAGTGAGTGCGTACCATGAGCTGACCTAAGCAATTAAGGTTGTGTGTTTTGATGTTTGGTTTAGTTATTGAATCCTTGGAGTGTGGTTGGTGGTTCTGTGAATTGTGGCTTGTTCCCTTGTTGTTTGGGGCTTGGGTTTGTGTTTAATCGCCTGTAGGAAGCTTGTTTGAGTGGTGGTTGGCCGTGTTCGGTGGTGGAAGTCGAGTTCGGAGTTGCAGAAGCTCGAGGATCGACCGATCCAAGGGAGGATCGATTGATCCAAGGCTTGCAGGTTAGGTTCGAGTTTCAAAACCGTTGGGATCGATCGATCCATTATAGGATCGATCGATTCAAGGCAGGTAAGTGGTGGATCGATCGATCCAAGGAAGGATCGACCGATCCAGAAAGGCTTGAGTTGTTGGTTCTTGCGGTTGTGTGTGGACCGATCGATCCAAGCCTTGGATCGATCGATCCGTGTTTGTTGGTGGGCTGGATCGATCGATCTGGTTGTTTATTGTTTTGAGTTTTGTTGTATTGTGCGTTGGAGGCGGTTTATCATCTTCGTTGCTTGTGTGTATAGTTCGTAGATGGGAGGACCGCCTCACTAAGTATTTGTGTTAATACTTACGCATCTCTGTGTGTTTTGTAGTTGCAGGTAAAGATAAAGTGTGATCGTGGAATCAGGCGAAGAGATGGGGATGATTAGGACTCGGGTGTTGCAGTGTTGCTTGTTGTTGTTTTTGTGGTTGTTGTTATGAACCGGTTATCTTTTGTTATTGACGGTTTGTTAAATTATTAAAAATCTGAGTTTGAATTGAAATCCGTTTGAACTAATTGTATGGGCGTAGTAGTTGTTTTAAAAAAAAAAAAAAAAAAACGGGTGTGGTCGTCTCATATACCCATCAGGTCCCGGTGATTTGTTCAAAGCCATAGCAAAGATAACCTGTTTTACTTCTTGGACAGTAACTTCCGAAGTGAGAAAGTGTTGTTGTTGGGTAGAACAACGGAACTCTAAGAGTGCTTGCAGGTTATCAATGGAAGAGGGACAATAATCTCAAGGCTTGTGTGTTAGAAGATGGGAGAAGTACCGGAGTGCCACTTCTTTAATGTCGTCCATAGATGTTAGCGTTTGCCCTGTTGGATCAATGACTGCATGGATGGAGTTTTTTTATTGTCTCTCCATGACCGAATTATAGAAAAATTGGTTGTTGTTATCTCCAACCTGCAGCCAATGCAACTTCGATCTCTGCTTTAGAAATCGTTCCTCTAGCTCTGCTACTCTCTGCCAACGTTCATAAGCACCTCGTTCAGCAGCTACATGTAGTGTGTCTGAAGTTGAAAAGGTTAGGAGTTATTTTTTGCATAAGTCATCGTAAGCTTCCGATGACCGTTGAGATATACAAGAAAATTTATCCCTGCTCAGCTGTCTTAAAATCGGTTTCAGCAGCTTAAGCTTCTTTGATAACCTGAAAAGAGAGGAAGTAGAGTGGAACAGAGCTTCAGTTTCGCGCCAATTACAAACGACACGTGCTATGAATTCAGGATGAATTGTAATAGCATTTGAGAACTTAAACGGCCCCTTCGGTTTTTGAATGTTGGATGTGAGAAAAAACTTTCCCCTCAGGTGATCCGAGCAACCACCTGCTTCCATAACACAATAAGCTTGTGGTAGATATTGACTCCATGCCATATTTGGTAGGATTCTATCCAGCTTCTTACTAATGAATCCCTCTTCCCTCTTCTTTCCCCAAGTAAAAAGTGGGCCATGTGTCCTCATATCCGCGAAAGAGCAAGAACGAACTATATCCTGAAAATCTTTCATACCAGAGGTGACTAGCGGGTTTGAAGCTGAGTTAGAGTGCTCTGCCAAGTCTAAAGTTTCGTTAAAATCACCCAAGAGAATCCAAGGTTTGCTGCGAACCAGTGAACTATCATGTTGGGCTTGTATATCATTCCACATCTGTTTTCTCTCAACAGCAAAGTTAGATGCATAAACAAAAGAGCAACAAATCTCCTCTTCAAAATTATTCAGCTTTATGCAACAAGTGATCATCTGACCACTTTTAAACAACACACGAGGTTGAACCTGAGGTGACCAAACCACCCAAATCCTGCCCAATCGACTAAACTCATAGTTTGAAATCAAACTCCAGCCCTTAAACACCTGACTAGCAACAAAAGTAGATTTAACTTCTTTCACTTTAATTTCCAGAAGGCAACCAAATTGAAAGGATTGAGATTGAATCCAGTCACGAACAACATAATGCTTTTTAAATTTGTTGAATCCTCGAATATTCCAAAAAAACCCAGACATTAACGTCGATTTTTGGAATTCCTTTTACCAATGGCACTGGGGGAATTCCCTTTGCTTTTCGATTCGTGTCGGAATTGTTGTTTGTGGAGGATTTAGACTGTCGAGGAAGCTGAACACGTTGTGGAACTCCCTCCGTTGCTATCTGTTGGGGTTGGGTAGATAATATGTCTAAAACCTTTATTTCAGGGCATACAAGCTCGGTCATTTCCTTTGACTATGAAGGTTCCCCTTAGTCTTTGGAGGTGTTTTGTAGGACATCATACCGAGATGGGAAGGCGATACGAACGTGCCCATAAATCAAACCTCCACTAGATGATGGTTTCGTTTTTCCGCCAGAGGAAGATACCTTAGTCCATTCCTCTTCGGACCCAGCGCTGTTATTAAAATTTGTTGGAGTGATGATCTCACCTTCCTCTTTGTCAATGGTGGTTCGAAACTTTTTACCTGCAAAAGGTCCTCACTCGGCAGTCTATTGGTGACATCCAAAGCCAAGCCAAGACCCTTGGGGATAACGTCTTCAGAATTGTCAGACTCAAGTGGTAACTCTAAAGGGATATCCTTAGTTTCTTCAAGTTGGGTTTTACGATGGCGCTCCACTCCCTTTGCCAAGCAACATGCATCGAAATGTCCCCATTTCCGACAATTCCCACACCTATCTGGCAACCAAGGGTATTCAAAAGTTACGCAGTACTCCTCATCCAAGATTTTGAAAATGTAGGATTTCGGGAGCTCTGTTGTTAAATCAACTTCCAAAAATATTTTTGCCTCATCGAAGCTAGTAACTAACTCTGTTTCTCGATGTAACCGCTTTGGGTCACCCACTAGACTAGCTAAAAAACTTAGACCCTCCCATGAAATCATAGAATGTGGAATATTTTTGATAGTGTCCATATTGGCATTGTCTTGATCTCCGGTTGAGCATCTTCTGCTACTGGTGTCCATTTAGAAACAATCATTGGAATGTTACAGATATTCCACATACCCCTCCTAAACACACGCATCCTTGCGGAGACGTTACGAATGCGAAACTTGACCGTTGTATCATTCACTTCAAAGACGTCGATTCGGATGTTCCTATCACCCAAGTTCCAGATTTTGTTCACAATGACATGAATCTTTGCAACGTGAGGCCGAGTTGTGGTGAACCGCCCAACTAGGAAATCTTCCCAGAGTGGAGTGGAATTTTGAATAATCTCAGCAGGAACATCGATTGTAGCTTTTCCGTCAAGAACATAAACATCATACTTGAATTTGGTAAGAGATGGTTTACTTCCAACAACGTTGGCATACGACTTGGTGATAGGGGCATCCATTGATTTCGTTGAAATGGAGGACGAGCTCTCAATCTTATCCTTCACCACGACGTTACCAAGGAGTTGGAAATCCCCAGCTGTTCCTTCCATGGTGGGAAGCTGTTCAATAGCAGATGTGGCAACGTGGGCGGTAGAATTTGGAGGCGATGAGACCTCTACAGGACCAGAGGAAACAACAACCGGACTCACAACACCTGAAGAAACAACGACAAGCTCCATTGCGTTGATCGCATCAACTTCACCGATCAGCTTGCCCTCAACTCCGTCACAAGACTCTCCGGACCGACGGGAAGTCACAGTTGATCTCTACCATTGAATATTATTTTATTGTTAGATTATTGACGCATGGACTCAATTGCAATTGCCAAAGAAAATATGTCCATTTTTGAAAACACATGCATATTTGAGATGTACATTTATGATTTATGATTTATGAGTTGGTTCATATATTTATCCAACAAAAGTGCAAAAAACGTTTTTAAGGCGCATTGTTAATGGGCCATGGAAAAAATTTGACAAGTCTAATTTATGCATCTACAGATTTTTTATGATGAGCAAGTTAAGTCGTTTGTGCGTTTTTTTATTGTGAAGATGAATTGAATGTTGAATCTTGACTAAAATATTGAAGGTTAAAAGTTTTATTCACATATTTTATGAATTTTTCCATGAATCAAAAAAATATAGAAAATCATCATGCATGAAGATGCTACATGTAGATAAAACTTTTCTAAAATTGAGAATGGTGGGCAACCTGGTGGTAGATGTTGGTCCAATGATCAAATGTAGGTTGGGCTAATTGTTGGAATATGTGGTAAAAAAACAAAGAAGGTACATTGCTTTTAGAAGAAAAATAAACTAGAAAGTAAAATTTGATGTAGGCCGTGTTCTTTATTCGTCGCAGCGATAGCGACAGCAACGGAGCAAAACTCTGGTATTCATAATAGATAATAGAGCAAAATGACGGTGTCGGAGCTGTGAGGGTGTCGCTGAGCAGAAGAAGTTACACATAAGAGGTATCGCTAAAAGAAGAAAGTTGTCGCTGAAATTTCTAGTGGCAGCGACGGAAGTTACCGCGTCTCCAAAATCAACAGTGGCCTCATGCTCTCCACAACCTTGGGACCCAAGCAATTTATATAGACATGTATTTTGTGGTCGCTGACTGATGTCGCAGCAGTGAGTAAAAGAACCCGGCCATAATCTCTAATTATAATTGATGGTTTCTTAGTTCTCAAGAACTTACTTACTTATAAAGGTTCAGAGGATCGTAATTTTGAAGTCTTCCTGTTTTGAGATTTGAAGAATACTCGTGTTCTCCTTCTCCCTAATGGCGTCTCGTCGATACAAAAATTATTGTAGGAAATCTGAATCAAGATTTCATATTCAACAATTTCGAGTGCAAAAAAAAACAAGTCTTTTACTTTGTGAGAACTCCAAAACGACATCTTGTATGCGACTATTAGAAGTTTATAATTCAACCTTCACGTAACGAAAGGCTAATGTATTAGCGACCAAAAGATGTCGTAGATAGAATCATCATACAACAAATGGTGAAACATGTGATCGAAAATGATTTGTCTCGAAACATATTAATTATCTTAAGCGATTCCGATTATGGTATAATGACAAAACCTTAGAAATTTGTGGAAAAGGTTTGTTATCTTATTAAACAGAGACAATAGCCTTATGTACAGAGAAGATAAGCGCACAACTCTTAACCTGCCCAATAGGCCCAATACCCCCACCCCCCCCCCCCCCCCCCCCCCCCCCCCTCTCCAGGTGGAATGTGGTTGTTGATAACACCCAGCATGTCAAGCCAATTGTGTTTTGTGGCAATGGTACCGCATAGTATCTCGTCACGAATGAAATGAAATGACAATCGTTTTCGATGTGTTTTGTTCTTATGTGAAAAACCGGGTTGGCAGCAAGTTGAATCGCTGAGAGACTATCCGAATGTAGTGTAACAGGAGTAGAACACTCGATGCCAAGCGTAGGGAGAAGCTCACGCAACCAAAGAATTTCACTAACAGTATCAGCCATAGCTCGATATTAGGCTTCAGCCGAGGAACGAGATACCACCTCATGCTTCCGTGTTTTCCAAGAAAATGGAGAACCACCAAGTTGAACAAAATATCCATTAAGAGATCGACGTGTCAAAGGACAGCCAGCATAGTCAGACTCACACCATGTAGAGAGAGTCAAATCCGAATCAGAACTAAGGAGAATACCTTGGCCTGGATCGTTTTTCAAATATCGAACGACGTGAAGGGCTGCTTCCCAGTGTGCAGGCTTAGGGCTTGCCATAAATTGAGAGAGAATGTGAATGGCATATGATAATTCCGGTCTTGTCGTTCCAAGATAAATGAGGCGACCTACAAGGCGGCGATAGGGAGAAGGATCAGAGAACGGTTCACCTTCTGCGAGTGCTGACTTGTGATTTTGTTCCATGGGAAAAGTAGATGGTTTGACACCCAAAAAACCAGTTTCAGAGATGATATCAAGGGCATACTTTCTTTGACACAAATAAATTCCAGTAGGACTGCGAGCAATCTCAATACCCAAAAAATACTTGAGAGCACTCAAGTCTTTCATATGGAAACAGTCACTTAAGTATGCTTTAAAACCTTCAATAAGATTAAGGGAACTGCTAGAGATAATCAAATCATCATCGTAGACAAGTACTTGAAGGCGATGCTCGCCTTTCTTAAGCGTAAACAAGGAGTAGTTAGATATATTTCATTGAAAACCATACTCCGTTAAAGCTGTGGCAAGTTTCTCAAACCAACAGCGAGGAGCCTGCTTGAGACCATAAAGAGATTTTCGTAAGCGACACACCTTGCTTTTATACTGATTCGTAGTACGAAAACCCGGTGGGAACTGCATATAAACCTTCTCATCTAAATCACCATGGAAAAACACATTGTGTACTTCCATATGTTGCACTTCCCATTTCCTAGAAGCTGCGAGTTTGAGAAAAGCCCTTACGGTAATCATTTTTGCAACAGGGGCGAATGTTTCATTGAAGTCTTCTCCTTCGGTTTGATTGTTGCCAAGGACCACCAATCTAGCTTTATGACGCTCGATCGTACCATCAGGCTGAAATTTAATACGATATACCCACTTACATCTAAGAGCTTTCTTTCTAGGAGGAAGATCTTCAATAGTCCAAGTACCATTATCCTCAAGAGCTACAATTTCATCAGTCATAGAATCACAGCACACGTCAATCTCAACGGCGTCTTTAAAATATTTTGGTTCAACTGCGGAAGTGAGAGCCATAATATATGCTTGATGAGATGCTGAAAACTGAGAGCTAGAGAGATAATTATCTAAAGGGTATGGAGTAACCGATGGAGAGGGCTGACACATAAGAGAGGTGACATAATTTGCAAGTTTAACCGGTGGTTGTTTCTTTCGACAACCAACACCCAGTTTTTCTTAAGGTGCTGGTACCGCAATTGGAGATGAAGAGCGTAAAGGAGAAGCAACAGGTTGCGCACTCGCCGGTGATGATGGCGTATCCGGAAAGGGTGTCGTATTCATCGAAGATGAAGATAAATCAGAGTTATTAGACAAATCGCGAGGAACCAGCTCCATTGAATCAGGTAACAGTGGCGAGGAGGAAGAGATCAAAGGGGAAGTTGGAGTTGATTCAAGGTCTGTTGGGAGTGCAGATTTTTCAATATTTGACGTCGACAGAGGAGACGAAGATAAGGGCATATCAAAGAATTCATGATCATCGTCGAATGGCCTGATCGAAGTAGAGGAAAGCAACGGTGGCAATGATGAAGAACGTGTGCCAGAGAATGGAAACGTATTTTCACAAAAGATCGATCCCTGCAATGTTATACACTCGCCAACCTTTCTTGGCAAAGGGATACCCCACAAAGACAGATGAATTACTTCTTAAAGCAAATTTATCACCACCAGTCTTCTGATTATGAATGTAGCAAAGACAACCAATGACGCGTAGATGAGAGAGCGGAGGCGGGCGATTATAGACTAATTCGAATGGAGTTTTGCCTTGGAGAAGATTTGTGGGAGTACGATTTATAAGATAAGCAGCGGCGAGTGCACAATACCCCCAAAAATCGATAGGAAGGTGAGCTTGAAATCGAAGGGCTCGTGCAACATTGAGAATATGACGATGCTTGCGCTCCACTCTACCGTTTTATTGTGGAGTACCAACATAGGATGTTTCATGAATGATCCCTTTTTGTGCAAAAAATTCAGTCAAGCAAATAAACTCCGACCCATTGTCACTTCGTACCGTTCGTACTTGACACGAAAACTATCACTCAACAAGGGCAATAAAATTTTTAAGATGTTTTTGAGACGACCACACCCGTTTTTTTTTTTAACAACTAATACGCCCATACATATTAATTAAGCCAAAACGGTTTTAATACAAAGTCGGATTTTATTAAACATTTAACAAACTGTCAAACAACAGAAAACACAATTATCAAACGTAAACAAGTTCACAAATCACAATCGCAATAACAACAACAACAACATCAACAACAACCGAGTCCTAATCATCCCCTCCTCATCGCTTTTGATTCCACGATTACACCTTATCTTTACCTGCAACTCACAGAAACACAGAGATGCGTAAGTATTATCACAAATAGTTAGTGAGGCGGTCCTCCCTTCTACGAGCTATACACACAAGCAAGTAAGACGATAAACCACTCACAACGTAAAAACGCAACAATCACAAAATGATAAACAACCAGATAGATCGATCCATGCTTGGATCGATCGATCCCAGCCCAAAACCAGCATGAATCAATCAATCCAAGCCATGGATCGATCGATCCGAACACACAAACCAAACCAGCAACTTACATACCCTTTGGATCGATCGGTCCCCTTACCTTTTTGTAACCACGAACGAAGAAGCTCTGGATCGATCGATCTCAACTTCCACCACCGCACACGACCAACGACCACCCAAACTTACCTCCTACAGACGATTAAACACAAACCCAGGCCCAAACCACAAGGAAAACAAGCCACATAACCACAAAAACAAGCAACACTCCAAGGATTCAACAAATCTAAGCCAAACACATCAAGAACACACAAGCTTCTCAATTGCTTAGATAAACTCAAGGTCATGCACTCACCTTGATTTCGGACGGATTGCGGACTGAGGTAGCCCACAACAAGGCTGGTGAACTCCTCTCTCCTCCACGCCGCAACCACAAGAACCTCTGCAACTCAACCACACTAAGCTTTCTTCCCTTCTAAGCAACAACAAGCTTCTCTCTTTGATCTCTCACACCCAACACCCAAACTTTTGAATCTCTCACTTATTTTCTCTCTTTTCCACAGCCAACAACCCACAGAAGAAGAACAAGAAGCAAAAACCCAAACAAGGAAGGTTAGGTGAGACCAAAGCAACAAAAAGTCACTTGCCGACACATGTGGATTGACCGATCCTTACCTGGATCGATTGGTTCACTCACCCAAACTAATCCAGATCAGCAACATGGCTTGGATCGATCGGTCCTAGCTTAGATCGATCGATCCCCTCTCCTTTTGGTCAAAAGTTTGAATTTTGACACTCGATCATTCCGCTTTCCGTTCTTGAGAAAACACCAATCTCGAAACACTCAAGATCGACTCCAAAGAGAGAGAGAGAGAGATCATATTACCGACAACCTCAGGGAATCGATTGATCAAATACCACATGTCTTTGAATCAAAACTACAACTACTTGAATCATAAAACTGCAACAAGTCTAATGCTTTAGAAGAAGGGTGTCCCAAACGACAATGCCAAAGTTCCATAGGTAGTGTGGTGGTTCCTTGCATTGGCGCAGCTGCTGCGATTCCTCTAAAAAAATAAAGTCCATTTCGCTGTTCACCCAAGCCAATCAGCGTTCTCGTTATACGGTCCTGAACAATACAAAGTCTATCAGTAATCTGAAAGACACAACCGCTATCTCTGGTTAGTTGTGACACAGAAATAAGATGACATTGAAGCTCATCAACAAATAAAACATCACGAAGACTAAGTTCGGAGCCCAATTGTATTGTTCCTTGTTTATGTGAAGTAGTATATCGACCATCAGGAAGCTTGATTAGAATTAGTGCCATATCAGAAATATCAGTCAAGAACTCAATGCTTCCTGTCATATGATTAGAAGCTCCTGTATTAACAATCCAAGATTCTAAAAAATACGTACCCGTAAGACGTTCACTAGGAGCTGGTTTACGGTCATTAAGCATTTTCTTCAAAGATGCCCATTCAACATCATTCAAACCAACAATTCCAACTCGATCAGAATCTGTGAGGTGTGCGCCTGCAACAGTAGAAGCAGGGCTAGAGGACACGTTTGCACCAGGAAGAACATGATTGACCCGAGCAGAGTCAAAGGAGCGTGACTTATTATTGGCAGAGCAAGTATACCACGACCACTTCCTTGCTGATCAGATGGCCCACGACTATAGGGTGATCCAAATTTGTTACGATTTTTCTCACCAAACCAAGGTGGATAACCAATGCATCGAAAACAATTCTCAGCCAAGTGACCTGATTTCTTGCAATGTGAACAGACAATTGAGGTGTGTACGCTAGCATCAGAAGAACCACGTTCTGAGGAGAGTTAAACTGCAAAGCTTAATCCCTCTGGACGTTCGTCATGAATCCGTGAAGCCAATTTAGATTCTTCATCTTGAGTAGCATATTGTATGCCTCATCAAGTGTTGGCAAGGGGTCTCGAGAAAGCAAATTTGATTTCACTGCTCCATACATCAATTCATCCAAATCCATAAGAAAATGATGCAGTTTGTCTTCCTCACGTTCTTGTTGAATTTCAACCGCAATTTTGGCTCTTTGAAAATCAGACAAACTACTCCATATCTTCGTCAGCTGCCTATAATATGCCTCAATTGCGAGTCCTTTTTTGATGGCAATTTGCGAGTTCCCATTTAAGTCTCTGAACCCTTTGTCCATTTTTCACCGAAAAACGTTTTTGAATGTGTATCCAGAGTTCGTGAGAATTGTCACTATGCGAAATTGAGGATCGTAGTGATTTCGCAATAGTGAGCTTTATCCAAGATATTACAAGTGCGTTATTAGCACACCAATCTTCATAGTCTTCAGAATTTTCACCAGGACATGGAATTGATCCATCAACAAAGCCGAATTTCTTCCGAGCTTGAAGAGCCAATCGAATATTTGTAGATCATTCATCGTATTTAGGTCCACGCAACAACGACTTGGAGATAAGAGTTCCCGGATTATCACCCGAAGTTAGATCATATTCAACTCGTGGCTTAGATGTGGAGGTAGCAGATTTGCCAGAAGTCGATTGATCGTCCGACATCGAGAAAGAGTTTCAACGAAAGAAAAAGAAAAAATAGAGACGTAGAAAAACGTAGAAGAGATTGATAGCCAACAAAACTTTTTGTTGTTATTTAGGTTTATGACTCTGATACCATGACAAAATCTTAGAAGTTTGTGGAAAATGTTTTTTATCTTATTAAACAGAGGCAATAGCCTTATATACAGAGAAGATAAGCGCACAACTCTTAACCTAGATATAACATAATGAAGCTATATAATTACGATGGCCCAATAATAGGTCCAGTATATAACATTAGATTTATTAAATGTCAATGGTTACACTTTGTTTTTAGGCGTTTTCAAGGATTCAAAAGAAGATTATAAATGTAAAGCAAAGTATGTATGGGATTGAGATGAGATGAAAAGTGGAAGAGCACAAACAAACCATAGGAATCCGATGCTATTTTGTTTCAAATGTTTTGTCTTTGATTTTCTTTTGATTTTCTTCTTATTATGTATTTTTTTCTTTGTGAACAAGAAATATTATATATATATATATATATATAATATATATGATATTGTGTTGGAAAAAAAAGATAGACCTTTAACATAATTGTTATAAGCAAATTTCATAATCTGTATGTACTAGAAAGAAAATATAATTCATTTCTAAATAAAATGTTACCAAAAAAAAAAAAACAAAAGACTACTTTTTCTAATGTTTTGTACGAAATTTATTTTCCACTCACGTCATATGCTTTACTTATTTATGCACATGTCATTCACGTGACTTTGTCTTCTTCAGTCAAATCTCATCTTTTATTATTCTCGTTGATATATAGGTTCAAAGACATATGACTCATTTCTTCTCCACTGCTCATGAATTCGAGATTTTGTTTTCACACTTTTTCTTGAACCAATAATTTTGATTTCTGAGTATTGGTTTAGCCTCTCCTGCTTATAAGTACTAAACTTCTTTGGTTGGATCTAAATAAAAATAAAAACTAAATTTAAAAAAAAAAAAAGACTAAAGCGAGGGGTGTGGTTCCCTTTTTCAACACCAAAATATTCATTTGTTACATGGCTGGCTATTCTTGATCGCCTTTCTACAGGTTCTAAATTGGCAAGATGGAATGTGGGAGCTAATACTTCTTGTAGCTTCTGTAACTTTCAGACGGAGACAAAGGACCATTTGTTTTTCTCGTGTTCATACTCAAACGTGATCTGGACCAAGCTGTCCAAGCGCCTACTTGCCACCAAATCAACGGCAGATTGGAATATGTCGGTCAATCTTCTCACGGACAAAACCTAAGCAATGCAACTCGGTTCTTGTTAAGGTACACCTTTCAAACAGCTATACATACACTATGGAGAGAACGCAATGCTAGGCGACATGGTGAACAACCAACACCGAGTCATTCGCTTCTCAAAAACATCGACAGACAAGTCCCGAACCGTATCTCAACGCTTCCAAACTATCTCAATGGCAAACTAAAAAATTGCCTCCAGCTTTGGTTCGCAACAAGATCTCCTTAGGTCTTTTACGCTATAGGTTGCATCGTTTTTTCTATAATTTTCGTCTTGTCTTATATGTGTGGTTTTTAACTTCCCGTTACACTTTATGTAAAAACGTTTTATTTTTGGGTTCTGAATATAATTTAACATTCAATTCAAAAAAAAATAAAAAAAAATAAAACGAAGTTGAAAGCAATTTTTTACCGTAGACGTGAGGAAAAATTCTTTGAGCGTTTGATGAATCTTCATTACTTTGTTCAAATCAACGATCAGAACTGATTAACCATGCAAACGGCAAGCGTGTGAGCAATGGACCTGTTATGTGATTCCTAGTCTGAGAAGCTATTTAACCTTCCTGTCTCTAGGTGTGCCAATTATGTGAAGTTAATCCACGGGCTTCTTTCTCGCCAACTCCTAACAAACAAGAAACATGAATTGTCGATTGTTTATGGTGGGAAGCCATTCAGGTTTTCTCTTCGAGAATTCAACATCATCTTGGGCCTACGTTGTAGACCAATTCCTAGTAATAATGTCATCCAAACACATAAGGGCCAATCTAAAGTCATGTGGAATAAACTGTTTGGCACAGACTCTCCCACTATAACCATACACGACTTGCTTCATATGATACGTAATCCTGAACTCCTTGAATGGAAAAGGGTACCATTGGCCCTGCTTGTCATCGTTGATGGGATTGTTATATGCTCAAACAAGAATTTCAAAATCACTGAGGAGTACGTTGAAATGCTAGAAGATATGGAGGTTTTCCTTACATTTCCGTGGGGAAGTCAGTCTTTCTCTGATACATTCTCTATCTTCATCGCTTGGTTGTGAAACATATTACATATGCAATGCCAAGTTTTACACCAAACACGCACTTAACTAGTCGTTATTGCAAATGGTAGCTACAAATTTCTTTGATTTTAGACAAATCACAAAAATTGATTTCGTTTCTTTTGTTTTCACAGTGTTGTCTTCGTTTCATGGCTGCTTTGGCTTAATAGATAAGATGAATGTGAGTGTATTTATCACTACAAGAAAACATTCTATTTCCCAGAGACATATCCGTCAGAAATTCCTCGGAAAATGGCCTTTCAAACGGATTTTCGAGGGAACCGCGTCGTCGGTTTGAGTTGGTCGGAAATTATTATCCGTCGGAAATCCCTCGGAATTTCCGACGAATTTCCGAGGGAGATCATTTCCGAGGAGATAATATTTCCGAGGAATTTCCAAGGAATTTCCGAAGGAAAATATTTCCGAGAGATTTCCGAGGGCCCATATTTCCGAGAGCAGCTATTTCCGACGGATTTTCGAAACCCACAATTTCCTATGGATTTCCGAAGGCACCAATTTCAGACGGATTTCCGAGAACTCCAGTTTCCGACAGATTTACGAGGGATAACATTTCCGACGGATTACCGAGGACCATTATTTTTGAAAGGTTTTACAAAGACTGAGATATTTCATTATTTTATTAATAATTTATAAAATTCATAATTATAAATTTCATAATAATTATAAAAACATTAGAAAAAGTTTTTTAAAGAAAATTATTCAAACAAACTACAATTGTTTTAAAATTACACAAAAACTTATTTAAAAAAAAAAACTAAAACCAATCACAATTGAGGCGGAGGCGGCGGAAACTGTCACGGATATTGAGCCGCTAGGAAAGCTTGGAGTTGGGAGAGTGTCGCACGGGTGTCGGCATACTGTTCCTTAATCTCGACATTTGTTGCCTCAATTCTTCAACCACCGCGTTTTTTTCTTGAACGACACTGTTGAGTTCTTGGACTTGTTGAACAAGTTCAGTGTCTCGGAGAAACACCGAAGACACACTCCCGTCTCGGGACACCAAGCTTCCTCAACCGGATCTGCGATCCTTGGTTAAGGGAATTTCCTACATAGAATAAAGAGAATTAGTATATAAATATTTGAAAAATAAATTAATCAAACATTTAAAAATATTAAAAAATACTTCAATACACAAGCGGTTGATTTTCTCGCAAGGTAAATCGATCGAAGATGATGAGCCATCTTGAGAGAGTTGCGTAAGCCGTTCCATCTTCCGAAGCTTGATCCTCTCGATCCGCTCTTGGACAACCGCATCTTGAATTTGTCTGGTTTGCTTGCTAGTATGCGTTTCTTCCATCACCTCAAGCCAATCCGGTGTAACTACGGTCTTCATTGCCTACACGAAAAAAATGTAATAAATCTAAAAAACATATTAAAAAGTAATAATTAAAAAAAGTAATACATATTAAAAACATTAATACATATTTAAAAAATATTACATATTAAAAATAATAATTAGAAAACTTACTATTCTCCTTCCGTACTTTTTAAAGGTAATAGAACCCGCATTATGGGTTGCTATTCCTTTTCCACCTCGATCGCTCTTACGATTCTTCGAGTTTTGAGTGGAAGTCGCTTCCGTGTTCTCCATACTCCAATAGTGGATAAATCCCTGCCAAACTTCTGGGTCTAGATCCTTCGGCATTGGCTTGTTCTTCTTCCACTTTTGCTTCCACTCGTACATGTGGTTTTGGTAGGATTCATTAGCCTAAATGTCAAAGTGATGACGCACGGTTTGACAGAGACCGGGTTCCCAATTATAATCTTGCTGCAAAAAGGAAAAAAAATATATTTATCATTAAGCTATAAATTATTAAATTAAACAAAATTTTTAAAGTAATTCTTAAAATTATAACTTACCACAAAAGATTTGAACCAAGTAAATTTCGTCCATGGATCCACGTCCGTATGTTGGCCAATGTTGATTAAGCTGCGTTTTGAAAATCCGAAGAATGAATTTCGTTATCCCATTATCCAATCCAAACCTACAACATGTAAAATAAAAATTAGTAAAATATTAAATTCAATATATATATATATATATTTAAATATTGATAATTACCAAGGTTCTCCGTTTTCTTCATGCGGATGGAGCATCGGGATATGGCGTTGTCCCGGTTGCGTAACAAACTCCTCCATCGTATCACTTGTTGCGATGCAGAATTCCTCGTCTCAGGAACGTTTGAAGGAGATTGTACTGGTGTCACGAGCCACTATGTGATCTCCGTGATCGGTGAGAGGATGTACCATGAAACTCCGCATAAGACCTACATTGAAAAAATTATAAATGGTAAAATTTAAAAAAGAAGCTACGTCCAAAAAGTAATCTTAAAAATGTAAATGTTTAAACATTATTTAATAAAGAAAATTTTAAAACTATTCTTACAATTGTAAATAAATACAATGTTTAAAGACAACACTATAATAATTAAATCACATTTAATAATTCATTAAAATATCTAATATTATAAATCTAAATCTAACAACCTAATTTTAAAATCTAAAATCTATAATCATTTTATAATTAACATAAACATATAGTACATATAAAAATCTAAATATTGTATAAATAATATAAAATCTATAATCATTTCATAAATAACATAAATTTACAATCATTTTATAATTAACATAAATATAGTACATATTAATAATTAAACATTTTAGATTAATTACAAAAATTAAATTACATTTAATAATTCATTAAAATAGCTTATATTATAAATCTAAATCTAACAAACAAATTTTAAAATCTATAATCTATAATCATTTTTTAATTAACAAAAATCTATAATTATTTTATAATTAACATAAATATAGTACATATAAATAATTAAACATTTTAGACTATCTTATATTATAAATCTAAATCTAACAACCTAATTTCAAAATATAAAATTTATAATCATTTTATAATTCCAAAATTATAAATCCAAATCTAATTTTTAACAAATTAATTCCGAAATTATTAATCCAAATCTAAAATCTAACCAAAAAAATTTAAATTATAAATCAAAATCTAGCTAACAACCTAATTGCAAAATCATAAATGTAAATCTAACAACCTAAATCCAAAATATCAAACATTATAAATCTAAATCTTAAATTTACATAATTAGAATTGGAAAGACTCGGCGGCGAGGGCCACGACGGACGGGGGCGACGGACGGCGGCGACGGGCAGGACAGGCAGTGGCGATGGGCTGGATGGACGGATGGAGGCGACGAACGGCGGCCGGCGAGGAGGGACGAACGGTGGAATCGATTTGGAAGAGAGAAGAAGAAAGTTTTGTCTGCTTCATTGTCTTCACAAGTTGGTTATAAAACAAAATTTCCGAGGGACATAACCCTCGGATATCCATCGGATATAGTTTAGGGTTTACCGTCAAACGAAATATACTATTTTCGCAAGCAATTTCTGAGGGAACGTATAATTTTTTGTAGCCATTTAATGTAACGAGTTTCGGGAAACATCGAGATCATAAATATCAAAATCTCTCGGAAATCCGTCAGAAATTTCTGAAGGATTTCCGAGAGAATCGTATATCCTGTGAATTATTTGCAGGTACGAGGATTGGTCAGTCAACGTGTGTGTTTTCAAAATCGTTTGGAAATTCGTCGAAAATTTCCGAGGAATTTCTGACGGGTTTTGATTGTCTCTCGGAAATTCCACAGAAATTTCCGACGGAATTCTGAGGGATTTTGATTATATTTCTAATTTTGCGGTTTTGATGGAGATCTAATGTTGTCTAATACTCTAATAAGTAATATTTGTCAATATAAGGATTGAAGAGATCATATAACATCAATAAACACAAACATTATATAAATCTCATAATTCTCTCTAAGTATAAACTATATCATACATATCATTTCATAAACACTAAAGTACGGTGATGATGTGATTGTTCAACTTTTGTATTTTTGAATATTACCTACTCTAGAATCTAATAGTATTGACAAATATGGTTTATTAGTGTCTAACATAACACTAAACATTTATAATATCCCCAAAATTCGAAATGAAACAATAAATCTCTCGGAAATCCATCGGAAATTTTCGACCGATTTCTGAGAGATTTGTGTTTCCGTCGGATAGTTGTCGGAAGTTTTGGCCGTCGATCAGCCGCCAGAAATCTCTCTGAAATTTCCGACGGATTTTCGACCGATTTGTATATCGGTCGCAATTTCGTCGAAAAAGGCGGAACATAAATTGCAACCATCGATCTCAGCCTTTTGGTCTTCGGTAATTTCCACTAAGTGCTTTAAGAAGAACGCCACCGGAAGAAATGTGGATTGATCGGAGAATAGAGAGGTTGATTCGCCATATTAGAACGTTAAAATTTATTTTATTTTCTTCTTCTGAGTAGAGAAGATTAGCTAACAAATGTGTCTTTTGATACCACTGTAATATGGCCTATGGAGTAAAAAAACAAGTCTAACCTTTTTCCAAAAAGTGATTGGTTTCAAAAAAACAAGTTTTGACTAAAAAATAGTGTTGAGATTGAAACATAAAGAGTTTGATTGGTTATGAAAAATATTCAACAAAAGAAAAAGATAAGTGTTGGATTAACTTTTATTAAATATGATTATTTTCTATTTGTGAAGTGTTTGGATATGAACACACTAACTTAATTACAACATCTAGCCACCATATGAATATCAATTGAAGTTTTAATGAAAATATTGAATCTGAGAAAATGAAAACAAAACATTATGTATTCGATGGTGTTATGTTTTTTTTTAAACTTCAATCCTCTTCTTCTTCCGGAGCATATTCTGAATTTTCTGAATCAGAAGTATCCTCAAATTCGCCTACCTCTTCCTTATAATCATCAAACACCTCATCATATGCATCAATGGTGAAATCAACGAGAAGGTCTACTTCTAGAGAGTGGGCAACTGCTCCAATGGTACCGAGTGTGTTTTGCTGCATAGGGTCATGGTCACTTTCCTCGGAAATTCCTACAATCCTTGCTCTAGGATTAACTGACATTACTGAGATCCAAGGATCATCAACTTCGGTTGCCCGTGGATATTTAATGTAGCATACTTGATCGGCTTGTGATGCGAAAATAAAAAGGTCATAATCCGAAAGCCTTTTTCTTGTGTGTATTGTTGTAACACCAAATTCGTCATGTTGAACATCACGTCCAACTAGTGGATCGTACCAATCACATGAGAAAACAATGCACCTCAAATTGATCATCCCAGGATAACGAACCTCCAAGATTTAGCGGAGTACACCATAGTATACAACATCACCAGATTGTGCCGATACACCATAATCACAAGTTGGCATATTCTTCTTGGGTCGAAGAATCTTAAAAGCGTAACCACGAGTGCAATACAAAGGATACGCTTCCGAAACATATAACGGCCCATTAACGAACTCGACTAACCAAGTAGGAAATGATTGACCTCTAGAAGACATTGTTGTAACCTGTACAAAGAATTTATGGCAAAATATATATAAACTAAATTCTAATAGCAAATTTATTAGTTATGGAAAATAAAAAAGGAGAAACTTACGTAAAATTTCAACCAATTACAAAATTCATTATGTTTGAGTTTTTGAACGTCCTCCGCCATCATGTATGGATATGCAAATCGTACTTGGCCCAAGTAAATCCTGAAAATTAATAAATATGAAAAGTAGCAATTTCAGATGTAAAATAAAGATTTAAAATTAGCATTCTAGCGTGAAAATTATACCTTTCGTAATCTATAAGCTCTTCACAGTTTGTCATCAGGTACATGTGCAGGTGTTGATGCTCTTCCTGTGTTAGCCTTGGCTTCTTCGATTTCCCACTTAATCGACCAATTTGGCCAAATAAATTAGGAACTTCTACTGGGTAAAAAGGTCTCTCACCACCATCATCGTGTCGAGCAGGTTTTCGTGTCTTTGTTTACACATGTTTTGGGAAATAATATTCTGAGAAGTGTGACGTTTCTTCATTGATACTCTGAGCTACAATAGAACCTTCGACTCTTGCCAAGTTTTTCACTTTTTTCTTGAGAGTACCCATGTAACGCTCGAAAGGATACATCCATCGATATTGAACAGGACCGCCAAGTGCTAATTCTCGTGGGAGATGAACTGGAAGATGTTCCATAACATCAAAAAAAGACGGTGGAAAAATCTTCTCAAGGTTACATAGGATCACCGGTATATTCTTCTCTAGGTCTTCTATACCTTCTGTCGTTAGTGTTCTTGAACATAAATCTCGAAAGAACACACTTATAGCTGCATAGTATACAAAAATATTAAAATATAAAATTACATATAATTACATATAAATAGTTATTAAATTGTGGAATAATATACCTGCAATTGTTTTGTGTACATTTTGTGGTAAAAGATGCTCAAAAGCAAATGGAAGGAGGCGCTGCATAATGACATGACAATCGTGACTTTTCAATCCTTGAAACTTCATCTCTTCCATATTCACACAGTTACGGAGATTAGATGCATAGCCATCCGGAAATTTGACTTCTTTCATAATCCACTCTAAGAACACTTCCTTCGAAGGTGCATCTAATCGGAATCGAGCGATTGGTGCTTTCTCATTTGGCATGACATGAAGCTTTTTTCGAGAACATATATCAGATAAGTCCAATCTAGACTTCAAATTGTCTTTTGTCTTTCCTTGAACATTAAGTATGGTGTGCATTCTGGGTCAAAATATCCTCGCCAGTATACTCAGGTGGTGGACTTTCATTGCCTTGTCTGTTCTTTCTAAATAATGTCGTGTTCCAACGATAAGGATGGTCTTCGTGTAGCCATCGTCTGTGACTGTCAAACCAACATATTTTACGTCCGTGTTTCAGTTGAAACGCATCCGTGTTATCTCCACATTATGGACAAGATAATCGGTCATGTGTTGTCCATCCAGATCCATACCATAGGCTGGAAAATCGCTTATAGTCCACATAAGCACCGCCCGCATATTGAAATTTTGGTTAGTTAAAACATCAAAAGCTTCCACACCATGTTCCCATAACATTTTTCACTCATAAATCAAGAGCTGCAGAAACACATCGAGTGCTATCTTAGGGTGATCTGGCCTAGGAACAAGAATTGTGAGGAAAAGAAACTCTCGTTTCATACACATTGATGGCGGCAAATTATAAGGCATCACGATAACTGGCCACAAAGAGTATTGCCTCCCATGCTTCCCAATAGGATTGAATCCATCTGTAGACAAACCGAGATAAACGTTCCTTACCTCATACGCAAAACTTGGATACACTGATTGATTTCCATGCTTCTGCATCTGAAGGGTGCGCAATTACACCGTCTGATGTATGTTCTGCATGCCATCTCATTGATCCTGCTGTACGCTCTGATTGATACAACCTCTTAATCCTCTCTGCTAATGGCAAATACCACATCCGTTTATATGGTATGGGAACTCGTCCACTAGTGTCTTGATACCAAGGTTTACGACAAAACCGACATGAAGTGCTGCCTGCATCTTCTCTCCAATAAATCATACAGTTATCATTGCACACATCTATCACTTGATATGGCAAGCCAAGTTCAGCTACAAGTTTTTGCACCTCATAGTATGAAGCTAGTGAAATATTATGTTCCGGTAAAATGTTTTTCACAAAATCAATAATCGCATCCACACAACCCTCAGATAAATTCCAATCCGTCTTTATGCCCATCAACCTAGTTGCAGCTGATAATGGTAAATGACATTTCTTACAACCATCGTACAATGACATATTAGCCGCATCTAACATATCAAAGAATCTCCGGGCTTCTAAATTCGGTTGTTCTTCTCTATATCCATCTTGAACAAACGACGGTGCATTTTCCCTAAATGCATCGTTTACCATCTGAAATGTACCTACGTCTACGTCTACCGAGGGTTCCTCTAAACTATCCGCCATAATATTGACTAGTACTACCATAATCTAGCATTGGCTCATTTTCCCCATGCGCATACCATATCTTATAACCCGACATAAATCCATTCTTAAAAAAATGCCTCCAAACTAAAGTAACCTCAAGATCTCTATAATTCCGACATTTTGGACAAGGGCATAACATAATACCTGTTTCTCGTGTTATGTCTTGGTTTGAGGCGAATGACATGAATTGTCTAAGCCCTTCTTTGAACTGTTCTATAAGTTTGTCCGTCTCTTCATCGTATCTAGGTTTATCCATCCATGAACGAAAATAATCATAAGGATCTAAAGAAGACATTATTGTTGGTATTGTTTGTACTTTTCGTTTTGAACATGTAAATGGTAGGTGGAGGATATATAGGGACATTTTCCAAGGTATTTCCGAGGACATTTCTGAGGGAAATGAATATTCAAACCGGTAATGCAACGGAAACATCAACGAATATGCTGCGCTTTCCAAGCGATTTCCGTGCGATTTCTGAGCGATTTCCGAGAGATTTCCGACGGAAAAAAATATTCTAACCACTAACCCAACGGAAACATCAACGATTACGTAGAGGTGGGTATATTCGCCGAAGTCCTCGGAAATCCCTCGAAAATCCGTCGGAATATTCCAATGCTCATTTTCCCTCGGAAATCCCTTGGAAAATTCGAAAAAACAGACCACATTTCCGATGGATTAATATCCGTCGAAAATTTCCGAGAGATTTCCGAGGATTCTTTTTTCCTCGAAAATCCTTCGAAATCCTTCTGAAATTTTCGATGAAATTTTTTCCTTCGAAAATTCCGTTGGAAATTGCATCACTTTCTTGTAGTGTATACACTAACCAATTATAAAAGAAATGTGTCAAATGAAATAAGTAGAGCATACAAACGAAATACAAAAGATAGATATTGAAGATATATAACATATAATATGGAGATTATTTTCTTCGAATACTTGAGTTTTCTTGTTCATAGAAGTGTTTGGTATAATGGTGTTTTTCCCGAGTGTCGGTCACAAAACGACCAACATAAACATACTTTACAAGTATGGCTAATGAAAACTTTATATCTTTCTTGTATTTTATCTACTAAAATTCATTCTACGTCGATATATATTAATATTAATATTAAAAATCATTTCTATTATTCTAGAGACCAAAAAAAAAGATATGAATTGTAGTTTGGCTCGCGGTTTTATAGTGCTTCTTCGATAGACAAGATACTTAAAATATAAACTTCTTTTTTAATTTTAAATCGATAACTAAATGTTCAATAAATTATAAAAGAATCCGAATAGAAAGATGGAGATTTTTTCGACCTGACGATTTCTCAACCTTTTTGGTTAATATATATTTTACCCTTAATGAAAAGTAATTATTTTTTTATTATAACCGAATTTTTCTTCTATAATTTCCTAAAAGCTATACAAAAAATAGACGAGGTTTTGACAATCATCTTGTAACCGAATTTTGCTAGTGGACTTTTAAGTAATAATTTAGATTTTGAAAATTATAATATCAAATGTATTTCAAGAATAATAATATTGAGATGGTTAAAATATTGTGGAGTTTCTTATGTGTTGAATCATCTTGCATTTCTCCGAGATCAAGGATATATTTGCAAATCATTGACAGTTTGAGGTTTCGTTTTGCAATTTACCCCTTTTTTAAAATCACTAGCGACAATTAGCAAAAATCGTTCCCATACACGCTTTCTTCTCTTCCGATCTCTGAGCTCCGGGATGAAGAAATGGTTGGTGATCGCCGCGACGGTGGCGATAATTGCAATAGTTGTAAGGCAAGGCACGACTCAATACGGATGGAACAAAGAGGCGGCGTTAGAAACGCTGAAGGAATGGTCAGATCGGCTCGGGATTTGGGCGATTCCGACGTATGTAGCGGTCCACACCGTGACCTTAGCGTTATGCCTCCCTCACGCCGTCTTCTTTGAAGCTGGTGCTTCTATGCTCTTTGGTTTCCTTCCCGCACTTCTCTGTGTTTTCTCTGCTAAGGTTCTCGCCGCTTCTTTCTCCTTCTGGATCGGCAGGTCTCTTTCTTCTCCTTTTTTATCCATTTCTCTGTGTGTGATTCAAATTGAGCTTCTGGATCGTTTCAATAGTGTACGAATTTGTTCTAATTGATTTGGATTCAGATCAAGGATCCTCACATGGCTTATCATGGCTTCCTAGAAACTATATGCTTCATTGCTAACTCACTCTGGTTTTGTTTATGTGATGCTTAAGCTTTTACTTGGAGATGGTTTAGATTTTCCTGTAGTGCGCCATCGTTGAAACCTTATACAGAACTTTTCTTCAAATCAATTCAACTGTAAGCATGATAGGAAGGGAATGATGTCATTTTTTGGTATTCAGAGGAAAAATAACACCGTTATTCGCTAAAAAGGCGGAGAAGATGCATGAATTGAGAACTTTTCTGAATGTTTTAGATGCATGTCTTTAGATTCTATAATGGTGTGTGGATGAGATTAGTTCTTTTCTTGTGAATGTGATGGAGATGTATGAACAACCGTTAAATGCTTGTCGTGATTCTCTATTTGCCAATTAACATATGTTGGAGAATGCAACTAGGATGTTAGTTTTCACATTTACCTCTTAGAAGAACACTTGCCATTCTCTCATACGTTTTTGTATTATCAGGTTTGTTTTTAAGAGTTCCACCAGAGCAACTGGGTGGGCACATAAAAACAAATACTTCAATATTCTGTCAAGAGGAGTCGAGCGCGATGGTTGGAAGTTTGTTCTTCTTGCAAGGTTCTCACCCATCCCTTCCTATGTCATAAACTACGCCTTGGCAGCCACAGAAGTCCGGTTTGTAGCTGATTTTCTGTTCCCCACAGTTATTGGCTGCCTCCCGATGATCTTGCAGAACGCATCAGTCGGCAGCCTCGCTGGTATGGCTGTGGCTTCTGTAGCCGGAAAACAGAAAAGTCAGGTCTGGGGTTATGTTTTCCCAGTACTTGGGATACTGTCAAGTGTTCTAATTTCATTGAGGATCAAAAAGTACTCTGCTGGAATTACAGAGGCATCATCAGATACTTCTCCCCCTACAGCGTCTGCTAACAGCTCTAGTTTAGCTTCATCTGAAACCTCGAATCCCACTTATGGAACCGATGGATCCAAGAAAAGTGAGTGATGATACAAAACCATGATGGTGGTTTTTGATCGCGGGCAATACACTTGTTTGGTTTGCAGCTATCAGATTCTCAACATCATGGCTTATTTTGGACGAGTAGGCAGTATCTTAAAACTAACAAAGTGTTAGTTTTTGTAGTTCTTTCTCAAGTTAAAAAGTTTTAAACCAAACAGTTCTATACCAGACACAAAACTTTGTCGTTTTAAAAACACTTAAACCATCGGTTCTAGACTTTTCTATTTTCTTTTAATGTATTTTTAAGCAGTTTATATGGATTGCATCCAAAAAGAGAATCTGAAGCAATGTGGCTACTTATATTCTTTTTGCACGGCTGGTTGAACCTATGAAACACTTGGATCAAAACATAACTCAATAGTTTGTAGCATTGAACCAAGCTGTATGTAGGTATTTGCAATGCTCTGGTCTTGTTTCGTAACCCAAAAGACTTAAATGCAAAGTGGACATAAATAAGAAATGAAGAAAAATCTTTATTTGGTAAGAGTTGTTTCTCAGTGTAGCAGTTTACTCATCATTTTCAAAGTTCAACTCTCATAGATGATAGAACACAAGGAGGTTAGACAGTGCAGATGCTTATGGTTGAAAGCCTTACCTAATAGTGGTACAAGGCGTTTTTGTTGGGATTCACATGTGAAGTTAGGCACATGGATTCGTTCTTGGAGTTGGTACAAGACTTCAAAAAGACAAAGAGGAGGTATAATAAGGACAAGTTGACTATGTCTCTCTCTTTACCTTAAATTCTAAATGAGGATTTGGTAAACTGGGAGCAGTTAGCTTTTTGAATCTCTTCAAGTATAAAACCCCACCACTCTACTACTATCTCATCTTAAAAATTCTCAAGTTACAAAAATGGCTATCTCAATGCTTATTCCTGGTCTTGTGCTCTTTGCTTTGTTCTCTTTTGATATTGTTGTTGCTCATCCCGGTCTAGGATTTGGATGGAGAAGTAATGGCCCCATTGGAGGATCTTTTACCTCAAGTCTTTACCCACAATTCTACCAGTTCTCTTGCCCACAAGCTGATGAGATTGTCATGACTGTACTGGAAAAAGCCATAGCTAAAGAGCCAAGAATGGCAGCATCTTTACTCCGGCTTCACTTCCATGACTGCTTCGTCCAGGTAAAAGTCTGACCTATTTTTGTTTTCCTGTTATTTAATGTGTCTCATAAGCGTAACACTTAAACACTTTGTGTGTACGTAAACAGGGCTGTGATGCATCAATCTTGTTGGATGATAGTGCTACCATAAGAAGTGAAAAGAATGCGGGACCAAACAAAAACTCCATTAGAGGGTTTCAAGTAATCGATGAGATCAAAGCCAAACTGGAGCAAGTTTGCCCTCAAGTCGTCTCCTGTGCCGATATTCTAGCTCTTGCTGCTCGTGGCTCAACTGTACTGGTAAAATAAAGGACCTTCAAGAGAAACTACTGGCTCACTTACAAGTTATATATATATATAGCTTAGATTTTCTGAATTTGTGGTTCAATACAGAGCGGTGGACCATCATGGGAACTTCCACTAGGGAGAAGAGACTCGAGGACAGCGAGCCTCAATGGAGCAAACACGAACATTCCTGCACCTAACTCCACTATTCAAAATCTCTTAACCATGTTCCAACGCAAAGGCCTGAATGAAGAAGACCTTGTTTCCCTATCAGGTGAGCTTACCAACATGTATTTTTCTTTTGTTATAAAACCAAAGTGAAAACCGCTTTTACAAAACCGAATGATAACAACACTTTTGTACTGATCAAAACCGAACCGAACCCGAATTTAGTGCAAACAAACCTGAACTGAATAAACCAAAATTTTGCAGGAGGACATACGATTGGAGTAGCTAGGTGCACAACGTTCAAACAAAGGCTATACAATCAAAACGGTAATAACCAACCAGACGAGACGCTAGAGAGGTCTTACTACTATGGTCTCAGGTCGATTTGTCCACCAACGGGCGGTGACAACAACATTTCCCCTCTAGACTTAGCCTCTCCTGCTAGATTCGACAACACATACTTCAAGCTCCTCCTCTGGGGCAAAGGCTTATTGACATCAGATGAAGTGCTTCTGACTGGCAACGTAGGCAAGACTGTTGCATTAGTGAAAGCTTACGCAGAAGACGAGAGCCTTTTCTTCCAGCAATTCGCAAAGTCGATGCTCAACATGGGGAACATTCAGCCTCTTACTGGTTTTAATGGTGAGATCAGGAAGAGTTGTCATGTGATTAACTAAAAATAATACTTTGTTTCAGCATAGTATTGTTTGTATTAAGGGTCGATGAAGAATAAGTTGTGTTATATATGTTTTTCAATATGTTAGTGATCTATTAACAACTATGAATGAAAATGGACGGTTGTTTCTAGGGGTGAACATAAAAATTTGGTATGTTTACTGTATTTTGAGTCCCGTCTTGAAAACATCCAACGAGTAACATAATTTGAATATCTAATATTATTAAAGCGGAAATACTCATAAGCTTATTTTATAAATATTTATATCAAATGTCATTGGACTTTAGTGTTTTTAAATAAATTAATCAAAGTACAATAGTAATCACAAAATCAATATAATTAAAAGAAATCACTAAAGATATTAAATAATTATTAGTTTCTAAAAATTAAACTAACTTTCTCTCTAATTAATTATGGAAAAAAGTTAAAATTAAATTTTTTAAAATTGTTAACCAATCAAAATTAAATGACTAAGATAATATCTAATTATACCATATTATTTATTTTCAGTTATTATACTAATTTCTTCTAATAAAATCACTAAAAAATCTTACCAAAAAACAAAATATCTAATTCAATTTTTTAATTTACAACTACTAATCAAAAAAATCTTTATTAGGATATTCGGATAAGCCCCAAAATTAAAGCAATGTTACTTTTCTTTTTTTCCTTTTTTGCATATAGTAATGTCAACATGTTATTTTATCTTTTGATGTATATTATTTGGCAAGTAAATTTTTATAAATATTCAAAATCGTTGACTTGCCATTAAAATTTGAAAAAACCAAAAATTTTAATTAAAAAGATCAAATAATAATTTTTTACCTCTCAACCTCAAAGTCACAGAACGTACTACAAGTAATCCTATGGTTTTTAAAGCTAAAAATGCAGGTTTAGTTCTTGAAGGAGCCAATAATTTTGGTTTGTTGGGATCGCTGAATGCTTTTACTTCAAAAGTTGATTCTCTTGATGATATGAACCCGTCCATGTCAATCCAAAGAACCTTCAAGGCCGGCTCCTAAAACAAACACAAAAGATACAAGACATGTAGTAGACTAATATCCAAGGTAACAAAGGGAGACGAAGAAAAGGTGGACGAGGTACATAGAGCTTCAAATCTACAAAAATCCTTTTCTTCCCTAATCTTATCAATTGTTTACTTCAATGTAATTACCTACTTCCCTCTACTATATATCTTCTACTTGTGTAAATAACTACTCCATCTTAGTTCCACACATCGTGGTTCAATCTTTCTACTTAGATCAAAAACAATTTTCTTTTGTACAATTCAATGCATCAGCCATCAAATAAAATTTTCCTATTACAATCAAATATTAATTAGATATTTATTAAAATTTAGTTTTTCAGATATTTGATTTATTACAATAAGGATTGGGCATTCGGGTACTCGGATCGGGTTCGGGTCTTTCGGGTAGAGGAGTTTATGATCCGATAAGATAAATGTAAAAACACGGTACGGTTTTCGAATCTTTTCGGGTTCGGATGAGATCGGATATAGATTTTTAGAACCACTAAAAACACAATTTTTTTGGAGTACACAAATATCCGAAATTTTACCCAAATACCTGAAATCTTACGGGTAAAATCCGGGTTTTCGGATAAAAATTCGGGTATTCGAGTAAAAAATTCGGTTATTCGGGTCCTAAATTATTAGTATTTACTAATATTTCGGGTATTTTCGGGCTTGGGTTCGGATCGGGGTCTGGTTCGAGTTCGGATTTTCGGATAGAGGAGTTTAGAACTTAGTAGGATAAATCTATAATTTCGAATTCTGATTCGAGTCTGTTCTGGTTCGGGTATACGGTTCTGATTTTTATTCCCAGACCTAATTTCATATATAAGAAAACAATGTTTTTTTTTAAATATCAATATTCAGCCAGAAGAAATTGCACTACATCACCAAAGATTTTTTTTTTAATTAACAAAATTCATTAAAAAAGTTATGTAAATATTTTTTAGATAAAATTAAATAGAAGCTGATGATAACAAAACAGGTCGAAGGATATTTTACCCAGATTGACGAAAATAGTCCATGGCCCCAAAAGCCTATTTCATATCTAAGTGCACTTTGATACATAACAAAACCCATTGCTCAAGAAAACAAATTTCTTTATTAAAAAAAAAACAAAAAAAGGTTTGAGAAATTGCCTTGTGTCAAATTTTGAGATCTGTAGAAGATGAGCGACGGAGACGACGCTGCCAGACGCCGTACCGCGGCGGTCACCGAGTACCGGAAGAAGCTCCTTCATCACAAGGAGCTCGAATCCCGAGTCCGCACAGGTTCGATTTCAAAATCTTTCTCATTCTCCTCTGTGCTTTTAGTGTTCAGGTCTTGGGTCAAAAGTGAATCTAGGGTTCCTTCCTACTCTTTGTTCTTATTAGAAATCTTGAGAATTTATTCTACTTGAATAGTGACGCGATTTTGGGGGTTTTGGAGTTCCGAATTGAATTGGTTCACTTTATTAGTGAATTTGAAGTCGATCTAAAGCTTAATTTCACTTTGAGATGATATATTCTGGGTCTATATTCTGGGTCTTGTGGCTTTGCAGCTAGGGAAAATTTAAGAGCAGCTAAGAAGGAATTCAACAAAACTGAGGATGATTTGAAGTCTCTTCAAAGCGTTGGCCAGATTATCGGAGAAGTATTACGACCTCTTGATAATGAGCGATGTAAGTTTCTGTATCTCTACCTTTGCTTATGCTTTTGATTGAATACTACACTGTGTGTTCTACTATCTAAAGGTGGAATTTTTATTCTTGTTTTAGTGATTGTTAAGGCAAGCAGCGGCCCTCGTTATGTGGTGGGTTGTCGTAGCAAGGTGGACAAGGAAAAGCTGACCTCAGGAACCCGTGTTGTCTTGGATATGACTACGCTGACAATTATGCGAGCCCTTCCCCGTGAAGTATGTATGCTTGATTTTGGCATTGCTTATTTTATATTCTCTTATAAGAGTGTATTTTGTACTGGCTTTAACACGGTAGTATCCTTATGATGATAGGTCGATCCTGTTGTTTATAATATGTTGCATGAAGATCCAGGCAACATTAGTTACTCGGCAGTGGGTGGTTTAAGTGATCAGATCAGAGAACTTAGGGAATCTATTGAGCTGCCTCTCATGAATCCTGAACTTTTCCTCAGAGTAGGGATTAAACCTCCTAAGGTACTTATTCTCTCTCCACTCCTTTCTTTAGTTATCACAAACTATCCCATACTTCCCTTTTCTGTTTACCTTTTCTTGTGGTAACCGGTATGAATGGCTAAAAGAATTGAAACGCACTTCAAATCCATTAATGCTAATTTGCTTTCCTCTCATTCCAGGGTGTCCTTCTGTATGGACCTCCAGGTACTGGAAAAACTCTACTAGCAAGGGCTATTGCCAGCAACATCGACGCCAACTTCTTGAAGGTTTGATTTTGTTGTTGAAGGTTTGGTTTTGTGTTCAATCTTATTATGCCTTGTCGGTGCTAAATAAGCTCTTTTTTGCCTTTATGTTTAGGTTGTGTCAAGTGCAATCATAGACAAATACATTGGAGAAAGTGCTAGGTTGATTCGAGAAATGTTTAACTATGCTCGTGAACACCAGGTAGAATACCATCTTTTTCCTCTTGTTTTATACCTTGATATGCTTTGTATTGAAGTTCATGAATTTTATATTAACTCTCCTTCTTCGGGGCTAGCCTTGTATCATTTTCATGGATGAAATTGATGCTATTGGTGGGCGCCGTTTTAGTGAAGGAACTAGTGCTGATCGTGAAATTCAAAGAACACTTATGGAGTTACTCAACCAGCTTGATGGGTTTGACCAACTTGGAAAGGTATGACCTATAGTTTAAGATTAGTACTCGTGCATGAAACTGTGTAGTGAAGTTATTTCACGAGCTGAGGTGTGAAACTTGTTGGGGTACCTATAGTTCAAAGTGTTATGGCTTTCGAACTTATGTTTCCCTCACACAAGTGGTCGTAACTTGCATGAAATTTATGTGTTTGTCCCCCAAAATTATTTGTACGCTGGAATATCTTCTGATACTTTGGAGATAATATTATTAGGTGAAAATGATAATGGCCACCAACAGGCCGGATGTTCTTGATCCAGCACTTCTCCGTCCGGGTAGGTTAGATAGAAAGATTGAGATCCCGTTGCCAAATGAACAATCAAGAATGGAAATCCTCAAGATCCACGCATCTGGTATTGCCAAGCATGGAGAAATAGATTATGAGGCTATCGTGAAACTTGGAGAGGTTTGTTTCTGTTTCTTATATGCTCACTGCGTTGGAGTTTTGCACTTGCTATAGATAATAGATCCCACTGATTGTTGATCTAAATCAAAATCCATAGGGTTTCAATGGTGCCGATCTGCGTAACATATGCACTGAAGCTGGAATGTTTGCAATCAGAGCGGAGCGCGACTATGTAATCCATGAAGACTTCATGAAGGTAGAAACAAAAATAAATACTCTGCATTTTTACATATTTATTTGTACTTTAACTTTTCTGCTTATCAAATTGTCGGTTGTATAGGCCGTGAGAAAGCTGAGCGAGGCCAAGAAACTTGAGTCGAGCTCTCACTATAACGCAGATTTCGGGAAAGAGTAAGAAAAGAAGAAGCTCAGAGAAGAAGACAGGGCCTAAGGGGGCAGTGATAAACTCTGCTGTTCACTTTGAAAAACAAGTTAATGATTCTGTTTCAGTTTCTCAATGTTTTGTTTCGAGGTTGTTTTAGTATACAGAAAAGTTCTTGCTTTAGTAATGACAGCAATTCTATATTTATGCCTACTATATCTCTAATATGGTTCAAAATCTCAAGAGTCGTTTGATTCATCTTTCGGCGCCACGAGTTCTTCTTGCTAGCTTTGAAAGGATTATTTGTAAAACACCAAGTATATTTGTTGTGGTACAACGTGGCGCAGGTAAATCCGTTCACCATGGTCTTGTGAAAAATGTAAAAACTGTTCACCATGAACGTGGTGCAGGGAGAAAATACCCCCAAAAATACTACATCATCTAAGAGCATCCTTACTAGAGATAACTTGCCTCAATTAAAATATTAATCACAATGATACTCTTTCCTTAACACGCCCCTTCAAGATGGAGGGACTTGAGCGACTCCAATCTTGTTGAACAATTCAACAAACCGTTGTCGAGCTAGAGGTTTCGTCAGTGCATCAACGACCTGATCCTTGGTGGAGACGTGTGAAATGCGTAGTGCTCCAGATTGAATGTTGCTACGAACTAAATGATAGTCTAGTGCGATGTGTTTCATTCTTGAATGGAAGACAGGATTCACACATAGATAAGTAACACCGATATTATCACAGTAGATGACTGGGGCTGTAGTTAACTTGATGTTGAATTCAGATAGCAGCGAACATATCCACTGGAATTCTGAGGCTGTGTTGGCAATTCGTAGGAAAACGTGAGGACATATTTTCCTACCAAAATATTTGAAGGAAAATGGTTGGATTTGTTGGTGGAAAATTCTTAGAAATATATTTTCTAACGATTTATTGGTACGAAATCGATTGAAAGTTTTCTACGAAAATTTCCAACAAGAATTTCTACGAATTTTTTAGCAGGAAATTTCCAACAAATTTTCTGGCATTCTCGATTTCTTACGATACATTTCTGACGAACATTTATGGTAGAAAAAAGTAGAAAATTTATACGAGATATGACTTTGGAAATCTAGCATTTTCTTGTAGTAGTAAAGAATACGGTATATTAGAAATGAAACAAATATCGATTTATCGAGAAGAATGTATGACGCTAGAGAAAATTTATCAATTTTAATGGCATTATTACCACATTGGACATTGTCATATTGGTGAATCCTTGAATATGGTGCTTACTTGAATCTCAAGCAGACACTTTTGTTCAATCATATAACTCTAGCCTAGAAATAACTGCCTAGTACCCAAAAAATCCATTATAGAGGAAAAAAACAAAATTTACAACATTCCTCCAGTGATTTAACGCCAAACACATTAGAAGATTGATAGCGACTCCAAAAATCATGAACACAACACCGTTTTATGGCTGACTATCATGTCAAACGATGCCGTTTCGGCATAGCAATTCCCAAACATAAAGGGTGAAACAAATTTGGCTCAGTTCTGCTACAACAATAGCATTTTGACGAATATTATTTTTCTTTCTAGATTTGTTTTTTTCCAATTTTTTTGGTAATTTTATTGTTGAAAATCATGGCTAACACGCTTAGCACAACTCAGATTTATTCAGTCAACTGAGAGAAGGTGTAGAGAAGATTCGTTGAGAGAAGAAGAGGTAGTGAACAAAACTCTTCAACCTCGCCAAGTCTTTCTTTTCTTTTTTTGTCTTTACCTTTTAAATTATATTGAAAGTGTATTAATCTTGGCTCAAGAATCTAATGTATTAAGGCAATATTGACGTTCCTTTAACTGGAATTGGACAGAGGACGACTTGGAAAAGTGCCACTGGGAGGACCACTGAGAATAATTTTTGTTCTTCGTTTCTAAATTTTCTAAACATGATTGCCCTTTTGGCGTTAAGAACGAGTTTAGTAGTCGCAATCTTGATTTTTAAGCTCTTTCAAGTCAAGTCCACTGGAAGAGCTGATCATAAGATTTTTAGTAGGGAAGACTTTTCATCAAAAAGACTTCAAATCATCGAATCAATGGAGCTTCATGTGTTTTGTTCTTTATATAATGTAGTGACTTGCAACACTAATTTACCATCACTACTCAGATTACTCTTTTTTCACAAATATGAAAACTTTCTTATCTAATCAGAAAATGAGCTTCCTTCTTCGTTCCATCTATTTCCTTTTCCTCGTTTCAAGTTTTCTAAACACGTTTGTTTCTTCTACACAGCACTTGTGTCATTCCGACCAAAGGGATGCTCTTCTTGAGTTCAAGAATGAGTTTCTGATCGATTCAAGGGTGAATAAAATTATGAATGTCTCCTTTAATTCAAAGACAGAATCATGGGTGACTAAAAGTGATAATTGTTCTTGGGATGGTATCACGTGTGATGCTAAGTCGGGCAAAGTGATCGGGCTAGACCTTAGTGACGGCATCCTCCATGGCCCGCTAAAATCCAACGGTAGTCTTTTTAGACTACGCCATCTCCGTGATCTGAACCTTGCTGGCAACAATTTCACTGGTTCGCCAATACCAGCTGAGTTTGAGAAACTCGTGAGGCTAGAACGACTTGACCTCTCAGAGTCTTCACTTTCAGGCCAAATTCCAAGCAAGCTTCTTCAGCTAACCAAGTTGGTGTCTCTCAATCTTTCTGGATCTTTATTTATGCCTCTATCCATTGATGAATCTTTTCTTCCTCTACTTGCTCGAAACTTGAGGAACCTTAGAACACTGGATATGATCTCCGTTAACATTTCTTCAGAAATCCCCCATGAGTTTTCAAACATGCAGTCTCTTAGATCTCTATATCTTGAGGATTGCAACCTATTTGGAGAATTTCCAAGCAGTGTTCTTCTGATACCCAGCCTACAGTCCATCAAGTTAGATTACAATCCAAATCTGAGAGGCAATCTTCCCGTTTTTCATGAAAATAACTCTCTGCTAGAGCTGACCATTAGATACACAGCCTTTTCAGGTACCATACCTGACTCCATCAGCAACCTCAAACATTTGACTTCTTTGACCCTTTCCGATTCTAAGTTCTCAGGGAAGCTTCCGTTTTCACTTGGGAACCTTTCTCATCTCTCTCATCTCGATCTTTCTTCAAATAATTTTGTTGGAGAAATCCCATCTTCAATTGGCAATCTTAAACAATTGACCTATTTTGGTGCTGGGATTAACAAACTCAGTGGAAACTTGCCAGCATCAATACTCAATTTGACCCAACTACGTTATCTCTCTCTTAGTTCCAATCAGTTCAGAGGTTCCCTTCCACCTAACATTAGCCAACTCTCCAAATTAAATGTTTTTTATTCGGATGATAAATCTTTTACTGGAGCCATTCTTTCATCCCTACTCAAGATTCCTTCATTGACCAAGATCAGTTTGAGTTATAACCAATTCAGCGACTTTACTGGGATTGGGAATATCTCTCTCTTACCTAATTTAAATTTTTTTTAATCGACAATAAAAATTACAACCAAGTCGGTCCAAGAGTTGACTTAAAAGTCTTCTCGCCTCTCAAGAACCTATTCGAATTATATCTCTCGGGTACCAGATTGGTTGTGGAGACTGCCAGTGTTGGAATCTGTGAATCTCTCTGACAACTCTCTCAGTGGTTTCAATGGATCCTTAAAAGCTTCTCCTGAGAGTCAACTCACGACTTTAGATCTAAGCTCAAATGCTTTTCAAGGATCACTCTTCATCCCGTCCTCGAAGTATCTCGGATATTTTTCAGGTTCTAAGAATAACTTCACAGGAGAGATACCTCGATCAATATGTGGACTAAACTCTCTAGAGATCCTAGATTTATCGAACAACAATCTCCACGGCTCCATTCCTCGGTGTTTAGAGACTCTGATGAGTTCTCTTTTAGATCTAATTCTCCGTAACAATAGTCTCAGCGGAAGTCTTCCCGAAATATTTATGAACGCCACGAGCTTAGTGTCACTTGACGTCAGTGACAACCGAATGACGGGGAAACTACCTGCGTCTCTTACTGGTTGCTCTGATCTACAAGTTTTAAACGTGGGAAGCAACAGAATCAACGACATGTTTCCCTTCCAGCTGAAATCGTTGCAGAAGCTTCAAGTTCTTGTCCTCCGTTCTAACAGGTTTCATGGCAAGTTACATAATGCTGATGGGGTTTGGTTTGGATTTCCTCAGTTGAAAATCATTGATGTATCACATAATGACTTCTTCGGTACCTTACCATCTGATTACTTCCAGAATTGGACTGTGATGTCCTTGAAGAGTGATAATGATATGGAACCAGAGTATATTACGAATCCTAATAGAATCTACTACACTTCACTTGTCTTGATGAGTAAAGGAGCATCAATGGAGATGGAACGTATCCTGACAATCTACACAGCCATTGATTTTTCCGGAAATCAACTCAATGGACCAATTCCTGATTCTGTTGGTCTGCTGAAGGAGCTTCGTATTCTCAACTTGTCAAGCAATGCTTTCACGGGCCACATCCCACCTTCTTTGGCAAACCTGACGAATCTCGAGTCACTAGACCTGTCCCAAAACAAGATTTCTGGTGAGATTCCTCCTGAGCTTGGGACACTCTCTTCTCTCGCGTGGATAAACGTGTCACATAACCAGCTTGTAGGTTCCATACCACAAGGCACACAGTTTCAAAGACAAAAATGTTCCTCCTATGAAGGAAACCCCGGACTTAATGGTCCTTCTCTTAAGGATGTTTGTGGAGATATCAAAGCGCCAACACCAGCACAACCCGAACCGCTGGAGACAAAAGAAGAAGAAGAAGAAGAATCACTGAGTTGGGTAGCAGCAGGTTTAGGCTTTGCACTGGAGTTGTATTTGGACTGGCGATGGGATACATAGTGGCTTCATACAAGCATGAGTGGTTCATGAAGGCTTTTGGCCGAAGCAAGCAACAGAGCACCAGAACTCGTTAAATTCCTCATCGATCACATTCCCTTGCGTAGAGCATTGTTGTTCTGTTTAATGAAGTTGGTGTATAATATCATAAATAATTTGTTGTATTTCATGAATAAAAAACAAGCGTGTGATGTTTTAAAATATGTTTTAGTTCATAGGTTTTAATATGTTTCCCACTTTCCACATTGTTGGTGAATAATATAAAAGTTATTGTTGAGTGAATTCAATGTTACATTCTTGATTAGTTCAGTAACAAACATCAACATTAATTAACATTCACACTTCGTTTGAGAACATTGGTAAATGACAAAAAGATCCCACACGAAAGTGTTTTCATCATGTACACACAGCTTCGTCCCTCGTTGATTTTAAAAGCTTAGTATCCTGATTTGGAGGAGAAGAACCTGCTGATTCCTCTGGAGGCTTCTCCGGGGTCACGTTGGTAGATGAACCTGACCTTGAGAGCCATGAACCTACTCGTGATGGCGATGTCATCGTATCGCTAGTCTCTGAATCAGAGGCATTTTGGAGACTCCATAAATCTAGGGACCTCGTTAACCCAAGTCTCAGTTAAATCTCCTTCGTCTACTACGGCGTAGTGTTTGGGGAGCGACGTAGTGGTGGTGCCTAGTTCCTCCTCAGAATATGACTCACTTTGTCCTTGTGGTGACCTCATTTGTTCAGGTTGCATGTAGTATGGTGAACGATGAACATTGAATAAGAAGATGATATATGACCAATGAGCTTCAATTCAAATTCACTTGGATCAAGAATCTAGAGCTACAATTCAAATTCACTTTATATATCCAAAATAATTAATGATACGTTCATAACAAGTTTAAAAGTCGCGAAAAGAGGAACCATATGCTACAGAGAGTATTCGGGACATGTTTAGTTTAGTTTTGTTCTAGTAAGGAGAGACAAGCCATTGAACATAAATGGGGGAAAGTAATGTTTCAAAGGGGCGAGGATCGTTCATCATCACCCAACCGATCGGTGCCATAATTGGAAGTATCTTATGACCCATCAGTACTGTGCCAAAAGAACCAGAACAAATCCCTGCATCGTCACCGTCAGCTTTCAGACTAACAAACTCTTTACATATTGGTCAAGGAGATTGGGAGTGTGGAGTTTGTCGCAAAAAAAAATTAATTGGGTCCATGGAGCTTTTACATGATTTTGTTGTCCTAGTTATGCCGTTTATTAATCAAGTTGTGCAACATGACTGGAAGTGTGGGATGGGACAGAACTTGAAGAAGTTCCCGACGAAGACTATAGAAATTGAAGACCCATTCAAGTTAAATAATGAAAAATGTACCATTCATTTTAGTCATGTGAATCATGTTCTATGATTGGATGAAAGTTCTGCTACAGATAATATTGATATATATGCGCTGTACTTGGAGGTTGCATTATTCCCATCCATGGAGATGTGTGGAATGCGATTTCAGTCTACAGAGGTTGCATTTTTTCAATCTTTGCTTTCTTGTGCATGAATTATATCGACAACATGATGGTTTTTGAGACTATATAATTGGATGACGTTCTTCTTTATTTTTCGTCTCTAAGCTAATCACAACGATTATGTTTAAATCTCTCATAAAAGTCACTAACGATTATATTTCAGTTGAGATTCTAAAAACTGGGTTTTGCTTGCGGCTATGCAGCTAGGGAGAATTTAAGAACAGCTAAGAAGGAATTCAACAAAACCGAGGATGATTTGAAGTCTCTTCAAAGCGTTGGCCAGATTATCGGAGAAGTATTAATTACGACCTCTTGATAATGAGCGATGTAAGTTTCTGTATCTCTACCTTTGCTTTTGCTTTTGATTGAATACTACTCCGTGTGTTCTACTATCTAAAGGTGGAATTTTTATTCTTGTTTTAGTGATTGTTAAGGCAAGCAGCGGCCCTCGTTATGTGGCGGGTTGTCGTAGCAAGGTGGACAAGGAAAAGCTGACCTCAGGAACCCATGTTGTCTTGGATATGACTACGCTGACAATTATGCGAGCCCTTCCCCGTGTAGTATGTATGCTTGATTTTGGCATTGCTTATTTTATATTCTCTTAAAAGAGTGTATTTTGTACTGGCTTTAACACGGTAGTATCCTTTTGATATATATATATATATATGCGCTGTACGTGGAATGCGTTCTTCTTTAATTTTCATCTCTAAGCTAATCATAACGATTTTGTTTAATATCTCATAAAAGTCACTAACGATTATATTTCAGTTGAGATTCTAAAAACTGGGTTTTGCTTGCGGCTATGCAGCTAGGGAGAATTTAAGAGCAGCTAAGAAGGAATTCAACAAAACTGAGGATTATTTGAAGTCTCTTCAAAGCGTTGGCCAGATTATCGGAGAAGTATTACGTCCTCTTGATAAAGAGGCAGGGGGGTTTGGTGTATGGTCAAATCCGTATTGCTTCGCCTACTCGGTTTGAAGTGCTCCAAGATCAGGAGTCCGAAGAATTAAGTGATCAGGAATTGGCTTTAAAACAGGTCACGGCAGATGTTTCTCTACTGGTTGGAGCGAATGCCTCCGACTTGGATAAGGAAATAGAGTCTATTCCGATCACACAGAGGAACGTTGTTCCTAGCCGGGTTCCTCTGACAAGATCATCTACGTCATCTCACAGGTTTTTATCAGACTCAAATGCTAAAAATCGGGGAACTCTCCCGAATGGTATAGGAAAAAGGAACTCCAAAAAACATCATTAATGTCAGGTTTTTTTTGGAATATTCGGGGTTTTAACAAATAAAAAAAACAGTTGGTAGTTAAAAAATGGATAAGAGAGAACTCTCTGCAGTTCGGGTGTTTGCTCGAAACAAGAGTAAAGGATAGTAAATCGAATCGTATTGTTAGTTCAGTTTTTGGTGATTGGTCTATCATATCAAATTATGAGTTCAACAGGTTGGGGAGGATTTGGGTGGTGTGGAGTAGTCAAGTGCAGATGAATGTGGTATTTAAAAGTGGACAAATGATAACTTGTATGGTTAAGATGGAGGGGTTTGTTGATGAGTTCTTATGTTCTTTCATCTACGCCTCAAATTTTGTAGAAGAACGAGCGGAGCTGTGGAGAGACATGAAAATTCAGCAAGATGCAGTTGCTTTTAGAGGAAAACTGTGGTTGTGCATTGGGGACTGATATATCAAGGTTTTTAGGGTTTTTAATCATGATATAAGAGTCGTTTTTAAAGTATTTATAGAGTCTTTACAGTATTTTCTAGTCTTTTAGAGTCTTTGTAGGTCTAGGAGCGTTTTGGACTTATTTGGAGATTATGAGACGTTTTGGAGCAAGCCGAGAATCTGCGCTGAAAAAACGAACTCGGAGAGCAAAATTGGTGTGGGTGTCGCTCGACACTAGCCATTACTGTCGGTCGACACCAATATCTGACGGCAATTGAATTTCTCATCTTTTGAAGTTTTGAAGAATTGCAAATTCTGCCCAGAAGTGTTCCCTGTTTACAGAAAAAGCCCAAATCGTGTTTTAGCCTATTTATATGATTTTAAGGTCATTGTTTAGACCTATGCATAGAATGCTTGATTTTTGAGCAGCCACCTCTTCAGGAATTTTTGGAGAAGATTTCTAGTCTCTTTTCTTCTTCTTATTGATTTCTTAATGCAGTTTATTTCATTCATGATTTGTGTTTTATCTATCATATCTGAGTAATCTCCCTGTTAGGTTTAGGGTTTTCAAAGGAATTCATGAATTGTTAGATTGTTAGATTGTTAGGATTGAATCTATAGAGTTCTTCATCTAGATTGTGTTTATTGCTTATTCTAGCTTAGCTACCTAGAATCTGATCTTAGGTTGATTAGTTGATACGAAAGTGTAATTGATTGCCTGAACTATCTTAGATGAGCAAAATACCCTATTCGCAAAGAAATTTGGTTTAGGGATTTTGTGAACATATCAAACATGAACTTTAATGCTTGTTTAATTTGAAGAATTCGCAAAGAAATTTGGGATTCTAAAATTTAGGCATAGATAATCTTCGCAACGAAAGTTGGTTGATTTTACATTAGTGATTTGAGTTCTAGAATGGTTTTTAATTACAATCCTGATAATTGTTTTGTTCTGCAATTCTGAATTTCCTGAGAATTTCCCTAAGCTTAGCCTTTTCTCTCATTGAATTTACATAATTTACTTTTTACTCTGTTAGTTTTACATTTTATCTTTTGATATTTAGCTATATTTCTAAACTGCTAATCTATTGTGTGAACATTAGTCTCTATGGATTCAATCCCTAAGTACTACATCGATCTCTTAATTTGAGAGAGTAGCTCTAGGATAAATTTGAGCATATCAGGGACTTTAATGAGATCCTAGATGTAGAGGAGCATTCAAGGTATAGTCACTCTCCATCCATCCCTATTGGTATGAGAGATTTTCAAGATGCAGTTTGTTACTGTTCTCTTATGGATATGGCATCTCACGGGCCAAAATACTCTTGGTGCAACAAAAGGGAGGAAGGGCTGATTTGCCAAAAACTGGATCGTGCTCTTATAAATGCTGCTTGGCTGAATTGTTCGTCACAATCTTACTGTGTTTTGGAACCCGGTGGGTGTTCTGATCACCTTAGGGGAGTCTTTCATCTTCATAGTCCTGTGACGAGGCCTAAGACTCCTTTCAAATTCACAAACCTAATCGCTAAAATGGAGGCTTTCCTTCCTTTGGTTGGCAAGCATTGGAGAAATTCTACCGCTTTGTTTCACTCTACATCAGCTATGTTTCGGTTCTCAAAAAAATTAAAGACATTGAAGCCTGTTTTGAGAGCTTTGAGTATAACTAAGCTTCATCATCTGTCTAGGCGAACAGCTGAAGCGTACAAAGCTCTTTGTGATAAACAACTAGCAACTTATACCAACTTAGACCCTCAAGCAGTGGTCGCGGAGGGACAAGCTTTTAACAAGTGGGAGCAGCTAGCTAGTTTAGAAGAAAACTACTTATGCCAAAAAGCGAAGTTGCATTGGTTAACAGTTGGTGACAATAACAACAAAGCTTTCCACAATGCGGTAAAAGCTAGACAACTCAGAAATACTATCAATGAAATTGTAGGGCCAGATGGGCAACATATAAACACCATGGAGGGCATTAAAACGGAGGCTATAAGGTTCTTCAACGACTTACTTACCAACAAACCAGCAGACTTCATAGGTATGTCAATCGAAAACCTTGAAGGGATACTTAATTTTCGATGTCCCACTTCTGAAAGGGAGTGGCTAATATCCGAAGTTTCGGTTACTGAGATAAAAAAGGTCTTGTTCTCTATGCCCAACAATATGTCCCTTGGTCCAGATGGATTTTCTGTGGAATTTTTCAAAGCAGGATGGCCTATTTGTAGGAAAGGATTTCACAGTGGCTGTGCAACCTTTCTTCATCTATGGTTTCCTTCCAAAAGGGGTAAACACAACGATTCTTGCACTAATATCAAAGTTGACTTCAGCAAAAGAGATGAAAGATTTCCGGCCAATCTCGTGTTGCAATGTGCTGTATAAGGTAATCTCTAAGATTCTCGCAAACCACTTAAAACTAATCCTCCCGGGAATTATAGCATCCAACCAATCAGCTTTCATAAAGGATAGACTTCTAATGGAGAACGTGCTTCTAGCATCCGAACTTGTCTAAGATTATCACAAAGAGGACATATCCGCTCGGTGCGCTATGAAAATAGACATCTCTAAAGCTTTTGACTCTGTCCAATGGGTTTTTTTGCTAAATGTGTTGAGTGCCTTACAATTGCCTCCTAAATTTATTCACTAGATTAGACTTTGTATCTGCTCTGCCTCCTTTTCAGTTCAAGTGAATGGCAAATTGGCGGGATTTTTCCAAAGTAAAAGGGGGTTAAGACAAGGTTGTTCCCTCTCTCCTTACCTATTCGTTATATGTATGAATGTCTTATCCAAGTTGTCAAGAACTTGTTGATCAGTTTGTGAAGAAAATGACTCAGGAATTTGAGATGAATATGTCTGGAGAACTTACTTACTTTCTGGGCTTGCAAGTTATTCGTGACACAGAGCACATACTTCAAAGGGTTGGTTACGAGGTTTGGTCTGGATAAAAGTAAAGAAGCAAAGACTCCAATGGGGGTAAATGGAAAACTCTCAAAGGATGAATCTAGGGAAGATGTGGATGAAAAACTCTACAGAGGAATGATTGGGAGTCTGTTGTATCTGACGGCTAGTAGACCAGATATTTGTTTGGCTGTAGGAGTCTGTGTAAGATATCAGGCAAAACCAAAGGCATCACATCTCTTAGCTGTGAAGAGAATCATCAAGTATGTCAAGGGAACAGTCAACCTGGGCATCTACTATACCAAGGATACAAGCAAGAGCTTGATGAGTTACTACAATGCTGACTGGACCGGATCATTCGATGATTGTCGAAGCACAAGTGGTGGTTGTTTCTTCATGGGTAATAATCTGATCTCGTGGCACAGTAAGAAGCAGAATAGTGTATCACTGTCAACAGCAGAGGCTGAATACATTGCACTTGGAAGCTGTTGCATCCAAGTCATGTGGATGAAACAGATGGCTGCTGACTATGGTATGATCTCTGATCCCTTGTTGATTTATTGTGATAATGAGAGTGCAATTAACATAGCAAAGAATCTTGTTCAATATTCACTAACTAAGCATATTGATATTCGACATCATTTCATTCGTGGTTGAGGAGAAACTGATTGTGGTAGACCATGTAAGCATTGATTATCAACTTGCTGATATATTCACCAAACCTTTGGATTTTAACAGATTTATTAATCTAAGAAAGGCTATTGGTGTGTGTGAGATCTAATGTTTCTTTGTGAGTAGTGTCAGTCAGAGACAGGGACAAATGCTGTAACAGGCCATGGAAATCCTAAGGATATATAGAGAGTCAGCCTTCTATACAAACAACTGTATGTGGAAAAGAGCTGCTTGTCATGCCAGTCTAGGATCATGTACTTAAAATGTTGTCGTGAATAAGGAGGTCAATGAGCTGAGAAGAGGCATTAATGTGTATTCCAATCAAAAGAGTACCAGAAGGTTGAAAAATCAAGTTATATGTCTGGTACGTCTACAACAAAGCCCTGAGAAAAATCAATAACAAGGAAATGCACAAATATCAACAGTTGAGAAGTCAAGTGATATTGCTGATACAAATCAAGAGATTCAACAGAAGATCATGCACGTCATAAATTGTGAGGATCATCCATATCTGTTGAATCTAAGCTCAAGGAAGTGTATCAAGAAAAGAAAAAAAAGAAGACTTGATACACTCTTGATCTTGCGCTCTCAAAGAAAATTCCAGCTGCCTGCTTCACGTTAATGATGATTCCAGGACTAAAAGCATGACAGTGTGAAAGACTAGCCACTAAACTCAGATCTGACTCTTGTAGATTCAAAAGGTTGTAGTAGTCTTTGGTGTGGGTTCTGAACAAGTGACTGGTGTGCAAAGCACTGAACCAACCTCAAAGGTGTGTGAGAAGTTGATTGTCAGGTAAACTTGCATGGGTACTATAATTCTGGGTCACTGACTGGTTAACAAATGAGTAGTGTATTGATGCATGAAAAAGGGCATAAGTTAATAGTTAATATTTGAGCGTATCAGATGACTGATTTCTGATCAAGGATTTGATGGCATATGTGCACTAATCTGTTCACTTTGAGTGTGTCAGGTCTGTTATTTTACAGGTACAGGTCAAAGTCCATATGATTTTCAGGCCCAAAAATTGAAGGATCGAGGAGAGTTCTGAAGGGTGAAAGGAGATTACCTTGCCCTCCTTGATCTGCAAGCGTAGCAAACTATGAGATGCTCCAATCAAAGTGGAGGTATGATGTCCAGTCATAGAACCTTGATAATTTTATTCAAGAACAGACAGTTCGATTTGGCAGCAATGATGTTGTAAAGGGATAATTTAAGCTGCTGGGCTTCTGAGGATTGTGTTTGAGATTAAGCTTTGTGTACCTGAAGTTGTATGTGAATTTGGACTAATCTGCAAACTGTGAGAGTTAAGATAAATACACTGGATATTCTGATGACAGAATGGAGAAGTGGAACATGATTATGTACAAAGTGGTATATGAGTTGCAATTTACTTGTGGAAGGCTTGTGTATGTTAACATTCTCAGTATGGTTCAATCTATTCGGTCAAGGTTCTACCTGCTGTTTTTCAAGTCTCTTCTATAAGTTCCTTATGGCTCAACACCGAATTGGGGTGAAGCAGAAGAGAAAGGCGATGAGGTTAGCCCTCTGAGTGCTTCAGGATGCACTGTTAGCAGGTAAGTGATTCCTATAACTCTGCTTACTGTTGTGATACAGCTATTTGTTTTTAACCTAATTGTTCACTCAAGCAGGGGGAGATGATTATGGTTTTTGATATGAATTTGATAATGTCTATTGCTAGGAGAGTTCCTTCCTTTAAGGGGAGAATCATTGTCAATGGGGGAGACTTAGGGGGGTGTATTCAATCTTGTATTTTGAATGATTTGTGTTAAAATAATAAATCATATGTTATTCAACCATGAATTTTAAAAAGTCTAATGAAATCCAATGTTATTGAACTAGTGATTTGAAAATCTACTTTAAAATCCCCTGTTATTGAAAACATTTTAAGGATTGAATTTTGAATGACTTTAAGAGATTTGAGTGGATTTTAGTGGATTTCTTTAGTTAAAAATACAGAAATTTTAAATCTCATGGTTTTATGTGGAATTTGGGAGGATTTTACAATAAATCATAACAACTTCCTTAAAATCACTCAAAATCATATAAAACTCAATTAAACTCAAATCACTCAAAATACAAGATTGAATACACCCTCCTTAACATTTTCAATTGGTTGATTTTAGGTTGATAGTGATTAGGAATATGCCAATTGGATAAGTTTAGTTAGAGAACTATTAAGAACTTGGTTTCCGCTGCAGCCTGTTGTGGCTTTTGATTTTTTAGGTTCTTAAACATAGTTCTGTTTGAACAAGTTGTTACCTGATTATGCTAGATGATGATTTTTCATTGTTTAGATATTGCTTGTTCTGTTTTAGGTTGGTTTTTTGTTTGAGTGTCTTTTCAGGTTTAACCAAAAGGATGTTTGAGTATCAAACTAGGCTAAAAAGGGGGAGATTGAAGATGCAGATCTGAACAGCCAGCTGATGTCAACAGGAGTCTGTATCTGCATCAGGAGTTTGTATGCTGACATGGATACGTAAGCTGACGTGGCGATGCAAGAGGCGTTGGTGTGACGAGCCAAGAAAGTTGTAGCTGACTTAGAAAATAGAGAGAGACGTGAGTTGTGTAGAGATTCATTAAATATTCTCTAGCACAATTTAAGGAAATGATAAACTTAAGGAGCAAGTTTATTCCTTTTGTGGAAATTCATGGAGATCCTAAGTAGTAGGGTTTCGTGTGTGTATATATATAGTTTAGGATGAGGCCAGGAGCCGTTTAAGCACTCCTGAACTATATTGTGTGAGATTTGTAACTTCGAAGCTAAAGGAAATAAAGCTTAGAAGGTGAGTGTTCAGGTCTCTGTGTGTATCACGGGCGGGTGATTAGAACGTAGAGATCTGCTAATTTTCTTTGTGTTTCACGGGTGGGTGAATAGAACGAAGAGAGTTAGGCTTGAGGCTTATTTTAGTCGGGTTCAATCCTATTGAGCGGGATAGGTTGAGTAAGAGCGTAATAAGTGAACTCTTTAAAGGTTGTAAAGAAAAACTTATAATAAAGCAAGTAGATAAGCGTTGGCTTGGCGCGTTTCAAGTAGAATCATTGTGTTGTGCTTCCCTCTATACCTTTACACTTTATGGGTTTGACCAACTTGGAAAGGTATGACCTATAGTTTAAGATTAATACTCGTGCATGAAACTGTGTAGTGAAGTTATTTCACGAGCTGAGGTGTGAAACTTGTTGGGGTACCTATAGTTCAAAGTGTTTTGGCTTTCGAACTTATGTTTCCCTCACACAAGTGGTTGTAACTTGCATGAAATTTATGTGTTTGTCCCCCAAAATTATTTGTATGATGGAATATCTTCTGATACTTTGGAGATAATATTATTAGGTGAAAATGATAATGGCCACCAACAGCTCGGATGTTCTTGATCCAGCACTTCTCCGTCCAGGTAGGTTAGATAGAAAGATTGAGATCCCGTTGCCAAATGAACAATCAAGAATGGAAATCCTCAAGATCCACGCATCTGGTATTGCCAAGCATGGAGAAATAGATTATGAGGCTATCGTGAAACTTGGAGAGGTTTGTTTTGTTTCTTATATGTCACTGCGTTGTAGTTTTGCACTTGCTATAAATAATAGATCCCACTGATTGTTGATCTAAATCAAAATCCATAGGGTTTCAATGGTGCCGATCTGCGTAACATATGCACTGAAGCTGGAATGTTTGCAATCAGAGCGGAGCGCGACTATGTAATCCATGAAGACTTCATGAAGGTAGAAACAAAAATAAATTACATATTTATTTGTACCCAAACTTTTCTGCTTATCAAATTGTCCGTTGTATAGGCCGTGAGAAAGCTGAGCGAGGCCAAGAAACTTGAGTCGAGCTCTCACTATAACGCAGATTTCGGGAAAGAGTACGAAAAGAAAAAGCTCAGAGAAGAAGACAGGGCCTAAGGGGGTAGTGAAAGATTCTTTTGTTCACTTTGAAAAACAAGCTAATGATTCTATTTCAGTTTCTCAATGTTTTGTTTCGAGGTTTTTAGTATACACAAAAGTTCTTGCTTTAGTAATGACATCAATTCTATGTTTCTGCCTCCTATATCTCTAAATATGGTTCAAAATCTCAAGAGTCGTTTGATTCATCTTTCGGCGCCACGAGTTCTTCTTTCCTATCTAAGTTGTTTGGAACTTTGAAAGGATTGTTTGTAAAACACCAAGTCCATTCGTTGTGGTACAACGTGGCGCAGGTAAATTAGTTCAACATGGTCTTGTGATAAATGTAAAAATTGATCACCATGAACGTGGTGCAGGGAGAAAATACTCCTCAAATATACTACATTTAAGAGCATCTCTATTAGAAATATCTTGCTTTAATTAAAATATTAAAAGATGATTTAGTCACTTTGGTTAGAGAAATTTTTCGGACAGGATGCTTCGATAGACGGATTAATGAAACAAATATTTGCCTAATTCCAAAATCGGAAAAACTGCAAAGAATGACAAAGTTTAGACCAATAAGTCTTTGCAATGTGAGCTATAAAATTAAATCCAAAATTCTTTACTTAAGGCTTAAGAAAGTATTGCGGAAGTTAATTTCGGAAACACAATCTGCGTTTGACTTTGGCAGACTAATCACAGATAATATTTTGATTGCTCAGGAAATGTTTCATGGGTTACGCACCAATAGGTCTTGCATATCGGATTTCCTGGGTATTAAGACGGATATGAGTAAAGTCTATGACAGAGTGGAATGGTCTTTCTTGAGAGCGGTTTTGACTCGTTTAGGTTTTGATACTAAATGGATTTCATATATTATGTGGAATGTTAGCTTAGTGTCATATCAAGTGCTTTTGAATGGAAAATCTCGAGAACATATTATACCACAACGTGGTTTACGTCAGGAAAATCCATTATCACCCTATCTATTCATTCTTTGTACAGAGGTTTTGATTGTTAATATTAGAAAAACGGAAAGGGAAAAACAAATTATTGGTATAAAGGTAGCACAAAGAAGCCTTACTATATCGCATTTGCTCTTTGCAGATGATAGCCTGTTCTTTTGTAAAGTAGAAGAGAAGCAATGTAAAACTGTCATGAATATTATTGGAAAATATGAAAAAGCTTCGGGACAAGAGATAAATTTTAGTAAATCATTTGTCCAGTTTGGAAAAGATATATCAAACCAAAATAAAGAAAAACTAAAAACCATTCTTTGTATTTCAAAAGAGGGCGGGATGGATACATATTTGGGTATTCCAGAAAGCCTTAGAGGCTCAAAAAGTAAAAAATTTCACTTATACTCGTGTGAGACTTAACGACCGGATTAATGGTTGGTCAGCGAAATATTTATCGAAAGGGGGAAAAGAGACACTGATCAAATCTGTCGCATTGGCCCTTCCGATATATGTTATGTCTTGTTTTAAACTTCCTCAGGAGCTAATTTCTAAACTAACAAGTGTCATTTCAAAGTATTGGTGGAGTTATAATGGGAAAGATGATGGTCTCCATTGGATAGTTTGGGACAAATTGTGTAAGGCGAAAAACGAAGGAGGGATAAGATTCAGACACTTAAAAAATTTAATGACGCAATGTTGGCTAAACAGTACTAGCGAATAATCCAAAATCTGGATTCTCTAGTAGCTCTGGTGTTTAAGGAAAGCTATTTCAGAGATAGACATCCTTTAGTAGCAAAAATAAACCATACCCTCCATCATTTGGATGGAAGAGCATTTTTTCAACCAAGTCCATGGTCGACAGGGGAGCAAGATGGTCTATCGGATCAGGATATAGTATATCGGTATACCTTATACTAATCCACGTCCAACAAATGGAAGAGGAAAATACTTCATCCAAACCTGATGGCTAATCACTTAATTAATCCGATTACAAAGGAATGACATTTGCCCATTATAACAGAATTTATGGACCCAGAAGATGTTCAGAATATTAGGAGCATGAATATAAGTCAAGGATATAAACGAAATAGGTTAATCTGTCATTATTCGAAATCCGGGAATTACACAGTCAAATCGGGTTATTCACTTTCTCAGGATATGTCAGGAGTTGTCGAATGGGGCCCAAGTTGTAAGGCCCTTAAAGCACAAGCTTGGAAAATTAAGGCGCCCCCAAAAATAAAACATTTTGTGTGGCAAATTGTTTTAGGTTCGTTACATGTTACTTCTTCAACAGTTAATCATGCTCTTTTTGACTACCCACATTCTCGACAAATTTGAGATTTGTCGTCGATTATAACATCACCGGGAATTTTTCCCTTCGCATCAGTGTATTCGAATTTGGATTACTTATTTAGCAGAGTATCATCACACACAAACGACCAAAATAATCAGCTTATCTATCCTTGGATTTTATGGTTTATTTGGAAAGACAGGAACAAAAACGTTTTTAAAGGAGTACAATCAGAACCAATAGAGATAATCAATCTAGCGGTAAGTGAACAATTGTTGTGGGAAGATGCCCAACCAAACCACATAGATACAATTGAAAATAAGGATCTAGCGGAAGTATCTTTACAGTCACTAAAATGTAGAGTTGATGGTTCTTGGAAAATATTGAATCCTACTTCAGGATTGGGGTGGTGGTGTTTCCGAGGTGAAGGACAAACAATCTTACTTGGTGCAAAGTACCACCAAAGTAGTGCTTCCCCTCTACACACGGAGATTGAAGCATTATTATGGGCAATGCAGAATATCCTTTCAAAAGGGATTGATTGTCAGGAGTTTCAAACAGACAGTACAGATTTAGTCGCACTAGTGCAATCTCCTGACCAGTGGCCAGCTTTCTCTAATATCCTCGACGACTTTGGTCTCCTCCACGTTTCCTTTCTTTTATTTTGTAATTCATATATTTTTCGTACATGTAATTCGAAAGCGAATTGTCTAGCTATGTATTCTAGAATACTCTCCTCTGAATTATCATTTGTAAGCGTTTTTCCTCCATATTGAACTACCAATTTTGGAGTTTCTTTTTAATAAATGTGCGATTGAAAAAAAAAATGTAAAATTGAGGAAGAAAAGAAAATATGATATTGAGTTCTTGTTAAGAACTCTGGAGTCATGTGTCGTTATATGAGTTGTTCAAATCTTTATTACAACATTAAAATTTAATTATATAATTAAATTATATCAAATATCAGTATTTAATTGTTAAGATACTCAATGAAATTTTTTAATGGATGTAAATGCTCTAATATTTTACCAATCATGCTTTAAATAGCCGGAATTCTATAGCTAAAGTTAGAAAACTTATAGACTAAATACTATAGCAAAAAGCTTAAAACTACTGTCGTAAGCAAAGACCCACAATTATAATTATTTATTACACAATTATATTTTTTTATTAATTTTTGATTCTCTTATTTTTCGTATATTGTTTGGTTTTCAATTAATTATTGTCACATGTTTTCAAATATTTAGTTTCACACGTCAAATATAATTGATCCTCCCACATATTCTCACCTTTATTCCGACCAAATTCGCCATCAGAACATCTCTTCTATCCAAACGATGGTGGCATGTATGGTGCAATATACCTTCTCTCTCCTTCGATGCACCAGATGGTGCTTCGATAGACAAAACCTTAACTTACTACACTGCTCCTAAAATGATGAATTTTCATCTCTGTACCAACAGCGATCGCAACATATACAATTGGATCAAGTTCGACATTTCCCGCAACGTGGAAAATCTGTCATTGAATATATGGCATCGTAAGTATATTATTCCTGATTTCTTCTACATCAATACCTTTATCAAGCAACTCACCTTTATGTGCTTTACTGGTTTAAATCTCAAACACTGTGTTTTGGACATCACTGAAGAAGTTGTCCCTGTGCTCTCAACCAAACCAATGAGATCAGATGAATGGGGTGAATCATAGAGTTTAGTCTCCAGTCTTATTGAACCTTTTTCATAATAATGGGGTGCGTTTTGTATTTTTGTTTCATGTTGAACATTTTATATCCAACCTCATTTAAACATACTAGAATAAGACATTTCTCTATTTGTATGACTAGATTAGGATTAGGAAATAATGTAAAATTCTTATATTTTTTCAACACTAAGTTTTCAATTCCATTAATGAGTTTAGTTACACATGGCTTCCGATTTGTAACAACTGTGGAGGAATTTGCAATATGGACTCAGCGTTTCAACCTCAGAGGAAGCAACACCCTTAAAATTTACCTTTAGCTCCATGGCCTCGTTGAAGACATTAGCAAGATTCGAAACAAAATCGTCCAAATTTTTATCACCGCTTAAAACATGGTTGAACGTGACGGGGAAACCCTCCATCAGCTCAACAAAATCATTTGCCTCATTAGTTGTGTTTCCTGACCTGCCCTTACCTCATTTCTTAGCAAAAGAAAACAAAATCATGAATCCGAGAACATCATTTTTCAAATTTTGGTGAATGCTCTGTAGGTTTTGTTCTGCCAAATGACATATGAATGGTATGATTGTGTTATTCATTGAGATGAGACTTCATACAAATAGATACAAGTACAGAGCATAATTAGAGGAGTTTACATAAGAGAACTATGCTAAGATATATATAATCATGGGAGCGATCACAGGGATTCTGTAATCACAATAATACTCTTTCCTTAACACGCTCCCTCAAGATGGAGGAACTTGAGTGACTCAAATCTTGTTCAACAATTCAACAAACCGTTGTCGAACTAGAGGTTTGGTCAGTGCATCAGCGAGCTGATCCTTGGTGGAGACATGTGAAACACGTAGTGCTCCAGATTGAATGTTGCTACGAACGAAACCGTAGTCTAGTGCGATGTGTTTTATACTTGAATGGAAGACAGGATTCACAAATAGATAAGTAGCACCTATATTAACACAGTAGATGGTGGGGCTGTAGTTAACTTGATGTTGAATTCAGATAGCAGTGAACATATCCACCGGAGTTCTGAAGCTATGTTGGCAACTCGTAAAAAAACGTAAGAACATATCTTTCTACCAAAATATTTGAAGGAAAATGATTGGATTTGTTGGTGGAGAATGCTTAGAAATATATTTTCTAGCTATTTATTGGTACGAAATCGATTGGAAGTTTCCTACAAAAATTTCCAATAAGAAATTCTACGAATATTTTGGCAGGAAATTTCCGACAAATTTTTTGGGATTCTCTAATCCTTACAATACATTTCTGATGAACATATATCGTAGAAAATCAGTAGAAAATTCCTACGAGATATAATTTTGGAAATCTAGCATTTTCTTGTAATAGTAAAGAATACGGTATATTGGAAATGAAACAAATATCGATTTATCGAGAAGAATGTATGACGCTCCAGAAAAATTATCAATTTTAATGGCATTATTACCACATTGGACATTGCTGTCTTGGTGAATCCTTGAATATGGTGCTTACTTGAATCCCACACTTTTGTTCAATCATATAAATCTAGCCTAGAAATAACTGCCCAGTACCCAAAACAAAAATTTCGTTATAGAGGAAAAACAACAAAATTTACAACATTCCCCCAGTGATTTAACGCCAAACACATTAGAAGATTTATAATGGCTCTAAAAATCATGAACACGTCACCGGCTGACTATCATGTCAAACGATGCCGTTTCGGCATAGCGTTTCCCAAACATAAAGGGTGAAACGAATTTGGCTTAGTTCCGCTACAACAATATCATTTGACAGATATTCTTGATTTCTTTCTAGATTTGTTTTTTTCCAATTTTTATGGTAATTTTATTGTTGAAAATCATGGCTAACACGCTTAGCACAACTCAAATTTAGTAAGTCAAATGAGAGAAGGTGTAGAGAAGATTCGTTGAGAGAAGAAGAGGTAGTGAACAAAACTCTTCAACCTCGCCAAGTCTTTCTTTCCTTTTTTGTCTTTACCTTTTAAATTATACTGTATTGAAAGTGTATTAATCTTGGCTCATATAAATAATCTAATGTATTAAGACAATATTGACGTTTCTTTAACTGGAATTGGACAGAGGACGACTTGATTGCCCTTTTGGCGTTAAGAAAACGAGTTGAGTAGGGAAAGAATGATCCTAAGATTTTTAGTATCAACATGAAGGATACGGTTAGCTTGGAGAAGAAGCAACTGAACTTCACATGCTTCTGCTAAGAAATTGCAGTTTTAATCAGTCAATATGCGAAAACTTTGTGGTATACTTAATGTATGCTTTTTGTGAAGACTATCACAGCTTTGAATCAGACAAAATTGAAAAAAATTACTTCGAAGAAATATGAAATTTCCAATCATAAAAACTGAAGACTTTTACTATCTGCTTTAACCGTGAAGAATACTTCGAAGAATGACTAATTAGTGAGTCAAGCTGATTTAAATTAATTACCTCTTAAAAGTACTTAATTTTTATATTTTTATGTCTAAATGCATAAAAAAAAAAAAAGATGTCCGTAAATCTTATTTGATTGTTTTATTAAAAGTAATAAATTTTTAATATCTGTATCTGATTTAAGAAAAATAGATACTCAAACAAACAGGTACTCTTAAAAAAATGAATATATGAGGGTACCAAATATTATTTGTTACCCGAATCTACATTGAAATATCTACACTTCAGTTTGGTTTGCATTCAGTTTGGTTTGGTTATTATGGTTTTGATAAAATTCTTAGTCTCTAACCGAACACAGTTTGGTTTGGAGGACCACTGAGAATGGTTTTTGTTCTTCGTTTCTAAATTTTCTAAACATGATTGCCTTTTTGGCGTTAAGAACGAGTTTAGTAGTCGCAATCTTGATTTTTAAGCCCTTTCAAGTCAAGTCCACTGGAAGAGTTGATCATAAGATTTTTAGTAGGGAAGACTTCATCAAAAAGACTTCAAATCATCGAATCAATGGAGCTTCATATGTTTGTTTCTTTATATAATGTAGTGACTTGCAACACTAATTTACCATCACTACTCACATTACATTTTTTTCACAAATATGAAAGCTTTCTTATCTAATCAGAAAATGAGCTTCCTTCTTCGTTCCATCTATTTCCTTGAGAATTTCCAAGCAGTGTTCTTCTGATACCCAGCCTACAGTTCATCAACTTAGAAAACAATCCAAATCTGAGAGGCAATCTTCCTGTTTTTCGTGAAAATAACTCTTTGTTAGAGCTGACCATTAGAAACACATCCTTTTCAGGTACCATACCTGACTCCATTAGCAACCTCAAACATTTGACTTCTTTGACCCTTTCCGTTTCTAAGTTCTCAGGAAAGATTCCTTTTTCACTTTGGAACCTTTCTCATCTCTCCTATCTCTATCTTTCTTCAAATAATTTTGTTGGAGAAATCCCATCTTCAATTGGCAATCTTAAACAATTGACCTTTTTTCATGTTTGTTGTAACAAGCTCAGTGGAAATTTGCCAGCATCAATATTCAATTTGACCCAACTAAGTTATCTCTCTCTCAATTCCAATAAGTTCACAGGTTCCCTTCCACCAATCATTAGCCAAATCTCCAACTTACATACTTTTAGTGCTTTAGATAATCCTTTGACGGGAGCCATTCTTTCATACCTACTCAAGAGTCCCTCATTGACCAGCATCTATTTGAGTTATAACCAATTCAGCGACTTTACTGGGATTGGGAATATCTCTCTCTTACCTAATTTACAATATTTTTATATCGGCAATGAAAATTACAACAAAGTCGGTCCAAGAGTTGACTTAAAAGTCTTCTCGCCTCTCAAGAACCTAATATCATTATCTCTCTCGGGCATCCCTCTTTCAACAGCAAACATCACTTCTGATTCGGATTTTCCATCAATTTTGGAAGAATTGCAATTGTCAGGCTGCAACATCACTGAGTTCCCTGAGTCCATAAGATATAGAAGAAATCTACAACAACTAGACATTTCCAACAACAAAATCAAAGGCCAAGTACCATATTGGTTGTGGAGACTGCCAAGTTTGGTATCTGTGGATCTCTCTAACAACTCTCTCAGCGGTTTCAATGGATCCTTAAAGGCTTATCTTGAGAGCAAAATGGGAAGAGTAGATCTAAGCTCAAATGCTTTCCAAGGATCACTCTTCATCCCGTCCTGGAAGTATCTCGGATATTTTTCAGGTTCTAAGAATAACTTCACAGGAGAGATACCTCGATCAATATGTGGACTAAACTCTCTAGAGGTCCTAGATTTATCGAACAACAATCTCCACGGCTCCATTCCTCCGTGTTTAGAGACTCTGATGAGTTCTCTTTCAGATCTAATTCTCCGTAACAATAGTCTCAGCGGAAGTCTTCCCGAAATATTTATGAACGCCACGAGCTTATTGTCACTTGACGTCAGTCACAACCGAATGATGGGGAAACTACCTGCTTCTCTTACTGGTTGCTCTGATCTACAAGTTTTAAACGTGGGAAGCAACAGAATCAACGACATGTTTCCCTTCCAGTTGAATTCTTTGCAGAAGCTTCAAGTTCTTGTCCTCCGTTCTAACAGGTTTCATGGCACGTTACATAATGCTGATGGGGTTTGGTTTGGATTTCCTCAGTTGAAAATCATTGATGTATCACATAATGACTTCTTGGGTACCTTACCATCTGATTACTTCCTGAATTGGACTGTGATGTCCTTGAAGAGCGATAATAATATGAAACCAGAGTATATTACGAATCCTAGTGCAAATGGCTCATTTTACTACTACACTTCACTTGTCTTGATGAGTAAAGGAGTATCAATGGAGATGGAACGTATCCTTACAATCTACACAGCCATCGATTTTTCAGGAAATCAACTCCATGGACCAATTCCTGATTCTGTTGGTCTGCTGAAGGAGCTTCGTATTCTCAACATGTCAAGCAATGCTTTCACGGGCCACATCCCATCTTCTTTGGCAAACCTGACGAATCTCGAGTCACTAGACCTGTCCCAAAACAAGATTTCTGGTGAGATTCCTCCTGAGCTTGGACTTATTGGTCCTTCCCTTAAGGATGTTTGCAGAGATTTCAAAGCGCCAACACCACCGCAACCCGAACCGCTAGAGACAAAAGAAGAAGAAGAAGAAGAATTACTGAGTTGGGTAGCAGCAGGTTTAGGCTTTGCACCTGGAGTTGTATTTGGACTGGCGATGGGATACATAGTGGCTTCATACAAGCATGAGTGGTTCATGAAGACTTTTGGCCGAAGCAAGCAACAGAGCACCAGAACTCGTTAAATTCCTCATCGATCACATTCCCTTGCGTAGAGCATTGTTGTTCTGTTTAATGAAGTTGGTGTATAATATCATAAATAATTTGTTGTATTTCATGAATAAAAAACAAGCGTGTGATGTTTTAAAATATGTTTTAGTTCATAGGTTTTAATATGTTTCCCACTTTCCACATTGTTGGTGAATAATATAAAAGTTATTGTTGAGTGAATTCAATGTTACATTCTTGATTAGTTCAGTAACAAACATCAACATTAATTAACATTCACACTTCGTTTGAGAACATTGGTAAATGACAAAAAGATCCCACACGAAAGTGTTTTCATCATGTACACACAGCTTCGTCCCTCGTTGATTTTAAAAGCTTAGTATCCTGATTTGGAGGAGAAGAACCTGCTGATTCCTCTGGAGGCTTCTCCGGGGTCACGTTGGTAGATGAACCTGACCTTGAGAGCCATGAACCTACTCGTGATGGCGATGTCATTGTATCGCTAGTCTCTGAATCAGAGGCATTTTGGAGACTCCATAAATCTAGGGACCTCGTTAACCCAAGTCTCAGTTAAATCTCCTTCGTCTACTACGGCGTAGTGTTTGGGGAGCGACGTAGTGGTGGTGCCTAGTTCCTCCTCAGAATATGACTCACTTTGTCCTTGTGGTGACCTCATTTGTTCAGGTTGCGGCCGAAATGACTTCAGCTGCTTCCCCAACACAAAAGTGGTTTCTTGACACTCCGCTAACTTCTCTGCTGCTGCCGATAACTCTTTCTCATGTACATATTTTCATGTTAGTTTTCTCTTTTACTCAAAAGCTTCAAAGTCCTATAGACTTCGGAATTTATGCGTGTAGATTCTATCTATAAATGTGTCTGATTGCCTGTAGTATGGTCAACGATGAGCATTGAATAAGAAGATGATATATGACCAATGAGCTTCAATTCAAATTCACTTTATATGTCCAAAATAATTAATGATCCGTTCATAACAAGTTTAAAAGTCTCGAAAAGAGGAACCATATGCTACAGAGAGAATTCGGGACATGTTTAGAGAGAATTCGGAACCATTGAACATAAATGGGGGAAAGTAATGTTTCCAAGGGGCGAGGATCGTTCATCATCACCCAACCGGCCGGTGCCATAATTGGAAGTATCTTATGACCCATCACTGTGCCAAAAGAACCTGAACAATTTCTCTATAACTTTTGACTAACGAATCCCTGCATCGTCACCGTCAGCTTTCAGACTAACAAACTCTTTACATATTGGTCAAGGAGATTGGGAGTGTGGAGTTTGTCGCAAAAAACAATTAATTGGGTCTTTTACATGGAGCTTTTACATGATTTTGTTGTCCTAGTTATGCCGTTTATTAATCAAGTTGTGCAACATGACTGGAAGTGTGGGATGGGACAGAACTCGAAGAAGTTCCCGACGAAGACTAAAGAAATTGAAGATCCATTCAAGTTAAATAATGAAAAATGTACCATTCATTTTATTCATGTGAATCATGTTCTATGATTGGATGAAAGTTCTGCTACAGATAATATTGATATATATGCGCTGTACGTGGAGTTTGCATTATTCCCATCCATGGAGATGTGTGGAATGCGATTTCAGTCTGCAGAGGTTGCATTTTTCAATCTTTGCTTTCTTGTGCATGAATTATATGGACAACATGATGGTTTTTGAGACTATATAATTGGATGACGTTCTTCTTTATTTTTCGTCTCTAAGCTAATCATAACGATTATGTTTAAATCTCTCATAAAAGTGGAATTTTTATTCTTGTTTTAGTGATTGTTAAGGCAAGCAGCGGCCCTCGTTATGTGGTGGGTTGTCGTAGCAAGGTGGACAAGGAAAAGCTGACCTCAGGAACCCGTGTTGTCTTGGATATGACTACGCTGACAATTATGCGAGCCCTTCCCGTGAAGTATGTATGCTTGATTTTGGCATTGCTTATTTTATATTCTCTTATAAGAGTGTATTTTGTACTGGCTTTAACACGGTAGTATCCTTATGATGATAGGTCAATCCTGTTGTTTATAATATGTTGCATGAAGATCCAGGCAACATTAGTTACTCGGCAGTGGGTGGTTTAGGTGATCAGATCAGAGAACTTAGGGAATCTATTGAGCTGCCTCTCATGAATCCTGAACTTTTCCTCAGAGTAGGGATTAAACCTCCTAAGGTACTTATTCTCTCTCCACTCCTTTCTTGAGTTATAACAAACTATCCCATACTTTCTTTTTCTGTTTACCTTTTCTTGTGGTAACCAGTATGAATGGCTAAAAGAATAGAAACGCACTTCAAATCCATTAATGCTAATTTGCTTTCCTCTCATTCCAGGGTGTCCTTCTGTATGGACCTCCAGGTACTGGAAAAACTCTACTAGCAAGGGCTATTGCCAGCAACATCGACGCCAACTTCTTGAAGGTTTGATTTTGTTGTTGAAGGTTTGGTTTTGTGTTCAATCTTATTATGCCTTGTCGGTGCTAAATAAGCTCTTTTTTGCCTTTATGTTTAGGTTGTGTCAAGTGCAATCATAGACAAATCCATTGGAGAAAGTGCTAGGTTGATTCGAGAAATGTTTAACTCTCCTTCGGGGCTAGCCTTGTATCATTTTCATGGATGAAATCGATGCTATTGGCGGGCGCCGTTTTAGTGAAGGAACTAGTGCTGATCGTGAAATTCAAAGAACACTTATGGAGTTACTCAACCAGCTTGATGGGTTTGACCAACTTGGAAAGGTATGACCTATAGTTTTAAATTAGTACTCGTGCATTAAACTGTGTAGTGAAGTTATATCACGAGCTGAGGTGTGAAACTTGTTGGGGTACCTAAAGTTCAAAGTGTTTTGGCTTTCTAACTTATGATTCCTTCACACAAGTGGTGGTAACTTGCATGAAATTTATGTGTTTGTCCCCCAAAATTATTTGTACGATGGAATATCTTCTGATACTTTGGAGATTTTATTAGGTGAAAATGATTATGGCCACCAACAGGCCGGATGCTCTTGATCCAGCACTTCTCCGTCCGGGTAGGTTAGATAGAAAGATTGAGATCCCGTTGCCAAATGAACAATCAAGAATGGAAATCCTCAAGATCCACGCATCAGGTATTGCCAAGCATGGAGAAATAGATTATGAGGCTATCGTGAAACTTGGAGAGGTTTGTTTTGTTTCTTATATGCTCACTGCGTTGTAGTTTTGCACTTGCTATAGATAATAGATCCCACTGATTGTTGATCTAAATCAAAATCCATAGGGTTTCAATGGTGCCGATCTGCGTAACATATGCACTGAAGCTGGAATGTTTGCAATCAGAGCGGAGCGCGACTATGTAATCCATGAAGACTTCATGAAGGTAGAAACAATAATAAATACTCTGCATTTTTACATATTTATTTGTACCCAAACTTTTATGCTTATCAAATTGTCGGTTGTATAGGCCGTGAGAAAGCTGAGCGAGGCCAAGAAACTTGAGTCGAGCTCTCACTATAACGCAGATTTCGGGAAAGAGTAAGAAAAGAAGAAGCTCAGAGAAGAAGACAGGGCCTAAGGGGGCAGTGATAAACTCTGTTGTTCACTTTGAAAAACAAGTTAATGATTCTGTTTCAGTTTCTCAATGTTTTGTTTCGAGGTTGTTTTAGTATACAGAAAAGTTCTTGCTTTAGTAATGACAGCAATTCTATGTTTATGCCTCGTATATCTCTAAATATGGTTCAAAATCTCAAGAGTCGTTTGATTCATCTTTCGGCGCCACGAGTTCTTCTTGCCCATCAAAGCTGGTTGGAACTTTGAAAGGATTATTTGTAAAAAACCAAGTCCATTCGTTGTGGTACAACGTGGCGCAGGTAAATCCGTTCAACATGGTCTTGTGATAAATGTAAAAACTGTTCACCATGAACGTGGTGCAGGGAGAACATACCCCAAATATACTACGGACCTGTTCTTTTTTATGTCGCTGCGGCAGGTGAGAGCAATCAAAAAAATACATATAACTATATTGCTTGGAACGCAAAGTGATTAAAAAAATACATATAACGTGGTGCAGGGAGAAAATACCCCCCAAAATACTACATGAGGAAAGATATTGAGTTCTTGTTAAGAAACTCTTAAGTCATGTGTCATTATATGAGTAGTTCAAATCTTTTTTACAACATTAAAATTTAATTATATAATTAAATTATATCAAATATCAGTGTTTAATTGTTATGAAACTCAATGAAATTTTTTAATGGATGGAGGTGTTCTAATATTTTACCAATCATGCTAAATAGCCGAAATTCTACAGCTACAGTTAGAAAACTTATAGGCTAAATACTATAGCAAAAAACCTAAAACTATAGTTGTAAGCAAATACCCACAATTACACTTATTTATTAATTTTGGTTCTCTTATTTTTTTGTATATTGTTTGGTTTTCAATTAATTATTGTCACATGTTTCCAAATATTTAGTTTTACATATGTCAAATCTGATCGATTGATTGATATGTGAAACTTAAACGAATTTTTTTTTTCCTGAATCAACAAATAAAAATAAATTGATTATTTATTGTTTTTTAAATATGTATATTTTATCTTTTTATTATTATTTTTTGTCTTTTTAAAATCAATAATTATTTGAATAATTTACTTAATTTAAGAATAAAGGAAATCTTTATTTCTTTTTTTGTTGAGAATTTGCATATTTATATTTTAGCAAACTTTCTGAAATCAATCTTTATATAATAAGATGAATACGAGTAAGTAATGTTGAGTAAGCTGTTTCATAACCCCTTGCTAAGAAAATCGTAAATAGTTGATAAATTAAGATGGTCAGCAAGAGCTCGACCGCCGCTTTCAGAAGCAGTATAGACGTAATCAGCTCTTTACCTGATGTGATCCTCAAACATATTCTCACCTTTATTCCGACCAAATTCGCCATCTGAACATCTCTTCTATCCAAACGATGGAGGCATGTATGGTGCGATATACCTTCTCTCTCCTTCGATGCACCAGATGGTGCTTCGATAGACAAAACCCTAACTTACTACACTGCTCCTAAGATGATGAATTTTCATCTCTGTACCAACAGCGATCGCGCCATATACAATTGGATCAAGTTCGCCATTTCCCGCAACGTGGAAAATCTGTCATTGAATATATGGCATCGTAAGTATACTATTCCTGATTTCTTCTACATCAATACCTCTATCAAGCTAGTCACCTTTATGTGCTTTACTGGATTAAATCTCAAACACTATTGTTTTGGACATCACTGAAGAAGTTGTCCTTGCGCTCTCAACCAAACCGATGAGATCAGATGATGGGGTGAATCATAGGGTTCTGAAGTTATGTTGTCAACTCATAGAAAAATGTAAGGACATATTTTCCTACCAAAATATTTGAAGGAAAACGGTTGGATTTGTTGGTGGAAAATTCTTAGAAATATATTTTCTAGCGATTTATTGGTACGAAATCGATTGGAAGTTTCCTACGAAAATTTCCAACAAGAAATTCTACAAATGTTTTGGCAGAAAATTTTCTACAAATTTTTCGGCATTCTCGACTTCTTACAATACATTTTTTACGAACATATATCATAGGAAAACAGTAGAAAATTCCTACGAGATATGACTTTGGATGAAACAACCACACCCGATTTTTTTTTTTAACCATAATTAATATCCCATAATATTAATTATACACAAAAACACAATTATTCGAAGCAAACCGGTTTACACAACCCCAAGAAGACTCGTTCTTATTAAGCAGCTTCAACCACAGTATTCGAATTTATTACGCATAATAAAAATTCAACACAAAACACACAACCGAGTCCTAATCATCCTCCTCCTCATTGCCATGATTCCACGATCACACTTTATCTTTACATGCATCCACACAGAAAGAGATGCGTAATTATTAACACAATACTTAGTGAGACGGTCTTCCCAACTACGAGCTATACACACAAGCACGAGATCAAAACCGCTCAAATAAACATGATAAACATCCACATCATACCAAACAATAGCAAGGACCGGACTAGACCCAATCCGAACTATCACACGAAAGGAAAGAACAATAATATCGCGCAGAAGGGTCTCGGAATCGGTCTGAAACCGATCCCTATGATCGCTCGGGATCACACACAAAAGCTCGGGATCGGTTTGCAACTGATTCCCCTGATCGCTCGGAGGTTTCTCAGCAACCCATCTGAAACCTACCTGCTTCACCCCTTCTCACGAAAACCTTGCTTCCTTAACTCAACTAGGTTTAAACCCAACTCAAAACACAAGTGAACCCAGCAATACAACTCATGGATTCCTCAACAATCCATCCTAACAACACATAAACACATAAAACCACACAAAACCATCTCAAAGCTTAGATAAGCTCATGGTCACGCACTCACCTTAGCAAAGAAGGATTCGGCTCAAGAATCACAACACTAACAGCAGCTCAAAACTTTACTTCCTCACGCCCTACTGCCAACCACAACAACCAAAAACATTTTCAACACAACCAGAAAATTGCAGAACGAACAGCCCCAAAGATTGAGCCACGGATTGATTTATAACCGTCCACGTTCAATTTTCACCGACGAAATTCAACCCCTGGACGTCCTGAAGCTATCCTCAAAATTTCGTAATGATCCGACCACAGATGAACTCGCGATCTAACTCTGAACCTGCGCTGTTCTCAAATCGCGTCTGAAATAGAACACCTCACGAAAAAGAGGATAACTCTTAGGATACTAACTCAAATCCAAAACCGCAAAGTGGCACATCTAGGGCTAAGACTTAGCTACAACTCCACCAAAAATCGCTACCTTTGAATACGATTTGATAGGTCAAACCTTTTTTCTCTCAGACCCTGCCAGTTCTGTTCTTCCTCTCCTCCCTCTCTCAAGCCAAGCCAAGATCTCCTTCCCTTAAGTCACCCCTCCTCTTCTTCCTTCTCTCAGCTCACAAGCTTTCTCTCTCTCTTTCTCTCTCAAAAGATCAGACAAAAACCCAGAAAGAAGAAAGAGTAAGAAAAACGAGAATAAAAGGAGGTAGGTGAGATTTTTAGCAACAAAAACAGTTGCCGACACTCTGGAGCGGTTTGCAGTCTCTCCTGGTGGTTGATTTGGCTTTCCGAGCGGTTTGGAACCGCTCCTAGGAGTAGCTCGGCAAAAAAAATGTTTTTTTTTTTTTTTTTGCTGAACCGATCCGTCTTTTCGTTCGCGACAACTCCATGTCCGAAACCCTCAAGATTGACTTCAAAGAGAGAGATCACATTTCTGACAACTTAAGCGGATCAAAGACGACTTGATATAAAACTTTCGTATCATTCCCGAGAATTTTTCTTTTTCTCGAACACGGACGTTACAATTCTCTCCCACTAACATAGATTCGTCCTCGAATATGCGATATAAAACATCCGCAATCAGCTTCAACTCACAGACGAAGCAATGATTCTCTTCTCAAAACTTGCTCAATCCGGCCAACACATCTCAAACACGAGATCGAACACTAATAATCCTCGAGGTCTAGATTCAGTCTCTATGCTTATACCCACGTCCTAGACATTCATTGCTCCCAACACAACTCGTACTCGTACCACTCCACCCTCAGGACCAAAGTCCCTCGAGTTCTCGGTACTCCATGCCACTCGCACTCTCAGGTCACAAAGTCCTTCGAGTTATCGGCACAAAACCCGTACCACTCACACCCTCAGATACAAAGTCTTTGAGCTATCGGTACTAACTCACACCACTCGCACTCTCAGGTCACATATCCCTCGGGCTATCGGTATATCTCTCATACCACTCGCACCCTCATGTTACATGTCCTTCAAGCTATCGGTAATCGGGGAACTAATCATCCCTTCACGAGTTGTACAGGACCAAACCGTCCTTAAAGCGATAAAGTCTAACGAAACGTCTATAAGCATCTCCGACCAAAACTACCTCACATGGTCTACATGATGCATCGCAATGCAATACTTCACCACACATATTCCAAACCCGGAATATCACCTCAACCATGACTAACCCTCAGGTCAACTCGAACATCCCAACACACAGGACAGCTTCTTATATCCAAATACGAAGGATATTTCCAGTTTATTTTCTCATGCTCATTTAATTCCCATGACACCACAAGTCATACTCAATAAGAAATACACATCTTATTACCAATTCAAATGTATTACTCGTTTACACACTCAAACGAAATACAAAATGAATACACAGAGCAAACAACCCTCACTCTGAAACTGGAACCAATGATGAAAAGCTCAAGCCTCTACTTGTTTCTCGAACCACTTCTTGAATCTCGCTTTCATCCGCTCCTCTGGTCCCATGACACCACAAGTCATACTCAATAAGAAATACACATCTTATTACCAATTCAAATGTATTACTCGTTTACACACTCAAACGAAATACAAAATGAATACACAGAGCAAACAACCCTCACTTTAAAACTGGAACCAACGATGAAAAGCTCAAGCCTCTACTTATTTCTCGAACCACTTCTTGAATCTTGCTTTCATCCGCTCCTCTGTTTTCCAAGTTTCCTCTTGAACACCGTCACAGTCCCACAAGATTCTCATCATCGGAATCTTCTTCCGACGAATCTCCTTGACTCTCCGGTCGAGAACCCTCACTGGCCTCGCCTCTAAGGTCATGTTGGGCTGAAGATCTGACGGAATCTCAGCCAACACCTTATCATCCCTATGCAAGCACTTTTTTAGCATCGACACATGAAAAGCTTTGTGAAATGCTTGCATAATCTCCGGTAACTCCAACCGGTACGCGACTGGCCCAACTCGACCAACAATCCTAAACGGACACATATACCTCGGACTCAACTTAGTCTCGGTAATGGACCTGTTCGGACCTTGCAACATCGCCATCTTGAGATACACTCTATCTCCCACCTCAAACTCAAGCTCTTTTCTCCTCTTATCGGCATAACTCTTTTGCCGATCCTGAGCTTCCTTCATGTTCAGCTTCAAAACCCAGATCTTCTCCGTAGTTTCCTGAAAAAAATCCGCACCCAATGTGCTCCTCTCTCCCACTTGGGTCCAGCACAACAGTGTACGACATGGCCTCCCATATAGCGCCTCATATGGAGCCATCCCGATACTCGCCTGGTAGCTATTGTTATAAGCAAACTCTACCAAGCTCAGGTGATCCACCCAATGACCACCCCAGTCCAGCACACACATCCTCAACAAATCCTCAAGAGTCTGGATTGTCCTCTCGGATTACCCATCCGTCTGAAGATGATACGCGGTACTCAAATGCACCTTCGTGCCCATCTCCGTCTGGAACGCTCTCCAGAGCTCTGAAGTGAACTTAGGATCCGGTCTGACATGATACTCATCGGTACTCCATAAAGTCTCTCTACCTCGTGCACGTACTTCTTAGCCAACACCGAAGCTCCATCGGTTTTCTTGATGGCCAGAAAACGTGTAGTCTTGGTCAAACGATCAACAATGACCCAAATCGCGTCCTTGGTCCGAGAAATTGGCAACCCCACTACAAAATCCATCGTAATCATATCCCACTTCCACTCCGGAATGGGTAAACTCCACAACAATCCGCTCGGAACCTGATGCTCTGCCTTCACTAACTGGCACGTATCACACGCTGTGACCCAGTTAGCTACATCTTTCTTCATCCCGACCCAGTGATAATACCGCTTGAGATCTCCGTACATCTTCATCGCTCCCGGATGAATCGAAACCATACTCGCATGAGCCTCACTCAGGATTTCTCGCCTCAAACCCTCATCCTTGGGTACGCATACCCGCCCATGCACCAGAATAGTCCCTTTAGCAGAGACCTGTTTTTTCTGAACCCGGTTCCCTGGAAGCATTAACCAAACCCTCATCCTTCTCATGAGCTATCCGAACTCTGCTCAGAAGATCCGCCTGATCAACTGCCTCCAAACCCAACGGTCCTCCAAACCCAACGGTTTCTGGGATAAAACACACAACCTCAAAGCACCAAGCTCACACACCAATGACTCCATGTCCTGCTTCCGAGCCGAAACCACACGTTTGTAACTCAAAGCATCCGCAACCAAGTTCGCTTTACCAGGATGGTAAGCGATCTCCATATCATAATCCGCCAGCAACTCCATCCAGCGCCTCTGCCTCAAATTCAACCCAGGCAGAGTGAAAATATACTTCAGGCTCTTATGATCCGTAAACATCTGAACCTTTCCGCCATAAAGATAAGAGCTCCAAATCTTTAAGGCGAACACCACCGCAGCCATCTCAAGATCATGGGTAGGGTAGTTACCCTCATGCTTCCTCAACTGCCTCGAAGCATAGGCAATCACCTTTCCCTACTGCATCAACACACAACCCAAGCCTACTCCCGAAGCATCAACATACACCACGTAAGGCTCACCCGGCTCAAGTAATGCCAATACTGGCGTACTAGTCAACATCGTCTTCAGGTTTGCGAAACTCTCCTCACACTCATTCTTTCCTGTCAACTTCGTCATAGACTTAGCCATACTCGCAAAACTCTTGACGAACCTCCGGTAATAACCTGCTAACCTGAGAAAACTCCGAATCTTAGTAGCATTCCTCGGCTTCGGCCACTCTCTGATAGCCTGAATCTTCTCCGGATCTACAGAAACTCCCTCTGCAGACACAATGTGACCCAGAAATCCGATCTCTCGCTGCCAGAAACTACATTTGCTTAACTTAGCAAATAGTTTCTGCTTCCGCAGCTTCTCCAGAACAACTCTCAGATGCAACTCATGCTCCTCGGGACTCTTTGAATACACCAAAATGTCATCGATAAAGATGATCACAAACTCATCCAGATAATCCTGGAATATGCTGTTCATCAACCTCATGAACGCTGCTGGTGCATTCGTCAACCCAAATGGCATCACCACAAACTCGTAGTGTCCATATCTCGATCTGAAAGCCGTCTTCCGGATATCCTTCTCATCAATCGGCATCTGATGATATCCTGATGTCAAGTCTATCTTGGAGAACCAAGTAGCCCCTCTCAACTGATTCAACAACTTATCAATCCGCGGAAGAGGATACCTATTCTTTACAGTGACTCGGTTCAGTCCCCGATAATCGATGCACAATCGGAAACTCCCATCCTTTTTCTTCATAAACTATATCGGCGTTTCCCACGGAGAAGTACTCGGTCGGATAAAACCCTTACCCAACAACCCTTCCAGCTGCCTCTTCAGCTCTGCCATCTCTGCTGGAGCCATCCTGTACGGTGCTTTAGATATCGGCATTGTCCCGGTTTCCAACTCAATCGTGAAAGGATCAGACCGGGCTGGCGGTAATCCCTTTAACGACTAAAAAACATCCTGGAAATCCTGAACTACTCGAATATCCCCAACTGCAACCTCTCCAACAGTCTCTGATGTAACAATCGTCACCAGATACGCCTCGCGACCTTTCTCGATCATACTCTCTGCCTGCATGGCCAAGATCACGAGACTCCCAGAAGTCGGTCTCACTCCCAGATAAACCAACCTCCTTTGTTTTCTTTCGAAAACAACACGCCCCCGGTGACAGTGCAGATTCGTTCTGAACTTCTCGAGCCAATCCATGCCCAAAATAACGTCATAAAGCTCTACCGAGCAAATGATCATATCCGCTGGCATAGACTTTCCAGCCACCTGAACATCCACGTCAACAACTCGACCGTGAATGGTCAGTAGCTTCCCTCCAGCCACTCTAACAAAACCCAACCGCTCTTCGATTGTTCCCCGAAATTTGCCCTTCTCGATAATTTCCGGAGTAATGAAACAATGCGATGCTCCAGAATCGAACAACACGTGGGATTCAACACCTCTCACAACCAGGATCCCTGCATATTTTTCATATGCTGAGAACCCTGACACCCCAACACGGAGACAAATAAATTCTAAAACGCAAGAATTAACTTAGGTAAGTTTAACGAAATACCTGTGATCGGCCTGGAACTCGGGCCTCCCGTCTCTACAATGCACTCTGGCTAGCTGGCGACACCATCGCTGCCTCCCTCTGCAACTTGGGGCACCTCGGTTTGGTATGTCCCGACTCCCTGTAGTGATAGCATACACGCGTATCCACACGCACCTCACCCTTCTAAGGGCAACTCGCCACCCTGTGATCCTTGTTTCCACATCTGAAGCATCCCGGACCACTCTGAGTAACACTGAAAGAACTCTCCATCTTCCGCTTATGTCCTTGCATTGGCCTACCGTCTCTGCTCGGACCGGACTGATGCTGCTGCTGCGGCCTCCTCGCCTAAAAGTTAGGGCTAACAACCGCCACTTCATCCAGCAATGCAGCTGTCTCCACCAACTCTGCAACCGTGCCAAAAACTCTCACCAGGCAACGGTTCCTCAACTCAGCCCCAAGACCCAACAAAAATCTTCGCACCCGGGCCCTCTCGCCCTCCAATGCTCGACCCGCATACACACTGAGATGGTTAAACTCCGCCTCATACTCTCGGACGGTCCGGTTCCCCTGAGACAAATCCAGGAACCGACCCTCCAACCGGTCAAGCGCCTCCTGAGGAAAATACTTGGAGTTAAACTCCTCAACAAAATCTTCCCAAAACATATCCGCATGCTCTCTCCTGGCCGCAACACCCCTCCACCAGAGATGCGCATCACCCTCCAGGTAATGAACCGCCAGATCGATCCGGTATCCCTCTGGACACCTAATCGAAAGGAAGTTTTGCTCCAACCTCCTTCTCCACGCATCCGCAGCCTCAGGATTGACACCTCCCGGGAAGAATCCAGTGCCAATCCTCTGCAACTGCTCCATCATCCTCAGGTAGGATGGGAGCTCCTCTACAACTGCAGCCCTCGGTTGCACCTTAACCACTGGTGGCACAACAGGAGCCTGCACAGGTACCCTCTCTGGTAACCGCTCCAACAACAAAGTAAGCAAACCCGCAATGCGATCATCTCGGACCTGAGCAATATTCGCTGTAACACCTGCAGCACCCGCTGGAACTCCAGCCACACCGGCACTCACACCGGCTACACCCTCAGACTCATCCTGATCCATATGCAGATCCGCTACTCGCTCAACCGTAGCACTCTGTGCTACACTCTCTGCTAGGGCTGGGCACAGAAACCCGTTACTCGTCTTTTACTCATTACCCGACTCGTACCCGTCTTCAAAAAAAGGGTACCCGTGACTTCCGAGTCTGGTAAAGGGTATTATAATTCAATTACCCGCCGGTAAGGGTCGGGTATCGAGTATCTTTTTTTTTTTACTACTCGTCTCAGTACCCGTCCTACTACTCGATTTATTACCCGATCTATAAATATCCATATTTTATATCACTGATAAGTAAATATAAGGGAAGAAATAATCTTATGGAAGAAGCAATCTTATCCTTTATAATATAATTCACAAGTCACTTTGCAGCCAACTTTCACTCTCTCCTTCTACCACGTGACGAAAGTCCCAAGTTTTACATTTTCACTTTCTTAAATTCTTAAAGTATTGACAATCTCTCAATTTTTTTTTTCCAAATCGAAGAAAAAAAAACTTCTCATTTCCACTATCTCAATTTGTTATATAAAAAAAACAAAAATTATATAAAAGTCATCCAAAGCACGCCCAAAGCACTAGTGGAATAACGATCGCAACATGAATGTTTTGTATTTCTGAATTATCATTGATGATTTCAGAAATGATAGATTACAAGCTTATTGAAGTTTGTAATTTTATATATTTTGAATTATATGTTGCCTATTAAAAAGAATTCTTCCTCTTTTTGTAATGACTTCTTCATTTTTTATATATAAAATCTATATTCTTGACTATAGATAAATTTTATTGTAACGAAACGGGTAAGGGTAACAAGTCGGGTACCCGGCGGGTCATTGAATTTTTTCCGGGTACCCGTTTTATAGGGTACCCGATTTTTGCGGGTTGAGTAAGGGTATTTTTTTTCAAATACCCATTAGGGTCGGGTCGGGTAACGGGTATTCCAAATTTTCAGGGTTCCCGTCTCGCGCCCACCCCTACTCTCTGCCACCACTGGAACACGACCACGACCTCTACCACGGCCACGGCCACGACCTCTACCACGGCCTCTAGCACCTCTAGCCATCTGAACAACCAAGAACAAAGGCTAAGATACTAAACAGCTCAACAGTGTAAAAATAACTTACCGTGGAATCTCATTAAAGGCTCGAAGAGGATGATTCTAAGACTTCATGCTCAAACAATTAACTAATTACCACATAATCAAGTTCTACTATACCACAATTCAACGGTTCAAACACATGCACCAAGCAACACAAAAATTAATTAAACTCCAATTAATTTTTCCTAAACCATCCTAGAACCGTCTTCGCTCTGATACCAAACTGAAACAACCACACCTGATTTTTTTTTTTAACCATAATTAATATCCCATAATATTAATTATACACAAAAACACAATTATTCGAACCAAACCGGTTTACACAACCCCAAGAAGACTCGTTCTTATTAAACAACTTCAACCACAGTATTCGAATTTATTACGCATAATAAAAATTCAACATAAAACACACAACCGAGTCCTAATCATCCTCCTCCTCATTGCCATGATTCCACGATCACACTTTATCTTTACATGCATCCACACAGAAAGAGATGCGTAATTATTAACACAATACTTAGTGAGACGGTCCTCCCAACTACGAGCTATACACACAAGCACGAGATCAAAACCGCTCAAATAAACATGATAAACATCCACATCATACCAAACAATAGCAAGGACCGGACTAGACCCAATCCGAACTATCACACGAAAGGAAAGAACAATAATATCGCGCAGAAGGGTCTCGGAATCGGTCTGAAACCGATCCCTATGATCGCTCGGGATCACACACAAAAGCTCGGGATCGGTTTGCAACTGATTCCCCTGATCGCTCAGAGGTTTCTCAGCAACCCATCCGAAACCTACCTGCTTCACCCCTTCTCACGAAAACCTTGCTTCCTTAACTCAACTAGGTTTAAACCCAACTCAAAACACAAGTGAACCCAGCAATACAACTCATGGATTCCTCAACAATCCATCCTAACAACACATAAACACATAAAACCACACAAAACCATCTCAAAGCTTAGATAAGCTCATGGTCACGCACTCACCTTAGCAAAGAAGGATTCGGCTCAAGAATCACAACACTAACAGCAGCTCAAAACTTTACTTCCTCACGCCCTACTGCCAACCACAACAACCAAAAAAATTTTCAACACAACCAGAAAATTGCAGAACGAACAGCCCCAAAGATTGAGCCACGGATTGATTTATAACCGTCCACGTTCAATTTACACCGACGAAATTCAACCCCTGGACGTCCTGAAGCTACCCTCAAAATTTCGTAATGATCCGACCACAGATGAACTCGCGATCTAACTCTGAACCTGCGCTGTTCTCAAATCGCGTCTGAAACAGAACACCTCACGAAAAAGAGGATAACTCTTAGGATACTAACTCAAATCCAAAACCGCAAAGTGGAACATCTAGGGCTAAGACTTAGCTACAACTCCACCAAAAATCGTTACCTTTGAATACGATTTGATAGGTCAAACCTTTTTTCTCCCAGACCCTGCCAGTTCTGTTCTTCCTCTCCTCCCTCTCTCAAGCCAAGCCAAGATCTCCTTCCCTTAAGTCACCCCTCCTCTTCTTCCTTCTCTCAGCTCACAAGCTTTCTCTCTCTCTTTCTCTCTCAAAAGATCAGATAAAAACATAGAAAGAAGAAAGAAGAAGAAAAACGAGCATAAAAAGAGGTAGGTGAGATTTTTAGCAACAAAAACAGTTGCCGACACTCTCAAGCGGTTTGCAGTCGCTCCTGGTGGTCGATTTGGCTTTCCGAGCAGTTTGCAACCGCTCCTCGAAGTAGCTCGGCAAAAATAATATATTTTTTTTTTTGCCTGAACCGATCCGTCTTTCCGTTCGCGACAACTCCATGTCCGAAACCCTCAAGATTGACTTCAAAGAGAGAGATCATATTTCTGACAACTTAACCGGATCAAAGACGACTTGATACAAAACTTTCGTATCATTCCCGAGAATTTTCCTTTTTTTCGAACACGGACGTTACATTGAAAATCTAGCATTTTCTTGTAGTAGTAAAGAATACGGTATATTGAAAATGAAACAAATATCGATTTATCGAGAAGAATATATGACGCTTGAGAAAAATTATCAATTTTAATGGCATTATTACCACATTGGACATTGCTGTCTTGGTGAATCTTTTAATATGGTGCTTACTTGAATTTCAAGCAGACACTTTTGTTTGATCATATATAACTCTAGCCTAGAAATAATTGCCTAGTACCCAGAAAAAAATTCTGTTATAGAGGAAAAACAACAAAATTTACAACATTCCCTCGGTGATTTGACGCCAAACAAACAGACCTTATGAACCAAATGATTGGGTATAAGTTTTCCATAAACTCCCCACACAAGAAGAGTGATAGCGACTCCAAAAATCATGAACACGACACCATTTTACCGCTGACTATCATGTCAAACGATGCTATTTCGACATAGCAATTCCCAAACATAAAGGGTGAAACAAATTTGGCTTAGTTCTGCTACAACAATATCATTTTGACAAATATTATTTTTCTTTCTAGATTTGTTCTTTTTTCCAATTTTTATGGTAATTTTATTGTTAAAAATCATGGCTAACACGCTTAGCACAACTCAAATTTAGTCAGTCAACTGAGAGAAGGTGTAGAGAAGATTCGTTGAGAGAAGAAGAGGTAGTGAATAAAACTCTTCAACCTCGCCAAGTCTTTCTTTCCTTTTTTGTCTTTACCTTTTAAATTATATTGAAAGTGTATTAATCTTGGCTCATATAAAGAATCTAATGTTTTTGATAATGTACATTATGTGAGGCAATATATACAAACTTAAGAAAGGCAACATTGACGTTTCTTTAACTAGAATTTGACAGATGACGACTTGGTAAGCATTTTATGGGAAAGTGCCACAGGGATGCCCACTGAGAATGGGTTTTGTTCACTGAATAATTTATATTGACGTATGTTTTAGGTTGGAATTGGCTAGAGGACAACTGAGATTTTTCTTGTCCTCACTAAACTCCAAATTTTACTTTGCTCACTGAGAATATTTTTGTTCTTCGTTTCTAAATTTTCAAAACACAAGTTTAGTAGTCGCAGTCTTGCTTTTTATGCACTTTCAAATTTTTAGTAGGGAAGACTTTTCATCAAAAAGACTTCAAATCATCGAATCAATGGAGTTTCATGTGTTTTGTTTCTTTATATAATGTAGTGACTTGCAACACTAATTTACCATCACTACTCAGATTACTTTTTTTCACAAATATGAAAGCTTTCTTATCTAATCAGAAAATGAGATTCCTTCTTCGTTCCATCTATTTCCTTTTCCTCGTTTCAAGTTTTCTAAACACGTTTGTTTCTTCTACACAACACTTGTGTCATTCCGACCAAAGGGATGCTCTTCTTGAGTTCAAGAATGAGTTTCTGATCGATTCATGGGTGAATAAAGTTACGAATGTCTCCTTTAATTCATAGGTGTCTAAAAGTGATTGTTGTTCTTGGGATGGTATCACGTGTGATGCTAAGTCGGGCAAAGTGATCGGGCTAGACCTTAGTTCTAGCTTCCTCCATGGCCCGCTTAAATCCAACAGTAGTCTTTTTAGACTGCATCATCTCCGTGATCTGAACCTCGCTCAGAACTATTTCAACAATTCGCCAATACCAGCTGAGTTTGAGAAACTCATGGGGCTAGAAAGACTTGACCTCTCTTATTCTTCATTTTCAGGTCAAATTCCAACCAAGCTTCTTCATCTAACCAAGTTGGTGTCTCTCAATCTTTCTGGATCTCATTTTATGCCTCTATCCATTGATGAATCTTTTCTTCCTCTACTTGCTCGAAACTTGAGGAACCTTAGAACACTGGATATGAGCTCCGTTAACATATCTTCAGAAATCCCCCATGAGTTTTCAAACATGCAGTCTCTTAGATCTCTATATCTTGAGGACTGCAACCTGTTTGGAGAATTTCCAAGCAGTGTTCTTCTGATACCCAGCTTACAGTCCATCAGGTTATATAACAATCCAAATCTGACCATTAGAAACACAGCCTTTTCAGGTACCATACCTGACTCCATTAGCAGCCTCAAACATTTGACTTCTTTGACGCTTTTCATTTCTAAATTCTCAGAGAAGATTCCTTTTTCACTTGGGAACCTTTCTCATCTCTCTGATCTCGGTCTTTATGGAAATGATTTTGTTGGTGAAATCCCATCTTCGATTGGCAATCTTAAACAATTGACCTATTTTGATGTTGGTAATAACAAGCTCAGTGGAAACTTGCCAGCTTCAATACTCAATTTGACCCAACTACGTTATCTCGATCTATTTTCCAATCAGTTCACAGGTTCCCTTCCACCTAACATTAGCCAACTCTCCAAATTAGAGATTTTTTTAGCTGAAGATAATCTTTTTACGGGAGCCATTCTTTCATCCCTACTCAAGATTCCCTCATTGACCGGCATCGCTTTGAGTTATAACCAATTCAGCGACTTTACTGGGATTGGAAATATCTCTTTGTTACCTAATTTACGATATTTTTATAGCGACAATAAAAATTACAACAAAGTCGGTCCAAGAATTGACTTAAAAATCTTCTCGCCTCTCAAGATTGGGTTTTTATATCTCTCGGGCATCCCTCTTTCAACAGCAAACATCACTTCTGATTCGGATTTTCCATCAAATTTGGAAGATTTGTACTTGCAAGGCTGCAACATCACTGAGTTCCCTGAGTTCATAAGATACGGAAGAAATCTATATCTACTAGACATGTCCAACAACAAAATCAAAGGCCAAATACCAGATTGGTTGTGGAGACTGCCACGTTTGGTATCTGTGGATCTCTCTAACAACTCTCTCAGCGGTTTCAATGGATCCTTAAAAGCTTCTCCTGAGAGCAAAATAAGTAATGTAGATCTAAGCTCAAATGCTTTCCAAGGATCACTCTTCATCCCGTCCTGGAAGTATCTCTGATATTTTTCAGGTTCTAAGAATAACTTCACAGGAGAGATACCTCGATCAATATGTGGACTAAACTCTCTACAGATCCTAGATTTATCGAGCAACAATCTCCACGGCTCCATTCCTCTGTGTTTAGAGACTTTGATGAGTTCTCTTTCAGATCTAATTCTCCGTAACAATAGTCAGTGACAACCGAATGATGGGGAAACTACCTGCGTCTCTTACTGGTTGCTCTGATCTACAAGTTTTAAACGTGGGAAGCAACAGAATCAACGACATGTTTCCCTTCCACCTGAAATCGTTGCAGAAGCTTCAAGTTCTTATCCTCCGTTCTAACAGGTTTCATGGCACGTTACATAATGCTTATGGGGTTTGGTTTGGATTTCCTCAGTTGAAAATCATTGATGTATCACATAATGACTTCTTCGGTACCTTACCATCTGATTACTTCCTGAACTGGACTGCGATGTCTTCCAAGGGAGATGGCAATATGGAACCAGAGTATATTACTAATCCTAGTCAAAACAGCTCCTCACAAATCTACTACACTTCACTTGTCTTGATGAGTAAAGGAGTATCAATGGAGATGGAACGTATCCTTACAATCTACACAGCCATCGATTTTTCAGGAAATCAACTCCATGGACCAATTCCTGATTCTGTTGGTCTGCTAAAGGAGCTTCGTATTCTCAACATGTCAGGCAATGCTTTCACGGGCCACATCCCATCTTCTTTGGCAAACCTAACGAATCTCGAGTCACTAGACCTGTCCCAAAACAAGATTTCTGGTGAGATTCCTCCTGAGCTTGGGACCCTCTCTTCTCTCGAGTGGATAAACGTTTCACATAACCAGCTTGTAGGTTCCATACCACAAAGCACACAGTTTCAAACACAAAAATGTTCCTCCTATGAAGGAAACCCGGGACTTAATGGTCCTTCTCTCAAGGATGTTTGTGGAGATGTCAAAGCGCCAACACCACCACAACCCGAACCACTGGAGACAAAAGAAGAAGAAGAAGAATCACTGAGTTTGGTAGCAGCAGGTTTAGGCTTTGCACCTGGAGTTGTATTTGGATTGGCGATGGGATACATAGTGGCTTCATACAAGCATGAGTGGTTCATGAAGACTTTTGGCCGAAGCAAGCAACAGAGCACCAGAACTCGTTAAATTCCTCATCGATCACATTCCCTTGCGTAGAGCATTGTTGTTCTGTTTAATGAAGTTGGTGTATAATATCATAAATAATTTGTTGTATTTCATGAATAAAAAACAAGCGTGTGATGTTTTAAAATATGTTTTAGTTCATAGGTTTTAATATGTTTCCCACTTTCCACATTTTTGGTGAATAATATAAAAATTATTGTTGAGTGAATGCAATGTTACATTCTTGATTAGTTCAGTAACAAAACATCAACATTAATTAACATGCACACGTCGTTTGATAACATTGGTAACTGACAAAAAGATCCCACAGGAAAGTGTTTTCATCAGTACACACAGCTTCGTCCCTCGTTTATTTTAAAAGCTTAGTATCCCCGAACAATATCATACCCTTATACTTATTTAAATTATGTCTTTGCAAAACTTAAGACAAACATCTAGCTTTCAAAATAAGCAGATAACCAAGTTTGGATATACCATATGCATGATTTATTCTTTTCCTTTAAAATTTTAAGTTTGTGAAAAGAAATTTTTTTTTTCATACATGATAAAGATCAACAATAAGTAGTTTTCCATGCACCATGCTCACGATAGAAAACTTTACCGTTTGACAAACTGGGCCATAATAAACGTCTTTCTCTTAATAAATTTCTGAAGATATGTTAACGGAGATTGACATACATAAATTTCTTTTGTTTTATTTTGTTTTTTTAATAGATTTTAATAAAATAGATAAATGACTATGAATAACAAAAAAAAAAAAAAAAAAAAAATTGGACTGAATAAATTTTGTATATCTCTAACTAAGTAGACTTTTTGTTTGACTTTTGCTTCTTAAAAAGTTTATATCTCATCATCCCAAAGATTTTATAGAACCAAAATATGCTCACGAGTTGTAATCCTGATCCCATCGCCTGTAAGAAAAGAAAACAACATACCATTAAAGAATTATATTCAAATAAACAAATTATGACATAGTGAGAGATTATAGCTAGTTGTGTTAGAAAAATGGAGAAATCGATGAAATCAAAATATGTAACTGAAGTAAAGACCAAAACGAAATCTGGTCATCTATAGGATATTGATTTTTTTTTTTGATAAAAAAATATAAAGATATTGTGTTGACGAAAATAATTAAAAACAATTTCTTGGTAGGTGGGAAAGATAAAATACCTTGATGAAGATGGGATTATCAGCGGATAGACTGACGTAAACGAGAAAAGGTCCACACACAATTCTCGCCAATGTGAATATAGTGGCAAAACACACCTATCGCAGTTAATATAAAGCAAGTCGGTGCTTAGGTTTTAGAAGGTTTATACAAAATAAAATTAATTTAACTTTTATTTAATAAAATATTGCAAAAAAAAAAAAAAGAAGAAGACAATAATGCTAACAAGCCAGAGAAAGAGAATTGGGTTTTACAGGAGGACCTTAACTAATAAATATTCAATGCCAGATTTATAACAATTGAATTGCCCAATGAAATTAAACCATAAAGTAATTAGACCAATTAGTGACAAAAATACTCGGTTATTCAATAAAATATTAGTGTAGATTATGACTTATGAATACTAAAGAAAAAAATTATGACCAATTAAAATATTATTTTCAACTAGTTTATTAGTATTTTTAATAATTGTGTAGAGTAGGTTGGGGTAAAATAATCGAACCGAAAGAATCGAACTGGAACCAAAGCGAAAACAATCGAACTAAAACCAAATCGAAATTTTAAAATACTCAAATGGATCATAAATTCTAGAACCGAAAAAACCGGAACTGGAACCGAACCGAACCTTGGGTACCCGAAAATATTCGAAATATAATTATATATCCAAAAATATTAGTTACTTTTAAACCGAATAACCAAAAATATCCGAAATACCAAAAAAAATAGGAAAAATACTCGAAAACATTCGAAAATACCCGAAAATATTCAAAAATACCAAAAAATATCTGAAATATCCGAAAATATGTGAAAAATTACCCGAATGAATCTTAAACTTCATAATTGAAAAAACCGAAACCGGAACCGAATCCAAACCGAAATTATTCCAGTCCCTATATGAATCCTAAATTTTAGAACAAAAAAAATCGAACTGAAATCGATCCGAATACCGAATGCCCCGACTATCGTAGAGGTTACATCTAGATGTATTTGATGTTTTAAAAGAATAGAATCGTTTGGTTTGTAGTCAACTACGAATTGACAATGGATTAAAGACTAAATTAATGTCTTAGTCTTGAGTTCGAAAAACACACTGAAAAATATGATTTCAAATATATGTATATACACACTCACATCGGCGGCTAGATTGAGGCTGGTGTCTCTGTATCCAATCTCTTTGACAATCTCCCTGAGGTGAAAAAAAGGACTCGATATCTCTGCTACCCAAAGTGTAGCCACAATCTCAGATCCAGACTTCAAAACAAGAAATGATAACCAAATTTAATAACCAAAAATCTCATATATCTAGTGACTAGTATAGTAACCATTAATTTAAAGAATAAATAATAATAATACCTTTTGGTAGGCAAGTCCAGCTATAAAACCAAGAATGCTAACAAAATGATGAACCGCATTATCAATGCTGAACACTTTATCGAAATGACAACATATAAGATCGTAGATCATGTATGACAATGAAAACGCCATCACGTCCATCTGCTTGTGTTTTTCATCTCAGTTTGGTTACAATGTGCAAAAAGAGTGATTACATATAATTAAGAGCATTGGTGATGTGATTAAAGAACCTGTTTAAGAGATGGCTTAGAAGCAAGTGGACAAACAGGGCAAGACCAATCTTGAACAGAGAGAGTTGCTAAAGTAACAGCGATCGTGGCATGAGCCGTGGAGAGAAGACGGTTGCTGAAGCTGAATGAGTAGCTTGAGAAGATTCTCCGGGTGAAAATGAAGGCAACACCCCATGAGATTACTCCAAATACTATTATCTTAATGGCTCTTACTTGTTCTTCCTCCATATGATGTATATCCTTTTTTTCCAGTCCCAAGACCTATTATGCTTGTGATGACAAAATAGATGAGAGGAATAAAAAGGTTTGAGTGATGTTAATAGCCCGACATTATTGGTGGTATGTTAGTTGGGAACTTGGGATTCAATGGTGTGGATCCCATAGTCATTAATGTTTCTGGTAAAATTGACCTAAAAAGATTTGATCCAAAGATTTTGGAAATTATTTTGCTTAAATTGGTGTTCATTTTGTTTTCTTAGAGTTGCTTAGAGTAGACATTATGTTCGTATATAATACATGGAGTGAGTAGAGACTAGACACCAAGTACACCACATGGTCAACTGGATTAAAAAAAGTCATCATCGATAACCGAGTTTTCATGAAAGGGGTGTACTTACTCCCAATTAGATTACCAATCAACACTGTAATTAGATTTGACGATACAAGAGGTTTACAAATATTAGAAATTGACAGTAGAATTAGACAAAACATCCAGTGATATTCGTCCATCTTAACATCCAGTGATATTCGTCCATCTGTTATCTACTTCAATTCAATCTAAAAAATTCGAATAATCGTAATTATATAAAGAAAAATAAAAAAAAAACTAAAATTTAATATTCTTTCACAACAAATATCACAAATAATTTAGTTTAAAATTTATATTTTATTATACAAAGATTGGTTTCAAATTAATCATTAACATGATTGGGGCACGTGTCAAATCTATTAATCAGATATTGACACATGTCAAAATATCTTTTTCCTTAACGAATTAGAAAAACTAATTTAAGAAAAAACATATTTACATATATTAATTTTACATATTTATGTCTAAAAAAATTTTAAATTTTCTTTTCTTAACCAATATGGACAACTAACAAAACAAAATGTGTATATGCTAATTTTATGTGTGTTATTGGTCAATTAAATTTTAACATGTATCAAAAAAATTAATTCATTTAGCATGAATATTAACCAATAAACAATGAATGTTGAAGTTCAAAATAACAATATATGTTTCTTCAAATTAATTTAATAGGATAAAAATTATATTTATCGTTGTAATATAGTGTTTTTTATTTTTAAGTGAAAACATAAAAACTTGAAAAAAATAGTGAGCTTATAAGATGAATTTTTTATTACTCTATGAAAATATTAGTATAGTCTTACTTATGTTTTATTTTATAAATTTTAGTGCATGTTGTCATAAGTGAAAACATAAAAAAAACTTGAAAAGAAATGAAAAATATGAATGAGAGTAAGCTCAATCAAAAATACACTCATGATCATAAAGCTCTGAAACCATAACAAACTCATTCTTCTTCCTCTGTAACAACCAAGAACTCGAGAGAGTAAAGTAAAAGAGAGGGAGAGAAAGATTAAGAATATGTTATATCTTATTAAATGTAAAAGTATACAATGTTCTCTTATATATACAAGTATTTCCTATGCTAATATTGACTACAAAATCCTGTAACAACCAAGAACTCGAGAGAGTAAAGTAAGAGAGAGGGAGAGAAAGATTAAGAATATGTTATATCTCATTAAATATAAAAGTATACAATGTTCTCTTATATATACAAGTATTTCCTATGCTAATATATATTGACTACAAAATCAAGGATTGAAGATCACGAACGAAAATCTAATTAAGGAAAGACGAATATGAGGAGGCGAGATATAATTTCTTTCTTTAATTCAATAAATCTCCTGCAGTGTGGCGGTTTTGATGAAATTCTGAATCCCATGATTTAACCGTGTTAAGACTATAATCGCAACACTCGATTATAAAATCTACGAACTGTTTTACGATATACTCTCGAGACTTACTTTTGAAAAATTGGATACGAAATACAGAAAGAGATTTGCTCGAAGCTTTTGTGTTTCGAATTCGGATGGGTTGAGAGAATGAGGAGGAACTTTATTTATAAGGATGTATAGCTTGATTTGCAAGTCAGAGAGGGATAGAGTTTCGGAAATTTTCCGATAAGGATTAGAAAATATTCCGATAAGGTTTCAGAAATATTCCGCCTTTTCCGCAAATATAAGGATTCGAAAATATCATGAAAATATTTTTTCACGCAATCTAGAAGCTTCTAGATTTATCTAGAATTATGCAAAAATCTTATGGAAAAATTAACAAAAATGTTAATATAAATTTGTTCCAAAAAAACAACCTTTGTGGACCAAAGGCCCACATTCACTAAGACCCAAGCCCCAAACCCGACATGCCCCGGCACAGCGGCGGTGACGCACGCGTGTGTGGTGGTTTTGCATAATGGTCATCCTTCTCATAGTCTATAGAGTCATCTTCCTAAAGCTAGTGAACAGTGTTCTAAGTGTATCAGTATATATACTAGTGAAACATTATCACTATATATACTAGTGAAAAATGTTTCATTCTTCCAATGTGGAACATTTGCTCATTTGTAAAATTACAAGAATTATAGTTCTTCAAACTCACCACTTTGAACTTTTTATTTCTCATTCAAATTTACTTGGATTTTAACATGTAAATGCATTATTTTATATTGCTCATTACAAGGATTCCAAAGACTTCATGATCCGGTTATTCCGGTGACGGAAGTCACCAGAAAAGTCAGACGAAAATTTGGTCGGAGCCACTTAGTTAAAATTATAGTTCCAACAAACATAAGCTTAGCTTTGTAGTAGATTATGCTATTATGAGTTGTACAATATGCTAACATAACCTTAGAGTGAAAACACTCATGATAAGATTTAAAAATGACCAAACCGGACACGTTTAACTTATTGTCTATAGGATATGTAAAGTGAAGAAATCTGAATTAAGAGAGAACTCTATACCAGAATCTGGATTTCATACAGAACAACTTTGATTTTCTTAGTTGTCGAACCGAATAATTTTACACCAACTAAAACCGGATTTTGACCAATCTCTACGGCGCACTCGATACCAAAGTAGGCATGTTTCTTGTTCCCCTTTTAGTGGGTTGTAGGTGCCCATTAAAGTTTGTTCGCCTCAAATCTAGCCCATCAACCTCTTGTTTGTAGTTGATTTAAGTGATTATATTGCCATAGTTCTGATTTGGATTTTTCTATTCTACCAATTTTCTCTTTTGTGGAGTTCATTGTAATCAACTTGGTCTCTAGTTGTAAAATCTACTTTATCAAATTCTTTCGTTATGGAAAGAACCATACCACCACCTTAATAATATTAAAAGCTCAGCTTCGATGGTATTATGAGTTCAAAGATTTGTTCACTTGCGTTTAATAACATTAAAACTATTTAAGATTGACATTATGTTAGTAGTCTAAGACTCCCAATAGTTTTTCAAATCTATCACCTCTGAAGAGTTTCGAGATATTTTTAAGAATATCATCTATATAGTTTATTTGTTTAATGTATTACTTGTCAAATATGTAACACGTGTGAACCTTTTTTGGGGAAAAACCATTTACTTGTGTGTGTTGTATTTCGAAGTTAATATTAATATAAAATGAATTTGCACCCAAAAAATATAAACTTTTAGGATATGAAAGGTGATTTTATACAATGGTGTTCAATGTTGATAAACTAATCCCAAATCGAATCAAAAATAATAATTCATATTTACTATGGTTAGAATGAATTGATTTCTTTTAATTTTTAATTTTACAAAATGATTATTTACAAGATGTGCATGTGTTACGTTAAGTTACTTTTTCGTATTGCATGCGGTTACCAAAGGTAATGTCATTTCACTTAGCATGAATAGATATTCATAGCTATTATGTTCTGCTCGATTCAGAAGTGAAAGAGGCCAGCGATGACAAAATTAGGAGGCTAATGACTAGATTTGTTAGTTCATGGTTCAAAATCATTGGGATAGTTAAAAATCAGGAATATCATGTACTTTGCTGGGCATTTGTTGCGTCTGACATAATTAGTGTAATACTTATGAAAAGATGTAAGATCATTATTTTCTATATGTTTGATATTTTTGTAGATATTGCAAGTCATATCTTTTATCAATTAGTCATATCAAAATTTATGATTATTTAATTATTAGTTAAGGATTTTAAGTGGCATTTTTGAAAGACAAAACATATATTCCAAATTCTTTAAAGCCTAAGTATATATTTCAAATTTTAAACAATATTTGAGGTATTCTATCACATTATCTATACACAAATACACTAGATAAGACCCAAAAACTATATTTCAAATGAAAAACAAGATAAGTACAAAAATGAAGAAAAAAAGAAGAAGATATAGACAAAGAAAGATAACATCAAATTGCACCAAATTATGATAGCAATTCCGATTAAAATTTATGATTAGAAAAATATATTCAAGAACCTCACATGATTCATACTATAAACAAGTTAGTAAGTTTTTTTTCTTTAAATAGCAATAATAACAACAAACTATTATATTTATTGAAACAAAACTAGTATAATCAACCACTTTTAAAAGGCTTCTAGTAAAGTAGTATGATTGGTAGAAATTTAAAAGTTCTCTAGGAATTGATATTTGACTTTACTCAGATTTTAGTAGTTTTTATTTTAATATTTTTTATTATATATGCATACATTTATAAATACATGTTATATATTATTTTTACAAAATAAATGTACTATATAGTCAATCGTTGTATTTGTTTTTATTTATTTTATGTTTGTAGTATGTATATAACTTTTTATAAATGTTTAATTTGTCTTTATATTGTAGTATACGTATATATGTTTTAGCAACTATTATACTTCAAGAACCTTAAATTCTTTTCATTAAAGATATTCATGGTGCACAACCAAAATTTGATCACACTGAAATTTTTTTTAACATAGTCTTTCATTTTTTAAAATTATTCTTTTAACAATTAGATCACAATAATTAGTTAAAACAATAATTTATAATTTATTTTATACCATAATTATTAATATAAAGTTACTCTTTTTGTTTTGTATGATTGTTAAAATTAGAATACCAAGAACCGATAGAATTGTTTACACCTTGCGAAGTTTGCGGAGCTAAAAGTAATAGAAGATAAAAAGAGGTTAAGAAAAAAACCCCAGAGAGAAAGCAAAAACATATGCAAAAGTTGAAAGAAGGGTTGGGTGACAAGTTCTTCCCAAATAAAACAAAAGAGGAGAGTGCCGAGAGAGTTAATTAAGACCGCTAAACACGAGATCGAAACCATTCCTGGAGGGCATCGGTTAGGTGACCCTCGGACTGACCGGAGAGCAGGGAACAATGATTCCTGACCGTAATGTCAATTGATTTTGTGATAGTAGCGGCTGGAGAAGGGAGTTCGCCATGACGTCTCCGGTTTCTCTCACACCAAATATTGTATAGTGTCACCTGAAAAGCATACCTGAGCAGAAAGAGTCGTGTACCGTTGAAGATATTTCCCGACACTAACTAGAGGATGTCGCTGAAAGCCGAAGCTTGTCTAACCTGAGTGAGCCCTTTGCTAGTCTTAAACCATATCAACGACGTGAAGTTGCAAGAGAAGAATATATGGTCTCTTGTTTCCAAATAATGGTTGTAGAAGACACAAACATTGTTCCTCCCATTCCCACCCGACCAAAGAGCCATGTGATTGCCTGTAGCCAGTCTATCAAGGATTGCTAACCACATCATGAAGGAAAACTTGGGGGTTGAGTGTGAAAACCATACCCCTTTGAACCACTCCTTAGTTGGCTCCCTGTTCCGTATGTTGTGTCTCATCTCGTTAGTGCAAAATTTGGATTTAAACTTATTCATCATTCCCTGCCAAAGTGCAACATCGGGATCCTGTGATCGAATAGCCTGCAGTTTTTGTATTTCGTCCTCTATTTGGTTAAAGAAGGGATTTCGATGCTGTCTGATACGATGATGAGAGAACACCTCAGCTAGTGTTGAAGAACCACTAATACCAAAATCAATGAATCTGCAACAACCCAATTTTTCAGCAATACAACCCAGGGGAGACCAAGAATCGAACCAGAAAGATGTAGTTTCACCATTGTGGACCTCCATTTTATGGTATGGTTTTGCTATCCCCCTAAATTTTAGGAGCTTTCTCAACATCCAAGAACCAGCCATTGTGTTATTGTTTACCGACCAAAATGAACCGGACCTGATCAAAAAATTTCTTAACCCAATCTACCCACAATGAATCCCTAGCCGAGACCAATCTCCATATAAGCTTTAAGCAACTAACCTTGTTCGCCTTCGCGAGTGATTTAATGCCAAGTCCCCCCTCTTTTTCGGTTTGCAGACTTCTTTCCACGCTACTTTTGCTTTCTTAGGGTTTAGATTCGGTCCAGACCACAAGAAAGCGGAGCTCAAGCGGTTAATCTCCTTTATACATGAACTTGGTAGCCGAAAAGCCGAAATCCAAAAGTTTATAATACTGCCAATAACCGAAGATAGAAGTTGGAGACGGCCTCCAAAGGATAGGAATCTTGTTTTCCAGGAGTTGATATGTCGTTCTATCGTTTCGATTAAGGGTAAACAATCAGCATTGGACATACATTTAGTCATGAGAGGCAGGCCTAGGTACCTCACTGGGAGGTCCCCTAGTTTGAAAGGAAAAGCGGAAGCTATCCTTAGTCTCTCTTCTTGGGCGATTCCTGTAATAACCAAAGAAGTTTTTTCCAAAATTATCCTCAACCCATAGCATCTTGTGAATTGGTCGAAAACAGTGACAACCCCCGTGATTGATCTTCAGTTCCATTTGTGAACACCATGATGTCATCCGCAAAGCATAAATGGGAAACTTTTAGAGATCGATAACCCGGGTGGTGAGCAAAAGAGCCTCTATCCACCGCCTTATCCAACATCCGTGAGAGAACATTCATACAAATGACAAATAGGTAAGGGGAGAGGGAGAAGCCTTGACGTAGTCCTCTAGAGCTACAAAAGTAGCCCACGAGTTCTCGATTGACTTGAACTGAGAAGCTAGGTGAAGAGACACACAAGTTAATCCAATGAATAAAAGGTTCCGAAAGATTTAAGGCTGAAAGGATATTAAGGATATATTCCCATTGGACAGAGTCAAATGCCTTTGAATTGTCAATTTTCATGGCACACCGAGGAGGAAGTCCTTGCTTGCGATAGTCTTTGACCAATTCAGAAGCTAATAAGATATTTTCCATCAAATATCTATCCTTGAAAAAGGCTGTTTGGTTTGGTGCAATGAAATTAGGGAGGAGTACCTTCAATCGATTAGCAAGAATCTTTGAGATAACCTTGTAGAGGACATTACAACACGAGATAGGTCTGTAATCCTTCATTTCCGTAGAAGATGTTGTCCTAGGTATGAGTGCTAAAATAGTGGAATTAACCCCTTTTGGCAGGAAACCAAATTTGAAGAAGGATTGGATTGCAATCGTGAAATCCTTACCCACTATTGGCCAGGTTGATTTTAGACCATCCACCACCCCCCCCCCCCCCCCCCCCCCCCCCCCCCCCCCCCCCCGCGTTTATTGCTCCCATGTATAGAGAGGGCCCTGAGTCGCCAAATCTGAGAAGCAACAATGTTGCCCAGAAATTGAGGATCATCCTAGAGATGTTGAAGGTCGGCCCATAGAAGACGTCTTTCTTCAACAAAGTTGGAGGCATAAATGAATGAGCAGAGAAAATCCGAAGCAGAGTGTGGTAATGTAATCAAACAGGATATCATCTGACTACTTGTAGACACCACCCTGAGTTGCACATGTTTGCTCCATGCCACCCAAATCCTTCCCAGATGATTAAAACCATAGTTAGAGATCATAGACCAATCGAAAAAAGTACTTGAGAGAATCCGAGAAACTCTTCTTTCTTTAACTCTAGTTTCCAGAAGATCCCCAAACAACATAGAATTTGAACGACACCAATCCTTGACAACCAAATGTTTTTTCGATTTATTGAAACCTCTAATATTCCAGAAGAAACCCGACATCAATGCTTGTTTTTATGATGCCGTTTATTGAAAATTACTCTTTTAATTCTGTTGTCTTTTGTTCTTTGGATTTTGTAAAATTTTTTAATCACTTTCGTAACTCAAGGCTAATGACAAAAAAAAACTACAATCACAATCTTAGAAGAAAACCAATAAAATACTATTTGATTATTATTCTCCAACGCAATTATACCTTATAAATATAGATTAAAAATCAAATATATATATATATATATATATCTATTTACATCACAAACATGTTTTTTTTGATTTGATATACTCAATTAACACCATAAACTTGTTTATAGAGTCGGACTATAAATTACAAAGTTGAAATATCAAAATTGATATTGAATCAAATGACACCGAAAAAAAAAACAGAATAAACAAGCTTATTTAATTTTTTTATGTATGTCTTATCTAGTGATTTAATAATTTTTACAATTATGAATATGCTTTTTTCGTCTAATTAAGATATTTTGTAAACTCTATAAAATGAATTTGTCTATCTCAATATATGTGCCACTATAAGCTATGTGTATTATTTATTTTAATTTGATTGATTGTATTTTTTAAACGTGATATAATTTTAAATTAGACAAAAAGTGATAAGAGTGAATATACACATCTTTTCATTAGAGGATTAGTTAAAAAATATAATAAAAACTAAATCTAATAGTACAAAATTAGATTTTGGATGGACGTGATTATATCAAATTTTCTTAAATGAAAACATAAATTCTTATATTATGTGAATACAGTTTATGGATATGAATATATTTCGTTACCAATTTGGTATATGAGCGACAACATCGGTTCAACTGTAAAGATATAATCGGTTGATTGTTACTGATTTAAGTGGTAAAACAAAAGATCTTATTGATAAGACAATTACATATTTAGCGTTAAAAATATAAATACGATTAAGACAAAACTCAGAGAAAATAAAAAACACTCGTTAGGGTTTAAGAGACAGAGTAGCTAAAACACCATTTTAACTTCGGAGGATAAAAAGAGAAGAAGCTAACACCAGAGTGTGAGGGAATGGCGAGACTTTGTCTTCCTTGTGCTTCCCTTCGTACCTCTTCTCTTTCTCTTCTCTTCCGTTCACCGATTGTCTCTAGAACCACCGCAATTTCATTTTGTTCATCGTCGGAGTTCGCCGACTCCGTGACCAAGGATGATTCAAAACGCGTAAAGTTCACTCCTCTCTTTATGGTTTTGATCAAATTCGATTAGGGTTTTTTACATTTTTCCGACTATAATCCATCTTTCAGGGTCCTCTCAAACCTGGGCTTTACCTCGTCGGAACTCCAATCGGAAATCTCGAAGATATCACTTTACGGTACTCTTCAATTTCTAAGCTTTGCATTATTGGAACTGTGATTTCTTATTCTTGAATCAATTTATGTTCCACTGAGTGATTTGTATTCATTTTCCTCAATTTTGTTTGGGACTATGGTTAGTGCGATTCGTGTATTGAGATCTGCGGATGTGATACTCTCTGAGGACACGAGACACTCTGGGAAGTTGCTTCAGTATTACAATATTAAAGCTCAGCTTGTAAGTTGCTTCTATATGGAAGTAGCCTCTTTGGTGGTTTTGTTAAGACTTTGTTTTTTATTTATCATGTGATGTTTTGAATTTATGAGGTTTAGGTTTGTAGCTTAGTTATCACAAGTTCAACGAGGCGCAGAGAGAGCAGGCGGTGTTGACACGGTTGAAACAGGGTGAGATTGTTGCTCTTATCAGCGATGCAGGGACACCCGGAATTAGTGATCCTGGTACTCAACTTGTGAGTGCCAAAACTCTTACATTGCTTCATTTTCTATGCATATAGTTTGTCCATTGAGTTTTTTCGATCCCAATGTTTCTTAGAAATGAAGAATATGGTAAACAAGTGCTATCATCTTTCCCGCAGGCTAAAATGTGTGCGAAAGAAAATATAGATGTGATTCCAATCCCTGGGGCTTGTGCTGTTGTTACTGCTCTTTCTGCCTCTGGTTTGGAGACAGATGAGTTCACATTCGGTAACTTCCCGAAATACATTTTGTGTCCTCTTAGCATTCTCAGTTAAGCTGCTGCATACCTGGCAGTATATAAAGTTTTTTAATTTTTTGAGCTACTTGATTCTTATAGTTGGATTTCTTCCTAAGCATTCTGGAACAAGGAAGGAGAGGCTGATGGTTTCATCAAATGAGACAAGAACGCAGATCTTTTATGTTCCCCCTCATAAGTTGTCACAGTTTCTTGAAGAAACAACCCCTTACTTTGGTGAATCAAGGTTTGTTGTATGTTTCAAGCAAGTTATCTTAACATCTGCTGAATTGATATCAATTCACATCCACTTCATTTTCTCTCTTTTTCCTTGTCCCTATTGTTAGTACCTAATAAATTAAGCATTTCTCGATGCAATTATCGATTGCCAAGAAAATGATGCAATATCTTTTTACCTTCTAGTGTTAGGACTTAGGAGCAGTCCTATGCCTGGTCCTGAAATATATTTTGTGGTGCAGGCAATGTGTAATAGCTCGAGAGATTACAAAGCTGCATGAAGAGGTAACATCCTTTATCACTCTATATGTGCATAAACGGCTTATGATAACCCACTGATGAGAGATGCCTCCTGCTATAGTTTTGGAGGGGTTCGATTGGGGAAGCCAAGGAAGAGTTTTTGATTCGCCAACCAAAAGGAGAAATCACGCTTTTGATTGAAGGAAAAGAAGAAACCAAAGCTGAAAATCCAACGGAGTCTCAACTTGAAGAAGAGTTAAGAGGACTGATCTCTGATGGACATAGCCTTTCCACGGTAACCATTTTGATATGAGAACTTACCCTTAACTAAGCTTAAAACATACAAAAAACGCACAGGTTAGATTATAGACATATTTAGTTCCTGAAGATGGATATGTAACTCAATGATTCTGGATCTAAACATCAAACTTTATCAGGCGGTGAAAACGGTGGCGGAAAGAACATCAATGAGAAAGAAAGAAGTATATTCGCTGGCATTGAAGAAATTTGGGAAGCAGAGTCTTGTAGAAGATGAGGCTGATGAGTAAATGAGAGGTCATTGCCATTTATGTCATGTTGTAAAACTGTTGTGTTCTATTATGATCCCAAATCTCAATTGAGCTTTGGATCTTGATTTTGGTGGATTTAGAGTGTAGTAAGAGTTAGTTCCTTCAAACGGTTTTAGTACTCACTCGTCTAGGTTTTTGGTGCTCAAGAGATCAAAGATCAATTTTTTTGTTTCCCAGTCTTCATCCTCACTGTTTTGTAGGAAAATAATTTTTGATCTGTTAAGAAAGCAAACTCAGATATACGTTCATATGAATGTTTGCATTTGAGTTTTTACTAATTCTTAAAGTGAACATTTAAATGAATGTTAATCGCAGTTTTCTTTTCTCTTTTTTTGTCGACAGCTGTAATAGATTGATTCAAATGAACCAATGTTGTGGGATATTGTTTACAAACTTTGTAAGATGAGGTTCAACACGAACATTCCGTGCCAGCTTGTCCGCTTTGACATTCACATTACGCGGTACCAAAAGAAAAGAAAAGCAGTTTTCTTTTCTCTTCTTTTTTGGTTTTCCTAAATTTTTGGTTAACAGAGTTAGCGAATGTTTTCAATTCTATTAATTTTAGCTGAATCGAGGGTAATAAGTTTTAAGTATTAAAGTAAATCAAAATTTTATTTGTGGATTTTTCATAAAACTTAGAAATTTTTTTTATATTTTAACCATGTTCTAAAAATCGGCAGTCTAGTCGCTGATTATAAGATGATCGCAGTGATTTTGTTCAAATCGATAAGATTAATCGCTGATCCGATATTTCGGCCGCCTAGAACCGCATAATAGCTGCCTAGACGACGCTTAACCCAATTTTTTAATTTTTTTTTTAATTTTTTGAATCTAAAGTTCAAAACGTCCAACTTATGTTCAAAATAAAAATCATAAATTTTAAGCTTAAAATCTTGTTTTCATGTGTTTAATGCAATTTTTTTTTATAAAATGTGAATAATATTATCAAAATGGAACAGATTATTATACAAAACTTGGCGAAGTAGTGGTTTTAGTTAGACCAAAAAAAAAACCTAATAAAAAGTGAAAGATAAGATGCAAAGATGCAAAGATTTACTCATAGGCAAACCATTGTTGAAGAAGGTTTTTGAAATCTGGGTGGTCTCTCCGGGTTAGGATGGTATCCCTAATGCTTCTGTCTATGGTTTTGAAGATAGAAGAAACAGTAGAGGAGATGTTGTTATGAAGCCGATTGTTGCGCTCTTTCCATAGCATGTAAATTGTAGTTTGAGAAGCAACCCTTTTAAGGGTTAGGGATACATTTGCTGAGGTCGAAGAGAGCCAGGAAATGAAGACAGACCAATCGAGAAAGATGAAGGAAGGTTGGCATAACCGGTGGAGAATAAGCTTCCAAATATGTTCGCTGAATTCACAGTGCAGAAGAAGGTGGTCTCGGGTTTCTCTGTGAAGATTGCATGTACAACAGAGCACATTTGTCGTGATATCCCAGGAGTGAAGCCTTGATCCTGTTGGTAGTTTGCCTAAGTGAGAGATCCAAAAGGTGAAAGCCATTTTTGAAATATTTCCTTTAAACCACACAACCTTTGCCCAAGATTTATGGAAACAGTTGGTCTCAAATAATTCCAAGTGTGAGTAGTTGTTAAAGTGGTTCTAGAAACATTACCAGACTTCCAAATGTACACATCAGGTTCTTTGTGACTTGATGGCGGATCGTTGGCCAAAAGAATCTGTCTAAGACTAGCCAAGAGAAGTGATCTTGACCTAGCTGATGGAAGCTTACATCCTAAAGGACCAGCAACATCTTTGACTATTGAATGCAGACCCAGCCCTGATTTATGAGGACCAGCTTGACCTAAGTGCTCAATTAGAGGACCTACACTTGTCCAGTGATCAAACCAGAAGTTCGTGGAGGAACCATCACCAATGGATATCTGGAAAAACCTTTTAGCAAGTGGTCGGAGAGAGAGCAGTGTTTTTCATAACCAAGAGGATGTTTGATGACCAGAGAAAGAGCAGTGTTTTCCATAACCAAGAGGATGCTTAATGCAATTTTGAAAATAATATTATATAAATTTTTTAATTATAATAGATTAACATGTTTTTAAAACATTAAATAGTATTAAAACTAGTCCACGATTAAATCCTGAATAATTTTCGATTTTTTGCTAGAAGTTAGACGCATGCTCATTGCTCGACTAGCGTCTAACGATTTTTTGAACACTGTATTTTAAAAATAACTGAACAATATTTTTTTTTAGAAATTAACCTAGGGTTACTTAAACCTATGTAATTAGAGTTTAGAATTTAAAGTTACAAATTAATTTAAAAGAAAGAAAAAAAAACCCAAAAAGAAAAACATACACGGTTGGAAGGAGTTGGATTAAAACATAAAACACGTAATGTCGTTTCGTCTTGGATCAAACATGCACCGACGTAAACGGAACGGAGGATCTAGCGGCGTTTGCGTGTATCATAATTTTCAGTGAGTGACAAACGGCGCTTAAACGGCATCTCACTCACGCCTCGTTATTAACAAACTAATCAAAAGCTCCACTGCAATGCGCATCTCTTTTTAATCTATAAAATTATCTTTGTAATCATGAATCAAATCCATAATCATTTTAAATCCAATCGTAAATATCCGAGGAGACCACATGTCAATTTATTTTACACATCCACTAACAAATCTTGTTTCCTTTATGTTTTTTAGCATCCACTATCATTTATTTAAGGAAATAATGCATATCGAATAAAAAATAGTTCTATCAGCTACACAAGATGCGAGTAACGGAAAAACGTGTTACGTTACACTTCTTTTACGACACATTTTGTGAAATACTTGAACTCATAGATTTACATTACTGAATACATTTTGAGTGATTGTAAATTACACTTTTAGATTATATGTGTTTTACGATAATTAATATTGTATTTTTCTAAATTATATATATTAATATAATTATTTTGTCTTTGGTATCTAAGTTCTCTAGGTCCGCCACTTGCCATCATATCTTGTTCGTCAAAATACTTTGAAGAAAATTGACAACTTGAGATTTGCGATTGTGCTTACGAGTATATGTGCTCAAGAGAACAAGAAGTCATGCGTTGGTAACATGTTGTTTAGTGAACATTGGTTTGACGTTAAGTCAATCTGACTAAGTGATGCCATAAAATTTGCTTAATATATTATTTTTATAGTGAAGTGTTTTGAGGTTTAGAGAATCCAATCCAAATCTTGTAAAAGTTGCATTTTCTATACGTTTTCAGTTTTTTTTTCGAAGTTTTATTTATATGAAATTATCTACTAGAAGTCTAGAATGAGAAAATAGTTATGGCCTAGCTAGTAGGTTATTATTATTGAACGATTTGATATAAGCTATCATACTCCACGATTTTATATAACCTATCATGAAATTCGTGTATATATATAATGTTAATTTAGAATCATAGAACTGATGGAATAGCTATAGATAGATTTCAAATTAATATATATTTTTTGCTGTGGATAAATTAATATTAGTATAGAATTTGATGCTGTAAACTTAGATTATTTAAAAAATGAAGTGAACAGAACTATTCACGTAAATAAAAAAATACGTTAAATTCGTTTGATGCTAATTTATAGCGGTGACACCATATTTTCTTAAAGAGAAGTAAAAGGTGGCAAAAGTTACAAATCGTCGGTCCGAATTTGTTTAGGGAAAGAACGTAAAAAGAAGATGATGGGCACATGTTCACATTCCTCGTGGAAGCTAAGTTTTAATCATTTTGGGTGTATGTGGAGTGAAACCAAAGTTTATATGGACATGGATTGAGACCATAAGTATACTGTCGTCCACGACCCAAAAAACAAAATTAAAAATAGATGTTATGCACAGAATAGCAATATATGATAATTTTTCTCTTTTAATAATTTGGTTTTAGAAATTATATTATTATATGATGCATATTGGATAAAATAAAAGAATTGGAAATCTGGATCACAATCACATGCAATGGAGCCCAGCAAACCCATCACCGTGTTGCTTCTTCTTCTCTTCTTCATCTTCTTGTCGTTTTTCGCACATGTTTCTAGGGTCTCTTATTAAGCTATTATAAATGATGATTTCAACATCAAACCTAATTCATTAGCTCATCGACTTTAAATTAGTCGGTGTGGGTATTGCCAGTTTCATTTGGTCTCTTTTGTTATTGGTTTATGTGTCTGATTTTCTTTTGTCAAACATGAACTTGTAGTCCGGTTTTGTTTTTCTATGTATTTTTAAAGGCTATACCATATGTTTTTAAAAAGGTAACTAGCCAAATAGCTTTTTCAATTAACGATCTGAAATAAATGTCTTGAGCATTATTCATCACGTTTTCACATCTAAAATTATTTTTCCATTTTTCAAAAAATAGTGAAAAAATCGCTAAAATTTTTCTTTCGAAACTTTCACATAAAAGATATGACTGGTAATACAAAGCGGTACAAGGTTTTTGGTAGAATAAGAAAGCGATATATAAATAGTTAAAACGATAAAATGTAACGGTGCAAAAGAACAGTACACAAAAGCTAAGTAATTTATTTTGTAATGTCTTTTAATCATTTTTATGACTGATTACGATAAAAATGGTACATTTTATATCGTTCAATATCTTTCCGAAATGTATGTTGGTCAAGGTTCTTTCCATACGGCAATACACATACTACACAAGGTTCTTCCAAGTACTCTTCTTTAAAAATATCTCTCAAGTATCAACCTGAATGTCATTATAAGCACTGAGTTTGTTTGCCCTCACTGAACCATCTTCCCATTGATCTTAAGAAGCTATTACAAAATGACGAAACTCAATATATTGCTTAATAGTAGCTCTACAAATTACCTAATACTAATTAAATAGTACGTTTAACCAATTCAAATATTAACACATTTAATTTAAGTAGGTTTGGTATATCGTGATTTTAAGACATTGATTCAAATTATGTAGCAAACCAATATAGTTGGTATAGTTGTTAGAGATATTTTTTCCCAAGAAAACATAAACGTTATTAGCAGAAGGTCCCTTACCCAATTAAATGCGTTGGTCATACAAGCTATAACCAAAATATGATTCACATTGCATTGGTGTATAAAAAGAAAAACAAACAAACAAACAAATGATAAGGTTAATTCCATTCACTACCGTACCGTACATGTATACTTGCATAGTCAATCAACCTAGTCTGAGAAATTTCTTTGATTTATTTTATGCTTGTTCCATTCATAAAAACTTTAAATGCTGTAATTGTATTTACTGTGTATCGCCCAAATACTAAAATGGAATAAATAGTTGATGTGACGTTGATGCCTTTTTGCCACAGCCTCCATGTGGAGCCACTTCCCAGCTTTTAACTTTTGTCTCTTGTTTCTTTCATCAAAAATGATTCAATTAACAACAAAACTATAATTTTTATAACTTACACATATTATCAAATTTAAATCCGAATTATGATATGAAAATAACACTAATAACAATAACATAGAAATCATCAATCAACAAAAAAATATTAAAAGCATCATTCATTAAATAATTGGTTAACATTTTTTTTATTGTCTAAAAAGAAAACCAGTCAATATTACAAAAATGTGTTTAGAAGGTTTTTTTGGTTTGTTTGGAAATCAATGTGAGATTTAGAGATCTTAAGAATTCAATATGTATAAATTTTAATTAATATTTTGGTAGTATAGATATGTATCCCTTTAGAACTCGGTTCAAAATAACAAAGTTTACTTTCAATTTTGAATTTCTATAGTTTTAATTTATAAAAGTTTAATTTAAAATAAAACTAAATATTAAAACTCTGAACTAGCTCAGTGATTAAACATCTAATATATATTTTTTTTTCAATTTCAAATATTAAATAACACATAATTTCAACTAGTATTAACAAATCATTAAACAAAATAGCACAAGATTCAGAAAAAAATTCAAATTCAAATTCAAAAAAAAAAAAATCAAAATCAATAATCTAACGACACATGATTATAATTGCATATCCAATATATATTAAAATACACAAAAATCAAAAAAAAAAAATCTTCATTCGCAACGAGCTTTGAATATCTAAATCAAAACTTTCTACAACCCTATATAAAAAACTCACTTTTTCATCACAATAATATCGAAAATAAGCATTTTGTATGTATATGTAAAGTTAATGCAAACATTAATTTAAAATTATTTGTAAAAGCTCCATTAATTAATTTTTAATTTTCCAACTAATTCACTATACCAAATTACACATACAAAATAAATTGAGAGTAGGCAGCGAAACCAGAGGTAATCAAACCAACGACACTTCCACTAAAACTGTGCTTCCTCTCTGATCTTTCTTTCATTTTTTTTTTCAAAGATTCAATTTCCCTCTCAAATCATTCACATTTGTTCCAAACAAAAATGGGAACAACGATCTTGGTTCTCTCCAAGATCTTATCTTTCTTGCTAACAACAATGCTGGTTGGATCCAGCGTGATCCAGTGTAGTAGTGTAACTTACGATAAGAAAGCTATCATCGTTAATGGTCACCGTAGAATCCTCCTCTCTGGCTCCATTCATTACCCACGAAGTACCCCTGAGGTAAAAAAAACGAATCTTGATTACAGAACAAAAATGGGTTTTGTTTCTTTCGTTTAGATTTGATGTTTTTTTTTGGGTTGTAGATGTGGGAAGATCTTATAAAGAAGGCTAAAGATGGAGGCTTGGATGTTATTGATACTTATGTTTTCTGGAATGGTCATGAACCATCTCCTGGAACTGTAAGATTCTTCTTCTTCTTCTTCTTGTTAAATTCCAATAAAGTTGCTAACTTTATGAAATTTAGATTTGGATTTTGGAGGCCTAGATTCTACTATTCATGGTGGGTTTATTATGTTGCAGTATAATTTCAAAGGGAGATACGATTTGGTACGATTCATTAAGACGATTCAGGAAGTGGGTCTTTATGTTCATCTCAGAATCGGTCCTTATGTTTGTGCAGAATGGAATTTTGGGTAACGTTTCAATAAATTCAGACAAGGGAAAAAAAAAAAAAAAAAAAATTTTGAATTTTGAAACCGTCTTGAAAATTGTGTCTTTTGTTTTGACTTATAGAGGGTTTCCTGTCTGGTTGAAGTATGTAGATGGGATTAGTTTCAGAACAGACAATGGACCTTTCAAGGTAATAAATGTTCCTAAATGTTACTTTCATTTAATGTTCAAATTTGGATTAGTGTAGTGTAACATGTGTATGTGTCTATTGTTAAGGCTGCAATGCAAGGTTTCACAGAGAAGATTGTCCAGATGATGAAAGACCATAGATTCTTTGCGTCACAAGGTGGACCCATCATCTTATCTCAGGTATTATGCAAAATTACAAAACTTGTATTTTGGGAATTGATGTGATCTTTTAAAGATAGATGCTTAAAAGGTTTCATCTTTAAATGTATAGATTGAGAATGAGTTTGGACCAGAGCTTAAAGCGGTTGGATCGGCTGGTCACTCTTATGTCAATTGGGCGGCGAAAATGGCAGTTGGTTTAAACACTGGAGTGCCGTGGGTGATGTGCAAGGAAGATGATGCACCTGACCCAATTGTAAGACCAATCGTTTAATCTTTTGTGATTAATAAGACTGTGTTCTTAATCTCTTGTGATTCATGTTTGTGTAGATAAATGCTTGCAACGGATTCTATTGCGATTATTTTACTCCCAATAAACCATATAAGCCAACTATGTGGACAGAGGCATGGAGTGGCTGGTAAATAATAATACTTTCTTTGCCAAAATATAATCTTGTGAGAGACACAAAATGTGTGAACTGATTGTGTTAAATGCTTGCTTTTGTTGTTGTCCACTATGATGGCGAAAAGGTTTACAGAGTTTGGTGGAACCGTTCCAAAACGACCTGTAGAGGATCTAGCATTTGGAGTAGCCCGTTTCATACAAAAGGGCGGATCGTATATAAATTACTACATGGTAATTAGTCCTTGCGCAAACATTACGAAAAACTGTTTCGGTTTCAATTTTATCCTGATGCTTGATGTGTGGTTGGTTATGTGACAGTACCATGGAGGAACAAACTTTGGACGCACAGCAGGAGGTCCATTTATCACCACTAGTTATGACTATGATGCTCCCATCGATGAATACGGTACAATTCTCTTACAGTCAGCTGTGCAAAATGTTGTTTCTCCTTTACATTTTACTAAACATGGCTTTTCGGTGATGCAGGGTTGGTCCAAGAACCCAAGTACAGCCATCTTAAGCAACTTCACCTGGCAATTAAGCAATGTGAAGCTGCCTTAGTTTCTTCTGATCCAACTGTTACTAAACTAGGAAACTACGAGGAGGCTCATGTGTTCTCTGCCGGCAAAGGAAGTTGTGTAGCTTTCCTTACGAACTATCACATGAATGCACCTGCAAAGGTAGTATTCAATAAGCGGCACTATACTCTACCTGCATGGTCCATCAGCATTCTTCCAGATTGCAGAAACGTTGTTTTTAACACGGCGACGGTATGTAACAGAGTAGTTGCTTTTATAGTGGGAAAGCCTTTAGTTGCATCATGAAGAAAGCTAATATGAAGTGGTTGGACAGGTTGCTGCAAAGACATCACATGTGCAAATGGTGCCGTCTGGTTCCATATTGTACTCGGTTGCTAGATACGATGAAGATATTGCTACTTATGGAGACCGTGGGACAATCACAGCCCGTGGATTGTTGGAGCAGGTTAATGTTACACGAGATACAACTGATTACCTGTGGTACACAACCAGGTACATTTTGAATCTCCAATAGTAACATTATCTTTGCTTGTCAAACATGATTTGTTCTTGGAAAATGAATCTTTCGTTCCGGGGTTTCCAGTGTGGATATTAAGGCATCAGAATCATTCTTGCGTGGAGGAAAATGGCCGACTCTTACGGTGGATTCTGCAGGGCATGCTGTTCATGTGTTTGTTAATGGACATTTTTACGGTAAGAGACATTATTTTTTAACTATCTCCTAAGAAAGCATCTGTTTCATCAAATGTATTTTGGTTTGAACGATGCAGGATCTGCCTTTGGGACAAGAGAAAACAGAAAGTTTTCATTTAGCGCACCGGTGAATCTTCGAGGTGGAGCTAACAGAATCGCGCTGCTGAGTGTAGCAGTTGGTTTACCGGTCAGTTTAAAGCATGAAAGTATTGTACTTTTGACTTAATTTTTTTGTTGCAGACTGGTAAATAGTGTTCATTTTTGTGTGGTTTTATAGAATGTTGGACTACACTTTGAGACCTGGGCCACTGGAATCGTCGGGTCTGTGGTGCTTCATGGCCTTGACGAGGGTAACAAAGACTTGAGTTGGCAGAAATGGACATATCAGGTGAGATAGAAAAAGTTCATAAAAGAAGAAGAAACTCTCATGGATTGACTCGGCTTACAATTGATAACCTAATAACATTCCACCTTTTCGGGTAATGAAACAGGCTGGTCTGCGAGGGGAAGCAATGAATTTGATCTCTGCTACGGAAGCTTCCTCTGTTGATTGGATTAAAGGCTCATTGGCTAAGCAAAACAAACAACCTTTGACATGGTACAAGGTAAATAAGAGACTCTGACTTATCCAAGCTGCTCCTAACTCATCCTAAACCAAACTGATTACTACTTTATCTCCCAATGGTAAACACGCGCGGAATCAAGAACAAATAAAACCAAATAACGAATATGTAGACCTAAGTTTGTAATAGAGAAGTTTCAATTCCTCCACACCAAAACAAGCCTCTTTTTAAACGCAGCCCTCTTTAACTAGCTATAAACTGTTATACAGTCTGAGGCTAGTTATATTAGACCTATAGCTAAGGCTTGACCAGCTGAAACATGTTCAAGTTGACCCACTGTGTCTTTTCTTATCACATCCACAGGCCTACTTTGACGCGCCAAGAGGGAATGAGCCGCTGGCTTTGGATCTAAAGAGTATGGGGAAAGGGCAAGCTTGGATAAACGGACAAAGCGTAGGAAGGTACTGGATGGCTTTTGCCAAAGGAAACTGTGGGAATTGTCACTACGCTGGAACATACAGGCAAAACAAATGCCAATCTGGTTGTGGCGAGCCGACACAAAGATGGTAACAATAAAAGCTTTGTTCTTCTCTAAACCTTTTGAAGCTAAGCTCTCTTCTCGTATTAAAAGGAGTCTTTTTGTAGGTATCATGTTCCGCGTTCTTGGTTGAAGCCAAGAGGGAACTTGTTAGTACTCTTTGAAGAACTTGGTGGAGACGTTTCCAAAGTCTCTGTTGTGAAGAGATCAGTAAACTAACTTCAAAAACTCTATATTGTGTGTGCATTACACGAAGCATTTCTCGTGCTATGTTTAAATTATCCCTCTTTGTGATCAGAAACCGGAATTGAAATTCAAGATAGTTATAATACAAATTGTGCAGTAGAAATGCATGAGTTTATTTCAGACCAATCCCAATAATAAGGCCAAAGATAAAAACTTTGAAGTAGTAGCGATCAGAAATGGCGTCAAGACTCTAAGACCACCATAACTTATCAGCATTTGTTTGAGTTGCTCTTTCGCAGCGCCGACAACACGACCAATCTATAGACGGTACGTCTTGTTTTACAAGGGCGAATATGTGTGAATTCAGATTTTGAACGAGACATTGATTTGTATTACGCTTCCGACGTTTTCTTTTGTATTAGCTATCAAAAGTATGTAAATTAAAACAATAAACAAAAATAAATTAAATTAGATAAAATAAATTAAATTAAATATAATCAAAACTAAATCTAATTAAATAAAATATAACTAAATAAATTTATAAAAAATAAACTAAATCTTATTATATTATATTCAATTTAATTAATTAATGTTAATCAAATTAAATTAAATTCTAAATAAATTAATTATAGAAAAATTAATAAAATTAAAGTAAATAAAATAAAAAAATAAAACATTAGATTAATTATTTTTAAAAATATATTGTTTATTTAGTTTTCATAATGTATACGTAATTTATACTTTTATTTGAAAATATAAATTATCACAAATTAATATTCTAAAGTTTTTTTTATAGTATTGCGATTAGTCACAGCGACAGAAAAATGAACTACACATTGATAGTCGCCAGCGACAGTTGTTGACGACAAATAAACGAACAATACACGCTATCGCTGAAATATGTTGCTTGTCGCTGGTCGTTGTCGTTGAATCCAGCGAAAAACAAACGAACAAGTTCGTTATTGAAATTTTGTAGGTGGTCCAGTCTCATCGATCATGAAAGAAATGACTTAATAAAACTTTCAAAGAATGGTGGAGCCGAACATTAAAAGTCAACTTAGGGACGCGTCTTGAGATCAGAATGGTCTCGTAAGAATAGTGGAACCTACATGATAAGGTCAATGATTTTGTGGCTCACATATGAAGTAGAACTCTGTTTCAACATTCTTACTCTGTCTTCACATAGCTCGCTGTGATATTTAGATCGTCTCTCACATCATACTAATGGATTCTTATTTATTCCTTAGCAGTGTTGTTACTGCAATAGTCATGATTTTTGGTACAATATTTCTACTGGTTTATAGAAAATTTAGATTCCATTCAGAAAAGAATATAACGGTTTCTTCTTTATTTTCTTCATCTTCTCCATCTTCTTTGTCTCGCAATTGGAAACACCATGTCTTCCCGAGCTTCCATGGGGCAGATGTTCGTAAAGCTTTCCTCAGTCACATTTTGAAAGAGCTGAAAAGCAAGGGAATAGACCCATTCATTGACAATGATATCGAGAGGAGTAAGGCGATCAGTCCTGCGCTCATTGAAGCGATAAGAGGATCGAGGATCGCAGTTGTCTTGCTCTCTAGGAACTATGCTTCTTCGACGTGGTGCTTGAACGAATTGGTGGAGATCATGAAGTGCATGGATGAGTTTGGTCAAATAGTGATGACTATATTCTATGAAGTGGATCCATCAGACGTAAAGAAGCAAGCTGGAGATTTTGGGAAGGTCTTCAAGAAAACTTGTAAAGGTAAAACAGAAGAAGACATTGGAAAATGGAGAGAAGCTTTGGCAAAAGTGGCCACAATAGCTGGTTACCATTCAAGCAACTGGTTCGTTCTTTTGATTCTAAGAAGTTTTTATTTTATATTTCTTGAATTTGTTATTTTTCTTGACTATTCAACATTTGTATATGTCTCCCAACTTTTGTTGTTAGGGATACTGAAGCAGTCATGGTCGAAAGAATCGCCACTGATATCTCGAACAAGTTGAATAATGCAACACCATCTCGTGATTTCATCGGCTTAGTTGGGATGGGAGCTCATATGGAGAAAATGAAACCGTTGTTATGCCTAGAGTCAGATGAAGTGAGGATGATAGGGATTTGGGGACCTTCTGGGATTGGTAAGAGCACCATTGCAAGAATTTTATTTAGCGAACACTCTCATCAATTCCAGCTTTGTGTCTTTATGGAGAATATCAAAGTTCGCTATCCAAGGCCTTGTTACGATGAGTACAGCGCGAAATTGAACTTACAAAAAGAATTCTTGTCTCAAACATTCCACCATAATGTTATTGAGATTTATCATTTAGGGGTTGTGCAAGAAAGGTTGAACGACAAAAAAGTTCTTGTTATTCTTGATGATGTGGATAGGTTAGGACAGCTAGATGCCTTGGCGAAAGAAACCTGTTGGTTTGGTCCTGGGAGTCGAGTTATTATCACAACCGAAGATCGAAAACTTCTAAAGGGACATGGTATCAACCATATTTACAAAGTGGATTTTCCATCTACTGATGAGGCCGTTCAAATATTTTGCATGAATGCTTTTGGTCAAAATTCTCCTAAAGATGGTTTCGAGGGGCTTGCTTGGGAAGTTGCAAATCTTGCAGGTGAACTTCCGCTGGGATTAAAGGTTATGGGCTCGTATTTCCGGGGAATGTCCAAGGAGGAGTGGAAAAGTGCACTACCAAGGTTAAGGAAAAGCCTTGACGGAGAAATCGAGAGCATTTTAAAGTTCAGTTATGACGCCTTGAGTGATAAAGATAAAGAGTTGTTCCTTCATATAGCATGCTTTTTCAACCATAAAGAAATGGAGAAAGTGGAAGAGCATCTTGCAAAGAAGTTCTTGGATGTGAAGCACGGACTTCGCGTCTTAGCTGATAAATCTCTCATATCTATCAACTCTACATATATGGAAATGCATAATTTGTTAGCCCAACTAGGTAGAGAGATTGTTTGTAAACAATCTACTAATGAGCCTGGACAACGTCAGTTTTTGATTGATAGTAGAGAGATTTTTGAAGTATTGGCTGATGATGCAACAGTAAGTTTGGACATTAGCCTTTAATTGCAATGTTGCCTATATTTGAGTTTATTTGACAACTGATCATCACTTCTCTGTTTTTATTTTATTCCTTTTTCAGGGTAGGAGAAATGTTATAGGCATAGAACTCAATTTTGGTGAGGCTGAGGACGAATTGAATATAAGTCAGAGAGCTTTTGAAGGAATGTTCAATCTACAATTCTTAAGAATCTATAGTGATCATGTACATCCCGACAAAATGTTTTGACCGCAAGGTTTGAACTATCTATCTCGTAAACTTCGACTATTGCATTGGATTCATTTTCCAATGACATCTTTGCCTTCTATTGTTAACACGGAGTTCCTAGTCGAACTAGTCTTGTGTCACAGCAAGCTCGAGAAGTTGTGGGAAGGAATTAAAGTAAGTATTTCTTATTTATTTTCTAAAATATTTAAAAGTATTATCTCAAATCTTTAATTTGTTTTTACTTTTACAGTTCTTTAGGTTGGAAAAATAGGCTGATCTTGCCACTCTATTTTTTTATTTGATAACGGCGCGGAAATGTCCTTCAATGTTCTATGAATGGTTGTGTGTACAACTAAGCGTATCACTATGTTCATGAAAGTTTTCTTTATCGGTACAGCCTCTTCGAAATCTCAAGTGGATGGATTTGAGTTCTTCTGTAAACCTGAAGGTGCTTCCTGATCTATCTACAGCCACTAATCTCAAAGAACTAGATTGTAGTTTTTGCTCAAGTCTAGTGGAGCTCCCCTTGTCTATTGGGAATGTTATTAATCTTGAGATCTTGAATCTCTATGATTGTTCAGGTCTCATGGAGTTACCTTCTTCTATCGGGAATTCCACTAATATCAAGAAATATAACTTTCGTGGATGCACAAGTCTGGTAGAGCTTCCCTCCTCTATTGGAAATGCCACTAAGCTTGAGGAATTGGAACTTGGTTATTGTTCAAGGCTGGTGGAACTTCCCTCCTCTATCGGGAATGCCACTAATCTCAAAGAGTTGTATCTCTATAATTGCTCCAGCCTCATGAAACTGCCTTTCTCTATTGAAAGTTTCTCTTACCTCAAGAAATTTAAGATAAGTGGATGCTCAAATCTGGTCAAGCTTTCCTCCTCCATTGGGGATGCCACTGATCTCAAGGAACTAGATTTTAGTTTTTGCTCAAGTCTGGTGGAACTCCCTTCCTCTATTGGGAATGCCACTAATCTTGAGTTATTGGATCTTAGAGGATGCTCAAATCTGGTGGATCTGCCTTCTTCTATTGGGAATGCCATAATTAATTTAGATAGGTTGGATTTTAGTGGATGCTCAAGTTTGGTGGAAATCCCTTCCTCTATTGGTAATGCCATTAATCTCAAGTATTTGGAATTTAGTGGATGCTCAAGTCTTGTGGAACTCCCTGCCTCGATTGGAAACTTTCATAAATTGTCCTCTTTGACTTTGAAAGGATGCTCAAAGTTGGAGGTTCTTCCGATCAACATCAACCTGCAATCTCTTGAGGCACTTATTCTTACTGATTGCTCGTTGTTCAAAACTTTCCCTGAGATTTCCACAAACATCAGCTATCTCGATCTCAGTGGAACTGCAATAGAAGAAGTGCCATCGTCAATCAGCTTGTGGTCGCGTCTTGAGACATTACATATGTCATACAGTGAAAACCTCAAGAAATTCCCGTATGCTCTTGAAAACATCACTGACCTTCACTTGAGCGATACAAAAATACAAGAAGTTGCTCCATGGGTCAAGAAAGTCTCTTGTCTTCGCCGACTTGTAATCAAGGGATGCAACGAGCTCGTGTCGCTCCCACAGCTTCCGGATTCCTTATCAGAGCTAGATGCTGAAAATTGTGAGTCTCTGGAAAGACTAGATTGCTCATTTCTTGATCCACGTATTATTCTCAACTTCGCTAACTGCTTCAAACTGAATAAAGAAGCGAGAGATGTAATCATCCAGACATCGACTTGCGAAGTTTCGGTCTTACCCGGTGGAGAAATGCCGACCTACTTCACTTATCGAGCTAATGGAGATTCCTTGAGAGTGAAGTTAAATGAGAGGCCTTTCCCTTCATCCTTGATATTTAAAGCTTGCATCTTATTGGTTAATAAGAATTACGTTAAAGCTGGTGATGAGGACATGGTGTTTCTAGATTTTTGCATCGTGGACAAACAGAGTAACCTTGATGTTTCGTGCAGTCCAAGTAACCACATTCTACCTCCCCCTTTAACGGAGCATCTGTACATCTTTGAATTTGAAACAAATGTGACTTCCAACGAGCTTTTCGTTGAATTCAGCATCAGTAGTGTTGAATGGGTGATAAAAGAATGCGGGGTGCACTGCGTTAATACCAAAAAACGATTGCGGGTAACTCGAACTCTAAATCCCTTCGAGTTCATGGACACGAAGAGAACATCAGAGGTGGTGGTCAATGGAGGCTGTGAAGTCGAAGAAGAAGAAGAAGAAGACGGAATAAATGGAGATGAAAGTGCAGAGACAAAGAAGGGCCAAAAACGAATGAAGTTTAATGATGATGATCCCATTTCAAAAGAATGTGGAATACTCCAGCTCTCTTAAGTCTCTCCATGTCGATAGAGCATCAGACTAGTTGATGTGCATTTTATGTTTTTATTGTATGATTACTGTGATGCTTGGTTATGTGTAATTGAATTCACAATTAGTATGTTGCTTATGCATCTACATGTGTTTGCATAAATAGTGGTGCATTTCTACTATGCATTCATCATCAAGAAAACAATTTCTTGCTCCGTATAAATCTCCATGGTCTTCACAAAACAAATGTACAACTCTATAAGGTTTATAAGTTTCCCCCAAGGATGAAGAAAATGTTTAGACAAAGAAGAGACACAAGCATTGATGCTAAATTTTAAAGATAAATATCAATTTCCATGGCACACTTTCTAACATTACGTAGGATTGACACTAAACTTTTAGACAGCGTTGTTTCAGAGGGAACGGACAGCGATAAAATTTGCTTGTCAAACATGATTTGCCCCGCCAAGACGGAACAAGCGGCTGGCTTTGGATCTAAAGAGTATGGGAAAATGTTGGAATCTGCAGGTCAGCTTCATCTTCTCTTGTTTTCTCAGTTCTTGTTCAAGGATAAAAACAGAGAAACGTTTTATAAAACTTCAAGAAACTTTATAAACGTTTTATAGACGTGAAGCAGATGGAGGAAGATGAGATGTTGAAACTGATTTTTCCATACATTACATAACGTCTTCACACACATATTTATAGTAGAAATCAGAGAACTACACTCTGATGGGCAAAGTGTAGGAAGGTACTGGATGGCTTTTGCCAAAGGAAACTGCAGGAATTGTAACCACGCCGGAACATATAGGCCAAACAAATGCCAATGTGGTTGTGGCAAGCCGACACAAAGATGGTAACAATAAATCTCTGTTCATAACTAAACCTTATCAAGCTACGCTCTCTTATCGTGTTTTAAATGAGTCTATTGTTTTTTTGCAGGTATCATGTTCCGCGTTCGTGGTTGAAACCAAGAGGGAACTTGTTGGTACTCTTTGAAGAACTTGGTGGAGACATTAATCTGTAAACTAACTAAGAAAACTCAATATATTGTTGTGTGTGCATTACACAAAGCATTACTCGTGGTGTGTTTTAGTTATCCCTCTTTGTGATCAGAATAGAAGAATTAAAATCAAGATAGTTATAATACAAAAGCACTAGAAATGCATCAGTTTTATTTCATACCATAGATAAAAACTCTGGAGTCATAATTTAGGATACAAAGATTTAGATATTGAAATCAAGATCAAGCAGAAGCAACAAGACCACCATGCTGCATCAGCTTCGCATGGATACTATCTTTGTCAGCTCCGACAACACGATCGACGATTTCGCCTTCTTTCATGAAAACAAAAGTGGGCATTGCCTCAACATTGAAATCCTTAGCAACAGATTGCAACTCATCAACATCGATCTTGAAGAAGACAACATTGGTGAACTTCTTAGCCATCTCTGCAAAGATTGGCGCAATGAAACGGCAAGGTGGACACCATGAAGCTGTGAAGTCTATCACAATCTGTTTCAAATTTCAGCCCAACGATAAAAGCTCAAATCAGAAATCAAACATCATTAACCACTAAGGTAACTAATCAAGAAAACCCTAAACCTAAGTAAAGTAATCAAATCAAATTTAAAGAAAGCCCTAGACAGGACAAGAGAAAGTACCAGTCTCTATCAATTTCAGACCAACTCAAGATATGAGACAAGAACAGGATCAAAAGCAAGCCTTTTTTGAACCTCATCCACCATTAAGCTAACTAATCAAGAAAACACTAAACCCTAAGTAACGTAGGACAAGAGAAAAGTACAAATTTCTATCTATCAATTACAGAAGGGGAACAAACTCAAGCCTTTTTCATATCTAATATTATTTACCACTAAGCTACCTAATCAAAAAAAAAACACTAAGTAACGTAATCAAATCAAAATGATGAAGAAACCCTAGAGAGAAGAGACGAGAAAAAGTACCAGTTTCTTGGATTCGTTGGCGTCCTTGACCTTCTCGTTCCAGACTTCGAGGGTGTGGCAAGCGATCACTTCTCCTTCTCCGGCCATTGTGTATCTTTTTCTAAGCTTTTAAGTTTTTTTGTTTGACAAGATCTTGTGGTGAGTGAATGAAGAATTATTATGGTTGGGATCAGCTTTTATAGGAAAAAAACAGGACAAGACTTATACCTTTTCTTGGTCTTATTTTATTATTATCTAAAAGAAGGAATAGTTTTTTTTTGCTAAAAAATTTGTGTGATCTTGACGCGTATGAATGTGAATGGATCCAACGGTTGATATGAGTCTAAGGTCAACTGCGTGATGATGCGACGCTCGTAACGAAAGTTCTAGATGAAGACCGCGTGTTATGTATGCACAAATATGAGTTTATCCGTTTTTGTAGTCCTTGCAGATATCTAATAAAGTTTGTCTTTGTCGGTTCAAATAAAAGCTTTTTTAATGTGATGTGATAATTTGTGGACAAATCATGTGTTTAGACGGCAAAATTGAATGGAGGTTTAGGAAATTAAATATTATCTATAATACTATATATATGTTTGAAAATTATTGCTACCTATATTTTAAATTTTTTTTTCAATTCCTCTACATCTTCAAATCAATTTTTAGTCGTGTTGTTCTTTCATTCATGGTCAAAGTCGTATCCTGAATTTGTAAAAGTCACAAGTGCAATAAATATTTAGGGTTGATTTAAAAATAATAATAATAATACAGAAAAAATGTTATGTGGGATCAAACTCGTTATCAGATAATAGTTATCTCAACAACTTACCACTAAACTAATAAAGTTTTTATGAACAACAGCTAAAAAAATATATAACTAATTTCATAATGCAAGTCTAAGCTTGTCTCGCTTGGATTCATCATCAGCTCTGTTCATAATAAAAATATATTAAAAAAATATAAAAAGTTATTTCTGTCAAAAAATTTTATTAAATTTTTATACTTATGTAAATGAAAATTGTTTATGTAAAATATCAGATTTTATTTCGCTAAGAGACAACAGACAAAAAATAAATAAATTTATACTACAAAAGAGATGATCGTGAGAGGCACTTGTATGATTCTTTTGGTGTTTAAGTTGTAGAGAATTTGAAAAGAATTTTAAAAAATAAGTAAATCACATAGATGAAATCTTGTTGTTCTTAAACTCATGTGTGTTGAGTTCTTTTTTTTTTATCTGTTTGTTAGCACAAAAATTGTAAGTTAATCCCAAATTCGGTTAGGTTTAGGTGTAAAAACAAGAGCGAATAGAACCGAACCGAATTATTTGGTTATTTTATCAATTCGGTTTATTTTGTATCTTGGAGTTTTGTGTTCTTTTAGATTTAAAAGAGGCTAATTTTAACGAAATGGGCCTAAATCAGAAATCGGAGGCCCATTAAGTGAAACAAATCGAAAAGTGTTACTTTCTCAGATTTGAGTTTCTAGGGCTAATACAATTGTCGCCGTCCGTAGATAAAACGTTTTGAAGAAATCTGCAGGTTGATCAACGTAGATTTCGTCTCGATTATCTAACAAAATGTCTTCAGCGGAGGAGAGGAAAAAGAAGACGGTGACGACGACGACGACGACCCCAAATCCATCACTTCCAGATGATTTGTTAGTGACTTGCTTAGCACGCGTCTCGAAATTTTACTACCCAACTCTCTCCTTAGTCTCAAAGAGCTTTCGATCTCTCCTTGCTTCACCGGAGCTTTACAAGACTCGATCTCTCTTACACCGCACTGAGAGTTTTCTCTATGTGTGTTTACACTTCCCTCCTGAAACTTACCCTCGTTGGTTCACTCTCTGCCGGAAACCTGACCCAACCCTAACTAAGTCAAGTGGCTATCTTCTGGTCCCAATCAAACCTCCACAATCTCATCCTTCTTACGTTTCAGGTTATGCGGCGGTTGGCTCCAATATCTACCACTTTGGCGGTTCCACTGGGACTTTGGCCTCATCTAGCGTCGTCTCAGTCCTAGACTGTCGGTCTCACACGTGGCGTGAGGCTCCAAGCTTTCAGGTGGATATGATTCGCCCTTCTGCTAGTGCCTTTGATGGAAAGATTTATGTAGCAAGATGTTACAGAGAAGACTTATCAGAATCCTCGATGGCGGTGTTGGACACAAAAACCCAAATTTGGGATCATGTCCCTATCCCTTACTGGGACGGGTACAAATACTTGGGTTGGCTAATCAAAATTACATGTATTGAAGGAAAGGTCTATCTGATGATTGACAGTAAAGTTCTGGCTTACGATCCAGAGGATGGTAGATGGGACTTTGTCGATCCAGAGATGGGTAAGGGTTGGGATTTGTTTTCTAATTGTGCGATAGAGAATGTTTTGTACAGTTATAATCGGGGATATTTAAAATGGTATGACAATAAGGTGAGGTTGTGGAAACAAATTTATGGTTTGAGAGAACTGCCTGGGTTTGCTAGTTCAAATCTTATTGTTAAACTGGCGGATTATGGTGGAAAGATGGCGGTTTTGTGGAGCAAATATGAGCTTTACAGAGAAGACAAGATGATTTGGTGCGCGGTGATTGCGCTTGAAAGAGACAGCGAAGAGATTTGGGGGAAGGTCGAGTGGTGCGATGTGGTGCTTACAGTTCCCAGGTCAACACGATTTGTGTATGCTCTTGCTGCTACTGTTTGATGAATGACATAACTAGACAAACTTGAATGGGGCCAATCTTTAGTTATTGTGGGTATTCTATCGTTTTGTTGGATGATTGTGTTTTGTGTTTTTAGCCCAATGCAGCAGACATCAACTCAGTTGTAAACCCCTTGACGGTTCGTTTATTTTGTGCTGCTCAATGCCCTTATGAAACGATGTTTTGGTTGAATAGGAAGTTTCACTACCTTCATTGTGCATGTATTTGTCTCATACGATATTGACCGTGATGGAATCATCTAATGATGCAATAGCAGTACTATAGATCATTTTGTTTTGAATGTGTGTTCTCATGTATGTTGCTGCCCTTCCATTACTACGTGTATCTGATGAATGATTGCCTCCTCAAAAATGAACCTAGCACCCCGTAAACGACCGCATAACAGGTTCTTTTGTTTTACACTAAAGTGAGCTAAAAGCTTTTTCAGATATTTCACAACCATATAGACAGACGTACAAAGCAAATCTAAACTTATTTTATTTTCATACTAATTAACCCTTTTTCACATAATCGCAAAGCAAAACGACACTCTTGACTTGTAAGAGTTTCCTTCTTATGTTCTTATATTGCTAACTTACGGCTAACACAATGTGTATAGATACAAAGCGAACTCGTTATTCAAGATGGTCTACATGTGTTGTACACTTCTCCTCGCAATACATCGATTGGTCTATGTTCAAGTGTGTATCGCTCCGGTCCCATATACACGCCTGTCTTCTCCAAAAGCCCCATGGCTTCCTCTCTTCCGTATTTTGACTCATACAGCTTCAAGTACTCATAATCCTGATTCATTACATTAATGCCCCCAAATAAGCCAATTGAAACAGCTCCTCATCGTTATCTGGTTGGTAACTATAAAGCAGCCATACCTGTAACCCACTAAGAAGGCGCTCTAGCCTAAGTGAAGCAACGGGCTCTGAGGAAGATGAGAAAACTTCACCGGGGTAGTAAAGAACTCCATCACCAGGAGGAAGACCGCGCCTGAACTTTACCTATTCGTTTGGTTATATAATATCATGAAACAATCAATCAAGGAACATTTACAAAGGAACCAAATATAAGAAGATAAGGATCGATGGGTCAGACGACGAACCTCGGCGCTTGGAACCGTTGCCTTCTCATAGCAGTTTGCACCCCAGTACAAGAATCCGGTTCCACCTTCTTTCCACACACGCCACATCACTGCACGTTGCTGTGTCCCACGCATCCCCAGGTGCCAATTTGGGTGAGGATCAGAAGGTCCAAGGCATATGTAAGTCCACCATTCCTGCACCACAAAGAGAATTCGTCCTTATGATTCTTATTGCTAATGCATACACATTAGCACAAAAGAGCACAACATTATGATGACCTTGAGTCAAAGTTAACTATTCCATTACTCATCATAGAGTAGGTGTGACCAGTGGTTAATGAACTTTAGACTAAGTTGATTGACACACGATGATTCAGTTACTATTAATTCCAGATGTATTCATGTATATGTGCGGACTTTTCCAAAATTTATGATAACTAATTAATTATATTGACAAAATTATATTCTTAATTTCGATTCAGCATTTGGATCAGACGATTCAAACTTCACTGAGAGTAACATAGACTTGGGTCATTGGATAATACTCTCCAAAGAAGAAATGAAAGGGTTGACAAAGATCAGAGAGAGCCTACCTCACCATTCTCTGTCTGCAATTCCTCAAGAATATCCTTCACCAAATCTTCCCGGTTACCAAGCACCCACTCGCTGATTATTAAACCATATTTTAAGACTGAGTTACCAGATTAAAGTAACAAGAGACTAGTTGAAAATAGATTTCTCTATAGGTTCCCCATATTCATCTGACAATCTTAAGTCATTACCTTCTATACTAAATGCACCTGCATGCCTATCTAAGTAGGTGACTGGACTGATATGGGTTGTAAACAAGGCAATATTTAAGACCAATAACGTATTTGCTCAATAAATATTGATATTGGAAGTGACTTTTTAAATAGTTGACGGATAATAGACAATTTATTCTGAACCAATTAGATGTCTTTTGATTGGTGTAAACACCATAAACATAGCACACCTACCCGATACTGAAATTAAAGATTGGTAAGGTTAAGATCTTGACATCCAATTAACCCATAAAACCCAGGTAAGTGAAGGCAATTTATTTCAATGATCACATCACTGCTACCTAAGAGAATTTGCATGAGCAATTACCTTGTGCAGTATATCTGAGTATGAGGTCGAAGGAGATTTGGAACTTTGACAAAAGCTTTGAAGGGCGTTGGAGAAAGAGGCGCATCACCCGGTCCTACAGAAAGAATAATATTTGACTAAACTTATAAAGTAGCTAAAGCATTGTTGAATTATGAACCTTAATACATTGCCTTAATTTAACGTAGATTTCAGTTCCCTTTTCATCAACACACAGAAATAAATATCCATAAACGCTGTAAGAAGCATAACAGATAACCACCGGACCAACGTGAAGTTCTTAAATATTAACCTTACACAAAGAACTAACATTATGGGCTGCATAATCACATAGTGTCGGATACTGATCAATCTACCGATACAAACTAAATTTTTTTGGTTCACCATTGACCAATTTTTGAGCTCATTTCAACAGGAAGACACAACCATGAAATCCAATAAAACAGAACCCTAGCGGGAAACAGGAAGTAAAGTCGAGAAACAGAAAATAAATTAGCACAAGTGATTTCCACGAAAAGAAAATCATACCACAGTAGTATGTAGTCAATACACGAGCATCCGGGGCATAGGCATAAATTTCACTGGCCATCTTGCGAACGTTATCGAAGTGCTCCATATTCAGTGGCTGCCAAATGTTTTGAATGGTAGGTAATAAGAAAGCTGTCAATAAGTAATTTTCAACTAAAAAAAAACACATCAATTACACCAAGGATGGATCATAAAATATAGAAATGGCATAGAATTTTACTATTACCACAGCAAAACTATATCCTATCAATAATCAGTGGACAAAATTGACTGAAGCATACCTCATCCCACAAGTAAAAGTAAGCTTTGTTCCAATGGGGTTTACTCCTCAATATCTCAACTTCTTTGCGCAGATATTTTTCCCTTGAATCATCCCTGCTTGCACATCAACAGGCGGATGAAAGTTATTTTGGGTGGTATCTACGACACTTAAAAAAAGCTTGAGTGGGACAACACATGCATACCCAGCTATAACTTGTCTATATGGTACTGCATACGCCGCAAGCCTTGGATCGAAGAAATATTCATCAGATTTCGGATGATCGGCTGCAAAAATCAAAAAGTGGAATGCCAATGGAGAACTCAGCGTGTGAAGCAAAACAAGCGGCTTGCACAGAACAAATATATACAGATAGTGCATAAGAATTAAAAAAAAAAGATTTCCAGTACCAGGCCATGGTGAGGTGTATGTCAAGACACGCATGCTTTCACCCCATTTGCAAAAGTATGGACTGATCCGATACTGAAGAAGCCACTTAAAATGGAGATCCAATTTCTCGTACCACTCTTCACTTCCATGTTCAACACCAAAACGATCCTCAATTACAGTGTCAGAGACGCCAATAACAGCAGGGAGCGATGGAGTCACTGGAATAATAAATTCCCAAACTGTCAATCTTAGCTTGATACGCAGGGCAAGGTTTGAAACAACATCTTCTTCCATCATATCGGTTGATCCATTTGTAGAAATGAACTCCGAAAATGATGGAGAGAAGAGAATTCTTCTTAATGACGAACTTGCACATTTTATTCTTTCTACCTAAAAGACAAGCTGCAGATTATTGACTCGTAAAATATTTATTAAGGGTGAGGTAATGTAGTAGAAAAGTGAAAATTACCACTTCATCCATGGGTTTTCCCTCTATTGGTTCCATAATATCAAGACAGTTGTTAAGTTCCATACAAAGCTGATCCTTCTCTTGCTTTCCCAAGTGAGTAGAACAGCTGTATCCAAACACATAATTGGTCATCAGCGTGTCAATCCATGATTAACAAATTATCATTTTCATACAACACACTGACATCAATGAACTGTTAGCATCTTAAAGTGGACAAAAGAAATGGTATACAGAGTAAGACTCACCCTCCATCACTTTTCATTGCAGAAACAATGATCTCCCCTTCATATTGACCAGGAGGCTGCCCATTAGGAACGTCTATTGAGACCCAAATCACACTTGTTTCTCTACAACATGAAGCATCCCAGACTATGTTAGTCACATGAAATAAGTCAACAATGTCTCCACATACCAGATTACGAAATTGGATAAGTGAGTGGTTGTACCCTGGTAATAAGCTAAGTTGAGTAACAGGTAGATCAAGGGGTACTAGAGCATCAGGAACACCTAGGACAGGCACCACTCGCCGCAACTTTAGCGACTGGCCAACAACCAATCTGCAATGACACAAGAACCATCCCAAATAATAAAAATATTACAATTTTGATTTGTCTGATATCCTTTATATTTTCTCCTTATTAAGTCTCATTAGTTTCCCTGGTCTCCAAAAAGAAGGATAAAAAAATTGCAAGGTAAAACAGCTCACCTATCTCCAGCCGAAGAGCATAAGTCACTGCACTGAACCTGAACACTCCCGGAAGGATTGGAAGCAGCCCAAGAAACTTTGGGACGCATGGCGATCTGAAAGCTTTCTCTCTCATTTCTAGCCGCCAAAAGATTTATCTGTACATGATATGGAAGCCATATGTAACATATGCATAAATGCATAGGAAAAAGAACAATAAAGGATCATTGGAGCTAATTCAATTAGTGATTCATCCCTAGGAAATACATCTACTGTATTATCCCCACCTTTCAAACGAGTTCATAGCATAGGGTATTATTCCATTTACATAATTGCAGCTAGTTTACCAGCTACACTACCAACGCCTTTTCAGGAAAGTGTCGGTCACAGATAACTTTTCCATATTGCTCAGTTTCTTTACTAATTTCTAAGATATTAAGTAAAGCTAACAGAACATAAGTATAAACACTAACTACAAGCATATAGTAGAGAAATGAAGCAACAAATAGAACGCTTACAGGCTCTAGAGGTCGAGGAGTTTCTTGTGAACCAACGTTAACCGTATTTGGCATACACCAAACATTCACCAAATCAGCAGTTGGAACCTCTGATGGATCCGTAGATTGTTTAAGTGGTTCTGCATCATTAAATCCATAAGCTGTACCTCCACCAGCCACCCCTTCTACTGGCACACTCATTTCTTGAGATCCTACAAACGAATTTAGATTTCTTTCATCTATAAGCTAATTTGCACAAACTTGTGTGGAATCAAAGGATCATTTCGGAGTAAACTACAAAATCTAGGCTAGCCTATAAAATCTTCAAGCGTTTCGTTCTCAACAAAGCACATCGACTTATCATTTCTCCGAACAACGGAGAATTGCGATAGTAAAGACGAAATTAAAAATTGAGTATGTGATTGTGTACGGAAGCGAATTGAGTCTTACCATTGTTGTCCATTTCTTTTTTATTTCCGGGAAAGTCGCAGAAAAGGGAGGAGAAAATCTAGAGATTCTTCTTGAAGGGATTGAAGAAGAGACGATCGCGTTTTGGGAGATTTGTGAAAGGAAGCAAAACGAAGGCGTAGACGATGAAGGAACTAACTCCGCGCTTTTGTTTACCCGTGGCTAAATGGGAATAAAGTACCTTTTAAGCCTTTTTAACTGCGAAAAATCTGAAAAAAAACTCGATTTTTTTTATTTAAACGTTTAATACCTAAATTTCTCTTTGGTTAAAACAAATACACATATTAATTAAAATATATTATTTAATATTTTTTATATTTCTGATCTCGGAACAAAATTTTTTTTAATTTTATTTTTATTATCTATATTAATTATTATTTTTTAAATGATGTGGCATTAACTTTCAATTTTATTTGAATATAATTTCATTTTTTAATATTTCCTTTTTATTACAATTATTTTATTAGTTACAATTATTTTATTTTTAAAATACAAAATAAAAAAATTAGAAAAAATCAAAAATGACCAATAGTTAATTTACAACGTAAGAATTTCGAAAAAACTGATCGTTGCTATCATAATTAAATTTCTAATCTGTTATGTAATCATGAGATTGATGGCAAATCTCTCATTAAGTTTAACTCCAAAAATGGGAATAAACGCTTATTTATCGAATGATTGATGGGAAACGAGTAGGAGGAACGTCGGGGCTAACAGCGATTACGACAATAATATATTTTTTCCTAGCGAAAGTTTTTATGCCATTGACTTATCATGTCACGTACGGGATTGGAAAGTAAAAGGTATAATAAAACTAGGGTTTTGGAAAAGGAAATTTGAAGAAATTTTGTTTTTCCTATATTTTTTTTCTAATTTGTTTTTGTATTTTAAAAATAAATTGTAATTAATAAAACAATTGTAATAAAAATGAAAAATGAATAAAAATCAAATATAAATAAAAATTAGTTTTTCTTCAAATAAAATTAAAAATTAATGCCATATCATTTAAAATTAATTGTTTTCATACTCACGATCTCATAACAAAAAAAATATAACTTTGTCCTTCTCATCTCTATTGTTATTACACGCTTTAATTAATATGTGTATTTTTCTTCCAACAAAAAAAAGGTTGGGTATTAAAACGTACAAATAAAAAATAAATGAGTTATTTTTGGGATTTTCCCCTTTTTAACTCGCTCTTTGAAGCTTTTTCTACTGCAATATTCTTTTGAAAATTTGCAAAAGTGGTGTAGAATCAAAAAGAGATTTAAATTTTCAAACTCATCCACCCATAGAATTTTGTTTTCATTTCAAAGAACCAATTTAAATTTGTTTATCATTTATAAATTTTACAGATGTAGAGAGGATTTATTGGTTAGTAGATTTTATAACCAAATCATATGTTATATGATTATTGACCTTAAAAAAAATATATGATATTGTTTAATGAAATCCGATATTATATGTTCACTATTTTGTTTTATGAAGACTAAAGAGATGATTGACAAATTGGTTGATAAGGCAATGGAAACTTTTACAATACGAAAGTCTTTATAGCCATATTTTATTTAGTTACATTTTAAAGATTATAAAGTCTTATTAAAAGGAAAAACCGATCTAGTTTCCAACGAGAACTATGGCATTGCATCAGATAGAGTCCAATCTATGACCACGTACCACGAGAACAGGAAAAATACATTTTTTCTGATGGAATGTAAAATTTATTGATCTAACTGGAAAATTACAAAGAGGCAATGATGAAAGAAACAAAAATGCGAAGCACAACACTTGGTGCTATAAATACAAAACCACAAGACACGCACACAATTTTTCGATTGTTAACTTGAATTTTTCGAAGCAAACCAAAGTTGCAAGATCCCTTGTAACTTCTTGTTATCATAGTAATCCAAAGAGATGAGTCGCAACCGGATTGTTTTATCGATCACCTTAGCTAGTTGCAAGTATGTTCTATATTTTGTATATGCTTCCTCTCATTCCTTTCGCGCCATATATGATAGATAGTAGCTTGAAATGTTAGGCGAGTAGGGATGTAATTGTTACCTTTGTTAGAGCGTAATGCCAGCGATTGGATGGTCACATCCCAATCCGGATCAGGCCCTCCCTGCAGCAACCCTCCAGCAATGTTCAACCACACCATAAACGAGTACGGGCAAGCAAAGAAGAGATGATCCCGACTCTCATCCAGCTCCCCACATAGTAAACAATTCTGGAAAAATCCCCAGTTTCGCATTCGAGTACCTGTTGACAACCTATCTTTGATAGCTAACCATGAGATGAAAGCAAATCGAGGCACACCTTGAGGAAACCAGATTATCCGATGCCATGCGTCCAACCTCTCTTCGAATTCGGATCTGTTCTCACGTTGCCGATGCAGAGAAAAATTCTTTAAACACATCAGGAGCATGACGCCAGAGAGTTCTGTCTTTGCCTGCATTCTGGTCCGGTAACCTTATCTCATTTATCTGATCCTTAAGAACCTCGATTGCTCTGTTCCTAGAACGTCGAAAATTCCAAGCCGATCCTGAGACCACTGAAGATACTTTTTCAAAACACTGAGCGTCTAAATTACAAATGCCAGTGACACCTGCAATATCAATAAGTCTGCCTCTTGGATGGCAGTAATCTAGCCAAAAGAAGGTGTTGGAACCATCCCCCAGCTCACATCCAAAAAAGCCAGCTGCTTTACTGCCTAATTTAAGCAATTTCGCCTCTGCCAAGAGCCCAAGGTCGAGTATTTAGCATCCCAGAAAGTACCTTGTCTAATAAGGTACTGCCTCACCCATGACACCCACAAGGAACCTGTATTTGATACAATCTTCCAAATCAATCCATAACCAAATATCCTAGATACCTCATGGATTCGACGAAGACCCAGGCCGCCTTCTTCCTTCGGTGTGCATACCCCTTCCCACCCAACCTTAGACTTTGTATTAGCATGCAAGGATCCAGACCATAAAAATGCAGAGCACATACTCTCTATATCTCTGAAGCACTTTTTTGGGAGAAAAAAAACCAAGCACCAGAAGTTGGTTATGCTTGCAATGATAGATTTGATTAGCTGCAGCCGACCTGCATATGAAAGGTGCCGACTTGTCCAGCTCGTAAATCGTTTCTTGATCTTTTCAACCAATGGCTCGTAATCAAGGCGAGACATAGATTTGGTTGTGAGTGGAGGCCTAAATATCGAATGGGTAGGTCACATACCTCTAGACTAGCACGCATTGCTTCCTGCACCAGAGTTTGTTTTTCCCTTCCTACTACAAACATATATGATTTTGTGACATTTATATTTAAGCCTCGACATATGAGCAAATTCATTAAACACCTCCAGAGTACCACAAAGAGAATGCGGACTCATCTGTGAACACCATAATGTCGTTAGCAAAGCTTAGATGGGATAGATTCGGAGCTCGGCATTTCGGATGGATACCAATATGCTTACACTCCACAGCTTTATTCAACATACCTGACAGGACATTACTAACAATAACATATAGGTATGGAGAGAGCGGGCAGCCTTGGCGAATCCCCCTAGCGCTGCTGAAGAAACCCTCAAGATCCCCATTTACAGATACCGGAAATGAAGCTTTTAAGTCCTTTTAACTCTCTTTGAATACATTTTAAGTCCTTTTAACTCTCTTTGAAGCTTTTTTTGCTGAAATATTATTTTTGGGAATATGCAAAAATGGTTAGAAAAAAAGAGAGTTAAATATCCCACCCATAAATGTTGTTTTCATTTCAAATAACCAATTTTTTTTTTACAAATTTTACAGATTTAGAGAGAATTTATTGGTTTGAAGTAGGTCTGGGCATATAACCCGAACCCGAAACCCGAACCTGAACCCGACCCTAAAACTCGTACCGAAACCCGAACCCGTATTACTTAGTACCCGATCGGGTTTAATATGTTGAAATTGCGGATACCCGAAAACCCGTACCCGAACCCGAAACACGAAAATGATTTCTCTAAATTGATTTCTCTTATTTAGATTGATTTCTCTCATTTTTTTTAATATGTCTAAATTGATGTAGATGTCTAAATTGTTTAATATGTCTAAATTGATTTCTCTCATTTTTTTTGGTTTTCTTTCTAAAACCCGAACCCGAAACATCAAAACCCGGCCCGAACCTGAATCCGCCCGAATCTATATATATATATACGAATGGGTTTTTGACGACAAAACTCGAAACCCCGAAAACCCAAAAATTTGAACCCGAACCCGAATGGGTACCCGAACGCCCATGCCTAGTTTGTAGATTTTATAACCAAAATCATATGTTATTTGATTATCGACTTTAAAAAATATGAAAATATTGTGGTATTTGTTTGATGAAATCCGATATTATTTGTTCACTATTTTTTCTTTGGATTTTAATGAAGACTAAAAAGATGATCAACAAATTGGCTTAAAATGTGGTGAAAACTTTTAAAATATAAAATCATTACAGCCATATTTTATCTAATTAAATTTTAAAGATTTTAACGTCTTAAAGTTTTCCTAGATAAAAACTCACGCCTATTTTCTTATTTTTTTTTGTTCTTGATGGACCCATTTCTTTTAAAACTAATAGAATATGGTTAAGTAACACTCATTGATTTACAGTCAAATATTTTAAAGTTAATACTTAAAATATAAACCTACAACAATAGGCAACAGCTCTAGTTAATCACCCTCTAATCTAGTAGGGCGAATTTTTTCATAATATATTTTTATTTTTATTTATATATCAAATATTATTTTATAAAGATATTGAAAAGTGAAAATAAGCAAATATCTAAAACAGATATTTGAAAATCATGTCTTAAATATATCTTCCAGAATTTTACGATGCGTAATTTTTTCTTAATCAATGAGGATCAACTGTCGAGAGTAGATGGATGAGAGGGGGGAATTATTTGAAAAGAAATAAAATAGTGTAAGCACAGACATTAGATGCTATGCGATGTTCTTTGTTTTAATTATTTTAATGAATATTTTTTCTAGAATATTAGTGACAAAAAAGAGAATAAAAAGATATGTAAGAACTACTTTTGGATTCAATATCGAGTATTTGAATAATTTTGTTAAAAAATTTCTACACATCGATTTTTTGCATAAACCATGTGTATTGTAGGTGCAATTGTTAACATCGTATTTTTACCAACTTTTACTATTGTTTTGTTATGTTTTTAATAAGTGTTTGACAAAGTTTTAGTACTCTTAAAAATGTTTTCAAGTATTTTTATTGTCAAAAGGTCTTTACAAGTTTTTTAATAAAAAAACACACAAAGTGTTGCAAAACAAACTACCACTACAAGAAAATAATAAGAAATCCTACCAAATTTCCTACCAAAATTTTGGTAGGAAAAATTTTCTACCAAATTCCTACGATTTTTCTACGAAAAACAGTTGTCGTAGGAAATTGGTAGAAAATTTCCTACGTAATTTAATCGTAAGAAAGTCGTAGGAAATTTCCTACGAAATTCCTACACACCGCTGAGTCGTAGGAAAATTTGTAAGAAAATGGAAGGAATTTGATGGGAAATGATGCGGTAGAAAATTGGTAGGAAAATTTCCTACGAATTTCCTACGATAACTGTATAGAACAAATTTCGTAGGAAATTGGTAGGAAAATTTCCTACGAATTTCCTACGATAACTGTATAGAACAAATTTCGTAGGAAATTGGTAGGAAAATTTCCTACGAATTTCCTACGATAACTGTATAGAAAAAATTTCGTAAGAATTTGGTAAGAAAATTTCCTACGAATTTCCTACGATAACTATATAGAATAAGTTTCGTAGGAATTTGGTAGGAAAAGTTCCTACGAATTTCCTACGATAACTGTATAGAATGAATTTCGTAGGAATTTGGTAGGAAAATTTCCTACGAATTTTCTACGAAAATTGTACCGAAGGAATTTCGTAGGAATTTAGTAGGAAAATAAAGAGGTAGGACTTTGGTAGGAAAATTTAAATATTAAATATATTCAAAACTAAAATCTAATACTTAGAACAAAATTAAAACTTTTAAAAATTTCAAAAAATTCAAAAATCTCTAAAGCTACTAAACCAAAATATAACCATTTTGTAAATATGTTTAACTCAAAAGCTAAGCAAATTAATGAATTTACAAATATGTTTAAGATATTTTCTCTACCTATAATATACCAAAAAATACTCCAAATTGCAAAATTAATAAAACCAAAAGATATTGAGTTCCCATTGGTCAGTTCATAGAGACTTGGATTGGTCTTTGAGCTTATCATGCACCGTTGATTAGATTAAATCTAATGGACACAATTGTTGTCCTTTTTTTCTTCATATCGATACATTTGTAAAAGAGGAATGATAATATATTTTTTTCTTCTCCTATTCTTTTCCCTAAGACCTGGTTAATGGCTCTTTCTTCTCTTTCTTCCCTTCCCAGCGATGAAGGAGAATTGAGGAAGATAATCAAAGAAATCCAGAGAAGGCTTTAACTAGAATAAAGCCGACCGCTGACGGAGATTTGACCACCACCACGAAGCAAAACAGAGCCAGATCTAGATCTGTTACTCGACGAAACCCTCGATCCCTATAACCGAACTCCCCTCCTAGCCACCTCTATAGTTGAAGACGGAAAAAGAAATCCGGCGACGGAAGAAGAGTGCTAAAGGAGACGGTGGTGGAGCAAAAGGCTTGTGTCGCGAGTGGAGTGCGGTCGGCTTGTGCCGCGAGTGGAGTGAGACTGTGGCGGAGCAAAAGGCTTTCACCTCCACCGGGTTGAAAATCAGGTTGCAGCCGGCAACGGAGGCTCGTCGGCAAGCGAAATCTGGTTGCGGCCGCTGAGGACTATTGTGTGATTAGGGATTTTTTTGTTGTTGTTGATTTTAGCGTTCGGTTTAACCGGTATTTTGGAACCGGTTCAATTCTGTAACTTTTAACCAATTCCCGGGTTGGGTTGTTTATTAATATCAATATATATATATATATATATATTAATTGAATAAAAGACATATTACGAAATCTATAAATATATAATTTTAAATTTAATTTTTGAAATTAATATAATTATTAAAGATAAATAAATAAATTTTATTTTTTATTAAATTCGTAGGAAATTGGTAAGAAAATTTTGTAGAAAAATGGTAGAAAAATATTTTCTACAAATTGTTTGGTAGGAAAATCGTCAAAATCTTCCTTCCATTTTTCTACGAATAATTTTCGTAGGAAATTTCCTACGAAATTCCTACGAAATTTATTTTCTTACGGGGATATTTCCTACGAAAAAAATTCTTAGGAAAACGGTAGGAAACGCTTGTTTCCTACCAAATTCCTACGATTTTTGTGGTAGGAAATGGAGAAATTTTCTTGTAGTGTTCATAACAGTTTTAAAAAATCAAAAGTTTGGCATCCGTTAAAAGATTTTACGAACAAATTTGATGATCTTGGAATCATTGGAAAGCTCGAAGATCTACCTTTCACCTCCATGTAAAATCATATCAATCCCATATCTCAGTCAGACGTTATATTAACTTTAGTGAAGGCATGTCTTGTAGAAGAACTTGGCCGTGTTCAGATAACATCGTGACCGGCCATGCCCAGAAGACTCGTATCTGCGACAAACACTCTTTTGGTCACGCCTCCAGCTCCTGAAACTGCAGCAAGACCATTAACTCGTCCCTTGGCCCTAAAACAAAACACACTCGATGTTTTGATCATAGAGAGTTTCCAGAGAACGCCAAGAGCCAGAAGTTCGTCATACACACTTTAGATTAGTTTTATTGCTTTATGTTTCAAAGGAGAAGATTTACTTCTTTGTACTCGATATTGAGAGAAGTAATATATGAACTCGAGTTATGGTGTTCTTGTGAACCGATCAAACCTGATCTTATTGCATGTCTAGTTGCGTGATTGCCTAAGATTGCTGAGTAATTGAGTAGTTTAGATATAGAAAATTAAATCTACGCAACAGATTTGCTACAATGTCGAGTTTTGAGTTTAAGAACCTGTTAGTAATCGATTACTTATCTTCGAATTGCATGAATGAAATAATTAATGAATCCCCTACGAAATTTTTGAATGTAATGCCCTGACCATCATTTTTAGTAGGTTCCACATCCTCTTTCGTTTCATGGGCACCAGCCTTCTCCGACGACTGGTGAGACAACCACACCCAATTTTTTTTCATACTATAATTAATATCTTATAATATTAATTATACATAAAAACACAAATATACAATTAAAATCCGGTTTATGCCACAATCACAATAAGACTCGATCTTATTAAACAACTTCAACCAACAGTATTAAAATTTATTACACATAATAAAAGTTCGACACAACACACAACCACGAGCCCTAAATCATCATCCTCCTCATTGCCTTGATTCCATGATCACACTTTATCTTTATCTGCAATAAAACAAAGAGTTGCGTAAGTATTAACACAATACTTAGTGAGACGGTCCTCCCATCTACGAGCTATACACACAAGGAAGAGATCACAAACCGCTCAAACATGCATTAAAAACAACCAACACATCTATTATAACAACAGGGAACAGACTTGACCCGATCCAAATCGTCAAACGGAAAAAGGAAAAAGTCACGCAGAATGGTCATGGGATCGGTTTGCAACCAATCATGGTAACCGATCACTGGCCACACAACCTCGGGATCGGTTTGTAACCAATCGGACTGGTCTCTCCGGAGCACCGATCGGTTTGCAACCGATCGTGGCAACTGCTCGGAGCTTCCTGTCCACACAACTCGACCAAACGCTTCCTAGACCGATTCGTCTCTCTGTTCCCAAGAAAACCTCATTCTCGGAACACTCAAGACTGACTTCAAAGAGAGAGATCACAATTTACCTCCGACTTAATCGGGTCAAAAACAAATTTGATATATATATATATATATATTTATTTATTTATATACCTCTTATATATATATGTATACTTCCCGTCAATAGACTACTTTTTTGGGAGGCGGACGTTACAATTCTCCCCCACTAACATAGTTTCATCCTTTTATCTAACGTCGCAGTTCATCCGCAATAAACTCAACTCACAAATGTCGCAATGATTCACTTAACCTTGACTCACCCTGGGACGACCTGCTCCCGACTTTTTTTTTAAACAACTAATACGCCTATACGTATTAGCTATAGCCAAAATGGGTTTACTACAATAAAACTCGGATTTTTATTAAACATTTAACAAACCGTCAAACAACAGAACGTTCACACACAACAACAGCAATAACAACAACAACAACAACAACCAACACCCGAGTCCTAATCATCCCCTCCTCATCGCCTTTGATTCCACGATCACACTTTATCTTTACCTGCAACTCACAAAAACACAGAGATGCGTAAGTATTATCACAAATACTTAGTGAGGCGGTCCTCCCATCTATGAGCTATACACACAAGCAGATAAGACGATAAACCACTCACAACACAAAATGCAACAATCACAAAATGATAAGTAACCTGATCGATCGATCTATGCTTGGATCGATCGTATTTGTGATAATACTTATGCATCTCTGTGTTTTTGTGAATTGCAGGTAAAGATAAAGTGTGATCGTGGAATCAAAGGCAATGAGGAGGGAATGATTAGAACTTAGGTGTTGGTTGTTGTTGTTGTTATTGCGGTTGTTTTATGTGAACTTTCTTTTGTTTGATGGTTTGTTAAATGTTTAATAAAACTCCAAGTTTTATTGTAGTAAATCCATTTTGGCTATAGCTAACTCAATCGTGAAGAGATTAGACTGTGATGACGATAACCCCTGCAATGACTGAAAACATCCTCGAACTCTCAGACAACCCAAATGTTCCCAACTGCAACTGCTCCAACACTCTTTAGGGTAATAATTGTAGCCAAGTAAGCCTCACAACCCTTCTCGATCATCTTCTCGGCCTGCATGGCTGAGATAATTAGACTTCCAGAACTCGATCATCTTTCCTTTCTCCTTCTCGAAAGCAACACGTCCCCAATGAAAATCGAAATACGCAAGATGACGTCTAGGGTTGGGCATTCGGGTATTCGGGTCGGTTTCGGGTAAAAACCGTTCGGGTTCGGATCTTTCGGGTAGAGAAGTTTAGGACCCAATAGGGTAAATATAAAAATTCGGTTCGGTTTTGGTTCGGGTCCTTTCGGGTTCGGATCGGTTCAGCTATAGATTTTCAGAACCGATAAAAATCTAATTTTTTTTGGGTACACAAATACCCAAATTTTACCTGAATACCTAGAAAATTTTGGGTACATACCCGGGTTTTTGGGTAAATACCTGGTTTTTCGGATAAAAATTCGGGTTTTGGGTAAAAATTTGGGTAGTCGAGTAAAACATTTGGGTATTCGGGTCTAAAACTATTAGTGTGTACTTATATTTCGGGTATTTTTGTGTTCGAATTCGGGTCGGGTTCGGGTTCGGGTTTTCGGGTAGGGGAGTTTAAGACCCAATAGGGTAAATCAAAAAATTCTGGTTTGGTTTCGGGTATAATTTTTCGGATCAGTTCCAGTTCGGGTATTCGGGTACGGGTTTTTTGCCCAGCCCTAATGACGTCGTACAACTCCACATGACAGATGATCAGATCTACTGGCATGGACTCTCTAGCGACCTGAACATCCACATCTCTAGCTCGACTGAGAGTGGTCAGCAACTTTCCCTCCAGCAACCTTAACATAACCCAACCGCACTCCGATTTCTCCCTGCAAATTGCACTGTCTCTCTATAGTGATAGGACACTCGCATATCCACACACGCCTTACCCTTCTGAGGACAACTCGTAACCCTGTGATCCTTGCTCCTGCACCCGAAGCATCTTTGATCACCTTGGGTAACCCGCGAAGAATCTTCTACCTTACGCTTCTGTCCTTGATTTGGCCTACCGCCTGTAGTAGGACAAGACTGCTGCTGCAACCTCTTCGACTGAAAGTTGGGGCTGGCTACGGCTACCTCATCTCTCTGACCCTCCTCAAGCAAAGCAGCTGTCTCAACCAACTCAGCAACCGTGCCAAAAGTCTTCACAAGACAACGGTTCCTTAAGAATCTCTGAACTCAGTCCCGATCACCCTCCATCGCTTGACCCACATACATACAAAGACGGTTCAACTCCGCCTCATACTCTTGGACGGTCCTGTTTGCTTGAGACAACTCCATGAACCGACCCTCTAACCGGTCAAACGCTTCCTGTGGAAAGTATTTGGAGTAAACTCCTCCACAAAATCCTCCCAGCCCATCTCCGTCTGATTTCTCCTAGCTGTAACACCCCTCCACCAGAGATGTGCATCACCCTCCAGGTAATGAACTGCCAGATCAACATGGTATCTCTCTAGACATCTAACCGAATGGAAATTCCGCTCAAGTCTCATCCTTCACGTATCAGCATCCTCATGTTTGACACCTCTCGAAAAGAATCCCATGTATATATATAAAAAAAGTTATATATACACTATACAAATACAAGATCTCAACAGAGATAAGAATAAGAAGATCTCATAATATCTATATTCAACCAAAAATATAGATATCTTTAGTTGTTATTTGAATAAGATACGTAAGATGTTACGTGTGGCAAGAATATCAGGTATTCGAAATATATTGTTAAAGTTTTCCCAACTATATAGTTTGGTCAATCATTGGTGGTTGGGGTCTCATCAACTTCGAAATACCTATTAAACTAACATTTATCATTTATGGAAGGAGAGAAATTGTAACACTCCGGTTTCAAAAGATTTGGTTGTCCGTACAGAGAGGTTTAAAAGAATTGATTTGGCCTCCTATGTCACCAAAGTGCACTTATCTTTTTGGTCAATTGTCCTGAGAGAACTCCACAGTTAAGCGTGTTTGTGCTGGAACAATTTCAGGATGGGTGACCTAATGGAACAGGATTGTCGGTACTGTGTGAGTGATGATAAAACACAGAGAAAGATCACGTGGTGATTTGTAAGGTCGGTAAACAAGTCTTTAAAGCCTCTCGGACGTAGCGTACTGATCATCAGGGCAAAGGTGGGCCCACAGACCGAGAGCTGATATATCATGGTTTTTACTGTTTTTAACCATGATATTAGTCTTGTTTTAGAGTCTTTTTAGTGTCTTTCGAGTCTTTTAGAGTGTTTGCAGGTCTAGGAGCGTTTTGAACTTATTTGGAGATTATGGGACGTTTTGGAACAAGCCGAGAAGCTACGCTGAGGAAACGAACTTGGAGATCAAAATTTTTGTGGGTGTTAAGCGACACCAGAGGTCAGTGTCGGTCGACACCAATATCGGACGGTAATTGAATATCCCATCTTTTAAAGTTTTGAAGAATTGTAAATTCTGCCCAGAAGTGTTTCCTGTTTACAAAAAAAGCTCAAATCGTGTTTTAGCCTATTTATAAGATTTTAAGGTCATTGTTTAGACCAATGCTGGATTTTTGCGCAGCCACCTTTTCAGGGATTTTTGGAGAAGATTTATAAACTCCTTTCTTCTTTCTTTTTAATTTTCTTAATGCAATTTATTCAGTTATTGATTTGTGTTTCATTAATCATGTCTGAGTAATCTCCCTGTTAGGTTTAGGGTTTTCAAAAGAATTCATGAATTGTTAGATTGTTAAATTGTTAGGAATGAATCTATAGAGCTCTTCATCTAGATTGTGTTTATTGCTTATTCTAGCTTACCTACCTAGAATCTGATCTTTGATTGATTAGTTGACAACGAAAGTGTAATTGATTGTCTGAACTATCTTAGATGAGAAAAATACCCTATTCGCAAAGAGATTTGGTTTAGGGATTTTGTGAACATATCAAACCTGAACTTTAATGCTTGTTTAATTTAAAAAATTCGCAAAAAAATTTGGGATTCTAAAATTTAGGCATAGATAATCTTCGCAGCGAAAGTTGGTTGATTTTACATTAGTGATTTGAGTTTTAGAATAATTCTTAATTACAATCCTGATAATTGTTTTGTTCTGCAATTTTGAATTGTCACCAAAGTACACTTATCTTTTCGGTCAACTGTCGTGAGAGAACTGCACTGTTAAGCGTGCTTGTGCTGAAACAATTTCAGAATGGGTGACCTACCAGGAAGTGATTGTCGGTACCATGTGAGTGAGAACAAAACACGAAGAAAGATCATGTGGTGATTTGTAAAGTTGGTAAACAAGTCTTTAAAGCCTTGCAGACGTAGCATACTGACCGTCATGGCAAAAGTGGACTCACGGGCCGAGAACAGACATGGAACCCACTAAAAAATGGCAGTCGGGGTGTTACAGAAATGATAGAGGACATCGGCACAACAAACTCTTAGTCCCACTGCTAACTAGAATCATTGAAATGATAGTATGTAGCGAGATCGTCGCACCAAATTACAAATGTACGCATACACAGAAAGGTCTTCTTCGGAGATGGTTTTCTGTTCGCCCTTTTAAAGTGTCGACTCTATTGTGATGACACCATTCACAGACTGAAACTCTATTATCTTTACCAAATTTATTACTTTCGCTTTTGTCTAATTCAATATTTTTACATTCTTCTGTAAATAACTCTTTCTATTGAGCAATTAATTTGATATTTCAAAAGAAAAATAAAATCACATGCTGGTCTTCCGCATAAATAATGTGTATAATAAGTACGGCGCATCTAGTGTGTTTACTACACGACATCGAAGTTTATACATTTGATTAGGTACATGTAATGATGTCTTTAGTACTTTTCATTGGAAGATATGTATGTTTCATCCTATCATTAGTTGTTAGAAGATGCGTTATGTACTACGAGGGAGTAAAGATTTGATATTTTTTTTTAAAGAGTACATACATTGCATTAGATAGTATACGGTGTTGTTAGTTGTAAATATTTTAAGCACTTATATGTTTATGCTCTCTAAAATATTAGTAAAAAAAATTTTAAAATAAAAAACCAGATGTTTTTAAATTCGTATTTAAAACTATATTTACCAAAATTACATTTAGATTCTAATAACGGATACTCTTAGCATTTTGTTAAGATTTTTTACATGTTGGTCTTTTGCATGAATATGTGTATAGTAAGTGCGGTGCATATAATTTTCCTATTACACAATATTGGTGTTCATTTGTATGAATGCCTTACATATTGTGTCATTAAAAAAGTATATATGTAGCATCCTATTATGAGATATTATTTGTTTAAAATGCGTTAGACGCTATGTAAAAAAACTAATTTGAAAAGAAATAAAATAATATATCACACGTATTATATGCTATGTGGTATTGTAAGTTTTAAGCTTTTTTAAATATCTAGACGTATTTTCTCTCTCGAACCATAGTGAGAAAAATGTAACATATTTTATAATATTATATTAATAAGAAACTAATTTTGAATTTATATATTGGGCACTCGAACTTTTAGTTAACAATTTCCTCAAGTCACTCTTCCGAATAAACCATATGTATAATTAAGTACATATACTGCGTAACATCGTCGTTCACACATTTGGTTAAGTAGACGTAATGATGTCTTTTATATTTTCTCATAGGAAAGTATTTGTGTTGCATTCCATCATTAGTTGTTATTTGCGTAAGATACGATAAATGTTATGTAAGGAAAACAATATCGGGTTTTTAACATATCAGACTTCAACATAAATAATGTGTATAATAGTTAACGGCGCATCTAATTTGTTTATTACATGAGATTAAAGTTTATACATTTGGTTAGGTACATGTAATGATGTTTTAAGTACTTTTCATTGGAAGATGTGTATGTTAAATTCTATCCTAAGCTATTATTTGCATAAGATGCATTAGGAGTTATGACGAGATAAAAACTTGGAAAATTTTAAAATAATATAACACACATGTTATTATTCTCTATCAGATAAGGATTATGCTTGTAATTGTTTTCTTTCTTTCTTTTTTCAGGTAAATACAAAGTTAACCCAACATAATTTTGTTTTGCCTCCCGTAAAAAAATAAAATTTGATTGCTTCTATCATCATTTTTGATACACATACTTAAAATTATGGATTTTGGCTTAATCAAATGTCTTCTTTCTTAAACCAAGAAAAAAATTGTAATGCAACATACCTAATGAGAGAGAAGATATATAACTAAAAAACCATAGAGAAAAACGAACACTCATCAACTAATCAATCAAAACTAAGGTAATACAAAGACACCAACCAAAAAGAAATTGGAAACATAAAAACCATAACAAAGGATGCCAAAATCTCGTTATCAATATAGAGATATCGGTGTTATGTTATATGTGTTTGAATACATATCAAACCGTCTCATAATTCTCAATCTAAAGAGATTAATAATGATTGAATATTATGTTCGTCGATGACACAAATACAACGAAAATGACTTGGCTAAAAGATTTAAAAACAGTATAAAAAAAATTGACAAGAGTGTTCTATAAAAAGGAGATCTGGCGATCTGAAGGCGATTTTGCTACAGTGTTCTATAAAAAAAAATTAAAAAATAAAAAATAAAAAAAAATAAAAAAAAATAAAAAAAATGATTGACAATAGTGTTCTATAAAAAGGAGATCTGGCGATCTGAAGGCGATTTTGCTACAGTGTTTTTGCTTCCACGAGATCTGGCGGATTGGCCGCCATCACCACCTCCTTTCATGGCGGATTCGGTGGACGCCGGCTTTTTCCCCTCTGTTCCAGTGATCTCTCCAGCTTTGCCACTCAAAACCACTTCTTACTCTGCAATTGTTCAACACAAGCCCAGCTTAAAGAAACATGATTTTCACATCGTTATGGAAGACGGTTCTCCTACTGTTCTTGTCCCTGATGTGATCGTCGACGATTCTACTCCTCTGTGGGAGGATCTGATCATCGGTCGCTTCCCTTCTACGGCCCCCTATGTTGCAAAGGTTCACGTCATCGTGAACAAGATCTGGCCGTTAGGAGATAAGCGAGTACGGATCGATGCGTTTGAGGTTAATGCCAACACAATCAAGTTTCAAATCAGGGATAGCTCAGTCAGGAATCGCGTCCTTCGTCGCGGTATGTGGAACATAGCTAACCTCCCCATGTTAGTCTCGAAATGGACTCCAATTCTTGAAGATGCCCAACCGGAGTTAACGATGCTCCCGATGTGGGTTACGTTAAAAAACATACCACATTCAATGTTCTCTTGGGAGGGGATCAGTTTTCTATCCAGCCCTATAGGCGAACCTAAGCGGCTTCACCCTGAAACAGAGCTCTGCAAAAGTTTTGATGAAGCCAAAGTCTTTATTGAAGCCGACTTGTCCAAAAATTTACCTACCTCTTTCCGGTTCAAGTCTTCGAATGGAGTTAATGCAATTGTGGAATACACTTACCCCTGGTTACCGCCGAAATGTCATCCCTGCTGAAAGTGGGGGCACACAAAGGAATCATGTCTAGCGAAAGCTTTACCCAAGGTCTTGAACGTATCCATGGCAAACATCGAAGAGGGTGAAGTAGTTTCGGAGCAACTGATTCCCATCTCCCCAACTCCTGCAAATCACTCTCTATCGATGGCAGCAGATGCATCAGTGGAACCGTATCTAGTCCTCCCTCTCGAGGAGGTCCTGTCTCCCGACCACGCTTCGAAAACCAAGAATTCTCCTGCTTCTGCAGGAACTTCGACCTCGGCTGGTTGGTTAGTAGTTTCTCCTGGTAAAGGAAATCGAAGTAATGAACGAATTCGAAATACTCTTGCCTATGGTCAAGTCTCTATCCTCTATTCGTCTCGTTTTTCTATTTTGAGGGAAACGGATGAAGTTGAAGCAGAAGCGCCACACGATCCTCCCATATCAGATGAGGCGGATCCTGATATGGTTACACCGGTGGTGCTAGCAGATTTGATCCTGGAAGAGCCTGAAACTGTTACGATTTCTGATCATCCTGAAGAAAAAACTCGCCCATCTCTCCCTCGCTTATCTAAGAGCTCACACAAAGTTCTTTCCGACGCTTCAACACCCAAGGTACATGACACTATCAATCATACTTCAAACAAACGGAACTCCAGGAAGAAATCCTAATGTCGGGTTTCTTTTGGAATGTCCGGGGCTTCAACAAATAAAAAAAACATTCTGTTGTTCGGGACTGGATTCAAAGGGAATCAATGCGATTTGGGTGTTTATTGGAGACACGGGTCAAGGAGTCGCGTTCGGGAAACATAACTGCTTAAGTGTTTCATGATTGGTCGTTTATGTCGAATTACGAATTTAACAGATTGGGCCGAATTTGGATTGTCTGGAAGAGTAATGTTAGAGTAACGCCTATTTTCAAAAGTAGTCAAATGATCACCTGTGCGATTATGCTGAATGGAGGCGCTGAAGAGTTTTTTCTATCTTTTGTCTATGCTTCCAATTTCTCAGAGGAGAGAAAGGAATTATGGGCAGACATTAGGCAACATCATGACACGCCACTACTACAAAACAAGGCTTGGCTAATCTTAGGAGATTTCAACGAGATTCTTGAGGTAGAGGAACACTCACAGTTTGAAAATTTTCCAATGATCCCTCCAGGAATGAGGGATTTCCAAGAGTTGGTTCGATATTGCTCCCTTGTTGATATGAGCTACCATGGCCCTTTATTTACTTGGTGCAATAAGAGAGAAGATGGCTTGATTTGCAAGAAACTGGACCGAGTTTTGGCAAATGACAATTGGAATCAGAAGTTTCCCCAATCTTACAGTACGTTTGAACCAAGAGGATGTTCTGACCACCTGCTTTGTCGAATTAATTTGGGAAACGCACCTCCCCATCGGCGAGGCCCATTCAAATTTTCAAATGTGCTTATCGAATCTCCGGATTTTCACAAAACTGTACAATCCTACTGGGAATCTACAGTCAGGTTACACCACTCCACGTTAGCCATGTTTCGGTTTGCCAAAAAACTCAAAGCACTAAAGCCCTTATTAAGATCACTCAGCAGGACTACGCTACATCACCTATCAACACGCGTTGAGGAGGCTCATCGGGATCTTTGTGCAACACAACATGCAACTCTTCTTGATCCTTCTGATGATGCGATTGCTGTCGAACGTCTAGCCTACAACCGTTGGGACAATGTCACTTCCATCGAAGAGAGTTATTTGAAACAAAAATCAAAGCTTCACTGGCTTCAAGTGGGGGATAAAAATAACAAATATTTTTATCACGCTATCAAGGCAAGGGAAACTAGGAATGCAATAAGAGAAATCAGATGTTCGAATGGGAGACTCTGCACCAGCCAACTTGACATTAAAACAAAGGCTACACGTTTTTTTGAGGAATTTCTCGGCAAGAGGCAAACGGATCTCAATGGTTTTTCCGAAGAAGATTTACAAAACCTTATTAGTTTCAGATGCTCAAATTCGATTCAAGCTCAACTAATAAAGGATGTCACAAGAGAGGAAATCAGAAATGTTTTGTTCTCGATGCCGACCCACAAATCTCCTGGTCCAGACGGCTATACTGTTGAATTTTTTAAAGCATCATGGAGTATCTTGGGTAATGACTTCGTTGTGGCAATTCAATCATTCTTCTTGAAGGGTTTCCTCCCTAAAGGCGTAAATACCACCATCCTTGCACTCATCCCCAAAAAAGAAGAAGCAAAAGAGATGAAGGATTATCGGCCTATCTCTTGCTGCAACGTGTTATACAAGGTAATTTCTAAACTGTTAGCCATCAGATTGCAGTTAATTTTGCTTTCCACAATCGCTCCGAATCAATCTGCTTTTATTAAGGATCGATTGATGATGGAAAATTTGTTGCTAGCGTCGGAATTGGTTAAAGATTACCATAAGGCAAATGTCTCTAGTCGCTGCGCAATAAAGATTGACATTTCAAAGGCTTTTGACTCGATAGATTGGTGTTTCCTCATTGACATTCTAAAAGCGATTCAACTACCACAAAGGTTCATTCATTGGATTCAGCCTTGTATCAGTACAGCGTCTTTTTCGATTCAAGTTAATGGGGAGCTCGCTGGATTCTTCCAAAGCAAACGAGGACTGCGCCAAGGATGTTCACTATCTCCTTATCGTTTTGTCTTGTGCATGAACATTCTCTCCAACATGCTCGATAAGGCTGCCACCGCTCAGACATTTGGATATCATCCACGCTGCCGAAATATGCATCTTACACATCTTTGTTTTGCAGATGATATAATAGTCTTCTCCGATGGAACATCTCGGTCAGTGGCTGGAATTTTGGAGGTTTTTGACACGTTTGCTAGATATTCGGGTTTAACTATCAGCTTGGAAAAATCTACCATTTTTATGACTGGATTATCTAGCATACAAAGGAACTATATCCTTCATAGATTTCCTTTCGCAACAGGCACCCTACCTGTAAAATACCTTGGATTGCCTTTGTTGACAAAGAGAATGACTACCTCAGATTATCTACCCCTTATGGAGAAAATTTGGAATCGTATCAATGGGTAGACAAGCCGGTTCTTATCCTTTGCAGAGCGTCTACAATTGATAAAGTCGGTTTTGTACAGTGTTGTCAACTTCTGGCTATCCGCTTTCCGTCTCCCGAACGCTTATATATCTGAGATTGATAAACTACTTTCAGCTTTCCTTTGGTCGGCTCCGGAACTCAATCCGCGCAAAACAAAAATAGCTTGGAAACAAGTGTGCAGGCCAAAAGATGAAGGGAGACTAGGTGTAAGACCGTTAAAAGAGATAAACAAGGTTAGTGTGTTGAAACTTATTTGGCGATTAGTCTGCTCTGAAAACTCTTTATGGGTTCAATGAATTCAACGAAATCTACTTGGAGATAAGACATTGTGGTCGGTCATGGAAACTACTCGAAATGGGTCATGGATTTGGAGAAAGATTTTGAAATATAGAGACAAGGCTAAAGAATTTTACAGGAGGAAAATCGTATCCGGTTGTACTACTTCCTTTTGGAACGATTCATGGTGCTCAATGGGGACATTATCTACTGTTTTAGGATCTCGCGGTTCCATTGAGTTCGGCATTCCCAAACAAGCTTCGGTTGCCATGGCTATCTCATTACACAGACGTCGCCGCCATAGAACTGAGCTACATAACGATTTGGAAGATCATTTAGCCTTATTGCGAGATCAACTACAACCGGCTGGGGATGACTTTTCCTTGTGGCGGGAGAAAAACAGTCGGTTCACAACCAGATTCTCGACTACGGAAACTTGGTTTCAAACGAGGGCAACACATCCAAAATGTTTTTGGTCTAAAGGGGTCTGGTTTTCTTTTGCAACTCCAAAATTCTCTTTAGTCGTTTGGCTGGCTTTTCATAATCGTCTATCAACGGGTGATCGATTGATTAAATGGAACACGGGTGCCAATGGTAATTGTGTGTTATGTAGTGGCAATATCGAATCTCGGAACCATCTTTTCTTCTCATGTAGCTATTCCGCTCGAGTTTGGTTTGCTTTAACTGGGGGACTACTACGTCAGCAATTCACATCAGATTGGGACGTTTTGGAGCCGCTTTTACTCAACACGACTCAACTCAAGCTTCACACATTTATCCTAAGGTACACATTCCAAAACACTATCCATCGCATTTGGAAAGAACGTAATGGTAGGAGACATGGAGAATCACCAGTTTCTTCAACAGCGTTTATCAAACAAATTGATACGAACATCAAAAACCGACTAAGTACAATCAAAGACACATCGGCATATGAAGGCGGACTCTGTTATTGGTTCCACACAAGGATCCCTTAAACTCCCTAAAACTCATTATGTGTAATATTTGGTTTGAACTCTTTTCTATTTAATCTCTCTACTCTCTGCTACACTTGTTGTAAAACTGTTTTTGTGTTGAATAAATTTTACATTCATACAAAAAAAAAAAAAAAACAGTATAAATTAGAGAGTTTTGTTCCTCTCACATAGGACTTGTCAAAGCCCAAGCCCGTTACTATTTGGGTCCAAACGCAAGCCCATTACTATTTGGACCCGAAATCAAGTCTATTGCTATTTGGGTCCGAGCAGAATCCCGAAACAATGACACGCATTTGTACTCACAAACGCGTCCCGTTGGGCTCGGGACGGGAAACTATAAGGTCCAGAAAAAAACCCGCACCTCAAAGATTTCTCTATAAATAGAGGAAGAAACTATTGAGAAGGGGATGAAAAATTCTCCAGACAATCTACAGAGAAACTCTCTCAAATTCAAATCGTATAAAATTTGAATCGTATGCAAGTCAGAAACTGTTTTCTACTTCGTACTTTCGTACTTATTGTTCAATTCTGTAATCGGTGACATCACTTCGTTAATAAAAGTGTTCGCTCTGTGCGATCCCCAAATAAAAACTCATATTATTATTGTTGCAACTTCGGTACGAACAATTGGCGCCGTCTGTGAGGACTTCTTATGAAGCGTTCGTACTTTCAAATGACGACCTTGCAAGATGATGCCGATGATTCCAGAAGAGTACGAGACGACACAAACTTCAAGCGAAGTCGGGATCGAATCTGTATCACCTCCTACATCGCTCGTTCAGCAGCACGAAGCAGGACCTTCAACTCGCCAGCAAGGCAATGAATTCTCCGTTCTGCAACCCACTTCATCGTCAACCTGCATCGGACCTCCGACTCGACTACACGACAACGTTCAACCTCCGACAATTCCTACAGCTGCTAATACAGATGCCAACATTGAATCCGCATATAAAGGCGTATCCAGGAGACCTGAAGATGGAGTTACCCCAAGGGGAACCGGCGTCGACGAGCTCTTGCAATCTCTCCTCGATCGACTCGATCGCCGAGACGCACAAATGACTGAAAGACTAGACGCAGTCATCGCCGCCCAGGAAGTCTCGCAAAACCAAATTGAGCAACTCCAATCATACGGAGGACGTATCGCAAGACCGCAAAGCGACGAAGAGACGATGCGTCCACAACACACACCTCAAGATAAGCGTGCGACCAGCCGAGCAAGGTCGGCTTCAATGATCATTGGATCTGCCGAAGAACGCGGTCACGAAACACGAGGCCGCAGGTCATACAATGATGAACGCCCACTCCCGAGTGAAGAGGAGGATACCGGCATACGATCCCGAGAGTTCGAACAGCTGAAGACGACAATGAAGGACATGTCTTCAAAAATGCATCGCGCCACCAGCTCGGTGCCTGACATAGAGTAGGTGTTAGAAAAAACGCAGCGGTCTCCATTCACTCTGTGGATTTCTAGAGTTCGTATTCGACATATCAGCAAGCTTAAGCTGGAAAAATATGAACGACTCTGCGATCCACGACCATTCCTGACATCGGTGAGCATCGTAATCGAAGAGTTAGATGCCGGAAGTTGCCAACTCTTTGTGGAACATCTAAGCAGAGCCGCAGTTACTTGGTTTTCCCGCTTGGAGGCCAATTCAATCAACAGTTATCAAGAGCTCACAACCAGCTTTTTTAAGAACTACGGAGTGCTCATGCAAAAGGGAGCTTCCAACGCTGACCTATGGAGGGTGGTGCAAACCCCTAAGTAATCCCTTCGAGCGTTTATCGGACGGTTCAAAGGAGTTGTCACCAGCGTTTCCATACCAGACGATGCTGCAATCGCCGCCTTTCGGAATGCCCTTTGGCACGAATCAAGATTCAGAGAAGATCTCGTACTAAACCAACCGGTAACCATACCGGATGCGTTACACCGTGCAAATCTGTTCATGAAAATGGAAAAAGAGAAAGCGGCCATGGGAAAGCCTCAAGCATTGGCCAAGGCTCCGCTTCCGAAAGAAAGAATAAAAGAAGACAACTTTGAGCCTCGCCAACATTACGACGCCGATTACCTTCGAGATGACAAGGGAAAGAGGGCAGCAACGTACTATGTTAGCGACTCGTCAAACAAGTCCGGAAAGCAATGGAACAAGTGGGAACGAGGAACTGATCCTAAGGTTATGCAAACGTACTGCGAATTCCACAAAGGCTTCGGACATTCAATAGACGAGTAACGACAATTGCAAAGTTTGCTAATGGCAAGGTTCAAGAAGGGAGATCTTGATATTGAGTCAAATAGGCGACGAACGCCTCCAAGAGACGAGGATCGCCAGAACAATTACTATAATCGGGATCGACGAGATGACAGACGCCAACCCGATGAGCTTTGTCGCAGAGCGGAACGTTCTCGCAGCAGAGACCGTCTAGAACATCCTAGGCGAGCTAACGACGAGCCAAGACAGGTGGATGACGAGCCAGTCCCACGACGACGAATTTGATCATGGGTGGGCTAACATCATGTCAGGAGTCTGTCAGATCTTTTGCCAAAAAAAAAAACAAAAAACCAAAAAAAATCGTCTCGGCACAACTCAAGTCGCAACACGACCAACATCGCGGTACGACTCAAGTCGCGGCGCTTACTTTCGTAGCAAAAACAAAAAAAAACAAAAAAACAAAATCATCGCGGCTTAACTCAAGTCGCGACACGGCCAACGTCGCGGTACGACCAAGTCGCGGCACTACTTTCGCCAAAAAAAAAAATATATATCGTCGCGTCAAGTCGCGACACGACCAAAATCGCAGTACGACTCACGTCACGACACGACCAAGTCGGGGAAAAACTTTCGCAAAAAAAAAAAAAAAAAAAAAAACAAAAACAAAAACGTCGCGGTACGACTCACGTCACGAAACGACCAAGTCGCGGCACTACTTTCGCCAAAAAAAAAAAAAATCGTCGCGGCACATCTCAAGTCGCGACACGACCAACGTCGCGGCACAACTGAAGTCGCGACACGACAAAGTCGCGAGACATCTTTCGCCGAAAAAAAAAAAAAACAAATAAATCATCGCGGCTCAACTCAAGTCGCGACACGACACGACCAAGTCGCGGCAAAACTTTCGCAAAAAAAAACAAAAAAAAAACAAAAACAAAAACGTCGCGGCACAACTCAAGTCGCGACACGACCAACGTCGCGGTACGACCAAGTCGCGGCACTACTTTCGCCAAAAAAAAAAAAAATCGTAGTGGCACAAGTTAAGTCGTGACACGACACGACCAAGTCGCGGCAAAACTTTCGAAAAAAAAAAACAAAAAACAAAAACGTCGCAGCACAACTCAAGTCGCGACACGACCAACGTCGCGGTACGACTCACGTCGCGAACGACCAAGTCGCGGCACTACTTTCGCAAAAAAAAAAAAATCGTCGCGGCACATCTCAAGTCGCGACACGACCAACGTCGCGGCACAACTGAAGTCGCGACACGACCAAGTCGCGAGACATCTTTCGCCGAAAAAAAAAAAAAACAAATAAATCATCGCGGCTCAACTCAAGTCGCGACACGACACGACCAAGTCGCGGCAAAACTTTCGCAAAAAAAAACAAAAAAAAAACAAAAACAAAAACGTCGTGGCACAACTCAAGTCGCGACACGACCAACGTCGCGGTACGACCAAGTCGCGGCACTACTTTCGCCAAAAAAAAAAAAAATCGTAGCGGCACAAGTTAAGTCGTGACACGACACGACCAAGTCGCGGCAAAACTTTCGAAAAAAAAAACAAAAAAACAAAAACGTCGCAGCACAACTCAAGTCGCGACACGACCAACGTCGCGGTACGACTCACGTCGCGAAACGACCAAGTAGCGGCACTAATTTCACCAAAAAAAAAAAAAAAAATTGTCGCGGCACAACTCAAGTCGCGACATGACTAACGTCACGGTACGAGCGTCACGACACGACTAAGTCGCGGTAAAACTTTCGCAAAAAAAAAAAAAAAAAAAAACAAAAACAAAAACATCGCGGCACAACTCAAGTCGCGGCACAACTCAAGTCGTGACACGACCAACGTCGCGGTACGACTCACATCGCGGCACAACTCAAGTCGCGACACGACCAAGTCGCGGCACATCTTTCACCGCAAAAAAAAAAAAAAAAAATCGTCGCGGCTCTACGTTTGTGGCGACACGACCAACGTCGCAGTACGACTCAAGTCGCGGCACGACTTTTGCCAAAAAAAAAAAAAAAAAAATCTACGAATGGCTTAATCCCTTCCAAAGGGTACGTAGGCAGCCTTTCACAAGGCACATCTATGACAAAAAAACCATTCCACATTTCCGCAATAATATATCGTCGTCAAACGACCGCGTCCAACTCAACGCTTCCCAAGACACGATGCGCCATACTTTCAAGATAGTAAACGTTTTCTCAAACGATATTATCAGCACGTCGGCGTGCAAACATGTCGTTACCTCCGGGTTTAACCTCCGGGTTAAAAATTACGCGAGTAACACTTGTCGTCCTCACATCGTCTCCCTGGCCAGGAGTATGATTTTTAAACGCGTTCCCACATGGACGCAGTGGTGAAATAATTCACATCTTTACTTAAGTAACCTAAAAGCTTACACTTAAAGATTTGAAGCCGACCCCGATTCGCACCTATTAAGCTAACAGACGACCGAACGGTGTAAGCCGAGTCTGCTCGCATGTTTATGTCGACCTAAAGGCACCCACAGAGTAAGCCGGACTCCAGCACCACACCTATCAAAGTACGACGAGCCCTGGCTTTCGTACTTCATGTAAGTCTTGTCTTTCGGAAAAAACGTATATAGGATAAGTCAAGGGACGCCTTGCTCCATAATATGTTCCGAGCCAAGTTAAAATGCCAAGAAAACCTCGCCTATGGTAAGCCGAGGATAACCTTGCATGAAGAACCAAGCTCCGCGAGTTCCCGTTTCCAAAAACGCGCGAACAAACTTGTCTTTTAGCTTCGTAAGCTAATCATCATCGTGTATTTTCAGAAAGGATAAGCCGAGGTGCAGATCGCACCAACTCTGAAAGTACAAAGTATAAGCCGAGTCTAACCTCGCAACTCGAATGACGATCACCGTATAAGCCGAGTTCAGACTCGCAACTCTAGCGAAAACGACCATTTAAGTCGAGTACGACCTCGCAAATCAAACAAACTGTCCAAAGCCAAAACGGGCAGGATCTGGTAACTAGGCAGCGCGAATCTAAGCATCGGCCTTCCGATCCGTGAAGGCAAAGTCCACGATGGCCAAACCCGTGAAGATAAAGTCCGCGACGGACCAATCCGTGAAGGCAAGGTCAGCGACGGCAAAATCCGTGACTCACTTGGTCCGCGACGGTGAAATCCGTGATTCACTTAGTCGCCGCATCGGTGACGAGATCGGTGAAGGAAAAAAGGAAATCGGTCGCCGCGACAAGAGAAAATCGGTCGAGCAACGGTGACTCTCGTGGCGGCAAAGGCGATCTGGCTGTGGCGAAGGCGAGCTCGTGGCAAGGAGAGAACTCGCAGCTAAGATAGATCTCGCAGCGGATAGAGCAAAGTCGCAGCGAAGATAGATCTCGCGGCGGATTGAGCAAAGTCGCGGCGAAGAGAGATCTCGCGGCGGATAGAGCAAACTCACGGCGAAGTGATCTAGCGGCGGATCGAGCGAACTAGCGTTAGACCGAGCAATCCCACGGCACTCAAACTCACGGTACTCGAACTCACCACCGCCAAACTCACGGCAACGGTGGCTGGCGGCGAGGCGAACTGGCGGCAAGGAGATTTGCGGTGGATTGAGCTGGCGGCAATGCAACTCGCGGCAACGGCGAGACGGCAAGAACTCACGGCGGTGGCCAATGCTCGCTCGCGGCAAAGAACTCTGTCGCGACAAACAGACGATGGTCGCGGCAAGGAGAAGACTTCGCGGCGGTGGCAACTCGATGCGGCAGCTCGCGGCACCGGACAAAAATCTCTTTTTGTAAGAAACCGATTCTCCTACACGAGTTTCGCGCTCTCCGATAAGCATGCCCACAACACCGATTCTCCTGCACGAGCTCTGTGCTCCCGGCACCAAATTTCTGCACGAGCTCTGCGCTCCCCGATAAACGTGCCCACGGCACCAAATCTTCTGTACGAGCTTCGTGCTGCCTGAAAAGCGTGCCCATGGTACCAATCTCCTGTACGAGCTATGTGCTCCTCGACAAGCGTGCTCATGTTGAGTCATCTATAATATTGGTCTAGCACTAAGCGCGGGTACTCATCTAGTACGTGGAGACAATTTGGCTCAAGAAATAAGTAATCACATTTGGCGGCTTAGCAAAATTCTCACTTTAACTGGCAAGAAGATGAATTCCGCCTTTAACTTATGATTCAACCGCCACATTCTTTTGTACATTAATGTCTTCCATAACGTCTCATATTCTTCTCCCCGACTCTCTCTGATCTCTCTCCCTCTCTCTCTCTCCATAGAATTACAATTAAATTAATGGTACTCAATCAGGAAAAATAACAAAAACAAATGCATATAACCAAAACATTACCAAAGATGAAGAAAGAGAATTGATGAAACACATTCAAATATCACATTAAAATTCAACCAAAAAAAAAAGATTCATACACTCAATCCTCATTTGGTTTAATATCAATTTAACCAGAAAGTTGTTTAAATTGACTCATTAGTTTGCTAATAACACAAACGAATTGAAGAATAAGATGAAAACGAATGATTAACAATGTATGTCTTGGCGTTTGCTCTCTTACTAACCATCATAACCTCATTAGTTTGATATAATACAAACTAACTTTCTGAAGGACAAATGTAATATCGTTCCATCTTTTCAATTCTAACTAAAAACTAAAGAGAGGATTACTATGAAAGTGAGAGATTACCTAAAAGAAGAGATTGAATAGTGGCGCAGCGTACGAACGGATATGTAGCTCAATCAAGGGATTTGGAATAATCTCTTGAGACCTACTTCGCTCAACTAAGAAACTTAAGGAAATCTCTTAGGACCGACTTCTTGATTTGATGATGCTAATCGAATCAAAGCAAGGAAGAGAAATTCTCTTCAATTTATTATTCAAAAGCTGCCTCTTACAAGCGAACCCTTTTATAGACTTTAGGTTCTAAACTAAAAACGAAAACAACAAACTCTAAAAGGAAATTACTAAACCGACATAAGCTAAAATTCAACAGAAAATAGAAAAAGCTTTAAATAAGGAAAAAACGTTAAGGTTGTTGAAGCGGTGCTGCATCAGGTCCCTCCGGATTTGAAAGATTCGACCTCGAATCGAGCACGGGATCAGCAGCTAGAAAGCGGGAGAGATACTTCACGAACACGTCAGACGTATTAATATCAGGTGGAAGACGTAGACGATAAGCATTATCATTTATGCGTTCAAGAACTTCCAAAAGACCCAATTTTTTTGCCTTCAGTTTGTTATAACCTCTGGCTGGCATACGATCCTTAGGAAAAACAGTCCACACAAGATCACCTACCTCAAAAACAAGACGATGTCGATGCGCATCTACTGCAGATTTGTACTTTTGAGTCGAAACTTCCAAATTACTACGGGCAAGATCGTGTATCTTCTGAATGTCGTCAACAAAGTCGGCAGCTGTACCATGGTGACGCGTACGATCAGGGAGAGAGGAAAGATCAACAGGAGCTCAGGGAGAAAAACCATAAATGATTTGAAAAGGAGAAAAGCCAGAACTGCGATTAACCGCATGATTGTGAGCGAATTCAGCTTGAGGTAAATGAGAATCCCAAGTCTTAATCTTCTCACCAACCAAACAACGAAGAAGATTGCTAATGAGCGATTAACAACCTCTGTTTGCCCATCCGTTTGCGGATGATATGCAGAGCTCATATCAAGGCTTGTATTTAACATTTTCCACAAAGATCTCCAAAAATGACCAAGGAAGCGAGAGTCTCTATCGGAAACAATTGAAGACGGAAGACCATGTAAACGATAAATCTCACGAAAGAACAGAGTGGCCACTTGAACAGCATCTGTAGTTCGCTTGCATGGGACAAAATGAACCATTTTTGAAAAGCGGTCAACAACAACAAAAATAGAATCAAACCCTCTTTGAGTTCGTGGAAGACCCATCACAAAATCCATACTTATATCAGTCTAAGGCTGTGTCGGGATTGGAAGAGGGAGATACAAGCCAGCATTAGAAGCATGACCTTTCGATTTCTGACAAGTAACACAACGCTCAACAAATCTTTCAACATCGCGTCGCAAAGAAGGCCAAAAGTATGAAGAGGAAACAAGCTGCAAGGTTCGGTCTCGGCCCACATGACCTTCATTATGAAGTTCGGAAATGAGTTGCAGTCGAAGACTACAAGCTGGGATGCACAATCGTGAATCACGAAATAAGAAACCCTTATGAATGATGTAAGCAGAGTTTAAATCAACAACTGTATCTGCAAAAATACGACCGAAGAAAGGATCATCTGGATATAAGTCCACAAACGAGCTGAAGCCGGGAACAGACACACGAGCTGAAGCCGGGAACAAACAGAATGTCGTCGACTTAAAGTATCAGCCACACGATTAGAGATACCAGACGTATGCTGAATCACAAAGGTGAATTGTTGGAGATACGAAACCCATGAAGCATGTCGAGATGACAGTTTGTCTTGACTCATTAAGTTTTTAAGTGCATCATGATCAGTGTAAAGCACAAACTCTTTATGGAAAAGGTAATGTCGCCAATGTTTAACCGCTTGTATGATCGAATAAAATTCAATGTCATATGTGCTATATCGAAAACGAGCACCGGCAAGCTTTTCACTAAAGAAAGCAATGGGACGATGGCGTTGACTGAGGACAGCACCAATACCTGTTTTAGACGCGTCACAGTGGATTTCAAACACCAAGGAAAAATCAGGCAATGCCAAAATCGATGCTGACACAAGCTTTTGTTTGACGATTTCAAAGGCAGTAGTTACTGCGGGTGTCCAAACAAACGTTCCATCCCTTATGCAATCAGTAATCAGTGCCATAAGGCTGCTAAATTACGGTACAAAGCGTCTATAAAAAGATGCCAATCCATGGAAGCTACGAGTTTCTGTGAACGTCTGTGGTATTGGCCAAGAACTGATTGTCGAGACTTTCCTGGGATCGACGGCAAGGCCTTGAGCGGAAACAATGTAGCCTAAAAATGAACCTCCATAGAACCAAACTCACATTTCTTCATTGTGGCATAAAGCTTACTATGACGTAAAACTAACAAGATTTCACGTACATGTTGAACATGATCATCCCAAGTCAAGCTGAAGATAAGAATATCATCGAAGTAGACGATAACAAATTTACCGATAAACGGTCTGAGAGCTTGGTTCATAACACGCATAAATGTACTAGGGGTGTTAGATAATCCAAAAGGCATTACCATCCATTCAAATAAACCCTCGCGTGTTTTGAACGCAGTTTTCCATTCGTCACCGGGCCGAATTCGAATTTGATGATATCCACTCTTCAAATCGAGTTTAGAGAATATAGTGGCAGCTCCAATCTGATCCAACAAATCATCAAGGCGAGGAATCGGAAAACGATAATGTACCGTTATTTTATTGATTGCGCGGCTATCGACACACATACGTCAAGAACCATCTTTCTTAGGTATTAGTAAAGCTGGTACAACATAAGGGCTTAAGCTCTCTCGTAAAAATCCTTTAGCCACCAATTCTTCGACTTGCTTTCGTAATTCTTCATGCTCACTGGGGCTCATGGGGTAATGAGGACGATTGGGTAGAGAAGCATCTGGAATCAAGTCAATGCGATGTTGGATATCGCGTAATGGAGGTAAACCAGATGGAAGATCGGTTGGAAGACATCAGAGAATTCAGCTAACAATGGTTCCAAACGGGAAGGAAGAATTCTGTCTGGTGAAGGCGACATGACTGTCATAAGGACAAGAAGAACCATACCCGCTTCACGCATCGCTGTTTCAAATGGAGCTCGTTGCAGCAACATAATCGGATTAGGAGGAGGAGGAGCAGGAAAGGCGGGTAACGATGGTTTTAAGGTAAACATCCTATTGTTGAAACGAAAAGTATACGTATTAAGAAAACCATCATGAGTAGCGCGACGATCGAACTCCCATGGTCGACCAAGCAGAAGATGACAAGCATCCATAGGGGCAATATCACAAAAGAGTTCATCCTTGTAAGAATTACAGATCGAGAATGCAACTAAGGCGCGTGTGGATACAGCCACTTTGTTCCCTTGTTGAATCCAAGCCAGCTTATAAAGAGACGGATGAGGTTGAATGGTTAAATTTAATTTGGATACCACATCTGCAGCGATGACATTCTCACAACTTCCTGAGTCAATGATGAGATTGCAGACGCGGTCATTGATCGTACATCGTGTGTGAAATAGCTTGTTGCGTTGAGAAGATTCCTCAAGAACATGCGGCGCTAAGCATGTACGTCTAACAACAAGAAGATGACCCACATCTGCATGTAATTCCTTTGTTTCTTCCTCTGTTTCTACATCATAAATGACTTCTACATCCCGACCATTATTATCCAGCAAGAGACCAAGGTGATTACGTGTGGGACAAGCAGATTGCCGATGACCGGGTTCACCACAGTTAAAACAACGCAAGGTTCCTGGTCGTGTAGCCCGGGAAATATCAGGGGTTGTAGCAAGCTGTTCTGGTTTTGGTAATGACACTGCAGGCGGTGGCTGGGAAGAATTTAATGGAAAGGGAGAGCGGTTTGGGCGAGAGGAGCTCCAAGACGAATAAGTACTCTTAGTTTGAGTTTCAACGGTCAATGCTTGCTGATGAGCTTCAGAGACTGATAGAGGACAAAATAAATTCAAAGTGTGTTGAATTTGTTGTCGCAAACCCCCAATAAAATGAGCCACCAATTGCTGCTCAGAATCCCGTATGTCAATACGATTTAATAACAAAAAAAATTCTGTCGAATATTCCTCCACTGAACGTGTACCCTGTCTTAAATTTTGCAAACGCTGAAACATTAGGTGATCGTAATTAAATGGGAGAAACGTCTTACACAAGTGTTTTTTTTTAATTTTTCCCAAGACTAAATTTTTGCTTTTCCTTCACGAGCTCGAGAGGCTTTTAATTGTGCCCACCACGCAGCAGCTCTGTTTCGAAAACGCATAACAATCACTGGAACACAACAATCTAAAGGGACCCTTCTGAATTCCAGTATCTCTTCGACTGCAATTGAAACGACCACTTCCGATTTTTTTTTTAACAATAATTAATAAACCATAATATTAACTATTAACAAACGCGATCAATACACAATAAGACTCGATCTTATTAACCAGTAGCAATCCAACACACAACAATATTCGAGTTTAATTAAACATAAATTAGTTCGACAACAACAACGACAAACCGAGTCCTAATCATCCCCTCCTCATTGCCTTGATTCCACGATCACACTTTATCTTTACCTGCAACTCACAAAAACAAAGATATGCGTAAGTATTATCACAAATACTTAGCGAGGCGATCCTTCCTTCTACAAGTTATACACACAAGCAAGAGATAGGATCACAAACCAAACAACCAACAAGTACAAACTCAACCAACAAACCTACAAAAAGGATGAACAACCCAACTGCAGGTACTGGTGTCGATCGACACGAGACCCATTCCAAACCTGATCGACAATCACTTCCAAAATCGATCGGTCTCCTCCACCATTTGCCCAGCAAATGATTTCCCGGTCCAAAATAAGACCAATACTCCATACAACAGTATAATCTGGGACACGGGCGTTACAATTCTCCCTCACTAAAATGGATTCGTCCTCGAATCTTCGGTACAGTTCATCCGCGATGAACCCAACTCTCTATCGTCGCAACGATTCTCTTTACCTTAACCAATCCGGCCAAAACAACACAAAACACGAGATTGAACACTAACAATCTCCGAGATCCACATTGAGTCTCTATAGTTATTCCCACGTCCTAGACATTCATTGCTCAAAAATACAAATCCTACTCGTACCACTCCACTCTCAGGATAAAAATCCTTCGACTTCTCGGTTCCCATGCCTCTCCCACTCTTAGGTCACAAAGACCTTCGAGCTATGGGCATCTGCCTCATACCACTCCTCACCCTCAAGCCATCAAGACCATCGGGATCTGGGTACGACTCCCATACCAATCCTCACTCTCAAGTCACAACGACCTTCGAGATCTGGGTATCACACTCATACCAATCCTCACTCTCAAGTCACAAAGACCTTCGAGATCTGGGTATCATACTCATACCACTCCCACTCTTAGGTCAACAAGACCATCAAGCTATCGGTATTTGGGGAACTAATCATCCCCTCACGAGTTGTACAGGATCAACCGTCCTCAGAGCAAACAAGTCTAAACGTCTATAAGTATTTCCGACCCAACTACCTCACATGTTCTGCGTAAAACATCGCAATGTCATACACAACCAACACTATTCCAACCCGGAATAACACCACGACCACAACCTAACCTTAGGTCCACTCGAAACATCCCGGTCGCTCAGGACTGTTTCTCATATCCTAATACGAAGGATATTTCCAGTTCATATTCGCATGAACTTTTATCTTTTCAAAACCTCATGACATCACAAGTCATAACCAATAAGAAATACACATCTTATTTACATTCAAATGTATTAATCGTTTACACCCTCAAACGAAATACAAAATGATACAACGAGTAAACAACTCAAACTCTGAAACTAGAACCAGCGATGAAAACTACTCAAGCCTCAGCTTGCTTCTCGAACCACTTCTCGAATCTAGCTTTCATCCGCTCCTCTGGTTCCCAAGTTTCCTCCTGAACACCGTCACAGTCCCACAAGACTCTCATCATCGGAATCCTCTTCCGACGAAGCTCCTTGACCCTCCAGTCGAGAACCCTCACTGGCCTCGCTTCTAAGGTCATGTTGGGCTGAAGATCTGACAGAATGTCAGCCAACACCTTATCATCCTCATAAGCACTTCTTCAGCATCGACACATGGAAGACCTTGTGAAATGCTTGCATAAACTCTGGTAACTCCAACCGATATGCAACTGGCCCAACTCGACCAACAATCCTAAACGGACCCAAATACCTCGGACTCAACTTAGTCTCGGTAAGGGACCTGTTCGGACCTCGCAACATCGCCATCTTGAGATACACTCTATCTCCCACCTCGAATTCAAGCTCTTTTCTCATCTTATCGGCATAACTCTTTTGCCGATCCTGAGCTTCTTTCATGTTCAGCTTCAAAACTCGGATCTTCTCTGTAGTTTCTTGAACAAAATCTGCATCCAATGTGCTCCTCTCTCCCACTTGGGTCCAACACAATGGTGTACGACATGGCCTACCATACAGAGCCTCGTATGGAGCCATTCCAATACTCGCCTGGTAGCTATTGTTATAAACAAACTCTACCAAGCTTAGGTGATCCACCCAGTGACCACCCCAGTCCAGCACACACATCCTCAGCAAATCTTCAAGAGTCTGGATCGTCCTCTCGGATTGTCCATCCGTCTGAGGATGATACGCGGTACTCAAATGCACCTTCGTGCCCAACTCTGTCTGGAACGCTTTCCAGAACTCGGAAGTGAACTTAGGATCCCGGTCTGACACGATACTCACTGGTACTCCATAAAGTCTCACTATCTCCTGCACATACTTCTTAGCCAACACCAAAGCTCCATCGGTTTTCTTGATGGCCAGAAAACGTGCAGTCTTGGTCAAACGATCCACTATAACCCAAATTGCATCCTTGGTCCGAGAAATTGGCAACCCCACTACAAAATCCATCGTAATCATATCCCACTTCCACTCTGGAATGGGTAAACTCCGCAACAATCCGCTCGAAACCTGATGCTCTGCCTTCACTAACTGGCAGGTATCACATGCTGCGACCCAGTTAGCTACATCCTTCTTCATCCCGACCCAGTGATAATACCGCTTGAGGTCTCGGTACATCTTAGTCGCTCCTGGATGAATCGAAAACATACTCGCATGAGCCTCACTCAGGATTTCTCGCCTCAAACTCTCATCCTTGGGTACACATACCCGCTCATGCACCAGAATAGTCCCATTAGCAGAGACTTGATATTCTAAACCCGCTTCCCTGGAAGCATTAACCAAACCCTCATCCTTCTCAGAAGGTCCGCTTGATTAGCTGCTCAGAAGGTCCGCTTGATAGCTGCCTCCAACTCCAATGGTTCCTGAGATAAAACACACAATCTCAACGAACCAAGCTCACACACCAACGACTCCATGTCCTGCTTCCGAGCCGAAACCACACGTTTGCGACTCAATGCATCTGCAACAAGACTAGCTTTACCTGGATGGTAAGCTATCTCCAGATCATAATCCGCCACTAACTCCATCCAACGCCTCTGCCTCAAATTCAACTCAGGCTGAGTGAAAATATACTTCAGGCTCTTATGATCTGTAAACACCTGGACCTTTCCGCCATACAGATAAGACCTCCAAATCTTCAAAGCAAACACCACTGCAGCCATCTCAAGATCATGGGTAGGATAGTTGCCCTCATGCTTCCTCAACTGCCTCGAAGCATAGGCAATCACCTTCCCTTGCTGCATCAACACACATCCCAGACCTACTCCAGAAGCGTCTGTATAAACCACGTAATGTTCACCCGGCTCAGGCAATGCCAATACGGGCGTACTCGTCAACATCGTCTTCAGGCTCGCAAAACTCTCCTCACACTCAGGAGACCACACAAAAGGAACATCCTTCCCGGTCAGCTTCGTCATAGACTTAGCCATACTCGCGAAACCCTTGACGAACCTCCGATAATAACCTGCTAACCTGAGAAAACTCCGAACCTCAGTAGCATTCCTCGGCCTCGGCCACTCTCTGATAGCCTGAATCTTCTCTGGATCCACAGAAACTCCCGCTGCAGACACAATGTGACCCAGAAATCCAATCTCTCGCTGCCAAAAATTGCACTTGCTCAACTTAACAAATAGTTTCTGCTCCCGCAGCTTCTCCAGAATAACTCTCAGATGCACCTCATGCTCCTTGGAACTCTTCGAATACACCAATATATCATCGATAAAGATGATCACAAACTCATCCAGATACTCCTGGAACACACTGTTCATCAACCTCATGAACGCTGCTGGTGCATTCGTTAACCCAAATGGCATCACCACAAACTCGTAGTGTCCATATCTAGATCTGAAAGCCGTCTTACGGATATCTGGCTCATCAATAGGAACCTGGTGATACCCCGATGCCAAGTCTATCTTGGAGAACCAAGTAGCCCCTCTCAACTGATCCAACAACTCATCAATCCGTAGAAGAGGATACCTGTTCTTCACAGTGACTCAGCTCAGTCCCTGATAATCAATGCACAAACGGAAACTCCCATCCTTTTTCTTTACAAACAACACTGGAACTCCCCATGGTGAAGTACTCGGTCGGATAAAACCCTTACCCAACAACTCCTCCAGCTGCTTCTTCAGCTCTGCCATCTCTGCTGGAGCCATCCTGTACGGTGCCTTCGATATCGGCATTATCCCAGGTTCCAACTCAATCGTGAAAGGATCTGACCGAGACGGCGGTAATCCCTGCAATGACTGGAAAACATCCTGGAAATCTCGAATAACCCGAATATCCCCAACCGTAACCTCTCCAACAGTCTCTGATGTAACAATCATCACCAGATATGCCTCGCGACCTTTCTCGATCATACTCTCTGCTTACATGGCCGAGATCACGAGACTTCCAGAAGTCGGTCTCACTCCCTGATAAACCAACCTCCCTTGTTTTCTTTCGAAAACAACACGCCCTCGGTGACAGTCCAGATGCGCTCTGAACTTCCCGAGCCAATCCATGCCCAAAATGACATCATAAAGCTCCACCGAGCAAATGACCATATCCGCTGGCATAGACTTTCCAGCCACTTGGACATCCAAGTTACCAACTCGCCCGTGAATAGTCAGTAGCTTCCCTCCAGCCACTTGAACAAAACCCAACCGCTCCTCGGTTGCTCCCAGTAAATTGTCTTTCTCGACAATTTTTGGCGTAATGAAGCAATGCGATGCTCCAGAATCAAACAACACATGGGATTCAACACCTCCCACAACCAGGGTCCCTGCATATTTTTCATATGCTCAGAACTCTGACACCCCATCAAGGAGACAATAAATTCTACTTCTATAGAATTTAACTCAGGTAAGTTTACAGAAAATACCTGTGATCGGCCTGGAACTCGGGCCACCCGTCTCCACGATCGAGTACACTCGCGGCGCCACCATACTCTGGCTGGCTGGCGGCGTCCCTGCTACCTCCCTCTATAGCAACTTAGGACACCTTGACTTGATATGCCCAGGCTCCCTGCAATGGAAACACACCCGCGTATCCACACGCACTCCGCCCTTATGAGGGTAACTCGCGACCCTGTGGTCCTTGCTTCCGCACCCGAAGCATCCCTGACCACCCCGGTTACCCCACGAAGAATCCTCTGCCTTCCTCTTCTTAACTTGCATTGGCCTACTGACTCTGCTCGGACCAGACTGCTGCTGAGGCCTTTTCACCGGAAATTTTGGTCTGGCAAGCACTACCTCAGCTCTCAAACTCTCCTCCAGCAAAGCGGCTATCTCAACTAACTCCGCAACCGTGTCATAAACCCTCACGAGACAATGGTTCTTCAGCTCAGTTCGAAGACCCATCAAGAATCTCCGAACTCGGGCCCGTTCATCCTCTGCTGCTCAACCTGCAAACACACAGAGACGGTTAAACTCCGCCTCATACTCTCGGACGGTCCTGCTCCCCTGAGTCAGCTCGAGAAACTGACCCTCCAATCGGTCAAGTGCCTCTTGAGGAAAGAATTTGGAGTTAAACTCCACCACAAAATCCTCCCAAGTCATCCCCGCCTGACTCCTCCTGGCAGTAACACCCCTCCACCAGAGATGTGCATCATCCTCCAGATAGTGAACTGCCAGGTCCACCCAGTATCTCTCTAGACACCTAATCGAAAGAAAGTTCCGCTCCAACCTCCTTCTCCACGCATCCACAGCCTCAGGATTGGCACCTCTCATGAAGAATCCTGTGCCAATTCTCTGCATCTGCTCCATCATCTTCAGATAAGATGGGAGCTCTTCCGCAACCGCCACTCTCGGCTGCACCTCCACCACTGGTGGCACAACAGGAACCCGGAGCTGGTACCCTCTCTGGTAACCACTCCAACAACAAGGCCAACAATGCCACTATGTTATCAGCTCGGGCCGGAGCAAAACCCGCTGCTACACCCGCAGCACCCGCTGGAACCCCAGCCACACCGGTACTCACACCAGCCACACCCTCCGACCCCTCCTGATACCCATACGGATCTGCTACCCGCTCCACCGTTGCACTCAGCGCTACACTCTCTGCCACCACTGGAACACGACCACGGCTTCTACCGCGGCCATGGCCTCTACCACACCCTCTATCACCTCTAGCCATCTGTACCACCAAGAACAGAGACTAAGGCTACTAACAACTCAACAGGATAAAGATAACTTACCGTAGAATCTCAGAAGGCTCGAAGAGGATGATTCGAAGACTCCATGCTCAAACAAATTGAGTAACTACCACATAATTAATTTCAAGCACAACCACGAAATGGTTCGCTAAAACATGCAGCAAGCATCACGAAAATTAATTAAACTATAATTAATTCTCCTAAACCATCCTAGAACCGTCTACGCTCTAATACCAAATTGAAACGACCACTTCCGATTTTTTTTTAATAATAATTAATAAACCATAATATTAACTATTAACAAACGCGATCAATACACAATAAGACTCGATCTTATTAACCAGTAGCAATCCAATACACAACAATATTCGAGTTTAATTAAACATAAATTAGTTCGACAACAACAATGACAAACCGAGTCCTAATCATCCCCTCCTCATTGCCTTGATTCCACGATCACACTTTATCTTTACCTGCAACTCACAAAAACACAGAGATGCGTAAGTATTATCACAAATACTTAGCGAGGCGATCTTTCCTTCTACAAGTTATACACACAAGCAAGATATATGATCACAAACCAAATAACCAACAAGTACAAACTCAACCAACAAACCTACAAAAAGGATGAACAACCCAACTGCAGGTACTGGTGTCGATCGACACCCTCCACTGTGTCGGTCGACACCAAGACACCACTGCTCCCAACGGTGAAGCACTAGTGTCGGTCGACACCCTACACTGGTGTCGGTCGACACCAAAACATCACTGCTACCAATCGGTGAGGTGTTGGTGTCGGTCGGCACCCACCACTGGTGTCGGTCGAGACCCACAACCTGCAACATGAATCCAGCTTTGCCCACGGCCGAACACGGCCAACCAACCACCTTTAAGCCCCAAACTTGCTTCCGAACCACGATTAGACACTAACCCAACCCCCAGCAACAAGAAACAAGCAACACAAAACCCTAGATCTAACAAAACTATCAATCAAAATAACCAAAACTAAGCCATAACTTCCTCTTGCTTAGATAAACTCGAGCTCACGCACTCACCTTAGATTTCAGAACGAAACAGGCGAAGAACAACACCACACGACCAATGATGACTCCCTTTCCACGCCCCTACCTCAGCAATCGATCCTCTGCAACTCGCAAAGCCACACCAAGCCCAAACTCTCCCTTCACGCCCAAGAACCAAGCTCAAATCCTTCTCTTCTCACACCCACTCTTTCTCTTCCACTCACTCACTCCTTGAACTCCCGCAGAACAAGAAAAGTAATGAGGAAGACGAAAGAAACGGAGAAGAAGAAGAATTACGATTTTTGTAGGTAGAACCGGAGAACAACTAAACCGCTTCTGTGCAGAAAACACTAATGTCGCTCGACACCAGCCTTTGGTGTCACCCGACACCAGCCTTTGGTGTCGCCCGACACCGAGACCCATTCCAAACTTGATCGACAATCACTTCCAAAATCGATCGGTCTCCTCCACCATTTGCCCAGCAAATGATTTCCCGGTCCAAAATAAGACCAATACTCCATACAACAGTATAATCCGGGACACGGGCGTTACAGCAATAATCCAATCCAAAAGCTCCTCTGCAGTAGAACCACCATGAAACTCGGGAAGTTCGGATTTAAATCCATGTTCCCAACGGTTATCGTACTCTGGGATAATGATAGGTTGACGATTCTGTGCAGCAAACGGGTTGTCTTCGTCGAAAGCACCACCGTGATCAGAGTCTTCGCCGTCACCATTATTAACGTTATATCGAGGATGCACCTGGTGTACCGTGATTGCTTGAACCGCTACTGTTAATTGTTGGATTTGTTCTTGTAGAAGTGCTATTGTCTGACGAGTCAGTTCAGCCTCTGTCGGAAGTGGATCACGTCGTGGTCTAGCCATGATACTTGAGCGGATTGTTGTGCTCTGATACCAACCTGGCGCAGCGTACGAACGGATATGTAGCTCAATCAAGGGATTTGGGTTAATCTCTTGAGACCTACTTCGCTCAACTAAGAAACTTAAGGAAATCTCTTAGGACCGACTTCTTGATTTGATGATGCTAATCGAATCAAAGCAAGGAAGAGAAATTCTCTGCAATTTATTATTCAAAAGCTGCCTCTTACAAGCGAACCCTTTTATAGACTTTATGTTCTAAACTAAAAAGGAAAACAACAAACTCTAAAAGGAAATTACTAAACCGAGATAAGCTAAAATTCAACAGAAAATAGAAAAAGCTTTAAATAAGGAAAAGACGTTAAGGTTGTTGAAGCGGTGCTGCATCAAATAGCGTACATGACAATGCGTCTCAACGGAATCAAGGGAACTATTACGATGATCGGCAACGAGATCAAACGGAAGCTGAGTATCCAAGAATTGTTAATCGAAGATTCTCTTAAAATGTGAATCAACGATGATTTTCTGAAATTATAAAACGAGTATCAAAGTGAGATGGTAAAAAATTACATATTAAAACAGCGATGATGGAAATAAAATAAGAGTCTTCTAAAAAATCTATATATGAAGTAGTGTAGGGATGGGGTGAAAAGCAAAAATTGCCAAGGTTGGCGGAGAAGAGGAATGAATAATCTCAACCATCTGATAGTTTTCTTTGACATCTAAGCCCTCAATTCTTTTTATTTTTTAGTAACACGTTGATGACGTCAGCAAATCTAAAAAGTGGGGTTGCTATTATATATAAAGTTCTTTTCGAAACTAATTTTAGATTCTAATACTGGTTACTTTTGTTTGATTTTCATATGTTAGTGTTCCACTTAAACCATTAAATAATAGTGTGACGCATTTAATTTTTTTTGTAAAATGTTAAATTGATTGAAAGAAGAACGAGTTTATACATAGAAATTAAAAAGACGATAGAAAACTAGAGAAAACCAAAACAAGATAGAGTTAAGGGAAGCTTCGAGAACGAAGCCAACATTGGAGAAGTGGTTGGAGGCGTGCCTCCTCGTTGTAGCAGATGGAAATAATTATGTTCCGGATAGTCTTTTCAATTTGCCGAATGGTGTAAGATGAAGTGGCTGGTTTTATGTCTTCTGCCATTCCTTTCCCTCCAAACGTGATATATTGTGGTTTGGAAAGCAAGCCGCAATAATATAGAAGATAGATAGTCATACCGATGTGTTATGATATGTGAGAGTGTGTCTCTCCAATCCGGGTTATGAGCCATCGCTAAAAGGTTTCCCGCAGCTCCTATCCAAACGGTGAATGTGTAAGGACATGCAAAGAAGAGGTGGTCGTGAGTCTCATCAAGCTCTCCACATAACAAACATGATTGTATACAACCCCAAGCTCTAGATCGAGAACCAACCAATAATTTATCCCGAATAGCTAATCATAAGATAAAAGCAAATCTTGGGATAGCTTGGCGGAACCATACAATTTTCCACCAACTTACCTCACTCCCGTGCTTTCGGATCTGCTGGAATGTATTGGCTGAAGAGAAACTCCGTTTGAACTCTGTATTGTTGAAGCGCCACGTGACAAACAATCAAGGCCACAGTATTCCGGATTATTTGCTTAACATATGTGAGGTGTTAAGTGTGTAAGCACTAAAAGCCTAGCGCTCATAATGCTTAATCAGAGTGTAGGTGAATTTAAGGCATTTTAGGTATTAATGTCATAAATAAGTATATAATTTATTTAACATATAGTTTAATTTTACAATTGAGGATAAAGATGAACTTATTATCTAAGTCATTTTTAAACAAAGATAAATATTATAGCACATTCTCGTTATTGTAGTAACTATTAGTTATTCCAAATGTTTTATTGAATAAAATGTTGCAAAAATAAAAAATTGTAAAGCAAAAAAAGTTAAACTTATTAATATCATTAGCAAAAGTGTTTAAGGCTCATTAGAGACTTAATAGCTAACATGCATAATAATATCATACATGTTATAAATAATAAGGAGAATTTATACATGTCGAATGACTGAGATACTGAATAATAAAATAAGAGAGAGAGGGAGAGAGATTTTCTTTGTAATTGAAGTTATGAATATTGTTGTTGTTGTTTATAAACGTACGTTCATATAAGAAAAAAAAATTACTCTGTACTCAGAGTGACAGTGGACTCCACAAAAATTATATTTTGCGTGCGCCGCTTTTGTTGATGCATGTTTTACTTGACGTTTTCAACAATACACATATTGTCATCTTCTTTTGAAGATTAGGATTCATGTTCAGCGACCATTAAAATTAGGGTCTATTTCCGGATAGAACCAACATCATTTTGAGTATAATTTTCACAAAATAATCATAAAACTTAAACGCCATGACTTCGAATCTGATTTAAAGCCGCTGAATCCATCAAATCTCCAACTCCGCCTAATATCAACACTTACAGAAAAATCGAATCGGTCTTTCTCTGGATAGTGTTCATGCGACGACGAAACGGCATCCTAAGACACATTTTAGAACATTGTGTACACATAGTGATGTCTTAAGTACTTTTCATCGGAAATGTCTATCATTCTATAACTAATTGTTATTTGCATTAGATATGTTAGGCGTTATAAGAGGGAAAAGATTTAGAAAATTTATAAATAGTATAGCACACACATTAGATGTTATATAGGGTGTTAATTGTAAATGTATTAAGTACAGAAATGTATATATTTTCTAAAATCTTAGTGAGAAAATTTTAGAATAAAAAATCAAATTTACTTAAATTGGTATTTAAGATTATATTTACCAAAAATTACCTTTTTAATTATAATATCAGGTACTCTTAACATTGTGGTAAATTTTTTCACATGTTTTTCTTCTGCATAAATCATGTGTATATTATTAAGTAAGGCGCAACTAATTTTCCAACTACACGATATTGAAGTTCAGATAGTTTACACGTATTGCTATATGTACTTTCTCCTTAGAAAATGTGTATGTTATTTGCGTAAGATGCTTTAGATATTGTATAAATAATATTTTTGAAAGAATTAAAATGATATAGCACACCCATTAGAAAGGTTTGTATGGTGCATTACTATCATTACCTTTTATTTGTGTTAGATGCTACATGGGGACAGATTTCAAAATATGTCAAATAGAATAAAACACACATTAGATCATATATGTTGTTTTAGTTTTAATTGTTGTAATTATTTGACTTTATATTCTCTCTAAAAACTTTAGTGAAATAAGTTAATATTTGACATATTGGGTACTCGAACAAATCTTGTTAATATTTTTCACATGGTCGTCTTTCGCATAAATTATGTGTATAGTAGATGCGGCACATCCATGTTTCATATTGCATGACATCGAAGTTTACACATTTGGTTAGATAAATGTAATGATGACTTACGTTTTTTTTATCGGAAGATGTGTATGTTTTATTCCATCATTGATAATTATTTGCCTAATACCTGTTAGGTTCTATGAGGGGCAAAGACTTGAAAGAAAAAAAAAATAGTATAGCATACACATTATATGTTATATTATTTTGTTAGTTTCTAATGTTTTAAGTATTTAAATGAGTATTCTCTTTTGAATCAAAGTTAGAAAGTTTTAGAATAAAAAATATGATATTTTCTTTTTCGTATTTATGATTTTATTTATCAGAGTTTACTTTTGGCTTCTAATGCCGGGTTATCGAAATATTTTGTTAAACTTTTCCACATATCGGTATTTTGTATAAATCATGTGTATACTAGATAGTCTGTAAATCCTTCATGCATCTTTTGTGGTAACCTATTGGAAACACGAGATCATCTTTTCTTCACCTGCTCTTTTACCGGCCAGATCTGGAAATCCATGGTCGAGTTCCTTCTCCACAGCCGATACTCTGCAAGTTTTGAAGACGTTCTTTCTCTCATCTCCGGAAACACTCTTCCTTCTACTACCCGCTTCATTATCCGGTATGTCTTCCAATGCACTATACACTCTCTATGGTGGGAACGAAATAGACGCAGGCATGGTGAAACTCCATCTCCCTCGGCGCAGCTAATCCGGTTTATAGACAGAGCCGTTCGTAACAAACTCTACTTACTTGCTACGCAAGAAAACTCAACTCTGCTTGATGGACTCCAGTTATGGCTTACAAGAAGGATGTGATCCTCATTTCATCTCTTTTTAATCACTTATTTCTCAAAATCTAAACCTTCAACATTCTCTTCATATCTGAAGCTGTACTTGTTGTAAAAGACGTCTTTTTTTTTGTGAATAAAATTTTAAATTAAAAAAAAAAAAAAAAAAAAAAAAAAAAAAGAAAAAGGAAATAAGAAAGCTCATTCTCGGGATTTTGTCAAGACAAAGCATCTACTGATGTAATTTAGTGTTGTGGGTCTCTAGTCTATGCATGTGTGTTAAATATAGACACCTAAAGCTCCTTCGTGTTGCCGTGGATCCAAAGTTTTATAATTTTCCATGAAATTGTCTTTTTCTTCCGTGGATCAAAAGTCATGTCTCACATCAATATGTTTGGTCCTTTATCAGATTCAAGATATCTTAACACCAAATTTAATTAATAATTTATACTTTTTAGGTCTAAGATCCAGATCCAAGATCCGATTGGATCTGAAAATAGGTTATCGAGAATTTTCGCATTCGAATATGAATATTTTGATTTAAATGTTAGGATATTCGTATACGATTCAGATTCGTTTTATATCTAATTTCATTAAAAATATGTATATATTAATTACAAAATACAAGAATTGTTCAAAATATCACCAAAAATAAATTCTATTTTAAAAAACTTGGTGTATTTTTATAATGCACATAGTAAATAAATTCTAAAAATGTTTCTAATTTGAAAAATTTTATATGTTATATTCTATTTAATTTTAGTCATTTTAATACTTTATTATTATAATTTTAATATTTTTAGCTAATTTTGGCAAATCCTGATCAGAGTAATTATTCTAAAGATTCGATGAATCTGGTCAGATCCAGATATTCCAAAATTTCATGTTATTTAATCCATGTCCATCCTACTGTTCCAAGGGCAGGGCACTGATACATGTTGCTCGTCCTCGACATGTTATCCGACTCGTATCCATTTTGAAAAGTGTATCCGTAATTTTCGGATCGAGTAAAGAGTATCATATTGTTATTATCTACGGGTAAGCGTCGGGTGTAGTTTTTTTTCCAACTATTTGTTATGCACCTACATTATTACCCGACCTAGAGATACCGTTTTAATTTATCTATGTATATATATATGTTTCATTTGTAGTTTATATATAGTTACATATTAATCCTATATAAAAATATTAAACTAATGAGATAAGGATGTAATTAGGATTAGTTGTTTAAAATCCTATGTGGATAGATAGATGTGAATAAACTTATAAATTTAAATATTTACAAATTTAGTGAGACTAATATGAATTATTTTTATGTAACAAAAAAAATTATATTATTCTTGCTTCAATTTAGTGTCATTTTTTTCTCTTTTAGAAATTTTTTTTTTTCGAAATAACAACCAAATCAAGTAAAATCAAATCAATCAGATCAAATCAAATTAAACCAAATGAACTGTGTTCAGTTAGAGACTAAAAATTTTATCAAAACCAAAATAAGCAAACCAAACTGAAGTGTAGATATTTCAATGTAGATTCGGGTAACAAATCATATTTGGTACCTCATATATTCATTTTTTAGAGAGTACCGTTTGTTTGAGTATCCATTTTTCTTAAATCAGATATAGATATTAAAAATTTATTACTTGTAATAAAACAATCAAATTATGTTTACGGACATCTTTTTTTTTTTATGCATATATATAGACATAAAAATATAAAAATAAGTACTTTTAAAAGGGTAATTTAAATCAGCTTGACTCACTAATTAGTCATTCTTCACGGTCGCAAAAGTCTTCGGTTTTTAATTTTTTATGATTGGAAATTTCATATTTCTTCTAAGTAAGTTTTCCAATTTTGTCTGATTCAAAGCTGCGATGGTCTTCACAAAAAGCATATATTAAGTCTATCTGTCAAAATGATATTGTTGTAGCGGAACTGAGCCAAATTCGTTTCACCATTTATTTTTGGGAATTGCTATGCCGAAACGGCATCGTTTAACATGGTAATCAGTGGCAAAACGGTGTCGTTCGGTGTTCATGATTTTTGGAGTCGCTATCAATCTTCTTGTGTGGGGAGTTTATGGCAGAATTATATCCAATCATTTGGTTCATAAGGTCTGTTTGTTTGGTAAATCACCGGGGGAATGTTGTAAATTTTGTTGTTTTTCCTCTAAAATGCAATTTTTTTTTGGGGGTACTAGGCAGATATTTCTAGGCTAGAGTTGTATGATTGAACAAAAATGCCAGCTTGGGATTCAAGTAAGCACCATATTCATGGATTCACCAAGATAGCGATGTCCAATGTGGTAATAATGTCATTAAAATTGATAATTTTTCTCCAGCTACATACATTTTTCTCGATAAATTGATTTTTTGTTTCATTTCCAATACACCGTATTCTTTACTACTACAAAAAAATGCTAGATTTTCAACAGCGTATCTCGTAGAAAATTTTTACTATTTTCCTACTATATATGTTCATCAAAAATGTATTGTAGAAAATCGAGAAAGCCAGAAAATTCGTCGGAAATATCCTACCAAAAAATTCGTAGAAATTCTTGTTGGAAATTTTCGTAGGAAACTTCCAACTGATTTCGTACCAATAAATCGGTAGAAAATATATTTCTAAGAATTTTCCACCAACAAATCCAACCATTTACCTTCAAATATTTTGATAAGAAAATATGTCCTTACGTTTTTCTAAGAATTGTTTCCTATGAAAGTTATACAATTTTTACCTATTTTTTAATTTCAAATTTAATTTTAGTTCTGAAAATTAAATTCGAGTTTATAAAATTATCAGTAATCTTACTAGCTAACTTTCCAGCTTTGAAATTGAATATAAAAAGAGGAGTTTAAACTCTGATAACTAATTTTAAATTTGGAACCCTTTGTCTTTTCTAACAAGTTTCTGATAGAAATTGCTACTTAGTTGACTATCTAATCTAATTTTAATACAAAATCAGCTTGGTAATGAGTGTTTGAGGTTTAACTAGAGATGTTAAAATGGGTAAATTCACCCCATTTATACCCACTCTATTTAACTATAAACTTATTTAGACTCATTTAGATATGAAACCCATTTAACCTGCCTATTCTAAACATACTTTGATCCATTTAAACCCATTTAGACACATTTAAGCTTGATACGATTTTTCAAATAGATTATTGATTATTAAATTTTACATATGAATTTCTTAAATAAAATTTTAGTTATATTGCTGTTTATTATTATTTATATATGGTTCATGATATTTGTGTTTTCTATATTAAAATATTGTAATTTTTGCGCGAAATGCGATTTTGCACTTTTAGATGGAAAACACGGTTTTGTGAGAAAACATGTGAGTTAACCATCTAACTATTGTAAGTAACCTATGGCCTCAAGTGTCAAACAGATTAATTTCAAAGATTCATTGTAAACACAGATGTGTGCATTGTGCAGGTTGATGTCGTTTACATTTGACATTAAAGGGCCATTAAGTATAATTATTTATCTTATATAAGGGTACAAGCTTTTTCACATAATTGTCACCCATTGAATGACATTAGAATGTTACATCTTTTATTTTAAAGACGAGAAAACCAAAAAATACAAAAATAAAAACTCTATTAGAATTCAGACTCAAAAGCCGTAGTAAAACGTAACAAAAAAATTTGTATCGTTCATCCTCTTCCCAGTAATTGGAATTTGAGGTTTCAAATAACTTTCTTCTCAGCTGCTGAAGTTGCTCCATAAATCCGTTAGGCTCACCTCTGCATCTGATTCGAAGCAGTAATCTGCTTTTAACTGGCAAAAAAAGAGCAAAACTTAACTTAATCGCAACATACAAATATTTTCAAGGAAGGAGTGTGTAACACCTGTGTTCGGAAATTCTGTCCGGGAAAAACGGTGTGTTCGATTCCATGTTCGGGAAAAACATGAGTGTTCGGAGAAAGTGTTCGAGAAACACGAAACGTTCGAGAATCGTGTTCGGAAACACGTATTTTTCGACAATCTCGTTCGGAAAGCAGAGGTTGTTCGGACATCGGTTCGAGAAATGCGATCGTCCGATAACTGTGTTCGGATTTTCGGAAATTGTTCGGACATCGGTTCGGAAATTGATTACCGGTTCGAGAAAATGTGGTTGGTTCGGAGATTTTTGTCTAAAAATCGACTAAGGCATGATGGACCATGAGATGGGCTAAAATGGGCGAGAGAAATTCGATGGTGGTCCGAGAAAAATGTTCGGCCCGTGTAGGAATCGGCACACGCGGCAAAGGTTCGGGAAAGTTTCCTTTTCCGATACAGGATCGGATTTAGGAGAGTTTCCGGAAATATCTCTCGACCATTTGGGTTTTGGCACGGTATAAAAGGGGATTTATATGCGCAGCCTCCCTCTTTACGCATCAAACAAATTCTCGAGAGCAAGTGCGGATTTATCGATAAGGTGATCGAGCGATTCGGTGTTCTTCGAGATTTTTTCGGTAAGGATCGAGAAACTTGTTAGTTTTCTTCGATCAATTGCGTTGTTAAGGTCTGATTTCCATATCTGGTTTGTGAAAGGTGAAGTTCGAGAAGTTTGTTCGAGTTTTGTCGAACGTGTGCGAGAAATCGATACGTGTGTTCGATCGGTTCGGAGTTGTTCGACAATCTCGGTAAGGTTCGAGAAACCCTGCAGTTTTCTTCGACCTTTTGCTTTGTTTGGTTCTGATTGTGGTCTGGTTTGTCGAGGGTGAAGTTTGGTGACCCTTTTTCGAGGAATCGTTAGGCTTGTTCGAGAATCGTCGAGCGTGTTCGATAACGCGTTCGATCGGATTGTTTTTGTCGAACGAAGCGGGTAAGAATGCAATAAAACCTGAATGTTTTTCGATAGTTAGTGTTTGTTTGACCTTCTTAAGGTTTAGGCCTGATATGGTCTGGGTTGTTTGTTGTTTGTATGTGTGTGGTCAATGCTTAGGGTGTTGGCGAGCGGTTTTCTCCTACCAGCGATCAATACGACCAGTTTGCTAAGGTGAGTACGTGACCTTAGCTATTGTCTAGGGTTAGTGTAATGGCTCATGGAGTCTTGTTTGTTGTTTGTGTTTGCGGTGTCCTGGAACATATCATACGGTGATGGTGGTATGTTTTGGAAGATACACTTCGGTGTATGGTGTACTTCGGTATACCTTAGATGTTATGATAATGTGCACACGTAATCATGTTTGGTGTTTGATCAACATGGTTTGGTTGGCTTATGCTGACGGTTTTGTTGGCTTATGCTGACGGTTTGTTAAGTTTGTGATGATGTTCGATGTTTGAGTTTGAGAATGGTGATATGATATGATAATGTTTGAGGTGTATATGCGAATATGACTTGTGAAATATTGCATGTAATTTTGGATAATAAGCTGGTGAGACGGGACGACCGTACTCACTAAGCAATTCGTTTGCTTATGCTCCCTTTTATGGCGGCAGGTAACAAAAGTGGCTAAGGAGCACGCGAGGCAAGGCTGGAAGTGAAGCGATGGATTTAGGAAGGGTTCATACTATTTCCACTATTTCTTTTGTTGTTCGTTTGGATTGTGGTTGCATTTACTTGGTCACATTTAGATATGGAACCGTTGTTAGTTGGATATGAAACCCTTATCGTTTGATTAACCTCGTTTGAAGTTCGAATAAGAATTATGCATTTTTCTTTATAGAATCGTTTGTTGATTAATTGCTTATGCACATAATGTTAGGAACCTCGCTTAGGTTGTTAGACTTCCGCTAAATCTGAATTGAAATCGAAAATAATTTGAAATGGTTGAGAATGTTCGAATAAATGCATGTTAGGTTCGAATTTTCTCGGAACGCGTTCGGTAATGTCCTAGCTCGGATAGTGTTTTCCGGGTTAGGGTGTTACAGAGTGTCCACTCCAAATGGAGCTTTTTGATCAGACTCATGACCCAACTTGTCACTTGTTTCCCCACTGTCTCCTTTGTATTTGCTGCCTTGTCACTTGTTTCCCCACTGTCTCCTTTGTATTTGCTGCGACCATGTTTGTTCCCAGTTATGAACACTGACTGACCAATATTGATAAGACAAGACAGAGAGTGGAATGTGTAGCTAAGTACCTTAAAAGATAGACATCAATCGGCCCCATCCTACTCCTAATCACCATCCGGTATTGTCGTTGCGGAAAACTCATCTATCGTGAACAAAAACAGATGCTTCACTTTGTGGACACATTATATTACAACTGTACATTATATCATGAAAAACGCTCACCTCATCAGGATCTGGAACTTCGATGTAACTAGCTGTAGGAGCTTTAATTGCTAGTAATGTCTGGTTCTGTATCAACGACTACTGGTTTAGTATGTTAAATAACACTGAGGAAAACATAAGATGATTTTCAAGAACTAGTTGGGAAGGACCTGAAACCGTAGGAGACTCGTTATATCCTCCTCCGTCATAAAAATGTAAATGGACAGAAAAAAACATGATAATCTTAAAACCATGTGGGAAAGGAACAATGGATAAGTCTCCAAATCAGATATAAAAACATAAGCAACCAGCCTTATAAGATCATCCAACCTGCTTTCCTCAGATTGCATACTTTCTACCTCTGACTGAAAATACATAAAGATTCTACTGTTTATTCAATGGGAGATTTGAAAATTAGTGTGTGAATTAACTATAATGTCAGACAAAACAGGTAATGTTTTCACAATGCTTCTCACTCTTATTCAAAACAGGTAACGCCATCACGAGTTGGTTCAAGGCTCTCAAGGTCAGGTTCTTCTACCAATCCGATCCCAGAGAAAGCCTCCAGAGGAATGAGCAGGTTCTTCTCCTCCAAATCAGGATATAAAGCCTTTTAAAGTAAAAGAGGGAAGAAACGTGTGTATGTGTGTACATAATGAAATGTGATCAACTTACTTGGAGAATACTTTTCGTATGGGATCTTTTAATGTTGATGTTTTGTTACTGAATTATTCTAAGAATGTAACATTGGCAGTACATTGCAACCTTGTGCTTAATTCTTTTGAAAATAAAAATAAACAGAATAAAACTGAAAATAGTTTGATAGGAGTCGAAACAGAGCCTTCTAGCTTGACAAGCCCCGAACTCGAAACCATACTCTTAACCCATCCTCAAATGTTCAAATGTTAAACCATACTCTTAAAACCTATGAACTAACTTCTTTTTTTTTTTTTTTTTGTCAGTCTTTGGTTTACTGATAGCTCAAAACATGATATTTTATTATACATAAAACTTGATTCATCACACGCTTGTTTTTTCTTCATGAAATACAACAAATTATTTATGATTATAACAACAATGAGTTAAGGAAGGGAGAATGATCGATGAGGAATTTAACGAGTTCTGGTGCTCTGTTGCTTGCTTCGGCCAAAAGTCTTCATGAACCACTCATGCTTGTATGAAGCCACTATGTATCCCATCGCCAGTCCAAATATAACTCCAGGTGCAAAGCCTAAACCTGCTGCTACCCAACTCAGTGATTCTTCTTCTTCTTCTTTTGTCTCCAGCGGTTCGGGTTGTGGTGGTGTTGGCGCCTTGATATCTCCACAAACATCCTTAAGAGAAGGACCATTAAGTCCGGGGTTTCCTTCATAGGAGGAACATTTTTGTGTTTGAAACTGTGTGCTTTGTGGTATGGAACCTACAAGCTGGTTATGTGAAACGTTTATCCACTCGAGAGAAGAGAGGGTCCCAAGCTCAGGAGGAATCTCACCAGAAATCTTGTTTTGGGACAGGTCTAGTGACTCGAGATTCGTAAGGTTTGCCAAAGAAGATGGGATGTGGCCCGTGAAAGCATTGCTTGACATGTTGAGAATACGAAGCTCCTTCAGCAGACCAACAGAATCTGGAATTGGTCCATGGAGTTGATTTCCTGAAAAATCGATGGTTGTGTAGATTGTAAGGATACGTTCCATCTCCATTGATACTCCTTTACTCATCAAGACAAGTGAAGTGTAGTAGACACGTGCGGAGCCGTTTGTACTAGGAATCGTAATATACTCAGGTTCCATATTATTATCGCTCTTCAAGGACATCACAGTCCAGTTCAGGAAGCAATTAGATGGTAAGGTACCGATAAAGTCATTATGTGATACATCAATGATTTTCAACTGAGGAAATCCAAACCAAACCCCATCAGCATTATGTAACTTGCCATGAAACCTGTTAGAACGGAGGACAAGAACTTGAAGCTTCTGCAAAGAATTCAACTGGAAGGGAAACATGTCATTGATTCGGTTGCTTCCCACGTTTAAAACTTGTAGAGCAGAGCAACCAGTAAGAGAAACAGGTAGTTTCCCCGTCATTCGGTTGTGACTGACGTCAAGTGACAATAAGCTCGTGGCGTTCATAAATATTTCGGAAAGACTTCCGCTGAGACTATTGTTACGGAGAATTGGATCTGAAAGAGAACTCATCAGAGTCTCTAAACACCGAGGAATGGAGCCGTGGAGATTGTTGTTCGATAAATCTAGGATCTGTAGAGAGTTTAGTCCACATATTGATCGAGGTATTTCTCCAGTGAAGTTATTCTTGGAACCTGAAAAATATTGGAGATACTTCGAGGACGGGATGAAGAGTAATCCTTGGAAAGCATTTGAGCTTAGATCTACGTATGTGATTTGACTCTCAGGAGAAGCTTTTAAGGATCCATTGAAACCGCTGAGAGAGTTGTTAGAGATATCCACATATTCCAACACTGGCAGTCTCCACAACCAATCTGGTACTTGGCCTTTGATTTTGTTGTTGGAAAGGTCTATCGTCCTTAATTTTCTTCCGTATCTTATGGACTCAAGGAACTCAGTGATGTTGCAGCCTCGCAAGTACAAATATTCCAAAATTGATGGAAAATCTGAATCAGAAGTGATGTTTGCTGTTGAAAGAGGGATGCCCGAGAGAGATAAATCCCATAGGTTCTTGAGAGGCGAGAAGACTTTTAAGTCAACTCTTGGACCGACTTTGTTGTAATTTTTATTGTCGATACAAAAAAATCCTAAATTAGGCAACAAAGAGATATTCCCAATCCCAGTAAAGTCGCTGAATTGGTTATAACTCAAATAGATGCTGGTCAATGAGGGACTCTTGAGTAGGGATGAAAGAATGGCTCCCGGAAAAGATTTATCATCCGAATAAAAAACATTTAATTTGGAGAGTTGGCTAATGTTAGGTGGAAGGGAACCTGTGAACTGATTGGAATCGAGAAAGAGATAACGTAGTTGGGTCAAATTGAGTATTGAAGCTGGCAAGTTTCCACTGAGCTTGTTATGATCAACACCAAAAAAAGTCAATTGTTTAAGATTGCCAATTGAAGATGGGATTTCACCAACAAAATCATTCAAATAAAGATCGAGATGAGAGAGATGAGAAAGGTTCCCAAGTGAAAACGGAATCTTCCCTGAGAACTTAGAATCGGAAAGGATCAAAGAAGTCAAATGTTTGAGGCTGCTAATGGAGTCAGGTATGGTACCTGAAAAGGCTGTGTTTACAATGCTCAGCTCTAGCAAAGAGTTATTTTCACGAAAAACGGGAAGATTGCCTCTCAGATTTGGATTGTAAACTAATGTGATGGACTGTAGGCTGGGTATCAGAAGAACACTGCTTGGAAATTCTCCAAACATGTTGCAGTCCACAAGATGTAGAGATCTAAGAGACTGCATGTTCGAAAACTCATGGGGGATTTCTGAAGAAATGTTAACGTATCTCATATCCAGTGTTCTAAGGTTCCTCAAGTTTCGAGCAAGTAGAGGAAGAAAAAATTCATCAATGGATAGAGGCATAAAATAAGATCCAGAAAGATTGAGAGACACCAACTTGGTTAGATGAAGAAGCTTGGTTGGAATTTGGCCCGAAAATGAAGAATAAGAGAGGTCAAGTCTTTCTAGCCCCATGAGTTTCTCAAACTCAGCTGGTATTGGTGAATTGTTGAAATCGTTCAGAGCGAGGTTCAGATAACGGAGATGACGCAGTCTAAAAAGACTACTGTTGGATTTAAGCAGGCCATGGAGGAAGCCGTCACTAAGGTCTAGCCCGATCACTTTGCCCGACTTAGCATCACACGTGATACCATCCCAAGAACAACAATCACTTTTATTCACCCATGATTCTGTCTTTGAATTAAAGGAGACATTCCTAATTTTATTCACCCATGAATCGATCAGAAACTCATTCTTGAACTCAAGAAGAGCATCCCTTTGGTTGGAATGACACAAGTGTTGTGCAGAAGAAACAAACGTGTTTAGAAAACTTGAAACGAGGAAAAGGAAATAGATGGAACGAAGAAGGAAGCTCATTTTCTGATTAGATAAGAAAGCTTTCATAGTTGTGGAATAAAGAGTAATATAAGTAGTGATGGTAAATTAGTGTTGCAAGTCACTACATTATATAAAGATACAAACACATGAAGCTCCATTGATTCGATGATTTGAAGTCTTTTTGATGAAAAGTCTTCCCTACTAATAATTTGAAAGAACATAAAAAGCAAGATTGCGACTACTAAACTCGTGTTTTGAAAATTTAGAAACGAAGAACAAAAATATTCTCAGTTGTCCTCTAGCCAATTCCAACCTAAAACATACGTCAATATAAACTATTCAGTGAACAAAAACCATTCTCAGTGGGCATCCCTGTGGCACTTTCCCATAAAATGCTTACCAAGTCGTCATCTGTCAAATTCTAGTTAAAGAAACGTCAATATTGCCTTTCTTAAGTTTGTATTGCCTCACATAATGTACATTATCAAAAACATTAGATTCTTCATATGAGCCAAGATTAATACACTTTCAATATAATTTAAAAGGTAAAGACAAAAAAAGAAAGAAAGACTTGGCGAGGTTGAAGAGTTTTGTTCACTACCTCTTCTTCTCTCAACGAATCTTCTCTACACCTTCTTTTTTTTCTGAATTGATGTTAAATTCAATCAAAAAACGTTGGTACAACGAGTGTGACTACTGTTTGAGGTAGAGATTAACAACAAATAAGTTTAAATTCGGGAAACAAAAGCAAGATTAAACAGTAGCAGACCAAGGTCCTAAATGCTAAGTTTATACTCGAGTAGCAAACCAAAGGGTGAGACCTCGTGGAAGCCTGCCTCGTCTCTGAAGCGTGGCTAACAGGTTGCGAACGGTTCGGTCGATGTCCTTAGCAATAGTTGATATTGCTTTAAGGGCTGTGCCATATCTTCTATCATTCCTCTCTCTCCAAATCGAATAGATACTTGTTTGGAGAACATACCTTAATATGAAGCATGTTGTGGTATCAAGTGATGGTCCGGAAACTAGCTGGAGAATTTCGTGGAACTGATCACAGAACTGGTGTCTAATAATGCCATGAATGAGCTTCCGCCAAATCTGTGAGGTAACCGGACAACCGAAAAAAGATGATCTCGTGTCTCAATGGCTGAATTGCAGAACACACAAGAATGATTCCCGTGAAAACTCCAAAGCATTTGTCGATCTTGTGTTGACAATCTATTTAAGGTTGCAAGCCAAGCAATGAAGGAAAATTTCGGAGTAGCATGCGAGAACCAGATGTCCTTTGCCCATTGTTTGACGATACCCGGGTTTCGAATCTGCAGCCACGTTTCATGAGAGGAGAAAGAGCGATTGAAGGAATCACTTATACCTCTCCAGAGAGGAATGTCTGGTGTTGTGGATAGGTTTGCTCGTCTAATTTCAATCTCTCTTTCGATTAGGCATAAGATGTTGGTGCGATGTCTCCTTGGCCTGTGAGATGTACTAAAAATTCATTCGTTAGCAATAATCAAGATCCCATAGATGATTATTTATGTGAATCTTCTTCCCTACGAGAAACTATTGATTTAGGAAGAGTCTAACAATTACCATAAGACTTTCCTAGGGAAACAATTGCTCAAAATTACGAACTCGAATTTTAACTTACGATATTCTAAATTATATTTTAAGAAATATTGATTTTCAGTTATCATTTACTATGAAAGTTTGTTCAATTCCTCGTATACATTCATTTATTTTTCTTCATTCCTCATTTTATTTTTGTTCCATTTTATTTTTTTCTTTTCCGTTCTTTTTTTTTTATGGTCATCGGACCCTTAAAACAACCTCCACTCTTATGTTGTGGAAATGGGTGTCCCGAACCTGTTTTCCTAAAACATTTCTCAAATTTTATTTGATATTACCAATCAGAAACCGGTTTTTTCCTCAATGACAATGACCTTGGTGGTGGGATTGAGGCTAGCTTGGTATTGTCTTCTGATAAGAGTGATGAAGACTTCTTTCGAGAATACGAGTTTACAGAAATGGGATGCCCATAATTCAGTTACCAAAGCTCTTTCTTATTTCCATCAGCCTCAATACACACAAGCTTATACACAGGTATATGTGTGTGTTGTTGCCACACGATAAATATCGGGATTTGCATTTGAAATGGTTCCAAATGAATTTATGACATTTGAAAAAAAACACCCAAAAAACCTTAAGGTAACAATTTCAGCATAGTAGCAGCAGCAGCTACAACAGTCAAAGCAGGCACAAACCAGACCAAACTGCGGACTAAGGCCAGCTTTGACGGTTGTAGCAAAGCTCTACGTTCCATGGCTTTTAAAGGGTGAGTCTCCTCCTCCTCCTTTGGCTGGATCCTTTTGCAATAGCACATCATGATTGATTGAAGCCAATTGTGACAAATTCTGCATCATAATATTCTGTTTTATTAACAATATCTTATAATTACTATCTCAAGACAGAACTACCCAACAACTTCAATCAATATAAGCTGGGATTCGTATTTCGGCTTTTAGCAGTTGTTTTACCTTGAAAGAAAAGTTAATGAGCGAGAGATAATAAGGTGGAGAATCAAACTTCTCCAGGTTGGTGCATTCATCCAACTAAAAAAATCACAAAACCAGGACAAACAGTTTGCAATAGATCCGATGATTGCAACTAAGTACCTAAAGAGAAAAGGATGCGAGTTTCTAGATGCTTACCTCATCTCCTGAATCTGGATTTGACCCGCTGTTGTTACCAGTTTCAGTATCACTGCAACTGCTTTCACTGAACCGTGATACGAAATAGCTTGTGTCATTTATACTCTCAGGCTGCGGTACAAAAGCAGCCTACCAAAAAGCAAGAAACCGAAAGGCAACTAAGATTTAAAAAGAACGTTTCACCCTTCGTTCATAATGTGCATTCGTAAAAACTTCATAGCGCAATTTGATTAAACAGCTTCTATTTGATTTTATCTTTTCTTTCTTCATCCGTAGACTAACAATGTTAATTGCATAATTTTTCTATCAAATACCTCTTTTTAAAAAAAGAGGTGTGGAGTGAGTTCTTACCTTTTGCAAAGCAAGATTCTCCCAGTCAACTCCTCGGAAAAATGGGTGCGACTTTACCTGAAAATGAGACCAAAACTGTTACTGAGAATTTTGGTAGTGACCACAACAACAGCATCCTTCTGCTGTAGTATGCATTTTGTAGCCCTTTGTTTCTCTGTGGCTTTATTGAAAAGTAAAGGGAAAATTGATGGAACCTCTGCAGCTCCGTTTGCCCCCAGTCGCTTTTCCGGCTCATGGACAAGAAGCCTATTACGGAAACAAAATGATACTATATGAATATGAGAGAAACTAGTCAAACTTCAAACAGTATGTCGAGCTAGGCACCCCAATGTAACATCCCCTTAACAATGACAAGCATAAAGCCTAAAAATCAGCTGATGTTGTAACCAATAAGCAGTATTGCAATAAAAAGAATCCACAAAACAGACCTGTCAATCAAATCCTGAGCTTCATAAGACATTTCACCAGGCACATCTGGCCAGGGCATTTTTCCGTTGAGGATGTTGTCAAATATTATCTGTACATCACAATTAAAAAAGGTGAGTTTGTGATGGATTGTATACCCATTGATAACTAGATTGTATGCAGAACTCATCTCGATATAACTGATCAAAAATGAATCATTCAGAGAATCCTTTGCCATGAAGGCATAACTAACTATGATTTAATCATATGCATATGAAATCTTCAGTGTTATTGTGAACGGGAAATGAAACAATCAAGTCCCAAAAATGACAAAACCCAGAATCAGCAAAATAACGATCAGATTGCTGTGATTTGTATGTTTAAGATGCCTAACATTGGGCTCCAGGTATCAAAACATAAGATTATAATACCACTAAGCTTTTCTGACTCCAAAAATTTCTAGATCCTCCAGATCCAAATTTTAGTCAGGAAAAACCATGCTTGAAAGTCCAGCAGTAAATTAAAACATGAAGGCACCTCTGGGCGGGCTGCTGTAAAAGGTGGAATTCCAGTTATCAATTCAAACAAGATGATTCCAACAGACCACCAATCCGCAGCATAACCTGCAAGAAACACCAAGAAGGTAAACGTAATATCCTCGATTTGTAGAATTGCCCAAGTCTAAGGTTGTATCCAAACCATGTTCAGTTCCAAGCAGAATTTCTGGCGCCAAGTAGTCAGGTGTCCCAACAGCTGAATGCCGAATTCTTTCTTCTTCTTGGTCCTTCTGAAAATGATGAGAACTTGTTCTTGGAGATACATCTGACTCATGACCAGATAAATTAATTGTGTTGTTTATAAGACCAATCTTTGAAAGCCCAAAGTCTGTTAGCTGGTAACAAAAATAATAATAAGTTAGATAGTTAAAAAAGTACTTCAACAATCAAAATGGAAATAGCATATGGTTAATTTCACAATTTTGTAAACGCGTGAGAATACAATCTGTGTTTGCACATTTGGTGCATATAACTCTCCTTTTTATCAAGTAAAGAAGAAACTCATCTTTAAGAATTGGGGAAAAATATTTTGCCCACCCTACTGCAAGAAAATATTAGGTACGTGAGACCTTAAATAACAGACCTTGATGTGCCCATTATGGGCGATTAACAGGTTATCAGGCTTTAGATCACGATGCACAATTTGCTGAGAATGGAGGTACTCCAAAGCAAGAACCTGAAATAAATTATAACTGTTTCTTAAAGAATTCAACAAACTTTGGTATTCCATGCATATGAAGCCTTCAACTTACCAGTTCCGCGATGTATATACGAGCAATTTCCTCCTCAAGACAGCCAACTTTCTGGAGCAGAGAGTATAGATCACCACCATTAAGATATTCCATTACCAAGTAGAGGTTATCTCTGCAGGTGAATGAATAAAAAAATCGAACCTGCATTAATAAGATCAGATGTTCAGCCTCTGAAAGAATATTATAGTTGGACAGTAGCAAAGAAGTAAAATGTTTACCAAAAAGGGGTATCTGATAGTTATCAGTATATTTCGCTCTTGCAGTATCCTCTCGATATCGTTTTTCCTTATAATATCCAACTTTTTGAGTACCTGTATATGAGCTAAATAAGATTAGCACATGGACAACCGAATAGTTCAACGAATAACAATGCAACAATTAATACAATATAGCCAGTATACTACCCTGATTCACTTATATGAGCTTTTCAAGTTGAATTTCCATAACTAAGAATTCCATCCTAAGAGTATTGTCGTTATGAGAGGTTTGAACAATATGGCACCAACGACTAGGCTGTCTAAAATTGGACAAAAGAAAGCTACTATTTAACTATATTTACATTTTATTCTTTTCATTGAAATATATGGTTCAAAGCACTGCACATATTAGAAACTACGGAAGGCGAAATAAACACTATATCTATCTGCAACAAAGCAAAAACAAAATGCATATACCTTTATTGCAAAAAAGTCCCCTGTTGTTCTTTTACGTGCAAGAAAGACTTTACCAAAGGCACCTCTACTTATTGGTTTGATAATCTCAAAATCATCGATGCTTATCCTATCTTTCAGCAGTAAGTGTGGAGTAGCCAATGCATGCTCCAAGACATCTTCACTCTCTTTAACGTTACCCGCTGAACTTTTATCGGCAGTCAAGTCACGAGCATATATATATTTCTCGCTGCAGGTAAAATATCAGAGTTAATAAAAATTATAGGACGAGCGCAGTAGTTAGTATTCTATAACACAGTGAATATACCAGAGAAGTTTCTCGATCCGCCCCCCAAAAGTATCTATTACAAGTGCTTTGAGCTTGCCCTGCTTCAAGACAGCTTGTATGTCTTGCATGCAGGCTATCAGATAGTCACAGGATCCCTCTTTTGAGAGATCTGTGCTAGCTCCACAGCGGGCAATATCAGAAAGGTCCATCATCTGCAAGATGAAAGAAAACAAAGAAAAAAAAAGGTAGAATATAATATGCTTCTATATGTTTATATATACAAAGATCAGTAAAACAGGTAAAAAAATGATATCTATATGACCTGGAGAATAGAGACCTGCCATGGACAAGTAACAAAATCATAAATCAAAAGGAGTTGAAGCTAGGGACTCGCTAAAACCTAGAGAGGTTATAACAAGAGAGGAGAAATTCTCAACCCATCAATGGCATCAGTAATACTCGCAAAATTTTGAGCGTCCAAATTTTTATTGATTAAGACATTAAGAACTCTAAGATTCTGGCAACACCACATAATTGATTTAAACCAATTTTATATTCCCAAAACTCAGCAGGATATGACCTAATTCAAAATATATGAATGGATACTGCAAGGCACAGTAGTAAATTAGTACAGCAACATATAACGTTAACCAATACCTAATCTAAAAAGAGAATATAATGGAAACAGACAACTAACCAGTTGAAGATCTTCTTGCTCTGGACAATGCCGCTCTAGCCAATAGGAGTCAAAGTGACTTGTTCTGGGGGTATTTGTTGAAGATACTGACGTGATGCTACCTGTTGATGATGAAGTGCCATGATGGCAAAGTTTGGCCCCTGCATGGCTCTTCAGGTTAATAGGATATGTGTAAGACTCGTCTATGAAGGCAGTGTCCATCTCATGCAGATCCTCAAACATTCCCTCTAAACCTTTACTCCGCCATTCGTTTATCTTGGGAGAACAACCTTCAGATGCAACTCCAGATTTCTGCAGAACAGAGTTTTCCAGACCACCACCAGCTTGAGTAAAGGAATTTAAACTTCGTGAATCAATTATCTGTTCCAGTATCTCCTCAAGTTTTAAAAGGCGCTCATCAACATCCAAACAGTTTATTTCACATTTATCTGCGTATGCACATATGTAAGAGTGTGGTTCCAGATGTGAGAGAGGTACTTCTTTCTCACATATCCTGCAGATTACATAATCAGTAAAACCTAACTCTTTTCCAGGCTCATTTGGCATCTTATCTTGATACTCATTACTTAAATAAAATCTTTGTTCTACCACTTGACTATCAAATTGGGGTTTCTGCGATGGAAATCCCAGTTTAGTAGCTGCATAACCTTCTGTATCTGCATTATTGCTATTTTCATCTGGTATCGTAGAACCGAAAGTTGTTTCTGACTCCAAAGATTCTTTGTTCCACCTCTTGAACTTTTGTCCAGCTTCATTCCTTTGATATTTAGGATAACCAGAACCAGAATCATCAACTCTAGGAGTAGAACCCCAATCTGTTTCTAAAGCAGGGATGCTTTCTAAACATTCCTTAAATTTGCGGAAGGAACTCTCATCAATTGGCTCAGTCTCCTTCTGAAACATCACAACTCTTGTACAATGAGTCAATATAAAAAGCAACTGAGAAAACAACCACTTCACAAGTCCTGCTTGGCACTGTTTCCTTTTCCTAGTTAAGTCTTGGACAGTAGATTCACAAGTAGCACGAAGTTGAGCAGATGTCATCTCCATACAGGCTCGAGCCAAGTTAAGTAACTCCTCTACCATTTCTCGATCTTCAGGACATGATGTATCCATTTTCTCTATAGCCTCTTTCACATCTATGACAAAGTCATTCAGCTTCTTATCCACAGTCTCCTTAGCAACATCAAATCTTGAGTGGAGTGAGCCCAGAAGTTCCTGAATACAATTGAAAAAATAGAACGAACTAACATAATTAGACCCCAACAAAATGAGTCATTAGACTAGCTATATGGCACACAGATATTACTTGAATTCCTTAAATTTTTAGAAAACAGAACTCAACCCTGAGAAGTTTCGTCAATTTTGTATAGCAATATCTTGTGACAATTTAAAAACTCAATTAAAGAAAAATCTATCAGTTTGAACACCTTCAGATCGTTGTAGCTGTGCGGACGAGGGTAGGGAGTTTGAACACCACCCCTTGGCCCTAATTCATGGGAAAAGCTCTTTATACCCATTGACTTGGAAGAAGGAAGGTTAGTTTCAGATACCTTGATCATCCTCTCTTCTTCTTTACCAGAGTTCTTGACTTTTAACTTGATATCCTGTCACCAAAACAAGGCAGTTAATTCAAAGCCAATGAACATCGATTGAAACCCTTTCATGAAAAATCCGAAGCAAAACCACATTTTACCTCACTACTCGAGCAAGCATATTTTGGAGGGTGACAAGAGTACTTGGGTTTATAGGAAGCGAGCCACCTTGACAATTTTGTTCCTTTGCGCTCTGGTAGATATATGAAACAAAGAGTTAACAACACAGTTAATGTGTGGTCACCAGAAAATAATTTCATCAACTAAGATATGTGAATCTACATAGCAATTTTGGTGGTTTCCATGGATTTTCTAAAATCCAAGCACATCTCTCATTTTCTTTTTCCATTCTGTAGCCGAGAGAACAATTTTTTCTTACTATGATCATGTGAAAATTTTGATTTCCTAATTGACCATACAAACCAAAAGCTAGCACAACGATTCTAACTCAATACTGCAAAAGGCCATAAACCAGAGCTCCAAACGAGAAAATAGTATGAAAGAATCTTCAAATCAAAACCTTGTTTGGAAGAGCTAGTGGTTCTACCATGTCTGCGAGGAACAATACTCTTCTGATTACGATTAAACGGAGGCTTTAGAACGGTGTCGGAGAAATCTTCAGGTCTAGGACCTGACGAAGCTAACCGAGTTTTGATCCGGTTCAAACCAGATGGAATCGCGACCGTAGACGATACACCTCGATCCTTACGATTCTCTTCCGCCATAGCAAAATTAAGGAAAAATTCGTCTCCGTCGCACGAAGAAAAAAAACCCTAATACCTCCAAGCTCTGGCTTCTCCGGTATGAAGAGCCGCTTTCATCGCCGGAAAAAGCGACGAGGAAGGTGAAGCTAGGGACGGCGATGAGAGAATCGGAATCCAGAGTGAGGTCGGCGAGGATAATGAAGACGACGATGATGATGATGAGAAGAAGGATTCATGGATGGTTTTGGTAAGAGTGCCTCGATGGGGTTGGTTGTATTTTAGCCTACAACGACTCGCGGCTGTGACATCTTTCAATTTTAATTTAATGTTTATTTCATCTGTTACCGTTTCAAAACCTCTAAACATTTTAATAATCTTTTTCTATACTAGTATATTTACACATGGGAAAGATATACTTATTTTTTAATAAAATAATGGATCTCTTGTTGAAAAAATCTTCAGTTTATTTTTTTTTATGATCAAACAACAGAAGGAAAATATATCTAATTCTATTTTTATACCTCTATATCAATATTTATGAATAATAATTCTTGTATAAAGTAAGGTATTTACCATTTTTTTGATTGAGCAAACAACATATGGGTAAGATATTGAACTGATTCTTCATTTGTACCTTATATATCAACAACATTCATGAATAATAAATACCTTGTTGAAAAAGTATCTTCTATAAAGTATATTTATCCAATTTGTTTTTTATGACCATAAATAACGCATGGGGAAAAATGTATACTGATTCTGTTTGTGTATCTATATCAAATATTTATGAATAATAAAATCTGTTGTTGAAAAAATAAAAAAGGATAATAAATCTGTCTATTAAATGCTCCTTAATAAAACACCGAAAATCAAATAAATGCTCTTCAATAAAAAGGGTGAAAAAGATATCTAGCTTTTAAATTTTTATTTAAGGGAAATTTGTAAAAATGACATTTTTTGTTTATAAAATTAGATCCAGTTAAGTTTATAGCATAAGTAAATCTACTACCAATAAAAAATGACAACTTTTTTTCTTTTTCATTCCTTTTACTATGAAAAATAATTAATTATTTGCAACAAAACATGTTTTTTATGTGAAAAATAGTTAACTTAATTTAAATATAAAATTTCACACCATGAGTAACATAATATTATAAAAGTAAATGCATATCTTGTTTCTTAATATATGTAATTATATTTTTTAAATAATATATATTGTTTATAAGTGTTAAGTTAGAATGATAAATTAATAAGAAAATTTTATAAATGTAATAGGCTCGAAAGTTTGATTTTGAGATGTTTTGCGATTCGCGTTTATTACCAACAATATTTATATTTTAAAAATTTTGCGGCTATATGTTTTCTTTTTTTATTTTTTTTAAATTCAAAAACTTTTTCAGTAATATTTGTTTTTAATCTTAAATAATATTTTTATTGATTAATAAATTTAATATTTCAAGAAAATTAATAATATTAAAAATTTATCGCAGTAAATATATTTTTATATAAATATATGATTATTTAAAAAATAAAATATATAGTAAAATAAAATAAAATAAATACAGTAACATTCACTGTTGCTTTACGCAGTAACATTCACAAAAGTTTTCACATAATAATATAGTAATACTAATACCATACTCTAGTGAGAAAAAGAATAATACTAGAGTCTAGAAAATTTTGACCTGGCTTGTCAATTTACATGACATTCATAGGGTTGTGTATCCGTACCAGCATCTTTTTGTGTCAACTCGTACCATTTTTATTGATTTAAAATATCCTATAACACTCAGATTAAATCAACGATATTGTACAAGATCTTTTCTACTACATGTCCCACTATAAATTATTTGAAAGGATATTTTGACATGCATCAAAAAGATAACGTGCACATTACAAATTTTTTTTTTTTTGTTGGGGGTCAAATCAATTATATTGATATCAAAAAATGTTTATAAAATACGGAAACATTACAAAGAAACATTACAAATTATTATTCAAGATCTCTTGAAATGATTTTTGAAACGTATACCGACAATAGTCTTCTATTATTATTATACAATATATAATATCATGATACGTGGAAATATTTTGCATCATTGGATACTTCTTTAAAGTTTTGTATGATTAAGACTTGGTCGAAGAAACACTCTTTTATCTCAACCGAGTTGTTCATCTGTTCTAAAAATAAAAGAAATCAACTTCATGTACGCAGAATAAAATGAAGAAAAAAGTAGTATTTTAATATATGATTAAATAGTTGGAAAAATCTACTCACCATTTCGTGTGTCTCCTTAAATAATCAAAACACCTAAATTTCTATCCGTTTTGGGATTAGTTTAGATTTTGACTTACGATGATTCCAATTATAATTAAGAAAAACTGAACTAAATAGAGAAATTATTTTTTGTTAAACCACGAAAATGCTGAACATTTTTAAAAGGGGTTTGAATCCGAAGCACAAATGAACCAATCTCTTATACTATCATTAAGCCACCACTCTTTTGATAGGAAAAACAAACTAGGAAAGAATGAGTTCTTCTTATCATATAGGAGACTAGGAAAGAATGGCAATGGCGACGAATCAAATGATGAATTAATCTATATATATAAACAATAAACAAACCAAAGAGATGGTTGTGATGAACTGATCCTACCGACCACAATTCATATAAATAAACTAATCCTACCGACCACGATATATAAGCCAAATAGTAGATGTTTGTGATGGTAGGCCTTATATTACACAACCAATGTTACTAAAATACTATGAAACTTAACTACTTAAAGATACTACATTTGTATATACACATTTCGTATGTATATCCTAAAACTATCCTCAAGTAAATAACTATATCATAATCTCACATTGAACATAAACCCAATATTGTATAAGCGACTCGTAGCCTGGATAATCATTTAGTCAAACAATGAAAGATTACGTACATACAAGGAGGTTTATAATGATTAAGTTAATCATGTTAGAGATTATGATTGATTATTAACCGTTGAATTTTATGATTCCTATTTTTATTGTTCCTTTTGTTTCTTCTTCTTTTACGCCAATACTTGTAACCCTCCCAGAAAGATCAGATCCTTAATTATGCTATCAGAAGTCATTTTATCAAGAAAAAAAAAAATCAAGAAGAGGTCATCCAACCCTGATTCTTTTTATTTAATTTTGACTCCACACAGAATAGACACGTAACATATGGAATCTTGAAACCGTCCAATACACCCCAAAATCCAAATAAGGTATTTTAAAGATATAGTCTACAAATTAGTATTATGTTAACAAAAAGACAAGTTAAAAAAAAAAAAAAAAAAAAAACACACAAGTGTATCATAAGATATTACAAAATTATAGAAACTAAAATCAGAGAATTTTCACTCAATGACAGAAGTTATATGACAACTAAAAATATTCGTGAGTGATTGCAAAATGTGTGAGCGAACCATCTGATAAGCTTAGTTTCTTAGAAAATATGGTCTCTATCTGAGGCAACTTTAAACTTTACACGAAAGTTCAAAGTTCAAGGATATGATATCTAGTTCATCAAATGTTGAATGTTCGCCCTTGTTGACAAACTCTACTTGTTCGAAGTATAGCTAGTCATATAATTTTGGTGGTTATTTATTATTTTACTACTAATTCGACTCACTAGTAGTAATAAGAAATAGCAAATTTTGTGGTCATTATAGTCTTAACAATGATAAACAAGGAACGACGACTAGAAATTTTCTAGATTCCTCTGTCAAGACTTGAATCCACATTAAAAAACCGAAAGAATTGAGACTTTTTGGGATGTATGGGAACTAAATTTCAAGGTTCCATGTAGTTTCTGCGGTCAGTTTTGGCGTCTTCAATTCCTCGGCTAGATTCATTGACGCACATACCTGTTGAAACCGTATGAGAAACTCATTAACCATGACTGAAAAAGAACCAATTTTGGCTAGTGCTTATGAACAATGTTCTAAAAAATGATTACGAAACACAAGAGAAGTTCTAGTTACCCTTCACATTAACACGTTCAAACCAAACAAATTGATAACAATAGAGCAAAAATCAGTTTCAGACCTATAAGAAAACCTGATCAATGATACAACCAACTATTCTACCCAACTTCCAGAACCAAGTAAGAGGAACTATTTCCCCAACCAGAGGATTGTTAATTGTAATTCAATTCCTTTGTTAACACTCTCCCAAGATCACCATGCATCTTTTATGCATTTAATGAAGATCACACCCATGCCATTAGAGGCTTTGCATCATCATACCAAGTTTATATCACTGCATATGCTTCACTCTTTCTTAAATTCTTAGAAGCAACAGTGACAAAACAACATGGGCTGGGTTAAGAAGTTTTAACCTACAAGATGGAACTAAATGTCATTACAAGAAGCGCAATGTAGTCTCCTATATTGCACATATACGATTGTTTTGTAGCGCACATCTATTTGTTTCATAATGACGTGCAAAACTACAATTCTAGAGAAGAGACAGGACCGTAAGAAGAAATGCTAGGATAACAGTATATATGAGTATCTAGTGTCAACTGTCGGGATAGTGATATATGCAAAATTCAATCTACCCTGCCAAAAGAAGTTACGTAATGAACAAAAGCGAGAAGTGAAAATAGTATTTACCTTGAAAGAGCCAGTCGATTTAGAATTCCTCGACCATTCCAAACCAAGCATCTTACTAGAAGTCTGATAAGTTGCCTTGAGATTATCACCATCATAAAGTTTACGAGAAACCGCAAAGTCCCACATATTCTTAGCCAAGTCATAACAAGGCTCAAATGTAGCCATCCCTCCATGAACATAAGTATACTTCAGCTTACAGTTCTTTGTGCCCACCATGTAATTAGCAGACAACTTGTTTGCCGGATCAATCACAAGGCTCCCATCAACAATTGTCCGGTTATCTCCTCTCATATGAATGTACGTCAGATTCAAAGGCTTCTCTGCAATTTTGATAGTGTTCATGAACTGAAACCTAACATCCTGCATCATAAAAACCAAAACTTTCTAGTTCAATTTCACTCATTTTCAGAGAATCCATACAAATAGAACCTTGTGTAACATCCTGCATCATAAAATCAAAGGCTTCTCTGCAATTTTGATAGTGTTCATGAACTGAAACCTAACATCCTGCATCATAAAAACCGAAACTTTCTAGTTCAATTTCACTCAATTTCAGAGAATCCATACAAATAGAACCTTGTGTAACGTCCTGCATCATTAAAACCGAAACTTTCTAGTTCAATTTCACTTATTTTCAGAGAATCCTTACAAATAGAACCTTGTGTGATCTCCAAAAACTCCAAATTTCTCAGAGAACCCAAACCAATTTCATCTATTTCTCATTCCTTAATCTTTATAGGTTTGAAGCTAAAAGGGTTAGCTTCAAAAACTGGAAATATGAAAAAGGAGTAACCTTTTTAGGGACGTTGTAGTCGATGATGAAGAAGCCAGGCTTCTCGACGGCGAGAGAGAGGCCGTTCAAGCTAGGACCGGCGACGAGGGAAGCATCAGTCATGGTGGCGCGTAGCTTAACATTGCCGGCGTTGAAGGCAAGCGAAGCAACGCCACCGCTCTTGTCGGCATCGAACTTTCCTTTGAAAGAAGCCTTCATCATCATCACACTATAGCCGCCGCCTCTGTGTATTCCTCTTGTTGACCCTCTCTCTTAAAACATGTCTTCTACTGTTGGACGTTTATTTTCTATAGAAGTTATCAATTATTCAGAAATTTTGAAACTTATATTTAAATCCAAAAAAAAAAAAAATCAACTAGCGAAAAATCAGAGGGAGAGAAGAGAAAAAAAAAAAAAAAGAGAGGAGCGGTCTAATTCAACCGATGGCTGGCGGTTTTCACAATTTTACCGCTAGTTAAATTAAGGTCGATTTGTTTTGTTTTAAGGTTTTAATGGCGATATTTTCTGATGTCTATCTTTCCATTTACGAATTGGCGAAGAAGAGTATCGGTGGTTTCTTTGATAGTTTTAGAAGTGAAGGCCATTGGTGACGGCTCTCCGGCTAGTTCTCTGTTTCTCGCTTATCAGACATAACCGAGAAAGATCTCTTGCTGTTGTGTTTTAATGATCTATTGTTTATAAGTTTTTGTCGTAGTTTTTTCTTTCTTTCTTTACCGATTTATTATGGATAGATCTACAATTTTTCATATCTGCGGTGCATGACAGGTGAAATGGTTAGCTGACTTTTCTAGGTTCCTCTATTCGAGTTCAAGACCACATCTGATGATTAGTTTTTGCTTTTTCTTAATCGGACATGAGTTGAGTATATTCCAACGTTACCAATGTCGGTAAATAATAGATGGTTTCAAAACTTCAAGAGAAGCCCATTAACCTGGAATAAGTAAGCATATGTTTTAATTTCATAAGTTTACTAAGCACCAAGTAAGGACATGAAGACCATAAATTTTCGGTGAGGTTTGTGGTTTCCATCGACATTAAGACAATTTCTGATCTCAGGGAAGAACCAATGAAAGGATTAAAATATAATTGGTAAAAGAATACCTTATGGATTTCAAACAATCGATCTACAACTTTTCATATCTGCGGTGCATGACAAGTGAAGCGGTTAGGTGACTTTTCTAGGTTCCTCCATTCGAGTTCAAGACCACATCTGATGACTAGTTTTTGCTTTCTCTCAATCAGACATGAGTTGAGTATATTCCAACGTTACCGATGTCGGTAAATAATAGATGATTTCAAAACTTCAAGAGAAGCCCATTAACCTGGAATAAGTAAGCATATGTTTTAATTTCATAAGTCTACTAAGCACCAAGTAAGGACATGAAGACCATAAGTTTTCGGTGAGGTTTGTGGTTTCCATCGACATTAAGAAAATTTTTGATCTCAGGAAAAAACCAATGAAAGGATTATAAAATATAATTGGTAAAAAATTAGCTTTTAACGGTTTTGATTTGAATTTTTCTTAGGTTTTCCAAAATTTTCTCCCTCTTTATAAATATTGTCTCTGGAGATTTCAAACATTTTCAGCCGGCTTAGTTTTTAGGAATATCTATTTCTTTCGTCAACGTACGTAATTTCATCCCTATTAATATAATAAAGATGACAAAAAAAGAAAAAAATTCACGGAGAAAAAATACCCTAGTCGATCTCAAGGTTCCCCTCCTTGTTATGCATATTCTTTCGCACGACAAGCTCTCGCCAGCACATGGGGCCTCCGCTTCCACCGACGGTGTCCTCGCCTTCTCATTTCTCCTCAGCGACGAGCCATCTCAATCAAGTTTTCCTTTTCGTAACGACTCTTGGATCTCTTTGACAAAGGGAAATCCAATGTTTATTGTTGATTTTTATCCCAACTTTGATGTAGAGAATGAAGTTGCAAAAGTGATGATCCTGAAGAAGTGTTTTTGGTAGCTTTGTTCCTCTGTGGTAGAGTTTTGTAGTAGATATTTTTATGGGGGATGCCCAACATGTTGGCACCATTCATGCAACAGTGAATCGAATATGGACAGTTGCCAAGAAATCGTCAAAGATTGATGTGCTATTCATTAATAAAACTATAGTTTTGGTCCGGATTAAGAGTTCGCGTATTCGTGAGCATGTTCTTAAGCGTCGCAACTAACATATTGTAAATGTGCCTTTGGTGATAAGTGAGTTGAATCCGATGACTACTCAAGCACCACACGATCTCTCAATAATGCCTTTGTGGATTGATTTAAAGGATGTACCCGCACACCTTTATTCCAAGCAGGGACTGAGTTTTCTCTCAGGCACAGTAGAGAAGTTTGTCAAGTTACATCCGAATACAGACCGCTGCATAAGGCTGGGTAAGGCAAAGATTCTAGTGGAGGTTAACTTGCAAAAACCCTTGATTGATCAAATTTGTTTTCCAGATACAAATGGCGAGACAATGACAGTTTCAGTTAGATACCTATGGTTTCTGCCGAGATGCATTCTATGCTCAAAGTGGGGTCACACCTCGAAGGACTACTCAAAGAAAGTGACGCTTTTTGCTGATGGCGGGATAAGGCTCAACAGATGAATACGAAAACCATGACCACACAGCGTAAATTAAAGATGCATAGTTTGTTCAAGAGATTGCTCAAGAACTGATTCATGATTTGGCACGATCACCAATGTTTCAGGTGGAAAGTGTTACGGATACTACCTCAAACAAGGTAATATCTGATTAATTTCAAGCAGAAAAAATCCACTGTAAGTAAATGATGAGTTTTATGTGTAAAATTTGGTGTGTGGCCAAGTGATATGGATCTTGTCCGGATCGACACAACATAATACCTAGTCTTTATACTAAAAACGAAACATTGGAAGGCTTTTTTGCTTACATGTGGCTATAAAAATATTCTAACTAATTTTGATTTATATATTTTAATTAAAGAAAACACTATAATTAACAAAAATTTAAGTGAAAATTTTCTTAGTTAAAAACCGTAAAATAATAAAACGTCTATATGTCAAGATATACAAGTAAAATTGAAAATGTTTTAACTTTTTAATCATTTTTTTTTGTCTCATATCGGTTAAGTAATAGAATGTGAGACTTCACAAATTCTGCTATATATAGATTCTAGGAGGAATATGTCAAACTAACATGGAGTACAAACAACTTTATGTTAATGAGTAATTGAAATTTTCATTCTTGTTTTACCATGTAATAACATAACCTTTTACAAGCTTGCGAATTAACTTATCACTTATCACGTGCGTTAGCACATCTTTATCACATAGTGGATTGAGAACATTGTTATATCATTTCTTTTTTTTTGTTTTTCTTTTTTTGGGTCAAAGAAATGAAAGTTAAAATATGTTTAGATTTACATTCGCAAATGAATATATATAAAAATATATTTTTTTCTTTCTTTTTGTTAGTTTTTGGTTAATAATAAGAAAGTTAAAATTTTTTGACACGTATTGACATTTTTTCAATGAAAACGTTTGTAGTGTAATGGTTAAGATATAGAAGAAATGCTTCCATTGATTTCAAGATGGTGGGTTGGAATCCCTATATGGCATAAATGCATTTTTTTTAATTAATATTCTTGTTAACGAACTTAATTTTTTGTTTTGCTTTAGGCAAGCATATGTTATGAACCGGTCTGCTAATGAAAAAGATTCAAATATTATAATAAGATACACACTTACATAAATATCCAAACATCATAAGAAATTAATATAAGGTTCTCTCAAAATTATTATGATGTACATAATTTGAACATTTGTTTTCGTCGAGAATGTATACAAAGTTTGATTTCAGAAATCAACATATACATAGTTGAAGTTTTTCATAATTTCTTTGGATATTCATCTCCAACTGTAACTCATCTAACATTTTTGTCTTGATGCTTCGAAAGTAATTCACAAGCTTCTTTAGCGTGAAACTCCAACGTTCTTCCGGCATATAGGAAAATTCATCATTCTTATCGAGAGTGACCCAATCGAGACACGCAACTTCAGCTGAGAGACATGGAAGACAGGATGAATCCGAGAAGAAGAAGTAATGCCAATTTGTAAGATGTCTTCCCACACATATCCACCACTCGGTAACGGCCACAATACTTAGGTGCTAGTTTCCAATTCAACTTGAAGACCTGTCTATAAGACTGAAGCTTAACATAGACCATATCACCTTATTTTAAAACTCCTCTCAGACATCTTATTATTAGCAGCTTGTTCCATCTTATGTTAAGCCCATAACAGATAGGACTTGAGAACCAACAACATACTCTCCATTTCATGTAAGTTTCTAACCACCACAGCAACTTTAGACTCTATATTAAATAAAAAAAATTAATCTAGTAGATTAATAACACACATTTTCATACGAAACGTCGAAAAATGCATATGTTTTCATTCCACTTACATGTCTTGCTCTCATACGTTACTAGACTGTAATTCTTGTCTTGCTTACATACTTGGAGTGTTTTATAGTTTGCCACAATATCCTCAGGATGAGAGAAATTCGAGTAATGAATCTACACTTAAGAATGTATATAAGTGTTATAATTGTCTAACGTCCTTTCACAATTGATTTAGTATATAGTTTGGTTTTGAATTTGGTTGAACTTTAAATTTAAGAAAAGAAACCCTGTCAGTTTGGTTGGGAAGTGAGAGAAGGAACAAAGACAACTTCTAGTTTTAATTTGCCAACTTGCTTCTTCCTTCTTTCTTCCACAAATACTTTACCAATTCACATTTTATTACAAAACTATATTTATTACTATATTTTTGAGTTGTTGTTGTGTGATTCTTTACCTCTTTATTAGCTAAATGTATTCAATTCTGTCTTTGGAAACTGCACTTTTTTATTGACTTTTTATCAAAAAGTTTCCATCTTTTTTTACTTTTGTTGTTTTTTTATTAAATTTGAAACTTATTATTTTATTGTCTCGTTAAATGAGGATTTAACCTAACCTATATAACTGTAATAATAACAATAATCTTGTCCGGATTCTATTCTCATTTGGTTTGTGTGCTTCGCTTCGCTTTCCTCAATCTCTTCATTTGCCTTTTCCCTCTTTTCTCCGCAATCGGTTTCCTCTTTCATTGCCTTTGACGAAGAATCTCTTAACTTTTTTTATATACCTGAGAGCGTTTAAAGCGTTTCTTTGCTTTCTCAACCAAACCTTCTCAGATCGATTTCTTGGTTGATTTGTTTTCTGGGTTTGTTCAAGCTTGATCGAAACTGGTGAAATCGATTGGTGGGTTATTATTATATTCTTATTTTTGTTCATCGTAATATTCAATAGAACCTCTCGTGACTGAACTGATTATTTCAGGCTTTGGAGGTTAAAAAAATTGAGTCTTTGCAATTGGTTTTTAGGCTGGGTTGTGACATTTGAATGGATCTCTGCTTTTAGGGACGAACTTGGTTGGTGTTTGTTTGGCAAAAGGTTATTGTTTTGTGATTTCTCTGTGTGGTTGTGAATTTTGTTTATCTAACAAGACTTTTACAATTTTGTTGATTTTTCTTAGCTTGTCTGTTGGTGTTTGTATTGGTGCTTTGTGATAATTTAAAGAGTTTTTGTTGGTTTGTTGATAGGAGTATGTTCTTGTTCCTCATGTGGTAGTGCTAGTTTTTTGACTTGAGATTTTGCTAAAGATTTGATCTTTTATCTTATTTACTGATGTTATTCTTTTCATAGCTGTGCGAATTGTTATAGGTTGCTTGATTTTGAAGTTCAGGTATCAAATTGATAATGTAGCTTTTGTATCTGATTAAATTAGTAGAAAGCTTATAATGCAGTTGAGTTTTTGGTCTTAAGATTAGGCATTGCATATCCTACTTTTGCTTGCATATCTTGAATTGCTCAGTTGCATTTTTCTTTGGCTGAGTAACCCTGTATCTTCAATTGTGGATTACCATTACTTACGAGGACCTGATTTTAATTGATTGCAAAGCTCTTTTCTTTGTCTTCGGTATTGAAAGATAATTCCTTTTCTTTTTATTGTAGTTTTCAGCATTTGCTACATTGTGGAAAGTGGTGAGAGTCTCTTGAATTGTCAAGTGTCAACTGTGGTTAACGCTAGGATGCAGGGAGAGAGGGCTAGTCTCGGTTCTTTATCAGAGGCCTTGAACTTTGAGCATGGTTCTACATCTAGTAATGCTGTGATAGATCAGCAAATTCGTTGGGAGAATATTCACAATTATGGTGATAATGAATTGCAGGATTACATGATTTCAGCTGCTGATACAAATCCTAGATTTGCAAACTCAGTTTATCATGAGCAACACGACTTACACAGATTTAACATTGGCGAGGCTAGTTCTAGTGGTACGAAGAACGAAGCCACTAGTCACACTGAACAGTGGAAGGGAATTGGACGTTTTGAGGAACGGAGAAATGACAAGCTTGAGTTGAGCCCTTTGTTTGTGCAACCATCTAACGGAAACCGCGTTGTTTGCAATGTCAATCTAAATGCAGAATATAATGAGCATCTTGAGGATATGAATCCGGTCACAAGTCATCCTGGTCTTTTTGAGGTTAACGGACTCAGGTCTGGGCTTTTACCAGAGAACAGTGTTAGAGTGGGTTCCTCTGATGGGCGTCGTCCATCCTGTAAAAGAAAAGCTGTTGATGCAAGCATTGGTCAGTCCTCTTCAAGCGGAGGTTTCCGTGAGTTCCAGCGTGGAGAATGCAGTTCTTGGATCTCAGCTCCTGCGCATTATAGCCCAACAATGGCAGCACATGATTTAAACATATCTCTTGACCATGGTCGAAGGGGTTTGGTATCTGGCGCTGTTCCAAATCTATCTGCTCCTGCCATCACAGAGAGCTCTAGTAGAAATTACTCTGTCAGGGTTAATCCCACAGATCAACAAGAAACCATAAGCCCATCCGTCTTTGCTGCAGGAAGTGTTATCAGACGACCGGTTGCTCCATCCTTGAACTCACCAGGGCTTCTACCAGCAGATCAACAACTGATCGACTTGAGATATGGACATGCTTTAGGCAATTTTGCTTCTCAGAACCCAAATGCTCCTGCTACTCATATGCCCCCTGTTTCAAGAAATACATTTCATTGGAACGCTAGCCCAGTAGCAACGGGTGTATCATTGAGTTCTGCTACTCCTGTTGACAGAAATGTTATTCATCGAGATGAAACCAGACAAAGAAGTAATAGTCTAGAGATTCCCTTGTTTGTCCCAGCTCCTGAAATGAGAAATGTGGCCCATGGTCATATTAGCAGAAATGCAAGTGGTGCTAGACATGTTGCATCGTCTTCATCTAGGACAAGTGTTCAGCCATCACCGTCTAGTCCAGCTTGGAATCCTTACCAGAATAACTCACCACATAATCAAAGAAGATTATCTGAACACTTTCGTAGGTCATTGCTTTCTTCCCTTGCTACAAACCAGAGAGCTGCTCGTTCCTTGGTCCCTCCTGCCTCTCCGGATGAGCATGTGCTTCAATCTGCTGGTGATAACACCTCTCAGGTGCATAATCGAGCTTCCTCGAGAGCAGGTCCAAGACAAGGGCAAAATGCAACTGGCTTTCCTCATTCTTTGCGAGGCTTGGCATCCACAAGTCAAGGAAGAAGCAGAATGGGGGCATCCGAGGTTAGTTTCATATCAAGATTAATGTTACCTTGTGTTTCTTTTGGATAGTGGTGTTAGATATGTGTTCATATCGACTGTAAAACCCTATAGTTTTCTTGAGCAATTGCGTAATATAGAGCTGATACTGTGCTTCTCTTCTGAAACAGATCCGTAATGTCTTGGAGCACATGCGTAGAGGAGGGAACTTGCGTTTTGAGGTACTGTTTTTGATTTGCGTATAAACAAAAAGATTTTACCATAGCAGGATCTAACCTAAATGCTACTTGTCTTCTGTATGTATTTATTCAAACCTAGATTTAACCTTAATGGTCGTTTAATCTATTTCTTTTGTGCTACTTTATTCAGGATGTTATGCTTCTCAATCAGTCAATGGTGCTAGGTGTGGCTGATATTCATGACCGATATAGAGACATGCGACTTGATGTTGACAACATGACATATGAGGTAAAGCCAGAGCAAACCCATAATCATTTATTTGCTCATCACACTAACTGTGAGTATAAATCTGCAGGAGTTGTTGTCTCTAGAAGAGCGGATTGGAGATGTTTGTACCGGTCTGAATGAGGAAACCATATCAAACCGATTGAAGCAACAGAAGTACAAAAGTAGTACCAGATCTCCACAAGAAGTAGAACCATGCTGTATTTGTCAGGTAACAATATTAGATTAGCGCTGTCTTACATTCCTCCTTTAAGACTTATGTCACAACCCTGTTAACTGTATGACTGGCATTTTACATTATTAATTATCATGACGTGCTGGTGGCTTAAAATTGGTGCAAAAACTGCAGGAGGAATACAAGGAAGGAGAAGAAATAGGAATGCTGGAATGCGGGCATGACTTCCATAGCCAATGCATCAAAGAATGGCTGAAGCTGAAGAATCTTTGCCCAATTTGCAAAACAACAGGATTAAACACTGCAAAAAAGCCAAGAAGATGATGATTGAAAGACTTTAAGCTGTTGGGTTTTAACCATTTGTCGAATCTTCTTTACCATTGCAACCTCATCAGAACACTGCAGGCAAGTTGGTGTCTGCGTCTGGGGTTGATGTTTCAGAGGTAGCGATTGGGTGGTCAAAAGATAGGAATGTAGGGAAGTAACTGAGGGAGATAGGAAGAAAAGGAGAACCTAAGAAAAAAAAAACTTGGGTTCTTCTGAATTTGTTTGGATAAGTTAATTTTACCAATTACTACATTAGTTGTTTTTTTTTTTTTTTTTTTTTAAATTTATAGTTACCCAGTAAGCCAATTTGGCAATTTATAGATATTATGGATGATTGATTATGTAATTAATTTATTTTTATCTTATATCCAAATTGGATCTATCAACATAGCAAAATAGAAAATAAATTGAAACGGAGAGAGTAGTTTTTTTATTATGTAAGATATTTTACAAATTTCAATGCAGATTTTAATGTTATTTGATATTTTTTACTCTTTGAAGTTTGAATTCTATAATCTTTTTTGTGATTGGTTAAATTATGCTTTTAACTAATTAAATAAGCTATTGTTTTCAAAAATAATTTCTTAATCTTCATATATATATATATATATTTTTTATCTAAAACAACTTATAATTTGGAAATAGAGGGAATAGTTAAAACTAGAACTTTGTTTTAAATATAAAACGATATTTAATTTAGAAAAAAAAATTAATTTTAAAATGACAACTTAAAACAAATCATGGAAACAAAGCTAAACCAGATTACGGTCGATAAAGTTTGACAGCAACTAATGGGAGATGTCGGCAGGGAAGATAAGTGGTGTTGATTGCATTGGACCATCCTTTATTTAATACTATTTCTTTGTGCACACAAATATGTCTCTGCGGGGAAGAGAGAGGATGCTAATTTTCGCGAGACATGGGAAGTTATGGAACATCTACCAACCAGTCAATGCCTCTTTATAAAAGAGTTTTATTTATACTCTCGTGGAGAGTCTTACTTACTTTCCAACACGAGCCAAAATAGACACAGAAATGGAAGAGGTTTTGTCTCTCATTACCATGATTGTGCTTCTTCTAGCCTCGTCTGGATTTGGAAGATGCAGAAGCGATGTTTACAGCAGGAGCGATTTCCCGGAAGGCTTCGCTTTTGGAGCCGGGATATCTGCTTATCAGGTAAGCAAGCAATCCCATCCATTTGTTTCCGTTGTTTTCTTTTTTGTTATCTTTAAAGTTTGGTTTCTCAAAGTGGGAAGGTGCTGTTGATGAAGATGGGAGGAAGCCTAGCGTCTGGGATACTTTCCTTCACTCTCGTAAGCCGTTTCCCATCTTTTTTTCTATATCAAGAAATCATATAAATTTTATTTAATTTATCTCTTTTACATTAAAACTTTATTAACTAGAAGTAGTTCAGTTAATAAGAAAACATACTGCATAATACAAATGGTCAAAAAGTCAAAATACATTTAAATTTTTGCATAGAAAACATCACTTAAAATAAATAAATAAATAAAACAAAAACAATTTCTAAAATCACTTAAAGTTAAACGGAGAGAGTATATGTTTTTACTTGGCAGGTAATATGGATAATGGAGACATAGCTTGTGATGGATATCACAAGTACAAGGTTCTTTCTCTGTCAATACATGTTAATGTTATATATTCCCCAAGCAAAATTGGCTTTGGCCTTGTTATCAAAGATTTTCTTTTGGCTGTTGGATAAGCTTCAAACATAGCTTGTGGCCTTAGATTTCTCTAATGATAAGATAGGCTTAATGTATTCTAATAGAAATAGGAATAGCAAAGATGTGCTAGTACCTCTATATCATTGTTGAGTTGTAACAATGATATAGAGAAATAGAGAGCTTTTGTTGTTTAGTTTTGAGTTATTTTCTAAACATAATAAGAGACTTATTCTTATACAAAAGCTAAGTGTGTGTGATACATTCTCTTTACTGGCTCTGTAGGAAGATGTGAAGCTCATGGCCGAAACTGGCTTACATGCATTCAGATTCTCCATCTCTTGGTCTAGACTTATATCTAGTAAGTCTTGTTTACCATGCTCGACCGCTTTTTCTTGCTTTACTTCAAATGATCAATGTTTTTAGCTCTTGTCTCATTAGATGGAAGAGGTTCCATTAACTCGAAAGGTCTACAGTTCTACAAGAATTTCATCCAAGAACTTGTCACACATGGTAACACCCATGTTTAACTCTTCTTCTGCGGTATTAGACTTTGCTTTTACTTCATATTAACTGGACTATATGTAATTTTACTGCAGGAATTGAGCCACATGTTACACTCCATCACTACGATTATCCTCAGTATCTCGAGGATGACTATGGAGGCTGGATCAACCGGAAAATCATGTAGAGCGACATTTACTTTGCTTCTTCTTTCACATATTTCTACAAAAATAATCTGAAAAATAAAAAGAGCTCTTTGATATTTGTCATCGCAGCAAAGACTTTACTGCTTATGCAGATGTTTGCTTCAGAGAGTTTGGGAACCACGTCAAATTCTGGACCACGATCAACGAGGCTAATATATTCACTATTGGAGGTTACAACGATGGGAATTCACCGCCTGGTCGTTGCTCCTTACCGGGGAATAACTGCTTGTTAGGAAACTCTTCCACTGAAACATATATTGCAGGCCATAACATGTTGCTTGCGCACGCCTCTGCTTCAAGACTATATAAACAAAAGTACAAGGTATACTTGTTTATACATGTATCTATATTTGAGATAACCTTCTCTTGAATGTGATGACAAAGGAGTATGGTATTATATATGTAATGTGCAGGATATACAAGGAGGTTCTGTAGGCTTTAGTTTATTTGCAATGAATTTTACTCCTTCTACAAGCTCCAAGGATGATGAAATCGCAATGCAAAGAGCCAACGATTTCTATCTCGGATGGTGAGTTAGGCACAAACAAACTTAGGCAACATATCCAAGGTTTTTAAGCTAAAAAGAAAAAGATAAAATATATACTCTTGAAAATTCAGGATGCTTGAGCCTCTTATATATGGAGACTATCCCGATGCGATGAGAAGAATCATTGGACCAAGACTGCCAGTTTTCTCAAAGGAAGAATCAGAACAAGTTAAAGGCTCATCTGACTTCGTAGGAGTCATTCACTATGTTACGGCTTCGGTCACAAACATCGAAATCAACCCTTCTCATTCAAGAATCACAGATTTCAACTCAGACATGGGCGAACTTATTAATAGTATATAGGAACCAAACTCAATCTATTGAATACTTTTTAAAAACTCTTTGCTCTTTTATCTTGATATGCTTTTGCTGATTATCTTTTTTTCTTTTTTCGTTTTATTGCCTGGGAGGGACAGTTTCATCTATAATGGTAAGCTTTTCGAGGCTACCAAATTCAGATGCAAAGCGCCTAATATACCTTATACAGCTAAGTGTTGCCAATCCTTTTTTTACTAGTTGTTGTTTTGTTTTTGTTTGGACAAGGATGTTGTTTCTCCATGGGCTATGGAAGGCATCCTGGAGTATATAAAGCAGAGCTATGACAATCCTCCTGTCTACATTCTTGAGAATGGTCTCTCTCTCTCTCTCTCTCTCTCTCCTCTCGTGTTTTTGTCTTAGTCTGTTCAATTCTCTTGCCAATGCCAACGAATAGGTAAACCAATGAAAAAAGATTTGGAGCTGCAACAGGAGGACACACCAAGGATTGAGTACTTAGATGCTTACATTGGTGCTGTGCTCAAAGCCGTTAGGTAAGTAAAGTGTTTCTTAATGCATCTTATCTTCTCTGCTCTTGTCGGTGTATAAAGAAAAAAAGACATGACTACGTGTAGGAATGGATCAGACACGAGAGGCTACTTCGTATGGTCATTTATGGATTTGTACGAGTTACTGGACGGATATGAGAGTAGTTATGGATTGTACTCTGTCAATTTCAGCGATCCCTATCTCAAGAGATCTCCCAAACTCTCTGCTCACTGGTACTCTGATTTTCTCAAGGGCAAAACCACCTTTCTTGCTTCCCAAGGCATCACGCAATTGCATAGCAACTTCTCGTCGTCCTCCTAGTACTAGTATTGCTATTAATTATGATGTATCCGGTTCAGTTTATACTCTTATTGTTAAAACGTAGACGAATACTAAGGGGTTTACAATACATGATGTTTATTTTTTTTTTCAGTTCCACAATTTGCGTTTAATTGCATGTATTCCAAAACAAAATCACGTAAACCGGATACGATATCCACGAGTGTTAGAAAATGAAAGTTTAAAGAAATTTTTTTTTGTAAAAAAAAAAAAAAAAAATTTAGAATTTACAACATTTATCCTAAAAAAAAAGAAACGTAAAAACAGTTATATAGTTATTCACAACCTGTTATCAAACATCTAAAATACCCATACGGTCAAATATATTACGATTGTAGTGGAGATGCTATATTATACACAATAAATGCAAATCTCACCCGCAGATTCATCTCCAATTATTAGGCGAAACAGAGAGGTTTGGACGAATTCACGTGGTTCTATAAAACTATTTTGAAAATTAGCTTGAGACTTACTAATGACACGTTATCCAACACCAAATGGAAATTTTGTTTTTCTAGTTTATTTCTTTGTCTTTTCATATTTTTTTTAATTATTGTGAGAATGACTTAAACTTCGTAATAAGTTAGAGTTACCTTTTTATCTTTTGAAAAGTAATTTCTCAAAATTTGATAAAGTATCATTTCTTTCATGCCACTTCACAACTATAGTCGATAGTGAGTAAAACAACGTTTACCTTTGTAGAATATTACAAATATCTTGTCCTCGAATTTGTATTTGTTATAGTAATTTTTTTTTTTGAAAATAAAATATCGGCGTCCTCAATCTATATCCCCCTTTTCATATTTGATTTAAGTATTTTTATCGCATATGTAATAGCTCGAATTTCTTATAAAAACAAATGCAAATTATTCAATTGAGTCATTTTATTTTGAAATGCAAGATGACATGTTATATCAATACAAATACACTAATATAATGTTACTATATTGTATTTTTAAATCAATTGTTATTATAATTTCTAATATAAAATGCACTTTAATAATATAAGTTATCAAATTAATTATTTTAAATTCTTCAGTATTACAATCGTCCCCACTAATAGAAGACAAACGTCATATTTATAAAATTCATAGTGTTATAATTATATTTATTCATAAAGCACAATATCCTTATTGCATACCAAAAACGACACCCTCCACGGTATAAGCTCACATTTTTCTAAATTTTTTAAGTCATTCTCTTAAATATACATTCCTAACAATATTAGTAGGATAGTTAAAAATGATCAAATCAAATGGCTTTAACTAAAAATACCCTAAAATATTAAGATGGACTTAAAATCTTAATAAGTTGATCGAAAATTGGTTTGGTTTTAATTTGGTACAAATATTTTAATTAAAAATTCAATCCAAAGCTTACAAAATTCCATTCCAAAACCTGACTACTTGAATCCACCAGCTGATGACTGAACAACGAGGGTGAAATCACTAAAAGCTCCATTAATTCTCTAGTATATATAATTAAAATACATATATCAGCATCAAATATCTATTCTGTATAGTAACGTGGACAACATATCTAATTTTACTTATACTATAAAACACAGTTACAGTTATATATAAACTCAATATCTCTCAACATCAAATATCTATTTAGTATATCTAATAACAGTGAACAAAATATATTTTGTTTAAATCAAAAATATAATATATATATATATATATATAACTTATCTTGTATTTGGTGGCAGCGATTATTAAATCCTACATATTTGGTGACATGTGAACTGTCTCGATGATAGTGATTAGAGTGTTTGAGCTTTTTAGAGAAATCATGCCTCGCATATCTTGTGATAATCGTATATATAAGTTTAATTGGTACAATAGTCAAAACTAAAATATATAACTTTTTCAATGCAAAAATGTATTATCCTTTTTTCTTAGCCATCCGAGAGATGGGTAGATCTAGTATATATTTTGCTCAAAAAAAAAAAATATATATATATATATACTCAAAAAAAAAAATTATATCAGATGTAGTGGTTAATCAAATGTTATTTTGGTGCAGATAAAAAAAATCAGATGTTATTTAATTCACTAAATTTAGAATTATATTTTTAGAAATTAGAAATTATTGTAGATTAATAAAAACAAGTTTATCAGATTTGTCGCATAAGTAGTGTCATAACCCTATTTTTCAAAAGTAAAGATGTAAATTATAATCATAATGCAGATAAAACCATTTATCATAGATTTTTGAATAGCAAATAAAATTGTTGGACAAGTAGTGTCTAATACAGCGTAAATCATATTTTTGATGAGTCTTATCGAATGCTTTTTTGCCCATCAAGATAGTCGGTGTTTTAATTTGTTTTCGTCTTTTCAATAGGATTAGGATAAACTTTTGCTTTAGTTTGCCTTTAGGTTTCGTCGAGTCTACTCACGTCTTTATAATTAAAGCTCGTGATCACATTTGTAAGACCACATTTGTTTCTGAAAAAATCTATTAAAAAAAACAACAAGAGGTAACTCTAGTTACCCAAAGAACTTGTCTTCAAGCCTTGAGAGGAGGACTCTCACATTGTATCGAATTAACATCATCACCATCTTCATCTTGCCATGTTTAATCAAAGTTTTTACTTTAAAAACTCATTGCTTAAACGTCACCACCACTATACTGTTCTGCTTTCATAAAACAGAGCTTGTGTCGTCTTCTTCTCTGTTCAAAGCTTCCGCTTCTGTATCCGTTGGTATCAGAGACTTCTCGATCCGACCACATTTGTACTCATGGGACTACCCAAAAACCAACCAAAGGATACCACTACTGGTGCTCATAACGCCGAGCAGGTCACGGATTTGACAGAGTTACGCGATGTGATCCTAACGTCAAATTTCAATATTTAGACGACATTACAAACATCACTTGCAGATATGACTCAAGCCCTGCACCACCATATTGAAATCCAGACTCCACGTCCTGTTGCAGCCATTGGAGATCGTACAAACTTTCCCCTTGTCGAGCGAAACCGTGAGTTAACACACTTTTGAAATCAAGGGCTTCGACAGAACGATACGCGATGGAAATTCAGCTTTCGTGTTGATATTCCAGAATTCCATGGAGGGATTCGTGGAGATGCTTTTCTCGATTGGCTCTTCGCAGTAGACATAATTCCGATTTTGAAGGAGTTCCTGAAGACAAAAGAGTTGCTTTGGTTGTCACGTGATTTCACGGTCACGCTGCATCGTGGTGGCAATAAACTAAAACCACTCGCTCTCGCAATGGCAAAGATCCGATTTGATTTTGGGAAAAGCTTAAGAAAAAGTTGAAAGCTACGTTTTTGCTTCACAATTACGACAAAATGATTTACGCCAAGTTACAAAACTTGAGACAAGGCTCTCGTTTAGTGTACGAATACGCAAAAGAGTTCTACTTATTCTTCACTCGTAACGAGATATATGACAGTCAAATACAGCTAGTTTCTCATTTTATTGGAGGATTGCGGCTTCAACTTAAAAATGCTATGGCTCAATTTAACCTAACTACGGTGACCGAGGCTCACTGTCGAGCTGCTTCGTTCGAACAACATCTGCGTACTTCACCGTGGACATTTTTTACTTTGCATGGTCGATTTTCTTATAAGAGTCTCCAAGCAAGTGGTACTTCTCCTCGCGATGGCACATATCAACCCAAGACAGAGCCTAAAAACGATTTTAAAGACGAGGAGCAAGGTCTTCGATGTTTTTTTCGCAATGTGTTAAAGTGTTTTGCATGTGGTGAGGTTGGGCATAGGTTAACAACATGTCCTAACTACAAACGAGGTAGACTTGTGGCAGAAAAAAGCTTTATAGACGATGATGGAGAATTCGAAAGTGTATAGGAAGAGAGTAAGGACGAAGTAGGATTTATTCACCATACGAGCGGTGATCAGGGAGTCTCGCTAGTGTTAGATAGAGTATGCTTGATACCACAACAACGTGAGGAGCATTGGCTTCGCACTAATATATTTCTTTTAACGTGTACTATCCGCAGAAGAATATGTACTTTTCATCATTGATTCGGCAGTTGCTGAAATGTCATCTCTGAGGATGCAGTACAAAAACTTGGTCTTCCTTACAAGCTACATCCAACACTATACTCGCTTACATGGTTTCCAGATTGTGTCGCTACACGTGTTTCGCAAAGAGCGTTGCTGGCTTTTTCTGTGGGTCCTTTTTATAAGGATCGTTTATATTTTGATGTTGTTCAAATGGATATTAGTAACTTTATTATTGGAAGATCATAGAAATATGATTGAAAGATCATACATGACGACGTCGTGAATACTTACCAATTTTACTGGGAGACGCATAACATTATGCTTTTACCATCTCGTGAGCCTTCTTTGACTCAGACAGTTCATGTTCCACAAGTTACACACGCTTCTACTTTGTCTCGGGCTGGTCCTTTGATTTGCTCACAATCTGAGTTTGAACAAGAATTGCGTCATGAGCGTGTAGTTTTTGCTCTTTTTCTGATGTATATTGTTGGTTCAAAGTCGGCGTTAGCTATTTATGCGGCTCTTGAGTCGGTGTTACATGACTTTGAGGATGTTTTTTCCGTCGGAATTGCCATTGAGACTTCCTCTGTTGCGTGATATACAACATCATATTGACCTTACACCAGGAGTAACTCTCCCTAATATACCACATTATTGGATGAGGCCCAAAGAACATGAATAATTATGGAGACAAGTTGAGGATTTGATGCGCAAAGGACATATTCGTAAGAGCATTAGCCCTTGCGTTGTACCAGCTTTTTCATTTCGAAAAAAGACAGTTCATTGCAAATTTGCTCATTCGATTTCCAATTCCGCGTTTAGACGATTTTCTGGACCAAATAGGTAAGGGTTGTACCTTTTCAAAAATTGATTATAAGAGTGGGTATCATCAAACTCGTATACGACCGGGAGATGAGTGGAAAACTACTTTTAAGACGCGAGATGGCCTTTTTGAATGGCTTGTTATGCCATTTGCGTAGTCAAACGCTCCAAGTACTTTCATGCGTATTACGAACAAAGCTTTGCGACATTTCATTGGCAAGTTTGTTGTCGTCTACTTCGACGATATTCTCATCTTCAGCTCATCTTTTTAGATCATATTGAACATCTTCGTACCGTCTTACTCGTCCTACGAAGTGAGCAGTTGTATGGTGCTCGACAAAAATACAAATTTGGTACCTGAGAGGTCAAATTTTTGGGATATGTTGTCTCGGATAAAAGCCTGACTGTGGACGTTTCCAAAGTTGAAGCCATTAGGTCCTGGCCGTTACCGTGTACTATCATCGAGGTGAGAAGTTTTCATAGTCTAGCTTCATTTTATCGTCGTTTGTCCAGCATTTTTGTTCGATCGTCCCCCTATCACTAACTGCATGAAAGACGGTCACTTCGCGTGGACATAGAAGCTACAAAGACGTTTGAACTAATCAAACATAAACTGACTACGACCCCTATTTTGGTTCTTCTGGACTTCACACTCACGTTCGAGCTTCATTGTGATTCTTTTACGCTCGGCATCAGAGTAGTTCTCAGCTAGCATAATCGATCCATTGTTTTCTATATTGAAAAACTTTCTGTGCAAGGCAGCGTTATAGCACATATGATGTTGAATTTTAACCGATCGTTCAGGCTATTAAGCATTGGCGGTATTATTTGGTTCATCGAGACTCTATTCTTTTTACGAACCACAATGCGTTGCATCATCTTGATAGTCAAGTGGAAGTTTCTGCTAGGCATGCTTCTTGGATTGCGTTTCTCCAGCAATTTACTTTTTCATTAAGCCTCAATCGGGCAAAACTAACCGTGTCGCAGATGCTATTAGTCGGCGTCATTCGCTGCTACCAAAAATTCATACATCGGTTCCTAGATTTTCAGAATTCGCTGAGCTCTACAAAATAGATCCATTCTTTGCAAGGATCTTTTCAGAGGCAGAGCAAGATCTTTCGGATGACTATCCAGTTCAAGACGGCTTCCTTTTTAAAGGTTTACGCGTGTGTATACCTGAGTGCAGATTTCGACATCAGATCATGAGCGAGTTGCATAACGAGGGGCATGTGGGGCATGACAGAATGTGGTAATTAGTGACGTTTCCATCTTTCTGGCCAGCCTTGCTGATAATACCAACAATCTAAAGGGAAGTCATCAAATGTGAGTTTGTATATTTAACTCCCAATCCTGACTCAGCCATGGACTGATATTAGTATAAATTTCATGTATGGAATTCCTCGTACGCAACGTGATCATGATTTGATTTTTTTGGTTGTGGATCGTTTCTCTAAAATGGCTCATTTCATTCCCTACAAAAAGACGATCGATGCAATTATTATGACAACATTATTCTTTCGGAAAATTTATCGTTTACATGGCTTGTACTAGTTTGGATAAAAACTCGGCGTACCATCCTCAAAATGATGGTCAAACGGAGGTGACAAATCGTTTGCTTGGTAATCTTTTGCGTTGCTTAGTTAGCGAAAACATTAAAAGCTAGGACGAGAGGCTCTGTCAAGCAAAATTTGCTCATAATCATGTCTTTAATCGAAGTTTTGTTTACAGTCCTTTCCGTGTGGTTTATGGCATGGTTCCACGCTGCCCTTTGGATTTGACTACCATACCTGATACAACTCGTTTTTATGGCCAAGTTTTGGATTTTACTGAGGACTTGCAAGCTGTTCACAAACAAGTTTGTGATCATTTGGAAGATGCTATGACTAAGTACAAGTCTACTACGGATGCTACGCGATGAGTGTTGGAATTCAAGCCAGGCAATTTGGTGTGGATTTACCTTACCAGGGATCGTCTTCCACTTCGTGAATACAATAACCTAAAGTCGCGCAAGATTGGTCATGTTGAAGTGTTGGAAAGCATAAATGTTAATGCTTACCGTGTGCATCTTCCCTCTCATTTGCGTACTCATGATGTTTACAATGTCAAGCACTTGTCGCAGTTTCATGGTGATAACGATGAGCTTGATTCGAGGGTGAATCCTTCTCTACCGGGATGGACCTGATGCAAATCATATTCTTGATGGGTCTTATCGAGTGCTTTCTTGCCCATCAAGATAGTTGTGTTTTAATTTTTTTTCGTCTTTTAATACGATTAGGATAAACTTTTTCCTTAGTTTGGCTTTATCTTATACGGTTAGGATTAGGTTTTGTCAAGTCTACTCACGTCTCTATAATTAGAGCTCGTGATCACCTTTGTAAGACCACCTTTGCTTCTGAAAAATCATTACAAAAAACCAACAAGAGGTAACTCTAGTTACCTAAAAATCTTGTGTTCAAGTCCTGAGAGGAGGACCCTCACTTCATACCAAATTAACATCATCACCATCTTCATCTCGCCGTGTATAATCAGAGTTTTCACTTTGATTACTCATCGCTTAAACGTCACTCTGTTCCGCTTTCATAAAACAGAGCATGTGTCGCCTTCTTCTCCGTTTAAAGCTTCCGCTTATGTATCAGTGTCGCAATACTATTTATCGTCTCTTCTTGAAGGCATAACGAAAACCTAAGTTAGAACAAGTATTTATAGGTATTTTGGTGCAAGAAGTCGGTTTAGGAATTTTATCCAAAAATATGTAAAAACTCTTTGATTCTAAAAATACTTGAAAATCAACCTAAAAGCATTGAAATCATGTCAAACATTTGATATAGACATTATAAAACTATAATTAAAATGGATAAAAATATGATATCACAACCAGAAAATGTTATCGTGATACAGTTATCATAGAAAAACTGCATATCATATGAGTCCATCCTCAAGAAAAAAAGTCATTACCCATTAATATCACCTCCACGTAGATCTCCAAATAACCATAATGGTTATGACCTTTTCCACGAGATAGTTATACCCATGTTCGGCAGGTAACACTCTTCACCTCAATATGGATTCCTAATGGTTTGCATCGACCGACGTAGAGCCTAACCCCTCCCCATTGGAAGGAATTATCTTTTCTAAATTATCCCACCAAATATTAGATTGTGCCTTAAGCCGATTTCGAATAAGACTCATGATATAACCATTACTAGTTTCCCAGAAACAGTTTCTTCGTCCAATCATGTTATCTTTATTGATTTAAGCATAGGAAAGTCACATTCTATTTTATCTTCGCGAAGACCCTTTAGACCATGTTAATGATGCATATACAAAATCAGAAAGGTCGAATGTCACGTATAAGAAATATACAAAAAAATTGATAGACAAAGCATATTCGCTCTCTAATGGACAAAACTTCTATGCTCTCTAGTTGTTTTCCATCGACAAAATTTTTGACCTGAACAAAGTCAACCGTTCAGAAAGATCCGAATTTTTATCCTAACACACACATATATATAGGATACGGTTAATATTATAATGATTATTATTAAAAAAGCAAACATTCTCTATTCAATTAGATTAATGCAAAAAAAAAAATTTGGTATTTGAATTTTATAAAATTGGGATTTTTAAAATTTTTCTCAGAAAATTTCAAATATGCACCAAAAAAATATATCTACTTGGTGATTATTTGAGTGAGTGAAGATTTAATCTTGATAATTTAAATAAAAAAATTAAAATATATAATATATATATTATATGTTCTACATTTTTAACCTAATAAAGGAGAATTGAACCCATTACACGTGACTAACTAACTACCTCTACATAGGCATGGCCAAAATCAAACCGTAACCGTATTTCGGACCATATCTAAACCGTAACCGTATAAAACGGTTAAAAACTATAACCGTTAACCGTTAATATATGGTTAAAATTATATTAACCGTAACCGTTAATTAACCGTAACCGTATCAAAACCGTTGGTTAACCGCATAGTTAAAACCGTAAACTTTTAACTGTAACCGTCTTTAAAACATAAATATATTAATAATTAATTATTTAATATAAGTAATATATTATAGAAATATGAGTACAATAAAAAAAATATTAACTAAAAATAAATGTACCAAAATATAAATAATATTTTCTAACAAATATATATAAACGTTACAACACAACAATTTTATAATAAAGTTTTATAAAAAAAAATATATATATCTTTGAAATCATGAACGAACACAAAGTGACAAAATCAAAGTAGTGGAATAGTGAATGTTATTATTACTGCTTCTAATTAGTAGAGTATCGTGTTGGTTATACATTTTAGTTAAGATTAGAACTTCTAATTAATTTTAAAATAGTCATTACTTTCAAAATAAACGTTAGATAATAAAAAAGGTTAAACAGTTTTGTTACTAAAAGCAAAAATAGCCGTTTGTTTAAAAAATTATAAATTTCATGCAAATGTATGTAAAAAACTGAAATCATAAATAAAAATAATTTTGAACAATAATGTTGTTATTTAAATCACATGATAACATTAAATCCATATTATAATTTTTAACATTATAATAGTAAGTATTAGGTTGTATATCATCGTTTTAATTATTTACGGAACTGAAGTAAAAAAAAAATTATGAGTCCATCATTAATATCAACCATATCATATTATTAAATAACCGTAACCGTATATAACCATAACCGTTTTAACCAGAACCGTATTTAACCGTAACCGTTTAACCGTATATTAAACGGTTACGGTTAAGATTAAACAAAATTATAACCGTAACTATTAGTTAATAAACCGTAACCGTAATAACTGTAATAAACGTAGTCATGCCTACCTCTACAAGGCTTCAGTCAAATCAAATTTATATAATGCGCAGTAAAAACGCCTACGAGCTTTTTTACCAAAAACATCACCCCAAATCTAATTCTGTTCACCAAAATGGTGGGTTAAAAATTAATATTTAAAGTGATGGGCTGTTAGTTAGCAAAAGAAATGGGCATGGCCGCATGGGCAAAGTAATATTTTACTCGTGTCTCGTGATAGTGACAAAGTAATTGTTATTTTTATTTTACAACAAACATACTTATTATAAGCCAAAAGATGGTTTTGGGGTCAAAATGGAGATTCAATCATTTCGTCTATTGGTTTTCACATTATTACAAGCTAATGCATAATTTATACTAATATATCGCAGACAGCTGCCACCAAAACTGATATAGCTAGGCTTCATCTTTATTTTGTTTTATTGGGTTTTCTAGAAGTTTTTGGTTTCTTTATATCTGTTTCTTTTAGTGTTTGTTATTCTTTTGATGATATATAAAAATGCAAGAACTATTGGTTTAGAAACTATATTACAAAGTAACACAAGAGTTTTTTCTTCAATAAAATTTTTTGATTAATAAAAAATACGTTTACACTTTTTTTTTTAAAACTATTTTCTATTCTTTCAATCTCACGTTTTTTTTATCACAACCTAATCTAAAATTTTTCAAAAACTCTTTATCCCTCTTTAAATCTTTACCTTTTTTCTTTGAAACTAAACTTTAATTGTTATGAATTCTTTTTTCTGGTTTGTGCTCAACTTCTCTGAAGTCTTAGCACCTTATTTATACTAAATAGGTTATGGTTATACAAAAAACCTATTTTTATTCTAAGCTTAATAGAAATTGACATTTTGTTTTTTGTGGAATATGAAATTGCCCTTCTTCTTCGTGTTTTCTTTTTCTTCCATAAAAGGAAACTTTCAAACTTCTAAACTCTTCTCCAAGTGTCTTGTTTCTGTATAATACTTATTGGTTTGAATGTTAACCGTCATAGCTGAAATCCTTATTTCAGCTCCACGTCAGTTGTTCTGTTGAACTAATTTTTGTAGTACTCTGAACTAATACAACAACTATACCAATTACTGCATCTTCAATATACATTTAGTAATTGGATATTTATAAGATTATTTATTTAACTTATGGCCGGTAACTTATGGATATTTTTAATAAATAAGAGAATGATCAGGGAGAGTTCTTCGTTTGTTTCTTGAATCGACTAAAATTTTTAATTCAATTACTAAAAAGACAACGTCAAGCTTCGGTATCTTCGGATCAATGAATCTTATTCGTGTTATCTGGTTTCTTTTATCACAATCCCTGTTTAGATTCATACAAAACAAGAAAGCAGATTCTATTATCTGAGCAACCGGTTTTTCACGTTAATCGGAGAAAACCAAAAATAATTCGGTATAAGTACGGACGTCATTTTCTTTTCTTTTTCTTGGTTAAAACAGAACGATTAGGTTAAAATGTGAATCGATCATTTTTATTTAAAATATTATTTCGCACGTGAAAAACATCTAAGGCTTTAAATGACCACAAGGCGCTGTATGATTGACTCAACTATAAATTTAAATTAAAATAAATAAAAAACTATAAATTTAAATAATAAAAAAATTATGATCCCAATAATTACTAGCTCTATAAATACGTAGCCACGCTCTAGGTTGCATGATTCACACAACCATAGTCACTTCTTCTTTCTTCTTATTTTAGAGCAAAGTTTTTCCTTCCTTTCATATTGTGAGAATGTCGGAAACCAATATGAAAGTTTGCAATAATTATTTTCTGGTCGATCCGACCAAAGCAAGTTTTCTTGATCTCCTTCTCCTTTTGTTTTCCTCCAACCTGACCAGCGCAAGATTCATCGATTCTCCTCCGGATACGCTCAAAAGTTTCCGGAGAAGTTTCACGAGTCGATGGATCATTGTGTTGGCCGTTTTGCTTCAGAAGGTATTAATGCTCTTACGAAAACCCATGGCAATCCTAGGTGGTTTCCTAACCTATTGGCTCAATCTTCTTACGGCAAATGGAGGCTTCTTCAAGATGATACTTCACCTTTTGACAGGTGAGAAATCTAACAATATAGCATACTTTAATTCGTTTCATTTCACTTTTTATTATACCAAATTCTTGAACTTGAAGAAGGTTTCAGTTTTTTCCTCCTTTTCTTACATATGATATAAGTATCCCAAAAAATCTAGATAAAATCATTTCAAAGATCTCAAGGACCAAATATCAGATAGTTCCACATATTAATATTCTCCATGGACTTTTGGACAAGGACCAATGACACTTACACATATCAAACGGATTTGAGACACACCGAAAATTATACTCTACATGCAAGACACTAATAGCACACAGATAAAAAAAACAAAATATTTAACGTACGATATATTGCATCAAGACCTTAATTTGGTTAATAAACCAAAAGAGTTTAATCTTCTATAGGTCTTAAGAACACTATTTAAGTTTTGAGACAACTAATCCAAGTATTTTGATTTTTGTGGATGGTATTTCGCAAGTATTTTTACAGGACTAACCCAAAGGTTCGACTTGTTACAGGAAAGCTGGTGAAGCCTGACAAATCGTCAGCGGCATATACGTCGTTTATAGGATGCTCAGATCGAAGAGTTGAGCTTGACGAGAAGATAAATGTTGGTACCATCGAATACAAGTCGATGCTGTCAATAATGGCTTCTAAGATCGCTTATGAGAGCAAACCTTTCATCACTTCCGTCGTCAAGAACACTTGGAAGGTTAACTTCATTTTCCTCTTCTTCTCCTTTTAATTAATTAGGGTTACTTTATACTCTTACGTTTAATTATATCACATAAATAATTCTGCTTATTATTGGAAAAAAACAAAGGTTACACGTACGATCCATATATATATATATATATATAATCTAATTAAACCTTTCATTCACTTTCTTATCATGAATACCTTTGCGGTTTTGGTTGCTAATAATCACTTTAAATTCTAAAATACGAGAAAATAATATACTTTCTCAGTATCGTAAATTTATTTTTATGTTTGTTTTACTTCTCACTCCCACTGTATGACTGTTTCTATCCTGTGATGCAGATGGACTTCGTGGGTAACTACGACTTTTACAACGGTAATTTAAATGCTACGCTGTATACCTTTTAGGGAATGTTTTTCTTTTCCCATTTCAGGGCTTAGGGCATTCTATGTGTGTTTTGGATTAACTTAACTCCTTTTGGTGTATAAATAAATAAAGCCTCAAAAGGCCAGTTAAATCATTTTAAAGATCAATACAGAAAACATAACCTTGAAGCTATAAATAGATGTAAGATTGTAGGACATAAAGCATACACGTAATAGGAAAAAAAGGAGAAGTAAAAGTTAACTTTTATCAAAAAAGAACTTTTTTGATAAATCATATAGATGCCTTCCATTTTCTCATTTTCTCATTTTTTGATTTTTCATTTTTCCAATGAATAAATCATGTAAATGCCTTCCATTTTCTCATTTTTGATAAATACGACAGACACAGGTCTAGGAGATCATGATGCTTATAAATGTCAAATCGCCAAAAATGTCTCTCTATACCATATCGTGCTGAAAAAATAAATGCCAACTATGCAAGGGACCCTATTGACTTTAAATGTGTCGTCTGTCGGATAAATAATAGAAGCATATTTAATGAATGTAGAAATAGAAATAACAATTACAAGTGGATCTTCAGTTTTAATGATCGAACTTTTTTGAGATTGCAATTTAATTTACCGATACTATCTAAATTAAAATTACTAATATACTTAAAATAATGCTATATGAACTCATTTTCTACTTCGTTTATTTGTTGGAACCAGTTAAAGTTAAGGAGGCATAAATGTTTTTAAGATTAGGAGTGAGTCAATTAATGTGGGTACTACATTTATCAAAATTTAAAAATATTTCTATTTTATTTAAAGATGTTCAAATTATTAAGATCCGACTATCAACGGATTTAAGGATAGTATAAATCTATTTTTTGGTTTATAACTTAATTACATACCTATTCTACCAGACTCGATTTACAATATACAGATGATAAAGTTATTAGGCTACATAGTCTTGTAGAATTTTAGGATATATGAGTTTCAGTTAAAATTTAATATATTAAAAAATAAATTTCGTTCATTCAAAAAAAAAGAAAAAAGAAATCGTAATAGAAGTTCATATTTGTGTTTTTTTTTTTTTGTAAATTTTAACTTATGCATGCGGCTATGCATAGAATACACGTAAACACTTAAGTTTACATATTGTTTTAAAACTATAAATGTTTATGATTTTCTTTGTTAGTTTGGTGCATCTGTGGCTAATGATCCAACTAAAGTGAATAATATATTGGTTGCACTTTTTGTTTCACCATTTTTAATCATGTCTTAAGTATTCTGAAGAGAACAAATATAATAAGAATAAAACTGGTGACCCAAAATCTAAAGTCACGTGTTTTGTCCGGGTTTAGCAGCTAAGATTCTTAAAGTCAAATGCTACATGATAGTACGTAGTTCGATTTTTTGTTTTAGAATATTATAGTATATTTACAGAAAAGTAAATATTAACTTTTTTATTAAGAAAAAAATATTTACTTTAACGATTAAACATAAAAGTTCTATATTTAAAACGTGCTGAAGAAATATATTAACATCAATCATTTTTGGCAAGCAAGAGATTTAATCCATATAATTCTCGATTCTAAAATTCTTGTTTTTTTTTCAAAAATGAAACTTATAAGAGTTACTAACTTACTATCTTTTCTAATTATTATTCTTACAACATCAAATTTGCTTTTCAATATAATATTAGGTATTATTAGTAAATGACCAATTTTGGAGAAAAGGTAAGAAAATGACTATGAAATATTTTTTAATTGGAAAGATAGGATTAAAACTTCATCATTGTAAATTTTGTCAATTCATTTTTTCTACAATGTGGGTCTATAGTCATTTTCCAATTGAAAAATGTTCGAAGTTATTTTGTTAATTACTTTTGTTTCATAGTCATTTTGTATATATACTCTATACTAGCATATTTATGTATAAGCTTGAAATAGTTTGAACAAAATTCTAAGTTTGCATTTCTATGGTCAGATTTCCAAGCAAGTAAATTGACGCAAGCCTTCGTGTTTAAGACGTCGAGCACCAATCCAAACCTCATCGTCGTCAGCTTCAGAGGAACCGAACCTTTCGAGGCTGCTGATTGGTGCACTGATCTCGACGTCTCTTGGTACGTACTATATATACGTTCTATAGGTCTACATCAATATATAATTACTCTTCTTAATTCATTTATTTCCAAATTTTAAATTAGGTACGAGTTGAAGAACGTTGGCAAAGTCCACGCCGGGTTCTCGAGAGCTTTAGGCCTCCAAAAAAATGGATGGCCCAAGGAAAATATAAGTCTCCTACACCAATATGCTTACTACACCATCAGACAAATGCTTAGGGACAAGCTTGCCAGAGACAAGAACCTTAAGTTCATTCTAACAGGTCACAGCCTCGGCGGAGCACTAGCTGCTCTTTTTCCGGCGATTCTGGCGATTCACGGTGAGGATGAGCTTCTAGATAAGCTAGAGGGTGTCTACACGTTTGGACAGCCACGTATAGGGGATGAGGAGTTTGGGGAATTTATGAAGGGTGTGGTGAAAAAACATGGAATAGAGTATGAGAGATTTGTCTATAACAATGATGTTGTGCCTAGAGTCCCCTTTGATGACAAGTATTTATTCTCATACAAGCACTATGGACCTTGCAATTCATTCAACAGTCTTTACAAAGGAAAGGTAAATTATTGCAGCCTCTACCCAATTATTTGTTTTTTTGTCTTGCTAAATTATTAAAAAAAAAAAAAGACAAAGAATAAAGAGGGTGAATATTTAAAGTCACATGAAGAAACTTTTAATTTTTCTTTTAAGAGAATTGTCATTTTTCACATGAAATTGACATGATAGTAGATAATGACCTATCTATTTTGAGTTCTTTTACTTGTTTTTTTTTTTTTTGTAAGACTCTTAAGAAAATAGGAAAATAATTTATTCTAAAATTAACAACATGGTCCATGTTTTTAAAAGTTAACAAAATAGTCTTTAATCAATTTCAAACCCTAGCTAACTCTAAAAAGTTCAATTTAAACTAAACACGAAAACGGTATGACCTCAATTTTTTTGTAAAGATCTATTTTCTAATAGAGACTTTTTTAACATTTTTTTTCTTAATTTATCCCTTTTTATATTAATGGTTGGTGCATGATTATGGATTTTTTTTTATGTTGATTAGGTAAGAGAAGATGCACCGAATGCGAACTACTTCAACTTGTTGTGGTTAATACCGAAGGTGTTGAATGGTTTGTGGGAGTTTATAAGAAGTTTCATATTACAGTTTTGGAAAGGTAAAGAGTACAAAGAGAATTGGATGATGAGATCGGTTAGGGTTTTGGGAATAGTGTTCCCTGGTGGTTCTAACCATTTCCCATTTGACTATGTCAACTCCACACGCTTAGGAGGCTTGGTTCGACCTCCTCCTACTACTACTACTGAGGATAAACTTGCCCTCATTGCTTGAAAATTTCAATGTGTAATAATCCTATCCACTTTATCTGCTCTTAATGAGTTCAATAATTGTACTAGAGCTTTAATGTATTCTCTTTTATATGTCTTGTGTACTCATGAGTACATTGGTAAAACTATCTACCTTTTTTCATCTTCTGAATTAGCATAATATAGAACTAGATACAAAGTATTATTCCTCATGGATTACGTACACTATCGCCATAATCTAACTGGTTTTTTCCTACATACATTTTCTGAATTCTGAATTGAGTGATTATATATCTAAAAAAAAAAAAAAAAAAAATCATCTAAAAGTTTACATTCATTACCTATATACAGTTAAATTTATTTTAACCCCTCACGCGTGGTAGCAAAATTGCACCCGAATCTTGAGAGATTGATTAGAGAATAAATTACTTTTTTGGGGTGGAAAATAAATTGTAGAAGGTCATGTCCTGGTCTCCTTGAGATTCTTATCTTCGTTAGATGCCTCTTTTATGTGGTAGATCTTTCAATTAACATTTAATGTATATATGCTATGCCTCTCTTTTTTTTTTGGCTGAAAATGCGATGCCTCTTTTATGTGGTGGTCTGCAGCTGACATGATGCCTAATGAATTATATGCATGGCGTTACTATGAAGTCTGTCTAATTGTGGAATCATCCTATGTAATTAGAGAATTTCTTTCCCCTTAAATGTTCACATCACCAAGAAAAACAAAAAAAATCAAAACTATAACTAAAATGTAATGAGTCAATTAACTTCTAGTCTTTAACTTGGACTTAATTGGTATGACTGTATATACAGCCTTTAGAGCATCTCAGTTTCTTAATATATATTATTTTAATAATTTTAATATAATATTATTATTTTTCAAAGATTAAATCATAAAAAAGGAATTTAACTAGCTATAATGTGGCATGTGTCAAGAAACGTTTTTCATGAGTTTTCAATCGAGAACCGTTTCTCAACTTCTCTTTTATTTTATTATTATTTTTTATTTAATCCTTATGAAAGACGATGGATGAGCATTCTCTTAGTGTTTTACTGCTTCGAATTCAACTATTAATGATGTAGAACACTTTAAAAATTATAGGTTAAAAACAAAATCTTTGTTTTTGGCTTATATTAAATTTCCACTTCACACATAACAAGGCTCTGAGTTTTTCTCACATTTGTTCCTATAACTCCGGTCATTCTCTCTCTTTCCTATCATTTCGTCGTTTAACAAAACAATCTATTTTTAGTTTTCATTTATATATATATATATATATTATATGATGGAGTTTATTAAAACAACTAATATTATCTTATGTTATATATTATATCATGGTAATATAAACACACATATATATAATTCATATTCTTATAAAATGTTAAATAGTAATATACAAAGATATTTATTATTTATCCGCTGAAAAGTAAAATCAAAATTTTAATGAATTTTATTTTTATTTAATATCATAGTATAGATAAAAAAAATTGATGACAAAAAATATATAAAATAATTAAATTACAGTGCACAACAAATATTTACAAATTATGCTTCTATTTTATTAAAGTCACATCAAAAATTATATATCCCCACTAAAAAAGTCTACAATTTAATCAACACAATAATAAGGCAAGTGCCTCTCCAGGTGTTGACACCTAGGATTTGAGAAGCTCCAACAGACTGACACGTCAATTAATAAAAAAAGTTTAGAAACCAATAGATATATTTTATTTTGACACGTAATATTTCATCTTCTATTCTTCTCTACGTTGAGATTCTAGAACGATAAAGTAATTTTCACAGGAACAAATCGACCCACCTACGACGGATAGAAAAGACGTGAGTTGACCTCCTCTCGCAAATTGATGTTGATTCAATCGGCTGGAGAAGGCGCTTGACTTAGGTAAAGTTTTTATTCATCAATTTCTCTTCTTGTAGAATTCCCCCGAGATCCATGTAGAAATTCGATTAGAAGTTGATATATGTCAACTATTTTTGTTTTATTCTGAGGAATTTATGATTATGCATAACTTTTGAAATTGAAAGACAGGTTTTTGTTAATTCTTATAAAGTAAGAATACATGTATCAGCCACCATGTTCTCTGCTACTCTGGAATTAGTTTTGTTTTGGTATTTTTAGCTTCGTATACACAAAATACAGGCTTAGATTCTATACTTGATGCTCCTCATTTTTTATTGATTGCTCATGTTGAACCAGGAGACTTTTATTGCGTTGATTTTCTTATGATTACAACCACCATGTCTACAATTTAAAATATGCTTTTCATGTTGGTAATAACTGATTTGCTTTTAGCTTTGTCTAACATCATTTATCCCGCGCTCATGCTTATTTCTCAGTGGATCATGTGTCATTGAATCTCTGTGACTATAATGGACCTATATGAGAAAAAAGTTTTGTTTCATATGATACACTCTGTTGATTGTTTCATGTTGATTTCGTTGGGGATCCCCAAATTAAAACATGACTTGAAATTGGTCTTTGGTCATTCATTAAATTTAGAGATAAAGTTTTAGGTGCGGTTTAGCGCTCGAATTGTTAGATAGAAAGTTTGTATTGTATTGTTTTTTGTTGTCAAATGTGTTTTCATATTTTAGAAAAATAAAACGAATGTGTTACATAAATAGGAATTCAAAATAAGCTTAGACATAATGCATATAATCAAGAAAACGAAAAATTTCTTTGTAGATGAAGCAGTTGTCGCACACATTATCAAACTCTCCAACAACGCACTCATCCCCAATTTCAATCTGAGTGAGCAGGATTTCATAGTCTCGGTATTGCCTGATACTCATCTCTAGGACGACATGTTCACAGTTTCTGTGACATTGTCTGACGACAGCAAACCCTTTCTCTTCCCAGAGTTTCTTGATGAAACGAGACCCTTCTGTCAGTTGGTTTTCAAGTATCAAAACCATGCCATAGAGATACATCGCCTCGGGGTGAGATGCTTCTGCAGATATCTTGAGTAGGTTGGTTCCTGCCATTTTTTTTTAAGAAAATAGTAATCTATTAGACCACATAGAAATTGAGCATGAACATTTCCATACTTAGCACATTCATGTAGTAGATCCGTTTCCTCAGGTATTCTTTTCCACGGTGGTGGGAAAGTTTTGCGAAGATTGAGCTTCTTGAGGACATCTGGATTCTTCGCAATATCTCGTAATGTTTTGCACGAGAAGATGCAAGAAATGAAATCAAGATGAGATGATTGGCCTACTTTCTCCGTTATAATAGCCAACATATCATGACTTAACTCAAGAATGGACAGCGAATTTTTTTTTTTCCATGGTTTTTTTTTCCTGTTTAAATACAAGTAAGTCTTCAATAGACATATTATTTGCATGTTATTTATACTTCAATCAATTAGGTTTGATAAAATGTATACTGTCATACAGTTCATTGTATCCATTGTCGTCATTTACTGTTGAATTTTAACCACCTCATTTGACTGCATCCGGACGATGGAAAAGTTTTTTAAATGGTTTATTCCATTCGTACTTTAAGGATTTGTTGTTCTATTTCCAAAAAAACTTTATTTTTTCACTGAATCCTAAGTACAAAGTATTGTAGAGTAGTTAAATGTATCTATGTAAGTTGAACAGACACGATTCAAATTATTCAAATCTTTATATATTGCCACATATAATGTCTTCCATTTCCAGATCAGTAATTATTTATGTTTAATTGTTTGTCTCCTCCTTTTATCTCCTCCTTTATCTTCCAAAATTGTTTTAAAATATTATTTTTCCTTCTTAACTATTGAGGAAAGCACATCAATGGATGATCATCAACAAAGCTCTGTGAAACCTCTTCATAAAACTGTCTCTCTCCAGGATTTGGTAACCGGAAAAAACAAACAAGCTGTCGTCGTGCGTGTTTTGCGAATATGGGAGGCTAGGAACTTTAAGTTGAATGGAACCCTCATGAGTCTTGATATGTTGCTTCTGGATGATAAGGTAATTGCTTTATTGTGTTGTTATTTATAATTTCTCCTTTGAAGAGGTATATTGGCTAAGACATGGAGTTTCAATTCTCATGTAGGAAACGCTTATTCAAGCGTCCATCTATCATCTACGCATACACAAATTTAAAGATCTCCTGAAGGAAGGATCCTTATACCAAATCACCAATTTCGAAGTGGTCACTGCTTACAGTCACTACAAGGTGACAAATAATCCGTTTTCGATCAGATTTATGGACACAACATAAGTAAAGAAAGTTGGTGAAGAGGTCTCTTCTATCAATCGTGAAAAATTCAGAATTGGTAGTTATGCTGAATTTGAAAGCTTCGCAGGGACTAACATACACTTGCTAGGTAAAATTAATCAATCCTTCTTTCTTAAGATATTGGATGAATACATAGTTATACTCTTTTGTTCTGCTGTAGATGTTGTTGGTCAAGTTATTGAAGCTGTGGGATCAAAATTTGATGACTTAGACTCTAACCTGAAGATTGTCTTGGTCCTTTTACTTCAAGAGTTAGTATCATTACTAACATTTTTCTATTTGAAGTTTCATATGAAATGTTGTTTACAACCTAAATGTGCGGACACTCGATAACTTTACAGCAACTCAACCATCCGTGTAACGCTTTGGGATGAACAAGCTTCTGCCTTTCGCCATCAATTCCAACAGTCTAGACGAGACAATAATATCGTTGTTTGCACATGCTTGAACCCGAAGATGTTTGCAGGTATTCGTATATTTTCACACTTCATTTATAATATATGTGAGTAAACATGTTATTTTTAACCGTCTCTAGGGAAACTGCACTTAAACTCAAGTGGATCAACAAAGGTATACATCGACTATGACTTAGAAGTGGTTAAGGAGTTTATGATAAGGTAACCAATTAAACAAATAGCTGAACTCTTTTTCCTTACTCGGAACATCATATAGATGCATTTATACAGACACTAACACAAACGCTGAAAATGGACGTTACAGGATGGGAATAGAAACAAATCTCACTCCTACAAAAATAGTAGAAGAGGATAATTCGCAAATCAATCTGGAGCTTTGGACCATTTCTGATATTTTCAAATATATTTCAAGCGGTGCAAATCAGGAGAAAGATGTGGTTTGTCGTGCACCTATCGTTGACATTAGCAATCGAAATGGTTGGAAATATCTGTCTTGTGCTACGTGTTCCAAAAAATTAGAGCGCTCTGAGACATCTCTAATATGCATCCGTTGTAACAAAAGCAGCATTATTGGAATTGCAAGGTTTGCATGACTTGTCCTCAATTTACAAACTCACCTTTGCATATCCATTCCATAAGTTGTATATGTAATATTGCGGTATATATGCATAAAGGTTCAGAGTGGAATTAATAGTTGGATGTCCTGAGAGAACAATTACGTTTGTGTTATTTGACCGGGATGCAAAGAAACTTACAAACACAACGGCTGAAAACATAACACAAACAGTTGTAAGTAATCACTAACAGATACGAGTTACCACTTGTTTAGATGTATTTAATTTATTGTTACATTTGACTATATCAGGAAAATCAAGATGGGAACAACTCAAGCAACGAGATGATACCAAGATTGCTTCTCCAAATGATTGGGAAAACAATGAACTTCCAAGTTAAAATCAAAGAATACAACTTTCAGTCCTCTCTACAAAGTTTCACTATCACCAAAGTCCTGAAGGAAACATGGGTTCCAGAATCAAAACCAAACAGCGTAAGAAAGAAGTTTATGTTATTTTAACTTAGTTTCATATTCTGTAGGAAATTTATATCGTATCTTTTAATTGAAACGCAGGCTGTAGCTACATGTGTTGAACTTGAAAATGACATAAATAGCAAAATTAAGACAGAAGATGGCGAAAGTAAACCAACTTTCTGCAACATAGATGTAGACAACGACCTAAGTGGGAAAAAGAATACAGAGCAGGTGCCTTCTTCCGAAAACAATGATGAAAAAAATCCAAAGAAGAGTCGGATCATATGAACAACATCAAGAAGAGTCTTAACTTATGGCAATACTATATTATTCCACATTTAAACTCTACATTTTAGTTTCATTTTAGACAAGACATCTAAAGATTAAGTTTTATATTTTTGTATGATTTTATTGTCAATTCCTCAGTCAATCAATAAAACAGTTCTCTACCTTCTAGCTATGTCGTATAGAGATCACCTTCTCCTTCTAGCTAATTCATATAATGTGTTTAAAGGACTTTACTGGCCCAAAAATAACTCGTCATCATTCCAGCCCTAAAATAGTTATTTTTTTTTTTAAATGGATTTTATTGGCCCAAAAATAACTTCATTATCGAACACGACTTTATATATTGAGAAAACCAAAGAATGAAGGCGTTGATAGTATATTGCAAAAATGAAGATTAGGCAATCCAGAATAGCCATAACTTCATTTCATTTCAACTAAAGTTTTTTTCATTATAAAAGCAAACTACATAACTTCAGTAAGTTAAAGTCACCATAAAATGAAAAAAAAAAGAACGATCAGGACTATACACTCCCTATACAAGTTAGATAAAAACTCTTTTATCTCCTCCTTTCTCTCCTCATAGCCAATCTAATTACCCAAAATTTAGTGCCTCAAAGTTGCGACGATCTTCAATTTACTTTCGATGAAAGAAGTCACATAAATAGTTTTCTGTGCGGAACCAAACCACCTCTTTAAGTCGCCAACGTTTCTCTCCGGATTCGTTTCCTCAGATACAGAAGCCTCTAAACATGTTCACACCTAACTCCGACGCGCCTTTGTTTGACTCACCAAATTAAGGAGCTTCCACTGACAATATAGATCCAGTAAGGCAAAACCGTGGGAAAACAGAGAATTGTTGATGAATTTGTGGAAAATAGCTACAAAGATGCGTACCCGAGAGGAATGTTATTCAGTCATTATTATTGATATAGCTCTGATATTAGCATGGCCTTACTTACTCAAACGTTTGATTTTCACTCATTTGAAAATCTAAGAAATTTAAAGTTATGAATGGCTTTTGAAATTAAAAGAATGGCCTTTGTTTAGCTTCTTATACAGCCATGGATTATATCCTTTACGATCTTCATGTTTCCATATATGTAGCATGTTTAAACAGGAGACTTTTGTGGTGTTTTCATATAAGAGAATTCATAAAAAATGACAAAAGCGTGTGCATGTTAAATGGAAAATATAAATTGTTATACAAAACATTAGATATTCATACACTGAATTGTTAAATAAAGTTTCAGATGCTGTTTAGTAGTCGAATTGTTAGATAAAGAGATTGTATTGTGTTGAATTTGGTGGTGAAATTGAAATTATAAATAAGCTTTGCGATAATGCTTATAAATAATCACATGAAATGATAAATTTCTTTCGAGATAAAACAGATGTTGCACACATGATCACCATCTCCTACAACGCATTCATCACCAAGGTCAAAATGAGCAATTAAGAATTCATATTTTTGGAAATTAATAACACTAATTTCTAGGATGTTCACAATTCCTGTGGCATTGTCTTACGAGTCCAAACCCTTTCTTTTTCCACAGTTACGTGATGTAACGAGACCCTTCTGTTAGTTGATTTTGAAAAATCAAAATCATACCCGAGAGATACATAGCTTCAGGATGTTAGATAAAGTTTATACTGTCATACAGTTCAATATATGCAATAAACTACATTAATAGACGTCATTTACTGAGGAATTTGAACCACTTCATTTTACTACATTTAGCCCATGGAAAAACTGTAATATTTTATTTCTTTTTGTACTGGATACTATGTTTTCTCCTTCCCAAGAGGCTTTAAATTTCAATGACTCCAAATATTTGTCTTTCATTTATTAATTTGAATTTAAATTATTTATTTCAGGATGGGTAAATACTTTCTTCCATCAGATCATTTGAGCAACATCGAGAGAGTAGTTAGATATGACAATACTATATGAATCCACATATTTAGATCTATTTTTACTTTCATTTGAACAATCACATAAGAAGATTAAGATTTATAGTTCCATATGATTCTTAAGCCATTCCCCAAATCAAAGTATTGGACAAAACACGATGGATACCCATTTTCTACTTCCAAAATAAGTAGTTTAAAAATATTCAAATTGTATTTACATAACTTCAGTTAAAGTAGCAATTATTATTGATTTTAAAATTATAATCAATGTAGGTAGTCAAATGTTTACATATTAACTAACTTTCATGGTCTTTGCCTTTTACAATTCCCAAATTACATTAATTAAAGTAAAAAATAATACGACGTTTGGAAACAAGATAGCAACAAACATTGAAGCTCCGTTCATGAGGGAAAAAACAAAAACATTAGCAAAAATTCTGAATGGACATTCGAAGAGTGCAAGGCCAGTTTCCTAATGAAGACAATTCAAGAGTAAATAGAAACAGAAGATTTCGATTACTCCGTCAGAAGAGAACAGGTCAATAATAAATTCTGTTTTTAAAAGATACTTACCATAATGCATGTCTTCTGAAAAAGAAACTCAACTCTTTTAAAAATGCCACAGACACATCATTTATCCGTCCTGATGACACAGGTGCGTAAGCTTAACCAAAATCATCATAACATATAAATAATAAACACATATTGAAATCTTGTCCATTCCCATTTAAAAAACAGAAAATTCAAGACAAGCCAGGAGAAGAAGATATGAAAAACTCAAGGCTAAGCGACAAAACCGAGCTACAATTGCCGTTATAAGAAAAGGTAAGCATCGAAAATTTCTTAAACCAATCTGGAATTTGGCCTAAACAACCTACTGTCATGTACAGGAAAAAAAAGAAAGCGACGACAAAGAGAGAACAAAATCGTCGAATGCAGCAACTGCCATGCCTTGGCTTGGGAAAAAGAAAGCAACGAGAGATCGAAAGAGGGAAATCCGTTGTTTTCAATTTGTTGTGGAAAAAGAAGAGTATCTTTACCAGCCATTCGTGAACCGCCACAACAACTTAAAGATTTACTGGAGACTCCTCACTTTAGGGAGAATACCAAAGTGTACAATGCGCTGCAAGCATTCACTTCTGTCGGAGCTCAAGTAGACCACTCTCTCATGTCAAGTCACGGGCCATACACGTACAAGATTCAAGGACAAATTTATCACAGGCTAGGCTCATTGCTACCACCTGAAGGAAAACCACCTAAATTTGGTCAGCTATACATCGTTGATACAAGGAATGAAGTTCAGAACCGTATTAACACAATGTCCAGAAATGAAAATTCATCAAAGCTAGAAGAACACATTGTGCAAAAATTAATTCACATGCTAGATGAAAACAACTGGTTGGCTGCTGAATTCAGGAAAGCAAGAGATAAATATGAATCAGGAAGATGTGAAGAATTCACCATTCGGCTTCTAGGAGTTAAAGATAAGGGAAGACAATATGATTTGCCTACTTCAGACGAAACAGCTGGCCTTATTGTAGGGAAGTTTGCTGAGCGAGATATCATTGTCCAATACAAGACGTCCGAACTCCAGCGTATCTCCTGTTTACACCCACATTATATGGCCCTACAATACCCACTATTGTTCCCATATGGAGAAAGTGGTTTCCACCTGCGAATTCCATACGTTAATGAGAAGGGAAAGAAGATTGCACGTCAATATGTAACAATAAGAGAGTTTTATGCTTACCAATTCCAAACAAGATTATCTGAAGGAAAAACAATTATCCGAGGAGGTCGGCTATTTCATCAGTATGTAGTGGATGCATATACATGTATTGAAGAAGAGCGTCTGAAGTTTCACAGGCTGAATCAGAAAAAACTAAGAGCTGATCTATACAACAATGTTTCTGATGCAATAGGAAGAGGTGACGCTGACACTAAATCATTAGGAAAGAAAACCATTTTACCACCATCATTCACAGGAGGACCGAGATACATGATTGAAAACTATCATGATGCGATGGCTCTTTGTCGAGCTTATGGAAACCCCCACCTATTTATCACTATTACGGCAAACCCAGGGTGGGAAGAAATCAAAGAACACTTGCAAACCTATGGAAATGACACCGCCAATGAGAGACCTGATATCAGTTGTCGAGTCTTTAAAATGAAATTGGAATAATAATTTCAGACTTGAAAGAAGGAACATTCTTTGGCCCGCTACTTGCAGGTATTCTATTTCTTTATTTAAAAATATTCTCACTTAGGAAACATCACTCTTCGTTTAAAATCTTAACTCTAATATTTCTCTTACCGACAAAAAAACAGTTGTCTACACAATTGAATTCCAAAAAAGAGGATTCCCACATGCGCATATTCTCCTATGGCTAAGAGAAACAAGCCCAAATCCATCCATAAGAAACATTGACAAGATCATTCATGCTGAGATACCTGACGAAAAAGAAGATCCTGAAGGCTACGAGTTGGTAAAAAAACACATGATGCATGGCCCTTGTGGGATAGACCGTCCTAAAAACTCTTGCATGGAAAAAGGGATCTGTACAAAGAAATATCCAAGATCATTTGTTAGTAGTACAACTACTGATAAAGAAGGATATATCATCTACAGACGTAGAGATGATGACAGAAGGTTTGTAATGAAAGGTGCAACAAGACTGGACAACCGCTACGTGATTCCGCATAATATGGCTTTGCTTAAGAAGTATAAAGCGCATATCAATGTCGAGTGGTGTAATACATCAAAAGCTATCAAATATCTCTTCAAGTACATAACAAAAAGAGTTGACAAAGCTACCATTGTTTTTCAAAACACTTCAATCGACGACCAAAGTGCATCAACCAATAAGATAGAAATCGATGAGATTCAGAATTACCAAGAATGTCGATACTTGTCAGCATGTGAATCGGCATGGCGAACGTTTGCTTTTGATATACACTATCAGAAACCACCGGTACAGAAACTCTCAATACACCTGGAAGGAGAACAAAACGTCATAATTGATGAAGATGAAGATATAGAAGATGTCGTCAGGAGAATGACAGTGCATGGAACAATGTTCACTAAGTGGATGGAAACAAATAGACGTTATCGAATTGCACGTACAATCACGTATATTCAGTTTCCAAGATTCTTCGTTTGGGATCAATCGAGCAGGACTTGGTCTAGACGTCAAAGAGGAGGGTCCATTGGCAGGTTGGTCAACATCAGTCAATCAGCGGGCGATAAATATTATCTACGGATGATGCTAAATCACGTTAAAGGATGTAGAAGCTTTGAAGAAATAAGGACGGTTGCAGATGTAGTATACAAAACTTACAAAGAGAGTTGTCATGCTTTGGGTCTCTTAGATGGTGATAAAGAGTGGCATGAAACGATGGCTGAATCATCACAGTGGGCTTCTGCTTGGCAATTAAGAGAACTGTTTGTCGTGCTCTTAATATATTGTGAAGTCGTTGATCCTCGAAAACTGTGGAAAAATTGTTGGCAAAGCCTAGGTGAGGATATCTTACGTATGCAGAGACGAAATCTAGATTTCCAAGGGCTGAACCTGAACGAAGAACAAGTTCAACAATACGTGCTTATTGAACTGGAAAAGCTGCTCAATTATAGTGATAAATCTTTAGCCGACTATCCTGACATGCCGGTACCTGAAAAAAACATCCTCAACAATATTAAAAACTCTATGATATCAGAGGAAAAGAACTACATTGAGGACGAAGAAAAAGCTACTCATACACAGTTGTATTCAAAGCTCAATTCAGACCAGCTCTCTATTTACGAAGCAGTAATGATTCAATCAACAGCTCAAAAGGAAAATTGTTCTTCCTATACGGACCAGGAGGCACCGGCAAGACTTACGTCTATAGGACACTCATTTCAAAACTACGTTCTCAGAAACAAGTCGTTCTGCCAGTTGCAACCTCTGGAATAGCAGCAACACTTTTGCCAGGAGGAAGAACTGCTCATTCACGGTTCAAAATTCCTATTGATCTCCATGATGATTCGATGTGTGAAATCAAACCAAACACAATGCTTGCAGAATTAATTCAAGAAGCAGCTCTAATCATCTGGGATGAGGCACCAATGGCACATCGAAACACATTTGAAGCACTTGATCGGACTCTAAGGGATATCATGAGACATGTTGATCCTAATGCCGCTGAAAAACACTTTGGAGAGAAAACAGTACTGCTAGGTGGAGATTTCCGACAGGTTTTGCCAGTCATTCCAAAAGGAACCAGACAAGATACAGTTTTGGCGTCCCTAAACAGGTCCTATGTATGGGAAGATTGCAGCATAGGATACCTTTCTACAAATATGAGGGTTAAACAAGATGAAAAAGAGTTCGCTAAATGGTTATTGGACGTTGGCGACGGGAAAGCTAAAGCAGTATCTTCTTCGACAGAAGATGGTTTAGATGATGACAACATAGAGATCGACAGCTCATTGTTGTTGCCTGAAACAGAAACCCCATTAGAAGATATACAGAGAGCAACTTACCCAGACTTCGAAACTTCATTTGGAAACAGAGAGTATTTAAAAGTTCGAGCCATCCTTACCCCAAGGAATGAAACAGTGGAAGAGATTAACGATTTTTTCTTAGGAAAAATCCCTGGTGAGATAAAAGAATATCTCAGTGCTGACACTATAGGAAATGATGACAAAGATGCTGAGGGAGTGAATCTATTATACACAACTGAGTACCTAAACGAACTCAAATGTTCTGGGTTACCAAACCATAAGCTCCAGCTGAAGAAGGATGCACCGGTGTTACTACTAAGAAACATAAACCAGAAAGAAGGATTGTGCAACGGCACAAGGATGGTGATCACGCGTTTTGCAGAACGAGTACTCGAAGCAGAAATTTTACTAGGGAAAAACAAAGGCAAAAGAATCCTTATACCAAGGATCAGCAAGACAACAGCAGATACAAATTGTCCATACAAGATGCGAAGGAGGCAATTTCCAATCAAAGTTTGCTATGCTATGACAATAAACAAAAGCCAAGGCCAAAGCTTGCAAAATGTGGGTATTTATCTACCTAAACCTGTTTTCAGTCATGGACAACTCTATGTTGCTCTTTCTCGGGTCACATCCAGAAAAGGGATGCACATTTGGAGTGAAGCAACAACGAAAAAAACAACATCATCAATCAAGAATGTCGTTTACAAAGAGATTTTCAACAATCTGGTATTTCTTATTCCTTTCGTACATAAAATACAAAAAACTATCTTAATATTAATTAAAGCCACACACACTTTTAGGATAAGAAACGCAGCAAGAGAACAACTTAAGGGACGATGTAAATGGTGGAAGAAAAGATCAAGGAACAGTGGGTTAAATATTCAATGGAAACATCAGAAAGGGCTCTCATAAACTATGTGGTGTAAAAGCAAATTAGACAATTTCATTTACTTCAATAATCATTCACTTGCCAACCACAAAACTTAGCTACACTCTAACTACTCCAATCCTGATTTCCCATCATATTTTTAATTCCACAATATTGTATAACAAACCATAACATTCTTACTTCTCAACATAGCTTAAACAAAGACAAATTACAATAACTTCAAATAAACGTACCAGGAAAAAAAAAGGCGTGGAGACTAACCATGAAACAAGCTCTACTGACAAGATTCTCCACATCTCACGTTTTCAAAATCAATAACAAACATTAAATCAATATAATACGAATATGATGAATATAAACGAACGAACTACAAAAATTAAAATCAAAACACAACATATGGTTAGACATAGACTTCTACTAATAATCTAAATTCAAACTAAAATTAATTTAAAAACAATATCTCCAAAATGTAAAAACAGATTCAACGAACCAAGTAAAGAACAACTGAATACTTCAATTTCCAATCACCAACTTTCACCGATACAATAAATTTTTAAAGGCAATATTCAACGAATTGAGACATAAAAGATGTATCTACAAATCCAGAGAAGACACAAATCACAAATGACACTTACACCCCGATAATATAAATACCAACCCAAACAAAACTATTCACACACTAATCACAAAATAAACTAAACCCACCATAAAAATCAAAACAATGTTTTACTGGGATAAAAAACACAAGGTGTGGACAAAGAGAGAAATGGGAACGCCAATCTCACTAATAATACCAAACCCAAAACCACCTAAAGGAGAAGCCTATTATCTAGAGAAGATGCTAAGTCTGTTCAAGATAGTTACAAGCTATGAAAAGCTACGAACGGTTGGAGGCTTTACATACACAACATACAAAGAAAGTTATTATGCCAACAGACTTCTAGATGGAGCACAACAAACGAAGATTGTACTACCTAAATGTCAAACCACAATACAGGTACTTCAAAATCGTATTTAAAAATATTTATATTACAATATCTGCAACCTAACAACACCAAAAATTAAATAGGACAAGGAAACCAACAACGAAGAATTACCTGATAGAGGAGACGAATCTAACATACCGACGGATCGAAGAAAAAATCACGCACCACCAAATCAGATATGCCCACCGAACTCATCTACGTCACTCTTCCCACACGATATTGATTAACGCTACGGTGAGGATTTGTCAACATCCATCACAAAATCGGGAATCCCATCATAAATCAGAACACCGGCATCAACGACTCTCTATTATCTACAGATCTATTTTCCATTTAATCTTTTTCAACTGAAAATAAAATACTACCTTTCTACACCTTCGGTTTACAAAACCAGCAACACTTAAGTTAGACCATAAATTTAGCATTATTCAAACCATTTAAAATATACATTTTGGACTCCCACTTATTCGGCCCATTAAGTAAAGACTATCGGCACAAAACTAAAACAAATTATAAAACTCACCCCCGCCGCGTAGCGCGGGGTAGGCCCTAGTTTCTATACAACAAATCTAGAGCTACGATCTAATATATATTTTTCAATGAAAAGTAATAATACTATAGAATGTTTTTAGAAAAATCTAATAAAAATATAACTAAGAACTATATGAAAAAAATACTGGATCAATAAACAAAAATATTGAAACAAAATCACATCTTCAATTATTAATATTTTTTAATATCAGAAATTTTCAAAAATGCCACTTTTAAAGTAACCATTTTCTTATTTAATTACTACAATAAGATGGAAATTTCTAAAAATATCACTCATTAATATGAAATTGACTAAATTACCGCCATTAATAAGAGAAATATTTCAAAATCTTAAAATCGCAAAATTTATATTTTCTTGTCACTGTCGTCCAAATTAAACTCTAAAAGGTATTTGAAAGGTTTATAAGATGATTTAAAAGATATTTAAAAAGTTTTATAAGCTGACTTATAAAACTAACCACATGTAGGTTTTGTAAGTTTTAAAAGGTATTTTAAAAGTTATATAAGCTGATTTATAAAAATAACCACAATTATTTATAAGGTTTGAAAGTTTTAAAAAGTACTTCAAAATTTTATAAGCTAACTTATAATAAAATCATAATGAACGATAGCAAAAAAATGAAGCAATGATGACGATGAAAAGTGATTTTTCTCCAAACTTTATTAAGAGTAAAATATGAATAGTATATATAACTTTAGTGATATTTTTGAAAATATTTAGTAGGTGATATTTTTAAAAAAGGATATTACGAATATGACATTTCTCAAAAAATTTCTTTAAACAAAAAGAGAGTTCTACATGGTCAGACGAATATCTCGAATTTCAAGTTGGCTTTGGAACAAGCCAAAAAGGATGATTCAATTTCCTGGGAGGAAATCAGAAAAATTGAAAAAAAACTAAAAAAAGCTTATCAGGACGAGGAAATATATTGGAAACAAAAAAGCATGAATTTATAGCTACATGTCGGAGATAAAAATACTAAATATTTTCATGCATCTACCAAAAAAAGACGGGTAAAAAATAAAATTTCAAGTTTATTTGGATCCAATGATCCTTGGGAGGAGACGGAGGGAGGAATGGAAGATATAGCAACTGATTATTTTAGGGTTCTATTCAGATAATCTATTACTAGTGGTATAATGGACATGGTACAAGAAATTTTCCCGATTATTACGGAGGCTAAGATTGAGGAATTCCCAAAACGGTTAAACCGCAAAGAATGACAGAGTTTAGACCAATAAGTCTGTGCAATATGAGTTACAAGATTATATCCAAAATTTGTTGCTTATGGCTTAAGAAAATATTGTCGAAGTTAATATCGGAAACACAATCTGCGTTCGTCTCTGGCAAACTAATCACAGATAACATTTTGATAGCTCAGGAAATGTTTCATGGGTTACGCACCAATAGGTCTTGCAGATCAAATTTCCTGGCTATTAAGACTGATATGAGTAAAGCCTCTGATAGATTGGAATGGATTTTCTTGAAAGCGGTTTTGACTCGATTAGGTTTTAACACTAAATGGATTTCATGGATCGTGTGGAGTGTTAGTTCAGTGTCATATCAAATGCTTTTGAATGGACAACCCCGAAGACATATTATACCACAACGAGGTTTACGTCAGGGAGATCCATTATCACCCTATCTATTCATGAAAAAACAATTATTGGTATAAAGGTTGCACAGAGATGTCCTACTATATCGCACTTGCTCTTTGCAAATGATAGCATGTTCTTTTGCAAATCAGAAGATGAGCAATGCAAAACTGTCATGGATATTATTGGAAAGTATGAAAAAGCTTTGGGGCAAGAGATAAATTTTAGTAAATCATCTGTCTAGTTCGGAAAAGATATATCAAGCCAAAATAAAGAAAAACTAAAAACCATTCTTGGTATTACAAAAGAAGGCGGGATGAATTCCTATTTGGGCATTTCAGAAAACTTTGGAGGCTCAAAAAATAAAATTTTCAGTTATGTTCGTGAGAGACTTAATGACCGGATTAATGGTTGGTCAGGGAAATATTTATCAAATCAGTGGCATTGGCTTTTCCGATATATGTTATGTCTTGTTTTAAACTTCCTCATGAGTTAATATCTAAACTAACAAGTGCCCTTTCAAAGTATTGGTGGAGTTCTAATGGGAAAGCTCGTGGTCTCCATTGGATAGCTTGGAACAAAATGTATAAGGCTAAAAACAAAAGAGGGATAGGCTTTCGGTCCTCGAAAAATTTAATGATGCAATGTTGGCCAAACAGTGCTGGCGAATAATCCAATATCCGGATTCTCTAGTAGCTCGGGTGTTTAAAGGTAGGTATTTTAGAGATAGACATCCTTTAAAAGCAAAAAAATCATACTCTCCATTCTTTGGATGGAAGAGTATTTTTTCAACCAAGACCATGGTCGACATGGGAGCAAGATGGTCTACAGGATCAGGATATAGTATATTGGTATGGCAAGATCCGTGGATACCTGATACTAATCCACGTCCGGCAAATGGTAAAAGAAAATTACTTCACCCAAATCTGATGGTTAATCACTTAATTAATCCGATTACAAAGGAATGGCATTTACCCATTCTAACAGAATTTATGGAACCGGAAGATATACAGATTATTAGGAGTATGAATATAAGTAAAAGATATAAACCAGAGAGGTTAATCTAGTATTATTCGACATCCGGGAAATATACAGTCAAATCGGGTTATTCACTTTCTCAGGATATGTCGGAGGTTGTCGAATGGGGCCCAAGTTGTAAGGCCCTTAAAGCAAAAGCCTGGAAAATTAAGGCTCCTCCAAAAATTAAACATTTTTTTTGGCAAATTGTTTCGGGTTCGTTACCAGTTACTTCTTCCTTGGTTCATCGCGGGATTCATTGCGATACTTTGTGTCAGAGATGTCAGACAGCTGAGGAAACAATTAATCATGCTCTTTTTGATTGCTCACATTCTCGACAAATATGAGATTTGTCTTCGATTACAACATCACCGGGAATTTTTTCTTCCGAATCAGTGTATTCAAATCTGGATTTCTTATTTAGCAGATTATCATCACACATAGACGACCAAGATAATCAGCTTATCTACCCTTGGATTTTATTGTTTATATGGAAAGACATAAACAAAAAAGTTTTCAAACGAGTACAATCAGAACCAATATATATAATCAATCTAGCGGTAAGTGAACAATTGTTGTGGGAAGAACCTCAATCAAATCACATAGATACAATTGAAAATAGGGAACTAGCGGAAATATCTTCACAAACACTAAAATGCCGAGTTGATGGTTCTTGGAAATTATCGGATCCTACTACAGGATTGGGGTGGTGGTGTTTCCGGGGCGAAGGACAAACAATATTACTTGGTGCAAAGTACCAGCGAAGGAGTGCATCCCTTTTACACCCGGAGATGGAAGCGTTATTATGGGCAATGAAGAATATCCTTACAAGAGAGATTGATTGTCAGAAGTTTCAAACAGATAGTACAGAACTAGTCGCAATAGTGCAATCTCCTGAAGAGTGGCAAGCTTTCTTCAATCTCCTAGACGAGTTTGGTCTCCTCCGTGTCTTCTTTCCTTTATTTTGTATTTCATCTATTTCTTGTACGTGTAATTCGAAAGCGGATTATCTAGATATATCTTCTAGATCACTCACCTCTGAAATATCTTTTGTAAGCGCTTTTCCTCCAGATTGGCCTACCAATCTTGGAGTCTCTTTCTAATAAATGTGTGGTTGACAAATAAAAAAAAAAGGAGAGTTCTCTCTCTATCTACTATCTCCACCTAGAAAGGGGTATACGAAAGTTGCTTATTAATGTGAATTATTACTTTTAATTAAATCTGAAATACACCAATGGAAAATTTAAGAAACTCAGATCCATTACATCTATTTTCTAAGAAAAGTTTAGTATAACCTCTATAAATTAATAATGTTAGAACTATAATATTTTATTAAATTAAATGTATTATTAAATTATCTATATTAATATTTATTAATTTATAGGGAGATTTATTTTAATTATATTATCATTTAAGATTTTACCTTAAAATTCGACAAAAAAATGAGATGGGACAATTTGATGTAAATAAAATTAATGTTTTGGATGCTATAATATTGAAGTTTTGACTTGCACATGTAAAATTTTAAAATAAAGACTTTTTGACGATAGAAAACAATTATTGATTAAATTACTTAAGCAAACAATATACATAAATTTAAATTTAAATAAAGCATTTTCAAAATGTGAAAATGACCTCAAATGTCGTATAATGAAAATAAATATGGAAATGAAGCATATTCAAAATGTGAAAACTGAAATTTTGACTATTTTGATGATAAAGTTATAGATGATACTTTTTTTTTGTCACCAGTTATAAATGATACTCGACATGATAATTTAGAAAAGACATATCAACAATTGTTTAATACAATTAAAATTCAGAATCAAGTTTTAAAGAAAATTATATTAAAAAAATCTATATATATATATATATATATTTATATATATTTACGATACTAATGAGACCATATATTTATATTTTTTATTAACTTATCAAATCTTATTAAATTTTATACTGGTTTGATTTGAAATCATAAATTTTTATTATTTATCTTTTTTATTAATTTATATAGGATTTACTGTACACCTATGGAATTGTATTGGCTATTAAAGTTAGAACTCGAATATGTATGACATCACGTTGTTTAATCTCATATATGTCGAGAATTGAATATGTATTAGCAATGAAATTGTTCGTTGTTATTTTATGGACTTTCTAGCGGACGTGTCTTATATTGAGTATTTTTTAAATTCTAAGTCGTATAGCCCATTATCAAATATTGTGGCCAACAAAAAAGAACTAATCGCAATTTGTCGATCAAGATGGAACTTTTCCCATTAGTAACAGCTTGGAATATAAAACTTATATCAATGTTCAAAATTATTTAATAAAAAAATATATTAATAATCATAATTTTACCAAGATTAAGGAAATGTTTGATATAATGAATCTCCCGTTCTCTCTCTCTTCTCTTTCTTAAAATTTTCAGAGAGAGATATCTCTTTTTGTTGCCGTCCGGAACTTTTTCCGATTATCAGATTCCGTTTATCGGATATTTTTTTCAACATGCACCGGTTCTATTGCGGAATAATGGTCAAAACCCCCCTAAACTTTGTTGTTTTATGAGTTGTCCCTACAAAACTTTGACATGTGCTTTAACACATATCAACTATCTATAAATTTGAATTTTCCCCTTAGACTTTCCTTAATCGGTTGGATTCCACAAACTCGGTTTACGGTATTAGTGTTCTGTTAACGGACGCTGACTAAGCACCACACGTTAGCCACAAAACGACTGCGTTTTATTTAAAACACAAACTTACTTGTAACCAAAAGATTCATTCACAAAACTCAAACTCACATAATAAAATCATTTGAATTACAAAACCTGAAAGTTTAGTCAAAGTCAGTGACTTGGCTTTGAGGTGGTTGACTTGATCTGATGCATCCATCCTCTGTCGTATTCCCTTTACTCTTCTCTGGAGGCTTCACAGGTCCTTCTGGGCACCTTCTTTTGTTATGCTCTGCTTGACCACACCTCCTACAATGCATGATCCTTCTTTCTCGGTTAACAACAAGAGGGTTTACCTCCTTCACCTGCTCCTTTGCCTTGCTTTTCTTTTTTTTTTTGGTGACTCATTCCTCTCTCTGATCCTTTTCTCAATTCGATTTCTACCTTGAGTTATCTCTCTCGGTGGTGGCAATAGCTCTGTCTGCCCAGATTTTTTCCAGAAGTTAATGCCTCTAATCCCATCTATATATGCACTGTACTCATCTCTATACCTAGAAGTCAGATACCAATGTGATATGAAGTCCTCTTGATTCAACTTCTTGTCTGAAATCACCTTCAAAGCATGACAGCAAGGAATTCCTGACATCTCCCACCTCCGACATGTGCAATAATGCATGCCCAAGTGAACAATGTATGATGAATTCCTCTCCTTAACCTCATACTCTCCAGGACTAGCAGGTCATGCATGAAAGTGTTTAACTTTAGAAAGCTTCAATTCCACTTTCTGCATCGCTTTAATATTGTATTTTCCTTGGTGTTTGCATGCTTTCTTCTTTCTAGTATCCATGCGCAACATTGATCTTCTCCTAACAGTCTCTAACATCTCCACCAAAGGTATTTCTCTTGTAGGATTGATGGCATTATTGAAAGACTCAGAGATGTTATTACTTACATCATCACAGCTGTCTGTTGGCTTTAGAAATGCAAGACTACAGTTTCTTGGATTCTTCTGCATCACCGACTCATAGACGTTCATGTCATACTGTCTCAGTCTTTCCAAATTTTTGTCATATTGTGCGCTGTTGTAACTCTTGGCAAGCTTCCAGAACAAGTCCTTCATGTCAGTCCTATGTGGGTGATTCTTCTTGAGATTTGCATAGATGTGCCTTGCACACATCCGATGCTCAACGTATGGCAACAACTCAGAAATAGCAAGCAATAAACCCTGAAATCAGTTATACAAAATTAGTCATCAAGTCCGAATATCAGTATCATAAAAGCAATAACTCATAAACTTCAATTAAATTTAAAGTTTTACCTTCTGACGGTCTGAGATGATAGTGTAACCAGAGCCATCTCCCTAAGTTAAAATCATACTTTAGCTTCTCAATAAACCACTTCTAGTTGTCTTCATTCTCTTTTTCCACTACAGCCCATGCAATGGGATACATTTGATTATTTGCATCTCTTCCAACAGCCGCCAAAAATTAACCCTTTGTAGTGCTCTTTAAAAAACAGCCATCAAGCCCAAATATTGGTCGACAATATTTACTCCAAGCTTTCTTGATCCTTCCAAAACAGATATAGAACCGATGAAATACATCTAGTCCCAACTCATTCTCGAAAGTCTCAAGCTCCACAGTTGAATCTTTATTCGAGCTATTGAGAAAATTAAAAGAAAAAAGTTAGTAATGGAAATATGAAAAAAAAAAAAAAAGTTAGAAAATTCAACGAAGCAGATATCTTACTATAATAGCTCAAGGCGGTAGTCTTTCAGCCTTGAATATTGCTCATCATGCTCTAGCTGTATCAAATCCAATGCTCTTCTCTTTGCCTTTCTAGCCACATCATTTGTTACAACCAGCTGCCACCGTGTATGGATTTGCTCTTGAATAGCTTTAGGCATCAACTTGGGATTATCTCTTATAGCATAAAGAAACAGCTTTGCAACAACCTCTTGTGTGAGTATTTTACTATATCCAGTCTTCATGCAACTGTGTGAACTATTGTACCTCTTGACCATCCACTTCTGCAAAGGTGCCTCGTAGGAGCAGTAAATACTCCAGGCACATGGTGGCCTCTCTTCTTCAGCTTCTACATTTTCTGGAACCACTCCATCAGTTTCTTTATCTCCTTCACTTCCATGTTCCCTTGCAGCACATTTCACTTCTGATTTGTCTTTATCCCATCTCGTATAATGAACATTTCTGCCTGACTTCAAAACATAATTCACAATCGCTGATTTGAATGCCTCTAAGTTATTAAAAGACTTGCCTGTACTGCAGAATACCACTTCTTTTTACGTATGTCACATAGTCAAGAGTCTCATCATCTTCACCACCTGATTCCACTGGGGTCGCATACTCATCATACTCTGAGTCAACATCGACAAACTCAGCTACATTTCTTTCCACTTTTAATTCTTCCTCAAACTCTAAACCATCATCTCTTCCACCATCATTCGCATTTTCAGGCACATCTTCAGCTATATCAGGTTGCACGAAGATGTCTATGCCATGCTTGAACCATTCAGCAGTAAAAAACATCTTCTTGAAGTTTTCATCGCCGTTGCTAATTGCTTTCCGATCCTCCTGCCCACCAAATGACAACTTATACCAGACTCTTTGTCCATACAAACTCACTGGAAGCTGCTTAATCATCTCAGGAAACAAGTATATGGCTTTTGTTTTGATAAACATAACACTGCCACCATCGTAGTAAGATTTCTTATCAACCTTCTTGAATTTTCCATCATAGTAACAGGTGAACGTAATAATATCATCTTCGTCGTTAGTACTATAATAATTTTCCAAAAAAAAATATTACGACTCGTTTGCACATTTTATCAAACACATGGTGGGCATAAAATAATTTCATTCTCTAATTAAGTAAAATTTAACAAAAAATATCATACCAACTAAAATCTAACAAAGCAAAAGCCAACTACTGTTGTGTTACAAATCATAAACATATCATTGATTTTGGCGTAATTTAACTAAGCTTGCAATCACCCCAATTAGAGCATCAGTTAAACATAACATCATCCTACAAAATCCAAAAGCTAATTCCTTGTGTAAGAGATTTAATTCAAAGCTCAAACCTTTATGAATACCCAAAGCTAGAAACTTCCGAATCTGAATGGCCCAGATTTAGAAAGAGAACATTTTTCGCCACAAAATTGAAAACCCTATAGAACGAATCCTTAAAACGAGTTAATTGACTTACCCCTCGTGGAAACAACAAAGCCCTTCTTAGATCATCAAACGAAGAACCTTTCGCCGTCCAAGGAAGCTTATTAATCCGTGAATGAAATTAATCGATTTGGGTATAAAGCAAAGAACGAAATCGGAAGAAGAGGATTAACAAAAGAAAGAAATCGGAAGAAAAGGATTAATTTTGATATAAATGAAACGCAGTCGTCTTGTGGCTAACGTGTGGTGCTTAGTCAGCATCTGTTAACGGAACACTAACACCGTAAACCGAGTTTGTGGAATCCAGCCGACTAAAGAAAGTATAGGGGAAAATTCAAATTTATAGATATTGATGATGTGTATTAAAGCACATGTCAAAGTTTTGTGGGGAAAACTCATAAAGCAACAAAGTTTTGGGGGGGGGGGGGGGGGGGGGGGTTTTGGCCGTTATTCCAGTGTTTAGTTGGGTTTCAGCTTTGTCTGTAAAACTTTTGGGGCTTTTAAATATAGCCCATGTAATATTAGCTTTGATAAAATTACACTTGAGTACAAAAAAATCATAGTTTTACAGTTTTAAATTTTCCAAACTTATTAATAAATTATTATGTCATCTTATCAAATACCTTGACCAGAACAAATAGTTAACAATTTTGAGCATGACACTGATTCCACTACATAAAATTCAGTAATAAGAGAATCATAAGATACAAAAGACAATTTGTCAGGAACCTGAAAAATTGTAAGGCTTAGAAAATTAACATGATCATACAATGATGCATCTGTGATCGGTAAGTAAAGAGATCTTGTCCTCTCAAGGGATCAATTCACCTCTAAACACCCCAAGGGACCAACAAAGGTGGAAAGGGGTGGACTCATCCCTCGGATTTCACTCAACTAGGAACTAACATACAAATGTACTAAGCGCATGTATTGAAATCAATTAACAGCTACTTACTATCAAAAGTATTATTACAAAGTAGGAATAAGAACACCAAACATTACGCATACGCATGAGTGAAGAGTCTTCGTTTACCGTATTTTCTTCGAAAAAAGGGCAACTAGAATGCATGACAGGTGAAGCAACCACTCAGGGAAGCCATTTTCTTCTTCCCACTTCTTTTGAAAGATGAAGCCTTACCATGGGATGCGGCGGTTGAGACTTTATTGTCTAACACCGACCTCCTCATCTCCTCCGCTTTCTTCTCTGCCGATTTCACTTTCCTCATTATTTTTTCCATTGACGATGATCTTTTCTTTTCCAATTTCATCTGAGAAACATATTTTTGACCTTAGATTACACTAGGGAGTAATATACTCAAGCAGTCACTATGGACACTTTTATTACTTAAAGCTGTTGATACCAAATGCAATTGTTTATAGAGCAATTCTCACAAATAGCACAAAAATAAGTTTTGTTTTGCAAATTTAGCACAAAAATATGGTTAAAACCTCAGTATTGTGCTTCAGAAAGAGAAAAAAGGTTCAAAAACAGGATGAGAGGAAAGAACCTCTAGCTTTCTTATTGCTGCCTCGGCCTTAGCTTTCTGCAAATTTTCCCAAGATATGATGCTGGCTTCTTCGGTCTTCACGCTACACAAATATGAAACTTTTAATCAGAATTCCAAGTCTTTAACTTTTCGTATAACGATCTGTGATGTGCTCATTGAATTCATGTTGCTTATATGATTCTCTAGAACTAAAGAGTAAGATTAATGTGTCAATCCTGTAATCTAGATTTGGTTAACATTCTATATTTTGGTGATATTCTAGCTCACTTTCTAACACTATACGGAAAAAAAAACCAAAGAAATACCAAGGAAATCGTTTGTAGGTGAAATTGAAGAGGTAAAGACCCTTTAACAACTTAGAACATACCATGTCAGACCTTGAGGATCCCTAGCTTTTCCATGTAAGTGGTCTCGCATTTTTGAGCTATTTCCATGGTATAGACCTCTGTGCTTCTTTGACCAGCGAGTTACCGTTACCTTCTCATCAACCTGTAAGTCCTTGACTTCTGCTCGGTTGGAATGAGCATTCAGTAGTTCTGAAATAGGTAGTGCTGATGGAGAGGACGGAGATAACAAACATTGTCTCTCAGGGGATAGGCGGATGCTTCCCTCGGGACTCATCTGGGTTGCCATATCTCTTCTTGAGACAGCTCGAGCATCAGTAGCCGCATCCTTAATACTTTCATGGATGTCATCTGTACATATTGGTAACAAATCCGTAAACCGTTACCAGACGAGGATTTCAAAATCTTCAAATCAAGATATTGAAACGATTAATAAGGCAGGATTATAATGTGTTGATGCATGAGTCCTTCTGTCAACTCTAGTTTTCAGCACGAAACCGATAAAATTTTAGGAAAACTGGATTATATTCAAAACTCAAAAGTAGCTTATAAAAATGGGTTCCAAAGAGTTGATCCGCCTATACCTTGAGATGAGGGTGCAAGAGTTTCAGAGCAGCCATGCATGCTAACTGATCTAGCCATGCAAGGATCGATTCTTTGAGGAAAGGCTGATGCAGTAGAACCCCTAGAAGAGACAGTTTCAGGCAACACACCAGCTGAAAATGGAGAGCTTGCTGTTAAGCAGCCCATGTTCCCACCATGAACCATAGGAACCGCAGGCGAGTACAACGAATAATATGCAAATCCTGGGGGCCCTAATGGACCACTCTTTGCTTTAGGCCGCCTTTCTTGCGACGCTCCAAATGAAGTTCGGGCGGCTCCTTCCCTAGCAAGAGGACTAACTATCCATCTCTCTGCATCTTCCCACTTAGAAGGAACTGTTCTACCACTATATAAAGGTAAAAAACCAGCATTGGGCGGACTTCTCCCCCCGTTAGAACGTAAAGGTACTCGCTCTGAGCTCCAACCCTTTTGCATACTATGCAGATATGTCGGAGTACCAGGACTAGGAAACACACTCGATTTATTAGTTGAAACTGAAGTTCTCTTAACATTTACCACTCGTGGAGACGAAGAGGTTACATTACTAAGATCCAATGAAGCAGTCCTTTGGTAATCTAGCTTTTTCGCCAGCGCTTCAGATCTGGATCTTCGTTCCTGGCATTCTATAGAGAGTTGAAATTAAACTACGGCTGCTAAGTATAAGCTTTTCCTCTTTTTTTCCCTTGTGTAATGATGTAAAGTAGCTTACCTCTAAGAGCTACAGAGAAAGAACTCCTAGCTGAATCAAGATTCTGGCTTTCATCATCTTTGTTAACCTCAAACTCCTCTTTCCAAGCTGCTTTTTCAGTAGAAAAAAACAAACAAGAGAGAAAGTAAAAAGTAAGAGAAACAGAAAACATGATTTTTTTTTTTCAAAATTTCCAAAAGCATAATTGATCTCTTTAAGACTTATTTTGTCGCTTGTCTCTCTCTTTTGTTGACAACTTTGAATCAATTCACTCACTAGCAGTAACACTACATCAGTAGTAGCAGTAGTAGTAGTAGTAGTACCTTTCACTTTATTTGATTTTCTAGAGTTACGACTATTCTTCCACCCTGTTCCACGCTTGTCTAGATCTACATCTTTACAGCTCGAACTTACCCTCTGATCTCTCTCCTGTTCATCTCAAATAATTCCAAACAAAATTTACTTCAAATTCAAAATACATTTGCAAGATCTAGTAACTAACAACAAACTTCTATTGCATCTTCACTACTCGAATCTATATACCATTGTGGAAGAACCCTGACTTCTTCATATCCTTACCTTTCAACAAGAATGAAGACATATATGTGGATACAAGAGTGGAGTCTTTAAAGAAAGTGACCACTCTACTTACAAGGAGATCTATTGCATGTAATCATCATCTCTAAAACTCTAAATCGAAACACAAATCTGTATTCTAGCGTCATTGAATGATGAAGAGTGAAATCCGAAGAACGATTTTGCATGATTTGACTCAGTCAAAATACACGAAACTCTCAGATTCATGAAGTGAAACAATGTGGGAGTACCAGAGAAGGACCGGAGACGAGAGAGTCACGGTCGTGAGCGTTGGAGGTAGAAGAGCAACGATCGACGCTGACGGAAGCGGAGGAGAAGAGACTGAGATTAGATTCCGGTGTGAAGATTATAGAGTCGGGGCTTGAGTCTCGTCGTCGAGATCCTCCGGATTTCGCCGGACGGTGGACTTTGTAAGATAACTCCGACGGCATTTGAATCTTTGTGAGCTAATCTCTCTAACCGTTTTTGTGAGTGCGAGCTAGAGAAGAGAGAGAGAGAGAGAGAAGCGTTGTGGGAATCTGGTTTTGGTGGTGACTCGGAGGATGGCAGGAAAATTTTGATAATGTGTGAGTTTTGACTTGTGTGAAAGACTGTTAGAGAGATGAATTTTTAACACTATTCTTTAGAGGGCGTGGTAGATACCAATTTTAATGAATTATAAGTGTTTGTTGATTGGTGTTTTTTTTTTTTTTTTTTTTAACATCAAAGTTTCCATTGATTAAGGCACAATGGAGAAAGAGTCGATGATAATTAACCTAATGATGATGGAGGACTTTTTTTATATTAGTAAAGAAAATTGGTGGAAATAAGTTTTGAATATTTTTACCTCTTGTTATTATTTTTATTAATTAATTATTTACGTAAAAACTAATTTTAGTTGAGAATGTATTATTTTAGGAAAGGGTCATTGACCATTCCGTTTAATCGAAGACTTGTGTGAAGTCTGCACTTGCCTTTGAGGACATTGCTCTTGATAATGGACTGAGTTTTTGGTGTGAATACGGCTTCTAATTTCCTTGGGTTATGGTTCAGGATCCAATCTTCTGATCTCCTACCTTCTTGGTGGAGAGAAGATCTTTGATCTTCTGATTTAATGCTAGTTGAAACAAATGTTCTATGGAATTTGTAAAACAATTTTGAGTCAGTATATATAAATGGAAAATAACTTCTACAAAATAAATCTTTACTTAAAGTTTTAAATTAAGCCAATGCTTCAGAGGTATTAAAGTTCGTCTGAGTCATATAAAGAGAAGAAATATGATTCTTTCTTTTTTCTTTCCGTCGCCAAACTTCATATAATGCGAAAGAACCAAAGAAGAACATTAATCTTTCTCGCTATGTGACTCCGACGAGGTTTAATGCCAGCACTAGTTTAGTTAAAACTTTTGTTTTTAAGTAGTCTCATGTGGATTAAGGAAAGAAAAGTATTAACATTACTTTTCCGAACTTTTTGGATTCAATGAATTTTTTCTTTTAAGACTCAATGTACTAACTCAATACTATTTTCATCAGTAAAATAATATCAAAACTTTGAAGTCAATAAACAAAAATATCATTTTTGGTGATAAATGGAAAATTTACAAAGGTTAGGTCTTTTAATCACGCTACTCAGTGAATTAAATTATCTTAATAAAATTTTAAAGTTTTGTCGTATTATTTATTTTTGCTGTTAAATTATTTTGGCACACTATTCAGTTTTGTTACTGAGTTGTTTTCTCACTTTATTAAATTTTAAATTTCAAAATATATGTACACATTTTCTCCAAGATTTCTATACGATGCATCATCGATGTATTTTATCAAGTTAGCTTTTGAACACATAATTTGTATTATAATTTTATTGAATTTACTTTCAAATTTACTGTTCCAAGTTAAACAGAAAATAGTAAATTATTATGTAAGACATACAAAACACAATATTTTTAGTCCATTTTTTAATCGGTGCACCTATCTATAAATAATTTTTTAAATAAAAGTAAAATAAAAACTCTAAATAGTGCAAGTAGGTCTACATAATTTATGTTTTATTACGTAACAAATGAAGAATATATGAATAAAGATTTATACTTTATTTCAACTGAGATTTAGAGCTGGTTACTTATTTTAAAAATAACTCAAAAATTTTTTACTATCGATATGTTAAGTTGTGCTCCCTCCGTTTCGTTTTAGTTGTCGTTTTAGAGTTAAAATTTTGTTTTATATTACTTGTCATTTTGTGTTTCCAATACAAATTTATTAAACAAATTTTCAATTGTATCCCTACTTTTTAGCTGATTAATTATTTATATCAAACAAAATAGTATATTAGTTAGGGATAAAACAGATAATTTAATTGTTTTTTTAATATGTGTGAAATTAGCTAGAACGACAACTAAAAAGAAACGGAGGGAGTAGTATTTAGTACATTGTTTTCTAAATAACCATTGAATTTAATATCATAATGGATTTACAAAGTTTAGTATATTTCTTCGTTTATGTGATGTTTATTGATATCCAACTTGTGACTCTCCATTCTTTTTCTTGAACAAGAAAATAGTTTGAATTCCCAACGACCAATTTTTTTGCAGTTGTAAATGCATTTCTACAAGTTATGAAAAGATGTGTTCATGATGTACATGCTTTGATTGTTTGCTAGCCAAAGTAGATAAATAATCACTAATGGACTTTTATATAATGAGCACATTAAAAAAATCAATTACTAAAGATTTGAATCTCCATTCATAACAATAATGGTTTTTTTGCAACTTGTTCTTTAATTGGTATTGGCTTAAAAATATCCTAAACACAATTTAACATAAATGTCATATGGAAGCCTTAAATTTTAGCCAAACGTGAGGTTATTCGGCAAAGAAACTAAGTGCAAATAGTAGCAGAGAAAAACATTTTCTTTCACCAAAATTTTAATCGCGTCTCATACAAGCAAAACATGTTAGATTCTATGTTCCCATAAGACATGCTATTGAATGCAGTAGCGGAGGAAGACATTTAGTATCATTTCTTCTGAAAATAGAGAATTCATCATAGAGAAAACACGGTTAAAATTTTGTGAAAAAAATTATACTATTCATTCTTCTCACGATGTGATTCAGACAAACTTTAATTTTTATACAGCTAAAATTAAAAATTTAGGTTAAAAAAAACAAGAGTCTCTCAAGTGAATGAGAAGGAGCAAGTTTTTTTTTCTGGATTCGATGAATATTTTTCTTCTAAATTCTATATATTTATACCCACAAAACCTAATAATATCACAATTTTAAAGTCAAACAGTACAAAATTAATCTTAGGTTTTCATTCTATAAATTTAGAAATTATAAATTTTAGGTCATTAAATATTGTTATCTGTTAAATTAAATGTTTAAATCAAATTTAAACGTTTGACACGTTTCTTATTTTTGCTATTAAGTTATTTTGGCGTATTATTCAGTTTTGTTATTAAATGATTTTGGCACGTTAAAGTTTTGAAATTTCAAAGAAAAATACACATTCTTTCCAAAATTTCTATAGAATGCTATCAATGTTGGATTTTATCAATCTTAACATGTTAGACACTGAACACTTATTTTTGCATTTATAATTTTTTTTTTCATTTTATTGAATTTTCTTTCCAATTTAGTCATGCTAAATATATATATATATATATATATATATATATATATATTTTGTTCGACAGATGAAACACAATGTTATTTTTTATCCATTTTAAACACAATGTAATAGAAAAACTAGAAACTTGCAAGATTATATATATAATTCATATTCTATCAAGTAAGCAATTACGAATATAAGTCTCATACGCTATTCAAGTCATATTTAGAATTATTTATTTATTTTTATTATTAAGTAATCTTTTAATATTGAGTTCTTAAATTGTAGTGACTAGTAAATGTTTTTTTCTATAATAACCATCAAATAAAATATCAAAACTGATTTTAAAATTATATATGTTACATTTTGGACACATAATTTTACAATTTAGTATTTTATATATTTTATTAGTAAATTAATATAAAATTTCAATATTTCAATAAATCAATATAAAATATATAAAATATTACCCTTTTTCCACCAAACGAAAAAGTTAATTAGTTTCACTATTTTACTTGAATTTCATGTCCATTAGTTTATCCCAAATGAAAATAGAACGGATTATTATTTTTGTATTACATTATTTCATTATTATCAAGTTTAAATTTTGGATTGACCTCCGTATATTTGATTTGATCAAGTTTTATCGAAAAATATACTACAAGTGCACAATAGTTCACACTAATATATTAAGCATCAAATCCACAATGAAGGAAAATAGTCACATGTTGAGTATGTAAGAAAAAATCAAGGTAAGACATGTTGGTTTTTGAGTGTAAGAAAGTAAAAGCTAACTACGTATAACGATCTTAAAGTAATGAATAATAGTGTTAGGCATTAGGATAATTCGTAGAGAAACATAAATTGCAGAAATAGATAATCGAATAAAAAATAAATTAACTTCATTCTAGAACTCAAATCACTGAATAAAATTGATCAACTCCCGTGGTATCAATCATGAGATCTAATAATCTAGAGTACTAAATTGTCATTTGAATTCTAAGAAATTATATCTGCATAATCGTTCGAGTTTAAATGGTTCACATAGTGCTTATATATATATATATATATATATATATCAACTCTCATTGTGAATAAAACACTTGCTCTTCTAAGTTATTTCAGGCGTTTAAACAAATATTTATTATTTGTTAAACAACCTAGATCATAAACTAGTTAGCTATTCTAGTTCATGCATTAAGAAAAACAATCAATAAATAAATAAATTTTCTAGGTTAAATCCCTATTCTCACAATCCTAATCTAACAATACATAAGATTTTATTAAAACTCTAAAATCTAACAGAGGAACTACTCACACATAATAGAAATCAAAGCAAATAAATACATAAAAGAAGACATAATGAGAAATATTTAGAAATTTCTCCAAATTTGTTAAAGAGATTTAGAGATCTTCTCCCTTGCTTAGAAATGTAAGAGATTGATGAATTGTGTTAATTGGTGAATTTCTTTTTTTTCAGTTAATTTCTTAATATTTTTAAAAACTATAATATTTAGAAAAAGAAATATGAAAATGAAAAATATAATGAAGAATTTCGTTATATTAAAGAAAATTTGTTAAAATTTGTTTTGAATCCTTTTACCTTTTGATATGTTGACAAAAGAAACTAATTTAGCAAATAAAATTTTATTTTAGGATATAAGTGTGAAGTATGATAATTTAATGTTGTATATATATTGAGCATATAAAATATGTGTATCCTTTTACGAGAATTAAACACTAATAGAATCACACGATAACTTTCATTTCAAACCTATTTAGTACTTTTTGCCATTTACTAATGACAACTTAACATAGTCATTTAATTTTCCTCCACCAAATTATACCATTTTCTCAACTTCTCCACCTATTGGATGTTAATATGTATACTTTTGTTAAACTATATTGGATAAAAATTATTTTGATTTGTGTGGTTCACTTTCAGTTTTATGTTGTCTTTTGCTTTCTTCCCTCTTGATCCCTATTTTTTTTTTTCTATCTACGCCTTTTCAATTAATTACTTACAATGTAACTGGATTTTTTCTTATGTGAATAATAACAGAATTGTGCTGAGTAAAATTTAATTGCTAAACTTATGTTAACTAGTGATTTGTGTTACAGTTGATATGTTTGTTGTCTTTTTAGAAACTATCATATATAAAAAATGGTAATTAAAAAATAATAATGGAGAATTTTGTTATATTTAAAAAGGGTTAAAATATGTTTAGAATATTTTTACCTCTTATTATGTTGACCAAAAAAAAAAACTAATTTATCAAATAAGTGTGCAATATATCATCATAATGCTCTATATATATTGAGCATTAACTATTTTTATCCTTCTACAAAAAAATGAAAATATTAAAAAAAAAAACAATGAATAGCTTTTACCTAAAAATAATAATGAATAGAATTTTCATTTCAAACCTTTTTTAGTACTTTTTGCCATTTACTAATGACAACTTAGCAAATTGTCATTTAATTATCATCCACCAAATTATAAAATTTTCTCAACTTCCCCAACTATTGGATGTTAATATGTGTACCCAGCTATTGGATGTTACAATGGAACTTACCCAAAAATGATCACCATAACTTCCTTAACCACCGGTTAACTAGACTAATTTTGGAGGAAGAACCAAATATGAAATTGAGTGGGCAATATTGTGCTGAGCCGGAGACACGAAGGTCGATCATTGTCATTGGCTGAAGCATAGCAATTCAGACTAGCAATAAGTCCAAGGTATCTCAAGCTTGCTGTTGCTGGTCGAATATGGCTAAAATATCACTGAAGGCTCTAATTCGGACAAATGTACATTTTTGGCTGTATATTGCTTCCCATCGTGTTCTGTTTGCTTGGCCAAACAGAGGATAAGATTCAACAGTACAATGCTGTTGCACATTGTCCCGACAAAATGATTGTTGAGATACAGAGTGTATGAGCAACAAAACAGAAACACTTCTGTCTCATTTCGTTTTCTTACACAAGTTTCATTTTCAATTCACAGTTTGAAGCAATGAGTGATAGCATAACACAAAATTTCTGAATCAGTGTTCTATATCGAATGGGCTTAACCCAGAGTTTACAAAACACATTTTGTACATACAAACGCATAACCTATGATGACAAATCAATTTTCATCTACTTGGATTCAAGAAGCTGACACAAATGAAATGCAGATTGCAAGATACCTTTTCCCTTTGTGGCCTTCTTGCATTGAATGTGTGTGAAGACTCGATGTCTTCTACTAAGTTCTAACAACTATGTTGTCTGACGTAATACGCTGTTATCGCCTTCAGCTTCCCATTTAAGTAGTTCTTTTCTACCTGAAAACATTGGGGCTTGCCTGTTAGACAAATGGGGTTTGTTTCGAATATATATATCAAATAAAATATAGTTTTCAACAATGCAACTGGCAAATAATCGGTTTCTTGGAATACCTTTCTAAATTCCAAACAATATGCTCATAGACATAATCGACCAACTAGGAAAGTGATAAGAAAAAAACACTTGCCTCTAGTGACCATGGAGGAGATGTTGATAAGGCTAGTTCTGCCAATTGGTTAATATCAACATTTCTTGGAAGAAACATAATGATTGTTGACGCAATGTTCATGGCCGCCTTAAATAGAGCGTCTCTACATCATTCAGGAACAGTGAGTCAATATTTCTTATCATTGAAAGAGATTTAAGAGCTCAAACACTTTTAATAACATATTAAATAATCAGCACAAGATATACCCGTCACGAGGTCTCAACATTGTCTTCATGTCATACGTACTCGCTTTAAGATAATCAGGGCCTCCCCAAGGAGGCGATAGGAATACAGTGCCTGCCTGGACAATGAATTTTTTTTCAATGGCTACACAAAAACCAAAATATATAAGAAGAGTTGAAGAAATAGACCTTCACGTTATGGGCCAAGTCAAAGAAGTCTCCCTTCACAAAGTCGATTTTATCCGCAACACCATATATGGCAGCATTATGCTGTGCTAAATCAAGTTTCTTTGGATCCAAATCAATTGCAATCACGTAGTGACTCCTGAAAAGGCACAACACAGCAGAAAATGAGACAGGAATATTTCCCAAAATGTGCAAAACGCTACTTCCACCAGTTGGTAAAATCTCTTGGTTAACTTTCAAATCCTACTACCGTGTGAAAATATAGCAATGATTGAGTGACTAAGAACTGCCAAAACTATATACTAAAAAGTGTAAACCACTAAAAAATTTAGTATAAAAAGTTTATGTTCACTCACCTTGATGCAAACTGAATAGCATTTCCACCAACTCCGGTAAAACAGTCAATGACTATGCCTCCGTTACAACGCGTGGCATGATGCTTAGCTATAAGTTCAGGAGTGACAGAAAACCATCCTTCCTCATCCATTTTGATGCCTTCATCAAATCTGGAGAAGAGAAGGTATCTTTGGCACCAATACTTGCCAAGGATTGCAGAATATTCTTCAAGAACACCTTTCATTCCAGTCCCTGCTCACAGAAGAACCTAAAAGATTTTAACAACAGACCAACTGCAGCTATGAAAATTTAAAGCTACACGTATGAAATAGGTATTGCAAACCTGTGTACGAATTGAGTAATTTCTTTTTGGCTCGAGATCTTCTGGACTCTTTCTTAGCCTTCCTAACGGAATTGACAACATATGCACCGTTTCCCTCTTCATCAAGAGTAGTAATATCGAAAGATTGATTTCCAATGGAAGTTTCTTGGTATGTATCAATCGAACTGGAAACAAGGAATATATTAGAAGGCTGTTGTTAAAGAGGCTCAACAACAGACAGAAAATCAAGGTTGTACTTTCTAAGCATAGCGGTAGTTTCATAGTTATGGCATTTAAGAATGTAACGTAGATTCTGTCGGCTTTATATCAATAACTTCAAACAAGACCATTACATACACTCTCAACGTTTAAAGTTGTACCAAAACAACTCTGCTTGTCGTCATATCAAGTATTGCCACATGAGATTGCTTATCAGTGCTTAGTTAACACATATTAATGAGATCAACATTGTAGTGATCAATGGCTAACACTAAAAGATATTGTAGAGGATAAGGTTGTTTACTCTTTTGTAGAAACTCGGTTTAACTAAGTTCCGTCCAACAACATAACGCCATTATAATGAAACCAGCAGGAAGAAAGACCACATTATATTGAATTGTAATACCTGTTAACTTCGACTAGGGCTTCTGTTTCACGTTGACTCTGACAAATTCCACCAAGATAATCAGGTTTTTCAGCATCAACATCATCGGCATGTCCAGGTCCAAACAGGGCATCATGTTGCTTCTCTGTTGTCTTAATACCAAAAAGAATAGAACCAATCACACGAAAATGAACAAAATCTCCTGAAAGTTTACAAGAAAGATAAAAAGGCAGACATCCATCTCAGTCACCTCTATAGCCAATTCACTCAAGTTGTGGCTTTCGTCGCTATAAGCTAGATGCTCCATCCCAAGTGGCGGCTCCCATTTGGACTCTTGTGTCTTAATGTTGTAAAAATAACTTCGTCCATAGAAAGAATCCCAGTAGACTTTCCATTCATTAGAGTTATGGTTATCACCCTGAGAATCAGTTGTCTCTGATGTCAACACTGAATCTCCATCTCCATTTCCCAAGAAACAGCTTCCTACAACAATATCATGATTTTCTTTTTCGACTGTGGTACTTTGAACACAATCGTTTTCTAGACACGGTTTGTCAACTTCCTCATCACCAATAGCATAATCAGAAGTCTTCAAATCAGAAACCAAATCCAGAGTGGATGCTACATCCTTGTTATCTTCTTCTTCGAGAAGAACATTAACCTCGTCATCTATTCGAACCTTGAGTCCTTTCTTTTGGTAGCCTCTTGTTCTGTTTTTCCACTGCATATGTTGTTAAATTCTAGCATGTAAACTAACTAAAAACCAAGAATTTTGATAAATGGAGCAAAAGGTACCTCCTTGTTTGTTCGAAAGGAAACCGGAAGACCCAGATCATTCATCTCTTTCATCAATCCCATGTCCTGAGACCTAATGTCTTTAACAAAATTCAAATTCAACAACTTTTAAAGTTCTATAACCAGCAAAAAAATCAAAACTTTGAAGATAACCTAAAAGTAAGACATACTCGCAATTCCAGAAGTATCATCAACACTCTTGTTTAAAGCTATCTGCATTTACCAAAAAGAACCAAAATTGGAATCCAAATCACAGAAACATAAGACAAATTCAGCTTATAAATAGCACTTACACCACTGTGTTCATGGAAGAGAGGAACCAAATGAGCATCTGAAGACCCATCGGCCCTGAGTATGTAAACAGACGAGAAAAGAAAACAGCTGAAAACACAACGAAAGAGCTTAACCCTCTAATTAAAATAAAGGCTTATTACCATAGATGGATTTGAGTAAGCTTGAAGAGAGAGCCCAGAGCTACAATAGCTTCACCTTCTTCTTCTACTTCGCCTGTGACCTTTCCCATTCTTTCAGGAATATGAATCAAAACCTCCACATAGAACCTCTCTTCTTATATTTGGTACTTAAAACGACGCGTTTTCGTTTATATAGTAAACCGAACCAAACCGAAATTTGGTTAATTGGATGAAACTGATCCGCAAGAAGGAAGCATCAAAATTTGATAAACGCTCCGATTCCGTCCGGTTCGGAACTTCCAAACCGAAATTATCGAAATTTAAATTTAAATTTGATCGAAATGTATCGAAATATACCAAATTAAACCAAAATTTTTCAACTGAGCCGAATTTGGTTTCTATTCCAATTCAGTACTACTTTGTTTACCAAACTAAAATTAATCAAAATAACCGGTTCTGTTTGGAACTAACAAACCAAAATTTTCAAAACTTTACTTGATATATCACCGAAACTACATAAACAAACCGAAATGTACCAATTTAACCGAATTATTCTATAATAAACTGAACCGAATTTAGTTTCGATTCCAATTCGGCACTCTTTTGTTTACCTTAAACCGAACCGAAATTTGCCTTAACCGAACAAAACTTTCATTTTGGTCTAATTTCGTGAAAAACAAATTCCCAAACCGAACATTGAAATTCCCAATACGAAACTAAGCCTGGGCATTCGGATAATTCGGGTTTTGGATATTTTGATATTAAGATTCTAGGATCTATTCGGATAGTAGAAAAATTCGGTTCGGTTTCATGTCGGTTACTTTTAGGTTCGGATCGGTTCGAGTATCTGATTGAAGACCCGGAATATATCCGATATTTTTTGGATACGGTTAGGTATGAGTATTTTTTACCCGATTAGAATTGAAATACCCGAAATATCCCAAAAAAAACTAAAACATAGATTACTTTTTACTCAAATTTACCCAATAATACCCGAAATACCCAAAAAAAAACATTAGTTATTTTTTTACCCATGTATATCCAAATTTACCCAAAAATACCTAATATGTTCGAGTTTATTTGTAATTTTGGATGTTCTGAGTTATTACAAATATAAATATAACTAATATTTTTAGGTATATATTTGTATTTCGTATACATTCGGGTACCTATTGGATATGAAATTCGGTTCGGGTTCTGTTCCAGTTCTTCGGGTATAGAAATTTAGGATCCATTAAATTATTTAGACCGATTCCAGATCGATTCGGTACTTCCAAATTTAAAATCGGTTTCGGTTCGGTTCTTTTGGTTCGGATATTTTGGCTAAGCTTATTCCGAACCAAACCGAGCCGACACAGTTCTTAAAACCCTCTCTCCGAACTCGGCGAGTTCAGAGGAAGTAAATAATGCAATCGGAGATAGCGAACAACACGGTGGCTACGGCGGAGAAATCACCGCTTGAGCTACTTCAAGAGACCAAAGCCTCCGTCGAAGCAATCGTCGCGAGGATGCTCACAATCAAGCAACAAGGAAGCCCCAGATCCGAGAATCGAGAACTCCTCACTCAGATGTTTCTCAACTTCATCAATCTGCGTCAAGCGAATCGTGCGATTCTTATAGAAGAAGAGAAGTTGAAAACTGAGACGGAGTTAGCGAAATCTCCGGTGGATTTCACGACATTGCAGCTTCACAATCTCATGTATGAGAAGAGTCATTACCTCAAAGCTAATAAAGCTAGTAGAGATTTCAAATCTAGGTATCCCAATATCGATCTCATATCTGAACAAGAGTTCTTCAGTGAAGCTCCTGAAGCAATCAAGTCTCAAACTCTGTCAAATGATTGTTCTCATGATTTGATGCTTAAAAGACTCAATTTTGAGCTCCAACAGGTAAATTTCATTTTAAAGTTCATGTTTTAGATCTTGTAGGAGCTTTTGATTCAAATGTGATTGAATGTTTAAGCTTTATACATCTTTTTATTCAACTTTGATGCTTAAGAGACTCATTTTTAAGCTCTATTAGGTAAATTAACTATCGTCCCTAGCTCGAATCCTTTGACTAAGTTCTTGTAGGAGCTCTTAATTCAAATTTGATTGAGTGTTTAAGCTTTTATACACAGAGGAAAGAACTATGCAAGTATAGAGGGAGGTTGGAACAACATAAGAAGAGTTTGCTGGAAAGTAATGCAGAGCGTAACAAGTTTCTGTCAAGTCTTCCAGTGCATCTCAAATCTCTAAAGAAAGCATCTTTGCCAGTTCAGAGCCAGTTGAGTTTTCCGAATCCAAAGAAGCTGAAGTATCATAATCTTGCTGAGCTTCTTCCTCCGCCGCTTTACGTTATATATTCGGAGTTCATGGCACAAAAGGAAGCTTTTGAAGAGAATATTGACATTGAGGTATCTGGGAGCCTTAAGGATGCTCAAACTTATGCCCGGCAGCAAGCAGAACAGAACTCAGGTTAGAAATTTTGAAACCTTTAGTTGAAATTAGGACTGAAAATGGAGTGCTTATTTGCTCTTTAAAATGCCATGTATGTTCAATAATACAGAGAGTCTAAGATTGGAGGATAATGGTGAAGATGATGATGGAAAAAGGCAAAGGAAACGACCCAAGAAAGAGGGCGCTGATGAGGGAGGACTATATCAAATTCATCCTCTTAAAGTTGTCCTTCACGTCTATGATGTTGAGATTCCAGATCCAAAATCGAATAGACCTGTCGTGCTCAAGTTCGAATACTTGTTGAAGTTGAATGTTGTATGTGTTGGCATTGAAGAGTCTCAGGATGCACTTGAGAAAAATATACTATGTAACTTATTTCCAGAAGATGCTGGACTTGAGCCTCCTCATCAGGTACATACATATATCCTTTTTGTCTCTTTACATTTCGTTCACATCCATTTTATAACGACTATTTTCTTAAAAACATTGGTACTCACTATCTTTTGTTGGTTTGCTACCTTCTACGTTTATTCAGTCAGCCAAGCTCATTCTTGGCGATGATCATATATTTGATGAGAGCAGAACTTCAAGGCCATATAAGTGGGCACAACATTTGGCGGGGATTGAGATTTTACCTGAAATGTCACCATTGTTTACTGACAAGGATACTCAAAATAGTGATACAGCTAAAGACTATGATCACCGCAACGTGCAAACCGTTCTGCAAAGAATACGGTCCCAGAAAAAGGCTAAGCTAACTCTTGTGTGAGTCACACCACTCCATATGTTTTTTCCCATCTTTAGACAGTAGTGGAAGTTCTTCAGATTTGTAAGTCAGTTAGTTCTTGGTATCTGAATTCGAAGACTTTCTTGGTATTTGTAAACTCTTCACACATTGTTATGTTGTAACGCGGCAACGAAGAAATAAACAGAATGATATATGCGACGTTGTATTAATTAACAAAGACCGACCTCTGAATCTATTTAAGCATAGAAATGTCAAAGTAAAGAGATTCTGATGGTCCGGTGTATGTATAGAGAGAGGTTACAATCTTAAAGATCAGAACACAACTCAACTAAACACCTAAGCAGGATCATTTATCTACAAAAACTAAGTATGACCACAAGAACTTAATCCATCATTGATTTCACCAAGGTCCTGAGTGCGTTCTCCACAGCTTTTTCTGCGGGCTTCCTTGAAGATTCCTCATTGGTTTCTGGGGTTTTGGTGTCAAACAAAGCTTAGTTCATGGCTCTACGAAATCATTCTGTGTCCATTACGAGCAAATCTCAAGCCCAACACATTCTTAATGGGAAGGATTCGCTGGTTGCAGGTGAGTTTCACCTGTAGGAACTATGATGGGTTTAAGTCGCATAAGCGGAATAAACAAGTCTCGTATAGTAAGCAAAATAGTGTAAAACGGAATAAAGAGTTACCTGATTTATTTGCTCTTCCATCATCTCTGTGCTTGTTACACCCGAGACATAAATACAATGAGAAACTAAAAGAAATGAATTTAGCATATGAGCATAGCAACTCTGCCTGTTACCTGCCTCCTTTTTAACTCTTCCTTTTCTACTTTAAATTTTGCAACTTCAGCTACAACAGTGTAAGCCTACAAAGCAAAACAAGCACAATTTAAAAGTTTATGAAACTTGAGTACTACTTGTTCTTGTTCGTTACAAAACATTGGACTCCCATATGTAGAATCCAACAGTTTGGTCACCGTAACTGTCAGACGTAACAAATTTATTAAATTTTAACGTTTTGGTAACACCAATCAACTTTTAACTTACCAAAAGGAAAAATAAAGTCACTACAACTTCTTGATGAACATCTTTACCTCTGAGCCACCTCAGGTCATTAGTTACATTCCAGTATATGGTTGGGTGAACATATGAATTCAATTCACTAGGAAGCGTACTACACAATGAGCAACTAACCCAGCTCTGCAAGAGTTTTCAGGAGCTGGTTGAAACCCAAATAAAATGCATAAAACTAACAAGCTATAAAAACGGGGCATTCGGTTTACTACTTAATTCTCACTTTGGTGCAAGAAGTCCCGAATTTGATTCTCAGAATGCCCCCTTGACATTTTTAAATAATCGTGTTATAGGGTGCATAAACTTAGGTCTAAGCAAAAATATATTCACCTAATGATCATTCTAGGGTACAGTAACTTAGGCTCTGCTCAGTGAACGCAGATGGAATTTGATAAATTACAGATGTGGCTCTGACCAAGATTCTGGCAGCTATAATGTGATAACTAATAATCCTTATTTCCTGATCGCTAGTCAAAGAAGTAGTTCAAATACTTTTCACCTCTCTACTCCTTAAAAATCTGGTTCTCATCCAGGACAAAACTTTTCAAGCACTGATTTGTGCTTCAAAGGAAATAAAAACAAAACTGCAACAGAAGTACCTTTGAGAAAGAAATGAGAAGAACATGTCCAAGGGTACATAAAACGCATCTTCCACTTCTGCTATTGAATGCTTTTTTGTCCTGTAAGATTCTTATAGAAATTACACTAGAGAGATGCTGCATTAGAGAACCAAGGACAGATAAGAAAAAAAAAAAACACTCTCCAGAAAAGGATCTCTCTCTCTCTCTCTCATTTCATAAAAGGAATAGACAGCTTACAACAGTGAGCATTTGGCATAGAGCCTAAAACAAGAGGAAAGGAGATAGTGATTTTACGGCATGACCAACTCCTACTGAGTTTCATTGAGAGACTGGTAAACTAGATAGTGCATTAGATTCAGCAGAGAACATCTGGCATACTTCAGACTTACATCAGCTATCAAGAATCATACTACACTCATACTGCAGATTCAACAGAACCAAAAATCATGCATTAACTCTAACAGTAGATTCTAACGTCATGGTTACAGTGCTTCAATTGCGTACATAAACAACAGGGCATTTGGTCTAGTGGTATGATTCTCGCTTAGGGTGCGAGAGGTCCCGAGTTCAATTCTCGGAATGCCCCATTGACTTTTTCGGAAAGTTTTGCTCTAAAACCTTGCTGAAAACTGTACAACTATGAATCTACCCTTTGGTGTTTGTTATTTCAGTGGTCAGATTAACAACTAAACAGCAAGTCTTTAACGTAAATTTCAGCATGAAAATAACACCCTATTTCGTTACGACTTTCAATATCAAGTGTTGAAAGGCAAACCAAAGAATAAGTTTCAACTGTCACATACCTTTACTCATGTCTGACAATGTCTCTGTAATTAATCAGTGAACTTCAGCAATTGAACATTAATGACTTCCCTTGCAGTTTAGCAGGAGTAGATTAGAGACGTCAGTAGGGGCATATAAACATTTTAACAAACAAAGGACCAAATCCTTACCATTTTAACTGAAAGGTATCATGACTTCAGCTCTTAATGATTTTTGAGATTAAGTGCTAAACCCAACAAAAAGAACTGGTGTAACACCAATGTTTCGTTTTCACATCCATTGACTTTGATCTCTTCAACCACAAAACACCTCCCTCCGCAGATTCTCAATCTGAAAAACATGAGACAGTACTTAATTTAGCTTTGTACCAGTAGATGCTCCAAAACCCAACCATATCAATAGGGAAGTATCGCACGTAAATTTCAATCAAATTTTTTTTTTTTTGCAGGAAATTGAGAATCAAGAACAGGTCGAGCAGCAAACTGAAACCAAACCCATGCATTTATTCTACTCAGAATTCTTGCATATACATATGTAATTGGTGCCTGATTTCTCTCACATCACATTCAGCATATCAACTATGTTAATCTACCTAAAGATTCACCAAAATTATTTGTATATTGTCTAGGGTAGTCAATAACCAAGAACTTGGTATAGTGGCATGATCAAGTCTAACGTTAAGATAAAAAGAGATCAAGATGAATCGAACTACTGAAGGGTTTCAAACTGATTGATAAAAAGCTTATTAAAAATGTAGGATAAGAAGACTATCCACTTCTAATGATTTTTCGCAGATCAATATATTTCTCGTCTATTTCTATTTAGTGTACATTGCAAACCAGTAATCCACTTTCAAAGATCATACCACTGGACTGAATTGAAAGAGATCTCGTCGAATATAGATCTTGGAACGTCTTATCAAGACTAAATTATTAAGTAAAAGTCAACTTAGAGCACGAGACCACAATATGACCAAATATGGTGATCTTCAATGTTTAAACTAAATTGCTTAGCAACAGGGCATTTGGTCTAGTGGTATGATTCTCGCTTTGGGTGCGAGAGGTCCCGAGTTCGATTCTCGGAATGCCCCATTGACTTTTTTCAAAACTATATGTTCTAAATACCAGCCCAGAGTCATTGCATATAAAATCGTATTTGGTGCCTGATTTGTCAGTATTCATAATCAGCATTTCAACAATGTGTTTTGAGAACATGAAAGAATACGCCTAAATGAATACATATACAGCAAACACAAAAGAAAACAGGAATTATGTTTTAAGAACAGCTACTTTCCTTTTAAGTCAAAACATCAGGGCATTTGGTCTAGTGGTATGATTCTCGCTTTGGGTGCGAGAGGTCCCGAGTTCGATTCTCGGATTGCCCCGTTGACATTTTTCTCAGTGCATGTGTTCAAACCAAACTGAGATATGTATGACCAAACATGTATAGTTTTTTGGCTCCATTTCAAATGCAGTTCCAGCGAAAGAATTATAAATCACGAAACAGAAATTGGCTTTAGACAGTATAAAGCCAAGAAAAAACAAAGAATTATAAATCAGGAAACAGAAATTGGTCTTAACACAAGTCAATAATGAAGAATTTAGTATAGCGGTATGATAAGTCAAATGTTTAGACAAAGAAGATCATAAAAGCAATTCAAAACAATGTAGGACGATAAGACTAGCCTCTTCTGATTGATTTTTGGCGGAAAAGGTTTGAAAATTTGGATAATATTTAACTGGAGTACAATACAAACTAGAAATCCATTTTCTACCGAAAATGCAAATGTTCATTTCACTGGAATTTCAGTTGAAAGAGATCTTATAGATTAGATCCAGGAACATCCTACTAAGATTAAAATATACATATTTAGTAAAAGTCAACTGAGAGAACGAGATCAAATATGACTAAAATCAATGTTTTGGTAAATTGCATAACATCAGGGCATTTGGTCTAGTGGTATGATTCTCGCTTAGGGTGCGAGAGGTCCCGAGTTCAATTCTCGGAATGCCCCGTTGAGTTGGCTGAATTTTTTTAATTATGAATCAGCCGTTTGGTGTTTGTTATTTGAGTGGTCAGATTAACACGCCAACAGAAAGTCTTTAACGTAAATTTATGAATTTAGTAACAAATGTTGAAAGGCAAACCAAACAATAAGTTTCAACCGTCACATACCTTTGCTCATGTCTGACGACAATTCTATAGCAATTGAACAATAATCACTTCCCTTGCATTTCAGCAGGAGTAGATTAGAGAAGCCACTAGTTTCTCATAGACATTTTAACAAGCAAAGGACCAGATCCTTACCATTTTACCTGAAAGGTGTCATGATTTGGGCATGTAGTCTGGAAATTATATCTCTGACTTCAGCTCTTGGAACTCTTTTAATGATTTTTGATATTAAGTGCTGAACCAAACCAAACTAAATGGTGTAACACCAAAGTTTAGCTTTCGCATCCGTTGACTTTGATCTCTTCAACCAGAAACCACCCCTTCAGCAGAATAAACCAGCAAACATGAGACACTACTTAAAATAGCTTTGTGCTATTAGATTCTCTAAACCCCAACCACATCAATTGGGAAAGTATCACACATTCATAAGCTAATTTCAATGAAAAAGACATTTGCAGGAATTTGAGAATCAAGAACAGGACGAGCAGCAAACTGAAACCTTTTAAATGATCTACAAAAGCATGTGCATCAACTCTGGATGCAACAGCTACCTAGCCTGATTCTCAAAGTCACGTAAATTATCTTTTCATTCTACACTCTAAAAGGAAACTGAAATTATGGGATACAGGATTTTAATTTTCTGCCTACATTTCATCTTAAAGATATGATACTTGAACAACATGCATTTTCATTATATTGTTTAGAAAGAATACCTACAAACCAAGAACTGTTCTTTCCAAAAAGGGTAAAGAAACAAAGAGAATGCTTTAACTGAGAAACACCAATAACCGGGCATTTGGTCTAGTGGTATGATTTTCGCTTTGGGTGCGTATTTGATTCTCAGAATGCCCCATTGACTTTTTTCAAAACCATATGTTGTAAGTTCCATCTCGGAATTCTTGAGTATATATATGTATTTGCTGACTGATTTGGATCACATTCAGCTTTCAACCATGTGTATTACCTAAAGCTTCACCAATAATACGGGGTGTATTGTCTAGGGTACTAGTTAATTACCAAGAATTGGAAATAGTGGTATGATCAAGTCAAGAAAAACAAGATCATAATGAATCAAACTACTGGAAAGCTTTCAAATGATCGATGTAAGAAAGCTAATTGAAAAATGTAGGACTAGAGGACTATTCTCTTCCAATGACTTTTTCGTAACAATTGGATCAATATATTTCTGGAGCATTTCCATCCATGGTACATTGCAAACCACAAAATTACATTCTAAAGATCACAAACTGGACTGAGTAGAAAGAGATCTCATAGAATAGATCTAGGAACATCCTATTCATACTAAAATATTTAAGTCAAAGTCAACTAAGAGCAGGAGACCACAATATGACAAATATGGTGATCTTCAATGTTTAAACTAAACTGCGTAACAACAGGGCATTTGGTCTAGTGGTATGATTCTCGCTTTGGGTGCGAGAGGTCCCGAGTTCGATTCTCGGAATGCCCCGTTGACTTTTTTGGATGTCTGATTTAAATACCACCTAAGAACTATCATGGCAAAACATGTTCTTTAGTCCATTTTCTCACAATTTTTAGCAAGGTTAAACTAAAAAACAATTTCCCATTACGCCTGTTTGGTATAAACTGCTGAAATGCAACAAATATAATGAGAATCAAAATGCACCTTTGCTTTGACGTCCACTGACTCGCATTATGCAGCAAGAAAACAGTTTCTTGATAACGGAATGAACAGAGAACGTCACTAGCTGAATGCTACCAATTTCTTCACGAGACAACTGCAGGAAGTGAAAAAAAAAAAAAAAAAACGACAGCCTTAAACTGGTATCCAAGTATCAACAAGAGTTGTGCATTGAATGATATCTATCAACAACAGGGCATTTGGTCTAGTGGTATGATTCTCGCTTTGGGTGCGAGAGGTCCCGAGTTCGATTCTCGGAATGCCCCATTGACTTTTTTTTTGGGAGATATATGGTTCAAATGGCAGCTCAGAACAATTGCATATAATAATGTGCCAAGTCTTTGGTTTCTAATTTGTCACAAACTACATTCAGATAGAAGTAAATATACAAAGGCAGCTTTGTTCTTAGATTTTCCTTACTATGACAGTTTCAAACATCACAAGGAAAATAGATTGAACTTATTGCCACTTTCACTGAAACTAACGGATACAAAAAAAACCTTGAACAACATGCATTTCCACTCTATTGTTCCGAACGAAGAATTACAAACCAAGAACTATTCTTCCCACAAAGGGTAAGGAAAAAAGACAATGCTTTAACTGAAAGACACTAATAACCGGGCATTTGGTCTAGTGGTATTATTTTCGCTTTTGGTGGGAGTTTGATCCTCAGAATGCCCGTTGACATTTTTCAAAAACATATATTCTACGTTACATCTCAGAATCCTTGCATATATATGTATTTGATGCCTGATTTTTCACAGATCACATTCAACTAATAACTGTGACTATATACATAAAACCTCACCAATATTACTGGGGTACTGTCTAGGATACTAGCTAATAACCAAGAATTTGGTATAGTGGTATGATCAAGTTAAAATTTACGACAAAGAAGATCATAAAGAATTGAACAACTGGAGAGCTTTTGAATGATTGATGTAAAAAAGCCAACTGAAAAATGTAGGATGAGAGGACTATCCTCTTCTAATGATTTTTCGCCAGAGAAGTTTGAATAAGCAGATCAATATATTTCTGGAATATTTCCATCTAGAGTACATTGCAAACTAGATATCCACATCACTGGACTGAGTTGAAAGAGATCTCATAGAATATAGATCCAGAAACATGCTATTAAGACTAAATTGTTTAGTAAAAGTCAACAGAGCATGAGACCATAAACCAAATATGGTGATTTACTATGTTTAAACTAAATTGCTTAGCAACAGGGCATTTGGTCTAGTGGTATGATTCTCGCTTTGGGTGCGAGAGGTCCCGAGTTCGATTCTCGGAATGCCCCATTGACTTTTTTGGATGTCTGAATTAAATATTAGCTGAAAACTATCTTGGCACAAACATGTTCTTTAGTGCGTTTACCTTCAACTTTTAGCAAGGGTAAATGAGAAAACAATTTCCCATTACGCCTGTTTGGTATAAAACTGCTGAAATGCAAAAATAGAATGAGAATCGCAATGTACCTTTGGCTTTCACGTCCCCTGACTCACATTGTGCAGCAAGAAAATAGTTTCTCGATAACGGAATGAACAGAGAACGTCACTAGCTGAATGCTGAGAATTTCTCCAAGAGACAACTGGAAGAAGTGCAAAAACACACACCCTTAAACTGGTATCTAAGTATCAACAACAGTTGAGCACTGCGTGATTTAAATCAACAACAAGGGCATTTGGTCTAGTGGTATGATTCTCGCTTTGGGTGCCCCATTGACTATTTTTTGGGGAAACATATGGTCCAAATTGCAGCTCAGAACAATTGCATATAATTTTAATGTGCCAGGTCTTTGGTTTCTGATAGAAATCAATATAAAAAAGCCAGTTTTGTTCTTAATTTTCCATACAATAACAGTTTCAAGCACAAGTAAAACAGACTGAACTTATTGTCCTTTCACTGAAACTAACCGATAAAAAAATGTTTACTTTAACCTAAGAGATGGTGCAACTATACAAAGCAGAATGAATTAGAAAGAGCGAACTTAGTTACCAATCACATAGTTGTGAGACAAGAAAGCTGGTTCAGGAATTTCGTCGAGCATGTGGTAGGCGTACGTCATGTCAAACCGAATAACAACAGATCGCTCTTTTGGTCGGCAAATCGTTTCAATGACGATGAAGAGCAAGAGAATACAAGACTATGGCGAGTTTGTGAGGTGCGATCCAATGAAAATTATGGGCACTCTTATTTGTTAAGTCACAGCCTCACAATTGTATTGCAAGATCATGTCGTATAAAGAGTCTTTCTTCATAACGGGACTTTACTACCATTTTCACTCATATCTCTTGCTAATATTACGGATGTATATAATTAAAATTAATGTTATCATTTACTAAAAATTACATCAAATTGTCGTTATAAATAAAAGTTTTAAAGAATAAATTAAATTTAATTATTAAAGATTACAATATCAAATAATAATCTCTACAATTTAATTACTTTATAGAAACGAAAAAATACTTAAATAATTTTCAAAATATATAATAACCAATCAAATAGAACAAATAAGATTTTATATTTAATTTACCATATTAATTTGTTATTAGTCATTATACTTCATTTCTCATTTTTGTTTAATTCTGTTTTTGTGAAACAAATAAACCATCGCATCATTCATATAATGAAAAAAATAGCTTTTTACGCGGATGCTGTGATTTGAATTTTTAAAAACGAATATAAATTATTCAACCTATAAAGAAAAAAATGGTATTGCGCTAAAAATTCCACATCAAAATATGGAGGTAAGTGGTAGTCTAAATACATTATAAAAAAAAAGAAAAACAAATTAACAAGATAAAGGGAAAAAAATTGAAGAGTATGAACATTTATGTAATATGCGTCTAAATTTAAATATTTATATTCGGTTTCATCCATTCTTTTAGTTAACATACATAATTATATAAAATTAAATATATATCTAAAATATTTTAACTTGAAAAATTAAAAATAAATTGATTTAATTTGTTAAAAGAATATGATAAATATTTACCAGATCAAAAATTTTAAAAATTAGAAATACTCTAATTTAATTTTAAAAATTAATATATTTTAAATATTTTACTTGATGAAAAAATTTAAATTTTTTATAATATTTTAATTTGATTAAAATGAAAAGAAAAAATTAAAGGCTTGCAAGTCGTACGATGAAATGAGTTAAGATAGACGGCAAGTTAAATAGAAAGTGTTAAGATCATATAATGAAATGGTTTACATAAACTTTGACACCTCTAAATATATTGCAAATTCGAGTGTAATACTTTATCATTTGTCCCACATATTTCCAATTGCGACATAAATTCAATTATTACCATAGAGTCCGGATTCCAATTACGACATAAATTCAATTATTACCATAGAGTCCGGATAAGTGGGTTTGGATAATATAGGCTGGCTTTTGTAGGTATTATAATATGATATCATATTAACTTACTGATAAACAAAAGTGGCCTTTTGAAAATTTAATTTAAATTACTTCATCACAAATTATATCAAAGAACTAATTTAAATCTCATCACAAATCTTCTTAAAAACTAAATTAAACCAATATCTCAAAGACCTAAACATAGATGTCAAGAAGGGTCCTTTTACCTTTTTACCCCAATACTAGCTTACTCTTTCACTATATTTCTTAGTTTCTTAACTCTGATAAATATCAATTGTAGTTACAGAAGCTTATGACTCCTTAGTTGTTCTTCATCTTCTTCTGTCCATATACTTCCCTGAGAAGGTCTTCAAGTTCTTCACAGAGAGGTTCTGGAGTTAGCTGAATCATCTCATCATCATCACCATCACTACCCTCATCCGGATCTGTCTTTTCCTCACTGCTTAGCCATCCACAGTGAGAACTCTGGGCACCTAAAGAATGATTTTGACCTCAGTAAAATAATATTTCATACGTTGAGATTGTTATCGAGATGAGTGTATACCTCCAACAGAATGGCGTGCAGAATCCACTGATGTTTCTACGAATTGAAAAGCTAGTCGTGATGAGTCCATGACTGCTTCATTAGTGATCGATAACGCATCAGCCTCCTGTAGTGCACAAGATGATCATATTGCATGTTAAGTAGCATATGGGTTCAAGAAATCAGTCAATAGTCTCTGATCATGCAAGCAAAACTAGTGCCAACAATGAAAGCAACAAATTTGTGACCAAGAAGAACAAATCACTTTTTCTTCTTCTTGTTCTTCATGAGCCGTTTCTTCTTGTTCCTCGACCGCCAATTGGTTGGCTTGTTCCTCTTGCTTTTCAAGGCAAATAGAAAGGAGGGCAGCATAGTTAGCATCTTCGATCAGAAACCATTGGTCCTCACCATACACCTGAAATTCAAATTGAGTAAAGCCTGTAGTTTCAAGGAATGTTTTTTCGACGAAAGGGAAATTGAAGACCTCAAAACTAATGAACAAACCTGTAGCACTTGCTTGATACTCTCATTGATAACACGCTTCTCAAACCCATACTCTTTCATGCGGTCTCGTGCTGCATCCTCACGCCTCAATCCAATCTGCTGCAAAACAAGGGGGAAAAAGTAGCTATTTAAAACCCTATAAAAGAGAGAAAATCATAGAAGAATGAAGAACACTCATCACACAGATTGTTTATTTCTCATTGACAATCAATTGAAACAAACGAGAAATCCAAGAACAAACGAAACGAAACAAATTGAAGACCTAGTGCATCTTCTATTCTCCCAAGTCCCAAACCTCCACCACACTGATAGGTTCAATCCTCTATGTAACAGTAAAGCTTACCTAAGTATGGAAACCCAAGTCCCAAACCACTGATATGTTCAACCCTCTAATTGTAACAATAAAGCTTACCTTTTTTCGTCCTTTGGGCGAAATTTCTATCTTCTTTTTGGTTTCTGAAGAAATTGGAGTAGAAAAATATTAGTTTCCAATCTTTGGGTTAAAATCAAACACACGAAAGCCAACTCAAGAGTGATCAGTTTTCAAACCTATGCAACAACAAGAACAACAGTCAGACTAAAAAAAGCTTGGAAAAACTATAAGAAGACAACAATGAAACTTGTGCTCGTTTCCAAAAACATTCAACAGTAACAACAGAGGTAAAGCAAAGCACCTTAGTTTTCAAACTTAAAGGAACCTACACGAAAAAAGCTTGCAACAATATAAGAAGAAAAACAATGAAAGTTGTGCTAAAACTCCCAAGCAATATAACAGTAGAGAAGATAAAGCAAAATACCCAAAATTTCAAACTCAAAAGATCCTAGAAAGAAGCAACAGAAAAGGAAATTTGCTCACTAATTTGAGACATTTGAGTTCACTAACTTTGAGAAAACCCTGTAGAAAGAAACAATTTTTCTGCTCGTTTCCACAATATCAAAAGCAGTAGTAACACAAGCTAAATCGAAATGTCCTAAATTTCAAATTTACATTGGAGGAAACCACGATAAACCCATAACAGGACACGGCGGCTTAAGTCATGATCAACAATTTTTCTTCTCGGAAAACATGGAAAGATAGAATTGGGTAAGACGAAAGACAATTTTTCTTCTAAGGATCGTGTTTGATTTCTGAACCTGAGACGAGACGAAACGAAACAAGGGTTTTGCAGGTGAAAAGAGGGACAATTTGAGTGAGGAAGTGAGAGAGAATGAGAGAGTGAAAACGAAAATGGTGTAAAGTGTGAAACTTTCAATTTTTTTATTAACTAAAGGATTCAGATTCAAAAAAAAAGGATTCAGATTTAACTTTATTCATGTTTGTGTTGGCACAAGTCATAGTTTTGGCATCTTTACTTTAAAGAGGACAGAGAAACCATACTAACACTTAAATTTTAGTGTTATGTTAAATTGGTATATCCAAGATCATGAAACTGTATTTTGAGGTTGTATAATGACAAGCAACAACGAGAAAACACACAATATGAAACACAAAACACAAAATCTTGGTCTAATTAAAGCAAAAGAGATTCTGATGACCATGTGTATGTATGTATAAAACAACATATATGGAGAGAGCTTACAATATAAACGATGAAAGCTCTTCTCTGTTACGTCTTAAACTAAACACCTAAGTGGGATGTGGTTTTATGTACATAAACTAAGTATGAGCATTGATTCACCAAGGTCCTGACTCTGTCCTCCTCAGCCTTTTCTTTGGACCTCCTTGAAGAAGATTCCTCATCTCCATCTCCTGTTTCATACATAGCACGAAAACAAACAACCGAGTTTATAAGTTCAGCTATGAAATGTGCAGTTTAAAGATTTTGGTGTCAAATAGAGCTATGAGTTTAGTGTTACAATGGAATAAGAATTAATACCTGATTCCTTTGCATTTCCATGATCCTTGCCTGTAAACACATGACGCGTACAATTAGAAACTAAAAGAAATGAATGTAGCATATGAGCAAATGTGATGCTAAAACATGGTTTGTGATTATACCTGCTTTCTTTGTAACTCGTCATTCTCTTCCTTTAACTTTGCAACTTCAGCTTCAAGCTCCACGGTATAAGCCTACGAACCAAAACAAGCACTTTTGTGAAGCTTACGAGATATACTAGAGTGCCATTCAAAATATTAGACCCCCCGGAAGTAGAACTCAACAGTTTGGTCACAGTAAATGTCAGATGTAACCTAGTTTTAAATTGTAACGTTTTCGTAGCACCAATGACCCTTTACCTTCCCCCAAAAAAAACAAACCATGGACTCACTACAACTTCTTGATGAACCTGAACCCTCAATAGTCTGAGCCACCTCGGGACATTAGCAAATTACTTTCCAGTATATGGTTTGGTCTGCCGTGAACATCTGCGGATGGGCAACATGTATATACACCAAAACCAGAAGGTTCATATTTGTTACCGAGATTCATTCAACCACAAGAACACGCAAGTACTAATTTCAAGTCCCAATAGTTCTGTTTACTACACTATTTCACACAAGACTTTACGCTTTGAATTCAACACTTCATTGTGGTTAAAAAAGAACCTTAACTACAAGATAAGCTAACCAATTTACTTTACAATTCTTTTGCTTATAACACAATCAAGAGCACATAGATAGATGGTGATGAAGAGATTAACCTGTTTCCTGGCCCGTGACCTTGCAGCTGATTCTCGGTTCTTTATCATTCTCCTTTGCCTTCTCTCAACAACTTTCTCCACTGTGCCACTCTTTCTACCCCTCACACCACCATTAAACATGTAAGGAGACGGAGAGAGCGATGAAGAATCACCATTACTCTTCCCTATCCCTTCTGATGACAATGGTGTAACAGGAGACACAGCACCGACGCCCAAAGCTCCAGGAATTGCAGCAGCAGCACCTTGGACCAAGCCCATATTGTTCGTTAGAGACTGATCTCCAAGTCCCATAATGCCACCACCTCTTATCCCAGGACTATTAAGCTGACCCATTTGTGTTCCATAACCAAAACCAGGCTGCTTGGGCATGATTGGCTGTTGCTGGTATGTTGATCTAGCTCCATTTACATTTAGAGGCAAGCTAGAACCTTGAACCTGCAGATGATTTGCAGTCTCTGCACCAAGATTCCCCATTACATTAGCAGCAACAACTCGTGGATAAGGCTGCTGAGACCCGACAGAGAAAACCGTGTTAGCATCATTACCAAAGTAACCACCTTTATTGTTCTCAGCAATCTGAGCATTTGCAGCTATCTGAGCTTCCTCTCTTACAACACCCGCACGGACCAAAAACTCCTCCAGAGTTACTTCACCTAACGTTTGCTGCCTCTGACTCTGAGTCTGAGCCTGGGACAAGTTTGTTCCTCCTCCTCCACTGTTTCCAACTTTAGAGAGATCTTTCCAAACTTGATCAACCGTCTTCTGACTAAGCGTTCGAGGCAAAGTCAACGAGCCTTGCCTCTGCAACTGCGACCCCTCTTGTCCTCCAGCAACTGGAATCATACCACTAGCCATGGCTTGTGTTTCTTCAGCAGTCCATATGTTCTTTAACAACTCATCCATGTTCATTGACCCAAAATCTTTCCCTAAACTGCTCTGAAACTCATCAAACGTCAAGGAGTATATCGAACCTTGTCTAGTCAACCCTGGTCTGGTCAACCCTCCACCTCCACCACCACCACCATCACCTGGTGGCTCATTCCCCAAATTGCTGTTCTTGAAATTCATATTACCATCCATTTTTCTGCAGAACCTGTTTCCACCTGATCTCAGCCTATTACTGGATCTGAAAATGCCCATCATGAATACAAAAAAAAAAATCCAAACTTTTAGTTTAAAAATCCAAACTTTTTAGTATCAGAACCCTAATTTATAAATAAAATCAAGAAATCTGCAAAACCCAATACATTAACAGATTCCAAAACTTTAGACAAATGGATAAAATCAGATTCAACGAACAAGTGGGTATAAATGAGAAATATAGGCAAAATTAGTAATATATCCAAAATTAAGTATGGACATAAATGCAAAGAATTAAAAGAAGATGAGCAAGCGCAAGCGTCAAGCTTAGCAATATCCACAGTTTCTACACACATACACATAGATAAAATATCAGGAGAATAAAAATCTAATACCTTTACCTTTTTCGATTAATTCGTGTGCTTCGTCTTTTGCCCAAAAATTCAAATGAAAATGCCTGGTTCTTCGTTTGGGTGATTAGGTTCTCTGTCTGCCTAGCCAAGTGTCGCTCTGTCTCCTAACAATCTAAATAAGTACTACATTTATTTGTTACTTTAGTAAAAGGTCCCTTTTAGCAAAATGGTATATACTATATACTACTTGTATAGTTGTATGTACTTTGTTCGCGTCACTTTTCACTCTTTAGCCCAAAAAAAATATTTTTAAAAGAATATTCTAAAATAACACTAAAATAAAATTTGTGGACAATTATATTACACATTTCATAAATTCTCTAAAATATTATTAAAATAATTTAAAATTTTTTGATTTGGATTTAATATTTTGGATTTAAGGTTTAGTGTTTAGGGTTTAGTATTTATTTTTAGGCGATTTTGACATTTTTTTTAAATTATCCCCAAAAATAATATATATATTTTATATTAAATTTGTGTTATTTTTAGAATTTTGAAAATGATGTGCTAAATTTGGAAACAAAACTTATTTTTGTGCGAGAATTGTCTATATTTTAATATGTGAAAATTATATATTATATTTATAATTTTTCTAATATATTTAACAAACCTGGTTATCCACAATTTAAAATTATTATACACAAATTCAAAAAAGGTATAAACAAATATGAGATTCAACTATATGTATTTATTATCAAAAAAAACTATTTGTATTTAGATCCAAACAAATATCTGAATTTTTTGAAAAAGATCGAAACAGATATCCTAATTTTTAAATAAATATTTCTAACTTTTAACTTTTAATCAGATTTGAGATTAGGATCTAAAACTGTTTTGGACTAATCCAAGATTTTACTATTCAGATTTGAATCAAACTTATTGAATATCTAGATTTTCAGACAAGATCAAGACATATTTCAGATACATGATCCAGATTATAGTTTTTCCGGTAACAATTGTGCTAGTTAACCATTTTTAAAATCTTTTGGTCAACTTGCTAGTTAACCAATTAACATCTATATATTTTTAAAATGTTTTTAGAAAAATCAGTTAATATTTTATTCACGTGAATTGAAAACGCTTCCAGAAGTGACTAGGTCCCAATAATCAATCACTTGAGTTTTTGTTAGAGTAATGTTAGTAACTAACATTTGACTTAAAAGAAACGAAAAAAATAGGTAGAAAATTTAGAAAATAACGTTTTTTATATAGAAAAAATATTAAAACTGCTTTCAAACAAAAAATAAAGATGCAGTAGCATATTGTAATTTGTGAAAAAATGTTATATTAAAAGAAAAAATGTGTCATTTAGAAAAATAATATGTTTTTAACATTAAAATTATGTTTTTGGAAAAAATAACATGCGATCTTAATAAATAACGTGTAATACAAGATAACAATATGTTATTACAAAATAAAATGACGAATATTAAACAAAAAATAAAATTTGACGACGGATATTAAAAAAACCGAGATTTGACAAGATAGAAAAAGAAATCTTCGGCTGTTGGAGAAAGAGAGAACTCATCAATATGGAAAGAGATTGATAACATAGACTTATTGAGAGAAAGAGATTAACGATGACCGTGACGGTAACCGTGATAAAAAAATAAATTGTAGCTTTACCATGATGTCCTCGAGAGGAAGAGAGAGGCGGCGAGAGGAAAACCCAATGTGGTTTGATGTGTTTATAGAATCATGACGGAATAAATGGTGATGTTTTATAGTGATGTTTAAAAAAAAAAGTTATTGAAAAAAAAAATCTAAGAAAAAGAAAAGAATGTGAGAGAAGGTTAAAGAATTATTATATGTATTCCTATGACAAATTATTGTAGTTACTTAATTTCTTTTAATTTTTTTCAATTTCTATCATTAGTTTTTACATATACCATTTTATGTTATCTATGATCGGTCCACTTACTTCTTTAGGCTTCTGATTAAAAAATTAAAAAAAATAAAAAATAAGGAGAAAAGCAAAAAAAAAGTAGTTGTAAGGAAAGAACGTGTCGCTCCATCACTGTCCCAACCAACATTAACAAAAAACGAACCAACCTCGATTAGACAGACACATATGAATCCAAATCTCAGCCGTTGATCGTCGATGTAACGTGGACGGACACTATTTGCTTTCACATCGACATTGTTTGTGGGAAGATGTCAGAAACCAAAGAGTCTTCTTACTTCTTTTCATTGGTCCACGTCTCTAGTTTTCAGCTGGGCTCACTCTACCATTATCAAACCTACCTTACGTTTTTAGGTTTAAAAAAATAAATACAAGGACAATAATACTCTCATTTCACGAATTATAGTAGTGTTTTTCTTCTAAAGTACACCATTGACTATAGTATTATAGTTTACTAAGTTTTGAATTTGCTTTGAAAATTTCTATAAAAATACTCTCTCCTTCAAAATGTTAGATGTTTTAGATTTTTTTTTTCATTTTATTAAATTTTCACAAGCTATTTTATAACAAATTAAATTTACTTAAATTTCGTGACCATTAACAATCTGTAGTATTTTTTTATCATTGGTTGAATTATTTTTTAATTATGTATTGAGTTATTGTTTTAATGTTGAAAACTATGAAATATTTATCTAGTGTAATGCAGTTCTTTAAATCTCGTATTTTAAGCTAAAACTGGTTGTTACTTACAAAGTAATAATTTACTTTAGATTTGAAATTATTCTAGAATAGGTAAAAACTCACTCGATAAAAGATCAGAAATTTCAAAACAAACAAAATTAAAGATTTAAAAAAAAAGAAAATTATAAATCGCGGTGTAAAACCGATAGAAACAAAACATATTTGATGGTGATTGTGAATGTGTGTGGAAGGATTTGTTTTGGTGAAGTTTAAGGTTTATTCATGAGTGTCTCAATTATGATGGTAACCACAGAGGAAGGTTGCAACGACAATCTCATACAACTCTTACGTCTCAATTTTTTTAGACCTTAAGAGGACAACGATTAGAGTAGCAGTAAACAAAATGCAGTTTGCTTCTTCAGTTTTTTCTAATCGTTTTATAACCTCTCTCAAATGATGATATGCCTCTCCTCACAGGTTACCTTTGTCGTTGCTGCCGCCATGCCAAACCAGAGGTATAATTAATCCAACGACGAAGTAATAAGAGATTGTAACCAATTAAACCCATAATTCTTCAACCTCTCTCTTTCTCTTTTTTTGTTTTCATCCCCCATCTCATCTTATTTAATTTTTATTTACTTTTTAAGTATTGGTGTATTTTTGTCCATCTGAACTCCAAATGGTTGCATGTTATATTCTTTATTTTGGCTCATATTTGGTCATTAGTCTAATTAACCTTATATTTATTTCGATTAACCGAACCAAACTGAGAACCGAGTATAAAACACTTTAGGAAGCAAACTGCATCTGAATATTCAAGCCCTGCACACAAGTGTACCCTTTCTCTTAATCTGCACATAAGTTCAAAGTAAAAGATTCATCATATTATAAGTGCTAAAGATTTCAGATAATGAACATATTAAAATTTCTGATGGTTCTAATTCCTCATATCTCCTGCGGAAACCATATTTTCTAGAAAGTTCCATTCGTAATTCCAACTCAAAGAAAAATAGTGACTGGATCTTCTGTGTCTGAATTTTCATTCCAAAACCTTGTAGGATGTAGTTGGGAGATGAGGATCCGAGTCCATGAGCGTTTGAGTTTGAAAATCTACATAAGCTTCATTCATCTGTTCTGCCTACGTTTGCGAAAATGTCGGAGGATGAAACTGTCTGCGTACAGCGGATACTTCTTTTTTATCAAACCTTTTATGCATTTCCAATACGAAAAGTCAACTACTTCTCCATCTCTTCGAACTATAAACATACATCGAGAGCTCTCAAAATCTGGGTGATGCCCAACCTGCAACCACAAACCGAAGTAATCAAGATACTATTACTTGATGTGCATTTCGAAATACTGGTTTGCAGCAGCTAAAACAAGTCTGTAAGGAAGTATATCTCTTCTCCCTAATTCATCTATATCTTTCACTTGTAAAACATGAAAATTTATGCTGATCATCCTAACAGTAAAGAACATGTAAAAAGCTGTTGATCAGCTTGTTCTAAAACAATTTAACATAAATGACTTAATTCCATCATGAAAAATGTGTAAAACAAAGAAACGCAGTCATCACGGAAACAAAAAAACAGATCGAAATCGCAGACAGACAATCTGAAAATGAAAATATAAACCCATGCCAAGTTGTCCAAAACAATGTCAAATCAATTTTCCGGATAACCATGAGAAGCAATATGTCCACTTAGTAAAAAAGCTCATGTTGTTTCCAATTCTCAAAAGCATAAATAAATACCATGATATAGTCTATTCCACATCCGATCTTCTTCTCAAACTCAGGGTGATACGGTAGCAGCATCTCAACAATCATTCTCTCATGCTCGGGGCTTAGCCTATCTCGGTTTGCATATCTGCAATTCGAAATGCCACACAAAGCTACCAATTAATCAAAAAGACTTCCCCATAAAGTAACAGCAGCAGCACAGCATCCACATATCTGGTTTGATATTTCACATCTAGTCCATACTGAAAGCAACTAATCTCTTTACACTCATCCATAAAGCAAATCAAGCAAATGCTTCTAGATATGACTTATGCGGACTCAGAGGAACTAAAACCAATATCCAAGTTACATAGAGAATCTTGAGCTCCCATTCAGATACCAATACATAGTCCTATCAACCAATAAACACTCAAATAGAAAAACAATTACTAAATTCCCCATTTAGACTATAAACTTCTGCAATCAATTGCCTCCTAAATGCTTAGAGCTTACGCAGTAGCAACATATACCAATACATGATCATATCTACTCATGCGAACTGAGAAGAACTATAACCAATTTGCAAGTTACAGAGAGACTCTCGAGCTACCACTACGATCATATCAACCAGTAAACACTCAATTAGACAACAAAAATACCAAAAACTTGTTAAATTCCCCATCTAGTATGAAGTATTGCAAACGATTACGCAGTAGCAGCAACAGTGTTACTGATTCTGATTCTGGTCGTAAGAATTGAGAGATACGAAAGACGTACTTCCCGGAGTGAAGAATCATTCTGACGAAGCCAACAAGAGGAACGGTAACCTCAAGGATTTTATCTTCCCAATCGACGAACTCATCACCTTCACCGCTCTCTTCCTCTTCGGAGCTTTCCTCCGACGCAATACGCGGCCGACGAAGCAAGTCCGAGCCGTAAGACTCCGTGTTACCGATCCTTGCCCCGTCAGATTCCGTTCGCAAGGCGCGAACTCGAGGCCTGAGGGAAGATGAGTCACCACGCGGGAAATACAAACAGAGAGGTGAAGAAGAAGAAGAAAAGGAGAAGACGTAAGCTCCGCAGCGAAAGCACGGTGGCGGCGAGCAGGAAACGGAAGCCAAGCTCATGGCCGTAAGATTTATGGAAGTGTAGAGAGAGCAGAGAGAGAGCTAAACGGTTACATTATCCATTCGCACAAGTCGGAACCGTGGAAAGCTTGCGACCAGAGGAATGGGCGGATGGAGACGAACGTCTTCTATTTGGGCCTTTATTGGACCTTACCCTTACCAGCTTTTTGGGTTTTACGATTTTTATTAATAGATGTTTATACAGAACCAAAGGTGAAACAGAAAAAATGTTGCCTAGCTCACAAGATTAAAAAAAAAAAAATTTCGTCTTATAAAATACATAGATATTAGAAATTTGTATCAAGATATTTTTTAAATGGAAACTTTATACTAAGATTGTAACAAATTTTAGTCCTTATAATTTATATATTAAAAACATATACAAAAAAACTAAAATAATCCGTACTCAAACTAAAAGTTTGGTTTAATGAAGGGTTTGATTTTGAAATATCTTAAGAACCTGTGTGGGATCCTAACGCACAATACATTTTCTCAGTTTTAATTTATTTGTAGTTTAAAGAAAACAAATTTGTTGTAAAATAAGTGATGTTTTCAATTTTCTATGCAAAAATTAAATATATTTAATATTTTTTATCAATTGTATTTTACAGTATGTTTACTTATTGGTTGAATTAGTTGTAGTTAATGATGTTTTTATATAAAAGAGGTAAACTAAATGAGATTTTTGTGATTTCTTAATATGTATGCAAAAACCTTAAACTACAAATAATTTGAAACAGAATATATAATAAAAATTCTAATATGTACCCATTTTCTAAATTTATTACAAGTCATTTATGTACTTTAAAATAGTTCACTTTCGTGTATGAGTTGACATAATTCGCGTCTCATTTCATCCTACCCAGTTTGATCCATTCCCAATCCCAAATTCTCGTTTCATACGAAATACATTACTTACAAATTTTCAATTTCCGTTTGGAATTAAGATGAGAAGAGAACGAAAATTCCCGAATTCCCATTTGTAACAGGTTATAAACTAAGTATAATACTTTTATATATGTATATATATCCTATAGTAATAAAAGATTAGAAAATATAGAATACTACACACAAATTTAGTATTACGTTTCTTAATATTTCTAAGATGTTCCAGAAGTTACTTACTCATGTTATATTTCTATCATTTAAAATTCTTATATGAGTGGAATTTTTTAAATCCCATGCAACTTATATACAAGTTCAACAGCTTCAATTGTCAAACCTGCATCACTTCGGACTCTTTCCAACTCCAATCGGGGTATGTGTCATTTTACTTTACAAGGTACGTGCAATAAAAACATATGGGTGTTATGAGATATAATAAAAACTTAACAAGTGTCATTCTAACATAGACATTTTTTCATATCTTCGGGTTTTAACAAAATGACTAATTTACGTGGACCACGTTACTTTCTTAGCTTCAACTTGCCGATAACAAATAAACAGAGTCACAGCAGAACACAAACGTAAGCAAAATGGCCGTTGTTTTACGTGGAGGCATCACTGGAGGGTTTCTTCACCGTCGTCGCGACTCTTCATCCGTTATCACAAGAAGAATCTCATCCGTCAGAGCCGCAGGAGGAGGCATCAACTCAACGGTGGCTGTTGAACGTGCCACGTGGCTACCTGGCCTCGACCCTCCTCCTTATCTTGATGGAAAGTGAGTTCCTTGTTGTCTCCATTTGCACAAAAGCATGAAATTTTGGTTTCCCGAAACTATCTGTTTGTGTTCTTGAAAAAAAAGGTTAGCTGGAGATTACGGGTTTGACCCACTCGGATTAGGAGAGGATCCGGAAAGCTTGAAATGGTATGTTCAAGCAGAGCTTGTTCACTCTCGTTTCGCTATGCTCGGTGTTGCAGGAATACTCTTCACCGATGTAATAACTAATCTTCATCACTTTCTCAATTTTGAGATGTTTAAATGCCCCAAAATATGACTAACTTAGAGCGTTTATTTGGTTACATTAGCTGCTTCGGACCACAGGGATTCGTAATTTACCGGTTTGGTATGAAGCTGGAGCTGTCAAATTTGATTTTGCTAGCACAAAAACTCTCATAGTTGTACAGTTTCTACTTATGGGGTAATGAATCAAACTTTTATCTCTTTTTTTATATATCTTTATTGTTAAACTACAAAAGCTTAGAATGATTCTCTTTTGTTTTCACAGGTTTGCTGAGACTAAAAGGTATATGGATTTCGTCTCTCCGGGATCTCAAGCCAAAGAAGAATCTTTCTTCTTTGGAATTGAAGCGGCACTCGAGGGGCTCGAGCCTGGATATCCCGGAGGACCGCTTCTGAACCCATTAGGCCTGGCTAAGGACATTAGAAACGCTCATGAGTGGAAGCTTAAAGAGATCAAGAACGGTAATAGACTAGTTGGTTAGTTTCATACTCATAAACTCTGTGTGTGACATTGATTGTTGGTTTTTAACAGGTCGTCTAGCGATGATGGCGATGCTCGGGTTCTTCGTTCAAGCCTCTGTGACTCACACTGGCCCTATCGATAACCTTGTCGAACATCTCTCCAATCCATGGCATAAGACCATCATTCAAACCCTATTCACTTCTGCTTCTTAGGTACATTCTTTTGTAACGAAAATTCGATACTCGATAAGTGAATCAATACCTTTATTTCATTTAAAAGTACAACAAATCTGTTCTAACCAACAAACTTAAAACTTTACTGTTCTTTCTCAATTCAGATTCTCTGTTTTCCATTACCATAACGACATACAAACCAAATATGTCGAAAAAGGACGATAAAACCTACCTGTAAGAAACTCACTTGTTGGATGACTTCTTCCTTGACAAGAACATGAAGACCTTTGGTAGTAAAGAGAACCTCTTCTTTTTCTTTTTTGTTTCAGGAGTCACATTACTACTGCTTCCTTGTTCACCAAATGCAAATGATGTTGGTTTATGTAAAGCCGATTTCGACTTGATTAAGTTCTCCTTATTCCCCCCCTCGGGGCTCCTATTCCCGTTATCCGACCTCCATTTTCGTAACTCGTGATCCATACCAACCTTCCCATCTCTAGCTTTCTCAACTTTCCCCATTGCTTCTTTCAGCTCTACCTTTCTTATAGCTGTTTCTCTACTCACTTCCTCTAGATTTTCCAAGATTCTTGATTCCTCTTCCTTAGCCACCTCGATTTTGGAGACGATCTCCGCTAGTTTTCTGTTGGCTGCCTCTTCTACCTCATGTGCCTGCTTGCTTAGCTCATAATATTCCTCCACGGAAATGATTATGCTTCTTGATGAACTACTAATGTCTTCGATTTTGTTAGCACATTCAGTCTCTTGCAACGCTTTTATCGCAGCTAAGGCCAACTTCTCAGAAGCTCTTGCAGCTTCCATTTCCTTTTTCGCCTCCATTAACTGTCTTTCTATCGCAGAGAATCCTGTTTTCGCTTCATCCGACTCTTCCTTCGCCTTTCTCAGCTCCTCTCGAGCAGTTACGGCAAGTGACTTTGCCTCCTCTGCCTCTCTGGTCGCTTCTTGCAACTTCTTGGCTATTTCTGTGCATCTCTCCTCTCTTGTTTCTTCGCTGTTTCTCTGTTTGGTTTCAGATAAATCTTTCTTCTCTCTTTCCAGTTCGGACTGCAATGATCCGACAATTATCTTCAAGGTTTTCACCTCGGAATTTGCTTTCTCAATGTTGGATTTAACTTCTTCAAGCTCTTTCCTCGCGGAATCAACCGCTGCTTGTATGTCACTGTTGTTTCTATTTCCCATGTTTGAGTCTTTATAAGCCTCTATCTCGGCCCTCAAATCTAGCTGAAGTGCAGTTGCAGTCTGTAGTTTGGTTTTCACATCATCCGCTGCATCAATCTCTTGTCTAAGCCTCTCGATCTCATCTTCCACCATTTTGAGTTCCTTTTCCTGGTTATAAACGTCCTGGTCCCGAGCCATGGCTGCATTAAATTTCTTTTCTTGGGCTTCGAGATGAGCTGCATGAGCTGACTTCAACATCTCCTTGGTGGCAATTACCTCTATTGTCAAACCTTCCATCTTTCTCTCTACATCTTTAGCTTCCAAAACTGAATCTTCAGCTCTTTTTGCAGCCGAATCGTTTTCCCTCCAAAGAGATTCATACTCATTGGACATTATTTGTATCTCTTCTCTTACGGTTCCTAGCTCAGAAACCGCTGATAAATGCCTTGCTTTAGCCACCTCGAGCTGTGCTTTTGCTGCGACACTCACCTCATCAGCTATCCCTTGCTCCATTTCTTCCACACGCAGCTTCGCAAGATCAGAGTCTTGTTTTGCTTGTTGCTCTTCTTTTTCAGCCTTTTCTAGCTCCAGTTTTAGCTCTTCGACAACACTCCTTGTCCTCTCAAGCTCCATCACCACCTGCTGTTTCGCCTCTTCCGCTACAAATGCCTGTTTCTTGTACTCAGGCATATCTTCTTGTATCTTCTCAAGCTCTTGATCCACCGTCTTCCGTCTCTAGAGAAAATCATAAAAACCAAAACTCAGAACAGAGCCGGTTCAATGAAAATGGAAGTCTGAATCATTTGTTTAGCCTGCTTGTCCTCCGGACCAGACCTAACTAAGAATGACAAATTATAAAAAACCATTTGTTGTACCTCAATTGTCTGGATTTTATGTGCTTTCCAATCTGTGATCCCTCCAAACTTGGAAACTGCTTCCTTGACCGATTCGAAAGGTGCAGCGGTATCAACCAAGACAGGACTCGTTGGTGACCCGAAACGCGGGGACCCAGATGATCTCGGATGCACGAAAGCTCTTGGTGAGCCAGGAACTCTAAGACGTGAGAGACCAAGATCTTGGTTTCCTCCAGGTGAGCTAGGCAAGATCCTTGCATCTTCGATATAGTCATCGATTCGAGAGTCTAGTGAAAACGAGTCTTGATGGTTTATCATGACTCTTGGTGCAATACACACCCTCGGAGACTCTACTTCTTGAGGTGCATCCACAGAATCAAGAAACGGATTACGTTCCGGTATAAGATTTGGCGTATCTCTACCATCTTCCAAGTTTAGGAGATCACTAATGGATGAATCGAATTCGATACTATTGAAAGACGCCGAGGAATCGACATTGAGATCAGGAAGTAAACCAAGGTCATTGGAAACTTTATCATCATCCACCATTGTCACGGTTTCTCACAAACGCAACTGCAATTAAAATCATTACATTTCTTATGATCAGATCATTAGATTTAATTAAGATAATTAACAATTCTTAAGATTAAAAATGAACAAAGGGGATTCAATAATCAAAATAACAAATACGAGTTTTGAAGAGAGTACCTTCATAAACAAAAAAAATGCAACAAAATGCGAGACGAATCTTCTGGGAGATTTAATGACGCACTAATCTTTAGATAAGATCAGATCACACCAACGTACGTTGTTAGAAATTGAAGATGAACAATGAGAACAAAGTTTTCAAAAACTAGACAGAAGAGAAAAATATCATCAGACAAAGATTTGAAAATAGAAACAAAGGGAATAACGGAGAATAAACCACTAGGGCGTGGAGGCCACGCCTCTCGTTCTCATCTGTTGGTTCTTTACTTCTTTGTTTTGTTGTTGTTTATTTTTATTTTTCATTTTAAATATAATTAATGTCGAATTAGTCTGGAAACGCAAAATATGAATTTTTCATCTGAATATAAGCCGAATGTTTATACAATTGATTAATTTCCATAATTTTCAGTCAAATTTATATATAGTTGACAAAAAAAAGAAAAAAAAATGGATCAAATCTAAAACAGTCAATTTGCCATATACCAATAGATCCAAAATTAATTAAGGATGTGCCAAATTAAATTCATTATTTTGAAGATAAAAGAGATCTAGACTTAGGACAGTCTCAACTAGGCATGCGAGTCTGGGTTACCGAATCGAACCGAGCCGATTAATTCGGGTTTTCGGTTCTGTTCGGTTAGAAAAAAGTGGTCCTAAATTAATCGAACAAAAAGTATGTTCGGTTCGGTTTGGATTTTAATTTATTTCGGTTATTAAAATTTTATCGAATTGAATCGAATTTTGAGTTTATTCAGTTAAAATTGGATAAAATTGGTTATTTCGGTTCAAGTTATGTATATTTTGGTCTGATTCGGTTTAATTTTGGTATAATTTTAGTTTTTTAAAAATATTATCATCCTCCTTTTCATCTTAATAATGAAAATCTTATACATAAAACTTAATCCATCACGGTTTTTCTCTTGAAATACAACAAATTATTCGTGATGATAAATACAACAACTTGATTGAACATAACAATAACACTCAAGGGAGTGCATGTGATCGATGAGTGCGCTAACGAGTTCTCGTGCTCCAGTGCTTTCTTCGGCCAAAATTATCCATGAACCAATCATGCTTGTATGAAGCCACTATGTATCCCATCGTCAGACCAAATGCCACTCCAGGTGCAAAGCCTAAACCTGCTGCTATCCAACTCAATGATTCCTCTTCTTCTTCTTCTTTTAATGAACCAGGCAGTTCGTATTGTGGTGGTGTAGACGCATGTATATCTCCACAAACTTCTTTAAGAGAAGGTCCGTAAAGTCCGGTGTTTCCCTCGTAGGAGGAGCAATTTTGTCGTTGAAACTGTGTGCCTTGTGGTATGGAACCAACCAGCTGATTATGGGAAACATTTATCCACTCAAGAGAAGAAAGGGTCCCGAGATCTGGAGGAATCTCACCAGCAATCTTGTTTTGGGATAGGTCTAGTGACTCGAGATTCGTCAGGTTTGCCAAAGAAGATGGGATGTGTCCCGTGAAAGCATTGCTTGAAAGATTGAGAACATGAAGTTCTTTCAACATACCAACGGAATCTGGAATTTGTCCTTGGATCTTATTTCCAGCAAAATCGATGACTGTATATTTTGTGAGAATACGTTGCATCTCCATTGATACTCTTTTATTCATCAAGACAAGTGAAGTGTAGTAGCCATAGTCTTTAGGATCTCCAATGTAGTGCGGTTCTGTATCACTCGTTGAGGATATCGCAGTCTAGTTGATGAAGTAATCAGATGGCAATGTACCGACGAAGTTGTTGTGTGATACGTCAGTGATGCGCAACTGAGGAAATCCAAACCAAACCCCATCAACGTTATGTAAAGTGCCATGAAAGTTATTAGAACGGAGAACAAGAACTTGTAGCTTCTGCAAAGAATTCAACCAGAATGGGAAGGTGTCGTTAATTTTGTTGCTTTCGACGTTTAGAATTTCTAAAGCAGAGCAACCGGTAAGAGAAGCAGGAAGCTTTCCCTCCAATAAATTGTGACTGACGTCAAGTGAACCTAACACCTTGGCGTTCATAAATATATCAGGAAGACTTCCACTGAGGCTATTGTTACGGAGATTCAGATTCGAAAGAGAAATCATCTGAGTTTCTAAACACCGAGGAATCGAGCCGTGGAGATTGTTGTTTGATAGGTCTAGGATCAGTGGATTAGCTAGTCCACATATTGATCGTGGTATATCTCCGGTGAAGTTATTATTAGAGCCAGAAAAATATTGTATGAACCGGGGTGGCATGAAGAGTGGTCCTTGAAAAGCATTTGAACTTAGATCTAACATCTCGATCTTACTTCCAATTAAATCTTTTAAAGATCCCTTGAAACCAATGAGAGAGTTGTCCGAAAAATCCACAGTCGACAACTCTGGTAGTCTCCATAACCAGTCTGGTACTTGACCTTTGATTTTGTTGTTGGAAAGGTCTATAGAATATAGATTGCTTTGGTTTCTTATAAACTCAGGGAACTCAATGATGTTGCAGCCTGACAATTCCAAGGATCCCAAATGCGATGTAAATTGTGAATCAGAAGTGACGTTTGTTGGTGAAAGAGGGATTCCTGAGAGAGATAATGAGACTAGACGCTTAAGAGAGGAGAAGACATCTAAATCAACTTGACTGGCCTTAAAATTGTTGTTGTCAAGTAATAATATTTGTAGATTATGTAACGAAGAGATATTCTTTATCCCAGTCATGTCGTTGAGTTGGTTATAACTCAAACCGATGGTGGTCAATGAAGAAATCTTGAATAAAGATGAAGGAATGGATCCGGTAAAAAATTATCACATGCCGAAAAGAACTCCAGTTTGGAGAGTTGGTAAATGGTATTTGGAAGGAAACCAGTGAAATGATTGGAACAAATATCGATGTGACGTAGTTGGGTCAAATTGAGCAGAGGATATGGAAAGTTTCCGTTGAGGTTGTTATCGTAAACATCGAAAAGGGTCAGTTGTTTTAGATTACTAACTGAAGACGGGATTTCGCCATGGAAGTTGTTTTCAGAAAGAACAAGATATGAGAGATGAGAAAGGTTCCCAAGTGAAGATGGAATCCTCCCGGAGAAAGTGGATTCTTGAAGTTTCAAAGAAGTCAAATGTTTGAGGTTGCTGATAGAGTCAGGTATGGTACCTGAAAAGGATGTATTGTAAATGCTCAACTTTAACAGAGAGTTGTTTTCATGAAAATTAGGAAGACTGCCTCTTAGGTTTAGATTGTGGTCTAAGCTAATGGATTCTAAGTTGGGTATCAGAAGAACATTGCTTGGAAATCTTCCTAAGAGGTTGCAGCCCTTAAGAGTAAGTGATCTCAGAGACCACATGAGTGAAAACTCATTGGGGATTGCTGAAGAAATGTCTACAAAGCTCATATCTAGCTCTCTAAGGTTCATAAAGTTTTGTGCAAGTAGATGGAGAAATAATGGTTTTTCAATGGATAAAGAATTTGGAGAATACGGAAAAGAAGAAGAAAAATCGAGAGATACCAAATTGGTTAGCTGAAGAAGCTCGATTGGAATATGACCTGAAAATGAAGACTGGGAGAGGTTAAGTCTTTCTAACCTCATGAATTTGCTGAACTCAGCTGGGATTGGAGACTCGGTGAAATTGTTGTAAGCAAGGTTCACACTTCGGAGATGTCGTAGTCTAAAAAAACTACTATTGGGTTGGAGCCGACCATGAAGGTAACTGGAACTAAGGTCTAGCCCGATCACCTTCCCCGACTTGGTATCGCAGGTGATACCGTCCCAATAGCAACAATCACTATTGTTTGTCCATGATTTCATCTTCGGATAAGAGGTAACATCCATTAGAACACCATCCTTATCAAGAAACCCATTGGGATTCCAAATTCTGAACTCGTTCTTGAACTCGAGAAGCGCATCTCTTTGGTCGGGATGGCACAAGTCTTGTGTAAGAGAAGCAAAAGTGTTGCAAAAACTTGAAGTGGAGAAAAGAAGAACAATGGTACGAAGAAAGAAGCTCATTGATGAGTATGAGCCTGTCATACTTCTCTTTTTTCCTCTTTTGTATATTTTTTTCTTTGGGGGTGAAGATAAGTGAGAATGGAGTAGTTTGAACCAATAAGCCTTCTATATATAGACACATCAAACATACATTCATTTAGTATGAACAATCTTGTAGATTTTCTGTAGATAAAAACGTTTTGGTTGATGATATATAGAAAAGTTGATAAAAACGTTTGTTGTGTGTTCAACGACTTGGTCGATAATTTTCAGTATAAAAGTGTGAATGCTACAAAATCTTTCTCTTTGACTTATAAATCCTTGCCGTTGATTATTTATCAAAATAACGTTTCCCATGATATTTGTTTTTTCCATTGAGCTCTCCATTTTTTTTTTTTTTTTTTTTTTTGTCATTTATCAGAGAGATAACAAAACAAAACTCTCCTTGAAATAGCAAGTGACAAAAGGGTCACATATATATTCACATTCCTCTAGTCCAAGAGAGGTTCCATGCTTTTTTCCAATATTAATTTATCTAAAAAGATACAAATTTAATTAAAAAGGTTCGATTATATATATATATATATATATATATATATATATTTCCAATGTTGTTATAGTTTATCTAAAACAGATACAAACTTAATAGATATTGGATTATATATGTTTGATTTTCCAATATTGTAATGGTTTATCTAAAAAATATATAAACTTAATAAAAAATATTCGATTATATATGGTTTTTTTCCGATGTTGTTACGGTTTTTGTTTGGGTGATCTTTCTTAATATTTTTTTTTCTTTCGTCCTAAATAAAAGAAATATGGAATCATTGTTTAATATTTGAGTTTGAGTTTTGAACAAATATAGAAGTTGCTTTTTTTCAAAAAATGTTTAAACATTAATATATAGTCGCAATTGATTGTAGGATTTGAAGCCTATAAAAATGGTAAATATATGTTTTCTATCTAACTATAATCAATTTGTTAAGTGTAAAATTATTCACGGTATTTCTGAATTTCAGAATGATACACTTTTTTCTTCTCAAATTCAATCAATTCTGGATTCGTTAGAAATGATGATCGTGATTCGTGAAGCAAGCGTGAAGACATTTACTACAAGAAATGTAAGGTTTTCCTACGAAAACGGTTCGTAGGAAATGTCCCGTAGGAAATTGAGTTTCGTAGGAAATTCGTAGAAAATTTCCTACGAAATAAGTTCGTAGGAAATTTGGTAAGAAACTTCGTAGGAAATTGGAAAGAATGTTTTGACTATTTTTCTACGAAAGTTTCGTAGGAAATATAAACCTACGATATTCCTACCAATTATTTCCTACTATTTTCCTACCAAATATTTCCTACATTTTTCCTACTAAATTAGATCTTCCAGTTTCCTACGAAATATTTCCTACTATATTCCTTCCAAATATTTCCTACACATTTCCTACCAAAATTTTGTTTCCATCACAAATAATGAAATTAAATAATTAATTTGTTTTTTTAAATTATTCTGAATGAATAAAAAAAGTTTATTATTCCGAATGTATAAATAATCAAAATAGTATATAAAATCAAATTATTGTTTTACAAGAAAAATTAAAATAAATCTAATCTTAGAAAAAAAAAAAATTACGGTTGCGTCCTGGTGAGTTGCAGATTTCAGACGAAGAAGTGGAACTATCAGTCGCAAGAGCTCTGAGTCTTGAACTCTTTGTCCCTATCTCTGTTCTCACTCTCATGCTTACCTACAATTTCAAAGTCACTATCAGAAGATTATCTCAACTAAAACACATCAGCAAAATTAGTACAGGGACAAATTTTTAAACTTACAGGAATATTCAAACTTTGTTTGTCCTTGTAGGTTGTTGATGGCAGAGACTCCTCAACTAACTAACTTCAAGCCTGCAAATATTACAATAACAACCAACAAGCATTATGGTTTTAGGTATCTCTTGCTTAAGATATCTCTAAAAACCCAACAAATGCTGAGAAAATTCAACTTAAGCTGTGTGAGACAAAAGAGTATACCTTTTGACCTTGAAGGAGAACTAATGGTGCGATGATGAGAAGCAATGACATAAGGTTAGGATTGAGGCTTTTGGGATAAACTCCAAAACCTTTCACAGTCCACAAAAACAGAAACTCTCGAATTCCACAGAAATGGGAGAGAGATTCTTAAACCAACAATCTCATGCCCTCAACAAAATCAAAAAAATAGTTAAATTAAAAATCCTTAAAACGATCAATAATTGGGGTACACACATCACTAATCCTCAGAAACAAAAATGAAATCCTCATTATCAGTTTCAATAATCCTACCAAAACTTCAAGCCACAAACTTCTAGCATTTCGATCTTAAACCCAGATAAGGAAAAGTAATACAACAACAGCATAAGAAATCCATACCTGAAAAACAGATCGAGAGAGAGAAGAGAACAGAGAGAAACAGATCGAGAGAGAGAAGAAGACCGAGAGAGAGAGAGAACAGACCGAGATCGTCTGGAGGAGTCGAGGACGCAAGAGATCGAGCGAGAGGAAGCGAGACCGAGATCGTCTCAGACAGAGAGAGAGAGAGAGAGAGAGAGAGAGAGAGAGAGAGAGAGAGAGAGAGAGAGAGAGAGCAAGAGAACAGACCGAGAGAGAGGAAGCGAGACCGAGAGACGAGTGAGAAAGCGAGAGAGAGACCGAGAGAGATGAAGCAAGACCGAGAGAGGGAAGAGACGGAGAGACGAGTGCGAAAGCGAGACCGAGAGACAGAAGAAACGGGAGAGACGGATAGAATCTCAGACCGTGAGAGAGGGGACTAGAAATGTTAATTTTCCCCCAAATATTAAAACTCTAGTTTTTTTTATTTTCGTAGGAAATGTGTAGAATATGTTCCTACCAATTTTTTACAACACACATTGGTTGACTTTTGGTAAGTATTTGGTAGAAAATTTTCTTACCAATTTCTTACAAAATAAATATGTTGACGTTTCGTAGGAATTTGGTAGGAAATATCCTACTACCTTCTTACGAAAGTCGTTTGGTACAGATTTGGTAGGAAATTGGTAGGAAAGTTTCCTACCAACTTCCTACAACACACATTGGTTTGGTATTTTCGTAGGAAATTGGTAGGAAAAATGCATTGGTTAATGTTTCGTAGAAAATTGGTAGGAAAAGTTCCTACCAAATACCTACCGAGTATTTTCCATCAAATTCCTTCTATTTTCCTACGAATATTCCTACGACTATACGTATTGTAGGAATTTCGTAAGAAATTTTCTACGACTTTCTTACGGTGTATTTTCGTAGGAAATTTCCTACCAATTACCTACGAACTCTAATTCTCGTAGAATAATCGTAGAAATTTGGTAGGAAAATTTTCCTACCAAAATTTTCGTAAGAATTTTGGTAGGAATTCTATATGTTTTCTTGTAGTGATTGATGGACTTATTATTTTTTATTTGTTTTTTTTAATACTTTTAACATTTTTCAACTAAAATTTATGATGTTGAATGGGTTTTTACTATGTTTTAGATTTATTTGAAAGGTTTATGTATAACTCAACGATGATGACATTTTGTTTGTTCGTTTAAGCTTAGTTTGAACTTTGAAGATGGTTAAGGTTTAATAGAAAAAAACAAAAGAGATGTTACGTAAATAATAGTGATTTAATAGAATTAAAGTCCGCGGATCGTCTATGAAATCCGCTAAATATGGTGTATCAAGTTTAAGTTTAGCAATGTGAGTCGTGGTATACGTGGATTGCCCATTGCGGTCTAGACAAAAAAGCTTATAGCAAGATGAGCCTTACATATTGGATTAGCTTGCTATGACAACTCTACGTAAGACTTGAAGAAAAATCGAGGAGTGAATCTCACGCGCCTGAACATTTTCTCTCCCAAAGTCGAACAAAACTCAGCCGGCGTTTCTTCTTGGAGGTTCTCTCCGTCTCTGGCATATTTTTGTCGGTGATGTGAGCAGGTCTCCCCCCTTCAGGTATGTTTTTTTTGGAGCTTCAATGGCGAAAGGGAGTTTCCAGCGGAGAATTTGGGGTTGATTTGAGACATATTTGGCGGTGCAGGATTGTGGAAGGTCACCGCTGTAGGCGGAGTGGAAGTCGGTGAGTCGGTGGCTGGTCAAGTTTGCTCCTCTGTGCTCGCTCGAGGACGGCGACGAGATCCAATGGAGCTTTGGTCGGTCGATGTTTCGCTTGTTTGGTACCGCTTCGCGGCGGAAGTCGGCTCACGACTATGTGGGAAGTGTGTCGTGCGTCTTAAAAGCTTCTGGGCGGTGTCGATCTCATCCGGTATGGATGGCGAGGCTTCCTAGACTTTTTTGATTCATCTGCTAGAGTTTGGTAGACCGGATTTGTAACGCCCCGACCGCCACCTAATGGGCCCCACATCCGCTCTCGGCCCGTGGGTCCATCCTTAGCCTGACGGTCGGTACGCTACGTCCAAGAGGCTTTAAAGACTTGTTTACCGACCCTACAAATCACCACGTGATCTTTCCCCGTGTTTTGTCCTCACTCACACGGTTCCGACAATCACTTCCCGGAAGGTCACCCATCCTGAAATTGCTCCAGCACAAGCATGCTTAACTGTGGAGTTCTCTCAGGACAGTTGACCGAAAAGATAAGTGCACTTTGGTGACATAGGTGGCCAAATCAATTCTTTTAAACCTCTCCGCATGCACCACCATATTTCCTGAAACCGGGATGTTACAATTCACCCCCACTAACAGATCGCAACGTCCTCGTTGCGCACCAAGACCGTCACCCCCGACGGTGTTAGCCCTCTTGACTCCACACTCGTCTGGGTTCGGCTTTGATACCACTTGTAACGCCCCGACCGCCACCTAATGAGCACCACGTCCGCTCTCGGCCCGTGGACCCACCCTTAGCTTGACGGTTGGTACGCTACGTCCGGTAGGCTTTAAAGACTTGTTTACCGACCCTACAAATCACCACGTGATCTTTTCCCGTGTTTTGTCCTCACTCACACGGTTCCGACAATCACTTCCCGAAAGGTCACCCATCCTGAAATTGCTCCAGCACAAGCACGCTTAACTGTGAAGTTCTCTCAGGACAGTTGACCGAAAAGATAAGTGCACTTTGGTGACATAGGTGGCCAAATCAATTCTTTTAAACCTCTCCGCATGCACCACCATATTTCCTGAAACCGGGATGTTACAGGATTGATGTCTCAGATCTAAGTGGTGGAGAGTCAAATTGAGGCGGAGCGGAGATCCGTGAGTCGTGGAAGTAGCTCTACGGTGATGGTTGCCTCGCCTAGTGCAACTGCTTTTGTTGCCTTGGAGTTATCGACTCTAGTCAATCGATGGATCCGGGAGAAGGGAATTGAGCATGAGTCGGTCACGGAAACGCCGACTTGATTGCCTCAGTGGCTTGCCACCGCGACAAGATTCCTCTCTTGCTTCCGCCGGTGGGATCAAAGTGTGCTGGAATCGTAAACTTCTTTACCAAACGGTAGAGCTTAACCACTAATCAGTTGATTTAGTCTGCTCCATTTGTATTTCTTTCACCGTTTCATTTTGTACCAAATTCAAAGCTTGTAACACAATTTTCGATCACTCTCCGATGAGGGTTGTTTTAATAATATTTTATATAAAAAAACTCTATGTAAATAAGAGTAATTGGTGGAAATAAATATTTTAAGACCCATTACATATATTTTTTTTAAGATGTTTTCTTTAGAAAAAAAATTTTCTTCGAAATAAAAATAGTTAGGAAGATTTAATTTAAAATAATGAGCCAATCATTTTTTCCAACTTAATTATTTAAAAAAGCGTAAATGAATAGAGTTCATTGACAAAAATTAGAACTTTTTCTAATATATAAGTTTTAATAAAAAAAGTTGTATGTAGATGGGTAATAGCTAGCTTTAAATGTTTGGGTATTCGATTCAGTTCCAGCTAAGATCAATTTGGTTTCCGTTTTTTCGGTTCTCATCTTTAGGATCTATATAGGAATCAAAAAGAAATCGGTTCGGTTCTAATTCGGATATTTGGTTCGGATAGTTGAATCAAGAACCGATTAGGAACAAAAACATTATGGATAGTTTCGGTTTCGGTTCTAATATATCCAAATAACCAAAAAATATCCAGGTATTTTTGGATATTTAAGATATTTTTGAACATTTTCGAGCAATATATTTTTTTTTATTGATTGAAGAACGAACTCGATAATTGTTACAAGAGATTTCTAACCTGCTTAGAGGACAAGTTAGAGTTTTCTTTGTAAGTATCAAACTTAGGGTTCTTGAATGCGAAGTCGTGGATCCCTTGCTCGACGGCTGAGCTTGCTATTTATACCAAAAGATTCTTGGTCTCGAATATGTTTTTTTTTCTTATTTTTCAGAAGTGAATATTTTTTTTTTTCTGATTTGTTCAATCTTTGCGTAGATTTGTTTTTATCTTTTTTTATTTTTTATGCGTTAGTAAATTAATTAATCGGATTTTTGGAAACCGAACTAGTCAAACTTCGTTCGCTTAGATTGATTTGATTATTAAGCCGAGTTTATCAATTATTTGATTATTATTGATTTAAACCGGATTAATTAGCTGGTGCTAAACCACTCTTCTGCGATAGCGACCGACAATACAATACAATTGTGTATCTTATAATATACGGTGTGTAGTGAGCTAATAATAGTGTTCATATAAATATTATCATATTGATCTTTTACATGATACATGATGAAACGTGGCAATGGGTAAATTATTTGGAAATAGAGAAGAAAAGGGAAAGAACAAAAAGAAGTGGTGGACCGCCAACTGGAGCGTGGCTGTATTCAGTATTCTACCTTCCACTGTCATAGAAATAGAGAATAAATACTCTCTGTTCTTTGCTTCTTTCATGGAAACTCTCCACTAATTAATAATAAACCCACTTTTTCATTAATCACTTAACCCAGAACAAATATTAATTATATCGAAGATTAATGTTAGTTAGCATTAAAAATATTTGACTTTTATATTATTTGAGTTTAAATATTCTTTAAATGGAATTTTCAAGTGTTTAATAATATTAGTTTAACTGATAGAAAAATCTCAAATTTCTTTATATAAAAAAAATCTCAAATTTTATCAAAAACTCTTTTAATAAGAATTTTTGAATTTGTATGTCAGTGTTGTATAAGCCATTTTAGAATAGTAAGTTTAGTAACCTAATTCTTACGTGGGTTAAACCAATACATGACTTTCAAATATTAAATTGTAGTTTTGTTTTTTTTCAGACTTTGTTGCTATGTTTGTCGGTGCTTCAATTTTATTTCTTTGAAAAACTGATAGTTATATATAATTTTTGACTTTTTATTTTTGTCGGTAGATCCAAAGAATTCGGATGATTAATCATCCATATGTATAAATTTACGGATGATTAATCATCCATATGTATAAATTTATCTGTCATATATAATTATATACAAGATTGGATTTAATTCGTTTTGTTTACATTAGCATGATAGTAGTTTGAAAGTTACACATGTTCAACAACTAAACTGTCTTTATAACTTGCAAATATCTTACACTATTCAATGTTTAACAAACGGGCCGGACTCCATTTGCAATATATTAAGTAATCCTTAGAGGATTATATTCCTAATATTAAAATTTAATATTCCAACAATGACTCATTGTGATTTGCCATCTCAACCATGACCGACAATTTATATAATTTTTTATTAGTGTCGTTTCTCAAAATTAAATATCTGTGGTCTCTTGTTAACATAAATAACCAATTTAAAAAAATAATAAATTTGATTAGTCATATAAAACGGTATAAATTTTTTAACGAATAAAAAAATAAATAATATTAAAATAATTAAAAACGATATAAAATAATAATAAAAAATGATATAAAATTAAAAATAATATTTTATAAAATTTTTAAAATTTTAATATTGTTTTAATAATTAATAACTAATAAATCGGTACGTCCTATGCCATAATTATACGAAATTACTAATTAAAACTATATATGTAATATAGAAATAAAAATTATGAAGTTCACAATTAAAGTAGATAAAGACTTCTTTTGCACATCTACTAAAGTTCCATATATCTCTTCTTCTTCTAACGCAAACCACACTAAAATATATATAAAAAGAAAAGAACTTAATTGTCAAGCAACTAAAAGAATGGATATTAACAACAAAAATAAAAACAAAGATTGTTGTCTTTCGGATAATAATTTTCACGTTGGAAAATGTATGTTTACTAGAAGAAAAAAACCACTACTAAATTTACATAATTATTAATTTTATTAAGACTAATTTGAAGTCCATAATAATTATATTATGATTTAATGACGAACGCGTTTACCAAACCATAGCCTTCAAAATCCACACATTTGACAGACTCATTAGTTTAACATTACACTTTACTCTTTTGCCTCTCTTCTCCCTCCATCTCCACTTCTCAGAGAAATCAAAAGCTTCTTCGTGCTCCCAAATCGGAAAAAATGCACGCCAAAACCGATTCCGAGGTAACAAGCCTCGCAGCATCATCACCAGCCAGATCTCCACGTCGACCAGTCTACTATGTCCAATCACCGTCACGCGACTCTCACGACGGAGAAAAAACAGCGACGTCGTTTCATTCAACTCCGGTACTAAGTCCGATGGGATCTCCACCGCATTCTCACTCATCTATGGGTCGTCACTCGCGTGAATCATCCTCTAGTCGATTCTCTGGCTCTCTAAAGCCTGGATCTAGAAAAGTCAACCCTAACGACGGTTCGAAACGGAAAGGTCACGGCGGAGAGAAGCAGTGGAAAGAGTGTGCTGTAATTGAAGAAGAAGGTTTGTTAGATGATGGTGATAGAGACGGTGGTGTTCCTCGTCGGTGCTATGTTTTGGCTTTTATCGTTGGATTCTTTATTCTCTTTGGTTTGTTCTCTTTGATTCTCTATGGTGCTGCTAAACCTCAGAAACCTAAGATCACTGTTAAGGTTAGTGGTTCAATTTCGCTTAATTCGAGCTCGATTCTTCAATTTTTGCTCCAATTTAGCAGATCTTTGATTTTAAAGTTGATTCAGATCTTGAAATGTTGAATTCAGATTTGTGTTTTTGCTCCAATTTAGCTTAATTCGAGCTTGAATCTAGCAGATATTTAGAGAGTCGAGAGTTGAAACTCTTTGATTTTAAGTCAATTTTGATCTCTGAATTTTCAAATTTGTTAGATCTGAAATTTGAGTTATAGTAATTGGTTGTGTAATTTGGTTTTTTGGTGCAGAGTATAACGTTTGAGACACTCAAGGTCCAAGCTGGTCAAGATGCTGGTGGTGTAGGAACTGATATGATCACGATGAACGCGACTCTGAGAATGTTGTATCGAAACACTGGAACTTTCTTTGGTGTTCATGTTACTTCAACTCCTATTGATCTCAGTTTCTCTCAGATCAAAATCGGCTCTGGATCCGTAAGTTCCCATCATTTCCATTGAATGTGTTAGGATCCCAGATCGGATGTTCGAAGTGACCGAGACTAATATATAAGACACATCGGTTATAATCCACTCAAAACGAGCGGATTGGTCTATGTCCCTTATATAGTAGTGTTGGTTTCTCCGCATTTTTCGATGTGTTTTGTCCATTGTTATGATCATGAGACCGAATGGGTTCTGATTACTATTGTGGGTTTTGATTATGAAATGCAGATCAAGAAATTTTATCAGTCAAGGAAGAGCCAAAGTACTGTGGTGGTGCACGTGATCGGAGAGAAGATTCCATTATATGGAAGTGGTTCGACTTTACTCCCACCGGCGCCTCCAGCTCCACTTCCCAAACCCAAGAAGAAGAAAGGAGCTCCCGTCGTTATTCCCGACCCGCCTGCACCACCAGCACCGGTGCCCATGACGCTCAGCTTCATCGTCCGATCACGGGCTTACGTGTTGGGGAAGTTAGTGCAGCCAAAGTTCAACAAGAAAATTGAGTGTGACATCAACTTCGAACACAAGAATCTTAATAAGCATATAGTCATCACCAAGAATTGCACCGTCACTACAGTTTGAAGGAAGGAACCAAAAAAGAGAAAAAGAAACATTTTTAGTCGGTGCAATACGATGTCATATAGAGTGTCGTGATTTACAGCTCAACGGGCAGCATTTTGGGTTGTCAGGGCAGCGTGTAGAGGCTACCCGAAGGAGAGAAGCATCGTCGGTGGTTTTAATTTACTTGAGTGGTTTATATTTGTCTGTGGAAAATATATAATTTTATAATTCATGTGTACGATTGCACTGAACACGAGGAATCACATTTTATTTATTTGTTTCTTTTTTCATTTTTTCCTTAGATATGTGAATTTGTTGGATTTAAACTTTTGATTGTGTCTCTAATTATGGCCAAGATATTAAGATTTTAATTCAAAGCCTAAATTAATGTTTAGTCTTATGCTTATTTTTATCTTTCAAACAAAATTTCTTCCTCCCCAATCCCTTAGAGACATCGTCTTCTGCAACTCACGGGTAAGTCTTCTACATCTCTTAATCGTTGTTTGTTTTTTCCAGTATAATTTGATGATGGGTTAGTCTCATCTAAATTTCAAAAAGAAGATTGTTTTGTTTTGTTGTTTATTGTTGGTCTCATGATTGAAAAAGGGACAAATAAGGACACCATCAATTCCTAACTTAAAATATAACCTTTTTTTTGCTGACTGATGATGATGGTATCAAATTATTGTTATTATTAATCAAAATTGTAGTTTATAAAAGATTTTATTTTATTTTTATTTCACTGATAATACAAATCATTATATTGTTCGATGGATCAATTGTTGGTATCCTCGATTGATCAAGTTTTTTTTTAATTGAGAAATATAACTATAACATTTTAAATTAAAAGACAATAGTATATTTTTCGTTATATCTTAGGTTTTAGTAAATGTGATTGAACAAAACTTCCATTTACATATCATATATGATATGACAAAATAGTACATACATATTTATGATTTAGAAAGTGATATTTATTTTAAAAATAAAATATACATGTTCATAATTTATTATGGATTTTACTAAAAGTATCATTCAAATCACATATATGATCATTGGACCAAAAACAATTATTTAACCAATGTCAAATCATAATTAAAAGAAATTGTTTATAAAAATATAAAACATCCTACAAAAATCTTTTATAAACACATAAAACATCTTATAAATCTATCCTACGATCTTTCATATCATGATTACTTGACATCACAGTCTCATTTGTAATAGTTCAAATAATATTTCTCAACAAAACAAACTAATCACTCGTTCAAAAATTGATCTCCAATCCGATTACGCCGATTTGTCTTTACGATCTTCATTGTTAAAAAAATCTCTCAATAATCGCAGTAGCAACATACGAAATCAGAATCAATTTCAAAGACTTATAAACAAAAGAATATGACATATGATTTTGCGTTTCCACCAACATATGAGCAAGTTCTCCGAGACCTTTTAGATGAGTAAATCTTCCATCACTTCGAACATTATAAAAGTAGTTATCTAATTGTTGCTCAAGGGATATGCATTCTCCAAGAGTAAAGTCGTATGGGTAGATAACCTCATTAATTTTGAGTGGTCAAACTGAGAAAACGAATCGATGGGAGATAAAGAAGCAGCACAAATAAGCAATTCAGTGTTTACCTAATTAAAATGATCCTTAAACTCTTGAACTTGCAAATTATGTACAACAAATAAGCAATTGACCTTGAAATAATGCTAATTTGTTATCCCTACTTTCTTTCTTGGTTTCCTTGAGTCAGCAAAATCTTTCTCTATGTTAATATTTTCAATATCATGTTTCTCACAAAAAGAGGATACTTTAATCATGAGAGAATTTCACCCATCATCCCTAAACTTCTGCAGTTGTCTCTTACTTGATTGCACCAATGACATGACATTCAAAATATCTTGATCTCTTATTTGTAGAATCATTGACAAACTATCTGTGAGTCCTAATAGATATATCGTCATTTGAAAATAAAATACAAATTCAAAGCTATGGATGTATCTAAGGAGACCTTGTACTTGACATTTTTTCGAGTCTTTTACGCATTTATTCTGCACATACTCAAGCACATTGATGATAGAAGAAAACAACTCAACCAAATGCAATAGAGTCCTATAGTAAGAATTCCAACGAATATTCGCTAGTATTTTAAGAAAAACATCTTGCTTTAATAATTTTCAATAATGAGTTCACCATCATTAATTGTTTTCTTAATCACTTCTCTGTAATTCTCTCAGATAATATCTTTTCTTTTGCATGAACCTCCCACCACATTCATCAACAGAGAAATCATATCAAAAAAATCTCCAACATAAAAATGTTTTTTGGCAACTGCGACAACATCTAATGGAAGTTGATGAGCAAATCAATAAACATAATATGTTGATATATTCTCCTTCGAGATTAATGACTTTAACCCATTGAACTCTCCCTTCATATTACTTGTTCCATCATAACTTTTATAATGCTTAATCCACATTTAGCAAACACATAATTAATAGCAGATGTCAAAGATGTTGAAGATGTGTCACTCATATGAGTAACACCCATGAATCTCTATTTGACTATCCCATTCTTATCAACAAATCGAAACACTACCGTCATTTGTTCTTTATCAGAAAAATCAGCAGACTCATCTACCAATAAACCAAATACATCGCGATCAATTTCTTTAATAATAGATTTGACTAGTTTTTCTGCAAAACAATGGACAATATCTTTCTAAATCTTCGGAGACGTCATCTGATTGTTTCGAGTCGCATTTCTTAACACAACCTTACTCACAACCTTGTTTGTTCGACAGTGTATTTCAAGAGTTCCACAAATTTACCTTTATTAAAAGATTCTTTTGTCTCATCATGACCACAAAAAGGTAACTCTTGTCGCAATAAGTATCAGAAAACATCAATTTTTTTATGTCATCTTGTTTATGCAAAGCATGTTTGATAGTATGTCCTTGTTTCATCAAGTTTTCACACTTCATGGCTGCATTGTTATGAAAACTATTAACACCTCCTTCATGTTCTGAAACGTTCCTAAACTTATTCCAGCTAGATAAACCTTCAGTGGTCCATGCATCATTTCTTCATCCTTTACCAGTATTATCTCTGAACAAGTAACAATAAAGGCAAAAAGCTGCATTTTTCTTCACACCATACTCTAACCAACTAGGATACTTATCAAACAATGCAGGATTAAATCGCTTCCATACGCCTCCTATATGTCTTTGCTTAAAAATATGATCACGAGGTTGACAAGGACCTCTAATAAAATATTTGAGGATTACCTCATTTCTTTTATTCGGATGATATTCTGATATATTTTTTCTGTCAGCAAGATCCCATAATAAATTATCTAAATCACTGTGAGATGAGGATGAAGCTTTACTTTTCAAAAACTTCTCCATAACTATGTCTGAAATAAAATAAATATAAAATAAAAATTTATGGAGAAGCTTTTGAAAAGAAAAGCTCGATCCTCATGTTACAGTGATTTAGATAATTTACCATAAGATCTTGGTTGACCGAAAAAATATACCAGAATATCATCCGAATGAAAGAAAGAAATAATCTACAAATATTTGAACAGAGGTCCTTGTCAACTTCGTGATCATATTTTTAAGCAAACATAGATAAGAGGCATATGGAGGTGATTTAATTCTTGCATGATTTGATAAATATCCTAGCTGGTTAGAGTATAGCGTGAAGAAAGACGTAGTTTTTTGCCTTTATTGTTACTTGTTCAGAGATAATGCTGGTAAAGGAGGAAGAGTTGATGCATGGACCACTGAAGGTTTCTCTAGCTCGAATAAGTTTAAGAACGTTTCAGAACATGAAGGGGGTGTTAGTGGTTTTCACAACAATGCAACCATGAAGTGTGAAAACTTGATGAAACAAAGGCAATCTGTCAAGCATGCTTTGCATAAACAAGATGACATTACAAAGAATAAGTATTGAATTCGGTTGAATGCTTTCCGATACATATTGTGGCAAGGGTTATCTTTTCGTGGTCATGATGAAACCAAAGAATCTGATAATAAAGGTAACTTTGTGGAACTCTTGAATTACACTGCCAAACAAAACGAGGTTGTGAGTAAGGTTGTGTTAAAAAATACTCGTGGAAACAATAAGATGACGTCTCTGAAAATTCGTAAAGATATTGTGCATTGTTTTGCATAAGAACTAGTCAAATCTATTATTGAAAAAGTGGCAGGACTCGCCTGGACCTTCACTATTCCAAGTTGGATAAATATACTTCTTACTCGGCCTGCTATGAATGTCTCTCTTCACCGCTTATGGCTGAGAGCTTGGCCGGCAGAACAACAATTCTTGAAGCCATCAGAATTGGAATGGAGCATCTTTATCTCAAGTTGGATTGCAGCAGCTGGTTCAAACAATCAACTTAAAGTCCTCCCCCTCAGAAGTTCATGGGATGATATCCGACATCTTTATCTGCATTAATATGCTTTCTAGTTTCTCTTATAGTTTTATTCCAGGTTTGCAAATGTGTTGACTGCAACTGAGGTTTCATATATATATATATATATATATATATATATGGTGTTCAAAAAAAAAAAGTGGATCTCTATGTTGTAAGCTCGTATTTTGAACAATACGACATTTTCAGTTACCTTTAGTTAAAACGCTACAAAACAATGAGTTCACACATCCATAATCCAAGAAATTTATGTCTTTGTGAACCTCATCCTAAAGTATTAGCGTCTTCAAGAATTTTCGTTTGAACATATTTGAGTCTTACTAATATTAGTCTTAATTACCATAACTTTTTTTTTCAAGCCATAACTTTATTTACTACACTTCGGTTTCATATTTAAAGCTTTTTTGTGCTAAAATAAAATAATCTGCCCATTATATAAACAATAGAATCTCAGAAAAAATATTGGGAGAAATAATCTATTTTAAATGTTAAAAAAACATTTAAGATGATTTTGTATTCACATTTTAAAGCATAATAGATTTGAATCATGTCAAATTTTTATATGCTCTCCATTGTCAATAAGTGATCTCAATTGCTTTTGCTATAAAAATAATTAATTTTTAATTTATTTCAATTCAAAAAAGCAATAAAAAACATATTAACCCTTAATAAACTCAATTATTTACCAACCCAACCACAATAATCGGATCACCAAATACCCGAACCCGATGTTATTGGGACAAATCCATATAAAATCAACTAGAATCCCTAAAATATAAGAAACATTTTTTTATCTTCCTACTTCTGTACAAATACAGACAACTCCTAATTTGTGTATGTTGAAATAAGTTTTTTTTTTCTATTATTTTGTGTAGAAGAGACGCGTCTAGTTGATTTTGAAGAAATTGAGTTAATCTCTCACTATTCAGTGATATGTCTCTAAATTGTGCACAACTAAGTAGAACTTGGTATAACCAGTCTGGTTTTGTAGTTTGGAAATTTTTGAAACCAAAAGATACAACTTAGTAATATTTGGTACAACTGGATCTAGATTGAACGATTCCAAAGAGAAATCCCAAGATTCAAAGAAGAAAACCGAAACATTACAACCTCTGAATATGTTCTTCGGTCCCACCAAGTATAACAAGCCATTTAAGATCTACACTTACACCTTTTTTAAATTCTAAGAACTCTTACTAGTAATACAAGTTGTACAAACTAGTAATACCAGTAATACAAGTTGTATATTAGGAATACCAGTAATACAAGTTGTACAAACTAGTGATGAACTGTACATCAAATTATTAACAATCGACATCAAATTGTAAATAGAAAATAGTCAAATTCTAAATCACGAATCTCAAATTCAAAATCAGGAAACGTAAAACGTAATATTCACCAAAGATGTGAGGAGTGAGTTTGGGAGGGGGAACTCAATTGTTGGGAGGAAAAAAAAAATTTAAAAAACATTTGAGACTTTTGGCAAAACCCTAGCATGAAAATCAAAAAATTTGAGAAAAAAACACGTGAGTCACATGGCGCCGTCAAAATTTGTACGTCTTGCATGGACACACTTGTCCTTAGTTTCCAAGTTGTACTCGCATACAAACAGTTGTAGTTTTAAGATTTTACCTTTTAATTATTAGTTATATTAATTTTTAAGAGATTGATCGTAGTTATACCATTACAATTTTCAGTTTTACTTAGTTTTACAAAACAAGGAGTTGAAAAAAATACAAATACATACACCAATTAATCTTAGATAAACATAAACACCCTCATCATCAAAATATATAGTGTCTTTGAGGTTTCACTACCAATGGAATGTAACTCAATTTTACCTTCATCGTAGGTTCATATATCTATCGTAATATTCCTGCATATTCTATCCACTAGCTCCGAGTAAGTTATTTCTTACATAGATTATGTCTAAAACGATATACCCTACAAACCAGCTTCTCTTAGAATCCATTGATACTCATCTTTGGTCTTTGAATAATATTTGCATGATAAAAATATAATGTATGCTTATAGAAAGGTTGCTCATTGTCTCCTGATAACATCATATTTTTACTCATTATACCTATTATTTTTTTATCTTTTAGGAAGTGTTTGGTGTGATTTCAAGGCTAAAGAGATGATTATCAAGTATTTTTAGAGTCAAGAAAGTTTTAAGGCAAAATGGACCAAAAGACGAAGAAAACACGTTCCAGGATTGTTTCAGAGCACCAGAAGTTTAGCATCCGTTGGAGGCCTTTCCATGCATCAAATTGAGAGATCTTTGGCTCTATGGAAAGCTAGAAAAGTCAAGATTCACGTGAAAGTGGAATCACTTTCGAGACAGGTTACAAGGCGTGTGACCGATTGCAAGCCATCTCTTGGGACCGGTCACAACCAACATGACCAGTGTGAAACCTATCCCTGGGACCGGTCACAACCCACATGATCGGTCTAGAAACTCTCGTCCCTGCAACTTATCAAAATGCCGAGTTTTGCCCTAAAAATCCCTAAACCGACTCCTTGGACCCCAAGACCTATAAATCCTCGTTTTTACCAAGAATTTTTGTGTGCCTCTTTGTGCCTCCTCATAAGAACTCACAAAGATGACCAGAGAAGCTACAACCACCCTCTTGTTCGATCCTAGCTCTTGAAGATCACCAAAACACTTGTCCATCGTTTGTTTGGTTAAGATTCATAAGGGAAAAGTCTTACCTCTTTGTAACCGATTTCTTACTAGTAATCTCTGACCCTATCTACTGTTTTTATTTGATAATGCTTATGAGTTTCTTAAACCTTGATTTGATGATGCCCTTAAGCATGCTTGAGTAGTTTGCTTGTAGGATTTAAAGGGATAATCAAAGGGGAGTCATGATCGATTAGTTTAAGTGGCGATTTCTAGGGTTCTATTCTTTTACACTATTCTTTCGTTCTGAGTTTGATCCTAATGTATGTAGTTAGCGTCATGAACTAATTCTGATCACATGTATTTAGGCTTTGCTAACCGTTTGCCTATTTACTAGAACCTAGACTTGGATGAGTATCGTGTTATAACCTATGGAAGTTGAATTATAGAACTTTATGGACAATAATCAAACCTGCTTATAATGCTAAGATATATGCGTCGTTGCCTGTGAATTGTTGAGTAACAGAGTATATAGATTTTAGATAAACGATTTGTGATTTGCTTGTCATTTGTTCTTTCGTGTTTCGTAGTCCGAGACTTAGAAATAAACTTCAATCACCTTAGATTTTCCTGAATAGAATCGATCATTGAATCCCTGCGAACCCTTTGATGCCCAACGTTTGTCTCTTATTGATTTACACTCACGATTTACTTGCTTGCTTACTCGTTTTATTTCATTACTTGCTTTCGTCGGTGACAACAACAAAATCCCTTTTTATTATCGTTCTATCTTTACTCTCTTCTGACGGATTTGTAGTGCAACTCATCTCTCTGTGGGATTCCATTCTTAAATACTACGACCGATTCACTGTGCACTTGCAGTAGTTGTGTTTTATTTGAGGTAAAAAATTGACACACCATCATCTCCTCGAAAAAGAATAAAGTCTACATAAGCACCTATTGACTTGTAGCAATAATATCGGTTGTATCATTTATACCACTTGTCTCAGTAATACCAATTGTATAAATTATTCTAAGTTGTTCTAGTTGTCCTATATTGGCAAATTGATTATCACTTGGACCAAAAACAATAATCTACCTATGATTCAACCAGTACACTTCATTAATTATCAATGCAATGTCTTAATCGACCCATAAAACATGGTTATCAATCCAATGCCCATTAATTATCAACACCAATACAATAACGAAAATGGTTTCTATAACATAATCGACTAAAGATTTAAAACACGATTTAAGCTAAAATACAATAGTAGTAAAAGAACTGACCTGAAATTTGAAATTTCAACTTTAATGGTAGAAGAACAGCTGGATTTCTCGACGACGAGTGAGCGAATCCGATCTTGTACGAGAAAAGATTTGTGATTGGTCACAAATTTTCTTTTGTTTTTCTAATAAAATTAACGAAAATTATTATATAATTGTTTAGTAAGAGTAAAAGAGGTTTTGTATATTTTTACTAAAAATAGAGAAGTATATAGATTATTTGAGAATAAGATAGGTTTTTTTAAGAGAGGAAAGTATTTGAAAATTTGACCCGGATTGGAGATTGAGACAGAGATTTGATTCCGGTGCAAGTGTATACGATACCATCTGTATATACAGATGCCGTAACCTTTTTTACACAAGTGTTGGAACCATATTGGGTTAAAGTATTGATTTTAAGAATATAAGACGAATAATAAAACAAACTAAACTATATGGTCAAAAAAGAGATCGATGAAAATATAAGGGACCCGATCATAAATATAAATCTTAAAGAGTTTCCAATTTCGGAAGCCATTTCCGTCTCCTTCTCCGTTTCCTTCTCTCTCTCTCTCTCTCTCTCTCTCTCTCTCTCTCTACAAGTTTCATCAATGGCTCTTCCTCACCATTTAGATCCACACCTTCAAGACTCCAAGAATTTGAGGTAACAATCTCTTCTCTTTTGTTGTCTTGGACTGTTTGTGATAGAAAAAACCCTAACTGTAAATTTTTCGAGAATGAAAACCCTAATTTCGCGAACTTGTTCTGTTTCAGAGACTTTTGCGGAATCGACGGCCAGATTTCGCCGGAATTAGGGTTTGATAGCTCTGCGAATCTCCATGATCAGTCTCAGCATCCTCCATATATCCCTCCATGTAATTTCATCTTTATCGATTTGGTCATAATTGGGAATTAGGGTTTGAACTTTGATTGGTGACTTCGATGTTAAGAAAGTAAAGGTTTGATTTTTATAATGTTTCTTGTGTTTGTTTACTTTTGAATTATCAGTTCATGTTGCTGGGTTCGCACCGGGACCAGTTGTTCAAATTGATGGTTCTGATGGTGGTAATGGAGCTGACTTCGACTGGAACTATGGTCTTGGTCTTGAACCAAGACGGGAGAGGATAAAAGAACAGGATTTTTTGGAGAACAATTCTCAGATATCTTCGATTGATTTTTGGCAAGCTCGGTCTGTATCAACCGGATTGGGTCTTTCCCTTGACAATGCTCGTATTGCTTCTTCTGATGGCTCTGCTTTGTTGTCGCTTGTTGGAGACGATATTGATCGTGAGTTACAGAGGCAGGATTCAGAAATCGATAGGTTTCTCAAGATTCAGGTAAATAACTTGATATCGGTTGATGTTCTTATGACATTTTGTTATTGGATATCCGCATGAGGATGAGTTCCTTGTTCTGTTTGATCGAAGCTACATAGTACGAACTGGATCTTGTTTGATCAACCTAGTTGCCCTGTATCTACTTAATTCATATATTTGATTTGGTTGTGTTCTTGATTCTGTATATCTGCAACAGGGGGACCAATTACGGCATGCTATCCTCGACAAGATCCAGAGGGGTCAACATAAAACCGTGTCACTCATGGAGGAAAGAGTTGTCCAGATACTCCGTGAGAAAGATGAGGAACTAGAGATGATAAACCGAAAGAACAAGGAACTCGAGGTGCGAATGGAACAGCTGACAATGGAAGCCGAGGCATGGCAACAACGTGCAAAGTACAACGAGAACATGATCGCTGCCCTCAACTACAATCTTGAACGAGCTCAAGGTCGACCAAGAGACAGCATTGAAGGATGTGGAGACAGCGAAGTGGATGACACAGCTTCTTGCTTCAATGGCAGAAACAACAACAACAACAATAACACGAAAACGATGATGATGTGCAGGTTTTGTGGAGTGAGAGAAGTGTGTATGTTGTTGTTGCCATGTAAGCATATGTGTCTGTGTAAGGAGTGTGAGAGGAAGCTTAGCTCTTGTCCTTTGTGTCAGTCTTCTAAGTTTCTAGGGATGGAAGTATACATGTGATTGTGATTTGACCGAACTAATGTATAATTTGTTAACGAACGAACTCTATTTGCAATTTTCTTGCTTTTTTTGTGTCTGTTAATATCATCGGATTGGTAAGTTTTAACCGGATTGACGTATAAATCAAGCTAGGCCGGGTTGGTTTTGAATCTATTTTGATCCATTCATTGAGTAAACAGATGGCCCATCGTGTTGAGTTCAAAGAGAACTAATAATTCTGTTTAATTTTTCCTTGAAAGTTAAAAATGAAATCTTAATCAAAAATTGAAACCGTACAATTCGAGTTCTGCAAATGGTTGTTCAAAACGGTAAATATGAAACGATTTATTCAGGTTTAAACTGAAAATTCAAAATCCGAATTACTCCGAACCTGAACTGGTAAATATATGGTTTAGTTTGGTAGCTATTTCTTCTTTACCGAACAACCCGAAACCCTAATAATCCGATCTGAAACACGGAACATCCTATCCGTAATCCAAATGATAAAAACACCCAGGATCGAACACAACAATTTTGTTGTTGTTGCTATTTTAGTATTTTGTAAGAGAGTTTGTGGAATGTCTTAATTGAATCGGTCCATAATTAAGAAAAAAATAAATCGGCCCACAATTAGTGGCCCACTTACCTTGTATGTATAGACCATTGAGACGCGCACACATCTTTTTGTTTTGTTTTTGTTTGTTTAAATAGTGGTCTAGTTAGGACGTAAGAGCCTATTATTTGGAAATAGAAAGAAGAACATATGACTTGATACCCATTTTCCATTTGGCTCGTCTTTGGTCCACCTGATTTTGATCTAGAGTGAAATATATAAACACCATATAACTCAAAGAAAATGAGGGACAATGCCTTGAAAAACAGATGTTTCTTACGGTTTTTTTTTTTTTAATAAAATTCCAGGTTTTATATTTTATAAGTGGGACGATTACATTATTGAAGAAATAAATTGTCTAAGGCGATATTAACATTACAGGTTGAACAATCCCGGTACAAGAACATACACTATAATGAAGGTGAGTCTCGAAACAACAATTTGAGAGTTTTTAAACTGCAACCTGTGCCTTCTAGCGGAACATAGTTACGTAACCGGTCACAAATTTGCAACTGTAAATCAATACAATTATAATTCATGCAATTAGTCTCCTCAACTGACGACTGCATCATAATCATATACTAGATATTACTTTTGCTGTGCGAGGATGAAATTTTATTTTAAAATACTTTCTAAAAGTATGAATGAGAGACTGCTTGCTAGGTTGAAGAGCCCATTCCAAATGGGTTATATATGCTGGCATGTGAAGGAGAATGCCGAATAATCAAGGTCCATCTGGTCGGGATAAGTTATCAACTAGCCAAACGGAGACTAAATTTCATGCCAAAGCATGCAAAACAAACCATCGTCCAACTCAAATTCGTTTAATCTTGGTGCATGTTTCACGCATGCAAATATAGATTCAAGATTCAGCATTTTAAACCCCTGCGTTTGAGAGCCCAAAACATTATTCGACCAAATAAAAATTAATATATGATATTTCATCATGATGATGGAATCTATATTTGATTTATGTAAAAATTTAACATGCATAGATGAAAATATTTATTAAACTATAAATTAATACTATGAGATATAAATTTCTTCTTTATTTTTACTTGTCAATCAGAGAATAACATTAGAAATAATTTTTTACTAATTATAAGTTATTGTTTTATGTTATTTGTCAATAAACACATAAGGTATACTAGTTACCAATTACCGTATATTCTTCTTAATGCGGTGTTAAGAAGGTAAGCATTAAAGGTAAAAGCGTCGAGATGATTATTAGTGAAGTTTCACCTAATCATGCCTTACAAAGTAACGACAAAGAGAAAAGGGATATCTGTAAAACAGACGCTTGCTTTTTCTTTAGAATATCGAAAGATAAAAACCCAAATAACCACTAAAAAATAAATATTCCAGACCACAATACTTCGAAAATAGTGCTCTTTTTAAAAAAAATTTCCGACCTTAAAAATGACTCCAAACTGTAAACTAAGCAAATTATTCATAACTTTGCAACTTTCGATCGATAGAGTTTTAAAATCATATATCGATCGCTACCATTTTCACCTAAAGACTGATATCTCACTACCCAATATTGATCCGTATGATCAACTCTCTCGTCTACTAGTTGAATCTACCGGTTTAGAGTGTTATACAGTATATAACTCTGCAAAGTCCATTTATAGTGGTGCATGTATTTAATATATGTAGAAACTTCAGGAAAATGAATATATTCATTCTTTTCATGTTTTTGGATATATCTTTCTGAAAACCTATTGGACTTGTCTAGACACGAATCCTTATTTGTCATGATTTTCAAATCAAAGATGCTTTAGATTAAAATACTCTATTAACCACGGTATTTCCTCTTAAATTTTTTTAAACATATTAAGAAAGTGTGCTTGCTTTGTCTTTCATGAATTTTTTTAAGATATCCATTATGTTTGATACAGTTAATTAATATAAAAAAAATGAAAAAACAAAATTAGAGCTTCTAGCACCAAAATTTTCTAGCAGCATCACCATCACAATCTAACTCCATTCACACTTTACGAGGATAAAAGTTCAAGAAAAGAAAAATGATAATTGGTTTGTAAAATTAAATTAAAAATATCTCTTTGAATATACCATTAATAACTATATTCGTACACATGAATCTAATCTACCTAATACTATAAATCACATAAAGAAAAAAAAGAAAGAAAAGTAGTTGAGTTGAATGATAGCTTAAAATTAAAGACAACTTTCTCATTTGCATTTCAATCATTCTTTTGCATATTCGACTTTGTAAAGCTGCTCATTCTCTTCGATTCCCTTTTTCAGAGAACAAATTCTATATCTCTTCTTTATTAATTTTTTTATCACTTTAGATAAAAATCATATAAAAATTAAATATTTGAACAAACTTATGTTAAATTTTTTTTTTTGAAATAGAACTTATTTTAAAACAAATTTTAGTTTATATATTTACTTTAAGTCCTTAAATTTAATTTATTTAACTCAAGTAATCATTCACCTTTTATGATAACCCTAAACAGTCAATAAAGAGAAATGGTGCGTTTTATCGTTTTCATAATTTTTAATTAAGCTCTTGAGTTTCCGTTACTAGATATGTTTCTTTTAGTTTTTGTTCTCCTGATTCGGGTCATCCGAAGAATAAGAGGGTTAATGTGGCCTTCAATTCTTCATCATCCTCGTAATAACAAAATTCTAGTGGTTCTTTTATTCTACCTTAACTGCTCTATACACTAAAAGATCTCCCCTACCAACCACGAAAGCCACAATAACATGCAATTCTTGAAAAAAGGTAGTAGATCGCACATAAAACGCAAAACTTGTATCAGGACAACTGATAATATTTGAGGTTCCAACAAATACATTTTCGATTCAAAAGTATTAATAACGTTTCGAGAGTGGAAAAATATAAACATTAGGGGTTTCGTGTATTGTAATACGGAAAGAAGGAAAATATTTGCCTATTCCCAAATTTGATTATGGTAATCGACATCGAAAAAAAGTGAACATAATTCTTGCATTGAAAGTAAACCACTATAAACGACGTAATTTTTGAGTTTCTAATTTATAAGTTTGCTACGGATGGGTTTTACTTCGATATCTCCTCTTTCTGACTTCTGCCCATATTACAATTAGACTGTGGTACACTTGAATCAAATCGACGGCCATCAAAGGCCAAATGCCAGTACCTTATAAGATTTAAGAATGAATTCATTCTTAATTAAGTTTTTTTTTTTTTTTTTTTTTTTTTTTTTTTTTTTTTTTTTGTAGTTAGTCCAAAGGACAATTTGCTAAATAACCATTTTCAATAAATAAATGCAGCATATAGCACTATAAAATTGAAAATAAAGAAACTAACTAAAGGATAGTATGTAATGACCAATGTGGACTCTTCTCAGGTATGGGGTAAAACCAAAATAGGCATCTGTTGCATCCACGCGCCAAAAGGAGGGAGAGAAGGCAGGCTGATGTGTAAGACCAATTTGTTTATTTTTATTATTTTCCTTTATTTTTCTGCATAAAGAATTGTTACCCCTTTTCCATTTTCTTATGATATATATTTTCAATAAAATTAATTTGAGTTATCTTAAAAAATCATACATTTTTTCTGTATTCACCATATTCTGAATTTTTAAAATTGGATGAGAAGTTTTTTAAATGATGAATAGTGCTTGTAATTAAAAATATGTTGTACTACATATGATCTATAACAATATAATGATATACTATACTATTTTTCATAAATCATACATAAATCAACTTTAACTTTAAAATATTAAATCCTAAATCTAAAAATCTATATTCAAACTCAAAACATATATGTAAAAGCAGTATAAATAAACTTTGAACTTGAAAATAATATATAATTTAAATGAAATGTTGAAATATTATTAAAAAAATGAAATTTTATGGAACAAAACGTTTTTAATATTTGGACTTTATTAACTATTTGAAGAACTGGAGTGATGGTGGTAGTAGTGGCGACGGCAACACACCGAAAAAAAGAACATTATACGCTAAGAGATATAATATAGACAACCCAAACGACTAAGTTAAATGCACAATAAATAAATAAATGGTATATCTTAAGAGATAAAATATAGACAACACAAATGACCGAGTTAAACAATGAGAACAAAAGGATGCAACATATGAATCGTTTACGTATTTTCAATTATAATTGAAATTATGTAAATATGCAATATAAATAAATTTAAAACTTGAGAACGATAATTTTTTTATAAAAAATAGAATAAAATGTTATTGTGTTCTATATAGTACGAATAACTTTATTACATATTAGTTTTTAAGTTAAAATTGTTCGATTTAAAAAATTTAATCCACCAGCATAAACAAAAAAAAATATATATTTTTAAAGTGAAATTGTGAAATATAAATAATTTGTGCGAAAAAAATATACTGGAAAATATAAATGAAAGAAAATAAGAAATATGAGAAAAAGAGAAAATTTGTTTGCATATGGACAAATGAGAGAATGTGCACGTAAAAAAAGTGCATATGTGTTGACTGTTGATTATGTACCATGGCCAAGATGAACATTATTATAGGAAATATAAAGAATATCATGCGGTGATGATTTGAATGGTTATTTGGTGAATTAAAGTTGTGTCTATGGTCATTTTTTCTAAATACCCTAAGCCCAATCGTATCACCACCTCTTACTGTAGTGTCATCTCTTAGCGATATTGCAGTCTTTTCTACAACGTAACGCTGAAAAACCATATGCCACACTACTTAGTCAAACTTTTTAACTATTGGCACCCATTTAGCTTTTTCGTATGTTTTGATCAATGTTTTTAAACCCGGACCGGACCGGCCGGTCGGACCGGTCTAACCGCGAACCGGCTGACAGTCCGGTCCGAGTTACCTCTAAAAACCGGAATGTAAAAACTCGGATAGAACCGGAAAAATCTGCTAAAAACCCGTGAACCGGTGGTTGAACCGGCGGGTTGGGTCAAATCCAAATATTTTATTTCAAATTTTTTTTATTTTTATTAACATTTTATGCATGTTTTGTCCAATTACCGATTTGAGTTTTATTTAAAAAGTTGAATTTTAGTTGCTTAGTGTTTGATTATGTATGTGTTGTTCATATATTTATAGAAAAAATATATATTATATTCATAAAAATAAAAAACTATAAATTAATTGACCCACGGTTCAACCGGTCAGACCGGTTGACCCGATGACCCGAAAAACTTCCGGTTCACCTTTCAGTCCAGTTTTAAAAACATTGGTTTTGATAGTTGTATATATCGTTTACGTCGGATTCGGAACATGAGTTTTAGCTAATTTAAGGATTGAGAAAAGGTGAAAATAAAGTTAATTCAAGTGGAGAATCAAATTAAAGACTTCTCTGTTTTGTCGCTTTTATACAACATTTGTACATATTTAAAGTTTCTTCAGTATGTCTCATTCATTGTAATATTGTACTGTGCCTTACTCGTTACCGCATACAGTGTACTCTATACCATTTGTTAATTTAATTATGGTTTATTTTGGATGTCAGATCCAAACATTTAAGTAATTGTTTTATTTGTGGACAAAAAATTTTCAAGAACAAAAGTATGAATCGAATAATAATAGATTTAAGCAATAAAGAAAAAAAAATAATAATGAAAAACAAGTGTTGAATTGTATCGATATGTTTGTTCTCTCCCCTCTATTGACTATAGGATTTTGTATTTATACACAATAATTTGTATTTAATCAGCTAACTAATGTAATGATTCTTCTTAAATGTGTCCGTTTTGATCTTGCCATTAATGCTATAACATTTTGGTTTTTGAATTCTTTAGAACTTGTTTTGGGCCTATCTGTGCTGGGTTCGTTTTTTGGCTACGAACTCTTCTTCTCTTTACCTTACTTCTGCGAGCTAATCGGTTCGTCTCATGAACTCTAAGGTTTTGGTTCGGGTTATACAGTCGTGGGTCCCCTGACACTGACTTGTAAGTGACGTGAACGTCTCATTCCGGATCTCGAACCCTCAGTCTGAGACCCGACACCAACATCTACTGCAGTGGAAGACCTATTATGTAAGACGCAAAACCGTGTCTAGCATTTTGGAGGCCAAAGACGAATAAACAATAATTCTTGATAAAAATAACTTTTTTTTAATATCTATTTTAATTCAAATAAAAAATTTAAAACTTTTTAGTTAAAATTAAAATAATTACTAGCATAAAATTTTTATAAATAAATATTATTTTGTTACACGAAAATATTTTCAAATAATTAATGGTTCTTTTTTCTGAACATAAAAAACAATATGTGTAAAATATTCTTATCAAGTAAACATTTCGAAATTTCAAAATATAACCATTCTGATTGAATACTCTTAGAAAAAAATTTAGAAAAACTATACTTTAAAATGAAAAATAAAATAAATATGAAGCACATTTACATAAAATAGTTCAATTTTTTTAAAGTAAATCAAATGTGGAGAAATGTCTTCTAGATAACTAAAAACTAAATGGAAAATGAGTTATTGCATAAAAAGGAGAAGTATGAAAATTGAAGGATGTTTAAAATGTTATGAATCTAAATCCATGTACAATAGTCAAAAGCTTTTTATCATTAAAATTAAACATTAATCTCAGAATAAATTCCCAAAACACACAATTTTTAACACATGGTGTCATAGACGAGTGTTTCATTATTGCAAAGGTGGGCACGACCCTGCTTAAGAGATATATCATCTACTCTTTGATAAGACGACGGTAAAAAAAATTGGTAATTAAAAATATCGGCATACATAATTTAAAAAAGGTAAGAGATATTAGTTAAAGATCTTGATTCAGTTCTGTAAAAAAAAAAATGAAGAAAATTAATTAATCTATACATGTGATATGGTGTATATATATTTATGCATGGACCTACGAAAAAAGGTTATAATAATTTAGCGTTAAAAGAATATATGAAAAGACCAAAGGAAAAAATTGGATTATTGGATGTCTTTTTTGTATGAAGGAATAAAGGAGAGCCTTTTCTCATTTTGGCATGGAAAAAAGACATTCCATTTTCAAAAAAAAATCCACTAATAGATTCCTTCAACTTATCTGGCCCATTTAAACAAAATGTATCCCTTTTCATCTTTATTTTTATATAATGGTCCAACTCCAACCTAGTCATTTCTTATATATATATATATATATATATATATATATAAGAAATCTTTGTTTTGCTTTCTGAAAGTTCGTTCATTTTTTATTGCCATGGGTTAACTAAGAGTTTATTTGCAAAATAACCATCCTGTAATATTATTATTATTTAGGTGACAAATATGTGAATAAGTGATATGTTTTAGGTGACAAATATGTGAATAAGTGAAGGAAAAAAAAAATCTTTTCGTTTGCAAACACTAGGGGCTCTTTTATAAATCATGTGCCATCAACTAAAATTGTGTCGTGTAAATTAGCATGTATCAGTCAATAATATATATATATATATATATATATATATATATATTTATTTATGATGGTATACATACAGTAAAACATTTATAAATTAATAATTAATAAATTAATAAATAATATAAAATATTAATAAAATTTGATTCTAAGTTAGGTCAATGTAAAAATGAAAAAAACTCGATAAGATAATAAAATAATATATTTTATAGAACCCATATGTTAATAAAGTAAATTAATAATCATGTAAATATATATATATATATATATAATATATCAATACATGGTTTTAGTATTTTCTTTTAAAATAAATTTTTGTTAGAACTCATCACTAATTTTTTTTTATATATAAAATGTTATGCTGCATTTTTAAACTATCTTATTGTAGTATTGTTTATAATTTTTTCATAGAAATAGTCAAAATTTTATGTAAGTTTTCAAATTCTGAATATGTATCATTTTCATTTCGATAGTTATATAGGCGGTTCAAATACAACAATTGAGGTCTTTATGATAAATTTGAATTATGTATACCATTTGTATAAGTGAATTCATCTATTGTCATTGTTATTTATTGTCAATAAAAATTGTTTTGTTCTTCTAAATATTAAACTTTCAAGTCTAAAAATAAAATTTTGTTATAATATTCAAAATATTAATTTTATTTGATCAAATTATATTACTCATATTTTATTAAAAAATTAAAATTCAAATTAAAACTTTATAAATTAATAATATTAATTTATGATAAAATATCATGGTCCTAACATTATTAATTTATAGTGATCTTGTACTCTAAGATAAAACACTGTAATATTAAGCAAAATAACATGTTATTACATATAATAACGTGGTATCATGTTTAAAATGTGCTATTAGATAAAAAAACTTGTTCTAAATATCAGGCGTCTAGATGCTAGGCGGTGCTCTACCGATGGTTTAATACATAATCGGTTCAAAAAATTAGTTTACCGAATATACCTGGCAAAACCAATTATTTAAATAAATCGCCGATTTATAAATTTGAAAATTTTGACATTTGATTAGAATTGGGCCAAAAATTAATTAAAACCCATTAATTTGTTGACTAATAATCGATTTGGAATTGATGGTTTAATGAAAAGATACATCTTTTTTTTCTCTCGACATTACGATGAAGTCTGAACAAAATTAAGAAACCCTAATCAAATTTCGCGCATAGTCCAAACTGAATTATGCTTCTCTCAAGACAACGATCCAACCCAAACTGAATTTGATTTGATTTCGAGCCACTCTCATCTCTTTGTTCGTAAATCTACAAAGTAATATCTCTAAAATATCTAGATTATTACTACTCAATCCTACAACTTTCACACTAATGTTTCAAAACACATGTCTTTGATGTCTCTGTCTAGCCGATTAGGATGTCTTTGTCTATTGTCTTTGATGTCTCAGTCTAGCCAATTAGAATGTCTCAGTGTACTGGTTTTGATATCATAGGTTCCACTGGTTTTTTTTTTTCTATCTACTAATGTTCTGATTTTCTACATGTTAGAATGGATGATCTACATCTAAAACGGAATTTCGATGATGGCATGGGAATATGGTGTGTGTCCAACAAATCCAGATAAGGTGAAATGTAAATTGTGTGGAAAAGAAATGTCTGGTGGAGTGTTTAGGATGAAAGAACATATTGGTCATCAAAGAGGGAATGTTTCTCCTTGCCCATTGTCAACAAAGGAGGATCAACTAAGTGTATGACTGCACTTAAAGAAGCAAAGAACAAGAAAACCAGGAAGAGACAACATGATGAAGAGCTTAGATCAGAGGTGAATATAAATAAACCGCATTTGGATAATAAACTACAAGAAGAACTTGGAACTCAAACGGCTCCTAAGTTCCAAGGTCTCATGGATAAGTTCACGAACTGCATCAACCCTGAAGCTTCCTTAGCTGCACAGACACGACAACATAATATCCATGATGCAATTTCTAAAGAGAAGACACATGTTGTTCGCCAATATTGTGCTAGGTGGAATGTACCAGTCAAGCATTCCCTTCAATGCGATTGATAATGAAAGTTTCAGATTATTTTGTGAAGCATTGGGACAATTTGGACCTGGTTAGGTTCCTCCTACTCAATACCAGCTAAGAGAACAATTGTTAAATGAAAAGCAAGAGAGGACAAAGGAAAAGTTGAAGAGTCTAGAAGTATAATGGAAAGAACAAGGCTGTTCCGTGATGACAGATGCATGGACTGACATGAAAAGGAGAAGCATATTGAATTTGTGTGTCAATTCAAGAGGAGGTACATATTTTCTTTTTCAAAGGACACTTCTAAAGATTTCACACTGGTGAATTTATCTTCAAGTACATAGACAAGTACATTGAAGATATTGGGGATGAAAAGGTTGTTCAATTAGTGACTGATAATACTACAAAAAACGTAGCAGCTGCAAGGATGCTTAAAGAGATGAGACCGAATATATTTTGGACAGGTTGTGCTACTCACACCATCGAGTTGATGCTTCAGGGAGTTTCCAAGTTACCTTGGTTTTATGGGGTTCATTTATGGAGAGATGTTAGAAGTTAAAAAGTCGATCAAAGAAGCTTATAATCATTTGGAAAAGCATTACCAACATATCTTTCAGATTATGGATGAGAAAATGAAAGGTAGATTGGAATCTCCTTTGCATCTTGCTGCTTATTTCCTAAATCCATTCTACTTTTACAAAGATCCTAATATTCAATATGATATGGAGATCACAGAGGGATTTATTGTTGTGTTGAAACTTTTTACCATGGTGACTTTGAGAAGCAAAATAAAGTAGTGAGTGATGAGATTAATCACTATAAGAACAAATGTGGCTCTTTTGGAAAAAAGCTTAGCATTAAGAGGATGTGAACAAAATGATGAAAATTTTGATCCAGGTTTGTCTTCTCACTAGAATTTAATTGTTCTTGTCTGATCATTTATGTCTTTGTATGAGATATGTTCTTGTATGAGACATGTTCTTGTATAAAGCGGTTAGTCTTTAAATCTTTGTTATTTTAATCTCTATTCAGCTTTTTATGTTTCAGTTAGTGATTAATTTAATATTTTAATCTCTGTTTTTGTATAGTTATTTATGTTTCAACCCCTACTCTAATATCTTTTCTTAATTGCAGATCCACATTAGATGTCAATCGTCTAAACAACCTTGTTTATGTCCAATTTAATACAAGACTTTTTAACAAGCACACAAATATTAGAGAGAAAGCAATAGATGTGATCGTAGATGATGGTAGTGAAGAAACCGTCGAAGATTGGATTGTGAAGCAACATCAAGAAGACCAAGCTATTAATGTTAGTGTCGTACCTAATACCCAATCTCCAAAGGTAAGAGAGCTTTATGTTAATGATTTTGAATCTGAGGAAGAAGATGAAGTAATGCTTTACATGGAATTTGAACCTGATGTATTCCATAAAACTCCTGAGTTTCGTGACACACCAATGGTTTAGTAAGGTTCGTTTTGTTGTTGTACGATTACTTGTTGTTGTTTACCGTGACAGCTTGAATCTATCTTGTTGTTTTTGATTATCCTTTGTTTGATTACTTGATCAATTGTTTGATCATTTGCAGATAATCAAGAAGTCCTAACTAAACAAGAAGTCCAACATATGTTAATTACTTGATCATTGAAGAAATCAAACGAGGAAGAAGTAGTCTTCACTATGTTTGTGACCTTTGTGACCTTTCATTATTTTTTGTGTGTCTTAGATCAAGACCATACTGTTTTTTGTATATCATGTGATTGGAACATTAATTTGTATTTTGAATACATATTTAGGATGAATGTCATTTTGATATGAAGTAAATTTCGCACAATTATTGATAAAAGTTTAAAATATTTTTGTATCATAAGTTCACAACACTAGAAATATCAAATATTTTTAAAAAATTAAAAATTGATTAAAAAAACTAGTCTCTATTAAAGTTCCATTTCGAGCGCCTGACTAGCGCCTATCGATTTTTTTGAACAGGAAATAAAAATAAATGATATTTATAGGGATAAAATTATCATTTACTTTCACCTACTTGAATCTATTTACTAATATAAAAAAAGACTATGGTCATTTACCTTAGTATTGTCTAATAAATAATCATTTAGTGAGCATTTCCTTAATGTAATATCCTAACCATGTTTGTCCATTAGTTATTGTTTGTTTTTAATATTCGTTTTTTTTAGTAAGTTTTGGACTTTTTCTCCCGTAATATTTTTTTAGTCCAAGACAAAATTGATAATATCTATTAAGACGTAAAGACTTAACATTCCTCCCAAATAAATCATTGAAACCAAGTGAGCTATCACCAATTGGTTACGAATCAGCTATTAGCTAGCAAGATGACATCAAAAATACTATAAATTAAATTATCAAAAAATGATTTTAAAACTTTTTAAACTACATAACTCACATTTAGTGTTTGTTTTTTAATGAAAAAAAATACTCGGTCGAAGCCCATGTCCAGTGTTTTGTAATGAAACCCAATCAACCAAGTAACTAAACAAAAACTAAACTAAGTGGAATAGTTATAGAAACATAATTTGAACCGTTTGCATTAAACCAACTCAAGTTTTGGGGGTATCGAATATTGCGGTAAAAGTTTATCGAAACCCTTGATGGTGAAGGAGAAGTGAACAGATGTCTTCAAGATCTCTAAAGTCATCTGAAATATAAGTCTGACATCGAAAACAATAACTCCATCATTTTTTAGGCGAGCTTTGGTCTTTTATCATGGTGACATTAACGATTTAGTTGAGTGAATTCATGTACTTGTCTTCAAGAGTTTTATCGCAAAAACGATTTAGTTTTCGTTTTCAAAGTTAATAAGATATATAAATAAAGAAATAAAATTCTTTTAACATTTAACGAGTGTACATATATATATATATATATCTAATATATGTGTACGTATATATTTAAAATATATTTTATTAAACTTGATAGAAAATACACGATTGAAATTACAAGTACGAAGATTAAAACTCAAGAGTATGAATAAGTGCAGAAAATTTGTAAGTGATCTCTAAAATCTACTCTGCCTTTTACATGTACTCTCTCTTTCTATTTATACAAAATATATTATATGTTGTCTTGCGTCATTCTTGATATGGCATCTTGCTTTTCTTGACTAGTGATTTATCCTTTTGATGTCTTGAATCGGAAAATTTTATTCTTTGAATGATTGATGATTTTTGTTTGGTCTTAAAGTCTTGACAAACTTTACAAGTTGCATAATTGATGTTCTTGCCTTCATGTTGCGGTAGAAGATATTGACGTATCTTTCTTTTTTCTTCTTCTTACATAATACATAATACTGTTGTCTTTAAAATTACAAGTACGAAAAATTAAAACTAAAGAGTATGAACAAGTGTAGAGAATTGTAAAGGATCTCTAAAATCTACTCTGCCTTTTAAATGTATTCCCTATTTCTATTTATACAAAAGATATTATAAGTTGTCTTGCGTCGTTCTTGATATGACATCTTGCTTTTTTTGACTAGTAATTTATCCTTTTGATGTCTTGAATCGGCAAGTTTTATTCTTTGAGTGCTTGATGATTTTGGTTTGATCTTAAAGTGTTGACAAATTTTACACGTTGCATAATTGATGATATTGTCTTCATGTTGTGGTAGAAGATATTGGCGTATCTTTCTTCTTTTTCTTCTTACATAATACATAATAATGTTGTCTTTGAAATTACAAGTACGAAAAATTAAAAGTAAAGAGTATGAACAAATGTAGATAATTTGTAAAGGATCTCTAAAATCTATTCTGCCTTTTAAATGTATTCCCTATTTCTATTTATACAAAAGATATTATAAGTTGTCTTGCATCATTCTTGATATGGCATCTGGCTTTTCTTGACTAGTGATTTATCCTTTTGATGTCTTGAATCAACAAGTTTTATTCTTTGAGTGCTTGATGATTTTTGTTTGGTCTTAAAGTCTTGACAAACTTTACACGTTGCATAATTGATGATATTGCTTTCATGTTGTGGTAGAAGATATTGGCGTATCTTTCTTCTTTTTCTTCTTACATAATACATAATAATGTGTCTTTGAAATTACAAGTACAAAAAAATAAAACTAAAGAGTATGAACAAGTGCAGAGAATTTGTAAAGGATGATAGGATCTCTAAAATCTAATCTGCCTTTTACATGTACTCCCTCTTTCTATTTATACAAAATATATTATAAGTTGTCTTGCATCATTCTTGATATGACATCTTGTTTTTCTTGACTAGTGATTTATCTTTTTGATGTCTTGAATCGGCAAATTTTATTCTTTGAGTGATTGATGATTTTGGTTTGGTCTTAAAGTCTTGACAAACTTTACATGTTGTATAACTGATGACATTGCCTTCATGTTGTGGTAGAAGATATTGGCATATCTTTCTTCTTTTTTTCTAACATAATACATAATAATGTTGTCTTTGAAATTACAAGTACGAAAATTAAAACTAAAGAGTATGAACAAGTGCAGAGAATTTGTAAAGAATCTCTAAAATCTACTATGCCTTTTACATGTACTCTTTCTTTCTATTTATACAAAAGATATTATAAGTTGTTTTGCGTCATTCTTGATATGGCATCTTGTTTTTCTTGACTAGTGATTTATCCTTTTGATGTCTTGAATCGACAAATTTTATTCCTTGAGTGATTGATGATTTCGGCTTGGTCTTGAACTCTTGACAAACTTTACACATTGCATAATTGATGATCTTGTCTTGATGTTATGGTAGAAGATATTGTGTATCTTTCTTCTTTTTTTTTCTTACATAATAATGTTGTCTTGGACATGGAGTCTTGATAGAGTCGGTAGAAGATATTGCGTACCTTTCTCCTTTTTTTTACATAATAAAAGACTTTGTTAATATATATATATTGTTGTATATATCGTGTTTTTCTTTACACACATATATATATATATATATATATTTTTATACTATACATATTTCTATATATAGTTAGTATCATAATATAGTATATTTTTTATTTTACATATATATTAGTTTTATATATTTTTGGTACTATACATATTTCTACATATATATCTAGTATCATAATATTGTATATTTTTTTCTTTCATATATATTTTAGTTTTTTCCTTTAGTTTTAGTTTTTTTTTTTTTTTTTTTTGAATGGATCTTGTGATTATGCTCCGCCATATGGATATTCGTTTTGCGTATTATCATCTTGAATGATATCATCTTCATCGTCCTAGGAGGATATTTGCATCACAATAGTCTCCAGGAGTTTCTTGAGTTTTTTTTTCCTTTGCTTTTCTTAGATCTTGAGGATGAAGTTGTTGATTATGTTGGGCTACCTGGTTTTGTGGGAGTTTTTGTTTATATAGGTGGTAGTGATTGGGATATTGCAGCTACGGATTGCTTAATTTGTTGATGTGTTTGTATCTATTTTTCCAAGTTGGTGACGGGAGAGTGGTCCAAGTTGTATTTGTCCCACCATTTGATTATGTATTCTCGGACTAATGAATAGGGCATGCCTGGTAAAAATGGGATAAGGTTGTAGTGCCAAGATAATATCCATGGTACTACCATATCAATGTGGAAGGCTATTTTTGGTAAAGCGCGGATAGGTTGGTGTTTTTCGTGTTTAGTATAGTAAGGTAGCGAAACTTTGGGTATTTGGGATGGATAAATTTCATAACACGGGATAAACCAGTGCCACCATTCGTAGAACCATCTTGGAATTGTTTTGGGGCAATGAAAGTCGAAGGAGAGGAACCAAGAATGGTCATAGGTTCGTACATAAAAGGTATGGAGGAAATTCTTTTGGTAGTCCAGGTAGGTAAATCTTGGAATAAGATATCCAGACAAGATTGATAAAACCAAGATCTTGAGGATTACATATTTCGAGGATTTTGCAGGGGGAGTAGGAAATGAGGTTTGGGTTTGTTTTGTCGGATCATCAATTATGCAACGTGTAAAGTTTGTCAAGACTTCAAAACCAAGCCAAAATCATCAATCACTCCAAGAATAAAATTTGCCGATTGAAAACATCAAAAAGATAAATCACTAGTTAAGAAAAACAAGATATTATATCAAGAATGACGCAAGATAATTTATAATATCTTTTATATAAATAGAAAGAAAGAATGCATATAAAAAGCAGAATGAATTTTAGAGATCCTTTACAAATTCTCTGCACTTGTTCATACTTTTGAGTTTTAATTTTTGTACATGTCTTTAAAAGTTTGATCTCAAAAACGATTTAGTTTTTGTTTTCAAAATTAAAAAGATATAAAAATAAAGAAATAAATTTTTTTACATTTTAAGAGTATACATATATGTATATATAATATATGTGTACATATACATTTATACATATACTAACGTTCACAGGAACACATGCATGTAGTAAGTACGTTACAATTAATATGTACTGTTAAGAAACAAATAAGAAAAAAATAAATGTGGATAGTAAGGCAAAGACAAAACGAAGAAGAACATGTCATTTTCTTTAAACCCACACAGAGAATCAATTTCTCGTGAAACCAATTAAATAAGCCTCTCGTGACTGACCAAATTTCTTCTTCTTCCTCCATTTCTCTTTATTATCTGTCCTTTTCGATCTTCCTCTGACCTCATTTTGTTGACCCAATCTCTCCTCTTAACGTTTCACTTTTTCTTGATATCATCCAAATTTTAATTTGCATATAGCAATCAAACCAACTTTAGTTAAACTTGTGCCAAATGGATGCAGAACCGGTGTTTAGTACAAGCGAGCCAAGCCCATACTTGCTGCCGTCAATATAATAAATAACTTTTCGGCTGATACGTTTACAAAAGTGTCATTAGGAGAGTTGATAGTTATGTCATGTCAAAGCTTTGAGTGACGCCAATTCGAATTTCATCGCTTTACTTTTTCTTATTTTTTAGTCTCATTAATTAATAGATCCAAAATTTATTTTTGCATGCGGCCCACTAATTTTCAAGACCAGTACTATTTGATCTGACAAGTGACAACAAATGAATCGTGGTCTAATATTATATCGGTCAATATACGTGTGGAATATATATATATATATATATATATATATATATATATATATTTGCGAAGTTGTTACTTGGAAGCTGGAGCTAAAAGTGTTAATAGCTCTGCTTATGGGTCTTGGACCCTTGGTGCGTCCAGCGTCCTTTACCCCATGTTAGACTAGGCTACGTAAGGAAGCATTATTTATATACGATCTCATGCAAGAGAAATCTTTGGATAATCTTAGAATTTCATATATATATATATATATATATATATATATATAAGAAAATATGATTAATTCGAAAGGACGAATTAGATTATAGGTTGTTTTTCTCTCACTTGAGGGCCTTTTAACCCATATATACACATGTAGTAGAACTGAAAGAGAGATAAATATGATGTCTAACAATGCGTTTAAGATATTAGGCTATAAACATTTCATATTCGGGGATTTGGTTCCACAATAATTGATATGTAAGATACAAATCTTGTTCCTCAACTTATCTCTAATTCGGTATGGTTGTCATGCAACGGGTCCAAAAGATTAGATTCCACAACTTGATAGTTCGGAACCAACAACTTCACTATAGTGCTGATCTAGTTTACAAACTTTCAATTGACACAAATTTTTAACTGTATAATTTTTTTTTTTTTGACAATTTTTAAGTTGTATTTTTCAGTAAGGAAAATTTTAATTTGATAAATCCATGAATTAAGTGTCTATAAAAAATTGATGAAATTATCTCATAACTAATATTTATTAAGATAAAAATGTGATTCATGCGTCTGGTTATATAAATTTATCAAAGCATAATTAAGTATTTCTCAAAAAAAATCTACTAGAGAAGCTGAATTGTAGGTGACACAATACCAAAAATAAGACTAACTTGTTCGAGAACCTATTTAAGCAAAGGGTTGTAAACTCATGCCACTGAAATGTGTTCTGGAATGAGACAAAAGAAGAAAGCAAATAGAAGAGACACGAGAGAGAACCTTGTAGGGGTACCCACCTTGTCGTATATACCACAGGATTTTGATTCTTTCCATATTCTAAAAGTATACATAAATTACTAAAAATGTAAAACCAAAAAAAAAAAATAGAACGATCTGAGCATCTTGCGCAAATAAATAAAGAAATGAGTGTTGATTAAAAAAGAACTTTTGGGTGCAGATGTTTCCTTTTATCCTTATTCGCTCTGTGGTCTCTCTTGGAAATTCACGTGTCTCGGGTTTAAATTAGACTTATAGTTTCACGCAATTCGATTTGTATTTTTCTCTTTGTTTTATCCTTCACGTTCTAATATTGAAAACAGAGATATGAATTATTTTTAGTTATATTCGTTTTTTAGAAGAAAGAAGATAAAGTCATGTGATGAAAGGAGCTATTCGTGGTATTCAAACTTCAGTTCACTTTAGAAGTTAGAATAGAATCTTCTAGCTCTCCATAAACCATAGGGCCATGTCATGCATGCACACACTCACATATGTATATATCATACATATAATTCAACTTGTTTAATTTGGTTTGTGTTTTGGTATTGAACGTACCTTTATGTCGACTTATGATATAGTCCGATAACTATACCAACCGGATTATGGTCATTAATATTTTTTTTTTAAACTTTTTTCTAATATTGATTTCAGTTCATACTTTTGAATAATTTTGGAATTTTATTTTATTAAAATAATAATAATAATTTTGAAATTTTTAGGGATTTATGAATAACCTCATGATTCAATAGATGAGAGAATTGTGAAAGAAACATAAACCAGATGGGATTTTTTTATCTAAAAATAAACATAACTTTTCATATTTGCAACGCTTTCAATTTTATTTCATATTTACAACACTTTCAATTTTATTTAGGTGCTAATACATATACCAGATGAGATGTTTTTATATAAAAATAAACATAATTTTTCATATTTGCAACGCTTTCAATTTTATTCTTCTCATATTTGCAACATTTTCAATTTTATTTAGGTTCTAATATATAAACCAGATGAGATGTTTTTATCTAACTAAAAATAAATATAACTCTTCATATTTCAATTTTTTTTCTTTTTATATTTACAATACTTGCAGTTTTATTTAGGTTATCTTTGTTGGAACTGAATTTCAGAAAAAAAAGTTTTTGAAAAATTGCAAGTTTTTTATAGTGGTTTTTTGCGACTTTCCAGCCACATTTCGGCCAAACGGCTGAACGGAATCGTCGAATCGATAGTGCGTTGGAAAGCTGGTAACGAGTACTACAAGATAGTGTACTCATAAGTCAAAGCCGAAGTTGATTTGAATGAGAAATAAGGAGGTAAAATGAGCAACTTGATATGATTTGAGAAATCTCCCACATCGGAAAGGAAGAGTGTTTTTCACTCTTTTATATATAGTTGTACATTCACCTAGTTTCAAAAGTGTCTAGAAGAGAGAGGAAAGGTTCTCCACAAGCGCGCCGAACCGAACCGAGCAGGCTGGGCCCGGGTGCAGACACGGATCATGGGTCGTGGGCCGTGGGCTATTGGGAATTTTCGCCTCGCCGAGAATTTTTTGGACCATTGTTAGACATATTTTTTGCGAGTTAAATATTCTGAAAATTTTTCATTTTGTGAATAGACTAGGAGATCATTCCAAATCTTTTCCTGATTCAAAACTTGCAGAATTTTCTGAGAATATTCTCTCAAAATCCTATCTTCTTCGACTATATAAAGAGACGCTCGCCTCCATAATTTCACAGGCTCAAAAACATAAAAGACTCTCAGTTCTAAAATTCGCGTCTCTCTCTTGCTTCGTCCAAAGTAAATTTTGTCTTTAGTGTATTATATTTGAGAGTATATCGTAGATCAAGTTCGCTTGAGTCTACTAATCATGTGCTCGAGTATTAGTTCGTGATTGGTTGTATCATACGATTCATAAATTGTGATTGTCCAAAAACACTTATGGCCGGTTTATTGAATTAAAAAAAAATATATCATATGTTGCCTCGGTGTAATTGATATACTAATCAAATATGTGGATTGGTAACATAATGACTGAGATCAAATCCAACAGAAAGGTCGTTGGCAAAGTTACTGAGACTCCTGACGAATTAGCTTTTTACGTCTTGCAAAGGAACTTGAAAAGACGAGGATTAGCAGTTCTGGTATGGAAGACATGCGCCGAAATCTGTTCGATAATGGGTCAACCCACACTGTGATACCTCCCTCTGCTTCCCAAGAATTGATGACAGACAAGTTTGATGGCAAAAACTTCAAAACATGGCAAGACAAGATACGGTACTATCTGGCCAGCATGAACATGGAAAGGTACCTCATAAAGGATCCACCAACACTTCCGCAAGGCACCACTGATGTGTATGCACTTGGAAGTATGGATAACTGGGTTCAAGGGGACTTTTGCTGCAAATGTCAGATTTGAACCGTTTGGTCAACGATCTGTTTGACCTCTACAGCAAGTACAAGTCTTTGAAAGCATTATGGTTGGCTTTGGAGAATAAGTACAAGACTGATGAGTCTGGGCTGCAGAGATTCTCAACTACGAAGCTTCTCAACTGCAAGACGGTGGACTCCAAACCAATTATGGAGCAAGTGGAGGTTCTTCAACGCATCTGTCAAGAGATTGAGTTGGAAGGGATGTCGATCTACAATATCTTTGAAACGAATTGTTTAATTGAGAAGCTACCACCAGGCTGGTCAGATTTCAAGAATTACCTTAACTTCAAACGTAAGGCAATGACTCTTGATGATCTCGTCCGAAGGTTGAGGATTGAAGACAATAATCACGGGGTTCATGTAGGTGCTCCTAATCATGGGCATGATGTTAATGTAGGTAAACATAAGGCCAAACTGAAAAGCAAGGAAAAAGGGATCTCTATTCCTCAGAAGATCTTGAAGGTGTCATCCACAACGAACTTCAAGAAGAACAACTCTGAGAAGACGTTCAAAAGGAAGTGCCATCATTGTGGTAAGATTGGGCACAAGGCTAAAGTTTGCAAGAGCAAAGCCAAGGAAATCAAGAGCCAGACAAACCTAACTGAAAAAAACATGGTTGCAGTGGTAAGTAAATCTAACATAGGGGAAGACAATCCAGTGGAGTGGTACTACGACATTAGTGCCACCACACACATCTGCTCTGACAGGACCATGTTCTCCACCTACCTGAAGAACAAATCAAATGAGCAACTTTTCATGGGCAACACGGCGGTGTCCAAGATTGAAGGTAAGGGCAAAGTAGTTATGAAGCTGACTTCTGATCGTGAACTCACTCTGATGAACGTGAAGCACGTACCTGATATGCGGAAGAATCTCATCTCTAACGGTGCTAAGCAAGAATGGTTTTTCTATTAATTTTGAGTATAATAAGCTAGTTCTTAAGAAACATGGGGTGTATATGGGAAACAGTTTTGTTAAGGATGGACTGATCAAGATGTCTGTAATGATAGTCTTCCCGAAAAATGTAGCTTCTGCTTCTATTGCTGAAATGAATGAAAATCTTATTGCTTACTTGGTTGAGTCGTTTACTACTTGACATGAACGATTATGACATATCAATTATAAAACAATGCGAAAAATACAAAACATGAATCTAATTCCGAAATTCAAAACTAACCAAGAGAAATGTGAAGTGTGTGTACACGCCAAACTCACTAAAATTCTCTCACCACGAGTTGAAAGAACAATCGAACCTCTAGGTTTAATTCATACAGACTTATGTGATTTAAAATATGTGCAAACTAGAGGCGGTAAGAAATACTTTGTTATCTTCATAGATGACTGCACAAGATATTGCTATGTATATCTGTTGCATAGCAAAGATGAAGCACTGGTAAAATTCAAAGAATTTACACTTGAAGTAGAAAACCAATTTCAGAGAACTATTAAAGTAGTTTGAAGTGATAGAGAAGGAGAAAATAATGAGCCATTCAATGCATTTTGTAGAAAAAATGCATTATACATCAAACAACTGCTCCCTACTCACCAGAATCTAACGGAGTTGTGGTTTGAAAAAATCAAACTCTGAAAGAGATGATGAATGCGCTGTTGCAGGAATCTGGGTTAGCCCAGAACATGTGGGGGTAAGCTTTGCTTACCATGAAATACATCCTCAATAGGATACCGCATAAGATGACTGGTAAGTCACCACATGAACTTTGGAAAGGTATAGTACCTTTGTACAAATACCTGAAAGCATGGGAGTGCATAGCAAAAGTGGCTGTAGCACCTTCTAAAAAAGTCACAGTTGGGTCTAAGGCCGTAGACTATATCTTCATCGGATATGCGCACAACAATAATGCTTATCGATTTCTTGTTCATAAATCAGATATTCCAGATATCTATGTAAATACAGTTATGGAATCACGAAAATGTATTATTTTTTTGAACACATTTTCCGTTGTTGGAAAGCTAAAAAACGAACTCGTAAACAACGAGATGCAGCGATCTCAGAAGCTGAGGACAATACTTCGGATACTATTGCTGTTGAAGAAGCAAAACCGAAACTCGAAGAGGAACCTAGACGAAGCAAAAGAGCTCGCAAAAGAAAATCGTTCGATGAAAATTTTTAATGGTGTTTCTAGCAGAAAACATACCAAGAACTTATTCAGAAGCCATGTCTACACCTGATGCACCATATTGGAAGGAAGCAGTCAATACTAAAATAGACTCTATCTTGCAACATCATACTTATGAGATAGCAGATCTACCTTAAAGCTCTAAACCTTTGGGGAGTAAATAGATTTTCACAATAAAACAGAAAACCAATGGTGATATTAATAGGTACAAGGTTAAGCTTGTGGTGCAAGAATTTTGGCAAAAAGAAAGATTAAATTTCTTTGATACATATTCTCCAGTAACGAGAATAACTTCAATCAGAATGATCATAGGCATTGTAGCTTTACGAGATATTGAAATCCATCAAATGGATGTAAAAAGTGCATTTTTAAATGAAGATTTGGAAGATAAAATATACATGAAACAACTTTAAGGATTTGTTTTCCAAGACAAGAACACAAAGTGTGTAAACTTGTGAAGTCATTATATAGACTCAAACAGGCTCCTAAGCAGTGGCATGAGAAGTTTGTCAGTGTGATGATGTCTAATGGTTTTAGCATTAATCAATGCAACAAATGCATATACTTCAGAATTACTCCAATAGGATACATTTTGTTATGTTTTTATGTAGATGATATGCTCATTATTGGGAGTAACAAAGACATCATAAATCAAATGAAAAGCATGCTGAAAAGAAATTTTGACATGAAAGACTTGGGTCTAGCAGATGTCATTTTGGAGATAAAAATCATCAGGATGAAGGTCTTATCTTGTCTCAGACCCACTATGCTGAGAAGATACTTGATCGATTCAAGCATTACTCAAATGAGACTGCAAAAACTCCAGTAGATCCTCAACTTCACTTGATCAAGAATTCAGGTGAACATGTGCAACAAGTGGAGTATGTAAGAGTAATTAGCAGTTTAGTGTACTTGACAAACAGTACAAGACCGGATTTAGTGCACTCTGTAAATGTACTTAGTCGCTACACAAGCAATCCAGAACATAAGCATTGGAAGGCTATAACTAGAGTTTTGAACTATCTACGTTATCCCAAAGATCATAGCTTGCACTATGGTAAAGAACCCACAGTTTTGGAAGGATATAGTGATGCCAACTGGATCGTATATTTCAAAAACTCAAAATCCACGAGTGGATACATCTTTACACTTGGAGGTGCAGCAGTGTCCTGGAAATCTTTCAAACAAACTCTGGCGGCCAAATCAACCATGGAATCTGAATTCATAGCGTTGGATACAGCTGCAAGCGAAAGCCAAATGGCTTCATAATTTCTTAGAAGTCATCCCAATGTGGAGGAAACCTGTGCCTGCAATACGTGTACACTATGATAGTCTATCGGGTATAGGTAGGGCACAGAGTACCCTATATAATGGTAAATCTCATCACATCAGATGACGACATAAAACCATTAAACAACTTATCTCAACTAGGGTAATCAAGATTGATTACATCAAATCAGCAGACAACCTAGCGGATCCATTTACAAAAAAGTTTAACACGAGATCATCAAGATGAATGGGTTTAAATCCTACCACTTGAGAGGAGGTTTGATGGTAACCCCACCTACTAAGATTGGAGATCCCATGACGTAGGTTCAAAGGGACAACTAAATCAAGCTAACTCTTCTAAAAGCACTGAGAGACTGTTGTCTTCTCCTAGGTCTTAAGATGGTGTACGATGCTCTCTGTATATGTAGAGGTTAAGCATATGCTTTTAATGATTTGAAATCTAGCTTTGTAAGATATGTGAAGTACTTACATGATACTTCTTGAAATACAAACAGCTAGTTAATCACCTTGTGAGTGTGAAATGGGGTCGTTTCTAGGAGAATATGTGAGGCTATACTCTCCAAGTTCACTCATGATTAACCAGGCATGTTAAAGATCAGAATGAACACAATAGAGAACTTCGTTCTACGAGAAAATGAAGTTATGTTATACCTGTTGTCTAAGTTTACATAAAACTCCGGATGGTTCAAGACATCATGTTCACCGTCGCCGAGTGAACTCGATATGTACTAACAATAAGTAGGTTCAAAGTTGAAAAACGTTACCAACTCAGATACAGTTAGTTTTCGCTTATACTCTCGAAGGTCTGTCTAGTCTAGCTAGTTGCGTTAGTCCGTAGGATTAGTTAAGTTGTCATATGTTTAGACTTATTTCTATTCATGTGGAGGATTGTTGGAACTGAATTTCAGAAAGGAAAAAAAGTTTCTGAAAAATTGCAGGTTCTTTACACTGGTTTTCCGGCAACTTTTCGGCCATATTCCGGCCAAACGGCTGAACAGAATTGTCGGGTCGATAGTGCGTTGGAAAACTGGTAACGAGTACTACAATATGGTGTGCTCATACGTCAAAAACTAAGTTGATTTGAATGAGAAATAATGGGTAAAGTGAGCAACTTGGGATGATTTGGAAAATGTCTCACATCGAAAATTGAGAGTGTTTTTCACTCCTTTATATATAGTTGCACATTCACCTAGTTTGAAAAATGTCTAGAAGAGAGAGGGAAGGTTCCCCACACGCGCGTCGAACCGAACAAAGCTGGGCCGGGCCCGGGTTGTGGGTCGTGGGCTCTTGGGCTCTTGGGAATCCTCGCCGAGATTTTTTGGACCATTGTTAGGCCCATTTTTTGCGAGTTGAATATTGTGGAAATTTTCTATCTTGTAAATAGGTTTGGGGATCACTCCAAATCTTTTCCTGATTTAAAAATTGCGGAATACTGTGAGAATATTCTCTCGAAACCCTATCTCATTTGACTATATAAAGATACGCTCGCCTCCATTATTTCACACGCTCAAAAACACGAAAGACTCTTAGTTCTAAAATTCTCGTCTCTCTCTTACTTCGTCCAAAATAAGTTTGTCTTTAGTGTATTATATTTGAGAGTATATCGTAGATCAAGTTCGCTTGAATCTACTACTCATGTGTTCGAGTATTAGTTCGTGATCGGTTGAATCGTAAGATTCATAAATCGTGATTGTTCGAAAGCATTTACGATCGATTTATTGAATTAATGAAAATGATATAATATCTTGCCTCCGTGATTTACTTTACGTCTTTTACTACAGTTGTTATAATTCGTATATATTATCGTTATATCAAACAAATTCACAGCTTTTCTCAATTTGATTATTGCGCTCCCACAATCTTATGCTATTTACGAGCCAACAATAAAATACATACCGTTTACAAAATATTAAATTCGGTGTTGGAACTTGTCCATCTCAAGTGCGTGTCTTCTTTGTTAACCTAGAAGATTTCCGGACTCATTTGGTTTTTTGAATAATTGTTATATTGCTCCAATTTGGTCTTATTTTTTTTATGATTAAATGACATTGCATCCTCCAGCTTCCTTCAATGCTATCCTCCAATGGGTCTAGTATACGTACAAAGACGATCACATATATATGTCATAAATGAGTTGGTTTTACAAACGGTTGCCTACATAATTTGGAGAAAATGGTACGGTATAGATTATACTATGCTCAATCTCGGTCTTCAAATGCTAACATCGCGCAGAATATGAACAACTGTCTAAGCTTCTCAATTGATAAGCCGACTCTCCTTTCCAAATATCGGCTAACACAGTTCCGGTTCTTCTAAGGTTTAAATTGTTCGCAAAGACAAATTTCTTTGATCCCTATGTTTCATTGTTACAGGATTCAACTACACCTCCGAATGGTTTTTTTGTTTATAGTTTGTAAAGATCTTGTAGCTACTTAATTTTCTTTTGTTAAACCAATACTTTTTATTTTATTTAATATCTTCCACAATTAGAAAAAAAAAATATTTAAAGAAAAAAAATCGAAGAAATATATGATTGATGGATCTTATCAACACAAGATTATAGTGCATGGAAAACCAAGTAAAATAAAAAGATGGTCTAATTAAGCTCATCTTGATTTTTAATTATTATTCTTATATAGTAGTAACAGGAATATATTCAACTCCTCCAATACTTTACAAAATTATTACAATCATTATTTTTATTGTCTCTCTTTATTAGATCTTAGATCCATTCTAGGTATCTATGCCTTAAATATTTTTTTTCTAATTACATCAAACGATTCCCTCGGTCCATTAGATCTTCGTCTCCACATTTTAAAAATATTTCATTTGTTATCCTCGCGTCCATTATGATCTCCATTGTTGGGTAATCAACTCAAAAATTCTTATTGTAAGTTTATCAAAATACTTTTTCAATGATATCTTTTACAATGATACCAAAAAATAATGTTAGTGACGTAAGATTTCCTGTATAATACGGCTAACGTGGTATTCAAATCGTTCTATTCAAAGTTTGTTAGATTATCAAACAATAATATACTAAATAGAAGATTGTGGCAGAACAAAGTGGTATTTAATTTTTGTACGTGGTTTCTTGTATACTATATATAACGTATTCGTCTTACCATCAATAATTTGTAAAAGAAAAACTATTGTTTAATTTCTTTTAGTTGTTCAAGTTACACATTTTCCAAATATATGCATGAAAATTTTATTTTCAAAATTTTAATCATTATATGCAAATAGTCAAATTGGTAAAATATCTCTTACTTACTAATTACTATGCTGGTTAAACTTTGATCACCAATAACTAGGGTCTATTAAGCATCAACCTTTAAAGATTAAATATTGAACTACAAATATCAAATGATTAAGTACATATTATATGTGAACCCCAATATCATAATCATGAAAGGGCTCGAAGAGAAGAATAGTTTGCAAGAAGAGTTCGGAGTATGTCTGTTTCTTCATTGGAAACCTCAAATCGTTCTTCTTGAGAATCTACAAAACAAAATAACCAAATAAAATAATTACACAGAAGCAAGTATATCCTGTGTTAATAATTAAGATAATAAGATTCATTTACCTAATGAGGGGGTCAAATATTCAAATTGTTTATGCCATAGAGTCTGATGGGCTCCGAACAAAAACAACGGTACAAAATAGAAGGGTGAGATGTAAAAAGGAGAGTCTCATACTTCGAGATTCTCTCTTTTCGTTTTGTTTGTATAGATAAAACATTATTGATCGAGTAGTATATTGTGGCTACAGTCTCCTTTTAGTCTTTAACCCAATATCAAATGTCATTAACATCACGGGCTATAGAGTTTAAAACTTCTATGTAAGACCTATGTATGGAAAAAAAAATTAATAGGATAAATACAAACAAAAACACTATTACTTTAAACTTGTATTTTCTCTGAGTTACGGGACAAGATAAACTGATGGTATTATTGGAATAGTTTTAAAATTTTATGGGACAAATACAAGAAAAAAAAAAGTTACTTTACAAATTCCTCTAAAAGTGCATGCAATTTTTTATTCCTATTCCATCGAAATAAAATTACATATACTATATACATTCAGTTTTTTTATGAGTTATATGAAAAGAAACGATAATATATCAGTAGTCTTGCACTTTTACTCGATATTAAACTCATGATGAACGTTTTAGATTCATCGACCTATATGGCTAAATCTATAGTCTCCCCTTCTTTTTGTCTAATGCCATATTTTGTATAAAATTCCTTCTATAGGTTGTTATTAAATCGCAAATTCTTTCTGAAGAGATGATATTTAAGCACTTTTATATCTTTCAGTCTTTTTTCCAATATTTTTTTGTTTATTTTCCCTCTAGACTGTGTTATGGTAGTCATTCTTCAGTAAAGAACCAGAGTTTTATGTCTCTTAATGTGTTGAATTTGAGGAACTTTTTTTGTTTCTTATTTCAATTAAGGAGTTCCTTAACCTACACATATCTAGGAAAATGAATCTCTTAAAAAGCACAAGTGTAAAAGTAAAGGACTGTTTTACATGAAAAATTAACGATCGCTTTATTGTATTTATCTTTGTAAACTAAGATAAATTTCTCGAATATTTTTGACCCGTTAACTCGGATAAGAATACGATTTTATTTATGATTTACTATTAAGTCATATAATATGAAGGAGAGAAACTAGGCAAGTGCTAGTTGCCCGAGGAGAAGCAGAGCCTCATGTGATATACACATGACCTATGAAATTAAAGGAAAAGTGGGATATACACATGACATACTTTAAGTTTTTATTACATAATTTATGGTTTTCACATGAATCTTTAAGTCAGATTTAATCAATAATTAAAGTTAGACTTTGCAAGATCCAGAAAGATAAAAGAGCTCTTATGGATTTTTAAATTACATTTGAATGCATATTATTGTGTTTAAGCCCTTCGCATAGTATGCGTTTTACATTTACATTTATTCAAATATAGAAGGACAAAGATATATATGGGGAAAAAGGACTTTCCTTTTTTATTAATATGAGGGAATAGAAGAAAGCAAAAAACAGTTTGCTGTGAGTAGAAGAAACAGAAGAGAAAGTTTCCAGTAATAACAATAAGTTGAGAATAGTTGCACTAAAGAAGAGCAGAGAAGAAACCTCAAGAAGAAAAAGTGTTGACCAATAAAAATGAAAAAAATATAAATATGGGAAATACAGAGTTGTAGTAAATTGAACTGGTATATACTAAAGTTGTACAAATAGGAAACAAATAGTAAAAGAAAAAGAGAAATGATTGTTTAAGAAAGTAAGAGAAGGAAGTGGTGGGTGAAGGGATCGTAGTGTCAGTAAAGAAAGATGGAGGAAGGAGGAGTCACGGGTTTGCCTTGAAAGCCACTTTTTTTTTTTTGTTTAACTTTATTTTTCAGACACTCAGACACATATTCCCCTCCATCTTCTCATTAATCGAGGTTGCTAACTTCCAAATTCTAATTTACATTTTCACATACACTTTTCTCTTTATTCTTTTTTTTTTACTGCCTCTTCATGTTGATCAAAAACTCACTTTTAGAACTTTTCATTCATTTGCTTTTTGTTTTTTCTAATAGCCCGATGAAAGAAAAGTTTAAATTTTCACTATAGCTTTATTTACTTGAGATTCTCATTGTCGAATGAATTTTAAGATATGGTTGTTGTTTCTGTTTGCGATTATTTTACGTTTTACATGTTGATTTGTTTATGGTTTACTTTCAGAAAAGAAGCTAACATTTTGACGTTTTGATAGAGTAAGTGATACTTTTTTTTGTTAGTTTAACTTTCCTTCTTTACTGGTAGGAGGACATTAGATTTGTAGAGATATTACAGTAAATAATTATTTTGCTCCAATAATATTATTTTAAGAAGATAAAATTTGTGCTAACACGAATTAGTTTTTAAAAACTGAGCTAATACATATAAGCTTTTTTCAACGCAAAGCTAAAATTTTCTAGATTTTTTTGAAAACCTCGGCCTCGGTTATAGTAACGATTCCCGGTTCAACCGGTTGAACCGGCCGGTCCGGTCCGGTTTTAAAAACATTGCTTTAACCTAATAAATTTAACTACTTTGGAACATTTATATTTCTTTAGTTCTACAAGAAGAAAAGTTTTCCGATAATATGCATGGCAAGTGATAATCTGAAAATTTTGTTTTTTCACGTGTCATTGAAGAGTGATTACTACGATGACATTAGGTTAGGAAGTTGCATACGATATTGCGAGCAACATAAAAAATATCGGATTTGAAGATAATGCAATCATTCGTCCTAACTATAGTGCATCAAAACTTTGACTAGTAGACAAATCAATCACCACCCGTCTCTTGGATCCGAATCACTAGGATTCAACATGTCGTCAAGATATATCTCATTTTGAAGTAGATAATTATCTTTCTATGGAATGATATCACCAAACAGTTTTGTGTGATTGAACGGGCTTACATCGGCGTTTACAAAGTTTAAATAATGTCTGATAAGAAAAAGTTAAATAGAAGAAATATAATTAATTACCAAACATGAAAAGTAAAGAAACAGTGCGACATTGGTGTTACATTCTATATCCGTGTTTGGCGTTAAGAAAAAGTGAAAAAACCATTCACGTATAGAATCTCTCTCTCTCTCTCTCTCTAACTCACGTATAAGTCAATAAGTCTACTCAATTGCATATCCATGATATTTCTTTTCTTGAATCAAACCTTAATCATTTGATGATCATTTACATTTCTTAGGCACATACATTTTTACCAAATCTATATTTTCACCTCAATTTTTCTTTTTACCAACATTATTTTTGTGTGGGCATGCAAAAGTAAAAGTAGAACACACAAGCCTTCCAATTTCAAATATACCAGGAGAAAAAAAAAAAAGTCTCTAATTAATAGTAGTTACACATGAGGACAGATACACACACGTACGATCCATAAACCTCAAAGAAAAAAAAGTTATAATAACAAAAAAACAAATTAGTACTCACTCACTGCTCAGTACTAGACTACCATTTTTATCCCAACCCCACTCGATACAAAACAAACACAAATCTTCTCTTTTTCTCTTATCTCTCTCTCTCTCTCTCGAACTCTCTAATGGCGATGATGGTTGAGAATAGCTACGGTGGTTACGGTGGTGGTGGCGGAGAAAGAATACAGCTTATGGTCGAAGGTCAAGGCAAAGCTGTTCCGGCACCGTTCTTGACAAAGACTTATCAGCTTGTTGATGATCCTGCGACAGATCATGTCGTCTCTTGGGGCGATGATGACACTACTTTTGTCGTTTGGCGTCCACCGGAGTTTGCTCGTGATCTTCTTCCTAATTACTTTAAACATAACAACTTCTCCAGCTTCGTTCGTCAGCTCAACACTTATGTATGTTGAAACCTCTAATCTTCTTTAAAGTTACGATTTTTATTAGCTAAACGATTTGGGTTTTTGAGATTTTGGTTTATTTCTTCGAGATATCAAATGGGCTCTTTTGTATACGCAACGTTTTGTGATTTCTCATCTCTTAAAGATACGATTTTTATATCCAAAAATGTAAGAAAAACTGGTTTTTAAGATTTGGGTTTATGAGATTTTGTGATTGCCCATCTCTTAAAAATCCAATCTTTATACCAAAAACAGAAGAAAATTGTGTTTTTTGAGATTTGGGTTTTTGAGATTTTAGTCTTCTTCTTCAAGAAATCAAAATGGGTTCTTGATTTTGTGATCTTTGATTTTGTTAGGGTTTCAGAAAGATTGTACCAGATCGATGGGAGTTCGCAAACGAGTTTTTCAAGAGAGGAGAAAAGCATTTACTTTGCGAAATCCACCGCCGTAAAACATCTCAAATGATACCACAACAACACTCTCCGTTCATGTCCCACCACCACGCTCCGCCGCAGATTCCATTCTCCGGCGGTAGTTTCTTCCCTTTACCACCAAGTGTCACCACTCCAGAAGACGACCATTACTGGTGCGACTCACCACCGTCAAGACCACGAGTTATACCACAACCCACCACCATCGACGCGGCGGCGCAAGTCACGGCATTGAGTGAAGACAACGAGAGATTACGACGGAGCAACACAGTGTTAATGTCTGAACTTGCTCACATGAAGAAGCTCTACAACGACATTATCTACTTTGTTCAAAACCATGTTAAGCCTGTTGCTCCAAGTAACTCTTATCTCTCTTTATTTCTCCAGAAACAACAACAACCTCCAACACTAGATTATTACAATACTGCCACTGTCAATGCCACTAATCTCCATGCTTTGAACTCATCTCCTCCAACTTCGCAAAGCTCCATTACAGTTCTTGAAGATGACACTAATCATGATCAGAGTAATGTGAGAAAGACTAAGCTTTTTGGAGTTTCGTTGCCTTCTTCTAAGAAGAGATCACATCATTTCTCAGATCAAACAAGCAAAACTCGACTTGTGTTGGATAAGTCTGATCTTGCTTTGAATCTCATGACTGCATCTACACGTTAAGAGTCTATTGTTTTTTTTTTTTTTTTTTTTTTTTTTTTGAAGTATCAGTCAGCATTATTAGCACTAATGTTGTTGTGATGATGAACATGAATATTATGGTTAATCTTAAAAGACTTTTTCTCTCTTTTTGTTTCTTTGATTAATAATCTTCTTTTGTTTCTAATTATGTTTTGTTTTGTTATTAACTTTTGGTTTTGTTTTCTGGGCTTGTTGTCCAGAGAAGATGAGAATGTCAGTGATGTCTAATGTAGATAGGCTTTTAGGTTACTTTTATGCATTTTCGAAATTTTCATGTGTATTGGACGATCCAGTTATTAATTCTCTTTATTTAATGCATTCACGTCTTCTTCTTTTTTATTTTATGTGGTTTGTTCTCTTTCTTTTTTCGGATCGATTCCACGTCATCTTTTCCAAGTTTCTGGTTACCAGAAATTTTAATTTTGAATCTATTGTTTTTTTTTTTTTTTTTTCATTTTCTAAAAAATGAAATTGTTTAAAGTACCTTTAAAATTTTCAAAGTATTCTAAATCCATGCTGATAAAACAAAAGTAATTAGTGTTTGCCAGTACTACGACGAGGACAAATGTGTTTCTTGGTTCAATTTGATTCATTTTTTGGTTTGGGCCTTATTGAACCTATAGCCCACTACATTTTCTTTTGTCTAAGTTACACATGATTCGTACAACAACAAAACATTTTTTTTCTTCTTCTGAGTAAATACTTTACATTGTGGTTACCTCAAGCCTTAGCTCCTTGGTAAAAAAAAATCAAAAACAAAGAAGTAAACTTTCGAACACAAATAAAACCTTTAGTAGAGCTAGTAGCCCATTAGTTTCCGAAACTTTTTACGATGCCTCCTTGCATTGATAGAGTTTATGATTTAGTATATAATCTTGAAGATGGCAGCCGGCGGGATGACTTAAGAGCTATAGAGCATATTGTTTCTTTGCTTCTACGTTGAGTAAATGATGGATTGAGTCACGAGCTTTCTGAGAATAGATGGAACCGTTTGATTCCTGCCTCTAGTCTAAGACAATAATTCTTCTCAGTTCTGGAACAATGTAAGAGAAAGCCTTAATCTGGTCAGCACCATAAACCAAATAGCTCTGGTATAACCACAAGATAGGAAAAGATGGTCCCTTGTCTCAGCCTCTGACGAGCACAGACAACAAAGGTGAGAGACCTGCAAACCTCAAGAGAGAAGCCTCGATCTAGTAGGCAGTCTATCTAGGTGAGCAACCCACATATGGAAGGAGTTTTTCAATGTCGCTCCTTTAAACCAAACAGAATGAGTCCAACTTTTTTTCTCTTCTCTTTGTCTAATGACCTGCCAAGTTTTGGAAGAGGAAAAATCATTACATTCCACATTATTAACATACCAACAGTAAGAATCTTCCACTTACGGATGAAGGGGGAGAGTGACCGTGGTGAGAAAAATATGGAGGCTTAGCGAGCTTTGGGATCTAGGTGCAGGCATGGTCCACACCGCCCCTTCAATCGCTTGTGACACCGAAGCTGTAATTGGGATCCTTTGACTCCTAGGATCCTCCTCACCCAAATATTTTAGAAGTCGGCCAAAGGGCATCCAACTATCTCTCCAAAAACTTGTGTTTTGACCATTTCCTATGTAACACTTTAAGAACCTCTCTGCTAAAGGTTTTAGACGCATGAGGCATCTCCAATTCCAAGAATCTTTTGTAGTCTCCTGAATTGACCAGAACTTGGATATAGAGTCACTTTCTTGTACTTGTATGTTGTGAAATTTGTGCCATGCAACCCAGAGGGAACCATTGTTTGAAAAAAACAACCATATGAACTTTAAACTGAGAATTGTGTTCCATTCGGTGAACCTCCTGAGACCAAGACCTCCTTTTGCTTTTGGAAAACACACTTTTGACCAAGTTACTTTTGTTTTATGATAACTTTCGGTTTCTCCTGTCCATAAAAATCTTGAGCATAGTTATTCTATCTCTACGATACACCCTCTCGGCAACTTGAAGGTCGAGATCTAGAAAACCACTATTCCATTTACCATCGAGGCTATTAATTGGAGCCTTCCTACATATGAAAGAGACTGTATTCCCCAACTACAGAGCTTCCCCTTTATCTTCTCTACCAGCGGAGCATACTCTGAATTTTTTATCTTTCGACACATCAAAGGCAAACCCAAATAGCGGATTGATAAGGTAGTTTTATGAAATCCATAATTTGCAATTGCTAAAGTTTCAGTTTTCATTTACTCCTGCCAAAAACAACTATGTTTTTTCTCTATTCATAACAACGCATGACCAGCCCCCAAAATCATCTAGAGTTTCATTTATCCCATGCAAAGATGAGCTTCCTCCATAAAAAAATATCATCATATCATCCGCAAACATCAAGTGAGAGATTTCTAACCCTGATGTTTTTGGATGGTAGAACTAAACATATAAACATTCGACAATACAACACAATTTAAACAAAGTTCTCTTGTTGATTTGGTTAACTTATCAGCTTAGATATTAGCTTTCCTCAAAATGCATTTGAAGTCAAAAGTAGTAGAAGGAGTTTGCACCATGCATGATTCCTTACTATTTGAATACTTAAATGTTGTGGAGAGTTTCATAAAGAATCTTCAAGTCTCCACAAAACGTTACCTCCTTGTTTCTCGAGCTTCTTTATCTATTGAAGTGACATCCTTAATGTAATTTCTACTGCCTCCATAAAGTTGATAGTAGGCCATTACATTTTTTCAGGTCGAATTGATCATATTCTTCCTAATATTGTTTCTGAAGAAAAAGAATTAGGATTATATTTCTTCTTTTTTATTGTGTTAATATACTCAATAGCAAAAAATTGAAACATATTTTCAAAATAATTAACTTGGTGACAAAATCGTACACAAATGAAAATGAATATTTTTGCATCCTCCGTGTCTGAGCATAACCTTATTAAATAATATACCTATATCTGGTTCAGTAGTAGATTCATTGTCATTCTCACCTATATCCAGTTCAGTAGCAACTTCAGGAGTTGTAGTTTGACCGTGGTCATTCTCTCTTGTGTCACTCCTAACGCTACCAGGAGGAGTGTTAGCAGCAGGCGTAGGATTCTCTTCATCATTCTCTCTTGTGCCACGAGGAGTGTTAGCATGCATAAAATCATCACACATAGAATCTTCACGCGTAGAATCATATAAGATAACATGTCTTTTTCGTGTCTGTATATAATTTTTTCGCTTATAATGTAAATTGATCTTAATCAAATAACATATAGAAAATCTCTAGTTTATGCTACTTTCTTCGTAATATTAAAACCACAAAAAACTATGTGTAATTACAAGTGCATTGGATGTGGAAATGATTACATTTAAAAATAGTTTGTATAAATATACTTTATCTTCAATAAAATACACACATTTAACAAACTTTAACATTTGGAATCATTAAGGACAGTCCTTTACTTCCAGATATAACTTGGTTTTGGTATAACTTGGTTTTACCAGAATCAAAATTTGACTAGGAAATTAATTTATAGAACGAAAAATGCATTTTATTGTAGGAGAGAAATCTGAATTTATATGATAATTAAATTTTATATCCTAATTGATTTTTATTAGAAGAATCTATTTTTCTTCATACTGTTTATGGATATCATGATATCTTTTCTTGCAATTCTTGTGGTTTTACATGCATGAATGGTTACCATTTTGTGTGGATTGGGTTTTTCGGTCGTTATTTCTAATCGAACTAAGTTTTTGTTTAAATTTCATACTTTCTAAACCATTGTTTAAACTCCAACATATTTAATTAGTCTACTGGTATGATAACACATGATCTTGAAATTACAAAGTAATAGCCATAGATAAACAAAGCATTTTCACCTTTTAAATATGGTTAAAGTTCAAATTCTTCATCGGTAACTTCATTAACCTTGTATTAGTAGACTGAACCAAATTTAGAAAACTCCATCATAGTTTCTTCATTTGTGTGGCAATCCCTACCTATAAGTTGTTTCTCTCGCTTTTCTAACATACCTCAACCTATATTTGAATGAGATCAAATTTTATTATTGGGAGATATATTGTAATTGGGTTTGTTAAGCTTATTTATGTACATTACTAGGTTTAAGGTATCTATTACTAGATTAGAGTCGTCTTTCATAGACAAGGCGTAAGGTGACAACACGTCCTTCACCAACGTATTGATATTGACTGATGTATACTACTAATATACATACATAAGTAATGTATATACATAAGTCCAACAAACCCAATTACAAGATATTTTCTAATACTAATACACATTTTTCCAAAAAACTCATAAAATTGATCTTTTCTTTTTCCTAAAACGATCCTTTTTTTCTTTTTGGGAAAATTGGGAAATAAAGAAGGTTTTTTTTAAACTTTGTCCATATATGCATTCAAAATTCAAAATTAGTGATCTATGATTTAATATAATTGAAATTTCATTATACCCTCAGTTTTAATTTTTTTTTTTTGTAAAATTATAAAAAAATTTCTAAACCAATTTGATTCCACGTTTTCGTTTTCTCCTTCACTCTTTTTATCTTGCTACAAATCTCAGATTTAAGATCTAAAAGCTGCTATGGAAACTTGAAAATGTTATCTTTCTTACGATATAAAAAATGTCTTCTGGTCTATCCTGGTTTGACGGAAAATTGTTTCTGAAATTGGTTGCTATGCAGATTTGATCTGCATAGATACGTCTTGGAAAAGTGGTCATAATTTTCAAACCGTGAATCATATTCGCAATCTGCTTTCTCTTGTGATTAAATATGGATGTTGTAACCATTGCCTTATCAAACCACACACTTGGCGATGTTGCAACTTCCACTGATCACCAGTTGGTTGTTGATTCTGGACCTACTACTCATGCTACATCGTAAAGGGATTTGTTATCTACCTATACTCTGGATAATTATGGTTCTGTGAAGATGGGTAATGATGGTGTGTCTTAGGGTTTTTGCCATTGATGATATTTGCTTGGAGACTAGTATTGGTACTAAGTTATTTCTTAAGGGTGTTAAGCATGTGTCAGATGTTCGGTGGAACTTGATCTCTACAGGAAAGTTTGATGATAAAAGGTTTCTATAGTTTATTCGGTGGGGTAAATGGAAGATTTTATGTGGTTCTATGGTTGTGGCTCGAGGTGTTAAGTCTTCATTTTTCTATTGGATGCAGGCTAAAGTCTCCATAGACATGATTAATGCAATGGAGAATGATAATACCATGGAGTTGTGGCATAAGAGACTCGGTCACATGAGTGAGAAGGGATTATTTGTGTTGTCTAAGGAGGTTATTCAAGGTATCTCTAGTTTACACTTACAAAAGTGTGCGCATTTTTTTGCAGATAAACACACAAAGTCTTGTTCAAATCTTATGTGCCTTCTAAGAAACTCGAGATACTTGATCTGGTGCATTAAGATGTGTGTGGTCCAATGAGGACAAAATCTCTTGGTGGTGCTTCATATTTTGTCAAATTCATTGATGATCATTCTAGGAAGTTGTGGGTTTATACTATGAAGACTAAAGATCAGATTTTGGGATATTTCAAGCATTTAGTGGCATTACTTGAGAGACAAACAGAAAAAAGTTGAAGTGTATCCGTAGCGATAATGGTGGAGAGTATCCTGGACCATTTGATGCTTATTGCAAAGAACATGGTATTAGGCATCAGTTCACGCCACCTAAGACTCCATAGTTGAATGGGTTAGCTGAGATGATGAATAAGACGATTGTCGAGAGGGTTAGATGTTTGATTTCACAGTCAGGCTTGGCACAAACATTCTGGGGTGAGGCTTTGAGTTCAGTTGTTCACGTGTTGAATTTATCACCTAGTGCTCCATTGGAAGGTGATATTCCAGAGAGAGTTTGGACCAGTAAAAATGTTTTTTCTGGTCATTTGAAAGTCTTTGGGTGCAAGGCATTTGTGCACATTCCCAAATATGAAAGGTCAAAACTTGAGATGAAGTCGCGACAATGTGTGTTCATTGGTTATAATCAAGATGAGTTTGGATATAGGTTTTATGATCCCGTTGAGAAGAAGCTCATTAGGAGCAGAGATGTTATGTTCATAGAAGATCAAACGATTACGGACATTGACAAGTCCGAAAATCAGCTCAGAGAGATGAGAGTTTGATTGATTCAGAGGTTGTTCCTTCTATATCGGTCCACGGTCAGGTTGAGGGTGAAGTTCATGCTGATACACCTGGTGCAGATGCTCCCGCACATGATGATGGTATTGGTGATAATGGTGAGATCATGGTGATACGCCAACTACCGAGAACCTACCTGCTTTTTGAAGATCTGCGAGAGGTCTTATACCGTTGATTAGGTATAATCCTAATGAGTATGTGTTACTTACTGATGAGGGAGAACCTGAAAGATATAGTGAAGCTTTGGAGGATGAACACAAGGATGAATGACATGATGCCATGGAAGATGAGATAGATTCTTTTGAAGAGAACCAAACGTTTGAGTTGGTGGATTTGCCTTAAGGTAAAAAAGCATTGCTTAATAAGTGGGTGTATAAGATTAAGCATGATGAGACCAGTTTGCAACATTGATACAAGCCTAGGTTGGTTGTGAAAGGATTCGACCAAAAGAAATGAGTTGATTTTGATGAAATCTTTGCTCCTGTTGTGAAGATGTCATCCATTCGGGTTGTACTTGGATTAACAGCGAGTCTTGATCTAGAGGTTGAGCAAATGGATGTAAAGACTGCTTTTCTTCATGGTGATTTGGAGAAAGAGATTTACATGGTACAACCGGAAGGATTTGTTAAAAATGGAAAAGAGGATTTAGTTTATCGCTTGAAGAAATGTCTTTATGGATTAAAACAGGCACCGAGGCATTGGTATAAGAAGTTTGAGTCAGTTATGGGGGAGCATGGTTATAAGAAGACTACTTCTGATCGTTGTGTTTTTGTGTAGATGTTTGGTGAATATGATTTTATCGTCTTGTTGCTGTATGTTGATTGTGGGCAAGAACTTGAGTAGGATTCAGCGAAACATATTATTGGTATGAAAATTGTTCGAGATAGAGGTGATAAGTTGATTCAATTGTCTTAGGAGAGGTACATTGAAAAAGTACTTCAAAGGTTTCACATGGGTAAGTCTAAAATTGTTAGCACTCCTCTTGCTACACACTTTAGATTGAGCAGTCAAGAGAGCCTAAAAACAAAGTTGGAGAAGGAAGATATGGCACGGGTTTTATATGCTTCTGCAATTGGTAGCTTGATGTATGCTATGGTTTGCACAAAACCAGATATAACTCACGCTGTTGGTACAATTAGTCGTTTTCTCTCCAATCCTGGAAGAGAACACTACTATGTTGTGAAGTAGATTTTGAGATATCTTCGAGAGACTTCTGATTTGAATCTTACTTTTGGAGGTGATAAGCCATTGCTTGTCAGTTATACTGATTTTGATTTGGCTGGAGATAATGATTCCAGGAAGTCTACTTCGGGTTACTTGGTAACATATGCAGGGAGAGTTGTGGCATGGCAGTCAAGGTTACAGAAGTGTGTTGCACTTTCTACCACTGAAGCTGAGTTTATAGCCGCAACGGAAGCTTGTAAGGAGTTGTTGTGGATGAAGGGTTATCTTGAGGATCTCGGTTTCAAGCAAGATAAGTATGTGTTGCTTTGTGATAATCCAAGTACAATTCATCTCGGGAAGAACTCTACATTTCATTCGCATTCAAAGCACATTGATAGAAGGTATCATTGGATATGTGATGTGGTTGCTTCTAAGGAAGTGGAACTTGCAAAAGTTCATATAGATGACAATAGAACTGATATGATGACAAAGTCATTGTCAAGGGGGAAGCTTGAAGTTTATCGAGAGATAGTCGGGATGGCTGTTCCTCCACCTAGTCGGAGAGGGAGTTTGTTGGTGTTCCTCCTAGTGGAGAAACCAATTGGGTTTGGTTAGAAAGAACCAAACTTAGGCTTGGACTATTTCTATTAATCCATGAGATTAATATTGGGCTTTGGGTTATGAGTGGATATATAAACACAATTAACCTAATTTTTGATGTAACAAAAAAACAAAGAGAAAAGAGGTGATTTTCGAATCTAAAGGAGGAGAAAAACAGAATTGTTAGGTTTTGTTGTGTTTAACGTTTGGACATTCAAACGAGCTCCGATTTGGCTGTTTTTTTGGAGTATAGCTTCGTGAATCAGTACTCTTCAAATTTAATGGTGGAGATCTGGTTTCAACGGTTGGTTTGTGAGAAATCTGAGTTTTACCGTAGCTGGTTGTGTTTAGAATTTCTAGATATTTTTGCAGCATCTATCGTGAGTGTTTGGAAGATCTAACGGTGAGTTCTTCTCAATTTGACCTGAAATTTTGCAGAGTTGTTTCTGACATGTTTATCTAGGATTTGTACGGTGGAGATCTGAATAGATTGCCAGAAATATTAGTGAATCTAGGGTCGTTTGGGACTGCATATTTCTAGGCTTTTGTATTCTTTCTCTTGTGGTGTTTTCTTATTGTTGAAGATTGCTCTTTGTAGGCTTAGTCTCTGTAGGACGTGGTTGTACTCAAATACATTGCTGATAGTAGAATTTTGAGTGGACTACGGTCCTATGGTTTTTACTCCTCGCATTGAGGAGGTTTTCCACGTACGTATAATTTGGTGCTCGTTTACTCTATGCTTTAAAATTTTTGCTGCCAAGTTTATTATATTGTTCTCACAGGCTCACATAAGTGCGGATGAAACTTTAGTCCGCTACACAATTCTGCGTTGTTTCCCCAACAGAGTGGTATCAGAGTCAGGTTTAATAACTTTGGGTTATTGGTTGTTTTTGTGAGCAATGAAAAATATGGGCAGAATGATAAGCTTGAATGATTTTGATTTTTATTATCATCTATGGAAAGACAAGATGGAAATTTGCTTTTTGTGAAGAAATTTCATATTCCTGTCTTTGAAGAGAAAAAACTTGAAGATAAGTTTGATACCACTATGTTGGAGAAACAACGCAGAATTGCGCAGCAAACTAAAGTTTCACTCACACTTATGTGAGCCTGTGAGAATAATATAATAAAATTGTCAGCAAAAACTTCAAACCATAAAGTAAACGAGACACCAAATTATACGTGGAAAACCTCCTCAATGCGAAGAGTAAAAACTACGGAACCGTAGTCCACTCAAAATTCCACTATCACCAATGTATTTGAGTACAACCACGTCCTCCATAGACTAAGACTACAAAGAGCAATCTCCAACAACAAGAAAACACCACAAAAGAGAGAACACAAAAGTCTAGAAATATGCAGTCCCAAACGACCCTAGATTCACTAATATTCCGGCAACCTATTCAGATCTCCACCGTATAAATCCTAGATAAACAGGTCATGAAAAACTCTGCAAAATTTCAGCTAAAACCGAGAAGAAATCACCGTTGGATATTCCAAAACTCACGACAGATTCTGCAGAAAAATTTGAAAATTCCAGACACGACCAGCCACGCAAAAGCTCAGATTTTTCACAAACCAACCGTTGAAACCAAATCTCTACTGTTGAATCTGAAGACCACTGAGTCACGAAGCTATCCTAAAAAAATCAGCCAAATCGGAGCTCGTTTGAATGTTCAAACATTCAACCCAACAAACCCTACCAGTTCTGTTTTTCTCCTACTTTAGATCCAAAAATCACCTCTTCTCTTTGCTTTCCTTACACCAAAAATTAGATTAGTAGTGTTTATATATCCACTCGTAACCCAAAGCTCAATACTAACCTCATGGATTAATATAAATGGTCCAAGCCCAAATTTAGTTCTTTCTAATCAAATCCAATTAGTTTCCCCACTAGAAGGAATACCAAAAATCTTTCCACCAAAATTTAGATTTTTGTGGGTTGATTTGCATCTTTGTTCATGCGTCACATTGAGACTGGTCGGATCTATCTCTCTCATTTGTTTTTGGAAAAATTGGAAGTAAAAGAGGTTTTGTTTTTTTTTATGATTTGTTCATTCAAACGAAAGAAACGTATATGATCGCACTAACTAGAATGCTTAATAAGAAAAATCTGGAAAAATCATGTAGTATCCAAAAACTGAATTGTCATATGTAAAAAGCAAAGTCTCAGACAAAATATAAAAACAAAGAGCTAATTTAGCTTACAACATAAACATAATAAAGAAGAAAAGATTGTCTTCTTGTCCCCAGCGATTATATAACCAGCATAACACGTTCTTCTTTCCAAATCAACGACGTAGAAAGGTAAAAGAAATCGTGAAAATAAGAAGAAAAAGAAGAGATGAAAAACTGATCGACATAATTTAAACAATTAGTATAAAAATATTCTAAAATAAACAGACTACAAATTCTTAAATTTTCAGACGTAATCTAAACATATATATTCAGTTTCTTAATTTTACAAATTTTTTATTTTTTGAAAAAATTAAAAATTCTAAATTACACATAATTTATTTTCTAATTTTCGTAGAATATAGGAAAAAACATAATAAAACGTTTTTAAATATTCTTAGAACGTAGTGTAAATGTTAAACAACGTATCCTAACTTTCGTAGAACATAGAATAAAATATAGAATACATATTCTAAATTTTGTAGAAATTTGAATTCTGAATATCGTAGAACATAAATGACTTATAGATTTTGTAGAACATGTATAGTGTATAGAATAAATAATCTAAATTTCGTATAACATGTAGAGTGTATAAAATACATATTCTAACCTTTAGAAGATGTATTCTAAACTTCGTAAATCAAATTTTATCGATCCAAAACAACATATTCTCAACATTATATGTGTTCTCATGTTTTCTTCATCATTTTTACAAGTTGTTCTTAATTTTCCTTGAAAAAAAATATATCTAATAAATAAGATAGTTTAGGAATAATTGACCTTTTATTTTAAAATTATCTTTGGAAAAACCTCCTTTAATTCCAATTTTTTTTTTCTTTTTTAATTAAAAAATTTTAAAATTGACAAAATTCATCACACAAACCACATCCGCTGCCTCCTAGTCAATGGAGGTCGGGGAAAAGGAGCTCCAATTGTACTTAAGAATGATAGGTCTATTTTTCTTTATCTCTAACAAAGTTTTGTGTTATTTTTGTTGAATTGACGTCAAAAATTCTTTATTAAACACTAGACCGATATCCCAAAGCTACCACATATGTTACCACAAAATGTAGAAATTCCACCCCTCAGAAGATGAACAAAACTCGAGTATTTTCTCCACAACACTTATCATTCCACTTCTTGGCTTGACCCAAGGTTCAAATAGTTTAGAATTAAAACAAAATGTGCAAACCATGTCACTCAGTCTTATAAAAAGAAAAACTCTTTATATAATTGTGGACGTCACTATGTGATAGTGGTCAGTCTTTATATGCTAGTGGTAAGGCTGTTGCTGGACTCAAAGTTCGACTCCACTTCATGCTAGTGGTCAGTCTTTATAATCCGACCTTGATATATGGCATTGCGGTCGTAGAGCCCATGAAGCCCGTTTTTTGCCAACCCACAGCCAGCTGACTGGTCAGGCCTGATGGCCGATACCGGTTTTGATAGGCCTAGTACTATTTGAATACTATTCCTGTTTGAATTTATTTTGGATTTATTTATGTACACGTGAAAACCGAGAAACATTGAATTATTGAAAAAATATTCATGGTCCCATTACCAAATGAATAAAGTTCTTTATTTCTAAATTTCAATCTCGCTTCCCTCCAAGAGTATAAGTAATGGAACGCCATACCCCACGCCCACGGGCACCAATTGATAATGCATGGCAAATAATCATTTGAGAATATGATTACCGGTAAAGATAGACTTAAAATATTCGGTAATTTGATTATTAAAGATAAGCTCTGCTGGAAATGTGTTTGTTTAAATTAGAGATCATAATCTAAACATAAATAAATGTATACATTTCGTTGTTTACATACACATGAACATATGTGTTCATATAAAATATAGTACATATTTACATATAATTTATTGTACGAAGATCATATATTATAGTTAGTCAATATCTCTAATGATCTTTATGTAAAATCTTAAGGATATTGCTATATAATTCAATGTCACGTACAATAATTAAGTGCGGATTTATAGAACAGCTACATGTATCTGCGTATGTATAGAAGAAACAGCTAGCTAGCATGCAATGTAGCGGGAAAGCGAGTGCATGGACTTCAGTGAGTGTGTCTCATATAATGCCATTTTAACTTTTAACCTAAAAAGCAAAACTCTCTCTTTGTTTCAACCAAAATACAAAAAACCACTTGCGAGAGTCAAAAAAGCATCAGACAAACAACTAACCACATACACACCACAGCTTACATATATTGATGTCTATGTACACATTCCATCGGAAATATCAAATTCTTAAAAAGATTCTTAATCGTTGTGATCATGTCTTAAACTTATTTTAGTACTATATATTTATCAAAAAATAAATTTATTAATATAAATGTTATTGAGTTCACCTGTTTTAATATTTTATAACTAAATGATACTATATGTTCTTTAGTCGTTGTAACAGTACAAAAAGTTTGTAGATTTTAAAGTTTGTTATAGAAATATACTAGGTCTAACCCTTTTTATTTATTGGAAATGCTATTAGTTTTTTCTTTAACTTATACGTAGGATGGAGATTTTATTTTAACAACTTCAAATGTGTCTTTATTTAGAAATTAAATTTCTCTAAATGAAACGTTCCTATACATTCCAACGATCTAGTGAAATACGTACGTAGATGACCAATCACAAGAGAGTACAACTAATCACGATGAATTTGTCTAGAACAAAAACGAAAAGAAATGAGCTAAACTAAGCATTCATTAAGAGTACATCGCAAAAAAATCTACACAGGATACATCAAACTCGCAGATTAATAAGGGAATTCTTAAGTAGATTTTGTAGTTTTAGAAACGTCTTAATTAATTATTTATTTTTCTTTTCTTTTGAATTTCTAGATACCAGTTGCTTCCTCTGAACCTAAACCAGATCTACATAAGAATTCCACGATTTTCTGCCTCATTTTCATCTACCTTCAGGGTGCAAAGGGAACAGCTCGAGGGTTACATTGTCAATGATTTTATGAAAAGTAGTTGCCATAGTACTACTATTGTTGTTTCTTCTGCTCTCTATCTCCAAGTTCTCAAATCCCCAGCTCCTACATGCCCTCTTGTACTCATTCTCTTCCACTAACTCCTGCTTCTCCACCATTGAATCTCTCTAGACAATCATAAAAAATATCCTTAAATATAGTTAATTAAAACCAATCTATACAAAATCCTTCATTAAGACATTAGACATACCCTGATGTCTAGTGATGATGATGTTCTTATCTTCGTTGTTACACTCGGGTTAGAGACACTAGTGGTCGTGAAGCTGCTTTGGCAACTTAGGCTGATGAGGTTGTTCCTCTTCTGTTTCTGTCTCTCACGGGCTTTGTGGTTCTGGAACCAGTAGAACACATTCTTCCCTTCGATTTTTCCGTACTTACCGAGTTGCAATGTGATATGCTCGATCTGTTGAGCGTTGGGAGTACGCATCCCACCTTTGTATAACATCTCAAGTATCCCTATCTGTTCTTGAGTCGGGTTCCACCTTGTCCCTCCCGGGTGCGTCTCCAACTGAACCCACACATTATTTCTTATTAGGAATCATACATTAACAGAAAAATTATATAATAATAAAAAAGGAACCCCCCCAGTCGTTATAAATGTCAAAGTATTAGGTATGCCGCAATTATGCAAAATTATTCTAGAGTGAAATATACGTTCTGTTCTTTTCAAACAAAAGAAAAAGATGTAAACAAAATTGTAATGTACAATAATGGAACTTACTTGAGGAGGGTCTCGTTTGTGTTCAAATTTTGTCGGACCGTTTTGATCGGGTCTAATGAAGCTTTTGAGGTCAAAAGTGGCGGAAGTGACGCCGGAGGAAGAAGAAGGAGGGGAGGGAGGGCTGCCGGAGAGCTTCGGGGCGAGAGGACGGAGGCGTTTGCAGCTTAGGCTAAGGGATGATGTCGAGTCATGTTGATCCCACGACGAAGAAAACCCATTAGAAAACTCATGAACCTTCATTGCTATGTTTTACTTAGCGAATGCTGTGCCTTTCTCGTTACAATTATACCTAAGCTTATGTATATATAGAAGAGAGTTGTGAAATGATAGTGTTAATGTATAATGATAATTGGTGATATCCAGTTGGGTAGGAGAAAGAAAAAGAATGGAAAACGAACAGATGATTTTTACAAAAGTGGGACGTCGGGAAACCAAAGACCAAATGATGTGATATGGTTGACTTTTATCATTTAAAATCTCGTTGTCTTTATTGTACATATATATACTCGGAAATAAAAAGCAATAGGTAAAGAACAAATTTGAAACTAATTGAAGACAGTGATCTATGTTTTTTTGTTTGTTTGTTTGTTTGTTTGTTTGAGAAAGTGAAATCTCATTGTGTACGTATGTCTACATACACATAATACATGCGTACGTGTGATGTGTTCATGTCTGCATGGAGCACTATTTCGAACTATACATAATAATATTGTACCGCACCAAATTAAAATTAATTTCATGCTTGTGAGCCAAACTTATGTATTATAAACTGAGTAGTTGACGTGCGGGAATTAGGAATAGGTAAATACCAAACATCTAAACTCAAATACCGCATTTATATCTTCTATAATTTTCGACTAGTTGTTGAATGTTGAGCTCCTATAATTTAGGCGGAATGTTGAGGGACATGAACCACTAAAAAAAATAGTATGTTATAGATACGTGATATCAAAAGACTTCTCTTCATTGAGATTGACATTGACCTACGACCCAATAGGTTTGCTTTTACAGTGTAAAGGTTTGAAATTTGTTTTTTGGGGATCAAATTTTAACAAATGCATGTGATTTATTAGAAAAATCCCAAACGAATGCTTGACAATCTTTCATTCTACAAGCTGTAGGGACATAATTTCTCTCTCACCTTTCTTTATTTCAAGAAATGATTTTAGAAATAAAACACTGAAAAAAGTTAGCTTTAATGATAGGATGTCGAATGCTTTTCGGTGGCTCTCAAGTCTCAACTACTTTATTTAGAGAAAGGAAGAATGAGAAGATGAATGAATAAGTGAGAAAAGGTTTCTTCCAATCCCAATACTCGAAATTGCTTTCATTACTTTTGTTAAGATACAGATTTTGCCTAAATTAGTGGTAGTTTATAATGAGCCAGGATAGACTTTTATGCTGAAAAGAAAAGGCTATAAATATTATAATGTAACATTATCATCGTTTATTTTGATGATAATACATTACGGTAAATTATGTTTATTTGATATGAATACAAAAGAATGGTTTGGCTTGCTGTAATGTCAAGCGTCTCATTCACTTTAGATCAGTGTATTGTATTGTTATTCTCTTGTACATCGGGAACTGCAGAACTTCAATTTCCCAAGTAAATGGGTATTTTACTAATGAAAAATAGTATGTATGCTACAACATCTTTTTTTTTTTAATTAATGAACATATTTTAAACAGTGTTTTAAAACCAAACCAATTCGGCTGGTTAGACCGGTGACTTTGCGATCTGGTCGATAATTTATTTTAGATATATCTTAAAAAACCAAAAGAATTTTGATATGTTTTGTAAGCGAAAATGTCTTCACAATAAGGGTGGACACGGATCAAATACTATGAAATTTTGGAATATCCAGATCTGGATATGGTTTTGGGAAACTATTACTCAAATCCAAATCCGCTAATATTCAGAGTATTTAAATCTGCTAATAATAATTATAAAATATTAAAATAAGAAAAAAAATATTTTTAAAAGCTTAAAAATTAAATTAAAATTTTTAATCTCTATCCCAAGTTTTGTTTGAGGTTAGGATTTCGACGTTTCGTTACAGTTTGTTACTTTGATGAGAGAAAATCCTTAAAAATGTTTTTATTATTTACCTAACCTCAAATCATCAAATTATGTTTTTTTGATGGGATCTCCTTGAAAGTTTTTTTGTAGGTTGGTGATCATAAGTGTCATAATAGTAACCGGAGATCGAATCCTCAAGAAACTAAGAACAACAACACACTAAGAATGCAGGATGCTTAATGAACTAAGTGAATAACAATTGTTAGGCTTTTTCTTCCTAAAAAACTAAAATGACAAACTTAAGATGGACTAAACAACAACTAATCAATTCGGATAAACATGCAAAATACTAACACATTTAAAAATCAAATAAAGCAAGTAATAAGAAACAAAAATAACGATTGAATTCAAGATTAAACAAGCAAACTTTGGGAAAGTTTTTGACTTGGGTAAGCGCTAGCTTACTCATGATGATCATACAGTTAATCAATGATAATCATTAGGCTTAGATCACATATTTTAGATTATATCACTTTCATGACTCTAATATGTTGAGTTGTGGAGACAAATCTCAATGTTGAGTTTTCAGAATACGTTTTAAGTGATCATTCATTTGGAGGTCAAAAAATGAAAAGGAAAGAATTGATGTATTCAAAGGGAGTGATCACTTGGCTAAAACACAAAAAAATATGAAGGACGTGTTATTAAGAGTATTTTGGGTATTTCAGACCTATGCTTGTGTGCCATAGAGTTTTCCTTTATATATATTATTTGTGGCCGTCTCTTATGATTATCGAAGATAGAGAACGGTAGAGTGAGAGATTGAGAGAACTTGTAGCTCCCGAATTTCTTTGATCATAGTAAAATCTGTAGCGGCAGAAAGTAGACGTATCTCTCAGGTTGAAAGTGAACCACTATAAGTCTCGTGTGTATTTTATTTCTTATTTTAATTCGTGTTCTTGAAGGTGAAATTAGAATCCGTAATTCCGAACATAATCCTATGCTAATTATCTAATTATGCTAAATTCTTGTTTGCATTTAGATAATAAACATGCATTAATTTCAAGTCTAAATGACCACTAAACTCCCTAATTATCAATTCTTATTAGAGAGGAATGTAAAACACTTATGAATTTGGTTCTGGCATCTTCCGTCCAATGATTTATTTAGCCTCTTGAATAGGTTGATGATCATGATTAATCTAACATTAAAAACATCTCATACACAAAGAAATTATAAAACCTAGTGCTAAACATCACAAATTAGCCATTAAACATCCTTATATATCCATCACAAAGTTCTAAAGAGACTATTTCATCATTCATCACATATTGGAAAGTGGTTGGAGCATTAGTGAGCACAAAAGCAACACCAGAAATTCATAATGCTTTTCATAGGATTTTGAAAACTGTATTTTTCACATCAGTATGCTTCTATGTGATCTGATGATAAATTGATTCAAATTTTGAGAAGATGGTAGCTCCTTGCAATCCATCTAATAGTTATTTCTATGATTGGTATGAGATAACAATATGGTATAGTAGCTTTATTGAAGGCTTTGTAATCAACACATAACTTCTATCCACTATATTTATTTTTCACTTAAAATTTTGGATTTGATCATAGATTGATTGGATTGATATTTTATGCCTCCAATACCAGTTTTTCAATCTCATTCTTCTAATGTATATATTCTTTCAATTTGATGGAGTGCTTTTTGTTTCTTAATAGAGGCATACTTTGTGACATCTGAAAAACATCCATGTAACCTTTCAACAACCTATCTATTCTACCATCTCTTGGTTTTGTTAGAAGTGATAAAAAAAAAAAAAAATTCAAATTGCATAAATGGAAGTAAGATTCTCATAAAAAGTATTTTGAGATCTAGAGAACCTTAAAAGGCTTAGACGAGACCAAACTTATGGTAAATTAGCCAGAAACAAAATATTAAACTTGGGGTTTAATGTACTTATAAAATTTTATGTAATAGAAAGAAATCTACTGAGCTGGCATAGTTTGAATCTGGGTCAGATTTGATCATGCATGGGGCACGGAAGATCCCAACGGGCCCATATGCAACTGCAACTTCAAGTTTTTGGTGAATTTTTAGGAATCTTACGGCGAATATTGTAAGCTGCTTCAACAAGCTGCTAGATATTCAAGAAATAGCGGGCTTCCTATGTTGTTATGCCTGGCCGCTGTATTTTCAGGTTTTTTCACAACAACCTCTGCATGTCGATGTGCCTCCCAATTCCCCCCGTAACTTTATGGTTCATGTTTTTTTCTATTTCTTCACTTTGATCTCCTCCTCATCTCTCTTTACTCTTGTTTCTTCCTTTGGTTTGTATCAAGCTTCAAACTTTATATTTTCGAAATCCACCTCCCAAATCCTAAGAAAGCAAAATATAAATGCGAATGCACCTCACAAAGAGGCAATCTCGTCTCGGTGTGCCAGAAAAATCGATATCTCGAAAGCTTTTGACTCCGTCCAATGGCCTTTTATGTTGAATACTCTTAAAGCTATGAATTTTCCTGATCAATTCATACATTGGATTTCCTGAGTTTTGCAGATGACATTCTGGTCTTTTCGGATGGCAAGGTTAGATCAGTTGAGGGGATAGTTAATATTTTTGGAGAATTTGCAAAGATCTTAGGGCTGAATATTAGTATGGAAAAGTCCACAATTTATCTGGGAGGTGTTTCAAATACTGTTAGAAAAGTAATAACAACATGGTTTTCTTTTGCGGTGGGACAGCTGCCTGTGAGATATTTAGGGCTCCCATTGCTCTCCAGAAGAAAGTCTTCAGCTGACTATCTCCCGATCTGGAAAAGATCAGAAATCGTATTAGTTCATGGACTGTACGTTTTTATCTATCGCGAGAAGGTTTCAACTTATTAATTCGGTTTGAATGAGTATCTCAAATTTTTAGTTATCGACATTTCGTCTTCCTTAAGCGTGTATTAGAGAGCTAGAAAAATTGTGTTCAGCCTTCCTTTGGTTGGATCCTGAGTTGAATCCAAAAAAACGAACATGTGAAGCCGTATGTAAGCTCAAGAATGATGGAAGACTTGGGTTAGGACCTTTAAAGGAGATTAATAATGTATGTTGTCTCAAACTGGTTTTGAGACTTGCATCATCTCAATAGTCTTTGTGGTTAAGGTGGATTCAGCAATATTTGATTCAAAAAGTCTTTTTTGGTCAATCAAAGAGTCAACTAGCATGGGCTCATCGATGTGGAGGAACATTCTTAAATGTCGATCCCTTGCTAGGAACTTTCATAAGACTGATGTTCGAAATTGAAGATCCACATCTTTTTGGTTTGATCAATGGTCATATTTTGGTTGCTTATATGAGGTTCTTGGTCTGAGAGGTGTTGTTGATATGGGAATCCCGATAAATGCATCACTGGCTATGGCCTAGTCTATGAGAAGAAGAATGAGACATAGAGTAGAGATTCTAAGACAAGTTGAGGTTATTCTCAAGTTGAAAAAACAAAATGCAGTTCTTGAAGTGGGATATGTTTCTCTATGGCGAAGTAAGGGGGACCGGTTTAGATCAGTTTTCAATTCGAAGAACTCTTGGTTAATTTTCTGAGCAGCTTCTCCAACTGTTGCTTGGCATAAATGGATTTGGTTTAAGTATTCACCTCCCAAATTTTCAATGTTCGCGTGGTTAGCGATACACAATCATTTAACAACAAGAGATCGAATGCAACAATGGAATGTAGGGGCAAGCGTTTCTTGTATCTTCTATGGAGATTCATTGGAGATGAGACTTAGCTTAAGGTCTGCTTAATGGTCGATTTAGCTCTGATTGGGATCAAATTCTCCTTCACATAGTGGATACATGTCAATCTCGACAAACTCTGTTTCTACTAAATTACGTCTTTCAAGCCACCATTCATTACCTTTGGAGAAAGAGAAACTCGCGACGTCTTGGAGAAATCTCCACGGCTCCGTCAACACTCATCAAACTCATTAATAAACATGTTCGAAACAGGTTTTTCTCGACCAAGGATTGCAAGTTGGATGGTGCACTACCAGTGGCGGAGCCAGAAAAACGAGTCATGGGTGTCATAATATTTTGAGAGGGGTGTCAATAGGTTTATTAGATATGTGTCAATCAATTATTTTTAACAAAAGCTACAGAAATTTATAATTTCATGGATGTCATATGACCCCCATGTTTCTTCTCTACCTCTGCCACTGTGCACTACAGTGTTGGTTTGCATCTACTAGATTAGCTCGATAAGTTAATTTTGTTCTCTTTTCAAATCTTTCAGCTTTAAGTTGCATTTGATGCTTTAAGTTGCATTTGATGTAAAAAGAGTTTTTTAGTTTGAATAAATTTTATATTCAATTTAAGAAAAAAAAATGCGAATGCACCTATATATGCCTTAATACAATGATAAAATGATTAAAAAGACATGGAAATGAGACTCTAACACCACTAAAAGCGAGACATATCGTATATTCCATCCATTTCATAATAATATAATGTTAGGTTTTATTATTTGATTTTCAAAGGATGTTGGTTTTTATTTTTATACAGATTTTCAAATAAAATTTTAATTTAACTCCTATTAATTAGAGAGATAAAATAATAATATATGTTTCAAAATATATGATATTTTAGTTAAAAGTATACATATTAAATTTTTTATTTTAAATATCATTTAATATTTGATTTTAAAAAATTCAACTAATAAAATAAAAGACTACAGAATACAAATAATCATACAATATCAAATATATTTAAAGTTTGCATAAAAAATGTGTAAAAACATCTTATATCATAAAATAATTTTTTGAAAAACATTTTAAATAATGAAACATAGAGAATATAATATATTAATAAAATGTACTGTATAATTTTATTAGTTTCTTAAAATTTGCATAAAAAGTTCTTAAACGATAGTATTATTTACAATGAAGGGAACAATTTTTTTTTCTTTTATTTTTCTAAATGTTCGAGTCGTCCTAAATGCCTCTCGGAATGTGGAGTCTTTGTCGGAAATAACGATGTTTTACGGTAGGGTATAATTCTGATTTTTGGAAATTTAAATTTATATTGGTTACAAATAAAAGCTCGAATAATGACAAAAGACAATCATATTAATTGGAAAAGTGAAAGGACAAGTGTCATTCCATCTAGAGATGGTGCGTGGGGGTAATCATATCACGTTTGACGCTACACCCATCCACATACATTTTGTGCTTTCTCTCTTTAAAATTCAGGACTCACGTAATTAAGAAAGCATGAATTAGCCAAAAATCTATAATTCAAACCAAAAATTAATAAAGTAGTGTGTTATTTTTTCTTTCTATGACGTAGAAGTCTGTTAATTTAAGTAATTGTGTTAATTTAAATAATCTATCTCTAGATCAACCAAGTGTACATCAGGACATCATTACTAAGTTTTATTACATAAACGAAACAAAAGAAACGGTGTGAGAAGGTGAAGTAGTCTACTAATATCGTCCACGTATATTATTGTAAAAGTAGATGTGCATTGGCAATCTTGTGTTATAGATCATGTGTTAGAGAAATTGGGATGGTCAAAAAGGACGAAGGAGAATGATTGAATTAAAAAGAGATAAGCTATGAAGTCGAGAGTAACTCTAAGTGGAGCAATCGGTGCTATAATAATATTCATCAATCATTACTAATTCGTATTGTCATCCAACAAACTAAATTTGTTATCACACGCACGTGTCTGTGGCCCGCACGTGGCAATTCCCTCCCTTTGCATAGTAAAAAACGTAAAATCATGAACTATTAGAATATGTATAAGTAATATGGGTGAGAATATCACATAGTTTACATATAAACTAAGCCTAATTTGATAGATATCAAAATTTGTAGCGTAATCTATTTAAGATTCCATATATTTAATTATTTAAATAATTATAAGAGAAATATAAAGAGAAAGGAAGATATCTTAGTAACAATAAAACTAATATAATATTAATGATTGTTGTTTTGCCGAAAGAATGATATGATAATTATACAAATAAAAAACAAAACAAAAAATTATTATTGTAATTTAAAAGTGTAAATTTTGCTATTACTTTTAATTTAAATATATGATTTTATGTCTTTTGGTATTCTCTTTTTTTTGTTAATTATTATTAATTTTGATATAGATTTTTTTTGTCAACGGTTACTTAAATCCAAAATCCACTTAACATATTAGTTTAATAATATATATATTTTCAATTAATGCGGTAAATATATATATATATATATATATATATATATTATAATCACTATGAAATTATTCCAATGAATAACAAAAATTTCAACAAACATTGTTACAATTGTTTTAGATTAATCCGGTATGCTCGCTAGTCTAAGATGTCGGGTTTTTTTTTAGACGACTATGTAACGGTTTAGCTATCCTATTTATGTTTGGATAAAAATCTAAAACGTAATTGAGACTTCCAAAGAATCTTTGTAGCTGTATTTTATATAATATTTTGTCTAGAAATTTATTTGCAAATTCTAAAGATCTTTCTATTCGCGTTATCATACATTGCGATAGGTAATAGCGTAGAAATCTTAACTTTATTTGAAATAAAGACATTTTTGTTTTGGAAACAACAAGACCATTTTTTTCTTGCAACATAATAAAATGTTTTAAGTTTTTTAAAATGTTCATCAATAGAATTTGAAAATATTAATATATTATCAATATAAACGATGCAAAATTTTGAATATTCAGAAAATATGTTGTTCATGATTCTTTGAAATTTTGAAAGAATTTTTTTAAAATAAATGACATTACATTCCATTTGTATTTGACCAAAAGAGACTGTAAATGCTGTTTTATAACGATCATTTTCAAAAATTTGTATTTGTCAAAATCCTGACTTTAGATCAAATTTTGAGAATATGTGGGCATAATAAAGTTTTTGAAGAAGGTCTTGTTTATTTGGGATTGAATATCTAATCCATTCCAAGGCATTATTTAATGGTCTATAATTCATTAATAATCTTGGAGTGTCTCTTTCAATCTCAGAAATTTTTATTTACATAAAAAGCAGCACAACACTATGGTGATCTTGATTTCAGATTAATCCTTTATTTAGAAGATACACAATTTCTTTTTAAACAATGGTTTTCTAATTCAGAGTTCATTTGTATTGGACGAGCCTTAGTATGAATTTCTTTCTCATTGAAAGTTCCCTCATATGGCAAGTCAACAATATGTTGTTTAAGATTTCAAAAGGCAGTTGGTAAATCCGAACAAATTTCTTTCTCAAATAGTTGAAGTAATTTTAATATTTTTTCTCTTATCTCTTTTGTGTTTAAAGCTTCTTTTGTCTTTTGTAGTAAAATTTCTGAATTTAAATATGCTAGATGGAAGGGTTTGCTATGTATGAACGAGTTTATGAAATTTTCTTGTACTGAACAAGCTCTTATTAGGTTTACACTTCGTTGTATTCGTGTTTCAAGAAACTGGAAAGATAACTTTAACTTTTGGATTTTAAAGGCAATAGAGTCATCCATGACTTTGTATGGTGAAATTAGATTTATAAACGGAGTTCCTGGAATGATATTTTGATAAATTTCATCTGTAAGGACAAAACAGTTTTGATGAGTATATGGTATTTTAAAATTGAACCTTATGCTTTAGATATTATACGAAGTTTATTGTTTGCAGTATATAGTTTTGCACGTGTTTCAAGATGAAAACATTTTTGGACAAGCCCTAACTTAATGCAATTTAGATCAGCACCTGTGTCAAACAAGGCAATTGTATCAATTTTGTAATTTTCATTAAAAACAATTGTGACTCTTATCTTATATTTTCGAGAAGTAATTTGACTAATTTCTCTTAAAACATATAGGAAATTATTGGGGGCGGATTCTAAAGATTGTATTTGTTCTTTTAGATTAAGGTCTTCTTTTGTATTTTCTAGGCAATTATTCTCTTGTTCGTCAGAATTAGATTCATGATGTCTTTGGATAGAAAATAGAATGGAGTGAAAATATTTAGAATCTTTTTTCAATTTCTCTTTGAGAATTTTTAGGTCATTTTTTTCTTCCTTAATTTCAATTTTAAGGTCTTGAATTGTTGTTTTTGAAATATCTTTCTTTCTTTTGTTTTGGATTGTTGTTAGATCATAAGAAGATTTAGAGGATGTAGGACCATGATGTTTTGAAGAATTTCCAGGGGTTTTAATTTCTTTTTTGTTTAATGAAGAAAGGATTGTTTTTAGAAATCTTTGTTTTAGGCACGGATTTGAAATGGAATTTAAAATTTCAAGTTTAAATTCTTAATATTTTGTAAGTACGTGGAGAATTTTTCATTAGATTCTAAGTCAGATGATGAACTATTTTGTTCATCAACTTGTAAAGCCTTTTCTGTAGCTATTGATGAATCAGAATCATATAATGATTATGAAGAATGATCTAATAAAAGATTTGATATTTTACTAGAAAGTTCTTCTCCAAGGTCAAGTTCTTGGATTTTTCAATCAAAACTACAGAATATTGAAATGTGCCCTTCCTTATTGCATTTGAAGTAAACTTTTATAAAAAGGTTTGTTAATCGATGTTTTTTTGCAGGAATTTTGTTATGAGGTTTTTGCCATGAATTTTGGTTAGGTTTATGGTTTTTATAGTTTCTAGAGTACTTAAGGATTTTTTAGTTTCTAGAGTACCTTCTAAACTTGTTTTTAGAGTAATAGGATTTACTGCAATCTCCTATGCAAATTGTTACTTCAGTTTGAGTATATTTCAAATTGTTTATAGAAGGACCCTAATTTTACTTTCGTCCTTTTGAGTTCCCATTTGAGATGTTTCTGGAGTTTTAGATTTTGGCAAATCCTAAGACCTTCTTGTTGAATAATACTTATCAACTCTCCATATGTGAAATCATCATAATCAATTATTTGGGTTCCCATGGAATCTCTAATTTTTTTTTCTAACTTTTTTTCCTAAGAGGTCTGGAAGTCCTGCTAGAAATTTTTCTTTCCAAAAAGGTTGATTCGAATCTTGATGGAATAAAACTCTAGTGAGAAGAGTGTTTTTGTACCATTGGAAATCACTTAGTTTCTTTGCATTTTAAATTTGAAAGGATTTCAACGTTTTTGTCTCTAAGGATGGACGGGTCTCCTATGAAGTGTAAAGTTATGGCTATAAGTAAAGTAGCTACAACATCTTGTTGGGGATTTCCAAGATTATCTAAGATTGGAACATTATATTCATCCATTTTGACTGCATCAAAGATTTCTGTACATTGCTTATTGGTAAGGTAGTTATCCCACTATCTTTTAAGCTGACCCGAAAATCCAGCGGTAAGGAGTTCAACTACGGTTTTATGCTTATTTCCTATTTGTGTTCTATAGGTATTTGCAGCCATTGTCATTTTTTTGGAGGAAGCTTAAGATTTTGTACTCATATATACCGTCAATGTTCCATTCATATATTGAGGAGGAATTGAACCTAAATTGCCCTATTGGTTGGATTTGTCCTAGATCAGGAGCAGAAATTAATTGTCGTTCCTGATGGTTTCTCTAGTCAAGACGGTTTATTTTTTGGATCGAATTTTGAAGGTTTTCAGACACTATTTTTAAATCATTGGGCAGGGCATTTATTTGTATTTTAGAAGTAGGAGTATCAGAAATTTCATATTCGTGTGGAATATTACTTTCCCTTATTTCAATTTTACATAATTGGCTTTGGAGTGCACAAATGAAGTCAAGGTTCGTGTCTTGATAGATTTTGACGCTAGACTTTGAGATTTGGAAAGGCTTGAACATTGGATTTTTGTTTTTCTTTTTAGAAGATGTATCCATCGAAATAATGGGCTGTTTTTGAATTGATTTCTCGATTCTATCAAGCTGTTTGCTTATAATACCGAGATTTGTATTTGAAAAGTTGTTTTGGACGGTTCTATCAAGCTGTTTTTGAGAAAATTTATATACGGCTAATGTTTTAAATTGATAGAACTCTTCGTACTACCAAGGGAGCTCTTCAAAAATTAATACCTCATTATTTTAGAATAAATAAAAAATTAACATATATGTCCACCTATTTTTTTTCATCTATTACATCATCATTTTAGATATTTAATCTAATCCTATATGATAATATTTAACTACCTTCAACATATGCGATTATGATGAACAGCTTCCACAAACAATGATTCCACGGCGCAACTCTCTCAGAAACACTCGAATTTACAACGGACGATTATACATGTACGACATCCCTACGATGTACATCTCCCCACAACAAACAAGACCACGACGAACAGCTTTGTCTGCGACACTCTGGACCTCCCAATAAGCTTTGCACCATTAATCTGTAAAAAACTGCGTTCACTAAGAATCAAACCTCATACCTGATGTAAAAATATTAATGAACCATTGGTCAACACTGGACCAAGGGAATTTCCACATATGTCTAACTACTAATGCATAAAAACTACTTAATTTAAAGTTTATTTTATTAAAAATTATTAAAACATAAGCATAAATTAAATTAAACTCAAATTTAATTTAGAAACAACATAAACATATAAATATCAAATAATTCGAGATTTTAAGTACATTTTCTCATATTTTTTGGGATGATTTAATAGTCATTTTCGAACTAATTTTGGGATGATTTAATAGTCATTTTCGAACTAACAAACATAATTTACTCTCAATGCAAATGAAAAATAAAGAGCAATTTATGAGACCAAAATTAATAACCATAGGTTTAGAAATTTTTAAACAATTAATAAAGAAAAATCAGAACTGAAAACAATAGCACACAAAAGAACATTCAAAAACAATCAATGAAATAATAAATTATCAAGAATATAGAGAAAATATGACCAAAAAAAGCAAAAGAAATACGGAAAAAAGAAATAAACAAAAATTTAAGGGCATGGAAAAGAGAGATGAAATCGATGAAAAATATGTGAAAATAAATACTAAAAATGGTAAATTGAGAAAGTTAAAACTTTTTGCAACATCCGAATTTGGATAACTAGAGTATGAAAAAGGGTAAATATTCGAAAAAATAATAGATAGAAGAGATTACGAGGATCATCAAAAAAAATCTATAAAGGAAAACGCAAGAGAGATTAAACACACGGTAAAAAAAGATCCATGATTATTGAAAATTTTGTCGTAGATAGGATCCGCATAAATATGTAGATATAACAAGTAATGTATAATTTTATTGATAATATATAAATTTTAAGTGGTAACCCACACAGTTTTTTTACAATTTTATCGGTTAATTTTTACTACTAAATATGTTAATCACTACTTTAATACATCTACAAATTGTCAGTAAATTATTTTTAAGTTACGATTAATAAAATTAGGAGCTAAATTTCAGGTACATGTTTTTTGTAGTAAGTCCATCACTTGCTGACGTCTTGTAGTAGAATGACCTATAGTCGGAACATATATGTTTTATGTTATGATATATTTGTTTTATGTTATGACAGATTTATTTTAGGTTACAAAAAATCTGGCGTTTGATAGCAGATTTGTTAATGAAAAAAAAAATTGCTCGAATGACCTATATACTGACAACGTATTTGTTTTATGTTATAACAGATTTGTATTTTAAATCCTATGATGACACATTTATTGTTGTCATGTGGTGGCTGATTTTTATAAGTAGAATAACTTTTTTAATGGTTACAGACTTTGATTGGCATATTTGTTTTGAAGCTGTAGAATGAGTTTACAACAGACATAATATTTTCGTGCCTTAGTTTTTTTAGGAATTGGGGTCAGCTTATTACGAAAGACTTAATATAGTTGTGGCAGACTTGTTTATATTAATTGACATAATTGCCATTACAAATATTAAATGTACATAAATGCAATTGAGTATATTATTCTAGGGTTTTAGCCACCAGTAACGGTTTTCTATTTTTTCTTCCTCTCCAACGTCGCAACTAGTATTTGCATCATTGATATTTTTTTTTCTTTTGGGTTCATATTCATATTCATTGGTTGCATCATTGATATATATATTTTTTCTTTTGGATTCATATTCATATTCATCTGTTTTTTCTTTCCTTTTGGGTTCATCTCTTTAAGTTTCGCTTTGGATCACGTAAGTTATTTGGGTTTTGTAATCACGTTTTTGGGTTCTATAAACGATGTCACAAAACAAACATACTGGATTGGATATGGATCAGGTGATTCTCGTCTGTGACAAATGGATCTTTGAGGAAAACAGATGGTTGTTTGTTGTTGATAATAATATGGGTTGTCGAATTTTAGAAGGTAACCGTAAAACCAATTACGATGATTGCATTCAAATGATTACGTGTTGGATAACAGAGTATGTGATGTTGTGTTGAGGTACAAGATTTCGAAGATGTTGTCGCAAAAATTATCGGGTGATACACCACATGTTTATATTGGTAATTCTCGACAACACCATGCTTTTTTGGGGAAATTGAAGAGGGACACAGTTCGACTTTTGGACACGAAGCAATTGTGGTTGATGATCCCAATTTTGGACACGAAACAATTGTGGTTCATGCTTCTATGTTGCAAATGAAATTTTCCTTCCTCATAAAGCCGATGAGGATATTTGATGATATTACTCGAAGACGCCATTGAATTCATGAATCAACAAATAAGATGATGTAAAACCATCGAAAACAAAGTCAGTGAGAAAGTTAAAAAAATCCAAAACATATGTCACTTAGGCAATAAAATTTCATAAATGTGTAGCTAAAACAAACAAATTTCATACCAATCACTATCGCAAAGGCGGAAATTTTATTTCTAAAAACAATCCGATGAAATTGGTCAATATCCTTATCGGAATAATGAAGAATTAAGCTGCAGATGCTTTTGAGGAGCAAGATCTGCAAAAAAGGAAGAGGTGTTCTTAAAATTGAAGTTTGGTTAAAAAGAACTACACTAGGAATCCAAAAATTAGTCACCGATGGTCTAAGATGACAATGTGGGAAGAAAGACGACGCCGATGGAAGAAGGACGGTACCGATAAATAGAAGTAGAAGTCAGTAACGTCGAAAAATAGATGAATCAACAGAGAAGAGAAAGAGTCACCTCGCGAAACAGTCGAAATCGATGACCCACAGAGACTCAATGGCGGCGGAATCTGTAGACATACATCACCGTTGTTAGTGGCTGATCTCCTCGATGCGGTGGTGGCAAACAGAGAACACTAGGGTTTCAGTGAGAAATCGTCGGAGAAAAAAGGGAAGTGAGAAATATAAAAAATGGAGTACGATTGCCTATTTCTAATTAATTATTTTTTTTTCATTTTTAATTTAATTGAAAATGGCATGATTGTTATTATTAGTTCCAATACAAGTTAATTGGTCTTTAATCAAAAAATTGGGTTAGTCTAGTTATCCAATTCGATGGAGTTTATTTTAGTCATTTTTGTAAAGATTTGTGTCAATCTGAGTAAATTTCAGTATTTTTTTTTTTTTTTTTTTAATTTGAGGGCCATTGATCTTTTGTTAGACCGAAGATTACTATTTAGATTTCTAAAACTATTTATTGGTTGTACAACTACAAATCATCACAAACTCTTTCCAAAAGTATCTTTCAACCTACATACAAAACGTTTTCAAATAGATGACGGTTCTAAGATTTTATATTATGGGTAATCACAATTCAGTCTAAGAGAAAACTAAAACAATGTATGTTACAAAAACCGTTCTCTTGATGGTTTGTTGTTCCATACTGGATCCATTTTCATTGATTAGGTTTTTAGATTAGTTTCACACAAAATTTCTTGGTTCTTATTAGAAGGAACCCCAAACAAAACATAGTACGATTCTTTTTACAAGAAAAGTAAAACAAAATATTTGAAAAAAGAAAAAAAAAAAAAAACACTTTCTCTCGACTATCTCAATCTATAATCTATTTACTAAGTTGACAAAAATGACATATTTACCTAAAAGAAATTGATATGGAAGATTCGCGTTTTGGTAGCTAGCAGTGGAAAGTAAAGTTAGAATGAGCAAAATTCTCTTTGCTTTTTGGGCACTCAGACTCACTCTGTCACTCACCTTCACTTTATTTTTCTTATCATTTCTTTTTCCATTTTCCCTCCCTTTTATTTTCTTGAGAAAGTGAGAGAAAAAGAGGGAATGAATTGAAAAGGGTTGAAGTGAGTGAAAGACATTATGATCGCATGGTGTGGAAATTGTCAAAGTCATGTAATGCTAAAGTTGGTACAAAATATTTACATCTAAAATCTCTTCTTCTTTTTATTCTTTGTGGAGAACACTCCATTTTCCAACTTTTACTGTTTATTTTCTTTTTCACACACAATTATCAATTTTGACCGAATTGAAAAATCTTGTATTAGTTGTGATTAGTTAGCTGATATATAAGTTATTTAGTTTAGTGATTAATCACTCACCAATTGATGTTCATCTTCAGGTGCACATCGCATTTTGAAGTATCTTAAATCAACTCATGATCAAGGCTTATTATATGCTACTGATTCAGATATATGTCTCAATGTTTTTGCTCATGCATGCAGGTCGCACTATTTGCCTAGATTCTACGAGATCAATCTATGGCTTTTGTCTATCTTGGCAAGTATCTTACCTCTTGAAAGTCTAAAAAGCAAAACACTATTTTTCGAAGTAGCATTAAAACTAATTACAGAAGCATCATGACTAATACCACATGTGAACTCATCCAATCGAAATAACAAATATCCATGTCTTATGTATACTAAGGTAACTCTTTTCTCATTTTTCAAATGGAATTCGTAACATATTCAACATATAATTATTGATCTTTTATTAGTTTAGTTATAAAATTGAAGCTATGTTAAATCTCTAACAAAATTTCAGAGAAAAATAGATATAAAAACGAAGCATAGTACTAGAGAAATTACTTTCGAATTATTCAACAAATCAAACTACACAATTTATTTATATATAATGTTTTAAAACATATTCCATAAAGAAGATAGATTTGATAGAAAAAAATTAAATGATACTTTTCATAAATGTAAATGAACATATTTACTATCACTAACAACTTTTTTCCTTTGCTAAATTATATTATTAGTAAATGCACATTGCAAACAAAGTACAAATGTTAAGCAGTTGAAATTTATTACAGGAAAGCTTATGCGACCAAAATATACAGTTAAGATGTTAAAATGTACTTTCAGAAAAATCCGGCTCGGTTTCGATTAAGTCTTAAAATTCATAAAATTAACATTTTTTGAAAATTTTTGGTTTCTGTTTTCTTCGGTTTAAATTTATAAAATCGAATTGTTTTTCTAGTTTTTTAAGATTAATTATATTTGATTTTTGTATTTAGTTAGTAACATTATCTTTATTATTTCATGCTTCAATCTAAATATTTCTTCGTAAAGTCGTCTTTCACTTTAAAAACAAAGACTCGTGACTTTTTTTCAACTGGTGTAAAGATTTTCAATTTTTTTTTTCCTAATTCGTTAAATGGTCTTTTACTTGTTTGGTTGAACTGATTACTTTTACTGAATATATAGATTCCAATTTTGAACCTTTTGCATATTTAATTATAAAATTTTAGTTCATATTATGATGAAATATGCACTATATACGTATATGTTGATGGTCCAGCTTGTGTGCATGTATTTTTCTAATCACAAGCCCATTAATTAGGAATTGCTATAACTCTTGGGTGGCAGTTTGATGTTTTCCTTGCTGGTTTTGTAACTTGATTGCAGCCCCGGCCCAACAATATCATCGGCCTTAGGACAATTTTTTTTAATTCTTTACTAGAGTATTATATTTTTGGTCCCTTAAAAATATATTTATACTAAGAGAGAGGATTATTGGTTAGTGGACTTTAATAGATTTGAAAATCTGAACAAAAATCATGTGTTATTAGTCATTAATTTTAAAATCCTTATCAAAATCATGTATGATTTTAAAATTAATTTTAGTTCTATGATCTATAAATACTAGTTAAAATCATATGTTATTCGTTTAGTGATATGTTTTTGGATTTCATAATCCATAATATATTTTAAATAGATTTGAATGGATTTGAAAGAGCAATTCGAAATATTCAAATCCGTGGGTAAAACATGTTATTTCAAAATTCATATGTCTTGATTTCAAAATCAATAAGGATTTTCAAATCCTATATATATTTACAAATAAATGAACCAATAAAAGTCCCTAAAACTTTTATTTTGTTGGATCTAAAAATTTAAACTACAAAATTACAATTGGAGCATTCAAACACTGTCTCGATTTTCCAAAAAACAAAACATCCTTTAATTTTTTTTAAACATACATATAAATTAGGACCTATACTATTTTCCAAAATGTCATTTAATACATGAAGTATATATTTAATAAAGTTTTTATATAAAACCTACAAATAATTCAAGACGACCATGTTTATATGGTTTAAGCGTATATAACACTGTAACCCAGACAACTGAAAAAAACTGAACGGGAAGGTCCGGAACTAAAGCATAAACTAGGGGTTAGGTTTAAATGTTAGCTTGTCACGAAAGTTTAGAAAAGAGAAATAATAATTAATCCATGATGAAAAGGAAAGACGCAATGAAAGAATCCTAAATGGCTGCAGAGCTATTTAATGTTAGTCCCTCAAGGTCGGCTGTACGAACTGAGACGACATTATGATAAGAAAAACACCTAATTATTTAGGCTTCAAAGTATACAGAAGTAATAAGCCCTACCTACTAATTAGTTTGAAATTTATATCACTGTCACTTACCTAACCGACCAATTTTGCGTGATTGTTGATAATCTGATTATAACCTCTATTTATTTTAACCTATCAATCCATATCTTTATTGTCACTAATTGTAAGGCATTATTTGTTTTCTCAAATACATCCATTAAAACTATGAGTGATAAGATATCTTATAATAATTTAAATTAAATAAAAAATAATAGCATTCATATATACATATTCTATAGCTACATATTTTATATTAATTAATAATTTGAAAATAATATTTATAATAAATTAATTAACTTTGTGATCCTTAATAAATCATTTGTTCTTAAGTTTCACTTAATTTAAACTATAGAATATATATATATATAGGGGCGGATGTACAGAGGCAAAGGGTGGGGCACGTGCCCCATGCTATTTTTTAAGAAGTTTTCAATAGATTTTTATATTTATTTATTTGTTAGGTCAATTGACTATTGGTGCACTCGATATATGTTGTGAATGACGAGTTCGAGTCTCCTTTCTCCCATTTCTTTTTGGTTGACATCTATTCATATTATTACATTTCTTTTGATTTGCTATATTTTATCTTTCTTTTATTTTTTATGTTTACATTTACGTTTCTTTCATATATTTTTCTTTTATTTGGTTTCAATTTTGAACAAACTAATTTTCAATCATTAAAGTAAATCACTACATTCTAATATATTAATAAAAATAATATGTAGTGAATTTAGTAATTATATATATATTTTGTTTCAGGTTTTTTTAATATCATTTTATGTAACAATTTTTTTTTTGTCAAAGTTATGTTACGTTTTATAATCTAAAATTTTGTGTGATATATAAAACTAATATAGTTTTAAACATACATATGTATATATAAAAATATAAAAATCAATGAAAAAATCATACTTTTTATAAAAGTCATGCAAGTTTAAGTAACTTTACAAAATTTTAATTTTAAAAGTATACTAATTACTCAAAATGTGCCCCATACAAATATTTTTTGTGGATCTGCCACTGCATATACATATATTGTTTGTGTGATTTTGCATCTATAATGGAGCAGATAAATAACAAGACAAAATTTCTAGGATCAGTGGATCAAGAAACTCTGTTTTGTGCTCTGAATTTTTTGTTAAAATAGAGAGAATTCGAAGACTTCAAGTTTGAAGAAAACCTCTTTTCTTATTCAATAAAAACCAATTCTCCAAAAAGAGATTACAAAGCCTTATATAAGTATGAATAATCTGTCATAAATAATACTCCAAAACCTAATTGCAAAAGGCCAAGGAAATAGAAATTAAACGCAAAAAAAAGAAAACTCAAAAGAAAGACTAAAACACCCATAAATTGGTATTGCTTGCAAAATAAGTAATGGTGATAACGCTACATCAGGTCTCCCGAGGTGAGAAAAAAATTCGACCTCGAATTTTGAGTATCATTAGCATCATCTTCAGCTACAGATGGGACCAAATGCTTGACATTGAAGACGTCGGTTGTGTTCATATTTGGAGGAAGCTTGAGGCGATATGTGTTGTTATTAATCTTCTCCACTATCTCAAGAGGGCCTATCTTCCTTGATTTAAGTTTGTTGTAAGTGCCCGTCTTGAAACAATCTTTAGTTAGCACAACCCACACAAGATCTCCAACCTTGAATTGAACGTCACAGCGATGCATATCAATGGCGGATTTATACTTCGCAGTAGATTTTTCCAAATTGGAGTGAATTTGATCATGAATTACGGCAAAGTTTTCGACGAAATCACAATCTTGACCATGAAAACGAATAAGATCCGGACTAATGGCACGATCCGCAGCACAGCGAGGTAAATAGCTACAAACCACTTGAAAGTGACTAAAACCCGTACTATGGTTAATAACTCGATTATGAGCGAATTCGGCCTAACAAAATACCAAATCCCACGATTTGCTGTTATCTCCAACAAGGCATCTCAACAAATCCCCCAATGCTCTATCAGTAACTTCAGTCTGTCCATCCGTATGTGGGTGATAGGCGGAATTCATGTCTAATTTTGTGCGCAAAAGATGTCAAAGAGATTATCAAAAATGACTCAAAAAGCGCGACTCTCAATCCGAGACAATAGACAATAGCAAGCCGTGAAGCATATAAACCTCTCGAAAAAATAAACCAGCTACTTGCACTGCGTCTGTGGTCTTTTTACACGGAATAAAATAAACCATCTTAGAGAAACGATCAATGACGACAAAGATTGAGTCGTTACCTTTTTGAGTTCGAGGTAACTCAAGCACAAAATCCATACTCACGTCTGTCCATGGTTGTGTGGGAATGGGAAGAGGTAGATATAAACTAGAATTGTTTACTTTTCCCTTAGCTATTTGACATATTCCACAACACACAATAAACTACTCTACATCTCGTCATAATGTTGGCCAATAGTACGAAGAAACTAGCCAATTTTAACGTGCGATCACGTTCAATGTGGCATTCACCATGAAGCTCACGAATTAGCTGCAGCCTCAAACTACACTCGAGAATGCATAATTGAGCACCACGAAACAAAATGCCATCATAAATCACATAAGCAGTATCGATGCTCAACTTCGTATCTCTCCAAATTTTGCCAAAAAAATGATCAATCGGGTTAAGGTTTGGAAGCACATCAAATCCAGTCACTGAGACGTGCAGTGTTGTTAACAGAGCCTGTCGTTTACTCAACACATCATCAACCTTATTAAATGTATCAATGGTATGCTTAATAACAAAAGATAATTGTTGTAAGTATGCAAACCAAGATTCGTGTCTTACGGAGACTTTATCTTGAGATCTTATGTGTTTAGCGCGTCATGATCAATGTAGAGAACAAATTCGCGATGGAAAAAGTAGTGTCACTAGTGTTTAACAGATTGCACAACGACATAAAGCTCGACATCGTAAGTGTTATACCGTTCACGAAATCCTGCAATGTTTTGACTAAAAAATGCGATAAGGCGACTTGATTGACTTAAGACTGCTCTAATATCCACTTTAGATGCATCACAATGTAATTCAAAAGCAATATTAAAATTGGGAAGGATAAGAACCGTGGCAGTGGTAAGCTTTGTTTTGATTGTTTGAAATGCGTTCTCTACTTCCTCGGTCCAATGAAAAGATTCTGACTTCATGCAGTCTGTAACTGGTGCGATGATGCTGCTAAAGTGATGAACAAATCGACAATATAACGAAGCTAGTCCATGGAAACTACACACATTAGTCACTCTACGAGGAGTAGACCATGATTGTATATCCAAAATCTTTGTTAGATCTAATTCTAGGCCTCGAGAAAAGAAAATGTAACCCAAAAAATTTCTTATTCCACTCCAAAGATGCACTTCTTTGTTGCAGCAAACAACTTCTCATGACACATCATAAGTAAAACGTCACAAAGGTGAGCTAGATGCTCGACCAAAGATGCACTAAAGATGAGTATAACGTTGAAATAAACAACCACAAAACGTCCAATAAACGGCCGCATGGTGTCATTCATTACTCGCATAGACGTACTTGGAGCGTTCGACAACCCAAAAAATATTACAAGCCACTCAAACAATCCTTCTCGCATTTTAAAGGCCGTTTTCCATTCATCACAAGGTCGGATACAAATCTGATGATAACCGCTACGAAGAACTAATTTTGTAAAAACATAGGCTGATTCAATTTGGTTTAAAAGATCATCTAAACGCGGAATAGGAAACCTATAGCGAATAGTAATTTTGTTAATTGCTCTACTGTCTACACACATGTGCCAAGACCCATCTTTCTTTGGGATAAGCAATGTCAGAACGTCACAAGGACTTAAGCTCTCACGAATATATCCTTGAGCCAAAAGATCTTCAACTTGTTTCCGAAGTTCACCATGTTCTTTAGGGCTCATACGGTAATGGGGTCGATTTCGCAACACCGCGTTAGAAGTTAAATCGATACTATGTTGAATACCTCTTAATGGCGGTAAGCCCTCTGGCAATTCTATAAAAAACACATCTTGAAATTCAGCTAAAATCTCAAGGAAATCCACTAGTGTTTCTGTAATTAAGGATAAAATATGCGGCTTGAGAAGTAGAAAAAAAAAAAACTACGTCTGTTGATTGAAATTCTTCAAAAATATGCGACTTCAACGCTAACAAAGTTGGTTTTGTACTCTCGATTAGAAGTGGAGACGGCTCAACGGTTTTACTCTTGACTAGTGGCTCTGAAGCAACCTGAGATGGTAACAAAGTGATACGTTTAACTTCATAAAGGAAACTATGTGTGTTTACGAATCCATCGTGCATAATTCTCCGATCATACTGCCAAGGGCGTCCTATAGGAAAGACATCACATCAAACCAAAATCTTTATAATGGAGGCCAATGGAAAATGGAACCCGACAACGTTTTGCAATGCGAATATCTGTATTTGAATTAAGCCAAGCAATCTTGTAAGGAGAGGTGTGTGGTTCGGTAAACAGGGCTAGTTTTGGGACAGCTTTCTCTGAATTAGCATTCGTGTAGCTGCCATAATCAATAACCAAGCGACAAACTTTACCTCGTATCATACAAGCTGATTGAAAAATATTTGAACGAAGCCAAGATTTTCAATGTCTTAAGGAATAAGATATTTACTGCGTAACACTAACAAGGTACCCGAATATCCAACCACTTGCTATTCTGACTCCTCAGCCGCCTCATCATCACCACCATAGTCATCGAATACGGGTTCATCTTTTGCTAACAAACCGCGACTTTGAAGATTGGGGCAAGCAGATTATCGATATCCTGTTTCTTCACACTTAAAACACTTGAAAGTTGCAGATCGTTGATGTTCCATTGAAGAATTTCCTTCCAAATATTTTGAAATTTTTGATTGCTCCAATGACTTAACAAGCCCAGTTTCTATTGCTGATGATAGACGAGCACGCTGAGCGTTCCATGTACTTTTCTAACTTCATGAATGTTGTTCAATCAAGTGGGCACGTTGATGAGCTTCCAAAACCGAAAGAGGATCAAACTAAAGTAAGGTACTTTGAATTTGCGACCATAATCCTCTGATGAAACGTGACACCCTTTGGTATTCATTCTTTATCAACGGATTGCATGCTATTAATGAAAAACATTCCGAGGCATATTCATCAACATATTTACTCCCTTGTCTCAACTTATGTAGTTTTGTATACATCGTACGAGTATAATTGCAAGGCAGAAAAGCTTTTCTCATCAATCTCTTCATATTTTCCCATGATGTTATCTTTTCCTTTCCTGCTTGAGTAAATTCTTTCAATTGCTACCACCACGCTGAAGCTCAGCCTCGAAAACGAGTTACCACTAGAGATACCCGCATCTGATCATAAACTTCTTTGAATTCTAACAGCTCCTCCGTCGTGTTAATCCAATCGAGAAATTCTTCCGGTTGGAACCCACGTGTAAACTCAAGTAAGTCAAGTTTAAAACCAGACTCCCATCTTCGATTATCGAACTGTGGTAACTCAAGTAAGTCAAGTTTAAAACCAGACTCCCATCTTCGATTATCCTTGATGATGAGCACCACGCTGATTCTGTTCACCCAACGGTAGGGGTGGGCATAATTCCCGTCCCGTTCCGTCTCATACCCGTTTCCGAATTTCCGTCCCATATATTTCCCGTTTTTCTATATGGGACAGGTTTCTAATTCTCGGTTGGGAACGGGACGGGACGGGATCGAGAATTCTAAAATTCTCGATATTCCCGAAATCGACTATTATAAATATTAAATTATATAATTATATATACTATATATATTTTCTGTCAACAATATTTAGGTGATTTATTTTATATGTCTATTTTATCTTGATTTAACAATGTTTTTTTTTCAAGTTTTTCACTTATATAAAATATGATCTAATATTTTTTTATCTTATAATTCAAACATTTGTGATAAGGAACTGTAAAAATAAATTAAATACATGCTCGTTGCAAGTTATTTTTTTAATTTTGAAATAAGTTTTTAAAAAATGGGAATTCCCGTTCCCGTCCCGCTCCCGTCCCGCTCCATCCCGATCCCGTCCCAAATTTTAAATGGGACACAAATGGGACAAAATTTCTATTCCCAAAATTCCCGATCCCGTCCCGTTCCCAAAAAATCCCGTCCCGAATTCCCGAACGCCCACCCCTACCCAACGGTGCAAATTGATTTTCCAAAGATGTTTCTTCTTCTTCTTCTTCATGGTCATCAAAGAGTGGTTCTTCTTGTCACGGTAACACTAGAGCGGCGTTTTGTTGAGCTTGAACGAGAGTTCAAACGGCGGATTCCATGGTAGTATGCATAGTATTACTCAAACCATGTTGAAACTCGGTCATCATTTCCCTAAATGTGTCGTTGTGCTTCTCTAGGGTCGCTTGAAGGCTCTTCTTTGGCGGCATGATTAGGACTTTTTTGTATCTGATACCAGCTACTGCAGCGGATAAATAACAAGGCAAGGTTTCTAGGATCAATGGATCATAAAACTCTGTTTTGTGCTCTGAATTCTTTGTTAAAACAGAGAGAATTTGAAGACTTCAAGTTTGAGAAAAAACCTTTTTTCTTATTCAATAAAAACCAATTCTTCAAAGATAGATTACAAAGCCTGATATAAGCATGAATATACTGTCATAAGTAACATCCTAAAACCTAACTGCAAAAGCCCAAAGAAATAGAAATTAAATGCAAAAAGGAAAACTCAAAAGAAAGACTAAAACACTCATAAATCGATATTGCTTGCAGAAAAAGTAATGGTGATGACGCTACACCAGTCTACCAATCGAATCATGCCACACAGACAAATGGCTCAACAACCGCGACAGGCGATTGAGGTGGGATGCCCAATCTTCTTAGATGACAAATGGCTCATAAACTTCCTGAGTCATTCGACATACAATTCATACCCACTTTGTTTGAAAACATATTATACAAACTCTCAAGTACTCTATAGACACTCAAGTATTCCTACGTATAAACCATAGCACGCCACTACCTATTACACCACAAACCACTGAGGATGGTTCGTTCCATCCTAATACACGACAGTTTGGATAAAAATCACTCTCGAACATATATTATTTTTAAAATAATATAATATATATATATATATAGATATATTAAATATATATATTATTTATAAAATTTTTATACTAACTAGACTTTATCAAATTATTTAACTAGTGGTAGAATGATTTTTCGTTCATAAGGTAACATGTAATAAGTACGTGATTGGACGTGACATACATATTTTGCGAGACCGTACACATGTCATCATTTAAGTCTATGTGCTACCTTAACCCTCAAAATATCGAAAAATTCATAAGAAGGGGAGAGAGGAGAAGAGTCGCATGCATTTTGTAGTTTTGAAAAAATGTTATCATGACTCTAACCAAACCATTAACTAAAAGATACACTGTCATAAATCTCAATATAACATGATACAATGGGTACTACAATGATAGAACCTCACATGAAAAAGAGGTGTGGGTGCCTCCTCTCATCAAAAACTCATTAACCAAAAGGTCAACCAAAATTAAAGCATCGAACAATAAATCTTCATCTTGCTTATCTTCCAAACTATATCTTTTCTCTCCATGAATGACTGGGGATTTGAGATGACGAATGCCAGACTGATGGGAAACCATTCACGGGAGTTCGGATTATCGAAACAACACTGATTTCTTTCACCATTTAAGAACACTACTAAGACTCACTTAGTAATCAGTATGGGTCAAGTGAAGATATTAGATACTTTTTGTTTCTCTGTTCTGAGTAAAGAGGAGAGAGAAGATAAAGATGAGGGAATTACTCCTGTAAGTGAGGTAACCTTATCTAAGGAGAAGGTTAAATCGAAGGACGTGATGAATTGGGAAGAGACTAATAATGAAGTGTTGTTAGCAGGAAATTCAAAAAAAAAGTGATGGTTACAGATAAAACAGGTCCAACTAGGGCTTCTATTCCAAAATCAAGAAAACAGAGGAATCAAACAGAATCTCTTACTCTTAAAGCTAAGGATACTCTTCCATGCGTCTCGAGCAAAATACATTCCCGCAAACATCATTAAATGTCAGATTTACCTTGGAATGTGCACGGTTTCAACAATTCAAATAAACATTCCATTGTTCGTGATTGGATACAAAAAAGAATCAATGCAATTTGGCTATCTATTGGAGACGAAAGTTCAGGAGAGAAGAGCACCTCGGATCATCTCATCAGTGTTTCGAGATTGGTGCTCAATGACGAACTATGAATTCAATAGATTTGGAAGAATTTGGATATTGTGGAAGAACAATGTAAGAGTCACTCTAGTTTTTAAAAGCGGGCAGATGATTACATGTTCAATTTTGGTTGAAGAGTACACAGAAGAGATCCTTGTCTCATTTGTGTATGCATTAAATTTTGTGGACGAAAGGAAAGAGTTATGGGAGGATATTCAGAATCATCACGATGCTCCTATGTTTCATAATAGGGCTTGGATAATCATGGATGATTTTAATGAAATTTTAGATGGAGCAGAGCATTCATAATTTGAGATTTCGCTTTCAATTCCACCGGGAATGCGAGACTTTCAAGCTGTGATTAGTTACTGTTCTCTGAAAGATATGAGTTATCAGGATCCATTGTTCACTTGGTGCAACAAAAGGGACGAGGGTTTAATTTGTAAGAAGCTTGATCGGCTCTTATAAATGAAGCTTGGAGCGATACCTTCCCACAAGCATACAACATATTTGAATCCGGAGGATGCTCAGACCATCTCTGTTGCAAATTTAATTTTGGAGAAGTTGTGAAACCAAGAGGGCCTTTTAAATTCTGCAATGTGTTGATAACGATGAGTGAATTTCTCCCAGCAGTTCAAGAGTTTTAGGATGGTACGCAAGCTCTCTATCATCCTACTTCAGCAGCTTATAGATTCAGCAAGAAACTGAAATCTCTCAAGCCGATTCTAAATCAGTTAGGTAGGAGAAAGCTAAGTGATCTTCAAATCAGAATAGCAACTGCTTACCAATCTCTCTATGATAAGCAGCAAATGGTAATCTGTGATAAGCAGCAAATTACTCTAGCGAATCCCTCTCAAACTACAATGGAAGAAGAGAACTTAGCTTATAAGGCATGTGGCAGTCTAGCGGATATTGAATACAATTTCTTGAAACAGAGATCTAAACTGCATTGGCTAATGTGGAAGATAAAAATAATAAATTCTTCCACAATGCAGTAGAATCAAGATCCGCTACGAATTCAATACGTGAAATTCATGGCCTAGATGGGACTGTAATCTCTAATCAAGAAGACATCAAAAGGGAGGCGGTAAGATTTTTCGAAGACTTTCTCATTCAAGAACCAGAAGACTTTGAAGGAATGAGTGTTAATCAATTAGAAGAGTTGCTGGGTTTTCGATGTAGTAACTCAAGGGTGCACAATTAATAGAGGAAGTGACTACAACAGAGGTTTAAAAAGTTATTTTCTCCATGCTGAGTAATAAATTACCAGGTCCAGACATGTATACAGTTGAATTTTTCAAGGTAGTTTGGCCAATCTTGGGGAATGATTTTGTGGTTGCAATTCAGTCTTTTTTTATGATAAGTTTTCTTCCCAAGGGGATGAATTCTACTATCCTTGCCCTTATACCTAAGCAGGAAGACTAAAAATACATGAAAGATTATCGGCCTATTTCATGTTGTAATGTACTTAATAAGGTCATATCAAAGATCTTGGCGAATAGGCTGCAGCCCATCCTCCCTCCAGCCATTGAGCCAAACCAATCGGCTTTTATTAAGGACCGTTTCATGATAAAAAATCTGCGTCTTAAATCAGAATTGGTTAAAGATTACAAAAAAGACTCTAATTATTGGCAGTGTGTTCTAAAGATTGACATCTCTAAGGCGTTTGATCGGTTCAGTGGTCTTTCTTGCTAAATACTCTAAAGGCCATAAACCTTCCGGAGAAGTTCAGAGAGTGGATTGAAAGGTGTATTGGGACTGCGGCCTTCTCGGTTCAAGTAAATAGAGAGCTAGCGGGCTTTTTCCATAGTAAACGCGGGCTGAGACAAGGTTGTTCACTCTCGCCTTACCTCTTTATTATTTGCATGAATGTTTTCTCCAGTATGTTGAATAATGCGGCTGTTGATCAAAAAAATGGTTATCATCCGAGATGTAAAAACTTGCTCCTCACGCACCTATGCTTCGCAGATGATATAATGGTTTTCTCTGATGGGAGTTCTCGATCCATATATGGAATTATCGAGATTTTTCAACTTGTTTGCCATTGCATCAGGTTTAAAAATCAGTTTGTTAGAAGTCGGCAATTTCTTTAGCGGATATTCCGTTGCGAAACAGAGAGGAACTACTTACTCGATATCCTTTCGAAGTAGGAAAGTTACTAGTTCGATATCTCGGTATCCCACTGCAAACAAAGAATATGAAACCATCTGATTATCTTCCTCTGCTGAAAATATTAGACATCGTATCACCTCCTGGTCTGGTCGATTCGTATCTTTTGTAGGGTGGCTCCAATTGATTAACTCGGTCCTTTCAAGTCTGGTCAACTTCTGGCTCACAGTCTTCCGTCTCCATAAGGCTTGTGTTAAAGAAATTGAGAAACTCTTATCATCCTTCTTGTGGTCTGGTCCTGAACTAAATGCAAACAAAGCAAAAGTGGCTTGGAGATATGTTTGTAAACCAAAGAGGGAAGGCGGTATGGGAGTGAGATCTTTAGGTGAGGTGAACACAGTGAATCTTCTGAAGTCGATATGGAAGATTGTCTCTACCCAGAATTCCTTGTGGGTGAACTAGATCAAACCTAACTTGATTCAGAAATGTTCCTTTTTGACTGTCATCGAGAAGTCAAGCCTTGGATCTTGGATGTGGCATAAAGAAAAACTATTCCATAGGATGGAGATTAAATCGGGCCAGACTACTTCAATTTGGTACGATCACTGGTCCTCAATGGAAAGAATGTTTGATATAGAAGGATCACGAGGCTGTATTGTTTTGGGAATTGGAGTCCACGATACAGTAGCATTCGTGATACCTACTCATCAACGAAGACAACATAGAGCTGCTTTGTTCAACCAGATTGAAGATCAGATTGACACAATCCGCAGCCATGTCACAAACACATAAAATGATCGTAGTCTTTGGAAGTGCAAACACGATGACTTCAAAGGCAAATTCTCTTCCAATGAAACTTGGACATTGATAAGGGAGACTAATCCAATCTGTAATTGGTACAAAGGCGTTTGGTTTCTTCAAACCACTCCAAAAATATGCTTTTCTCACTTGGCTAGTCGTAAGAAATAGATTCGCAACTGGGACAGAATACAGCGGTGGAACGTAGATGCAACTTTGGTGTTCCCTAATCCTTTCAAGCTACAATCTATAGTTTATGGAAGGAAAAAAATGGTCGGCGCCATGGTGAACCTGCAATCTCGGCTCAAAATCTCAGCCGTCTCATTGATAAAAATATCCGAAACAAGGTCAGCCTTCTCAGGACCCATGGTGGCTATGAAGGTGGGATCCGGTTCTGATTCTAAACTAATTCATAATTCTTTGATTGTTATACAGTTATTCTCTCCTAAAAAACTCAGCTTACTATAAAGCATTTATTGTAAAACATTTTTTTTTGTTAAATATAATTTTACATTCTTTTAAAAAAAAAAAAAAAGATTCAATATCGGTCTTACCATGGTAATGACCATACAAACTGTGGTGTCTTATACGGCAAGCCCTGCACGAAAAAAAAAAATCTTTAGCGGTTAATTTTCTATATTGTCTGACTCGATGAATATGTCCATGTTGTGTCATCAAATGGAACCAAAGACTTCTCATTTCGGAGAGACATGTTCATGTTAGACACTATCTCCAACAAACCAACAATATCTACTCTCCCATCCCAACAAATGGAATCGGGGAAGTAAACGCACATTATTGGGGGTGAATTTTCTTCACAGATCGAGAAGTAAATGCACACTCTTATAGTCTTATTTTTTAGTTTGAGTTGTGTTTTATGTATGCTTTTAATTATGTTTGTTATTGCTTTCTTTATTATATGCAGTGAGTAGTCCTCTTAGTTTGATCATGTGTTACGACTAGATTATTAATGATTAGGTTTCCTCTTGTTTACATATTTATTAGTCCCTTAATTTGCAACATAAATTTACAACAATTAAATTAATTGATTAACAAAAAGGATTAGTGCCCAAAAAATAGATTAGTCTTAATTTAGCGATTTAGTGCATAATAAGGCTGCTAATCATTGTTTAATTGTCAGTTCATGTTTATCTTAGTTAATCCCATTATCTTATATACTTTGTTATCTCATTAATTCAATCGTTTAGTGCTTTCTTATTTGATTAATCATTAGTTTAATTTCCTTCTTTGCTTATTGCCCTTTATCTTGCTTTATTTACTTAATCAATTTTTGCCACTAATACCCTTCATTACTAATTAAAATAATATATTTGTTGTATCAAGCAACCAATAAAAATATATGAGAAAACAATATTCATTTACCCAGCTTTCTTTACTAAACCGTCCGCCTTGATGATCAAAGGATGAGTCATTCAAGTGGGGAGCGACGACTGATAAGATACTAGCCCATGCTTGAAAAATTAAAGGTCTCGTAAAATTAAAACATTTGGCAAATGGCGTCAGAAATTCTAGTACCAATAGTGAAATAAAGACTTAGGGATAGAGGAGATAAATACTTGGGACACAATTTTTCCAAGATGCATAGTAAATGAAGCAATGTGTTATTGGAATGTCCTCCATCATTTCAAACATGATAATATTCCCAACTCCATCTGCTTCAGAGGTCTTTTGAGGGAGTCAGTTTTCTCAAATCTGGATTACTTACTTTTGAAGGAAATCAGGTTGTAGGAATATGGACGGGGATCAAGAGTTATACCCATGAATTATATGGTTTATATGGAAGTTGAGAAATGAGATGATCTTTCTGGGAGCTGCCCGAGAACCTTCAAATATTTTAGACCATGTTATATGTAAGTATCAGGCTTGGAAAGAGGCTCAATAGAAAATCCCAAAGAGACTGAAATTATACCTTAGGCTATGGGATTCAATACTTGTGCTAGTCCTCTCTGCACCAAAATTACTTAGATGCGTTTGTATATACTCTTTGTTTAACTTAGGAGGTCGATCGTCCAAACAACTCTTTTCTTATCAAACAATGTCTTGCGTCACAAAATTGGTGATTATGTGGTAAAAGTCGTCTATAATAGTCAAACAAACACGTTTTTATCTATGTTTTCGTTGAAATTCATCAGTATTATTTTGAAAATACGAACACGATAATTCTCTACGCGTAGTCTATCTAGTGATTCCCACATCAGCACCACACGCATAACAAAGTTTTGTTGGAGTGAATATCGTAGGTATGAACACCATGATCATGTAAATATTTTAACTCATGAATAAATGACTGCAAAATAAAAATAAAAAAGCTCCTATGGTGTCATGGGCCAAGAACATAAGCTGACGTCAAATTGTAAGGCATAATCTCCCCTTTTTTTTTTTTTTAAAGCTGACGTCAAATTGGAAGGCATGACTGCTTAGTCATAATGTATATTTCCTACAAGATTTCCAAAATAGATCGCAGCTATCCGTACATAATCCAAGGTAGACATCATTATCTTATATGCAAAATCGGATAAATCGAATGAAAATGTTTTGAAATATGTGCATCTCAAATGCATAATTTGTCTTTTGATTGAATGTTTTGTATGTCATCTTATAGAGTATGTCGTGCACTTAAATTGGTATACCATTTTCTGCGAATATGTATGTAGTAAATACCACATACGTTGGTATTGGTATGAGACTCGAACTCTTTCACTGGTTACCTTGGACATTGGTTTACCACAAAACCGACAAAATAAATTAGTATTAACATGCTAGTAAATCATATTGTTGTCGGTGCACACATCAATCATCAGAAAATGACAACCTAAGATTATATACCAGTTTCTTTACGTCATAATACGAAGCTTGAGACATCATTTTTTTTTGACAAATATTTTTTCACAAAATCAGCAATTGCATCAACACAATCCCCACTCTAATTGTACTCTACCTTTACGTTCACCATCATAATTGTAGTTGATAAAGGTGAATGATCTTCTTTACAACTTTCATCTATTGAATGTCTTACTATAATTACCATGTCATAAAATGTTCATACTTTTAAATTTAGTTCCTCTATGTTATTTTCAGCTTCCATAAACGTCAAACTATTTTTACGGAGTGCATTTGTTACTATGACCCTGTTCTTTTGTGCGTCGCCGGCGACAATATGTAGCGACAGAAAAAATGTTTTTTTCTCTCTCTTTCTTTTGTCGCAGTGATTTTATGTCAAAAGAGTTTCTTCCCCAAAAATTATGGGGCTGGTGTCGCTAAATTTATTTCTAATAACTTGCCGCTGGTTTTAAAAAATATTAAAAATAGAGTTGTTTTGTTTGTCGCTCAACGGTGTCGCTGGCGACTCACAAAAGAACATGTCATGTCTCAACGGTATCTCCGTTTTCCCTACACTACACATACTAGCTTATTTGACGTATCACTAACATTTTCGCTAGTACTATAATCAAATTTTATCAGTGCGCAAACCATGAAAATAAGTTTAGCGTAAATTCGATAGATACGAAAAGCTTCCACATGGATACATTTTCATTATTGCAACGAGTACATAACCAAAATATCTAACCAATTTTCAAAGTTATCTCATGACTGATTGGTGATAAATCGTATGAATTTGGTAAGTCATCTCGCACTGATCCTTGTAACTTGGTTTGTAACCGATGTATATACATCAGTTTTTGAGAATTATTGATACGAGAAGACAATTTTAAGGTAAGATTGTTTTGTGGTTACTTTTATTTACAACTCCCTTTATGAAAATGAGAACGACGTGGGATTGATATACATATCCATTTGTGATAGATTTTCGATGAAATTTGTGTCGAAAATAGGTAAAAAACTTACACCTAAATCAAATATACATTTTTTACGATTTTTTTGGATGAAGTTTATATCGAATATAGGTCAAAAACTTACACCTAAACCGAATATAAATTTTTGACGGGTTTTGGACAAAAGAAATCCGTCAAAAATAAGTTAAAGGCTGACATTGAAAATGGCTATAAAATTTAAAATATCAGTCACCTACATATCAACATATTGCTAGTATATAATATACGAAATGAACCCCAACAAACAAGATTTATTACTATGGCATCAACGACTCTCTCTTTTTTTTTTTTTCATGCATGTATGCGTGACAATTCAATCTCATTTCATACATATCTAATTAGATAATTATAACTCTTTTAGTTTATTAAATTAACATTAGTTATCAAGCAGCTTAGAAGAACATTTGTTTCTGTATAAATAGGCTCTTTTTTTGCTTTTTTTTTTTGCTTAGCATGATATGTTTAGTTTTTCTAATTTTGATTATAACAAATCCATTTATTAACTAATATCAATAAAAATTAATTGATTATTTTAAAAAATTGCAAAAAATCGAGGTGGGCTGACGAGCTACCCGGAGTACTCTAGGCATGTCGTACCACACCATGCAAATAAATTGATTTTATAAAATATAAATGTTAATTTTGATCATAACAAAAAAAAATGTTGTGCCACCTCAGCGATATTTAAGGAATTGGAGTGGTATTGGTTGGTTTTATGAAGAAGTGTCTCATTTTTCCTTCCTCACTTGGCTTGTCATAAATGATCAGACTTGCAACGTGTTCACGTACACGAAGCTGGAGTAACATCCACGCTTGTTGCTATGTGGTGAACTGGATGAGACTCGCGATCATCTCTTTTTTGCCTCTCTACTCCTACACGACATGGATGGGAGTTTGTTGACCACTTCTTCATCATCATACTACACCGGATTGGAGTGACACTCTCCGGATTTTGCTGCGACGGAGGTGTAATCATCTTGATTATAGTGTCATATGTTTTTGTTTCCAAGCCACAATCTATTATATATGGCAAGAGAGAAATGGTAGAGACACCTCTGGCAGAGAGAAATGGTAGAAGGCACCTCCGGCCTCCGGTCTATTCAGCTCACTATCATTGACGAGGTTATATCGACTCGAATCACATCGCTACAATACCCGCCTGACTCTTAGAATGGTGGACTATTATAGAGATGGATCTCCCCTCGATGAAAACCATTGGATCACCCACGTTTTGGGAATGGTCATGATTTTATTATTTTGTTATTTTTACAAAGTTGTCTCAGCATTTGTTTAGCTCTTAGAACTCTTTTTGTACATAAATCTCGTTTTTGTGGATTAATAAATTTAACATATACACAAACAAAAAAGTCTTAAGGAATTGTTTCTGCTCATTTTGACTTTCTCCAAAAAAATAAAAACACAAACAAATGTTTCCTTGGCGACTGGGCAATTCATCAAATATTGGCGAATCATAAAATAAATAAATTAATTTATCGATTAACGATCGTTGAAAGCACATAAAGATAAGAGTTTTCTTTGATGTAAAGTACAAGTTTCTGGATGCAGTTCTCTACTAATATCCTCAAGATAACGTAAAAAACGTATATAGGGATTAAGAATCCAAAGATCACATCAAGCTTATGATATTAAAAAAATTGAGGTTTAAACATAAGTAAAATAGGAAGAGGACGCCAATCACAGACTCTTAAACAAAATTAGCTAAGAAACTAAAACTCGCTTCTCATGGATAGTTCTTAGCCGGTTTTGTCTCCGGGCAACTAATCAAAGTCTATAACAATCCGTTGATACATATTACAATAAAATTTATGCATGTATACATATCTATATTTTCATATGTGTCTATGTGTATCGTGTATGTAAATGTAATCTTCTAAACAAACAAAACAAACTACATATATTGTGTATAATTTGACTATATATCTCCGGATTCGGGTATTTGATTCAAATCGGGTTTTATTACCGACATAGAGGAGTCAGCCGTCAAAAGAGGCGGTGACTTAGAAGCACAAGTGAGGAAAGCGTCCACTCTAGCGCCGACCTCCGCCGCTTTCTCCCTTATAAGAGCGGCGGGCATGTCGGCGGCAGCAGCAGCTGATCGGTGGTCCTTCTCTTGTAAGAGGAGATCAGGGAAGTTAAGGCGTGCGGAGGGGCCACGGAGGTAGAAGACGGCGACGTCATAGGCTCTAGCGGCGGCAACATCGGTTGTGTAAGAGCCGAGCCAAAGACGTGAGCGTTTGTTGGGCTCCCGAATCTCAGCCACCCACTTGCCCCACTTCCTCATCCGTATGCCTCTGTATGGCTTCCTCGTAGCCTCGTGGCTAGGCACTTCGTCTTGAGGTGGTTGCCTTCTCTTTCGCATCGTAGACTCTTCTTGTTCTCCTTTTTTTTTTTCACCAGACTCTTCTTGTTCTCCTTCCATTGATAAAAGATAAACTTTTGGGGCAGTGGAAGTTTATAAAGTACGGTGACAATATGGAATATTGAAATACGGCCGCTATAAGTATTGTTTTGTAGAAATTGCCAAGTAACCTCGTACTTCTCACTTTTTATCTCTTTACTAAATTTATGACTAAATTTGTCACTGATTGTTAGGAGACCGATTGATTTTTTTTTTTTTTGGAGGTTTCGAGATTAAACGCCCAAAAATATAAACCAAAATTTCAAAAATCACGAAGACCCAATGATGGAAGAATCAAGATTATTTTTTTATAAAAAATTATCAATATTTTGTGAATATCTTAATTTATAGTTTTTAGCTTTACCTCTAGAAGTATTATTTACAATTTTTGTTATCGTAGTTTAGAGAACGTATGTTTAGTTCAATTTATAAGTGAGTGTATCTTGTAATATTATTCGTATGAAAATATAAAACAATTTTCTCAACACATTATTTGTTCCTTTTCCCGTCAATTCATTATGAAGATATTGAATTTAAATCATATTCGTTGAATTGAAACCTAATCATGTTAGAATTTAGCTGAAGTCCAATTGAATATCTTTTCAATCCAAACAGAGAAGATAGAGAAAAGAAACAAAGGGAACAAGTTATTAAATTTTCCACACCGAACTGATTTTGGTTTTAGTTTACTAATACTTAAATCAATTAAACTAAAAAAAACAAATAACAAACTGAACTAACGTACCAAATATGATCTCTATATCTATTTTCATCCATTGGGATGGTACTAATTGTTTACATGAAAAAATATGAATACAAAGTACAAAATATTTCTGTAATGTCCATGTCCCGGAAATCATTTTGAAGGGTTGAATTCTGTCAGGAATTAGTGTGGAATCAGTTTATTAATTAAACCAAGAGTTGATTTAATTAATTTCGGTTTAGTCTAATTTCGGTTTAAGTCTTTTTAAAACCGAAAACCTTAGGCCGTCTTTTAAGGCTAGTGGCTGTCTCCACTTTTCTGAAGTTTACGTCTTCTGCAAGAGAAAGAAAAGGAGAGAAAGCATGAGAGAAAGGGAGAGAAAGGAGGCGAGTTGGGTGTTAGCGTCAGATAGAGGGAGATCGAGCTTCTGTTGGAGTGTGGGTGAAGGCACTGCGGGTTGCTGTCATCTCTCGTCCGTTTTTCATTCCAAATCAGAGGTGAGTGCGTGACCATGGGGTTATCTAAGCATCTAAAATGGTTTTTGTGTGTTTTGGTGGTGTGTAGGATGTATTCATGATGGATCTATTCGGGGAGGCGTGGTTGAGGAGTAAGAGGAAACGTTGTTCCTGAAAAAGGAGGTTTTGCAGAGGAGGAAATCCCGCAGGAGTAGTTGCAGTGGAGATCGATTCTGGCGATCGGTTTGCAGGATCGGTTGTAGACTGATCCCATAAGTTTCGTGCAGGTTGTGTATTCTTGCGATCGGTTTACAGGATCGGTTGCAGACCGATCTCATGAGTGTTTAGTGCAGGTGGTCATTTCTTGCGATCGGTTACCAGGATCGATTGCAGACCGATCCCGTGAGTTCTTGTGCAGGTTGTCTATTTTGCAATCGACTATCTCGATCAGTTGTAGACCGATCCCTATTGCTGTATTGGGTTCTTGGTGGTTTTTACCTGTTATGTTTGTATATTTGTGTTCTTATTTGCTTGTGTGTATAGCTCGTAGATGGGAGGACCGTCTCACTAAGTATTTGTGATATTACTTACGCAACTCTTCGTTATGTTGCAGGAAAAGAAAAGATCTGAACCTGGAATCATGGTGAGGAGAGGAAGATGTTCTAAGACTCGGGATTTCATGTGTTGATGTTGGCATTGTTATTACTATTACTTTCTAGTTATTATTGTTAGAATATTTTGCTAAGTTATCGGAATCGTTGGTTGAATTTTTGGTGGTTTATCGTGATAAACGTTTCTATTTGAATAAATTAGTATGTTCTTGAATCGCGTTTGTTTGAGGGTAATTAATATTTATGGAGATATTAATTAAGGATATGTTATATATAAAAAAGGGTGTGGTTGTTTCAGTTTGGTATCAGAGCCTTTACGGTTCTAGGATGGTTTAGGAGTTAAATTAAAATCAATTTAATTTCGTGGTGCTTATGACATGATTGCTAAACCGTGGTGTGTTGTGCTGGTAAAAATTGATTATCTGATATTTAGTCAATTAGTTTAAGCATGGAGTCTTAAAAACATGCTATTTGAGCCTTCAATGAGATTCCACGGTAAGTTGGTTTGCCTCTTGTTAAGTGGTTTTGTGTTCTGAGCTTCGGTTTTGGAAGGCATATTGTTATTGGAGGCCAATTTCGTGGTCGTGTTAAAGGATGTGGCCGTGGTAGAGGCCGCAGAGCTCCGGTAGCGGAAGGGAGTGTAGCACAGAGTGTTACGGTTGAGCAGGTTGGGAATTCACATGCGAATCAGGCGAAGTCTGAGGGTGTGGCTGGTGTTGGTGTCGGTGTGGCCAGTGTTGGTGCCGGCGTGGCAGGTGTGGGTGTCAGTGTTGCTGGAGGTCCAGCGGATGCTGCCGGTGTGAAAGCGGGTTTTGCTCAGATCCGAGATAACCGTATCGCAGATTTGTTGACCAGAATATTGGAGCGATTACTAAAGAGGGTACCAGAGCAGGCTCCGGTTGTTCCACCAGTGGCTGAGGTGCAGCCTAGAGTGGCGGTGGCAGAGGAGCTCCCATCTTATCTCAAGATGATGGAGCAGTGTCATATGATTGGCACGGGATTTTTTCCAAGTGGTGTCAAACCTGAGGATGCAGATGAGTGGAGGATGCAGATGGAACATAATTTCTGTTCGATTAGATGTCCAGAGGGATACCGGGTTGATCTGGCAGTTCACTATTTGGAGGGTGATGCACATCTCTAGTGGAGGGGTGTAGCAAATCAGAGGACTTAGGCGGAGATGACCTGGGATGATTTTGCGGCGGAGTTTAACTCGAAATATTTTCCTCCGGAGGCGTTAGACCGGTTGGAGGGGCAGTTTTTGGAGTTGTCTCAGGGAAACCGGACAGTTCGTTAGTATGAGGCAGAGTTCAACAGTCTTAGTGTGTATGCTGGTCGAGCTACGGAGGGAGAGCAGGCTCAGGTGTGGAGGTTTATGAGGGGTCTTTGGGTCGAGTTGAGGAACCATTGCCTAGTGAGATCTTTTGGCACGGTCGGGGAGCTGGTTGAGAAGGCTGCATTGATTGAAGAGGGAATGAGGAACGAGGTGGTTACCGTCAGCTCAGCCTTTCCGGCGAAGAAGTCGCAGCCTCAGTCTGGTGTTGGCAAGGGCGAGACAAGTGCGGATTCTCGAGAAAAGGGTCAAGGAGCTTCATTGGAAGAAGATTCCGATGATGAAAGTCTTATGGGACTGTGACAGAGTTCAGGAGGAAACTTGGGAATTAAAGGCGAAGATGAAAACGAGCTTCAGGAAGTGGTTCGAGGAGCAAGCCGAGACTTGAGCTTGTCATCGACAGGTTCCATTTTCGGAGTTGGAGTTTTTGGTTATTGGTGTTTTTCATTATGTATTTTCGTTTAGAGTTGTAGACGATTAATACATATGATGAATTAATAAGACGAGTATTTCTTATGGTTTTGGAGACTTGTGTTGTCGTGGTAAATAAATGAACGTGAGGTTTTGAAAGGAAGTTTTAAAGGGAGTTAAAACTTGAGTTATCTTAAGTAAATGAATATGGAATCAATCTGGGTGGCTGGGTGGTGTTGAGATGATCTAAGAGGTCGGTTATGGTTTTTGAGATATTTCGAGTTCGGAGTATAGGTGGTAAGTATGACATTGTGATGTTGTACGTTGACCACGTGAGGTAGTTCGGTCAGAGATGTTGATAGATGTATAGACTTGATTGCCCTATGGACGGTGGTCCTGAACAACTCATGAGGGGATGGATAGTTCTCTGTTGCCGATAGCTCGAGGACTGGGTGTCTGAGAGTAGAGTGGCATGATTGTGTTACCGATAGCTCAAGGGCGGTGTGTCTAAGAGTGGAGTGGCGTGATTGTGTTTTGCCGATAGCTCTAGGACTGTGCGTCTGAGAGTGGAGTAGCGTGATTATGGGTTGGGAACAATGTCTATTACGTGAGTATCAAGCATATCGACTAAAAGACCTCGGAGGTCATGTATTGATCTTGTGTTTGAGTTGACCGGTTGAGTCAAGAGTGGCGTGAATCGTCGTGGTGATTGTGGTTGGGATTATTGCAGGCGGATAGTGTTGTAAGATTCGAGGACGAATCTATGTTAGTGGGGGAGAAGTGTAACGCCCGTGTCCCGAAAATTATTTTGAAGGTTTGAGTTCTGTCAGGAATTAGTGTGGAATCAGTTTATTAATTAAACCAAGGGTTGGTTTAATTAATTTTCGGTTTAGTATAATTTCGGTTTAATTCTTTTTAAAACTGAACCCTAGACCGTCTTTTAACGCTGGTAGCTGTCTCCTCTTTTCTGAAGTTTACGTCTTCTGCAAGAGAAAGAAAATGAGAGAAAGCGTGAGAGAAAGGGAGAGAAAGGAGGCGAGTTGGGTGTTGGCGTGAGATAGAGGGAGATCGAGCTTCTGTTGGAGTGTGGGTGAAGGCACTGCGGGTTGCTGTCATCTCTCGGTCCGTTTTTCATTTCAAATCAGAGGTGAGTGCGTGACCATGGGCTTATCTAAGCATCTAAGATGGTTTTTGTGTGTTTTGGTGGTGTGTAGGATGAATTCATGATGGATCCATTTGGTTGTTGTTTGAATGCTTGTTTTCTTTATGTTTCGGGGTTGGGATCGTGCCCAATTTCTTGGGGAGGCGTGGTTGAGGAGTAAGGGGAAACGTTGTTCTTGCAAATGGAGGTTTTGCAGAAGAGAAAATCACGCAGGAGTTGTTGCAGTGAAGATCGGTTATGGCAATCGATTTGCAGGATCGGTTGCAGACCAATTCCATAAGTTTCGTGCAGGTTGTGTATTCTTGCGATTGGTTTGCACGATCGGTTGCAGACCGATCTCATAAGTGTTTGGTGTAGGTGGTCATTTCTTGCGATCGGTTACTAGGATCGGTTGAAGAACGATCCAGTGAGTTTTTGTGCAGGTTATCTGTTTTGCGATCGACTATCTCCATCGGTTATAGACCGATCCCTGTTGCTGTGTTGGATTCTTGGTGGTTGTTGCCTGTTATGTTTGTACATTTGTGTTCTTACTTGTTTGTGTGTATAATTCGTAGATGGGAGTACCGTCTCACTAAGTATTTGTGATAATACTTACGCAACTCTTCGTTATGTTGCAGGAAAATAAAAGGTCTGAACATGGAATCATGGCGAAGAGAGGAGAATGTTCTAAGACTCGGGATTTCATGTGTTGTTGTTGGCATTGTTATTGCTATTACTTTTTAGTTATTACTGTTAGAATATTTTGCTAAGTTATCAGAATCATTGGTTGAATTTTTGATGATTTATCGTGATAAACGTTTTTATTAAAATAAATTAGTATGTTTTTGAACTTAAAGATAATTAATATTTACGAGGATATTAATTAAAGGATATGTTATATAAATAAAAATAAGTGCAGTGTTTCAATTTATCTCTTAACCTATTTAAAATTATTGATACGTGTGATGCAGTCTCAAATTGTAACTGATTGACAGTTTTCTTTGAAAAAAAAAAACTCATTGATAGTTTAGGACTTTTGAATTCTCTTTAATTCAATCATTCAAGTGTTAATATAGATATTTTATTTTATTTCCATAGATATGATTATTACATATATTATTCCAAAGTTGCTTATTAAGACAAATACCCGTGTTTTGGTATGACAGAGACTTGAATGTTTGTATTACAGGACCACATAAACTAAAGTATTTATTTTAAGCTAGATGCTTTGTTCCTTTAATCAAATGTTTTGGCTGTGGTCCAGCTCTCGGTTTAGTTTGATTCAGAATATTGGTGCAACCGTGCAAGAATATAAACAGATCGGGGCTTATTCATTTAATCATTTAATCTATGATCGTTTTCACAGTTTTGAGTAGATTTCATTTGTTTGATTCGTATATGTTTACTTTCTATTCTGTCTAGAGAGGACGGTAGAAAAAAAACAAAAAGCTCTATAACAATTAACAAGTATCAAAAACAAATTCTATGGTAGATAATACGAAAAAGTCAAAACGTATTTCTGGAAATTAAAGTGTTAATTAAGTTATAACGAGGACACGTCAAAAGAGGGGACACGTAGAGAAATGGGTTAAAGATAAACCCAAATATTGGCCGACAAAATCCCCATCAGCTTCCATCTTCCATTTTCTTATCTCTTTTAGGACGTCAATCGTCTTAGTCACCACTTGAATTTTAACATTATTAATCTAAACAGTAATTTTCGTTCATTTCTACCACTAACATATATGTGCTCGCTATTCGTGTATGCAATAGTTCATAATAGATGTTTGCAATCTTATGCAATAGATTTGGAAATGGTTGACTAACCGGTTTCGTCCGATTCGATTTGTGATACGAAATGATTATAACAAAACTTAGTGGTTAGAAATAGCAATACTTATTTTTTTTTTATAAAGAAAAAGAAATAACAATACAAATAGTGATACAATAATTTTTTTTGTTTGTACTGTTTTGTTCGTACTGCCTCGTCTTACTACAATATTGATTGGTAATATATGGCTTGATCGATTTTCCCATAATAATCTGCAAACGTAATATTTAGCAGTTAACAACAATCACACAAATTATTTTATATCGTTATAAATGGTTTGAAATCGCTAGATTTCAAAATTTCTTTTTCACTAGTATTTGCGGCAGCTAGCTGTTGTGGGTAGTTCAAAATTTGTTTGTTTTAAATTCTTGTAATCTATATTAGCAATAATAATTTTTTAAAAAGTCTAAAATTTTTATTTTCTCTTGTTAAATATTATCATAACAAATTCTTATGTATATATATATATATATAAATAAATCAAAATTTTTATTTTCTCTTGTTAAATACTATCATAACAAAAATATATTTATAAATATTTCTTGTATATATAAAAAGTTTCAAATCTCTTAAAATAAATATTTTTAATTAGTTTAAGAATTTTAAATATTTATTATAATAATACACTTTTTTGTTTTTCTATCTAAATTATAGATTGTATGTATTTTTGGTGTATTTTATGTTAAACCGCTACTGCAACTACTGTCAATTAGTCACAAATCACTCGTAAATGCTTCCGTTTTCAATAGTTATATCAGTCGATCAAATCGCTTAATAACATCTAAATCTGCAAACTCCCACACCCGCATCCATAACCGCTACGTTTAAACCAGTCATACTCTATATAGTTCATGGTTAGGAGTTAATGTTTAATGCTGTAAAGTTTATAAGAAGAGGTTCTGTATGAAATTAATCAAATTTTTTACCAATCCTTAATTATATATAAAATCTAAATATGATAATTTATTTAATATTTAAAAATGATTTTATTCTCATCTAGGACCAATTCAATATTTTAGAAAAGATTATGGTAAAAACAAGGATATTCTTACGATAAACTCATAATTCAGTTGATGGATACTTGGACAAAAAAGATTAAATAGGAAACTAAAGATTTTAAAAAGATCTGCCAAAAAATTTTTAAAAAAAAGATTTTGAAAAGATTATGGTAAAGATCAGTATATTGTATTGCCAAGTAGAACATAGCATATGTTGCCAAATAAGTGTGTTTGAAGTTTCGTCACCACAAGCAAGTACTTTAGCCCATATATAATGCAGGCGTTGTGAGGTCCGGCCTGGCTCCATGCCTCCATTCAATGATGGAAATGGAAGCTAGAGCTCAGTCTTGAACTCTGGGGTTTTCTCTCTATTTTACCCAGTTTCGAATTTTGTTTTGGTCGTAGCTTGTAAGTCTCAAGGATCAAATTCTCTGATGTTGCTCTCGTTATAAAAAATAATTTAGTTTTCATTTTTTTAAAATAAAAAAACTTGTAAAAAACTTACTAACCCTTAATAAATTCAATTATTTACCAATCCAACCACAAAAATCAGATCATAAATATCCAAATTCATTGTTATCGGGTTAAATAGATTAAAATTCCTAAAATAAAAAGGATTGAAGGTCTTTCTTTTTCTAAGTTTGACTTCTCGTCTCTCTTCTCTTCTTCTGGATCCTTTTTTTTTCCCTCGTGTACTTGAGTATAACTATGGACAATTCCGATTTTGTGTAAGTTGAAATCGGTTTTTTCTTTTCGATTTTGTGTAGAATTTGATTGAATTTTGGAAACTTTTGTACTAAATTCATGTCGATTTTGTTTATTACTTTTGTGTTGAATCCGAATAGCAGTGCTAATCGATACTGTTTATAGGTTTGTGCAAAATAGTAATGGGGCGTATAAAGAACCCAAGCGAATTTGGAAACTTGATTTCTCCCGAACCAGATAAAATCGAAGAAGAAGAGACGTGTCATGTTGATTATGAAGAAACTGATTCAATCTCTCAGCATTCAATGTATGTCTTTAAACTGGGCACAACTAAGTAAGATTTGGTATAACTAGTCTGATTTTGTAAGTTAGAAATTCCTGAAACGAAAATGTACAACTTAGTAATACTTGGTACAACTAGATATGAATTGTAGGATTTCGAAGAAAAAATCCAAGATTCTGAGGAGAAAATGGTTGTATAATTTTAGGGGAGAGGATGTGAGCATTGAGAATCTGCATCAAGGTCACATGCACGTCTTTAAATCCACATTTGAGAGCAAATAAGTTGTAGCAGAGTATATTGCTCATCCTATCCACGTTGAATTTGCCACCATGTTCGTTGGCATCTTAGATAAGTATTGTTACTAGTGCTTTGGCCCGTGCTTTGCACGGCCTTTATATCATTTGTGTTTTTTTTTATAACATTTAGTTAATAATAAAAATATGGTAACAAAAAACAGTTTGAAAAAAGAAAAAGAAAGAAGTGTCGATACATTTCCATAATTTAAGAAAGTGAAAGTGTAAAAATTGGAACTTTTGCCACGTGACAGAAGAAGAGAGTGGAAGTTGGCTGCAAAGTGACTTGTGAATTATAGTATAAATGATTTTTTTTATAACATTTAGTTAATAATAAAAATATAGTAACAAAAAACAGTTTGAAAAAAAAAAAGTGTCGATACATTTTCCAGAATTTAAGAAAGTGAAAGTGTAAAAATTGGGACTTTTGCCACGTGACAGAAAGAAAGAGTGGAAGTTGGCTGCAAAGTGACTTGTGAATTATATTATAAAGGATATACAACAAGTCTACCCATGTGTGTCTCTAATTATGTTGCTACAAATATAAAGAAATATATTCTAAGGATGAAGAGGAAATTTTGATTTTTTAAGGTTCTTTAAGATTTTTTTTACGGTGAAAAAGGCGTTAGAAACTTGATGACAACTTTGATGTTTGTATATGTGAGAACTTTGATGTTAGTGTTTTTCGGTTTTATGTTTTGTTGTTGTGATGTTGCTGGAACTCGGGTTTTAGTACAACTGGATTTATTAAGTACACCTAAGTTTTTAAGCTTACAACTAGATCTTTTAGGTACAACTAAAACTATTTTGGTACAAATCAATCTAAAGAATAACAAAAAATTATTTTATTCACCATGTTTTTTTAAATAATTATAAAACTTATCTGATTTACCAAATGATCGCTAAAAACACGTGGGTCACATGGCGCCGTCCAAATTTGTACATGGACATGTGCCGTCGCCAAAACTGACACATGAAGCCGCAAAAATGAACACAATTATCCCTAGTTTTCAAATTATACTTGCGTACAAATAGTCATACTTTTAAAATTTTACTGTATAATTAGTTGTGTATTTGGATTTAAACTAAATATTTTTAGTTGTACACATGATTTTAGGAATTTGAGTTACATTCCCCACGTTTTCATGCAATAATATGTGTTAAAACATCAATTTTATGTCTTTCGTATTGTAACGGAAATAACAATAATTAAATCATCTTAAAAGTATAAGGTATTTCATGTGAAAAAAGAATATGATGAAGACTATCCTATAAATTTTGTATATAACTAATGTTATTTTGTACCACTAATATAATTATGTTTCACTAATATAATTTTGTATAACAAACAACATTATTTCGATATATTAATTGCATATAAAGATTTAAGAGATTGGTCGTAGTTGTACCATTACGATTATCAGTTTTACTAAGTTGTACAAAACGAAGAGTATCAAAGAAATACATAGTTGTACCATTACGAAAACAAGTTTTACTTAGTTCTACAAAATAGAGAATTCAAAAAAAAAAAACAAATACAGACACAAATTAAGCTTTGATAAACATAAACATCCTTATCATTAAAAATATATCAATTTCAGCTTTCACTACCAACAGAATGTAACTCAATTTCAGCTTCTTCGTAGGTTCATCTATCGGAATCTTCCTGCATATCATATTCACTAACATCGAATAAGTTATTTTCTCCATAGGTGATATCTTAAATGATATACCGTACAAACTAGGTTCTCCTGGAATCCGTTGGTACTCATCTCCGGTCTTTGAATAATATCTTTCATATTCAAAATGTATGTTTATGGAAAGGTTGCTCACTGTTTTCTGAAAAACTGAATAAAAATATACATTAGCACATATTTACTTCTAGCAATATTACCAGTTATACCAGTTATACCACTCATCTCAGTTATACCATTTATACCATTTATACAATTATACTTAAGTTGTTATAGTTGTTTTATATCAGCAAGTGGATTATGACTCTGACCAAAAACACTAATCCAACGATTTACTACGATTCAACTACTACACTCCATTAATTATCATTGCAATGTCCTAATCGACCCAAAAAAACGTGATTACCAAGCTAGTGTCCATTAGTTACCAATTGAAATCCCAAACAACGAATATAATAACGAAAATGGTTTCTACAACAAAATAAACTAAAAACTCGAAGGTTTTAAGCTAAAACACAATAATAGTAAAAGAACTGATTGAATTTTGAAGCTTTAGCTTTAATGGTAAAAGAACATCTGGATTGATCAATGACAACGGCATCAAACGAAGATCATGTATCGTTCGACAAAGAACTTTTGATTAATTGAATTTTTCTTTTCTTTTTAATAAATTAACTAAAAATATTATATGAATTTTTTAGTAAAGGCAAAAGAGTGTTTGTCTATTTTTATTAAAAGTAGAAGAGTATGTAGATTATTGGAGAATGGGCAGATTAGTTTTTTAAGAGAGAAAAACATTTGAGAATTTAACCCAAGTTCCAAACTATAGATTCACTTTTGAAGATAAAAACCTCCTTCTTGGTAAAGAGTAAATATTTTAAAAATATTATCATGGTAAAGAGTAAAAACCGGGATAATTTTTTTAACACAACCCCATAATTCGACTGACAAATTCATAATTTGAGAACAACCTTTTTCGTAAATCGTATCATGCGACTATAACAACCTTTGTCCCAAGTAAATTTGTAGTAGTGAAGAAGAGCAAAACTTGCCAAGTAAAGAAGACGCCATGAGTAGACAGAAGAACGATTTGTTGGTTCGCCATAAAAGCATCCGACGCAACACACAATTACTCGAAGAAGACCCAAAGACGCTTCCCATCGATCTCATCCTTCTGATACTCTCAAAGATTACCAGCGAAGTCCGTTGCAATATGTCGTTGTGTGTCGAAACAATGGTCGTTCTCACTTCGACGTCCAAATTTCACGGAATTATTCCTGACACGATCATTGTCTCGGCCGCGTCTTTTGTTCATCTTCAGATTTGGCGACAAGTGGCACTTCTTCTCATCCCCCAGCCTCAAAATCTTAATGAAAACGTAAGTGTTGTCGTAGCAACATATTATCATATGCGTTATTCTGGAGATAACATAGAAATTTGTCAATCTGTTAATGGATTTATCTCTCTGAAGGATAAAAAAAACCTTGATGGATAAGGTTCATGTTATATACAACCCTTGCACGGGTCAGCACATAACTTTACCTGAAGTGGAAGCGGATAATTTTTGTCCGGAAAGGTTTTTCGGGTATGATCCGATCGAAAACAGTTCAAGGTTTTGTGCACGATCATGACATGTGATGGAAACAATATTACCTCCAACTAGTGCATGCAAGTTCTTACATTAGGGACTGGAGAACTGTCTTGGAGAAAGATCGAATGTTCATTTCAGCATTAATTATCCTGAGGGAGGTAGTGGGATATGCATCAATGGAGTTTTATATTATATAGATCGTAGTTATACTACTATAGTATGCTTTGATGTTAGGTTTGAGAAAATTACTTTTACAGAAATACAAAGAGAAACCGCCAGCCTTTTGACTCTGATAAACTACAAGGGAAAGTTAGGTGTCCTAGTGTATATCTTGAGTGGGGGTCTTTTTGAGTTATGGGTTCTAGATGACACCAAGAAAGTGAAATGGCCGAAACACCTCTTTTGTTTCCCAAATACATCTTTTGAGGCAATAAAATCAATGTGGGTGATTTAAAACAATTATCAAAACTGCTTAAAAATAAAAGACAATTCTCACAAATAGCACAAAAATAAGTTTTGTTTCCAAATTTAGCATATATTCTTCAAAAGTTCCAAAAATAACACAAATTTAATATAAAAAGTATCCATAATTTTGGAGTCGATTTAAAAAATGTCAAAATCGCCTAAAAATAAACCCTAAATCTAAAAACTAAATCCTAAATCCAAAATACTAAACCCAAACCCAAAAAATTTAAATTATTATAATGTTATTTTTGAAAGTTTGTGGAGTGTGTACTATAATTGTCCATAAAACTTGTTTAGTGCTATTTTAGGATATTTCTAAAAAATAAACTCTAAACCCAAATCTAAAATTTTAAATTATTTTAATGTTATTTTTGAAAGTTTGTAGAGTGTATATTATAATTTTTTATAAAACTTGTGTTAGTGGTATTTTATGTTATTTCTCTAAAAAATTATGGTAAAGAAAGATTGCATTTTCTTCCTCTTTTTGGTAAAACCGTATCATGCCATTTAATTTTTTCCCCAAGTAAAATTGTATTCGTCGAGCAAAGAGAAACTTGCCAAGTAAAGACGCCATGAATAGACAGAAGAACGATTCCGTGGTTCGCCGTAAAAGCATTCGACGCTACACACAATCATCGGCCTCGACGTATGTAAGAGAGACGCTTCTCATCGATCTCATCATCGAGATACTCTCAAGATTACCTGCAAATTCCATCGCAATATGTCGTCTTGTGTCGAAGCAATGGTCGTCCTTACTTCGATGTCCAGATTTCACGGAATCGTTCCTCACTAGGTCATTGCCTCTTTTGTTCATCTTCAGATTTGGCAGCAAGTGTCACCTCTTCTCATCCCCTCAGCCTCGAAATTTTGATGAGAACTTAAGTGTTGTAGCAACAGACTATCATATGGGTTTTTCTGGAAATTGGTACATGCAAAGTTTTCAGTCTGTTCATGGATTTATCTATCTGAACAATAGGCGGAGGTTATAGGGAAAGATAGATAGGGTTTCTGTAATATGGAACCCTTGCACGGGTCAGCAAATACATTTACCTAAATTGGGAGCGAGGAATAGTCATTCGAAAAGCTTTTTCGGGTATGATCCTATCGAGAAACAATTCAAGGTTTTGTGCATAACATCCTCCAAAGAGCATCAAGTTCTGACACTAGGGACTGGAGGAGAACTTTCGTGGAGAAAGATTTGAATGTTCGTTTCCTCATTATCCTCGGAGAAGGACCAACGGGATATGTACCAATGGGGTTTTATATTAAAAAATAATAATACTATGATAGTATGCTTTGATGTTCGGTCTGAGAAATTTAGTTTTATAGAAATAAAAATGTACGTCGACCTTTCGAGTCTAATAAACTACAAGGGAAAATTAGGTGTATTAGTGCTTTTTCCTAATGCTGGTCTTGCTCAGCTATGGGTTCTAGATGACACCAAAAAAGTGGAATGGTCGAAGCACAACTTTGTTTTTCCAAATACAACTTTTGAGGCTATAAGGGCAACTGATATGGGTGAAATTATTTGTGCGTCAAGTCGTTCGACCTGTCCATTTTATGTTTCCTACTATAATCTGGAGAAAGAGAGTGTTAGGAGAGTTGAAATCAAAGGAATTGAAGACAAGGTATCGATGGGTCAAGATGGGCATCGCCCTTATGAATTCTTCATCTTTCCAAATCATGTTGAGAATGTGATGTTTCTGAAATAACATTGTGGCGGCTGATCGATCATGGGTTTGATTCTAATAGTTTTCTTAACTCTTACTGTATTTCCACTTCAATTGATCGTTGTGTAAGCACTCTCAATGACATTGATCTTGTTATATTTCTTCATATTGTTTTGCTTACCGTTCATCTTCTACTGCTACTGGTTTTTTTAGTGTTTATAAATGTATCACGTAAAGATTACCTTTACTTGAGAAACAAATTTTACATAGAAAAATATTAGCCACATCACCTAAATCCTGGTGAGCTGTGTGAGTTTTTGAGGATGCCAAGATGCAGGATGCTGATAATATAGTCTTGGTTCTTCATTTTCGGTAACCATATCGAGAATGTGATGTGTTGGCGACTTGATAGATCAGTAAAGATTGATATATGGAACTGAGTAATGCAACAAACAACTGCCATATATATACAATTTCATTTGTAAGAAACAATATGATCAAGTAATGAACACAGTATTGGCTGAGCGCAGCCAATCACCTGCTTGCCCAATGTTGTCTCGAAGTGCAAGCTACTAGACTCATTCCGCTGAACAGTCCAATGCCTGATTTGAAATACCCTGACCGGCTTCTACTGCTTGACGCAATGCTTGGTGCCATGATCTGGCTGTTCAAATGAGGGAACTCAATTCTGTTTTCTTGCAATCCTCCTACATCATCATTGCTTGCTTCTTCTTGATGTTCTGGTTCCACGATGTCTGCGTTCACCGAAAGCATAGGCCTAACCGTTCTTAACCAGTCTGCGGACCCACCCATAACTCCTTTGCATTTCTTGATTTTCACTTTGGTTAAACCTGGGCATCCGTTTGCAAGATTCTCGATTCCCACATCCGAAATGGGACAGTTCTTGATACATAATTTCCGTAAAGCCGGACATTTCGCTGCAATACAAGAAAGCTCAGGATCACCAAACGTAACACAACCACAAAGTGCCAATCTTTCGAGATTCTGACATTTCGCAGCCAACATTCCTAAACTTAACGTAGTTGGATTCACTCCAATTAAAACCAATTCCTGTAACTGAGTGCAAAACTTAGCCACCGCCACGAGCCCTTCGTCCCCAATCAAATTCGCTTTCCAACCATCAATATGAAGCTTTCTCAAATGCTTACACTTCTCTGCAATCGTAGCTAATCCGAAATTCGTGCATTCAGGTGTCTTCACAATATGCAAAATCTCGAGACTCGAGCAATTCGATATCGCAGATAGAGCTACATCACTAACTTGCATACGTTCCAAATGTATCTCAACTATACCATGATCCTTAACAGCCATCTCTTGAAGAAGCATGTCCCAGTCACCAGAACACCTAAAAAGCTTCAAAGATCTAAGATTCTTCGCACCAACGATCACCGGACCGAAACACTGACCATTATAAAGCTCCTTCAAGCAAATCGACTTAAGAGACGAAGCAGCAACGCCAGGACCAATCAACTCCGGAGCTACATCGGTGAATCCACGGAGACGCTTAATCGATAACTCCTCGAGATTCGAGCAATGATCAAGCACAGCTTTCACACCTTTAGCTCCAAAATCACAAGATCCACAAGAGAATATCCTCAAATCCTTACAATTCTCAGCAAAAGCAGCCATACCTACATCGGTGAGCTCACGGCAAGCTCTAAGCTTAAGTCTCTTCAGATTCCTACACCGGAGAGAGATCTTAACAAGCGCTTCGTCGCCGATACTCACAGATCTACGATCACATTTCAACGAAAGCTTCGTAACAGAATCGAATCGAGAGAAGAGAGAAGGAATCGAAGTAATCAGATCTGAGCAAGCATGGAGAGAGAGACGATAACGATTCTGTCCTTCAACGATCATCCACCGGCGACAAACTAGAGCACATCTTTTCCGATTACCGGAGTTTAAGAACTGGAACACCAAAGCTAAGCACTCGTCAGGTATACACGATGTGTAGTCAGGTTGTGAAATCTCAGATTCGACTGATTCAATCGGGAATTTTAAAGAAAACGATTTGGTTCTCCGTCGATTAAGGATGGAATTTCCGGCGGCGGAGGTTGATTGGCCCATCCACGAAAGTCTCCGATCGTCTTCGTCGTCGTCTGCGGCGGAGAGGAGAATTTTGATTTTGATTTTGGTTTTTGTCGGTTAGTGAGATTTGAGCGTTGGTTTAAAGGTAAGGTTGAGAATTAGTTTTTGGGGAAAGCTGTTGCTTAGAGTGAATTGTTGTTTGTTTTATTTCCGTTTATTTTGTTGGTTTGTGATTTTTTAGTTATAATATGGTTTGTCATTTGTTTTTAAGTTCTTTGAAACAATATGGTTCTCTTCTCCTTGTTGTTGTAGTGACAGATTTTACAACCCATTTAGAGGAAACAAACTAGGAAGATTTAATATATTTATTGATTTTTGTATTCGATAAATTGGTATTGATTTGTTAGTATGCTATTTAATCTATATAATTTGGGAAAATGGCATCAACAGTCGGGTCTTTTTATCGTAAATTTTTTGGAAAATAATTTTTTTTTGAAACAATGAAAAAATATTATTTACAGTCGCGTTTTTTTATTGTAACATTTAGTAAAATAATTTTTAGTTTTTAATATTGAAAAAATTAAAAATCATCTACAGTCGTGTTTTTTCGTCGTAACCTTTTGCAAAATATTTTTTTATTTTTGAAAAAATGTTTACTACGGTTGCGTTTACAAAGTTGCATTTGTTCATTTAAAGTTGTGTCTTTTATAAATAATTATGTCTATTTAAATGTTCATATCTCTTTAACTCTATATATTTGTTCTCTTTGTAGAAAACTACCAAATTTTTGTTTTTTACATAGATTTTTTCGTTTTATGATGGATTAAAATAATTTAAAATTCAGTATTTAACATTATTCTATACTCTCTAAACTATTTATTAACATACATAATTTTAATTTTAAATAATTCCACTAATCCTTGATCTAATTAAAGACTTTTGGAATGACTATAATAATATAAAATTTTTAGTCAACTTTAAATAAAATTCTAATGAAGATGCCAAGAATTTCTTTCCCATGTTTGGATGGATTATATAGTGAGTTTTTCGATTTACCAATTTTGTATGGTAATAGTGATGATACTTTAACATTACTACAAAGTTCAAATATGAAAAGACATCCCCAAGCATTATGGCTTACATGTTGAATAAATGTGATTTGTGGTTGGGTCTTTTGATTATACCTCGTCATAAGTATTTTTAATTTAAATTACTAAAATAAATTTAAATGATTTATTGCAACTGTTTAATTGAGCCATTTGCAACATTTGGTTTATTTGACTAACCATTGTAATTTTTGATTTTTAATGAATAGTTGCATTTTTTAGTTTATTTCATGAATTGTTACAACTTTTAGTATATTTGATAAACCGGTGCAATTTTTGGTATATATGATGAACTGTTACAACTTTTGTTTTTATAATAATAATCTAAAAATAAATAATTCTACGATTACGTCCTTCGGTTATAACTTTTCATATTTTTTTTTAATTTTAATTACTAAAATATAATTAAATGAATTGTGACAACCGTTTAATCGAACCATTACTGTTTAACAAACCATTGAAATTTTTGGTTTATTTTATAAAATGTTGCAACTTATAGTTTATTTGATGAACTCTTGCAATATTTTGTTTATTTGATAAACCGTTGCAACTTTTACTTTATTTGTTAAATTAATCGTTTAAATTTTTGATATATTTGATATATCGTCGCAACATATTTTCTTTTAAATTTTTTTTCTAGGCATTTGACAAAAGTAAATAAAAATGACAAAAATCTATAAACAAAAAATATTTTTGGAAAGAACACAAAGCATCAAAACACGGTTATGTCGGTTTATAGTAATCATCATCTCTCTATTTTATGGAGTATCTTTTAAGTGTCTGTCACGGTGGTGATGTAGAGTCTTCGATTGTGTTTCCTCTTTTCTCTTCAATCAATGAATCCATTTAGTTTGAGATCAAAACACTTTTTTAAATTTCATTATTATCTCTTATCATAATAGCAATTCCAACAAATAGTTTTGAGGGTTGCTTTTTTAATCATATATATATTTAGTATAGATTTTTATATCAGTAATCTTTTAAAAAAAATTTCAAAAATTTATATTTTTTTTTCATTGTGATTCTTCGTTTTGTTTTGTTTTTATTATTATATAGGATATTGTTTATTTATCATAATCTTTTGTTTCGTACTTTTTTATTATCGTCATTTTATTTCATTATCCCTTTTTAAAGATAATTATGTATTTTACTAATAATTACGTCTATCAAACATTAATATAATTATAATTCTATGTATTTATTCAGTTTTTAGATAACTTCAAGTTTTTATTTATTTATTTTTCATAATACATTGAAATGTAAAATACTTTTATCACAACTTTTTGTTTAGTATTTTTTACTATGGGTGACCATTTTTACCAAAATTCTTCATAATATACATTTTACTAACATATGCATTTATTTACGATTCATGTATTTTCAAATCTATTCATTTCTCTCTTTTTTTTAAAAAAAGTTAATATTTTTCATTTAAACATGTTAAGTTTTTCAATGAATCCAAACCAACAATTTTCAAGTATTTTAAAATTGTTTCTGAACAGAAATTATTATATAATTGAATAAATTTCTATAATTATTTTTCAAAAGATTTCTAAAAAAAAGTCAAACAGTATCCCAAAAAAATGTTTCGGAGTGTCGCATATGTTTATCATTACTATTTGTAATGTAGGTTTTTTAATTATAACCATTTTAACAATCCTCAAAAAAATTTAGATAGTCATATTCATATTTTTTTATCATAAATATTCATCATTTTACATTTTACCATGTGCTCATTTATCGCTCATGTATTTCCAAACCTATTTGTTTTTCGTTTTCTAAATTTGCTTTTTTCATTTATACATATTAATCATTCAATATATTCAAATTTAAAGAACCAATTTGCTAGTATTTTAAAATTTACTAAATATATATTATTTTAAGATTGAAAGATGTTTAGAATCATTAATCTAACAAAACAATTATGAACTTTCTTAAAACATACAATTTTTATAATTTCTCTAAAACTTTTTTGAATTGTCACATCTTTTTATTATAACTCTTTGTTCTGTATTTTTTTCAATTACAAATATTTTTACCATTATTAAAAATCTTCATAATATAGTATTTTTATTAATAAATTCTTTTTAACCTTTTTTTTATAAACATTTAAAAATCTTTTGAAAATATTTACAATATAACATAAAATGATAGTAGAATTTATAAAATATTTCAAATATTTGAATTCATTATCCCAATAATTTAATATATAAACACAATTAAAAAAATTATAATAAAATATTTTGTTAAAAATGAGTTTTCTCGCGATATCGCGGGACTCATAACCTAGTTAAGAAAGTAACAGCCAAAATAAATGAACAAGAGAATCTAGTACAAGTTAAATTAATAAAAGAAAATACAAGTTACAACTATTCTTTTTAAACTCTAATTAATTATTAACTAGGGTTATTTCGCGCTACTCGCATAATTATATTAATTGTTTTCTTTAAAATGAAATAAAATGCTAATAGTTATAAGTTACTATATTAGTATACATACTCTTAAGGGTCCACATTATTTATAGGGGTGCAATTGCACCATATAAAATTTTACTTAGTAGTGTTAATTTATGTAAGACATTGATTAATTATGCCCCCATTTCACTTCTTCTTTTTGGACCCATTTTTCTTTTTTTTTTTTTTGTTTCTATTTAAACCAAATCAACTAAGTTTAAAACCCAAAATATTAAATTTTAAGACTATTGTTTGATATAATTTCCTTTTGTATAAGTAGTTTTCTATAATTCTATACTTTTGGCGTCCCATTCTTTTATTTACTATTTAATATATTTTTTGGCTGCATTCTCTTTGTTTTATAGAATTTTTTTCACTGGTGTTTATAATAAAAAGTTAAAACCATATATTACAGTTATGTTTATGAATAGTATCCAATAAAATGGATATTGATTTTATTTTTATTTTTATTTTGATCATTATAATTATTTAATATACAAAACATATTTTTAATATATTAATATTTCATTTGCCATGTACATAATATTGTTCTAGATCCGCCACTACAATATTAAGAGCATTTGTTAAGTTACCAAGATAAAATAATAAAACACTACCAAATTATTTTCTTATATGTGAAAACACTAAGGAACTCATATGGAATTTTATCTATATATGTGTTTGTTTTTAATGGTTGTTATATGTATATGTTTATGTTGGTAAGAATAAGAAGATTATTGATAGTTAAAGTATGACAAAATTGTGTCAGTATGATTCTATTGTTGCATGGTCTATTTATTTTATCACTTTCATGTTCGTTTGGCAGTCAACAGTCGAACTTTCATATTTTTGGCCACGGTTAGATAATCTCCAATAGCCCAGGGCATAAAAACCGGAATCGAATACCCGAACCGAACCGAACCTGAAATTAGGCATTTTGGTTTGGGTATTGGTCATGCAGAATACCCGATCGGTTCCAGTTTCTTAAAGAGTTCGGGTATGTTTTCGGTTCGGTTAATACCCGATATCCGAATGGTTACTTATTTTACCCGAACTCTTAAACACATATACCTAATCTAATTACCTCTCCTAGACATAGCCCTCCCCTTTCGTAAAACATCGGTTCCTCTTCCGCGTCGAATCCCCTTATCATCTTAAAAAAACCTAACTCACCATTTCATTCTTATAATCTGGAATCCCTAAATTACACTTGTGCTTCATTCTCATCGAGAAATCGATCAGAAGTAAGTCTCCATCGATTCGTCTCTACTTTTCGATTTGATTGTTGTTGTTATTAGGGTTTTTCGATTCGATTCGATTGGGTTTGAGTTAAAACAGGGTTGCTATTAGGGTTTTTCGATTCGATTCGAGGTTTGGTTTGTCAAGATCGGGTTAGAACTTGTTGATATTAGGGTTGCTTGGATCAGATTCGATTCGAATCGATCGGATTTTGATCAGAAGTATTTATAGTTTGTAGCTATTAGGGTTGCTTGGAGCGGATTCGATTCTTTATTGTATTGATATTTGTATAGATTTTCTATGTAGTTAAAAGACTTTGTTCTGTTGTTTGATCTTCGTTTGTTAGATCTTCTATGTTGTTGTTTGATTTTAGGTTCTATGTTGTTGTTTGATTTTTGATTCTATGTTGTTGTTTGATCTTCGTTTGTTTATTTATTTTCAGATGGATTCATCGTCAGTTCCAGAAGAAGAAATTGATGTGGATAGGAATGTTGGAACTCAAGATACAGAAGATGATTTGAGGAGTCCTGGAAATCGAGGGAAAAGAAAAGATTTTCTGGGAAACAGTAGAGGCACTTCTAAGGGTAAGGGAAAGACCAAAGCAGAGAGAGAAAGGTCGTTTGTATGGGAGCATTTTACCAAATTGAAGGACAATCAAAACAAATGCAAATGTCAGTATTGTGGGAAGACACTCGCTTGTCTGATAACATCAGGGACCTCGAATCTGCAGAAGCATTTGCAGACCTGCAAGCAATTCCAGGCTTGGCAAGAGAGTGAAACGCAGAAGGTTTTAAGTGAGAATTGCGTTCATCTGAGGATTGGTAAGGTGTCTGAGGAAGTTTTTAGAGAGGCAAGCAATGAAATGCTTGTATTAGGAGAGCTGCCACTTTCATTCATTGAAAGTATTGTTTGAAGACATTTTTACAGCAAAGTAAACTTGTACAAGCCCCATTCTAGAAGAACAGCAACAAGGGACATCTATGAGATGTTTGTCCAGAGGAAAACAACAATGAGGAAATGGATTAGTACAACTAAGCAACTGGTGTCTCTCACAACTGACATATGGGTGGCTCAAGCAACTGGTGCAAGTTATATGGTCATCACTTTGCATTTTATTGATGCAAATTGGCATTTAAGGAAGCTGATTATAGGGTTTAAGTATGTCGTGGATCATAAAGGGGCAACAATTGCATCTGTTTTGCATGAATGTTTGGCTGAATGGGGTATAGAAAAGATCTTCACCATCACAGTTAACAATGCCACAGCCAACACGTCTGCTCTCCAGAAAATTCAAAGAGAGTTTAAGGTATTAGGGAATAATTCATTTATATTAGATGGTGAGTTCATGCATATGCGGTGTTGTGCTCACATCATCAATTTAATAGTCAGAGATGGATTGGCTGGAGTGAATGAGAATGTGGAAGCTATTCGAAATGCAGTGACTTTTGTGAGATCGTCGACCAAGAGATTGATCGCATTTGATCAAAAGGTTGATGCAGCAAATCTGAGTAGTGGAAGTTTGCCTGTGGATATCACAACCAGGTGGAATTCGATATTTCTAATGCTTACAAAAGCACAAAAGTTCAGAGTCGCATTTGATAGGATGGAAGCTGAAAACAAGCTCTAAAATAACTACTTCCTGGAAATTGAGAAGAGCAAGAAAAAGATTGGTCCTCCTACTTATCTTGATTGGGTGGCCATAGACAGACTAGTAAAGTTCCTAAACCTCTTTTACACATCTACTTGTATTGTCTCAGCTTCTACCACAGTTAACTTGTATAAGTGTTATGGAGAGATTGTTACCATATAGAAGAATCTGATGTTAATGAGTACTAGTTCAGATAAGGAAATGAGGAGTAAGGCTTATGAGATGAAAGAAAAGTTTGAAAAGTATTGGGAGGGTTTTAAAAACATCAATAAGCTTTTGATTGTGGCTACTGTTTTTGACCCAACGAAGAAACTGCAATTTGTTCAGCTTTGTTTTGACAAGCTGTATGGGAAAGAGAGTGTAGAGTCTAAAGAGATGTTTGACTCAGTGTATGCTATTTTGAGTTGTCTTTTTAAGGAGTATGGTAAACTTTATCCCAAAGAGTGTACTGATGCATCATCTTCTCATTCTGTTGGGAATGATTCGTATGGCCAAGATCATGCTACTGGTTATGGTGAGGAGGAGATGGAATTTAGAGATGAGTCTGTTGATGGTGGATTCGAAAGAATGCAGTTTGTGTATGATGAAATGGTTGATGAGAGAGGACTTGACTACGCAAGGGACTAGCTAGACATATACTTGAAAGAAAAAATATAGCATCCAAAGAGTAATCTGTTTGGTAATGAGTATGATGTCCTGGGATGGTGGAGGCGCAATGCAGGTAAGTTTCCTGTGTTATCTGAAATAGCAAGAGATGTACTTGCAATGCAAGTGTCATCGGTTGCATCTGAATCAGCCTTTAGTACTAGTGGACGCATTTTAGCACCAAGTAGGAGTTGTCTAGCTCATTACACCATTGAGGTATTGATGTGCATAGAGCAATGGATGAAGGCAGAGATTCAGTTAAAGGAGAAAGGAGCTCAGACTAATGCACAATTACTTGCTGATATTGAGTTGCAAGATAATCTTGAAAAAGGTTAGTTCGAGTCTTTGTAGTCTTCTGTATTTCTCAATTATAGTAGGCTTATCTACTAATACTAACTTTCTGTTTTGTAAATGATTTTCAGAGTTTGAAAATCAAATCTACTAGAAACATTCATGCTCGGCTTTTAGGTAATACAACCTCAATTGCTTTCTATGAAATTGTCTATTTGTGGTAACAGGGACTACAAATTGTCTCTGTTTAAGGTAATGAACTAAGCTAATGATGCATCTTATGTTCAATGTAACAGGGACTGCTTGAACAAGGACTGCTTGATGCTTATATGTTTCTTTCTCTCTAGTCTCTAGTCTCTATTTGTAGTACACTTTTATGAGTTTATGTGTTGTTTAGTTTAAGACACAACTTGAAACATAAACATGTTTGTTTTTGGTTTCAATTGAGACAATGGATCAGCCCATAGGTTTGTTTTTAGTAAGTGTAACTTGGTTTTTGAATGTGGGTAATCGGGTATTCAGAGTATTTTTAGTAATGTGGATACTAAATACCCGAAAATACCCGAACCCGAAATTGTTTCGGTTATTCATTGGTTATGAAAATAAATGAAGGAACCGAACTGAAAAAAAAAATAACCGAACCGAACCCGAACCGTAATTTTGAATTACCCGAATGGGTATAGACCTGCCTACCCGAAGATACCTGAAACCCAAAAAATACTAACCGATCGGGTTCGGGTACCCGAATGTCCAGGGCTAATCTCCAAGGTGTAGAGGAGTATTCTCATTTTTGAACAGAGAATGCAAAAGTTGTACTTGCGTATCCAGATAACTAACTTCTTTTTAGATATTAGATTAAAATAATATAAGATGTTATTAGGGTACATGCTATAACGCCTCGACCGTAACTTTTAGTATGTTCCACGTCTTCTTTCGAACTGCGGGACCATTTTCGTATGACAGCCGGTTCGATACTTTGGAATATTTTAAAAACTTGTTTATCGATCCTACAAATCATCACGTGATATCTCTCTGTGTTTTGTTTTCACTCGAATATTACTAGAAATCACTTACCGGTAAGTCACTCATCCTGAAATTGCTCCATTATAAGCACGTTTAATTCTGCAGTTCTCTCGTGATGTTTGACCGAAATAATAAGTGCACTTTGGTGAATTGAATAGCTAAATTAATTCTTAAACTCTCCTCATGCATTACTATATTTCCTGAAATCGGAATATTACAATCATCCCCACTAACAGATCGTAACGTTCTTGTTACGTACCAAGACCGTCACCTCCGACGGTGTGAGTCCACTCAATTCCACACTAGTCTAGGTTCAGTTCTGATACCAGATGTACGCCCCGACTGCAAACTATAGTGGATCTCTCATCTTCTCTCGGACCATGGGCCCATTAAAAGTTGTGGTTAGAGCATTACTTTCCAGAGACTTTAAAGACTTGTTTACCGACCCTATAAATTACCATGTGATATTTCTCTGTGTTTTGTTTTCACTCGCACAGTATTGGAAAGTGCATCCTGATGGGTCACACAACCTAAAATTGATCTAGCACAAACACGCTTAACGCTGAAATTCTTTCATGATGTTTGACCGAAAAGATAAATTTATTTTGATGACATAAGTAGCCAAATCAATTCTTTTAAACTCTCTTCATATACTACCATATTTCTTGAAATCATATTATTACACATGCCTTTTATCTTAATCTAATGAAATAAAAGTTATTGTAAAATTGGGAATTTGTTATTACCTTCATCTTTTAAGTAGAAGGAGATGCATGTGCCTTTTTCTGAGTATGCATTAACCCATTGACAACAGAAGAAGGTCTCATGCAATTGATCTTATTATCCCCTGAAGTAGTATATGTTACATGCATAAGGAAATGGTCTAATTGAACTTTTGTACGAAAACACTTCTGAATTCTTATCAAAGGAAGAGATTAGGTCAACATGGGACAAATTTTGAAGATCAGATTTAATAACTAAAGATGTTATCTTAACTGACTGGTAAACCGATACCATTTTTCTTCTAATATAAACTGCAAAAAAAATACACATCTAAACTTCCGAGTCTACGATGGTTTAGACTATAGAAAGCAATGGTCATGTAAAGGCGTAGGACTTATGGCAGGTCCAACCAAAATTTCTATATTGAGACAACAATGGAAGATCTGCTCTGTTATTAGGGATTATTGTTTAAAATGTTATTTTGTCATTCAAATCTTTTGGATTTGTTATTTTTTTAAAGATTTTATGGATTTTTCATTTTTGACCACTTCAAAATCAATACATTTGTGAATGTTTTTTTTAATAACATACATTCTTAATAACAAACACTAAACCCTAAAAAAAATAGAACTAAATAAACTCAAGCATAATGTGTAAAATTGTGTTTTTAGATCTTTAAAAATGGCAAATCAAAATTTTTGAAGGCAGAATGGTAAAATCAATAAATTTCATTAAAACGACACTTTTTCCTAATTGATTGATGTTTTTACCTTATTTAAATTTGCCAAAAAAAGTGTCCTCTTTTTAATATATATTAGGTTTTAACCTGCGGTACACAGCGAAACTAATATTTTTAAAATTATATCATTTTAATACTTATTTTTTTTATTATAAAAATTTGTTTGAGTCAGTTTGATATTTATTAATACTGTAACCGTTTAATATAGTCAGCAGTATGTTTAATAAATAATATATATATTTTTCGTTGAATGTATAAGAACGTTATTTGATAATATGTCTAATTATGTGTATATTGTTAGTTATATTTTGTAAATTTATATAGAGAAATTCCACAAAATACCACATTTTCAAGTTTTTTTTGCCAAATATACCACTTTCAAGTTATTTTTCCAAAAATATCACTAAAATATTATTTTTCCAAAAATACCACAAAAACAAAAATTGATTTTCAAATGTCTAAAATTTAAAATTTTTGGTTTGGATTGCCTATTTTGCAATTTAGGGTATAGTTTTTAGGGGATAGGGTTTAATGCTTTGGATTAATGGTTTAGTTTGAAGGTTTAAAGTTAAGTTTTAGTTTTGTGGTATTTTTGGAAAAATAATATTTTAATGATATTTTTGAAAAAATAACTTGAAAGTGGTATATTCGGCAAAAAAACTTAAAAGTGTGGTATTAATGAGAACCTCCCTTTTATATATTGTCCAACGCCACAAATTGCATAGCTTAATCTTGTGGCATAACTAAAATGTTCAATGTATGTTCTTTTAATCTTGAAATATAAATTCTTAAAACTCTGGTTACTATATAATGTTGCAAGTAATATTTAATAGAGAAATAATGATTTGCCTTTCATGTATCGAGTATGCATATTTTGAGGTTTCTATTTGGACAAGTATTTGTCAAACAACCGACAACAATATTAAAATTTAAAAGTTAATGTGTTCGTAAATAATGGTAAAGGTTCCAGATTTTGTCTTGTTGACCTGGAAAAAACAAAAGAACCAAAATATGTGGAGTCCATAGGTGATTGAGAAATCAAGTAAGCGAGCTTCGAATTTGATACTTACTCGAAGATCAAATTGACCAAACAAAGAAAACCGACTACGACGTTTCCAATCATAAACCGAGGTGAGAAAATTACTTTGTTCTTCATGTAATATTCATGTATTTTTGAACATCAAACTCGGGAATTGATTGTGAATAAGCGGTTGATATTGAAATGGTTTTCTCCGTTGACTCTGTAATGCCAATAAGATTTCCGATTCTATATGCCATTGTTCTAGCTTCCAAAGTTTACAGTTTTCTTTATCGTCTCTTTGGTTGTTACTTGAAATTTTTTCGTCATGTTTCCACAACTCATCTTCCCTCAAATTCTACTAATCCATTATATATGATTTGTTGAAAAGTTATGGAGAAAGTATGAGTATTTGAAATTTTTTGGAAATATAATTTTTATTATTTTGATTTAAATTTGGAACCACTTCACAACTTCATTCTCACAAAAGAGAATAGAGGAAGTATTTATAACCTCCAAATTACAAAATATCTAGAATATTTTAATTTTTAATCTAGATTATTCTAGCATAACATCTAAATTATAATATTATAATTGTCTAAATAATTTTATAAAAATATCTTGATTTTTATGTTTAAAGAGGTGGAAAATGTTAATATTTCGAGATAAAACTTTAGAACTTGGATTTGGTCCATTTAATAATTATTGGGTAATTTGCCCAATAATTAAACTTATTCAAAATCAAGTTTGACTTTCAACACCCTCTCTTAAACTTGATTTTGCTATTCCAAGCAAACTCTTTATATTGATAAAATCTTCGCGCTTGAGAGATTTGGTGAAAATATTAGCTACTTGATCTTGTGTCTTCACATACTCCAATTGCACATCTTTCTTGTCAACACACTCTCTAATGTAGTAATCACGTGTATTAATGTATTTACTTCGATCAGGGAAGACTGGATTCTTCGCCAAAACTATTGCTGACTTATTATCCACAAAAATCTTTGCTGGCTCTTTTTGTGGCAAGCTTAACTCTTTTAAAAGATTTGTTAGCCAAATAGCATGGCACACACATGAAGTAGCCGATACATACTCCGCTTCACAAGTGGAAAACGTGACAATTTGTTGCTTCTTCGACATCCATGGAAAAGCCGTATCTCCAATGTAAAATACAAAACAACTTGTGCTTTTTCGGTCATTTTTAATATAGCGAAGAATCTTCTTTGCAAGGTGTTTACTGTTAATGGACAAAAGGGTGAAAAATTACTGGGCGAAGGCCGAAATTCCGGACGGACACATTGTCCGTTTAGATGATGCACCCACTGCTTAATCTGCTGCCAAGTCAAACTAATGACTCAAAACAAACGCTTTGTGGGAGGTAACCCACTGTGGTAATGCTGTATCATTTTTCTTTTTCATTCATTTAGTTTCAAATTCAGTTTGATTAAAAAAAAGATCAGAAATAAGAAAAAAAAAGAAAAAAGATTGTCGAACAATGGTGTTTGTGTCGCTCGACACCAACCACTTACTAAACCCAGAACTCGATTTTAGTTTTATATAAATTGCAAAAACATAACCCAACCTAATTTCTCTCTAACTTTTGCTATTTTTGGCCGATTTGGTCGATTTCAGGGCCTAATCTCATCGGAATTTTGAGCCCTATCTGTTTCCAAGCCTCACTTGATCGATCTGTGATCATGGCACCTCGTGGGAAGCAATCTAGGGGTGGAGGCTTAGCTTCTTCTTCTCGCCCGCCGCCACCGTCCGCCTCTCCGCGGGTATCACTGCCGCCGTATGCCCACCTAGGAGCTTCCCCACCACCTGCTGCAACTCAATCTCGGCCTAAGAGAGAAGATAAGCGGATTGTTTCAGGATAGATTTTGGAACGAATGCCAAAAAAAGAAATTGAGCATGATGAGTGTGTTTTCAGGGCTATCTCAGAGGAGTGGGATGACTATGACACCTTGTTCTACAATGCTTGGTTAGGAGTTGAGGTTAGACCAACCCGATTTGCGGATATGGATGCAATGCGGAAGATGGGAATTCATGAGGAGGTTCTGCAGCTTCTGCTCAAGATCGGATTGGGCACTATCGCGACAAGGCATTATGATTTGTATCCTGATTTGGTCCACCAATTCCTGGCCACTACGCGTGTCTATTGCACAAACGAGGTTGTCAAGAATGCTCAGGAAGGTACGCTTACTGCACTCCCCTAATCAGAAAGGTAAGCGTACCTTCCTAAGCATTCTTGACAACCTCGTTTGTGTAATAGACACGCGCAGTGGCAAGGAATTGGCAGACCAAATAAGGATACAAATGATACTGCCTTGTTGCGATAGTGCCCAATCCGATCTTGCGCAGAAGCCGCAGAACCTCCTCGCGAATCCCCATCTTCCGTATTGCATCCATATCCGCAGATTAGGTTGGTCTAACCTCAACTCCTAACCAAGCATTGTAGAACAAGGTATCATAGTCATCCCAATCCTTCGAGATAGCCCTGAAAACACACTCATCATGCTCAATTTCCTCCTTTGGCGTTTGTTCCCAAATCCGTCCCGAAACAATCAGCTTATCTTCTCTCTTAGGCCAAGGGGGCCGAGATTGAGTTGCAGCAGGTGGTGGGGAAGCTCCTAGGTGGGCAGACGGCGAGGAGGATGGTGGCGGCGAGCAGAAGAAGAAGCTTCGCCATCTCCCATAGATCGCGTCCCACGAAGCACCATGATCACAGATCGGTCGATTGAGGCTGGGAAACGGATAGGGCTCAAAATTCCAATGAGATTAGGCCCTAAAATCGACCAAATCGGCCAAAAAATGCAAAAGTTAGAGAGAAATTAGGTTGGGTTATGTTTTTGCGATTTATGAAGAACTAAATTCGAGTTCTGAGTTTAGTAAGTGGTTGGTGTCGAGTGACACTTACAGGGTGTCGATAGACACCAACAAAATTGTTCGACAATCTTTTTTTTTTTTTTTTTTCTTATTTCTAAGTTTTTTTTTAATCAAACTGAATTTGAAACTAAATGTATGAAAATGAAAAATGATACATGATAAACAGGCTAAAAAGCCCGATGTAGAATAGTGAGGTTCGGTTTAAGAGACCAGCAATACACTCTAATCTTTTGGGATACAAATTCAGCTAAGCGATCAAGTTGGTTTTGGTTTTTAGTTGTCACAAATAGCAAGCAAAAATTAAATAAAATCGGTTTAAACAAATATTAATAAAAACGTTAGGTTAAGGGATAATACTTAGGGATTAGATCATCTAGAACCAAGCAATTATTCAGAACAACAATTCATAGCCAATCTAGAACTCAACCAAAGAAATAGGAGGATCCACTGTCGTCGTATCAACCACTTTATCAATCAATCTTACACCCTAAACTGTCATTTGAGTTTACAAAGAATGATAAGCATTATGGAGGATGGGATCGATTTTTTTACAACTTGTCTTAGCATCAACTGTCATTGGCTAAGGAAAAATCGCCCATCTATGTTCTTTCAAGCAATTCACAACACTTTTGATGAGTAAATTAAACCTAAAATCAGAGGCTATGCGATCAATGTAGTCTAGGCATTTAGAACAACGATAGATAGAGATATTAATATATATATATATATATGATCCTATTTATGCTTAGTTCATGAATCCCTAATCTCTTCAAAACCCTTAAGCTAACTAGAAGAACTACTCAGTCATGAAAGATCGAACAATAGCAAGAGATGTAAAAGAATTCATGATAAAATAAAGAAGTAAGAGTTTTAGAAATCTTCTTAAAAGGTGGAAGACAATCTTCAATTCTTACAAAAGCTCGAAAAATAATTCTCTCTCGTCTCTCTCGAGTTCTCTCTCTTTTCTTTTCGATAAAAGTTCGATATCAGATGAGGTCTGGGGCGGTTAGGATTAATTAGGGAAAATCTTAGGTGGCAAGGTTTAATGAAGTTTCCAAAAATAGATCTTCCGCGGGAACAGGTGCTCCGTTGAGGAGCGGGTGCTCCTTTCTTCAAAACTTTCCAAAAAGCTTCACTTTTCCTCTATTTTCGCCAAGTGTCTTCTTGATCTCCAATCCTCCATTCCAGCCACCTTTCAGACCTAAAATGACTCAAAATAAAATAAAAGACTCGATAAAGACCTACAAAACAAAGATTAGAATGCGCCAAAAACGCATTATATCAATTCCTCTAAACTTAAATCTTTGTTCGTCCTCAAACAAATTCAAGACCAAGTGAAAGAGAAAGGTTTGAAAACGCGGGAACTCTCTCATCCTCAGTGAACTGAGTAAACAACCCTCAACCTGCAGACCACATAATCCAAAATATGAACAGCAAAACCTCTCAATACATTCTCACCCCAGCCTCATATTCCAAACATAAACTCTTCACATTCATTAAAGGTTGCGTGAGCTTCTCGTTATAAGCACTATTCAGGGTAGACGACGCTAAGGGATTTAAGGCCATTTAGAGGTGGAGTTCAGAGTGTTTAAAGGTTGCCCGGCGTTCGTAGAGGATGGAGGATATCAAACAAAATTGCAAGAGAGAATGGGTCCATTTGAGTTCCACATTCTCTAAACCACTCTTTCCTTCTTTCAATCTCTCTTACTTCTCATCTAGCCATCATCCTCCTTGGGTATACTCACTCTGCAGAGAGACACTGTAATGACCTGCACCAAAGCAGAAAAATACCGCGGAAAAATTAGACCGAATACGTTGAACGCGGACCGTTTGGCCGAGAAAATTTTCTCAAGCACCTCGATGAAGCTGATTGCTTGGTTGCTTGCTCGCTCGGTGACTAAGCTGTCTGCTTGCTTGGTAGGTCGACCTTGCCATTGGACAAAGAAACGTCCAAGTCGGTTGATTCTTTGTCGCAATCTCCTTGTCGTTAACGAGAACATAATCTTGAGCCGTGTCGCGACCCGGGCAGTGCACGGTTGGACATTTTCAGCCAAGTGTCGAGCTGTTTCACCAGCTTGCTCGCCTTCTTGGTCACCTTCTTGTTCGTGTCTATAAATAAAGTGACCGACCTAATAAGCTTGTCATTAGAAATCGCATACACCTCAAAGTACTATCTTAGATCCGCCTAAGTCCGAACGATCTAGATAAAGCCCGAGCCGAGTTTTCGTACCGTCCGAGTGAAAGCCTAAGTCAAAAAAAAAAATTTGTGATTCAACCTAAGAGAAAGGTGAGTATTCGGTGATTTTCCCGTGTGTTAGATAAGTGGAACACACGTGTGATTGTTGATTGTTTCAATGCTTTTATCCGCATAAGCATGAAAACATTAAGGCATTTTAAGTTTATACATAAGTTAAATGCTAGTAAAACTTGAGATTAAGCGTGGTATGATTTCCCTTGAGGCCGTGACTTAACCAATAAAGATTTTGGTTATGGCACGAAGACACGGAGAGACGGAATTGCAGCCTTTGGCCGTGTAATGAATGACGATGCATATTTTGGTGCGATTCCTTAAAGATTAGGCCACCGAAATGTTTAAAGGATCTTAGGACTTAGCCTTTGTGGTTTTGTTCGAATGATGCCTTTGGTTTCACGTGAAGGGAATAATCAGCACGTTAGGCCTTATTAATTCGTATCATTATGCGCATATTTTCATCTCACTTATCGAATTGTTTTGCATGTTTCCGTGTGATTGTTATTTTTGGTTTCGTTGGGAATTGCTTGTTGTTTAGGGGAACCTTAGACTCATTGAGCAACTAGTGCTCACTACTCAATTTGTTTTGCAGGCAATCTTAGAGGGTAAATCGCGGAAAAGCACACGAAGGATTGTTAGGAAAATCAGTGGTAGATTTCCTTGCTTTCTTGTAAACGATTAACACTTAATATGTATAATGGTCGTTTTGAGTGTTAGATACGAGTCCGAATAATTTGTAATCCTGTTGTAAACCTATGTAAAGAATATATATAAAATGGAGTTTTTTGTACAACTTGGGTTTCACGTGATACTAGTCTTGTCCGGACGAACCAACCATCGGGTACGATTCGGGTTGACAAGATTTGGACCGTATTCGATGGGGACGAACATTTAGGAGTTTGGTCTAGGGATTTTGGATGTGTTCAGGGAAGCTCTGGTCGTAATGCCCAAGTGTTCGTCAGTGGCGTTTCCAGTCTATAGCAGATCGGGGGCGTTACAGACACTTTTTCTACTTCACAAACTTACCACTCTTCATCATCGATTTTTTTTTTTTTTTTTTTTTTTTTTGAATAAGGTATGATGATGAAGAGGGTTTTAATTACAAGCATGTGTCTCTCAGGCACGAAGATAATCAGAGTTGTTGTAATACCCAAGTGAAGCTTGTCATTGCCATTCCTTCCTTGTTGATTTTTGTTCCACCTCTTGTAAATAATCTTCTGAAAATAGGAGCGGGTTCTGTATTGGAGCAGGTGCTCTGGTCCTTAGAAAGAGTGATTCAGAGGCAGCGTTGACCCATGTCTCTCCGACCCTTTTGCACATATCTACACATACGACAATGAAGTAACAAGAGTACAAGAGGTCTGAAAGGAGGTATGGTTTAAGGAGGGTACTAGCTGAAAATGAGCTAGCTATTCAGGAACAACAAGAGTGATGCAAGGAATAGGGAGTCCTGAATATGATTCGTTTCCCTAATCTAGTGCCAATAGCGAGAAAAATTTCAGTCAATATTAGGTTCAGTCATAATAAGAGTTTATGTTCTTCTAATGAAACCTGGAAGATAGGGCATTGAGGTGTTACAGCTGTTGCATGCACCCAATATTCTGTAAAAATGGTCACTAGAGAGAAGGTTAAACGCAGATGGTTCAATAATCATCCTAGAATGAGGTCCTAATTCCCAACAAAGTCTTGACTCAATAAAACAAAAGAAAAACTGACTCAACAAGACTCAATAAAACATGAAAAACAACCAAAATAAACGAAATTAGTAGCATCTCCCCCCAGACTTACTTCACACCGTCTCGGTATGAGAATAAACCAAATGAGAGGGAATGAAAGAAACAAAAACAGAAGCAAAGACATAAAGTAAATAGTTCATGGTGAATACAAAGTTTGGATAGAGATGCGAGGGCTAGTCCCTGGCGATGGCATCTGAGTCCTCGCCGTCCTTCTTGGAGCGCTCCTTCCTTTGGAACTTCCGATTTATGTCTCTTTTGAATTCACCTATTATTTTATTTTTAATTTTTTTGAAACAAAAACAACTAAAACTAAAAGTTAGAAATAAGTGAAATCAAAATCAAAGAGTTAGTACACTTACCAGTGGGTTGCTTCCCACCAAGCGCTTGGTTAAAGTCACTAGCTTGACTTGTTTAGCCATTTTAGGCTTGAGGTGCATCGCCTAAGGGGATGAATCCACCTTCGGCTTGGTATATGTCAGCAAGATATGGCTTGAGCCGCTGACCATTGACCACAAATTCATTGCCTTTGATGTCCATCAACACCACGGCTCCATAGGAGCGGACCTCTTTAATGACAAAGGGTCCAGACCACCTTGATCTTAACTTTCCTGGAAAAAGTTTAAGTCTAGAGTTGAAGAGGAGTATCCGGTCGTTTGGCTGAAAGTTTCCGGTAAGTATCCTTTTGTCATGATACACCTTAGTCCTTTCTTTGTAGATTTTAGAACTCTCATAGGCCAGCTACCTAATTTTCTCCAACTCGTTGAGCTGCATAGATCGCCTCTTAAAGGCTGATTTGACATCATAGTTCAACATCTTGACGGTCCATGCTGCCTTGTATTCAAGCTCCACAGAGAGATGACAAGACTTCCCATACACCAAGTGGAAAGGCGTTGTCCCCAATGGTTTTTTATACACAGTTCGATAGGTCCAAACTTGGCAGCCTAATCCTTTCTAGTGGTTCCCACGGTCTTTTGCAGAATACTTTTGATTTCACTGTTGGAAACCTCAACATGACCACTAGTTTGTGGATGATATGATGTTGCTACCTTGTGATTCACACCATTTTTTCTCAATAGGCCCTCAAAGACCTTGTTGATGAAATGAGTGCCTCCATCGCTTATGACAACTCGTGGCACCACAAACTTGGGAAATATTAAGGACTTAAACATCTTCACCACTATCTTAGTATCATTCGTTGGTGAAGCAATGACTTCCACCCACTAAGACACATAATCAACAGCCACCAAGATGTATTGGTTTCCATATGAGATGGAAAAGGTCCCATGAAATCGATTCCCCACACATCAAACACTTCAACTTCGAGAATGAAGTGTTGAGGCATCTCATTTCTCCTAGAGATATTTTTTTGCCTTTGGCATGTATCGCACTTTAAAATGAAAGCATGTGCATTCCTGACCATTGTCGGCCACCGAAACCCAGCTTGCAGTACTTCAAACACTGTCTTGAATGTTGCAAAGTGACCGGCATAGTTAGAACTATGGCAATGGAACAGAATCCCAGGAATCTGTTCATTAGGCACACATCGCCTAAAGATACCATCTGAGCATTGCTTGTAGAGGTATGATTCATCCCAAAAATACCATCTTATGTCTCTTAGGAACTTTCTCTTCTTATCACCCACAAAATCAGATAGTTCCTGTTCAGCAGCTAAGTAGTTTGCTATCTATCCAAACCATGAAAAATTCAGAACGGTTGTCTTGGAGAGAGCACCACAAAACTTCTCGGGAGGAGGTGCTCTGAATTTTAGAGCAGGTTCTCTTGTCTAAACTAGGTGCTCCAGCACATAGATGCTAACCGCATACATATGTTCATCAAGAAGTGTGTCATCAAGAGGTACCTCATCATCAATTTTCATGCGAGATAGATGATCAACAACCCCATTCTCGCTTCCTTTCTTGTCAACAATCTGCAAATCAAACTCCTTGAGCAAAAGGATCCACCTCAACAGCCTCAGTTTTGCATCCTTTTTAGTGAGCAGGTACTTTAGAGCAGCGTGGTCGGTGTGTACAATCACCTTGGAACCGAGAAGGTATGATCTGAACTTCTCAAAAGTGAATACCACTGCCAGGAGCTCCTTCTCGGTTGTAACACTACCAACAGCTCATTCTCGGCTGGCGTAGTAAATCACATGGAGCTTTTTGTCTTTCTTCTGATCCAAAATTGCTTCTACAGCATAGTCACTCGCATCTGTTATCACTTTAAATGGTAGATCCCAATCAGGTGGTTGAACTATGGGTGCGCTTATCAAAGCTCCTTTTATGGTGTGAAAAGCCTCTAGACAAGCCTCATTGAAGTCATACTTAGTCTCTTTGCACAATAGCTGAGTTAGCAGTCTTGCTATTTTGGAGAAGTCCTTGATGAATCTCCGGTAGAAACTAGCATGAGCCAGAAAACTCCTTATGCCCCTGATTGAATTCGGTGGTTGAAGACTCATCATGACCTCCACCTTTGCTTTGTCAACCTCAATACCATTCTCAGATATCCGATGATCCAATATAATGTCATTTTGAACCATGAAGTGGCATTTTTCCCAGTTCAGCACGAGATGCTTCTCCTCACATCGCTTTAGCACCCTGCACAAATTCGACAAATACACAGAGAAAGATCTTCCATAGACAGAGAAATCGTCCATGAAAACTTCCATTATATCATCAATAAGGTTAGTGAAAGTTGACATCATACACCTTTGAAATGTCACTTACACAAACCAAATGGTATTCTGCGATACGCAAAAGTGCCATAAGGACATGTAAATATCGTCTTCTCCTGTCACTTACACAAACCAAATGGTATTCTGCGATACGCAAAAGTGCCATAAGGACATGTAAATATCGTCTTCTCCTGATCGTCTGGATGGATAGGAATCTGACAAAAACCTGAGTAACCATCTAAGAAACAATAGTATGGATGGTTAGACAATCTCTCAAGCATTTGATCGATAAAAAGTAAAGGAAAATGATCCTTTCTAGTGGCCGCATTCAATTTCCTGTAATCAATACACATCCTATGACCGGTTACTATTCTAGTTGGTATCAACTCATTCTTTTCATTTGTGATCACAGTAATTCCACCTTTCTTAGATACCACATGAACTGGACTAACCCAATTATTATCTAAGATTGCATAGATTACACCAGCTTCTAGAAGTTTTATTATCTACTTCTTTACAACTTCTTTTAGATTTGGGTTTAACCTCCTCTGATGTTCTATAGAATTCCTTGATTTATCTTCTAAATGTATTTTATGCATGCAAAGATCAGGTGAAGTTCTGGGAAGATCATCTAGTTAATATCCTAGAGTCTTTCTATACTTCCGAAGTTCACACAAAAGCAAGACAGTTTCCACATTGTTCAAATTAGCATTTATGATCACAGGGTAAGTAGAATTAGGACAAGGAATGCGTACCTTAGCCCCGCTGGTAGGATTTTGAGTTCGAGCTTAGGAGCTCTTAATTCGCTCCAAAAACCGTCAACAGAGTTTTTAGGAGCAGGTGCTCCGTCAGCATTCTCTGTTTCGAGGTTCAAGAACCCAATTGATTTTTCCATCTCTTGGCTCGAATCCAGCATCCTTGCAAACCCAACTGTGTCCTCACTCAAGTACCCATGCTCACCCTCAGCCTTTTTCAAAGCTACATCCAACGGATCATCAGCCAAAATATCTTCAATCTCTCCCTCAGAGACTTCAAGATTATCTTCTATGGCAAAAGTTTGTCCATCAATGGTTGGCTTTTTGAGCATTATATCCATCTCAAATTCCATGATAATGTCCCCCAGGTGGAGACCGATTGTACCATTCCTCACATCAATAATCGCACCAGCTGTTCGCAAGAAAAGACGTCCCAAAATCAAGGGATCCTTTGGTTCCTCATCAATTTCCAGCACCACAAAATCTGCTATAATTAAAGTATTGCCAATTTTAACATGCAAATCCTCAAGAATCTCCACGGGTAACTTCACTGACCTGTCAGCAAACACCAATGAAATTCTCGTTGACTTGAACTTTGTGTACCCAAGCCTCCTAGCAACCGAATATGGCATGAGGTTCACACCTAAACCTAAATCACATAGAGAACAAGCGAATTGCATATGACCAATCTGCACGGATTGAACAAACTTCCCTGGGTTCTCTTGCTTCTTAGGCATCTTGTTTTGTAGCACAACACTACTGTTCTTAGTTACCATCATAGGTTCTGAAGAAACATTTCCTGTAACCAGACCCTTAACATACTTTTTCATACCTGGTATCATTTGAATTGTATATACCAAAGGGAACTTAATAGTCCAATCCTTCAACATCTCCTCGCACTTTGCCTCTTCCAAATCCTTTTGAGATTTCCTTGGAGGGACTGGGTAAGGAATTGGAGGTTTGTAGATACGAGAAACAATCTTGTCAAAAAACTCATTCGGTCGAAGTACCTTAGGAGGTTGTTAAGCAACTTCTTCACTATTTTCCTCGTCTGGAGTTGGTGCTCCTTCTTCTGGAGTAGGTGCTCCGTTGTGGAGCGGGTGCTCTGCAAAATTTTCTTAGTAACTTTCAGCGTTATCCCTCACAACCTGTGGTAGAATCCTTCCACTTCTTAGTTCAACTGCATTCACAAATTCTCTGGGGTTTGCAACTGTTTTACCTGGCAGTACTCCTTGTGGCATCTTGATTGCCTCACCATTTTGAGCAACCTGAGTATCAAGCTTCTTCACATGATTGCAAACAGCTTCAAGCCTACCATTGAGATCAGAGTACATGATGTCTAAATTTGTGTTGATTTTGGTGGCAGATTTCCGTTGATTAATCATCAGCTTCTACATCATTCCCTTTAGTTCATCCTGAGTAGTACTTTCAGAGCTCACATGAGCCTGAAAGTTGGTAAACTGTGGTCTCTGTTGAACTCCCCCTTGAAACTGATTCTGACTTTGGTAAGGTAGGAACGTTTTGCCTTGGAAACCCTGAGGAAAACTCTTCTGAAAACCTTGATCCTAAGGTTTCTGGTTTTGGAGACCAGTTTGCTGCGGGTAGACCTGGTCCTTTGGGTTCTTAACGTTTGAACTCCTATAAGAGAAGTGTGGGTGACTCCTATAGTTCTGGTTGAACCCACGGTTTCGCACAAACCCTTGACTACTCACATAGCTGACCTCTTCCTGACCACAATCTCCTTTTTCACCCATCTCCTCAGAAAGTGGTTCACCATTCTCATCAACAAAATGAACCGTCCTTTGGTTCTCTTTGACCAACAAGTTAACCTTATTTGTAAGGTCATCGATCTTTTGAGAATTCATACCACCAGTTTTCTTGGTTCTATCATACTCTTGAGACTTACTACTAGAACTTACAGCCAAGTTTTCAATAAACTTGTAAGCACCATCTCTGGTCTTAGTCATAAAATCACCATTACTCGCAGCATTCAAAGCATTCCTGTAATCCCAATCAACACCATCATAGAAGATACCCAGCAAGTTCTCATTAGTAAACCCATGGTGTGGACACTCTCTCATGTATTCTTTGAATCGTTCCCATGCCTCACAAAAAGACTCTCCTGAATGTTGCTGAAACGTGGAGATCTTGTTCTTTAAGCTCGCGGTCTTGGTTTTGGTGTAGAAGTGGTCCAAGAACGCTGTTCTAGATTGTGTCCAATTCGTGATGGATCCAGCGGGTAGAGACTTGAGCCATCGAGAAGCTTTGTCCGCAAGTGAGAAAGAGAAAAGCTTACATTTTAAGAAGTCCGGATTCATCCCATTAGAACTCTTTGTGGAACAGATCTCCTCAAAGTTCTCTAAATGGTCCATTGGAATCGCTGCGGGAAGTCCATGGAACAAGTGCTGCTTGACCAGCGATATCATCTGAGGCTTAATCTCTTAGTCTTGTCCCTCAACAGCATGTGGAACAATAGCAGCTATGTTCCTATAGAAGGCATGAGGATTGTCCATATCTCCAATAGCATATTGCTGTTCATGCTCACGTTGCTATTATTGTTCGCGCGCATGTTGCTGTTGCATCTGAGCCATCTGCTCTTGCAACCTTTTGCAGCTCAGCCGCCATATCATCATTGCCCTATTCGCCTATGTCGACGAGTGTAGGCTTTGTTCGTCTGTTGACTCGTTCAATTTTAGCAAGTTCCATGTTACTCAATGTCAGAAGGGGTATTTGATGATTGCTCCTTGTTGACCTTGAGTTCATGCACCTGAAACACACGCAAGAGAAGAAAAAGAAACAAGTCAGTACTTAGTCTGAAAGCGTATATTAAAACTAGAGGTATCGAGTTGGTCCCCATCGCAACGGCGCCAATTGATCAACAAGCTAAAAAGCCCGATGTAGAATATGAGGTTCGGTCTAAGGAACCAGCAATACACTCTAATCTTTTGGGATACAAATTTAGCTAAGCGATCAAGTTGGTTTTGGTTTTTAGTTGTCACAAATAGCAAGCAAATTAAATAAAATCGGCTTAAACAAATATTAATAAAAACGTTAGGTTAAGGGATAATATCTTAGGGATTAGATCATCTAGAACTAAGCAATTATTCAGTACAACAATTCATAGCCAATCTAGAACTCAACCATAGAAATAGGAGAATCCACTGTCGTGGTATCAACCACTTTATCAATCAATCTAACACCCTAAAATGTCGTTTGAGTTTACAAAGAATGATAAGCTTTATGGAGGATGGGATCGATTTTTTCACAACTTGCCTTAGTATCAACTGTCGTTGGCTAAGGACAAATCGCCCATCTATATTCTTTCAAGCAATTCATAACACTTTTGATGAGTAAATTAAACCTAAAATAAGAGGTTAGGTGATCAAGCTAGTTTAGGCATTTAGAACAACGATAGATGGAGATATTAATATATATATATATATGATCCTATTTATGCTTAGTTCATGAATCTCTAATTTCTTCAAAACCTTTAACCTAACTAGAAGAACTACTTAGTTATGAAAGATCAAACAATAGCAAGAGATGTAAAAGAATTCATGATAAAATAAAGAAGTAAGAGTTTTAGAAATCTTCTCAAAAGGTGGAAGACAATCTTCAATTCTTACAAAAGCTCCAAAAATAATTCTCTCTCGTCTCTCTCGAGTTCTCTCTCTTTTCTTTTCGATAAAAGTTCGATATCAGATGAGTCTGGGGCGGTTAGAATTAATTAGGGAAAACCCTAGGTGGAAAAAATTAGGTTTAATGAAGTTTCCAAAAATAGATCTTCCGCGGGAGCAGGTGCTCCGTTGAGGAGCGGGTGCTCTGTTGAGGAGCGGGTGCTCTTTTCTTGAAAACTTTCCAAAAAGCTTCACTTTTCGTCTATTTTCGCCTTGTCTCTTCATGAGCTCCAATCCTCCATTCTAGCCACCTTTCAGACCTAAAATGACTCAAAATAAAATAAAAGACTCAATAAAGACCTACAAAAAAGGTTAGAATGGCCAAAAACGCATTATATCAATACATCATTACCACAGTGGGTTGCCTCCCCCTAAGCCCTTGTTTTGAGTCATTAGCTTGACTTGGTAGCAGATTAAGCAGTGGGTGCATCATCTAAACGAATAATGTATCCATCTGGAATTTTGGCCTTCGCCCAGTATTGTTTCACCATTTGTCCATTAACAGTAAACGCCTTACAAATTATCCCTAGAACTACTCTCTCAAATTAAGAGATCAGTGTAGTACTTAGGGATCGAATCCACAAGGACCAAAGATTCACGTAATGAATTATCAGTTCAGAAGTATAACTAAACGACAAAAGATGTAATGCAAAATCTAACAGACGAATAGACAAAGTTTATAAATTCAATGGTGGAAAAGCTAGACTTAGAGAAATTCTTAGGTAATTCAAGATTACAAAAAAGATAACCATATAAGGATTTAATTAAAAACCGTTCTTGAACTCAAAACACTTACTTTAAATCAATCAACTTTCGTTGCAGAGATTATCTATGTCTAAAACCTAGAATTCCAAATTTTTTTGCGAATTCGACAATTAAGACAAGCATTAAATTCAGGTTTGATATATCCACAAAATTCCTAAATCAAATTTCTTTGTAGATAGGTATTTTTCTCATATAGGTTTAATTCAGAAAATTAATAACACTTTCCTGTCTATCAATTATTCTATTATCTAAATTTCAGGTGATCAATTTAGAACTAGCATTAATCTCATACTAGATAAAGAAATATATAATTACCCTAACAAATCTATCAAATTCAACAATTCATCCTTAACCTAGAAAAACCCTAAATCTAACAAGAGGATTACTCAGACATGATTAATGGAATACAAATCAATAACTGAATAAATTACATTAAGAAATAAATAAAGAAACAAAGGGAGTTCAAAATCTTCTCTCTATAGTGAGTTCTGATCTCTCTCTCTCCCAAAGAGCTCCCAGAAATAGAATAATAATCCTTCAATGACTCTAAAAAACCTAATATACTCAAAAATACGAAAATGACTTGTCTTGCAAATAAGAAAAACTTGTGGGCAAATTTGCAATTTTTCAAAAGTCTATAAAACTTGTGTGCAATACGTGACTGCGACCGGTGTCGAGCGACACCAGGGGCTAGTGTTGATCGACACCAGCAGCTATGGTGGTTTCCGAGTTGCTCTTCTCAGCTACAGAACGCCAGCTGCCCCCAAATACTCCAAAATGCTCCAACCGAGTCCAAAACGTACATGAACCTACAATGACTTAAAAAGACTCGAAAAATACCAAAAAAACTTTAAAATAAGACTAATATCATGGTTAGAAAACCGTACAAACCATAATATATCACCGCATTGAAATGAGTTGTTATTGGATGCTCCATCTAACGACTAATAACTCCGACCGCATATAAGATATCGGGTCGTGTATATGTTAAGTATCACAAGCTTCCAACTAAGCTCTTAAAGAGTGTTAGATCCACTCCTTCTCCTTCCTCGTTCTTTGATAATTTGTTTCCACATTCCATGGGTGTGCAAACGGAATTTGAATCATCCATCTTGAACTTCTTAAGTACTTCCTTAGCATAGCCTTCTTGAGTAATGAATATTCTATTATCTTTTTGTTTTACTTCAATTCCGAGGTAGTAAGACATCAATCCAAAATCCATCATCTTGAACTCCTTCGTCATCTCTTTCTTGAATTCCTCGAACATGCTTGGATTGTTACCCGTGAATTTCAAGTCATCTACATATAAGCATGCAATCAATATATTGTCTTTTTAATTTTGATATAGAGTGCATGCTCATATGGACACTTGATGAAACCTTTCTCCTTGAAGTACTTGTCAATTCGAGTATTTCAAGCTCTTGGGAGTTGTTTTAACCCATAAAGTTCCTTCTTTAACCTCAAGAATTTGTCTTCTTCTCCTTTGACTACGTAACCTTGTGGTTGCTCAATGTAAACTTCTTCTTCAAGGTTTCCACTCAAGAAGGCTGACTTGACATCCATTAAATGTATCTTCCACTTGTTTTGAGCCGCCAATGAAATAATTAGCCTAACAGTTTCAAGGCGAGCAATGGGAGCAAATACCTCGTCATAGTCGATTCCGGCTCTTTGACTATATCCTTTCGCCACCAATCTTACCTTGTATTTTTCTACTTATCCTTTAGAGTTTTTCTTTACTTTGTACACCCACTTCACACCAATCGCCTTGTGTCCATTTGGAAGTGAGGCTAACTCTCATATATCATTCTTTTGTATCGCTTTGATCTCTTCATCCATAGCATTTCTCCACGTCTTATTTTCCATAGCTTCTCACTCCGCAAATAGATAAAATAAAGTAAGGTTGTCTTGATTTTTTCGGTTACCTCGTAGAGCTCTTGTAAATTTCTAAAGCGTGGAGTCCTTTCGCTCGAAATTTCTTCTACTTGAGAATTTGTTGGTGAAGTTGGTGGTGTAGTAGGCTCTTCTCATAGTGGCTCTTGGTCATCTTCTTCAAAGTGTGGAAATAAGTTATTATCTTCATCATTTGATTTCCAATCCCATTCTCCTTCTTCATCGAACACAAAATTTTGACTAAAAATTGTCTTCCTCGTATCAGGATTGTAAAGCTTGTAGCCTTTGGAGTTGTTGTCATAACCAATGAAGATGTACTTCTCACTTTTATCATCTAGTTTACTCCGCTTTTCATCCGGTACATGAGAATAAGCAATGCTTCCAAAGACTCTTAAATAAAAAACAACGGGCTTCCTTCCGCTCCAAATTTCTTGTGGTATTTTTCCCGAAACATTTCTTGTTGGAGATTGGTTTAATAGATAAACCGTACATGCGACGGCTTCGGCCCACAACTCTTTCGCTAATTTTTTACTTTTGAGCATGCTCCTCGCCATCTCAAGAATTGTTCTATTCTTCTTTTCCGCTACTCCATTTTGTTGAGGGGATCTTGGCACCATTGGTTATCTTCGAATGTCGTTATCTTCATAATACTTATGAAACTCTTTTGATGTGAATTCTCCACCACGATCGGATCTCATGGATTTGATCACAAGACCACTTTCCTTCTCAACATAGGTTTTAAACATTTCGAAGTTCTCGAATACCTCGGATTTTTCTTTCAAAAAGTAAACCCATGTTTTTCTTGAAAAATCATTAATAAAGAGAATGAAGTAGTTATTTTTACCAAGTGATTTTGGCTTGATCGGACCGCATACATCAGTATGTATTAGCTCTAACGGCTTTTTAGCTCTTATACTTAATTGCTTTCCAAATAAACATCCTTTACACACTTGATTTGGATGATTGATGCAAGGTAGCCCTCTCATCATTTCTTTCTCTGAAAATAACTCCAATCCTCCAAATTTTGATGCCTGAATCAAAGATAGGAAAGCCAAGTATCTTCTCTGTAGCACATCTTGAAACATTGTGCGATGTCATTTTGAATGTTAAGAACAAACATTCTATTTTTTGACATCGGCACCTTTGTAATGAGATTGCTTGCTTGGTCTCTAATAGAAAAGTTATTATCTTTTAATCGAATATCATAACCTTTCTCTAAGAGTTGTCCAAGGCTCATGATGTTTGTCTTTCATGCTTGAAATATAGTAAACGTTGGAAATAAATTGATTATCTCCATTCTTCAATCGGATGAGAATGTTTCTTTTATCTTTTACCTCCATCTTTGATTCATCTCTTAAAGCCACGTTTCCTTTCACTGACTCATTAAGCTCCACGAATAAGCTTCTTATTCCACATATGTGATTGCTTGCACCACTATCGAGGTACCACTTATGATTATCTTCTCGTTCATCCGTCTTGTAATTAGCCATCAATAACATGTCTTCTTCTTGGCTATTTTGTTCAATGTAGTTGGCCTTCTCCTCTACTCTTTTGTTGCTAGGAGGTTTACATTCGAAAGCATAATGTCCAAACTTCCCACAATTGTAGCATTTTATTTTTGATTTATCGTATCTTGATTTTGGACTTCCTCTCCCACGACCTCTTGATGAGCTTTCTCCTCTTTGATTTATGTTATCTTCATACGGCCTCCGACCTCGTCTATTTCCATATCCACGACCTCGTCCTCATACTTGACCACCACCTCTTATTTTATAATTTTGGCCGCTTTCTTCTTTAGTATTATCAATTCGCATCTTTTAGTACTTGTTCTGCAATATCTTCCTTATTTTTCTTCTTTTCTTCATAGGCTTGTAATGACCCAAGAAGTTGCTCCATTTTCATAACTTCCAAATCTTTAATCTCTTCAATGACGGTAACGGTATGCTCAAATTTTGGATCTAATGATGTAAGAACCTTTTCCATGATTCTCACATCATCTAGCTTCTCGCCATTTCTTTTGAGATTATTAATGACTGTCAAAACTCTTGAGAAGTAATCAGAGACGAGTTCACCTTCCTTCATTTGTAACGCTTCAAATTCTCTTCTTAGAGTTTGAAAACGCACTTTCTTTACTTGATCGGTACCCTTATAAGAGGTTTGAAGCTTCTCCCATGCTTTTTTGGCCGACGTAGCTTCAACGACTTTTTCGAACGTATCTTCATCTAATCATTGATGGATTAGACAGAAGACAGAGAGCCTTCTTGTCTCTCTCCCTTGAATTTCTCAAACCATCCTTTTGATTGAGAGAGACTACCTTCATTCTCCGGTTCAACATAGCCTTTCTCGACTATCTCCCACACGTCATGTGCTCCTCAATAGCCATCATTCGTAAACTCCAATTATCATAGTTGCTCTTTGTGAACATCGGAATTTGGAAGGGAACGCCACTACTCGCCATCTTTAGGATCTTCAAGCTCTGATACCACTTTGTTGAAAGAAAACTCTTGTGAAAGGTGATGGAGAAAGTGTGAGTATTTGAGAAATTTAGGAAATAGAACTTTTATTATTTTGATTTGAATTTGGAACAACTTCACAACTTCATTCTTACAAAAGAGAATAAGGGGAGGTATTTATAGCCTCCAAATTACAAAATATTTAGAATATTTTAATCTTTAATCTAGATTATTCTACTATAACTTCTAGATTATAATATTGTAATTGTCTAGATAATTCATCTTGATTTTTATGTTTAAGGAGGTGGAAGATGTTAATATTTATAGAGAAATCTTTAGAACTTGGATTTGGCCCATTTAATAATTATTGAGTAATTTTTTCAATAATTAAACTTGATTCAAAATCAAGTTAACTTTCAGGATTGTCCATAAAAAATAAATGGATTAAAGCTTGTAAAATCATATAGACCAAATCTGGTTGATCAACACAAAAATACGAAATCGTTTACTCTTTCTAACATTCCTACTTATTTGTTTCTTAATATAGTGATCTAACATGTGTTTTCCTTCATAGGTGGGACTTTATTTTCAAAGATTGTGTCGAAGTAGCTGATTAGTGAAGATTCATTTGTCCTCATAAGCTATCGATAGAAAGGTCAGTCATTGCAAATTCATTTCCAAGAGTTGTAGAAATATGAAAAAATTTAATAACATAGTATTGAGTGTTGCTTGAAAATTAGTAAGACATGATTTTTTCCTGGTATATGTGGTTGATATAAATGAAATTATACTGTAAATAAAGAACTTTAATAATGAGTTTAAAAATCCATAGAATAACATAGATTCAGTAATAAACATAAAGATGATACTTGTTGGGAAAGGTGAACTAAACTCAGATTTGGTTTCTTTCTCAACATTGCTTTTGCAATGACTTACCTACAGGAAACAAACGAAATAAGTTTTAAGTATCATATCTACTTGGGCGTGTGAAAAACATAATTTTAAAAGGCAAGTGATAATGCTAAAGCAAAAGTGATAATATTCATGATATGTACTTATGGTTTTGTAAGGACTTAAGTCTCTTAGAAAGGCAAATCTTGCAGCCATTGAAGTCGTATAGTTTGTTTGCTAGTCAAAAGATAAAGTTTTTTATGAGTTGGTGCATTTTTGGTCTTCTATTGAAAAGTTATTTATAGAGTTCCTTGTTGATGATAGAATTAAGTTTGATAGCGGATCGAGTAAAAATTGGTGAGCAAGCAAGATATCTTGTTAAAGTATGACAACTATGAATTAATGAAAATGATTTAGTCTTTAGATAAAGAATATACGATGAAATTGTCTTGTAAGTGTACTAATTAGTTTCTATTAGCTATATTTTCTCGATTTGATGTATAACAGCTTACCAAATCTACATTTGAATTCGATATATTAGTATTAAATAGTGATATTTGTTATCGTAATCAAAGGAAATCTTACCAAATATGGATTAATGGATTAATTAGTTGAAAGGCGCAATAAATATAAGTTTGTGGTTTTATGAAGATCCGATGCGAAGAAATCCGATGAGATTGTGAACTGATTCGAGGAGCAAGGTAGTTTCTTAATCTCAATTATATTTTTAAAGTGCTTAGTCTTTTTGTTTTTAAAATAATGACATTTCTTGTAATATTTTACAAAACAAATGTTACACTACAAAATGTATTTAAAAAATGTTAATATAGATCTTTAGACAAAAAAAACTCGTTAATTGGTCGTGATATATACAAAGGTTGTTAAAAGAATAACCATGAAACCAAAACTTACTTTATGGCTATAGTCATCCTCTGTGAGTCTAGAGTAGAGACGTCTCTCAACTACCAGTTGATTGATAACCTTTATGAAACATAGAACAACTCTCTTTAACAAAAAAAAAAAAAAAAAAAAAAAAAAAAAAAAAAAAACGTAGAACGGCTCTATTAGAACCTATATGAACTTATTGCATACCATTTTCTTGAATTCGCTGGCATATATAATGCTATTGTTTAGAAGAAGAAGGGTTATCTCTTTACTAATTGAAGAAGTAAGTGAGTTGTAGACATGAATTGCAATTGTAAGAGTGATGGCAAAAAAAAATGAAGCGTCAACAATTTCAGAAAATAAAAGTAATATGAATTTGCTGCTCCACTACCTACATTATTCTTTAAATCTTACCACGTGGAGAAAATTTTCAAAGTTTTTATCGAAGGAAACGGGAAGACAAAATCATCGTAAATTAACTAGGTGCTACACCACAAACCCATTTTTCTATTAAAAAAATATAGATAGACAAAGAACATGTGCATTCATAAGCTCTCATCAGAATTTCTTACCTACCAATAAAATAATAAATAATATTATTTAATTATAAAAATCTTTAAGTTGAGAGAATCTCTCAAAATTTCTCATTTGAGACTTTTATAATGAAATAATATTATTTAATATTTTATTTTATTTTTTAGACAAATTTTTTTATGAAAGAGTCCTATTTTACATGCTCTAAACACCTAGAAAAACTCAGTTGTGTTCTTTATTAATTTTTTTAGCCGTTCTGAAATCTTCCAAATAAAAAGAAGTGGGTTGATCCATATATGAAACAGAAATGTGGACCAAGAAGAAGATTTTTTATTTACACCTTAGAGGTTCTTGAGGGTTGTATTGTTTTCCTTTTATCTTGTCCATCTGATTTGGAAGGTAATTCAATATATATTTTTCTCAGCAGGATTCCAAGACAAATCATCCAAATCACTCTCCAAATTTGAGACAGATGTTCTTTTATAATATTATTCCATTAATTTATCTACAAAATAATAAGTTACATTATCAAAGTCATCCACTAAAAGTTTGAAGGAAAATTGGAAATAAATGAGGTTTTAAAAAAAAATTCCATATATGCATTTTAGATTCAATATTAGTGACATATAATTTAATATTATTGAAATCAAACTATATCCTCTGTTTCAAAAAAAAATTGCAAAATTAAAGAGATTTTCATAAACTAAAATTATGATTGTTTCGTTTTTTTTCCTCTTTTTTTTCTCTTGCTACAAACCTTGGATTTGAGATCTAAAAGCTGTTCTAGAAACTTGATAATGTTATCTCGCCACCGAAATTTAAATTTTTCAGGGTTGATTTGAAGTTTTTTTTGTACGTCACATTGATACTGGTCAAATCTGTCTTTCTCTCTCTTATTTTTTTTGGAAAAATTGGAAATAAAAGTTATTTCTTTTTATGATTTGTTCATTAAAATGAAGGGAATGTATATGATCGCACAAACTATAATGCTTAATAAGAAAAATCTGAAAATTCATATAGCATCGCAAAACTGAATTATCATATGTAGAAACCAAAATCTGAGACAAAATATAAACACAGATCTAATTTAGCTTATAAGAGAAACATAACAAGGAAGAAAATATTTTCTTCTTGTCCCCAGTGATCATTACCAGCACTATGAACACATTCTTCTTTCCATATTGACGGACGTCAAAAGGTAGAAAACTCATGAAATTAAGAAGAAGAAGAAGAAGAAAAGATGAAAAAAGGATCGACATAATCTAAACAATTAGTATAAAAATTTTAAAATAAACAGAATATAAATTCTGAAATTTGCAGATGTAATCTAAAATTTTTTTTAAGAAATTCTAAATTACACATAATTTATTTTCTAATTTTCGTAGAATGTATGGAAAACTATAAGAATGTGTTTTCTAACATTCTTAGAATGTAGAGTAAATGTTAAACAATGTATTCTAACTTTCGTAAACATAAAATAAAGTATAGAATATGTATTCTAAATTTCGTAAAAATTTGAATTCTTATAGAACATTAATGACTTTTTAATTTCGTAAAACATGTATAGTGTGTGGAATACGTAATTTTTAATTTCGTAGAACATGTGAAGTGTATAAAATACGTATTCTAAACTTTAGAAAGTGTATTCTAAACTTCGCATATCGGATTTATCGATTCAAAATTGCAAAAAAAGATATATTCTCGATATTATATTATATTTGTGTCCTCATGTCTTCCTCATCTTTTATTTGCGAGTTGTTTTCAAATCAATTTTCTCAAAGAAAATTGATTAAATCTAGTAAAAAAGGTAGTTTAAGAATAATTGGCATTTTACTCTAGAATGCATATATAGACAAATCTTTTTAAAACCCTCATTTATTTCCATTTTTTCTAAACTTTAATAACAGAAAACACTAAACTCATGTTAATATGATTGTTTTTTTTTAACCAATAAAAAGGATAAAATTTTATGTTTCAACTGATGTATTGAAACAATGATAAAATTGGTTTAATTTTAATAAATACTAAAAACTTTCAAATATTTTGTTAATTACGGGTATTTCGGCTATTATAGTAAAAAATAACTAATAATTGTGATTTTTGATATTTAATTAGGTTATTTCAAGGTTAAATAGAACTTATATTTTTAGATATATAATTATATTTCAGATGTTTTGGATACCTATTCAGTTATTGTTTTGAGTTCGGTTTCAATTTTTCGAAAATAAAAATTTGATTTATTTGGATATTATGTCAGTTCCAGTTCGGTTTAATGCGTTCCAATTCAGGTCGGTTTGATCCTGTTTTTCAAATTCGAATATTTTCCTTAGCCCTGGGCTAACGGTTAGAACCAAAAAAACCGAACCGACCGAACCGTTATTTTTGGTTTTCGGTTTCAAGAAGAGATCGGCTGAATTATAAATCTAGCTCGGTTTGGTTTGGCAAACATTAACCGACCGGTTTTATGTAAACCGAAGTATATATACTAACACTAATTCACTAATCCTAAAACGTATTCGACATTTCTGAATATGAATGAGGGAAGAGTTTGAGAAATATTGGGATGGCTTGCTGATTATGAATGAGCTTGTAATCATTGCTTCTGTATTTGATCCAAGAAACAAGATGCAATTTGCTGACCTATGCTTTGAATAAATGTATGGTAAGGGAACTATAGAGACTAGACAGTTACATGCTTCTGTTACAAATGTAATGAAATGAATGTATGAGGAATATAGTCTTCGATTTAGCAAACCATATGATATTGAAGGAGGTGGAAATAGAAGTGATCATGGAGATTCTGAGCAGGAACAGTCAAGTACTAGGTGTGATTTATCAGATGATGATGATGATGATATGATGTATGAGGGGGCTGATGTAATATTCAATAAGTTGGTTAGTGAAAGGAGCAGTGAAGAAGGTTCTAGTGAGTTAGATATATATTTGGCAGAAAAAACAGAGTTAAGAGTGGAAAACAGTTTGGGGGTTACCTTATGACGTTCTGTCATGGTGGAGGTCTAATAACTACAAATTTCCTATATTATCAGAATTTGATAAAGATGTGCTAGCAGTACAAGTCTTATCAGTTGCCTCAGAATCTGCTTTTAGTACTACTGCTAGAGTTTTAGATCCTTATAGGAGTTTTTTAACTCCTTATATGATAGAGGTGTTGCTATGCACACAACAATGGCTGCGGTGTTCTTAGAAGAAGTTGAGTTTTTGGAGTCGCTTGGTAAATCTTCTCAACCTAACTATATCTGTTTATTACTACTTGTAATGTATTACAACCTAACCATTATCTTTTTCTTGTATATATTCTCGGAACAATACGACATCTTCTCAGCCTTAGTGATCTACTGATTTTGAAATGGATGGTATGACATGTGTAACTACAAACTCACTTTTCTGTAAAGATTCTTGCCATGTTTTGTGTTTTCTAGAATGCTATGACTTATCAATGTTTTCTTTTCTCATTTGTGAATGCAGCATCAAAGACTCATGGAACCAGCAATGACTCATTTCATAAATTTGTGTTTCTTTATGCTCTATTTCTCTTCTCTTCTTTCTTTGAATCAGACTTTAAAATGTGGATGTTTGTGTGTTTGAATTAGACTTTAATGCCTAGACTTTAAGTACAGTTTGTAACATTTGGTGATAATTACTCTATTTCGGTTCGAATTAACCGAAATAGACAAATTTTGGTTCTTTTTCGGAATATATTTAAAGTCTTATAACCAAACCGAGAACCGAACCGAACATTTATTCGTTTAAATTTGGTAAATTTTAAAATTGTCGAATAACCTGAAAAACTGGAAAAACCGAATCGAATAACTCGAAATAACTGAAAGCCCAAGGCTAATTCTCCTATTGGAGCATAAAATAATTATTTGTGGATCCATATATTAAGAAACGATTGGGGCATAATAATCATTAAGCGGAGCATCATTAAAATCCTTGAAGAATCATCAATCAATACAATAAAAACACAAAATCTCTCTAGGCCTAACAGCTCAGCATTTTAGGGTAATCTGGAGCTAACACATCATTAAAGATACAAACCAATCAAAACATTTCGATTAATACACATCAGCTCTCCAGCTTGTCACATCATCTCTCCAGTTTGCCACATCATTTTTTCACTAAAAACACATCATTTTAAAAACACAACCAATTAAATTAAAATAAATAATCCATATCATCATTTAATTTTTTTTGATAATGATATATGAATTTCTAATTTATTCAAAGAAAACAAAATCATATTATATATAAAATGAACATATTTCGATAATATTAAAAAAACCAATCAAATTAAAATAAATAATACATACAATCATTTTAAAATTTTTATAACAATCAAATTAAAATAAAAAATACTTACCATCATTTTAATTTTTTTGATAATGATATATGAATTTCTAATTTATTCAAAGAAAACAAAATCATATTATATATAAAATGAACATATTTCCATAATTTTAAAACACAATCAATCAAATTAAAATAAATAATACATACCATCATTTTAAATTTTTTTATAACAATCAAATTAAAATAAAAAATACATACCTTCATTTTAAATTTTTTGACAATGATATATGGATTTCTAATTTATTCAAAGAAAACAAAATCATATTACATATAAAATAAATATATTTTCATAATTTTAAAAACACAACCAATCAAATTAAAATAAATAATACATACCATCATTTTTTTTATAACAATCAAATTAAAATAAAAAATACATGCCATCAATTTAAAATTTTTGATAATGATATATGGATTTCTAATTTGTTCAAAGAAAAATAAAATCATATTATATATAAAATAAACATATTTCCATCATTTTAAAAACACAACCAATCAAATTAAAATAAATAATACATACCATCATTTTAATTTTATATAATAATATATGAATTTCTAATCACTTGTTTTAAAAAAACTCAAAATCATATTATATCAAAATGAATATATTTCTAATATATTTTTGTGATATAAAAATTCATTACCCGCAGCGTAGTATGGATCCGATACTAATTATATTAATTTTTAAACAATCATGCGAGACATCTTTAAACAATCATGCGAGACGATAAATTGTGTCAGTGTACTATCTTTGGTCCCTACATGACATCGATGTTGACATGTGCAACCAAATTTTCCATATACGATAGATATGGTGTCATAATAATTTTTCCAAGTGGCAATTGTTACTCTGAAAATGCATTGTTACTTGTATTATCGGTCCCCATTGTGCATTTAACTATTTTGTCAGTATACTATCTTTGTTTGTCTTATCCACAAGAAATTTCCTGTAACTCAAACCTCGATAATAATTATATTCTTTACAGAGAAAGTGTAACAGTTTGCAAATATTTCAAAAACATTATAACTTTTTTTTTCTGTGTGTCCAACAAGTTGATATATTTTTTTCTCGAGAAAGTCATAAAGAAGTCAATATTTGGCAAATAAGAAATTTTTTTGAAAATTCTGAAATAATCGTTATGTAAACAATACTGAAAAGTATAGGTGTAACGAAATAACAGCAAGGGTCCGTAATATCTAGTACGTATATTTTAAAACTATATCAAGGTACAAATTAAGATACATTAATTCAGAGAGACCATTGAATTATTAGATAACAATCAATCTATTTTGTGTTAAATGTATCCAATTCTTGTAATTAAAAAAATTGGATCAACCAATATCTTATGTTTCATAATTTTATTATGACTTAGGAAGCACATGTACTAATATTGGTAGCCGTCTCCCGTAACGAAAACGTTTCGGTAATAGGGACAGTATGGAGATGGCTCCGAAATTTTTCCAAGACGTTTCGAGTAAGACGGGAACATCAAGCAGTTATGAAGATAAAAGGGTTGGGATATAGAGATTTTCCCTACATGTTTTGGCTTCAAAATTGGTGTCCTTTAATGTTTTAAGAACATTTTTAAATGCTTCAGAGAAAGTTAACATAAAAGTTTTGATATTTGCATCCATTTCATTTCATTTGCAGCATTTTTATCATAAACATATTTTTATCTCCTTACCTCTTCACTTTTTTATACTTTTTAAACATTTTTTTCATCTAACATTTTTCCATTAACTTTTCTAATCGTCTCTCACTAAAATATGAATGTATTTTCTGATATGTTTATTGAAATACTCAAGATATATCCGTATCTATAAATTTTTAGTTTACCATTTTTCGTTTCTATTCTCGTATTCGTTTCTAGTTCTCGTATCCATTTCGATGCTACTTAGATTATGAGATGATTATCTATCGTTTATGGAAATTTTAGTTGCAACTTGCATGCCAACATCGATGTCTTGTAGGAATCAAAGATAGTATACTGACAAAATAGTTAAATGCACAATGGGACCGTCAATTACTCATTTAGTCACGTGTGAACTTTGTTGCTAGTATACTGACAAAATAGTTAAATGCACAATGGGGACCAATTGTTAGTACGAGAACTTTTTTGCTAGTATACTGACTCAATTACTGATTTAGTCACGTGTGAATTTTATTGCAAAACCGCCTCGGACAGTCGGTGTGTGTAGGGCTGAACGAAAAAAGTTGGTACAACGCAATCGCAACCAGTATACACAGTGAAATTTTGTCCCTAACAGAGAGGTAAAAATTCTAGCACGAAACCCTAAAACTCATATGCTCGCCATATAAAAAAATATCGACAGATAGCTCTGCCAAGTAAGGAGAATTTTTTCTTTAATTTGATAAACTGTCGAAGTTCTAAAATCTTTGTCCCATAGTCTTCTCTAATATTTTAACTCCGATTGTAAATATTATAATTTTAAAATAACCTTCTGTACTAAAAAGGAATTGGATTCAAAACATAACATAAGGAAACCAATTTTCTTGTATTATTACTACACCATCACCCATCACCCATCACCCATCACCCTGATAGTATGGAACACTTCGACAACAACTTTAATAAAAACGGAGAATTCTAGCACAAACGACTGTTATGAAATTTAATTATTTTCGTTCAAAACGATGTAATTCAAAAGCAAAATTTTTAATTTAACAAAACAAATATTTTAAATGGCTCATTTTGGAAATTTAACGACCAAAGTTATGCGTTAGAGATATAGAACATAAGATAAAATGATAATGGAATGATGATAAGAATCTCATACAGTAGGTTACAATATCTCTGATTTTTAAACGTGCCACTTGAGCCTCATATCTAAGAGTGGGTTTAGATTTTTTTTTTTTTATATTGTAGTTAAATAAGTTAAATAAACTTAACTATAATAATATTATTACATATTTTTTGCAATATAAATAATACAAGTGGAGTATGAAGTTCACCACCCAACCAGTCTTCCTCTCTAGCTCGCATAACTAATAATTGAGATGGCAGGCAAGTGTAATTTGGTGAGTGTTCTGGGGATGTTATTGTTATTAACCATCTTCCATATTCCAATCATAGTCTACGCCGGCGAGGGTGTTCCCAACGTAGCATTGTTCACTTTCGGAGACTCTTACTACGACGCCGGAAACAAAGTGTTTGTCAGCAAAAATCAATTTCCTCCACAGACCCTGTGGCCTTATGGAAAGTCCCGCGACGACCCAAATGGCAAGTTTTCCGACGGCTACATCATCCCCGACTTTATCGGTACGCTCTTATTCTCATAGGTGTCAACTATTATATATATTTTATTCATTACGAAACAAGAGTACTAATTTTGTTAATAATGGGTGATGGTGAATGGTATATAGCTGACTTCATGTCCATTCCAAACGGAATCCCGCCCGCTCTTAAACCGGGCGTCAATGTTTCAAGGGGAGCCAGCTTTGCCGTCGCTGAAGCTTCTATTCTTGGGGCTCCGACGGAATCTGTAAGTCCGCTGTTAGAATTATTCTACATTGATAGTTGAATGATTTGTGGGATAGTATGTATATACATGAGCCTCTTCGCTAATTGCTAATAATTGAAAGTCAATGCTTATTAAAATCTTTTTCGTCGAAGAAATTAGTTTTATTAATCTATAAACTCACACATGCAAATTAGTAAATTAGAATTCACACGAAAGTGATATTGATACATACTACAATAACACCTATATAAATTATTAATCATTATAAATTAATAAATTTTCCGGTTCCGAGATTGAGCAGTATATAATATTTAACACAATTTAATAAAATAATAAGATAATTTTTTTTTCAAAACTCTAAGTATACAGTTTCATCATTACTATATATTAATAATTGTTTAAACTTATCAAAATATATATATATATATAGATATAAAAATATGTAAAAACATTTAGTGAAATATGATTCTTATGTTGTTTAATTTTTCTTGAATTTGCATTAATTCTTGTTAGAGTTTATTTCTATATTTTTACTACATCGAAATTTTTTAGTGTTATCTTGTAGACATGATAAATGTTTTTTATTTGTAATTGGTTCTACAAAAATATTGATTAAAACAAAACAAAAAGTGTTATTTTAAATAGAATTTTTTGGAAAAAAATTACTAAATTAGGCATGACTTTATTAATTTATAGAGGCTTTATTGTACAAACTAACAGAGTGGCTCGGTTAACTTGTATCTATTTAAAAGTTAAAAGACTTTTAACTTCTTTTTTTATTTAACATGTCTAGTTATTAGTTCTTTGAAAACTAAAAAATAAAGGGTTTTCTTGTTTGTTAAAAGTTGAAAAAAGGTAAATTGATTTTTATTACTTATGCATATACAGATGACACTGAATCAACAAGTGAGTAGATTCAAAGATATGAAATCGAATTGGACCGATGACTACATCGAGAAATCATTGTTTATGATATACATTGGTACGGAAGACTATTTAAATTTCATCAAAACCAATCCCACTGCAGACGCTTCTACTCAGCAAGCTTTTGTAACTTCAGTCATTAACAAATTAAAGAACGACATCAGCGTAAGTTGTCCACAAACCTAGATACACACGTTTTTTGTTTTTCATGTTTAATTGGCTGACTATGTACACTTTCTTTTACAGTTGTTATACTCCTATAGAGCGAGAAAATTTGTGGTTCAATTGCTAGCACCATTGGGATGCTTACCAATCGTGAAACAAGAATACAAAACTGGCAACGAGTGTTACGAGCCACTCAATGATTTGGCCAAACAACACAACGAGAAGATCGGTCCGATGTTAAACGAGTTTGCTAAAGCTCCCTCCAGTGGTTTTCAGTTCACCGTCTTTGATTTCTACAACGCAATGCTTCGTAGGATAGACAGATATTCTTATTACCGTAAAATCATTCAATTCCCCAAAATTTTCGGTTATACATATATCTCTTTGTTAAATCGCTTGTTGAATATAAATTTAATATCTGAATATATTATAGGTTTCTACGTGGCGAACTCATCGTGTTGCGGTGTTGGGACACACAATGCATACGGTTGCGGAAAGAACAACGTGCACTCAAAGCTATGTGAGTACCAAAGATCTTACCTCTTCTTCGATGGACGTCACAACACAGAGAAGGCTCAGGAAGAATTCGCTCATCTTATCTATGGAGCCAACCTTAACGTGGTCCAACCAATGACAGGCCGGGAGCTAATCGTCTACCCAACTGGAGAGAATATGCGTGAGTATTGGGAATCTGACAAGTCGTCTATTCGTCGTCGTCCATCCCATGACTCCTACATGGGTTTCTCGGCCTATCAGTGATTTGAGCCGAATCTTTCGATATATGTAAGCTAATATCATCGTATGTGCACATGGTAATTCTGTTTTACCACGTCCGAATAAAATGCTTTTGAATATCTTTTGTGTTATGTTCGTAATCAAGAAAAAGATATTGCAAAGTTTCTACAGCTTGATCACTCGCTCATTGTGACATAGACTAATAATCTGTATTATGTATGCACAAACATGGTGTAGAAATGACCGACCCTGAAATATAGGGGCCCAAGCAAATTTCTTTTTGGGTCTTTTAGATAATTATAAAAACATTAGAACAAATTTTAAAATTTCAGAATATTGGGCGCCTATTTTGTAATACATTTTTTTGAGGGGGCCTATTTTAATTTCCACTATGGCTGATGGAATAAATAATCTCAATTTGTAATTTTTTTAGAGATTTTCATTTCTATGTTTTCCATTTTAGAGTAGATTTGTCACCTTCTAGCGTTTAGTACTTTATTCTTCAAAAAATTCAAACGTTTTTTCAACAACTTTAATTAATAAGCTAATGTTAGGGATATTATTTACATATAAGATAAAATACTATTCAGTACAAATATTTCGTGTCAAACTATCTGTTTTAATATTTGCATATCGAGAAACCAAAAATAAAGAAAAAGAGAATTCTTCTTTACCGTTTTGAATTTCTTTCAGATATATAAAAAATGATGGCCACTCAATTGGAGAAGACAATGTTAAACACATGTTTTAACCCAAATAAAATATCGCAAGTGCACAGTAACAATCACAGTAGTATTTATAAATCGAATCCATATGGACCAATCAAACACATGATAAATTAAATATATCAAAATTAAATTAGAATAAAACAAGAAACTACATAGACTGAGATAAATTTGCAAAATTAAAATAAATAAAAATAAAAGCAATTAAAGAAATAGAATATTGAGTCTAGAGAAATCATTAGGGAATTAATATAAAGTATGTAAATAAATTATGACAAGTATTAAGATTCTTTCTTGAACTTGAATTACTCATATAAAATTATCATACTCTCGCACGTAATAATTATCTATGAAATATATTTCATAAAGACTAAATTCTCTTTTATTTCAGGGAATTTTAACAAGCATTGAGATCAATTACATCAGTTCAAAAAGCACAATAATATCAATTGTTGGTAGGCTAAGAAATCTTTGCCCATCTAATGATTGATCCATCGATTTAACAGCAGTTTTGATGGCTTGATGAATTTGATTATAGGCATAAGTTAAATTGGTCTAATTCAACTCAAGCAATAAGCACAATCATAAATAGAGAACAATAAGAACAATCTCATAGAGAAAATAACATGCAATTTATATAAACATCTCCTTTAAAATTTCCAAACTCAATAATAGGACTAATCACACATGACCAAAGTACACATGATCACAGTAGATAAAAATATCATAGGTTTAAATAGGGATTTGCAAAGGGTTTAGAGAAATCTGTTAAACAAAACTATGAAATATAAGAACAATTAAGAATTAGAAAATCGCATATAACGTTGTTTCTTTGCGGTTAGAGTACATATGGTTATACAAAGAGTCGGAACCCTAGAATTGAAATAAAATTTTTTTACAAAAACCAAACCGATCGGTGTAAAAACATAACCAATCAGTATATAACGCCTTTGGTACCGACTGCTGCAAAAGAATAACCGATCAGCCGGTCTTCTTCTTCAACCCTTTCTTCTATTGACGCTCTTTGCTCCATTTCCACTCCAAAACTCTTCTCTTTACTCCAGCAGGTCCAAAAACCTATAAACACTCCAAAACATCGAAAACTAACTTGTTCTCGACAAAACGACTCAAGACTCGATACTAAAATGACTCTAAAAATTGACAAAAATAAGAGTTATCAGTCACCATCTTCACTAGATCTGTGCAGTCTATAATATAAGCTACTTCTCGCTTGTATGCGCCAATCATGCATTTCATTGCCCAGACGAGTGTTTCCACCTCTATATGTCGAGAAGTTAAGCTTTTATGGTTGGGGTGTCATCGTCTGGTAGTGAAAAAGTCATCATAGTTCTGAGAAATTATAATTTTCTTTGTAAGATCCGTCAATGAAACATCGATACCCCAAAATGTTAGACTCTTGTGGTCCACTTCGCACTGAAGCATAATGTTCACTTCTCACTTACCTTGATTTTCATTTGAATTCTCTAATTGAGCTAAGGTCCATGCTTGCTCCTCATTTTCTGCCAATCGTAGAACCTCAATTGGGTTTCTTTCCATATTTTCGTAAATCTTATCGTGTATGGGTTTCCAAATATACCACATTATCCACATATACGTAGAGCAATATGATTTAGGAGGTGATCTCAGAATAAATGGTCTATATTTATATATAATGATTCCAAAGGAAAAATCCCGATCGATGTTGGGATCTATGATAATATCCAAGTTTGCAGCGTTAGTAGACATTCAAAAATTGCATGATTTATTATTTTCTCTAGTCCCCCACATCTAGCACATCCTGAATCACAATTTATTTTCCAAATAAAGTTTGGAGAACTTGCCAAATAAAGTTTCTTATTTTTGGCAGGCATTGTACTTTCCAGGGATAAGCCTGCAACAGTCAGGTATCTGGTCCTAATATCCAGACTTAACCATGTATTTTTTGGATTTTGTAAAATGTCAACCTAGAATATCATGTCTAGTGGGCGCTCGCAAAGGCAAATCACAAAATAAGGGAATATCTTTCGCCTCAAAAGTAGTATTGAGCAGATCCATATTGCATGTATTTATTTGAATGTCAATAAAACTTTAACTTGGAGTGATGGGTCATAAGTTGAACAATTGCTTAATGATTGCAACGAGAATTGAACTCGGATCCATGGGTCATTCCATACTAAAATGGACTCCCCAGAACCAACTCTTTTTATAAATCTTTTATTAACCAAATGTCTAACAGATACTCTTCCATCCATAGGAGGGAGAATAAGATTTGATTAGGTCCAGGGAGTTTGATTTTTGACAGTAGCGTCCTCTGAACACCTTACCAAAAAGAGAATCAGGTACCGATATCAAACACCAGAGTTTTTGCTAGCAAAAGCTGTATTGAAGTCGTCCACACTCCGAAAGCCGAGTCCACCTTCACATTTACTACAACAAAACTTGTTCCAGGACATCCAATGCATTCCTCTAAATTGACCGTTGGAGCTCTACCAATATTTTGCTACTGCACTCATAAGCTTAGATGTAATTGTTTTTGGGAGTCGGAAACGAGATATGACATAAAATGTTAATGTAGCAGCAACAGATTTGATCATAACTTCTTTACCACATTTTGATAAAAAATTAGCTGACCATCCATTAATCCTATTTTGCAATCTGTCTCTTACAAAAGAGAAGATTTTTGTCTTGGATCCACCCAGACTTTCCGGTAAATCCAGATAAGAACCCATACCACCAATGTTTGTGATACCCAGAACTGTCTTTAGTTCCGCTTTCTGTAGCTCCTCAACTTTATGGCCAAATTGGATTTTGATGATTTCGTGAAATTAATTTGTTGACCCGAGACCGATTCATACTACTTTAATATACCTAAGATAGCACCACATTGTTTTTTGTTTCTCTTACAAAAGAACAAACTATCATCCGTAAATAATAGATGAGTAATCGATAGGCTTCCATTTGCCACCTTTATTCCGGTAATCAGTTTATCTTGTTCTGCTTTTCTGACATTCGCGATCAAAACTTTTGTACATAAGATAAATAAGTAGTGTGAAAGGGGTCTCCCTGTCTTAACCCTCTTTCTGGTGCTATCAAACCTCTAGGTTGTCCATTGATTAGAACTCTATACTGAACTGATGTGATATACCACATTCTCCAAGAAATCCACTTCTCGTAAGAACCCAGTTTCCTAGTTAAATGTTTTATAAACTGTCATTCAACTTGGTCATAAGGTTTACTCATATATGTTTTAATACGCATGATCTTTCTTTTGCAGGATGGATTCGTCCGTAGACCATGAAACATCTCATGTGCTATAAAATATTATTTGAGATCAATCTTCCTTCAATGAAAGTCGATTGTGTTTCCGAAATGAGTCTTGGTAATACCGTCGTGAGTCTTTGATAGAGACTATTAGATATGACTTTATATCTAACATTACAAAGGCTAATAGGTCGCAACTCCATCATGCGCATTGGTCTCTCCGTCTTTGGTATAAGGCAAATTTTTATCATATTTAACCGCTTATCGAAAACACCATCTTGTAAAAAAGAATTTACTAGATGTAATTGGTCTGCTTTGATGGTAATCCATGCTTTTTGTAAAAATAAAGCTGTCATACCATCAAGACCTGAAGCTTTCTTCGGATGCATCATAAATAAAGTTGCTTTAACCTTTTTCTCTATTGTTGCTGTTGTTAAAATTTTGTTAACCTGATCAGTTATCGAGTGTTTAACTTCCTTTAAGGAAGCCTTAAAATCAGGGGGGTTTACAGTTGCAAATAAATTTTGAAACTAAGAGACCGTTATTTGTTGAATGTTCTTTTCCTCAGTAGACCAAGACCCATTTTCGTCATATAGTCCGATAATTCGATTCCTGGCACGTTTTAATTAGAATTATTACCCCCTACTTTCATCCATAAATTTAGACTCTTCTGGCGCCAGCACAATTCTTCATCCTTATATGCCTCCCACAACCGCAATGTTAAATTTGTGATCTCCCCAGGGAGTCTTCTATCATCATTGTGCAGCATCTAGTTCACTTTTCAGTTCCTCAATCGTTTTTCGACCATATGGGTTTAAATCATTCTGCCATCGAGATATCGCTCTCCTACAATTTGTCATTTTTTCCACAAAATGTCCTTCTTCCAATCCAAATCATAGTCTAATTCCCAACCTCCAGAGGTAGCCTCCATTAGGCCATCTTTTCCAATCCATCTTTTATCAAACCTAAAACTTCACTTCCCACAAAGGATCCTATCCGCAAGTGTTGCAACAACGGGTTTATTATCTGACTCGATCATTTGTAGGGAGTCAATAAGAGAGTTACATAATAATTCATGCCAGTCTTCATTTGCAAGTTCCCTATCCAATCAGTATCGAATTGGTTTCTTATCTCGCCACTCTCGCCAAGATAAACAATCACCGAAGTAAAAGAATTCAAGAAAACCATAATCTCGTATCACTAAATTAAAAGGAATAAAGGAAGATGCATGTCTTAACGCACCCCCTTTTTCATGGTTTCTTTTTAATTCATTAAAGTCATTTATTAAGAACCAAGGCGTGTCCCGACTTAAAACTGATTTCTGTTAACCGTTCCTAAACTTATTCTCGACTTTTGGCAACCGGATCACCATACACAAATATTAAATGAATTATTTTTCCTATAACAGTGGCTTCTATATCTATTAATCGATTACTCTTAAATAAAATTGTGACATTGAAATCATTATTATAAAAAAGGCTAAACCGTCGCTACAACCAATATGATCAACCGTTTTAAAATATTATAACCAAGATTGTAACGCCCGTCTCCCGAAAGATAGATTTTTGACGGAGAAATATATATATTTAAAATATTGCGATCTGTTTAAATCCGTGGTAAATGTGTTTTCCCGCGGTTGAGCCTTTTAATCGTAAGAGTTTCGGAAAAAACATTTATTGAGCGGAAAAACGTGTTGTGAAATGGTTGGTGGGTGTGGACCCCACGTAGCAGTTTTTAAACCAAAAGAAAGAGAGATGGGTGCAATTATTTCTTCCTTTTTATCTTCCTTCTTTTTTTTTTCTTTTTTTATTCTTCATCTTCTTCGTAGAAGTTCAAGAAGAGAGAGAGAAAGAGAGAGAGAAAGAGAGGGAGAGGAGAGAGCTCCAGCTCTATTTTTGTTGCAGAGAAGAAGAGGAGAGGAGAGTAAAGAGGAGAGAGCTTGGTTTTGGCTTCAGAAGAAGGAGAAGGAAATCGGATTTGACAGCTTTTGGGAGAAAATAGATTCGACCAAGCAAATCATTTCCAAAGGTAACTAAATTTTGTGAGGTTGTAGCTATGCCTTATCTCTAGATACGCCACTTTGCGGTTTTGGATTTGAGTAAGTATCTTAGGAGTTATACTTTTCTTCGTGGGGCGCTCTGTCTCAGACGCAGATTAGGACCAACGCGGTTTCAGAGTAAGATCTTGAGTTCACCGTCGGTCCGATCATCCTGAAACTTTGAGCGTACCTTCAGGACATCCAGGGGTTGATTTTCAACGCTGAGGATTGGAAGTGGACGGTTAGAATTCGATTCCTGACTCCATCTTTGAGGGTGATCGTTTCTGAATTTTTCCAGTTTTGGTTGAAAATCGTTTTGCTTGTTGTGGTTGGCGTGTGAGAGAGAATAGACGAGCTATTGTTGGCGTGTGAGTGAGTCTTGGTTGGCTGGGTGTTGTGGTTCTTGAGCCGAAATCCTTCCTTAGTTAGAGGTGAGTGCGAGACCATGAGGAGGAGGATGATTTAGGACTCGGTATTTGTGTGGTAGTATTGAACTTTATTTATGTTTAATAATTTCGAATACTGTTGGTTGAAGTTTATTTAATAAGTACGAGTCTTATTTTATAACTTTTGTGGTTTGTGGTGGAGACTAGTTTTATTTGAAATAAATTGGTTTAAATATGTTTAATTTAAATGAATTGGTCTGTTTGGTTAATCGTTAAATTAAATGTTTTATTCAAAATATAATTAATATTTATGGGAATATTAATTATTGCATTTAAAAAAAAAATGGTTCGGGTCGTCTCAGTTTGGTATCAGAGCATAGACGGTTCTAGGATGGTCTAGGAAAATTAATTGGAGTTGAATTAATTTTTGCGTTGCTTGTTGCATGTTATCTTGAACCGTTGAATTGTGGTATGCTAGAAATTGATTATGTGGTATTTAGTCAATTTGTTTGAGCATGGAGTCTTACAATCATCCTCTTCGAGCCTTTAAGTAGATTCCACGGTGAGTTATCTTTGTTCCTATTGATTTTTTTTGTTCTTAGTCTCTGTTCTTGGAAGTGCAGATAGCTAGAGATTCTAGAGGTCGTGGTAGAGGCCGTGAGCGCGGTAGAGATCGTGGTCATGTTCCAGTGGAGGCAGAGAATGTAGCACGGAGTGCTACGGTTGAGCGAGTAGCGGCTCCCCATGTGTATCAGGAGGGGTCTGAGGGTGTGGCTGGAGTTTCAGCGGGTGCTGCAGCGGAGTTTGCTCAGGCTCGAGATGATCGCATTGCGGGTTTGCTGGCCTTACTGTTGGAGCGGTTACCAGAGAGGGTACCAGTTCAGGCTCCTGTTGTGCCACCAGTGGTTGAGGTGCAGCCGAGAGTTGCGGTTACGGACAAGCTCCCATATTATCTTAAGATGATGGAGCAGTTGCAGAGGATTGGCACAGGATTCTTCCCGGGAGGTGCCAAACCTGAGGACGCTGATGCGTGGAGGATGAGAATGGAACGGAACTTCCATTCGATTAGGTGTCCAGAGGGATATCGGGTTGATCTAGCAGTTCATTACCTGGAGGGTGATGCACATCTCTGGTGGAGGGGTGTTGCGGCCAGGAGAGTTCAGACGGAGATGGTTTGGAAGGATTTTGTGGAGGAGTTTAACTCCAAATATTTTTCTGAGGAGGCGCTTGACCGGTTGGAAGGTCGGTTCCTGGATTTGTCGCAGGGGGACAAGACCGTCCGAGATTATGAGGTGGAGTTTAACTGTCTCAGTGTGTATGCAGGTCGAGCGTTGGAGGGTGAACGGGCCCGGGTACGAAGATTCTTGTTGGGTCTTCGGGCTGAGTTGAGGAACCGTTGCTTGGTGAGAGTTTTTGGCACGGTTACGGAGTTGGTGGAGACAGCTGCCTTGCTGATGGAGGGTCTGAGAGATGAGGTGGTGGTTGTTAGCCCCAACTTTCAGGCGAAGAGGCCGCAGCAGCAGTCCGGTCCGAGCAGAGGCGGTAAGCCAATGCAAGGACAGAAGCGAAAGATGGAGAGTTCTTCCAATGTTACCCAGAGTGGTCCGGGATGCTTTAGGTGTGGAAGCAAAGATCACAGGGTGGCGAGTTGCCCTCAGAAGGGCGAGGCGTGTGTGGATACGCGTGTGTGCTACCACTGCAGGGAGACGGGGCATATCAAGCTGAAATTCCCCAAGTTGCAGAGGGAGGCAGCAACGGTGTCGCCAGCTAGCCAGAGTGCAGTGGTGCCCCGAGTGTATTCCATTGTGGAGATAGGAGGCCCGAGTTCCAGGCCGATCACAGGTACTTTTGTTAAACTTACCTGAGTTAAATTTTTATCTAGTAGAATTTATTGTCTCCATGATGGGGTGTCAGGGTTCTGTGTATATGAGAAATATGCAGGGACCCTGGTTGTGGGAGGTGTTGAATCCCACGTGTTGTTTGATACTGGAGCATCGCATTGCTTCATTACTCCGAAATTTGCTGAGAAAGGTAAATTACGGGGAACAACCGAGGAGCGATTGGGTTTTTTTAGACTGGGTGGAGGGAAGCTACTGACCATTCACGGTCGAGTTGTTGACGTGGATGTTCAGGTGGCTGGAGAGTCTATGCCAGAGGATATGGTCATTTGATCGGTAGAACTTTATGACGTCATTTTGGGCATGGATTGGCTCGGCAAGTTCAGAGCGCATCTGGACTGTCACCGAGGACGTGTTATTTTCGAAAGGAAAAAAGGAAGGTTGGTTTATCAGGGAGTTAGACCGACTTCTGGGAGTCTCGTGATCTCGGCCATGCAGGCATAGAACATGATCGAGAAGGGTCGCAAGGCGTATCTGGTGACGATAGTTACATCAGAGACTATTGGAGAGGTTGCGGTTGGGGGTATTCAGGTTGTTCGAGATTTCCAGGTTGTTTTCCAGTCGTTGCAGGGATTAACGCCATCGCGGTCTGATCCTTTCACGATCGAGTTGGAATCCGGGATAATGCCGATATCTGAGGCACCGTACAGGATGGCTCCAGCAGAGATGACAGAGCTGAAGAAGCAGCTGGAGGAGTTATTGGGTAAGGGTTTTATCCGACCGAGTACTTCACCGTGGGGAGCACCGGTGTTGTTTGTGAAGAAAAAAGATAAGAGTTTCCGATTGTGTATTGATTATCGGAGACTGAACCGAGTCACTGTGAAGAACAGGTATCCTCTTCCGTGGATTGATGAGTTGCTGAATCAGTTGAGAGGGGCTACTTGGTTCTCCAAGATAGACTTGGCGTCGGGATATCATCAGATTCTGATCGATGAGAAGGATATCCAGAAGACGGCTTTCAGATCTAGATATGGACACTACGAGTTTGTGGTAATGCCATTCGGGTTGACGAATGCACCAGCAGCGTTCATGAGGTTGATGAACAGCGTGTTTCAGGAGTATCTGGATGATTTTGTAATCATCTTTATCGATGACATTTTGGTGTATTCGAAGAGTCCCGAGAAGCATTAGATGCATCTGAGAGTTGTTCTGGAGAAGCTGCGAGAGCATAAGCTATTTGCTAAGTTGAGCAAGTGTAGTTTCTGGCAGCGAGAGATCGGATTTCTAAGTCACATTGTGTCTGCAGAGGGAGTTTCTGTGGATCCGGAAAAGATTCAGGCTATCAGAGAGTGGCCGAGGCCGAGGAATGCTACTGAGATTCAGAGTTTTCTCGGGTTAGCAGGTTATTACCAGAGGTTCTTCAAGGGTTTCGCGAGTATGGCTAATTCTATCACGAAACTGACAGGGAAGGATGTTCTTTTTGTTTGGTCTCCTGAGAGTGATGAGAGTTTCGCGAACCTGAAGACGATGTTGACTAGTACGCCAGTATTGGCATTACCTGAGCCGGGTGAGCCTTACGTGGTGTATGCAGACGCTTCAGGAGTAGGTCTGGGTTGTGTGTTGATGTAGCAGGGAAAGGTGATTGCCTATGCTTCGAGGCAGTTGAGGAAGCATGAGGGCAACTACCCTACCCATGATCTTGAGATGGCTGCGGTAGTGTTCGCCTTGAAGATTTGGGGGTTTTATCTTTATGGCGGGAAAATTCAGGTGTTTACATACTCTAATTTAAGTTGTATCGTCGAGGTTCGACAGTCGAATAATATTAGATGATTATAACGTTTTGCTAGAAGCCTCTTATAATCGATGACTTTAGAAGTCCATTGCTAATATTATCCGATCCTACAGGGTCACACACCTAAGCAGACCGGATCAATATTGAGTAATAATTATAATATATAATATATATGTTATATGAGATATACATATATATATTTATATTTGTTTGCCCATAACACATGTATATAAACGTGGGGATTAAGAAGTTGCTAAGTAGGTGGACTTGGTGGCTTAATACCTACTTGGTGGCTTAATGCTCTTATATATATATATATATGTAGTCACATTTGTTGAAATGTGTAGAGCAAAAACAAACGAGCCCAAAACATTAGAGACAAAGAGTTTGTCTAAATATTGAGATATGATCTCTATACGGTACTAGCATCCCGTTCGATCCAGTTTGTGTGCGTGTGGATACCAGTAGAGGCACAACATTTGGAGTGCTTCAATTATTCTCGTTCATATTTCCGCTGCAAATCATTGAGGTATATTCACAATTTAATGTCGTAGATTTAATTCAATATTTACACGAATCCTGGCAATTGAATTTGTAATTAGTTTTATAAATCGTTATAAACCAGTACAAATTCCTACAGTGGTAGCAATGCTTATGTGTTCAATTTTGAATTTGAATCTAGAGTAATCTATGAATTGTTTTAACATGTTTAAATTTATGAAATTTTATTCAATGAGTAAATGTTATTCATCTCACTTGAACATGTTCGTTTATTATAATTTGATTATGATATTGAGCGAATGCCTTTTAACGAGAACTTGAACATGTGTATATATATATGATATACGTTTATGTTAACAATGTATTTTAATATACATGCATGATCGATTATTCAATTCAAGAATTAGATTATGTAATCACCAGAGTTCATCAAATTGAATTGTCATTGAAATATTATTTGATAACAAGAAAGTTGTTGAAGTCATATTCCACTATCTAATAATGGATGTATGATTATGCTCGTATCGGTTTCACATGCTAAAAGTATATCTATGATCATATTTTATTAATGGTTAATAGAATTATGAATGACATATATTAAAAATATGTGATCTGTTTAAAGTTGAATGAAATTGTTTCGTGAATCACCTTCATTATCGATATTTAATGTGTTAAATATAATATTAAAGATTCCATGTATATATATATAGATATACATGTGCTCATATATTCAATCAATATTTAGACAAATTGATGTTGAGCCTTCGGCAGTTTTTAAAGCCATCGTTGAATATTTTTAAAATTCATTATCTAATATGATTATAGTTTATGAAATTTAAATGATTGATAATTTTAATTTGATTAAAATTAATTAAACTGTTTATCATTCAATTAACTGCATATTAGATATGCATTAGATATATTTTGATTTATATTAGATATAAATTTTAAATATCAAATTGAATTATAAAATTTAATTCCTCAAATTAATATCAAGTATTTTATGTCTTCCCAATCTTGTCAACTGTCAATCCTCGTTTCATTGTGTAATGGGTCTACCAAGTAGAGTGTCCGCGATTACATGAGTAAGACAGATGGTAATGGTTACCATTTGAGATAAAAGATTGGTTTACTTGACTAAGCTATCAAAATAGTTTTGGGTTTAGAGACGTATGTTGGATTTGACATGAGATGTCATCTAAACAACCAAGAATTATATTGGATATAATTAGCAAAGTTGTTGCTTACCTAAATAGCTAAACATTCAGGCGATGAGCCAAAGCTCACTTGAACTTTAGTAAAATAAGGATCTTGGATTACTATACTCATTAGAGGAAAATATTGTTTTGAGTATAGTATGAGTTTTCTTAATTGTTAAGATTTCTCAAATTTAATGAACATCATATTAACATCTGCTATAATTTTGATACAGAGATGTCAAACCCTCACAGTTCATTTTCACTACGATCCGTCCTTGAGAAGGACAAGCTAAATGGATCGAATTTCCTCGAATGGTATCGAAACTTGAGAATTGTTCTCAAACAAGAGAAAAAGAATTATGTCCTTGAAAAACAATTGCCGCTTGAGAAGCCTAAGGCAAATCTTCCACATGCAGAGAGAAATGCTTATGATAAGCATGTAAGTGATAGGGTTGATGTGTGTTGTCTTATGTTGGCTACCATGAACTCAGATTTGCAAAAGCAATATGAGAACGTGGAGTCGCCGATTGAGATAATCACTAGCCTAAAAGGAATGTTTCAGGAGCAAGCACGAACTGAGATATAATACAGTTAAGTCTCTCTTTGAGTGCAAGCTACCAAAAGATAGTCCAGTTAGTCCACATGTCATTAAGATGATGGGTTATATTGATAACCTGGCTAAACTGGATTCCCCTATCAGCCAAGAGTTGGCTAATGATATCATCTTGCAGTCATTGTCGTCAAGTTATGATCAGTTCATTTTGAACTACAACATGAACAACTTGACAAAGACTTTGACTGAACTGCATGGAATGCTCAAAACTGCTGAACCAAACATCAGAAAGGATACTCCGAATATCCTCATGATGCAAAAAGGTAAAATGTTTAAGAAACATGGTAAGAACAAAGGGAAGGGTAAGATAAGCGGGATTGATAATCCTAGTAAGTATGATCCTTCTGCTAAGTTCAAACCTGGTCCCTCTGGTAATGACAAATGCCATTATTGTAATGGTTCTGGGCATTGGAAGAGAAACTGCACGAAATATTTGGAAGATCTGAAAAAGAAGAAGACTTTTAAAGCTTATTCTTCAGGTATCTATGTTATAGAAGTAAATGTTACTACTTCCAGTTCTACTTCTTGGGTATTAGATACCGGTTGTGGTGCTCATATTTGTGTTAATATGCAGGGCCTAAGCAACAGTAGAACTTTGGAAAAAGGACAAGTGGACCTACGTGTGGGGAATGGAGCAAGAGTTGCTGCATTAGCTGTAGGAACATTTCATTTGTCTTTACCTTCTGGCATGGTTCTAGAACTTAAGAACTGTTACTATGTACCTGCTATAAGCAGAAATATCATTTCTATTTCTTGTCTGGATTTGGAAGGATTTCACTTTTCGATTAAAAATAAATGTTGTTTGTTTAATCGTGGTGATATTTTTTATGGTAGCGGTCCATTAAAGAATGGACTTTATGTTCTAAACCAAAGTATGCCTATCTATAACATTAGTACTAAAAGATTTAAGTATAACAACTTGAATCCTATTTTTCTTTGGCATTGTCGTTTAGGCCATATAAATGAGAAACGCATTCAAAAGCTTCATGGTGATGGACTTTTGAATTCATTTGATTATGAATCATATGAAAAATGTGAATCTTGTTTATTGGGTAAAATGACTAAGGCTCCTTTTACTGGACACAGTGAAAGAGCTAGTGACTTGTTGGGCCTTGTGCATACAGATGTATGTGGACCAATGAGTTTAGCTGCTAGAGGAAACTACCAGTACTTCATTACATTTACTGATGATTTCAGTAGATATGGTTATGTTTATCTGATGAAACATAAATCTGAATCTTTCGAAAAGTTCAAAGAATTTCAGAATGAAGTACAAAATCAACTTGGCAAAACAATTAAAGCTCTTCGATCAGATCGTGGAGGAGAATATTTGAGCCAAACTTTTAGTGATCATCTCAAAGAATGTGGAATTGTTTCACAGCTTACTCCTCTTGGAACACCTCAATGGAATGGTGTATCTGAAAGGAGGAATCAGACTTTATTAGATATGGTTCGATCAATGATGAGTCAGACAGATCTTCCATTATCCTTTTGGGGATACGCTCTAGAAACGTCTTCGTTTACGCTAAACATATGTCCATCAAAATCAGTTGAAAAGACACCATATGAGATGTGGACTGGAAAAATTCCTAATTTGTCTTTCCTTAAAATTTGGGGTTGTGAAACTTATGTCAAACGTTTGATTACTGATAAGCTTGGACCCAAATCTGATAAGTGCTACTTCGTTGGTTATCCTAAAGAAACCAAAGGTTATTATTTTTACAACCCTTCTGAGAACAAAGTGTTTGTTGCTCGAAATGGTGTTTTTTTGGAGAGAGAATTTCTTTCTAAAAGGAACAGTGGGAGTAAGGTACAACTCGAAGAAGTTCGAGAACCACTGGAGATTGCTCCACCTATTCAGGAAGAGCATCAACTAGATTTACGAAGAGTTATAGAATCAACACCTGTGGAACCTGAAGTGCGTAGGTCCGAAAGGACACGTCACGAACCTAATAAATATGGGTTTTTGGTGACAGATCATCATGATCTATTAATTATAGAGAATGATGAACCTACGTCTTATGAAGAAGCAATGATGGGCCCTGACTCCGATAAGTGGTTAGAGGCCGCTAAATCCGAAATAGACTCCATGTCACAAAACAAAGTTTGGACTTTGGTTGATTTACCTGATGGTGTAAAAGCCATTGCGTGTAAATGGGTTTTCAAGAAGAAAATTGACATGGATGGTAATATACAGATATACAAAGCTAGACTGGTAGCTAAAGGTTTCAAGCAAATTCATGGTATTGACTATGATGAAACCTATTCTCCAGTCGCAATGTTTAAGTCTATTAGGATTCTCCTAGCAATTGCCGCTTATTATGATTATGAGATTTGGCAAATGGATGTGAAAACAGCTTTCCTTAATGGAAATCTGGAAGAGGATGTGTACATGACACAACCTGAAGGTTTCACATATCTTGAGACTGCTGAGAAGGTGTGTAAACTTCAACGCTCTATTTATGGGTTGAAGCAAGCATCTAGGAGTTGGAACCTTCGTTTTAATGAAGCAATCAAAAAGTTTGATTTCATTAGAAATGAAGATGAACCTTGTGTTTACAAGAAGACTAGTGGGAGCGCAGTTACATTTCTGATATTGTATGTAGATGACATACTACTAATCGGAAATGATATTCCTTTACTTCAGTCTGTTAAGACATGGCTAGGGAGTTATTTCTCAATGAAAGACATGGGAGAAGCCGCATATATTCTTGGAATAAGGATCTATAGAGATAGATCAAACAGACTAATTGGACTAAGTCAAGACACTTATATAGATAAGGTCTTGCACAGGTTCAATATGCATGATTCTAAAAAAAGGCTTTTTACCAATGTCTCATGGCATAACTCTCAGCAAGACTCAGTGTCCTTCAACACATGATGAGCGAGAGCGCATGAGTAGAATTCCATATGCTTCTGCAATAGGTTCTATCATGTATTCCATGATTTGTACTCGTCCAGATGTGGCATATGCTTTAAGCATGACGAGTAGATACCAATCTGATCCAGGTGAAAGTCACTGGACAACAGTCAAGAATATCCTTAAGTATTTGAGAAAAACAAAGGATAAGTTCTTGGTCTATGGAGGAAATGATGAACTTGTTGTGAGTGGTTACACTGATGCCAGCTTCTAGACAGACAAAGATGATTTCCGATCTCAATCTGGATTTATCTTTTGTCTTAATGGAGGAGCGGTGAGTTGGAAGAGCTCCAAACAAAGCGTCGTGGCAGACTCTACAACCGAAGCTGAATACATTGCTGCTTCGGAAGCAGCAAAAGAAGCTGTTTGGATTAGGAAGTTCATCGCTGAACTTGGTGTGGTTCCTAGTATATCTGGTCCGGTGGAACTTTATTGTGATAACAATGGAGCCATCGCTCAGGCGAAAGAACCCAGATCACACCAGAAATCCAAACACATTCAAAGGCGATATCACCTCATCCGTGATATAATTGATAGAGGAGATGTGAAGATTAGCAGAGTCTCAACGGATGCAAATGTTGCTGATCCTTTGACCAAGCCCCTTCCACGGCCTAACCATGAAAGTCATACTTCAGCTGTAGGCATTAGATATCTAAAGATGTGATCTTAATTCTAATGGGAGAATTTTATTTTATAATATGATGTTCGTATACATTTGATTTTATTTTCAAATTAATGAAATATTGTTTCAGTATTATTTGGTTATTGGATAATTAAATAATTGTCCCAAAATAATTTATTTCATTCTTATAGGCCATCAAGTACGTGACTTGATCATGAAACCCTATGAGTGCAAAATGACATAAATTATTGAGGTCCCTAGTCAAGGTTATTAAAATGGGACATTAATAACAATGAATGACTAGTATGTGAGGTGACTAATGACTAAGTTTTGTAGAGTCATTAATATGTATTAAAGTCAATCACATAAATATGTGTTGGAGAACACAATATTGGACTGACCCATTATGAGAACTCAACAAGAATGTTATATGAGTGTCATAAGTGTTTCTCATCACAACTATAGAGTATAGTCCTTCGACCTGAGTTTGTCATGTTTTCTTATACATGGATTGGTCCGTTTTGACTCTGTCAAACATCAACCATAACAGGTGATTATAAAGACAGTGATTGGGCGTATTATGAATTGTATAAGGAACATGGATGGAACAAGATGGGATTTGTCCCTCCTATATAATACGAGATAAATATCTCTGGGCCTATCGAAGATTTGATACTGAGAAATACATGGCCGTGCTCAAACTAGGTGAAAGTCAATAGTTTGTTTTACCAGTATAAATCATAGTTCGATAAATATGATCTAGCTTAATAAAGATGACACCGTTTCTTGCCTTATGCTGAGATCGAGATATAGAGATGAAAGGATTATTGGAATAAATGATTCCAGTACAAGTGGGAGATTGTTGGGAATGTTCCGAAATCATTTGTACATACTCTAATTTAAGTTGTATCGTCGAGGTTCGACAGTCGAATAATATTAGATGATTATAACGTTTTGCTAGAAGCCTCTTATAATCGATGACTTTAGAAGTCCATTGCTAATATTATCCAATCCTATAGGGTCACACACCTAAGTAGACCGGATCAATATTGGGTAATAATTATAATATATAATATATATGTTATATGAGATATACATATATATTTATATTTTTTTGCCCATAACACATGTATATAAACGAGGGGATTAAGAAGTTGCTAAGTGGGTGGACTTGGTGGCTTAATACCTACTTGGTGGCTTAATGCTCTTATATATATATGTAGTCACATTTATTGAAATGTGTAGAGCAAAAACAAACGAACCCAAAACATTAGAGACAAAGAGTTTGTCTAAATATTGAGATATGATCTCTATACGGTACTAGCATCCCGTTCGATCCAGTTTGTGTGCGTGTGGATACCAGTAGAGGCACACATTTGGAGTGCTTCAATTATTCTCGTTCATATTTCCGCTGCAAATCATTGAGGTATATTCACAATTTAATGTCGTAGATTTAATTCAATATTTACACAAATCCTGGCAATTGAATTTGTAATTAGTTTTATAAATCGTTATAAACTGGTACAAATTCCTACATACAGATCATAAGAGCCTGAACTACATTTTCACTCAGCCTGAGTTGAATTTGAGGCAGAGGCGCTGGATGGAGTTGGTGGCGGATTATGATCTTGAGATAGCTTATCATCCTGGTAAAGCTAACTTGGTTGCGGATGCTCTGAGTCGCAAACGTGTGGTTTCGGCTCGGAAGCAAGATGATATATCATAGTTTTTACGGTTTTTAACCATGATATAAGTCTTGTCTTATAGTCTTTTTGGTGTTTTTGTGTCTCTATCGAGTCATTGTAGGTTCAGGTACGTTTTGGACTTATTGGATGCATATTGGGATTATTGGAAGCATTTAGCATTCAGCTGCTAAGAAGAGCAACTCGGAGACCACAATGGGTGTTGGTGTCGATCGACACTTATGCTTAGTGTCGATCGACACTCGTCGCGATCACACGTTGCACACGAGTTTTAAAGAACTTTTGAAGAATTGCAAAGTGGCCCAGAAGTTTTCCCTAATTACAAAACAAGTCTCTGACGTATTTTAGAGTATAATTAGTTGTTTTTAGAGTTTTATGAGATATCTTTTACTTTTGGCATTGGATTTTGAGAGCTTGTTGGGAGAGACATATCAGAACTCATTGTAGAGAGAACATTTCGAACTCCCTTTATTTCTACTCTTATTTTAATACAATTTATTCAGATTATGATTTGTTTTGCATTGATAATGTCTGAGTAATCCACCTGTTAGATTTAGGGTCTTTCTAGGGTTAAGATGAATTGTTGAATTGGATTGTTCTGTTAGGGTCATCACATGGTTCTTCATCTAGGTTGAGATTAATGCTAATTCTGGATTGATCACCTGAAATTTAGATCATAGGACGATTGATAGACACGAAAATGTTATTAATTCCCTGAATTAAACCTTGATGGGAAAAATACCTATCTGCAAAGAAATTTGGTTTAGGGATTTTGAGAACATATCAAACTTGAATTTAATGCATGTTTTGATTGTTGAATTCGCAAAGAAATTTGAGATTCACTAATATAGACATAGATAATCTCTGCAACGAAAGTTGATTGATTTGAATTTTGTGTTTTGAGTTCAAGAACAGTTCTTAACAAATTTCCTATTCTGTTTATCTGTTTAACAATTCTGATTTCCTAAAGAATTTCTCTAAGTCTAGCTTTTTCCATATTGAATTAGTCACTTTTACTTTTGCTTTCTTGTTTTACATTTCGTTATTACTATTTAGCTAAAATCCAAACTTCTAATCTATTGTGTGAACATCAGTCTCTGTGGATTCGACCCCTAAGTACTGCACTGATCTCTTAATTTGAGAGAGTAGCTCTAGGGATAATTTGAGCGTATCAAATTTTGGCGCCGTTGTCGGGGACTCTTGTTTCACCATTAGATTTCTGTTAGATTTTAGTCTAAATTCTTTTGTTACTTATTTACTTACTTTTTTATTGTTTTTCTTTTCTCTTTGTGTTTCAGGTTTATGCCTAATCGCAAAACCAGAAGCAACAAAGATCTTCAGCTTGCAAATCCTTCCAACCAAGACATAACAAGAATCGAGCGTACACACCGAAAAGCAAAGAAACTTGCTGCAATGGATCACTTCGTTGTTTTGGTAAGGGATGAAGCTAGGGTACTACGTGATTAAGAGGGCTACGTGTGCAACGAGCAAGGCCAAAAACTTGATGCTGAAGGCAATGTGGTGCCCGAACCCGCCATTGGTGTCGAGCGACACCCTGTTATTGAAGCTCCGGATGTGCAGGCTGATGATGCTGCTGCGGTTGCTCGTGGTAGGACACTAGGGGACTACAACATGCCAGATCAGTACTATGCGAATCGATCTACGATCATTCCCCCACCTTTTCAGAGGAATGACTTTGAGCTGAAACCCGCGTACTTCACTCTCGTGGGACAGCATCCTTTCTATGGTCTTCCTCATAAACAGCCCATGGGTCACATTGAGAGGTTTGAGGACCTCGTTACAAGGATTAAGGCTAATGGGGTCTCCACTGATTTCCTCTTCTGCAAACTCTTCCCTTACTCTCTTGGTGGGGAAGCAGCTTGCTGGCTCAAAAAATTGAAGCCAGGATCTCTGACAACTTGGTGGGAGACCAAGAATGCATTTTTGAACAATTTCTATGATGATGCACGGTCAGAGAATGCGAGAACAAAGATCTCTACTTTTCTCAACAACCTGCTGAAGCATTCAAGGCTGCTTGGGTGCGATTCAGAGCTTATCAGCAAGATTGTCCGCATCATGGGTTCAGTGAAGTTCAGTTGTTGGGTATCTTCTTCAGAGGCGTGGATTGGAGGTATCAGATAGCTCTGGATGCTGCGAGTAATGGCAACTTCAACACCAGATATCCTGAGGATGCAGTCACTTTGATTGAGAACTTAGCTTCGAGCAACAGCACGAAGAATGCTGATTTTGAGAGAAAGAAGCTAGCAGGAAACACTGAAGGTGTTCAGATTGCTGAGGTCAAGGCCAAGTTAAATTTAGTTTACAACCTCCTTGTGGGTAAGAAGTCTATTCACTTTGCTGCCGAGGTTGAGACCTTTGAGCCAGATGGAAAATCTGAAGAAGAAGTGCAGTTTGTCAATCAGGCTGGGTTTCAGGGTCAGAGGTAAGGTAACTATCAAGGGAATATAGGCTACAGTGGAAGCGGTCAGCGGTCTAACTTTGCAGGTAATCAGAACTTTTCAGCTTATGCCCCAAGGCCAGACTATGAGAAGACTTATCCGAACAGCAGCTTCACCAGAATCTATGGCAATTCCTCATACCAGAAACCTCCTCCGCAAACTCCAGAGAGCGATGTTAAAGCTATGTTAGAACAAATTTTGGACGGTCAACAGAAGATTACAGTGAACTTCAGTGGGAAGATTGATGCTCTATACACTGACTTGAATGGGAAGTTTGAAGCTTTAAGCACCCATGTCAAGAAGCTGAATACTCAAGTTGCTCAGACTGCTGGGTCTGTGAAATGACAAGAAAGATTTCTTCCAGGAATGACTGATGCAAATCCTAAGCATCCCTGTAATGCCATCTCGCTGAGGAGTGGAAAGACCCTTCGACCTGTGTTGAAGCGTCTCACAACAGAAGAACTCCAGGAGTTGGAGGATATAGATGATGATGAGTCTGGTGATCAACGACCAATGTCGATCGACACCACCACTATGTGTCGATTGACACCAGTCGCAATTTCTGAGAATTTGATGTATGACAGAGAGAAATTGACCTGTGTCGATACCAAGGACTCAACACATGGTGTCAGTGTGGACCGACACCACCCGGGTGTCGATCGACACCTTCCAGAAGATGCAGAGAATTCTACGTACGTCGGACCAAAATCGACCAAGATCGACCCTGAGGAGTCGACACCAACGACCAGTGTCGATCGACACCATACTGGTGTCGCTCGACACCCTGTGCGACCACCACCAAACTCTATCGTCACTACTCCTCAAGTCGCAGAACGGGTATACAAGCCTAAGGTTCCTTATCCTAAGAACCCTAAGAAGTCTAAGCAGGAGTTGGAAGATGCCAGATGCAAGGCCATGATGGATAAGCTAATTGTTGAGATTCCTTTGATTGATGCGGTGAAGACTTCTCATGTAATCAGACGGTATATGAAGCGGATGGTGACCAAGGATCCGAATGTTGAGCAAAGTATGATGATAATCTCTGCACATGTCTGCGTTGTTATCCAGAACAAGATTCCGGAAAAACTCCCAGACCCTGGAAGCTTTTTTTTGGATTACAACATCTTCTCTGACAGGTTTGCACGTTCTTTGTGTGATTTGGGTTCTAGTGTCAATTTGATGCCTCGATCAGTTGCAGTCAATCTTAGAATGACTGATTTCCAATCAACCCGGATCACGCTTATACTAGCTGATCGTTCTGTTCGCATTCCGAATGGTGTACTTGGGGACGTTCCGATAAAGATAGGCGACTGTCTCATTCCTACTGACTTCGTGGTTCTGCAATATGAGGAAGAACCTAAGGATCCTCTAATTTTGGGAAGACCTTTCCTAGCTACTGCTGGTGCCATCATTGATGTAAGAAAACGAAGGATTGGTCAGAATGTGGGTGATTTGGTGATGAACTTTGACATGGATAAGCTGGTAGGATGACCTACCATTGATGGCCAGATCTTCTATGTGGACACACTTTCGAATCTTGCTCAGGAGATTTTCCACGAAATGCATCCTGAGGACCCTTTGGAAAGGGCTTTGATCACTCCTACAGAGGAAACCAGGCATCTAGATGACATTGCTGCTGGGTATGTCAAACTAATGGATGCAAGTGAACAAATGCTGCAGTTGGTTGCTACAGAGGAGTCTATTGCGACTTCTGAAAAGGCTGCTCCCGTTAGTGATTGGAGTGCAGAGAAAGCTCCTGAGATTGATCTCAAACAACTCCCTGCAGGGCTAAGGTACGCATTTTTTGGTGAAAACTCTTCTTACCCTGTTATTGTGAATGCTTCTTTAAACAACGCAGAGCTCACTTTACTGCTAACTAAGCTGCGCAAGTTTCGCAAGGCTCTTGGCTATTCTCTTGATGACATTGCAGGTATCTCTCCAGATTTGTGCATGCATAGGATCTACCTTGATAATGAGACAAAGTCATCAGTTGAGCATCAGAGAAGGCTGAATCCGAATCTAAAAGAGGTTGTTAAAAAGGAGATCATGAAATTGCTTGAAGCTGGTATCATCTATCCTATTTCAGACAGCAATTGGGTCAGTCCAGTACATGTGGTTCCTAAGAAAGGAGGGGTTACAGTGGTTAAAAATGACAAGGATGAGATGATCCCTACAAGAACAGTCACAGGGCACAGAATGTGTATTGACTACAGGAAGCTGAACGCTGCAACCAGGAAAGACCATTTTCCTCTACCTTTCATCGATTAGATGCTGGAAAGTTTAGCAAGTCATTCGTACTACTGCTTTTTTTATGGATATTCAGGGTTCTTTCAGATTCCAATCCATCCCGATGACCAGAAAAATACTACTTTTACTTGCCCGTATGGTACTTTTGCATATCGCAGGATGCCATTTGGACTTTGTAATGCTCCTGCAACCTTTCAGCGGTGTATGATGTCAATCTTCACTGACATGATTGAGGATTATATGGAGGTCTTTATGGATGACTTTTCAGTTTATGGGTCTTCATTTAAGGACTGCTTGGACAATCTGTGCAAGGTGCTTGCTAGGTGTGAAGAGAAGCATTTGGTTCTGAATTGGGAGAAATGTCACTTTATGGTCCGCGATGGTATTGTGCTTGGGCACCGGGTTTCAGAAGCTGGGATAGAGGTTGACCGCGCTAAGATGGAGGTAATGACGAGTTTACCACCTCCAAGCTCTGTGAAATCAGTGAGGAGTTTTCTGGGACATACAGGTTTTTACAGAAGATACATCAAGGATTTCAGCAAAATCGCCAGACCACTTACTGTTTTGCTCTGCAACGATGTTCAATTTTAGTTCGATGCTGATTGTCTCTCAGCATTCAAACAGATCAAGCAAGCGTTAGTGAGTGCTCCCATTATCTAACCTCCAGATTGGAGTCTACCTTTTGAGGTAATGTGTGATGCTAGCGATTTTGCAGTTGGGGCTGTTCTTGGACAGAAAAAGGATAAGAAATTTCATGCAATCTACTACGCAAGCAGAACACTTGATGATGCACAGCGGAATTATGCTACAATAGAGAAGGAGTTGTTGGCTGTTGTGTTTGCTTTCAAGAAGTTTCGTACCTACCTGGTAGGATCTCAGGTGATCGTCCATACAGATCACTCCGCTCTCAAATACTTGATGCAGAAAAAGGACGCTAAGCCGAGATTGTTGAGATGGATTCTTCTGCTCCAAGAATTCGACATCGAAGTCAGGGACAAGAAAGGGGTTGAGAATGGTGTTGCTGATCATCTCTCAAGGATTCGGATTGATGATGGTGTTCCTATTCATGATTCTCTGTCTGAGGAGCCCATCAACTTGGTGGAAACAGGTTTTCAGCAAGATCGTCAGGCTTTCTTGAGACAAAATCTGCAGAATACTTACGGATCGGTCAGTGTGTCGCTCGACACCAACAGGGTGTCGATCGACACCACACACGTCGAGACGGACCATTGTCGATCAAGCGATGGTACACTCGACACAAGCAATCGACACATGGACTTGGTGTCGACCGACACCACTGACAGTGTTGATCGACACCCATCGATAGGTGCCCCAGAGTTGGGCTGTGAAGGGTATACAGGTTCTGTTGCTGTTTCGACTCGTCCATGGTATGTTGATATTACCAACTACCTTGCTGCAGAGGACGAGCCGGACAACTTTACAGAGTATGCTAAGAAGAAGTTCTTGCGCGAACTTAGGCGATTCTACTAGGATGATCCGTACCTGTATAAGCATTCTTCTGATGGAGTTTACAGAAGATGCATTGCGGAATCTAAAGTTTCAAATGTGTTATCCCATTGTCACAAATCTGAATATGCGGGACACTTTGCTACCTTCAAGACAGTGTCCAAGGTTCTTCAAGCAGGGTTTTGGTGGCCTACAATGTTCAAGGATACTCATGCATTCATCTCTACATGTGAGGTCTGTCAGCGCAGAGGAAAGATCAGCAAGAGACAAGAGATACCACAAAACTTCATCCTCGAGGTTGAAGTCTTTGATTGCTAGGGCATAGATTTCATGGGTCTTTTTCCTTCATCTTTCGGGAACAAGTACATTCTGGTGGCTGTTGATTATGTATCAAAGTGGGTGGAAGCGATTGCTAGTCCTAAGAATGATTATGCGGTGGTTCTTAAGCTGTTTAAGTCCATTATCTTTCCTCGCTTCGGAGTTCCTCGAATTGTGATCAGTGATGGTGGTTTACACTTCATCAACAGGGTCTTTGAAAAGCTGCTGAAGAAGCACGGGGTACATCATCGCGTTGCTACCCCTTATCATCCTCAGACAAGTGGACAGGTGGAAGTGTCCAACAGGCAGATCAAGAAGATTTTGGAAACGACAGTGAACAAGACAAGGAAGGATTGGTCCGCCAAGTTGGATGATGCACTTTGGGCCTACAGGACAGCTTTCAAGATTGCATTGGGCACTACACCGTTTCTTCTGCTTTATGGAAAAGCTTGTCACCTTCCCGTAGAACTCGAACACAAAGCCGCTTGGGCTGTCAAACTGATGAATTTCGACATCAGGTCTACTGCAGACAGGAGAATGGTTCAGCTAAACGAGTTGGATGAGATCAGATTCAATGCTTATGAGAACTCTAAGCTGTACAAGGAGAGAACAAAGGCATATCATAATAAGAAAATCATCTCCAGGAAATTCGAATCCAATGATCAGGTACTTCTGTATAACTCTCGTTTAACTTTATTTCCTGGAAAATTGCGTTCTCGTTGGTCAGGTCCTTTCACCATCAAGGAGGTTCGACCATATGGTGTTGTAGTCCTAATGAACTCTGATGGCAAGGAGTTTACTTTGAATGGACAAAGGGTGAAACATTACTGGGCGAATGCCGAAATACCAGACAGACACATTATCCGTTTGGATGATGCACCCTGTGCTTAATCAACTGCCAAGTCAATTTAATGACTCAAAACAAGCGCTCAGTGGGAGGCAATCCACTGTGGTAACTCTGTATCATATTTCTGTTGCTGTTATTTAATTTTAATTAGTTTTCATTTATTTCAATTGAGTCTAGTCGAACCATGGTCTCAGTGTCGACCGACACCCTCACTTGGTGTCGATCAACACCGTCAGATTATCTTATTGATTGACTAATGATGACTGGTGTCGATCGACACCATAAGTGTATAAACCTAGTGTCGAGCGTCATAAACCCGAAATCGATTTCATAATCTTAAAACCTCTCTAACTTTTGCGATTGTTGGGCGATTTGGGCGATTTCAGGTACCATTTTGATCGGAAATTCACGGGCGATCCGATTCCACTCTCCATTCTCTCGATCTGTGACCATGGAATCACGTAGGAAGCAAAACAGGTCCGCCGGCGAAGCTTCTTCTTCGCGAGCCATCGCCTCCTCCAGTTCGCCGTCACCGCCGCAGCCTCCATCTCCACAGGTAGCTCCTACATCTCGTCCTCCATGGCCTAGATTAGAAGGTAGGATAATCATTTCACAGAGGATTTAGGAAAAATCTCCAAAAGAGGAGGTTGAGAGTGATGAGTGTGTTTACAGAGAGATTTATGAGGATTGGGATGATTATGACTCTCTGTTTACAACGCTTGGCTGGATGTTGAGTTTAGACCGACTAGGGTGGCAGATATGGTTGCTCTGAGATGGATGGGTATTAGAGAGGATGTTCTGAGATTGTTGAAGAAGATGGGTTTAGGCACCATAGCGACCAAACACTACGATTTGTTTCCTGATTTGGTTCGCCAGGTTCTCGCCACTGTTCGTATCTACTACACGAACAAGATCGTGAAGAACGCTCGGGAAGGTACGCTTAGTTTTCTGATCCGTGGTGTGCGTTACAGGTTGCCCCTCCTCGATCTCTGTGATCTCTATGGTTTCTTGAGAGACCCAACAGGGGTGGCTCTTCCCACCATCTTCTACGATACACAGGCCTTTTAGGCTTACTTTGGCAATGGGAGTTATGACTCCAAGACATCTACACAGTCTGACGTTCGCCATCCTGTTCTGAGGTACGTTATTCGTCTCCTTGGGAATACTATTCTGTGTAAGATGGAGCTGGGAAGATGATATTGTCTGAGTTGGTTCTCCTGTACTATGCTATTGGTGATTTGTGTGTTGATGGTTTCGAGTGGCCTGAGTTGGATGATAATGTGAACTTAGGGGCTGTTTTTGCACATCATCTAGTCTCGTTGAAGACTAAGCCTTTTTCGGGTCGTGGGACCAAGGTAGAGAGTGTAGGTAGTCTTCTGACACCTATCTTTACGCACTTTGGGATCGCTACAGAGAGCTGCAGCATTGTTACCAGGCACTCTCTCATGGATGAGGAGCACCTGAAGAGTGCTCGGTGGATTAAGGGCGAGTGGCTTTGGTGTTTCACTGATTCTAAGGGGACACATCTGATTCAGCTGCCACAGAGAGGCCTCACGACCATTACAGATGATCCTCTGTGCCTCAGTTTCCAGCCAGACCCCCGCCTCCTGACTGCAGCCCCACCATCTCGTGTCCGTCGGGGTAGTTCTTCACGCTCAGCTCCATCTGCTGCAGAGGATGCTCCTGTTCATGACCTTGCTGGAGGTCCATCCATTGAGCTTCCTCCTACACCAGCGATCCCTATGGAGACCGCAGACTTTCAGCGCTATATGGCTGATAGTTTTCAAAGCATCTAGCAGGCGATCTCCAGGTTATCTCGCTGTGGCTGTGTGCGTCCCTCGACCAGGTCTTCTGCTCCTTCTCGCCGTGCACCCACCCCTTCTGATGATGAGGCTACTGATGAGGATTAGTCTTTTGGTTGATCATGGTTCTTTTTCTTTTCTCTTATTTTTAATTTCCTTTTGAGTCATTTTTCTTTATTTGAGTCAGTTTGTCAGCTACTATATGAATTATGTATGGATTTATGATGTTCTATGTCATTGCTTTTGATCTGTGTGTGCGTGTTTATAATGATTCTTGGATTTAGATCAACAACTCGATTTTTCTTGTTAGAAATCGTTTATGCGTACATGCATGGTGTCGATCAACACCATCTGAAGGTGTCGCTCGACATCGATACTTCCAATTAACACCAGACGATATGCATTTGGTGTCGATCGACACTAACGTTTGGTGTCGCTCGACACTAAGCACATGTTACTCTATGACTTTCATTCTTCCATCTAGTTCCATTTGGTTTTTCTTTCTTTTGCCAACCTTTGATTTGGTATCATTGGGGACAGTGATTCTCAAGTCTGGGGGAGGTAGTCGCTGACGTTGTGTTTGTTTTTGTCATACCTATTTGTTTTTATCTATTGAATCAAATTTGTTTTTATTGAGTCAAAACTTGTCAGGAAATTACGATCTTTCTTCTTATTCTATGTGCTTGAGTGATTGATGATGCAGATTTAGTTCAGATGCAACTAATGAAAAATCCAAAGGCTGATCAGTAAACTAGAAAGACCCATATTTTGCAACAGATTCCTCACAAGCTGGAGTTAATTTCTGAGCTTTTCCTTTTACCTCATCAATGCAACTGGTGTTCATAGGGTTTGATTCCTCGTTCTTACCTGACAAACAAAAACCTAATTGAAAAGTGATGGTACTCCTCTCCCTTGTTTAGTAAAAAGAGTGTGTTTAAAAGCAGAAAAGATGATACGATTTTCTTTGAAGTAAAGGGATAGGAAAATTTCCAACGACCCCATTATTTTACTTCGAAAGGAATGGTCACACGAAAGTTGGAAGCGAGGTTAGGAAAATTTCCTATGATACCATTATTCGCCTACACTTTTGAAGAAAAAAAAAAGAGAAAAACAACACAAAAGATGTTGAGAAAGAAACAAGTCTGGGGGAGAGAAAGAGTTCCAAAAAGATGTGGAAAATAGGCTGGTTTGTCTTGGTATTACACGGGAATGAGTCTAGAAGGTTTTTGGCACTGATTTCATTGATGAGACCCAGCGATGAAGGCTAATGGAAACTGTTGTGGAATTGTGAGGTGAATTTGGGGTACAGGAAAAGCCTACGGAGAAGTACATGGAGGTTGAATTTGAATTGGTCTGTTGAGCATATGGATTTGGTTTGAATGCTCAAAGCATTGGTCTAAGAGAATGTTACGTTTCTGTTTTGCTTGAGGGCAAGCAAATGCTAAGTCTGGGAGAGTTGATATAACCATGATATAAGTCTTGTTTAGGAGTCTTTTTGGTGTTTTTGTGTCTCTATCGAGTCATTGTAGGTTCAGGTACGTTTTGGACTTATTGGATGCATATTGGGATTATTGGAAGCATTTAGCATTCAGCTGCTAAGAAGAGCAACTCAGAGACAACAATGGGTGTTGGTGTCGATCGACACTCTTCGCGATCACACGTTGCACACGAGTTTTAAAGAACTTTTGAAGAATTGCAAAGTGGCCCAGAAGTTTTCCCTAATTGCAAGACAAGTCCCTGACGTATTTTAGAGTATAATTAGTTGTTTTTAGAGTTTTATGAGATATCTTTTACTTTTGGCATTGGATTTTGAGAGCTTGTTGGGAGAGACATATCAGAACTCATTGTAGAGAGAAGATTTCGAACTCCCTTTATTTATACTCTTATTTTAATACAATTTATTCAGATTATGATTTGTTTTGCATTGATAATGTCTGAGTAATCCACCTGTTAGATTTAGGGTCTTTCTAGGATTAAGATAAATTGTTGAATTGGATTGTTCTGTTAGGGTCATCACATGGTTCTTCATCTAGGTTGAGATTAATGTTAATTCTGGATTGATCACCTGGAATTTAGATCATAGGACGATTGATAGACACGAAAGTGTTATTAATTCCCTGAATTAAACCTTGATGAGCAAAATACCTATCTGCAAAGAAATTTGGTTTAGGGATTTTGTGAACATATCAAACTTGAATTTAATGCATGTTTTGATTGTTGAATTCGCAAAGATATTTGGGATTTACTGTTATAGACATAGATAATCTCTGCAACGAAAGTTGATTGATTTAAATTTTGTGTTTTGAGTTCAAGAACGGTTCTTAACAAATTCCCTATTCTGTTTATCTGTTTAACAATTCTGATTTCCTGAAGAATTTCCCTAAGTGTAGCTTTTTCATATTGAATTAGTCACTTTTACTTTTGCTTTCTTGTTTTACATTTTGTTATTACTATTTAGCTAAAATCCAAACTTCTAATCTATTGTGTGAACATCAGTCTCTGTGGATTCGATCCTTAAGTACTGCACTGATCTCTTAATTTTAGAGAGAGAGTAGCTCTAGGGATAATTTGAGCGTATCACAAGACATGGAGTCGCTGGTGTGTGAGCTTGGTTCATTGAGGTTGTGTGTCTTATCTCAGGAACCATTGGGTTTGGAGGCAGTTGATCAGGCGGATCTTCTGAGCAGGGTTCGGTTGGCTCTGGAGAAGGATGAGGGGTTGGTAAATGCTTCCAGAGAAGCGGGTTCAGAATATCAGGTCTCTGCTAATGGAACTATTATGGTGCATGGGCGGGTATGTGTACCCAAGGATGAGGGTTTGAGGAGAAAGATCTTGAGTGAGGCTCATGCGAGTATGTTTTCGATTCATCCGGGAGCGACTAAGATGTACCGAGACCTCAAGCGGTATTATCACTGGGTCGGGATGAAGAAGGTTGTAGCTAACTGGGTCGGAGCGTGTGATACGTGCCAGTTAGTGAAGGCAGAGCACTAGGTTCTGAGTGGAGTGTTGCAGAGTTTACCCATTCCAGAGTTGAAGTGGTATATGATTACGATAGATTTTGTAGTGGGGTTGCCAATTTCTCAGACCAAGAATGCTATTTGGGTTATTGTGGATCGTTTGACCAAGACTGCACGTTTTCTAGCCATCAAGAAAACTGATGGAGCTTCATTGTTGGCTAAGAAGTATGTGCAGGAGATAGTGAGACTTTATAGAGTACCGGTGAGTATCGTGTCAGATCGGGATCCGAAGTTCACTTCAGAGTTCTGGAAAGCGTTCCAGGTAGAGATGGGTACTAAGGTGCATTTGAGTACTGCTTATCATCCTCAGACGGATGGGCAATCTGAGAGGACGATCCAGACTTTCGAGGATTTGCTGAGGATGTGTGTGCTTGACTGGGGAGGTCATTGGGTGGATCACCTGAGCTTGGTAGAGTTTGCTTATAACAATAGCTACCAGGCAAGTATTGGGATGGCTCCATACGAGGCGCTGTATGGGAAGCCATGTCGTACACCATTGTGCTGGACCCAAGTGGGGGAGAGGAGCACATTGGGTGTGGATTTTGTCCAGGAAACTACGAAAAAGATCCGAGTTTTAAGTTGAACATGAAGGAAGCTCAGGATTGACAAAAGAGTTATGCCGATAAGAGGAGAAAAGAGCTTGAGTTCGAGGTGGGAGATAAAGTGTATCTCAAGATGGCCATGTTATGAGGTCCGAACAGGTCCATTACCGAGACTAAGTTGAGTCCGAGGTATATGGGTCCGTTTCTGATTGTCGATCGTGTTGGACCAGTTGTGTACCGGTTGGAGTTATCGGAGATTATGCAAGCATTTCACAAGGTTTTCCATGTGTCGATGCTTAAGAAGTGCTTGCATAAGGATGATGTGGTGTTGGCTAAGATTCCGTCAGATCTTCAGTCTAACATGACCGTAGAGGCGAGGCCAGTGAGGGTTCTCGACTGGAGGGTCAAGGAGCTTCGTCGGTAGAGGATTCCGATGATGAGAGTCGTGTGGGATTGTGACGGTGTTCAGGAGGAGACTTGGGAACCAGAGGAGCAGATGAAAGCTAGGTTCAAAAAGTGGTTCGAGAAGCAAGCTGAGGCTTGATTAGTTTTTCATCGCTGGTTAGAGTGTCGGAGTTTGAGTTGTACTCGTTGTATCATATTGTATTTTGTTTTGGTGTGTAAACGATGAATACATTTCATTGATAATAAGATGCGTATTTCTTATTGGTTATGACCTGTGGTGTCATGAGTTTTTGAAAGGAGTTTATGAGCATATAAACTGGAAATATCCTTCGTTTTTGGATATGAGAAACAATCCTGAGAGACTTGGATATTTTGAGTTAACCTGAGGTTTGGTCGTGGTTATGGTGATATTCCAGGGTTGGAATATGTGTGGTTGAGTATTGTATCGCGATGCTTTATGTAGACCATGTGAGGTAGTTTTGGTCAGAGATGCTTATAGACGTTTAGACTTGATTGCTCTAAGGACGGTTTGGTCCTATACAACTCGTGTGGGGATGATTAGTTCCCCAGATACCCAGATCTTGAAAGTTTTGTTGGCCTAAGAATGAGTAGGGGTATGAGGCAGATACCCAGATCTCGAAGGTCTTTGTGGCCTGAGAGTGAGGATTGGTATGAGTATGATACCCATAGCTTGAGGGACATGTGATCTGAGGGTGCGAGTGGTATGAGAGATTTACCGATAGCCCGAAGGACATGTGACCTGAGAGTGTGAGTGGTATGAGTTTTGTGCCGATAGCTTGAGGGACTTTGTGACTCGAGAGTGCGAGTGGCATGTGGTACTGAGAACTCGAAGGACTTAGGTCCTTAGGGTGGAGTGGTACAAGTACGAGTTGTATTGAGAGTAATGAATGTCTAGGACGTGGATATAAGCATAGTGACTGAATGTAGACCTCGGAGATTGATAGTGTTCGATCTCATGTTTGAGTTGTGATGGCCGGGTTGAGAAGAGAATCGTTGCGACGATTGTGAGTTGGAGTTCATTGCGGATGAACTGTATCGTAGATTCGAGGACGAATCTATGTTAGTGGGGGAGAATTGTAACGCCCGTCTCCCGAAAGATAGATTTTTTACGGAGAAATACATATATATATATATATAGAGGTATATATATTTAAAATATTGCGATCCGTTTAAATCCATGGTAAATGTGTTTTCTCGCGGTTGAGCCTTTTAATCGTAAGAGTTTTGAGAAAATATTTATCGAGCGAAAAAACGAATTGTGAAACGGTTGGTGAGGATGGACCCCACATAGCGGTTTTTAAATCAAAAGAAAGAGAGATGGGTGCAATTATTTCTTCCTTTTTATCTTCCTTCTTTTCTTTTTCTTTCTTTATTCTTCATCTTCTTCGTAGAAGTTCAAGAAAAGAGAGAGAAAGAGAAAGAGAGAGAAAGAGAGGGAGAGGAGAGAGCTCAAGCTCTATTTTTGTTGCATAGAAGAAGAGGAGAGGAGAGTAAAGAGGAGAGAGCTTGGTTTTGGCTTAAAAAGAAGGAGAAGAAAATCAGATTTGACAGCTTTTGGGAGAAAATAGATTCGACCAAGCAAATCGTTTCCAAAGGTAACTAAATTTTTTTAAGTTGTAGCTAAGCCTTAGCTCTAGATACGCCACTTTGCAGTTTTGAATTTGAGTAAGTATCCTAAGAGTTATGCTTTTTTCGTGGGGCGCTCTGTCTCAGACGCGGATTAGGACCAATGCGGTTTCAGAGTAAGATCGTGAGTTCACCGTCGGTCCGATCATCCTGAAACTTTGAGCTTACCTTCAGGACATCGAGGGGTTGATGTTCAACGGTGGAGATTGGAAGTGGACGGTTAGAATTTGATTCCTGACTCCATCTTTGAGGGTGATCGTTTCTGAATTTTTCCAGTTTTGGTTTAAAATCGTTTTGCTTGTTGTGGTTGGCTGTAGGGCGTGTGAGAGAGAATAGACGAGCTATTGTTGGCGTGTGAGTGAGTCTTGGTTGGCTGGATGTTGTGGTTCTTGAGCCAAAATCCTTCCTTAGTTAGAGGTGAGTGCGAGACCATAGGCTTATCTAAGCGGTATAGATTGTTTGATGTGTTTGTGGTTTTGTGTAGGTTGGTTTTGTGGGATCTAGAATCAGATTCCTGAGCTGGTTGTGTCAATGGGTTGTTTACTCATTGTGTGGGTTGCATAATTGTGGTTGATTGTGTTTATTGTGTTCTCAATCGTTGTGTGTATAGCTCGTAGTTGGGATGACCGTCTCACTAAGTATTTTTGATAATAATTACGCAACTCTTCGTTATGTTGCAGGTAAAGATAAAGTATGATCGTGGAATCAAGGCAATGAGGAGGAAGATGATTTAGGACTCGGTATTTGTGTGGTAGTGTCAAACTTTATTTATGTTTAATAATTTCGAATACTGTTGGTTGAAGTTTATTTAATAAGTATGAGTATTATTTTATAACTTTTATGGTTTGTGGTGGAGACTAGTTTTATTTGAAATAAATTGGTTTAAATATGTTTAATTTAAGTGAATTGGTCTGTTTGGTTAATCGTTAAATTAAATGTTTTATTCAGGATATAATTAATATTTATGGGAATATTAATTATTGCATTTAAAAAAAAAAAAAAAGGGGTCGGATCGTCTCAAAGATGACCTACAAATTTTTCCAAAAAAAAGAAGAAAATTGTTTTGTTTCCGAAAGAAATAAGAAAATTCGGCCAATATTGCTTCCACAAATCTCAAAGATACCCGATTGTTTCCTTGTTCCCAAGATTTTGACAATTCAAACTTAATACTTTCATTTATCGACCTTTAGTTTCGGTAGCTTAGCTCCACATGGTGTTCTATTCTCTATTACCTAGTTTGTTGGGTTGTTACCATCTCTCATATTATCATTATTCTTTGGTATGGGACGCTTTCGAGGTGTTGTGAGGTATTTGGGCGTTCCGCTTCTTTGAATTTACCCCTTTGGGAACCAAGATTTCTTTTGAATTTTTCCATTTCTCCACATCTCCTCCTCCCTTACTTGTATCCTTAGGAAAAAATTTGAATTCTGAATTGTTGTAATAATAGTTCATAACAATCTTGCGAAATGTTGCAAGTGTTTTAAACCCAATCTGGCTAGTCAAACTCATAAACCCATAACTTATAAAATCATCCAAGCCATTAATTAATTATATGCATTAGGAGATCGAAATGACCAAAAGAAAAAAAAAATCTAATGTTCAAAAAGAAAAAAAATCTACACCTTAGTCGTTGGAATACGAGTCAGATTATAAATCTACAACTCCTTCCGCCTCTAGGTTGAAAAAAAATAAATCCAGAAGACGTCAGGATAAAAAAATCTAGATCTTTGAAGAGTATATTTGAGAATTTTGCCCTTGAGGATGTGGTTAAGAAGCAAGGTCTTTCAATAGGAAAAGTGGAAAAGAGGAAAGCAATTAATAAATTGGAAGGTGCATACTGTTAGGATATGTATGTTTCCATCAATACCCTTTGATGAATATTCTAGAACTCTTTGTAACTCTATATATTGATTCTCCATTAATAGATGAGCAACGGCGATTCATTATCCAACATGGTATCAGAGCCTTTGTTCTAATTAAAAAAAAAAAAAAAACACAACAAACCTTTTTGTCTCCCCTTCTCTCTTCGTCTTCCTTCTTCTTCTTCTTCTTCTTTAAACCTTCTTTTCTCTTCATCTTCCTTCTTCCTCAACGATGGCTCTTCCAAATCCTGTTCACACCACTGACAAACCATTCAATTTTAGCCAAATCAAGGCCTACGTTCCCATCACTCTTGACATGGCCAAACTCAACTATGATACATGGAGAGAGCTATTTGAAACGCACTGTAGCAGTTTTGGTGTTCTTGGACATATCGATGGCACCTCCTCCTCCACGCCTGACACTGAAAAGTCTTGGAAGGAGCACAATGACCTTGTCAAGATGTGGATCTATGGGACAATCACGGAGTCCATACTCGAGACCATTCTCAAACCAAAGTGCTCCGCTCATGATCTTTGGACTGCCATCGAAAGTTTGTTTCATTATAACAAGGAAGCACGTGGTATGCAATTGAAGAATGAGATGTGAACCACGGTTATTGGAGATCTCTTTGTGCATAAACATTGTAAGAAGCTCAAGTCCATTTCAAATCTACTTGCGAATGTCGATTCACCGATCTCCGAACGTGTCTTAGTGATGCATATACTCAATGGCTTGTCGGACAAGTTTGACAGTATCATCAACGTCATAAAACACAAATCACCTTTTACAGGATTCATTGAGACACTGTCCATGCTTCAAAGCGAGGGGGATCGCCTATCCAAGCAAGTGAAATATGTTCCTAGCAACGCTCCATCTACTTCTGCATCTCCTTCCTCCTTCACCAAGCCCATCGACCTACCTATTCCACCTATCTTTCGTTCTCCGTTTACGCAGCCATCAACTTCTTCGTCCTCACCATCTTCCTCTCCTCCTTCGTCTCTGTCACCATCTCCTCCTTCATTACCCAATCCTCCTATGGTAGCTTCTTCTCATGCTTCTTCTTCTACTCATAATATGCAAACTCGTAGTAAAAGTGGTATTTTTAAACCACGCCAACCTTTGTGCCTTCACACTGATACCACTATTTCTCTCCTTCCACTGTCACATGTTCAAGCAGCCAAGGATTGTCATTGGCATAATGCCATGACAGAGGAATATAAAGCTCAAATTAAAAGTGGTACGTGGGACCTTGTGCCCCGTCCTGTTGCTACTAATGTCATTCGTTCTATGTGAATTTTCAGGCAGAAATTCAAAGCTGACGGTACACTCTCTCGTTACAAAGCCCGCCTTGTTACTAACGGTCGGTCTCAACAAAGTGGAGTCGATTGTGACGAGACGTTTAGTCCGGTTGTCAAACCCGCTACCATTCGGACTGTTCTCGACGTGGCCACTGTACGTGACTGGCTGCTTCACCAACTCAACGTGAAGAATGCCTTCCTCCATGGCGATCTTGAAGAAACTGTCTATATGCATCAGCCACCGGGTTTCGTCGATCCAACTAAACCTGATCACGTTTGTCTTCTTAAGCATTCTTTATATGGGCTTAAGTAAGCTCCTCGGACGTGGTTCTCTCGTTTTGCCGCTTATGCCAAGCAGATTGGTTTCAAACAGAGCAAGTCAGACTCTTCTCTTTTTATCCTCTCCACTGGTACTGTGATCTCCTACTTGCTCCTATACGTCGATGACATCTTCTTAACCGCATCACAACCGAGTCTTCTTCAACAAATTATTGGTCGTTTCAGTTCTGAATTCGAAATGACTGATCATGGTGCTCTCCATCACTTTCTCGGCATCTCCATCTCCTGCACTACTCATGGTCTGTTTTTACACCAACAAAACTATGCGGTTGATATACTCCACCGGGCTCAGATGACTAATTGCAATCCAGTTCTCACTCCGGTCGAGGTTGGTACTAAGTTTGCTGCCAATGTTGGTCCTAAGGTCGCTGATTCCACTCTCTATCGAAGCTTGGCAGGGGCACTTCAATATCTGATATTTACACGTCCCGAAATCTCTTTTGCGGTCCAACAAATATGCTTGTTTATGCATGATCCTCGTGAATCGCATTTCAATGCTCTCAAGCGCATTCTCTGGTATGTCAAGGGTACGATCTCCCATGGTCTTCATCTTTACAAGTCTTCTTCTCTCAGTCTTGTTGCTTATTCCGATGCTGATTGGGCTGGTTGTCCATCCACTCGCCGTTTCAGCTCCGGTTATTGTGTTTTCCTTGGCGACAACTTGGTGTCTTGGTCATCCAAAAGACAACCCACTACTTCTCGATCTAGCACGGAAGTTGAATATCGCAGTGTCGCCAATGCGGTTTCTGAAGCTACATGGCTTTGTACTTTGCTCCTTGAGATGCATATCCCACTTCCTAAAGCGACGATCGTCTACTGTGATAATGTTAGTGCCATCTACATGTCTTCTAATCATGTTCAGCATCAACGAACCAAACATATTGAGATTGACATTCATTTCGTTCGTGAACGGGTTGCTCTTGGGGACGTGAAGGTTTTACACGTTCCTTCGGCTCATCAGTTTGCTGACATTTTCACAAAGAGTTTACCTTCTCCACTTTTCAATTATTTTCGGACCAGTCTTAGCATTCGACCACCTGACGCTAAGCCTGCAGAGGATGTTAGGATATGTATGTTTCCACCAATACCCTTTGATGAACAGTCTATAACTCTTTGTAACTCTATATATTGATTCTCCAATAATAGATGAGCAACGGCGATTCATTATCCAACACATACAATGCTGCAAGGCCAAAAGCACCAGTGATACTCCCAAAAGAGAGAATGTGCAATCTCCAATGATCATATTGAGTTGGAATTGCCAAGGACTGGGACAGCGTCAAAAACTGATAATTATTCCTCTCATGATGCGTATATTTTTTCCCCATAGATTATGTTCTTAAGGAAAACTATGAAGTGTAAGGATGTGGTTGTAGATATTCAGTTGTGGTTGGGTTATAATCATGTCTATACGGTGGATCCGTGGGTACTTGTGGTGGCTTAACTTTATTTTAGAAGAAAAGTGTAGATATTGTGGTCAATCATGCACACAAGAATGTGTTGGACATATCTGTATAGCTAGGGTCTAATTCCTTTTGTCTTAGTGTGTGTATGGTATTCCGAATGCTAGCTTCAAACATTTGATGTAGGAAAAAATTACTAGAATAGGGTTGAATAAGAAGGGGAGTTGGTGTATGCTAAGGGACTTTAATGAGATTCTCAACAACTCGGAGAAGATTGGTGGACCTAGGAGTAGTGCTTCAATTTTTCAACCATTTTCTTGTATGATTAGTGATTGTGGTATGTCTGAAATTCCAAGCATTGGAAATGGTTTTACTTGGGGAGGGAGGATACATTCTTTGTAGATTTAGTGCAAATTAGGTAGAATTTTTACTAACAAGGAATGATTAAATCTCATTCATGCGGCTAATCAAGCTTTTTTCCCCAAGAGAAGGTTTGATTATAGACCTATCCATTTGAGTCTTATTTCTTCTCAAGAAACTTATAAAAGATCTTTCAGGTTTGACAAAAGATTGTTGCATAAGTCGAGAGTAAAAGAAACCATTTGCAATGCTTGGGGTTCCTCATCCAATCAGCAAGGTGACTGTGTTTCTTTGCGGCTTAGGAATTGTACCTCAGTACTATATGAAAAAGAAGAACAGTATGAATTCGAAAGTCAAAATTTCTTCTCTTGAAGAAGAACCGGAATATGTCCAGTTTTTCTATTTTCCATCAACGGTTAGAATGGCTTAACTGAAAAAATAAATTTGTTGAAGCTCAAAGAGAGGAAGAAAGTTTTTGACAACACTAGAGCAAAAAGAAGTGGCTCGTGACAAAAACTATAATTTTCCATGTATATGTCAAGAACTCAATATAAAAAATAGATTAAAAAGCTGGTGAATAAAAATAGTGAATAAAAATAGTGTAATGCACATAGGTAAAGCTTTAAAAGATGAAGTGGCACCTCGTAATAACAATAAATAACTATGTGTAATTTAAAATTTGAACTAAATACTATTTCTAAATAAATAATAGTAAGATTTATCCAAAAATTATATGTAACAATCACCGGTTTTAAAAGATACACATAAAATAGTTTTTGAAAACAAAAAAAAAGTTAAAAATATTTGTTAAAAGGCAAAATAGAAAAAATAAAAAATTTAGGTCGGGCCTGATGACTTCGTTAGAGGACCAAGGCCTTCTACTAAATTAAAGGGAACCCCAAAAAGCAAAAGAGGTTGAGAAGGAATGTGGAACTTTTTATTTCATAGAAGCGAAGGGTCTTTCCTTAACATATCCATGAATATTAAACTTCTTGAATTAACAATAAATTTACTGTATCAATGATTATGAAACTGAATGAAACTTAGGGTGCTTTTTTTATATACACGAAACCCAACAGCTGCATTTTTATGTATCTAGTTATGGCATAAATAACAACATTAAAAAGCATCTGATAAATCCCTTCAGATAGATCTCTTCTTTCATGTGAGTCAAGAGTCCTCTCTGAAGAAGTAAATGATCATTGTCTTCATCTTCTTTTTACGCAATGTTCTTTCTGCCCTGTGACCAGAATGGCGTTGCGGGTTTACGCTTTAAGGCCTTGACACCAAATGGACTGTTCTTGCTCTGCAATGACACATTCCCATAAAAGATTAGGTGAGATTCAAGCATTACTATTTTGATATGTGTTATTGAAAGTAGGAGTATCAGAACTTACCAATAAACAGGTTCCCTGCTCAAGGTCACAAACCGGGTATTCGTGAGGGCAGCAACTATAGTTGTCATCACAGCAAGTGGCTGCTTCTAGTGGGCAACATCCCCAAGCAAAGCAATACTTGCCATACTCAAAGAGACAACAGCAAGTGTTGCTCTCAGGACAAGTGTAGTAACTGTCACATTGGGTTGGAGGCTTGATGGGAGATGGAGGTGAAGGTCCCGGGTTTGGCGGGTTTTGGCCATTCTTGATCGGGTATGAAGGTTCAATTGCGATTCCACATTTTCCTGACGAAGACGCGATGTTACGCGCCATCTTTAAGTATCCACTCTCTCCCCAGCTTTTACCCCATGAGTTTCTCACAATCCAGTAGTCTTTGCCATCCTCGGTTCCGTATCCCACAGCCACAACTCCATGGTCTAGTTGTGTTCCACAAGTTCCATCAAATATACCCTTCAGAGGGAAAAAAAAACACATCAACACATTAGAAACAAAGGTGAGTAACAATATGAACATTTTGAGACAAAAAATAGTGCAAAGCTACTTAATATTCAACCAACTATGAGAGCGATTGTTTCATGTGCCAATTTCTGCGTTTAAATATAAATAAAACTTCACATTTTCAAAAACTAATAACATTTTTCATTTTTTCATAGAATTCTTTTGTTAAGTGTAAATGCAAACACCAAACAGAGTTTCTCCTTCCGTTTGTATTTGGCGTTTACAATTAACAAAAGAAGTAAAATATTGAAGGTAATGGATTTATATGAATAAAAATAAACATACTATCAAACGTCTAAGAACTATGAGAACATGTCTAAATTTGTACCGAATCATAGAGCTGGAACGCACGACCACCAGCCTCAATGGCGACGCTAACGGGTTGGTTAGCAACTGCTTTCTTCAACGATTCCTCGCTGTAAACGGGAACATCCTCATACGAATCGATTGTGACGACTTTAGCGTTTTTCTGTAACAAGAAACCCACAATGTGATTGATATAAGAATCATAAGTTTTTAATAATCAAATGTAATTCCTGATTAAAACAAAACCATTGAAATGTATTTACCCTGATCTGGTCACAACGTCCATCAACACCCTTGTAAGGATAATCTTTATCTGTATCGATTCCACCATTGTTGATGATGAACTCAAAAGCATAGTCCATGAGACCTCCGTTACAACCTTCGTTGTATGAAGTGTCACAATCGACCAACTCTTGTTCAGACAAGGTTATTAGGTCTCCAGTTACGATCTGGTTTATCCCCTCCACAGCTCCGATGGTTGAGAACGCCCAACAACTCCCTTAATTACCAAAAGAAAAAAAAGAAACAAGATTAGATAAGTTACATTACTTCATTAATTAAGTCATCAACATCAGCGTACGAGATAAAGCATTAATACCTATGTTCTCTACAACAATAAACAACCACCCACCAACTGACTCGATATATTTGTGCAATTTCTAAGATTATAGCTACAAATGTCGTGTTGTAGTTCATCAGATTCATAAATAAGCCTTATCAAAATACCAAAACCAAAATGAACAAATTCAAGATTTCCTAACAGAACAAAATCCCATCTAAACATCTAATATGCATATTTGAACCCGGGGTAATGTCACAACGACTACTAATTACAAACCACTAAGCTACAAATATTTGTCAATTCAAACAAGTCTCTAATTAAGTAATAAGCTCTGTGCCTGATGATTTGTTAACTTATATTCATTTCATAACATTTACTGAGTTTTGTTTTGCCAACTAACACCCAACATCCGAGGAAGGGGCAAATATGTCATTTCCTATAATATTACTATACTAGAGTAAGTACAAAATGATGGTTAGATCCAGTGAACTCAAAACTTACCGCAGCTCCCCTGATCTTTGACCTCAGCCACGGCTCCTTTCTTCCTCCAGTCAACGGACTCCGGTAGCTCATCACCGACACGAGCCTCGTACCGTTGGCTAGTCCTTCTCTCACCTTTCTTCTGCATCTTAGCTCCAAGGTACATAGATCTATACTCATCGTTAGTAAGATCCGCAAACCGAGTCAAACCCAATCTATAACTAAGATTCTTCTCGTTATGATCGTCGATGAAACGAAGATTGTCCTTAAAGATCTCGAACCGTCGATCTTTCTCAACAAGAGAGTTCTGATTCTGAACCTTCCCGTGTTTCACCAACCACGCCTCGTAGATACTCATTACCTCAGCGTCGCTACGGCCACCGGAGGCGGAGACGCCGTGCTTCTCGTCGTAGGAGATGATTGACATGTCCACCGCTGACGCAACGGCGACCATCGCTAGGAAAAGGATCGCCAAGGATCGCTTAAGGAACCCCATTTCTTCTTCACTGTTTTCTTGGAGAAGAAGAAGAGAAAATGATGAAGAAGACGATTGTATGATAGACAAGAGATGGTGGTGGGGTATATATAAAGCCAAATGAGATAAGTGTAATAATTGTATTGTTTCTATTTTTATGTTTTCGTTGCTCACTCTTTTTAATTTCGAAAATAATAATGGTGACTTGTTCCAAATTTTCATTAGACAGTTCAGATCTAGATAGGAAAAATCCAAAATTAATTTGATCTGATAGCGAAACAATAAAACTTATATGCATCAAACAAGTTGAAACGGAATCTAAACCCAAAAAAGGAAAAAATAGGGGATCTAATTTAAATGAATCATATAAATGATATATGGGCTTCTTTGTAGATAAGATAGCTATATGGGGGTTGATTAAAAAAAAGGAAAGATAATGATATTAGAATTGAAAAGAAAAAAAATAGATACCAAATCAGTAAATAAATAGTGTAATATATCATATAAAATAACTATGATATTTATTAAAACAAGCACAAAATTTAGGTTATTTTTTTAAAACACATATGATAGATAAAAAAAATTATTTGCAATTTCTGCATCTGTCATTTTCAAATAAATAATCAACATATGTTAATTTACTGCAATAACTCATGACATATGTGAAAGAAATAAAAAGACAGAACTTAAACCAAAATCAAATCTTTTTAAATGAATTTCATCCCTTTCTCATTCTCTTTTCTCTCGGATCAAAAAATTACGTAATTATTTACTTTTAAAACCCGAAGTGTTATACAATCCTTTCTAATAAAGAAAAAAATCATATCCTTTCTAGACTGATACAGACAATATTGTATTTATTTTTGTTACTATTATTCAAAACCAAAAACCTAGCCAAACAAAATCCGGTTTAAAAATCCTAATTAGTTTTCAGAATTGGTAGAGATATTTTGGAAAGTTAAGGCGGTTAAACAAATAAGTTAAAAATAATAGTGTAAAAGTAATTATCTTTAAATGTGAAGGTCAATTATTGGTTAGACAAATATGGGTAGGAAGAGATGAGACGTCAGTGATCTAATTGGCAAACCAAAAATGTCATGTCCACACAAATAGGAGCGCGTGAAAGTCTCACGTGTTACAAAACAGCGCGTGGATAGGATTGTATGTACGCAAGATTCTTATGAGTTTCTGAGATAATATTAGAAGACAATAAGATACTATGGATCTAAAGTCTTACAAGTTACCGGTAAGAAATTATACTATTGTAGGTCTCTATTATTATGATTCCTTCCGAAATTAAAAGACTCGAATAGTTCTTATCAGTTATTTAGTTTGCTCAAACTTATTTAATAAAATGCTTTGAAGAAGTTGGCTTGTGAGATTAGAACACTTGCCTTCTCTGCCGTCTACTTCATTGAGAGGGATGATATTACTTGTAATGAATATTGTAATTTGGAGTTTTGAAAAAAGAAAAAAAAATTAACAAATTATTTGACGTGTATACTGATGAGTTTATAATAGATATTGGAATTTATATTACGTAAGTTATCTAACAAAAGTATTTATTGCTGCAAAAAGAAAGAGTATTAATTTATAACATAACTAGAATTAACGGATCGTTATTATTTTAGTCTGTAGACCTTATTCTTCTCATAAGTGCACATATGGTCAAAAACATTCAGACACACAACTAACGATCCTAGCCTAAGGGGGAAATATTCTATAATGAATTCTAATAAAGTATAAATATACTCAATCGTGAATCACCGTTGAGACACATGCTTTGAACGGAGACGATACGGTGCGAGAGCCGAGAGAAATGATGGTGCGTGACGGATATATAGTATCAAAATTACATGTAAATTTATTTATTTTCCGCACCTACCCACCTCCATCTTCCAACTCACCATTAGAAAGCACACTATTTGCAACCAAAAGATATTGATAATTCTGTTGGGAAACAACGCAAAATTGCGCTGCGGACTAAAATTTTATCTGTATTTATGTAAGTCTGTTAGAAAAATATAATAAATTTAGTAGCAAAAACTTCAAAACATAAAATAAACGAAACACCAAATTATATATGGAAAACCTCTTCAATGCGAGAGTAAAATTCACGGGACCGTAATCCACTCAAAATTCCACTAACACCAATGTATTAGAGTACAACCATGTTCTCCAGAGGCTAAGACTACAAAGAGCAATCTCCAACAACAAGAAAACATCAAAAGAGAAAAAACACAAAAGCCTACAAATATGCAGTTCCAAACGACCCTAGATTCATCTTCGACAACCTAGATAAATAGGTCAGGAACAACTCTACAAAATTTCAGCTCAAACCGAGAAGAACTCACTGTTGGATCTTCCAAACACTCACGATAGATGTTGCAGAAAAATCTGAAAATTGTGGACACGACCATCTACGCTAAAACTCAAAATTTTCACAAACCAACTGTTGAAAGCAAATCTCCACCGTTGAATCTGAAGAACACTAAGTTATGAAACTATCTTCCAAAAATCAGAGCTCGTTTGAATGTGCAAACGTTCAACACAACAAATCCTAACAGTTCTTTTTTTTCTCCACCTTTAGATCTGAAAATCACCTATCTTCTCTTTGTTTTTTCTTACACTAAAAATTAGGTTAATAGTGTTTATATATCCACTCATAACACAAAGCCCAATACTAACCTCATGGATTAATATAAATGTTGCAAGCCCAAGTTTGGTTTGTTTTTTTCTAACCAAACCCAATTGGTTTCCCCACTAGGAAGAACACCAACAAACTCCCCCTCCGACTAGGTGGAGGAAACAGTCATCCCGACTATCTCTCGACAAACTTCAAGCTTTCCCCTCGGCAATGACTTTGTCATCATATCAGCTTCATTGTCATCTGTATGAACTTTTGCAAATTCTACTTTCTTAGAAGCAACCATATCACATATCCAATGATACATTTTATCAATGTGCTTTGAACGCGAATGTAATGTAGAGTTCTTCCCGAGATGAATTGTGCTTTGATTATCACAAAGCAACACATACTTATCTTGCTTGAAACCGAAATCTTCAAAATAACCTTTCATCCATAACAACTCCTTACAAGCTTCTGTTGCGGCTATAAACTCAGCTTCAGTGGTAGAGAGTGCAACACACTTCTGTAATCTTGACTGCCATGCCACAGCTCCCCCTACATATGTTACCAAGTAACCCGAAGTAGACTTCTGGAATCAATATCCCCAACCAAATCAGAATTAGTATAACTAATAAGCAATGATTTATCACCTCCAAAAGTAAGTTTTAAATCAGTAGTTTCTCGAAAATATCTCAAAATCCACTTCATAGCACTCCAGTGTTCTCTTCCAGGATCGGAGCGCAAACGACTAACTGTACCAACAGCGTGAGCTATATCTGGTTTTGTACAAACCATAGCATACATCAAGCTACCAATTGTAGAAGCATATGGAACCTGTGCCATATCTTCCTTCTCCAACTTTGTTTTTGGGCTCTCTTGACTGCTCAATCTAAAGTGTGTAGCAAGAGGAGTGCTAACAACTTTAGACTTATCCATGTGAAACCTCTAAAGTACTTTTTCAATGTACCTCTCCTGAGACAAGTGAATCAACTTCTTACCTCTATCTCGAAAAATTCTCATACAAAGAATTTGTTTCGCTGGACCCAAATCTTTTATGGCAAATGACTTTCCAAGCCGGTCCTTCAACTCTTGAATCTTGCTCAAGTTCTTGCCCATAATCAACATGTCACCAACATACAACAACAAGATGATAAAATCATCTTCACCAAACATCTGCACAAACACACAATGATCAGAAGTAGTCTTCTTATAATCATGCTCCCCCATAACTGACTCAAACTTCTTATACCACTACCTCGGTGCCTGTTTCAATTCATAAAGATTTTTCTTCAAGCGACAAACTAAATATTCTTTGCCCTTTTTAACAAAGCCTTCCGGTTGTACCATGTAAATATCTTCCTCCAAATCACCATGAAGAAAAACAGTCTTTACATCATTTGCTCAATCTCTAGATCAAAACTCACTACTAATCCAATATATGACATCTTCACAACAGGAGCAAATATTTCATGAAAATCAACTCCTTTCTTTTGGCTGAATCCTTTCACAACCAACCTAGCCTTGTATCAAGGTTGCAAACTGATCTCATCATTCTTAATATTATACACCCATATGCATTTTTACCCTTAGTCACCTCCACAAACTCAAACGTCTGCTTCTCTTCAAAAAAATTCATCTCGTCTCCCATGGCATCATGTCATTCATCCTTGTGTTCATCATCCAAAGTTTCACTATAGCTTTCAGGTTCTTCCCATCAGTAAGTAACACATACTCACCAGGATTATACCTAGTCGACGGTATAAGATCTCTCGTAGATCTTCTAAGAGCAGGTGGGTTCTCAGTAGTTGGTGTCTCACCATGATCGTCAGCATGATCACCAATACCATCATCATATGCGGGACCATCTGCACCAGGTGTATCAACATGAACCTCATCTTCAATCTGACCGTGGACCGATATAGAAGGAACAACCTCTAAATCAATCAAACTCTCATCTCTCTGAGCTAGTTTTTTGGACTTGTCAATGTCCTTAATCGTTTGATCTTCCATGAACACAACATCTCTACTCCTAATGAGCTTCTTCTCAACGGGATCATAAAATATATATCCAAACTCATCTTGACTATAACCAATGAACACATTATCGCGACTTCATCTCAAACTTCGACCTCTCATCTTTGAGAATGTGCACAAATGTCTTGCACCCAAAGACTCTCAAATGACCATAAGAAACATCTTTACTGGTGAAAACTCTCTTTGGAATATCACCTTCCAATTAAGCACTAGGTGATAAATTCAACACGTGAACAACTGAGCTCAAAGCCTCACCCCAAAAAATTTGTGCCAAGCCTGACTGTGAAATCAAACATTTAACCCTCTCGACAATCGTCATGTCATCCTCTCAACCAATCCATTCAACTGTGGAGTCTTAGGCGGCCTGAACTGATACCTAATACCATGTTCTTTGTAATAAGCATCAAATAGTCCAGAATACTCTCCACCATTATCACTACGGATATACTTCAACTTCTTTCCCTTCTGTCTCTCAACCAATGCCACAAAATGCTTGAAATATCAAAAAACTTGATCCTTAATCTTCATAGTATAAATTCACAACTTCCTAAAATGATCATCAATGAATATGACAAAATATGATGCACCACCAAGAAATTTTGTCCTCATTGGACCACACACATCTGAATGCACCAGATCAAGTATATCGGGTTTCCTAGAAGTAGGGGTGGCAGACGGGCCTTACACCCGCGGGCCTGGTCCGATATATCATTTAGCGGGGCGGGTATGGGCCTTTAAACTAATACCCAAACACTGGCGGGTCTTGCGGACTCAACCCGTACAGTTTACGGGTCAGACGGACTCGACCCATTGCGGTCGCGGGTTAAACGGGTGGTCCGCTTAATCTTTCATCTCTTTCCATTGGAAAGACTGGTGAGTGAATCTGAAGATCGGTGAGTGAACTGATTGAGGGATGGAAGATTAATTAGGGCGAATTGATATCGTGTGTGAAGACCGGTGCCGGGCGGTACAAGCCGAAGAAATCTTAGAGATGCGACCTCGTCGTGGCCTCGTGGGTCTTCTGTTTTCGAAACCAAGCTTTGCCTCTGTTTTCGAAGTCATTATTTCTCTTTGCTTATTGTAGTTTTTATCATTCGATCGTTTAAATTTTGTTCCATTATATAATTGCAGGTCCGTTCTCATTTTTTGGTCACGTTACTAGTCATAAGCTGGTCCATCACAGAGGTGATTAATTCTAGTCTTCGTTCTGATTTTGTTATAACCATTGAATATCACTCTTATTAAGAGAGATTTACCAGTTTCATTGTATGTCTTGAATCTGATTTTTCCTAAACATTGCTCACTTCTCTTCCTGACGTTTTGGAAGCTACCTGTCACATGGATTATTGAAGTACAAACCAAGAGATTAGTATATTTGCAATTTAATAGTATATTTGCAAAGATTTATATCTAACTATGAATTCTTTTTAGGGGACGACTCCTCCAATTAATTCTTTTTATTACTCCTTTACTTCTGCATTTTAGATTTCAGAATTTTGCTAGTATTGGTTAGTTTTGTTTGCTGAGATAGTTGCTTATTGATGGAGAGAGAGTCTCAGGAATGACTAATTAGATTCAGGATTTCTTGGTGTTACAGGATATTTACGGATATTTCTAAATTTGGAAACAATTTTGTGTGTTTGATTTGAAATTTGGTGTTTTGGTTTGATGTTCAGACTTCAGAGTGTTGTATAATGCTGAGGGATTCAGCTTGGTTTGCTGAAGTGGCAGATAGATAGTTCTTTATTCAGCTGTGGTTTGTACGTATACTGAGATTTATGCTTTTCTCCAAATCAGTGAATGAACGTATCTGCTCAAGTATAAAAATGATCTGGTGCCACGCTCTATAAGACTAACAATTTGCATCTTTTCTTTCTGTGTATAGGTTCTTACCAATATGATCGATTCCAATTTCCAGATTTCTTAGATCATTGGTTTCCTCTTGTGAAGGAACTAGACCCTCCTCCGTGGCTAAATAGAATGCGAGAGATTGGGTACCCCGTACCCTATAAGATACTTAGGTAAGTTTTCCTACTCTGTATTCTTATCATTCATGTACATGGAAAAGAAGTGGATGTTGCTGTTTTCGCATAGGAGCAAACCCTTATCCTGCATCTCTCTGTACAAAACAAGATTTTTTGAAACTGAAACATAAACTCAAACTGAACTATTAAATGTCTGAAACATAAAACTAAAACTGAATTATTGAAACATAAACTTGAAACTCGAACTCAAACTAGAACACAATCTCAAGCTAAAATACTAAACTAAAATTGAAAGCTGAAAACATGAGTCTAAAATTTAAGAGTCAAGATGTCTCTTCATGAATATCAAGCTTCATCGTCCAAAATTGACTCAAAAGTAGGTAATGTCTCATCTTCAACAAATTTTTCGTCCTCCTCTACATGTCACACAAAATTACATATGTCACATAAAAGTAACAAAATTAAGTCATAATTTATGATTATGGAGCTGTAAAAATTACGAAAACTATTTGCTTACCGTTTTCATACGATTCAAATCCCTTAATCCAATTGCGGCAGCATATTAGTGCTTGAATATTTTTTGGAAGAAGACGGCTTCTATACTTGTTCAAGACTCGAGTTCCAATACTAAAAAAGGATTCAGAGGCTACCGTTGTGATTGGAATACTAAGGAGGTCGCAGGCCATGGACGCCAATTCTCCATACCGTTGAGAGTTATCTTTCCAATATTTTAAAATATCCAAACTCTCGAAAGTCTTCATGTCTAAAACAGGATCATCTAGATATATTTCCAAAGACGACTTTCCACTACTAACAACAGTTTCTTTGCGGAAAGCGAAAAAATCCTACAAATTTATCAAAAAATTTCTGAATTAAAACAGAAAACATAATAAGACATGAACATATAAAAAAAATTCTGCACATTTCTCAAAAAAATTCAGACATAAAAAACAAAAGAAGCAATAACTAAAACCAGAAACGTGAAAAATTCATACACATTTCTCAAACCAAAACCTGAAAAACAATAGCATAAGAGACAAAGAATTTTCATTACTTACATCATAATTGCCAAAACTCCCTTTTTGTCCTTCATTCTCATCACTATGATGATTAGTTTCACGTGTCTCTGTAGAAGATGATGTTAAAATGGACTTGTTCTCGTAAGATTCAAACAAAGTAGTTAGTTTACCACGCAAATGTTCAATCTTTCTCTTAGAAGAACACTTATCAAGCTTTCCAAAACAATACTCTACAAGTGTTAGCTTGAACCTTGGATCAAACACCGTAGTCATTGCAAAGACATCACTAACTTCTTCCCAGTACTTATCAAACCTCTCTCTCATCGGGACAATCATTTTTCTGATTACTTCATCTCGATTATCCTCATTCGATATCAACCAGTTGTTGATCTTCCAAACTTGCATGAAATACAAATTTGAAGTTGGATATGTAGAACCTGAGATCAAATTAGTGATCTCATCAAAAGGCTCCAAAAATTCACATATCTGCTTCAATCGGTGCCATTCATCTTCTGTAGGGTGAAAATTATAGTTTCTCGCATCAATGACTTTGAGATTACCAAAGGCAGCTCGATACTTGATAGTTCTATCAAGCATCTTGTATGTTGAGTTCCACCTAGTTGTCACATCCAAAATCAAACCCGCATTCATCTTTATACCAATAGCTTCCACACATTTTGCAAACAATATTTCACGTTTACTAGAAGCTTGAACATATTTGATACTCTCTCTGATCTTCTGCAACATATCACCTATATCTTTTAGCCCGATCTGAACAATGATATTGAGAATGTGTGATGCGCATCTTACATGAAAATACTCTCCTCCACATAACAAATCATTCTGCAACATAAGCTGAGATTTCAGAATCTCTTGTGTTGTGTCATTGTTATTAGCATTGTCTAATGTGATGGAGAACACTTTTTTTTCAATTTCCCATACCTTCCACTTATCTAGAATCTCCATTGCTATGTGCATACCTGTATGTGGAGGCGGTAAAGCACAAAACGCAATAATCTTGTTGTTTAATTTCCAGTTTTTGTCAACATAGTGTGCAGTCAGACACATGTAGCCCTTTTGAGTGATTGCAGTCCATAAATCAGAAGTGAAGCTAATCCTGCCAGGAAGGTGAGCTAATTCTCTCTTTAAATTCTCTGTCTCACTTTCATAGAACTTGTAAACGTCTGATGCGGCTGTATTCCGGCTTATAAACTTCACGTCCGCGTTCAAATACTTCCAAACTGATCTAACTCTCTCATATTCAACATATGCAAATGGGAGATCATGCTGAATGATACACTTAGCAACCATTTCACGAAAAACCATATGATCTTTCTTCCTAGCTTGTAATCTTGCCTCTGAATTAACCATCATTTTACCAATATCAGCATTCCTAAGCAGAACCTTACACTTTTCCAGATGACGATTGTAAGATTTTGTACTATTTTTGTGTGGATTATACGCATAATCTGCCTTGCAGTGATTGCACTGAGCTCTCTCCTCACTTTTCCCCTTACCATCTGTCTTAGTGATCACTGTAAAATCTTGCCAGCAATTTGCATACTGCTTTCTCTTCTTCGGTTCTGGTTTTGTTGTCTTTCCTTTGTCTCCCTCGATGTCATCAGCATCATCAATATCAATTGTTGGTCTTTTATGAGATTTAGATGCTCCTGCTCCATCAAACATACTACGTTCGTTTTCAGCATTTGCAGCGTCGATGACTCTTTGAGACTCCAAGTCGATTGATCTCATCTGAGAAGAATCATGTGAATCCTGTGAAAATAGAATTATTGAACAATGAACCAAAGATGACAAAACAAGTAAAAAATTGAATGAATGATTGTAAAGTTAATAATCAATTCAACTACTTACCATCACGAGTCTCTGTTAAATCTCCAAGAATGATTTAAGGGGTTGAGAGACTTAAAGGATTTGAGTCGAGTCGACGTGAGTATTCAGTTTCCTCCTTAGTCGTCAAGCAAGTATTGTTTAACGTGACTATTCAGTTTCCTCATAATTAGGGTTTATTGTTTAAATACATTTATGCAAACTTCAAAGCCTCTAGGTGTATCATAGGGTTTGATTTTTTCATTATATTCGGAGACTTTTAAAATTAAAGACAACTGGTCATCATCTCGAGTTAGAGACGTAAAAGAAGCAGATACAATAAAAAGTGTGAGAACATCTAGTATAGTTTGAAGCCTGGGAATTGTGTAGACTTGTTTTGGAATATAATTGTTTATATGTGTGTTGTTTGTTTTGTTTAGGGTTTTGAACATAACGAATTCGTTAAAGCTGTAAAATCAGATGACGAAATCTAGTTTGTGGAAACAAGCAACGTTGATGTTGCAAAGCTTCTTTTTCCTGACATTAAAACCAACAATGTATTTATTGGGATGGTTAAACCTGAGGCTGTTAGGTACACTGTATACGGTAAGCTTGCTGCTGATTTGGAAGACCTCTCTTGTTATAATCAGATCTTTTTTACTCTTATCTATATTGTGAGAAGTGGTGACACGAGTCTAAGAAAGAGTCTTATGTGGTAATGCAGATGGATCTTACAAAATGGAGAAGATATTGGAGTTTCTAGGCAACAACAAGTTTCCGTTGATTACAAGATTGACTGAAACAAATATTGTTTGGGTATACTTCTAGTCTTCTTAAGCTTCAGGTTAGAAGTTATTGTGATTTCAGTTTGTATCTGTACCAGTTTTGATTCTCCCTTTGTTTGCTTTTGGATATGTTTTAATCATAATTCTGTTTTTTCTTCAGGTTATGCTCTTCTCAAAGGCTGATGACTTTCAGAAACTTGCTCAGCCTCTTGAAGATATTGGAAGAAGGTTTAAATCGAAGGTAATTTTTCGAACCAAGATCTACTCTGCCCGCGGGCCGGTCCGGTAGACCGATGAGCTTTGCGGGGCTGGTGCGGACTTAGTTTTTGGACCCGCGGTTGTCGGCGGGCTAGTCCGTCACGGATCAACAGTAAAACGGGCATATCGCGGACGGTCCGTTTGGTCGCGGGCAGGTCCGTCTGCCACCCCTACCTAGAAGGCGTAGAAGACTTGAACGAGATCCTGTGTTGTTTACCTGCAAAACAATGTGCACACTTTTGTAAGTGTAAACCGGAGATATCTGGAATAGCCTCCTTAGGCAACACATATAATCCCTTCTCACCCATGTGACCGAGTCTCTTATGGCACAACTCCATGGCATTATCATTCTCTATTGCATTAATCATATCTTTGGAGACCTTAGCCTGCTTCCAATAGAAAGATGAAGACTCAACACCTCGAGCCACAACCATAGAACCACGTGAAAGCTTCCATTTACTCCCACCGAATAAATTATATAAATCTTCATCATCAAGTTTGCTTGTAGAGATCAAGTTCAACCAAAAATCTTAGATATGCTTAACATCCTTAAGCAACAACTTAGTACCAATACTAGTTTCAAAGCAAATATCACCAATGCCAACAACGTGAGACGCACCATCATTACCCATCTTCACATAACCATAATTGCCCAGAGTATAGGTAGAGAACAAATCCCGCTGCGATGTAGCATGAGTAGTAGCTCTAGAATCAACAACCCAACTAATGTCATGGCTAGCAACATTAATGGCATTACTCTCATGAAGAACAAGAAACTGATCTTCAATGACAGTCATCCGATCTTCACTATCTTCTTGCTTTTTCCCTTGCTGCTTGTTATCCCATTTTAACTTCCAGCAATCTTTCTTTAACTGCCCTTTCTTATGACAATATTGGCACTCCAAATTCGTAAATTTGTTAGATTTGCTCCTGCTCCTGTTTTGATCATTTATGGGCTCTCTAAATGTACTCCTCCCCTTTGACTCAGCAACCAATATACCTGAACGCGAGGAACTAGCATTTGATTTCCTTCTAGTTTCTTCATTCAAGACATTGTTCTTCACCATATCCATCGAAATAGCTCCATTCGACGCAGAGTTACAAAGAGACATCCTGAACACTTTTCAAGAATCGGGTAATGTACCAAGAAACCACAAACTATGAATCTCATCATCAAATTTGATTCCCATATCAGACAGTTTATTGAGCAGTCCCTGAAACACATTTAAATGATCAGTCATTATACCTCAACTCAATCAACTTCTTGATCATATACATCTTATTATTCCCGGTCTTTCGAGCAAACAGTGCTCTAGCTTCAACCACAAAAAAAGAGCATTAGTCTTATTTTCAATATGATTCACCACATTATCACCTACCCATTGCCTTATCAAATCACACACTTGGCGATGCTGCAACTTCTACTGATCAACAGTCTTATCTTCAGATTTCTTCCCCTCAAAGACAGGAATATGAAATTCCTTCACAAAAAGTAAATCTTCCATCTTGCCTTTCCATAGATGATAATTAGAACCATTCAAGCTTATCATTCTGCCTATATTTTTCATCGCTCACAAAAGCAATCAATAACCCAAAGTTATTAAACCAATGCTCTGATACCACTCTGTTGGGGAAACAACGTAGAATTGCGTAGTGCACTAAAGTTTCACCGGAACTTATCTGAGCCTGTGAGAAAAATATAATAAACTTGACAGCAAAAACTTCAAAGCATAAAGTAAACGATACACCAAATTATACGAGAGAAACCTCCTCAATGCGAGGAGTAAAAACCACGGGACCGTAATCCACTCAAAATTCCACAATCACCAATGTAGTTGAGTACAACCACGTCCTCTAGAGACTAAGGCTACAAAGAGCAATTTCCAACAACAAGAAAACACCACAAGAGAGAGAACACAAAAACCTAGAAATATGCAGTTCTAAACGACCCTAGATTTACTAAGATTACGACAACCTATTCAGATATCCACCGTACAAAACTTAGATAAACAGGTCATGAACAACTCTGCAAAATTTCAGCTCAAACCGAGAAGAACTCACTGTTGATCTTCCAAACACTCACGACAGATGTTGTAGAAAAATTTAAAAATTTTAGACACGACCAGCCACGCTAAAACTCAGATTTCTCACAAACCATCCATTGAATCTGAAGATCACTGAGTCACGAAACTATCCTCCAAAAATCAGCCAAATCGAAGATCGTTTGAATGTGCAAACGTTCAACACAAAAAACTCTAACAGTTTTGTTTTTTTCCTTCTTTAGATCCGAAAATCACCACTTTTTTTTATATATTTCTTTATACCCAAAATTAGGTTAATAGTGTTTATATATCCACTCATGCAAAATCCAATACTAATCTTATGGTAGTTTTTTTTCTTAACTAAACCCGATTGATTTCTAATTGGGAAGAACACCAACAAATTCGATAGTTTATAAATTATGTATAACAATTAATTCTGTGTTACACGAATAATTTTTAAGAAATTGGAAAATTGAGAAAACACAAAACAGTAAAACTACATGGGCAGAAAGTTTTGGGTATACGGTCAACTTTTTTTTGTTTTGGACTCTTTAAGAAGTTTAGGTTTAGATCTTTATCAAAAAGAAATAAAGTTTGGGTTATGTTTATTCTCTTTATTTTGAAATTTGATGTGCTATATTTTTAATTCTTTTATCAGATTTGGTTATTCACCTAAATCACCCTAAATAATATATATATATATATATATATGTTTTTTTTTTGACAGACAAAAAATAATGTATATTATTTATCTAATCTGATTACAAAGAAGTGTCAAAGCATATCAAAATTCATGGAACAATTCAATCAAACCCAATCCATAAATCTACTATCAACTGAATTGATACTTTGAGTTTTAATGAGCCATCACCACTTGGTTGTAGATTTTAAATAAAAAAATAACCCGTTCAAAATAATAAAATATCAAATTAGAAAGAAAAAATATATAATTTGAAAAGGGAGAAGCTATAAGAAAACTGTTCGTCTTTCCAACACATATGCCTCTTCTACTTAATTATGGATAAACAAGATTCAACTAAAATTGTCGCGCGGTTGTACGTAAGAAGTTTAATCTTTATTCTTTACCATACAATATGCCATATACGTGTAACATCAAGCTCCAAGAACGTGCTTGCCTTCTTAGCCATTCGCAAGGTAGCTCGAAAATATCTGAAGTTGACATAGTTCAACCTAACGAGTTGGAGTGGCAACATTTTTATTTTTATTCCTTTGTCTACTGTCTTTTCTCAGCTGTTCATTGTTTATATTTTCTTATGACTTATATATGTTTTAAAAAAGTTGAATGATAAAAATGTTTAAAATGGTATATCATCTGTTTACGATAGAAAATTATTATAAAAGACAATCTAATATCATTTATATCAATTTGAATTAGTTATAAAAATAAAATAAAACTCTTTATTATTTACAGAAAATTATTTTAGTTTTTTATCAAACAATATTCAAAATTATAAGAATTATGTAAATATTTTGAATTTTTGATGAACTTACTTTAATAAATTAATCTGGAGAATAATGATGAATTATTATGATGTGTTTTCATATTTTTAGAATTAATATATCTTTATATTTTATATTTGATTTTTGATTTTTGCAAAATACCTAAAAAATTCTTGCTAAAATCAGTTGACAAATAAAAAACTTTCTAAAGCTATATTGTGGAGTTGTTATTAATTAATTTTGTTTTTGTGATCTTTTGTTTTTTACAATGTTTCTTTATTATTGGCTTGTTTAAATACAGAAAAAATAATGCAACTATATAATCCTTTTAGGGTAACGATACATCTCTGATCTCTTCCTCCTCCCTCTTCCCCATTGCGATCCCTTTCGTCTCCCAGAATGCTCCAACTCCATATTCAGTTTTTGGATCACCACTTTTACTCTCGCTAAACTAGCTGCTTGTCATGTCAAACATTTAATCTACAAAACCAAACACCTGTTCTAATTTTGATACATTTTAACTTATACATATAGAAGATGAATTATATTTACAAAACGGAAATTTAAATTAAACATTTATCAATAGTTTCATCCACATAGATAAATCCTCCAACATCTGCCATGGGTTTTGCCCGCTAAATTCACCTACTTATGGACATAAAATTGTAGTCCATAGCTGCCCTATAATAGAATGTGTTTGATATGGCCAGTGGTTTTGAAAGTATTATGGGCCCGATTGTAAACACATTTTGATGGATAATGTGCGTCTTATGGCGTTGTGGACTATATAGTTTACATGACGTTTTCTAACATAACCAATATTGATATGGCCCGTTTGTAAATATAGTCAGAGCAATTATTTGATGGGCCAGAAAAAAATAATACAATTTATCTACTATTATTAAAGAGTACCACAAAAATTTTGAACATCTTTTTGTAAGTATTTACAGCAAATGTCATTGATTTTATGAACAAAGTTTAATATCTCATAAAAGGTATAATTGTACTTTAATTTAATTAAAAAAATCGGGTTCACACGCAGGTTTAGAATAATCCGGAAGTCTTAATCGGGTTATATAATTAAATCTTAATCGTTAATTTAATCCCCACAATTTTGCGTTAATCTTATTCAGTTAGATTATTTAAATTTTAATTATGAAAAATATATATATCGAAATTAAATACCATTCCGTATATATTGTATAAATTAAATTGGGATTCTTGATTTCAAATCTTCAAGAAACATAAACCAAACAATATGGACTCAATATTAACAAATACAGATCACAATCGTTAATAACAAAATCAATTAAGTTTACACTATGGAATATTCAAAAAGTTTGTGGTTGAAAAAAAAGGAAATCCAAACTATTTATGGATTTCGACTATATAAAATTTTTGGTTGATGTTCAAAATATTTAAAAATATAGAATATTCGTAAAAGTTTGTGGTTGGAAAAAAAGAAATAACAAGTATTTAGGGTTTTCAAATATTAATTTTTGGTTGACCATCAAGATGTTATGATATGTCAAATCTTTTCAAATCTTCTCCAACCCTATTCTTTTATCTTATAAATATTAGTATAGGTAATCATTACACGCACTATAAAGGAACATATCTACTTCTAGTATAATGATTATTAGTATAGGTAATCATTATCTATTAGTTATATTTCTCTATTTAGTTCTTATCTCTAGATCAAGATCTAAATATAAAAGATCTTAAGAATAAGTTGCAGAGAAAACTCTTGAAGAATATATGATTCGTAAACGTGTATAATAAATCATAAGTTCATAATCTATCAACATGGTATCAGAGCTGATGGCACAGTAAATAAATATAAGGCGCGTCTGGTTGCTAAGGGGTTCCATCAACGTTCTGGTATCGATTTTCATGACACCTTCAGCCCAGTTGTCAAACACGCCACTATAAGACTAGTTCTTGGTACAACAGTAGGTGCAGGATGGCCACTACAACACCTAGACATCAACAACGCTTTTCTTCAAGGGCCCTTAACCGAAGAAGTTTACATGATGCAGCCACCAGGTCTTGTTGACAAGGACAAACCGAATCATGTTTGTCGACTTAAGAAGGCTGTATATGGGCTGAAACAGGCACCCCGGGCCTGGTACACTGCTCTGAAAGACTTTCTTGTGAGTATTGGCTTCAAAAATTCACTAGCTGATGCCTCCCTATTTGTTCTACACACGGGCTCTTCGTATATCTACATGCTTGTTTACGTTGACGACATCGTCATTACTGGATCTTCAATAAAGGACTTGACGAGGGTTACTGATCTTCTTGAAGAAAAGTTTTCGCTCAAAGATCTTGGCGAACTATCGTATTTTCTCGGAATGGAAGCTACACGTACTGCTGCTGATCTTCATCTCACGCAGACCAAGTATATTACAGATCTGCTACGCAAAACCAAGATGGCGAATGCTAAGCCTGTTGCAACGCCCATGTCCTCTTCTCATCTTCTAACTCTCTCTTCGGGTGATGTTTTACCTGATGGAACACAGTATCGCACAACGGTGGGAAGCTTACAGTATCTTGGACTCACCCAACCTGACATTGCCTTTGCGGTTACTCGTCTCTCTCAATACATGCACCAACCAACTACGTTGCATTGGGAAGCTGCTAAACGAGTTCTGCGTTACTTGGCTGGCACGGCGGACAATGGCATATTCTTCTCTGCTTCCACTCCAATGAATCTTCACGCGTATTCTGATGCTGATTGGGCTGGGGATCGTGATGAATATACCTCTACAGGCGCCTACATTGTGTATCTCGGGAAGCAACCAGTATCTTGGTCTGCTAAGAAACAAAGTGGGGTTGCTCGATCCTCCACCGAAGCTGAGTATCGAGCTCTCACGGCAGCTGCTTCTAAGGTCAAGTGGGTTCTTTCTCTTATGTCGGAGCTTGGACTTTGCTCTATTGAAACTCCAGTGTTATATTGTGATAATATTGGCGCTACTTATCTCTCTGCGAACCCTGTTTTCACTCGAGAATGAAGCACCTTGCTCTTGACTACCATTTTGTTCGAGAACAAGTTCAGGCAAAGACTCTTCGAGTCTCCCACATTAGCTCAACGGACCAACTTGCTGACGCGTTAACCAAACCACTTCCTCGGGCCCGGTTTATTGATCTATGTCACAAGATTGGACTTTGCAAGCGACGTTCATCTTGAGGGGGCATATTAGTATAGGTAATCATTACACGCACTATAAGGGAACATATCTACTTCTAGTATAATGATTATTAGTATAGGTAATCATTATCTATTAGTTATATTTCTCTATTTAGTTCTTATCTCTAGATCAAGATCTAAATATAAAAGATCTTAAGAATAAGTTGCAGAGAAAACTCTTGAAGAATATATGATTCGTAAACGTGTATAATAAATCATAAGTTCATAATCTATCAACAATAAATACAAATGAGTTTTCGTTCCTAAACACTAAATTCCTAGCATAAAATAGTTTTTGGAAAAGCAAAAAAAAATAAAAATTGGCTCTTCCCTTATCTTTCACACCATTGAAAGATCTCAAGCTGTTTAAAAACTCATGGCGTATTCAAGTCAAAATCCTACACGTTTGAAGATAGTATTCTCTGAAATCTGGAGAATCAATTGAATTGGTCTTGGCCGATCGAACTGTAAGTATCCATATACAGATAATTTTCGATTTTATATTTTCATATTTAACATTGTTTTTATTTGTATTTAAGCTTATATTTTTTTTTCATTTTCTTATTAGGATGATAAAATAGGAGCTGCAGTGAGAAGATATCATATTAAAAAGTTTCAAAACTGTTTGACGATTAGGACTTGGAAAATCATCACCACCATTGGATTGCATCTTTGCACTGAGCTATACCAAGCTTCACATCTGAAGTATAAGATTGGTACTCTATACGGCACTACAATCAGTCCGTCTGATAATTTTGGCATTAATCTTAGCCAAAATATTTTGGTTGGTAAGTCAATTAAAATATTTCGTTACACGTTACATTAAATTTGTCTTTAGGGTTTTACTCAAGTTCTAATACATATTTTATTCTCATATGTTGTTGGTCAGGTTGTGAAATCGGGTGGAATACAAGAAATTAATGCCAATAACAAAGAAACTATGAAAACAGATTTTTATAACAGAGACAATCAGTAGGTTTTAAACTTTATCAAGTTTATGTTAGTTTTGTTAATTTCACTAAACTTTATGCAAATTTATAGGGATAATCGTATATCATATACATTTTGGGGTAAATTTGCTGAAATCCTTGACAAAACTTGCCATGAGTCGAGTGATGGTGTTGTCATTTGTTTGATAAGGTTTGCCAAACTAAATGTCTACAGAGGTAACCCCTCTTATTACCAATAATTATGTATTGTCTAACATATAATAAAAATAAGTAATCATATATTTTCATATTTACAGATACACAGAGCATATCCAATGCTTTTGATGCTTCTCAAGTAACGGCTAATCCTCAAATACCATAAATCGAGGAGTTTAAGAAAATGTAAATTTTGCAGTCCTACTACATGTTTTTATATCTCATAAAAATCATAGATGATCTTTTATATTGTTTTATATATGGCATCCTTCCGGAAGATGGCTTAGCATTAACCATCAATGAAGCTTCTCAAAGGAGAATGTATATTCCAGCAAATGATGGTGATGGTCGTGAATATCCACGATATACAATTGCTGAGATTCTTACATCAACTTAGGTATTACATTTAAAGTACTTTTTTTATCTAATTGACACTATATAATTTTTGATAAGTATTATTTATAGAGATTATTTATAACTAAAATCATTTTATAATTGTTTTTACAAGAAGAAAAGTGTAGAACCGTTTGTACCATGTATGATATTGATACCAATTGGGGATGGTTCTATTTTAGTTGTCGGCAATGCAATAAGCAAGTGTTTAAAGAATATGAAATTAGAAGATGTGAAAACACCATAGAAACCTAAATTTTGGTGTGAAGTTTGTCATAACTACATCAAACATGTGTATGCAATGTATGAATGTAAACAAGTCCTTATTAAAGCATTTATAGTTTTAATGGATATTAAATTTTATATAATGTTTCAGGTACAAACTACATCTTCACATCATGGATCACATAGGTGAATCAAAATGTTTGTTGTTTGATAGTTGGGCAAAACTGATCTTTAGTATATCTTTAGCTGGACTACTTAAAAGATCATTCAATGAGGTACGAATAAAGTTAACTAAAAAATTTTAAATCATCATAGGCTAAACTAATTAATAATAAAATAATTACGGTTAAAAAAATCAAATTTTTATTCATGTAGATTGAAGACCATGATGCTCTACCAGACCAACTTAAAGCTTTGATAGGGAAAACATTCCAATTTCTTCTATGTTTGGAAAAAGAAAACATTAGCAATGGCTATGACACGTACAAGGTTTCTAATGTTTGTTATGGAAAAAGATTTGCTAAAATGATGATAGAAGAATCTAAGAATAATGTTGAACCCGACAGTATTGATTCTGGTGACCAGGTTATAACTTCTTATCTACTATATATATAATTTTTATAGTTTATAGGCCATATATATGTAGTGTATAACGAGAACATTTTCTATGTAGGCTTCACTTATGTTCACTAATGGTGCTGACACCTCTGAGACTGATTTGTCTTCTACTTCGACGCTATCATCAAAGCGTAAGCCAGAGTTAAGTGTTGATGGAAGTGATCAATCATCAACAAGTAAGAAACCATGTTCTAAGATTGTAATACTTCATGATCTTAAAGAAGATTTTGCTAACGAAGAGCTAAATGGTAAGAATGGTGTTGCTTATTTTAGGACTTTCGTTTTGCTGCAAGAATAAGCATTTTTTATGCACAACTTCTTCATAAGCTATTTACTTTCTGGTTAATTAGGTTTACTTTGTTGAGATTTCTAAGATCCTTCAATAAAAAAATTTCATTCTATCCAATTCGTTATTTATAACTTGAGAACAGACCGGCATAGCTTGCTTTGGTAGATGAATAAATACCAATTTTGTAGTTTTTAAAATACTTTGCCATAACATTTGATGCTTGCCAATTTATGGTAAGTGATAATCTAATAGATATCATTAAATCATATACGTTTCATATAAAGATATGTTAACTTTCTATCACATATAGAGTCTTAAATTAATAAAAACTATGGGCAATAAACATAAGTTAACGCTAAACGATAATTATATTAGTTATGTATTTTTAATGAAATTTGTTAGGATATTTGAAAAAAAAAAAAGAGTTGAATATATGTCGTACTTTTTATTTAATTGAGAATGAAACCGCATAATAGATATATGAAAATATATGAACCTTTCTTTTTTCGTCAATATAGATTTATAACAAAAAAAATTTTAAGATTGGTTATCAGTTTTGTAAAATGTAAAAGCTGTTTAACTTTCTTGGTTAGTAAAAAAATGAATAGTATTGTCAACAAATCCATGGCATATTTTCATCAAGGTTTTGAGCATGTGGAAACCTACACACGTCATTCTTGGTGCCAAACGACTAAGATGACTCTTTGTGATGAGGAGGTAACCGATTTTTGCTTAAGACTTCTACAGTTTTAATGGATGAATTCGTTCTAACCAATGTTTATTTTTTCCATTATAGGGTACAAGGATTGATGCTACAATTCCTCCATTGTGTTACATACTCAATTTTCAAAGAAATCTCTGGATCAATTCAATTGACAAACAACTTTTCTCAGCTTTTCGATTGATCCAGCAAAAAGTGGATTTTTAGAAGAAGGAATCGTGCTGGGAAAAGCTGAGAAAAGTTGTTTGTCAGGAAGCTCCGATCGACTTCCGTGATCGGTTGCAGACCGATCGCGAGGTTCCGATCGACTTCCTAGATCGGTTGCAGACCGATCCCCTATCTTTATTGTGCAGTTTTGTTGTTTCTTCCGAACAACTATCTCGATCGGTTATAGACCGATCACTATTGCTGTGTTGGGTTCTTGGTGGTTGTTACCTGTTATGTTTGTACATTGTGTTCTTATTTGCTGTGTGTATAACTCGTAGATGGGAGGACCGCCCACTAAGTATTTATGACAATACTTACGCAACTCTTCGTTATGTTGCAGGAAAAGAAAATGTCTGAACGTGGAATCATGGCGAGGAGAGGATGATGTTCTAAGACTCGGGATTTCATGTGTTGTTGTTGGCATTTTTATTGCTATTAATTTCTAGTTATTGCTGTTATAATATTTTGTCAAGTTATTGGAATCGTTGATTGAATTTTTGGTGGTTTATTGTGATAACCGGGTTCTAATGGAATAAATTGATATTTTGTTTGAGCTGTGAGTGTTTAGGAAGAATTAATATTTATAGTAATATTAATCAAGTAATTAAAAAAAAAAAAAAAAAAAAGACGTTGTTTCATGAATGGTACCTCATGTCCAACTTTCACGTCATCGAACCAACCAAATGGTAGATGAACTCAAACCATCCTTACCAAATCAAGTGTCTCGAGGAAACACATGTTTTCTTTTAGCCAAAGGCCATTGAACAATTTCTTTAATTTTTAGCCTTTTGTGGATATTTCATTAGGCCGAATCCAAAATTTCTTTGTGCATGGTAATGATTTCAAATATTTATTTCGAAATTATACTTATTCATACCATTAAATTATTTGTATCTTTTTCTAATTTGAAATTTACTATTACTGGTTTTGTAGATGCATATGGAGTTATATTTAGTGTCTCGAAGATTAAAAAAAATCCCTCATGTGGCCGGTACGTGAAAATGATCTTGATAAAGAGTGTAGGATTGTCGTTTTTGAGATAAAAGATGCTTGGTAAGTCATACTTTTAACATTATTATCATCAAGTTAGTATAATTTGTTATTTACTAATTACGATTTAAAAATAAACATATTCATTGACCAAACAAATATAAACTTATGCATGCAGTGGTAAAATTGTTAAATGTTGTGATGTATGTGAGTATTGTGATCTCTTTGTTCGACTGTGGAGAAATTGTGGCTATGATGTCGATTTTAAATTCGAGTATGGGCATGATCCAATTGTTTGTTTGCTTCGATTTTGGAGAGTTTCAGAATTTAAAGATAATAAAAGAATATAAATCCTTCTATATTACTGATTTTCATTTATGAGCTTTTACTAATTAGGTTATACTAACATTTGCTACGTTTGATTGATATAGGCAAGCCGTCTAATTTCTGGATTTGAATGTTCAAGAATCACCATGAACCGTGATTACCAAGAAATTGACAAAGAGAAATTCATATATTTGTTATTTATGGTGTTAGATTTTTAAACTTATGTATACTCAATCGTATGACTAATAATATTGTAAGTTTTTCTTATCTCTATGTTTGGATTTCACAACATCCGTTTTTAGGGAGGAGTATCGAGAGGTGGTGGATAAAATTGATTGAAGATTGGAAGGAGACATTCAAGAGATAAGAAAACAAGTTGCTACTATCATCTTTATTTGGATTATAATTAATGGATTTGTGTTCTTATTTTGGTTTAGATTTATATGTTTCTATGTTTCATGGGCTGCATGTACCAATTTTTCCGTACTATAGGCGTTTAACTAGATTCACCATGTACTTACAGTATCTACCCAATTCACCATGTACGTATTATATTATTCTTAATTCTACCCAATCTATATAATTCCACCTAATTCACAAAATTCAATTAAGTTCCTCATTTGCATTTTAAAATCGTTAATTTATGTTCACTGTACCACGATTTGACTAAATCCGCGATTTGACTAAACCCGGGATTAAAATTTTGACCCGACCAAAATTAGCGTTCAGCTGAATTCGGGTTATAATTTTGTGGTAGGGTCAAATTTTTAATCGCGGGTTTATTCAAATCGCGGTACAGTGAACGCAAATTAACGATTTTAAAACGCAAATAGGGAATTTAATTGTATGTGGTGAATTAGGTGGAATTATATATATTAAGTGTAATTAAGAAGAATATAATACATACATGATGAATTGTGTAGAGGTTGTAAATACATGGTGAATCTAGTTAAACGTTTATAGTACTGAGGGATTGTTACATGCAGCCCCTGTTTCATTTTCTTATGAATTGTATCTAACTACTATTATCTTCTTTTTTTTAGTTTCAATTTCACTTTTGTAACAAGCGAAAAAACACTTTTCATAATTTCAATATCAATATTATCGTATTAGATATAGTAAAAATGTAAATATACTAATATACTTCTCTTTAAAAACAAGAGTGAATTACTAAAAGATTTCTAAAACAATTATTACTTCTCATAGTATATATATATATACTTTTTTTTAGAGATCGAATCAATTACGATACTAAATATACATTTTCTCGATTATAAAAGTATGTTACCAAAGATATTTTATTCTATATCCAAACTCAATATATTTTTTCCAAAAGTTCAAGGCCATTCTGATCAGTTTATTATGTATAGTTCATATCCAAATATAAAATATCTAATGTAAAGTGCAAATCTATATCCAAACTCTTATTTCTCGGAATGCAAATGTTAAAGCGGATAAACTTGCGAAAGGAGCTCGTACCGAACTGCATTATATAACATATGTAAACAATGTTCCTTCTAATTGGCTCTTTTGAATCTCTTTAATAAAGATGTTGACAAAAAAAAAATGTATAGTGCAAATCAAATTAGTTATTTTCTCGTATATTTCTTTTCCATAAAAAATCAAATATTCTATAAATCAAAATATACTACGCATCATCTTAGCTATTATTCTTCTAAATTTTTATCGAACCTTTATTTTTCCCTACTTAGATGTTGTCTACACCTTTTCTTTTCTAATCAATCTCTATTGTTTCTAGATGAAAAGGAGAAAAGAAGGAGATGACAAACTATCTACAACCGTTACTTCTCAAACAAGTAATGCTAAGAAATCTCAATCTCAAAATCAAACAGAAAATCAAAGTCAAATCTTTGATTCACTTGGTTCTAAAAATTCAGTACCAATTCACTCAGTGTTTGGTCGAGTTCTTGATGATATAACAAATTTACGTGATACGAATAGAAGAGTCATTCAAAACAATGGAGTGGCAGACACATTTTCCTCTTATCATAACAGTGAAGGAACTATATCATTGGAACCTACGAGTACAATAAGAGAAAGACTTACTGATACTAAATTTTTGAGTATGAAGTAATAATGGTTTTGATTAATTTTTAATACAATCTTATATACATTTTTTTAGCTTAAAAAGCCTAATGATTTTTTCGTTGTAAACATTTGATTAAGACTTGATTTTGTGACACCAATATTTAAAAGGCCATCGCAGCATGTGAATAGTATGGCCTGTTATTCACCAGCTAATCTGACTGGTATTGAATCTACCATTTAATATGATGTCATTATCACTTTTTGATGTTATTCAATGTGAATTATTACGTTAAATGTTATTTAACTATAAGCTCATCTTCATTATTAGGTTTTCAATGCAAAAGTTTGATTCATAATTCATCTACAAGTGTTTTGGGAGATATTACAAATCAAAATAAAAGAAATGATCATATTTCTCCTATTCGTCGAATGTCGTCTATTAGAGAAAGTGCCAGAGACAAACCATACAAAAGTGGTTATGAATTCCAAATACACCTTGCAATGTTCAAATAAAATATTGAAGAATTTCAATTTAACTCAAATAAAATATTTAGTCCGTGCTATGGCACGTATTAGTACCTAGTTTATCATTTAAAACATTCATTGTTCGAGACATATAATTTTTTTAATTCATATCTTTCTCTTTTTATTTTCTTCATTAATATATGTAAACCTTTTATTCAAATGGCATTATATCTGATATTTTTTTTGTTAAAGGATATAGTAAAAATTTCTTTTAAAAATAAGGAATCAATTAGGAAAAATCCTCTTTTTAGTGGTATTTGTAAATTTTGCCATTTTATTTAAAATATTTTAGACTTGTCATTTTTCAAAATTTAAGAAAAAAATTTTATACATTATGTTTGGGTATAGTTGGTTTCATTTTTTTAAAGTATAGTATTTGTTATTAAGTATGTATTTTATATAAAACAAAATTCCCAAATGTTTAGTTTTTTAAGTGGCAAAAAATGGCAAATTTACAAAACCATTAAGCAAATGATAAAATTTAAAAGATTTGGATGACAAAATGGCAAAATTAACAATATTCCCGAGAATAGAGTTTGTATTAAACATTTATGTATAAAATTGCATGAGAGAACGGCATATTAGCTCTTGAAACTAATGACACTTTTAAAATAATATATAACTATAGGTTAAATGCAGTTAAGTTTTCTTTTTTATCTTTTTTTCTTACAATAGTTTTTTTTTTGTTCATCATTTCTTACAGTAGTTTAGTTTTTGAAAATAGTAAATTAAGAAAATAAAATCTGACGGTCGGAACGGATTAGGATATTGCAAAAAACAAAAAGACAAAAAGAATTGGAAACACGTTAACGAGTGAGACGGTGCCACGTCATCACTAGATAGCAAAGATTACGGATTCGCTATTAAATTACCTTTTCGCCACTCCCGACGAACGCGACTTCTTTCACCGTAACAACGAAAAACCAACGTCGTGCAAAAGTCAAAAGTTGACAACTCAACACACAACACACTCTACGACTTTTTTTTTTCTTCAACAACGCTTCTTTTGTTAGCTTATTCGTTCAACAACAATCAAACCCATTTTGTCTCTTCACATTGGACACAACTACAATATAATTAAAATTCCACTTTTTACAACGTTTTGTAATTTTCTGCAATTCTTTTAAATTTTTATTACAATACCTGTCGACCAAGCAAAGTAGGTTGGAGAAAACTGATCCAATCTTTGCCACTACTATGACTACACATTTAAAAAAATATATTTTTTTCTTAGTTAAAAGCAATTTGTTTGAATTTTTTTGTGCAATTCCTTTGAACTTTTATTACTATAGTTTAATTTTCTTTTCAAAGTCAGCGTCCAACAATAACCTCTCTCCGCCAAAACAAGTAGGCTGGAAAAAAAACTGATCAAAATTTCGTCGCTAATATGACGAATACACACATGGACTTCTTTTACCATGTCTAATTAGAGTATTTGAACATGGTTTGATTTAAAACTCAAAACTTAAGAAAAATTTAAATAAATATGTAAACTTGAGTTTATCAATTTTATAGACATGTTTTTCATAAATTTATTTTAACTATTAATAAAAAAATTGCACAAAATGTACAAATAGTTTGAGAACAGTTTGAAATGGTTCTGAATACACATTTTAAAAAGATGGTAGCTGAAATATTCAAAGGCCATAAAATATACTATTTATATAAAGAAAACGCGAAGTACAAATCAACTAGTCCAACATTAATCTTTGGTCAATAAATGCCTTTTGCTTACACACGCACCTACACACAACTATAAATACACACACATGCCTTTCATCTGATATCTCAACAACTCCTTTTTCACAAAGCCAACAATTCTCAGAAAAGAGGTAGAGAGAGAACTCAGAGAAGTAATCAATTGAAGTTAAGTCAAAGATCGATGGAGAAGAAGATTATGATCTTGTTGTGCATCATCTTATTGGTGGAGGCGTTTTCAATTCTTGGGGGAGTTGATTGCAGAGCCCTGCGAACAGAGCAGACGACAGGCTGTGATCAAACGACCGCCACCGTAGAGAGTGGTGGTTTTGGATTTTTCTCGGCTGCGGCGAACGGTTCGAGAGACAATCTTTTGATGAGGAGCTTGGCTTTCCGGTTAGCGTCTGGACCGAGCAGGAGAGGCCGTGGACACTAATGAGTAGTGACCACTGATATTGTTTTAATTTTAAATTTATTTTTGCCTTTGCATAAACTATATATAACGATTGTGTATCTAAGTTTTATTGAATCGATTAGGAAAAAGTTTTTTTTTAGTGATATTTGTTGATTTTGTCATTTTGCCTTAAAAATTTTAGATAGGCTATATGTAAAGATCTAAAAACACAATTTTACACATTATACTTGTGTTTATTTTGTTTTATTTTTTTTAGAGTTTAGTGTTTGTTATTAAGAATGTATTTTATAAAAAAAATTTCATAAATGTATTGATTTTGAAACGGCCAAAAATAACAAATCCACAAAACCTTTTAAAAAATGACATACCCAAAAGATTTGGATGACAAAATGATATTTTCAGCAATAATCCTAAATTTTATTTCATCATAAAGGAAAAAAAAAATTGTTTTTTGTTTGTTAAGCATTGATTGATTCGATGCCATGTAATTCAAATTAGAGGCTTAGTTACTGGCTTTTTGTTTGCACAAGTCGGTATACATGTAAAGGTTTTTTTTTTTTTTTTTTTTTTCATGGAATACATAGGATTATATATTTATTTACCCTATGAAAAGGTCACAAACAAAATTAAAGCAACGACAGAAAAGCAAAAGAACAATGTATACTACAAAAAGGTCACAAGCAATAGATTTTTTCAGTTACTAATATAAAAGTTTTATTAACTACTAGAATAACAGAAATCCGATTATTAACTTTTTAACTACATAAATCAGTGTTTGTTGTAAGCTCCGATTGGTGACCAAAAAAAATTAATATGAATGAAAAGGAAAAAGAATTAAAAAAACAAAGAAGAAAAAAAAAACCAAAAAGAAAAATGAAAAAGAATAGGAATATGTTGTAAACGAGGAATCAACATACATTCATAGTAAATAATAACCAAAAAATTGAATATAATAGAAATACTATTCTTTTAAAAAACAATCATTCAATAAATTTATTTTAGAAATTTTATTTAAAATTTTGAATATTTCATATTGATTTAAATTAAAATTAAAATATAAATTTGAATATTTTACTTTAAAACATTTATATTTATTTCACTCAAAAACATATTATTAATTAAGTTAAGTATTAATACTATTATAAATTAAAGTTATAATTTTAACTTAAAGTGAAATTTATGATGAAATTATTTTTATTTAAATACTCTCTCTGCTCCATTTTAATTGATTTTTTAGATTTTCGCACACAAATTAAAAAAATTGATAAAATACCTTTTATAACCTTTGTATCATAATTGATAAAAAAATTTGACAAAAATTGAATTGAATAACAAAAGGATAAAATAGTAAATTTGTGGCATTTTTTGCATAAAATTCTGAAAAAAATCACTTAATTTGGAACAAAAAATTATCTTAAAAATCAATTAAAATGAAACAGAGGGAGTATATAATAAAATAAGAAAGTATTTATATATAGAAATAAAAATATTATCATTAAAATTATTTAATAATAAAAACGAATTTTAATTTTTGTTCCTCATCATTCCTCTACAATTTTGACGAGGAACACTTTTATTCAATCATTCTTTTTTTATGAGAAATAAAGAGATATATTGTAGGTCCTATATGTATGAAAATATGAACAAAATTTCTTATAAATGGTGGAAAATTGTGAGGAACAAAAAAGAATAAGGTGAACCAAAATATCTTTGGGTCACTTAGACAATTATACAAATATGGTTCTGATGTGGTTAAATAAATTGTAAATTTAATATTTTATAAAAATAAATATAGTTTTCAATCACTTGAAACAGACAATTCAGTACAACAACCATGAACTAACATAAATTTAAGAACTTTTAAATTTAAGATTCAAATTAAACATGAATCGTAACATTTAAGAATAACCACATAACTGATAAAGATAAAATATATTATATTCAAAGTATAAAATATTTTTAAACTAGATAATTATCCATACCTTGTACGAAGAAAAATAATTAGAAAAGTTATAATTCGATATACTATATATATATATATATATATATATTATTTTTTGTTTTGATCGGATAGTGTTTTTAAATATACATTAATATGTTATATCTAAAAAGTGATATTACTAAAAACGTTGAGGATAATATAAAAATGTATAATCGAATATTTCTATATGGTTCATATTTGTTGTCTGTTATTTATGTTGGTTTTGTCTTTGTTTTAGATGTGAGAAGAAGAAACGACGTTTAAGATCATCTCGATTATTACTTTTGTTGACATCAAACCCCAAAAAAACCACAATTAGTGAGATACTCATTTGATCCCTCACTGAAAATAATAATAATAATTTTAATATTTTTTAATTGATGCATTTATCTGAACTTTCTATTTAATTTTATACATTTATCTCATTTGATCACTCACTAATATTAGTGATTGCAGTTGTAATTACCTCCATAACATCGTAATTTAATTTTGTTAAAATGATTGCATTTCGTTAGGGTTTTATTTGGAAATAATATAAATAAAAGCTGAAAAATAAATATCTAAAATGGACATTCGCATATAGAGAAGTGATCTTTGTTAATATTTTGCCATTTTCGGTTATTAATTGTTCACAAAATCGGGAGAGGATCAAAATCTCTTATGTAAAACCAAAATTTTGTGTCAGCTGCAATCAATTTTTTTTAAAAATAATCTATAAATTCAATTTTATATCATGGGCAGCCACATATTTTGTTTTGACACAATATGAATATGTAGATATTGAAAACAACAAAATAGCGGGTAAAATATTACTAACACATATATATATATATATATATATATTAACAATAATGTTTAAAATATATTTCTTTAATAAACGAAATCTTACTAACTAATATATGTATAATAATGTTTAAAATATATTTAAGAAACATATGGACTCACAATTATGTATTCATGGTGATTTTTGTATGATCTATAAGAAAATTATGTAATGCCATATATGTTTCAAATTCTATATGTATTTATATTAAATATATGAAAATATATGTATATAACTCGTATAATATAACTACATAAAAATTTTATATTTATAAATATAACTTTTGAAATAATTCGAACATATATATTTGTTTGAATTTTCTGTTATGAACTGTTAATATTTATCATAGGATATCTATCATAGTGATCCTTGTTAATATTTTTCAAATTTCAGTTATGAACATCGGAAAACCCTCCATTCCCTCTGATAAAAACACTTTCTAGTCTCTATATCACCTTCACTTCAACACTTCCCCAAGCAAACATCTCATTAGTTTCCAAGCAAATTTAAAACCTTAAAGATTTAATATTTTTCGATTAGGCCATTTAAATATTTAGAGTTAGTCGGTTAGTTATATTTTCCATAAATGGAGGAAGATTGAAAAATAAAAATATTTTTACAAATATTATCAAATTCCGAATTTTGAATAAATCTATTTTCTAAAAATCAGAAGAGAATATCCAATTTTGAGTTTATCTATTTTTTAAAATTTGAATTTTGAATATATCTATATATAAAATTCATTATATTACTATTGAAATTCATAACCTAAAGTCCCTAAAATTTCAATAATAATATAATGAATTTTAGGTTATGTTAGGCATGTTATTTCAAAATTCCATCATAATCCTAATACGTTTGTGATGATGCAATAACATATATGTTCATTATTAGTATTTAAAAATATGCACTGTCATATATTATTCAATATATATATATATATATGTCTGTATGTACGTATCCAATATAAGCATGATTAGCATAAGTAGTCATATAGGACAATAGTAGTCCATATTTAAATTATCGTACTGTTTCATTTTTGTATATATGTTTTATTAAGATTGATCTTGTGTTAATATAAAAGGTGCATAGAATAACAGACCTTTCCCTGATAGTGTTAGGTGTTAAATTTTGTTAATTAGATAATTTAATTGTAATTTCCTTTAATTAATTAAGTGAAATATGTGATAGTTATACCAATGGCAATTTGATGTAAATATTATAATAAGAGAAGGGCAAATAATTAAATGGGCTATGAAGCTCGGTGAACGCGACACGTCAGCATGACAATCACACGTCAAGATAATGTCATTTTTTAAGAGTATTTCTCAATTAATATATAATGGATAACAATTTTTTAACTGTATTATAACTTTAAACATTAAACTGAAATTAAGGGCTGCCTATAATTAGGTACAAATAAAAAGAACAGAACTAAAATATCGGTTTTTATTTGAGTTAATTTTTATGAAAACGATAAACTAAAACACTGAAAATATTGAATCAAAATCAGTTTTAAAGGAGATGTCCATCGGTAAATAGTTTTCATTTGTAGGTTTGTTCACTTCTCTTCCCTGTTTATAATTTCTCTTTTATATATAGTGTTTGTACATGATTAATACCCTTGATGGATTAATATTTACTTTATTTTGTAACCGTAATTTGTGTTTCAATCACTAATAAATTAAGGGATTTGTCATCTTTATGCATTGCTTTTAGAGCTTTCCGGTGGTTTGTTATATTAGAGAGGCCTTTATATTTATGTTTCAAAATATCATTGTTAATAAATTTATTTTCCAATCTAAAAACGTTTGATCCTTGTTTTTATATTTTTTTATTTAATTTCATTTCCGATTTCTGTTCAAAAATACCGACACGGAAGCAGGAAAGGCAAAGTAAGTTGTACAGACAACACTTCCTGCGTCGGTGAGAAAATTATATACAATCCAAAGAATCGGTTAATGACTTTATGGCTTTATGCCTTTGCGAGTTCTACACTAAAGTAAGAAAAGTAAAACACTTACTTTCTTAATTTTAATACGAAAATAAAAAGAAAATGAATTTTATCAAAACAAAATAAATAAAATGACAGTACGAACGAATTGTCAAGCTCTGTGTTTTGAAACGGGTGATTGAGTTCAGTAATGGGAAAGAGACAATAGTCAAGTTCCAGTATGAACGTTTGTTCGGGTTTTGTAAAATTTGTTCAAGTTTGTGTCATGACGCAGCCTATTGTCCGCAGCTAGTGGTAGCTCCAAAAGATGGCTTTTTCGAGATGACGGAGAATGATAAAACGGAGGGACATAATCACAGCTACAGAGGTGCGGTTATAAATGGTAGGAGAAGAAACAGTAGGCAGGAGGGTAAACTCAAAGGAGTTAACAAGGGTAAATTGGTTGGGGGAACATTAAGAGAAGAAGGGCATTTGGTTATCAATGGGACTCAGGGTGGAAGTTCACAACATCGTTCTTCACAATATCCGGGAGAGAATGTCTCTCGCCACAGAAAGTATAATAGTTATGTGCAGCTTCTTGAACATAGAGGGGTACAAAGGGATACATCTGAGGTGATAGGACAACCTTTGGGGATAAATGAGGAGAAGACTACGGTTGAACCCAGTGTGGAAAAACAGTCAAAACAGGTTAGGAAGGCACTGTTCAAGGATTCTAAGTCTGAAGTGGTGAGACAAGGGGTCGTTGGAGCGGGTTTAATAGCAGGGCTAGGGGAGTCTCTAAGTAGGATTGATTCGGAGGATAAGGTTGGCGAGGAAGGGCTGGATGTCTCACGGGTCGAGAAGGACTTGGCTCAGGCTATACAGAAATTTGGAAATCAAGTATTGAATGCAACAATAGTTGATGAGGCGAGTGGTTCTCAGATCGAGGAAGATTCGGGTTTCACTGATCTAGAAGACATAATTTCAGAGGGATCGATGGAGAGTGCTGAAATGGTAAGGCATCATGTACTGGAACAAGAGGCTGATAAAAGTGAGGTTATCAAGGGGGACGAGAGTAATCTTTTGGGGTTGACTGAAGATGCAAAGGAGAAAGAGGTGATGGAGGTGGATGGTTTCAACTTGGTATTTGGAGATGTTGGGAAGAATCGGGATAATGGAGTACAAACGCAGCCTGAATTGGACAAGGAAACGAGTCCCGAGACTAACGACGGTTGAAAGGATTCTGACAAAGCTGGAGAGTTGGAGAAAGGTAAGAAACATTAAAGGGGGATGGTGCTTAAAGGAGTTAGCTCCAGAAAGCGAAATGTACAGAGGCTAACAACACCAAGGAAACGACCAACTCCAAAGGAAAATGCTCCGATAAGAGAAGGTGATAACCCGAAGGACCAGAAAGAGGAGAAGGGTAAGCTAGATGGGGCTAAGCCACTGAAACCACCAATTGGTAAATGAAAGTTCTAAGTTGGAATTGTCAATGGTTCGCGAATAAGACGACAATCGGGTATCTTCGGGATTTATGGAAGCAACATAGGCCGGATTTTTTGTTTCTCTCGGACACGAAACAATCATATTTTTTTTGGAAAAGTTTGTTGGTCATTTTGGTTATTTTAATTTAAAAACGGTTGATCCTATTGGTTGTAGTGGCAGTTTAGCACTATTTTATAATAATGATTTTAATGTTTCAATATTATTTGAGTCTAATCGATTAATAGATATTGAGGCATTTGTTAAAGGGAAAAATGTTTTCTTGACTTTTGTGTATGGTGATCCGGTCCAAAAAAATCGAAAACAAGTGTGGGAACGAGTAACAATAATTGGTTTAAGTAGAGATAAGCCTTGGTTTATGATAGGTGATTTTAATCAAATAAAAGGCAATCATGAAAAAAGAAGAGGTAAAATGAGACTAGCCTCTACATTTGTCCCTTTTAATTTAATGATTTGTGATTGTGGTATGTTGGAATTTCCATGCCTTGGCGACAAATTATCTTGGCGAGGCTGGCGGGAAAATAAACCAATCTGTTGTAGGTTGGATATGGCTCTACCCAATGAGGATTGACACGAACAGTTTAGTAATACGTTTGTTGAATATTTGCCAATGATTGCATCGGACCATAAACCGGTTATAGCAGATATAGCAGATAAGAATTATCTGGGAAAACAAAGTTTTCGATTTGATAAACGATGGATTGGAAAAGAAGGCCTACTAGAAGCAATTTCGGAAGGGTGGCATAAAGAAAACGGACCGGAGGAGGAGAAATTTGTGGAGAAAATGATAAATTGCGGACGCGCGATATCTAAATGTCGGAAACAACATGTTCCTTATGATCGGCAAACAATTGAGGATTTGAAAAAGGACCTCGATGTGGCTCAGGCAGATGATACGAGGAATCCGGAGGATATCAAGGAATTGACATTACGTTTGAAAGAGGCTTATCGGGACGAAAAATTATATTGGCAACAGAAGAGTAGAAATCTTTGGTTGAGGGCAGGGGATTATAATTCTAAATTTTTTCACGCCTTAACAAAACAAAGACACGCTAGAAATCGGATAATACGATTATATGATGATAATGGATCGTGGTCTATGGAGGAAAAAAGCGTTCAAGGAATAGCGGTGTCTTATTTTCAAAATCTTTTCAAAACCATAAATCCGGTAGAAATTGAAAAGGCATTAAGGGAGATCAAAACCTCGTCGAGGTTACCTCGATAACAGATGAGATTAATGATTTTTTAACAGTATTGGCTACGAAAAAGGAAGTAAAAGCAACATTGTTCATGATGCACCCGGAAACAGCTCCAGGTCCGGATGACATGACGGCTTTATTTTACCAAAAGACGTGGGATAAAATCAAATTAGATTTGGTTGTTTTGGTTAATTCTTTTTTAAATGATGGATTCTTTGATAAACGATTAAATATGACAGATATTTGTCTGATACCAAAAACATAGAGACCTTCACAGATGACGGAGTTGAGACCTATTAGTCTATGTAATGTGGGATATAAAATTATTTCAAAACTCCTTTGTCAGAGATTAAGGAAGGTATTACCAGGGTTAATTTCGGAAACACAATCTGCTTTTTGGAAGATAGATTGATTTTAGATAATATCCTTATAGCTCAGGAAATGGTTCATGGACTTCGTACAAACCCTGTGTAAAGGTAAATTTATTGCAATTAAAACGGATATGAACAAAGCGTATGGCCGGGTAGAATGGGTATTTATTGAACATTTACTGAGGAAAATGGGCTTCTGTGAGAAGTGGAATTCTTGGATAATGTGGTGCTTTAAATCGGTATAATATAGAGTGCTTATCCATAGACAACCTCGAGGAATGATAGTTCTGGAAAGGGGGTTACGCCAAGACAATCCACTCACACCTTACCTATTTATTCTCTGTACGGAGGTCTTGGTGGCTAATGTTCGGAAAGCCGAACAAGAAAAATTAATTACGGGAATCAAAGTCGCGAAGGCTAGCCCCACAATTACATATTTACTATTTGCGAATGATAGTCTTTTCTGTAAGGCAGCCAAAAAACAGTGTATGGCTATCTTAGGAATTCTAAAGCAGTACGAAAAGGTGTCAGGCCAACAAATCAACTTTTTGAAATCATCAGTTCAATTTAGTAAAAAAGTAGAAGGATCACTTAAAACGGAATTAAAGGAAATTATGGGGGGTCACAAACATGGGAGGTATGGACTCTTACCTGGGTTTACCGGAAAGTTTGGGTGAGTCAAAAACAAAAATATTTTCCTTTGTTAAAGACAGACTTCAAAGTGGAATGAATGGATGGTCGGGAAATTTTTTATCAAAAGGCGGAAAGGAGATTATGATTAAATCGGTTGCGGCGGCTTTACCCACCTATGTTATGTCCTGTTTCAGACTACCAAAAACTTTCACCACGAAGTTGACGAGCGCAGTAGCAAAATATTAGTGGAGTACAAATGGTCAACTGCGAGGAATGCATTGGTTGACATGGAACAAGTTATGTTGTAGTAAATATGATGGTGGTTTAGGCTTTCGAAGTATAGATGATTTTAATACAGCCTTGCTAGCAAAAAAACTTTAGTGGTTGATAATGGTACCCGATTCGCTATTTGCAAAGGTTTTTAGAGGAAGGTATTATCGGAATTCATCACCTCTAGATCCAATAAAATCTTACTCTCCTTCTTATGGCTAGAGAAGTATGTATCTGCTCGACCTCTGGTTAACAAAGGACTCATTAAAAGAGTTGTTTCTGGAGACTCCATTTCAGTATGGACTGACCCATGGATCCCAGCTCAATTCTCGAGACCAGCTATAAGTAATGGTTCATCTATGGATACTTTGCTCCGAGTAGAAAATCTTATTGATTACCAAACAAACACATGGAACATGGAGAAGCTTTTTGCTAACTTTGTGATGGAAGATGTTGAGATGATTTGTGCGTTACCGCTGGACTCACCCACTATACCTAAAACATTAGGCTGGCATTTTACAAAATCAGGAAAATATTCGGTTAAATCGGGATATCACACGGTGCGGCTAGGAAAACAAGATGATTCTATAATGAGAGTAATGGGCCCCCAAACATACAATCTTTGCAGGCATATACTTGGAAAGTTAAGTGTCCACCATAAATAAAGTATTTTATGTGGCAACTCCTAATAGGTTGTGTATCGGTGTCAGCAAACTTACGGAAAAAGGTATAAACTGTGAACCCGGTTGTGTTTGATGTGGGGATGTGGAGGAAACAATAAATAATGCACTTTTTGAATGTCCGCTAGCACTACAGACTTGGACATTATCAAATATACCAACACCAAATGCGATTTTTCCATCGAATTTTTTATATACAAATATGGATTACCTGTTTTGGCGAACACCAAATGCTTCAAATAGTACTATGTATCCATGGATATTACAGTATATATGGAAAGGTAGAAATTTTTGATCGCTGGATTTTTTGGCGATCGGGTTTGAAAACGCGGCGACAGTTTAACTCAATTACATAAATACCCTTATTATTTTTGAGAAATCACAAATAAACCTAAACCTAAATCCCTAATTCTCAACTTTTATCTTCTTCACGATTCTTCTTCACTTCTCTTCTTCAATCTTACACGAATCTCTTCTTCAATCTTACACGAATCTTTTCTTCTTCTTCTTCGACTCTATAAGCAGTTATCCCTCCGGAAGCCCCGCTCGATCTCTGTCTCCCTTCTTATTCGCTCCTCAGGTTTCCTTCTATCTCGATTCTCTCTTTCTGTGTATCGTTGGATTTGATGATTTAGTTTTGGATGTTTAGTTTTGATTTGTTTAGCTTTGCGTTTGTGGTTTGTGTTAAGTGTTGTTCTGGGTTTGTGGTAGATTCTCCTTGTATTCAATCAGTGATTTTGAGACGGACATATCTAAATGTTATGGGTTTTGAGTCTTAATTAATTCTAGCACCTTCTCTCATTTATGATCGTGTTCTTAGATATCATGAAATCAGTAGTATTTGGACATTGTAGTTATAAGATTACAAAGTTTTATAGTTTAATAAGAGTTATGAATGATTGTTGAATCGATTGCTTGAGAAAACTCAGATTCTCTTTTGAACTACATTTCAAGAGAGTAGAAAATATCTCTGAAAGAGAGAAAGAGAGTGCCCATTGTGTATGATTTTGTGTGTTTTTAATTGTGTTTTCACTTGTTACGGTAATTGAACGAAATCCAAAGTCTTTATAAATTATTCTTCTTCTGGGTTTTGAGAAACATGTCTTGTTCTCTTCTGGGTTTTCATCAAAATTAATTTTTTTTGAATATTCTATTATCAAAATCTCAACTTTTGTCTCTCCTGTTTTTTCTTTTATAACCCCTAAAAAATAAAAAGTATTAAGTTATGAATGATTTGTAATTTTAGTATTAAGTTATTAATTTTGGTTTATGGTTATGATTATAAAGTTTTTGCACATGTATAATGGTTTTACAGATGCTTAGATGGATGTTGGAGGATGATGATGATGATGATGATGATGTTGAGTTGTTAGAAATGCTTAATACTGAGAGGTTGATTCATAGAACAGATCGAGGTGCAGGATGGCGTCATGTTCAACAGCTTATGCATGGATCAGATCAACAGTGTTAGGATATTCTGCGAATGAACCAAAGGACATTTGAAGCATTATGCAGGATGCTTAGTACGCGATATGGTCTAGAAGAGAACTTTGAGAGAGGTTGCAATGTGTACGCCGAAGAAGGGGTTGCAATATTTTTTGAGGTGGTTGGTCAGGGTAAAACAGTGAGAGATATTGCTGTAAGATATCAAAAGTCATTGGATACAGTTAAGAGGAAACTTGATGAAGTTTTAAGTGCTATTTTGAAGTTTGCAGCAGATACACTAAAACCGGAAGAAGGAGAGTTCACAAGGGTAAGCTCAGTTTTGAGAAATGATGATCGATATTGGCCTTATTTTAAAGATTACATTGGAGCACTTGATGGAACCCATATCCCAGTTCGTCCTCCTAGTAATAATGCAGAAGCTTACTATGGGAGAAAAATGGAACCTACGACGAATGTCCTTGCTATATGTAACTTCGATATGAAATTCATATATGCATATGTTGGTGTACTAGGTAGAGCACACGATACAAAGGTATTGACTCATTGTGCAAAGCATGAAATTTCTTTTCCACATCCGCCAAATGGAAAATATTATTTGGTTGATTCCGGATATCCCACAAGGACAGGATATCTTGCTCTGCATCGTAGGGTTCGATATCATCTTGATCAGTTTGTTAGGGGACGACCACCAACAAACACGCGGGAGTTGTTTAACAGGAAACATTCAGGACTACAGTGATTGGGAGGACTTTTGGAGTATGGAAAGCAAAATAGAGAATTTTAGACCGTAAGCATCCCAAGTATAGTTTGACTAAGTGGGTCAAGATTGTGACAGCGACGATGGCACTACACAACTTCATACGTGAATCACATCGAGAAGATTATGATTTTGAACATTGGCAAATAACAGAAGAATATCATACTCATGGCGATGAAGAAGAAGATGACGACGATGATGATGATGATGATGATGATGATCTTGGTGGACACACTCCATATGAGCCTACCGGAGACAGAGCCATGGAAGGCGTGCGTGATACTATCACGAATACGATTGGTAGAGGACGTCGATTACCTTATTAAAAAAATTTATTGTCAAACTTTAATTTGTTATGAAATATTTATGTTTTAATGGTATTATGGTTGTAGATTTTGTTAATTACAATTTTTATTTTTATTTTTAATTTGTTTTTCTATTAATTTAAATTTACAAAAATTTACAAACAAAACTTATGATGTATTTTAATTTACAAACAAATTTTTAATCAAAATAATACAAATAACATAATATTTATATTTTCTGTCGCTGGCGACCAACAAACGAACAACACAGCGACTTGTTTTAGCGACAGTCGCTGGCGACAGGCAAACGGACATCACAGCGACAGTTGCTAGCGACAGTCGCTGGCAACAGTTGCTAGCGACAGTCGCTGGCAACAGTTGCTAGCGACAGTCGCTGGCAACAGGCAAACGAACATCACATCGACAGTCGCTAGCGACACAATCCAGCGACAGACAAACAAACACCACTACCTGTCGCTGATCGCTGATCCCTATCGTTGGATTCAGTCGCTGAATCCAGCGACAGGGAAACGAACATGGCATATATCTTGCTCTTAAACAGCTCTTTTTTTTCTTTCTAAAAAGTATTAATTTGCAAAGAATGACAAAATTTTCCCCAATCCTATACTATTAATCCGGCAGTACACTTTTTAAACATGTTTTTATAACAAATTACATCATTGTACCATTGGTATCATGACCATTTTAATATTTATCTAAAAGGGTATAATGATCTTTTACGTTTAATCCTAAATGGTAAAACGCGCGGGTCTAAACAACCTAATTAGCTGTTACCGGATCCTATCATCCAATCCTAATCGTTGATTTCGTTTAATTCTCATTGTTCATTATTTCTTCTTAAAATTCATAAAATCGGAAACACAATCAATGATTTGCGTAATGATCAAGCTAAAATTAAGGAAATTTAATTTTGAGATTTTATCAATCCTAATTAACCCGTACACTACATCCCTTTTCTTTTGCATATAATTTCGAAACTCATGAAATAAAAATGATATGAGATCAAAACAATTAATTGGGAGTTAAGGAAATAACGGAAGCAACAATATATTTTAAGTTTAAATTCCATGAATATTCAAATGTAGTTCGTAACTTTATAAGATTACGATTAACTTGATATCCAAGATAATATATTCATCAACATATTCTCCAAACCGACTTCTTATGCTTATAAATACATTTTTAGAAATCGTGGAATTCATTATATTTTCGCTTATTTTCAAGTTATTTAGTACCAAAATTATTTTATGATGTTAGCTGCACCTTTTGCCAACACACCATTGAAAGTTTTATCTTTCAAAAATTCATGACGTATCCAAGTAAAAATAGTCCATGTTTGGAGACAATATTCTGTCAAAATTCTTGAGTCGATTGAGATGATTTTTGCCGATCAAGATGTTAGTATTTATTTGTTTATTTATTAACATTAATATTTTGAATTTTTTATTAACTAATCTTATCTTTGATATGTGTTTAGGATGTTAAAATGGCTGCTGCGGTGATGAAAGATCAAATAAAAAAAAGTTTCAAAACAGTCTCACTAAAGGATCTTGGAAGATCAATACGATCATTGAGTTGCATTCTACCACTGGTGTATACAGAGTTTCAGACTAGAAGTATTTTCTCTACAAAATTACTGTTGAGACGATCGCACCCCTTTTTTTTATAGCATAATCGATACCCCATAATATTGATTATACTCTAAAAACACATCAACTCATTTAAATCCGTTTTAAACGATTCATTTCACACAAACGATTTAACACCACATAAAACATCAATATGAACTCGCAATTTATTAAACATAATAAAATACGACCAACAACAACAATGACAACGAGTCCTAAATCATCCTCCTCTTCATCGTTTTGATTCCACAATTACACTTTATATTTTCCTGCAACAAAACGAAGAGTTGCGTAAGTATTATAAAAAATACTTAGTGAGACGATCATCCCATCTACGAGTTATACACACAAGCAAGAGATCACAAACCGCTCAAATATGCATGATAAACATCCAATTCACATAACACAACAACATGGACCGGACTGGACTCGATCCGAGCCATTAAACGGAAAGAAGGAAAATGTAGCGCAGAAGGGTCTCGAGATCGGTCTGCAACCGATCCCCATGACCGATCGGTGACTCCACAGAGGCCTCGGGATCGGTTTACAACCGAATCCCCCTGACCGAGCGGCACCTCCCCTGCAACTAATCCGATTCTGACCTGCTTCACCACTTCTCACGATAATTGACCCCTTCCCACCTCAATCCTTTTTTCCCCCAAGCAATTAGGCTCATACCCAACCCCAAACAAGGAAAACAAGCAACACAACCCATGGATTCATCAAGAATCCATCCTAAACATCAAAAAACACACGAAAACCACTTCAACAATTTAGATAAGATCATGGTCACGCACTCACCTTAGATTAAGAAGGATTTCGGCTCAAGAACAGCCCACAAGCTTAGGGATGAACTTCTCTCTCCTTCCACGCCTCAGCAAATGGATCTCCCTCTCTTCCCAAGCCACAACCAAGCTCAAACTCCCTTCACTCCTCTTTTGTCAAGCCACACCAAGCTTTCTCCTCTCTTTTTCTCTCTCAAAAGAACAGCCAACAACCCAGGAAGAAGAAAGAGAAAGAAAAACATGCATTTAAAGAGGTAGATGGGATCAACAGAAACAGAAGAAAAATCTGCCAACACTCGGGATCGACCTGCAACCGATCGCGGAAGGAGCTCATTGCAGGCAACAGTTCAAGAACCGCACGAGGTCAACTGAACTTCGATTCTCTTGGAGCTTGCAACTCTCAAACCCATCAAGCTCCCAAATTGAAAATCCAGCAGCGGCAGGCAATCAGGGAAATGATTATGACATTCCCCCCTGGAAAAAACCCCAACGAACTAGGTGATGGACAGCACCGGAACACCATTAACTTCGCACATCGCGAACCTCCGTATAAAGGACTCCCGCAAGGTGAACCTACCAACCTATGATGGGAAGGGCGACCTAAAAATCATCTAACAGCATTTCAAATCACTGTGGGATGAATCGATCTAGAGGAGCATGAAGAGGATGCATGATATTGCAACTTTTTCTGAAAATCACTCCAGTCCGGCCCTACCGTGGTTCACCCAGCTCGAACTAGGGACAATCGATAGTTCAACAAGCTTTCATCCGTTTTTCTTAAGCAATACTCAGTGTTCATGGAGAAGGGTACGTCAGACTATGACTTATAGAACCTATCACAAGGACCTCATGAATCTCTCTGAAAGTTCATAACAAAGTTTAAGGAAATATTAGCAAAGATTCCTGGAATATCCCAATATATCGCAAGGACCTCATGAACCTCTCCAAAAGTTCATAACCAAGTACAAGGAAATATTAGCAAAGATTCCTGGGATATCCCAATATGCAGCCTTATCTGTGAAAAATGGCTTATGGCATGAATCAAGATTCTAAGTTATCTTGAACCGCCCAATTACGATACAAGATGCCTTATTTCGAGCCAACAATTGGATGGAGGAAGATGAGGAAAAAAATGAACTTCGCAAAGAAGTATTGCCCAAAAAAATTAAGCATTGGAACCCCTACTAAAAAGTTTGAGCCAAATGATAACAAGGATCAAAAATAGTTCGCCATAAATCCATACGACAATAACATCGGTAGGTCATCTCCGAGGAGAGGTAGGTACGAATCTCCATCTCATACGACTTAGGTGTGTGACGAGAATGCGTACTGCAACATTCATAGGGTAAATGGACATTCCAAAAAGGATTGCAGCGTACTGAAAAAATACTTAGCCAAACTATGGGCTTCCGGAGATCTGACAAGTTTCAATATTAAGGAGTTCGTCCATCAGTATCACAAAGAAAAGGCCGAAGCAGAGAGATCGCAGCCGACTGGGAAGAAATCAAGGATCTCAGAAGCTAACCCCTCTACCACCCAAAAAAAGGAATCGACGTGATTAGGGGGGAACCAAGTTGTTTCAAGATTCCATCCGAGCAATAAAAAAGCATAAGCGAGCAGCTGTGATGAAAGTCAATAGGAGCACTGCACCAGTTGAACACAATACAACTATACCTTTGAGGAAAGCGAAACTCAATATCTAGCGAAGTCTCATAACAATGCTCCGGTTATCACTTTAGATGTAGCCAATTTTGAAGTTTCCAGGATTTTAGTCGACACCGGGAACTCGGTGGACCCTAAGTAAAACTGATATCATAGAACCGTCAGCTCCGCTGATTGCTTTTACAAGCAATACCTTGATATTCCTTGGTACGATTAAACTTTCGATGCTAGGCGTAGCAATGCCTAAGATAGTAGAATTCACCGTCTTCGACAAACCAGCTGCTTACAACATAATCCTAGGAACTCCTTGGATATACTAAATGAAGGCGATACCTTCAGCATATCACTAATGCATCAAGTTCCCAACATCTGATGGTGTTGAAACAATTAGAGAAAGCCAGGAAGTCTCACGATCTTGCTACATGAGTAGCCATAAAATGAAGATCCAATAACAATTAACGAGTCCTACAGAGGTAGAGAAAACCCCAAGATTTACAAGTGGCCAAAAGCTAGACGACGTAACTGTTGAAGTCGAGATTGATGCGGTAAACCCCGAGAGGAAATTAAAAATAGGAACGACATTGAGTAGCAAAGTAAGGGAGGAGCTCGTTCGATTCTTGGCATCAAACAAAAACTCTTTTGCATGGTCTGCGGAAGATATGTCTGGCATCGATTTAAAAATAATATCTCACAAGCTACACGTCGATCCAAGTTTCAAAACCATAAAGAAAAAAGGAAATAAGCTCGGCCCAGATCGAGCCCAAGCGGTAAACGAAGAGGTTGACAAGTTACTCATAATCGGTTCGATTCGAGAAGTCAACTACCCGGACTGGCTCGCAAATCATGTGGTCGTAAAAAAGAAAAATGGAAAGTGGAGGATATGCGTCGACTTCACTGATCTTAATAAAGCTTGCCCTAAAGATAGTTTTCTAGTACCTCACATCGACAGATTGGCTGTATCTACTGTTAGTCACGAACTGCTAACTTTTATGGATTCATTCTCGGGGTATAATGAGATAATGATAAGACAATAGAAGTCTACATAGACGACATGCTTGTAAAATCTCTAAAGAAATACGAGCATATTCGACACTAAGAGCAGTGTTTCAAAATTCTGAATGAGTTCGAAATAAAGATGAACCCAGCCAAATGCACCTTTGGAGTCCATTCGGGAGAATTCTTCAGTTATATAGTAATGAAGAGAGGGATCGAAGCAAACCCGAATCAGGTCAACGCATTTCTAACTATGCCATCCCCAAAAAACATCAAGGAGGTCCAGCGACTCACGGGACGAATCACGTCTTTAAGTCGCTTCATCTCTAGGTCAACAGACGACAAATGCCTACCATTTTACCAACTGCTGAAAGGGAGGAAACAATTCTTTTGGGATAACAAATTCGAGGAAGCCTTCAATCAACTTAAGAACTACCTAATGACTCCTCCAGTCTTCTCTACCATTTCGGTATCCGGCCATGCGGTCAGTAGAGTTATTGTACGAGAAGATAGACGTAAACAGAAGCCGATTTACTATGTTAGTAAAAGTTTAGCGGATCTAGAAACTCGTTACACAATGATGGAGAAATTGGCGTCAGCAGTAGTAACTTCAGCTCGGAAATTACGGCCTTACTTCCAATCTCATCCAATACAAGTACTCACAACACAAATCCTAGGAGATTTCTTAACTGAACTTTCCACTACTGAAGCCGCTTCTTCAGATGAAAGTAAGACATGAATACTCTATGGCGGTGGTTCATCCTCCAAAAAGGGCTCAGGCATAGGCATCCGGCTCGAGACACCAACTTCAAAAATCTTTGAGCATTTATTCCATTTATTCCCAGCTTCGAAGAACGAGGCAGAATATGAAGCTCTGCTATCAGAATTGGCGCTAAACAAAATTTTTGTGTATTGCGATTCTTAACTTGTAGTTAACCAATTTAACGTTGAATACGAAGCAAATGATTCAAGAATGGAAGCATACCTCGCAATCGTGAAAGATTTGGCCAAGAAGTTCATGAAATGATAATGCTTTAGCAGATGCAATGGCAGCTTTAGCGTCTACTTCGGATCCAGACCTCAAACTTGTAATCCCAGTAGAATGTATCCCAGCTTCCAGTATTACCACGGATAATGAAGTCATGGTAGTCACAAGATCTCAGTCCCGAGAGCAACCACAGGATCAACCGAGCACTAGCCATACTACATACATATAAAGTCAACATGGAAGCCGACCAAGAAGTGGACCCGGACATACCCCCGGAGCTCGAAGCTCCAACATATGAAGACATCCAGTGTACTTTGGCTGATGATTGGAAGGTTGATTGGCGGGCTCAAATAAAAGAATTTACTCTAACTAGTAAGCTCCCACCATATAAATGAGAAGCTCAAAAACTATAAATCACCAGCGCAAAATTCTGCATGATAAAGGAGTCTTTGTTCAAGAAAGGACTTAGTGATCCAAATTTATTGTGTATTCCATGGGTGCGAGGTACACTTAACGTTACACAAAGTGTTAGCAACATGCTCCTTTGATACATCAGCCTTCGGAGCTACTCTCGTCAATTTTGGTACCCTATCGATTTATGCGGTGGTTGATGGATAAAATCAGACCGATGCACATATCAACTCGAGGCGTAGAGTATCTCCTCGTTCTTACATATTTTTCTAAATGGATCGAAGCTAAAGCATATATAAGCGTTAAGGACTCGGTGGTAATAACCTTCTTATGGAAAAACATCATTTTTCGGCATGGAGTTCCATACGAAACCGTTACTTAAAACGGACCACAATTCATTTTCGGTGACTTTGAAAACTTTTGCTCTTCGTGGGGGATCAAGATAATTTACTCAACACCGAGATACCCTCAGGAAAACGGACAGGCTAAGGCTGTAAACAAGACCATACTTAGTAACCTTAAAAAAATGTTGAACGTTCACAAAAGAGGATCGTACGACGAACTGCAGCCAGTGTTATGGGAGTACCGAACTACACCTCGAAAGGGTAAGGGAGAATTCCTATTTTCATTAGTATATGGAATGAAAGTAGTGGTACTCGCCGAATTAAACGTACGTGGGCTCCGTCAAACCAAACTCCCACGTGATGAAGCAAGAAACGACAAAATGATGGAAGACGTATTCGATACAATCGTCGAAAAACGAGATCATGCCTTAATCTGGCTCTAGAATTACCAACAAGCAATGGCCCGGTATTACAATTCTAAAATTTAAAATCGGCTTTTAGAAGTTGGCGATTTCGTGTTGAGATGTGTCTTCGACAATACAAAGAAAGATGGAGCCGAAAAACTCAAAGATCACAAACGCAACCCTATTCAATGACCTTGGAATGTGATCAACTTGAAAAAGCTCCAGGAGCTCAGTGATGCTCAGTGAGAACCCAATCTCTGCAGCGGCCGTAAACGAACACAACATCTACAGATTTGGTATCATCTGTGGAAAGGCTATCTCGAGAAGGCGGAGGTATAAAATCAGAACCTCGAAAAGAGGAAAGAACAAGCCGCATCCTTTGAAGTAAACTTCGTAGGCTAAGCAATAGCCGGCTCGAACCATTTAGGTCATTCGCCAGGTCCGGAAAGAACGAATTCCACCTTCGGCGAAACCCGACAGAGAGATCGGAGCTGATAAAAAGAATCCAGCGTCGAAAGCATTGAATAGTGGGGTCTGTATTTGTTGTACACTCGATGAATCCTTCTGGCATAACAACCTCTACTGGTGCCGGCTAATCGACATCCTCCCTTACAGCCTCGAAATCGGTGATTGAAACAAAAATGATTAAGCAAAATCAATAAAATAAGTATAAATAAGAAGAAATAACGATGAAGTCCTCAAAATTGAGTGTGAAAGGAAACAAGAAAGAGGAATGAGAGAAGTCTCACCTTTTAACTAGTAGAAGAGTCAAAACCCGCCTCGAGAGTAGTGGGAAATGGGATGGTTTTCCCAACTATATTAATAAAAAATTATAATTTAATGCGACACGAGTGAGGGCAATCAAATCATCAAAATTTTGAAATCAGAAGGATGTGATGATGAGATGTGGAGGTATTTAAGGAATTAAGGATCGTCGAGATAAATCAGCAATAATTACTTAAGTCTTCGGAGCTGGAGCAGCAGCTCGAAAGAATTGGGGAATAATTTGTTGGTGTCAGATCCCGAACCGAAGGTTCAGGACCCGGAAAGATATGTTCATGTCATATCCATGTTAGAACATCGATTAATGCCATGAGACCCATGACCAAGTGGTGTATTGCCGAAGTGTTAGAGGTCGGAAGACCCGCTAAGGAGCTCGTATGGACGAGGTGATTGAGCTCAGAGAATCCACCAAGGAGTGCGCATGAACGAGGCGAACGCAAAGAAGGTTAAGGCTCAGGAGCGAACACAACGTGGAAAGGTCCATGATAAGTCTAGCTGGGTTCAAATCAAGACGTTACTACAATAAAGACAAGATCAAAACCGACACATTTAAGGAAAATCATTACATTAATTAATCGTTTTGATATGAAAATCATTGTATATAAATACAAGATCCTATGGAAGAAAAGAGGGATCGAGGCATTAAACCTTGAATACAATTACTATCATTTTCTCTCTACTATTTGCATATTTTTATACTTTTGGTGCTAAAATCTCTAGCAAAATAATTCATACTTTTGTTCTTGGGATGTTTGATCCACAAATATTACAAATACCTAAGTGTTCGGATTCGGTATCCATAGCAGAGTGTTCTATTGGTTGAATTAATAGATAATAAATAAATGTTTTAATTTTGAAAAAACTAAAAATTAAATAATTTCTTAATGTGTGTGTGACAACCTTACACATCAATTAAAATGATACATATGGAGTATATGACTACATTATTTGTATGTTTTTTTCCGCATTGAAATAATATATGTCATGGAATAAAACACAGTTTAATTGGATTTTATTTTGCTTTAATGAAGAGTTGTTGCTTTAAATTATATTCAATTAATTATGTAAATCACAAGATTTCATAAAAATACTCTTTAAATTAAAGTTTTAGATCTTTATTGCATGGATTTGTAACTTTCTTAATAATTGATGTTTTAGGAAAAAACTTTTTCTTCAAATTATTTGATATTTTCAAATTTTATTGCAAATTAATAATATTTTTATATTTTATGACAATTTGAAGTTTGCAGAGTGTTCTATTGGTTGAATTAATAAATAATAAATAAATTTTTTAATTTTGTAAAAACTAAAAATGAAATGAGGTGTGTGTGACATAGGGAGTATATGACTACATTATTTGTATGTTTTTTCCACATTGAAATAATATATTTCATTGAATAAAACACACTTTAATTGGATTTTATTTTGCTTTAATGAAGAGTTGTTGCTTTAAAGTATAATAATTATGTAAATCACTAGATTTGAGAAAAAAATACTCTTTAAATTAAAGTATTAAATCTTTATTGCATGGGTTTGTAAACTTTCTTTTTCATGACCTTTTTTAGTATATATAGAAATAATATAACTTAATAATTTGTGAACCTAAAGAACAAGAAGCACTTCATAAACATATCAAAAATTCGTGTATTCTTTTAGATATGATCGATCAAATGATGGTGAGTTTTGCGTTCATCATTCTAATCATCGCAACGACTATTACCGGCAACGAGTTTTATGATACTCATGCTGCTAAAGTAGATCGACTCTTGAAGAAACTTAATAAACCTGCTCTTAAATCCATCAAGGTTAATTAAGTTTGTGGGTTTCACGAGAATATGTAGACCGAGCTACTCTTTTTTTTTTTTTTTGTTATCTTTTAATTTTAGTTGTCTACCTTTTGCAATCCTTGTATAGAGTCCAGATGGAGATATTATAGATTGTGTTCATATGAAAAATCATCCAATTTATGATCATCCTTTATTTAGAAATCACACAATCCAGGTACGAAAAGCTAAATTAATTTTATATCTTTATCGTTAGTGTTACTCTTCTTAAACATAAAATTATAAATTTTGACTTAAATCTAACCTGTCTACTTTTTTAAAAGTAGCACCCAACTCAAATTTAGATTAGTAACATTGAAACAAAATCTTCACATACAGCTCAATTAACTATGCTTGAGTTATTAGTTCATATGTTTAATCTGCTATATTTTGTTAATCACTGTTATGTTGTAGATGAGACCAAGTTCTTATCCAGAAGGATGGAATAATGAACCTTCAGACACAAAGAAAGAAAATATAGTGACTCAACTATGGACAATCAACGGAAAATGCCCAAAAGATAGTATTCCAATAAGAAGAACAAAAAGAGAAGATATTTTACGAGCAAAATCAATAGAAAGATTTGGAAAAAAAGATCCCAACAATTTTCGTCAACGAAACCCAGCCAATTCGACTAGTAATAATGGCATACATGAGGTGCATTTATATATCATTCAATAAGCATTTCAAAAGCTATCATTTTTCTTTATTCATACGTATTTATATATGTGTGTTTTTTAATTTTCTTATATATATGCATGTCAACATATATAGTACGCCGTATATACTATGAATGGAACTTTTCATGGAGCCCAAGCAAGGATAAACGTGTGGAAGCCTTATGTACAAGCGGATAACGAATTTAGCCTAACACAAATGTGGGTTGTGGCTGGTCCTAATCATTACCTTAATACCATTGAAGTTGGTTGGCAGGTCTTACTTTCTTCTTGCACTAGCAGCATCTTAATATATATATGATTATGTTCTTATCTTCTTACATTCTTCGATTTCGTTGCTTCTAATTAGGTGTTCCGCGAAAAATATGGTGATGATAATCCTAGATACTTTACTTTCTGGACTGTGAGTTAATACATATAATAATGTTCTATTTATTTATTTTTCTTATATTTTGCGAAATTTTTTTCATTTCGGGTTGATTTGGTGAAATCTAAACAGCCTGATGGTTACCAGACAGGCTGTTACAATCTTGATTGCGCAGGATTTGTTCATATCGACCAAGGATTTGCTTTAGGTGCAGCCGTTACTTACGTTTCCACCTTAAATGGTCAACAATATGATATTCCTACAACTATATGGAAGGTCAATATGATATAGAGTGTCTTTAACAATATTACTTCATCAAATATACTATCTTATGGTAATTTCTAATTAAGAATTAATGTGTAATATTATTATAGGACTCTCGCACAGGGAATTGGTGGTTGAAACTTAACCATCATATACTTGTTGGGTATTGGCCTTCCATGTTATTCAACCATCTTAGAAATGGGGCAAATTCAGTTGAGTGGGGAGGCGAAATATTAGATTTTAGGTATGGTTCACGACACACAACGACGAGAATGGGGAGTGGTAATTTTGCAGAGCAAGGTTATCAAAAGGCTAGTTATATCAGGAATCTTGAGATATATAATGAAAATAATATTTGGAAAAAAATTCAGGGAGGTGAGACTTTTGTAACGAAAGCGAGTTGTTACAGTGTCAGATCTGGTTATGATATTGTTTGGGGGAATTACATTTATTATGGTGGTCCTGGTCGAAATCAAAATTGTATGTGATTTACATATAAACATATGATAGATGCAACTATGTCGTATATGAGTCATTCATGTCTTTTGTCATTGTCATATAGTATCTATATGTTAGTGTATAAAAATTAAGAGATAATTTCAATATACAAGAATATATAATGCGATGGTTTTTTTTTGTCATCAATTTATTTTGTTAAAAGAGATAACTTTATAGACAAGGATTTGTGAAAGTCCCTTAGTCCAATGGTTTGATCAAAGACTTATTAATACTTCTACAACAGATCTGGGGTATATAATTCTCAGAGAACATAGTTTCTTAGAGATTAATGGTACAAAATTTATCGGAGATTCAGAATACCGCAAGCAGGGCTGTTTGTCGTGGGTAGCATACTACAAAAAAAAATGAATATTGTGACAAAAAATTAAGACAATTTTTTTTGTCAGAATGTTGTGAAGATTTACATCAAAACTGTGACATATTTATTTGGTCATAAAAACATTACCATTTGGTCATAATATTGTGACTGAATTGAAGGTAACTGAGTTTTGTCACGAATCATGGCGAAATTGTAACAAAATATATAGTCACAAATATAGGTATGGATTTGCAACCAAATATGGTAACTAAATTTTACGATTTTCGTGACTAAACTTACATTACTTCTCGTTACACTTTAGTGATCTTTGCGTTTGGTCATAGATTGTGACATAATTGTTACCACATTTGTGACAAGAATAAAAACATGTGATTAAAATTTAAATAAGAAACTAGCTTAAATTTTGAATCTAAAAAATATAAAATTTTGAAAAGAGTACAAATGACATAATATAATTTTAAAATTATTACTCATATTGGTTAGTTGTGGGGTATCGTACAAGCAGAACCGTTTGTTGTAGATCTAAGTGTTAGCGGAGAAAGTTACGTCGTAGAATCATTGTTTATAAGAGTGGATCTAAGTGCCTTTTTCTACCTCAACAAACATTAAGTACCTTAACGCTTTAAAAATTCAAAAAACCTATCCAAACTTTTTAAATGGTGCATAAATCATCGTTGAGGTAAACATGAGTTAGATAACCGTGTTTTGGATTACTCAAATGACACGATGTCATAAGAAAGATAATGTGACATTTCCGCTTATGCAGTACTTGAGAAGCGAGAATGAGGTAATTTTTGTTTTTAAGGTTAATTCGAAAATGCTGACTTCTTCCAACCTTGAATCTTCAATTACGCTTCGATCAACACTTTACTCTCTCTCTTTACGTTGTTTCGCATTAAGAGGAAATAGACAATGAAAACCAAATCTTTAAAATCGTGATTTAATTCCAATTAAAAACGACATTGTTTTGTGTCTATAGACTTAAAACGACCGCCACATCATCATTTTCATGACATCTTGTCATCTGAGTCATCCAAAATACACGTTAACTAACTCATGTTTAAGTCAACGATGATTTAGGCAAAAATCAAAGAGTCTGGGTATATTTTTTAACTTTTAAATCGTTGAAGTTGAAAAAAGTGTTTGGTTTTATTGAGGTAGGAAAAGGCATTGCACATTTTGTTGATGTTGAAAGAGACCCTTTTCCCACTAATGTCGAGTGAGAAATATAAGATTATAAAACTCTGTAGAAAATCTTGTTGATGAGTATATCCTCATATAGGTACAAGAGGAGTAGTCTCCAAGTATAAGCTTTACATATTAACATTATCTTGAAAAAAAAAAAATTCTATATTCCTATATTATTACACACCCCGTAGTGTGAGGTTCTCGGACACTTAGACTGGATCGAAAGTAAAAAAAAGAGCGATGTTGGTAAACCTTAGTGAAAATGTCAGAAGATTGTTGTGATGATGGAAGATGTAGAACCTTAATTTGTCCAAGGGCCACTCTTTCATGAACAAAGAGTATGACAATCTTTATGTGTTTCATTCGTTGATGTTGAATAGGATTTGAAGAGAGAGATATAACACTTACATTATCACAAAAAAACCACTAATGCTTTCTGTATAGGACATCGGAGCTCGATGAAAAGATTGTGCAACCAAGTTAGTTATGCGACAACATTTCTAACACCTCGATATCCAGCTTCAGCTCTGGATCGAAAAACTGTTTGATGCCTTTTAGATTGTCAAGCTTCTTCTTCTCTGTAACAAACTCAAGATAATAAAAGAGTAAAGTAGAGAAGAAGAGAGATTAAGAGTAAAACATTTCTCATTAATTGTTAAAATGTGTACAATGTTTAGTATATATACACGTATACTCTACTGCTAACATAAGCCTATGAATATGACTAACATACACTTGTAGAATAAAACGCCAAATACTCGTGATACGCCCCCACAAACCTTTTAATCCAAGGATAGAGAAGGATTATAAAGATTTGATAAGGACATACAACTAAGCAGAGTGTGAAACGGTTTCGGATGTAGAGGTTTGGTTAATATGTCAGCCAACTGATTCTCACTTGTAACATGAAGAGCCTTGAGATTATCTATCTTTATCTGATCTCGAATAGTATGACAATCAATCTCAATATGTTTTGTACGCTCGTGAAATACCGGATTTGTGGCAATGTAGATAGCAGACTTATTGTCACAGAAGACTTTAGCTGTGGAGGTAACATTAACATTAAAATCTTTAAGTAACTGTTGCAGCCATAATACCTCTCTAGTAACATCAGCCAAACTTCTATATCTAGCCTCTGTACTACTGCGACTGACCACCTGCTGCTTCCGAGACTTCCAACAGAGTAAAGAAGTGCCAAGATACACACAAAATCCAGATACATACCTTCTTGTATCGGGACATGTTCCCCAATCAGCATCAGCAAACGCATTGAGACAAATATCAGTATTAACAGAGTAAAACAGACCTTGTCCTGGACTACCTTTGAGATATTTAAGCACTATGTGAGCTGCCTGCAAATGAACATCAATCGGAAATTGGATGTATTGACTAAGCTTATGAACCGCATCGGTAATATATGGTCTTGTTATGGTCAAATACAACAAGCGACCAATAAGCTCTCTATAAGGAGTTGAAGAATCCAAAGGTTGCCTTGTATCTTTGCTCAAATGGGCATATGGATCCATAGGGACTGAACTAGGTTTGCAAGCAAGGAGACCAGCATCTTCCAACAAGTCCAAAGTATATTTTTGCTAAGAGAGCGAAATCCCTTTAGAAGTTCTTGCAATCTCTAAGCCAAGAAAAAATCGAAGAGGACCCAAATCTTTAATTTTGAAGGCATTAGCTAATACAGCTTTGAGAGCAGCCAAATCCTCAGCATTGTTACTGGCTATAACAATGTCATCTACATAAACTAATAAAGCGATGAAGCTAGTATTAGTAGCCTTGACAAACAATGTGGTATCCGCTTGTGACTGTATAAACCCATCAGCTAGTAATACAGATGTGAACAGTTGATTCCATTGCCTAGAGGCTTGTTTTAAACCATAGATAGACTTGTGAAGACGACATACAACATTAGGAGGAAGAGTCTCTGATGTACCTGGAGTATAACCCTGTGGAAGACTCATGTATATCTCTTCATCCAGCTCACTATGTAAGAAAGCATTGGAAACGTCCATTTGAGTCAACTCCCAGCCTTCTCGAGCAGCTAATCCCAACAATAACTTAACACTTGTAAGTTTGGCCACAGGGGAGAAAGTTTCATTAAAATCAACACCCTCCTGTTGAGTAAAACCTTTAGCGACCAAACGTGCTTTATATTTCTCTATTGTGCCATCAGAGTTGTATTTAATGGTAAAGACCCATTTGCAACCAACAACTTTGCCAAGTGGTATGGAAGTAACACTCCATGTTCTGTTCTGTTCCATAGCCTGAAGTTCTTCATTAAGTGCACCTTTCCATTTCTCAAATGCCATGGCTTGTTTGAATGTTTTTGGTTCAGTTTCCATAGAATATGATAAGATATAGGAACAATAATGTGGGTGAAAGCGACTATAGTCAAGAACAGATGATATTGGATAACGAGTAGTATGATTTGGTAACAAAGGCGGAGAAATTTGAGCTAAAGCACAATGATAGTCAGATAAGTAACTAGAGGCTTTAGACTGACGTTTTGGTCTTTTAGTAGGTAAAGAAACTAAAGTAGTATCTGGATTCACAATAGGAATTGATTCCCTAGTTTCCCTAGGCTCCCTATCAGATGATGAGAAGGATGATGATGCAGCATTATCATTATCATTATGAGGTAATACAGATGATGCAGTAGGTAAAGAATCCGGATTAGCCAAAATGTCAGATATATATGGAGTTAAAGTTGGCAAAACAGTATGACTGAATAAATCCGATTGATGTTGCTCGATATTTAAAAAAGGAAAAATATGTTCATGTAAAACAACAATCCTGGTTATAGATAAAACAACATTAGTATCAAGATGCAAAACTTTGTACCCTTTGTAACCAGAAGGATACCCTAAGAAAATACAAGATTGTGCTCTTGGGGTAAACTTATTTCGATCTTTTGGTAAGGTACTAGTATAGCAAAGACAACCAAAAGATTTTAACAATGAATAATCCGGTTTCTTTTACATTAATCTTTCATAAGGAGAGATATTACCAAGTAAGGGTGATGGAATCCGATTGATGAGAAATGCAGCAGCAGTAATACAATCACTCCAGTAAACCAAGGGAACCTTAGATTGAAATAATAATGCACGAGTAACATTTAACAGATGTTGATGCTTTCTTTCTACAACAGAATTTTGTTGTGGAGTATAAGCACAAGATAAATTATGTATTATCCCATGTTCTCGTATTAAATCTGTGAAGGCTAGTTCTGGAGCATTGTCACTTCTAATAGATTTGATTTTAGTCTTATATTGATTAGATATAAGACTTAAAAACAAAGAAAAAATTTTAGAAACTTCAGATTTAATTCTCATCATATAGGTCCAAGTAACCCTAGTACAATCATCAACTATTGTAAGGAACTACTTATAACCTTCAACAGATTCAACAGCAAATGGACCCCAAGTATCAAGATGAACCAAATCAAACGGATTAGGCGAGACATTATTATTAAAAGGAAATGACAGACGCTTTTGTTTATCTAGTGGACATATAGGACAATGATCTAGACGCGACAAACTAGACTTAGCAAGAGAAATATTACCAGATAAAAGCTGTAATGTTGCAGGTGATGGATGATCTAGACGTTGGTGCCAAAGATTCTCATCATTTAACAAAGCTCCACACAAGTGATTAACAACAGGAGACTTAGCGGGTGTAGAAAGGGAGTGAAGATTGAGTATGTAAAGATTATGAAGAAGATTAGCACTCCCAATCATCCATCCCTGAGAAGACTCCTGAAGAAAGCATGAAGTAAGGTAAAAATGAGCAGAACATTAATTGTCACGTAGTAGAGCACTCACACTGATGAGATTAAAATGAAAAGATGGAACATGCATAACATTATAAAGAATCAATGAATCAGACAAATGAATTGTACCAGTATGACTAATAGGGAGTCTAGTTCCATTAGGTAAAGTTACTGTGATTCCAGATACTAAAATAATTTCTCTAAATTTTGAAAAATCACAACAAACATGACTAGTTGCCCCACTGTCAATTATCCAAGAACCATTAGGCAAAGCTGATTGTAAAGAAGAAAGACATTGATTTTGAAAGATGAGATTATTATTCTCATATCTAAGATTAGAAGAGATACTAAAAATTGTACCAGATGAAGATTGAACATCCGTGACACCTGATTCTGTAATGGTTGATTGAGAGATAGGAGCTGCAGGCTCTGAAACTTGAACACGAGTAGTAAGCTGATTAATAAGAGTTTGAGCTTGATCAGAGGTTAACTTGCTCACATCCAAATTGACTGCATTCATAGTTGGAGGTGGGTAATAAGGCATAGATGCAGTAGTAGACAGTCCAGAAAACACATTTGCAATAACAGGTCTCTGCTGAGTACTCATGTCAGAAGATCGCATATGTGGTCTACGATGAAAATGTGGCTGACCTCGAGGAATGTATGGAGCCTTATTACCAGACTGACCTGTATTACCCTGATTTGAAAATTTGAATCCAGGTGGATAGCCATGAACTTTGAAACATGTCTGAATAGTGTGTCCCATCTTCCCACAATGAGTACACAATGGTCTATTCCCTCGTGGTCTGTTAGTATTATAAGCAGCAACATATTCATTTGTACTATCAGCCATATAAGATGCATTACCTTCAAAGGAACTCGTAGCCTGAAATGCCACATTCTCATGTTTGATAGTAGGTTTTACAACACGTTGTCTTTCATCCTGAGCTACTATATTGTAAGCCTCTTCAGTACTTGGAATCAGTTTAAGCATCAGAATGTATCTCCTTGTCTGCTCATAACCATCATTAAGACCCATCAAAAATTTAGTAACTCGACTTCGCTGTTGTAATTTTTCCCAAAGAATAGCCGCATTACATTCACATCGACCACACGTACACACAGGCAACTCAATATAGTTCTTATATTCTTCCCAAAGAGTGACCAAGTCTGTGTAATAAGCACTCACATCCATTGATCCTTGCTGAATACAACTAAGACTCTGTTCAATTTCATAAAACGAGGTGCATCATCTTGTTTAAATCGATTCATCAAATTTGTCCAGATCCCTTCAGCAATAGATATAAACAAAAGACTCTGACCTATCTTCTTAGAGACTGAATTCATTAACCAAGTAGCTACCATGTCGTTACATCGAGACCACGAACCATAACTAGGATGATCAGGTAAAGGTTTAAGAATAGTACCGTCAACAAATCCCAGTTTATTACGAACATTCAACGCCATTCTTATGGATCTTCGCCAAGAATGAAACTCTGCCCAGTATTCAGACGATCTGTAACCAGTTGTAACCCAGCATGATCTGCACTATGAAGAAAGAACGGATTTTCATATTGATCCGTCTGCAATCGATTGGAATCACAAAAGGTAGAAACATTTGGAATCGCAGAATTAGAATTTGGAATTGGAACTGTTGCATCTCGAAACGATGATGGACGCGGATTCGATCCCATTGATTTGAGAAATCGAAAAGATGATATAGAGATTGCTCCGATTTGAAGATTGTAAAATAAGAATCGGAAAGCAACAAGGTCAAGAATTCAATCGCGAGCACAGATCGAAGAATCGCGACAACGATAATGCAACAGAAATCGAAAAGAAATTGAAGAAGATGAATGAAAATAAGCTCAATCGAAGAAGCACTCATGATCATTAGTGCTCTGATACCATATCAAGCTTCTTCTTCTCTGTAACAAACTCAAGATGATAAAAGAGTAAAGTAGAGAAGAAGAGAGATTAAGAGTAAAACATTTCTCATTAATTGTTAAAATGTGTACAATGTTTAGTATATATACACGTATACTCTACTGCTAACATAAGCCTATGAATATGACTAACATACACTTGTAGAATACAACGCCAAATACTCATGATATAGATGACCAAGAGATCAGAATACAGAGAAGAAGAAGCTTGATATGGTATCAGAGCACTAATGATCATGAGTGCTTCTTCGATTGAGCTTATTCTCATACATATACACTTGTAGAATACAACGCCAAATCGAAGCACCTTGTTTTGCGTTCGTAGATCCTTAACACAGAAGCCAAACGGGTCAAATTCAATAGAATAATGTTTGTCTGTCACAAAACGACGAACCAGAGACTAGGTTCTTAATGATTGACGGGCAAACAAGAACATCATATAAGTGAAGAGATCGTGAAGTAGAAGCGATAGTGGTATGACATGTGTGAGTGATATTGGCAAAAGACCCATTACCTACAGTGACATGAGGAATTATACTCTTATTAAAAGTGGAACGTAGCGTACTTGGCTGAGCCGTTATGTGGTTTGTTGCGTCGGTATCCATGTATCAAGTGTGATCTGACGGTTCCTGGACACTCATGGTGCTAAAAGCATGTGACAGAGCAGATGGAAGGTATCCATGAGAGCTTCCGACAGATGGTGATGGAAGTGTGCTTTGAAGGAAGTGAGCCTCTCCGTTTGATCGTTGCGGGATAGGACCAATTATATCACCAGATGAGTGATTGACTAGAAGCTTAGTAGTATGGATGTGGTGGCAGATACGAAGGCGAAACACCATACAGCGAAACATAGTATGGCTGCTGATACTACCACTGAGCTGGACCATACGACCACGGTGGGTACGCATATTGATTATGTTGTCATGAGTTGTTGTTGTTGCGGCCACGTCCTCGATTTGTACGACCTCCTCTACCTCTGTTTCGATTTTTTCGATTATTTCCATAGCCTCCAGACTGTTGTTGACGAAGCTGCTGTTGATCAGAAGACATGCACATCACATTAGGCAATGAAGCAGTGTCGGGCTGCTGCGGTGTTGTCTTGATCTGTTTGGCAAGACTTTTTTCTTCCATCACAAGCATCGACCTCGCTTGAATGAATTTATGCTGAATCACATTGAGTATGCTATCATATTTGTCGGATAGCCCATTCAAGAGATGCATCACCAGAGCTCGGTCAGAGAAACTGGGAATCGAGATTGGCGAGGAGATCCGCAAGAGACTTGAGTTTGTGGCAATAGTCATGAATACTCATGTCACCAATTTCAAGAGTATGAAGCTCGTTTTCATAACTGTGGAGTCATCATCTTGTTTGAGATCAATTGATTGAAGATGTCAAAGATGTCCACAGTAAGATGAAAAATTGTCTGATTTATGAAGTTGATCGATCTAGCAATGACCGATCATCCCTCGAACAGCTGATCAACATATCAAACTGAAGACATGACAAAAAGTGTTCCGATTGGCTTAGACCTTATCAACAAATTGACCAATCAATTAAGCATTGTTTCTAATTTTACATTTTCAATCCGTTTTATCCCATATGCGACAACTTCTTCGGTCAATTATGAATACAAACCCAAAAAAGTTCCTGCTTTTTAAACCTACATTTGATTTTATCTAATCTCCTTTCACATCACAATACAAAAAAATATGTAACTATAATGGCTTACTTATAAACTATTTATATTTTCATGTCAATGTGTTTTGGATTCTTGTTTTGATAAAGAAATTCATGAAGATTCTGTGTGGAATTGGGAAGAACTAAAATCGCGACTTTACTTTATTCTGACAGTAATCACAAATTCAGAGAAGACTAGAAAACATTTCAAAGAATCATTGAAATTTAGTTACAGGTGAAGATCAATGAACTAGAAACATACCCACCTGAGCATAGAAAGGAAGAAGCAAGAAGGAGAAAATAAACTGTGGAATAATCCTCTAATTCTATGTAAAACAACACAGGAACTAAGAATATTCACACATTTCATAACTTAATTTACAAGTCAATTAGCCATTATCAAATCCAATAGCAAAGGAATATAAAACAGAGAGACAGACAGGAGCAGCTATGCCATGAGGCCCATGACCACTAGAATAAACTTGTAGGTGTAATCAGGTTAGTCAAACTAATTACTTGCTCCAACTCACCACAAGTTCCTGTCACCACTGAAAATTCGAGAGAACGAACTTTCAGACTAATCCTAATGGTAAGTTTTAAAGGACTCCAAATCCAATCGACTAAATGCTGCACACCCAATAAACCAAAGTAAGACAAATTCACATGTTCCTAACTAACTCACCACAAGTTCATGTCACCACTGAGAATAGACAGAGCTTCAGCTTAATCGTAATGGTAAGTTTTAAAGGATTACAAACCCAATTTCAAAACGCTACATAACAAATGGTAATCTGCATAGAGACACTAGTGGTCAAGAAAGCGAGGATGCAAACGTGTAGAAAGAAACTAAACAAAATGGTAAACTAAACACACCACTCTTAACATTCACAAAGACATAACCCGATAATATTAACCACATCTACACAATAAATGCAACAGCGCAGCAAATGATATGGTTGAAAAAGCATCAAGCAATACCAATCCAAACACTCAAAGATTGACAATAAACAACAGAAAAGGAAAACAATTTATTGTGTATCATCAAATCTCATAAAGCCAAAAAAACCAAGCAACAAAATGAAGACACTCTCACTCATATTAGGAAGAAGAAACATCTTCGAATAGGTATAGTAATAGCAAATCCACAAGTCATAATCATTACAAGAACACAGATCTAGCCAAAGCAAACCCTAAGAGACAGATTATAAAGGAACAAGAGTAAACCATTATTTCAAGCCTCAGACTTCTCCTCCTCTGACACAGTAGCTGAATCATCTTTAGAAACCTCAGTTGCATCACTTTTCTCATCCTCCACAGATTCAGTTCCATTTCCAACACTAGCATTATCAGATCGAGCCTTCACAGTCTCAAGCATACGTTTACTAATCTCTTTCGAATAAAGCTCAAGAATCTTAATCCCATCATCATCACTCGACACAGCGTTCGAAGCAACACCATAAGCCTCTTCTTCGATAATTTTCGCGACGGCGGTGGCTTCATCAGATTTAAGCGTGCCGTATCTCTTAGAGAGGATTGATTCGGTTGCTAACGTCTCGATCAAGCGGTTCAAGACGGCTTCGCGAGTTTTCTGAGTCGGTGGCCAGATTCGGAGAGAGATGCCTCCTGGTTTCTTCTCTGATTCGGCTTGTTTCGTCAGATCTGTGTCTTTTGAGGCTACTTCTTGAGATGCTGGATCTGCTATTGCAGACAATGTGGTGGAGCCTTCGGATTCAGGCTGTGGTGGTGAGGTCGTGGTGGTGGTGATTGTCTCGGCGGTTTCTGCCATTTTTTTAGGGATTTTGAAGTTTTTGTTTTGGCGATGGAAGGAAAGATGAGTTTTGACGACGAACTGTAGTCTACAGACATTTAGTATTGGTTGGTTCGGTAATAATGTACTGTATGTATAAATAATTAAATACCGAAATTACAGGAAATATTTAAGTTTCAAATATTTCGTGGAAAAAAAATACATTAAATATAAATATTTCAGTTATAATTTAAACTTACGTTGAGATTTTTAATTAATTGATTATGGTTTTTTTTTACAAACTACTTTAAACTAAATACAATACAATAAATATTAAATATGTTGTGCAGAAAAAATAAACAAGTTGTAAAATATTTTATTTTATTTTTGTCTCGACAATAAGTAGGGGAAATTTTACAACTTGACTTTTTTTTTTCTACATCAATGAAACATCACTTAATAGTTAACATAAAACATAGAAAGTAATATTAGCTTGCAAACAAATTTTATTTTTTGAAGTGTTTTTTCTTTCAATTGTGATGATTTTACACATTTTTGAAACTCCTATAGAAAAAAGATTTTAACCTTGATCCTTACAAAAGAGATGATATGATAAGCATGTTAATATTGTTTAAAAAGAATTTTTAAGATTCACTGAAAATTGAATTTCGTGGAGAGAACTGTTTGTCGGGACGTTATAGATGTTGGATCTTTTATGAGCACAAATACAGTAAAAAAATTATTTCAAAAGGCTATCTGACGATCAACTAAAAAAAGGCAATATGTTTGGATGGAGGACCGTGTAAATATGAGAAAGATGAATAAGATTAATTCTGAATCCGGTCACAAATCACCAGATGATTCAAGGTCCACTATTGAAAAACCGACACTTAGTAAGTAAAATGTTTTTTAAGAGAATTTGTATAGTTAATTGATATTCTACTAAGTTGTGAATTACTGTATTGTTTTTTCTCGTTGTCGGTACAATAAATGATTAGTGTTTTACAACTTATCTTTAATTTTTCTACATCAAGTGAGAACATCACTTAATATAAAAAATTGAGAGTAATGTTAACTTGCATACAAAATTTCTATATAAGTGTTTATTCTTACAACTATGATGATTTTACACATTTTTGTAACACTTATAGATTTTAACTTTGGCATAGCAACAGATTAAACGATAAGCACATTGCTACTGTTTAAAAAATACTTTTAAGATTTACCGAATGAGTTGAATTTCGTAAAGAGTGTTATTTGTCAACAATTCAGAATATTACAGATGTTAGATCTTTTGTAAGAACAAATAGACAGTTAGGAGATTTTTCTTTTGAAAACTAGTTGACGATCAAATTCGAAAGAGACAATGAGATTAGGCGGAAGGCCGAATAAATATGAGGTGATGAGTAAGATTAGTTCCAAATCTGGTCAAGAGGTGATAAAGGTTCCGTTGTGATATTTATTGGGCTTAGAAGATATTAGAAAACATGTGTGTTTCCAACCGATGTTTTGATAGTAAGTGAACGGAAGAGAAGTGCTACCTCTAACATAAGATTGAAGCCCTTCTTTAACATGAAACATATGCAACTAGATTCATTCATGCATCTTAAAATGCAAAAAAAAAAAAAATCATGTGTTGTTTTTTGGATACAGTATATATAATATGTATCTGTATGTGCATTATTTTCTTTCAATCATCGTTTTAGAAATAATAAAAGAATATTTATTGGAAATTACATAATCTAAATCTCAGAATCGAATTTTGGCGTGGTCGGATCATATCAATCTAATAGTAAGATTTCAAGAAACTAATTGCAATATGTTTTCGGCGGGTGTAACTACAACTAAGTAACACAAAATTTCAAAACAATCACAACTTCAAAAATAAATAAATAAAATGTCTAAGAACTAATTAGTTCAAGAAATAAGTATGATTTGGTTCAAGAAAAAAATGTACATTTATTAGTAGATGTTAAAAAAAAAGTAAATTTAACAAATCTAAATATAAAAAATTTATAAGATTCTATAAGTAAATTTAACAATTTTAAATTATGTTTTATTAGATGTCTCCGAAAGGACCAACAATTCTAAATATTTAAAAGGTACAAAAATCTGAAATTTGTTTTCAATCGAACCCACCACGGCCAATCTTACCGGTCAAAAACATTTTCAGACAAAAAAAAACAGAAATCGCCCGCCAAACACAAATTTCAGATGTTTTTCGTACCTCCAAAATTTCAGTTGACTCCCAAAAAACTCAAAATCCCAAACTCTAAAAAACACAGAGCGCCACAAACTTCAGCAAATGGCGCTTTTGTTCTCCCCTTTTTCTTCCCCTTCTCACCTTCACTTCTTTCACTCATCCGATCTCAATCTCTCAATCTCAATCTCTCTCTTCCTCTCTCAATCTCTCTCTCTTCAAACTCATCTCAACCATGACGGAGAAAGAGATCTGTGTGAGGATTACGAGAGCTGCGGCGAAGAGAAAAGCTTCGATGGCCGTAGACGAAGATCGGGTCAGCAAGAAGAGAGTGGTGCTTGGTGAGCTTCTGAATGTCTCTAATGTCAATGTCTTGGCTAATCTCAGTCAGATAAGAGAAACCCAGAAGCCAAAAAAGAGTCTTAGAGCTCCGGCGAAGCAGATTAAGACAGCTCCGGTGGTTATTGACCTAGAACCAGAATCTGACATCGATTCAAGATCTGATGATCCTCAAATGTGTGGACCTTATGTCGGAGACATCTACGAGTATCTTCGTGAAATGGAGGTAATAATCTCGTTAAATTGCTCTGTGTTTGGACTTAGAACATTGATTAGTTTCAATTTTAAGTTGTGGAATTGGTCTGAAGAGTTTCTAAGATCTTTAAAATAGACAGCTTAGGGATTGATGATTGTTATATGTTTGGTTATTTAAGTTTGTGGGATTGGATCTGAATAGTTTCAATTGGATTTGTGAAATTCAGGTGAAGCCAAAGCAAAGACCTTTACCTGATTATATCGAAAAGGTTCAGAAAGATGTGACACCAAGCATGAGAGGTGTTTTGGTGGATTGGTTAGTGGAAGTTGCTGAAGAGTACAAACTTGGATCTGAAACACTGTATCTCACTGTCTCACACATTGATAGATTCTTGTCTTTAAAAACTGTGAACAAGCAAAGGCTTCAGCTTGTGGGAGTTTCTGCAATGCTTATTGCTTCGTAAGCATCTTTGATCTTCCTCTTGTGTTAATTCTTATTGTCTTTGTATGGAAGCTTATGGAAGTTGTTCTTGTTTTGGTATTGGAACTAATAGGAAGTATGAAGAGATAAGTCCTCCTAAAGTGGAAGATTTTTGTTACATTACGGATAATACGTTTTCGAAACAAGATGTGGTGAAGATGGAAGCTGATATACTTCTTGCGCTTCAGTTTGAATTAGGAAGGCCTACGATCAATACTTTTATGAGGTTAGGATTGTGTGATGAGACAATGTGTTTTTGGTGATACTACTTATTGGTTGTCTGGTTCATTGTCCTGATTTTGTATGTGTTAATGTTGGTGTTTGTGCAGACGGTTCACAAGGGTTGCACAAGAAGATTTCAAAGTGCCACACTTGCAGCTAGAGCCTCTCTGTTGCTATCTTTCAGAATTGAGTATTTTAGATTACAAAACTGTGAAGTTTGTGCCATCTCTGTTGGCTGCTTCTGCTGTATTTCTCGCTCGATTCATCATCCGTCCCAAACAACATCCTTGGGTAAGCATTTTTGTCTAACTCTTTTACAGGTTAAAATGTTGAGTCATTATTTTGAATAAGACACTAATGATCTATGGTTTTGATGATGTAAACAGAATCAAATGTTAGAAGAATACACAAAGTTCAAAGCGGCTGATCTACAAGTGTGTGTTGGAATCATACATGACTTGTATCTGAGCAGAAGAGGAAGTGCTCTACAAGCTGTTAGAGAGAAATACAAGCACCATAAGGTAATTGACATTACAATGATTAAACACTTGTTGATGAAATCATTTTAATTAGCATCATTCTTGATACTTAAATGTTGCTTCTCTCGTTACAGTTCCAATCCGTTGCGACCATGCCTGTATCACCAGAGCTGCCGGTTACCTTTTGGGAGGATGTTACCATTTGATCTGAGCCAATCTTTCTTTGGCAAATGTTACTGAACTCGATTACCAAATCTTGTGTCAAATAGTATAAGGGACACAGATCAACAAGTGAAGCTAGAGGAGTAAGAACTATAGAAGTGAAGGCAGGAGCAAATAAGTTTGTGTTATGTGAAGATGTGTGATGTGTTATTGAAATCTCATTTTGTTTACAAAATTAGTATGTAACTCGGAATAATATAATTTTATACAATTATGCAATATGATATACGTATTTATGTGACATGATTTTATTTATTTTGCTTAAGCATTGAGCCTCCTATGATATCATTTATGACAGTTCCTAGAAGGCTAAAACTTCACAGCTTTGAAAATTGTGGTTTGACATTAATAATCAAGTTTACAAAATAGAGATTAAACTTGGGAAATAACAAACAGCCGCATAGAGTAAAGATGTGTAAGCCAAATCATAAGATTTGGTATTGGGATCATGTATTAACAATGCATCGCCATGTTCATGATAATAAAACAATAACTTGTCCTTGTCTAAAACTGCTAGTGGTGTGAATGCGAATCTAGTAATCCTAAACCAAGAAGAAGTTTTATTGACATCTATCGAATATATTTTATTCCACGTCTTGTGGTCTGAATTAAACGACCATATGAATTGGTTAGGCCACTTTTCCTTGGATACACAAAAACGATCATCCAAGTTGCACATGACGATCATATATTCATCAGAGACGTTGAGAAAGGGAGCTTTAGCAATGACTTGGAAAGTTTCAGTGTGAAGATCCAAAGACAAAACCATGGTTTCCCCCTCATGCGAGGAGGCAGTGAACCAGTAAAGTGAGCCATCGAAGTATACAGGATCAGATGAGGGGAGGCAGGGACAACATACCTCCAAGAGTTGGTTGCAAAATCAAAAACTTCACATGTAGTAGCGTTGTCGTTCAGGCCTAACTCAGCGGAATTGGCTTGTATGTGCCACTTATTTTGTCTTTACCAAATCCAGGAGTAGGGCATGGGACTTCAAAGAACTCATCTCTCTCACCCTTCTCTTTAGCTACTAGTTGATAGTTACATTTAGTGAAAGTTCTATGCCATCGAGTGGAGAGATTGACAAGAATACTCAGCAATGAACAGAAATCGTAGAGGCATATCAAACCGTCACAACTAGTTTTGCAAAAGTTGTATAATGATTGCTCGAGTAATAATCCGATACACTTAACCGCAAGGTAGTATATTTGGGGTCGATCCACAAGGACCAATGATACTCTAAAGATTTGCGAGAGTCGTTCTTAGGTAAAGCGACAAAATGTTTGTTGGTTTTTGTGCTTGTAAATAAAAATGCAGAAGGAAATAAAACGATTTTAATTATATGATAAAAGACATTGGATCACAAGGTAATTCAGGGATCAACGATTAACGGAAATATCGAAATAGGTATTCAACAATCAAGAACCGTTCTCGAACATGAACACAAAATTAGGCTAATCCTCTTTCAAAGAATTAGTCACTGAATTTGACTACTCATTTGCTAAACTTTCATTTGCAACCTCCTAGTCAATTTCGCATTATCAAAAAAGTTCATTCAGTTCACAATGCATTCTAACATCAACTTTCATTGGCTAGAAATACATTGCTCAATTCACAATCGTTCAAGTATTCTATCGAACACTTTTGATGCATAGAAAAACATATAGTCTAAAACAGGGTGATCAATCATATTCTACCATTACGAACATGTGAATCAAAGAACCTAAGGGTTAAGAATCCCTACCAACAATCAAACCATCAATTCATCAAATCTTCTACTTAGAACCTTAAAACCCAATTAAATGACTATTTAAACATATTGCAGGAAATAACCTAAAATAATATAAAAGAAAGCATGATTCAATTGAATAAATAGAATAAAGAGTTTACAAATTTTCTCCAAAGTGTCAAAATAATGAATCTCTAATCCCCCAAAAGAGTTGCTTACAAGAGATGAAAGCTCTCAGAAAAACTTCACAAAAATAAAACTACTCTACTAATTAGGTTTCTTGATTGGCTACGATGGTGATTCAGCTGTCTTTTTTGGAAAGAACGAGATTGGATTGTAAATTTCCATTGCTTTGATACATACTTGAACTTAATGAGCGTTTTTACAGCAAGTCTCAACAGAATATGGTACTCTATTACATCTTGTGGTAACAATTGTTCCATACTTACTTGTCTCTGTCTCTATCTCTGAACTAAATTGATTGATGAAGATTGAATAGAGGAGACACTATTATACACTTATATGCGACATATTTGCGACGATACTTGAGCTTGGGACTTTTTTTGTTATCTTTTAGCGACCTAACTCATTTTATTTTATTATATTACAGGTTTGTGACTAAGGGTGAGGTTGATTATTTCTCCGTGGTGATGCATCCTTTAAACTTTGACATCATTTACTTGTGGAGTTGGAACAAGAACGCTTTGGTCCTTTATTTATACACCAAACCAATTAGGCATGGGACTTTAAACCGAACCGAGAATACCGAATTGAACCGAACCGAATCGGTTTCTCTGTTTCAGTTCAAAATCGGTTCAGCAGTCGGTTCAATTCGGAGGGATTTTGAAAACTGATCGGTTTACGGTTTGGTTCGGTTCGGTTGGCCTAACCGATCAGTTACCGAATTTGTTTTATAAAAAATATACCAAAATTATACCAAAATTAAACCGATTATACCAAAATATATATTAATCCGAACCAAATTAACCGATTTCATCCGATATTAACAGAGAAAACCCAAAAATCGGTTCAATTCGGTATAATTTTATTAACCGAAATTAACCAAAAATCGAACCGAACCGAACTAATTATTAATTCGCTTAATTTCGGTGGTATTGTTGGCTAACCGAAAAAACGATAACCGAGAAAACCGATCTGGTTCGGTTTCGGCTAACCGAGCTCGCATCCCTAAAACCAATCATCTGAGTAATCATAGTCCAACTAGGAATAGGTGAAAAATATAAAAGTAGTACTAAATATTTTGCATGCTGTTAAACCTAATCGAATTCTAATTCGATTTTCTTCGTTACAATTTTCTTAGTACGTACTGTTTTGAGATTTTTATTCAAGTACTGATATTTTAATAAGGCAATAAAATGGCAATTTCTTTTTTCTGTAAGTTAAAGATTATCTGGAAGATCTGTGTCTTAAAGGTTTATTAAGGTTTATTTAGCCGAACAACTATCGGGCTTTCGTGTTCAACAAGTTAACGTTTTGGGCTTTGGTTTTGATTTCCTTTTTTTTTTTTTACGTAAGTGTTTTGCCCTTTTTCTATTTAGGATAGAGTCTACTCTATAAATAGAGAGTTCGTTTTATGATTTGTTGTTGTTCTTTGGAAGATTTGTTCTAGTTCTTCGACAAATATGTTGCCTAAGAAGGACAAACAGATCCATGCCTACTATACCGCTCAAGGACAGTGTCGAGATGCTTCGACGGCAGAGTGGGCGGAGAGTCAACATAGACTACTTGCGATGCAGGAGAACATCCAATCAGACTCTGACATTGACGCTCGATCTGATGATCCACAGATGTGTGGACTTTATGTCTCAGATATTTATGAGTATCTCCGTGAATTGGAGGTAATAATCTCTGAAGATCTCTTGGACTTAGGACATTGACTAGTTTCAATAGGTCAATTTAGTGATTTTATTGTTCTCTGTTTGGTTTTGTGGATTTGTTCTGAAGATTTTTTTTTTTTTTGTGGTTTGGTGAAATTCAGGTGAAGCCAAAGCTAAGACCTTTACATGATTACATTGAAAAGGTTCAAGAAGATGTAACACCAAGCACGAGAGGTGTTTTGGTAGACTGGTTAGTGGAAGTTGCTACAGATTACAACCTCGAATCTGAAACACTCTATCTCACTGTCTCACTCATCGATAGATTCTTGTCCTTAAAGACTGTCAGCACGCAAAGGCTTCAGCTTGTTGGTGTTTCTGCGATGCTTATTGCTTCGTAAGCATCTTTGATCTTGCTCTTGTGTTATTCTCTTTTGCTACTCATTGTCTTGTTGAAGCTAATGAAGTTTCTTAATTTGGCATTTGATATAAATAGAAAGTATGAAGAAAACATTCGTCCTAAAGTGGCAGATTTTTGTTACATTACGGCTAATACTTATACGAGACAAGATGTGTTGAAGATGGAAGAAGATATACTTCTTGCGCTTCAGTATGAATTAGGAAGGCCAACGATCAATACTTTTCTAAGGTTAGAATTGTGATGAAAACAATATGTTTATTGATAATACTGATTTGGTCGTATCTTATGATTCATTGTTCTCATGTTGTGTGTGTTTTTGCCCGTCTTATTGTTGGGCTTGTGCAGACGGTTCATAAGGGTTGCACAAGAAGATTTCAAAGTGCCACACTTGCAGCTAGAGCCTCTTTGTTGCTATCTATCAGAACTGAGTATCTTGGATTATAGCTGTGTGAAGTTTGTTCCATCTTTGTTGGCTGCTTCTGCTGTCTTTCTCGCTCGATACATTATCCGTCCCGAACAACATCCTTGGGTAAGAATTTTTGTCTCAATCTCTTTCAGGTAATATGTTGAGTCAGTCTTTTGAATGAGAACACTAATAATCTATGTTTGTAAAACAGAATCAAATGTTAAAAGAATACACAAAGTACAAAGCAGCTGATCTAAAAGAGTGTGTGAGAATCATACATGACTTGTATCTGGGCAGAAGGGAAGGTGCTCTACAAGCTGTTAGAAAGAAATACAAGCACCATAAGGTAACTAACATAACAATGTAATATATGAAATCATTTGATTGGCAGCATTCTATATACTTAAATGTTGCTTCTTTTGGTACAGTTCCAATGCGTTGCGACCATGCCTATCATCCTTCCAAAAGGTGACCGGCAGCTCAGGTGAAACAGGATGTTACCATTTGATCTGAACATATCTTTCATTTGGCAAATGTTACTGAGCTCGGTTACCATATTCGCGGGTCCAGTAGTATAAGTGACGACACAGATCAACAGTTGAACCTAGCTAGAGGAGTCAGATCTATTGAAGTGACGGCAGGAGCAAATAATTTGTGTTGTGAAGATGTAATGTGTTATTTAAATATCATTTTGTTTACAACTTAGTGTGTTACCCTCGAAATAATATAATTTTATACGACTATGTTACATGATTTATTTTGTTTAAGCATTGAGCCTCCAAAAATATCGGCAAAAATGATATTTTCTGCACTGTTTGGTATTTCAATCCACAAGGATTTACGAATTACGATCAAACGCGGTAGAGACATGATAACCCTTTTGATTTGCTATGATCCCTGACAACAACAAAAAGAATTTAGAGAGAAAAATTTCATTCAATTCAATAAAATGACAATTTTTTTTTGAATCGGATGTAAAATTTAACCAAAAAAATGTTTTTACAACAAGTGTAACATAAGCTGAAAGTTTAAATGCTATTACAAATTAATGCTTAAATTTAAAGTCTATCACCGTGAAGCAAACTATTTTAAATTTATCCTCCTTACTCCTCCACAACGCCACATCAGGAGCCGTTGAGTTTTGATCTTTTAGTATTTGTATCTCTTCTTCGGTCTGATTTAGTAGAGGGAGTCTATGTCTTCTCCTACGATGGGACAACACCTCCACTAAAGTTGCAGTGGAACCGATCCCCAAATCAAAGAAGCCACGAGCACCCAAACCTTCAAAGAGGCAACAACTTAAAGGACTCCAAGTATCAAACCATAAGGATGTATATATATTCACCATTATGAACCTCCACTTTATGGTAACCTTTTGCTAGCGATCGAAATTTGAGCAACTTCCTCCACATCCAAGGGCCTGCTGTTGTGTTTTCATTAACCGACCAAAACGAACCAGTATGTATCATATGTCTTTTTCTCCAATCCACCCACATAGAGTTTCATGCTGAGATCAATCGATCCAAATTAACTTAAAACAGCTCACCTTATTTGCCTCAGCAATCGATTTCAGACCAAGACCTCCCTCCTCTTTCGGCTTACAAACTTCTTTTCAAGCCACTTTTGCTCTCCTAGAATTAAGCTTCGGCTTTGACCAGAGTAAAGCTGCGTTTGTTCTCTCAATTTCCTTAACACGAGAACTAGGGATTCTGAAAGCCGAGATCCAAAAGTTGGTTATACTCGCAATCACCGAGGACAGTAACTGAAGCTGTCCTGTGTAAGTGAACCTTTTCTGGAAAGAGTATTTGGAAGACTTGGGTCTGATCATATATAGCTCTCTTGATGAAGTTTCCCACATATGACAAAGTACGCTTAGGGAGTAATAGTATTGGTAGATTGAATTTTTAAATTTTCTAAAATCACTATTTTACTGGTTTATAGTTTTTAAAATTTCGGTTCAAAATTCATTATTTTTAGTTTGAAAACTTCTAAATTCCATTCAAAATCGCTTGTTATATTTGGCTATGTGAGGTCCGACGTGGCTTCACTCCAGAATAGAAGATGAACGGCGTATCTAGTTATCGTGTCGTATTGGTTACTTTTGTAAGTTTGTTATGGATTAAGACTTGTTTGAGCTCTATTTCTTCTACTTTGTTTTACTCAGGTTTCTAATAAAAGACGACAAACAATCATTTGTTATTACATTTACTTTTATGACTATAAATTTTTGGATATGTGAGTCCGTACATTCTTGAGGGCAAGGCTCATACTATGTTATTTAACATGGAAAGTAGACTCTTTTCAATGTAGATAAAATCCGTGACCTCTCAAATTCCTACGTTTTTAGTAATTTAGAAGGTTAACTACTAAGTCAATTCGTCGTTAGTATTTTCTTGTTATTAAAAAAATATAATTACTATTGATTCTCTAATTCTATTAAAATCTATTTTTATTGGGATAGAAATTGTCTACATTTTTAACTCAGGAAACACAACAATATATCATGAAGATACATGAGATTCTTAAAATTTGACTTTCTTTGAACAAAAACACACATACACATACAAACAAAACAACAACATTTGACATACACATACAAACAAAACAACAACATTTGACTTTCTTTTAACAAAGCTCATGTGCAATAACTGTTATTATATAAATTAAATTACAACCTAAATTTTGTGAGATAAAAAAACATAGATGGAACAAAGACAAGATTAGATGAGACTCAAATTCTACACTATTGGTTTAAAAAGAAACGAAAAAATCAAATAACAAATCAATCTTCAGTTGCAAAAAAAAATACAAAATACAAAATACATGCCACAAACAAACTAACATAAAAATAAGGGTTGCCACATTTTTCTCTCGTGTACTTGTCGATTTCTCAGCTTTCTTAGGAGAATTTTTTGTCACTTTAAAAAATACCATAAAAAAGTTTACTCTTTAAAAAACACCATAAAAATTTTACTCTTTAAAAAACTACACAAACTTTATTTTTTCTCTAAATTACTAAGCCTCCAATTGAACCGATCAATAAACCGATAATTACTTAACTCGGTTTGACTTTAACTAAACTTAACCAAATTTAATTCGATTTTGACCCGAATCTTCCTCATCTTCACCCGATTTTAACCCGGATTTGAACCAAATCTGATATTTGACACGATTTTAACCCGACTCAATCCTATCTCATCACTCAATCCCTTCCTTAGTCTGTTTCACTCTCGTCTCCAAGTTATGCATGGCGTTCAATCATCACCTCTCTTCCTCCTTCATATTCTTCTTCACCATGGCTCTTCCTCCTTGGTATCAACAACACTTCCGATTACACGAAATTGATCTCCACATCATGAATCATCACTGCCATTAACAAACTCTTCCAATTACACACTTTACCAACTAAAAAAATCAAACCCATTCATCATCAACCCACTCATCTCCTTTACAATATAATATTTAATGTTTCATTATATATACGCTACAACACCGGATGATATAATTTTGAAATAATATCTTATTATATAAAGTATAGTTTTTAAAGTTAATACTTCATATGACCGCGACACGTGTTAAGTATCTCGATAAGATTTTGACCCGTGTAAAAAATTTTAACAAATTATATTTTGACATTATGGTAACATAAATATAGAAATTCCAAATCTAAAATATGTCCTTAGATTTTAAGAAAAGGTAAAGAAATATATCTTCATTCTTAAATTAAATTAAGTAAATTATGCAATCAATTGTTAATTTTTAAAAAATAAAGAAAACGAAATCAATTAATTTCGATTTGTCGATTAAAAAAAAATGAAAGTCAAATCATCAATCAATCAATTATCAATACAATAAAAACAAAAAAAATCTCTCCAGACCTGACATCTCAGCATTTTGTGTTGTTCTCAAAATGACGCTCATTAAAATCGTCATCCAATGAAAACATTTCGTTTAATACACCTCAAATTTCTCAGCCAAAACACTAATAATATCTCCAGGCATGACACCTCAGCATTTTGGGCTGTTCTCAAAATGACACATCATTAAAATCGTCATCCAATAAAAACATTACGCCTCAAATTTCTCAGCCAATTATAATATTCTATTCAGGATAAGATTGTAACAAAAACATTTTTTTGTTTATTATTTTTTTTTTCTATTTTCTTAGTTTTCAATCCATCATTCAATTTTTTGTAGGGTATATGTTGAGAACAATCTCTTTGGTTGGACTTCTATTGAATCGAGAGAAAGGCTTGATTATCCATCTTTTTGATATAATATTAATATATATATATATATATATATAAATATTTATATCTATATAAGGCATCTTCCGGATAATTGAAATCTAAGCATTCCAGTTGACAAGCTGATATAATGCGTTTTTGGCGCATTCTAACCCTTGTTTTATAGGTTTTTATCGAGACTTTTATTTTATCTTGAGTCATTTCAGGTCTAAAAGTGGCTAGAATGGAGAATTGCAGCTCACAAATAGACTTAAGCGAAAATAGAAGAAAAGTGAAGATTTTCTAAAGGATTTCGATGAAAGGAGCACCAACGACCTGCTCCAGATGAAGGAGCACCCGCTCCTGCACTCACGACCTGCTCCCGAAACCAGTCCAGCAAATAAAGGCAAATGTCAGCAAAGTCTTCATTAAACAATTAAGGCCACTAAGACTTTTCTACCACTTCTCCCAACTGCCCCAGACTTATGTGGACTATTAATATATAATACTCGAGTGGGCAACTATTTGCCAAAGACTTGTGTGTCTTTATTATAATTAATTAGGATAAAAGTAGAAAGTGTGTTTTTCTTTAGCCTTAGTTTTACGTAAACAAAAGGGGAGAGAGATGACACTTTTACTTGGACTTCCCACTTTTCAATTCTAAGCTTTCTAAGCTTTATTTTGTACGTAGAAAAATAGAGAAAAAGGAGAGAAGAAACCAACGAGTGAAAGAGGAAGCTTTTGTAATATTGGAGATTTGTCTCTTTCCTTTGAAGATTTCTAAACTCTTATCTATTTTATTTTTATTATGAACTCTTTTATCTTTCTTGTTGTTCTTCATCTTGCTATGTTTGAGTAGTCAATTAAGTTGAGTTAAGGGATTCAAGGGGATTAGGGATTTATGAACTAAAGCATAAATAGGATTTCTTATGCTCTTGATATCTTCATCTAATGTTGTTCTTAATGCTTAGACTAGCTTGATCGCCTAGCCTTTGATTTTAGGTTTAATTCACTCATCAAAAGTGTTGTGAATTGCTTGAAAGAACATAGGTGGGCGATTTGTCCTTAGCCAACGACAGTTGATGCTAAGGCAAATCGTGAACAAATTGATCCCATTCTCTATAATGCTTGTCATTCTTTGTAACCTCAAACGACAGTTTAGGGTGTTAGATTGATTGATAAAGAAGTTGATACCACGACAGTGGATCCTCCTATTTTTATGGTTGAGTTCTAGATTGGTTCTAAATTATGTTCCTGAAGAAATGCTTGGTTCTTAATGATCTAATCCCCGAGATAAATTCCCTTAGCTTAACGCTTTTATTATCATTTGCTTAAATCGATTTTACTTACTTACAATTGTGACAAACCAAAACAAAACAACATTGATCGCTTAGCTGAAATGGTATTGCATAAGACTAGAGTGTATTGCTGGTCCTTTTGAACGAACCTCATCACTATCACTATAACAGAGCACCCGCTCTGAACAGAGCACCCGCTCTCATCAGAGCACCCGCTCTCGGTTCAATAATAACAAAAGAACCAGTTTACCAATTGGCGCCGTTGCGACGGGGACCAACTCGATACCTCTAGTTTTAATGTACGGTTTCAGACTAAGTTTACTTACTCGTTTTTTTTTCCTTTTCTTGTGTGTGTTTCAGGAGCACCTGCTCCCACTTCCAGAGCACCTTCATCCAGTACCTGCTCCGCGGAAGGGTAATTGTCGGTGCATGAACTCAAAGTCAATAAGGAGAAATCGTCCATCATCCCTTGTAATCTTGAGCAACACGGAACTCGCATGACTAAAACGAAACAATAGAAGAACCAGGTCCAATCTCGTCGACATGGGTGAACAAGGAGACGGCAAAATGGCGGCTGAACTACAAAGGTTGCAAGAACAGATGGCTCAAATGCAGCAGCAACACGAACGCGTTCAACAACAGCAACGTGCTCGTGAACAACAACGTGCTATAGGGGATATGGACAATCCTCACGCCTTCTATAGGAACAGATCTGCTATTGTTCCACCTGTTGTTGAGAGGCAAGATTATGAGATTAAGCCTCAGATGATATCGCTGGTCAAACAACATTTATTCCACGGACTTCCCGCAGAAATTCCAATGGACCACATAGAGAACTTTGAGGAGATCTGCTCCACAACAGGTTCTAATGGGATGAACCCGGACTTCATAAAGTGTAAACTTTTCCTTTTCTCACTTGCGGATAAAGCTTCTCGATGGCTCAAGTCTCTACCCGCTGGATCCATCACAACTTGGTCACAATGTAGAGCAGCGTTCTTGGACCACTTCTACACCAAAACCAAGACCGCGAGCTTAAAGAACAAGATCTCCAACTTTCAGCAACATCCAAGAGAGTCTTTTTGTGAGGCATGGGAACGATTTAAGGAATACAGAAGAGAGTGTCCACACCATGGGTTTACCGATGAGAATTTGTTGGGTATCTTCTATGATGGAGTTGGTTGGGATTATAGGAACGCTTTGAATGCTGCTAGCGATGGTGATTTTATGACAAGGACCAGAGACGGTGCCTACAAGCTTATTGAAAACTTGGCTGCAAGTTCTAGCAGCAGGTCTCAAGAATATGATAGAACTAGGAAAACTAGTGGTATGGATTCCCAAAAGATTGATGACCTTACAGCTAAGGTCAACTTGTTGCTAAAAAGGAACCAGAGGATGGTTCATTTTGCTGATGAGAATGGTGACCCATTTTCTGAGGAGATGAATGAAGGAAATCATGATCGGCATGAGGTCAGCTTTATAAATGGTCAAGAGTTTGTACAAAACCGTGGGTTCAACCAGAATTATAGGAGTCACCCAAACTTCTCCTATAGGAGCAGAAATGTTGAAAATTCACAAGACCAGTTCTATCCACAACAAGCTGGTCTCCAAAACCATAAACCTCAGGATCAAAGTTTTCAGAAGAGTTTTCCTCAGGGTTTCCAAGGCAAAACGTTTATGCCTTACCAAAGTCAAAATCAGTTTCAAGAGGGAGTTCAACAGAAACCACAGTTTAACAACTTTCAGGCTCCTGCGAGCTCTCGAAGTACTTCTCAAGATGAACTGAAGGGTATGATGCAACAACTTATGGTTAATCAACAAAAATCTGCCACTGAAATCAACACAAAGGTAGACACCATGTACTCCGATCTCAATGGTAGACTTGAATCTGTTTGTAATCATGTGAAGAAGCTTGATACTCAAGTTGTTCAAACCGCTGAGGCAATCAAAAGGCCACAAGGAGTACTCTCAGGTAAATCAGTTGCAAACCCCAGAGAGTTTGAGAATGCAATTGAGATAAGGTGTGGAACGGTTCTACCACCGGTTGTAAGGGCAACTGCTGAAAGTTGCCCAGAAATTTCAAACGGAGCACCTGCTCCTGACGAGAAAAAAAATGAAAACGTTGTTGAACCAACTCCTAAGGTACTTGATATGCATGTGTTTCAACACACTTAGTCCCTTATTCATGATGTTTTAAATGTATATATTCGTGGTTTAATAAACCTTTTTGTGTTATTTCTTGCCGTTTTGAGTTTTATAGTGTTATAGGAATCTTTGATTATGTGTTGCACATTCTACTGTGTTTTGTGTTCATATGTCAGGATTTCGAAGATATCCGAGAGACGCGAAGAAAGACGGGGAACAAAGAGCCCAAGCAAATGCTGCACACACACACGATCGGTTTGCAACCGATCGAGCAAGTCGCTTCCGTTTCACAACACGCGAGCGGTTTGCAACCGCTCAAGCAAGTCGCTCCGATGACACTGCGCGATCGGTTTGCAACCGATCGAGGAAGTAACTCGGCAAATTAAGTGGTTTCGCGAACAAGATTGCGCGAGCGGTTTGCAACCGCTCAAGCAAGTCGCTCCGAGAATACTTTCTCTCGAGCGGTTTGCAACCGCTCGAGCAAGTCGCTGCCGACATACTTAAGCTGATTTTTCTTCCTTTTTCAGTGCTCTCTCCTTTCCACTATAAATACTTTTAGTTGTTGCAAAGAAATATCTAAGCTTTATTTTAGAAACAAAACTCTCTCTCTTGTTCTTGAGAGTTCTTCCTTGTTTTTATGTTTATAATTTCATCATCTAAACTTATGTTATTTACTTTTTGTTAAATCTTTTTATAGATCCTTAATTATGTCTTCCATATCTATCTTTTCTATGGTTTACTTTTGCAATTCTATTATGTGTGAGTAGAAGTCTTTTAGAGTTTTTGGGTCTAGGTAGATTAGGATGAACTAGAGGTTGAGCTATGGAGTTTAGGACTAGATTTCATAGAATCCTTACTTATTGGTTGTTTATAAGGCTAAATCAACACACGCCATGTTGATTTAGAACTTAGGAATTTCACGCCCGGAAGGTGTTTGATGAAATTCTCGAACTAAAATCTTTAAGTGGTTTTCATTCCTTACCGTCGGAAGAATATTGACTAGGGTGAATTGTGGCTAGATAGACTTGTTTAAATGCTTACTGATCATTTTAATTACGAACGGAAGTTGATGATGATTGGTGATTAGTAAAGGGTCTAATAGCATGGAAATGTGTTAGTCTTTCTTAGTGTTCTATGGTCTAAGGATCACACTTGTTAGAAGATAGTTTAAGCTCCTTAACCCATCTTTTAAGTTATTCCTACTCGATTACCTTGAACCGGGAATTCGCCTTTTATAATTAGTTTAAATCGTTCGTCATTTCTCAGTTGTTCATACTTGAAATTAGTTAGTCGTTTTTATTTTATCTTGTTTCATTTACTTTAAATCATATCATTAGTCATTTTTAGTAAACCAAATACCATATCTATTTTGCTTAGATTAAGTAAATGTGTGCATTCCTAGTGTGTTGGTTCATTGCTCCCTGTGGTTCGATAATATTAATTGGGGTACTCGAAACTAGACTACATCAATTTGGCGCCGTTGCCGGGGAGCAATTGCAATTAGCCATTAGGATTTCATTTTTGCTTGAGACTAAACTTTCTTTACTTTTTTTTTTATTTCTTTTGGTTACTAACTTTCTTCCAAGTGTTTGTTCTTTTTGCAAGGTACAATCACAATGGAGGAAATGTTGGCCTCTATGCATTTTAAGTTGGATAGAGCGTTGGAAGCACAACAAATTGTCTCCATGCATTCTAAGTTGGATCGCGTTTTGGAGGCACAACAAAGAGAGATAGCTTGGAAGCAAGCAAGCTATCAAAGAGCTTATCAAGAATCATCCTCAAGAGAGTATCAACCGGATGTATACTATCCTCAATATAATCAACATGGATATGAGTATCAACCGGATGTGTACTACGCTCAAGAGAACCAATGTGGATATGGAGAGGAATATCAACCTTGTAACGTGGAGTATGACTACTCAAGTTATCAAGGACCGTATGAAACATCCACATTAAGAGAGTATCAACATGATCAAAACTATGCTCAAGACAACCAATGTGCATATGATGATAGATATCAACCTTGCAATATGGAGTATGACTATGAAACTGTCAATCCTTCCCCAATCTCCGATAAAGAAGAATTTTTCAACTTGCTGAAGTTGCTTTTGGAAGAGCAAGAGAAGTCTATGGAGACTCTTCGAATGATCAACGAGGAGCATAAATGGACTCCATCTCCAGGGGTTTTTGAGCCAACAAATGTTAAATCCATCGACACCAATCTTACACAATGGATCGAGGAAGAAAAAGAAGAAGAAGAATGCATTCCTCCTAGTGAAGAGAAGACAATAGAGGTGCTTCTCAATAATATTGAAGAAGTTTTTGAGGAGAATGCACAAATCATGAATGATTTCCAACAAGAAACCGAAGATCCTACATTGGCGGATGAACTTTTGGAAGAGATCATCTTAGAAGACTTACACCAAAGCTCTTTAATGGTTAGCCAAGAAGAGTTTGGGGTGCTTGCAAGTGTTCTTGAGGTTGAAGAGATGACTAACAATGAGGATGCTAGCAATGGTAAGACTAGCATTGATAAAAATTTGAGTGAACTAAAAGCTCCAAAAGATGATCTCCAACCTCTCCCAAAAGAGCTAAGGTATGAATTTCTTGGAACAAACTATACTTACCCGCTTATAATCAATCATGATATAGTAGGTGTAGTTGGAAAACCATTAGATGATCCTTGTGATGGTGTTTTGGATGTTGAGTACATAGTTGAAAATCATGATCTTGATATATTCTCAACAAATGAAATGAGCATTTTTGAACCGAAAAAGATACTCTTTGAGGAAATTAGGATGAATACATTTAGGGGATGGTTCTACGATGAATATGATTCCGGTGATCCATTTTTGCCAATGAGGATTACGTAGAAAAACATCAAGCTTAGTGATGTAAAACAAGCGCGCTTGGGAGGCAATCCCATGGTATCCTTGTATTTGTTGATTTTGTGTGTTTTTAGTATGATGATTTTGTAGGGGGACATTGGCTGGACTCGATCTCACTCTAATATCAACCGACTCCGCTACCTCCACCACTCCTTAAAAACTCCAAGTTTGCTTGAGGACAAGCAAAGGATAAGTTTGGGTTTCTAGGGATCAAACACTTACTGACAGATAGAAGAGGAAGGGTCTTATCATATGAGTTCGGAGATGAGATAAACTATGGGAGCATCTTCGCAGCAGAACTCGCACATATCCAGCGTTGGGTGCACACTACTCCAGAACCAGATCTCTATATTGGTGCCATGCTCACTCCTCTCTTCGAAAAGGCAGGGGTAGATCTTTCCAACAGCACAAAGCTACCAGTAATGAGGTACATGAGTGAAGACTACCTCATTTCATCCCGGTTTCTCAAGAGCGCTGGCGACACAAACCAATTCTTTTACAAGATGAGGACGCGCAACAAAGAGGACAGGATATTGCAGCTCCCGATTACGTAGAAAAACATCAAGCTTAGTGATGTAAAACAAGCGCGCTTGGGAGGCAATCCCATGGTATCCTTGTATTTGTTGATTTTGTGTGTTTTTAGTATGATGATTTTGTAGGGGGACATTGGCTGGACTCGATCTCACTCTAATATCAACCGACTCCGCTACCTCCACCACTCCTTAAAAACTCCAAGTTTGCTTGAGGACAAGCAAAGGATAAGTTTGGGTTTCTAGGGATCAAACACTTACTGACAGATAGAAGAGGAAGGGTCTTATCATATGAGTTCGGAGATGAGATAAACTATGGGAGCATCTTCGCAGCAGAACTCGCACATATCCAGCGTTGGGTGCACACTACTCCAGAACCAGATCTCTATATTGGTGCCATGCTCACTCCTCTCTTCGAAAAGGCAGGGGTAGATCTTTCCAACAGCACAAAGCTACCAGTAATGAGGTACATGAGTGAAGACTACCTCATTTCATCCCGGTTTCTCAAGAGCGCTGGCGACACAAACCAATTCTTTTACAAGATGAGGACGCGCAACAAAGAGGACAGGATATTGCAGCTCCCGAGGCGCGATATTACTAACACACTTTCTTTGAGCAACATCAGGTTTGACGTCCCAGAAGCTGAATTCTTCCATACAGGACATGAACCCATCGACCCGGAGGAAGATGATGTGGTTGCAGGAGGAACGAATTCGTGGCTGCAACAACTTGACGCGATCCAGATGCCCGAGATCGAGTTCACACCAAGGACAAAGAGGGAGAAACTGCTCAAAACCGCTTACAAGGCTCAGCGAAAAATCAATGAACTGCAGAAAAAGCTGCTCAACAAACTTTTCAGGAGAGTGAAGAAACTACAACCTCCTGAGTATGTTTCCAGTGAAGAGGAAGAAGGCCAAGAGGAAGAAGGTCAAGAGTATGAGGGGCAAGAAGATGACCCCAGCGATTGAGCACCACAAACTCGAAACTGAGGTGAAACCATTCTATCATTTCTTAGTATTTTAACACCGAGACGGTGTCAAACAAGTCCGGGGGAGCGGCTATGTTTGTAGAACTCTTTTATTCTCTTTGTTTTGAATTTGTGTTAGGATTTGAATTCGTGTTTTGGTTTGGATTTGTGTTACTTTTTATTTTCTCTTCCATTTCTTTTCAGTTTTATTTTTCAGCATTTGAATCTCACGATCGGTTTGCAACCGCTCTAGCAAGTTGCTCGTGTGATTATAAGAAGAAAAAAAACGATTGGATTTCTAGGCAATTATATTAAGTTGCGAAACTCATTTCTAGAAAAATCATTGAGACAATTCCAATTTCTGATTGTATAATCATATTGATTTCAACCCTATATCTATTTTGAACTTAAAATGACAAATCAAATATCTCGTATTAAAAAGTTTCGATTTATTCTCATGGTATAAAGCATTCGGGCTTACCTTTCGTAATCATTTCGTGACTCGAATTATCTCCCCACCCTGGAACCTAAACCTATCTTTTCGACCGTATGTTTCAATTTGCAAGTGAGGCCTCTTGTTTGAAAATGCTATAGATTGTGAAATCTTGAGAGTATTGAGAACGACATGGTTTTTCTTTCTTTTTGTAGCTAAGTTTTGGAACTCTTTAAACTAGCTACTAGGTTAAGGTTGAGAAGTTCCGATGGTTAGACCAAATACGTGAAATAGAGTTTGGGAGAAAGAATAAAATGAGGGATGAAAGAATAAGCATGATCATTAGAAAAGAAGAGATTATCTAGATGATCACAAGGGAATAAGCTCCAAAATATCACATTAGTTCCCCAAAAGAAAAATGCATTTGCAAATGAGAATATTGGGAACGAAGAAAATGGATATGTATACGAGCTAAGTGATATAGAAGGATTTTTCCTAAGAAAATTCAAAAATCAAAGTGTTCATGAAGAGTTAATGGTTCAAAGAGAAAAGGAAAGTGTGTTACAAAAGGAAAAAGGATGCATTTTGCATTTTAAGACGGGTAGAACAAATTGATTTTAAAACTGTGTATGCATAAATTGTTCTTCGTCTTAGATGGATTTCACGATTGTCTAGCATTCCTTTTTCTTGAGAGTAAACCACCAAAAATATAAATCTTCTGGAACCACCTTCAAAAATCCTTCACCTAGAACCGATTGAGAATACTTCCAACTTATTTTACGAGATTTCACCAATACACTGATTAAATGTTAAGGGGTTGGATGATATGCGTGCTTGCACAAAGAATTAATGGTTGAAGATTTGGTTTATGCAACTTACTATTTTTGTCAAGAGACCTTGTTTGAACTGAATAGATTACTTGTTTGCTTGAGGACAAGCAAAAGGCAAGTCTGGGGGTGTTGATATGCATGTGTTTTAACACACTTAGTCCCTTATTCATGATATTTTATATGTATATATTCGTGGTTTAATAAACCTTTTTGTGTTATTTCTTGCCGTTTTGAGTTTTATAGTGTTATAGGAATCTTTGATTATGTGTTGCACATTCTACTGTGTTTTGTGTTCATATGTCAGGATTTCGAAGATATCCGAGAGACGCGAAGAAAGACGGGGAACAAAGAGCCCAAGCAAATGCTGCACACACACACAATCGGTTTGCAACCGATCGAGCAAGTCGCTTCCGTTTCACAACACGCGAGCGGTTTGCAACCGCTCAAGCAAGTCGCTCCGATGACACTGCGCGATCGGTTTGCAACCGATCGAGGAAGTAACTCGGCAAATTAAGTGGTTTCGCGAACAAGATTGCGCGAGCGGTTTGCAACCGCTCAAGCAAGTCGCTCCGAGAATACTTTCTCTCGAGCGGTTTGCAACCGCTCGAGCAAGTCGCTGCCGACATACTTAAGCTGATTTTTCTTCCTTTTTCAGTGCTCTCTCCTTTCCACTATAAATACTTTTAGTTGTTGCAAAGAAATATCTAAGCTTTATTTTAGAAACAAAACTCTCTCTCTTGTTCTTGAGAGTTCTTCCTTGTTTTTATGTTTATAATTTCATCATCTAAACTTATGTTATTTACTTTTTGTTAAATCTTTTTATAGATCCTTAATTATGTCTTCCATATCTATCTTTTCTATGGTTTACTTTTGCAATTCTATTATGTGTGAGTAGAAGTCTTTTAGAGTTTTTGGGTCTAGGTAGATTAGGATGAACTAGAGGTTGAGCTATGGAGTTTAGGACTAGATTTCATAGAATCCTTACTTATTGGTTGTTTATAAGGCTAAATCAACACACGCCATGTTGATTTAGAACTTAGGAATTTTACGCCCGGAAGGTGTTTGATGAAATTCTCGAACTAAAATCTTTAAGTGGTTTTCATTCCTTACCGTCGGAAGAATATTGACTAGGGTGAATTGTGGCTAGATAGACTTGTTTAAATGCTTACTGATCATTTTAATTACGAACGGAAGTTGATGATGATTGGTGATTAGTAAAGGGTCTAATAGCATGGAAATGTGTTAGTCTTTCTTAGTGTTCTATGGCCTAAGGATCACACTTGTTAGAAGATAGTTTAAGCTCCTTAACCCATCCTTTAAGTTATTCCTACTCGATTACCTTGACCCGGGAATTCGCCTTTTATAATTAGTTTAAATCGTTCGTCATTTCTCAGTTGTTCATACTTGAAATTAGTTAGTCGTTTTTATTTTATCTTGTTTCATTTACTTTAAATCATATCATTAGTCATTTTTAGTAAACCAAATACCATATCTATTTTGCTTAGATTAAGTAAATGTGTGCATTCCTAGTGTGTTGGTTCATTGCTCCCTGTGGTTCGATAATATGCAAGATTCAAGCCAACAAGTATTTCATTGGTGTTTGTTGATAGGTCAGTAAAGCTACCCGTTGGGATTCTTGAGGATTTACATGTTAAGATTGGCAACACTTTGATTTTAGTAGATTTTGTGGTGCTGGAACTTGATGAAGAACCAAAGGATCCCTTGATTTTGGGACATCCTTTCTTGCGCACAGCTGGTGCGAATATTGATGTGCGGAATGATACAATCGGTCTCCACTTGGGGGATATTATCATGGAATTTGAGATGGATAGAATGCTCAAAAAGCCAACCATTGATGGGCAAACTTTTGCCATAGAAGATAATCTCGAAGTCTCTAAGGGAGAGGTTGAACAGATTTTGGCTGATGATCCGTTAAATGTAGTTTTGACAAAGGCTGAGGGTGAGCATGGGTACTTAAGTAAGGACACAGTTGGGTTATCAAGGATGCTGGATTCGAGCCAACCAATAGAAAATTCGATTGGGTTTCTGAACCTCAAAACAGAGGATGCTGACGGAGCACCCGCTCCAGGAAACGAACCTGCTCCCAAAGACTCTGTTCATGGTCCTTGGAGGGTATTAAGAGCTCCTAAGCTCTAACTCAAAACTCTACCAGCTGAGCTAAGATGGTTACTTAGGTTTTTGAGGTGGATACTTTTGCTGCTAAAGTTCGATTTGCAGATTATTGACAAGATAGGGTGCAAGAATGGGGTTGTTGATCATCTATCTCGCATGAAAGTTGATAATGAGCAGTTCAAGCCATATCTTGCTGACACAAACCAAGCCGAAGGAGGATTCATCCCCTTAGGCGATGCACCTCAAGCCTAAAAAGGCTAAACGAGTCAAGCTAGTGACTTTAACCAAGCGCTTGGTGGGAGGCAACCCACTGGTAAGTATAATAATTATTTGATTTTGATTACTTATATTTTTAACTTTTAGTTTTAGTTCTCTTTGTTTCAGTCTAAAAGAAAAAAAAAAAAAAAAAAAACGGAGCACCTGCTCCTTTGAGAGCACCTGCTACCGGAGTTGTACCTTCAAAGCAGAATCACTGGTAGACCTACAGATCGACCCAGCCAATATGGATCGATCGATCTGCAACCCAGGTAACAGAGACGTGGGAGCACCCCTACAACAAAACGGAGCACCTGCTCCTTTCAGAGCACCTCTCACAAAAATTAGGAGCACCTGCTCCCTTGGGTAAAAATTTAAATTTTGAATTAAGACCCACCAAGAGGTTAGACAACCAGCGACTAGCTCTCGCATCTCTATCCCCACTGTGTATTCACCATGAACTATTTATTTTATGTTTTTGTTTCTGTTTTTGTTTATTTGTTTCCCTCTCCCTTGGTTTATTCTCACACCGAGACGGTGTGAATTAAGTCTGGGAGAATTGCTACTAATTCTGTTTATTTTGGTGTGTTTTATTTTCTTTGTTTTATTGAGTAAGCTTTTAAGTCTAAATCAATTTTATTGATTTAAAAAAAAAAAAAAAAAAAAAAAAAAACATTTTCGGGAATTAGAACCTCATTCTAGGATGATTATTGAACCACTTATGTTTAACCTTCTCTCTAGTGACCATTTTCAGAATATTGGGTGCATGGAACAGTTGGAACACCGCAATACCCTACTTTCCAGGTTTCATCGGAAAAATATAAACTCTCATCATATCTGAACCTAATTTTGACTAAATTCTTCTCGCTATTGGCACTAGATTAGGGAAACGAATCATATTCAGGACTCCTTATTCCTTGTATCACTCTTGTTGTTCCTGAATAGCTAGCTCATTTTTAGTTAGTACCATCCTTAAACCATACCTCTTTTCAGACCTCTTGCACTCTTGCTACTTCATTGTCATATGTGCAGATATGTGCAAAAGGGCCGGAGAGACATGGGTTAACGCAGCCTCTAAAATCACTTTTTCTGAAGAACAGAGCACCCGCGACCTGCTCCCACTGAGAGCACCCGCTCCACTTTTTAGAATATGGTTTACTAAGAGGCGGGACAAAATTTCATAAGGGATGGTAATGACGAGCTCCACTTGGGTATGTAGAACAACTCTGATTATCTTTGTGCCTGAGAGACACATGTTTGTAATTGAAACCCTCTTCATCATCATCTAAAAAAAAAAAAAAAAAAAAAAAACGATGATGAAGAGTGGTAAGTGTATGAAATGGAAAATGTGTCTCTCTACACAGTGAGTGTACCCAGGAAGGATGATGGCTAGATGAGAAGTTAGAGGGGTTGAAGAAGGAAAGAGTGGTTTAGAGAATGTGGAACTCAAATGGACCCATTCTCTCTTGCAATTTTGTGCGATATCCTGCATCCTCTACGAGCGCCGGGTAACCCTTAAACACTCTAAACTCCACCTCTAAATAGCTTTAAATCCTTTAGCGTCATCCACCCTAAATAGTGTTTATAGCGAGAAGCTCACGCAACCTTTAATGAATGTGAAGAGTTTATGTTTGGAAAATGGAACTCGGTTGTGAATGTATTGGGAGGTTTTGGTAAAGCTTGTTATTCATATTCTGGATTATGTGGTCTGCATATTCAAGGTTATTTGCTTGGTTCACTAAGGGTGAAAATGTTCCCATGTTTTCAAACCTTTCTCTCTTACTTGGTCTTGAATTTGTTTGAGGACAAACAAAGATCTAAGTCTGGGAGAATTGATATAATGCGTTTTTAGCGCATTCTAACCCTTGTTTTATAGGTTTTTATCGAGTCTTTTATTTTATCTTGAGTCATTTCAGGTCTAAAAGTGGCTAGAATGGAGAATTGCAGCTCACAAATAGACTTGGCGAAAATAGAAGAAAAGTGAAGATTTTCTAAAGGGTTTCGATGAAAGGAGCACCAACGACCTGCTCCAGATGAAGGAGCACCCGCTCCTGCACTCACGACCTGCTCCTGAAACCAGTCCAGCAAATAAAGACAAATGTCAGCAAAGTCTTCATTACACAATTAAGGCCACTAAGACTTTTCCACCACTTCTCCCAACTGCCCAAGACTTATGTGGACTATTAATATATAATACTTGAGTGGGCAACTATTTGCCAAAGACTTGTGTGTCTTTATTATAATTAATTAGGATAAAAGTAGAAAGTGTGTTTTTCTCTAGCCTTAGTTTTACGTAAACAAAAAGGGAGAGAGATGACACTTTTACTTGGACTTCCCACTTTTCAATTCTAAGCTTTCTAAGCTTTATTTTGTACGTAGAAAAATAGAGAAAAAGGAGAGAAGAAACCAACGAGTGAAAGAGGAAGCTTTTGTAATATTGGAGATTTGTCTCTTCCCTTTGAAGATTTCTAAACTCTTATCTATTTTATTTTTATTATGAACTCTTTTATCTTTCTTGTTGTTCTTCATCTTGCTATGTTTGAGTAGTCAATTAAGTTGAGTTAAGGGATTCAAGGGGATTAGGGATTTATGAACTAAAGCATAAATAGGATTTCTTATGCTCTTGATATCTTCATCTAATGTTGTTCTTAATGCTTAGACTAGCTTGATCGCCTAGCCTTTGATTTTAGGTTTAATTCACTCATCAAAAGTGTTGTGAATTGCTTGAAAGAACATAGGTGGGCGATTTGTCCTTAGCCAACGACAGTTGATGCTAAGGCAAATCGTGAACAAATTGATCCCATTCTCTATAATGCTTGTCATTCTTTGTAACCTCAAACGACAGTTTAGGGTGTTAGATTGATTGATAAAGAGGTTGATACCACGACAGTGGATCCTCCTATTTTTATGGTTGAGTTCTAGATTGGTTCTAAATTATGTTCCTGAAGAAATGCTTGGTTCTTAATGATCTAATCCCCGAGATAAATTCCCTTAGCTTAACGCTTTTATTATCATTTGCTTAAATCGATTTTACTTACTTACAATTGTGACAAACCAAAACAAAACAACATTGATCGCTTAGCTGAAATGGTATTGCATAAGACTAGAGTGTATTGCTGGTCCCTTTGAACGAACTTCATCACTATCACTATAACAGAGCACCCGCTCTCATCAGAGCACCCGCTCTCGGTTCAATAATAACAAAAGAACCAGTTTACCACAAGCCTAATTCTTCCCAAGTAAAGATATTCACAGAGTGATTTGAACCTACGACCAATTAGTTAACAGCCGACCGCTCTACTACTGAGCTACTGCTGAACAACCGGAAAAATTATTATATATTTGATGGGCTTTTTAATGCATTTTTGTCATTTTGAATAAAAAAAACTCAAACTAGAGAAAAACATAGATTTTGTAGTATTATCACTATCAATTGAAAAAATCAAAAGATATAAGTAAATAAACCTCAAGTAGTAATTAAATTGCAAGAACTATTTCTATTGAATTATCTTGTTCTACCTATAGTTCATGATAAAAAACATTCAAAAACTATATATCAATTAACAAACTTACATTAAAAAAAATACCCGCAGCATAGTGCGGATTCCGTTATAGTATAATTAAAAAGTAAATCTTATTCTAATAGATATACAAAAATTAAATTTGTCAAAGTTTCACGTGTCAGTTAACTAATCATCTTAAAAAATGAGAAAAAAGGAAACTAATTTTTTTAGATGGCAACTGGAAGTTGGAAAGTAGCAAATAGATATGATATGCCTTCATAATTAATTTACAGTCCAATATATTATATATTTAAACAAAATTAGCAAATTGTTTTTTTTTTTAAATTGTCAAATCTTTGTCAGGATATGTTATAGAATGTGATTTCAAAAATAAAAGTTTTATTTGACATATCATGTAATTAAGTACGTAACAACGTTTTTATTCATGGGTAATTTTATTTAATTTTATAAAGCTTCTATTTTTGATTTTATTTACCAGTTTTAAAATATCTTATTATTATAAGGGTTGGTTTCAAAGTTAATAACCCGTATAATCGCGACGCATGCCATGTCTATCGACAAGATTTTGACACGTGTAAAAAAATATTATATAATCAATTACAAATCCTACAAGTAAAAGGATTACATTTTTTTTTTTGAAAAGGTATATAAAAATAATAGTAAATTATTAATTGTAAAATGGAAAGAATTACAAATTATTATAAAGCTTGGTTTTCAAAGTATCTCACATGATCACAACACGTGTCAACTCTATCGATTAGAGATTTCACCATGTGTAAAAAGAAAATTATATAAATAAAAAATAAAATTATACAATTAATTAGAAATCCTAAAATTAATAGGATTACAAATAACTTTTTAAAAAGGTATATAAAAGAGTAAATAATACAGTAAATAAAAAAACCTACAAAAAAGAAGATTACATTTACTATTTCTTGAAAAACATTTATTAAAGAGGAAACTACACATAAAAAACAAAATTAATTAAATTATTAAATCTTATTATATAATTTTTGATGTTTCCAAGTTAGTAATTAACATGATCGTGATATGTGTCAATCAATTGATCGAAGAGTATACCATGTGTCATGATTTAGTTTAAAATTGTATATTATTTATTTCAATTTCCTTTCCAATAAGAAATATATGATGATTTAAATTAAATTTTCATATTATTTATTTGAGTTTATTTTTTCAATTTGAATATGTGAGATCAATTTATGCTTTTAACTTTTTGCAATATTTTTACTTAATTGTGTATTTTTTGTCGTCAATGATAATTGTAGTATTTTTAGATTTTTTAATATATATCTTTGAATTATCAAAGATTCCTATATCATCGTGTTTACAATTTTCTTTTAAAAAACCAAATAATTGTTGATTTTTAGATTATTTATTTTAATTTTTTACTTTCAGTTTTGAAATATATAAGATTTATCATATATCACCGTGCTAACAATTTTAGAGTGCAGCATGTGTCATGGTTTATTTCAATTTTATTTTATAATTAGAAATATGTGATAATTAAAATAAAATTTTCTATTTTTTATTTCAATTTTTGTAAATTTTTTTATTTTAATTTATGTTTTCATCTTTGAATTATCTAACACTCATATATCATTGTGCTTATATTTTTATATTATTCTTTTAATAATGTCAAATATATTTTATTTTAATTTATTACCTTTTATTGATATTAGACTCATTGCAATCGAGTATACTTTTTATCTTGTTTTTCTTATAAATACATCATCAACTATAGTTATATGATATATTTTTCATTCGAAATATTTTTTAAATCAACAATTTTAGTGGTTAAAGAAAGTATGCAAAAGTGAAAGTAAAGAGACATATACTTGGCTTAATGTATTTGTAAAGACATTTTGTAGGTGGTGGTAAAGACCATACCTCAATAGTAAAAAGTGATTGGATGTAAAAACATTTTTGAGCGGTTTAACTCGTGGTTTGCATGTAAAACATTTTTGACAAAGCTGTGGAACCATATTTTATGCGAGATTGAGAACTACGTTTTTAAGATCTGCCAATAATATTAATGACAAATATTTGGCAAAAATTTTGGTGATTGATAATTTAACTTTACAAAATTATTGTAATAAACGTTATAATAAAATTAAAATATAGAAATGAAAATTAGTGTATTAAGACAAGAAAATCAATAGATAAATAACTCATTCATTTAACTTAAAAAATCATTATTTACTTCTTAACCATAATTTCTACTTACAACAAATTTTCAATAAACTTTTTGCCTAAATTTAATTTATTTTAAAAATTAAAATCCGCACATCGGGCGGATCATAATCTAGTTAATTAATAAATAAAATAATTACGGTTTTAGTACTATTTAAAGTTAGTAAATGTGTATTTATATTTAAATTCAAATATAAAATTTGGTAGGCTAATATTTGATGTGTAGTAGTATATTGAAAATTGTAAAATTCGATAATCTTATTGGTAGATTATGATTATTAGTGTAAATTTGAGTTAGTTCGTACTAATAGAATGTGTAGATACGATTTTAAACGTAACTTGAAATTATTGTGAGCGTAAAAATATATTTAGAAAAGAACGGGTCCACACGTACGTGCTGGATTATGTTTGTAAACATTTTGTTTTGTATACCATTTATAACCGGATTGGTATTCGGTTAGGTTTTAATCCGGTTTATGAATGTTACAAATAATAATGGTTTTATCAGTATTTTGACATTCGGATCGAATATTTTGAAATTCAGACCGACCCCGACAGTCAGACAGGGATTGACCATGAACCGAATAATTGTCTATTATATTTCTACTAAGCTCGTGAACTATCAAGTCGGATAAAAAATTACAAAATAGTTAAAATTCCGTGAATAGGATTCGCGTGTTTTTTAAAATTTTATGACAGTTTTGCACTTACAACTTAATTTGAATTTGTACTTAGGAAAGGTGGGTATAATTCTAATCAACTACTAATCAAACTAGTCAATCAATAGTCATAATCACTTGCTTCTTATAAACTTACCAAAAATGTCAAATAGACTATATATTCCCTGTTGCACAAAAAAAAAACTATATATTCTCTCACCTCTTATAAACTTACCAGAAATGTCAAATACAAAAATTTAATTGTTAAGACTTTTTTTTACATCAATGTTTAAGACTATAAATATGAAAGTAAATATGCCAATATGTAAATAAATTTGTGAATACTTTTTCATTACTTTTAATATTTCTAATATCTTTACCAAGAAAGTTGATTACCAATGTGTAGTAGAAAAGCAATTTATTTTTACAATGTCAAATGTTTTGTAATATTTTCTCTCAATACTAAAAACTTCATTTTTTGAGCCTTTCAATATATTATTTATCTTTATTTTTCCTCATATTATCGTTATGTTTTGCTTATTTTTAATTTTTTTTACCAAAATTTGTTATATTCAAAATTTACAGTAATTATAACATATTGATAGCATTGTAATATGAATTATCATTAAATTTATTATAATACGTTATTTAATATGCAAATAAAAAAAAGATGATACTATCATAAAGAGTTTCTCTACATATTTAACAAATAAAAGATGCATTAATTGCTAACATCTGTAGAATTTACATGATCGGAAGAGATAACATTGCACATGTATTTTTAAATTGGCCATGAAACTGGATAATTTGCTGATCGATTATCTCTGGATATTACATGAACACATTTAAGGTTTATTACAAATGTTCTCTACAAGAAGGGCAACTCCTACACCATCTACTAATACATGGAAGGTGGAATGCATGTGCATTTTGTATTCGCTAACGCAGCGTCTTATTTGAAATCCTCGAAACAAGTTGCACATTCTGTTTCATTAAACTAATACTGGACCTCCAACGCAATTGGAGGAATAACCGAAACTGGTTCTTCTTCTTAATCAGAGTGATCTGACTAAGAGTTAACTACAACGTCCATTGAGAAGTTTCATCATCCTTATCATTATCAACATCATCCTCGACATAATCATCAACCCCATGAGCAACCTCAACACCAACACCATCCTCAACCGCAGCAGCATTATCAACATCCCTAATATGGTATAATTAGATATTATATCTTAGTTTTTTTAGTTTTTTATTAGTCAACAATTTTTTATAAATTAATTTTAAATTTCCGTCTTTAATTAATTAGAGAGAGAAAGTAAATTATTTTTTGGACATTAATAATTATTTAAAATAATTTTTACATTTTTTTAATTTAATTATATTGATTTTGTGATTACAATTATACTCTTAATGAAAATTTAATATTTGTTTATTTTTCTAATGGTATTTTGATGTAATTCTTATCAACTTCTAGGTTATATTCAAAATTGTACTTCTAGATTAATATTAGTATGATGCAATCTATTTTGGGTCCAATAAAGACATGTCAATTAGGCTGGTCTGGCCCGGTCCGAAACCTGTAAAGCCTGCATATGTTCGAGTCCAGCCCAAAAAAAAAATTGAGCCTATATTTCATAGTCCGTCCGACCCTAACAAGGTTACATGACTTTTCTGGGCTTTTTCGGATTTTTTTTTACAAATAAAAAGCAAACTTATAAAATTTATAACAAGTCTTGAAAAACAATGTCTAAAGGTAACTAGCTAGTAGAGTCAAGATTTTAATCTACTTCGATGTTTTTAAAATCAAGATCTACAGATAGAATAAATTTTTTATTTTTTATTTTGACATATATAATCATATAAAATCGTACATAAATATTTTTAAAGTATTAAATAAATATGAAAACTAGAATAAATATGAAAACTAGGGTTAGTGTTTTCAACTATATTTAAAATAAATTCTTAATCAGATCTTCCAATCAAACTAAATTGTTAATATATATATATATGTATATATATATATATTTGTTTAAGAGTTTTTCAGGCCGGTCTTAACCTGACCGGGTTAAGCCCAAAATACTTTTTAGTCCAAAGAGAATTAATCCGAAATGCCCATTTTTTTTCACATATATATTTAAATCTGAACCCAATGTTTTTATGGGCTGGACCGACAGACTTTGACCGTAATTGACATGTCTAGTCCAAAGAATATAAACTAGAGACCCGAATATGCATATAAGTCTTTAATATTTTATGAATGATTTTGGTATAAATAACAATGACACAAATTAAGCAGATGGTAATAATGATTGTGACTTATAGCTATCAAATATGGTTATATACGGTGAATGAATGCCTTTACCAATATTCACAAAATTATAAGCTTTCAGTGCATGAAATTATTATTTTCAATTAAGTGAATAAATAAAATAATGAAGATTGTCTGAATATAGGATTGTGAAACCTTTTGAAGGGTAAAAAAGACAAAACAGCCGCCAAATAAATGTGGAAATAAAATCTGCGAAAAAAGCCCCAAAATTTGGATACTCAGTCAAATCCCTAAAAATTCGAAATCGAAATTTTACACAGAGAAGCGCCATGACCTAAAATCTCAAAACTTCCTCCACAAAAATGGCGCTTTTACTCTACCCATTCCTTTTACCTTCTTTCTACATTACCCCTTCTCTCAAATCTCACTTTTGCATTGAATAACCATGGCGGAGAATCAGAACTGTACGAGGATGACGAGGGCGGCGGCGAAACGAAAAGCATCGTCCATGGCGGTGGACGAAGACCCAGTTAGTAAGAAGAGAGTTGTGCTCGGAGAGCTTCCGAATATGTCCAATGTCGTTGCTGTTCCGGTGAAACCCAATCAAGAAAGAGAGACCCTTAAGGCTAAAACAAGTTTTAACGCCTCGAAGAAGCAGATGAAGAAGAAGGCTTTGATGATTCCTCTGGTGGTTCCTGAACCTAGCGTAGAGTTTGAATCGAGATCTGTTGATCCTCAGATGTGTGAGCCTTTTGCGAGTGATATTTGTGCGTATCTTCGTGAAATGGAGGTAAACAAACATCTCTAGTAGGTTTCTCGATTCGCCCATTTTTGTTGTAGTTTTGATCTTAGTGACTTTTATCGCTTTGCTATGGAAAGAGTTCAAATTATGGTTTCAGTTTATGTCATTTGGGAATTGGGACTGTGTGTGGACTTAATATTCACTAGTTGCAATCATGGGTCCGATTAAATTTTTGGTTTTGATGTTTCTGAGATTTTTCCAATCACATGATTTTATGATATGTTTGGAGAACTTAGGGACTGATAATACTTTGGGACTAATGATTATTGTTTTTTGGATTGGTTAAAATCAGGGGAAGCCGAAACATAGACCTCTACCTGATTATATTGAAAAGGTTCAGAATGATTTAACACCTCACATGAGAGCGGTTTTGGTGGACTGGTTAGTGGAGGTTGCTGAGGAATACAAACTCGTCTCAGATACGCTTTATCTCACTATATCCTATATCGATAGATTCTTGTCTGTGAAGCCTATTAACAGGCAGAGGCTTCAGCTTGTGGGAGTTTCTGCAATGCTTATTGCGTCGTAAGCATCTTAATCCTCTTTGCTTATTATTGTGTTGGTGTGAAACTTATTACACAGTTGGCTTATGGAATCTTTATTTTGCTTTTAAAAAAGTAGGAAATATGAAGAGATAGGTCCTCCTAAAGTTGAAGATTTTTGTTACATCACGGATAATACATTTACAAAACAAGAGGTGGTGTCGATGGAGGCAGATATACTTCTTGCTCTGCAGTTCGAATTGGGAAGTCCAACCATCAAAACATTCCTAAGGTTCGAATCTGATGAAACTATCTGGTGCTTATAATTGCTTTTCATTGTATGTTTTTCTTAATTACTTATGTATTCATGGTTTTACTTGTCCTCATTTTGATTGTTTTGTTCTTTTTATGTTGGGTTTGTGCAGACGGTTTACACGGGTTGCACAAGAAGATTTCAAAGTAAGCTCAAAACTGATCTACCTTTGAACTGTGGCATATGCATCTTATGAAGTGTCGATTGTTAAATCTTCTTTTTTTCCCTTGCCTTCTTTTCAGGACTCACAATTGCAGATAGAGTTCCTTAGTTGCTATCTGTCAGAATTGAGTATGTTAGATTACACCTGTGTGAAGTATTTGCCATCTCTTTGGGCTGCTTCGGCTGTCTTTCTTGCCCGATTCATCATCCGTCCAAAACAACATCCTTGGGTAAGCAAATTAAGAACCATAACTGTTTCTTTTACATAAAAGTTATTTACATTCTAAATCTCTTCTGGTGATGTAAACAGAACCTGATGTTAGAAGAATACACAAAGTACAAAGCAGCTGATCTACAACTATGTGTGGGTATCATACATGACTTGTATCTAAGCAGAAGAGGAAACACTCTAGAAGCTGTTAGAAATAAATACAAGCAACATAAGGTAAATCCACCAATACAATGATTTAACATTAACTTGTAATAATATGTTTCAACAATAACATTTCTTGAAGGTTAATGTCTGATTCTCTTGGTACAGTACAAGTGTGTTGCGACCATGCCTGTTTCGCCTGAGCTTCCTCTTGCATTCTTTGAAGATATTACCATTAGAGGAAAGGCGTAAAAGAAGCTTGAAGCTTATGTTTTGGAAGTGTTAGTTGCCTGAATTTTGGGTTGTATATATCTGTTGTTAGAGTGGCAGATTAGTATTATCTCTTTTAACTTGTGTCCAATGATTTTTTTGCTAATAGTAGTTAAGAAAACACCTTTTTGCTTTGTCAATTTTTTTCAATGGCTATGAGCTTTGATTGATTTGTTTTCTGCTTTTTCAATGATGTGATCATGTTAAAGCCTCTTTCAATCATATTGGAATGTGCACATCCTCTTAACAAAAAAAAAAGGTACAACAAAGACTTTGCCACTACATATTTGTGATGTCACATTCACAAAAGCTATGCTAAATAACTCTTATCACCACTTTGGTGTATTGATATGTATAGAGGATTAAGTTTGTTTACCGTATCTTGAAATGTAACAAATGGCTTGAGGGTAGTTATTTTGGTGCAGCTAACTATCGGAGACGGACACTCTTTTCGGTAGTTCAATGGAAGAGGAAGACCAAGGAGAAGGAAAAAAGTTGCTGTGTGAAATGAGGTAGACTATAAACGCAACATAAGCAGTTGTCCAGACGCAGACCGTAACTCCAAACATAAACCCGTCGACTTCTGATACAAAGAAATCCAACAGAAGATACCCATTGATGATCATTACAAGTGCAGCCACAGTCCAAGCTATTCTCTGCAAGATAATCATAAATACAATCAACTCACAAAACCCTAGCTTCAACACTCATCATGCTTCTCTGTTCCTTTTAAGGACTTCCGACTCTAAATGAATACTAAGATAATCGCACAAACTGTGAAATGGATGAACTCGAGGCACCTATGAAATGATAGACTACACTAATTCACCTATTGAATACTATGGAGGCTCATAAACAAGTGGGAAACTCAAAAGCATTTAGTAAAAGAAGTTGAAATTAACCTGGAGAATAGGCCCAATCTTGAAGTCTCCCATAATTTCTTCTTTGGATACCAAGGTTAGAAGAGGGAGAAGAGCAAAAGGAATTTGTACAGACTGAAGCACATTGAGCCATTCATTCAAAACATCCAAGGAAGCTTCAGAAGTGTTGAACACGATTGCCACAATCATAGTTGGCACTATAGCACAGCTTCTTGTTATTACTGCCCTCATCCATTTCTTAAGCCGGAGGTTCAGAAAACCGCCCATTATAAACTGCCCAGCATATGTACCGGTTATTGTACTACTTTGTCCGGCTGCTAACAACCCGATTCCCCAGATATAAAGAATCGGAAGAAGCCCGCCTCCAAACTTCTCTTGAAGATACTGACCAGCATTAACTAGTCCAATGTTATTAGCTTTCTCAGTTCCATAAAATCCCTTTGCAAAGACAGTAGTCACAAACAAGTTAATCATGAAAGAGATGAAAAGGGCAACGGATGACTCGATCAAATAGTAATTAAGCGCCTCTTGAACCCGGGATTTCCTCTTTGGATCGATTTTCCTCGATTGTACAAGAGCCGAATGTAAAAACACATTGTGAGGCATTATGACACAGCCAACAACACCTACAGCTTGCCTAATTGTCTTTGAGCTAAGTCTCGGGAGTAAAATACCTATCCATGAACACAAAGATTTGATTTTTAAGCACTCAAAACAAAGCAAAGAGAGTGAAATTGGAGAGAAAGAATCTGAAACCTTTACCTATCATAAGTTCTTTTCCATTCGGCTTGGTTTCACCAAACATCCAAGCGAACGACAAACCCATAGTTGCGATCAAAACTGCAAAAACAGCTTCTAACTTCCTCACACCGTAATTCTCTAGAAACAAAAATAAAAAACTGTTTGCAACACATTCATTAGCCGAGTTTTCAAGAACAAAAAAAAAAAACAGCATATGTCTTAATTTCAGATTAAATCATAAATCTATAAGCCAAAATTCTACTGATTTTGTGAGTTTGAAACCCAATATCTCTAAGTTTATCCGAATTCAGATCATCTTAGCCAAAATTTACAAGCCAAAGGGAAAGCAAATTTCTTATATTCAGATTGAATCATAGATCTCTAAACCAAGTTTCTATGGATCCTAATATCACTAAGATGATCATCTTAGCCAAGTTTACAAGAAAAGAGCCAAAGGAACACCAAATTTCCTGATTCCAGATTGAATCATAGATCCCTAAACCAAGTTTTCTACTGATTCTGTAAATTCGAAACTCTTAATATCTCTAAAGATGATACAAATTTCCAAAAGGCTCACCAATCCGATGCCGTAATGACAACACCAGCCCAAAGCGGCAACACACCACGGCTAAGAATCTGAATAGCAATAGCACTACCAATAACCTCTTGTATATCAGCTCCAATCAAAGCAAGCTCCGCCATAGACCAAAGGACATACCTAGCCCAAGTGGGATACTCATCACGACAAAGCTCAGCTAAATGACGACCAGTAGCAACACCGACTCTAGCTGACAACATCTGAATCAACAACCCCATAGCCGTAGCCCACATTAATAGCCACAACAGAGAATAACCAGCAATGGCACCAGCTTGTAGATCTCCTTCTAAATTCCCCGGATCCAGAAACGCTATACTCATTAAGAAACCAGGACCGGTGAACAACCACAGTTTCCGCCATGAGAAAGGCGGTGCGGCGTCTCCGGTGGTTGGATCGTCGGGAGATTCGAAATCGACGATCAAGATCTTTTCGTTTGATTCGTAAGCGGCTTCGGATTCGGAATCGTCGGAATTTGAATTTGAGGAGGGGTGAGATTGGGGTGGAAGAAGACGGTCAGCTTCTTCTTCAACCTTCTCGTCGACGACCTTGACGTCGTTTTCCATGGAGGAGATCGGAATATTCTGTCGGTGGTGGTGGTGGCGTCGTCGTCGCCGTACCTGAAGGAATTGTGGAGGGATAAAACTGGTTGCAGCACTGAGGCATTCTTATGACAAAATACTTTTAAAATTTATATTTATTAATGCGTTTCTTTTTCATATCTTTTTGTATCAAAATTTCAACTTTTATATTAATGCTCAAAAAAGAAGAAAACTTTATGTTATTAATATTGCTTTGAAATTGTATAAACAGATTACAATTAAGGAGACGTTTTAGGATTATGAAGTTTAGTGGGTTTTGTATTAGTGTTGTCATTGTATATTCACAATTTGATAAAGATATGAATAAAGCTTTGCTTTTCCTGACGTAAATTGAAATATGGTATGGGTAATGCATGTTTTGATACTTCTTTTTGGGTAGCTGAATACAAAAACAGACGACATGAAAATGAGAGTTTAAATTAACTATTGCTACACGTCATAGAAATTTCAGATCCATTGCTTGATCTACCTCTTCCTCTCTTTTATAGATCACAATGTGTGAAATTAAACATACCAAAACAAAAGTTTATTGTGTTTCCTATATAAGAAGATTCATGATTACTTCTTTTCGGGCTTCCATGATATGATTTTATAACTCACATTTCAAATATTTAATTATATATGAGCAAATTCAACAAATTTTGCAATCTTTCCGTTTAACAATAAAAAATTATTTTATCTAATTTGATCTCCCATCATTTCTAGTTATATGTTAAAAAACATTGTTAAATAGAATCGTAACACATATGTCACCCATTAAATTTCTTTGGATGCAATGCAAATTATGCAATTTTAACCTCCTTATTCCCTTCACACGGAAATTGAATCATTTTTGTGGGCGATCATTCCGCTTTCGCTTCCTAATGTTGTTTTGAGACATGTTGCAAAGACCAGACCAAGTTGATTGAAACTTTCGATGAATGACCTGATTTGAATGCAGAATTTGAAAATTTTAGAGCTTTAAAACATTTTTTTTCCTCTTTCTCTTTAGTTTTTATTTTTTCTTGTAATAATGTGTGTGCGTATTGTTTTGCCAAAAAGACATGCGTACGAGATTCTATTTTTTCCATATAAGGTATGTTATCCCGAACTGGTTTTTCCACCGCATTTTCTAACTTAACGGATAGTTTTTTCATTTTTGATGTAAATTTTTTTTTTTATCTTAAATATCCTTGACTAGAACTCAGTTTATCTCCTCAAAAATGACTGGTTTACATTCAGTTAAGATTATTAATATTTTTGTTAAGTTTGTTGAAGTAAATAAATTCTGGAAATACATGGTAATTATTTTCTTATTTTGTTTATATATATTTCCTTTCTCATTATTCAAATAATAAAAATCTATTATTCGGTCTTTTTGCGTGTCTTATTTAATTGAAGAATGAAAATACTTAGTATTCTTATCATCCTTCTATAGTCATATATTCATATTCTTAATTTCCAAAAAAAATAACTCAAGATTTTAACAAAAAAGTACATGTAAATTAGCATCAAACAATCCTTTAAGAAAGGACTTCATTTCTTCATTTAAAGCTACATGTGTTGTTGTTGTTGCTCGTTGACAAAGCAATTTTTTTTTGCGTGTCTCTGCACCGTGATCAGATTGTTTCTTCTTACTCCTCTTCATACTAGAGACATGGTTCTCTTCATTCCCATCTTCAATTACCTCACTCAGATGGTGGAACTCATTCTCATCTTCAGTTATCTTATCCTCACCTTCGACATCATCTTCAGTTACCTCATCCTCACCTTCTATCTTATCATCTACAACACTTCCCCAAACATGGTCTCCAAAATCATTCCCAGATCTGATCATATCAATCATATTATCCACTTCACCATCTTTGATTTCATCAGGCCATAAAAATTCTGCGTCCTCAATGACCTCATTTCCTGAATAAGATATGAATGGATAAAAAACAACCTACAAAACAAAAAATAATTAAAGAAATCAGTGTAGATAATCGTAAAACCATGTCCTAATTTATAAAATATACCTCAGCTTTTCAAATTGTCACATAAGCAAAAGACTTTACCCAAAACATCTCCAATATTTGCTAGCTAATTATATTTTCACCATAGAAAAAAACCAATTTCGAAATCTATTCTAACAATGAGTACAATCCTAATAGCAGTCCGTATGCAGCTAGAAAACTAAAGTAACACTAGAAGTAAGAAACGATGCAACTTTAGGAATTAAACTTAAAATAGAGAATTGTAAACTCACATGTGATTTAAATGTGCTCTCCAAAATGATGATGTCCTCATATGATACCTTAGCAGCCCCTTTTCAATTAGAACATCGAGGAGCTTCACTCAATTCACTGCTAATCTTTTCTCCCAACAATGATCCAGTGTCTGGAATTGCTTCCATCATCCATATCTGAAGTGCATATGAGAACCCATCCAAAACATAGCTTTTGGTTTTGTTCAAAGCATATCTTGTTTTCATTATACTACTTAGTAGATAATCATAAGCTTTAAGACCCCAAGGATAATTATGAACGTTACGAAGATCCATTACTATCTTGATGTATAAATGATCGATCTTTTTCATCTCACCCTTAGCCATGACCAACTCCGCTATCACACAAATATACACGAAACGGATTTTGTCCTTCGGACACCACTTCTTAACATCTTCTATGTCAGCCATCAACTTCTTTATACAAATCTTTCCATTTTTCTTCAGCAATTTACTCCAAAACCCTTTATCCTCTTTCCACTTCTCATAATCACAGCTCCCATCATCAGTGTACTTGAGCCCAGTAACTCCATAAAATTCTTGGAGTGAAAATCTAAGTGGCTTCCCTCCAAAAATAAACCATACCTCATGCTTTTTCTTTGTAATCAATTGCCTACACATGATGCTGTGTATCAAGCGAGCTGAATAACCTATTTTATTTTCGTGTATTGCAAAGACATGTGCGAACACTGGATCTCTCTTTACTTCATCATACTCGGATGGCAATGCTTCCTTTATTCTGGTTAGAAGAGATATTTTGCAGCTGTTGTTTATCTTCTCCACTTGTGGCTCAGTTCCATATCTGAATAGGCGTTTTGGGCCCTCGTTTTCCATGTCTACACAAAAGCAATAGACAATCTTAAAATATGTAAATATCAACAATCATGAAAACTAACGATACACATGAAAAACTAAGCCAACAATTAAATTACAAAATCAACTATTTTCAAGTCTTAGTTTTTAAATTCACACGGCACAAAGAGATTGACCCAAGCTTGGCAACGGAGCAAAAGACACAAATTCGGGTATCAGAAGAGAAAATTTATATTAGAGCAAAACGATGGTTCATAAAGAAAACGAGTCAATTGGGTATGAAATTCGAATTGGAGCAAACCATCACACATTGAAATTCGAAAAATCAAAGCAACATAAGTACTACAAATCAATAATCCAACTCATGCAAAGAAATCCAGAATTTTACCTGGATTCGCTCCGTTACGAAATTGAAATCAATGGGAGGGAGATAGGGAGAGATAGATTGAAGAAGAAGAAAAAAAGTTATTTGGTTTGGAGTTATTTTAGAGGAGAGAGTTATGAAAGCTCAACTGTTGTGAGCAAGAGGTTTGAAGAATAAGAAGATATGAAAGCAAAATAAAGAATGAGAAAGCAAATAAATATTACTTTGCCCTATATTTTCTCCAAACTGTTTTTAGAAAGAAATCAAATTAATTTTGCAAATTTTTTATAGTTTCGCAAGATTAAAAAAAAATTGGGGATATAATGGGATTTTAATTATACTAAAGCATATATGACCAAACTTGAATATAGAATGCAATGCATAGATGGATAATAGTTTAATTATTTATCCTTTATTTCCAATTTTCTCATAAATTATTATAGTTTCTATGGTAAATATGTGTAATAATAGAAAGTCCGTTCAGTTTATTATTAAACCCATAAGTCCATTGAGTTTCATAAGCCCATTTTGCCTTACTTCAAAGAGAGAGACCATCCTCCGTAGCTTGAAGCAAACGAAAAGCTTCTAAGAAGAAGAAGAAGAAGAAGAAGAAGCTAAGAAAGATGTTCAGGAACCAGTACGACACAGATGTGACGACATGGAGTCCCACAGGTCGGCTATTCCAGGTAGAGTACGCCATGGAAGCAGTGAAGCAAGGCTCGGCCGCAATTGGACTCAGATCTCGCTCACATGTCGTCCTCGCTTGTGTCAACAAAGCACAATCGGAGCTCTCTTCTCATCAGAGGAAGATCTTCAAAGTCGATGATCATATTGGTGTTGCTATTGCTGGTCTCACTGCTGATGGTCGTGTTCTCTCTCGTTATATGAGATCTGAGTCTATTAATCACTCTTTTACTTATGAGTCTCCTCTTCCCGTTGGTCGTCTCGTTGTTCGTCTCGCTGATAAGGCTCAGGTAAATTTAGGTTTTGGGTGAGCTTTTTTGGGTTTCGTAATTGATTCTTGATTATGACCTAAAATTCACTAGAGGCTTTACGTTTTAGAAGTGTAACTATCTGAAAGTTTGAAGTTTTCCGTAACTTGAGTAAAGTTTATGTTTTTTTTCTTAGCAATGTGGTCAATATGATCAGTGAAATGTGTATGTGTAATGTAAGTACTGATACCTAGTCTTGATGATTGAATTAGAGCTTCTTGAGTTGTTTGGTTATTCTAGTCATTTCCAATTCTCTTGCTTTCCAGCTGCTTAATGCGAATACAAAGGGTTAACATATACCAAAAGGATGCATGTCCTGTTTTGCTTTAGTTGTATTAGTTGTTTCTGTTGGCATCATTTAATTATCTACTTTGTCTATAGAACTGTGAATGTGCTGGTTTTCTCCTTTGGTTGTATTAGCTGTTTCTGTTGGCATCGTCCGGTTGGTAAAGAAAGTTGTTTTACTTAGTTTTCAAGAATGGGTATATGTCTTTGTTGATCTCTTTTACTTGTAGTGCCTCTTCACTTGCCTGATGAACCATTCCCTAGCAATATGTTATTGTTTTACGATTTCCAGATAACTTTTTGCTACATGTTCACTACTTTTGGCATCTAACGTAGTGTTCTTAACTCCAAAAGGGTTTTGCTTGCTACGTCCTAGTAATTTTCATGTCTGTCAAACATATAGTTAGCTGCTGTATTGCCATTTTTGATTGATTTCTGAGAAGAACTCTCATATATCAGTCTTGTACTTTGAACAAAACTCTGAGATTGTTCATCGGTGAACCCATTTGTTCGTCTTGAATTTACCCTCTTCATACTTTTCCTTGAGCAGGTATGCACCCAACGGTCTTGGAAACGGCCTTATGGTGTTGGTTTGCTGGTAGGTGGATTGGACGAGTCAGGAGCCCACCTCTACTACAACTGCCCTAGCGGAAACTACTTTGAATATCAAGCATTTGCTATCGGTTCACGTTCACAAGCTGCTAAAACCTATTTGGAACGCAGATTCGAGAGCTTCCAAGAATCATCAAGAGAAGATCTGATAAAAGATGCTATTATGGCCATTAGGGAAACTTTGCAAGGGGAAACACTGAAGAGCTCGCTCTGCACTGTTTCTGTTCTAGGAGTCGATGAACCGTTCCATTTCTTGGACCAGGAAAGCATACAAAAGGTGATTGATACGTTTGAGAAGGTTCCTGAGGAAGAGGACGATGCTGGTGAGGGTGAGGCCGAACCTGAGGCTGCTCCTAGTGCTGCTGGAACTGGGGAACAAGGTGGTTCAGGTGATCCAGATGTTGCACCAATGGAAATGTGAGCAAGTGAGAATATGTTAAAAGTTGGATTTACAAATCAACTTGCGGGGTTACAATTTTCTCTTGTTTAGTTCGTTGGTGTCAAAGTTCCAAGTCACTCGATGTCCTAAGTATTTGGTTTTTACTCGTTTTATAACTAGCTTGGGACATAAGTCCATTTAACTCGAATCACAATGAGACGTTTAGGGTTGAGCATTAGACATGGTGGGATAAAAGAAATGTTGAGTGTCACTTCTCCCTGGTTTTACTCTTTTAATTCGAATAATTTAGTTCTCATCTTTTCAATCTTTCAAGCAAAAGCTCCAAACTTAGAGAATATCAAACAGAGACCCTTTTGAAGACTTATATGATTCTCTTAATTGTTTAATTGTTACAGAAAGGGGAAGAACAGTGAGAGAGAGAGAGAGAGCAAAAAATGTGCTGAATGCAACTTTGTTTCTCTTTCTGCAATTGTTCTTCGAAGAAATGACTTCATAATGCAACCGTACATTATTGAGCAAGGATGATAAATCCCCTGCTTGCTCGGAAGAAAAGTGAAAACCAAAATAATATCTCTCTCGACCTTCCAGAGAATCAATCCTGTCTTGAAATGATTTAACACACAAAAAACAACCTCAGATTGGAATTAGTAATACTGAGTAGTCGGAACCTTGGTGGCGGCTTTACCACCCGGTAAGACATTGTCGGGAAGAATCAACTCGGGTGGAGTTTCACGGGTAATCCCAAGCATTGAATCGTAATCCTCGTCCTTACGTGCATACTTCTTTCTAAGCGCCCTCTCAACCTCGATCTGATCAAATGACTTTGAATTCTCTGAGGCATGAATCTGTGCGAGATTGATGTAGTTCTTTGCTGACTGTGAGATATATGCTATCTCTTCATCTGTTAACTTTCTCATGAACTTTGCTGGATTTCCTCCCCACACCTGCCACATGAACCCATTAGATATGTCCTTGTAAATATATTCTCAAGTCGATGGTTGAAGAAAGTAGTTCAAAGGAATAGCAAAATAAAAAAATCCCTTTAATTCTCATCAAACGAATGGAAACACAAGACCCTCTATTACTCCAGTCACCCTTGTTTCAAATAGAAGCAGATTTGCAACGGAGGCCAAGGTGGTTTTCAGATTTCGACAAATGCAATATGATTTGTCGGCATAGCATTTCAGTAAGCAACAACGAATCAACCAAACTGTAAAGCAAAGATACAATGGGTCTACTTGAAGAAGTTCAGCTGGGCAAGCCTTTGTTAAAGATAGGTCTACTATAACTAGCCTAGGATTGAATGCATTTCTAGTTGGTATTACTTGGGAAAGCTTCTACGTTCTCTATAACAAAACCTAGGGGTCTACCTTTGGTTCTTGTTAACTTTGATTCTCTGGTTGTACTTCAATTTAGAGAGAAATAAAGCAGTTTCCGGTTCCAGTCTACCCAGTAGGCAGTAGTAAACCACAGAAAACAAGGTGAACAGAAAGATACCTCTCCAGAAGGAATTCGTGTGTTCTGTCTCACAAGGGAACCAGCAGCAACCATGGCATGTTTCTCAACCACCACACCATCAAGTAGTGTAGCTCCCATGCCCACAAAGGCCTCATCCTCAACAGTACAACCATGTATGACAGCACTATGACCTGCTCGGTTTCATTTTATAATTTAGAGACAGAACATTTAAGTAGCAATCATGCAACTATGACCAGCTCAGTTTCATAAAACAGATATTCTTAAACTGATGTCACTTTTTAGGTTTACCTACTGTTACATTGTCCCCAATTAGAGTAGGTAGAACCTTGCCACTTATGTTGGTTTTTGCAACATGTACAAGAGTATTGTCTTGGATATTTGTCCCGGATCCAACGCTAATGTTATTCACATCACCTGCATAAGTTAAAACCCCATATCAATATAAAAAAAGGTCTCCAGCTGCTTCATGACATTTCATCAACAGTACACTAAATCTAGAACCAAGGATCAGGCCAGTAACCAATAACAGCATACACGATTAGAAGGCCTTTGAACTTCATTTCCTGAAACTAGCCAAATGAATAGGCCAACCCACAACTCAAACACGTCTTACAAAACGAAACTAGACTATTGTTTGTATTATGATTTATGATTAGGCTTTCAGAAGTGGTAACAAGGAACCAAAACCTCTTTAGGCTAATGAGAAATCAAATCCTCACCTCGAAGAACACACCCATACCAAATGGACGAGCCTTTTCCGATCTGAACATCACCAATAACAGAAGCACTTGGAGCCACAAACACATCCTTATCCACCAATGGAGATTTATCAAACACATTCATCAACGTTCGATGCCTCGACACTGAAAGTAAAACGAGACCGATCAGACCCGCAAATTTCTCGAATCAAAGTTCTCAATCCAACCATAAACAGCGAGAATCAAAGTAATTTTTTCTGGTAAAGGCACAAATTAGAGATATGAATTGGATCTAGGGTTCTATAGACCGTAAGCAAATGAAGGATCTGAAGCTTACGATGTTCCTCGATGCGGTGGCTTCCTTGAAGAAGAGAACCAACACGATCAAGAGCTTGACCAGTCCCACGAATCCAGTTACCCACTGTGTAAATCGCTCGTCCTAGGGTTCCCATTTCTGTGATTTCTCCTACGATTACCCAAACACACGATTCTTTGAAATGCGAAGGTTTATGGAGGCGTTTGGAGCTAAATGTAATATGTTATTACGGAACGGATATTTTACTCAAGTGCGTTCGTTGTTTTGTTGACCTCTAAAGTCTAATTTTTTCGAGTATGGAGTGGGATGATAAAACCAAACCAAGTTGAAGTGAACCAAACCGACATTTATAAATCTAAGATCGAACCAAATGTTTTAAGAAATAAGAATCTATGATGTCCACCTAACCAATACTACTTTTTTTACATTAAATTTTTTATTTAATGCATACTTATATTATTTATAATCAATAGAAATTTTAACTAAATAAAAACCAGATTAATTAAAATAAATGAAATAAAAAACGAATTAGGTAAATAAATGAAAATTTATAATAGCAAAAAGAATTCTGTGAAAAAATTATTGTTAATAATAATATAATTCAACTTTTAAGAAAAAGAATAATAATCATACTTCAAATTATTGAATGTGTTAGTGAGTTTTAGAATGTAAGTAAAATCTAAATGCATGGTAAACTAGAAAACAATTTATGTAACTGTATTTATAAAACTTTAAAGAGAAAATAAAATTTCAAGTGAAACATTAGTTTCTAAGAATAATATAATATACTAGAAAGAGTTTTTTTTATTTATTATTTAAAATTTTAATTAAAGAAATCTAAAAGATTACTAAACTCAACTTAAAATTTTAATTTAAGACGAAGACATTGTAAAGGTCAAACTTTTACTTGTAAAATTATAGAAAAGAATTCTTGACATTTAAACTAAAAATTATAATCCGTTTTCTAAAAAAACTAAATAATTAATGGTCATATTATTCATGAGTTCTAAAATAAAATATACAAAAAGTGATGTAAGCCGTTAAAAATAATGCTATATAATTTCTGTAATATATCTTAGGAGAAAGATTTATTCCAAGTGGAACTACAACTCTATGATGATCAAAAAGAAAAACAAGTTTGAGATTTCATCAATTGAATCAAGTGCTTTTAACCCAAATAATTGACAGCAACAACATATTTAAAGTGCACTTTGTTTTTATGAGAAGACGATGTTTAGGTTGCATCATTTAAGTGTGAAGACGATGTTTAAATTGCATCAAAATAACAAAGTTCACATTGCTTAAAGAAGTGAAGTCACATTGTTTAAGTGTTGGATGTGTAAATGTTGTGGAAACAAAAACTATAATATTTTCATGTAAAAAATTTTTAAGCGCAGTTAGACATTAGACTATGCAACTTTCAAAATTTTTTTTTCTCAAAAATATATCAAAATATATATTTACAGATGAGATACAATATAGATGTTAGTCAAATCTTCAACATTTAGATTTATTTTCAACTGTTGTGATTATTAGAGTTTGACTTTTATAATTTTAATAGGATGCGTTTTCATAATTATTACCATTATGGTAAGAGATTTATCGTCTATATATACAATTTATGTATAATTAAACAAAAGACAATTAAAAAAAGTGGTAAAAAATACTACATATATGAAGCAGCAAGCATAATTATAACATAATTGTGATAAGGAAAAGCAAAAGCATTGAGACAAGGGAAACAATCTTGTAGTGCATTTAGGTTCAACTTCAATCAAGAGGATAATAATGATTTGAATCCCTGGGTGAACATAAATCAATCAAGAAGACATTTGAAAATAGTGAAAATACCCTGTTATTGGTAAGCCAATCAAAGCTTTTAAATTTTTTTATTCATCTTTCAATTTTTCCAGAATTTTAGTTATAACAGTGTGTCGAAAAAATAAAAAAAATCATAATAGTGTAACGGAACGAATATAGTAAATAATTCATGGTTTATCATTAGTACGCTATAACTATACATGTTAAAAACATGTAAGCAAATATTTAAAATACAGTGATATACTAATTATGCTTTTAAGTAGCACTATCATTGTGGTGATATACCAATAATCCTTAAAAATTGAGGATATTTAAATATGTAAGCAAATATCTAAATTACAGTGACATAATTGTGATATTTAAATTAAAAGGATACTTTGTATATCTACTTTTCTTTCATATATGGTACAAACAAAATTTTGGGAATATAGTACCATTTGTTTTTCTTATTATGTTTTCTTCGCCGGAGTTTCGCTTCTCAAGATGGATGTCTTTTTAAGGCTGATGTTTTGAAATCGGTGAAAACAATGGTTAAGGGCGAACAGTCTTTGACCACTATTGTTAAAAACTTTGTACTGTCGCAGCTATTTTGTCTCACCGCAGACAAAATATTCAAAAATGCATATGACGCCAGTTATGTGAAGGCTTTTAATCTTCTCTTGGCTTCCAAGGAGCACCCTGACTTGTGGAAGTCCTTAAATGATGTGGGAATATGAACTTAGTGAGCATCTATGGAACAAGGGCTCCGTTAAAACATAACTAATTACTAGATTGAATAATATGTTCTTTCTCTCAAACTTTTTTTGTACGAAATTCTCTCGAACTTTGTAATAAATTTATCTTCTTTTGAAAAAAAAAATTCATATAAAGAAAAAATATATGTGGAAAAAAGGATGATAGTCCATACTCGAACCCAAAGTGGTGCTGGCGAAAAAATGATACACGACTGTGCTAATTTGATTTTTTTTTTAAACAATTACCTATGTTTTATTTATTTAATTGTTTTTCGGGTAGATGCAAAAAAAATTTTTCTTCTCCCGCTCAACATAAATAAATATATTTTCCACATTTTTCCAAATTTCTCAAGTGTCTGAATTCTTCATTCTCTCCCAAGCTGAAGAACATGAAACACCCATTCTCTTCTTCTACCGGTAAGCGATTTTTCTTCAATTTTTTTTGGAATGTGTTCGATTCGATTGATGTTGATAAATGTGTGTATATCGAGTTTTTTACAAGATCGATACTTTTGAAATCGTTCTTAAGGTTTCTCGTATTTTCTTGAAATTGGTTTATCGTTGGTTGATTTTGCATTAGAAGCTTAGACCGAGCTTATCTATGCTTGAATCTACTGATATCAAACGAATCAAGTCATGTGTTTACTTCGTTTTGTTTATAATCGATTGAGAATGATTAATAAGCTGAAATCAAGATTCTTCAAGCTTAAATATACAGAAATCGAACGATTTAGGTCATTATATGTGGTAATTTGTGTTTATAATTGATTGATTGTGATAAGTTGGCTTAATTCGAGATTCTCAAAACTTGTTCTACTTAAACTGATGAAATATTTCTTTAAAAGTTGTTTTCCCAGTAATTGAAATTAGCACCCTGACTTCCAAGGAGCACCATGACTTATTGGAGTCCTTAAATGATGTGGGAATATGAACTTAGTAAACATCTATGAAACAAAGGGTGTGTTAAAACATAACTAATTACTAGATTGAAACAAACTTTTTTGTACGAAATTCTCTCGAACTTTGTAATAAATTTACCTTCTTTTGAAAAAAAAAATTCATACAAAAAAAATATTATGTGTGGAAAAAAAGGATGATAGTCCATACTCTAACCCAGAGTGGTGCTGGCGAAAAGATGATACCAAAACAGTTGTGCTAATTTGTTTTTTTTAAAACAATTACCTAATATTTTATTTATTCAATTGTTTTTCAGGTAGACGCAAAAACTTTTTTTCTTCTCCCGCTCAACATAAATAAATATATTTTCTATATTTTTCCAAATTTTTCAATTGTCTGAATTCTTCATTCTCTCCCAAGCTGAAGAACATGAAATGCCCATTCTCTTCTTCTACCAGTAAACAATTTTTCTTCAATTTGTTTTTGGAATGTGTTTGATTCGATTGATGTTGATAAATGTGTATATATCGAGTTTTTTACAAGATTGATACTTTTGAAATCATTCTTAAGGTTTCTCGTATTTTCCTGAAATTGGTTTATCGTTGGTTGATTTTGCATTAGAAGCATAGACCGAGCTTATCTATGCTTGAATCTACCGATATCAAACGAATCAAGCCATGTGTTTACTTCGTTTTGTTTATAATCGATTGAGAACGATTAGTAAGCTGAAATCGAGATTCTTCAAGCTTAAATGTACAGAAATCGAACGATTTAGGTCATTTTATGTGGTAATTTGTGTTTATAATCGATTGATTGTGATAAGTTGGCTTAATTCGAGATTCTCAAAGCTTGTTCTACTTAAACTGATGAAATATTTCTTTAAAAGTTGTTTTCCCATTAATTGAAACAAGAATATATATATAAGATGTCCACCTAACCAATACTCTTTTTTTACATTAAATTTTTTTATTTAATGCATACTTATATTATTTATAATCAATAGAAATTTTAACTAAATAAAAACCAGGTTAATTAAAATAAATGAAATAAAAAACGAATTAGGTAAATAAATGAAAATTTATAATAGCAAGAAGAATTCTAGGAAAAAATTATTGTTAATAATAATATAATTCAACTTTTAAGAAAAAGAATAATAATCATAGTTGAAATTATTGAATGTGTTAGTGAGGTTTAGAATGGAAGTAAAAATCTAAATTCATGGTAAACTAGAAAACAATTTAGGTAACTGTATTTATAAAACTTTAAAGAGAAAATAAAATTTCAAGTGTCATTAGTTTCTAAGAATAATATAATATACTAGAAAGAGTTTTTTTAAATTTATTATTTAAAATTTTAATTAAAAAAATCTAAAAGATTACTAAACTCAACTTAAAGGTTTAATTGACGAAGACATTGTAGGGTTCAAACTTTTACTTGTAAAATTATAGAAAAGAATTCTTGAAATTTAAACTAAAAATTATAATCCATTTTCTAAAAAACTAAATAATTAATGGTCATATTATTCATGAGTTCTAAAATAAAATATACAAAAAGTGATGTAAGTCGTTAAAAATACTGCTATATAATTTCTGTAATATATCTTAGAAGAAAGATTTATTCCAAGTGGAACTACAACTCTATGATGATCAAAAAGAAAAACAAGTTTGAGATTTCATCAATTGAATCAAGTGCTTTTAACCCAAATAATTGACAGCAACAACATATTTAAAGTGCACTTTGTTTTTATGAGAAGACGATGTTTAGGTTGCATCATTTAAGTGTAAAGACGATGTTTAAGTTGCATAAAAATAACAAAGTTCACATTGCTTAAAGAAGTGAAGTCACATTGTTTAAGTGTTGGATGTGTAAATGTTGTGGAAACAAAAACTATAATATTTTCATGTAAAAACGTTTTAAGCGCAGTTAGACATTAGACTATGCAACCTTCAAAATATTTTTTTTCTCAAAAATATATCAAAATATATATTTACAGATGAGATACAATATAGATGTTTTTTTTTTTTTTTTGGTTGAAATGTCAAATTCATTGAATGTGGAAAATTTTTACAAACTGAAGCAACGAACGGGTTAAGTAAAAGGAAGAAGTAAAATAAAGAAACAGAAAGCAAAGAAAGATAAGAAACAGTTCAAAAGAGTCTAAGTAACCCCCCTAGCTATGAACCACCGTTGGAGAAGGTGTCGTAGGTGAAACTTGTCATAATACCGGAGAGACGTAATACGATTGCGGATAGTTTTGTCAATTATCCGAGTCATATTACGGGTTGTTTTGTGGCTGTTGTTGTGCCGACGCTCATTTCTTTCCTTCCAAAGGTGGTAGATAGTAGTTTGCAACACTAGTCTTAGAAGTACGAAGGAAAGTTTGTCAAAGGAATGGTTGGTGAGGCGATGGAGTGTGGTTGTCCAATCCGGGTCAGCATCCACTCCAAGGAGGTCACCTACAATGTCAAGCCAAACTGTGAATGTATATGGACAAGCAAAGAACATATGGTCCCGGGTCTCATCTCTTTCGCCACAAAAGAGGCACGACTGCTGTTGTCCCCAGCTGCGAGTTCTATTTCTTGTAGACAAACGGTTCTTGATAGCTAGCCAAGTAATGAAAGCAAAACGAGACACCCCCTGAGAAAACCAAACAATGCGGCTCCAAGATTCCATTGGTCTGTGCGGTCGCAGGTGGTTCCAAGTAGCATTTGCTGAGAAGTCGTCTCTGTATTCGTCCTGATTATGTCTCCAAAGAATGACGTCCGTACCAGCATCACTTGATGGAGGAGGTTGTTGTTTTATGAGATCACAAATATTTGTGAGTAAGGGCTGGCGACAACGACGTAGTTGCCATGAGTTATCTTCAATCACATCTGCAACTAAAGCAAAGCGATGGACTCCTAACTGTGTAGGTCCTTGAGACCCAACAACATCAATGAGCCTGCCAACCTCCATCCATTTATCAGACCAGAAAAGAGTGAAGGTCCCATCATTTACCTTATATTTGATGAATTGCTTGGCTAGGGGTCGTATCTTTAAAAGTTTCCTCCAAATCCACGACCCAATGGACGTTTGCTTTGCATCCCAAAATGACCCTTTCCGGATTAAATAACGCTTGACCCATGAAACCCAAAGTGAGCCTGACATAGTTAGTAACTTCCATATGAGACTCAATGAAAAAACCTGTGAAACATCATGGAGCCTGCGTATTCCCAGTCCACCTTCAGTTTTTGGAACACAGATTTCCTCCCATGCAACTTTTGCCTTTGAATGGTTGTTAGGATTGCCACTCCATAAAAAAGCACCACACATACTTTCTATTTCAATAAAGCATCTTTTCGGAAGTTTAAAGGCAGAGCACCAGAAATTGGAGATATTGGAGATAACAGAGACAATGAGTTGCAACCTCCCCGCGAATGAAAGATGCTTACTTGTCCAGGTGAGGAATCGAGTTCTTATTTGGTCCACCAGCGGTTGGTAGTCAAGCTTGGTCATTGACTTCGTGGTAAGTGGAAGGCCAAGATAGTGAATGGGCAAGTCAGCGGTCGAAATGCCTAACCTTCCAGCCTCATCTATTAAACGTTGTTTCCCCTGCCCAGCCGCAAAAAGTGTAGATTTCCCAACATTGATACAAAGTCCTGAAATTTTGGCGAACTGATCAAAAAGTTGAATTGTACCTTTGAGGGATTCTGGTGTACCATTAGTAAAAACGATTATGTCATCGGCAAAGGACAAGTGAGTAATGCCATCAGCTTTGCAAGAAGGATGGTACTGGATTCTACCCTTAGCAGCAGCCTTATTCAGCATAAGAGAAAGCACATTGTTGATAATCACATACAAATAAGGAGAGAGAGAGCATCCTTGTCTGATTCCTCTTGCACTATTGAAGAACCCCTCTAGTTCACCATTCACAGAAACAGTGAAAGATGCAGTGGAAATGCATTGGTAGATCCAATGAATAAAGACAGCCGGGAGATTCATTGTATGGAGGACAGGGATAATGAAGCTCCATTGGACTGTATCGAAAGCTTTTGATATGTCAATCTTAATGGCACTCCTTGTTGAGATGGATGATTTATGGTAATCCTTTACAAGCTCCGTTGCAAGTAAGACGTTTTCTAGGAGTAGTCTTCCTTTCATAAAAGCACATTGATTGGTCTCAGTGGCTGTGGGTAGCAGCTTCTTAAGTCTGTTGGCAATGAGCTTGGAGATAACTTTGTACATTAAATTGCAGCAAACAATGGGTCGGAAGTCACTCATTCTTTTGGCATCAGTTGTTTTGGGGATTGATGACAAGCTGGTGGCATTCACACTCTTTGGCATTAGTCCAAAAGAGAAGAATGATTGAACTGCAACGATAAAATCAGCACCAACAATAGGCCAGGCAGCCTTATAGAACTCAACAGTATATCCATCCGGACCTGGGGTTTTGTTTTTGGGCATTGAGAATAATACTTGTTTGATTTCAGCCGCCATGACTGGTGCAACAAGAGATCTGGCATCTGTCTCTGGACAACGATATGTGATTAAGGAGCGTAAGTGATCATCTGACACCACTTCTAAATCAGGTGGAGTGGTTTGCAGAAAGTGCTTGAAGTGAGCAGCAGCTTCTTCCTTTATCAAGGCTGGATCCGTGATGAACACTTCATTCTTGTTGAATATTCCACGAATACTGTTGTGAGAAGAACGTCCTTGGGCCACTTTGTGGAAGTAACTGTTGTTCTGGTCACCCAGTTTGAGCCATTGGATTCTTGACTTCTGGACTTCTGGCAAAGAAAGTGTTCCTCGAGTCTCGCCAGTTGCAGCCATTTGGAAGAGGCTGCAGAAACTAGCGAGAAAGAGGTTTCCTGAGGATTTTGGAGAGCATCCATTTGACGAGAGCAAAGTTCCTCATATGTTGTTTTTGTGCGTCCAGTAAGATTCCCAAAACCGAGCCTATTCAAACGTCTCAGGTGTACCTTGAGAGATTTCAGTTTGCCATGGAAGAGTAGGAGAGCTGAACGGGAGTGAAACAAAGAAGCTGTTTGCTGCCAAACATCATGAACAATCTGCAAAAACTGTGGGTGTTCAATCCAGACATTGAAAAATTGAAAGGGTCGTTTGTTACCAGGCAACGGAGATCTTAAGAGGACCCAAAATCGGGCATGGTCAGAGACTCCCCCTGCCTCAAATGTTGCTGTAGCTTGTGGGAACCAAGATCGCCATATACCATTGATAATTGCACGGTCAAGTTTCTTTCCTATCGGGTTCTGATCTTGTGAGTTAGACCAAGTGTATAAAGGTCCAACATAAGGAAGATCTGAGAGATCGCAGTCATGAAACACATTTTGGAAATCCCTTATAGATCCTTGTTCCGAAATATAATCCAGAGAACGAGAGTGTTCCTGGGGGCTGAGAGTAACATTAAAGTCCCCAAGAATGAGCCAAGGCATAATGCCATTAATATACGTGGAGTTGATGAATCGTAAATCTCTCCATATAATGCGTCTCTCAGAAGAGAAGTTTGAAGCATAAGCAAAGGAACACATGAATTTGTCTGTAGAAACTCTTGATTAGACCCAACATGTGATAACCTGAGAGCTAATGAAAACAGGAGTGATGTCAACTTCATCATTCCAACAAACCCAAATACGTCCAAGTCGATAGAAACCATAGTTGGTGAGACAATGCCAACCCGGAAAAACAGCGTTAAAACAATGTTGAAAGTTGCTATGTTGTACACGAGTCTCAAGAATAGCACCAAGAGAGAACTTCGCACTTTGTACCCATTTACGGACTGCGTTTTGTTTGCACGGTTTATTGAACCCGCGCGTGTTCCAGGTAAAGATTGACGACATTACTGCCTCCAGGAGGAAGCTCGTTTGGATGATGTAGACCCATTAGTCGAACTGTCTTTTGGTCGAGGTTGCTGTTTCTTTGAGTTCCTTGCTCTAGAGGTGCCAACAGTCACCGGAAGTTGAGCATTTGTAATATTCATAATAAGATTGCTTCCGTCGTCAGCTTCCGAAGTCTCAACAATTTCTCCTTCTTCACTAATTTTCGAAAGAACGTGGTACCTTGAGGGGGAGGAAGATAGAGTGCAGCGTTCTGTAGGGATAGGTAGAGCTGTAGTTTTTGGCGGGGAGGACTTACCAGACACAGGAATATTCGTCCACTCTGCTTCTGGAATTGGTGCTTCAGATTTGGTCTCTGCGGAGTCCAACAGGGAACCCCCATTGGGAAGAGGGTCCAAAAAACTTTCATCTTGGACAACATCACCAAGGACTGTTATAGTAGCAGAGTCAAGAGCAATAGCTGATGCCGGAGTAGAGGCTGGCCCCGAGGCAGCGGCTGGCAACAGAACAGAGAGAGGATCAGCAGCAGGAGCAGAGACTGGTTCCGTAACTGAGCCAGAAGGTTTGGCTGTAACTTTGGAGCTGACTTTGTTTTGTAGAAGTCTTCGTGGAACACTGCAATCCTTGCCACGATGCGCCCATTTGAAACATAGTTCACAACATGGGGGTAGCCACGGATAGGAGACTGGGATCATGGTGCCTGAACCATCTCGAAGTTTGATCAGGTTAGGCAGAGGTTTTTTAAAATTTACTTCTACCAAAACCCGAGCGACGTCAAGTCTGTTACATTTCTCGGTGTTAGGGTGAAGCTTGACTGGTTTCCCACAAATTTTTGCAAGAAAGTTTAGGCCTTTGCGAGAGAATAAGTAACCAGGTACGTCTTTGAAATCAACCCATACCGGAATTGACTCCAAGTCCGGCTTCAAAAGGGCAGTCTCAGGTCGCCATTCATGGACAACAAGAGGTGTTTCACCGATGTGCCAAAACCGTCGATGAAGGACTTTTGTACGGATAGACTCATTGTCAATACGAAACAAGACAGAAGTTGGAGAGATGAAAGAGACATCAATCCTTGAGGACTTCTCAGATGAAACCCAGATTCGATTAACAGTGGCATGAACCTTCGCAACGTGGGGAGCATCTCCAATGAAATGACCCAAGACATAAGTTTCCCAAAGAGGGGGAGCATCTGTGGTGATTTCCTGAGGAAGATCCACTTCTGCAACTCCATCAATTACTTCGAAGTCGGAGATAACATCAGAGATGTCATGGAAGGAACCTTGGAGAACAGAGGTCCAAGGTTGATGCAGTGGAGTTGTTGAACGCGCAGGAGAGCCCTTAGATCCAGATGAAGGTGGGAGAGGAGAGATCAGATCAGATCTGGAAGCCGGAGCTTGGGTTTCTAGCAGATCGGAGACAACTTTTTCTCCAACTTTTTCACCCTCCTTTTCGCCTGCTTTCACGGAGCTTTCCACCATATTTTTTTTATCCATACAATATAGATGTTAGTCAAATCTTCATCATTTAGATTTATTTTCAACTGTTGTGATTATTAGAGTTTGACTTTTATAATTTTAATAGGATGCGTTTTCATAATTATTACCATTATGATAAGAGGTTTATCGTCTATATATACAATTTATGTATAATTAATCAAAAGACAATTAAAAAAAGTGGTAAAAAATACTACATATATGAAGCAGCAAGCATAATTATAACATAATTGTGATAAGAAAAAGCAAAAGCATTGAGACAAGGGAAACAATCTGGTAGTGCATTTAGGTTCAACTTCAATCAAGAGGATAATAATGATTTGAATTCCTGGGTGAACATAAATCAAGAAGACATTTGAAAATAGTGAAAATACCCTGTTATTGCTAAGCCAATCAAAGCTTTTAAATTTTTTTTATTCATCTTTCAACTTGTCCAGAATTTTAGTTATAACAGTGTGCCGAAAAAAAAAAACTCATAATAGTGGAACGAAACGAATATAGTAAATAATTCATGGTTTATCATTAATGCCTTGTGGATTATATAAATCAAAATTTTCTCTTTTTTTGTTTTTCCAAAATCAAAATTTTCTCTACATATATATTTTCATTGTTAGAAAATGTAGTACGCTATGTTGAAAACATGTAAGCAAATATTAAAAATACAGTGATATACCAATTATGCTTTTAAGTAGCACTATCATATAACTAATTACTAGATTGAAAAATCTGTTCTTTCTCTCAAACTTTTTTGTACGAAATTCTCTCCAACTTTGTAATAATTTTACCTTCTTTTGAAAAAAAAAAATCATACAAAGAAAAAATTATATGTGGAAAAAAAATGATGATAGTCCATACTCAAAGCCAGAGTGGTGCTGGCGAAAAAATATTATCAGAACAGCTGTGCTAATTTGATTTTTTTTGAAAACAATTACCTAATGTTTTATTTCTTCAATTGTTTTTCGGGAAGATGCAAAAAAAAATTTTCTTCTCCCGCTCAACATAAATAAATATATTTTCCACATTTTTCCATATTTCTCAAGTGTTTAAATGCTTCATTCTCTCCCAATCAAATCGAACACATTCTCTTCTTCTACCGGTAAGCGATTTTTCTTCAATTTGTTTTTGGAATGTGTTCGATTTGATTGATGTTGATAAATGTGTGTATATCGAGTTTTTTACAAGATAGATACTTTTGAAATCGTTTTTAAGGTTTCTCGTATTTTCCTAAAATTGGTTTATCGTTGATTGATTTTGCATTAGAAGCATAGACCGAGCTTATCTATGCTTTAATCAACTGATATCAAACGAATCAAGTCATGTGTTTACTTCGTTTTGTTTATAATCGACTGGAAATGATTAGTAAGCTGAAATCGATATTCTTCAAGTTTAAATGTACAGAAATCGAACGATTTAGGTCATTTTATGTGGTAATTTGTGTGTATAATCGATTGATTGTGATAAGTTGGCTTAATTCGAGATTCTCAAAGATTGTTATGAAATATTTCTTTAAAAGTTGTTTTCCCAGCAATTGGAATTAGTAGTACCGAGTAGTCAAAATTTATCTTCTCTTACACTAACATTTTAAATTATGTTTTCTCTTTATCTCCTCCTCAAAATTATTGTCGTTATTGTCGTGTTCCTCCTCTTCCTCTCCAAAATCAAAAACTCACTGCAGTGACGGCATCAAAAAAAACTTTTTCAGAATTTTGTTTTTGGTGGTACGTGTTACATATATTTCGAGAATAAATGCTTTAATTAAGACGACTTTTGCTTAATTCTTCTCCCTCATTGGAAAAAGAATTCAACTTCTCTCTTTTGGAAAAATTATTGTGTTTCCCCATGGATTTCTCTTTTGTTGCTAGATTTACCCTCTCTCTTTCTCTTTTCTTTCTTGATGTTTAGTTTTTGTTTATTTACCCTTTTCAGATCTTCACGATAATGTCGGAAAAGTTGACTCTATGCCCTTTTAAGGATATTATTTCTCCAAGATTTTATCCTTTTTAAAATTTCTTCTACCCAATTTCCCCATTTCTCTAGAAATTGGAATTTTTGCTTTCATCGGTAAAGTCATTTCTCTTGATAACTCAACATTGAAATTGTTCGATGAATTTGAATAATATTTTGACATAATGCACATATATTCTAATGCATATTTGAGAACACGTCGATGCTTATGCATATTTCAAAATACGGCGAAAGTGATCATTCAAAGGATTTGTTTTCTTACGTGTATTTTTGTGAGTACATTATGTGTTTATTGGTTAGTTTGGTTGTGAAGACCGTAAAAACCCTTCACCATATTCAGCATCCCCTCCAACCTGATTCCGTCTTCAACCATACAAACGTAACTGCCTCTGCAAGCCCGCACATGAAATCTATATTTCAACTCATCAATAACTCTCATTCACCACAACTAACGGTTATCTCAAGCATTTTCCTGCAATCAATTGTTTCAGAACAAACAATCACTAATCAGGTTACTAATCCCTAACACTGAGCGCATGTGAAAACAGAAATAGAAGAAGCTAGTAACGAATGTGCCTACCTCCTCCTCACGTCAGAATGTTCTCGTATGATTTAGAGTGTTCTTCCTCTCCGAGTTCTCCCTTTTGGTCATTGGATTTTTATGAGAATAATAATTTAAGAGAGAAAGGGAAGAGAAATAATGGGTTATAGATCTAATATTTCGTTTTATATAGAAAGAAATGGAATATGTTCATTGGTATTCATGTCTTCACCTTAAACACATTAATCATATTCATTATGTTAAAGCAGTTCCTTCCCCATCATGAATTCCAGTATGAATTTAATGAATGAAAATGTTTATTCGAAAAATTAATAAAAATTATGTAATTATCGGTGATGTGACAACATTTGTATTCACTCCTCTCACTTAAAGCAAACAGAAAACAATTAAAATACTATATTCTTTTCCTTTTGTTTTTTTTTTCAAAGATTATTTTGTTTCAATTTTTTTCCCAGTTTTGTAAAGGACTATTAATGAGACAAATCAAGTTAATTATCAATACAATAATAAGACTTGGTTTCTCTCCTATGCTGACACCCTAGCTTTTTGGAGTATTCTGGACATGACACATCATTAATTTTTTTGTGCATTTGAATTGTAACATTAATACAACACAATTTTTTCATCAAGTAAATATCTTCCTCTGTTTCACATCATATTAGACTTTTTCAATCTTGGGTTTTTTAAATCATGTGGGGCTTTTAAATATTTTATTGTATTGTTAACCCCAAACGTGTCTCATTCTCACTTCCTTCGTCTCGTCAGAATTCTCTCACAATCAAGCTGCCACCACCGTCGCAATTTCCTCTTTTTTTTCTTCCCGATCGATACCTCTTCGAATCTTCTCTTTCTCTGCTCGGAGTTTGTCTTTTCACTCTCTCGACTCCACGGTGACGATTCCGGTGTGTTTGCATCTCCACCTCTTTCTCCTCCGCATCGCCGCAATCAGTTGAGTTGTTTGGTCGCTTTTTTTGAACTATCATTTAATCCGACCATAAGGCTGCGTAGCTTTTGCAAGTCCACTGTTTCACATCATATTGGACTTTTTCAATCTTGTGTTTTTTTAAATCATGTGGAGCTTTTAAATTTTTTATTGTATTGTTAACCCCAAACGTGTTGCAATCTCACTTCCTCCGCCTCGTCAGAATTCTCTCACAATCAAGCTGCCACCACCGTCGCAATTTCCTCTTTTTCTTCTTCCCGATCGATACCTCTTCGAATCTTCTCTTTCTCTTCTCGGAGTTTGTCTTTTCACTCTCTCGACTCCATGGTGACGATTCCGGTGTGTTTGCATCTCCACCTCTTTCTCCTCCGCATCGCCGCAATCAGTTGAGTTGTTTGGTCGCTTTCTTTGAACTATCATTTAATCCGACCATAAGGCTGCGTAGCTTTTGCAAGTCCACTGTTTCACATCATATTGGACTTTTTCAGTCTTGTGTTTTTTAAATCATGTGGAGCTTTTAAATTTTTTATTGTATTGTTAACCCCAAACGTGTTGCATTCTCACTTCCTCCGCCTCGTCAGAATTCTCTCACAATCAAGCTGCCACCACTGTCGCAATTTCCTCTTTTTCTTCTTCCCGATCGATACCTCTTCGAATCTTCTCTTTCTCTGCTCGGAGTTTGTCTTTTCACTCTCTCGACTCCACGGTGACGATTCCGGTGTGTTTGCATCTCCACCTCTTTCTCCTCCGCATCGCCGCAATCAGTTGAGTTGTTTGGTCGCTTTCTTTGAACTATCATTTAATCCGACCATAAGGCTGCGTAGCTTTTGCAAGTCCACTAAAGTTGAGAGGTTAGGGTTCACTATGATTTGTTTTATATTAAATTGTAGATCATTTTTAAGTTCATGACATCTCGTTAAACATAATGAAATCTCATTAAAAATTAAGCTCATGACAGTTCGATTTTTTTGGGGCTTATGCTTAACTGAATGAAAGCCGATTCCTACTGAGCTTCAAAACAAGGAGGCCAAAGTTAGACAAGAAATTGATCTTGAAACTCAAAATACTGCCGGTAAGAATTCATGAACTGGATTTTTCCGATTAGTTTTATTAATCTTCTTATGATTAAAAGAGAAGTACAAATTAAAAAATGTCTAAAATTATTCGTTTAATTGCTTAAATTGCCACTAAATTAGTTGTAAACGAGACATTTAATTGAAATTGGAGAGGGTATAGTTGTACTGTCGAATTTTAATTAAAAGGTCCGATTGCAAATAATCCAAGATCCGCGTGTTTTTATGGATCTGAATCCAAACATGGATCTGCGTCTCTATAAACAGATCACTAGGGTTTCCTTCGTCTTTCTAGCAATGGCTTCATTTAGGGTTTTCTCGCTTCTGTTTTTTTTTTGATTCTCTGTACCATAGGTTTGATCCGAATATAAAAAGCAAAAATAAAAGATCGAAGCTCATTCTCCTTCATTTAGATTATGACCTGGAAGTAAAAAATCTAAATTTTGATTCGGAAAGCTTGCTTAATCTTGAGGAATAAAATCTGGAGAAAATGGAGTCAGATGGGAATCATATGGCGTGGAAGATTATCTCAACATCGATTCCGGATCGTATCCATTTGCCCTTCCATGCAACTATCACAGGTTTCTCATTTTCTTTGATTTTACTTAGATATTGTTAATGACCTTCGCTTGGTTTCTAATGTAGCGACATCTCCGTTACTTGTTGTCCAAGTTATTCTTCTTCTTGGTTATTTCGTCTTTTTGATAGTTTTCCTTTACTTATTGAATTGCTATTATTATTATTAGGGTTTTGGTATTGCTTAAGTCGGCTAAGACCGTGCCTATACAAGGCTTTGTATCTTCTCTTTTAAGTTTTGGTTTTTATTGAATAAAGAAGAACGTATCTTCTCTCGAAGTCTTCGAATTCTCCCTGTCTAACAAAGAATTTTGAGCAACAAACAGAACCTCTTGATCCATTGATTCTTGAGCTTCTGTCTTGTCTTTATATCCCGCTGCAACAGTTTCTGAGCTTTAGTCTTTCTGAGATATTAGATAAGATCAATCGGAGGCTGCGGCAGTGAAGAAGAGAGATCGTTGAGGCATGGTTGAGACGAGACGTAACTCTTCGACTTCGAGGCGGTTTTGCGTTTCTTCTCCGGAAATATCATCATGACGGCCTAGCAAACGGGCCGAGGTTAAGATCGAGACCAATGCTACTTCTTCAATCGTATATTTGCATAATTTAGAAATAAATGTTTTGCTGAGAGAATGGAAGGGTTTAATCACGTCTCTTAAATTTAAAATCTGGGTTTTTGAATTTTGAATTATCGTAAATCACCTTCTCAATTCGTGTTTTGGATAAAGAGGATCGTAGCATCACCAGATTGGACCTGTACTTCTGATATCCCTTTTCTTACGTGATAGAAGAAATTAGATGGAGAGAAGTTTGCTAAGAAATTGGTCCTGAGTTGATGAAAACATTAGCAGAAGGTTTTGAGGATGTATGCACAAAGGCTTTGCCTTCTACTACCCAGGATGCCATTATAGATGACTATGAAACAAATCTCACGGTTTTCTTTATGAATTGTCTAGAAAAGTATATAACTTGCTGCTGAGATTACTTACACTGAAACCTCAGATATTTTTAGGAATAGTGGATTCTCGAGAATCTATAGTAATTATGTTGCTTGGTACCCCATAATGTGGTAACATTGTTTGTGGTGGCTAAGAATTTTAGAAGTTGTACGACTTAATATAAACAATTACAAAATTAGCCACTAATTCGTCTTGGAGGATTCTCAAATTTATAATAGCCTCTGAGGTTTTTGTTCTTCATTGTGAAACTGGTATTTCAACAAATTTGAGGCGCGATGGAGAGAGTACATTTTTTGTTGTTTGGTTTTGCATAAAAATGGATTTTGAGTTTCTTTAGTTTTCTATGTCTCCCTATCTTTTTGCTTTGCAGATCGAATGTGAACCATAATGCATTACTCCGGACGTTGAATCTAATCCTGACATTGATTAGAAGCCACATATGTCTCTATGTGAGTGCCTTGGGAAGGTGAAGCCTTTTGTAGTGGCTTAGGAGGGAATCAAGGATCAAGAAAAATGAGAGGTAATACTGTTCAATTTCTTAATTTTGCGATCTATGAAACCATGCAAATTTTGTTTCTTTTGATGATCACTTAATTTCCTCACTTTGTTGCAGGAAACAATTGATGAAGCAATTTGAAAGAGATTGTTGATCACTACAGTGGTCCTAATCGAGTAAATGCTAAGAAACAGAATTAGGAACTTAATATAATTGCTACAACAACTCCTTGAAGATGCAATATTAATGTATTGACCCAAAGACTAAAAAGATTCTCCAGCTCATGTGTTTGAGACAAGTTAGTGTTTATGGCTGTTATAGTGTTTGTGTAGATGAGTCTTTTGATAGATTATCCCTTATTGCTAGGGTCATAGGTTAGGACTTAAGAGTTGGAATCTTTTTTTTGTGTTCCATAAAATTTATTGTTAAGTATTGTCACATTTCTTGGCGATATATAATAATCATACAAAAATTTATTTGGCATTGAATAATGATTGAATTTGTCATGTCTAATGCAGATTTTCAATGGCGTTTTCCTTAAAGTCAACAAGGCTACAATGAACATGATTTGCCGTGTTAAGCCCTATATCACTTATGGGTATACATCTCATCTCTAAACCATTAAATCTTAGGTCATGATAACGTCTTTTAATCATGGAGTTATCTCTCTGTCATTTCTTCAGAGTCCCTAACTTGAATAATGTCAAGGAACTGATCTTCAAGAGAGGATATAGAAAACTTAACCACCAGAGGGTGGCTTTAACTGACAACTAGATCTATCGTAGAACAGGTTCGAAACCTGCCTTTGTGGCACTGGCTTCTTAAATATTGTTCTGATAGGAAATTATATACTCATGATTTCTTCTTCCATACAAAACAGGCTCTGGGGAAGCATGGGATTGTCTGCACTGAGGATTTGATAACAAGATCCTTACGGTAGGACCTCATTTCAGGGAAGCCAACAACTTCTTTGGCCATTCCTGCTGAAGGCACCGCTCGGTGGCCTGAAAAAAAGAAGAGAAATAACTACGTTGAAGATGGTGATGCTGGAAACCGTGAGAACTTCATCACTGAGCTTATCAGGATGATGAATTAGATATTTTCTTTTTCATTGTTAGACTTATGTGTTTTCATTATATGCATTCTCCTGGATTTTGATCTTCTTTAATCTGGGCGATGTACACGGCATTTTCTTTGTCAGACTTCTGTGTTTTCATTAAAGAGGATCGTAGAATCAGCAGATTGGACCCGTACTTCTGATATCCCTTTTCATAATTTTACATTTTCTATAGTTGGTTTATTAAGAAACATTTTACTTAAAAATCTCTTGAGTAGAATTATTTCATCGTACATATCTTCATTTTTTTAAAATGATTCATTATTCGATTTATCAACACAGAGTGCTCCCACGATTGGAATAAGAATCATTTTGTTGAATAAAAGCTCGGTGGTGGAAATGTAGTAGGCGTTCTTGTGAATTCTGGTGGGAGTATAATTATAAAAGTGCACGTGCTTTCGTGAAGCGATTTTTTTATAGACGTGCAAATCAAGGTACCCTTTTCCCCATTTTCTATATCTGTTTTGTAGGCCTGGGCATTCGGTTAACTGTTCGGTTTCAGTTCGGTTGCGTTCGGTTTCGGTTAGTTCGGATATGGTAATATAATAATTATTCGGTTGTTTTAGGAACTTCGGTTCGGATAGGTTCGGTTTCCTTGCGGTTCGGTTCGGTTCGGATATTTGAATAAATAACCGTAACTAACCGAAATTCTTTGGAATTCGGTTATGTACGGTTTCTTATCCAAAATAACCGAATTTAACCGAATATAACTAAAATTAACAAAATTTAACCGAAATTAACCGAAAAATACAAAAAATAATAATATATAAATCGGAAAAAATTAGAAAGAAAATTAAAATTTCGTTCGATTTTATAAAAGAGTATTTAACTTTGATAAATATAACTAACAACATTTGGATATGTTTATTATTTAAAGTATTTGATTGTTTTGAGTCTAAAAATAATTAATATTTTTGAGTTTATAATTATAGTGTTGGGTATTATGGATACTATTTTTGGGTATCTTCTACGTTTTTGAATAATTCGGTTAACCATTTGGTTATCGGTTCGATTCGTTTCGGTTTCGGTTAGTTTGAATAGGGAATTTTACTAACCATTCAGTTATTTTAGTAACTTCGGTTCGGATTCAGTTTCATTTTTTTCGGTTGGTTATTCGGTTAACGGTTTTTTTGTCCATGCCAAATACCTAATTTGGATTTGATAATATTTGCTAGGATTCATGTGGTATATTATAAAAGATTGTGTTTGATGAAAACGAAGATGGGAGATGAAGAACCTCTCTACAGACGCACTATCACATTAGAATAATCAAATTTTTTTAGCTTTTGCATTTAGTTTTTCTTTGTGTTATGATTTTTTTTTGAAATTTTGATAAAATCGTGTTAAGATAATGTACCACGGGTTAAATATAAAAAAATACTAAAAATTTAAATAATATAATTTTAATACTATAATAAAATTGTAAAAATCTACTATCTTTATATATATAAATGAAAAATTATCCTGCTGGATACATCGGATCTAATTTTATTTAGATATATTACAATTGTAGTCAACAATCCTAATCATAATATACTATTTTTCCTTTGTTAACTAATTCTAAATCATAACATTTCTATTTGAACAGTAGCTTAACAAAGATAGTGTTTATGAGATCTCTTATATATTTGAACATTAGGTTTTAGTAATTCTTGATTTCGATATTGATTTTATTGATCGCTTAAAATGTTACATCTGATTTTCTGGTTTGATGAATTCACAATATAGACTTGAATTTATAAATTAAGAAACGTTGCTTATTTTCCCATATTTTATTTAAATACTAATATGGACTAATAAAAATTTATAGTGCAAAAGTTTCAGTATGAAAAAACCAATATGAAAACCAAAAGAAGATCACTAATGTGGTCTAATAACAAAGAACAATACTACTAATTCACTTTGATAACTAATAAAAATTTAATTTAATAACGGTTAATTTGATGACACAGCAAATATGACATCTGTAACGTTTTTACTAACACTATATTGAAATAAAAAAATTTATGATTTTAACCAACAAATTTTTATCTCGCGGTGTATCGCGGATTTAAGCCTAGTTGACATATTATATGCATTTACATTAGAAACACAATTGTGTAAATTACGCTCATGCTATATTGATATTGAATTAGTATAAGCATTTTCTGGAATTAATTTACATATTTTGGTCACTAAAAGAAGACGAATTCGTTCTTTATTTTTATTCAAGCAAGTCAAAAGCTATGGTTTAAACCTATGATATGGGGATATAAAAAGTATGAGATTGTTGGCATCTTACAATGTCGCTGCTTGATTTGTTATGGTCTAAGCATGATCCAACTATTTTGAATTGCCAGGCAACGAAATTTTGTTCTTTTATGAGTTCAAAGGTTTAATTTTGGTGAATGAGGAAGATTTCTAGGCTTTTGTTTTGGTTCTGCTGCTGTGAAATTGAAATGAATGTTTGATATAAGCTATGTGTTTCAAACACAACCTTTCTTCTCAATGTTTTTTAGTCTATACCTGGTTCGTTCTTTGTTCCAGAGTACAAGAATTGGAATCGGAAGATCTGTGCATTAATACTTTATGATTTTCTGTTGTGCCTTTTTTACATGGTGGATTTGATATGATATGTAGTGGAAGAGAGAAGATTGACTCCAAAGCAGGTAAAAAGGTTTTTCTCAATGTTGGGGCATTAATTAATGTTTTTATCGATTTACTTAGTTAGATTCCGTTTGCTACATATTGTAGTTTCTGCAAGCTGAAGAGACTGTAACAAGATGGACTTAGGTGGTCTTGTAGTAATTGGTAGAGATTACTCTAATACTAATGCTTGTGTCATTGCCTAACACTTGAGATATTTTTTGAGATTCACTTCTCTCTGTTTTGCGTTTCAGTGATTGATTTCGCATTCGGTTTCCAGAGGTTTTGAGTCACACAAGCTTCATTCTGGAGATCATAACTTTGTGTCTTATAGTCATACCATGCTGAAGGTTAGTTCCTATATGTAAAGCTGTATTTTATTTTTTCTTCAGAATATGTTAAAAATTTAATAAAAGGCATGAATATAAATTTAAAAATTCTCATTAAAAATTAAAAATGTGAATAAGATGTGTCTACATAACGTGTTTCAAAAGGAAAGATGTGCCTAAACCAAAAGAAAACAAACTTCACTTAGACATAGTGCATATATTCTATGAAACGAAAAATTTATTTGTAGATGAAACAACCATCACATACGTGATCAAAATCTCCAACAACGCACTCGTTATCAATCTCAATTTGAGTTAGGAGCATATCGTAGTCTCGGTATTGTCTCACGCTTAGCTCCACAATTATCTCACGACAGTTTTCTTGGCTTTGTCTAACAGCTTCATATCCTTTATTTTTCCAAATTTGGGTAATGTAGTTGGATCCTTCATCTATTTACCCTTCATTGATAAGAATCATTTCGTAAACATTCATTGCTTCAGAATGAGTGGCCCATTAGCCGCATAAGAGAGCTAAGCAATCCCTGTACAAATTTCTTTTATGAAATAATAATCTATAAGACCACACAAGAACCTCATAAGCCCACCCAGTAAACGAATCTGCTTTCTTTTCTAATCTCATGAATTTTCACTTTCTCTCTTCTTTCTATTTATCGGAATCACGAAACAGAGTTCACGTTCACATATTTCTGTTTATTGATTCAGAACAAAATGATAATTGATGATTAAGTATACTTAGGATTCATTAACTTATTTAAAAAAATGTTCATTCGGTTTGCATAAAAAATATTATATCCAAAGTTAAACAAATATTTTAAAATTAAGCTTCTAATTTCAGTTTATTTACAATAATTTTAGTACATTTCGCTTAAACAAAATTTGGTAGACAAATAAATGCTAAAGAATTTATAAGGCTATATGGAAGTTGAGTAAAAAAAAATTCATCTTATGCATTGTGTTCCCTGACACTATTTATATTGAATAATCTTGTTCCACCTATAGACCATAACAAAAAAAATTCAAAAACTACATATCAATTAACAAACTTACATTCAAAAAAATACACGCAGCGTAGTGCGGGTTCCGCCCTAGTTACAGTTTAATTTAAATGATGGAAATTTCTATATATTGCAGTAGATATACCCATAATATATTGAGAAATGGGGTATTATATATTCTAGATCCATATGGAGATAAATATTTTGATAACAAAGAAAGTTTAAACTTTAACGAAAGAAGAGTTATAGATTCAGGAGACATAACTTTTTATAAGTTAAATATTATGAAAATAAACATTTTATACATATTTTATTTTTACAAATAATAAATTTTATGTTTACATGTTATTTTTGAGGCGAAGCAACCTGTCAATGATGAATTTGTTGTAAATCTACTTCAGATAAATCACTAGCAATCCGAATCTAAGGACATCTCATTTAAATACCAGACAATGAGATGTTTCAGAAAAGTGTAACATATTGTTGTTCTCTAAGATGTTCCATTTATGACTTTGAACGTTTTTTGTAAACATCTTAGAGAACAACAATATGTTTTACCAACCTTCAAGACGGATGGGAATTGACAAAGAGAATAACAAACATTACATATTGGTCGAGTCATACGATTATTAAGAAACACAACTTTGGATGATTCATCCTCACCTCTCTTTTTCGTCCATGTGAAGTCTCCGAGGGTACATTTGATATGCAAAGTGATAGCACAATGATCACATGAATAAAACCATTTTTTTGGATTTAGTTCTTCCTCGCATACCTCGCACCAGTACCGCTCACTCGTGTTTTCTCCGTAGCATAGAGACAATAAATGATCTTTATCATTTTTGTGTTTAACCATCTTTGGCAAAACAGAACATTTAATGTCTAGAACAAATTCACACTCCTCACAACTCAAAACCATAGTTGACTTATCTCCACAAGCATTACAAAACCTGTCTCCCGTTGAATAGTTGATGTATAATGAATGAAGAGGATGACTTTCATGGATGAAAGGCTCAGAAATAGAACCACATCGCACATCCAGAAATACATACATATTATCACTTACGTACGTAAAACCATTATAAACATTTTGACAAGCACTGCAAATGGTTAAAAAGGTGCCCATAGATTGTGTGGTTAAAGTAGTCGAAATCTTGTAAAGGGAATCTACTTGTTTTGGGAGATAAGCACATTTTTTATGAAGGATGAAATCATCACATTCCATGCAACTATAGAATGGGCTAGAAAATATAGGATATGAGCATGCTTTACATGAGATGCCTTCATCACTATCACTTTCTTCTTTGAGCTTTAAAGTATGATCCTTGTGACTGAAATGCTCTATTACTCCTTCTTTGATCACTTTATATGATCTAACCTCTAAAGTATTTTCTGGTATGCCTTCGAGTTCAATCATATCCCAAATCCCGGACCTTGTGGCACATCTAACATGAATGGCAAAATTAGGACATTTCGAACAAGAATAAGCCCCATGTGTCCAGTTTATCTCTTTATGACACACTCCACAGTTCCAATCTCCGGCTTCAAGACAATGATTGTAATAAATACGGTGATCATGACGACTGATCTTTATGATGCGTGGTATATCAATACAATTTCGATGGATCATGAAATTGCATGGAATACATATATAAGGATTTGGGTCGTCATCCAGTCCACAAGCATTACAAACAAAATTTCGTTGCGGCATAAGAGTGAGTGAATGCTTATGAGCCTTAGGTTGAACAAGAGTGAAAGGGGGTGGATTCTTTGCACAATCGACATCCACGCTAAAATTGCAAATAGAACAGTGATAAAACACGTTATGAGGTGTGTTTCCACACAAACAACATTTTCCATCGGTGTAACTTGGAACACGCGTGAAACGCTTGAGAATGTGACAAGGATGACAAGAGTAGTTGATCTCTGGTGTGGATTCGGCGCAATCTTTGTGAAAACTCAAATCACATAAGGTACATGCATAAGGAAACCGATCATCAAGCAGTCCACATAAATAACAAGTAAACATAACCATCTTTGGAATAAGGGATAAAGGATGCTCGTGGGTCTCTAAACTTTGAATTGTTATAATAACTTCTTTTCTTGCGCATATCAAATCGATAGCAAAATCACATGTAGAACAATAGTAATATATCTTTGGCAAGTTACCTCTACAAAGCTTGCATTTTCCATGCACATCTTCATTTTCTGCAAATACTTTGATATGCAAAGAATGTTGTGGATGATAGAGGTTATGAATCTCTATATTGGAGTTGGCGCACTGCTCATGAAAGAAGAGTCCAGAACGAAAACAACGATACCCATCGCTATAATAATCTTGACCTAGATTGCAGCCGTCACATTTTAGCCCACGCGTTCCGATTAGTGAGTAAATCTTATTTAGTATTTCCATAGATGAAATAAATCTATCCTTTTACTTTTGGTTTTGTGTATAATTTTCTTATGTTTTGGTTTCACGTAACGATGATAGCTTTCGTTTTATATCTATACATATATACTTTTTAATATATAGAATAATATATATCGAGTTATTCTTTGTTTACATGAAAAGAATACTCATAGAATTAAGCTTGTCTTAATATTGAGGATAATATAGACTTAACGAACACATCCAAGTTATTCTTTGTTTAATTAAGAGGACATCCCAAATTTCAAAAAATGGGTTTCGCATACGTGATAAACATTTTAAAGGTCAGTTATTTATATTTCTTTGAGTTCCCAAAAGGATAAAAAGAAAATGAATAAAAGATTTAACTAAAATCAAAATACTCTTCGTCTAGAAAAAAAACAAAAAAACAAAAATTCAAAATAAATAAAATAAAAAAATGCAAAAAGAACTCCAAATGACAAAAATCTGTAAGATCAACCATGAAAAAAAAAATCAAAAAAAAAAAACTTCGACGTAAATACTATTAGTTTTTTGGACGGAACCTAAAACGAAAACAACATGGTGTTCTCCTTGCGATTAACGATTTAGGCCGCCATTAATTGAGTACTTTTGTCTACGAGGCCAAATTACGATTAAGGTTTCGTGTTTACTATGGCGAAAACCGCGCTATGCTGCAGGTATTTTTTTGAATGTAAGTTTGTTAATTGATATGTAGTTTTGGAATGTTTTTTGTCATGATCTGTATGTAGAACAAGATAATTCAATAGAAATAGTGTCAGGGAACACAATGCATAAGATGATTTTTTTTTACTCAACTTCCATATAACCTTATAAATTCTTTATCATTTATTTGTCTATACCAAATTTTGTTTAAGCGAAATGTACTAAAGTTATTGTAGTTTAAATCGTAATACATTTTTTTTCTCAATTAGGCTAAGAGTTTTTATGATATTGCAAAAATAAGACCTAACGGTTTTGAGAAGTAGAATTTTACTATCTTGTTCCAGTTTAGCTAAATTCTTAAACCGTGCTACCAATATTTATACATCATATCATATCATCTACAAACAAAACAAAAATTATGAATCATGATTTCAACTAAAAATCTTGATTTTCTATAAATTCTTAATTTTAGAAGAAAAGAGTAATTTTGACATAATTCTAAAGAACCTAGATATTGAAAACGATGAGATTACATTGAAGATCATATGATTTTGTTTTATATATAATATAATTTTGTTTTTTCTTTGAACAAATTAGAAATACATATATCATTATCAAAAAATTTAAAATGATGGTATGTATTATTTATTTTAATTTGATTGGTTATGTTTATAAAATGATGTGTTTTTAATGAAAAAATGATGTGACAAGATGGAGAGATAATGTGGCAAACTGGAGAGTTGATGTGTATTAATTGAAATATTTTAATTGGTTTTTTCTTTTTAATGATGTGTAAGCCCCAGATTATACCAAATTACTGATGTGTCAGAACATGAGAGACTCTTAAAAATTATGATTACAAGTAAATGTACTTAATGTATTTAATTTCTCTTTTTTAGTTCCCAAAACACATTTTAATTCCCGAAACACATTTTAGTTCCCAAAAAATATAGAAAGACGTCGAATACAAACTTTGACCACAATATAAATTCAAAAAAAATAAAACGACGTTTGAGTGTCTCTTGTGTTTTCCATTATATATATGAAATAACCTAATCAGTAGAAAAGTCTCATTCACAACCTTCCACAATATATATCAATTCGCTTTGCACCGTTTTTCTCTTTAATTGTTCACTGTGTTTTTGTCTGTGTCGGTGTGAAAGAATCTTGAATTTTTTCAAAATATGGACAAGATCAATACTGATGACTTGCTGGTGAAGCTATTATCATTTCTTCCAGCAAAAGTTGCTGTGACCACTAGCATTTTGTCTAAACGATGGAAGTTTCTTTGGATGCGGGTGCCAAAACTTGAGTATGATGATCGTGACAGTCAAATCGCCGGAGGTTAAGACGATTTATCAAAAGGAAATTGCCACTACACAGAGTTCGGGTCCTGGAAAGCTTGTGCGTCTCAAGTTTAGTACTTTACCATTTCAACCCGAAGATATCTAACAATGGGTTGAAGTTGCAGTTTCTCTCTGTGTGCGGGAGCTTAGCATTGAGTATTCTTCTCAACATAACAAATCTGCAACATTGCCAATTTGCTTGTACACCTGCAAATCGCTCGAGACCCTGACACTCGATGATGCAATTCTTATGGTTGTTCCTCGTATTCCATCTCTTAAAAACTTGCAACTACGACGAGTGAGAGGGAAAACGGTCAATTCCCCCACAAACTATGTTACTTTATTGCATTCATACACGGAACTTTCAATTGTGCCTAAAACTACATGAACCCAACTTAAATTTAAATTCCCTACACGAACTACGGTGAAAACCCTCCAATCATTAGACTGTGTTATTATGTTGTTAACGGATGCTGACGTGTCTGCTGACTACATTTAAGCATATGAAACGACTGCGTTTTGATACCAATGGACTCGCATTAGAAAACTGTCCAAATCGACGCCGTTTTGATTTGGGGATTTTTCTCTCAAATTAGGGTTCATACGAGAGTGAAGAGCTGAAATGTACTTATTTGGAGAAAAATAATCTGACATGTACTTGTTCAATCTATGTATACCTTATCTTTACAATATTAGTGAGTTCACAAAATTACCCTTATAAATTGTTTGAAGATTAATTGAAAAAAAAAATTATATTCTTTTTCGGTGGAAAAAAATTGTTTTAAGAAAAGATTGAAAAAAAAAAATTGTTGGGTCATCTTCCCCGTCGTTGAACTTCCACGCCGATGTCATCCTCGCTGGTAAATCTTAAATTTTTGGTTGTTTCTTCTGTTTTTTTGCTTCTTCCTTCTGTTTTCATGCTCTTTCCTTCTATTGTGTTTTGGTTAAATTTGTTTTCAATTTGGGTTGTGAATTTGGGGATTTCGTTTTAAATGAATCTTTGAGTAACCCAATTTAGAATACATATTAAACTTGTTTCTTTAGTCTTCTAATATGCTTTATATTGATAATCTATAAGATGTAGAGATGGAATTGTGTTGAATCGTACTGAATCAATTTGAATTTTAGGTTGGTAGTTGCAGGTAGTACAACTGGTATAACTGGTAAAACTTGGAAAACTGGTATAATCGGGATAACTAATATATACTAATATTATTTTTTCTGTTTCAGAGAAACATGAACAATAGTCGGCGGATAGTCATACGTTTTGATTATGGGGGATATTATTCAAAGAAAGAAGATGGTGAGATTTATGGAGCAGTGGGCATTAGCGTATTACAGGAGAATTTTTCTAATACCCCATGTATCCGAATGGACAATTAATCTGTCTGAGTAAAACTTGTAAAACTAGGTACAACTATGTTTTAATTGTCTGTGTTACATGTTCTTATTTTAATTATCTGAGTAAAACTTGTAAACCTAGGTACAACTATGTTTTAATTGTCTGTGTTACATGTTCTTATTTTAATCTGTCTGAGTAACACTTGTAAAACTAGGTACAACTATGTACAAATTGTCTGTGTTACCTATTCTTATTTTAATTGTCTGAGTAAAACTTGTAAAACTAGGTACACTTGTAAAACTAGGTACAACTATGTACAAACTAGGTAAAACTTGTACAACTCGTGAAACTATATACAGCAAAAGGAAAAATACAAAACCTAATACATAAGTTGTTATAAACCGAGGTACAGAAGTATAAATTTCATAATAAGAAAAAAATCTTCAGTGGGCATTGGCGTATTACATGACAATTTTTCTAGTACCCCATGTATCCGAGTGGAATGTTCCTGATGGTATACAAACTTTATGCGATAAAGAAAAGAAGAAACCAAGAGACAAGGTACACATCAGTTGGAGAATTTGGACAACTATGTTTTAATTGTCTATAGGTACAACTTGTACAACTCGTAAAACTATATACAGAAAAACGAAAAATACAAAACTTAATACATAAGTTGTTATAAACCGAGTTACAGAAGATATTATACATTTTCCATCATATTACTCTATTATCTTAATCACTATAGTTAAATTTATTAAAATTATGGAAAATATATTATACATTTTCCATCATATTACTCTATTATCCTAACATTTAATGGTTAGTTTCCAAATCTTATGACATGAAATATGTAAATTGTATATACATGAAAATATTTACACCAAAATATGTTAAATGTAATATAATTACCTTTTCTCAAAAGAAAAACGAATAAAATTTAGTTTTGACTCAGGTTAAACTGGGTACAACCAAAAAGTCGTAAAAGTACAACTATGTACAAGTGGGTACAACCAAAATCTTGGTACAACTATGTGGAGTAATGTGACGGCGCACATGTTGTATTTATTATTTTAATATAATTTCGGACACGTGAGATTTATTTTTCGGTGCATTTGACAGCGCATGTTTTATTGTGTTATTTTATTAATTTCCAATTTGTTTGTTCCAGTTGTACTAGTTGTACCATCACAGTTTCGTCAAATATAACCAGTTGTACTAGTTGTACCATCATAGTTTCTTCAGTTATAACTTGAATCCATTATCCGTCATCCATCATTCACAAAAATAAACCCATAAAATCAGAGCATAACGATAACATTCATCTGTTCACCATTCATCATTCATCATTCAACAAACATAATTATAGTTTTTTACTACGTTTACCCCCGTAAATGGAGTCCTGAGACACCTTGACCTCTTCCTACCGCGAGCCTTCTCAGTCACAGTCTCAGCTACCTTCTCAGCCACAGCTACCCTCTCAGCCACAGCCACAACCTGGTTTGGAAGAAGTGTCTGAACTGAGTGTGCTTTCTAAACCAACTCAGTTTCGGGCCCTTAAGATCCTTAATCATCTCCACAGCTTTCATGGGATCACATCGAGTACCAATCTTGGGATATTTAGCATACTCAGCCGGATTGAAGCAAAACTTGAGTGGTCTCATTGGCTCAAACTGCAATCAAAACAATTTTTTTGTTAATAGTTGTCCTAGTATTCCCAGTATATCAAGTTTTACTAGTTTTACTAGTATTACAATTCTAATCGACATACCGTTTCTGAACTTATGTTCTCTGATGATGATGTCTGACATAAATGAGTTTCTATGTCTACGGCTGGCGGTGAAAATGGTGAAGAATAACCTTTTGAACTTTGTCCTCTCGTTATGCTCATTGTGATTAAAACCTATATCCAAAGAAAAATACAAAGTTATATTTCCAAAACCATCACTCTCTCCAAACTCATATTTCCAAAACAAATGATTCTAAATCAAGATAATCATAACTAAATTCACATCTACGAGCATCCACCATAACTCTAAGCTGAGAAAGAAAAAAACAAATCTTTACAATTCTAAACAAAAAGATCAAATTTTCAAAAATAAATGAAAACCAGCGGTAAGTTTACAAGTAAGAAACCACATCACACAAGAATCACTAAATTCAAAAATGCCAAACTGAAATTGGTTACATACATCAATCGAATTCGTACATAAATCCTCAAAACCCAACAAAGAGATAAAGTAAATTCTACAAAAACCTCATTCAAAACCACGTTGCTCTCGATGAGAAGCTAATCGATGAGAAGGGAGATAAAAAAATGGAGAGAAGTTCTAGGTTCTCTCTCGCAAGAGACTCCTACTAATCCATGGGTCAAGAAACAGAAGCTTCATAGCTTCGTCGTCATTTCTCAATCAGATAATTGCTAAACGAATAAAGATTCAAAAGTTGCTTCAATTGAGGAAGAAGAGAGATGCTAGAGAAGAAGATGAACGATTACGAGAACGAAGAAGAGAGATGCGAGAGAGAGAGAGAGCGATGCGAGAGAGAGAGCGAGACGAAAAAAAAAAACCCAAACTTTGGAAAATTAAAAACCAAAAAGTTAGTAAATATCGGCTGACAAACCTGCTTCCACGCCGAGTAAGTGTGAGTGTCGTCTTCTTCAGCTTCTTCAGGAATCAAGTGAATCGACGTTCTCCAAGTTTCCAATTTGAGAGAGATGCGAGAGAGAGGAAGACAAAACCGAGAAAGATGAAAAAAACCCAACCTTTGGAATTAATGGAATCGTGTTTCTCCAAGGTGAAATTTGAGAGATGCGAGGGAGAGGAGCTCGAGTAGGAAGGAAAACTGACAAAATCGGGTTTGAGAGAGATGCGAGCGAGAGGAAGACTGGTTTTTTTTTTTTTTGGTTAATTTTTTTTTTTAATTCGGATGGATGATCCGAAATATTAGGTTTGGGTGGATATTTGTGGTTGGGTTTGTATTTTTTCAATTATAGATAGGTTTATATGTAATTTGACCCTTTTTACGTTTAAAAAAAAAGAAAAACTAAACTAATTATTATAACAAATACTTCTCAGATCATTATTTGACGATGTAGTACATATGAGACATTGATTCTTCATACGAGGCATTGAGAATTTGAGGAATGCTAGAGTGAGAGAGAGTGAGATTTTGCTTCTCTACGAAGCTACTACTGTTCCTTCTAATTTGACTGGGATCAAACTCGCTGCCATGAGACTCTGAAGCGGAAGCTTTAGAAAAAGTGGAGTGACTCGTTTTAAAGAGTTCTCAATTCCGAAAGGCGTAATCGTGAAGCCGTATGTGACAAGGCTCGTCTTGGTTTATCAAAACCTAGCTAATTTCTCTCACTTGTATTACCTTTTGTCTGGTTATGATTATGTGGCTCCTGTGTTGGGTCTTCTCAGCTCTTAATTTGCCAGAGCTTGATTTAAGGGTGTGTAATGATCCCATCAAAATCGATTTCTCTGATCTGGAACGAATCCCGCAAGGGTCTAGTGCTAAGTGTGTTAGATTTGATTCACAAGGTGTAGCGAGTTTCAGCGAATCGATTCAGCCTGGAAACACATGCGAGACTGACCATCAGGGACATTTCTCAGTTGTGGTGAAATCTGTGGCTTCTGCTTCGAGTCCAGCTCCTCCGGGGGATGAGAATAGGAAGAAGGAGAAGAAGAAGAAGAAGAGCTCTGATTCCAATTCCAAGACTTGGATCATCGTTGGGTCGGTGGTTGGAGGATTGATACTGTTGGGGCTTTTGTTGTTTTTGGTTTTGAGGTGTCGGAATTACAAGAAGCAAGAGCAAATGAGGGAAAATCTCAATGCCTCCTATGAACCATAATTTGAGAGAGAATCCCCAAATCGAAACGGCGTCGTTTTGGGCCGTTTTCTAATGTGACTCTGCTGGTGTCAAAACGCAGTCGTTTCATATATTCATGTGTCGTACAGTCAGCGGACACGTCAGTATCCGTTAACGGCATAGTAACACCATGTCACGATTTGAGGGTTTTCACCAGACTAATATAGTTCGTGTAGGGAATTTAAATTTAAGTTGAGTTCATGTAGTTTTAGGCACAATTGAAAGTTATATGTATGAATGCGATAAAGTACATAGTTTGTGGGGAATTGGTCGTTTTCCCAGGAGTGAGATACTTAGATGAATCTTATCGACTACTCGATGTTTCTCGTACGGTTTGTTTTCCCTCCCTGAAATCTTTGCACCTTAAAGAAGTAATCTTCTTCGATAAAAATTTCTTCGATTGCTTTTCTGCCAATTGCCCTGATCTTGAAGAATTGGTCATAGAACTACATGCTGGGAGCTGTCCCCATCATCGTACCGTCTTTGAAGAGATTATCTATATATGTAGATAGTGATAATAGTTCTCCCGATGTGATTGAAATTGTTGCTCCTTCTTTGAAGTACATCAAACTTTATGATCACGACAACAATAACTTCTTGATTGAGAATATGCCTAAGCTTGAAGAGGCATACATTGATGCTAAAATCTTTGAATACGAGAAATTTCTTGGATCTGAAGGTTAACTCAAAACAGAGAGAAAAGCAGAGAATTTTGAAGAAGATAAAAGTTTCAAACTTTCATTATTATCTCTTGAATAGATCCGATTACATCACTCTAGCAATTATAGTAAGTCTTGACGACAGCGTTCAAGCTTTATATACTAAGATCAGAGTGAATAAATTAGGGTTTTGGCCAAAGATGAATGAATCAAAGAAAGAAAGAGAAGAGAAAAGTCTCAAAAGGAAAAGAACACAATCAAAACCAGCTTCGTCCTTTCCTCTGGATCTAATCTCAGAGATACTCTTAAGGCTGCCTGAGAAATCTGTTGGGAGGTTTCGTTGCGTGTCGAAGCTTTGGCTATCAATCACAACCGATCCATATTTCATCAGGTTGTTCGAAACTCGGTACCCACGGCCGAGTCTTTTACTCTGCTTCAGAGAAGGTGAGAAGTTGTTTGTTTCGTCACTTCATCGAAATTCGAACGAGACTTGTCAGCCTATCGATCGTTATCATATGAAATTCCCAAAAATTAGTCTCTTCCCCCCTACTGAATCTGTCCACGGCTTGATATGCTATCAAGAATCAGCAACGCCCATAGTTTGGAACCATATCATGGGACAGTTCTTAACTTTACCCAAACCTAGTATGAGCTGGGAGAATCTAAGAGTTTTCTTAGGATACGATCCGATAGAAGGTAAACACAAAGTAATGTGCCTACCCTTTAGAGGAAGTTCTGATGTGTGTCGGGTTTTCACATTGGGATCAGCTCAAGAATCATGGAGAACGGTCAAAACTATCCATAATTTTATTTGTGACGACTATCATCAGCATTCTGGCCGATGCATTAAGGGGGTTGTATATTTTCTAGCCATTGATTATCATACACGTGTTCAGGTTATAATGAGCTTTGATGTCGGATCTGAAAAGTTCGATATGATACAATTACCATCGGAGATTCATGGGGAGGTGTTCATAACTTATCAAGGGAGGTTTGCTTGTGTTGAAAGTTGTACCACGAATAATGGTAAAAATCCCTGGAAGGATGGTATTACATTGTGGATTTTGGAAGATGCAAAGCAACACAAGTGGTCGAGTAAAGACATTCCTGCACCTTTTGGTCATTGCGATGAGAGTTTGAATGCCTATTTCAAATTAAAAGGCTTCATTTATGCTGGTGTGTTTATTTATGCAGCATCCACGTTTCGAAACGTGGATAATATTTTATATTTTGATCAGGCGAGAGACAGCTTTGGAAGATTCACAGTTAAAGATATCGCAGACGACAAATCTAGGCTCAGGAATGGAGTTGAAAACGGACGTATATGTGCACTCCATGCCTTCCCGAATCACATTGAGAGTCAAATGTCTTTGTAACAATTTCTTGGTTTTTTTGTTGTTTTTTTTTTCCTTAGAATGACAATTTATGCAAAGTTTAAATATCAATTCTGTTGTTAACAAAACTAAGGAAAATTTTCTAAAACAGAAATACATATACCTCATACCTCATAAAGTCCCCTAGAAGACACCTTGCTTTAGTAAAGTCAAGACCAGTGTGTACCTCCACCCATGTCACATGCTTCGTGTAAATATGTAGTGCAGTCTAAATACAACGTACTTGACATTTTGTACCTTCTTAATTATTCTCACTCCTATGTAATGAAGATGCAATCCAAACCTTCATTTCTGCGAGTTCTGCATTTAGCTCTCTATACTTTTGGATATTTCATTAGAAACAATACATAGAGCTTGTTTACCACTAAAAGAAAGGCCCACAATGCATGGTCTTAAACATCACCTTAACAAAAAAAAGTATGTGCAATTCGGTAACTGCAGAAAAAAAAATGAAACTAAGTAAATGGGATGCAAAACCCAACGAAAGGAGACTTCTAACAGAAACACAAAATTAATACAGAGAGTCAAGTAGAGGAGATTATATATATATCCCTGCAATATGTGCCTTAGAGGAGAAAAAAATACTCCCTCTATTTCATAAAAAATGTCATTTTGACACATTTCACATATTAAGAATTATTTAAATATACAAACATACTCTTATTTTATATACTCTTAACCAAATCAAAATGACATAAATACAAAGATTTTTAGCTTCGGATAATGGACAAATTTCAAAATTAGTTACAAAAGTTGTATTGAAAATGTAAAACGACATTCTTTTAAAACAAAAAAATAACTCCAAAAAGACACTCTTTATGAAACAGAAGAAATAATAATTAAATTATGTTTCAGCAGGAGCAAACGAGCTTAAAATAACTCATGAAAAAAATATTCTGTAAGCTGATTAGAGAAACTACATCAAAGAATATTGAAAGAAAACTAAAAAGCAGCCTATGCCATGACCAGAAGATAGAGAAATACTTTTATATCCATGTATCGAAACAACTCTTACAGTTAATTATATACTATTCATATAACCAAACACAATTAAAATTTTATTAACATCATTTATAAAATTAGAAATATCCATATTATGTTCCACATTTAATAATATATTTATCTACAATATTTTGTTAAGATTTAAAATGATGAATTCCCTTATCATCTTTATTTGATTTTTTAATTGTTTTGAATTATCATATAATACATAAAATTAATAAATATATAAATATTTTTTCTGCATATGTTGTGATTCTAATTTTAAAAAACAGACATATATTACTCAATCAATAAAGTAAATTGTGTACAATGTCCTACATTGATTAAAAATTTTAAACAATGATTTAGAGTCATATTCTAAATAAGACCAAAATGAATCCAAATTCAAATGAGCAAAAACCTTAACTTAACCAACATCTCAATTTAAATTTTTTTATCCGATTTAATTTGGTTATTTAGTTGAATTGTTTAGTTATACCGGATATAATAAATTTTAAACTTTAAAATTTTCTAAAATATTAATATCGACATATTTAAATTTTATAAAAAATTTAAAATAATATAATATTTAAAATTATAAAAAATTAAAATATCACGGGACGGGTTAATTGCTAGGACTGATTTATATCGACATTAATATAAATTTAAAATATCATCACCCGGTACTACAACACTGGTTTATAATATTGTTAACACTAAAAATATTAGACATGTATTATCAAATTAATTTAATTAAGATTGTATGAACAAAATTCGTTCCGCAGTATTAAATTCTAGTGTATAATTCAATTTAAAGTACTTAAGAAAATAACCTTATACAGATAATTCTTATTAATTAATATAATAATCCATATTAATTTCTTAAACCATTTACTAAAATATTAAATAAACCCCTTCAAATCTCAGATATGTTTCCAATTAATAACAACCATTTTGAAAAATCGAGTTGTATGAATAGGCGAATAGATTATATTTTATCAGGTTGTAGAAGATATGTATCAAAGTCATTTCCAGCAACAATAAAAATTTTCTTATTAGTCAAAATAATGCAATATGCATTTTGGAGTTTGATCTATAAGATAATAGCCATTTACAACGTATGAAGGGGAGACATAACATATATTATCTGTTAGCCTATAAGTCTAAAAATAGCTCCGTTACTCTCTACTCCTTTATCGAAATTGTTACAATTTCTTTTATTTGCGTCAATGGTTGTAATTAGATTTGCGAGTTCATTAACCAGCTCGGTTCAAGTCGGTTTAATCGGTTTTCCAGTTATTTAGAAATTTGAAAATCTTGCCGAAAAATAAGATTTCGGTTTGGATCGGTTCAGAAACCGGTTAATTTCGGTTTTGCGTTTAAAAACCGAAATAAACCGAATTTTTTATTAATATATATTTTGGGTTTTAATGGACCAAACCCATGACAAAATGTTAATGGGTTTAATTAATTACAAGCCCATAAATGAAAAATTAAAATTTGAAGCCCACCAGCCCACACTTAAACTAATCGATTAGACTTTTCAGTTACAACCCTTATCTGAGCGGCGGCTGGAGATGAGCGATGACGAATAAGAAAACACCATCAGTGGACTCTCGAGAAACGGCGATGAAGAAAGCACCTTATATCTGGATCCCTCCATAACTCCTCCATTTATCCAAGATATGAAGAAGAGAAGATGGAAGAAGAAGAAAAGCAAGAAGACGACGTAGAAGAAGAAGAAAACATAAGAAAAAGGAAGAAGAAGACGAAAGAAGAAGGGAGAAGAAGACGAAGAATAAGGAAGAGATTTAGTGTAATAGATGTCGATGGTGTGATTCAATGTGCGACAGAGAGAATACACAAGATTTGGTGAGTGATGAGAGTTGTCGATTAAGGTTAATTTAGGTATATATACTTAAGTTAAAATTTCGGTTTTTCGATCGGTTATACCTAAACTGAACCGAACTGAAACAAGAACCGATCACAACTAAAATCTTCCGATCGGTTCTTTGCCAATAACCGAATAACAACCGACTGCCCTCCAAACCGGTTCGGTTTTTTTTTTCTGCGCGGCTAGTTGTAAAGAAATACTCTTGTATCTTTTAAATTATCCGCATCTCAAAATCCAAACAGAATCCGAACTGAAAAATCGGTTTCGGATAGAAACCGAATCTGAAAAATAACCGAACGGATTCTAGATTTTATATCTGAAAAAGCTTAATCCTAACCCATCCAAACTGAAAACGAATAGAAATCCGAATTATAATAATATATCTAAAATATTAATTATTTTTAGATATGATATAACCTAATTATCTTGAATAACTGAAAATATTAGTTATTTTAAGATCAAAATATTTAAAAATAATTAAACTATCTAAAATATATGAAAATTTATTGTTATCTTTGTCAATATTTAACCAATATTTACAAATTTAATTGATTTTTTCGATATTTTGGATATCTGAAACCGAACCGAATTTGAGTAAAACCGAACCGAATCCGAATAGATATTAGAATAAATATTTAAAATAGTCAAAAATCAAAATATCTTAACCGAATACGATCCGAAATCTGAATACCAAAACCTATTTTAAACTCCGTATGATATAATATATTTCATTTGCCCAAAAGAAAAGAAAATCCAGTTGTAATAACTCTCTAAAAGCAAATTTTATCAGAAAATAATTAGTTTTTCCATAGTCCTATTTTGAGTAATTTACTAATTTCAATTGAAAAGCATGAGCCGCGCTTATTAGTCTCTTTTTCCGTTTTAATAATTAAAAGAAAAAAAAACGCTCCGTCATCTCTTTTTCTTCTTCTTCCTCGAAATTATTGCGGTTGCTGTCGTCTTCCTCCTCCTCTCCGAAATCGAAGCTGACGGCGGCTACGGTTACGGCATCGGAGAGGTGGTGGTTGTGGTGGTTCGTTTTACCTCCATTTCGAGAAGAGAAGCTTTAATTTCATTGGAAGAAGAATCGAAACTTGTCTCATATCTGCTGCAAAAATTTGATTGTGCTTCCCCATGGATTTGTCGCTTTTGTTGGTACATTATTAATCCTCTCTTCCTCTCTCTCTTTTTCTCGTTTCTCGATGTTTTCGTTTTTTGTTTTGTTTATTTTAACTTTTTCTCGAAGTCTTCACGATAATGCCGGAGAAGCCGGATCCATGCTCTTTTCATGAATTTGCTTTCCCCAATTTTACATTGATTGAGCCATTTCTATTGAAATTGGGTAGATGAATTTGTAACCTGAGACGTTTCTGTTTCTTTGAAGCTTGTTCCTTTACCGTAACGGAGCTGGGAAATTTCTGGGGGAGCAGATAAATTCAGGTATATAAATTAATTAGGGTTTTTGTTTTGATTTGGTTTCAGTACATAAGATTTATGTTTGTTTGTAGCAGAGTAAGCAATGTCATTTAAGAACATAGTAAGAGAGTTTAGGGTAAAGAGCAAGTACAAAGCTATTGGTAGGCGAGGGAGGTCGCATATTGCTCCTGAAGGATCATCTGTGTCTTCTTCTGTATCGAAAAATGAAGGTTTAAATCAGAGCATTTGGGTTGATTTGCCTCCAGAGTTGCTTCTTGATATAATCCATAGGATTGAGTCTGGACAGACTTTGTGGCCGGCGAGGAGAGATGTCGTTGCTTGTGCTTCGGTTTGTAGGTCGTGGAGGGAGATGACTAAAGAAGTTGTTAAGGTTCCTGAGCTCTCTGGTTTGCTCACTTTTCCTATTTCCTTAAAACAGGTTAGGTTACACTCTTTAAACACCAGTTTCCGTATAAATCGATACTCAGTTGAAGTGAAGTCTAAAACATTAGATTCATTGGCTTAGCCTGGCCCTAGAGATGATCCAATTCAATGCTTTATCAAACGGGAAAGAGCTACTGGAATATACCGTCTCTATCTCGGTTTAAGCCCTGGTTAGTTTACTATGACTTAACTCTTATGAATTGAGTTTGGACCATATCATATATCACATTGGTCTGTATAATTTGCAGCTCTTTCCGGCGATAAGAGTAAGCTGTTGTTATCTGCAAAGAGAGTCAGGAGAGCCACAGGTGCGGAGTTCGTTGTATCCTTGTCGGGAAATGACTTCTCAAGAAGTAGCAGTAATTACATAGGAAAACTGAGGTAAAGTCTCCTTTTTTTCTTCATCGCTTTCGTTGTTCTATATGATCACCATGTCCATTTATTATATGTTTTGTTGTGTGTGGACAGATCCAATTTCCTGGGAACCAAGTTCACAGTCTACGAAAACCAACCTCCTCCGCATAACCGAAAACTCCCACCATCAATGCAAGTGTCTCCATGGGTATCGTCATCATCTAGTAGTTACAACATAGCTTCCATCTTGTATGAGTTGAATGTCTTGAGAACCAGAGGTCCAAGAAGAATGCAATGTATAATGCACAGTATCCCGATTTCGGCAATTCAGGAAGGCGGCAATATTCAGTCTCCAACCGAGTTCATAAACCAAGGAAAGAAAAAGAAGAAGCCGCTGATGGATTTCTGCTCAGGGAACCTGGGAGGAGAATCCGTTGTAAAAGAACCATTAATTCTGAAAAACAAGTCACCGAGATGGCACGAGCAGCTCCAATGCTGGTGTCTCAACTTCAAAGGGCGAGTCACGGTCGCATCGGTGAAAAACTTCCAGCTAGTGGCAGCTGCTGCCGAAGCAGGGAAGAACATGAACGTTCCAGAAGAAGAACAAGACAGAGTGATATTACAGTTTGGAAAGATAGGCAAAGACATTTTCACTATGGATTATCGTTACCCGATCTCTGCATTCCAAGCCTTTGCCATTTGTTTAAGCAGCTTCGACACGAAGCCTGTATGCGAATGAACCAAACATATCATATCAATGATATTCTTCTATTTGCAGTTTGTGTGGTTTAATGTACATACTTTTCCCTCTTGGAGCGATCAAACAATCAGATCTTTTTCATTCCAACTTTAATTTCTTCTTAATTTTAAATTAAAAGCAATTAACTTTTGGTTTAGGTAAGGTATGTCTTAGTCTTTCTTTGGAAGCAAAGAGTCACACCTTCCTTTACTACAAAACCTAATTCATGTTTCTGTCTCTGTTTCATTTATTTTCCAAAAAAACCATTTTATAACCTATTAAGATAAAAGAATGAAAGCTTTTGTGAAAGGATTATTAGCAAGAGCTTATGAGGTCCCAAAGATTAATAGGAAGGTATCGGCCGGTTTTGGTTGCGTTTCTTCGCCTCCGACGCCAGAGAAAGGGTTGGAGAATCTGACGGTGGCAGATGTGCTCTCCACGAAGGACACTGACGTTCATACGTGGATCTCATGCCGCACAAACGATACCGTTTTCGACGCTGTTAAAAATGTTCGTTCAAACTTTTTTATTTTTCTCCCTTTTACCGTATTTGCTCACGTTGCATATGCATGGATCGATTTATGGGATTAGTTTAAGTTTTTTTTATTAGGGCACTTAATTTTAAGCTGATTAGTTGGGTTTTACAAGTCTCAAACTCGAACTAAAAATATATTGTGACTTATTATTTCTTGACATACATGTTGTCCAACAGTAAACTATTATTCTATTTGCTGATTAGTTTTAGGTTCGTTGCCTATTCCACGTTGTATATGTCCAAGCTAATAAAACGTGTTGGACATGTATTTGTATTTTATGTATAAACAGTATATAAGGAATAACATTATACTCTATATCAGTAAATTAGTGCACATATATTAGTAGTCATGCATACACGTATAGAAATACTTAAATACATATGTCAATCGGTCCAATGTCTTGGATAAATGGTCTTAGCGATTGCAACTAGAATAAAACTTCTATAAATTAATAATACTGGAACAGTAAAATTTCATTAATTTAAGGAGATATATTAATTTATCGATAAATTAATAATTTAAAGAGATATTTGACTAATTTTATAATTTTTTAAAAAAATTCTATTCAAAAATAAGTTTTTTTGTTATAATTAATACTCCTCTAAATTTAATTACAAGTAAAAAAACAATTATCGTGTTTAGAAAACAAGACAAAAAAAATTTCGATACAGTAAAAATATTATATATGAATTCTAACAGAAAATAATGCAAAAAACTTTTTAAAAACAACATTAGAGTCATATTTCTCTAAATTTTCTTATATATAATATATGTTTTTGATAAGTTTATATAATTTTTAATTTATGATATTGATAGAACCATATATTTACATAGATTTTCAAAAAAATATTATTTTATTATTTTATCAAATTGTGTCATTTTTTACATTCGTCCAATTTGAGACTAAAAAATTTTATTAATTAACAAAATTATTAATTTATCGAATATTAATTTATGATACATTGAAATTAATGATCTACTTTTGAAATATTGGATATATATTTTTGTTTAGCCACTTTCAAATTCATATGATGACTGCCAACCCTTATATTATTTTGGTTGGGTTACATATATACAACAAAAAAGTTGAGAATAAAGAGAACTACGCGTGGAATATTTTTTTACATGCAATAAATATATTTTTTATTCAAACAAAAAGCAGATGGCAAAGCATAATATTGGATCGTTAGTTGTATTAAAACCCGGAGACCAGCAACATATCGCAGGAATAGTCACAGAGAGAGGTAAAGTTTTCTTTGATTATGTTCTTTCCACCAAAAATACCAAAAAAAAATGAGGTATAAAGCAAATTCGTTTAACCCAAAAATATGTACATGTGAATATGTGATAAGCGATTAAGCATAATCAGAGCCGGCCTTGAAGATTAATGAGCCACAAGCTAATTTTAGCTTCAACATGTATTTTGTAGTTTGATTAATCTTATATTGACTGATTGATATTGTAAAACAGACTATATGAAAAAGATCATTTGGGCAGGAAGATCATCAAAACTTACAAAAGTTGGAGAAGTTATGACAGACGAGGTTAGAATAAACAAAAAATAATATTTTTTAGATAATAATATTTTGGAAATTTTCATTTATCCAGTTAATTTTTTTTAAAAAAATTGGAAATTATTTTGGCCAGAGCAAGTTGGTCACTGTTTCGTCTGCGACAAACATAATCAAAGCAATGCAGCTTATGTCAGGTAGTTTACTATATTCCGCATATATATTGAATCCAAGATGTAAATTATAAAATTGACAAAAACAAATTGTGTATTAAAATGATGCAGAGAATCACATAAGGCATGTACCGGTGATTGACGGAAAGATAGTAGGACTGATCTCTATGGTTGATGTCGTTAAAGCCATTGTGGACCATCAAAATGGAGAGCTCACACGCTTGAATCAATTCATCAAAGGAGACTATTACTAGTTTAGATTCATGGTTTAGAATCTTTAGATCAATCCACAGACGAAAAAAGAAGAAGATGCGTAGCTTCCATAATACTATCGATAACTATGTAATACTATCAATAATGGACTAATTATATAACATATTTAGATCCCCATTCTGAGAGATTATGAATATAAGGTGTAAAATATCTAAAAGAAGATTGTTTATAGGTTTCTATGGGTTTGGGCACACACCGATTACGAAAAAAGGAGGGTTGGCCAAACATAGAACAATTAAAATACATACAATAAATAAACAAAAGTTAGCATGCAACATAAAAATATTTAGCTCTAAAACGTTGTTAGAGTTAAAGCTCAAGAAAAATAAACATAAAATCAATTTTTAATGAAACTTTAGAATAAAACATTGAAAATGTCGGCACACTACAATTAGACATGTATATTTTGAGAAGAAAAACTCGTCTCGTCTTGTATCCGTCCAGATTATCTCGGTTCATAACTGTTCCTTTTTAAATAATTATCTGTTTAGAAATTTTTATTTTAGTCTAACATGTAAGAGAATGGGTAAGAGATTCGGACGGAATATCCGTATTTTTTAAAAGTTGTATAAATGTTTTCAAAAATTCCTGAATTTTTAGAAATACCCATCACAAAGTAGACCTTTACTCGTCTCGAAGTTGATCTTTACTCAAATTAGTGAGAGTTTGAGAATTAAATTTAGTCACCCGAAATTTTTGATCTTGTTCCGTTACCCAACATTCTCGTTCTATAATTTATCTGGAATAGTTTACAAATATTTTTGATTATCTGAATTACCCGTTCCCGTATTGTACCCGCTATTCCGATACCTGAAATGGACAAACCTAGGTACAATATTGTCCAATGTAAACTAAAAATTTACCAAAATCCAAAAAAATACATGAAGATTCGATCTGATAGTCTTTACTCGCCCACGCTACTATAACCCTAGTTGATCTTACTGGTCACCTTAGGACCTGAATAAAAGATCAAATGATCTTGTAGATCGTCATCTCGTCAATTTAAAACTCAAGTGTATGGAAGTGGAAACAACAAACCACATACAAATGATTCTGACCAAAAACCAAAGAATACTATTTCAACTTATCGGGATTCATTACTGGGCTGAGAGCCCAATGGGCTTAACTTAATTAATTATAGGGTTTAATATTTTTTTTGTGGTCCAAGGGTTTTGTATTTTCGAAGCTTCTCTGTGTTTCTCAATCTGCGATTCACCATTTCTCTCGTCTCGTCTCTCAGAAATCGTTGATTCTTCTTCTACCTTACACTGTAAGTACCTCCTCTCCAATTATATCTGAGTATGATCTGTGTTTGATTCGTTTTGCTTCGATTCTGCGGTTTCGATTTGACTATATACGTTCGATTTCGTTCTACTCTCGGATCTGAGACCGTTTTGTATGTTCGATTCTGCTTTAATTTTGGCTTTGATTTTGTAATTCATGTTGTTTATATTTGATTCCAAGCTTGGGTCCTTAGGTGTGTTTCAGTATGGTTCTACAATTTAGGGACTATTTGTTCATATTTAATCGTTATATATCAAAGAAAAGTTTAGGGTCTCTCCTTAAGGAACATTGTGGCTGTAATTGTAACTGTTACAAGGACTAGTCTTGATGTTCTTTAACTGAATTAGTCACTTAACCTGTGATTGTTTAGATACATTGTACAAACCTCTCAATGTCATAGAAATGTGTAATTGTTAGTGTTTTGTGGGTTATTCTCAATGTTCTTTCTTTCTCTTGTTGGGTATCTTTGTTAAATACCAAGGTTTGAATCAGTCGGTGTAAAGATGTGATATAAGAGTGTGTTCAGGATAAGTTCAGTTGAAGTAGCTTTGTGGGATAACTTGTATTGATGCTGCAGATTGATTGATTCCTGTTTTTGGTTTCTGGTTCTTCAGTTAATTGTGGGAGCTATGGGGAGAAAGGCTGGAAATTTGTACATTAACCCGAAAAAGCTTGGGAATATGGCAAAACCGTGTATGAAGGAAATGGTATCGTTCTTGAACTGTATGGCGCTTAACCATATCAAAGATGATAAATGTGAGAAACAGAAGCAACTCCTGAGTGTTTGTATGCACAGCCAGGTTAATAACTTTGCATTTTGCACCATGTTTTTTTTACTTTTATTTGTCACTGCCTTTGCGAAACGGTGAACCTTTTGTTGTTTTCTTGAAACCCATTGCTTTGCAGACGGATCATAAGAACAAGTCTTGGGGAAACATTAACTACCATTTGCAGAGGCTAACCCGCGGAAGAAAGTAATATAAGCATGGATCTTGTGTCCATTGACCGATAGATTCCGTTGTTGATCTCGTCATTTGTCTCTCTGTTCTTCGGGGTATTCTATATGTACAAGATGTTGGCATCTAGAAGACGAAACTTTGGACACATTGTTCACCGAAAGAAAGGATTTTTGGTCTTTACGTTTTGCAATAAACAATGTCTTCTGAGTCAAGGCATTGAGAGTCAAGAAGTTGTTAATGATGGTTTGTCATACGTTTATCACTTTCATGTAAGAAAATAGAAACTTAGCCTAACGTGAGAGGATATGCAGCTTTGTTTAGGTTAAATTAACTCATTCACGGGTTTTGGTAATCACACTTATTTGAATGCAAGTTATCGTTCCTAAATTGTACGTTTAAGCTATTACAACTTGAATTGTGTGTCTATAAATTACGAGTTAGCATTACTGGAAGAAGTCTTTATACAATAAGAGTTTCCGTAAGGTACAAGTGAATGCAACAGAAATTTTTACATATTTTTCCTTGAATTACATTTATGCATATTCTTAAGATAAATGTTTACTCAAAGACTCGATAACTTTCACTCTGATCCGGGTGCTTTCTCCAAACCGACAGGATGCCTTAAAAACATAACATAGAAAATGGTTAGTGATGATAAGCTTTTGAAAAAGTTTAGGAATTATAAATATTCAATTCAAAATTAATTGGTCATGAATAAATTGGTTTATGTCATTTATCGTATATAATGGACCATGGTATATGGAATATAGTCCATTGGATAAACCGAGCTTTGACATCATTTTAGAAAATATGAATTTCAAATCCAAAATGAATTGATAATGAATGGACCATGTCATTTATATACTATGTTAGATCTATCTTTATTTTCAACGTAAGATATTCTTACAAAAACCTTTTAATGCCTTTTAATCATTAAACGAAAACTATATTTAGTCAAAATGTTTTTGCAATATGGACCATTCTTCTATTCCATCATTCGTCAGAAGAAATAAGTCAATGGCTACGAATGACAATAGATTTTAAATTGGTTTTTAGTTTTTTTTTGGTTTTGAATTAAGGATTTTTGGTTTTGCTATAATTTTTTAAAAAATGAAAAATGAAGACTAACTCGGTGGAGAAAAAGGCTTTTGACATGAAATTTCCAAATCATGGCCAGTTTTCTAGTTTTTCTGTAATACTTGGGCAAACCACTCAATAACTAGTTTCCTTAGATTTTAGGAAAACTATATTTGTTTTTAATCTTGAATGATGAAAAATATATTTTTTCAAAGAAATAAAAACGAAAAACCACTTAAAAATAGTTGATCTTAGAACCCTAATATAAAAAACCAAATTCCTACAAGGTTGAAAAATCATACCAAATTATAAAACTCAAAATCATGGTAATCTAGTTTTTTTTCTCTAATACTTGGACAAACCACTCAATAACTAGTTTCCCTACATTTTAGAAAAACTATATATATATTTAATCTTGAATGGTGAAAAATAGTTTTTTTTTAAAGAAACGAAAACTAAAAACCACTTAAAATAGTTGATATTTTGGAACCCTAGGATAGAAAACCAAATTCCTACAAGGCTCAAAAATCATACCAAATTATGAAATCTCAAAATTAATTTCTGTTCAAATATAATATGCATTCACATACGTCAACGAGAGTCAAAATTGAAAATGAAACTAAAATTTAAGTCAGATGGATTGTAATTTAACAATAGCTTGAAAAAAGAATCCATTTTAATCGATAATTGTTTTTTCAACAAAATATTTGACGTTAAGGTACAAAAAAATAAGGAAAAATCACCTGATTTTGCTAGTAGCCCAATCAGCCCATGACTTGGCCCCTTGAGCAGCCTCTCCGGCGCTGCTTTTGAAACTCGAGGCGGCAGCCTCTGCCGCAAGAGTCACCTCATTGGCCGTCACTTTCACCGGTAGCTCTTCCGCCGAAACCCTTGTCGTAACTATTGTCACCATAATGATTATCGCAAAGAATTTGAATTTTTCCATTTTCGCTTGCACCTAATAAAAATTTAGAAAACTATTACTATTGATTACGATTTTTGTTTTAAGATATAATTTTGTTAGATTGATTTGTCTTCTATATGACAAAGGAAGTATACTATTTATAGAGATAAAAGAGCGTTTTTGAAGGCAAAAAGAGCGGAACACAGTTTTATTGTTAATGATATTTTTAATTTACCTAAAATTTGAATTTTTAACCGCACTTGTCTTATTGATAATACAACTTTTTTTTTTTTTTTGTTAAACTTTGTCACAAACTATGTTTTTTTTTTTCAGCATCATAAGTTAACTAATATGGAATACTATAATGTTTAACCCCGTACGTGCCCAAAATGCATTATAGTCCTTAAAGTCAAAACCTGCAAAATTGATATTACAAAATCTGTATAAGGTTGATTTTAAGAGTAGTTAATACTAAGAGCATCCATATGAATCATATCTTGGTTTTGATTGGCAGTACAATTTTAGTATCCATGATTCTATTGAATATCATACGAGAATTAAAAAAGTAACCAAATTATCTTAATATTTGTTCTTCGAACATGTTTTGGCTGCAACAAATGATCTGCATACCTTGTCATTGTGTTGGAGTCCGTGGTCTTTAAGAAGAGTCTTCTCCACGGTAATGTATTAAGAATTTGACGATGAACAAACTGAGCCACATTTGAGAAATCCAAAAACATAAATTCTTGCATACTTAATTGTTCCAGTGGTTCTGCAATCAATTTTTTTTAAAAAAGATTCGGTGGCATAAATTAAATTTCAAATTAATACAATAACCATAACAATAAATTTAGTTAGAAAACATACATTTGATAATGTTCTCATCTCCTTCGCATGGCCCAATTAGATAGTTTTATATTTTTGTTCACGTAAAACGGGAAATTAAAAATCACTGCATATTTAGAGTCTTTACTTTTTCGTGGCACTTTGTTTTCACAGTCTACGTCATGTTCATGTACAGGAGGGACTTCCAAGAGTTGGAGTATACCACATTCTCTTATCTCCCATCGATCACCTTCGAATTCGAACTCAAAGACAAGCTCGCTAGAAGTCATCTCTGCTTCAACTTCGAATGTGTACAGATGCTCTGTTACCAGAGGACATAGAACAAACTCGCCTGTTCTGCAAGTAACAACAGGCCCATTTTGTTTGATCACCATGCGTCTCATTCCACTCTTTCTTGCGCCGGTAAATTCCTCTCCCTTATCAACCAGCACGATGCAAGCCTTAAATCTCAAGAATGTATGAAGAGGCCTCTCATTTAACTTCACTGTTACAGAAGCTCCACTTGCTCGGTCACTAAAGTATGCAGGCACTTTTCCACATGGTAAGACCGTATGTTTACTAGTCGGTGTCTGGATGATAAGGTCTCTTGCTTCTTGATTCAGTTTGAAGCAGTTACCAAAGTTGAGATATATCTCTTGGTTGTTAAAAGAGCAATCCAGTCTCTCCAGAGACTCACAATTTCCAGCATTTAATAATATTAAGGAATCTGGAAGCTGTGGCAGCGATAACAGCTTTCTGCATCCCGTGAGTGCAAGTAGATAAAGGCGAGAACATCTGTTTATCCATGGTGCAACCTCTTCTATTTCTGTATTATTGCTCAAGTCCAGCACAGTGATGGTGTCAAGAGCATGCGGGAATTTCTTGAGATTTTCAATGTATGGCATACGCAGCTCTCGAAGACGAGACCAAGACTTGATTGATGAAGGCACTTCTTCTACTGCAGTTCCAACGATATGGAGATATTTAATGTTTGTGGAGATCTCAGGGAAAAATTTCAACAATGAGCAACCAGCAAGATCTAGTTCATCAAGAGACTCCATGTCGATGTTGATCGGAAGATTCTCTAGCTTTGAGCAGTTCCTCAAAGTCAGTTTCTTCAATTTATGAAGTTTCCCAATAGACGATGGGAGCTCCACCAGACTTGAGCATCCTGATAGATACATTGTCGTGAGATTAGTGGCATTCCCAATGGAGTCAGGGAGTTCCACCAGACTTGAGCAGCATGCAATATCTAGGTTCTGAAGATTAATGGCATTCCCAATAGTGGCGGGAAGCTTCACTAGCCTTGAGCATTCAGTGAGAACTAACTCTATGAGATTAACGGCATTTCCAATAGTGGAGGGTAGTTCCACCAGACTTGAGCATCTAGTGAGATCCATTTTTTTGAGATTTATGGCCTTTCCAATAGAGGCGGGTAGTTCCATCAGACTTGAGCAACCATAAAGATCTAGTTCTTGAAGATTAATGGCTGTTGAGAGATCAGGAACCTCCTTTAGGTTTACAGAGAATTTCAAATCCATCCACTTGAGAATTCTAAGTGGCTGTACAAAAGTGAATGCATTTAGAGGCATTATGTACAAAGAAAGCTAAATATCAAAATTCATAGTTTTTCTTTTAGAAGCAATAACATTTATAAACAACAAATCAAGTCAAAAAGAACTATATTACTTGGAGAGGGATACATAAAGAACAAGTACTTACTTGAATTCCTTCCCACAACTTCTCAAGCTTGCTGCGGTGCATGCATAGTTTGACAAGGAACTCCGTACAAAAGTTAGAGGGCAAACATGTCATCGGATAACATTCCCAATCTAAAATTCGTAACTTCCGAGATAGGTAGTTCAGACCATGCTGTGAGTGCAATATGGCGCCTCTCCGGTCACCAGATTGGTTGCAAGCAATTAAACTTTCGAGAGTGTTACGAACTTTTAAGAGTTGAAGATTAGACAATCCTTTGAAAGCTTTCTCACTTCTAATTAATTCGTTCTCGGTCCCAGATGAATGGAGATCTATGCCTAAAACGTTTCTACTTCCCTGAAAATTAAAGGGGGGAAAAAAAAAGAGAAAGAGTAAAGATGTTTACCTATCAAAATGAATACAATTTGTACAAGAAATAAGACAACAAAAGAAAGATGTCAAAACTTACTATATCATCACTGAGTACTTCACAAATATCTTTAGCGTCAATTAAAAACTGACGCTGCCCAGGATCATGAATGGATTGTTTGCGAACAATTTCTTTACCAAGTCGTGCTAACAGATTATGCATCGAAATAAACTTCCACTCGGTAGATATGAGAGATTTCTCAGCTAAGACACGAATCCCGTGCCTCACGTCTGAGAAATTCTTCTCAAGACACTTTTCCAGTAATTCAATCCTTTCATGGTTGAAAAAACAGGCTATATGAAGAAATAGATATCTATCCTCATCATCTAAGGCTTCATAACTGAAATTCAAAATGCTTTGAATATCGGAGTCAAGGTGAGTCCTTAACCTTGGCATTGCCTCTGTCCACTCCTGCTTGGACATTCCCCGAAAATAGGAGCCCATAACCCTTAGTCCCAAAGGGAGTTCACCTGCAAGCCTTGTAACTTCGCAGGCAAGCCCCTCAAAGCCATCTTTACAGGAGCTTTGACCAAAAGCATTCATGCAAAAGATTTGAAGAGCTTCATCTCTTACTGGAAAATCCACCTTGTAAATATCTTTGATTCCATGAGCCCTCAAAAGTCTTCTATCTTGCGTGGTGATGATAATCCGACTTCCAGGACCAAACCACCGCGATTCTTTCGCCATGGCATCTAATTGGACTGACCGATCCACATCATCAAGAACAAGAAACACTTTCTTGTCTTTTAACCTTTCTTGTGCAACTCCTAAATGAGGAATTTCTATATCCTTTTGGTTGATTACTTGAGACATCAATTGCTGATGTAAATGCAATTTCAAACCGTAGTCATCAGAACAAGCTGGCCATGTATACATGGATGCTTTGATGCTCTCCATAAAGACACTCAGATCAAAACGGTCAGAGCGTTGGTTAAATAGAAATCTGGCGATGGTGGTCTTACCAATGCCAGATGGACCCCAAATTCCTATCATCCTCACATCATCCAAATCAAGGCATAACAACTGTTCCATCTTTTCCATATGAGCTCCCATCCCAACTAAGCCATCGAAATCATTTGATGGCGTGAAATTATTCAACTTGTTTGAAATATCAGTGGTGATTTTTTCAATCATGGCTGCTTCGTTATCCCTATCGAAGACGAAGACAAAAACATATTCACATGACAATTAAAAAGTCATGAACATTTTCACACACTCATTATGAGTTTCTTGGGTGTACTATGTTTTAAAACATATAATTAGTACTTGATGATGTGTTATAAAGATTAAGAGTAAGTAGAGATAAAGAACGCACCAGTTGCACGAATGGTAACCGGCGATTTTAGCCACTTCTGCCAAAGCCCGTCTCCATCTTCCAATGTCATCCTTTGTTTTACCCTTACAAGTTTTCTTGAAGACCTTCCCAAAATCTCCGGTCTGCTTCTTTACATCAGTTGGATCCACTTCATAGAAAATAGTCATCACTGTCTGACACAGCTCTTCTCTGCAATTCATGATCTCCACCAACTCAGTTAGGCACCATGTCGAAGAGGCGTAATTCTTCGAGAGCAAGACAATTGTAATCCTTGATCCTTTGATTGCTTCTATAAGCTCAGGACCAATCGGCTTACTTCTCTCTATATTATTGTCAATGAATGGGTCAATCCCTTTGGTTCTGAACTCTTTTAGGATGTGGCTGAGAAAGGTTTTGCGGATATCTGCCCCATGAAAGCTAGGGAAGACATGGTGTTTTCGATTGTGAGACAAAGACGATGGAGGAGATGAACAAGATAAAGAAGAAGCGATTGTTATGTTTTCTTGATGGGGTCTGAATTTTCTGTAAACCATACAAAAAATTGTACCGAAAAGCGTGAAGAAGCCCACTGCAGCAGCAAGAACGGTTAGGAAAAAAGAAGAATCCATCTGTAAGGGGAGAGAGGATCAAGACTATAGAGCTTTCTAGAGAACCAGCTAGAGGAAGAATAAACAAAGAGGCTTTGTATATATAAATAATTAAATATAAACCAACACAGAAGGTTGACTTCATTGACTTAATGTGAACACTAAGAAAAGAGGAAGCTTCATCGTTTATTCTTTTTTTTTTTCATGGAAAATTCGTTAGGGGGTGGGTGAATTATTGTGGCTCCACCATTCTTAAGTGGGCTCAAACGGATTTATTATACCAGCAAATATTCAAATTAAAAAAAAAATAAAAAAAAATATCATCCTTTAATCTAACTGCAGCAGATCGATCAATTGACAACAGGGAACATTCATCACCTCCAAGCTTCAATAACCAAACAATATTTTCTATGAAAACAAGCACTAAAAATTTCCAAAATCAAAGACAATTCTGCAAAACAAGTACCAAAAGCTGGAACCACGCATAACAATACAATCAACTAAACTCAAGTCATTTATTAAAAACTGTACATGTATAAAATAACCAATCTTCTTAAAATTTAAATTCAAGGTAGGGATTCACTGATGATAGCTAACTTGAAGTTCAAGCAACATCTACAAATGAACTTCGTTCATTCTCCACATGCTTCTAATTTGAAGTTAGTTCCAGCTTTTTTTTGAATCGCAATGTTGACAGATTCAGCAAGTTTAATTTGGTTACCCCTAGAGCTTTCATTATGTTCATGAACACGAGAGACCTCCAAGAGTTCGACCTCCAGTAGTAGTTCGGTGAGTGAAGTATGCAGGCAGTGTTCGACCGGGTAAGATTGTATATCTACTAGTCGATGTGTGGATGATAAGGTTTTCGCTTCTTGATTCAGTTTGAAGCAGTTAGCAAAAGTTGAGACGAATCTTTGAATTGGGAAATGAACAATCTAGTCTTTTAGGACTCACAATCTTCTGTATCTAGGTTTGAGAGTGAATCCGAAAGCTGTGGGAGTGATACTATTTTTCTGCATCTCTTGAGTACAAGTTGACGTAGACGAGAGAGATTCTTTATCCATGGAGCAATCTCTTGGGTTTCTCTATCACTCAAGTGCAACATCGTGATGATGCCAAGAGCATGTGGGAGTACCTTGACGTTTTCATAGTATGACATTTGCAAGTTGTTAAAAACGTGAGTACTAAAACTTGATCGATGAAGGCACTTCTTCTATTGCGGTTCCACTGACCTTTACAACTTTAATGTTTGTGGAAATCTCCGGGAAACTTCTCAACAAGGAGCAATCAGTGAGATCAAGTTCCTCGAGAGATTTCAAGTTGATGTCAGACGGAAGAGCCTCTAGCTCTGAGCATCACCTTTCATTGTCAACTTTACCATTTTTGAAGGTTTCCAATAGTGATGGGAAGCTCCTTCAAGCTTGACAACTTTGACTTTGTTTACTTGATTGTCGGCCACTTGCTTATAATGACATTATTGATGATTGTCGGCCAGTTGCTTATAATGACATATTGAGCCAGCAGATAAAGCGTACGAGGACTCACACAGATGATCCACAAAGAAACGAAGTATATTAAAATTTATACGAAAATAATTTTAAATTCTAAAGTTTTATAAAACAAAAAGACTTGCTTCAAAATGATGATATTTTGCAAAAGTAATGAGATCAACTTAAACTAGCAACACAAATTATGACGCTCATCCAGGTGATTGGAAGTAAACTATTGCATCACACAATCTTATTAAAAATATTTTTAATTAATTTTATTTATTAAATATTAAACAAAAAAATATTTAGAACCAATCAAAATAAGACACATAGTTTACTAGTGTCTTCGATAAAAATCTTAAGTATTTTACAAAAAACATTTTTTATTAATATTTTAATCTAATATTAAAAAATTAAGAAAGACATTCTATTTATCACTAATGAAGATACTCTTATGTTCTCATCCTCTGAAATTCTGGTCATAAAACTTATTAAGTTATTTTTTGTATGTTTTATGCATTTAACTTATTTTATGTATACATATTATGGATATAAGGTAGATATTTTTCGGTCATTTGGTAACTTTTCCGATGTTGTAAATAATCTTTCCGATCACTTATCTTCCATAGGTTGTTTAATAATTTTTTAAATTAAAAATAAGTGACAATTTACAAATTACTAAAATGAAAATTTTCTTAATAAATTTTTGGTTACAAAAAATTTAAACAATAAAGTATGCTGTTTTCTAGATATATATATATATATATATATAAAATAATGTATTCCACCTCGAATTCATTATATGTAATAAATTTGGACAAAATATTAGAACCAAAAGAATCGAACCAGAACCGACCATAAATTTAGAAGTACCAAACCGAATCGGAACCGGTCAAAATAACTTAATAGATCTTATTATTCTATATCCGAAGAACCCGAACCGAATTCTATATCCAATAGGTATCCGAAAGTATTAGAAATACAAATATATACCTAAAAATATTAGTTATATTTATGTTTGTAATATCCCAAAATATCCAAAATTATAAATAAACCCGAACATATTAAGTATTTTTTATTTGAATTTGGGTAAAAGAATAACTAATATAATGTTTTAGTTTTTTTTAGGTATTTCAAGTATTATCGGATAAATTTAAATAAAAAGTAACCAATATTTTAGTCTTTTTCGGGTATTTCGGATATATTGATTCTAATAGAGTAAAAAATATTTATACCGAACCGTATCCAAAAAATATCAGATATGTTCCGATTTTTTAATCAGATATCTAACTTTATCCGAATCCAAAACGAACCGATCCAAAACCGAATCAAAGTTTTCTATTATCCGAATATATCTTAAAATCCTAATACCAAAATATCCAAAACCCGAATTAACCGAACGGAACCCGAACTGAGACCCGAATGCGCAGGCGTACAATCTACCAGATTTTTTCTTTGTGCGAACGTTCTCTCCTCTCAGTGTACCCTCGAGCACCGCCGCTCTCGCCGTTGACTTCCACCTGTGACACCGACGCCGTCGATTTCCGCCTCGCCGTAAAATGTAACTCCTTCAATTTGAGCTCGGCTCTTCTCTTGGTTTTGAGTTCCCATCTTACTGTTGTTATCTGTTTGATTTTTGTATTATAGTTTCGTTTTTGGCTGATCAATTATAAATTCAGTGTTAAGATACACATGATGAGCATTTCTTCTACATTTGGATTTGAATAGTTCGGCGGAGAAGACACTGGTGATGGAAGTTACAGAGACTGAGCGATGGTGCGTCGTGACCGGTGGTAGAGGATTCGCTGCAAGGCATCTTGTGGAAATGCTCATACGTTACGAGATGTTCCACGTCCGTATCGCCGATTTGGCTCCGGCGATACAGCTCGAGCCTCACGAGGAGACTGGACTTCTCGGTGAAGCAATTAGATCCGGTCGAGTTCAGTACGTCTCTGCTGATCTCCGGAACAAATCTCAAGTTGTCAAAGGTATTTTTGCTTCGAATTCAATTTAGTTCAGTGATTCGTCGAATTTGGTATCTGATGATAAATTTGAACAGGTTTTGAGGGAGCAGAGGTGGTGTTTCACATGGCAGCTCCAGATTCATCGATTAACAGTCACCAGCTTCAGTACTCAGTTAATGTTCAAGGTTTAAAGAAACTTCAATTTGTAAATTTCTCTGTGTTTAGAACTGAAAATTCTGTTAGTTTTAATTGTTTGTTTTCCAACTTCTTTGTGGTAGGGACAACAAATGTAATTGATGCTTGTATTGAGGTTGGAGTAAAGAGGCTAATCTACACAAGCTCTCCGAGTGTCGTGTTTGACGGAGTCCATGGTACTTTGAATGCCGATGAATCAATGCCGTACCCACCCAAGGTCTTTCTTATGTTGTTTAGAACTTGATATTTTTTGCAGGATTATGTGAAAATTTGGATGCATCATTTGCTTGTGTTGCTGTTTTTGAGTTCTGTTTACTGAAAACTCCATTTTTTTCAGCATAATGACTCGTATTCAGCTACTAAAGCCGAAGGAGAAGCTTTGATCTTGAAAGCAAATGGAAGAAATGGACTACTCACTTGTTGCATACGTCCTAGCAGCATATTTGGTCCTGGTGATAAATTAATGGTTCCATCGCTTGTTACTGCTGCCAGGGCTGGGAAATCCAAGGTTGGATATGTTTTCTTTGTTTATCTCTTTGGCCTTCTAAATGCTATCTATTTTCCTCGTGACCTATTATGCTCTTGTCTCTCCTTTCAGTCTTGCTATTTCCATCACAGTGTGTGTCCATGACCATGCTACAGATTGAAACATCTGATATTTTGCAGATATGCGTTTATCTATCTAATAAAATGGCGTGCTTCTTAAGAAAATAAGGATCTCAATAAAATGAATAGATAGCTAAAGATGCATTGTCGCATGTCTTTTGCTGTGTCTAGCACATTCAATGATTTTAGTTTACGCTTAAGATTCATTTTGGATTCTTTATTGTCCAGTTCATTATAGGTGATGGAAGTAACTTCTATGATTTCACTTATGTTGAAAATGTTGTGCACGCCCACGTCTGTGCTGAGCGAGCACTAGCATCAGGAGGAGAAGTATGTGCAAAAGCTGCAGGCCAGGTATTTGGTTTCAATTGATACCATGTTGTACTTGTGTATAATATCATAGTGGTGCTATGTTTTTGTCCTGTCTGTTATAATGTTCTTAACTATTATAAATGAAAGCATTGGGGCAACTGAATTAATAAGAAAGGCACTACCTTATGTCTGCTCCTTAGGGAATTAAGGGAGTCAGAAAGTTGGATGACATTTCATGAAAACATATATACGAGTTTGGCTCCAGTCTGGTTGTACTTAGACATTTAAATTGTCCTCGTTACTTTTCTTGGACTTAGTTTGGGTTATAAGATGGCATGCTACATGTAGGTTGTGAATGTGTGCTAATTTTCGAAAGAAAACTGTCACAATTTCTAGAATTATGGAATTTTTCTGATAGAAGTTAATCTCCTCGTACGCTAGTTGGGGAATGTATATGATGTAGGGAAATCATCACTGTAGTAATGGTACATGAAATGGCTGTGCAGGCATACTTCATTACCAACATGGAGCCAATTAAATTTTGGGAGTTTATGTCACAGCTTCTTGAAGGACTTGGCTATGAGAGGTATATTTTCTTTAACAAAAGTTACAAGAAGGTTCTTTCACTTTTTGGGATTTTCTATGTCTGTTGTGTTAGTCGTAGTTAGATATCTTGTTTCCTTTCTTATCTATTATCTACCCAACGCAAGTAAAAAAAATCACCGAGGACACTTGGTTTATGTTTATCTGTTGTGTTGATAGAAGTTGGTAAATTGTTATATGTTTTTCAGGCCAAGTATAAAGATACCTGCAATTGTCATGATGCCAATAGCACATCTTGTGGAACTGGTATATAAATTACTGGGACCATATGGGATGAAAGTACCAGTGCTAACACCTTCTAGAGTTAGGCTACTCTCTTGCAACAGAACTTTTGATTCTTCAAAAGCAAAGGATCGTTTAGGCTATGCTCCTGTTGTCCCACTTCAGGTTTATACAATCTTTCTTTCATTTGAGACAGAGATCGATATATTTTCTGCTTCGGTATTGCTTACCCTTGCATTTTCAATTTTTTTTTTGTAATGCTAGGAAGGTATACAGAGGACAATAGATTCGTTCTCACACTTGGCAGCTCAAAATCATCCCAAAGCAGAAGGTATGTATAGCTACGTCTCTGGATTTTTTTTTTGCTTTGAGATAAAAATCATATGACAACTTCAGTGAAGATGTCAAAAGTCATACCATTGTGATGGTATGCTTAGGATTAAGGGGTTTACAATCCAGATAAACCGATCTGAAACGAAAATAATCAATGCGAAAACCAAACCATGTTTGAATATGGTTTTAATGGAATTACTTTTGGGAATTTCTTTGTAATTACCTAACTATATTTGATTAGAACCTGAACTGAAACTGAAACCGTACCAAAACATCCATATTAGGTTAGATTACGTACTAAGATTCATGAAAGTCCAAAAAAACTAAACCGAAACCTTGGGTACTAAGATTAAACTGCCCTACTTATGTTAATCTTGGCTCATATACTGAGAAAGTCTTATTGGTGGCATATGATCCTTTTGCAGTTACTGATACAATTCAATGGAAAAAGCAGACTCTCATCGCCATAGTCATTCTGATTACTCTCTATTATAACTTTGTTGCAACTACGGGATCTTCTTCCGTCATAATAACTGCTCTTTCCAAGGTTTTGTTGGTATCATCAATTTTTTTGTTCATCCATGGCATGTTACCAGAGAAAATGAAACTGTTCGGGAGCAAGAAGAATGACTAAAGAAGTCCCAAAATTTGAGCTTTGTGTAAGGTAACGGCTTAATTTTTCCTCTCTACATTGGTAAACATGACTCCTGTGTAGATGGATGTTGCTTGGTCTGAGTTGCGTCGTGTATTTTACCCTTTGTAATTTGAACTCTCTAACAGTCAAGTTCGATTACTCTGATACCAAAAATTATGAATCGGTTTGGATCAATACTTGTGTTTGTCAGCTTAATTTTAATCAACAAAATATTTTTGTATAGTTTGCAATTTTTGAACTTTATTTTACACGTCAAAAAAAATTACGATGGTCAAATCTGACCGTGACCTTTTTGATCCTTGTCAAATGATGAGAAATATATTTGTTATAGTTGTATATTTTTTTACTAAGAATGTAAATATTAAATAGTTCAGGAATACAATCAAAGATTATAAACCTAAGCAATGGTCCTGTTATATGATTCCAAATGAAGAGGATGAATTATGTGGACCTCATATACATCAATATTAAATCTAATTTCTAAATGAGTAAATGGAAAAAAATTAGGAATAAAAATGAATTATTATCAAATATTACTTTTAAAATAGTAAAACAATTTAGGAATGTAAATTCCTCCTGATTTCTTTCCTTAGCAGACATCATCAATTAGAGCAAAATCTTATTTGTCAAAGTCATATTATGCATTAACTAAACTGCCATTTTCATGCTCCAAGACATAATATATAAGCATCAAACCACCATATAAAGATATCAAAAACGTCTCTAAACCATAAACTCATTGTCATATCAAAAAAGTTTGTGCAAAAAGCATGGCGGCATCGAAAACAACAATCTTCATGATCTTCGTTCTCTCATGTTAGCTTCTCTATATATATCTCTTACAATTTGATTAATCGATCTAAAAGACCGGATAAAATATGGTATTGTGTTTGCAATTAATAGGCACGTTGTTGGTGACTATCTTTGGAATTCAAGCCAATGCATCATGCAAGACAACAGAAGAGTGTGTGTTGCGATGTTCAGATGAAAGTGCGGAATGTATTGTCGGAGAGTGCCATTGTTCGCGCTTAAAATTCGACATTGAGTCGACCAAGGTGCTACGATGCAAGACGGATCGTGATTGTCCAGATTCTCATCAATGCCCTAAAGATTATTATTATGCTTGCCTTCATGGAGAATGTACTTGTATCGCTGTTTGAGAAAGCGCTGGAACGTCTAATCGTATTATATGCGATTTTTAGACAGTGTAAGTGTTTACAACATAAAATATATATTATAAATAAAATATTATGATTCATAAATATTAAATTCTAATAGTCTAAACCTTAAAATAGAATTAAAGCTTCTATGCAAAAATATTCTAAGAAAATGATTATGTATATAAATTTTTATAACTATGTATATGAAGTCAAAACTTGTAGAATTAAAATATTATGATGAAACACGCAAAAAATAAAATTGAATGATAACTGAGTAACGACTATATAGGACCGCCTATAACCATTTAAGAGTGCTTATGACCACTTCATACCGCCTAGAACCATCTAACTCCGCTTAATAATTCCAACGTCTAAAACTCTAAGTTTAGAAGATATCTCCACGGTGTATGAGTGCCTAGTGAGTCGTATAGACCGCTTTTAAGAACATATTGACATGTTGAGAGTTTTCATCCCGCTACTACAGTTTTAATAATAGAAAAATTGATTAGTTAATTAGCAAGCAACGCAACAACATTCGACTATTTATATTTGATTGAATTGAATCAATATCATTTTAATGCATCTTGATTTCTGATTTTTTTTTTTTGTGTGATTTTTCATCATTTTTTATACGTTATAAACTTATAATCATGAGTCATAACACATCGTTTCGTTAAATGGATCCAAAGGGTCAACAGCAGAAGATTACAATACAAGAATCACAAAAAAAAAAAAAAGTCTGTATTGTTCGATTTTCTTATAAAACTTTGAATCTATTGATTATGAAAAATATTCAAACACACAAATAACGTGGACAGAAGATCCAAAAAAAATCAACTAAATATTTATTGAAATCCCAAATGTAATGTTACATGATAATTAGCTCGCTATTAACTTTTGCGCTCTAAACTTAATCTTTCATTTGGAGACCATATCCATATGGTACGTGCTATGATTTTAATTGTAGCGAGCTTTACGGAACTAAATCTGGAAGCTCTGCTCATGGTCGATGTTCCTCCTTCTGGGAAGATCCCTGGACCTCCCTTGGTTCTCTATACAATGTCTTCGGCCTTTTGGTCTAACAGTCGTGGACCCCTATTCGTGTGAGCCTGTGAGGGTAAGCTGACGGTTTCAAATCAAGAAGATGGAGAATGTACGCTGCCATTACGGAGATTACCTTCTCTAATCAGAAGACTCTATTTGCTGTGGGTGTCTCCCTACGATTTCTTGTAGCTCATTTTGCAGCATTGTTCACCATTGGTTCCCTTTATCTTCTATATAGATTTATTCATCTTTCTTAGATATTTTGGACTTATTTAATCTGTTGTGTCATTTACTTACAATACAGGGAAACTTTGAATACAATAATATCAGTTGGTAATAGCAGAGTTCCAGTTTATTTCAGAAATCCAACACATATAATTGGGCTCATTCAGTCATTCTGGTAACTATCTTTCATATCGACAAGATATTATTTTTATACAGTTGATGTTCTATCTATCTTTTATTCGAGTCTTACAACAATGCAATCAGATTCAAGTCCCACAAGAAAACCTTCAGATTCTTCCCAGTGACCACCCAAACTTTATGATATTATCCAAGTGAATAACTGAAAACAAACGGATGGATCTTTTACCAGAAAAAAAAAACATAATACACAATATTACATGCCTTTTTTGGTAGATTCTACTGTGACGAAATTGGGAGTTAAGTCGTCGTTTAATTGATTTATTTACCTAATCAAAATCTATAATACCGCAGGGGAGGATATAATTGATTAAGAACTGAAGAGAAATTGAACTTTAGAAGAAAACTTGATTTATTAAAAAATATATAGTTTATACTTTATAAAAGGGTACATAACTCAAGAGCATAAACACATAGATAAGAGCACAAAATGACATGCACATTGCTTTCACTCAACTCAACGATCGTCTCTATCTTCTTCTCCTTCAGTTTTCTCCTCATTCTTCTTCATCTTCTTCTTCTTCTTCTTCTGTCTTCACATATGGAGCATAGATGCTTGACTTGAGTAGCTTTGGATCGTTAACATTAAGATCGTCAACATGGTCTGCAAAGACGTAGACTCTACTACGATTGTAGCCTTCTTTATGGTATTCTCCCAAACCTTGGATTTCAACATGTTGGAGAGTGTTCCTCTCTGGATTGAAGTAGATAACATAAAACGGTTGTTTACACATCAACAAAACAATTTCACTTGTCGCAGTCACTCCAACGACGGAAACGTCACGAACAGAGAATTTATAGCCCCTCGAAGTATAGGCGTATTTCGACCATTCCTGTTTTTCGACATCCTCTAAAACCCACACACGCAACTTCATGGCATCAGCAGCGGCATCATCAGTAGCATCATCATCAGCGCCGCCACCATAATAAATGACACCTAATTTACCCTTATAGTTTATCAAATGACAATAGCTTTCTAGGTATATAAACTTGAATTTCTCAGATCTAACATCAAAGCAAACTATCACAAAATCAGGCATCTCCTCAGACGTGTCACGTAAATAATCATAACCAGACGTGTCACCTAAGTAATACAAAACCCCATTGATGCATATCCCTTCACTTGAAATCTCATGTGTTAAGGAACATGTTATCTTTCTCCACCTCATTTCTCCGGTTCCTAATGTCAGAATTTGATGATCATCAGGACCAGATGGATAAGCCATAAACAATTCCTTGAATTGCTTATCAATCGGATCAAACCCGAAAAAGCTAAAGGCCTTTCTGTACCTTTCCAGATAAGGTAAGGCTGCATACCGTCCCGTTATAGGGTTACATATCACAGGCACTCCATCGTAACACTTCTCTTTGATCCGCAATGCATAGAAATAGACCAAACCAGAGGCATAGCCACATGAAAATTGTCTGTTATCACGAGGTTGGATCAGCATATTGTCTGGAGGGAACTTCATATGAAATTCGGCTGTTACTACAAGAGACGACGATGAAGACTTCTCATATGGACTCAGATGCTGAGGCAACGAGAAGAAGCTCCACAGTTTGTTTTTTTCAATGGCGAATAAGAGACGCGGCTGAGCCTTGGACCTGGTCAGGAATAATTCTGTGAAATATGGACGACGAAGCATTGATCTCCATAGCTTCGAAACGCAATGAAACCTCGCGATTGACTTTGCAGGCAATCTCAACAATATCTCGAGGATGAGTTCAGTCGGGATGGAATCTGAAACCATGATTGGGTTGCTGTGCTGATCCAACACATAGAAAGAGAGATATGTTAAAACTTATATTTAGAACTAGAGAAACCCTAGCTACCATTAAAATGGAGAGACAATAACCAAAAATCAAAACCTATACAATGACCGAGTTTGAGACAAAATTTGAGTATAACCGTGAACTGAACTAAGTCGTAAAATAAAAAATATCAGAGAAAAGAACGAATGAAAATTAAATGGCGTTAGGATAAGAAAATACTGTAAATTACAATCGCAAGAAGGATGTCTATGAGTGGAGAATAGCAAAAAGTATATAGAAGAGCTTTTTTGTTTCCTTTACCAAATATGAGAATCTAGAGAATGAAAGAACTATTTAAAACTCACCGGTGAAACAAAAGGCGGAGACGGATGAACGGCGGCAGCGACTTCGAGGGTTTGGAGGAGGATAGCTAGGGTTATCAACGATCTCGTAATTTATATATCTTATATAATAAAATAAAGTTTTCTTTCTAACCAACTCTATTGACGTTTAACGAGACGTGTTTTTCCTCTCAAACACATAAATAATTATCACTGGATTTTCTTATATCATTATTTATTAAAAAAATCTATAATAGAATAGAGAGACACATTTTCACTTTGTTTTCTTTTTAATCATTTAAAAAAATCGGAAAGAGATAACATTAAATTATATATATATATATATATATATTTTTATTTTGTTTTCATTAAATTTTAAAAATTAACATGAAATAAATTTATAATAAATTAACTATAAAAGAATAATATTATATATATATATATATATTTTTATAAATAGATTTCACTGTTTTCCTATTAGGCCACTTGCCATTCTTATTCATAAAAAAAATAACAAAATCATAGTATATAAGAACATTAATTTCTCTTAATTACACATTTAAAATCAAATATATCAAACAACGTAATTAATGAATAATGACTACAAATAATAACATCAATTCCCTATTGTTAAAAAGTAAAGCTATACTAATGTTTATTGTTTTGGTACTTTTTATTATATTATATTAATACTAATACAAAATAATTCATCTTAGAAGGATTCAGTGGGATTATTATTTTTATTTTTTTTTAAATGTTCTTTTGTTATGTAGCGCCTTTCTCTTTTATAATACGTGAGTTTTTTTACTATTTTATTATATTTGTTTCCCTCTATATTCTGTAAGAAACACAATTTTCTTCATTTTTATCTTTTTTCTTTGGGTCAACCAGTTTTGTTTCCATTTTTATTTATCATTATAACGTAATTAATATAAAATAAATTAGTTTAGAAAATTAAACAACATGCATAGTAGAGAGTTTTTAATAATTTTAAAGAAATAGAAAATCTAATATAATAAAACTGTATAATTATATTTCTACCTTACTTACACAATTAGAAGAACTTAAATGATTATCAATATAATAATAATGCTTGGTTTCTCTCTTGTGTTAACACCAAAGTTTTTTGAGGTATTCTGGGTGCGACACCTCATTAAAATCGACACCCAATCCAAACATAATGATTAATACAGCTCAGCATTTTCGTCTAATTATAATCTTTTTATGTTCCACATCATCACTTCTTTCTAGACCTGCCACATCAGTTTTTCATGTTTTTAAAATGTGACACCTCATTAAAAAATATATATATAATCAAAACATAACAAATAATACACATCAAATTTATTAACCAATAAAAATAAATATGATGACACATCAACATTCTTATGATTTATAATAGGCTTGGTTATTCAAGTATTTAGTTTGGTTTTGAGTAGTATATGTTTGGTTCCGGGTATTTTGGGTAGAAGAATTTAGTACTCATTCAGGTATTTTAAAATTTTGGTTTGGTTTGGTTCCGGGTATTTTCGGTTCAGTTCCGGATACTCCAAATATTAGGAAAATTTAAAATTGTTAAATTCAAATAAACTTTGGTTAAATTTTAACAAATATGACTAAGAACATTTGAATTTTTTATTTTGAGTATTTTGGTGTAAAAATAATTGATATATTAAAGTGTATAATTGTACTATTAGGTTATATTAAGTTTAAATATAATTAATATTTTAAATATATAATTATATATTGGGTATCTTTTGGTTTTCAGTTTGGTTCGGTTCGCTTCCGGTTCTTTGAATAGAAAAATGTTAAATCATGTTGGGCTTTTAAAACATGTTAGAAGAAAATAACACACAATTAACTTATTAAAATATTTATCAAAATCAAACAATTGCAGGTGAAGATAACCAAGACACAGAAGATAACCAAGACGAAGAAGATAACCAAAAAAATAAAAATTTTGAGCAAAGAACAAGGAAAACATGTAATAATTTCATCTAAAACTATTTTATTAATTATTCTTATTCTAAAAAAGAAGATATGCTATATGGAATTTGAGTAAAAAATATTTACATCATGCATTATGTTTGTCTCCTCCAAGAATAGGGAAACACCAAAGACGTAACCGGAGTTACGAGAGGTGCCGTGGCGTTCACCTGAAACATTTTTTTGCTCAAAGATATTCAGCTTCTCAATAGCAATACCTCTGTTTGAATACCTCCATCGTTTTGAAATCATCTCATATTTGTTTTGGATTAAATTGAATACCTCTATTTATATTTTGTTTTTTTTATTATGTTGATTATGAGTTTGCTATTTAGGCTAAAAGTAACTAACTTTTGTGTGCTATTGGAATAAAAAATTTGAGAAATTATTGGTTGTATATTTGGAATTGATTTTGCAAGAACAACCACTATTCCTACCATAATCTAACACACCAACCCTGTCATTTACCATTTGAAACCATGATATGTGTGGATTTCAAGAGGAAGAGAGACGTACTTGGAGTCACTTCCAGGTAACCAAGAACAATTGAAAGCTATTGCACCCTTTTTGATAGTATGTGCATCATCTGCATCATCACTTCTTGGTGCATTTTTCCCAAAGACAGCTGAATGTTCTCCCACAAAAAGATTATTATTAGCAGTCAAAGTCATAAAAAATATACAAGTGATCAATTTTAGAGCAATGTAACGCACTCTGATTCCACCAACGATTCATTTTTTTGCTGGGCTTCTTCATGCATTCTTCTCATCCTGAACAAAGAAGACTCAAACTTGAGAAAAACATAGGTTTTGTAATATTATCACTATCAATTGAAAAAAATCAAATGGATAAAGAGATATGAGTAACTAAACCTCAAGGAATGGTTAAATTGCAAGAACGATGAGTAGAAATTAAATCGAAGCTCTCTTTTTGTTGACAAACACTAAGTTAGCTTCAATCTAAAAAGCAAAGAAAAATAAATTAGCATGAGAGATTAAAAGAATCATTAACACACAACATTCGTGATATGCAAGTGTGGTGTACACTTCTAAGTCAAGAATCGAAGAACTCTGTGATCCGCTTTATACTCTCGAAGAAGATGTGATTCGTTCATCTGTATTGTGATTGATTCAATTTCAGTTTTTAGATTTCAACTCAGATAAGGTAAGCTAAACAATTTTGTCAATGACTGTAAATGAAAAAAGACTCATATCACAACAATCAATACTCTTCTATAATTTTCAAAAGGAGACAAATTTACAAAACCCACAACATCAAATTCGTCAAAACAATCGAACCATAGAAACTGGAGAACAAAGACAACCCTAATGTAAGTAAAAAGAGAGACGAACCTGGTGAACCTCATAAGCCCAGTAAACGAATCTGCTTCCTTTTCTAATCTCATGAATTTCACTTTCTCTCTTCTTTCTGTTTATCGGAATCACGAAACAGAGTTCACATTCACATATTTCTGTTTATCGAAACAGAACAGAATGATAATTGATGATTAAGTGTACTTAGGTTTCATTAACTTATTTAAAAAAAATGTTCAATCGGTTTGAATAAAAAATATTATATCCAAATTTAAACAAATATTTAAAAATTAAGCTTCTAATTTAAGTTTATTTACAATAAGTTTAGTACATTTCTCTTAAACAAAATTTGGTATAGAAAAATAAATACTAAATAATTTATACGGCTATATGGAAGTTGTGTAAAAAAAAATTCATCTTATGCATTGTGTTCCCTGATACTATTTCTATTGAATTATATTGTTCTACCTATAGATCATGACAAAAAACATTCAAAATTACATATCAACTAACAAACTTACATTCAAAAAAAATATATCTGCAGCATAGCGCGGGTTCCGGCCTAATATATATAAATTCATCAACCCCTTTAAAAGAAAACAACAATTAATTTTTACATTAACTACACAATTAAACCTAACTTTGGTTACATCAATTTGTTTTGGTCAAATTGATAGTATTAAATTCTTACATTTACCACTGGTCAATTGAAAAATAAATTCAATATATTTTGAAAATACGGTAAAATAAATGACAACAAAAAAACCGTCCAATAAGCATAAACTTTGTTGACGGAAAAAAGAAAAGAAGAATAAAAAGACAGTGGCAAATTTTATCACGTATGGGAATTATGATGAAGGGAGTAAAATTGGGATTAAACATCACATAATATATTTTTTATTAGAAATAGATATGTTACAAATTTGAAGTTATCTCTATTATATTAAAACAGAAGTACAAATATGAAATTGTCTAAAGTTTTGAAAGTAATTACGGTAAACGCCATTGTATTAACTTATTAAATCTGGATTTAATTTTGGAATGAATTTGAATCGGGTCGGCTAAATCAAAATCGGATGGGTTCAAAAAAAAAAAAAAAAAAAAATCTCCGATCGGTTTTAATGAGGATCCGCATGTTTTTTCCGATGGCTCATTATAGTTTAGGACCTTTGATTTTAATGAGGATTCAGATGGCTCATTATAGTTTAGGACCTTTGATGCCTTTGGCATGTTTTCTCTAGAGGCGTCTGTCTCTCAAGGCATTGGTCCCCATGGGTGGAGACTTCCTTCACCAAGGACCAGGAATCCCCTGCTCCTCTCTATCCACAATGTTTTGTGTACTTTGGAGCTGCCAAGAGACTCTATGGGACCAGATTCATATACTTGTGGTCCTAAAGATAGTAGGAAAGGCTATTTCAGTACTAAAACTAATTGAAGGGCGCTCAGGCCTTCATCGGAGAAAAAAAAGATGGAGAAAAGCAGTTTAATTTACAAGAGGAGTCCCTAAACACTCATTTACGTTTAGGGTCACTAATCTGAACAGGCTGCCTTTGAAGACTAGGCTTTGTAATTGGGGTTCTAAATATTGATACTGAGTGTGTATTATTTTTGGATGGATGTGAAACCAAAGATCATCTGTTTCTTCACTGCAATTTCTCTCATCATATATGGATTATGGTTCTTACTCGCCTTGGACTTCCTCGCTTCTCCTTTGTATCTTGGTCTATTATGATAAATTGGCTTCTTGGTTACGTTAAGGATCTCTCATGAACTACGAAGAAATTGGTCTCCCAAGGCACAGTTTATTTTATATGGAAAGAAAAAAACATTCGCATTCATGGAGGTGCTCATTCCTCTCCGGACACTATGTTCCGCCTTCTTACAGAACAATCAAAGATATTCTACTTGCTTACCGGTATCGCAAACATGGGACATGTCTCCTCTCCCAATGGTTTGCTCATCTTGGAAGTTGATTGATTGTAATATGCTTTTCCAATCTCTCTGTCTTTTAATGGCTCTTTTTTTTTTTTGGGCCATAGAAGTTTGTTCGAGACTCTTGTAAACCTCAAGTTCCTTTTGGTATTATAATTAACATCTTATCAAAAAAAAAAAAACATGGAGCCAAGAGATGTCAGAAGTCATACCATGCATTGAGATTGTATATGCTTAGGATCTGAGAAACACTAGTAGTAACCGTGGTTTTCATTAGTTAAGGTGCATACTGAGAAAGTCTTAGTGGTGGCATATGACCTTTTGCAGTTACTGATACACATCAATGAGAAAAGCAGACTCTCATTGCCATAGTCATTCTGATTACCCTCTATCATAACTTTGTTGCAACCACCGAATCTTCTTTCGTCATAATAACTGCTCCTTCCAAGGTCTTGTTGGTAACTTGGTATCATCAACTTTTTTGTTCATCTATGGCATGTTACCAGAGAAAATAAAATTGTTTGGAAGCAAGAAGAATGACTAAGAGGACTCCATCTCACAGCAATCTCATGAATGCATATTTTGAGCTTTTTATTAGGTAAATGGCTTAATTTTCCTCTCTAGCTATATTGTTGAACCTGACTCATCTGTCCATGTTATTTGGTTTGAGTTGTGTGTATTCTTTTTCCCTTTGTAACTTGAACTATGTAACACTTAATTTCGGTTACTCTAATATACCCAAAATTTATTAATGTTTCATGTTTGGATGAATATTTTTTCTATCACCTTAATCTTCCTTAACTAGCAACTATTTCAACTTAAATTTAATATTTTAATTTTGATTTATAGAAAATGGAAAAAATTATAATATCCACTTTTTTTGTCAACATAATCAACTTGGATAGTGACATATAGCACATCAATATGCTACATGTTTTTTTGGTCAATAATCTTTGCTTCATTCTATTTACGAAGAAAATTATACATAAAGTTATTAGTATATTCTGTTAAGAAGTACTGATTTATACCATTTAATTTAAGTTTGTTTAATATGCAGTAAGCATGGATATTCTGATGGAATCCAAGTATGATCTATTTGGGTTCGGATTTTCGAGTCTTGAGATTTAGGTCCGTTCGGTATTTTAAATTTTTTGTTTGGTTCGGTTTGATTTTTTCGGATTTGGACCGGTTCTCGTGTTTATATTGTGAACCGGTGAATACCCAAAAAAAATCGGATACGATTCAGGTGAATCATTTGTACTCGAATCTACTCAAAAAAGTGCTTGAATTACTCAAAAATATCTGAAATACCCGAAAAAATTGTAATTGTATTACCCAAATATATCTAAAATCTACCATAATTATCCGAAATACCCAAATTTTTTGTAATTGTATCCACCTAATGTATTCAAATTATTCAAAAATATTCGAAATACCTCCAAAAATTATAATTTTAGATATTTGGGTTATTACAAGTATAAATGTTACTAAATTTTTTTGGGTATATAGATATATTTAGATATCCGTTTGATTCTCGGTTCGATTTGGGTTCGATATCGGTTCTTTAAGTTTAAAAGTTGAGATCTCGTTAGAATATTTTGCTGGTTCTGGTTGAAGTTCATATCTCTTTTTTCAATTCGGTTTGGGGTTTTTATTCGTTGGGCTAATATAGTAAAGATTCGAGGAATATTTAACCAGATATAAGAACAAATGTCGTCTGATATGCATCACATGTTATCTTCTTCTTAATATTTGTGTACTCTATATTAAGGTTTTTAAATAGAAAAATCATTGAATAGCAATAATATAAGTTGGTCCATTAGATTCGACCGGACAATTAATTAATCCGGTTAGATCCTAAAAACAATGTAAAATAAATACCTAAAAAGGAAAGTAAAAGTTATAATTAATTAATGCGTTTGATAGAAATGATGATCGTCCTCTCAAATTACAAAAGCGTCATCTATTGCGTCTTGATTTGGATACGCACTACTACTACCTCAAAGAGTCACTCTAAAATCAGCTCTTTTGCCTAATTCTCCCCCAACAAAATTCTCAATCTCCGCCGGAGAATTCTCAGATTCCGGTAGCTAAAACTATGGCGTCGGATATGCCGTGCTGCGGAACCACGTTCTGGCTCTACGTCGTGATTAGCATAGCTCTTGTAGCGTTCGCTGGGTTGATGGCAGGTTTAACGCTTGGTCTTATGTCTCTCGGATTAGTCGACCTCGAAGTTCTCATCAAATCTGGCCGTCCTCAAGATCGAATCAACGCCGGTGAGATTTTTTTTTTTTTCGAATTTGGAACTCAAATTTTTTGAAATTTGAAGATTTCATAAGTGAAATCTCGTTGAGTTTATGCGATTATGATTGTAAGCAAGTGATCGTATCTGGAAAAAATTAGTTCTCTGTTTAGCTGATTTTATGATCTTTTGATTTGGGAAGGTTTTGGTCTGTAGCAACTGAAGAACATGTGTATTTGTTCTTAGGTAAAATATTTCCAGTTGTGAAAAATCAGCATCTTTTGCTCTGTACTCTTTTGATCGGAAACTCTATGGCTATGGAGGTAACACTTGATTTTTTTTGGTTTATTTCTCTTAACTATGTATTTGATGCAGAGACTTGTATATATGGGTATGATGATGATCTCTCTTCATGTTTTTATTGTAGGCTCTACCAATATTTTTGGATAAAATTGTGCCTCCATGGATAGCTATCCTTCTTTCAGTGACTCTTATACTGGTGTTTGCTGAGGTTTCATATCTGTTACCTAAGTTTTTTTCGTTTCGATATACTTTTTCCATTTTGTACAATTTGTGATCATAGTTTCCCTGTTTAAAATCTGCAGATAATGCCACAGGCAGTTTGTACTCGATACGGGCTCAAGGTTGGAGCGATAATGGCTCCTTTTGTCCGTGTTCTTCTTATACTATTCTTCCCCATTTCATATCCAATCAGCAAGGTAGAGATTTAGATTGTCTGTTTTGGGAAAAATTAGCTATAGGCACTGGGATTGTGTAATTCCTTTTCTGGCTTAATTGAAATGCTCGGCTAAATCGCAATGTTTCTCTGTTTTGGTAAACATTGTTGCTTCAGGTTCTTGATTGGATGTTGGGTAAGGGTCATGGTGTTCTTTTACGGAGAGCAGAGCTGAAGACATTCGTGAATTTCCATGGAAATGAGGTATGCAGCTAACTTAGGAATATGTTGATTAGAGCACCTTTCGCTATGACTTTGCAATTTTACAGTTGAAAATTGAAGCTAAGCCATGGCTGAACTGTGGTGTCTCCTACAGCCAACCTTCCTGACTGGCTTTTGTACATAATTCTTGTTTATTAGGCTGGGAAAGGTGGAGATCTAACAAACGATGAGACTTCTATCATCACAGGTGCACTTGAATTAACTGAAAAGACGGCAAAAGATGCAATGACTCCCATATCAAACGCATTTTCCCTTGATCTTGATACGACTCTTAATTTGTGGGTTTTCTTTTGTTCTGTTTCCTTTATCTTCTATATACATTTGTTCTGTTTCCTTTATCTTCTATATACACTTATTCCTCGTGCTTAGGTATTTTGGACTTATAATTTGCTGTCATCTACAATACAGGGAAACTTTGAATACAATAATGTCAGTTGGTCATAGCAGAGTTCCAGTTTACTTCAGAAACCCGACCCATATAATTGGGCTCATTCTGGTAATTATCGTTCATATCGCTCACTCCATTAGTTTTTCACAGTTGACGTTTCTATCTGTTGGGAACTCGAAGTAAACTGTATTGTCGAGCTTAAATTTAAGCCAATGTATAGTCTATTTTACAAGAGAGGATTTTAGAGAGTTTCAAGAAACATTATCTTGTAACTATTAAATCTTGCATCCACTTCTTAACTGGTTTCTCTTTTACAATGATAAAGAGTAGTTACATTTGAAGGGTAATACCTTCTCCTTCACAGCATGTAATGTCTCCTTATGCTGGTGCAGGTTAAAAATCTCTTGGCAGTTGATGCCAGAAAAGAAGTTCCTCTGAGAAAAATGTCCATGAGAAAAATTCCGCGGTAAATGACTCTCTCTAATGTTTAATTTTTTCTTGACATAGTTTACGAAAGGATTTTATAGCATTATACACTGTTTATGATTTTCTTTGTCTCCAGTGTCTCTGAGACAATGCCACTATACGATATCCTAAACGAGTTCCAGAAGGGTCACAGTCACATAGCAGTTGTCTACAAGGATCTTGACGAGCAGGAGCAATCTCCCGACACAAGTCAAAATGGTATTGAGCGCAGAAAAAACAAGAAAACAAAAGAGGAACTTTTTAAGGACAGTTGTAGGAAACCAAAAGCTCAGTTGGAGGTATCAGAGAAGGAAGGTAGCACTTGGCATGACTTAATGACTTTCCATACAGAAACATGAAAACATAAGTTAGCTTAATGTTTGTTTGGAATTTAGTATTCAAAATCGAAACTGGAGATGCAAAATCCAGCAAGAGCGAGAACGGTGAGGAGCAGCAGGGGAAAACGAGTCTATTGGCTGCTCCAGCTAAGAAGCGACATAGAGGCTGTTCATTCTGCATTTTGGATATTGAGAATACTCCCATACCTGATTTCCCTACCAATGAAGAGGTTGTAGGAGTTATCACCATGGAGGATGTTATCGAAGAGCTTCTTCAGGTAACTCAAACCGAATCATAAGCATCTGCTTTAGTTATTAGCATTAGAGAAGTAAAGAATCATAGTCCTTCGTTGGGCTAAATGTTTTTGCTCTGATTTTTCAGGAAGAGATCCTTGACGAAACCGATGAGTATGTGAACATCCACAACAGGATAAGGGTCAACATGCATGCTTCTCAGGAGAATCTACCAAGCGTAATAACCTCGATCACGCAATCATCATCAGGTTCCACTAGTCCCAACCGAACATCTCATATGGCCACACCGGATTCGAGTCCTACAATGAAGCCATCAAACTCAAGTCCCACAAGAAAACCTTCAGCATCGAGTCCTACGAGAAAGCCTTCAGATTCTTCCCACTCCATGGCTCCAAAACATGAAGACTCCACTCAACCTTTATGATATCGGAGTGAAGATAGATAGTTGTATATTTTTAAAAGATGACTTGTTTAAAAGACTCGTTTCTTTGGTTAAGTTTTTGGTGTTTGAGATTAAGACTTCTTAGTGGTTAATAGTTACTTTGTAGTTGTACGTAAAGAGACGGATGGATCTTTTACCAAACAAAAATAGAATATATATCAAACAACTGTGGCCAAATTGGGAATTGCGTCGTCGTCTCTAATCATACAAATCGACAGCGTCTTTTGTGGAAATTAAAGCTTATGGCTCCATATGAGAACAGGTTAACACTTGATTAGAAAGCGGAAGAATGAGCTAGAGTGTATGTGGGTGTATAAGCAATTGTGTGTATAGGGAGAAAGAGATCAATTCTCTTCTGTGTGTTGTTTTTAAAAAAACCAAATTACAAACAATGTATATAGAGGGTTGTATAGGTGGAGATGCCTAGATCTAAAACACAAAGTAATGGGTGTGTGTTTACACGGACAATATAATATACAAGGGAATAAAGTAAAGTGATGGTTGTGTAAGTCTTTGTCTCGAGCCATGTGAGACCACCAACTCTTATTTTTTTCCTTCATTCTTCAACGTCCATATTGGTGCAAAAGTCAATCGGTTCTTTGAATTTCATATTTTATAATGGCTAGATTAATACTCCCCGCAAGCTTGACTATAGCACCACCGTAGAGTTAAGCTTGGAGTGATGGTTCCCCACCTCATTAAAAAAACCTTAGTATCGAAAACCACATGGAAAAAACAATACTAAGGGAAAAAGAGTATGGGGGGGTTTTGACGAAACAAACGACTTTCATGGCTGGTTAACGTCAATGAGGCCAAGCTTGTTATGAATGTGTTCACAAACCTTGGAGCTGGTTGCCTTGGTGAAGATGTCAGCTAGCTGATCCTCACTCTTAGTGTAACAAGGTAGAATGACCCCTAACTGGACTTGTTCTCGAACTTTATGACAGTCCACTTCAATGTGCTTCGTTCTTTCATGAAACACCGAATTAGATGCTATGTGGATAGCAGCTTGATTATCACAATGCATGGTGATCGGTTCTGGAGATTCAATACCTAGGTCCTTGAGAAGTGCCTTGAGCCACATGAGTTCGGTTGTGAGCTTCCTCATAGCTCTATATTCAGCTTCAGCACTGGAAAGTGATACCACCTTCTGTTTCTTGCTCCTCCACGTGACAAGGTTGCCACCAATGAATGTACAATAGCCGGTTGTTGAGCGTCTATCATTCCGGTCGCCAGCATAATCTGCATCACAATAGCCTACTATCTCAGAGTTTCCATTGCATCCCATCCAAATGCCTTGACCCGGAGCTCCTTTGATATATTTGAGGATTCGGTTCACCATGTTCCAATGATGCATAGTGGGAGCTTGCATATGTTGGCTCACCTGATTCACAGCAAAGCATATGTCAGGTCGTGTAATGGTTAGATAGATAAGCTTACCTACTAATCGGCGGTATTGAGTGGCATCTTCAAACGGTTCACTTTCAATCTCCCCCTCATGTCTTGCTTTGTATGCTTCTTCTAAGGGTGTTCTTGCTGGTTTAACTCCTAGTTTACCTGCTTCACTCAATAAATCAAGTGCATATTTTCGTTGGGATAAGAAGAGACCATCCTTTGATCTACAAACTTCTATTCCAAGAAAATATTTTAGTTCTCCAAGATCCTTAATATCAAAAACAGACTTAAGAAAAGTTTTGGTTTCTTGAATTCCTACCTTGTCATTCCCGGAGATGATAATATCATCCACATATACGAGAATGACTATAATACCTTCTTGACTTTGAATGATGAAGAGGGTGTATCTGCTTCCGATCTTTTAAATCCTCTTTTAAGTAGGGTTGTACTAAGCTTGTGATACCAAGCTCTTGGAGATTGTTTCAGCCCATAGATAGCTTTCTTGAGCTTAAAAACATTTTTAGGTGCAATGGTGTTATCCAATCCAGGTGGAGGCATCATGTATACTTCTTCTTCAAGCTCACCTTGAAGGAATGCATTTTTCACATCCATCTGCCAAAGATCCCATTCCAAGTTAGTAGTTAAGGAGAGTACAACCCTTACCGTATGGAGCTTTGCAACTGGTGCAAATGTGTCGAGGTAGTCTTCCCCATAAGTTTGTGTAAACCCCCTCGCAACAAGCCTTGCTTTGTATCTTTCTATCTCCCCGTCACTCTTGTACTTTATAGTGAATATCCAACGAGATGTTACAGCTTTCTTTCCTTTTGGTAACTCGGTTGTATCCCAAGTATTATTCCGTTGCATAGCTTTAGTCTCCTCATCAATGGCATCCATCCATACTTTATAGTCTTTTGCTTCTTCGTATGATTGAGGGATCCAATTTTGATCTACCTTTCCAAGAAAGGCTTGATGCTCCAAGGGAAAGTATGCAAGAGTGCAAACTGCTTGAATAGGATGGGCAACATCTGTATTGTTGTAATCGACTCTTTTAGTGTTCCACGTATCCGGATGGAACTTGAGTCTTGTACTCCTTCTCAAGGGTATAGGGGTTGTATGGGACGTTGTGGTTTCCTCAGAGGGTAGAGTAGAGTTAGATTGGTCCACTTGGTCCATGTTTGGTGATTCTACCTCAATTTCTAACTCACTTTGTTCCTCTTGAAGATATGACTCGCTGTTCTCATCATTAGGCCATTCATTTCCTTCTTGATCAAGGTTAGTAGTTTCTTCTACCTCATTTAGTTCATCCGGTACTTGTGAGTCGTTGACGTTTTCTTCTGTAGGTGGGGTTTGGTTATTGGCTTCTTGAAGTGATTCATGACTGCGTTGGAGATTATTCCCTCCAAGTCTTTCTAAGATTGTCCGCAGATTATTTGCTCGATCGGAAGTAGTAACAGCTAAGTCTTGAATATCTTCCCAATTCTTTTCATCATAGAATCCTTTTGTCTCAATAAACTTAACATCACGAGATACATGAACTCTCCTTGTTTCTGGTATGTAACATCTATATCCCTTTTGTGTAGAGTTGTATCCAATGAACATGCCTTTTACACTTTTAGCTTCAAGCTTGTTTCGAATTTCACCTGGAATTTAAACAAAACAAACACACCCAAAAATGCGTAAGTGATCAATAGAGGGTTTTGAGTTGTTGAATACCTCAAATGGTGATATATCATTTAGGATATTTGTGGGGATCCTATTGATTAGGTAGCAGGCTGAGGTCACCGCATCACTCCAAAAACGTTTTGGGACAAGTGTATGAAACATCATGGACCGTGCTACCTCCATAAGGTGTCTATTCTTTCTCTCAGCCACTCCGTTTTGTTGTGGTGTGTATGGGCAGCTAGTTTGATGGATGATTCCATGTGAATTTAGGTGTTGCTTGAAGGCATAACTTGTGTATTCTCCACCATTGTCTGATCTTAAAACTTTAATCTTTGCATTATAGTGGTTAGTTACATAATTCTGAAAGCTTATAAATGCCTCAAGCACTCTATTCTTAGTTGGCAGTAAAGTTAACCATGTGAATTTCGATTTTTCATCAATGAAGGTAACAAAGTACTTATAACCATCTCTAGACTCACAAGGGGAAATCCATACGTCAGAATGAATTAGATCAAAGCAACGTTCATAAATGGTACTAGATTTGAGAAAGACAGATTTGCAATGTTTACCAAGGATACATGCTTCACACTCTTTATTCTTAAAGGAAACGCTTGGTAATAACAACCCTAAGGCTCGAGAATGAGGATGGCCTAATCTAGCATGCCAAATACCATTATTAGAATTAACAGAAACAGAACTAAGATATGAGGATAGGAGAGCGGATTTCTTTGTGTCCTCAAGCACATAAAGACCATCTTTTGAAACTCCTTGGCCAAGCAATCTACTTGTTTCAATATCCTGAAAAACAACATTATTAGGACCAAAAATTGCATAACAATTAAGATCACTAGTGGCCTTTTTTACGGATAGCAGGTTAGACTTAAAGCTAGGCATATAAAACGCTTTAGATTCCTTGTCAAACAATTCTAAGGTTCCTATTCCATTTATGGGTACTTTGGTTCCATTAGCAATGACAACATTTCCTAGAGAAGGTTTAATATTACTCATAAGTTCCAAATCACTAATCATGTGATGAGATGCTCCGGAGTCTACAATGAGAGGTTTTAGTTTACTAAGAGCTTGGTAAGAGATAAGGGCATCAAGATCAGACCTCCTCACAAACTCGGAGGATGCTACCAAAGCTGCCCCATCTCCTTCAATGGCTTGACTGGCTCTATCTTGAGCTCCTATGACTTCTCCAAAAACTTGGTGAGCCCGTGGCTCTCTTCTTCCTCCATATGGACCATCCGGTCGAAGATGAGGGTGAAGTTTCCAGCAGGCCTCCTTAGTGTGACCTCTGATTTTGCAATACTCACACGTCTTTGAACTGAATGAGCCTCTCTTGTTATGGTCATATTTATAGGTGCCTCGGTTGGCAGCTACCATTTCACTTTTATGAGCTGTGACGAGCTCCCTCTTTCCCCCAAATAATCCGGATGACCCTTCTTCCTTTTGGACTTGGGAGCATACCTCATCTAAGGTTGGGAGCTTATCAGACCTTAGAATATGGTTAATGAGATTGTTGTAGTTCAGATTCAATGTCATTAGCAAGCCAAACACTTTGTCTTGCTCACGCCTTTCAAGTAGAGTAGTTAAATCCGTAGAGAGTGGCCTAAGCATCTCAAGTTCTGCCCAAAGTGATCTGAACTTCCCGAAGTGGTCATTGAACTCTGTGGCTTCTTGGCTCAGATTATTAATGGCTCTCTTTACTTCAAACACTCGGTGTAGGTTGGATATATTACCGAACACTTTTTGCAACGTCCCCCAAAGAGACTTGGCTGTTTCACAATATGAATACGCCTCAAGGATGGGGCCGTCAAGAGCATTTTGGAGAAGGGCTAAAACCGCTTGGTCCTCTTGAAACCACTTCTCTTTGTTGACAATGAGAGATTCCTTTCCATCTTTCATCACAGTTTCCTTTAGAGCTTCACTTTCTTCAATATGCTTCCAAAGTCTGCGGCCATTCAAGGCTGTTTTGGTGGTTCTAGCCCACAATAAGTAGTTGACACCCTTTAGGATGGTTGGAATTGGCAAAAACTTTGAGCTTTCCATGGTGTGTATAGACGGGACCAATGGATAAAGTTATTGACGGTTCAGAGAAGAGAAAAAAAAAAAAAAAAAAAAAATTCGAAACCAGAAGTGATAAACAAGATGAATGGAGCTTATTGCTTGCTTAACGCTCTGATACCATGTGGAAATTAAAGCTTATGGCTCCATATGAGAACAGGTTAACACTTGATTAGAAAGCGGAAGAATGAGCTAGAGTGTATGTGGGTGTATAAGCAATTGTGTGTATAGGGAGAAAGAGATCAATTCTCTTCTGTGTGTTGTTTTTTAAAAAACCAAATTACAAACAATGTATATAGAGGGTTGTATAGGTGGAGATGCCTAGATCTAAAACACAAAGTAATGGGTGTGTGTTTACACGGACAATATAATATACAAGGGAATAAAGTAAAGTGATGGTTGTGTAAGTCTTTGTCTCGAGCCATGTGAGACCACCAACTCTTATTTTTTTCCTTCATTCTTCAACGTCCATATTGATGTCTCCGCGCCTCCACGAGCCACCAGCGGAACCGCGAATGATGCCCACGCACCACCGCTTATTGCCGGACCAGCCGCCGTTCGTTCGCCGCCGGTAAGCCGCTGATTTCTCATTATTGACCGGTTTAGGTTAATCGGTTTGGTTTAAATCAATTGATTTCTGGTTTAGGTTAACCAGTTCGGTTTAAATCAATTGATTTTTGGTTTTGGTTAACCGAATCGGTTTATGAAATTGATTTCGGTTTAGGTTAACGAGACCGGTTTGACCATTGACCGGTTCGGATCTGACTTTGACTGGTTTGACCGGTTCGGGTTTGACTTTGACCCGTTTTCTGTTTTTCGTCGTTCGAATGCCGTTCTAATAAGATTTTTCGTTATGATTTCAGATCAAGAGTCAGTTCAATCATTCGGGGTTCAAAAATTGCAAGTATCGAAGTTCCTAAGGTAAGGGCTATTCTGCAAACTTCTGTATTTTAATCGAGGACTCTAATTACAAATAATTTAGTAACTAAATGTGATATGTTTCAATGATCAAATCTAGCTAGTTTGCTTGTTTAAATAGGACATAGGGATTTAGATGATTCAACCCAATTATTTGTTCACATACTGTTGATGTTAAGTGTTTGTTATATATATATCAAGTATAAGATGAGTTAGCGGGAGATGGTGGGTTCGAGTCCCGCCGTGGTTTTTCATTGTGTGCGGGGGTGAGGGCAATCTAAGTCGATATGTTGCGCTGCACCTTAAGATCGATAAAGCGTATCTGGGTGGTGTGATTGGACACTATTCCATAGTTGACCTCTTCGGAAGGTGTAATTGAGCACTATCTCATAGTTGACCTCTTCGTAGGATGTGATTGGGCACTATCCCATAGTTGACCTCTTTGGAGGTTGTGATTGGACACTATCCCATACTAGGACAATTGTTTGCCGGTTGAGCACTATATGTGTTGTGTTTGTTCATGCTTAATCTAGACTGTTTTGTAATTAGTTATTCTGATCGAGTAAGTGTCATGCGTGTTTTACCATCTCATACCTTACTTAGTGACTCCTTTGTTGCTCATCCCTCTTTCTTTTCCTTTCAGATGAGTCTGGCAAGTAGTTTCTTGCTTGACGTGTCAGGTGTCGTTTTGGGATTGATAAGATCTTTTCCGTAATTTTAATTAAACAATAGTGTTACGGTTTTTAATGTGGTTTTGTGTTTAATAAATGGAATTACTTCTGGTAAAAGTTAAGTATGGGAACACGATTTTCTCTCATAAGAATGAGACGGGTGTTACACGTGACACGCTGTTCTCGAGAGAGGATGTGACAGGTGTTGCGTTTTGGTATCAGAGCGGGGTTTAACTGACCCGGGGGCAGTTAGGAGATAAAACATTTATGTTTCAAATTTTTTTTCAAAGTTGTTTTTCTGGGATGGGATAATTTCAAAATAAATGACACCGTTTCTGTTGAGTATTAGTGTATTAATAGTTAACGCTCGCATCTCTACTAAAGCTAACCAAGTTATTTCCCTTTCAGATGAGGGTTACCCGTTCTCAGAGCGTCAGAGCTTAGGACATGCCCGCTTTGCGTGAGAAGGCAGATGAGAGTGTCCACGCTTGAGATAACCAGGTAGATCAGGATGCAATTAGGCAGATTGCTTAGGAGGCAGCAAAACAGGCTGTTTAAGATGCTGTGCAACAGATGGCCGCACGGGTAGCTGCTCGAGTAGCAGCTGAAGAGATGGCACATCAGATCGGTCTTTAGGCGCAGCAGTAGCCACAACTTGTTTTTATGTAGGGAGCAAAGCAGGCCGCAGATCATACAGAGTTATTGGAGGAGGTATTGGGTGGAGAGTAGGCTGCAGAGGATGTATATCGTGAGTCAGTTGATTGTGAGCAATTTCCGCCACCACCACCTATCAGGTTCAGAGTGGAGCCCACATACTGAGAGTTGATGAAACAGATGAATGATATAAGATTGGATCAGTTTGGAGGGGTTGTGGATGCCATCGCTGCTGATAATTGAAAGAGACAGCTAGAGCGCAACCTTGACCACATGAGGTGTCCTGCAGAATATCGTCTGAATTTGGCTACCCAGTACTTAAGAGATGATGCCTTAGCTTGGTGAGAGGTAGTTGTTGAGGGGTTACGCGGACGATATAAGTTGACCTACACCAATTTTAAGAGAGAGTTCACCAGGAAGTTCTTTCTTCGAGAGGCCATGGACGAGAAGGAAAATGCATTTCAGGATCTTCGTCAGAGTACCATGACTGTCAGAGAGTACGAGCTACAGTTCAGTCGTCTCCGTAGAATCCTTGGACGATACATGGATGAGCAAAGCAGGCCGCAGATCAATTAACTTAAACCAGAATCAAATGATTTAAATCGAACCGGTTAACCTAAACCAGTCAGCGGTGAAAAATTGACAGCGGCTTACCAGAAAGTCACCACCGACGACAAGACAGCGGCGGCTTCCCCGCGGCAAACGGACGGTAGTCGGTCCAGCGGCTCCGGTAGACGGCGGCTGGTGGGCGTCACGCGCGGTTCCGCCTGTGGCGTCTGGAGGCGCGGGGACTTCACGCGCTTTTTTCGGACGGCGCATGGTATGTCAACGGTGGCTGAATTCGGTGGCTTTGGCTTCGTCTCGTCATCACGAATCTGATGGTAAGCCTTGGTTTTGCGAGATTCGAAGCTGTTAGAAGAAATCTTGAAAATACTAAACGACCAAAAGGAAAAGTTCTAAAAATCCGGTTTTCGGAGTTACCTTCAACTCGGTTCTGCAGTGGCTTGATCGATCCAAATTTGAAAGATGGTTGGGCGGCAGTTCGACGGTGGCTCTCTCTCCGATACGGAATTTCTGTAGAAGTTTGCTACTCAAAAAAGTTGTGGGAAATGAAAAAAAAATATGTGATATTTATAGAGAAAAGGGAGAGAAGATACCTAGGTTTAATGTTTGAGTTTGATGGACCTCCGGGTTAGATCTCGGATTGGATTGGGTTGGGCTCAAAATTGGGTTGTTACAATAAGACATGCCCATTGCTTTCACTCTAACTCCATTGATCTCCTTCTTCTTATTGTTCCTACATCATAGATTTCTGACTTGAGTAGCTTTGGATCGTTAACGTTAAGATACTCTACATGGTCTGCAAAGCGGTAGAGTCTACTACAGTCGTCTACAAAGACGTGGACTCTACTACGATCCTCAAACACTCCATGGTATTCTCCAAAACCTTGAATTTCAACACATTGGAGAGTGTTCCCTTCGAGATTGAAGTAGAAAACATAAAACAGTTGTTTAGATGTATAATCAGCCATCGACAAAACAATCTCACCCATAGCAGTCACTCCAACAATGGAAACGTAGTGAGCCAAGAATTTATCATCCCTCAAAGTGTAGACATATTTCGACCATTCCTGTTTCTCCTCGACCTCTAGAACCCACAGACGCAACTCAATGGCATCATCATCGTAAAAAGCCAAACCTAATTTACCCTTACAGTTGATTAATTCACCGTAGCTTCCTGGGTAAATAAAGCTGAATTTCTCAGACCTAACACCAAAGTAAACTAACACAAAAGCAGCAGTCATAAACTCACACGTAGCACATAAGTAATACAAAACCCCATTGATGCATATCCCTTCACTCGCAAGGTCATGTCTTACAGAACATTCTATCTTCCTCCACCTCATTTCTCCAGTTCCAAATGTCAGAATTTTATGACGATCAGGACCAGATGGGTCACCCATGAACAATACCTTGTATTGCTTATCAATAGGCAAACACGAAAAAGGTAAACGCCTTTCTATACCTGTTCAGATCAGGTAAGGTCGCATACCGTCCTGTTATAGGGTTAAATATCACAGGCACTCCATCGTCCTCCTCTTTGATCCACATACCATAGATATACATCAAACCAGAGGCATAGCCACATGAAAACCTTGGGCCATTACGACGATAGATCTGCATACCATCTGGAGGGAACTTCAAATGAAATTCGGGGGTTACTACAAGAGACGACGACGAATCCTCACATGGACTCAGATGCTGAGGCAAAGAGAAGATGCTCCACAGACCATTTTTTTCAATGGCGAATAAGAGACGCGGCTGAGCAGAGGACCTGATCAGGAACAACTCTGTGAAATATGGACGACAAAGCATTGATCCCATCGCTTCGACACGCAATGAAACCTCTTAACTGACTTTGCAGGCAATCTCGACAATATCTCGAGGATGAGTTCATCAGGGATGGAATCTGAAACCATGATCTTCCTATTTGCTGATCCAACGGAGAGAAAGATATGTTAAAACTTATATTAAAATAGAGAGACCGTAACTGTAAAAAACGACCCTTTAGAGAGCTATAGCAAAATGAGAGGATTTCAAACAAAAAAAAATCATAACATTTGGTCGAGACAAAATCATAACTAAGATAAGATAACCAAAAATCATAACTATAGGTAGAGACAATGACCAAAAATCATAACTTTAGGAAGCAGAAAATTCTGAAACAAACAAAGAAGAACCAGAGATAGAGACAATGACCAACGAGACCAACGGCGAAGACGGATGAACAACGGCGGCGTCTTGTTTTTTTCTTTCTTTCTGTCGTCTAGAAAATCCTTTAAAGAAAGAAGAAAAAGGGCTGTTACATGAAAAGTAGGCCAGTCGAAACAAATTTCAAGCCCAACAAAAAGGTCAGAAGAATTCGGAGCGGAGCCCAATAATATAATGAACCTTGTCTTTGAGTCTATCTTAAAGGAAGGGAAGAAATTAGTCGTGGGCAAAATATCTGAACCAAAAAGTATCGATACGTAATCGAATAAAAAAAAAATTAAACCGAATTAAAATAGATAAAATGATCGAATGGATTTTAAATTTCAAAACTGGAACTCAAGCGAGAATCGAATGGGTATCCACAATATTCAAATATAATTATATCTAAAATATTAATTATATTTAAATTTGATATAATCTAATTATCAAAATTACAATTATAAATCTTTAGATATCAAATATTTTTAGACAAAAATAACCAAAATATCTGGAAGTTTTAGATATATTTATCAAAAATTAATCAAATTTTATTCAAATTTAACTATTTAAAAATATATATATTATTTTGATACCCATAATAGAATCGAAAATATATAAAACCTGTACCAAACCCAAACCAAAATTCTAAAATATCTGAATGGATCCTAAACTTTTTTACATAAAATACTCGGAACCGAATGGATCTATCCGGAACTGAATCGAATACCCGATGTCCAGGTCGAGAAAAAAGAATAATGATGTACGACACAACAATCTCTACCGAGCAGAAGCATCGGGATTAGACATATCTATATTTTTTTTGTTATATTTAATTTCTTATTCGTAAAGACCAAGAAGAAACTATTCCGTATATATATACACTGCAAGAAGAGTTTTTCTTAGTAATTTATTGTTATTATATACACTGGCCAATAGTTGTATAAAACGAGCAATTTAACTTACTACATCACACTTTTTTCTCCAACACAAGCATAATTTAGCAGTAAACTTTTTGGTGATTCAATATTCATCTTTTCAGAGTTAATCTTATAAATGGTTGATAAAGTTGTAATAATCCATTTTTGTTGCAAGCCCAGTTCAAACCAAAGAATCAAATTGAGGTCCAACCCGGAGGCCCAATAAATCTACAACAAACCTTAGGTACTCCTCTTCCCCATTCCTCTATAAATATCACTCATTTCTCATAATTTTTGCAACAAACTCTCCTGAGTAGAGAAACTCTGCAGAAATTTCGCCGGAGAGAGAGCCACCGCCAAACCGCCGTCCATCCTCTCCCGAGCCAAGATCGACCAAGCCACCGAAGAGATTTGTCGAAGGTAATCGCAAAAACACGGTTTTAGAAGCTTTTAGTTTTGGTCGTTTAGTATTTCCAAAATCTCTCCCTAACCGTTTTGAATCTCGCAAAACCAAGGCCACCATCGGATTCGTGACGACGAGATGAAGCCAGAGAGACCAACCGTTGTCGCCACCGACCAACCACGCGCCGCCAGAAGGAAACGCGTGACGTTCACGCGCCACCGCTGGTTCCGCGCGTGACGTCCACGAGCCGCCGCCTGTCGCCGAAACCGCCGCCGTGACCGGCCGCCGTCCGTTCGCCGCCGGGAATCCGCCGCCACGTCGCAGCTGTCCGCCGCCGTCGCCGCCGGTGACTTTTTCGGTAAGCCTTCGCCGTAATTCTCGCCGCCGACCGGTTTCGGTTAACCGGTCGGTTTAATTCAATTGATTTCGATTTGATTTCGGTTTAGGTTAACCCCTCGGTTTAAATCGATTTGGTTTCGGTTTAGGTTAACCGATTTGTTTAAATCAATTGATTCTCGGTTTAGGCTAACCGGTCCGATTTTGAAATTGATTTCCGGTTTAGCTTAACCGGCTCGGTTTGACAGTTGACCGGTTGGGGTTGACCGTTGACCGTTGACTTTTTGGGGTTGACCGTTGACTTTGACCGGTTGACCCAAAAACCGCTTTTCATCGTTCGATGACCGTCTGACTCGATTTTTCGTTCCGGTTTTAGATCTGAAAACAGTTTAATCATTCGAGGTTTAGAAACCGTAGTTTTTGACTTTGCAAAGGTGAGGGATATTCCACAAAATTATGTACTTCGTTCGAGGATTCTAGTTGCGGATAGTTTAGTAACTAAATGTGATATGTTTAAATGATCGAGTCTACCTAGTTTGCTTGTTTAAATTGGACATAGGGATATAGATGATCCAACCCAATTGTTTGTTCATACTGTTTATGTTAAGTATTTGTTACATATTCATATATATATATATATATGGTTATACGGTTATATGGTAGCGAGAGTACAGAGACAGACTTCTGTATCGCGTCGCATTGTGTGAGGGATGGGTGAGGGCAATCCGAGTCGATCTGTTGCCATGCACCTTAAGATCGATAAGTCCCCTGGGCGGTGATATTGGGTACTATCCCATAGTTGATCTCGTTGGAGGGTGAGATTGGGCATTATCCCATAGTTACCTCAAGGGTGAGGGTGTGATTGGGCACTATCTATAATAGGACAATTGTCTGTTGTTTGAGCACTGTAGGTGCTGTGTTTGTTCATGTTTGGTTCTATTCTGTTTTGTGATTAGTTTCTTAAACTGAGTCAGTGACATGCGGATTTAGCATCCTATACCTCACTGAGTGACTCTCCTGTTGCTCACCCCTCTTTTTTCTCCTTTCAGGTGAGCCTGCCGAGTAGTTCGTACTTGACGTGTCGGGTGTGTCGTTTTGGGTTGATTCTCATTTTCCGCAATTTATTCGTGATTTTAATTAAACAATTGTGTTGTGGATTTATTTATGAATTTATTATGGTTTATGATTTTATCAGATTTATTGGAATTATCGGATTTGTGTTTAATAAAAGTGGATGTTTATTTATTTGAGTTACTTTTGGTAAGAATTTATTTATGGTAACATGCCGTTTCTGAGAGAGTGTGAAACGGATGTTACACGTAGCACGCCGTTCCCGAGAGAAGGTGAGACGGATGTTACAAAAGCCATCACTCGATATGATCAGATCTAACCGGCCTTAAGATCATTTATTAATCAGGGTATAGCAACCAGAAAAGACTACGTTTAGGGCAGCATATATAGTTCTTTGGCCATATGCAAATTTTTACGATGAGATTCTTAAAAAGAATTGCTAGCTATACAAGTTAGAATACAGCGCATAGCTACGCATCCTAACCAAAAAATGTGCATGCCTGACGACACTAATTAAGAAGAAAAACTGAGGCATGATGATATGTATAGTGCATGAACAAAGGAAAATGTCGTAAACTTTATTTACGCTAATATCGTGATGGTTATGTCTAACACCGTTGGTTTGGTTAACAATAAATCCCAAAAAAAAAAACAAATTTAACCCAACAACATAAAACAAAAACAACCCTAACCCGTGGGGTTTTTTAAATTTCATTTTAAGGCTTCGTTAGATTTATATGGTGTTATTATATTATGTTCGTTTTGATTAATAGACTCAAAGCCTCGTTGACGGTTAAAATATTTCCAACATCTCTTACTCCTCCCATCCACGTGGGACTTTTATGCTGTTTGCTTTTGTCTTTTTCTTTTACCAATAAACACATGCTTTCTCCTCATTCATGTATTATTTATATTTATATTATTTTGTTTTGTCTATGTAATCTTTTACTTTGTCTCCACTTTTTATTTTGTAGTAAACATCTTTGTAACAAGTAAACAGACGTTAATAAACCAAAAAGTGTAATTTAGGTGTTAAATCTACAATGTATTGTTTAAAATATTATTAATAATCACTAGAACACACCAACATATTAGTCAATTTTGCATAAATGTTATATATATATATATATAAACTATAAAACTAGTCTATGTGTAATATCCAATTAATCTCCTTTTTTTTGTTAGACGCTAGGTCCAAACCGAATGTTTAACTAGCGTCTAACGATTTTTTGAACAAGGGATAAAAGTAACTTTTTTTTCAAATAGAATTTGATTTTTAATGAGTACAAAAATCAGAAGAACTAGCAATACCAAAATGGTACTACCATTTAATATTATCCTTTACCTCCGTCGTTTACCTCTTTAAACTCTATTGTCAAATTTATGTATATTATACGTATGAGATATCGGGAAAAAAACCCAAACTTTCCATAATTTGCCAAAAAAGTACGAATTTCTGGTCTAGCCAAATAAATACTCAACTTTTGTTGACTTTCAAATATAATAACAAATTTTTCGTTGACTTGCCAAATCAACACGCCGTTTATAAAGTTAACAGAAAATTTAAACGTCATTAAGTACACGTTTACTGTTGGGGTTAAGTCATACGACGTCGTTTTGAAATTCTTACTTTTAAAAAAAAACTGCATCACCAAGACTCGAACTCGAGTTTTGAGTGTGCATTAGAGAGGATTTTACCACTGAACCAGTGGCAACTTTCGAACATTACTGTAATATACTTGACTTTATTATATGAGTACACGGAATTAGAAAAAAAAACCTGCAATCTGACGTTTAAAAAAAACAAACGTGCAATCTTATAATACTTACAAAACGAAAACTTAAAATTTTTCAGATTAAACCTGCAATTTAGTACCAAAATCTAAAAATTAACTAACAAAAACCTGCAAACTAATCAACTAAAATCTGCAACTTAACAGACAAAAAACCTGCAATTTATATTAACTTACAAAACCAAAACTTAGAATTGTTCAAACCAAACCTGCAACTTAGTTCCAAAATCTGAAAATTAACTAACAAAAACCTGCAATTTTGAAACCAAACCTGCAACTTAAAATGGACTAAACAACATAACATAAAACAGAGTTGAGCTTATGCCATCTAGGAAAACCAAGGACCCCATCCGCTTGCTTGTGAGGCTTGGTATTGTGAACTTTGGTCCCATCTTGAGGAATGTGAGGATTGAGCTTGTGAGGACTGATCTTTTGGAAAGGAGAAATGTGACGCATCAAATTGAAGTCCCTAAAACAAAATGAAACAACAAACACAATTAAATAACTATGAAACAACAAACACAATCAAATAGCTATGAAACTCATACACTAACCTGATTCTTCTTTGGTCTTCCTTTTGGTTTCTTAGGTGGAATTTCAACAGTTTGATTCGAACAGGTTATCTTGTTATGCCCTTCCTCTTGGCAGTTTGAGCATGTGACGATTCTGTTTGCACGGCTTAACTTGGTCTTAGAGCCTGTTTCATGCTTAGACTTCATCCTATCATAGTTTTTAGGCCTACCAGGATTACCAGTTCGATTAGGTGGTGGAATCACACTTAATCTATTGGTTTGAGGCCACTCCATTATCCCATTCATAGGTTTGATACCAGCAATGTAAGTCTCACGCCACCTGATTGCAAAAGACACAATTAGAATAACTATTAAAAGAAGACGCATTGAGAAAACTAAAAATAGAAGACACGAACCTGATTGTTGTGTAACAATCAGCAACATATTCAGACAGCTTCTTCCCCAGTCCAAGGATGACCTTAGCAGCATGAATACAAGGAATTCCATTCATTTGCCATCTTCGACAAGCACATGTTTGTTCTTCCATATTCACAACATATGTATTATCTTTGCACTCCACTTCTGTCTCTGGCCCTATTGCCCAACGCAAGCGGCATGGTTTTGACTTCTTCTCAACTCTATCTAACTCCATGTGTGTCTTCTTGGTAAACATTGTCTTCAAATTCTTTGCTAAGTTAGACCTACTATAGTTTCTGGTCATGCATTGTTGCCTAATATCCTCTAACATGTCTAGTAAAGATTTCTTCCTAGCTTCTCTGATGGTCTTATTGAAGGACTCACTCAGATTATTGAGACGATCATTGCAATACGAGCCTAACCTAAAGAATGCTCTTGACCATGTCTCCGGTTTGGTGAGAACAAGAGAGTCAAATGAATCTGAGTCGTATTCCTTCAGTGCGCTCATGTAGTGATTATACTGACCCGGTGTGTAACTCTTTGCAATGTACCAAAATAGTTTCTGTAACCTCAGATCCTTCACACCTTTCCTCCAGTTCTCATATATGTGTTTACAACACTGCCTATGCTCTGCTTCTGGAAGAACCGTGGTTATTGCTTTCACCAAACCCTACAAGTACAGAAACAAACATATTAGAAACATATTAGAAACAATAGGTAAACACTTCTAGATATTTGTCAAGTGGTAAACAATTCACATTTTGTTTCTCAGAGGTAAGAACATAGTCCTTCCCATATCCTAAGTCCAAATCAGCTGTTAAATGTTTAACAAACCAATCCCAGTTGGTATCATTTTCTATCTCTACAACTGCCCAAGCAATAGGAACAATTCTATTGTCTCCATCTCTCCCAACCGCGGCCAGCAACTGTCCCTTTATATCCCATTTTAGAAAAGCTCCATCTAATCCTATCACTGGCCTACAAGTCTTTTTCCAAGATTCTTTCTGTGCATGGAAGCATATATAGAGCCTGTAGAAGCTCTGCTTGCTTCCAACTGTAGGTCATGGGATTGTCTCAATTTCAAAAGTGGAGTCTGGGTTTTTCTTCAAAACTTCTGCTTGATAATCCCATATTCGATCAAAGTGAGCTTCATGGGTTTTTTCTTCTTTCTTTTATCACTTTTGTCTTCGCTTTGATACATAAATTTTCCTTTGCTTCTAAGTGATACTCCCTCAGGATCTCTGCTTGAAGCTCCAATGGTTTGAGTTTTGGATTCAACCTCAACCTCTCTGAGAACAGCTCTGCAATAGTTGAACGATTCAACATCTTGGACTGACCTGATATCTCACACCGATGGACATTCACATATGTCTTGATCTGTAATTTATGTTTCCTCTTCTCATAAGAACAATAGATCTTCCAAGGACATGGAGCCTCATCTTCTCTCATTCTCGCAGCACACTTTGCACCCATCTTTAAACCACTGCAACGATAGAACTTAATGTTGTACCTGCAAAGAGAAACAAAACATATACAGTTTCTTCTATGTTGTTAGAACATATATATACAACTCACAATTTTGTTATTCTTTGAAGATGGCAGTAAAATAACTTTAGACCATTATTTGTACAAACATCTAAGGCAAAACAGACATAAGATATAAGATTTTTACCTGGTTTTCAATGTGTATCTAAGGCAAGCATGTTTGAAATCAGCAGCATCAAAGAATGTCTTTCCCAATTGAAGCAACTCCTCTGGATCAACATCTTCTCGGTAAACTTCTGAAGGTCTCTTTTCCTCTTCATTCTCCTCGTCTGATGACAAAGGATCCGAGATTTTATCCTAATCCCAGGCGTATACATCCCCAATGTCTTCGTCAACCTCACAATCATCGTTACTACCATCCTCTCCGAAAAACACACTTAAATCTCTACATGTTTCTTCCGCAATGCCACCATAACCATCATCATCGTTGTCACTTGGAGAATCTAGCTTGTCTTTGTCCCTCGGATAATCCTGCTCGTGTATTTCACTAGGAGGATTCAGCTCATCTCTGTCACCAGGAGGATCCATCTGCTTACGTTTCGTCGAATGCTTCTGAGAAGATCGTTTCGATTCACCTACTCTCGTCTTTGACGGACGCAACTTCCGACCAGGAGGACTTCCTTCAACAACGTTACTCCTCCTTGTCTTAGCCATCGATTTTGAATCGAGAGAAAAAGCCCCAAATCTGGAAAATAGTACAAATCGAGAGAAATTAGTTTCAACAGGAAAATGAATCGAGTAGATTAAAATGAGAAGCAACGTGATCTGTGTAATCTGTGAATTGAAGGTTGAAAAGAAAGAAAAAAATTGACCTGCTTGCTCTACGCCAAGGTCTTCTTCTCTCTCGACGTCGACAAAGTCTGATTTTGGTTCGATAAAGTCGATAAAGTCTAAGTTTTTTTTCTAATTCCGTGTACTTATATAATAAAGTCAAGTATATTACAGTAATGTTCGAAAGTTGCCACTGGTTCAGTGGTAAAATCCTCTCTAATGCACACTTAGAACTCGAGTTCAAGTCTTGGTGATGCAGTTTTTTTTTTTAAACTAAGAATTTTAAAACGACGTCGTATGATTTAACCCCAACAGTAAACGTGTACTTAATGACGTTTAAATTTTCTGTTAATTTATAAACGGCGTGTTGATTTGGCAAGTCAACGAAATGTTTGTTATTATATTCGAAAGTCAACAAAAGTTGAGTATTTATTTGGCTAGACCAGAAATTCGTGTTTTTTTGGCAAATTATGGAAAGTTTGAGTTTTTTTTTGCCAATATCTCTTATACATATATAAATATTGAAACATTAAACATCATACTGTATAAATGTTTTTGTTACAAACAACACATTTGAAATACATAAATTTAAAATAAGTGAACTAAAAATTTTAATCATATAATTAAGAGTAAAAAAATATATAGAAATACCTGATAAAAGTTTAAAATATGAAATAAAATAATATTTAAATAAATCAAATTCTCACATAACACCAAGAATTTGAAATAATTGGGGAAAATAAAATAAAAATGAAAGCGTGAATTTTGCAAAATAAAATGAAAGGGGATATCAAGATAAAACGGCGGCGTACGTACATAATAGCGGTGGAGGCCGTCCCGGCAACGAGGTGGTAACACCGATCTACTAGTTGCCCATTTCAATCAATTGATCATGTGAGATTGACATAATAATTTTATTTTACTTACATTTAAAATACTATATTCAATTTACTATATCCGAAGAAGACCATTTCTTAACACGCTCATTTGCTTTTTGTACCTGTAAATTTGAAAGAAACGACGAGACATATTGAATTAAAAAGTCAAACCTAAAATAAACCATATATACAAAAAAAAAAGATTATGTTACCTCTTTTTCCCAATCACAACTCATAGTAATAAAAATCAATATTAATGTCTGAATTGCAGTTCCTCCGAATATCATACCAGCCCAAATTCCCTAAAAACATAAAATCACAAAAAGACATATATAAAGAGAGAGAGATTAACGTTAAAAATAAAAAAATTAACCTTCAAATATTGATATCAAATTAATAAGGAGAATTGGCCAACCTTAACACCAGACTTGAAAATCCAGCCGATGACAAATCCAAGAGGAAGTCCAATGAAATAGTAACATCCCAAATTTATATATGCCACAAATGATTGCCAACCCGAACCAACCGCAACACCTAACCAAAATTCAAACACTCATAACACAACTGTTGATCCGGTTTATTTCTTGGTAAACAAAATTGTGTCGCGTACCAGAAAGAACCGGTTGGACACTGTTGAGAAGAATCGTAAAGGCTAAAAGAATAGAGAGATCATTGACTGCTTTTAGGACGGTTTCACTTGAAGAGAAGATCCAACTGATTTGATCAATACTAAATACTATGAGCACTGAGAAGATTAATCCTATGATTAAGGATTGTGTCACTGAGATAATCATCGCGAATTTTGCTCCTTTTCCGTTGCCTGCTCCTAATTCATTCGCCACTCGTATACTGCAAGAATAGTTTTTCTTATTAATTTTACTGGTGTTATATACACATGGCCAATACAAACTTAGTACATCACACTTTTTTCTCCAACACAAACATAACTTTTATTGGTAAAATTTTGATGATTCAATATTCATCTTTTCAGAAAGTACTAGTTCAAAGTGATCTAATATATAGGTGATCTTATAAATGATTGATAAAGCCATGACTCGGTATAATCAGATCTAACTGGTCTTAAGATCATTCATTAGACTACGTTTAGGGCAGTATAAATAGGTCTTTGGCCATACGAAAATTTCACGATGAGATTTAAAAAAAAAATATTGCTAGCTATACAAATTAGGATCCGACACACAGCTACACATCCTAACCAAAAAATATGCATAGTGCATGAACAAAGGAAAATGTTGTAAAACTTCGTTTACACTAACATCGTGATGGTTTTTGTCTAACAGTGGCGGAATCCATTAGGTTGGTTAACAAATTAATCATACAGAAAAAAATTAGATTCTAACCTAAAGAACATACCCAACCTGAATACAAAGTAAAAAAAAAAAATTTAACCCTAAAACATTAAACAAAAACAACCCTAAACCCTGTGGTTTTTAATTTCATTTTAAAGCTTCGTACGTTATTTGTTGTTGTTGTTGTTGTTAAAGCTTCGTTAGATTTATATAGTTTTTTTTTTGTTAAGGACGTTCGATTTATATGGTCTTATTATATATATTATGTTCGTTTTGCAAATCTCACCGTACAGTGTCTATTGGTAAAAAGATTTTGTAGATGGCATGTGTAACCATGGGATTGACCATAGTTTGTGCAATTAACAAAAAACATTTCATGAAATCATAATGATCTATTCAGATTCACTATTAAAAAAATACACATGGTGTCTTATATATATTAAGTGTCGCTTTAGAATATAAATTTTGTTTTGTAACAAGTGTCGTTTTATTTTTTCTATGCAATTTTGTTTTAAAAAGTTTAGTTTATTTCCTGATACTTATAGTATTAATTATAGAGAAAAAATTATATATAGTATTAATAAGAGATAAAATAAAAAATTTAATTATTTTCTTAATTAGCATGTGAGAAAAAAATTTTAAATGACACTTAGAATGAAACGAATGGAAGAAAAATATATAACCGAGCTTATACCATAAAACCAAATCAAACAAGTATTAAAATACAAACATACAAATGTTATATAAATGATGGATTTGTTACCCGGCTCCGGCAAAGAAAGCAAGTGGAATCATCATCTCTAAACCATTTATCGACATGCTGCCAATGAAATTGTAATCAAAAAATTTCAGCAAAAAGATATACATAAAAAAATGTGATACGAATACGATTAAATTTGACGTACCATATAGACAAAGAGTCGACAGCAATTTTTGCATCATCTAGATTTCCAGTCATCACAATTAAGATCCTATAATACCAATACTCCAAGCTGTCTCTTGATAAAAATCAACCGTAAACAATAGTTTTCGATGTGTAAATCATAAGAAAAAATGTGACACAAGTGGCATCTAAGGAATAGTACCAAAGCATGATTCCGGAAGAGGCAGAAAGCGTAGCATATTCCCATAATCCGGTGAAAGCTTCGATGGAGAAACCGGTCCAAGTGAGCGGACAACCGCCGCATATGATGTAAGTAAATAAAATGAAGACATTGAACCACCATGACACGTAACAGTAGTCATGGTCCCTATGACTCCAAGTTTAAGACCGTACACAAAAAGCCAACACACAAGTATGTGAACTCCTAGTGCCACTCCACCCGAAATCGCAAGCACCTGGTGGCATTGTACGAAAATGTTCACTCATTAGATTTCAAAGAAGAAATTATTAAACGCGTTCTCAAAAAAATGAATTAAAGCACGTGAAAAAATGTTATCCTCATAATATCACCGATAAAAAGGAAAATAGTGGGAACAATATATCTTCCTACCTATGAAATGAAATTCAAAGCACAATAACAATACGATATACAAAGTTTCAACTAGTTTATAGATGAAGAACTGAAAAGGAATATTTTCCTCTAATTACCACTTACTGTTTGTACACTATGTAGTTTTGCTATTTTTCTCTAGTGACTAATGGCACACCGTTCAACTCTCATGTGGCACAAAATAAACCTCAAAATATCTTTTTTAACAAAAAGAATTAATACTTTATTTACATACGTTATTATCGAGCTGGCATTGGAGGAATCGGTTGATAGGCAACATGAAGACAAAGGCAAAGTGGAGAGGAATGGCCCAAACAGCGAGGGTACCGGAGAGCTCGGAAATGTCGTCAGGCTGGCCAAAGAACTTAAGAATTGGAGATGCAAACAAGTACATAGGGAGGAGCAAGATGGAGAACAAGAAGAGAACAATCCAAGATCTCTGCATGTACACTCCCAACATGCCATACTTCTTCGCTCCAAACGCTTGACCGCACAGCGTTTCCAACGCACTCGCCATTCCAAGCTGCATATATATATATATATATATATATATATATATCATTTCTTCATAAGTTAAACATCATAACACTATGATCATATATATAAGCCAGAAAATACTTATTTCTGTTTGTGTGTACCATAAGGCTATAGGTGAAGCCAAGGATGACGTTGATGACGATGGAGATGGCGGCGAGTTCGAGCTCGCCGAGATGGCCTGCAAACGCCTGAGTGGTGACGAAGATCAAGTAGTTCGACACTCTGGTGAATATGGCCGGTCCAACGATACCCCATAGCTTCTTTGTCTCTATCCATATTTCCCCACCTTCCTCCGCGGCATTTTGATCCCTTAACAGAGGAACCGTCTCTAGACTCTCTACAGATTTTGCTACGTCATCTCTGTCTCCCATCGTCGATCTTCTGGAAATTAAAAATAATATATAAAGTAGAAGTTGATAACATAGAGTAATTCAAATATATTGTTTAAGCATTCCTATCTTTCATTTTCATTCCAATATATTTCATATCTTTGACAACTCAGTTTCCCTCGTTTCATATGCCATTTACGTCATATTCTTGAGAGCGAATGAAGTTATTATCTTGGCAACAAACATGTTGCAAAGCACCATGAAAGAGAATACGGATCAATTTTCAACCACAAAAAAAGAAAGAGGTGAAAAACACGTTCTTAGGTAACCAAGAAGGAGAATAGAGATCATTAACTCCAGACTTCAATTGCCAACTAGATAGGACTTCAATATTCCAACTAATTTGGCGGAGAGAGACTAGAATTTGAAGAGCCAACAATCTGATCTTTAGAGTATTTGACGTAGAAGAGTCAATATGGGTTGGCTTTGATATTAACTAGCTGTAAGGAATGGTTAATTGTGTGTTAGTAAGTCCTATAGTATACAACGAATGATCTATAAGCGTGTCACAGTTAGGTTTTAGTAGAAACCGTTAACGGAGGAACGATACATATATACATACTAAAACTATAGAGAGTGTTTAACAAAGGATTTGGAAGTGAAGAGAAATTCTTATGAGATTAAAATATGGTTTTGCTGATAGACCTCTGCGCACTTACTTCAAGAAGAAGAAGAAGAAATTTTTAAAGGTTGCTGAGCTGGATCAAGAGGTTGATGAGCTCGATCAAATATACGCTGAGCTAGACAAGTATAAGCAGAAGAGTCACCAATAGAGTATAAATACATTGTATTATTCCTCGGTGTTGAGAGGTTAGCTTTTCAGTAGAGAAAGTTGGGAAGTTATCTTAGACGAGCAACACGAATGAGCAGTACTCTTGAAACGCCTATGTATACCCTTTTGATAAATCAATAAATAGTGTTTTGATTCTCATTTTCCATGGGAATAGAAGGATTTAACAGTTAACTAGTAAACCAGTTTGAGGATTTTAAATTTTTAGGTAACTGGAGGAACACCCCTAAGAAACCATAGTTTAAAACATGAATTTAGTGTTCCATAGTTTGGGTCTAAAAACAACTCCCTCTAATTCATTTTAAGTGGTGTTTAAGGTTTTTACACATAGATGAAATGATCATATAAATTTCATTTGATTTACATCTTTTACATTAAAACATCGTTAACTAAAACTTATTCAACCAATAAGAAAACATATTGCATAATATAAATGGTTAGAAAAGTCAAATACATTTAAATTTTTACATATAAACTTGAAAACATCGCTTAAAATGAAAAAAAAAAAAAAAATCTTTCAAACATCACTTAAAGTGAAACATAAAAAGTAGGGTTTTCGTGATTTTCCAGGATGTTTTGGAAAAATAACCTTTTTACTTTATGAGTTTTCTGTAGCGGAAATTTTGGAAATCATAGATCATGCACCACCGTCTCCTTTTGTTTAAAGGAAGTAGCAATTAAATGTCAAAAGATGGACTTGATCTAAATGTGAGTCATTTTAAAAAAAACTAAGTTACAATACTTCCTATGTTTCACAAAGAATATCATTTTAAGATTTTATTTTTGTTTCATAATGTTTCACAAAAAATTCCGTTTTGTATTTTCAATGTAGTTTTAAAGATTAAATCTAAATTTTATCTCTAGTTTTTCAACTTATTAATCAAAGAGAAAAACTGTTTTAGTGTATTAACAAGTTTAATTTGTGTGAAAAGTCGTAGTATGACCAAAAAAAAAAACAAAAAAAAATGAAAAAACAGTTTTTGGTGAAACAGAGGGAGTATATTTTTTCTTAAAGGGTAAACAGCAATAAATATTGTTTTAATTTTCTGTACTCCTCTTTCATTCAATTCATCTATATTCAATTTCGCTTACCACATAATTCGAAGTTTTGTATTCTTGATGACAACACGATGTCATGTCTTACACGTTTATTCACTAGTCTTAGGTCATGTTCGTTTCATCATCTGGATGGTCTATCCAGCTGCAGCTTCCAACTGATGTTCGTTTGAACAGGATTTAGAAGATACATCTAAATGAACCAGGTTCAGTCGAAAACTGCAAATGACTAAAATACCCCTATCTAAACTAAATAATTACTTCAATATACTTAAACATCTCGAGACAGTGAAAAACCTTAATTCCCAAATCGATTTTGCCATGGATTCGACCTAAAGCTCTTCTCTACTGTTATCTTCGATTTATGACGAAGAATAGGCAGCGTTGATGTGTTGATTTGTGGGTCTGTGTTGATTTGTTGATTGGGACTTCGTAGGTAAGGATCGTAACGTAGTGGGTTTGAAGATTGTAAGGTGCTGAGATTTGTTGAGGTTTTGTACTGAGATTTGTTGAGATTTGTTGAGGCTTCGTAGCTTTCGTATGCTTTCGTATGCAGTATAGACTTTCATATGCTTTCGTGTATTTCTTCAGCTTCTTATAGGCTTTCATATAGCTACGTGTTCTATATCTTCTTAACTTTGATACAGTGAATTAACCTGTTGGCAGGGTGTTTGATAAAAAGTTAGACTAAGTACCTCACTGGGTGTGGCTTTCTTGGATCCCACAGCTGTTGATTTCTCTGCAGCGAAGCAAAGCATTCCATTGCAAATTGCTGCAGTCTTCCCATATATAGGTAACTTACGTTTTAGCTTCAATAACTTATTGTGTTGGATCAATAGCCTCGTTGAGATAACACAGAGTAAGCCACGTCGAAATTAGGAGAAAGAACGCTTTTCTCTTAAAATTCATATTTGCTTTGTTGCTGCTGCATTCCTTAATGTATGAGAATAGAAATTGTCCAGTACGTGATATACGTATGTGATATATGATCATTAAGTCTTTGGTACGGTTCATATAAGTGGAGCTGAGGGTTGGACTGCTCAACAAGGTGAAGAGCATTTAGACACAATGCATATTTATCAAGATGATGATCTTATTGATGATGTTGAATCAAGGCAAATCCCTCCTACTCAAGATGCTGGTTCTGATGATGATGCTGAATCAAGACAAATCCTTCCTACTCAGGGCAATATTGGCAATGTTCCCTCATATTCCAATATTAGCAGTGGTCCCTCATCTTCTAGTAGGTCAAGGGCTAGTAAAAAAAGATCAAGGTCTGATCAAGCAGGAAAAGTTGTAGCAGAGGTGATTAGGGATAGTGTTCAGTCACGGGATAAGATTCTTTCCCATAAGAACCAACTGATAGAGAACCACCCTGAGTTTAGTTGTAGTCAGCTTCGAGCTATGGAGGCTCTACACTCCCTGCCTGCTATAAGGATGTGGTCTCCCTTATACAAAGCAGCAATTCAACATCTCAAGCAAGATATTGCTAATCGTCAGACTTTTTTATTTTATGAAGACGATGAGAACAAGGTTCTCTACTTGGAGTTTGCAACTGGTGAAAGCAGAGATGGATGAGAACAAGACAGTGTTTTTTAATGTTTCTTACGAACTCTAGTGTATTTCAATGTTATATGTTCATGTTATATATCTTTCAATGTTTCAAGGTTTATTTTGTATGAATGAGAATTGGCTGGATCATGTTCTGCTTTTTTATTCACATCAAATTTTGCTTATTCATTGTTTTGCTGCTCAGGTCTGAAAGGATTGACGTTATGGATGATATCTGAAATCTTGAACCATAGCTTTTGGAGGAGTGTGAGGTGAAAGGATAAAAGTCTCATAAGGTAAGTCACTTGATCTTTTCTTCTTTATAAGTTAACAAATATCTCTTTTTACATGTGGTTTACATGCGTTTAATTAACATGTCTACATATTCCTTTCATAGCCGATTTTGATTTAGATATACTAATCCTTCATATCATATCAGTTTCTTAATTTTATAACAATAAAAACAGAATAATGCATTCAATGTCATCAAAGTCTCATTTTCCCTATTATGCAAGATTTGGTTTTATATACTTAAATATAGGTTTATTTTTATATATACACAAACGATTATTCTTCTATTTTTATGAATGTATTGGAGTTACTATTTTTATATACACAAACGATTATTCTTCTATACATATGTTTTTGAGTATTGGAAAGGAATCATTATCGCCTACTATCTTGAAATTGGTTTTATCTTATTGATGTTTCTAAGTTATATTTGATATGACTAGTATATTGTTATGTAGGAATGAATTTGCAGGAAACATTTAGATTTTTAGTTGAGGATGATGACATGGTTTGGTATTAGAGGAGGAGAACAACATGTATGTTCTTGTAGAAGAATTGTATGGAGGGATGAAAGTGAATACTGATAGACAGTTAGTGAGGACAAATAGAGGTGGAGGCTGGTGTCGTGTTCAACGGTTTATGGTCTAGTCTAAAGTAGAATGCTTTGATATTTTACGCATGCACCAGTCAACATTTAGGAGTTTATGCAAGAAGCTTTCAGAACAGTATAAGTTAGAGGAATCTTGCCATGTTTATCTTGAAGAGAGTGTTGCAATGTTTATAGAGATGGTTGCACAAGATTTAACTGTACGGGGCCTAGCTGAAAGATATCAGCATTCACTTGACACAGTGAAAAGGAAGTTGGATGAGGTTTTGAGCGCTCTTTTGAAACTCGCAGCAGACATAGTGAAACCTACAATAGATGATTTCAGAAGTGTTAGTCCTTTTCTAGTAGATAATAACCGTTATATGCCTTACTTTAGGGACTGCATTGGTGCCCTTGATGGTACTCATGTGCCCGTACGTCCTCCATCAGGGAATGTAGAGCGATTTAGAGGTCGAAAATCAGAAGCAACAATGAATGTGCTTGCTATATGTAATTTCAGTATGAAATTTACATATGCTTATGTTGGAGTTTCCGGAAGAGCACATGACACGAAAGTGCTAACATATTGTGCTACACACGAATCTTCTTTTCTTCATCCTCAGTTTGGAAAGTACTACTTAGTTGATTCTAGTTATCCAACTAGAAGTGGTTATCTAGGTCCTCACCGTAGGACTAGATACCACTTAGACCAGTTCAATAGAGGAGGACCACCAACAAACAGTAGGGAACTGTTTAACCGTAAGCATTCTAGTTTGAGATCAGTAATTGAGAGAACTTTCGGTGTATGGAAGGCTAAGTGGCGAATTCTAGACAGGAAACACCCCAAGTATGAGCTAAAGAAGTGGGTTAAGATTGTGACAGCAACAATGGCGTTGCATAATTTTATCCGAGAGTCACAACAAGAAGACAGTGATTTTAAACATTGGGAAGTGGTGGAATCATATGAACAGCATGGTGATAGAATGATGGAGGCTATGCGGGATTCTATCACTTTAGAGATGGCCAAAAGAACTAGACTTCCATATTAAACAGGTTTGTGATCTTATTAGTTCTTGTTTTTTGATTTTGAGTTCTGTTGGAGTTTGGTAATTAGCATGTTAATCATCTCAGTTCCTCTTTGTATACTGCTTGAGTGTTGATTAAGTAGGTACTGTTTTGCAGAAAGCTATCTTAGATGTCATGTTTGGGCAACTAGAAGATTGTTTCTATGCAGACATTTCGGTGATTTGATGGATCATCATTTATCTAAATATTTCTGTTTTTCTTTTGAATCTATACAGAATTTGCTTCATGTTTGGTTTCTGAAGTTACTTGCGTCTCATTCTGTGGTTTAAGCATGCAAATGAGTGAAACAATGATTTTTAAACATTTAAGTTCTATATAAACAGATTAGCTGGTATAGATTTTCAATTGAAGCAATATGTACAGGGATCTTGCCATTCCCATTATTTTTCTGCTGAAGCATTGTGTTTTGGTGAATGCATTTGGTGACCATTCTGAAAATCCTGTAATATTCTGCTTAAGGTTATTCACCCATCATGTGTTTCTATAATATGTGGTATCGTTTATATGCTTATTTGGTCTTTAGATCCTCACAAAATAATTAAGGCCCTAATTTATTGAACCAATACACACTGCTTCAGGTCTTGACTGTAGGCCAGAAAGCGACATTTGAGTATCATGGAACTAATTACATTCTTACGGTCAAGCGAGCGGATGTAGAGGGTCAGGATCAATCGAAAGGCATCGAAAGAGGGATGCTCTCTAAAGATACGTATATTGTGTTTGAAGCATCAAACTCAAGTGGCATAAAGGTCTGATTTTTATAAGTTCTCTATAGTTGTGTTGTTGAATCCGTTACTCTAAGAATTCCTATCAAATGATGATTCAATATTACATTTAAAATAGCAAACATAATATCAAATTAAAATAGCCAACATACTCTTAAGAATTCCTATCAAATTTACGTTTATATTGCAAATTGTTATTTAATATTATTCCTTAATTGTCATAACATGTTTTGGTTTTTATAAAAAATGTTCTTATTAAAAAAAATATATTTCTTGAAAATGGAAATTTATAAATGTCAAAAATAATAATTTGAAAATTATTTAAGTTGTAAATATATTTTAGATCAATAATTAAAATTAATATGGTTAAGATTAAAGTTAAAAATATTATTAGATGAAAGTATGAATATTTTAGTCATTTTTCTTATCAAAAGCATCTAGATGAGAATGTAATTAATTAAACAAACAAATGTCCATAAATGGATCATCCAGATGAACTATCAAATATGGAAACGAACATCATTCAGATGCATTATCCAAATTGAACATTTAAATGGATCATTTGGATGCAAATGCCAAATGATCAAACGAATATGGCCTTATTGGAAAAAAGAAGGGTTGGATTTACCCATTTGCGGTTTTCAAAATGTATGTAGATTGTAAGAACAAGTTTAGACAGTACGTGATTTACTTTTCGTATCCACTGAACTACAATCTCGGTCTTAGGTTTTGAGATGTGAATTCTCTGGGTTCCTAAAACAAATATAATAAGTTCACTTTTCTTTGAAGACATATAACTCTGGAAGAAAGGTACATAAAATTTATGAGCATAGAAAACAAGATATAATTAAAGTTACATGAAAAATGATTTGCTTCTATCCAGAATTTTTCTTCGGTTTATACATGAAATAATTGCAAACAAGACTTGCATATCTTCTTTACCCCATCCCCCTAAACGACCCAACATTTCAACACAAGTAACAAAGCTAATGTCTCTCGTAGTTAGTTCTACTCATTTTTTTGAAATATCAAAGCACAAAGTGATCACAAATGGAAAAAAATAAAGAAAAGAACTTCCGAATTACCTCTACTTTGAAACAAATTTTGATGTCGGCTATCGGATTTACATTCATGAATCCAAGTCGCCGTGAAGTGGGAGCCATATCAAAGAAATAAAAATAAACTGCTTTTGGAGTCTGCCGGAGAATGGTAAGAATAGTGGTTGTTGATCAAGGAACTCATATCTCTGGGTGAAAATTACAACCAGAAGATCCTCGAAGTGCTCCAAATTACACACAATACCGTTTTGTTAGTTGGTTTGCCAATAAATTGCAGATTGCTGGCTAGTCGCTCTCACTACTATGTCTATCTGAACATCCCAAAAAGGTTACAATTAGCTTTCCTAAGAAATCTACAGACAAATTCTTACTCGATTGCAAAATATCGGGAGGGAATCAAGACGGAAATGTAAGTAGGTACCTCCCGACGATCTTTTCCCTTCCATTGCGTCTTTCTTATCTTGGCAACTTGCACAAAGGAATGGACCATCCCAGGGACGAAGCTTACGGCAATTATCTGATCCGGCATGGATCGAGACACCTTCTCCAGGTTTCACTTCTACTTGACACACAGCGCACATGAACAACTTAAACATATTGCAAAGCGGGTACTTTGTATCTAATCTGCAATAACCAAATAAAATTGATGAAGATTAGCAGACTAAAATGAGGCTATAAATTTTCAATTTCGTAATATATGCTTAAGCAACGATATTCAGAGAATCACACCTCTCTGAAAGCATAGCAGAGCCCTCTTCAAACAGTTCTTCAACGACATCAGGTTCTGCATACTCTTTCTCAATATTAGATGAGGAGTCGGAAGTTTTTCTTTTGAACATGGACTTTAGCATTCCTTTTCCTTGCTTTTTTGGAGGCGGTACGGAAGCAGTAGGTTTTTCTAATGGTAATATATCAACAACAATACAGGTTGTATCATCGCGAAGACCCTTTTTCCCCACAGCTTCCTGTGTGGAGTAATAAAACATCAAGGTACTATAAAGGAATGAGTATGTACAGAATATATCGGAAATATAGCAACTCAGATACTATACTTTAACGATATGCTCTGCGGAAGATTCAGGTGGCAAACCCCGGCAACAATCAAGAGCCTCCTCTGCAGATATTGCATCCCACACACCATCACTTGAGATGATAAGCCGACCACCAGCTGAAGACAACTACATAACCAAAAACAGATAGATACAGCTTTAAGGATAAATTCAATATTTAGAATGTCAGCTAGCGCGCAACATACGAAGGTTAAGAGTTTTGAACCTTGACTTGCTTCACATAAGGAACTGGAACAATGTATTCGCCAACATCCAGATCTCCAATGGATCTTGAGAGACACAAACCACCAGGCCAACATCTCAGAGGACCAATCTAAAACAATTTATATTTAGTTATTAGAATCCTTAAATTTGACGGCCCAAAGCTACAAAGCTAACATAATTTGACAGCCTAGATATTCACATTTTTATGTTTTACATTCTACAAAGCTAACATAATTTGACAGCCTAGATATTCACATCCATCTGATCTCTTAAAATGATCATAAAAGCTTGGTTGTCGACTTCATGAACTACAACTCAATTCATGCATAAAGAATTGAGGAATGCTAATGGTTCATTAGCTAAGTATATTGCAGTTTTCATGCTCCAGTCTGGAAGGGAATCCAGTTCTAAAACCTCACCCTAGTCGAAGAAGCTTGCACTCAGATACCTTTCTTTTAATTTTGAATTGCTAGAATGAAGAGTGATAACAACAGACTTAATGCACACAGAAGAAAGTGTCAAGTATTATCTAAAGAAGTACCTCAGTACCACCACCAGTATTTAACCGACCAACTTCACCACCACTTGCAGTGACGCGATCTCGCCTGTTGAAAAAGTCAAAAATATTGTGATGCCACTATATATAGTAACATTATCATCAGCTAGGTCAATAGAAGGAACAAAGCTGACTTACTCTTCTTCATTTATTTCAAGCCGATGATCAGCAGATAAATAATAGACACCACCCTCAGCAGGCTCAAGTATGCAACGAGAGTCACCTACAGATGCAACACTCACCACCCATCCTTCTACTATGACAAAAGTTACAGTAGTTCCAGACGTCCTTGCTGACATGCCAGAAAATAATAAAACCTCAAACCTAGCCTTAACCAAATTCATATAAGGATAAGAAGACACTGAAGAGTTCACACTTTGAGACATTATTCATATCACACAGTTTTTCATTGACAATCCAAATATTTTGGTTAGTCAATAAAACTGAGTTAATACCTCTTTCCTGGAAATCTTTATCAGTTTTCACAAATCCTGCAACCAAAGCCCTAGGAAGTGCCGCGACCCACTCATCTCTATTAAGATCAGAGGGTATTGCAGCTAATACATTGTTCAAGAGGTTCTCCTTAGTGTAGATAGCTGCTGCAGAACCATTGTGTCCATCAAAAAGCTGCAATATACGATTCAATGTTTAACTAGAAATACCAATACCAAAGAGTCAAATAATAAGATGGCATGCCAATCCAATCATTACACACATTATATGTGTAGATGCGGAAATGTGTGTCATTCCTCAATCAGTGTGCAATCAGTTAAAACATTTAAGGTATTCCTCGTATTGCAGGAACAATTTAGATCTCAGACAAACATCTATGACAAAAGAGTACCAAGAGAGAAGGGCAAGTCAAAATACCCCAAAAACCGAGAAGGTAGTAACGCCATCTCCCATAACCCGTTGACACTCTGTTTTAACAAGCGTAAAATCCTCTCCTTTCTTGCTCTGATTTGCCTGCCCGTGTATAAGTTCAGGATTGTCTATCTTCTCATTAGCTGATTCACGCTTAAGCAACACAGAAAGCGGAACTGTATGATGTTCTCCCTTAGTTGACATTGTCTCCCCCTAAGCTTTAAAGAAATTTCAAAAAAAAACTGAGACTAAAAACTTCCTCTAAGATGCCTCTAGTTCTCCACCAAATCTCTCATCATACAAAAACCTGAAACAAATTGAAAAAAATCAAATATCAATAATCAGAACCTGTTGAATTCAGTATCCTCTAATATCAAATTTCAAACGATCTAATACTTGTAGAGGTCCAACATATACTCCTAAGATTACAATAACATTCCGATCCACATTGTTCGATCAAATTCAAAAAACGCTGAAACGATCTAGCCGAAGAAAAAAAAACATGAATTAGATCTTCAAACAAAAAATCAAATTCGTGAAGCATTATAAATTCAGAATCAGAATGCGTCTTTAAAGCTCTCCTTCGCGGATGAATCCAGAAAAAAAAAAAAAAAAAAACTCGAGAATGAGGACAAAAATCAAACGCAAACGAATGATTTGAAAAATGAGAAACGCAGATTGTTTCATCGATTATGATCACATCGTGAGAAGAAACGATAAGAATGGGGGAGGGAGGAGATTAAGAGAAGCGTTTACGATTTGGATATGCGATTAGGCAGGCGATTGGAGACTGGAGATTGAAGAAGATTACGCGAAGAGAGACGAAGGAGATGATTCTTCTTCCTCCGATCGTGAATCACGGATCCCGGCGATGTGGAGAAATGCCATGGTTTCAACAGCCGTAAGAGAGAGAGAGAGAGATTAAAGAAAACGCGCAAAGGGAGGAAGAAGGGTGAGGTCTCTTTCTTCTCTGTCTCTTTTTTATTTGTTTTTAAAAAAAAAAAAAAAAAAAAAAAAAAATCTTTCCGCCGTTCTCGCAGTAATAAGCACAGTTATGTGTTTTTTTTCTTTTATTCGGCGCTAATTGAAACGCTGTCGTTTTCAGTTTTCACGTGGTCGACCTGGCCTTACCCCCAATCTCGGATTATGAAACCCAAAATTTCAACCCATTACGTAAGACAATTTATACATTTTAGATATTTTTTTCTTTTTAAATATATAATATATTAAACTATCCAAAAAATTCTGGGTCATCGGGAAAGGTTGAAGACGGCACCGGAACCGTTACAATAGTGACCGAAAATTTTTTAAACATACAAACAATTTGAATTAACTAATTAGAAATGAAATTTATTCGGATTGGTAAAGAGATACTCAACCAAACATCCTGACATCACGTCGCGAGCCAGAGAATCTCATGGTAATACCGTTGACAGTATCGGCTCTCCTCACACAAAAAGCAGTCAAAATTTGCTTTTTCTACACACGGATCCTCGCACCACCGCAACCTACAACTTCTCCTCTCAACCTTTTACCCTCAATTCAGACCATTGAAACTCTAGACTTGGCAGATCTTGAAATCCGCCGAGACCCGCCATCTACTACGGAGAGATCCACGATGTCAAGACTATTTTTGGGCCAAGCAGAAAGTGACCTAGTCGCCGACCAACTTCCGCTGCGAAACGGTATCTAGAGACATCAGATGTGGTCCGACCAAACCCTCACCAGCACAGACAGACAACAAACACCGACGCACCGACTTCCAATTCGCGTCAATCCATGACCATCAACATGAAGTATGAAAAAATAAAATATCGATGAAACATGCACCATGTTCCCGAGTGTTCTAATTTTTTTACAAAAGCTTTTCTTCAGGAACAAAATTTTCCTCGCCTTTATTCTAAGGTATACAACAGTTCATCTCGCATAGTATACGACATTAGAAAACCCGGAAACAGTAGTTAAAAGATCTTTGCATCTCAATGTTTTTCCAAATATGAGTGCAAATTCTTTAACTTTGAATCCAATGCTTGGCAAGACTAAGAATTCGAAAACGGTGTAGTACAGTGTTCTAAAATACGACTGTACTGGCCGTATATACGGTGTATATACGATGTACGGTAGAAAAGCACATTATATCATAGCTATACAGTGGTCCAATACGGTGAAACCTATACGGTCTATATATACAACAATTATACAGTTTACATACGGTGAATTCCGCATATACGAAGTTTTTTCTAAAAGGTTTCAAAACAAAAATATGTCATTTTATTAATGTTTTGAAGAAAATTTAACAAACTACAAGTTTTGTTCTAAGAAATTAACTATGAAATAACTTGATCATCATTTTTTTCTATTATTTTTATGCTTATTAGTTATTTAAAATTTTAAAAATGTTTTGGAAAAGTGAAAAATTTAAATATTTTGGTATTCATGTATTTTATTCATCATGATTATTATACTTGTGTTTTCTTGTATTATAATTTTGTAATTCTATATACATATCTTGACAAATTTATGTCTATATATTTTTTTTTATAAAAAAATATCTACTGTATAGTTCCGCATAAATGGTCGCTATACGGTGCTTTGCCGTACGTCTAGCGTATAGCGTATTTTAGTAAATATTTTAGCGTATAGCGTATTGGTGTAGTATTAAGGGAAAATTTCATGCTATTAATACTCATGTATCCTTGAATGGAACTTTGTATTGGGTTGTTTCTTCTTCTGAATACCTTAACAAGTTATCATTATAAGCTAAGATTGTTCGAGTGAGAGAATGAAGCTCTTTTGTTGTCTAACATGTAAGATGAACTCTCTTGCGGATGCTCCTGTTCTTGCGGTTTTTAGGGTAGATCGGTTTATGTTGTTAGAGAGATGCAGTGAAACAAAGAAGATTGATATTAAGGTGACCAAGAACAAGATTAATAATAGGAATGGGAAAAGTGTGCTTTGAATAAAATGGGGATGGGAAAAGTGTGGTTTGGTCGACCTGGCTTAACCCCAAATCTCGGATTAGGAGGCCAAAACTTCAAACCACATACATAGACAATTTATACACACTCTCTGGATCTTGAAATCTACTCTATATTATTTTTAACTTATCATTTTAGCAGTTAACATATGTGATTACCATATTTTTTCTGAAATAACATTTACTGTCCTAAAATGTAAAATTTGTTATATGGATATTAAAAATGATTAAAATCATCTAGATATACTATAAATTTATAATTTCTAACAATACTTTAATAAATTTTCACTTTATATAAGGCACTGTTATACATATTAGATAGTCAAAATTTTGACGTAATTAGCCAACTATCTTAGGTATAAATATTTTTCATATTGATTTTCGACTAAAAATAATGCTTTTGTCATGTTGAACTTAGATGAACAAGAAGAAGAATTCAACTATCTAGGGAATTAAGGAGGATTCCAAAAACATGGGTACATCAACTATAAGAACAACAACCTCTTCTATAGGAGCAATAGTGTAGATAATTCCCAAGATCAAATCTATCCTCCTAAGCCTCGAAGACAGGAATTCCAAGTGAAGCAATTCAACAACTATGAGAACAAAGGCTATCAACACCCGCATCTTCCCAATTAATACAAAAGAGAAAGATGGGAGGTTTTGGTACAAAAGGTGATTGATGGGTAAACTAAAAGCTATGTGAATATGGGGAAGAAGTTTTTTTTAGATTAAAGTTAAAAATCATTTCCCCTAATTTTAATTAGAAGTGACCAATGTTGCCACTAGAATCTTATGTTAAAGCTCCAAAACTCTTATTTTTTGGTTGTGCTGGGGGAAGAATATTAGTGAAAAAGGAAAATGCTTTACATGTGTTACTAGAAAGGAATATAAATGGACTAATGAGTTATCTTAATGTCTGATGTGTCATAAGAAAATCCTACGTGTGAGAAAAAATGTAATATCTATTGTGCAAAACACACAGCAACATGAGCAATTCGCATACTTACACAGAGGCAGTCCTGACCACAGAGTGTGTTCACCACTTGCTATACCTTTAACTTCCACCTATAAAAGCCTCATTATAATCTCTCTTATTCTATTCACCAAACTCACATCAACACTAAAAGCTCATCACACTTGTACCCCCGCCGATCTCTCTATAGGCCTTTTCATAACCAAAAAGAAAAAAAAACATTGATGTCTTTCGTTGCAAACTTGGTCATCAAGAGCTTTGACCGTGCTTCCACGATATGTGTTGAAGATGTGGTGGATAGTTCTCGAGCGGCATATGTTGAGAATGGTGGTGATGACGATGACGGTGGCTATGATTATGCTCCGGCTGCATGATTGTCTCCTGTTAGTATATAAATGAAATTTTTAAGAGGAAAAAAAAAAAGAGAGATGATAAGGTATTTTAGATATCTAGCTAGGCCATAGTGTGGTGAGTCTTCTTATAGATGAACAAACATAGTTTCCTTAACTGTAGTAGCAAAATCATCTCTTCCTTCACCAAATTAACTTTTTTGTCTCTTAAGTTTGGAAATAACATTTTTAGTTTTCTGAATTTTTGCTTCTGCCAGTGTTTGCTCATCGATTTTATGTGTTGTGGTTTAGTATTCACTTTATACATTCACGCAACATTCAATTTTTAAATCGATGGTTTAGTATTCACTTTATTCATTCACACAACATTCAATTTTTAAATCGAATAAAGCCGAATTTAAAGTTTAATCCAATTGGTTATCTCTTTCAAGATGTGAAAATTACAATTTGAAATCAGATGAAAGGAAAGCTACAAATGTATTTAGATAACTAATTTCTCTAAATATTTGTTATCTTCTTTGTTCACCAAGTTCTCAAATCTTTCGAAACAAATCAATCAATAACAACGGCCAGAATAGTTTTTCAATTAGGTGTTGGTATTGTTTGATGTGATAAATCGAGCTCACATGATCCGCACGTAGTCCTGTGGCACTTTCTTGACAGGGTTGAGAATTGTGGCAGTGCTTAGTTGAAAATCTGCTTCATTGATACATCATCGGAATTCTACATGTTAGTCCACAAAGACTCAATTCTTCAATTAACAGTTGTAGGTGAAATCTAGGCTTATTCATATGGTTAAGCAAACATTTCCTTATCAAGCATATTATGGGAGGCTAATTATATGGTGTCAGAATCAGAGGCCGCATGTGACTTATACTTAATACTGATTGGTTTAAATCCATTTTTGGATTAGCCAGAACAAATCTCATTGTTCTCATAAGCAAATGCGCAAAATATCTTCTAAAATGTTTCTGTGTAGCCCCATCCGAGGGGTGATACATTTCTCCTATTAACGATAATTGTTCGTTATGCCATCTTATATACATTGCCATAGTCAGAAAAATTATTTGCTAATCCATGAAAAATAGCCATGGATTATGTTCATATGGAAAACTAGTCATAGTTTAGCCACACTTTAAGAATATCAACATTCTTACCTCACAATAAGAGCTATCATACGTGTTTAATAGCGTTTTCATAAACGCTGGGTTAGCAGCTATCTTAGGTGCCACCTATATTTTATCGTTTTTGACATGCTATTATATATCGTTCTATTATAGCGTTAATCGAATGTTTTAATATACTTTTTTGTACCACATGTTTCGTGCTGTTTATATTGGGTCGTAAATATGAATATATTTAATTTAGTTTATATAATTTATATTTTGAACCCTGTTTTGCAGAATTTATTTAATTGGATTTATATATAATTTTTATATTTCATAATCATCAACATACATAACATTAATATTACATTAACCAAAACAAGTCTTATATATGATACCAAGTCTTATACTACGCAGCTAAATTTTAAACAAAATAAAGGTAACATTATAACTTACAAGGATAAAGACAAACTTCGATCTCTTCAATCTCTTCTCCTCTATCTGTTTCGCCTTCCCATCAAAAGCAGAACACATGTCTGAACAACTGTTCCGGTTAGCCTTCCCGTCCATATTCCCTGTAATCATGTGTATCCACATCAACTTAAAGCTTATGTTTCCGACTTCTTTGTCATTAGAGTTCAAGAATATACATACCTCTACTCCAAGTTCCATCTTGTAGCCGGCAGAAGACGAATAGGTATAACACATAAATAATAACACCCAATGTTCATATATGCAACTATGCCTTGCCATCTAAGTCCAACAGCAATATCAAAACGATTGTTGCTTCTTATCTCTGTATACACCTTCAACCTCGCTAATTGTTGCTTCTTCTCTCTGTATAACATCAAAAACAGATAAACTCACATTGCGACTGAAAACTTTAAGCAACGCGATGTTCTGCAGAGCTTTTTATTTCCACCACCTCTCCAATTTCAGACTCCGTCTAACTGAGAATTGTGTCCTCTCAGTGGGGACTGGGGACAATATGAAGAAGACGAAGAAGGAAACCTAATTTCAGTTTTGGGGAATTTTTTTCGGTCAGAAGTGATAATATTTTAACCGTTTTAGGGACCGATGGGTAACGGTTCTTCCTTTTGGCTCTAGAGATTTGACAATAAAATTTTAGTAGTAGAGAATTTGATTGTAAAGATTTTGATTGTAGAGACTTTGACTGTTAAACTATGATTGGTAACAAAAAGCTGTAGAATCCATGACTGTTATTTTTAATATATTTTTTTATAAATATAAATTATGATAAAAAAGAATTAATATACCAAAATAGTGACAAAAATAAATTTTATTAATGATAGAAGTTTAGGAAAAAAAAATCATAAATAAATGAATAGATAATATTCTCAACAAATAAAAAATATACAGATTTTATTCGGTTTTTAAATTGAGGAACCATCTCTCCGACGCAATTTATAATGGGTTATGATGGTTGTTGATGCAAAATTTTTTATAAAAAATGGATCTCAAAAGAATGAAAATAAAAAGATTATTGTTAATTAATCAAAAAAAATTATGATAAATTACACATAGATTGAGAAAGAGTTTTTCAATTATTATGGGAAATAAAAAAGAGAAAAAACAAGATTTTTTTTATTATTTATTTGCTACAGTCTAAGGTCTCATATTTGTGACTTTAAAAAATTGAACATAAAATAAGTAGAAGGGAGCAGTTAGACTTTAAAAGCTTTAAAAAAAAATTTCTTAAAGTGTGATTGGTAGATTTTTGGCTTTTAAGACTTTAGATGAAAGGTAAAATTCTTAAAGCCCCTCCCAATCACCCCTTTAGTATGTTTTTTTTGAGGTAAGTGTTGGCGGACTACAAAATTTTAGCTTTTTAAGTAGCTTTTCCGCTTAGTCATTATTTTTCTTAGCATTTCTAAAATGCTATAATAGAATAAGCTGACCTCTTATATAGTTTTTAATAGCAGTTACGAAAATCGTGCTATAAAAATATCTATCAATGCTTATTTTTTTGTAGTGTATATTTTTCAGTTTTAATACGTGGCTAAATATTGAAAAACTCCATACCCAAATTTTTAGCCCAAAAAAAAAAACTTTTAACTGATAAAATTCATACAATAGACCATATTTTCTTACCTAATAATTATACAATTTTTCAACAAATCATGGTTTTTAGGTTTTATGCTAATATAGTACGGGTAATACATGAGAGCGTTCTTACAATGACAACATGGACAACTCTATTAACAACCTATCTTTTGAGAATCAAGTGGTAGTGGTTTAGTGGTTTTCACTTAAAGAGGAGTTGTCATGTAGGTCTAGGTTATGGATCGATTTCCTTCAACCGCAAAATTTACTAAATTACTCCATTTAGTCAGTTGAAATGGTGACATGTTTTATGCTTATTAGAAAATCCAGTGAATGTAATATTCGATAGTTATACTCACTCTGGAGGGATTAACCGACAGTAAAAGCCCGGATCACCCTTGTTTATATAAAAAAAAAAAACATATCCCTTGAGATTTTCACCTTGTTTTTGATTTTTTCATCTTCTATGTAAGCGCCATCTCTATTGTTGTTATCTCGGCCTTATATTCTTTCACTTTTCAAATAAATCATAGTTTTATGCTAATTTGGAACGGGTAATGGCCGTGGGTGTAGTGGCTAAGATAAAAACAAGGCCAAAACTAAAACATGAGCAGTTTTCTACATAGGGTGATGGCGCGTGGTTGTGGTGCCTACCATTTCGTTTTCTCCGTATATGTACTTTTGTAATTGAAGCTTCAGCAGTATACATCGAAATTTTGGAAGTAGAAGGTTATAAGCCGAAGGATGGTATCAGACCGGGCAAGAGTGATTCCAAGCAGCAAACCACTTAGCTCGAACTAACATATGTAGGCATACATGCACACGAAGAAAAAGAAGAAGATTATCTCGGGTTCTGTCCGGCACACCATAGAGGAGACAAGGTTAGTTGACACCACAATAGCGAATACATTATAACCTCTATATAGTGGAGGAGTTAGAACGATTTTTTATTGGGGTCAAAATTATCTAACACAAAAATAGATATATATTTCGTAAGCGCATTTTTATAATTATAAGCCCAAATTTTAGAAGGTTTACGTGGCCTAAATTACTATGTTATGGTAATTTAGAAGGATCTCGTATATTTTTAGTTAGAATGTGGGTTTTGAGTTTTCTTAATTTTTAAATAAAGTATGGGTTTTAGTCAGATTTATAGGGATCAATGGTGTGCCGAACAGAACCCGAGATCATCATCTTCTTCTATATATTATTAAGTTGGGCTCCCTGTCTCCTACAAGTTTACGTACTATTGTTCCGCATGAATATGGTCTCCACCAAATAGATGTAAAGCTTTAGCTAGTGCATGGAAGTGCATACCATGATTCCGAGTAGCAGTATAATATCTTATAACAAGAGATTATAAGTTTTATAATCAAAATAATACCCCACTTTTTTTCTTTCTAAAATCGGGTAAAACCTACTATTTATTCATTTTATTTTAGAGCATATAGTAACTCAATATATTTTTTCGGTCGTTTCAATTGTACTGACAGTTTTCTTTTTTTACTTTATTAGTTAATGTAAATGAAATCATAAGATCTTTTGATTCAGATAAAAGAATCGTAATTACATTTTTTTGGTATAACATGATTATTATTCACTCCTTAGAATTATTCAGGACATTTTCCGTTAAGTAATATATATATGAATCATTAATTTTTCTTTCATTGGATTTTTAATTATTCATATGGATTCCTATTTTAATTATAAAAAAAACTCAATCGCAATAACTGCGCTCCAAATGGCTCGTTAAATTAACACTTTGATAAATCAATATATTTGTTTGGTCCCAAATTGATTTCTTAGGTCAATTAATATATTGGCAAATTAATAATTTTATGAATTTATTAAATATCATAGTCCTACCATTATAGAGGTTCTACTGTATATTTTGTTGAATATTTGATTTTTTGTTTTTTGTTTTTTTTTTACCAAAGTTAATAAAGTTTTCCATTTGATTTTGTTTTTCATTACTTTTTTGTTTTCTTTTGTTTTTGTTTGCTTTTTGGATATATCTCTTGTTATTCTATTATACAGATACTTATTTTGACATGTATACAAGTCTCACTTTCACCTTTCATAATCACTAGACATTTGATTATTCTCATATTAAATATGACGGGAGTTACTATTTTGTTGACACGTTGTACCAAATTAACCAAAGAGAATTAATGCCCTAAATAATTTTTGCATTTTTGCTTTATATCTTTATTCCCTTCAACGGTATTGATTTATTTCCTTTATATTATTGAATACGACGCTGTTTTACAAGTACATACTCTGGGCCACATTTGTGATTTCGTTCAATGTGTCATAAGCAAATCCTACGCGTTGAGATGACACACTTGTTTCTAAGCATATCACACTCTTTAGTGAGGTTGACCTGAGAGTGAACTGAAAATAGACTGAGTTCACACTTTTATCACTTTTTTTTCTTTGCTTTAAGATTATTGTGATGAACCTTTCTGATGCCTGTGAATATGACTATGTTTGTGAATCTTGCATTGGGGAAAAACCCCCGCTGAAAATGATCAAAGTGCATATGTCTACAATAGTGACCAGGGTGACGACGATATTGTTATAATCGAGTATTGAGCTGAATGATGAGAACGAAAACTGCTTTTGTTCTTATTTTATCAAAGGGCTTAAATAGCCATTTACAAAATAACTGCCTCATACATTCTCGGAGGTCTTTTACACGATTGAAACAATAACAACAAAAGACCTATTATACTACAATTACTCCTACACGATTGCAAAGATTTCTACATACTTAGACTTTATTCTGGACTAAGTCAGAAGACTAAATCTAAACAACTGAAACAACCAACAAATTCCTTTCCTAAACTGATTTCTACCAGAAAATTAGTTTACTTTGGTACCTCAACAAGACCCAGCAACTCCCTCATCTTCTTGAAAGTGTCTAACTTCAGCGGTTTAGTCATGATATCAACAATTTGATCTTGTGTTCCACAATGTATCAGCTTCACCCTACCTTCCTTAGTTAATTTCCTTAAGTAGTGAAATCGTACCTTAATATGTTTACTTCGCCCATGATGAACTCAATTGTTAGGCAATTGGATTGCTGAATTGTTATCACACTTGATAGTGATACATCCTTCATCATCTTCTCTAATCTTGCTCAACACCCTTGACATCAAAATCCCTTGTGTTGCATACAATACTGCTGATATGTATTTCGCTTCCGTTGTAGACAAAGCAACAATAGACTGTTTCTTTGAACTCCACGAGACAACTCCTCCAGCAATTAAAAACACAAACCAAGATGTACTATTCTGATCATCTAAATTTCCTGCATAATCGCTATCCGTATAAGCCTGAAACTCTTTGCTTCCTCCACGTTTATACATAATCCCATTCTCTGTTAAATTCTTCACATTTCACATACCTGAGAATTCTTTTCACCACTGCAAAATGAGCGTCTGTTGGATTCTCCATGTAGCGACTAGCAAGACCAACTGCAAACGTTGGATCTGGCTGTGTAACCGTGAGATACATTAAACTTCCAATGATTTTTTTGTAAAGCGTAGTATCCAGAATTGTTCCACCTCCTTTACTCGAAAAATTTATCCCTAGAACAATCGGATTGTTGACTCCATTATTTGTCCCCATCTCAAATCTCTCAAGAACTTCTCTAGCAAACTTTCTTTGGCACACATCTATTCCTTCCTCTTTCTGCAATATCTCTACTCCAAGAAAATATCTCATCTTCCCGAGATCAGTCATATCAAAATTTTCTTTCATCGACTCCTTGAATTGTATAATCAGACTTTCACAATTTTCGATGAAGATGAGATCATCAACATATAAGCTCACAATAAAAATCTAACCTTGTTTCTCTGTTTTGACAAACAAAGTGTGCTCAAAGTCGTATTTCTCAAATCCTTTCCTGATGAAGTAACTCTCGATCTTACGGAACTAAGCCCTTGATGCTTGCTTTAAGTCGTACAATGTCTTTCTTAGTTTGTACACTTTCTCCTCACTCCCTTCCTTTATAAACCCTTGTGGCTGATCAACGTAGACGACTTCATGTAACTCTCCATGCATAAATGCATTCTTCACATCAAGCTGATATATGGTCCAGTTTTTGTATGTTGTAGTGGCAATAATGATTCGAATGTTGTTTCATTTCGCCACTAGTGCATAAACTTCATTGTAATCCACCCTATATCTCTACGCTTATCCTTTAGCTACCAATCTGGCTTTAAACTTGTCTATCTCACCATCTTCATTGTATTTAGTCTTGAAAACCCATTTAACACCAATCGTCTTTGTACCTTTTGGTATTGTCAATAGCTCCCAGGTTTGATTACTTTCAACTGATTCGATCTCTACCCTCATAGCTTCTCTCCATTCAGGATATCTTACAACTTCATCATAAGTTGTAGGATCCCCGAGTGTGGAGACAATTTGCAGTACATGATCTTCAAGATAACCACCATCGATGACATACGCTGCAATTTATTCATCTGACAAAACAGCTTCTCCACACTCATAATCACGCAAGTATGTAGGACGGGTTTTTTCTCGTACCGGTCTGACTTGTGTTTCAGGAACAGTTCTGACACGTTCATGATCGACAGTTGAAGGTTCTGGAACTACATGATCTTCACCTGCAATCTCCACATCACCATCTGCAATTTTTTCTTGTACATACTCGTCTTCACCAGCCATGGTTTCTCCATCATTCTCCCAGGCAAGTGAAATAAATTGATTACTCACATCTTCATCATTTCTTCCCCAATTACAGCTCTCTGTTTCTTCAAAAACCACATCTCTACTCACAATGATTTTCATAGAGATGGGATTGTACATTCGATACGCCTTTGATTATTCACTAACACCGAAAAACACGCAATTGTAGCTTTTGTCATCAATCTTTATTTTCTTTGCCTCTGTTATGTGAACATGTTTGATACACCCAAAGACCTTGAAGTATTTCATGTTGGGCTTAAAACCACTCCAAACCTCCTCTGGTGTCTGATCTTCCAATACCGCGGTGGGATTGCGATTGAGAACATAAGTTATCCACTTCAATCTTTATGCCCAAAACTCCTTAGACATCCTTCTTTCTGATAGTGTACTGCAAACCAGGTTCATAATCGTTTGATTTCATCTTTCAGCCACTCCGTTTTCCTAAGGCGTGTAAGCCGTAATTAGTTGGCGTTTGATGCCGTGAGTCTTCTAACTCTTTTGAACATAATTCTCCTCCTCTGTCTGTTCTCAACCACATACTGAAAAGTATGATTATTTCTCTACACGAGCTTTGTATTCTTTGAACATTTGGAACACCTCTGACTTTTCTGCAATCAAGTAACTTCACATTTTTCTGCTCTGATCATCAATGAAAGTAAGAAGATACGTCTCATGACCAATAGACACCGGAGTGATTGGACCACATATTTCAGCATGTATCAATTGCATGTTATTTGAAGCTCTCCATACGCTTTTCTTCGGGAAAGACTCTCTTTTCTGTTTGCCGACATGGCAATTTTCACACACCTTAGTACATAAGTCAATAGAAGGAAACTCCATCACCTTTTCTTTGGAGCCAAGTGCTTGTAGACTCTTGTAATTAACGTGAGCGAACCTCCAATGCCATAGGTGTGTATCGCTTGACACTGTCACTTGAAAACACGAGTCTGAATCCACCAATTGTGCGAGAATTACGAACATCCGATTTGCACTCATTAGAGTTTCAACAATAAGTCCTCTTAAGGGATGATAAATTTTGCACACGTCGTCCTGTATCAAGATGGCAAGGTTCCTTTCATGCAACTTTTCTATGCTTAGAAGATTGTTACTCAGCTCCGGAAGATAGTACATATCTTGAATCACTTGGATCAGCCCATTCACCTTAACTTTTATGCTTCATTTTCCTCGTACCATCATTCTCGCATTGTTTCTGAGCTTCACTGAATGCTGAAAACTTTCATCCATCTCGAAAAAACACTTCCTTGCTCCAGTCATGTGGTTGCTACATCTGCTATCAAGATACAACAAATCCTCCATCTTTAACACCTTCAATTCCACATGCGCCATCAACAAAAATTCTATCAACAGTAAGGCTCTCTATGTCTTTGGATTCTTCAATGTAGCATACAATGTATGTAAACTTATCCGAGAGTGTCCTTAGGATTTCCTCAACGATCTTAGTATCTGACATCTCTTCTCCAAGATTTCTTATATCCGTTGCAACCAGCAACACTCTTGAGGAGTACTGTGTGATGTTCTCTATTTCTTTCATCTCCAAGATCTCAAACTCTCTTCTTAAGCCTTAAAGTTGTGCTTTCCTCACACAATCATTTCCTTGATTCTTTGTCTTCAATCAATCCCATAATTGTTTGGTTGTATCCTTCTGAATTATGATCTTTAGAATCGACTTGTCAATTGCTTGAAGTAGGTAGTTGTTTACCTTCAAGTCATTCATCTTCATGTCCGCTAGCTCTTGTTTTTGCGCTCCGTTGAAGATCTCCCCACGAGCCGGCTCAACGTAGCCTCTCTCTATCAGATCCCACCACTCTCTCGACCTCAAGAAATTTTCCATCAACATACTCCAATGTTCGAAATCTCCATCGAACTGGAGTATTGCCAGCATGTGTTGTCCTTCTCCTGACATCGCTTCACTTCTGTTATAACTCCCCTTGTTTAACAAATCTCACTACTCAGATCAAGGAATCGTAGCTCTGATACCAATATATTATAATCGAATATTGAGCTGAATGATGAGAACGAAAACTGCTTCTGTTCTTATTTCATCAAAAGTCTTAAATAGCCAATTACAAGATAACTGCATCCTACATTCCCGAAGATCTTTTACACGATTGAAACAACAACAACAACAACAACAAAAAACCTATTCTATTGCATCTACTCCTACACAATTGCAAAGGCTCCTACATACTTAGACTTTGTTCTTGACTAAGTCAGAAAACTAAGTCTAAACTACTGAAACAATGAACAAATATATATGATTATGCTCCAGCACCATGAGAGCATCATATGCGTAGACAATTGGTTTGGATCAGTTTTACATATATGATTTTGTGTACTTATTATATACTCATTTAAAATCGTTGACCAAATGAATTCTCACAATCTTTTCCAATTTTTTCACATGGTTTTTCGTTTGAATGAACTAAATACATGAAAGGCCTTTATCAAGTTCATACTATAATTATCACTGATGTCGGTGATAGACTGATTGAGAGTAAAAACACAAAAATGTTATAGAAGAATTATGTCTTTCCTAAGAATAAATGAAGTTACAAGTTACATATAAGAATTATATGCCTCTTATGAGCATACATTTCTTAAATTAAGACAATACTAAACTGAGCTCTCTCTATTTATAAAAAAAAATAATAATTAAAATGACAAATTTATTTTGGTTTAAATATGGTAAAACACAATTCATTATGCTAAGTTCATTTGTAATTAATTGATGAATAAAGAAAGCGAACCCATTAATAAAAAAAAATCAAGTAGTTTTTAATATTAAAGATATATATATATATATATAATTCACCAAATTCTTTCCACATTCACAAAATTTGTTTCCAAACTCTTTGCAATCTATATACATTTTTATTTAATTTATTTATGAAAAGACAAAATTTCTTAATTTATACTGTGTTACAATATTGAGAATGAAACGACCCGACCCTTTTTTTATATAAAATAATTAATATTTCCATAAATAATAATTATATCCCAAATAAAACATTTAACTCAACGATTAAATAAAACAGACCAATTCACTTAAATTATCAATTAAATCCAGTTTAACATTAAACCACATAATTATTCAGAAAATATTAAACATACTTCAAACAACCAAATTCGAGATTTAATAAACATAATTAAAATTTGACTCGACAAACACAATAACCCGAGTCCTAATCATCTTCCTCCTCATTTTCTTGATTCTACGATCACACTTTATCTTTACCTGCATCGAAACGAAAGAGATGCGTAGGTATTACCAAAAATACTTAGTGAGACGGTCAACCCATCTATGAGCTATACACACAAATGATTGAGAAAACAGTAAACACAATCAATCACGAACAGGCTGCCCACACAATGAGTAAACAACTCATTGACACAACCAGCCCATGAATCTGATTCTGGATCCAACATAAAACCAACCTACACAACACCACAAACACATCAAACAATCTCTATCGCTTAGATAAGCTCATGGTCTCGCACTCACCTTAGACTAAGAAGGATTTCAGCTCAAGAACCACAACACCAAACCAACTCCGACTCACTCACACGCCAACAATAGCTCGCCTCTTCTCTCTCTCACGCCCAACAGCCCACCACAACAACCAAAACAACTTTCAACCAAAACTGTAAAACAAATTCAGAAACGATCAGCCTCAAAGATTGAGTCATGAATCGAATTCTAACCATCCACTTCAATTCTCCACCATTGAAACTCAACCCCTGGATGTCCTGAAGCTACGCTCAAAGTTTCGTGATGATCAGATCGAAGATGAACTCGCGATCTCACTCTGAAACCGCGTTGGTCTCAACTCGCGTTTGAAACAGAGCGCCCCACGAAAAAGCATAACTCTTAGGATAATAACTCAAATCCAAAACTGCAAAGTGGCGCATCTAGGTCTAAAGCTTAACTACAACTATGCAAAATTTCGTTACCTTTGGAAACGATTTGCTTGGTTGAATCTATTTTCTCCCAAACGCTGTCAGTTCTGCTTTTCCTCTCCTTCCTCTCAAGCCAAGCTCAAAAGCCACTCATCCTTCCTCTTCTATGCAGCCAGCTCTCTCTCTCTCTCCCTCTCTCTCTCTCTCTCTCTCTCTCTCTCTCTTTCTCTGAACTCTACGAAGAAAGAAGAAGAAGAAAAGAGAAGAAAAGAAATAGAAAAGAAACAAGAAAGAAAAGAAAAAGAATAATTGAGCTATTTCTTTTGACTTAAAAACCGACACGTGTTCCAAAACTCGTTTTTCCACTCGATAAATATTTTTCCCCAAACTCTTAAGATTAAAATCCTCAACCGCGAGAAAACATATTTATCACGGATTTAAACGGATCGCAACATTTTATATATATATATATATATACCGCTATATATATATATATATTTCTCCGTCTAAATTCCAATTTCCGGGAGACGGACGTTACAGAGAAACTCATGTATTCACAAAAATAAAATTAAGGAATCTTGAAATTCTATGTAAACACTTAAGAATTCTTTTACTATATAGTATGATTTATAACTAAACTAAAAGTCTCACAAAAATTATATAAGAGATTTGATACATAAGAGATTTTCAATAACATTTTATTATATAACATACATATTAATATACAACATACATCTTACATATTTTATCAAAGTTTACATCATGTAACTAATAAATAAAAATCATATGCAATACAATACAACAATAAACAAATAAAAATGCTTTGAATTTGACTGTCATTATTCAAATATTCAATATAATTGATGTATATTGAGATCGATCAAGTACCGTAATTAGTCTGTATATATTTTTGGAATAAATTAGGAAATGGTGTATTAAAATTACATTTTGTTTTGTTTATATTAAGTACAAGATTAAAATGTGTATTCGCAAAACATGGAATCATATATAAAATTAGGTACACTTAATTAAGGATGGTTGACACATGACTAAACTTATAAAATTAGGTCAAAAGGTACATGTATAGTTATACTTATTAATAGTCTTGTAAGAAAAAGGCATAGCCTTTAAATCGAATGGAAGTTAAAACTCATTTCTCCAAATTTCAATTAGAAGTGATCAATGTTGCCAGTTTGCCACTAGCTAGAATCTTATATTAAAGCTCTTTTATTTTTGTTTTGGTTGTGCTTGGGGAAGAATATTAGTGATAAAGGAACATACTTTACATGTGTTTATAAAAAAATATAAATGGACCGATGAGTTAACTTACCGTCTGATGTGTCATAAAAAAATCCTACGTGTGAGAAAATATATTATATCTATTGTGCCAAACACACAGCAACATGAGCAATTCGCAAACTCCACAGAGGCAGTCCTGACCACAAAGTGCGTTCACCACTTGCTCTACCTTTAACTTCCACCTATAAAAGCCACATTAGTCTCTCTTATTATATTCACCAAACTCACATCAACACTAAAAGCTCATCACACTTCTTGTAGCTCCGTCGAACTCTATAGGCCTCTTCACAAACGATGATGTCTTTCATTGCAAACTTGGTCATCAAGAGCTTTGACCGTGCTTCCACGTTATGTGTTGAAGATGATGTGGATAGTTCTCGAGCGGGATATGTTGAGAATGGTGGTGATGACGATGACAGTGGCTATGATTATGCTCCTGCTGCGTGATTGTCTCCCATTAGTATATAAATGTAATATAGGAGTAACAAAAGAGAGAGAGACATGATAAGGTAATTAGACATCTAGCTAGGCCGTGTATGTACTAGATAGTGTGATGAGTCTTCTTATAGATGAACAAACATGGTTTCCTTAACTGTAGTAGCTAAATCATCTAGATCTTTTCCTTAACCACCATCACTTTTTTTGTCTCTTAATTTTGGAAGTTAGTGTAACTTCCATTTTATTAAATAACATTATTAGTTTCCTAAAGTTTTTAGTTATGTCGATACTTTTCATAGATTTGTCTTTTGTGGTTTAGTATTCACTTTCTTTATTCGCACAGAATTAAAATTTTCATCCGCGAAGAAATCCGGATCTAAAGTTTAATTACCAACTGGTTTATCATTCAAGATGTGAAACTTTTACAATTTGAAAGTACACTAAAGGGGAGCTACTGGCTCCGAGCCACACATGCTTTCAGTTCACCAATTTCTATAATTCTTTTATTTTTATCTTCTTTGGTTCATGAATTTCTATAATTTTATTAAGTTCATCTTATCTACTAATACATTCTTAGAGGCAAGCCCAAACTAGTTTTTAATATTAGGTGGTTTTGTTTGATGTGATAAAATCAGACTCCCATGCTCAACGCGTAGTCCTCTACGCTTTTTAGATAGGAGTGAGAGATGTGGCAATTAGCTGAAATTTTACTTCATCAAAACATCATAAGCTTTTACATTGTTACTCCACAAAGACTACAATTCTTCAGTCAATAAATGTATATAAATCGCTAGGCTTGTAGATGACTAAGCAAATATTTCTTTATCAAGCATATTCTGGGTGACAAGTCACTTATATGGTGTCAGTACGTATTAGAGGCCGCACCGAATGTGATCAATTGTTCATACTGGTTACATCTGACTAAACCCATTTTTTTAATGTGCCGAAATCAATTTTACGATTCTCATAACCAAATGCGGAACATACCTTCTAAAATGCTTATATGATCTGATCCATCTAAGAGGTGATGTATATCTCTTTCAGACTATAAGAGCCTCAAATAGATACAATCATTTTAACCTATCCTCAAGGGACAAATAAAACATATGTGGCTACTTCGTGGCTAAGAAGTCACAAATTAGTCATACATTTCTCATTTTTAATTCATGGCTAAATCATGAAAAAAATATGTGATGTAATTTATATCACAAAATAAATCAGAGCTAATATTTTCTATTTCATGATTTGTTAGTACTGTAGTGCAAGTGATACATATTGTATGGATTAGTTTCATAGAATATGTTAGATATATTTACATCATATAGTTTATAAATTTATAAAACCCTACATCTCTACAAATGGCCTGCAGTTGTATGGGCAAGTATAAAGAGTCGAAACAGTCAAAGATACCAAAGGAGTACTAGAACAATTAAAGGTCTTGATTTCTTTCGTTTTGTTATTATTGAATGCAATGCCGCTTTACAAGTACTGGACCACATCATGATTTCTTCCAATGTGTTGTAAGCAGATCCTACGTGTTGCAAAAAATCTATATGTTATGTGTGCCAAACACAAGCGCATCAAACACTTTAGAGAGGTTGACCTGAGGTGAAGTGATAGCATTGAGTTCACAGTTTTGATAACTTTTTTTTTTGCATGCATAATGATCCCAGCAGCAATCTCTCGTTTGCTCAACAAACAGCAAATAAAACCATCTTGTTTCCAATTTGCTTAATTTAGCATTTTGTTTAATTTGGTTCATTAACCATAGAAAAAAATGTTTTCTGCTGAGTTTCTTTCTCCACATATATGACAGTGTTAGTTAATCTTGCATTGGGGCGACATGGCCAATAAGTAATAATGATCAAGAAATTGAATATGGTCAAGCTGCACGCATATCTCGAAAACGGTGACCAAGATGACGGTGATAACTAGGATTATGCTCCTTTAGAGCATCTCTAATCGTTAGTTTTAAATATTTTTCCAAAATTGATATTTTTTTCAAAATAAAAGGAAAAATGAAGTAAGACTTTTCCAATCGTTTTCTTCATTTTCTACTATAAAAATAATATTCTAAGTATATTCTATCTCTATCTTATTATTAATTATTAACAGTACACTTTACTTTCTAAATTTATAAATTTTACTCATTTATTTTATAATAAACAAATATTTTATCTAGAGTAAACATTACTGTAAATAAAATCACATTGCATAACATCAATAAAAACATATATTTATGATGCAATTGTATACATATATTTTTTCCACAAACGATCAATTAATATATTTTGAAATGAGAAATAATTTTTTTTTTTTTTGTATCGAGCGAGAAATTATTGGAATCAGGTATTTTCATCAATTTTTATTTCAACATTCGGAGATGGAGTTTCTCTTCCAACTTCAATTGGCGCATCGAGATCACGCTTATCTTCAATTATCATATTATATAAAGTTATACATGTAGTCATTATATCATATATCATGCTTTTCTCCTAAAAACGAGCTGGTCCTTTCACGATTGCGAAACGTGATTGGAGAAGTCCAAAAGCACGTTCCACATCTTTTCTACATTCTTGTTGTGTAACAAAATATTTTTATTTTAGAACCCATAGGCTTGTGAATAGTTTTTACTATGGTAGACCATTTTAGGTATATACCATCAATCAAATAATAACCCATATTATATTCTTTTCTTTGAATGACATAATGAGCAGGAAGAGGAATATCTTGAGCGAGATTGGAAAAAAGATGGGAAGACTCTAATACATTGATATCATTATTGGTGCCTGACATACCGAAATATGTATGACATATCCAAAGATCATAATCTACCACGACCTCAAGAATTATAGTTGCTGATCCACTACGAACTGTATATTGTCCAGTCCAACCGGTAGGACAATTTTTTCACTTCCAGTGCATACAATCTAAGCTGCCTAGCATTCCAGGAAACCCCCATTTTTCACCAATGTAAAGAAGTCTAGAAACATCATTAAGTGTTGGTTATCGTAAGTATTGGTCTGAAAATATTTCCACTATTGCTCGGAAAAATCTTTTCATGCTTTCAATCGCCGTTGATTCTCCAATCATAATGTACTCATTTGTGGCATCTGCTGGTAAGCCATATGCAAGCATCCGAAACACCGTTATTGTTTTCTGAAAGAATGATAATCCAAGTCTACTGGTTGTACCCTTCGTTGTTGAAAGTAGTTATCATGATCTTCAATTGCATTAATAATACGAAGAAACAGGGAACGAGACATACGATATCTTCTGCGATACATAGCATCATTGTAAATTGAATTCTTTAAGAAGTAATCGTTGAACAATCTACAATGTGCGCTTTCTCGCTCACGGTGGATGAAAGAACAGCCAGGAAGTGAACCACCATGGATCGCCTGGCAGGGTTGTTGATTAAGAAGGTATTGAATAATCGCGTTGTTATTAGCGATAATTAATGTATCACTTCTTCTTCTTGGTCAAGATTATGGAGCATCTCTGTATTCTCATCATCATCTGAATTCAGATGATGATGAAAAAAATAGACTATTCTTCAAAAAAGAGAATTTAGGATAACCAAAATATAAATATTTATTGGTTTGTGATGACTAATATAGAATTTTGATGGAATTTATAGAGATAACATGTAAAAATATTTAGAATTTTAAAATCAATTTTGTATTGTCAAATTTTGTCATAATGGATTGTATTGCCACTTTGTTATTGTATTGTCTACTCTTGTTATTATAAATTAAATAACGTGAGACCTTGGAAAAAAATTTCATTGTATTGTCAAATCTAATAGTATATGGATGGTTGAATTCAAAAAGAAAATCATGTCTACTTTTTTATCTAACACTTATTATATCACTTTATCATTGTATTGTCAAATCTTGAAAACACTTTGTCATTTTATTTTCAATTCTTATCATAGTGAATTAAGAAACGTAATAATTTTTGAATAACTTTATTATTGTTATCTTATCATCTCATAAGAGATTGAGAAATATGAGAATCTTTATTAACATCTACAAATAACATCATGGTGTTATATTTTCACCTCATCTAAGCATTCTATAATTTTCTATCTCTACTACATCTATTCTTACTTTATTTACAAAAATGTTTTTATGTTCTAGTGGATATACACAAGAAGAAGATAAGTTTTTGTGTCAAAATTATATGAAAATTTCTCAAGATCCAATTAAGGGTGTCCATCAGTCATCCGATTGGTTTTGGTCTCATGAGCTAGAAGTTTACGAGAAGGAAAAAATACAACGTGGAGTGAACTGTCAGCAAAATCTATCCAATGCTGAATTCAAACTATCGAGAAAGCAACAAACAAATTACATACATGCATCAAACAATAAGAGAATAGACGTCCAAGTGGTGCTTCAAGTGACTATATTGTGAGTATTTTTTGTGTTTATTAATAGATAATTTGCAAATTTATTTACATTTCGTTATTAATAAATTTTTTTTTCAAATTTGTTTGTAGTTTAATCAAGCCAAATTGATGCTATTTGAAGATCAAAAACATAAAGGAGGTTGGAAATTTGATCATGTGTTTATACTAAGAATTTTTAAAAGTTTAAAGATGGTGACACTTCTTGTAGAAAAATATCAAACCCACTTAGTTTCAGATATATATCTTGAGAGTCAGAAAATGCTATTCCTGATTCTGCTACACAAGCATCTCCAGGGTTGCCTTCATTTTCTTTGAACTTAGATGGTGATGAAGATAACATTGACGGATCTCCATCTCAACGTCCAGTGGGAGTAAAAAAATCCAAACTGAAAAAAAATTGATGATCAAACATCAATTATTATCAACACCTTAAAAGAAGGAAATACGCAACTTTTGGAGCAACTTAAGAAGACAAGTACTCAAAGACAACAACATTTGTAGATTCAAAGTAAGAATTATGCTTTGAAATAACTAAAGGCAGACAAAAAAATGTTACTTCACGACTTGAATTCCATAGAAGATCCAAATATTCATGCATATGTTCAAGCTGAAAAAGCAAACATTTTATAGAAAATGAATAAACAAAAACAAAATCAACAAGCTCCATCTGCATCAACCTCATTTATATAATATTTTAATTATCTTAGTGGATTCGGAAGCGAATTAGCAGATTATTAAGTTGTTAATCTATGCTATGTTATATTTTTTTATCTTTAATGTCGATATTAACTATGTATTTTAAGTTTTATGCTCGGTATGCTGTTTGTTTTTCTATTTAATATAAGTTATTATTGCATTTTATTTTGATTGGATAAAATAAAAATATGAAAATTTTAAATTAATTGGATAAAATAAAAATAAATAATTTGTTTGGTATAACTTGTTATAATTTTATGGATTATTTTGTAAATAAAAAGTTCATCTTCAAAATATGAAGATATGAATAGTGTTCCTTCAAATATGAAGATACACTAATCATTGGAGATGGTCTTAGCACATCATCTGCGAAGATTAATTGGTTTGAATACTTTACGTATACCAGCCAATATTTTGTATTTCTTCTATACCCCGAATAAAATATTTAGCTCAACGATTAAACAACAGACCAATTCACTTAGATTATCAATTAAATCTAGTTTAGCATTAAACCACATAATTATTCCGAAAATATTAACATATTTCAAACAACCAAATTCGAGATTTAATAAACATAAATAAAATTCGACTCGACAAACACAAAAACCCGAGTCCTAATCATCCTCCTCCACATTGCATTGATTCCACGATAATACTTTATCTTTACCTGCATCGAAACGAAAGAGATGCGTAAGTATTACCAAAAATACTTAGTGAGACGGTCAACCCATCTAGGAACTATACACACAAACGATTAAGAACACAATAAACACAATCAATCATGAACAAGCAACCCACACAATGAGTAAACAACCCAACGAGACAACCAGCCCATGAATCTGATTCTGTATCCAACACAAAACCAGCCTACACAACACCACAAACACATCAAACAATCTCTATCGCTTAGATAAGCCCATGGTGTCGCACTCACTTCTAACTAAGGAAGATTTTTGGATAAAAACCACAACACCAAACCAACCGTGACTCACTCACACGCCAACAATAGCTCGCCTCTCTCTCTCTCTCTCTCTCTCATGCCCTACAATCAACCACAACAAACAAAACAATTTTCAACCTAAACTGAAAAATTTCAGAAACGAGCAGCCTCAAAGATTGAGTCAAGAATCGAATTCTAACCAATTTACACAATCTTTCCAAAAATAAACCAAGTTTTAAATTCTCATAAAACTTCCTTTCGTTTATTTACAATGACATCACAAGTCATCCAACCATAAAAATATTCATCTTAATAGAAATTCATAATGTGTTTGTCGTCTACAACACCGAAACGAAATACAAAATAAATACCACAAAACATACAAATCAAACTCTGAAACTGGAAACCATCGATGAAAAGCTCAAGTTTCTGCTTGTTTCTCGAACCACTTCTTGAATCTACCTTTTATTCTCGTCTCTGGTTTCCAAGTTTCCTCCTCAACACCATCACAGTCCAACAAGACTCTCATCATCGGAATCTTCTTTTGATGAGGTTCTTTGACCCTCCTCTCGAGAACTCTCACTGGTCTCGACTTTAAGGTCATGTTAGGCTAAAGATCTGATGGAATCTTAACCATTACCTCATCATCCTTATGCAAGCACTTCTTCAGCATCAACACATGGAAGACCTTATGAAATGTCTGCATAATCTTCGGTAATTCCAACCGATATGCAACGGGCCCAACTCGCTTAACAACCCTAAACGAACCCATGTACCTCAGACTCAGCTTAGTCTCGGTAATAGACCTGTTAGGACCACGAAACATTGCCATCTTGAGATACACTCTATTTCCCACTTCAAAGCCAAGCTCTTTTCTTCTCTTATAAGCATAACTTTTTTGCCGATGCTGAGCTTTCTTCATGTTCAGCTTCAAAACCCGAATCTTCTCCGTAGTTTCCTGAACAAAATCCACACCATAAATGCTTTTTCTCCCCCACTTGGGTCTAGCATAACGGTGTACGACATGGCCTCCCATTCAACACCTAATATGGAGCCATCCTTATACTCGCCTGGTAACTATTATTATAAGCAAACTCCACCAAGCTCAGGTAATCCACCCAATGACCACTCCAATCAAGTACACACATCCTCAGCAAATCCTCGATTGCCCATATGTCTGAGGATGATAAGCCGTACTCAAATACACATTAGTTCCCATCTCAGCCAGGAACGCGTTCCAGAACGCCGAAGTGAACTTAGGATCCTGATCTGACAATATATTCACTGGTACTCCATGAAGTTTCACGATCTCATGCATATACTTCCTCGCCAAAACCGCTGCTCCATCGGTCTTCTTAATGGCCAGAAAATGTGCTGACTTCGTCAGACGATCAACAATAACCCAAATAGCATCCTTGGTCCGAGAAGTTGGCAACCCCACCACGAAATCCATCGTAATCATATCCCACTTTCACTCTGGAATGGGTAAACTCTTCAACAATCCACTTGGAACTTGATGCTCTGCCTTAACTAACTGGCACACATCGCAATCTGCGACCCAGTTGGTGATATATTTCTTCATCCCGACCCAGTGATAATACCATTTTAGATCACGGTACATCTTAGTCGTCATTGGATGAATCCAAAACATGCTCGCATGAGCCTCAGTTAGGATCATTTGTCTCAAAATCTCATCTTTGGGCACATAAACTCGCTCGTACACAAGAATTGTCCCGTTACCTGAGACCTGATACTCATAACCCGCATCCTTGGAAGCATTAATCAACTTTTCATCTTTCTCTTGAGCTAACCGAACCCCGCCTAATTAGATGCTTCCAAACCCAACGGTTCCTGTAAAATAGCACGCATCCTCATCGTGCTAAACTCGCATACCAATGACTCCACATCCCGCTCCTGAACCGGAGCCACTCCCTTGCAGCTTAAAGCATCTGCAACCAAATTAGCCTTCCCGGGATGGTAAGCTATCTCGAGATCATAATCTATCACCAACTCCATCTTTCGCCTCTGCTTCAGATTTAACTTCGGCTAAGTAAAGATGTACTATAGGATCTTACGATCTGTGAACACCTGAACCTTTCCGCCATAAAGATAAGATCTCCAAATCTTTAGGGCGAAAACAACTGCAGCCATCTCAAGATCGTGGGTAGGATAGTTGCCCTCGTGCTTCCTCAACTTCCGCGAAGCATAGGCAATAACCTTCCTCTGCTTCATCAACACACATCCGAGATCCACTCTCGATGCATCAGTATACACCATATATGGCTCGCCCGACTCTAGCAAAGCCAAGACTAGTGTGCTCGTCAACATTACCTTTAGGTTCACGAAACTCTCCTCACACTCTGGAGACCACACAAAATGAACATCCTTCTTTGTTAGCTTCGTCATAGATTGAGCCATACTCGCGAAACTTTTAACGAATCTCGATAATAACCTGCTAAGCCAAGAAAACTTTTGATCTCCGTAGCATTTCTCAGCCTCGGCCATTCTTGGATAGCCTGAATCTTCTTTGTATCAATTGAAACTACTGCCGCAGAGATAATATGACCCAGAAACCCAATCTCCTGCTGTCAAAAACTGCACTTGCTCACCTTAGCGAACAACTTCTGCTCCCGCAGCTTCTCAAGAACAACTCTCAAATGTATCTCGTGCTCCTCAAGACTCTTCGAGTACACCAGTATATAGTCTATGAATATGATCACAAACTTATCCAGATACTCCTAGAAAACCCCATTCGTCAGCCTCATGAAAGCTGTTGGTGCATTCGTCAATTCAAATGGCATCACCACAAACTCGTAGTGTCCATATCTTGTTTTGAAAACTGTCCTTCGAATATATGCTTCATCAATCAGAATTTGATGGTACTCCAACGCCAAGTCTATCTTGGAGAACCAAGTAGCCCCTCTCAGCTGATCCAACAACTCATCAATCCGGGGAACCAACTTTTCTTTCTGCCTCTGGTAAACCAACTTTTCTTTCTCCCTCTCGAAAGCGACACATCCCCGATGATAATCTAGATGCACTATGTACTTATCGAGCCAATCCATACCCAAAATGACCTCATACAGCTCCACAGAACAGATGATCAAATCTGCTGGCATAGATTCTCCGGCCACCTGAACATCCACGTTCCTAACTCAACCGTGAATAGTTAGAAACTTTCTCCCAGCAACCCGAATGACTCCCAACTACTCGCCGGGTTCACCACCGATATTGTCCCGCTCGGCTAATTTCGGAGTCACAAAATAATGCGACGCTCCAGAATCAAATAACACGTGAGACTCAATACCTCCCATGATTAAGGTCTCCACACAAATCTCATCAGCTAAGAACCCTAATATGATATCTTGAAGATAAGAATCTCAAATAACTAGAATTTAACTTATATAAATCTAGAACTTTACCCGTGATCGGTCTGGAACTCGGTTCTCCCGTCCCACCGATGGAATACACCCAGGGTGCTGTAGCAATCTGCCTAACCGGTGGTGCCAATGCCACCTCTTGCTGTTGCAGCTTGGGATATTTCGCCTTGATATGCCCCACCTCCTTGTAGTTGATGCACACCCGAGTATCAACACGTGTCTCACTCTTCTAAGGACATCTCGCCACCCTGTGGTCCTTGCTTTCGCACCCAAAATACCTCTGATCGCCTGGCTAGCCCTCAAAGTATCATCCCACTTACGCTTCTGTCCCTGCACCGGCTTACCGCCTTTGCTGGAACTGAACTGCTGCTAAGACTTCTTTGCCTGAAGGGTTGGGCTGACTACCACACCTCATCCTTCAAACCCTCCTCTAACAATGCCGCCATCTTAACCAACTCCACAACCGAACCAAACAATCTCCCAAGACAAAGGTTCCTCTACTCGGCCCAAACACCTCTAAAACATCTCCGCAACCGGGCCTGCATGCTCACCCTCCATGGCTCGACCAGCATATACACTTAGATGGTTAAACTCTGCCTCATACTCTCGAACCATCCGGTTCCCCTGAGACAACTCCAGAAATCGTCCCTCCGACCAGTCTAACACCTCCGGAGAAAAATACTTGGCGTTAAACTCCGCACAAAATCCTCCCAGGTCATCTCCGCCTGAGTCCTCCTAGCCGCAACACCCCTCTACCAAATATGTGCATCAGTCTGTAGATAGTGGACTGCCAGATCAACCTTGTATCCCTCTGTACACCTAATCGAACGGAAATTCTACTCCATCTGCATCCTCCACTCATCCTCCTCCTCAGGTTTTACACCACCCGAAAAGAATTCTGTGTCAATCCTCTACATCTACTCCATCATCTTGAGATAAGATGCGAGGCCTTCTACAACCGCAACCCTTGGGTGCACCTCGGCCACTGGTGGTATGTTTAGAGCCTGCGCTGGTACCCTCTCCAGTAGCCTCTCCAATAGCCTGGTCAACAAATCCACAATGAGATCATCTCGGGCCTGAGCAACACCCATTGCCACACCTGCAAAATCAGCTGGAACTCTAGCCACATCGGCAACCCCACCGGCCATACCGGCACCATCACCGGCCACACCCTCAGACCCCTCCTGATCCGCATGCAAACCCCCAACATGCTCAACCGTAGCACTCTATGCCATACTCTCATCCGCTAACGGAGCTCTGCGCCCCCAACCATGGCCAATACCACGACCTCTAGCCCCGTTAGCCATCTGCACTTCTAAGAACAGAAGCTAAGAACACCAACGACTAACAGAACCAAAAATAACTTACTGTGCAATCTCATTGAAGGTTCGAAGAGGATGATTCTAAGACTCCATAGTCATTCAAATTGACTAACTACCACATAATCAATCTCCACAACAACATGCAACAAGCATCACGTAAAATTAGTTAAACTCCAATTAATTTTCCTAAACCATCTTAGAACCGTCTATGCATTGATACCAAACTGAAACGACCCGACTTTTTTTTTTTATTAATAAAATAATTAATATTCTCATAAATATTAATTATACCCCGAATAAAACTTATAACTCTACGATTAAACAAAACAGACTAATTCACTTAAATTATCAATTAAATCCAGTTTAGCATTAAACCACATAATTATTCTGAAAATATTAAACATACTTCAAACAACCAAATTCGAGATTTAATAAACATAAATAAAATTCGACTCAACAAACACAATAATCGAGTCCTAATCATCATCTTCCTCATTGCCTTGATTCCACGATCACACTTTATCTTTACCTGCATCGAAATGAAAGAGATGCGTAAGTATTACCAAAAATACTTAGTGAGATGGTCAACCCATCTACGAGCTATACACACAAACGATTAAGAACACAATAAACACAATCAATCACGAACAAGCAACCCACACAATGAGTAAACAACCCATCGAGACAACCAGCCCATGAATCTGATTCTAGATCCAACACAAAACCAGCCTACACAACATCACAAACACATCAAACAATCTCTATCGCTTAGATAAGCCCATGGTCTCGCACTCACCTCTAACTAAGGAAGCTTTTTGGACAAGACCCACAACACCAAACCAACCGTGACTCACTCACATGCCAACAGCAGCTCGTCTCTCTCTCTCTCTCTCTCTCTCTCTCTCTCTCTCATGCCCTACAGCCAACCACAACAACCAAAACAACTTTCAACCTAAACTGGAAAATTTCAGAAATGATTAGCCTCAAAGATTGAGTGAGGAATCGAATTCTAATCGTCCACTTCCAATCTCCACCGTTGAAACTCAACCTCTGGTTATCTTGAAGCTACTCTCAAAGCTTCGTGATGATCAGACCGAAGGTGAACTCGCGATCTCACTCTGAAACTGTGTTGGTCTAACTCGAATCTGAAACAAAGCACCTCACGAAAAAAAGATAATTATTAGAATAATAACTCAAATCCAAAACCGCAAAGTGGTACATTTAAAGCTAAGGCTTAACTACAACTCCATAAAGTTTTGTTACCTTTGGAAAATTTAAAAATTTATTACACTGGTTCAACTTAGGATTGGAAATTTTTATTATACTATAATAATTACTAATTTATAAAAAATTTCTAATTGTTTCGCACATGTCGGAGAAAACATTTCTTCATTTTTTTTTTTGAGAACTAAAAAATTATGAGCCAAATCTCATACATTTCTTTACACCGAAACCACTTTTTAATAATTTATCTATACCAACTGTCACTATATCTTGTGACTTCTTAGATTACCCCATGATATTTTTGAAGCTATCGGTCTACGGTTACACTTTCCCAAATATCGTTACTTAGAAGTGACTAATGTTGCCACTAGAATCTTATATTAAAGCTCTAAAGCTCTTTATTATTTTTTTCTCTTTTGTGCTTGGGGAAGAATATTAGTGAAAAAGATAAATGCTTTACATGTGTGACTAGAAAAGAATATAAATGGATCGATAAGTTAACTTAACGTCTGATGTGTCATAAGAAATCCTACGTGTGAGAAAAAAATGTAATATCTATTGTGCCAACCACACAGCAACATGAGCAATTCGTGAACTCCACAAGGCAGTCGTGACAACAGAGTGCGTTCCCCACTTGTTCTACCTTTAGCTTTTACCTATAAAGCCTCATTAGTCTCTCTTATTTTATTCACCAAACTCACATCAACACTAAAAGCTCATCATACTTCTTGTGGCTTTCTCTTTAGACCTCTTCATTGCTTTCATCTATCTACTTTCATAACCAACAAAAAAATCAGTGATGTCTTTCGTCGCAAACTTGCTCATCAATAGTTTGGACCATGCTTCGGCGGTGTATGTTGAAGATGTGGTGGATAGTTCTCGAGTGGCATATGGTGAGAATGGTGGTGATGACGACGACAGTGGCTACGATTATGCTCCTGCTGCGTGATTGTCTCCTATTAGTACATAAATGTAATTTAGAAGGAAAACGCGAGAAGATGACAAGGTAATATAGATATCTAGCTAGACCATGTATGTACTAGATAGTGTGGTGAGTCTTCTTATAGATGACCAAACATGGTTTCCTTAAATATAGTAGCAAAATCTTCTCCTCCTTAACCACAGTCACTTTGTTGTCTCTTAATTTTTGAAGTTAATTTAACTAAATAACATTGCTAGTTTCTTAAATTTTTACTTGTATATATCCACAGTATTCACTTTATTAATTCATGCAACGTTCACTTTTTTAATCGAAGCTACGAAAGCTGAATTTAAAATTTAAAATTTAAACTGATTGGTTTATTCATTTAAATTAGAAAATTTTCATAATTTGAAGCCAGACATGTCTTTAAAACCACACAGCTTATGGGTTGTTTGGGACACACATTGATTATGGTATAACTAAGGGTTGTCATTAATTTCATTATTTTCTTTGGTTCGCCAATTTCTCTAACCTTTTCGTAATACATTTCAGTTGAAATTTAGCTAAAATTTTGCTCCATCTATACATTATAAATATCTACTTCGTTTTTCCATAAAATGCAATTCTTCAATCAACAGCTGTAAATAAGTTTTTTCATGCATATTCTTGGAGGCAAATTATGTGGTGTAAGTATGACAGGCCACACAGATCTATAGACCGTTCATACAATTTACATGAAATTAATATATTGACAAGTCAAAATAATTATTAGTCTCAGAAGCAAATTTATACAATAGGATGATGCATCTCTCTCTTGCTAGACTGAAGTTAGTGGATGTATGGACATCATCTACGTAGACTAAAAATTTTCAAAAAATATTTGGCGACTTTTGCTGTTTAATTTTTCACGTTTAATTTCATGTAATGTATGGACATCATCTACTCCGTTATCTCTACTTCATCTCTATCAATTACTTTTGGTGACTAAAAATTAAACGTGAATAGTAGGAAAAGAAACGGTGGAGAAATAGTAAAGGTGTCGTTGCAACTATTTTTACAGGTGATGTTGGTGTTGCCAGAAAAAAAGGCGACAGTTATTATAGTCGCTGCGACTACTTTCACGAGAACGAGAGACAATAAATGGTGATAGTTATTATAGTCGCTGCGACAGTTATTATAGACACGTACCGTAGAAAGTGTGGTGGAAAAAACAAGTTTCGACATTCATAGACAACAAGGTCAACAAAACTTCCAACTTCGTTGTTGGGATTGTGTTGTCACTACTTTCCTACCATCAGTTGGACTAGTTGATAACAAGTTTTTAATGTTTCTCACCTCGACGTTTGGCATCGTATCAGTGTTTGCGGAGCACCCTTTTGACGTTGATGATAGGTATCAAATTATGATAATTGGGGTATACGAAAACTATAACATTTTCCATAATTGGTATATATTTTTAACAATTATATTGAGTCATGTTTTTCCTGTTGTCCAGTCCTAGTTGATAGTTGAAGGCATTTAAATCATCAGAACTTATTTTGTTGGCCTAGATCAGAATAGGTATAGATATACAAATTTGGATTTGTGGACCATGGGAATGCATAAACATATGAAAGTGTATGCAATATTTGGGGAGAGATGCACTTAGAGAAGAACAAGAAGATTCAATTTTGTAAGTTAAATTTTATCATTTGCAAACCATATATTATAGAGAAACTAAAATTTATGTAAGTGAACGTTGTTACTTTATTGTAAATATTATTACATTACTATTTTATACACAATCACAAATATACATACACAATAACCTTATAATAAAAAGGAAACTAAACATATTTGTTATTTTTTTAACCTCAAAATTTTGTAGAAATACTTTCTCAACCAATTAGGACACGTAATTGTAACCCGAGTATGTGATTGGAATCTTTGGGAGCTTAGGATTGTATAGAGTTTTTATCATCAGTAAATTTTTGTCGTTTGGCCAAAAATACTTATTCTTTTCGGTTAAACAATTAAAATTTAACTTGAATCACATCTTATTTTATAAAGTTTTAAAACAAACAAAAAAAAACTAAATTTTGGATTGTGAAATTTTTTATATAACCAACTCGTATACTTAAAACCCATCGACTATTTTTTTTTTTAATTATAAGTTAATCCTTAAAAGCATATTTTGAAATTTCAAATCCAAACTTTTATTACTTAATTATATGGTCGGTTCGATTAAAATTTAACATAGTATTTACATACAATTACAATAAAATCAACTAAATTTGTAAAAAAAAAAAAAGACATGTATTGATAAACCCATATACCACACAAGTCTGAATATAGAAACAATCTATTACTAATTTTTAGGCCATTCAATATAATTTACATTTTTTTATCACATTCATATAATTTCATTCACATAGAAATAAGAAACCCTAAATAGTTGGAAATATATAAGAAATTTAATTAGAAATTAATTAATAAATATATAGGATAATCAAAATAATTAATGTCTAACTTTATTTAAAGGTCATCTGATTTTGTTTTTCTAATTTTTGTTATTGGTTTCTATTGTGCGAGTTATAAAATTTTAAAACCCGTATTACACGTGTCTTAATCTAATACTCAACATATAACAATTCTCAATTCATAAAGATATGAAATATATGTAGTACATTAACATTGCGATAAATTGATTTTAAGCAAGAACCGTATCATCATTTTAAAGAAAAGCATGTGTGACACAAGAACTGATGATGTGCCATTGTTTTTTTAAAGAAGATCCAAGAAAAGGAAAAAGGGAAAAAAGGTCATGTGGGTTTCGAGTTCTTATGAGAAGTCACATGGACCTTGTTCCAAACAGAAACCCAATCTTAAAGAGTTTAGGGTTTGTACTTTCCAATAGGTTAAATAGAACGCAACGGTGAAAGGAGATAGTTGTGCATCTAAGGTTTATCGAAAGAGGCACACATGTGTGTGTGATGTTGTTCCACTGAGAAGATAGCAAGATCTGTTGGTGGTTTTGTTGTTGTACTACACTCGTCAGAAAAGACATTGAATGATAGTTTCTTTAATCGAAGTAGATAAAAGTGGTAGGCACTAGTGTGCGCTAGATACCATTAACAAATGTATTTGTGTTCTTATTCTAGTGGATCTTTGTTAAACTAGATCCAAGAATGTAGGTTGAAGAACCGAACTCCGTTAACAAATCTATGTGTCTCTTTTATTTGATTTGTATGCTCTTCATACTCATTATGCTTTTGTATCATTCAAGCATTAGATCTACCACAAAGCTGGTAATTTAATCATTGAAATTACTCCTTACTTTCCATGAGTAATACGATTGTGTCTGCCTTTTTGTGTTTATTGTCACAAATCACCACACAAATACAAATTTTCCCAAAAAAAGACACATCTTCTAACTAGTTCAGCTTATCCGACCAATTTTTCAGCTCGATTTCTACTTTCTCACGACTTCATTCACCTAAATCGAAATTAATCTCTGAATAATCTTAAGGTTTAAAACTAGGGACATTTTCAGTTTTCAATCCTAAAATATTTATAAAACGCATCATTTTAACTATATATACACGAAACATATAATTTCATCACTCTAAAACACGACATTTGGTTTACAAGGTGTAGACGGAAGATCGGTTCATCAAATAATCGAAGTTATGCGTTCTAAATGAAAACAATCTCTTGAATGTTTGAAAATTAATTTGACCAAAATTGATGAAGTTTTCCAATACATCTATTTTCATCATTATTTCCTTTTGTTTTGGCTACATCTATTTTTAATTAAAACTTCTATTATATACATATCTTTTTTTCGGACATGTATACAAGTCCCACTTTCACCTTTAATAATCACTAGTCATTTGATTATTCCAAGACTAAATTTTTAACAGGGAGGTATTATTTTGTGGACACGTTGTAGCCAAACGAAAGAGTATGCCCTAAATATCTTTCACCTTTTTATTCTTTACATGTAAAGCTTTATTCCATAAAAGGACTAGAAAATTAAAGGTCTTGATCCCTTATATTTTTTATTTTGAATGAAATGCTGCTTTACAAGTACTGGACCACACCATGATTTCGTCCAATGTGTCGTAAGCAAATCCTACGTGTTGAGAAAAATCAATTTATTATGTGTGCCAAGCACACTTGTTTCTAAGCACTTCACACTCTTTAGTAAGGTTGACATGAGGGTGTAGTGAAGATAGATTGAGTTTACACTTTTGTTAACTTTGTAGGCATATTTGTTTCCGATTTGCTTAATTTGGCATTTTTTGACACACAAAGCATAGAAAAAAAGAATGTTTTCTGTCTCTGAGTTTGTTCTCTGCATATATGACCATGTTAGTGAATCTTGCGTTGGGGCCAACATTGCTAATAATGATCAAGAAACTGAATACGGTCAAGCTGCATATGTCAAAAACGGTGACCAAGATGACGATGATATCTATGATTATGCTCCAGTCGCATGAATGCATCATATGCGTATATAATTTGCTTTAACAATATACAAATATACGTCCACCATGCATGGTTTTGTTGATTTAACATTCATTGTAAATCGTTGAATAAATCAATGAATGAGAACATTCGTTCATATATAAATGAGACAAAACGTCAACGAAATAATCAAGATTCCTGAACAATAGATTTCAACTTTTCATTTGTCGTGGCAGATAAAAACGCATATTTGTGTTCAAAATATATTCCCGTCAAAACAAGAATATTCCTTGCATGAGAGAAACTTGATTAGCAGACATCCTTCTTTCTTTTGTTATAAATGCTAATTTCATTAAGCAAATAAGGAATACAGGGTTTGTAAGTGATTTACAAAATTTACTTAGCTAACTTAAATACTACTGTGCCAAAAAAAAAAATAATAATAATAAATTAAAACAAGGTAGTATAGCTTAATAAGAAAATGGATATCGCAGTGAACAACGACCATGGTCCCTATGTACATCTTACTTGGGCCGGACCTGCATCTTAGGGCTGAGAGTTCTAGCATTTGGATGTCGCAATGAACAACAACCAATTACAGTGGCCAACAATCGAAATTTTTAGTTGGCTGTAAAAAAAGAAACAATTACTAAAACGCCATTATTTTTTTTTTGAGAACCACCAAAACCTAACTTTAAATCCTAATTGATTGTATTCTTCATTTCTCATTTTTGTCGCTCAAATTTTGGCCCTTGTAGCTTCTTAGATTCAAATCTCACAATATTTCTTGATAATGTTTATTGAAAGACCGACAATTTTGCTTCTCTGCGTTGATTTTACTATGTATCCGTCTTTTCAAGATCTCTAAGTTAATAGTCAGTTCTTTGTTCATTTCAGATTTTCTTGTCCTTTTTATGTTTTTCTGATTCTGAATCTCATAGCTAATTTGAAGTTTCTTTGGTTATATATGTTGTAATATTTTTCTAAATTTAAGTTTTGGGACTTGCTTTCTAATTTAGGGATTCAAGTCCATGTTTCTTTGCATATATCGATTCCTGTTGAAGCACATTCCCTTAACTTCAATAGATTTATTTATTAGAAGTAAATTATCAAAAATTCACATAGGATTTGTAGGTAGTCTAATATTTATAAAACACAGACAAATTAACTTTTAGGCACCATTATGTCGCCACTACAAAATACAAATAATAATATTCCCATGAGATAAAAAGGCTTAACCTTTTTCTTCCTTTTCGGCTTCGACAAAAATATATTATAAACAGAATTCCCCAAATAAAAAAATGTAAACAATATGTATAGCGGACGTGTCATTACAAATCCTATGTGTCAAAAAGTTAACTGCAATGAACTTGTGCCATTCTAGAAATTGTATCAACAGGTCACACTCCTTGCTGAAGTCAGTAGAGGACGGAAGTGAGTCTAAACTTTCCATTAACTTTTGCTTCAACCTATAAAGAGCCCAACAATATCTCATTCTTTCATCAAACTTTTGTGTTTTGCATTTGCTCTTACGACATTTGATTTATAATTTCTTTTTCCCATTATTAGAAAAGAAGAAGTATGATTTCTGTTAGCGATTTTGTTCACTGCGTAGATGACAATGTCTGTGGAACGTGTACTGGAGGCTTCGTCACTAAAAGCGATCAAGCATTTATGTATGCTCAATCTGTTTATGTAGAAGACGGTGACAACGATGATGACGATATCTATGATTATGCTCCAGCAGCATGAATGGATCATATATAAATATCTAAACAATGATTCTGCACCTTTTTATATTAATGATTTTTTGCGCTAGGGTTTCTTTATGTTAGTTGATTTAACACTTTCGCTATAAGTCATTTAATATTTGCTTCTGTCGACTTCTCTTTGGCTCACGTTACAGAAATGAAACGAAAATTTTCAAAGCAATAATGTTTTATTATACACGTACGTGCATATGAGATCATTAATGATTTTTAACTAAAACAGTGATGATCCTACGAATCGTTGAAAATGTGGTAGAAAAACAATTGCCGTGCATATAACCCATGCAAATTGTGTGTTCCAAAAAAAAAAGTTGGTTATTTAACTCTATTGCCCAAATTAAATCTTTACAGTCTAGAGGATAGTTTGATCTTCGAGATTGTATTTACCAAAATAAGTGAGAACTTGATATAGAGTTTACAATGGTGGAAAACATACAAAATATTATATCAATTGGTCTAATAAGATTACTCATGTAAAGATTGAGATTGAGCGAACCATGTGGTGAGGTGACAGTCAATCCAGTACTTGTTGCTGATCGAGGATCGTTAATGTGAGGAGCGAGTCCTTAAAACTAGTGTGATTTCCTGATGATAATGTGAATGGTTCTTTATTTGGATCTATAAATCGATCATTCCGATCCTCGCCTTCCAATTCTCACAAGTTATCGGTTGTAATAACGCCTTAAGATACAGAACTCGTGAACTTGTAGGAGTTTTGTTCTATTCAAGGATTACATCAAAATCTCCAGGAGCAAAGAAACAAGCACGGGAGGTGCAAAGCTAAAAACTACTTAACTTTGGGTTTATTTAAAAAACTAAAAAATTAAAAACTCTACATCGATCCATTCAAACCGTTGATTATTTGTGCACTATACTTATTACTTATACATAGAAATTGGCTGATCAGATTATATTGTTTTTATGAAATTAGGACATGATAGTATCATGAATATAAAATAAAAACTCTTCTACTCTCTCACAGGAATTTGTAAAGAACATTAATGGTTGGACGACTTAACAGCATATATATAAGGTAGTCACAACGATATTATGAACTCGTCAATGTTCTCTAGAGCATTTCATTTTATTTAACTTGGAACTCATGAGAACAATTAAAGAGAGATTGAGAAAAATTAAGTGTTCAACGTTTCAAATGAGAATAATGTCGACAAGCACATAAAAAGCCCTAAGCAACAAATTCAAATAAGAACTAATTATCTACGCTTTGTTCTAGAACTGAAAGTAATGAATCCACTCATGCCGCTGGAGCGTAATCATAGATACCATCGTCATCGTCATCACCGTTTTCTACATATGCAACCTTGGGGTCTTCAAATTCTCCATTATTGTAAGTCACATCACCTCGGATGCATGTTTCACAAACTTGGTCACATTTGCAGAGAACAAACTTGGAAACAGAAAACATTGTCCTTTTTCGGTTGATGAAGAAAATAAAATACTAAATAAAGCAAATGGAAAACAGAACGAGGTTTATGAGGTTGGTGAAGGAATGAGAGATCGTTGGGATATTTATATTTTGGACTCATTGCGTCTCAAAAGGTTAGAAAAATTTTGGACTCAATTGTGTCTCAGGTCAACCTCAGTAAAGAGTGTGATATGCTTAAAAACAAGTGTGCTTGGCACAAATATAAGACTGCTTTTATTCCAACACGTAGAATTTGCTTCCGACACATGTAAAGGAAGCAGCATTGATTCACTTATTTATACTAAAACAAATAAGCTTTGTTAATGGAAAAAACCAATTGGTAAGAAAATATCATTTCTTTAAAGTTTAACTTAATATATCAAAAAAGTAGAGCATGTCCACGTTGGGAAAATCTCCTAAAAAATTGTGAAAATAGCTCTTAATTAACCCAAATTTAAATTTTCAAAGATTATCTAGAATCACCCCCTAAATAGTTAACTAGAAAATTCTTCGAGAGCATAAGATATTTATAATGACTTCAGAGTTTATAAAAAACAAAATCTATCATAAAATTTATGGAAAATTAATAGATTTTGATATAGTTAATTTTAATAGCGGAAAATATTTCAGAGACTTTCTTACAAATTTAAAGTTAAATTCTATTTTTTTCCTCAGTTCATATATAGAAAATGGAAACAAGAATAAAAAATTCTTTAAGACACAGAAGTTTTGTACGTAGTATAATATCTATAAAACAGAGACCATTATTTTGCCACTACAAATAATATTCTCATGAGAGAAGAAAGCTTTAAGTTTTATAACTTCCCTTCTTTGAGAAGAATATTCGATCTATAGAAGTAGCCAAATAAGAAATGTAAACCAATATATCTGGCCAGACGTGTCAGAATAAATCCCATGTGTCAAAGAGTTCATCGTGATTCGTAATACTTATTGTGCCATTCCACAATTTATACCAGCATGTCACACTCCTTGCTGAGGACGGAAACGAGTCCAAACATACATCAACTTTTGTTTCACCTATAAAGAGTCCAACGAACTCTCGTTAAATCCTTCATCAAACTCAAATCAATCTTTTGTGTTTTGCATTTGCTTTTCGACGCTTGATTTAGCATTTCCTTTCTAAAGAAAAGAAAAATGATTTCTGTCTCCGAAATTGTTCTCTACATACATGAGAATGTCTATGAAACATTCACTGAAGTCAACATTGCTAACAATGATCAAGTATTTGAGTATGCTCAAGCTGCATTTGTAGAGAACGGTGACAACGATGATGACGTTATCTATGATTATGCTCCAGCAGCATGAATGGATCATATCTTTATTAGGCTAAAGGGTAGAAAATCGGGTTTATATATATGAACCATGCATATGATTTTGTACTTCTTATATTAATTATTCAATGGCCCTAGGGCGTCCTTTGTGTTTGTCTACTTAACACTTTCACTATAAATCGTCGAACATTTATTCTCTCAACCTCATTTGATCTACATTATATATTTCAATGAAATAGAACAACGAAAATTATGTATTATTACATATAAGACCTGTAAATTGTGATGATCATGGTATTTGAAACACCATCTAAAGAGTTTGCTAGAAAAAAAAACACTTGCCGTACATATAGCCCATGCACACAGTACAACCTTTTTTGGAATAAATTTTCTTGTTTTAATCGTTTTAACGGGACATTACATAAGTAAAATAAATATGGTGTTTAAAACAACAATAGTTTTTTCGGATGACATTAAGAACAAAGAGATGAGGAAGAAGAAGAAGAAGAAGTAATTTTCTGGAACCACAACATAGGAGTGTTCTTGAAGTGGGGTCTCGCCGAGCAAGTATTGCAGATGACCCTATCATGGAACAGTTATCCTCTGCATGATTCGCACAGTGGCTCATACGATGTAGTTACCGGTGATGGTTCAAATCTCTCTAACGTGCACGTAATATAGATTTAATTTAGTATTTGCGCTAATGCTAGCGATTGAATTCGTAATTAATATTAATAAACTGTATAAACCGGTATGAATTCCAACAATTATAAATTAGGTATAGGTCTTACGTGTATTTGCATTTATGCTGGGAGCTATTTCCATTGCATTCAAACAAATAACCATGCGGAGGTTGAGAAAATGATCTGTTCAACGATTTACAATACACTAAAAAAAGGCATGACCCACAATCATTTTGAGAAATACAAAATCGTGTATGGAGTATCTATGTTGAACAAGTAGTATCTACGCATATGATGTAGTCATGGTACTGGAGCATAATCATAGATATCATCTTATCGTGGTCAAGGCAGTGCTCACCATGGTAGAAAAAATGTCTCCATTTTATCATCATAATTTGATCATCACTTATACAAAAATACATTGGTGCTTTTGGTGTGTTAGGAGTTTTGTTCATATGGATATTTCTTTTTCTATTTATTTTGTTTGGGATTTTTCCTCCTGCATTTGTTTTCAAAATTGTTTTCTTCTTAAATCTCTATCATTTTTTGGTCTCCAATTCTTATGCTTTTTACTTCATTTTTAAATAATATTTTACATCAATTCTTACACTTGCTTTGAACTTTTTAACAATGGAAGCCCAGAAATGGGGTTTGGGGTTTGAATACCAGAAAATGCATTTTCTTGCAGATTAATGGTGCAAACCTAATCGGAAGTTCCAAAATGTTGCAGACAGAATCGTACGTCGTGGTCTCGAGTGTAGGGGTAAAACTGTCAATCGTTAGTATGGTATATGTAAGAATCGTCAGTAGAAAATCAGAGTGTTGCGGAGAAAGCTGCATGTCGTGGAGTTGTTCGTGGAGTCGTTCATCATAATCACATGTGATGCATATAGTTAGTTCTTATAAATTGATTATCATGTGTAATAGGATTAGATTAAAATATCTATGATGATAATGTAATTAAGGTTTAAAAAAAAACTTTTTAACATAATTTACACTATATAACTAGAGTATAATATAAACTATTATAAGTTTATATGTATATTAAGACAATCCTAATGGAAAATTCTTTATAATATTTTGACCAAAAAAACTTCTTTATAATACAAGAAAGATAAGGTTTTTATGAAACTTCATCTTGTAAAAAAGTCCTTTAAACCAGGGCTATCTGTAGCAATTTTTCTGTATTTTTAGTCTCTGTCCAATTCACTATATACTATAAGCGTTCATCTTTGAGTACAACCCGAATTTAAAATGTTAACCAGAATCCAATTTAGAATCTGAATTGAAACCCTCTCTTTGACATAGATGTTTCGATTTTTTTCAAAACCAAAATCGATTTCATTATTTTAAACCGTAATTAAAAGAATTAATTGGAAAGAAATTAATAGATTTGATTGAATTAGGAAGTTTATACCTAGTATATGGTGAATTGGGCAGAGACTGAAAGTACATGATAATTATAGCTGAACGCCTATAGTATGGGCAACCTTTTAAAACACGAATGAAAAATCAGGACTTTATATAAACACCAACACAACAAAAACTTAACTACTTTCTTATTTCAATCTGAACATTTTACTGTATTTCAGGCCTTTGTAGATATTAATTTTCTTGTATGAAGAGAACATATTTTTAAATAGGAGTTTTAGACCCCCGAAAATGTAGGTACGGCCCTGATCCTCGTCACCGTTTTCTAAGTATATATGCAGCTTGGACGTATTCAAATTCTTGATCATTATCAGCCGTGTCGACTCCAGTACAAAACTCACAAACATTGTCACATATGCATGGAACAAATTCAGAGAAATAAAGCAAATGATAAACAAAAGAGGAGTATATTTGCGTTTGGTTATGAGATAATGAGAAATCCTTAGGATTTTTACAAGAATTTAAGGCCCTTTTATAAATTAAATTAGGAATATTTTAGAAAATGCTAAGCGTAATTGAGTCGGGCCTGAGCGTAATCATAGATACCGTCGTCTCCTTTTTCTACATATGCAACCTGAGGGTATTCAAATTCTTGATTGTTGTGAGTCGCATCACCTTGCGCTGCAAAGTATGTTTCACAAACTCAGTCACATTTCCAGAAAACAAACTTGGAGACTAGAAAACATTGTCCTTTTCTGATTAATGGGGAAAACAAAATGCTAAAGAAAAAGGGAAACAAAAAGGTTTATGAGTTTGGTGAGGGAATGAAAGATCTCTGTGAGTTTGATAAGAGAACGAGAGATCGTTGGACTACTACTTTATAGGTGAAAGTGAAACAAAAGTTGATGAGTGTTTGGACTCGTTTCCGTTGTCTACTTACTTCAGCAAAGAGTGTGACATGCTGGTTAAATTTGTGGAATCGCACAATATAAATTACAACTAGCGATTAGCTTTTTGACACATGGGATTCATACTGACACGTCGGCTACACAATTTATATTGGTTTACATTTCATATTGGGTATCTATATTGATGGAATATTATTTTCATACAGGAAAGCAAGAAGAAAAGGTTTAGCCTTTTATCTCAAGGGAATATTATTTGTGGTGGCCATATAATGGTGTAGAAAGGTATTTTGTCTGTGTTTTATATATATTAGACTTATTTCGTACATATTAGAGATAATATAGAAAATAACCATTTTTGTATCGATGATGTACTGTTTAGGGGATAGAATTGTTAAAGTAGTCCTCATTTTTCTTCACACAATATAATGTACTAGTTACTACAACTACATATATTGATAATAAAAAATTAAATTATTATAAAAATAATTAACAAACTCTAAATCTCAATTGAAATTTTACGTATGAACTTTATTTTCGTACATCCATAATTTGTTACCTAATAAAATATGAACTATATAGAATTTTTCACCATTTATATTATCCAAACAAATGATATTACGCATATGATGCAGTCTTGCTGCCGGAGCATAATGATAGATATCTTCATATTTTCTGCCGTGCTCACTATTTAATCATCAAAATTTGAGCCCTTACCTATACAAAACAAATTGGTTGATGGAATGTGTTTGGAGTTTTTGTATCCATCTCTATGTACGGAGTTTGATTGTTCACATGTAGATTTTCCTCTATTTGTTTTTCTGGAGATTTTTTTCTTTGTGATTTTTGCATGTAATTTGTGTTTTTTAAGGGGTTTATTGAATCATAAATTTTAATAAATTTGAAAATCTAAACAAAAATTATGTGGTACTGGTTTTATAATTTATAAATACTAGTAAAAATTCTATATTATTCGTTTAGTGATTTGTTTTTGGATTTCAAAATCTACAGTATATTTAAAATGGATTTGAAAGTGAAAAATAGAAAGATTCAAATATGTGGATAAAACATGTTATTTCAAAATCTATATTTTTTTTTTCAAAATCAATAAAACTTTTCAAATCTTATATGAAATTACAAATAAATAAACTAATAAAAGCCCACAAATCTCTTTGTCAACTGTTGTCTACATCTACTTATGATTTCTTACATCATTTTCATAACAAATTTCCCATAAAAATTTCTACATGTTTAAAACCATTTTACATAATTTACACTATATTCTTGGAGTTGGAAAGACAAACTATTATAAATTTTTATATATCTTAAACGGTTCCTAATGGAATTTCTTTATAAGAAAGAAAATAATATTATCTTTCATAAATAATATTTTTGAACATCAGAATTTTAGCATGCAAGAAAAAAAACACCAAAAAAATCAGAAAGTAAATTTTTTTCTTTTTATTGATAAGAACATTTTTTACTATATTACAATATTAACCGTTTATAGATTTTAGTTTATTGTATAAAAAGACCAGACTTTTGAATATTATCCTTAGACTCCCCTCCCCCACCCAAAGTAAGCCTGGTCGTTCGGGTATTCGGATCGGTTCCGGTTTGGTTCCATTCGGTTTCGGTTCTTTCGGTTTTAAAGTTTATGATCCATATAGGAACTGAATTGTTTCGGTTTCGATTCCGATTCTTTCGGTTCTGAAGTTTAGGATCCATTCGGGTAATTTCTTTCGGATATTTTTAGATATTTCGGATATTTTTGGTATTTTCGGATATTTTCGAGTATTTTTCCGGATATTTTTTGGTATTTCAGATATTTTTAGTTATTCGGTGTAAAAATAACTAAGATTTTTGGATATATAATTATATTTTGGGTATTTTTGGGTACCCAAAATATTTCTGTTCGGTTTGGTTCCGGTCCTGATTCTTTCGGTTCTTTAATTTAGGATCTATCTGAATATTTCTGTTCGATTTTTTTCGTTTCGGTTTCGATTCGATTTTTTTGGTTCAGTTATTTTGCCCAGACCTACCCCAAAGTGTAAAGACGACCGTGATCATTGTCACCACTTTCTCCATATATAGGTTGAGCGATGTCGTCGATAACATAAGATTCACAGTCATGATCACGTGCAGATAACAAATTTAAGTCAAATATAGGGTTATTTTCTTAAGAAGTATTAACCTCGATTTCTAATGACACATCATTAAAGGCAAAAAAAAGTCCATTCTGGTTATGTATGCAGATAACAAATCTAAATCAAACATGGGATTATTTTCTTTAAAAAAATACTAAATTTGATTTCTAATGACAATCATTAAAGACCAAAAAAGTCCATTCTTTCACTAAGGTTTTAACCGCGTTTCATACAAGTAAACATGTTGAATTAAGTAATGGAGTAAGATATAAGTTGCATGTCTTTTAAAACCAAAAAGTTAATTTACTAAATCATTCAATTTGACCAATTAAAATAGTATTATACTTTAAAACTATTAAAAAATTTGGTGAGTGGACTACTCGATGGATATAGTCACCATATGGGAACTAGTCAGATTGTAATAACTCGGATCACCCCTAATTATAAAAAGAAAAAAGAAAAAGTCCACCATATTTCTTTAGTGAAAAAATGAACATTTGTCTTTTATTGATTGCCATGAAAAGTCAGGATTAATACATTTAAGTAATAAAATATATATATATATATATATCATATATGAAAGATTAGAAGAAAATTGTATATTAACTTTGAGATAAAATCTTAAATTGCAACACATAATTGTATCTTAGAGAATTTTTGAAATTAACTTTTTAGAGATATCCTTTTTCAAAAATGCTCATTTTTCTGTCTATTTTCAATTTTACCATTTTCTAAGTTTTGATGACAATTTTAAGGGTATAAATGGTTCTGAAATACAAAGAAAATAGAAAAAAAAAATAAAATAATGTTAAAAACGCAAGAATTTGCTTGTGTTAATATGCCATCCTTTGACTAACTGATTATAAGTGCGACTTATGTCCGTTAAATGCACTTGATTTTGACCAAAGTTACACATAATGTCAAATGATTTAAATCTATGGTGTATTAACCAAAATAAACAGTCCTCTTATCTTTAGCAAAACTTGAATATACAGTTTGAAAGTATTTCATTACTTGGCTCGCCGTCCTGAATAGATTGTCAACACAAGATCGACAAATGGTTTGGCAAACAAATGGGAACTTTTTTTGTGTGTTCTGCAACTCTACCATTGAGACAAGGGATCATCTTTTCTTCAGTTGTCCCGCAACCTCTCAACTTTGGAGGCAACTCGTTCAGGGCTTAACTCGACAACAGTTCAGCACTCAGTTTCAGGCCATCCTCCAACTACTCTCTACCCAATCTTATGATCACACAATGAGGTTCATTGTAATACCCCTCACCGTGACTATGACCCGGACATATGGACGCGTTAGATGGACAAGTTAAGGCAAGGCAAGATTTGTTTGACCATTCGATAGGACAAATCACAGTAAAGGGAAAAGGAAGCCTAGCCCAAGGTCAAGTCGCCAAAAGAGTGATTCTCTGTTCCCAATCGGAAAAATCCAGCTTAAGGAAAGGCTATCGGCAATACTTCCTAGCTTGATAGGAAAATCTTAAGGTAAGACCCCTAGACTAGGTTTAGCCAAGGAACCTTCAGTTAGGCCGAGGAAAAGTCTAGGATTTAACCGTTAGATTTAGAATCTGTGCAATAAGGATTAGGGGCGTATGTTCGGTTATCGAGAAACTTCTCGGTACGGCCGCGTGCCATGACCGAGCGGAACAGACGGTTGTGAACCAGCCAAGTAAGCTGCTTGGCGTGTAACCGCCTCGGTGAGAGGATAAGGACGACCACGCTTATCTGTTCGCCTTTGTGTGCGAACATAATTGGTCGCGTCCGGTGAAACTTATCCGTTCGCCATTGTGGTCGACCGTGATTGGTCATGCACGCTAATGCTTATCCGTTCGCTCGTGATGGTTATCCATTCGCTCTTGATACTTATCCATACAGCGAGCATCCTTATCCCTTAGGCTAAGTGTCGCCATTCGAGAGAAGCTTGGTGTCCGCGTTGTCCAGGAATCCGACACCTGCCCGTGTATGTGTCGCGATGATGGGCGAACGATGCCACCACATGCTTGTCTCCACCGCCTTAGTTTCCTATAAAAGCCCACCTTTGACATCTGTATTCTTCACACCCGAAACCATAGAAAATCGACCTAGTTTGTCGAAGGAGCCTTAGGAAGCCGAGAAACTGTGCATCCAAAAATCTGTGAGTTCGATCACGTGAAGTAGCACGTGAATAGGATAGTTTAGTTATTTATTTCTTTATTTATTTTATTTATTAGCATGAGGTTAGGGGATTAGACTTAGACTATTTCTTGCATGGTTTAGGTAAGTGCTTGCTTTGCGTTTAGGTAGTTAGATTCAATTGCTCGTTAGGTTGCTTGCTAGATTATTTGCTCGTTAGGTTGCTTGCTAGATTATTTGCTCGTTAGGTTGCTTGCTTATAGTTTAGTTAGATAGATTATTTGCTTGTTAGGTTGATTGTTTGCTTGCTTCTTGATTGCTTGCTTGTTTATTACTCGTTATATTGCATGTTGCATATTGCGTGTTGCATATTGCGTGTTGCATGTTGCATGTTGCATATTTATTTTTGTTACATTTGCATTGAGTGAGAGAGTGTGCTAGTTGGCTAAATAGCGTTAGACGAAGCATGATATCTCGTCGTATGGAAAGCATACGAATATCCGGGTAGGTCATGACTGCCCGGATGCTGCATGACGATGTAGGGGTTGGTATGTGAGGGTCTCATCTCTATAGACTGAGTGTCTTAGAAGTGGACTACATTGCCGTTGGTATGTGTGAGTCTCATCTCTGTAGACTCAGTGTCTTAGAAATGGATTACAATGCCGTGGGGATATCATGTGTTCGTGTGGAGGCCTTCGTTAGATTGAGTGAGAGAGAGTTTGCATATTTATTGCATTTCTGTCAAGTCTGCATGTTTATTTCCTTGCTTGCTTGCATTGCTTGATTGCTTGATCGCTTGTTTGCTTGATTGCTTGTTTAATTTCTTTGCTTGTTTGCTTGGGGTAGGATAGTGGGTAGGTTATTAGGATTTTTGGGTAGGATGTTAGATCGCGGGTAGTTATTAGATTTTGGGTTCGCTAAGTAATGCTAGATTACTTATGTCGCTACATCACTGTTTTTCAGGAATCTTTGTAAGTAACCTCTGTTGAGGGAGCGACGTGACTTAGGCCGAATCAACGTAGGTTGTACAGCTTTTGTAAATTCTTACTATTCGTACTATGTACGTATTATGTATGGTTTTGAAAAGGATCCGAATAAAATATATGTTTTGGTAACGATTTATGTGTATACTATATATATGTATAAGACTCGACTATTTCTCAAAGCTAAATGGTTAAACCCACTGATATTAGTCTTGTCCGGACTAACACAACTCACGGTCGCGGTAAGGGTTGAAAGCCTTAGGCCGTAATCGTGAGAAACGACACCTGCGGTTAGACGACTTAGGCAAACGGATGTGTTCCGGGAACCTCGGTTGGCTGGCTGTGGGCGTCCAACGTAGTGCTTCCGGCCCGTTCTTCGTACTTCACAGTCCTAGTACGGTTCGGGGATGTTACAAGAGTGGTATCAGAGCATGGTATACGATGCTATGGGAAACCATATTTTCAAATGTTTTATCGAGTAAATGTGTCGCAAAAGCTGTTTTAGGAAATTGATTCAGTCACGTTGCTAAAGGTTAGGTAGATAGGACTTACCCTTTGTTTTGTTGTGTTATTGTCTTTTTCTTTGTTGTGTTTGTGAGTGTGTGTTCCCTTAGCAACCAAGTACCCAAAACCGGAGGAGCCATTCCTGAAACCCAAAGAATTAGGCGGAAACCATAGAGATTAGGACGTATACCCCCATTACTCTAAACCCAAAATCTTAAAGGCAAAGAAGTTGAGTCGATAGCTTACTATTTGAGCTGGTACAGAGAATCGCCACACATGAAGAAAGTAAAGATGAAAGGCGAATCAAACTAAGCAGAACCAAGTTCATGTACCATTACATGAAGGACACCCAAAAGAAGAAGGGACACCCAGTTTCATCACCCATGAAAATTCGAGGACGAATTTTATTAAGGGGAGGAGAATGTAATACCCCTAACCGTGACTATGACCCGGACATATGGACGCGGTAGATGGAAAAGTTAAGGCAAGGCAAGATTTGTTCAACCATTCGATAGGACAAATCACAGTAAAGGGAAAAAGAAGCCTAGCCCAAGGTCAAGTCGCCAAAAGAGTGATTCTCTATTCCCAATCGGAAAAATCCAGCTTAAGGAAAGACTATCGGCAATACTTCCTAGCTTGATAGGAAAATCTTAAGGTAAGACCCCCAGACTAGGTTTAGCCAAGAAACCTTCAGTTAGGCCGAGGAAAAGTCTAGGATTTAACCGTTAGATTTAGAATCTGTGCGATAAGGATTAGGGGCGTATGTTCGGTTGTCGAGAAATTTCTCGGTACGGCTGGGTACCATGACCGAGCGGAACGGACTGTTGTGAACCAGCCAAGTAAGCTACTTGGCGTGTAACCACCTCGGTGAGAGGATAAGGACGACCACGCTTATCTGTTCGCCTTTGTGTGCGAACATAATTGGCCGTGTCCGGTGAAACTTATCCGTTCGCCATTGTGGTCGACCGTGATTGGTCACGCACGCTAATGCTTATCCGTTCGCTCGTGATGGTTATCCATTCGCTTTTGATACTTATCCGTACAGCGAGCACCCTTATCCCTTAGGCTAAGTGTCGCCATTCGAGAGAAGCTTGGTGTCCGCGTTGTCCAGGAATCCGACACTTGCCCGTGTATGTGTCGCGATGATGGGCGAACGATGCCACCACATGTTTGTCTCCACCGCCTTAGTTTCCTATAAAAGCCCACCTTTGCCATCTGTATTCTTCACACCCGAAACCATAGAAAATCGACCTAGTTCGTCGAAGGAGCCTTAGGAAGCCGAGAAACCGTGCATCCAAAAATCTGTGAGTTCGATCACGTGGAGTAGCACGTGAATAGGATAGTTTAGTTATTTATTTCTTTTTTTATTTTATTTATTAGCATGAGGTTAGGGGATTAGACTTAGACTATTTTTTGCATGGTTTAGGTAAGTGCTTGCTTTGCGTTTAGGTAGTTAGATTCATTTGCTCGTTAGGTTGCTTGCTAGATTATTTGCTCGTTAGGTTGCTTGCTAGATTATTTGCTCGTTAGGTTGCTTGCTTATAGTTTAGTTAGATAGATTATTTTCTCGTTAGGTTGATTGTTTGCTTGCTTCTTGATTGCTTGCTTGTTTATTACTCGTTATATTGCATGTTGCATATTGCGTGTTGCATATTGCGTGTTGCATGTTGCATGTTGCATATTTATTTTTGTTACATTTGCATTGAGTGAGAGAGTGTGCTAGTTGGCTAACTAGCGTTAGACGAAGCATGATATCTCGTCGTATGGAAAGCATACGAATATCCGGGTAGGTCATGACTGCCCGGATGCTGCATGACGATGTAGAGGTTGGTATGTGAGGGTCTCATCTCTATAGACTGAGTGTCTTAGAAGTGGACTACATTGCCGTTGGTATGTGTGAGTCTCATCTCTGTAGACTCAGTGTCTTAGAAATGGACTACAATGTCGTGGGGATATCATGTGTTCGTGTGGAGGCCTTTGTTAGATTGAGTGAGAGAGAGTTTACATATTTATTGCATTTCTGTCAAGTCTGCATGTTTATTTCCTTGCTTGCTTGCATTGCTTGATTGCTTGATCGCTTGTTTGCTTGATTGCTTGTTTAATTTCTTTGCTTGCTTGCTTGGGGTAGGATAGTGGGTAGGTTATTAGGATTTTTGGGTAGGATGTTAGATCGCGGGTAGTTATTAGATTTCGGGTTCGCTAAGTAATGCTAGATTACTTATGTCGCTACATCACTGTTTTTCAGGAATCTTTGTAGGTAACCTCTGTTGAGGAAGCGACGTGACTTAGGCCGAATCAATTTAGGTTGTACAGCTTTTGTAAATTCTTACTATTCGTACTATGTACGTATTATGTATGATTTTGAAAAGGATCCGAATAAAATATACATTTTGGTAACGATTTATGTGTATACTATATGTATGTATAAGACTCGACTATTTTTCAAAGCTAAATGGTTAAACCCATTGATATTAGTCTTGTCCGGACTAACACAACTCACGGTCGCGGTACGGGTTGAAAAGTCTTAGGCCGTAATCGTGAGGAACGACACCTGCGGTTGGACGACTTAGGCAAACGGATGTGTTCCGGGAACCTCGGTTGGCTGGCTGTGGGCGTCTAACGTAGCGCTTCCGGCCCGTTCTTCGTACTTCACAGTCCTAGTACGGTTCGGGGGTGTTACATTCATCCTAAGGTATGTCCTCCAAACTAGTATCTACTCCCTTTGGCGTGAAAGGAACAATCGGCGTTTTGGCAATGCACCGACAACTATACCTGCTATTACTAAGGAGGTTGATCGAACGGTACGCAACCGTTTAGCGACACTCCAACGAAAAGGACATCTTTCGAAAGGCCTCTCCATTTGGTTTGCTAGTCGTCCCTGAGTTCCGACATTCAGCATATGTTTTTAATGCATCTGGTTTGATGATTGTTTTTTGATTATTCAGTTTAGCTTGCTCCAAGTTTTCCCATTCGAATGTTTTACTTTGCGAAGTAATAGCTACCTCAAACTTATGCTGCACCAGTTGTAAAAACGTTTTTTGAATAAATTTAACATTAATTCAAAAAAAAAAGATGAGTAACCTCTCCATCAGTAGTTGAAATTGTGTTTGCCATGTTATTGACGCAGTCGTCCGTAAGCATTAGTATAGAAGATTATTGTTAAAAATGTCATTTTTTCACCAAAATCTTTTAGATTTACTATTTTCTTAAAGACTTTGTGGATATGCCATTTTCTGTCACTTTAAAATCAATATATTTGTATTTTTTTGTTATAAAATACATTTTTAATAACAAATACTAAATCCTAAAAAAATAGAACCAAATAAACCCAAACATAATGTGTAAAATTATGATTTTAGATCTTTAAAAATAGCAAATCTAATATTTTTATGATAAAATGGCAAAATCAACAAATGTCATTAAAAATAACTTTTTCCTAATTGATTCATTGGTGTACTTGTTTCACTAATTTGGCATAAACCATATACGTCGAAGAAAATGAAGACAAATTTACAATTCTTTCATTCATTAAAGTGTAGTTAGGTTGTCAAACCCGCTATATATGTGATGGATAAAACTCCATTAAAGTTCCACCAGGCGACGCAAATATGCTAATAAATGTTGCATATATCTATCAAAAATTAAAAAAAAAAAGATAAAAAAAAAAGTTTAGTCCTCGATTAATCCCTGTTAAATCTTTGATTTTCTTCACTAGGAGCTAGTCGATTGGCGTCAAGCGAAATCTTAAACACAAATTTTCATTAATCAAATTCAGATTTCATTTAACTATCATAAAAATTAATAATATTTTATAATAATTAGAGATCGCCACAAAACTTTGGTACTTAAATTGGTTGTGACCACAAAAGTAGTGGCCACTATAAGAGCCAGCAATATTTTAGTGGCCAATTGGTGGCTGGATTAAAAAAAGTCACTATTATTTATGGGGTTTTTGCAAAATAAACTTCAAAATCGTTTTTGGTTCCAAAACAGTGTCGGGTTTAGATGACCACTAGTATTACGTTTACCAAATTGGTGATCATCCGGCCACAACGTTTCGCTGATTATATCAGTCGTTAAATGACATCGATATATTGGTAGCCAATTAGTGGCTATTTAGCAACCAAAATGTGTCGTTATGAGTCGGTGGCCGCTCAGTTACAGTTGCCAATTGTTGGACAATGAATGACATTAACTACCAGTAATCCATAACTAAATTAATTTTAGTGGCTAATTGTGACAAATTTAGATTTAACAACCGATTTTAAGGTTTAACTACTAACAAAATGGTGGCTATTTCACAATTTTCTTGTAGCATCGTTTTTATGCAACGTTAAGAAGAGAAAACAATGCTTACACAACTAGAGTATTTTTTTCAAGCTGGTCGATGAGCGAATGTTGTAAACCCAAAAGCAGTTGTAACGAATAAGCCAAATATCAAAGCTGGCATAGAAGAAGAGGCGAAGCATTGTGCTCGCCGAGAAGATAGTACATGGAAGGGTTTTGCATTTTTAATATGTGACAAATATGATTTAGTTTAGTTGTTGACGTAGTTTTATAAGATGATTCAAGTTTTATATCATAAGATTTACTTCCAGTTAGCTTAGGCCTTTGGCAGAGTAAGATTGTAACAGCAATATGGTATGTTTTGAGTTAACAACAACAAATTACTCAAAGAAATGGCTAGTCAAAAACAAATTCGAAAAAACAATGTTATGGTATGGTCGTTAATAATGTGGAAAGCAATTAAATTAAAGTTTGGGGTAAAAAGTAACGGCCAAAAAAGGAGTTGGGTTCTTGGTATAATTATTACTTCGTGGGGGCATGTGAATGAAATAATGGTGGTCATAGATTTTTAGCTTTAATATAATAAGATATCTTTGATGTCAAAAGAAAAAGAGAGAGATATATACAGAATCCAAAGACATTGAAGAAGAAAGCCATTGACAAACATACTAAGCTTCTTGGGGATGTAATGTCTTAATTCTTGAAGGAATATAGATTACAAACAAAGATATTAAGGTATGTTTCTTTTATTTATTGAATATAACAATATCAAAATGTTGAAGAAAGTTTAGATAAGATCGATTTCTTCATTCTATACGTATTTTATTGGTGGGTAAGAAAAATAACAAATTGTAAAACACAAAAGAAGATGGATTATCTTTGCGTATCATGATAACGTTAGTTTGGTGTCATGTCTTATAGTTTCTCTATCACCATCATGTATTATGCTTCAAGTCAGATGTGATGTTTTTTCAATATAATCAACTTGGATTTATATTGAGATGAATTCGTAAAGTTATTTCTATGTAATAAACCATGTGTGTTTTAATCTCATGCCACCTAATTAGGATGATTTTGTACTTCCAGAATCTAATCTTGGTCAATGATCATATAATATTTCTTCAATTGTTCATCAAACAAGAAACAGTAAAAGGTATTAAAACGAAAGTGGTGTTGCGTGCATTGAAAAGAACCCAAGTGATGTTAGATAAACTGTCATTGTGCAGCTCAGTATTGTCTATAAAATCTAAACCCCAAAAGTCATCTATAGATTTCAACTCATTTCACTCATTTAAGAACATTGAGCAGAGAGAGAGAGAGATTTTTGCAGCTGAGGATGGTATTCTGCACTGACGACGTGGCCACAGGGGTGAGAGATGCTTTCACTTATTGTTACAGGTGCAAAGGCAGAAAAGTTACACTCTCAGATCACGAAGACAACGATGACAACAAGCTTATCGGAGATTTTGACTACGACCATGAAGTAACGATAGAAAACTAATTCATTTGCCTTTTGCGTTTCATTTTGCTTTCTTCTATAACTCTTCTTCAACAACAAGAGCTACAAGACCTTTCCTTTTGTGACTGTTGGTTTCAGGTTGTTGTTTCCGAGATCAGAAGTCGGGCAATGGAGAAGCTAAGGAAGAAGTTAAGGACAGGAATGGAGAGTCTAGCTTACCAACCCACAAAGGATTGCAACATCGAAAAGGAAGAGGGTAACGAGTTTTGTTCCGTGAGAAGCAGTTTTTCAGAATGTTGTATGAGTGATCTAAGCATAGAAGGATATATGACGGCAAAAACTGAGTTCTCGAAAAATTCAAGCTTAAAAGGTTTAGAGCTGGAGAACCAATGGAAGATGCATTACGTTAATGAAATTAGGAAAGGATCAGTGATTCAAGAGTTATGTCATTGCCAAGGATGGCCATTTGGTTTGGGACGAAAAGCTGCGTTGCTTCCACCGCTTCCAAAGTCACCTGCAGAGTCATGGTCTTGGAGGAAGCCCACAAGAGTTACTCCAATTCCATTCGTTTAACAAAAGGCAGCTCAAAATGTTGAATTATTAGAAACAAAAGATCTCTCATGTAAGGAAACAGTACCAAATGAACACAAAGGCCTGTTAAAATCATTGGAGCTATGAGTTTATTTTTCAATTGGTGTTAAGCTCTAAATTTGAAAAGCTTCGCTTGGAGGAAACAACGAACAAACTCACCTTATGTCTTTTGGTCAGATTGACCTTTATTATGTGTTAATACTCAATAACGCAATAACAACATAACAAGTTTTGCTCGTATTTAAGATCTTCTCTTTCCGTTTTATGCTCTTTGCTCCACGTAAGACCCCGAGAGTCCTGAAGTTCCAAGAACGGTGACCTACAGAAGAAACAAAATCAATGCGTAGCCTTAATGTAAACATTGGTGCCCGACAAAGCCATGTATAACTCAAATCATGAATTTGGACAAGCCTAGACGATGCATGAAGGTTAACAAAGAAAGTATGGAAAAGATCGCATATTGGACAAGTGAGAATGCGAATGACAAGTTAAAATTGTCGATATTTACGCAACACATACTTGAATCCGCCTGTTCTAGCTTAAGCTTATAGCTTGCAGTTAAAGATGCATATTGCAAGTTATATCACCAGACGAGAAGAAGTTTAAAGAGTATAGGCTCCTAGAATCAAGCAAAAGGATCTAATTTTATTACCTTTCCCCATTCAGAACCAAGCCCGCTGCATCTCATCTTCAAGTGGATCATCTTTGTCCCTAACTCCATCTCAACCTTCTTCTTCAAGTAAACTTCTTCAGGTTCAAAGGAGTCTAGGTAGTCAGCATACCTCTGATAAGCAGTACGCAGCGCATCAGTTATATCATTTGGTAAGGGCTTCACACCCTGCGCACAAAACACAAAATAACTAAACATCAAACAACCTGAAACGGAAACAAACAAAAATGCCAAACCCAGAAAATGGTTTAGTGAGGCAAACAACAAACCTCGCCACTCATCCCAATGCTATCATCGATTTCCATCTTTAAGGAAGTGAGGATCCCACCGAATTCCTCTACAGCCTCAGCTGCTCGGAACACATTTTTCAAGGCCTCTTGCCCTGTCTTGTCATCAGTGTTTTTCGATATCGCGGTTTTAGCATCGTGAACAACAGCAGAAGGAAGCTCAGCCCAGTCTGCAGCCATCAAGTCTTTGAAAGCATTCAGAACATCATTATCTTTCATTTCAGGCATGTGAGATACATCTTCGCTAAATCTCCGCACCTGTCCAATACCCATTGCAGGAGGATACTGCAAAACTGCAAAATTCACCATCAATCACGTCAAAAAAAAAAAATGATCACGCACGATTAGACCTCTCAGTGTACTCGAAACAACAGAGCTCTCATCTTTGCAAACCACTTACGACACTTATTCCATTGAACCAACCCGTTTAGTTAAAGAAAAATCAAATCCTCACCTCGACGAACACATCCATACAAAATTGACGAGCCTTTCCCGATCTGAACATCACCAATAACAGAAGCACTCGGAGCCACCAATGGAGATTTATCAACCACATTCATCAACGTCCGATGCCTCGACACTGAAAACAAAACGATCAGACTCGCAATTTCCCTAAATTGAAGTTTCCAATCTAACCACAATTTTGTCGAATCAAAGGAATTTTTCTGGTGAAGACACAAATTAGAGATATGAATTGGATCTAGGGTTCTATAGAGCAAGTGAAGGATCTGAAGCTTACGATGTTCCTCGATGTGGTGGCTCCCTTGAAGACGAGAACCAACTCGATCAAGAGCTTGACCAGTCCCACGAATCCTGTTACCCACTGTGTAAATCGCTCGTCCGACGGTTCCCATTTTTGTGATTCTCCGATTACCCAAAGACGCACGATTCTGTGAAATGCGAAGGCTCTGGTTGTATTTGGGGATGGTGTCGCTCCACCAGATACAACCAAACCAAACCGAATCGAATTGAACCAAACCGAAATTTATTAATCTAAAACCAAACCAAATGTTATAATAATTATACTAACTAACAGTATGCACTTAATTCATATTTTCATTTTGTTGATTTAACTATTTTGAAGAAAATAAAATAAGGACAATTTGACTACTACAAAAGGGTATTTGTTGCAAATATTTTTGAAAAAGGGTATTGAAAAGGGGCATTTTTAACAAATTTTCTAAATTTTTTACTTATGAGATTATGACATAGAGAAAAATAATATTTAGGACATTAATGTGGGATTTCCAAAAACATTTGTGAAAATTCTTTTACTATTATGTTTTGTTAAATTTTTAATTATTTTTTTATACTAAGAAATATATAGATTTGATCTAACAAACATCAGCTTTTTATCTTGTTTATAAGTTTATAAAGTATTCAACCTGTTACGAACTCTTTTTGTATTCACTTTCATAATTCAATAAATTTAACATTTCATCAAAAAAATATATATAGATTTGATATGATGCACATATTATTTTTGATATAAACTTTTAATTTTATGCACATATTATGCACATATCATACAAAGATAATCAAATTTAAGATCAAAACTCATCCTTTTACGAAACTATACGACAATGTCTGGAAAAAAACTTGCTAAAGGATTAATCTCTTATTCATTTGTCTCCATAGTTTCTTCGCATGTTTAATTTTCAGAAACTTCTCAGCATTTCTCACCTTCCTACTAGGAGCATCTTTTCGAAAAGATAAGAAGTCCTTCCAGTCGCGTTTGAAAGTAACACTTCTGCAAAGTTTACCTGAGGAAACTTTGTTCTCCTTGATTTCACGATACAACAACATAGTCTTACGTCTCGCTTTTCGCAAAATTTGGAAACTCTTCTTGAATCCACCATCCACAGTTATGATCATTGCATTTTGAGGTGTGTGGTTCTTCTTTTCTAGCCATTTTTCTATATCAGAACAGATTGCAAAATCCGCTAGTTGGTTATCGACGGTGCTCACATCTTTAGGTCTTCAAACAAAACAAACAGTTTATTACTCATATGTAATGTTATTCAACTAACTGAACTCATATATAAAAAAACAGCTTACTCCTAACAGTTCTTTACTCCTAACAGTTTCTTACTTTGTAAATTTTTTTTCTAACAAACATCAGCTTTTTATCTTTTTTATAAGTTTATAAAGTATTCAAGCTGTTACGAACTCTTTTTGTATTCACTTTCATAATTCAATAAATTTAACAATTCATCAAAAATAATTTATAGATTTGATATGATGCACATATTATTTTTGATATACACTTTTAATTTTATGCACATATTATGCACATATCATACAAAGATAATCAAATTTAAGATCAAAACTCATCCTTTTATGAAACTATACGACAATCTCTGAAAAAAACCTGCTAAAGGATTAATCTCTTATTCATTTGTCTCCGTAGTTTCTTCGCATGTTTAATTTTCAGAAACTTCTCAGCATTTCTCACCTTCTTTCCTACGAGGAGCATCTTTTCGAAAAGATAAGAAGTCCCTCCAGTCGCGTTTGAAAGTAACACTTCTGCAAAGTTTACCTGAGGAAACTTTTGTTCTCCTTGATTTCATGATACAACAACATAGTCTTACGTCTCGCTTTTCGCAAAATTTGGAAACTCTTCTTGAATCCACCATCCTAGTTATGATCATTGCATTTTGAGGTGTGTGGTTCTTCTTTTCTAGCCATTTTTCTATATCATAACAGATTGCAAAATCCGCTAGTTGGTTATCGACGGTGCTCACATCTTTAGGTCTTCAAACAAAACAAACAGTTTATTACTCATATGTAATGTTATTCAACTAACTGAACTCATATGTAAAAAATAGCTTACTCCTAACAGTTCCTTACTCCTAACAGTTTCTTACTTTGCAAATTTTTTTTCAAAGAAAATCGTTGAATTGAAGCAAATTTTGATGATATGTTGAGTTGAAAAATGTGTTTGGAGCATTGGAGATTATTTTTTATTTATACTATTTTTAGATATTATCTTGTTAAATTTTAATATATAAAATCACTAAACCATTTTTGTGTTAAAAATATATATATATATATAACTACAATTAATATTATTAAATTTTTAATAATATTATAGCATTAATAGGAATGAAATTTTTGATTACTTGATGAGAATGTTAGTATGTTTTATTTTATAAATTTTAACTCATCTAAAATTAGTTTCACGTTAGGTAAAATTATGGGGCATTTGCAAATAATTTTTTTGCAGCATTTTTATTTATATATTTTTAATGTTTTATTTTGAAAAATATTTGGCGGGAAATTTTGGCCGAAAAATTTTGACACCAAAAATTAATTCATATTTTTATTTTGTTGATTTAACTATTTTGGAGAAAATAAAATAAGAACAGTTTGACTACTACAAAAAGGCATTTGTTGCAAATATTTTTGAAAAAAGGTATTGAAAAAGGGGCATTTTTAACAAATTTTCTAAATTTTTTACTTATGAGATTATGACATAGAGAAAAATAATATTTAGGACATTAATGTGGGATTTCTAAAAACATTTGTGAAATTTTTTTTGTAAAAGTTAGATGATATTAATGTATTTTGTATATATGATACAATATTAGCCTCTGTTAGTTTATACTAGAATGACCCTTTATTATGTATATTCAGTATAATAAGAGTTGAGCAGGGGTTAATAATTTTTTCACTATTTTGTGTAATTTTTAATATAATAGATTTAATACTTTAAATATTTTTTAATTTTAAAGAAACAGAATTTTAAATAATTACATAAAACAATCATAATGAACGTAAGGAACATTAAACTTGATTTCATTGTTTGCTAAGTCATATTTGATATATTAATAGAATGAACACCAACAATTTTTTTTTATCATGAAAGCACATCAATTTACCATATATAATTACTATAATATATCTTATTTAACTCTGCTTTACATCTTCATCATTGATATTTTGAGAAAGATATTTACTGCTTGGTGAAGATGATGTTGATATTTAATATCTTTGACAGTTAATTATTATAATATATCTTATTAACATAATATTTAATTACTATAATATATTTCTGACATCTTCAACATAATGTAAATATTTGACATTCTGATGATATTGACCACGTTTTGCACTGTAGTAGGTGCGTTGCCCCATAAATTTAGACCTTAATATTTTACATTACATTAAGGCTCATTGGAAGGAAGGAAGAAGATTTAGTCTTTTGGATATTTATTCTAGCTTTTTTTTGAAAAGATTTTGTTTGTTTATTTTCATTTGTGAGGTCATAATATTAAAACTCGGTGTGTTTATTTAAGGTTAAATATCTCTGTCAATAGACTATTTGCTTGAAATAGTTTGCACTTTAAATACACATATGTTGTTTTTAAACGACATATGTTTAGGCAAAATGTAGACCAAGAACTTTTTTATGAAGGAATCTTAACTTTTTTATTAGTAATTTAATTTAAAATGTTTAAGATGGATCAAACGTTTCTTGAAAAGTTTTTTCATTAAAATGACGTATTTACTAATCTCAGGCGACGTAAACTTCTCTGATACTCTACACCAATTGAGATCAAGGCGGTACAATAATTTTTAGTAGGGCTTCTCAATAAAATCATCATTACCAGTAACTCTCGATGCAATTCTGATCGTATCCATGTCGAAGAAAGCAGAGAGTAAATTATTGTGCTATGTTCATGGTGATGATGCATATTTAAAAGAGTGTGATGGTGACGCAAATGCGGTATACAACGGCTTGGGATCAGGTATTTCTTATAATCTTAAAAACCGTTTGGTGAATCTGAAAAAAAAATTGTTTGTATCCGAGACGAGTTTGCGAATTAGTAAGATGATAATGTTGTAGGTGGTGGCATCACGAATCGGTCCATGACTCTTTATGACTGTAAGCAGATAATTTGCTATTAGTGATCCTGGGACTCGACTTTGGGCTAAAGCCGATGAAACTGATGTTTTAAATATCACAAAAATATACGTAAAAGTTAAGGATATTTATTTTGAGAAGTTATGATATGGTGCAGTGGTGAACTAATAATATAATGCTCCAAAGGTTCAAAGCTCGATTTATTAACTATTCCTAATCTGGTTACCAATTAGACTGAATATTATATATTTTCAGTTGGTTGGTGGCATCATTAAATGTAGTTAGAAAGATCAAACACGTTGATCACTCGAGTCACCTAATCAAAACAAAATAAAATGATATTTTTTCTTTTTCAATTACAACCTATCATTATTTCGATGCAAGCACAAAAAATCTTATTTTTAAACAAAAGTCTTATATTGGCTCTCTCTCCCCACTATTATTTGTCTACCAAACAATTACATCAAAGCTTGACTCTCTTTTTCTCATCCATGGAATCAAATAAGAAGCAAGTCTCGTTGGAGCTACTTCCATGGTTAGTTGTTCACAGCGATGGAACGATAGAGAGACTAGCTGGAACCGAAGTTTGTCCTCCTGGTTTAGATCAAGAAACCGGTGTATTGTCTAAAGATATCATCATCGAACCCAAAACCGGTTTATCTGCCCGAATCTATCGACCCGACTCGGTTCAACCCGGTCAGAAGCTTCCTCTCGTGCTTTATTTCCATGGCGGTGCATTTCTCATCTCCTCCACTTCCTTTCCTTGTTACCATACCAGTCTTAACAAACTCGTCGCTCAGGCTAACGTCATCGCCGTCTCTGTCAATTACAGGTAACCAATCCGGTTTAAGTTGACTAATTTAACCAAATTTTACGGGTCGGGTCGGGTTTAATATCGAACCCAGATCTTAAATGGGGTCAGAATAGATTTAAAAATAATTAGTCGGCCAGGCCAGAGCGTTTAGTAATTTGGTTCGGTTTGGAAAAATTTTCAGTTTATTCTCGGTTGCATGTGGATAATTTCTAAATAGAAATGACGAATTTAAACCGAAATAAGTTCGGTTCGGTTTAGATTTTTTTAACGAATACTAAATTATATCCGATATAAACATTCGGTTCGAATTTCTAGAATTTTGGATGATTCGGTTTTTTATGTGATTACGGTAATTTTGGTTTGTTCGGTTAATTGTGGTAATTTCAATTTAAGATAGTTTCGGTTTATTCAGTTAATTGTGGTAATTTTAGTCGATTTTGGTCAAATTTTTCTAGTTAATTTTGGTTCAATTTCGAGAAATTTTCAGATCATTTTGACTGTTCCAATTTTAAAATCTTTAAAGTTGTTGTTGACAAAAAAAAAGTTCTTACTAGGTAGAATCTCTAACGTGAAGACAATTTCAAAATACAAATTGTGTAACTCACAATCACTTCCGCAATTGTTTTTTTGATTAATTTGGATAGACTAGCACCAGAACATCCACTTCCTACAGCGTACGAAGACTCATGGACCGCGTTAAATACAATTCAAACCGTAAACGAGCCGTGGATCAACGACTACGCTGACTTGGACCGTATATTCCTAGTCGGAGACAGCGCGGGAGCTAATATCTCGCACCACCTCGCATTCCGAGCCAAACAATCAGAGGAAACCGTAAAAATCAAAGGCATTGGAATGATCCACCCGTATTTTTGGGGAACACAACCTATCGGATCAGAGATCAAAGATGAAGCAAGGAAACAAATGGTTGACGGATGGTGGGAATTCGTGTGCCCGTCCGAGAAAGGATCCGATGACCCGTTGATCAATCCGTTTACGGATGGGTCACCGGATCTTGAAGGGTTAGGGTGTGAGAGAGTGATGATTACTGTGGCGGAGAAAGATATATTGAATGATAGAGGGAAGATGTATTATGAGAGATTGGTGAAGAGCAAGTGGAGAGGAAAGGTTGAGATTATGGAGACGAAAGGAAAAGATCATGTTTTTCATATTTTCGAGCCTGATTGTGATGAAGCTATGGAGATGGTACGACGCTTGGCTCTCTTTATAAACCAAGTGGAAGCTTGATATTTGTTTTTGATTTGTTTTTGCCAAATTTGATGGCTTTTTAATGTTTGTATAAGTTTACATCTTTGTTGATGTTGTTGTTATTGTGTTTTCTCCAAATCTTGTACTTTTAACATTTATATGTGGTTAAAAGAGACTCTTTGTATGTTGTTTGTTTGTAAGCTCTTTGATTTATACACTCCCTTTCCTCCAAGACAAAATTAGAATTTTTAATACAGATGTTAATTTGGGTAAACCCACCACATTTTGGATACGTGCCATTTAAACTTTAATATGTACTCTATCTAACCTTGTCATTTATACCCATCTAAATTAGTTTGACCCATACCCATTTTGATCCATTTAAGCCATATATGATTTTTAATTATTTTTTAAAAAAATTTAACATAAAATCATAATCGTGTTTTCTCGCTAAACTTATGGTATCTATTTTTCTGCCCAAAAAAAAAAATCATTGTTTTCACCATAATTGTAGAATTGTATTTTCTTGCATAAATTGCAAAATCATGTTTTTTGCTAAAGTTATGGAATCGTGTTTTTCGCTAAAATTATGGAATCGTGTCTTTTTGCTAAAAAATTTAAATGGGTTACCTCGACTGAAACTTTTTTTAATTGTTGACTAGAATATTCGGAAAATATTTGAGAAAATCACAATCTCTACTCTAAGCCATACTTCATGAAAAGTTCTCCTTAGCTTCGACTTCTCAATATGGTTCCAAGAAAACTTCTTGCTTTATTTTTCCCATATTTTCAGAATTACCTGATTCTGAACAACTTCAAATCACTTTGACATTTGCTCACCAATAATAGTTTTGGCAAATGGCAAAGATATTAATAGGGGTTTTAAATGAAAAAAAAACCTTAAGATCAACCAATCCATTTTAAAACTCTCAACTAAATTATTAATGAAAACTCGTTTAAGTAAAATATTTATTGAAGATTGTAGCTGAACTTGGCATTCTTCAGATTGTAGTTGTTAAGAAGTTTAAGTTACCTTATGATCAGCTCAAGCACACCCTCAAATATAGAATCAAGACTTATCTAGATATTGTATCATCTGCAAAATCTTAGAGATGGAGTTAGCAGTGAAAGAAAATGTTAAAAGGACCACTATGACTCTCTTTACAAATGAGAGAGTCAAACCACAAGCTAGTAACTAGAAGGGTGGTCAGGACAAGAGTAGACGCAGGTCTAACTCTAAAACAAAAGTGACTTGCTGCTTCTGCAAGAAGGAAAGACATGTAAACAAGGATTATTATGATGGAAAGAGAAAACAAGTAAATAAAGAACAAGAAGAGGCTGGTATCATCACTGAGAAGTTGATATACTCGGAAGCTTTGAGTGTTTATGATCAAGAAGCTAAAGATAAGCGGGTAATTGACTCAAGATGTACTTATCATATGATTTATAGAATTGATTGGTTCTCCTGAGGATTAGGAAAATGCAGCAACCATGATTTGGTTGAGTGATGGTCATACTGTTGAATCTAGATGATGTGAATCAATTATGTTGAATATTCATGGTGGTTATATAAGAGTCTTGTAAAATGTGAGGTTTGTTCCTAACCTGAGAAGGAACCTCACCTTAACTAACTCACTTGATAAACTTGGATATAAGCATGAAAGTGGAGATGAAAGGTAAATGGTTCGTATATTCTTGATGGAAATACTATCATGAATGAACGTTGTGGTGCAGAATTGTACCAAGTCCAACACTAGATTATGGCACAATAGATTTGCCCATATGGGTCTTAACAACCTGAAGATCTTATCTAGAATTGGGTTGCTTGAGAAGAAGAATATGAAGGATCTAGTTTTCTATGAACACTTTGTAATGGGAACGCCGAAGAAGTTAAGCTTCAATGTGGGAAAGCACAATACAAAAGATATTCTCGGATATATCCAAGCTGACTTGTGGGATTTATCAAATGTAACTCCGTCATTCTCAAGTAAACAATACTTTCTATCTATCATAAATGGTAAGACTAGGAAGGTTTGACTGATGTTTCTAAAGACAAAAGATGTTATTTTTTTAATAAGTGCAAGTGGAAAGATTACCAAATGGGTAAAAAAGTAAAGGTACTCAGGACAGACAATGAATTAGAGTTCTACGAAGTTCACGAATACTGCATCAAGGAACTAGTTAATGTATTTATACACCTGATTAAAATGGAGTAATTGAGAGGATGAACATGACAGTAATGGAGAAGATTAGATGTTTGTTGCATATCATTAAAAACCACAGTTAATGTACCTATACATCCGTAAATGTTTGTTGGATTAGTCATGGAGAAAACATTTTGGGCTGAAGCAGCTGCTACTGCAACATATTAGATTAATAGATCATCATCCTCAACTGTGGATCATATTTTACCAGAACAATTGTGGTTAAGTAAGAAACCAGGTTACAACCATTTAAGAAATTTTGGATCAATGGCGCATGTTCATCAAGATTAGCGCAACTTAAGACCTAGAGCATTGAAAGGAGTGTTTCTAGATTACCCTCAGGATTTAAAAAGCTACAAGGTGTGGTTGTTAGATTAACAGAAATGTGTTATCAGTAGAAACGTGGTCTTCACTAAGGGAGTTTTTCTCAAAGATTTGCAAGTTAGATTAAAAATTTGATAAGGTAGATGAAGCACATTAAATAGCAAATGTTACTAGTGAGTTAGGTAATGAATTTAAGCCAGTAAAATATATTCCTAATGTAGGTGGAGTAGCTCATGTCGGTTTAAGTGATTTTGAGATAGAAAGTATGAAATAGAAAGATCATGTGCTGTAAACTTGAGAAATTATCAGTTACCTAAAGATTGGCCTAGGTGAATACCAAAAGCACCTGCTAAGTTCTCTAGCTACACACAATTTGCTTTAACACTAATCATTTGAGAGAACATTGATTTGGAAAAGCCACAATGCTTCTATGATAAGAAAGACAAAGAATGGAAAAAATGGAATAGAGGCATGTCAGAAGAGATGTGGAAGACATGTCAGAAGAGATGCAATCTTGGTTGAAAAATGAAACATGGGATGTAGTATATAGACTTAAAGATAAAAAAAAGTTATTAGTTGTAGGTTGTTGTACAAGAAGAAGCCTAGGATTCATGGTGTAGAAATTGAGAGGTACAAACCAAGATTAGTAGTCAGAGGTTTTATACAAAGAGAGAAAATTGATTATCAATAAGTTTTTGCGCTTGTTACCAAACATATATCCATCACAATTCGGTAAATTACTGAAAAAATCCTGACTTATTTAATATTTGCCAGAAAAATATCTGAATATTTTTCGTTGTCAGAAAAATACACAAATTAATTTATCGTTGAAATAAAAACATGACTTATTTTTCTTGTTCCAATTTACTCCTTCTCGCCGTAACGACCGTCAACGGCGTGAACGAAATCGTTAACATTGTTAGTTTTTCTCTTTTCCTTGAAAGAAAAAACCCCTACTTATTTAATATTTTTCAGAAAAATACTTTTGGAACTTTTTTCGTGGCCAGAAAAATACACAGATTAATTTACCACATTTGTAAACTCAAAATCAAATATATTTTCTACCAAATCAAAATCAAAAATAGGGTTACGGTTACCTAAATCTAAAATCGATTGGGAGGTTTAGGTTCTTAATGCTGTCGATAGTCTAAATCGAGGCGGAATTAATATGTTTGTGTTTGGAAAAGAGATTTAGGATTTGTTTTTTGGATTTACCTGGGAAATCGACTAATCTACTGCTGCTTTCTTAATGTAGTAACATTATGAAAGTCAACATTAATTATGGTAAATAAGGGTAGCATACCGATTTTACCACCTTTATAAACTCAAAATCGATTTGGGATATATCTTGTATGATTCAACATTCAACATTTTTCTTCTCTTTTCTTCTTCGATAATGTCAGGTAAGTTATGCTAAGTCCTAAACAGTAGTCAGAACTTGTATAATGTTCAAAAGGGTACAGAAAACTATGAGATATGATCACCTGACATTGTTAATCGAAGAAGAGATAGAGAAGAAAAATATTGATATGTGTATTTTTCTGGCAACAAAAAAAGTTCAGGTATTTTCTAGCAAATATTAAATAATTAGAGTTTTTTCCTCCAAATAAAAGGGAAAAACTAACAGCGTTAACGATTTCATTCACGCTGTTGACGACCATTACGGCAAGAGGAAGTAAACCAGAACAAAAAATAGGTCATGCTTTTTATTTTAACGATAAATTAATCTCTGTATTTTTCTGTCAACGAAAAAAATGCAGGTATTTTTCTGGCAGATATCAAATAGGTCGGCTTTTTAAGGAATTTTTCCATCACAATTCTAATGTCTTTGGTTGTGAAAGATGATATGGAATTAGAAAAGATGGATGAAAAGACTGCATTCTTGCATGGAGAACTAGATCAAGTAAAGAAGTTTAATGCATTCATAATGGATCAAAAGTGTAACATGAGTGAGCATGATTATTATTTTATCGTATAAACGTGAAAAAGGTAAGTCATTAGAGTTTGTCTACTTATTGTTATATGTAGATGACATGTTATTAGCAGCTAAGAGTAAGACATAGATTACCAAATTTTAGGATGTTTAAGTTTAGAATTTGAGATGAAAGATATAGGATGTACAAGTAGAATATTGAGAATTGATATCAAGAGGAAAAGGAAGGAAGATGTTATGTATTTGTCATAGTTAATGGATTTAGAGATAGTAATACAGAGGTTTAGAATGGATGAATTCAAGGTTGATGATGAGTCTTTTGATATAGAAACTATCCTTACTCAAGTGATGGAAGTAGTATTATGTATGACGATGATCGAAACTCGACTTGATGTGGCCTATGCAATTGGGTTAGTCAGTAGATTCATGAATATATCAAAAGATATACATTGGAAAGTTGTCAAGTTGATAAGTGATATATTCTAGTTTCAAAACACAAGTTTTAAATTTGATACCTCTAAATCATCCAAGTACAAGTGTAAACGTTGTAGTAATTTAAATATTGATCCCACGAGAAATAAAGATTCCAACACTAAAGATGCGGGATTCAAACTAATCTAGAGAAAAATGTTTTTATGTTTTTATTTAGATCAAAAGCTAAGAAATGCAAGAAGTAAAATAGAGAGAAAACATTCGACCATGTGTTTAACTATCATGAGAATGGATTAACAATTAAATAATGATGCAAGAGATTGAATTAAGCACCATCCTAGAATATGAAACTCACAAATATGACTAATCACTTCGCTAATCATCTAATTGTCATAAATTAACTTTTGTTTGCAATTAGATGATCAATGAACATTAATAACAATTCCAATTAGTTTACTAAACACCTTATCATCAACTCACGTTGAGATATCTTAAAGGCTCAACATGTTTAAAGTATATGAATACCAAACGAAAGAATTTTAGTCTGCAAGGTTATTCTGACTTAGATTTTGCGGTAGATCTTGAAAGAAAGAGATCTATTAGTAGATATGTATTTACTATTGGTGGAAATAATGGAAGCTGAAAATCAAGTATGCAACATATAGTGGCTTTGTACATTACTCTTACAGAAACTATTAAGGAAGCAATGTACAAAAATTATGGTGTGGCTTCCAATCAATAATTATAGAACTAGAAAAAAGTTATGTGTGGTGTGGCTTTCAATCAACAATTTGTTTGTCAAAGAACAATGTTTTTCATGAGAGAATCAAACAGCTAGTGATGTGCTCGAGTTTTAATCAGAAATAACTTCAAGTGCACAGTAATATTGTAGAATTTAGGGATCGAATCTTTCAAAAAATTAGAACTTTCACAATAAGCTTATAAGAGTAGGATAAAGTTAAAAAAAATACTAGAAAACAAAATAAATAAATCGGGGACAAAAAATAAGAAAAACAATTAAAATTGACGAATCCAAGATTTTTCTAGAAGATTTCCTTATTTCGTAAAACCAGGATAAATCAATCTCCCTTGGGATCGGTCGATCCCTCCGTTGTATCGTGGACCTGTTTAGTTTGGTCGCCAGATTGACATATCTTTAATATAATCGTCATATTTTTTTAACTGCTGAAGGAAATGATTTTAAACTACTTGGACATGAAAGTTGCGTCTTCTAGATTTCAAATGCTTACATAATCTTTTAAAATGATGGTCCGGAAGTCTTTCAAGAATGCCAAGCTTCTGATGCTCACTCTGTGTTTTGCATCTTTTTCGTCCATTTGCTCAAAATGCTTGCAATGACTCTTGATTCCAAAAATGTTTGAAAAACACCTTAAAAGCACTAAGAACATGTCAAATACGTATTACCTATGAAGATAACTGTAAAATAGGTAAAAATGCGATGTTATTAATTCCTTCAATCATAAATCTTTATTTGTCCTCAAACAAAACATAAATCCAAAAATAGAAAAGTTATTTGATAATCACGAAAACTTACATATCCTTTAGATCATATCTTTAAAATCTCAACATGTAATCTACATATAACAAAATTAGATCATATTACATGTAATCTACATATAACAAAATTATCTCATAAACAACTAACTGTAAATCTAACCGTCTAACTATATGATGATGACAAGTTCTGCAACTGGTTAATCGGATCTAAATTCGCTTTCTCTCGGTCCTTTCTGAATAATTAACATCTTTACTAACACACCCAAAATTAACTAATTTTGACCAAATATTTTGTTAGAACCTATATTACTTATGTATATACTAAACGGAAAATGAAATCACCCAACTAATTAAAATATTTTCCAGATGGAGTTTCGATTCAAAAAAAAAAAATATATATATATATATATATTATATTCAGTATGTTTGGTTTGATGTGGGTTGTAAGAGCCGATAAAAAACTATTATAACTCACATTTATAAAATGAAGTTATAACCCCATTTTCATTAACAAAGAAGCCAATTCAACAACAATTTCAATGATTATTTCAACTCACATACAACAAAAAATTATTAGAAAACACACACACATACACACATACACACAAAAATAGATATAAAAATACAAATATCAATATGGTTATCAAAACAAACAAACAAAAAAAATCGATGTAGTTCAAATGATGGAACCATAAATTTTTTATCCAACCATACAAGTCGCAGATTTAAGCTTAGCATTCGTAACAATTACAAACTTTTCTTGAGCCACTAAATTCACATTCACCGCGGGCATATCCTTCAGTTTCAGTGCAAGATTCGTTGCAGGTTTCCGGCCCAACCCTTAGACTGCAGATTCCAGCCGGTGCAAATTCGCTTCTTCTTTTTTCGCATTGAGCTTTTCCTTTTGGTATCCCTGATTAATTGAATAATTCACATTTTTTTGAAAAAAAATACATATATATATATATATATATAGTATTACATTATGTATTTATTAAACGTTTTTCGATGAAACACATTTTAGAAAATCCAATAAATTATTTTGTTCAATTCATATAAGATAAATTATATTACCTGTAGAAATCAAAAGAAAGATCATCAAAATAGTGGTGATGCACACGCTCTTCGTCATTTTGTTTCTCTCTCTTTTGTGTTGCTACTTTAGATGACTTATAATTTTGCTTTGTTTCCACAAATTTTACATGAGAACGTTAGGTTCGATTTATACTAGAAATTTGTAGACTTTTTATCAGGGTTTAATGTATGATGATAATGAAAAATTTAAGATATGTTGGCCACTAACTTAATCATTAGTTCTTAATTCAAGATATATACAACCATTAGTTGTTATATTAAATCATTAATTAAATATTGTGTTTGTATGTTTTGAACTCATCAGACTAATAAATATTAATATTTATTTGATAAACAAAAGCAGAACTCATAAGAATATGAGAATAATATTTTAATTTTGCTATGAAGTGAAACGTGCAACCTAGTATAACTTCTTAGTATCCACTTCTACTATATATTAAAACTAGCAAGTACTACTAATTCGTGGTACAACATGCATGATATATTTTTTTAAATAATATTAATTAATAAATAAAAAATTATGGTTTGGAGAGTAAATTAAAAAAAATAAAAAATAAAAAATTAGTATTCGATTTGGTTTCAATTCGGTTTATGAATGTTAAAAATAATAATGTTTCATCAGTGTTTTGAAATTCGGACCGAGTATTTTGAAATTTGGACCGATCCGGCGATCTGATAGGGATTAACCATGAATCGGATTATAGTTGGTTAGATTTCTATTAACCTTGTGAACTATCAAACCAGATATAAAACCGCCAAAAACGATTAAAATTCTGTGAACCAGATTCGCGTGTTTTTGAATTTAAATTTGTTAATAGGGATGGGCATAATTCATGTTAAAATAAATCTTATATTTTCTTGTAAAGAAAGCCATAAATCCCTTAATTTTATAACTAATAGTTTGGATAACGAAATAAGTACAAATTGATAAGGATATCAGATTTAAATAATTTACACTCATAAATCCTTTCAATTTGCTTTGAAGGTTTTTATTCTAATTTTTTATTCGCTTATTATATACTCAAGTTAATAGTATATATGCTTACCATTTAATAGTATTAATAATATTAAAACTTAAAATATTTTAAAATTTTTATAAACCTTAAATTTTAATATTTAAAATATTTGTAATATTTTAAAATTTTTTAGAGTTTAAATATAATTAATATTCTAAATTTTTATAATATTTGATATTAATAATTCTTTAAACTTTTTATAAAGTTTATAAATATAATTAATATTTTACACTTTTTATAAAATTTTAATATTTATAATATGTTAAAAATTTTAATAGTTTAGATATTTAAAATATTTCTTATTTCTAATATTCGATAAAATTATTAGTTCAACTAAATAATTGGATTAAACCGAATAAACTTTTAAATTTGGACGCCTGATAAGTCAAGATTCGTGCTCACTCGGATTTGGTATTATTTAGGTCATTTTTATAATATGACTATGAACCATTACCAAACAAATTTAGCTGATATGGAACGTTAAACACACACTTTTCATACGATATATGCAAAAAAAAATTACATTTTTATTAATTATATTTAGACGGAAGCCAACCGACTGACTTGCAGCTGCCAGTGTCCGCCTGGTCAAGTCCAATAACGAGCGAAACCCTCGTCTTGTGTTGCTCAAATCAAGAACTCGAAACGTTGATTACTTTGTTTAATCGCTTGACTAATATATGATAATTTTAAAATTTTTGAAAATAAGATCAAATGAAGCTGATAGAACAATCATAATTTTAAATTTTAGTAAAAGTTTCCAAATATAATAAGTAAAAACAAATAAAATGGTATAATTAGATATCAAATCTTAGTTTTTCAATTTTGATTAGATTACAAATTTTAAAAAATATAATAATTTTGAAGTTTTGTACATAATTAATTAGAGAGCGAAATGAGATAATTTGTTTGGAAACTAATAGTTATTTATTTTTTATCTTACAATTTTTAATTTAATTATATTAATTATGTGATTACAATCGTACTCTTAATTAGAAATTAGCATTTGTTCATCTTTGTAATGACATTGTTATGTATTTTTAATAATTTTTAGGTTATACTCTAAAATGTATTTTCCAGTTAATAGTATAGGATTGACGAATTTTTAAAGCAAAAATTTGGTCTACTATTATTTACACTATATGCCATTAGACAATATTTGTAAATCATATCATTTGCCTAAATATTTGACAATATTTCATGTCATCATATTTTTTTCCTATTTCTAGTCATTTAAAAATATTTACACATTAATTACATGAAAAAATAGAATTATCTAATTTTACATTTAATCAATATCTATTTACATCTTTCATTTTTATGTTGTTTTTTTATCATTTCATTTTTTGTTTATATTTAGGTTATTGTTTTTATGAATTATTGTTTTCCTTTAATGAAAATAATAATATAAAGAGTGTGAATTAATTTTAGTTTTAATGTTCTTTAATTTTAATAAATAACATGTGTGGGTCCCATAGAAAAGGATAAAAATATGATGACATGAAATACTGTCAAATATTTAGGCAAATGATAGGATTTACCAATATTGTCTAATGGCATATAATGTTAATAATAATAGTAGAGCAATTTTTTCGTCAATTTTAATATATAGTAGAAGGATACCACGAAAGTATACTAGGTTGCATGTTTCACTTCATAGCAAAAATAAAATATTATCCTCATGTTCTTATGAGTTCTGCCTTTGTTTATCAAATAAATATTAACATTTATGGATTTGATGACATGAAGACACACAAAACACAATGTTTAACTGATAATTTAAATTTAACAACTAATGGTTGTATATATCTTGAATTAAGGACTTATAATTAAGTTAGTGGCCAACATTTCTTAATATTTAGCATTATCATACATCGAAACCAAAGAAAAAGTCTACAAATTTCTAGGATAAATCGAAAGAGGAAGAAACAAAATGATGAAGAGTGTGTGGATCACCACTGATGATCTTTCTTTTGATTTGTATAGGTAATATACATGATCATATGTAGAAGGATATAGAAAATGCATAGCCTTAATTATAACATTGTGAATATATATTATAGAGGTTTGTATTTATGTTACTTGATTCTATTAAAGTAATTAGGTGAGTTTTGAGCTAACGAGTAAACTCCTTTTTCCGTTTTTCCCTTCTAAACCACATAGCTTAATTTATTTTATTTTATTTTATTCTCTAAACCAAGTGCTTCCGAAATTCATTGAATCTAAACTATCAAGCATCTATAATTTAAATTTGTCATAAGCCTCTGAATCAAGCTAAAATGCTTTGAAATCAAGCCAACGAGCTTCTTTCAATATTATGTCTTTTTCTTTTCTTTAATCATTTTCTTTGCAAAAAGTTTGATTTCGTTTCTTACGCCAAAGTGCTTCTCTCTTTCAAGATAAAATTCAGTTTCACTTTAAGAAAAAAAAAAAAAGAGAGAAAAAAAATAAACAGCCTTCGTTTCACTCCATCGCCTCGCCGTCATGCTTTCTTGTCACTGCCGTTTATTCACCACGATGTCGCTCTCCACATAGTACAAGATAATGAACTCATGTACCAAAGGCAATCGTGCATATTTTGAGCCCACCACTTCATTTATACAGTCACTCTCAAGTCGCAAATTTCCGTATTTCTCCATCACCGCCTTGAATTTGAGGAGGTGTATAGATAGATCTCGAAAATCCATAGTCTTAATGATAACATTGTGAATAAATATTATAGAGATTTGTATATAATTTGATTGATTCTATTAGAGTGATTAGGTTTATTCAAATTCTAATTAAATGTATCTACTTTATATTACACATTTTATGAGGGTAAATACAAATTTACCCATCACAAACTCTCGTCAACATCTAATATCATATACTCCATCCGTTTCAGTTTAGTTGTCGTTTTAGGATTTAAATTTTGTTTCATAATAGTTGTTGTTTTAGATTTTCAATGCAAATGTTTGGTAAAAATTTCAATTTTATCCCAACTGTTTTAATGTTTGACCAATAAAAAAAATTAGAGAATATATTGAAAAAGGGTAAAATAGAAAATTTAATTATTTTCTTAATTTGTGGGAAAAACTTTAAACAACAAGTAATTTGAAACGGAAGGAGTATAAATTAAACAAAATCATTTATTAGATTTCCTAAAATGTGTTTCATCGACGGCAAAAAAATGTGTTTCATCAACGGTAAAAAAATGTGTTTCATCAAAAAACACTTATTCAATACATAATGTGATACTAAATTTATGCATATTTTTTATTTTAAAAATGTGAATTTATTATTTAATCAGGGATACCATAAAAGAAAAACTGAATGCGAAAAAAGAAGAAGCGAATTTGCACCAGCAAGAATCTGGAGTCTAAGGGTTGGACCAGAAACCTGCAACGAATCTTGTACCGAAACTGAAGGATATGCCCGCGGTGAATGTGAATTTAATGACTTAAGAAAAGTTTGTAATTGTTATGAATGCTAAGCTTAAAACTACGACTTGTGTGGTTGGATAAAAAATTGATGTTCTATCAATTAAATGTTATTATCATGTTCTTGTGAGTTCTGCCTTTGTTTATCAAATAAATAATAGTAATATTTATTAATCTGATTAGTTCAAAGCACACAAACACGATGTTGAATTAATAATTAAAAAAATTAATATATCTTGAATTAAGAACTAATGATTAAGTTAGTGACCAACATTTCCTAGTATTTGTCATTATCATCCATCGAAACCTAATAAAAAGTCTACAAATTTCCAGTATAAGTAGAACCTAGCTAGCATTCTCATCTAAAATTTGTAAAAACATTGCAAAATTACAAGTCAACTAAAGTCGCAGCACAAAAGACGAACAAACACCAACGTAGTGTAGGGCCAGCGGTAAATCTCCCAGGTAAAGGTGCTGAGTTCGATTCTCGTTGGGAGGGGACCATATTACATGATCCGGACTCCGCCTCGGTGTCCGAAGGATTTCGAACCACCGATCATACAAAAAAAAAAAAAAGACGAACAAACAAAATGACGAAGAGCATTAATTTGCATCACCACTCTTTTGATGATCTTTCTTTTAATTTCTAAAGGTTATACAAATTATATGAATAATGTCAAACAAAATAATATTCTCTAAAGTGTGTTTTCATCAAAAAATTTAATCAATAGATAATGTAATAATATATATGGATATTTAATTCTAAAGGATGTGAACTAATTAATAATCAAGAACACCGAAAGGAAAAGCTCAATGCAAAAAAAAAAAAAAAAAGAATAAGCAAAACTGCACCACCAAATATCTGCACTGTAAGGCTTGGACCGCAAATCTGCATCTAATCTTACACCGAGACTGAAGGATGTCCGTGGCAAATGTGAATTTAATGGCTCAAGAAAAGTTTTTAATTGTTACGCATGCTAAGGTTAAACTTATGACTTGTGTACCTACGAAAAACATATATTTTTATATCTATTTATGTTGTGTGTTCTTTCTAATATTTGTTTTGTTGTATGTGATTTGAAATAATCGATGAATTGGCTTATTTTTTAATTAAAAATGTGGACTATAACTTGATTTTTAAAATTAAATATTGTAGCACACATTTTTCCGCTTTTTCAACCGCATGAAACCAAACATACCAATTATTTTTTAATCAATTACCTGTTTGGACAGGACGAAGTTTGATATTTATTATTTTTTATTTTTTATTTTTTGACAACGTTTGAATTTTTTTTTTTATATTCTCTATTTTTCATTTAATGGCTTTTTAAATCTTTCTACAATTTTTCTAGCTTTGTCAATGTTATTATGTTTTCTCCATATCTGTTTATCTATAACAGTTATGTGTGGTTCAAAGAGAGCTTATTTTTCTATGTTGTCTATTTGTAAGATCTCGGATTTATATGCTCCATTTCTTTCGTGCCAAAATCAAAGAAAAAATTAAAACAAATTTGGTTGACTGTCTTTAAAACCCTCTCCTCCTAAACTAGAGTGTTTGGAAATCTCTGAGAAAATCAGAATCTCTCTACTATAAGCCAAACTTTATGAAAAGTTCTCCTTAGCTTTGAGTTTTTAGCATGATTCCAAGAACTTATTAATTTATGTTTCCCTTACTTTCAGGATTACTTGATTCAAAACAACTTCAAATCACTTTGAAATTTGCTCACCAAGAGAATTTTGGCAAAGATAATAGCATGATTAAAGGTGTAACGACTTTTACCACTTTCCCCTAATTAAACCTTCGTTTATCATGAATTTATGTTAGATAGGACTTTTTATGAATCACATAAGAATTCAACACACTCTTTTTTTTTTTTGAACCGAATGTTAAATTAATTCAACCAAAAAAAAACGTTTTTACAACTTGTGCAACTTTTCATGAGTTTAGAAAAAAAAAAACTAAAATTAAAATTTAAACTAGAAAACTTTGAGTCAAACTAAGCTTTTTATCTTGAAGATAAATAAAAGATAAAGAAGCAAGAGAGCTTTTTATCTTGAAGCAAACTAAGCTTTCATTCCTCTTCCATATCTTATGTCTCCCATGGCCTGTATGGAAGACAATCTGTTCCTGATTTGCTTGTCGATTATTTGAGTCATTCGCTGAGCAAGTGTTGAAGGTTCACCATGTTTTCTTTTATTTCTCTCCCCCCAAATCATGTAGAATGTGGTCTGGAAAACATATCTCACAAGCCATAGATGGATCATATCTTATTTTGTTGATTATCTAATAACAGATTGATGATGCCGTCTTAATGGCTTGTGTAGTTTGATGCAAGAAGTTTCCTGGTTAGGTTGGACCAAACCTCCTCTGAAAATCTGCAGGTGAAGAAGAGATGGTTTCGAGTTTCTATCGGCATTCGACAGAACACACAAAAGACGTTTGCACCCGAATTCCATTTGAGAACACGATCTCCTGTAGATAGTCGGTTATGCACTGCAAGCCAAGAAATGAAAGCAAATTTAGGAGTTATGTGTGGGAACCATATCCCCTTCCACCTACTTTAATGGGTTGTGCTTCTCGGATAAGCGCCACGTCTCTTTAGAACTTAAAACCTGTTTGAATTTATCAACGTTTCGTCTCCACAAAACAACATAATCACCATTTGAAACTTTTTGCCGTTGAGCGTCAATTACCTCTTTGATACTATTTAGAGTGTCCACTATGTGTCGTCTTCTTCGGTGTGTTTTCAAGACCATCTTGACAAAAGATAGAATGGGAATACCTAAATCGATACATCCCCTGGTTCTCGTGATATCAATCAATCTCTCCAAAGGCGATTACGAGTCATACCAGAAAGAAGTCATCTTGCCACTCCGGACCTGAAATTTAACAAAAGATTTTGCAACCTCTCGATATTTAAGCAATTTTTCCACATCCAAGAGCGTAAGGAAGAAAAATTTATCACGGTCCAGAAAGAACCTTTTCGAATAAAGTACTTTCTAATCCAGTTGACCCATAGTGATGTACCAGAGGATAAGATTCTCCATATTCGTTTCAAACAACTCACTTTGTTTGCCTCCAAAACTAATCCTAAACCCAATCTGCCTTCAGTCTTTGGTTTATAGACTTCACTCCATGTGGTTAATAGTTTTTTAGGATTTAAGTCGGGTCCCGACCAGGGAAAAGCAGAACATAGTTTATCAATCTCTTTTTCTTTTTTTTTGAATGAATGTAAAATTTATTCATCAAAAAACTTTGTGTACAATAAAAGCGTCCCTTAGATTGAAAACTTTCTAAAAAATCAAAAGCTTACAAACATGTAAAGTTATATACGGATGCTAAACCATAAACAGTCTTCAAGCTTTGATGGCTCCAATTCCTTAATTGAAGCAATTCGATTTCTAACGATAAGGTCAATAAGTTTGATGAGCATAGATGGATCCCCTAGAGTTTCCCATGCTTTCGACAATTACGCTCACGCCAAAAAGTATGAATTGTAGTTTGAAAAGTGTACCTTAACGAAAACTGGTGAGAATGAACTATAAGTCATGTCGGAGATATATAGTAGCGAGTATATCTGTAAAAGATGATATGTAGCGACGCTGAAATATTCCCCACGTTAACTTCCTCCAAATCTGACCAGTATAGCTACAGGAGAAAAAAATGGTCTCGGGACTCCAAAGGGTCATTGCAAAAGACACAATTAGAGCTAGCTCCCATATTCCACAGACGCATCCTATCTCCCGTGGTCAACCTATTATGTGTCGCAAGCCAGAGGAGAAAAGAGTATTTAGGAGCCTTTTCAATCTCGTTGATGCATGCTTTCGGTAAGCGGAAAGTGGAGATCCACAAGTTTGTTAAACTATGTATTACCGATCTTATAAGTAGAAGACGTCCTGCAAATGAGAGATATCTTGATATCCAACAACTTATATGCTTGCGGATTCTCTCTAGCAAAGGATTGTAGTCGTGACTGGTCATCGGTTTAGTGAGGAGAGGAAGACCCAAATATCTAACCAGTAGAGTACCCGAATCGAAAGGGAATTGACCGAGAATTGTATCCAGGACCGTGCCGGAGACTCCTGCCATATAAGGCGTCGATTTCTCGAGGCTAATATTCAGACCCGATTGAGCAGCAAAATCCTTAAAACCCCCCAAGTATTCTTTCTATTGAGCTCTTCTTACCATCAGCAAACACATATATATCATCTGCAAAACATAAGTGCGTGAGTCTAAGATTTTGGTAATAGGGGTGATACCCAAACTTATGTTCTGAGATTGCCTTGTCCAACCATTTTGATAATACATTCATACTAATCACAAAGAGGTTCGGCGAGAGGGAGCAGCCTTGTCGTAAACCTCTTTTGCTTCAAAAAAATCCAGCGAGCTGTCCATTAACCTGAACATAGAAGGAGGCTGTTGTAATACAGAGTTTTATCTAGTGAATAAACATCTCTAGAATCTTGAGAGCAGATAGTGTGGAGAGCAAAAAAGACCATTGAACCGAGTCGAGAGCCTTCGGTATATCGATTTTCAGGGCACAGCAGGAAGATATCGTGTCTTTGTGGTAGTTCTTTACTAATTCTGATGCAAGGAGCACATTCTCCATCAACAAACGGTCCCTAACGAAGGCTGATTGGTTTGGTGCAATAAACTTTGGGAGTAACCTTTTTAGCCTGTTCGCAAGAATCTTTGATATCACCTTTTTTTTTGGAATAAATGTAAAATTTATTCAAATAAAACCCTGTGTTACAATATATGCAACCTTGAGCAGATTGTTTTCTGAATTTTTAGAATTTTAGAAACAAGAAAGCAGAGCTATAAGACCTAAACCAGAGCATAGGGCATTTAGAGCTTAGGTTCTCGAGTGAAACCAGATGCGTAGGGCATCGACAAACTTTGAAGGCCAAAGCTAGTGAACGGAGGATATGATGGGATGACGAAAGAGGAGAATCCTCATGCCTTCTTCTGTTTCGTTCTCACCAAAGAGCATAAATCTTAGTTTAAAGAACGTATCTGATAAGGAACCTTGTGGAGCCTGCAAATGATGAATCTGTGAGAAGGCTTAGAATCTCACAAAAACATGTAGTGTAGTGATTGTTGAAAAGCTTGCGTGTCAAAGCTTCCCAAATCCGAGAAGTAAAACTGCAGGCAAAGAACAAATGGCTCATTGGTTCTAATGGGTCGCGACAGAAGACACAAGAAGGCATCACTGACGAGTTCCAATGGAGCATATAGTCACAAGTAGACAGTCTATTGCACGTGGCAAGCCATACCAGGAATGAGTACTTAGGAGTGGCGTCGGAGAACCAAATCCCTTTGTGCCATTCCATTACTTCACTACAAGAAAACAGAGAAAAGGCGACTGCAGTATTAGTCGCTTAGTAGTCGCCAAAACCTTATTTACGACTAATTAGCGACTATTACATGTAGTCGTAAATCGTTAGTCGGTAAAACCAGTAGTCGTAAAATTAGTCGCTAAATAGCGACTAAGTTACGACTACATGCTGTAGTCGTAACAGTAGTCGTATATTAGTCGTATATAGTTATGACTATATAACGACTAGTTCACGATTAATCATATTGAAGAAAAGTAGTCGTATCGTAGTCGTATACTTTTGTCACGAATTAACGACTATGTTACGACGAAAATGAATGAACTGATGTGGGTATGCCTTAGTCGTAATTTAGTCATTAAACTTTTGCGACTAATTAGCGACTACGAGCTAACTAATTTGCCGACTGATTTAGCGACTAATTTAGTCGGTTAATATTATTCACAGTTTAGCGACTACGAGCTGACTGATTTGGCGACTGAATTAGCGACTAATATATTTTGTCACTGAGTAGCGACTATATAGTGACTAATTAGCGACTATGCTGGATGACCAAAACAAAATATGGTATACGTTTGGTTTCTGATTTGTAATTTGATTCTAAACCTGTTTTGGGACGACTTTTTCCTTTAAACGATGCTATATATAAAAACAAAAATAGTAAAAATACATGAGTTTGACAAGTAAAAAATCTAAACACATCCAAGGTAGAAATCCAAAAACAAGTTCATGAGAGAGAGTGAGGGATAACAATTAAGTTCATGAGATAGAGTGAGGGGAAAGAAATCTAAAAACCATGAGTTGATTATGGAGCTGTTGCGGGAAGGTTGTCTGAGAGAGGATCCGTGGTTGTTGCATCTGCTGAATGAGTCGCCACAAAGTCTAGAAATGTCGGATCTGTCTGCCGTAGATACTTTTCTACCAAAGATAATTGGTTGATCTTGTCCTTTTGCTCAGCTACAACTTGGGCATTCGCTGCTTCTCGGGCAGCAACCTCAGCATTATACGCAGTTTGCTCTTCGATTTTACGTTGAGCTTCTTTTAGTTGCTCTTGCAATGCCACAAAGGAAGACTCGCCTGGTTGCTTGCGCTGGCCACAATCCTCAATACTATCCTTATGGCTGCCAACTCCATAAAGGGTTCCTCGGGAATCCTTCTCAGTAGACTGCGAAAAAACAGAGAAAAACAGTTAATATAAAGCATAATTTACAGTAAATCTACATTTATAAATGTTACTTACCTGAGAAAAGATGGCTGTATACTCATATGTGGTGAGCTCCCTAGGTCGTGAAGCACCATCTGAAACAGATGAAGTATCTACCTCAAGCGCAGACAACTTCTCTTGCAAGTTCTTCTCATATGTTTGAGCGATTCTCTCCGCCTTCTGATCAACATACGTACCATCTGCCTTTGTATGTGTCTTGATGAAAACTTCACCAAGACTGACCGCTCTTCCCAGTTCCTCTTCCTGCAAAGTTACAAAATCCACAAATGTTATGAAAGTATTTACAGTTACAAAGAAAATAGAAAAATATTTAGATATTTAAAATTACTAACCATTTCATCTTGGATTTGTTGATACGACTTAGGGCCTGATAAGTGGATGTGAGGACCAAGACCATTACGGTCAGACATACGAGCATTTGAATAGATGTGACTCCTTTGCCGTGCTTCATCACTATCCTACTGCTCAACCATTTGTAGCCAGAGAGTCTCCTTGATCCATTTAGGTCTCTCTCGACTAGTCCTTGCGTTGCTAACCATGTCCTTGAGCCGACGTTGACAAATCTGTTCAAAATGGTGTTGAACTGTCCCTGTTATCAAAGAATCCCAGGTGTGGGTTTTCTACAAAACAAAGAGAAAAGTTAAATCATAATGACTGAAAAACTGAACATATTCAAGTATAAAGTACAGAAAACTATACCGCAAACTCGAAGAAGTATCTTTCTTGTCTCTCCCGAGGCACACAAGTCCAGCTGTAGTAGAGACCATCGAACTTGTTTGTAAAATTTTTTGTGATTTTCCTAACCAGTTGGGATTTTTTGTCTCGAGTAAACCTCGAAACACATTTAAACAAGCAGAAAAAGAATTAGTTATGTGAATCAAACCAGAAGACAGTTTGCTAAAGTACAAATGAGTGAAGAAGCAACTTACCAAGTGGTGTTTGGCATCGGTTGGGGGAGAGAGAACAGTAGTAAATTTGTCACGGTCTGGCACCATAAGCAGGGCATTTAGAGCCCGAAGCGTGTCTTCCTGGAGTTCCGGTAGAACTGGATCAGAATCGAAGTTGTTACCTTGAGAAGATGGATGACTTTGAGCCTCAGAATTCTGAAGTGGAGACAGTGGAGCGAATGGCTGTGGGTTTGATTGAGTCGGTGGATTGTTCTGAACTTCTGGTCATGAAAGAATAGGGTGGTGGTCTTCACGTCCTTGAATGACAAAGTTCTGGAAAAGCATCTGTGGTGGTGGAAAGTTGCGGAAATGTAGAGCTGCTGACGTTGACTGCTGGGGGATAACGTGCACTTGCTCTTGGGGCGTTTCAGGTGGAGGAATATGGGCCGCCACCGGCGTGAAGTTGTATTGACTTGGTAGAGTAGTGGGTCTTTTCCCCGCAGTGGGTGGGTTGGACACTCCGGGTCTCTGAGAAACATTAGGCACCACCTTTCTCTTTCGTCCTCGCTTAACTGTGGATATCGTGTGCTCTTCTATCTACTAGTATCTGCAACAACACAAACACAAACATACGACTTTTATCTACAGTTTCCAAAATCAGAGTTTGTGTCAAGAGATCAATCAAGCAAGCAGCTTCAGTTTCTAAACAAAAATTGAGACAAAGTTGTTCTTCTTCTACACTACAGTGTTGACACATTCTATAATTGAGAAGGAGCACAAGTATCAAGATAAAAAAAAACTCAAGCTATTAAGCATTGCAAAAACCCAAAAATCAAGCTATTAAAATGCACAATTAGTCAGTTTATAACACAATTCGACAAGTAAAACCATATTTTTGTAACAGTCACAGTAAACAAAAGCAGATGAACCAAGCGACAACCCTAGAAAATGCAAACAGAGGAAAAGCTCCGATCAAAGCAAATGACAACAGAGGATTCCAGCAACTACAATCGTATAAGCCTATCTCCAAAGAAACAATACCAAAGCAATGGCAGAAACCGTAATGAATTGGCCATATTTGAATTGAACAATTAGTACCAATTACCAAAGTCAAACTTAGGGATTGATCAAATCGAGAATAACAAATTACCAATCAGCTAAGATTTAACTACCAAATCGTATAAGAGAGAAAGCGAAGAGAGATCGAGAGAGTCAATGATTCATATCTAGATCGAGAGGAAGCAGATGGAGACTGAGACAAAACCACAAACAAAAATATTGTTAAATCCGTATTTAGAAGAAAACAACAACAGCAGTTGAAAGCGAAGAGAGATCGAGAGAGTCAAGGATTCATACCTAGATTTAGAGGAAGCGAGGAGGGCTCGAGAGAAGCAGACGGAGCTCGAGAGAGATAGAGAGTAGTCGAGGAAGCCAGAGAGATCCCGCGAGAGAGAAGCGAGAGAGGAGAGGCAGACGGAGACTGAAACAAAACCACAAACAATTTTTTGTTAAATCCGTATTTAGAACAAAACAACAACAGCAGATGAAAGCGAAGAGAGATCGAGAGAGTCAAGGATTCATACCTAGATCGAGAGGAGAGACCGAGAGAGGAGAGAGATCGAGAGGAAGCAGACGGAGACTGAGACAAAACCACAAACAAATTTTTGTTAAATCTGTATTTAGAACAAAACAACAACAGCAGATGAAAGCGAAGAGAGATCGAGAGAGTCAAGGATTCATACCTAGATCGAGAGGAGAGACCGAGAGATCGAGAGAAGCAGACAGAGGTCGAGAGATAGAGTATTCGAGAAAGCCAGAGAAAGAGAGCGAGAGGAAGCGACAGAGAATCGAGATAGGAGAGACCGAGAGAGGAGAGAGATCGACAGGAAGTGAAGAGAGCTCGAGAGGAGCAGACGGAGGTCGATAGAGATAGAGAGAGTAGTAGAGGAAGCCAGAGAGATCAAGCGAGAGTTCGCGATAGAGAATCAAGAGAGGAGAGACCGAGATAGGAGAGAGATCGAGAGCAGATGGAGGTCGAGAGAGAGAGAGTAGTCTAGCTTGGAAACCGGGGAGAGAGATCGGCGCAGACGAAGAGAGAGAGAAATTAGGGTTGACAATTTGGGTTTAATTGGGCCTAATAAAGGTGGATTGATTTTTGTCAGAGTTAAGTGGCCGAGTGACTTGGTCTGGTTTAATTAGCCCAGATTTGGAGATATTAGTCGCTAATGAGTCGCTATTTAGTCGTTCGCTAATTAGTCGCTATGTAGTCGCTACGAGTGCATTAAATCATAAAATTGGATTAGGGTTGCTTTGGTTTAATTCGACCAAATTTTTTGTTAAATTAAGCACTAATTAACTACTAAAATCAATAGCTATAGGCATTAAACACAAGAAAATAGATACATATTTGTCAAATTAAGTCGTAATTTGACATATATATAACACCGTAATTTGACATAAGCATAAAATACATCTTTAATTTATGTAGCACAAATTTGACATTATCAAGGTGCTTCATCTTCTGCTTCTTCATCCGAAGACGATAAATTACACTGGAATTCATCTTCAGGTTTCGCATCTCCGACATCGTAATCGAGATTTATTTGGTTTAATCCCTCTTCCATATTGTCAACTATGAGATCTTCTATTGTAGTCATCAATACGACATCATCATTCTCTGTTTGCAAAAGAGTCGGTTCTTTGTTTTCATATTCTCCAGAAATATTTCCCCTCGGATTCACTTTTATAACATTGAGCCACGATTGCTTCGGTTTCTTTACATATGGGTATGGAATATAACAAACTTGATGCGCTTGAGTCGCTGTTTGAAATATCAACATGTATAAGTTACACATTATATATATATGATATCGATAATAATTAATGTGTATATATATATGTACCTAGAATAAATAGTTCGTATTTATTGTACTTTCTTGATGACAGAACATCGACAAGGCTAGCATTGCTCCTCCGAGTGCCTCTACCGATAACAGGGTCATACCACTTACACTTAAAAAGTGTGATTCTCAAATTGACCATACCCTCATATTCAAGTTCTATGATATTAGTTAAGGTCCCGTAGAAATCCGCTGCATCAGATGCGTCCATGTAATTTTCACCTTTAACACAGACCCCATAGTTACATGTCTTTCGTCCAGCGCCATGATTCTCTGTATGAAACAAATAGCCTCTTGTTAAATATATTAGCCATGTTTTAACCTTTTTCAACGGTCCATGCACTATCTCTTGAACCCAAGTAGGAAATGGATTCGTGGTGTTCCAGTAAGTAACATGCATATATATACAGAGATATGTTAAACAATAGCAACAACTGAAATATAATATATATATATATAGAATGGATATTATTTTGACTTACATATTTTTTAACCCATAAATGATATTCGTCAGCTCTTCTCGCAGAGAGTTCTTTTTCGGTAAGTCCTGGATATTTTGCTGAAATGAATTCCTCGAACATACTATATATACAAGACCGACATTAATATATAAGAAATCATAGTGGATTGTATATGTAAAACGTAAGTAATTTGAGAGATGTCAACTTATATATATACCTCTCAATTGGCTGAAAATAGTCACAATTTCGTAAAACATATGCATGTGCGCATTGAAGATCTCTTTCCGAAAGCCATATTTCCTGCATTTCCCCACTTGGACGGCCAACCTGAGTGAATATAGAAGGAACTCCAGGGACATGATATACAGGGATTTCACCTTCATCAAATCTTCTTAACCTGACCAAATGAGTGAAAAGTAATTATTCACATTAACAGAGCACAATAAAAATAGTCTACCTGACTTTAATGAATTAATTAGACCTTCCTTAATTATTTTTGTAATTTACCTAGATTTTGTTTATATATTAGCGGCAAAGTAGTGGTCTGAGAAATAAGTAATCTCGTCATTGATATATGATTCAACAATTGATCCTGCCGCATATCTTTTGTTCTTTGCTTTTCCTTTCAGCTTTTTGAAAAACCTTTCAAAAGAATACATCCACCTATATTGGACCGGTCCTCCTAATTCAGCTTCGTAGGGGAGATGTATAGGTAGGTGCTCCATCACATCGAAAAATGATGGTGGAAAAATTTTCTCCAAATTGCATAGGATTAAAACAATGTTCTGTTTTAGAATTTGAACGCGACTTGTATGCAAAGTTCTCGAACATAAGTCCCGGAAAAATGCTCCAATCCCTACAATATATTCAAATTTCATCACGTTGATTACTATTAAAAAAATAATAACTATAGAAAATTAAGTAATTAATTAGTACCTGATAACACAAGGTGGACGTTCCGGTCTAGGAGTTCTGCAAAGATAAATGGAAGTAAACGCTCCATAAAGACTTTCCATTTTCCATATCAACACAACTAGCTAAGTCTGACGAATAACCATCTGGGAATTTAACCGAATGTTTCACACATTCTAGTAAACTTTTTCTTGCTTCTTCTGTCAATGTGAAGGCTGGGAAAGGTGCTTTACCCTCACTGTCAATATGTAAGTGTGGCCGAGAACAAAATTTTTCTATATCCAATATTGACATGATGGTATCTTTTGATTTACCTTTCACACGCATAAGAGTATACATGATGTTGTCCAAACAATTCTTCTCTGTATACATCACATCAATATTATGGCGTAGATTGAGGTTCCTCCAGTATGGTAGCTCTTACAATATGCTTTCCTTGTGCCAGTTATGTTGCTTCCCATAGCCAGGCTTTTTCCGTTCATGACCATTTCCACCGACGTCCTTGGTTTTCGGTGGATTTACACCATTCAACCGCTCGAAATAAACTTGCTCCCCGGTCAGTGACTCAGGTGGATACTCTCTCAAAACATCTTTTCCCTTCAGGAAGTCTTTTTTATTCTTCCTTAGAGGATGACCATAAGGAAGAAATCTTCGGTGACAATCAAACCAACACGTCTTCCTTCAATTAGGTAGATAAAAAGACTTTGTATCATCCATGCAAACTGGACAAGACAATTTACCATGGGTGATCCATCCAGATAACATGCCATATATCGGAAAGTCGCTTATCGACCACATAAGCATTGCTTTTAAATTAAAGTTTTGATCCAACGACACATCGTACGCATCGACTCCAGTAGACCACAACTCTTTTAGCTCCTCAATAAGCGGTTGAAGGAAGATATCGAGACTAGCTCGTGGATGATTTGGCCTAGAATTCAGAATTGTAAGAAATAAGTACTCTGTATTCATGCACATACCATGGGGTAGGTTATATGGAGTCAACATCACAGGCCATAACGAATGATTACGAGACATGCCAAATGGATTGAACCCATCGGTACATAATCCAAGATACACGTTACGGGGTTCTTCAGCAAACCGGGGATTCTGTTCTTGAAAACATCTCCACTCCGCCGCATCTGAAGGACGACTCATTTCTCCTTCTTTTGCTTGGTGCTCGGCATGCCATCTCATTGCTGCTGCAGTCTTGTGGCTCTGATACATTCTCTTCAATCTGTCAGCAATAGGTAGATACCACATACGACTATATGGTACTTTGGTTCTTCATCGGTTCTCCTTAGGCTTCCATCTTTGTGCACCACAAAACAGACATTTATCTTCATTTTCTTCTTAATATCATACAATTGTCAATACAAACATCAATTGTATGATATGGGAGACCTAAATTGCGAATCAATTTTTCTGTCTCGTAATGTGAACCGGTAGCCTGGTTTCCTTCTGGTAAATACTCACTCAAGATTTCACAAAACGAATCCACTAACTTTTCACTCATATTATGATCTGCCTTATTTTGCATAACTCTAGCAGCTAACGATAATTGCGAGTGACCTTCACGACAACCATCATATAATGGATTTTTTGCACATTCTAACAAGTCATAGAATTTCTTTGAATGGTTAAATACCGGTTCTTCTACATTCTGATAACTACCATCCTGATGATCATTATCAGCAAAACTCACGTTATAACGAAATGCATCATTTACCATTTCCACATATCTATCTTCTACTACATTACCCACTTCTTCACTCCCACTTATAAACATCGGATCAACGTAACTCGTTCCTAAATCCATATTGATTTCTTCCCCATGCTTATACCAAACATAATAATCTGGCATAAACCCATACCTAAAAAGATGATTCCAAATTCTAGATCCCGGAATTCGCCTTTCTTTTTTGCATTTACTACAAGGGCTGTAAAACTTACCGCCATTATCCTGTGCTAAAGATTGGCTATTTGCAAATGTCATGAATTGCTCCACCCCCGATCTGAACTCTTTCGAGAAATTTCCCGTCACTTTATCGATCCGCTTATATATCCACTCCCGGAAATTACAATAGTTAGAATTTCCCGTCATTATTCTAAACCTCTCAACCTCGTTTTTTTTTTCATTTTGCTTTGTGTTTGTACAAATGAGGAGAAGAAAGGGGCGATCTTAGTTTATATAGAATTTTTGGTGACTACATAACGACTATTTAGCGACTGCATAACGATTATTTTAGCGACTACGGTTTGTAGTCGCCAAAAACCGGTACACCTACCCAAAATGAATAAAACATGTTTTAAAATCGGTAAGTAGCGACTATTTAGCGACTATATAACGACTACATAACGACTATTTAGCGACTACTATTTGTAGTCGCCAATAACCGGTACACCTACCCAAACTAAATAAAACGTGTTTTTAATCCGTATTTTACGACTGATTTCCGACTATATAGCGTCTTGCCGATTTAGTCGCAAGTTAGTTGCTAATTAAGTGACTACATTGCGACTCCCTGGTTGAGTCGTATATTAGTCGCCATATTAGGCGACTGTTTGGCGACTATTATTCATTCCTAGACCTTTAGTCGCTATTTTACGACTAAATTACCGACTACTTTATTTAGTCGTAAAATAGCAACTGATATACGACTATATATATGTAGTCATAAGATAGTCACATTGGAGTCACTAATCAGTCGCTAAAATGGCGACTATATATGTAGTCGCCATTTGTAGTCGGAAATTGCATGTTTTCTTGTAGTGCTTGTCCCTCACGTCGAACCTGTTTCCAAGTTTCAGGAGTTGAGAAAACATATTTAAATTTACCATCCGATCGGCGCCAAAGAGCAACATCTTCTCCCATGTCTTGACCTCGACCTCGAAGCTTCCCCAACTCATCTTCAATCTGATTCAGAATCTCAACCCGGTGACATCTTCTATGGTGATGGAGAAGTGCATCAGAAACTGTGGCTTCAGAGTTGATACCCTTTTCAATGAAGCCTCTGTCACCTAGCACCTCATAAAGTCTCCCAATCGGACACCATTTGTCATGCCAAAAAGATGTCGTTAACCCACTTTGAACCTCCACCATATGGTAGTCCTTAGCGTGGAGCCGATACTTAAGAAGTTTCTTCCACATCCATGAACCCATTGTAGTGTTTTCCTTAATAGACCAAAAGGAACTAGAGTGAATCAAGTGCCTTTGAATCCAGCTTACCTATAGAAATTTTTTTTCTTGAAACTATCCGCCATATAAGCTTAAAACAACTTACTTTGTTGACCTCAATGATTGACTTAAGCCCTAATCCACCCTCACTTTTTGGCTTACAAACTTCAGGCCATGCCACTTTTGCTTTCCGAATGTTTAAATCTGGACACGACCAGAGAAAAGCCGAACAAAGCTTCTCAATTTCCTTAATGACCGCACTCGAAAGACGAAAGGCTGAAATCCAAAAATTAATCAAACTTTCAATGACTGAGCTGAGCAATTGGAGTCTTCCTGCATATGACAAGAAACGGTGCTTCTATTAACCTATACGAGTTCTGATCTTTTCAATGAGAGGTTGACAATCTGCCAAAGACATTCTCTTAGTCAAGAGGGTGAGCCCCAGATATCGGATGGGGGGAGTGCCATAATCGAAGGGGAAACGAGCCAAGATAGACTCCCGTGTTGAATTAGTTATGCCAGCAAAGAAGAGAGTGGATTTCTCCAGAATGATTCTGATACCTGAACCTGCATCAAACTCTTTGATCATATCCAATATCCCCTCGATTGATAGCTGCGTTCCATCAAAGAATACCAATATGTCATCCAAAAAACCCAAGTGAGTTAACTTCAAATTTTTACACCTCGGATGATAACCAATTTTTCTATCAGCAGCAGCTTTTCCAGCATTGAGGACAAGACATTCAGACATATTACAAACAGATAAGGCGAGAGAGAACAGCCCTACCGTAGCTCACTCTCACTCCGAAAGAAGCCAGCCAACTCTCCATTCACCTAAATAGAGAACGAAGCTGTAGAGACTCACAAGTTAACCCAATGAATGAATGTCTCAGGGAGATTCAAAACTGCAAAGACATTCAATAAAAATGGCCATCGAACAAAATCAAATGTTTTTGAAATATCAATCTTCATCGCACAATGTGGAGAAATCTCTTCTCTGTGGTAGTCCTTGACAAGCTCTGTTGTTAGAAGTAAAAATTCCATCAGAAGCATGTCTTTGATAAAAGCCGATTGATTAGGAGCTATAAAGTGAGGGAAGACCTTTTTAAGTCTATTTGCTATAATCTTGGATATTGTCTAGTACATAACATTGCAACAGGAGATTGGATGATAATCTTTCAATTCGCAAGCATCTATTTTCTTTGGAATGAGAGCTAAGACCGTACAGTTGAGATCCTTTGGTAAGAACCCATTTACGAAAAAAGATTGCACTGCTATCGTAAAATCAGAGCCAACAATCGACCACGCTTCCTTAAAGAAGTCTACATTGAATCTATCAGGACCAGGTGACTTATTCATAGGCATAGAAAATGATACTCGTTTCACCTCTGACATTGTAACATCTGACGTAAGATGCTTTTGTTGTTGAGGAGAACATCGAAATGGCAGCAGATCTTGTAAATTTTCAATCGAAATTGTAGTAAAATCCGCCGGCTTGTGAGTAAGTAAATCTGAGAAAAAGTGAACAGTTTCACCTTTAATTTCTTCCATATTTGTAAGGGAATCTTCATTTGGATCAACCACCTCATGAATTGAGTTTAAAACATGTCTCTCCTTTACGCCATTGTATAAAAACTTCTTGTTTCTATCCCAATTTGCAGCCAGTGTAGTTTCGATTTTTTGTTTTAGGTAACTCTCCTCTAGTCTAGCCACTTTTTCCCATCTCTCAAAAGCATTTGATTCAGCTGCTATTTCTTGAGGACTTGGACTGGAGAATGAGTTCAGTTGCCGTGCACATAAGTCATCATATGCTTCAGAAGCTCTACAGGAGATAGATAATTTTTTCGGTTTAATTCTTTCAAAGTCGGCTTAAGGAGCTTTAGTTTCTTTGAAAATCGAAACAGGGCAGAGGTAGAGTGGAATAAAGCCGGTGATGTTTTCATGTTTTCCATTGTCTGCAAAAATTCAGACTGAGCGGCAATAACATTAGTGAATTTGAAAGACCCCTTTGGCTTATGAATGTTGGAGGTAAGTTGGAAGTGACCATGGAGATGGTCTTAACAGCCCCCATAATTCATTATACAGTATGAGTTTGGAAAAATTTGTTGTCAAGACTGATTTTGGAGGACCCTGTCCAACTTTTTACAAATCAGCCACTCTTCCCGCTTATTACAACATGTAAACAAAGGACTATGGGTCCTCATATCCATTAGTGAGCAATGCCTTACAACATCCTGAAAATCATGCATACCTGAGGTAACCATAGGAGAGGCATCAAAATTAGAATGATCCTCCATGTCTAAAGTCTCATTAAAATCTCCGAAAATAATCCATGGTTTGCCTCTAAAGGAAGAAAGATCATGTTGGTTCTGGATATCCCTCCAAAGCTCCTTTGTTTCTTCAACAAAGTTTGATGCGTAGATGAAAGAACATCAAATCTCCTCATCTGTGCTCTACAACTTAATAGGAGCAAGTTATCATCTGACCGCTCTTAAACTCTACCTTCACCTGAACTTGTGTGCTCCAAGTTACCCAAATCCTTCCCAACCAATTAAACTCATAGTTAGTTAAAAGACTCCAGCCCGGGAAAACTCTATTAGTGACTTGTGCAGCCCTACTTTCCTTCACTTTTGTCTCTAAGATACACCCAAACTGAAAAGAATTCCTCATTACCCAATTTCAAATTACTTGTTGTTTATTGGACTTGTTCCCCTTATAATCCAAAAAAATCCTGACATTAGAATTTCTTTTTGGTATGTTTTTTGCCTACATTGCTAGGACCATTGTCCTTCTCCTTTTGAGATGAGTCCGATAAGAACTTGTGCATATTTTTTTAATTGCAGGGAGGCAGAATCCTCAGGCCTGCTCCATTTTTACCCGTCTTAACAGTTTGAGATTGCTTCAAACTAACTTTTTCTGCACTACCTGACGTAGCTTCTGCTATACTTCCTGATGTAACTTCTGCTACACTTCCTGACGTAGATGGAGGGAAAAATATTTTCTCACCCTCATCATCTTTGTCCGTTAGAGCATCAAAATGTGTAGGGGACATAATACGAACTTGACCATAGACCATACCCTTTCCTAAGCCTTTTTTGAATTTTCGTCCTCCAAATGTCGTAACCAAGGACCACACTTCTTCTTTTGACTTATCTATCCTCCCTGGGAAACCAATATTTCACCATCCTCTTTTTCAATATCTCTTACCTCCTTAGCTGCCTCAACTCCTCTACTCTGTACCTCATTCTCCACTTACAACACTAAATTATTGGTTTCCTCTCCTGTTTTTGGCTCTGTTTCTACCTCCAAGTGAGTGGCTGATTTGTTGTTTTGAACCTGTGAACCAGAAACAGGAGAGACTCTAACTGTATTCCCAACCTACACTTCTTTCCTAGGAGAGCAAGCTCGTCCTAGGTTTGCTAAATAGCCATCATCACAATGCCCCCACTTCCTACAAATCCCACATCTTGGCGGTAGCCATGGGTTTTCAAAGGTGACACACACTTCCTCTTCGTTAACCTAGAAATAGTAGGTTTTTGGCAACTCCTGTGTTAAATCCACCTCCACAAAAAATTTTGCCTCTTCAAAATTTGTTACCAGCTCCGTTTCCAGGTGCAAACGCTTCGGTTCACCCACAGGACTACCTAGAAAGCTAAGACCCTGCCAAGTAAACATTGAGTATGGAACATTCTTAATGAGAACCCACAGAGGCATATATTTTATCTCCGGCTGCGCATCCTCCACGATAGGGGTACACTTTGAGACAATCATGGGAAGATCACAGATGTTTCACATCCCTCTTCTAAGAGCACGCAGTCGTGCTGACTCGTTACAAATCCTAAATTTGACAAATGTGTCGTTAACACCATAAACATCGATTTTAATGTTCTTGTCTCCCAGGTTCCATATTTTATTCACAATGACATGAATCTTTGTGACATGGGGCGGCGCAGATGGAATCCTACCCACTAGGAAATCTTCCTATAATGGAATCGAGTTTTCGAAGATTTCATCTAGAACGGCTATCGTAGGTTTGCCATCCACGACTGAGATGTTGACATTAAATTTTGACAAAGTAGATCTACTGTTGATGACGTTTGCATAAGATTTGGGACTAGAAACCTCTTTGGTGGATAGATCGGCGTTGAACCATCTTTGGCACCTTCTATCATGGTAAGCCTCGGCAGCTGGCCGCCAAAGCCTTCTTGTGTGCGGCGGACGAAAAAACCCTAATCTCCTTCACTGTCACCCTACCCTTGCTGACATGGCTTTCTCTATTTTATTTAAGACATTGATATCACCTTATATAAGACATTGCAGCATGATATCGGCCTGTAATCTCTCATCACCTTTGATTATGTTTTCTTGGGAATAAAGGGCAAGATTGTGGAGTTAACACCCTTAGGCAAGAACCCTTTATCAAAAAAAATGATTGAATAGGTATACAAAATCGTTCCCAAAAACCGGCCGAGCTTCTTTGAAAAATTCACTAGTGTATCCATCCGGACCCGGTGCTTTATTTATTGGCATCGGAAATAACACGGTCTTAACTTCTTCTTTTGTTACTACTCTGATCAACATCTCTGCATCTAATTCATCACACTCGAAGTACAGCAGATCATGAAGGTCTTTTTGATAAATCTCTCAGAAGCAGGGAGGTCCATAATTCAATTGTATTCAGCAACTTTGTGTGATAAAATTTCCTTAAAAAGAATTTTCTGCTTCCTCTTTTATATCTTGCTGAGTAACCACTAGGGAACCATAACTCCTCTGTATTTCCCGAATTGAATTATGGGCCTCTCTGCTTTTTGCGGCTTAGTGAAAGTATCTATTGTTCCTATTTCCAACTTGCAGCCAATATAACTTTGATTTTTGGCGAAGGTTTTTTTCTTCAATCTCTGCTAACCTTTGCCATTTTTCAAAAGCCTTAGCTTCATCTTCATTCGCGGCCTGAGACAGGTTTAACAAGGTCTTTGTCTGAGCTTCACAGAGGATTTCATATGCTTTTTTGTTCTTTTTGATAAATCTCCCAGAAGGTCTTTACTTAGTCGACGCAGCTGAGGTTTTAATGCCTTTAGTTTTTTAGATAGTCAGAACATAGCCGAGGTAGAGTTAAACAGAACCTCGGTATCCCCCCAAAACTCTTGCATCAGTGGTAAGAAACCAGGTGAACTCGTGATGGCATTTGAGAATTTAAATGGACGTCGCGTCTTTTGTTTTCCTGCTTCAACCTGAATACGATATCTTATGTGATCAGAGCACCCACCAGATTCGAATACACAGTAGGACTGTGGATAAGAATCATGCCAAGCATCACTCATTAGAACACGGTCCAATTTTTTGCAAATTAGGTCTTCTTCTCTTTTGTTACACCATGTGTATAATGGACCATGGGATTTAAAATCAACTAAAGAGCAGTAGCGAACAATATCTTGGAAATCTCTCATTCCCAGAGGTATAGTAAGTGAAACCGTGAAATCCGAATGCTCCTCACCTTCTAAAATTTCATTAAAATCACCAAAAATCAGCCAAGATTTATTTCTAAACAATGGTGAGTCTTGATGATTTTTCAAATCTTCCCAAACCTCCTTTCTCTCCTCAACAAAATTCAAAGCATATATAAACGAGCAAAAAAGCTCCTCCTCCGAACCTTCTAATAGAACAGAGCAGGTGATGATTTGACTACTCTTCAAACATGGAGTCACTCGAACCCGTGGACTCCAAATGACCCAAATCCTTCCAAGTCTGTTGAATTCATAATTTGATTAAAACGACCAATCTTTAAAAACTGCTGAAGCAATTCTCAATGCTTTTCTTTCCTTTACCCTTGTCTCAAGCAAACAACCAAACTGAAAAGAACTATTTTTCAACCAATCCCTCACAATAGAATGTTTAGTAGACGTATTAAATCCACGCACATTCCAAAAGAAACCCGACATTAATTATTTTTCCTAGTGGTCCTTGTATTCAAAGCGCTAGGATTCGCATCCTTTGCTCTTTGAGAAGCAGGGTCCGATAAGAACTTGTGATTATTTTTTGAGTTACGGAGTGATTGTCTAATAATAGGAGCAGCTTTTCCTTTTAGATTATCATCTTGAGAGTTATCTGCATCCTTATTAGCCTTTTCCTTCATCATTCCAATCTCCTCCTCTCTTTCTCCTTTACTTCATCTCCCATCAATTCCTCCTCTTCCTCACCCACTAGGGTGTCCTATGTTTTGTCATTTTCCATGTCTTTTACAACCTGTTCTGACTCACTCAACACCAAAAACCTTGATTGAGTTAAAATCGATACTTGACCAAACTCCAACTTTTTCTGCTTATCTGAGCTACGTCCGGATTTTTCCGGAGTTACCGTTGACCACTTTCCCTCTTCTTTCTCCTTAATTGATTGTTTGTGAGCTTCATCATCCCAAACCATGGTCCCTGAGGTTGATGCAACGTTCTGTTCAACTACTACTAGAGATATCTACCCAATTGCAGATTTTTCTTCTAATGAAATTTGACTTTCCTCTGGTAACTCTTCTGTTGAAACCTCCTTTGCTAAACATTTGGTAGAGCACCTGGTAGGCAACCATGGGTAAGAATATTCAACAATTGCTTCGTTTCCCTCCAGAGAGGCAAATTTCATCGACTTTGGTAATGTCAGGGTGTAATAATCTTACTGGTTCTCCAACTGTACTTGTAACAAAACTAAGTCTCTTCCATGAAAACATATCCACTGGTACGTTTCTTAGATGGACCCAAAGCGGCACTGATTGTACTTCCAGCAAAGTCTCCTCTATAAGTGGAGACCACTTGGACATCACAATCGGAACCTCCGCAAGATTCCACATTCCTCTTCTTCAAATTCGATTTCTTGTAATCGGATTGCAAATCCCAAACTTCAGTGTTGTTGAATTGATGACATAAACATCAATCATCTGCGACTTATCACCCAACGTCCAGTATCTTTGCTACATGTGGAACAGTAACATAATGGTTGTACCTTCTACAAATTCAGCTTCCTAATAATAATATTTCCAGCAGTGGTGATAAGTAGCCATATATTGATGTCGTAGTCTGATCTAGATTTGCTTCAAAGTCATGGTACAGTGTCCTCTTATCACACAATTATCTTAGTTACGATAGACAATGGTTATATTGTTAGAACCCATCGATAGCTTTGTAATGCTCCTTTAGAGGTTTACCATGTATCTTCTTACATTTACATGATGAACTAAATTAAATCTAACTTTGTCCCAATGATAATTAAGAACATAAAGTGTAGCTCATTACAATGTATTCTTTTATCAATCACATAATACATAGTGTTTTCTTTTTATCGTCTTGGCCAATAAGCCTGTCTAATTAGCCATTTAACCCTACAAAGAAGGAACATGAAGTCAGAACTCTGGTGGCAGTGGTGGAAAAAACTCGAGTCAGCCAACAATTCTATGATGACATGAGAACGTCTTATTAAAAATTGGTCAAATGAGAAATTAGAAAACCACCAAGCAAAAAACTGGATCTTTCATATAAAACAAACGAAAGTACCTTTAGCCGAAATTTTTCTCATTCTTGTGTTAGTGATTTTTATCATGTGTTTGTGTCATCTCACCACATTTCAACACATATAGCGTCATATTTATGGAAATCACACGCACAATTAAAGAATAACATGACACATTATTTAAATATATAGCATATATGTTCACATATTTAAATAGCACACTATTTTGTTTATTATGCGTGTAATTTTTTTTAAGCTAACTACATTTTAAATCACTTAGATTATTTGAGGTTTGAAATACCCTATACATAATATAATGACCGAATTTGTGGTTCCCCGCATAACTCACTATATTCCCGGTTAAGATCGACGGTAGAATTCATCTGGAAGCTCTTAATGTTTTCTTCACCATGAAAAAGAAATAATAAATTGATAAAGCCAAAGTCGGTTGTATAATTACATAGTTGAATACGATAGATAACGAGATCATATAAAATTATAAAAAGCAAAGCATAGGCCATGGGCTAGAGAACCTAGCATGTATTGTACTTTCGGGGACAAGCCATAGTGGAAGGTGATCCATCTTACGCATGAAAACTCCTGTTCCGCTTGATTTGAAAGTCTGATATTCATTTCTACTCTCATGTTTTTTCTTGTTTGATATCAACAACCCTTTTTCTATTCCAAACCTTTTAACCGGTACCGTGCTTTCCCCTAAATATCTTAAGGTAACTCGTGAAAAAAATGATTGAACAATTAATTAAGCCAGTTTCGTAAAATTATGAGTTACCATAAAAACCAAACTAAACCAAACCGAAATTCAACACTCAAAACCAAACCAAAATTTATTTTAACCAAATGGTATAGAAATTTCTGCAAAGAATTATCCCAACTGAATCTGAATCGAACTGGATTTGGTGCAACCAAACGAGTTAGCCAAATAAACCGATATTCATTAAATTTTATGTTTTAACTAGATATATAAAAAAATTAAGCTATACTAAAAATCTATAATACTAACTAAAACTAATTAATTAATTTTATTTTCATATATTTTTTTTTATCTAAAACCGAATTGAACCAAACCGAAATAAAATTTGGCTCTATTGGGGGTGTATTTTCCAAAACCGAAAATCTGAAACCTGAAAAACCTGAACCGAATGCCCATGTCATGCATACTCAATTTTTGTTATAATCTTCATTTTCTTTTTTTTTGTCTCTATTGCCTCTATTGGCCCCAATACGTCTCTATGATAGTCTTGAATTAAAATTCTGATATACATATTTAAACTATGATGGTCTTCATAGTTAACCCAACAACTTTTTTATAACGATGATCCGGAGGATCTTTACCCACCTTGGTCGTGAAAATATGATCTAAATAAACACGAAACAAACTGAGCGTGTAAAATACATGGGCCATGTATACAATAGAGAGCAGACATGCAAAGTTGGAAACATATGGAAGTATGAATCACCTGGATTACATAATATACTCAGACATCATAAAACATCATCATTTCCCTTTTTGAAGTAATTTTCCCCCACATTTAAAGTTTCAATTAAGACAATGCTAATTAATGCAAGCTACTTCTTTATAAATACCGAATATTTCATTCTTCTTGTTTCCATCTTCTGTTCTCCTATCCAACATATATATTTGGTTTTGTTGTTTTTTGCATATTCTCTTACTGTCTAAATTTGGTCCCTGACTCATGGGAATGTCGAACAAGTCAGTTTCTACATTTACTTTTTTCCTTGCTTTGGTTGTTTTGCATGGAATTCAGATAACAGAAGAGAGACAGTTAAAAACTACTTCGTTAGAGAATGAGCCAATTTATAAGAAACCTGGGGCTAAGAATCCCACCATTGTGGTCACATATACAGGACGTAGTGTCCTTCGAAAGGCGGTCATCTCCCACCCCACAGACTTTAGGCCTACAAGTCCCGGAAACAGCCCAGGCGTTGGACACTCTCACGGGCGACACTGATTTGATCGTACCATACATCAAAGTCTATATCATATATATATATATATATTTTATGAATTTTCGTTTTTAGACTTTTCTTCTAATTTTATGATACGACATATATATACATATATATATACATATTATATATATGTATATCTTTGTGATGTTTGGACATATCACTTTGGCATTTCAATCTTTTTGACAGTAATATGATCATCTTGTCCTAGTCGTGGGTTTGTTCCGCTGTCACGTATTGTAAGATTCTATAATGAATAAATCGCTTTCAATAATGCATATATAAATGAAAAGAGAAATGAGTAAAATCGTTAGTTGTACGTAAGGCTAGAAATGAAAAGAGAAGAGATAAAAAAATGGTCAAGTATAAGAAAAACAGAGGGGCCTAAAGACTAATCAAGAGTGTATAGTTTGTATCTCATGGTAACGCGACAGATCCGTTTGAAAGAGGGGTTTAAATCACTATAAATGTAGTTGATGATTTTAAAATGGATTTGGTGACATACTGACTAACACTTGAAGAAATTTTCAATAAAATCTCAATCGTCAAAAACGAGATTATCCATTTTTTCGTTTAAAATCAAATGAACTCATTTAATTCATGGAAAGTTCACTATCATTACAAACTCATGGTATACATAAAAATTAAAAAAACAAATCACAAAAATCATAAAATAGAAAACCAAAGCGAAATACAAACTGATAGAAGAAGTTAATGGTACAAACTATTTTAAAGAAATACAATCAAAACACTCACACATCAAAATACTATGGCATATTATGTCAATGTGAGATTTTTTTACTAGAGAAGTTGGAATATGGAAACCACAAAATCTCTGTAAAGATAAACACGTACACATATTTAGAGATGAATAGTATATCACTATTCTTTTGAAATCCAACAATAAATTATTAAAATCACTGAAGATTTCTAAATCCCACATTTTTCGAATCCTTGGAGTAAACCATATTATTTCAAAATCCATATATTTGATTTCAAAATCAACGAAGATTTCTAAATCCTATATGAATTTATAAATCAATGGATCAATAAAACCCCTAAGAATGATTAATAGATTCAATTGTTTTCCTTCTTTTGTAACCAATATGTTATGAATCTTTCTTATATCCATAATCTTGATTCATTCCATAGATCAAATATATATAAAGAAATTTTCACATAATACACAAAAACTCTTGAAATTCTTTCAAGGTTTGACAAATTCAGTAGGACTTTTCACATAATAGCCATAAAATTTTTTTTTGACAAAAATGCCCCTGTAAGTGAATTGTTTTCGTTTGGTATCATTACTCAACCATTTTCATTCTGCTAAAGGATTATAAATTAAATAAAAAATAATATTTATATATGGGAGAAGAAACAAAGGAGAACAAGAGAAAGATGAAGTTGAAAAGATTGTCTTCTTTAAAGAAATAAATTCTGAAAACTAGGAAGAAATCTCAATTTATTTCGTTTTCTCGAATCCTATAATAGTAAAGTTAATTATTCATCGTTTGAGAGATAATCGAGTAGCAAAGACGACTAAATTCAGGTGAGAAGAAACGGAGAAAAGTTTTCCGGCGAGTAGAAATTGGAAAATCTAGGTGAAGAGTAATCCGGCAAGAAGAAAACGAGGAGGATAGTGGCATCTCAAAATCTCTTTTTCGAATTTAAAATATACTAATATATGGTAAATATACAAGATTTATGTGTAAAAAGCATTAAAAACGTAGATTAATGTTTTTAATGATCTGAAAGATTGCCGGTTATATTATTTTCTTTGGACCATTACCCACCACAAGACGAAGATAATCCTCTCTTGGTTGGAATGTATGGTTGATATTTGTATGATTCATAAATGTACGTTTACAAACCCTTCCAGTATGTACCCAAATGTACATATTCACAACCAACACAAAACTTATATTGTAGTATGTATGTGCACGATACATGTACGTTTAAGTTTTGCAAGAGTTGTATACGATCACACGAGAATAAAGTACATAAACTATAAAATATGGGATGGACACCCTATTTAACGTTTCTAGTTTGTTTAAAAATAAATTATGAGGAAGTTACACATCTTACATATGGAGGAAGTTAGCACTTTCTCTCCTCAACTCAGCTTTCACTCACGATTGGAACCAATTACTGCTTCTCATTGTGGACAACACTTGGCCACGGCGACAGGTTTTTCTTCTGCGTTTGGTCTTTCAAGCATCTATTTATATACTGTGGCGTGAAAGAAACTCGCGCCGTCATGGCTCAGTTTCGACCCCGCAGTCCGCCATTATCACCATCATTGATAAGCAGATCCGGAACAGCCTCTCTTTGATCAAGCAAGGAGGCTTGCGACACTCTCTTCAGCTTTGGTTTGCTTCTTCTACCTCTTAATGCCCGTTTAAAACATTTGTAATCCTTGTGATAATTTGGGTTGACTACTTGTTCTGATTCACTCGTTGCACTTGATGTAAACTATCGTCTTTTGGATTCGAATAAATTTAACATTCAATTCAAAAAAAAAAAAATTATGAGAAGAAAAAATTCACTATTAATTTTAATTGTGAGAATGGGAAGAGAGAATGTGATGTTGCGTCCTTCACGTACACAGTCAGTCGTGTACGTATCCTTATTTGTCATTGTTTGACTTACATTTCTAGTTAGCCTCACACGAGGTTGAATTTTAAATTTTAAGGGTCACAAATGAATATTTATTTTTCTAATTATCTATATTTTCAATTAGTATATTATGATTAAAAGCAATTATTTTATTTTATTTTATGTTTCTTTAGTATTTTCCTATATATATTTTATAATATAATAAAATAGATCTTAAAAAAAAAAAATTATAATTCAAAGTAAAAAAAAAATCATGAAAGTAAAAAGAGAGAAATATAAAAGCAAAAAAAGGTAGAAAGGAAAATAAAATAGTTATTTTTCTTATTTGATGTACAATACAAAAAGTATAAGGAAAAAAAAATTATTTTATTTTTTGTTGATCAAAAGAATGTGAATAAATTAGAGTGAGATGATTAGTTAATTATTATTTTTTGGATAAACAAATTAATTTTTTTATAAAAAGATATACACATGCAGTAATATATTGTAAAGAAAAATGTTTATGTGTTATATTTTCTTTATGTGAGTAATAGTAATAATTACACCGATTTTGTTTGCTTACAAACTTCAAAATTGCAATTTCCAGTTTATAAATCATATCATGCTTCAGAGGCGATGAAACTCTTTCCTGAAATTCAAAGGATTCAGAGGCGATAATCATATCATTATTATTTGTAACACAATTTCAAGTAAGCGATAAAGTTTGTTTTGGTTTTGGTTTGTCACAATAACAAGTAAGTAAATAAAATTGGTTTAACAAATATTAATAAAGGCGTTAGAATAAGGGGAATTATCTCGGGGATTAGATCATCTAGAACCAAGCAATTATTCAGGATAATAATTTAGAACCAATTTAGAACTCAACCATAAAAATAAGATGATCCACTGTCATGGTATCAATCACTTTATCAATCAATCTAACACCCTAAACAGTCGTTTGAGGTTACAAAGAATGACAAGCATTAAAGAGAATGAGATCGATTTGTTCACAACTTGCCTTAGCATCAACTGTCGTTGGCGAAGGACAAATCGCCCATCTATGTTCTTTCAAGCAATTTACAACACTTTTGATGAGTAAATTAAACCTAAGATCAAAGGCTAGGTGATCAAGCTAGTCTACGCAATAAGAACAACAATAGATGAAGATATCAATAGATGCGATCCTATTTGTGCTTAGTTCATGAGTCCCTAATCCTTTTGAAACCCTTAACCTAACTAGAAGAACTACTCCGACATGGCAAATCGAATAACAGTGAGAGATGCAAAAGAATTCACGATAAAATAAAATAAGAGGTAAGAGTTTTAGAAATCTTCTCAAAAGGGTGGAAGACAATCCTCAAATCTTACAAAAGCTCAAAAACAATGGTATCTCTCTCTCTCTCTCTCTCTCTCTCGAGTTCTCTCTCTTTCGAAAAACTAGATGAAGTCGATAATAGAATTCCCTTTTTTTGGGATCTGGGGCGGTTGTGACTTATTAGGGAAAACCCTAGGTGACGAAAATTAGATTTAATGAAATTTCAAAAAAAAGATCTTCCGCGGGAGCAGGTGCTCCGTTGAGGAGCGGGTGCTCCTTTCTTCAAAACTTTCCAAAAACCTTCACTTTCCCTCCATTTTCGCCAAGTCTCTTTATGAGCTCCAATCATCTATTCTAGCCACCTTTTAGACCTAAAATGACTCAAAATGAAATAAAAACTCGATAAAAACCTACAAAACAAATGTTAGAATGCGCCAAAAACGCATTATATCAATTCTCCCAGACTTAGATCTTTGTTTGTCCTCAAACAAATTCAAGACCAAGTGAAAGAGAAAGGTTTGAAAACGCGGGAACTCTCTCATTCTCAGTGAACGAAGTAAACAGCCTTCAACTTGCAGACCACATAATCCAAAATATAAATAGCAAAGCTTTACCAAAACCTCTCAATATATTCTCATCCCAGTTTCATATTCCAAACATAAACTCTTCACATTCTTTAAAGGTTGCGTGAGCTTCTTGCTACAAACACTATTTAGGGTAGACGACGCTAAAGGATTTAAGGTCATTTAGAGGTGGATTTCAGAGTGTTTAAGGGTTACCCGACGCTCGTAGAGGATGCAGGATATCGCACAAAATTGCAAGAGAGAATGGTCCATCTGGGTTCCACATTCTCTAAACCACTTTTTCCTTCTTTCATTCTCTCTAACTTCTCATCTAGCCATCATCCTCTTTGGGTATATTCACTGTGCGGAGAAACACTTTTTCTATTTCACAAATTTACCACTCTTCATCATCGATTATTATTATTATTATTATTTTTTTTTTTTAAGGAATGATTCTGAAGAGGGTTTCAATTACAAGTATGTGTCTCTCAGGCACGAATAAAATCAGAGTTGTTGTACATACCCCAGGGGAGCTCGTCATTGCCATTCCTTCCTTGTGGCTTGTTTTTGTTCTACCCTTTTGTAAACCATCCTCTGAAAATAGGAGCGGGTGCTCTGTAATGGGAGCAGATGCTCTGGTTTTCAGAAAGAGATTTAGAGGCTGCGTCGACCCATTCTCTCCGACTCTTTTACACATATCTGCACATATGACAGTGAAAGTAACAAGAGTGCAAGAGGTCTGAAAAAAGTACAGTTTAAGTAGGGTACTAGCTAAAAATGAGATAGCTATTCAGGAACAACAAGAGTGATACAAGGAATAAGGAGACATGAATATGATTCGTTTCCCTAATCTAGTGCCAATAGCGAGAAGAATTTCAGTCAATATTAGGTTCAGTTATAATGAGAGTTTATGTTCTTCTGATGAAACCTAGAAGATAGGATATTGAGGTGTTCCAGCTGTTCCATGCACCCAATATTCTGTAAAAATGGTCACTAGAGAAAAGGTTAAACGCAAGTGGTTCAATAATCATCCTAGAATGAGGTCCTAATTCCTAACAGAGTCTTGACTCAATAAAACAAAAGAAAAACTGACTCAAAGAAAAGAAAACAACCAGAATAAATGAAATTAGTAGCAACTCCCCCCAGACTTACTTCACACCGTCTCGGTGTGATAATAAACCAAATGAGACAAATAATTAAAAACATAATAAAAGCAGAAAGGTAAATAGGTTCTTGGCGAATACAAAGTTGTGATAGAGATGCGAGGGCTAGTCGCTGGTTGTGGCATCAGAGTCTTTGCCGTCCTTCTTCGAGCGCTTCTTGCGCTTTGAAGAATATGTGGTTCGATCAGTAGTAGCGGGGGGGCGAGCACGAGGTGTTCTAGCAGGTGCGGTGGACGACATCCTCTGGATTAAGTCTGACCCTTTTCAGCCTTTCTGCATCATGTGTAGAATCCGGCGGAGCAAGCCATTGTTCTTCTTCGTTGCATCGATCATCCAGCGACGGTACTCGGCGTCTTCTGGATCTGCTGCGATGTCCTGGAGCAGGTACTCCCTTCTATATGGTCTGCGGATGCCAGCTTTTGACTTCATTGTTGCCACGGTCTCTTCTTTTAGGTCTTTGATCTCCTCAGTACTCAGGTGAGAATCAGGAGCAAGAGCAGGAACAGCTGTAGGAGCAGGTTTGGTAGCAGATGAAGGAGCAGTTGTGGTGCTCCTTCTGCGCAGCGGGGTGGTCCTGTTTGATGTGTCTGCGATAGAGTAAAGGTACTATGTCCCAGACGTGAACCCCACGTTGGCTGTAAATCCTAGATCAGTGAGAGCTGGCTGAGGCAACTTGCAAAACAGAGGGCATTTGTCCCTAGAAGTGAACCGGTAGGTGCTCTCATCGTGGAAGATCTTGCAAGAGATGAGGAATTGGGAGTCCAAGAACTCGTGCTCCTCCTTGCAAGTAGAGGTGTTGAGATCAATGCCTAGATGTATGAACATCCGGGTTAGGAGGCTTCCAATCCTTTCTATCCTGTGAGTACCCTTTTCTTTTGCCACTTTGGTCCTCTTGTCAGCAATCACTTCGACGAACACCGCTCCAAAGTTGACATTGGTGTCAACTACGCAGTTCAGACCCCTCTCGCCCTCTATGGTGTCTCTGACTGCATTGTACATCAGAATAAGCTCATCGATCCTCACCTTGCTCGTCTCATATTTTGAGAAAATGATGGTGCTGATCGCTTTGGCGGCAATGCGAATAGCCGGGTTTCTAATCGCGGATTGAGCGGCTGAGCAGGAGAAGTAGTTGCCGCTTGCGATGAAATCCTAGAATGCATTGGCGATGGCGAAACGGTTGGGAAGGGCCACATTTTCCTTTTTTGTGTCAAAGCCATATAGATCGCAGAGCTCATTGATGGAGATCGCATACCTCTTTCCTCTAGCAAAGAAAGCGAAAACACCCTCAGAAGCGATCGGCCTGGTTGGGTTTGCATAGGTCAATTAGGCCGAGGCCAGGCACTGTCGGACCAGGTCCGGGTAGAGCACGTCTAGGTAAAGAGCACTGTCGGTCAATTGTGTAACCGAGAGGATGCTGCTCATATCGTGGAGCAAACCCAACCGCTTCAGCGTTGTCCCGCACAAGAACCTAGTTGGCTCAACAGCAATTTCCAACCAGTTGTTGTAGTAGTACGCATCTGATTGGTCCCAGACTTCCTCAGAGCTCATCGGCAAGCGAGCAGCAGGATGAGCGAACCGTTGCCCTTTGTCACGCGGCCACGGGTCTTATTCTGCTCCCGAAGAAGAAGATTCTCCCCTTGCTTTCAAGGTTCGGGGTGGCTTGCGAAAAGAGGTTTTAGGACCTGTCATCCTGCAATTTCAACAACAACAACCATCCAACATAAATCGGATTCTAAAAATCAACATAAACACATCGATATCGAAAAGGAAAAATTCCTCTGTTTTTCTTAAACCTCAAATCGAGTGTGTTTATGTTCCAGCAAGTTTAATCCGATTTGTGAAAATCCCCAAGACAAGAATCTCGTTCCAATTCGCAACTCATCCCCTTAAACATCCATCTTTCATACAAAAATTAGGGTTTTTCAAAATTGATGCATGTCCAAAATTCCACAAGTTTAAGTATTCGAAATCAACACCAAACTAGTCTAGAAACTACCCAAATAGACATAGTATGAGAAATCGAAAGATTCAAGCCCTAACTTCACGTTTTACTCAAAACGGCGCGAGTTTAAAAGGAGGTTTTCGAAGTGTTACCTTGCTTGTCGTGAAGAACGAATTGGATATTCGGAACGGAGATGAAAAATCCTTTGATTTCAAGCCAAAGATCTCTCAAATCGATTAAGATTTTGAGGAATTACGTTTTTAATAAAAGCTTGAAAACCATTTAACGGAGAAGAGGAAGATGAAGAGGTAAGAGAGAGAGAGAGAGAGGCGCAAGATATATAGGCATTAGGTGGGTCTCATGTGTCAGTTATTTCCTCTTTTCTCGCGGGCCGACTCGCGTCTCTCTATTTGACTAACCTCTTAATGGGCCTTAATTCGAAATTCAAATTTTTACCCAAGGGCGTTGGTGCTTTATATCGGGAGCAGGTGCTATCTTCCTCTGGAACTGGCTTGTGGATCGATCGATCCTTCTTTGCTAAATTTTTTTTTTTTCTTCATTTTTTTTTGAAACCAAAACAACTAAAACTAAAAGTTAGAAATAAAAAAAATCAAAATTAAAGAGTAAGTAAACTTACCAGTGGGTTGCCTCCCACCAAGCGCTTGGTTAAAGTCATTAGCTTAACTCGTTTAGCCATTTTAAGCTTGAGGTGCATCGCCTAAGGGGATAAATCCACCTTCGGCTTGGTTAATGTCAGCAAGATATGGCTTGAACTGCTGACCATTGACAACAAATTCATTGCTTTTGGCGTCCAGCAACACCACTGCTCCATAGGAGTGAGCGGACCTCTTTAATGATAAAGGGTCCGGACCACCTTGATCTTAACTTTCCTGGAAAAATTTTAAGTCTAGAGTTGAAAAAGAGTACCTGGTCGTTTGGCTAAAATTTTCTGGTGAGTATCCTCTTGTCATGATACACCTTAGTCCTTTCTTTGTAGATTTTAGAACTCTCATAGGCCAGGTGCCTAATTTCCTCCAACTCGTTGAGCTGCATAGATCGCCTCTCAAAGGCTGATTCGACATCATAGTTCATCAACTTGATAGCCCATGCTGCCTTGTATTCAAGCTCCACAGGAAGATGACAAGACTTCTCATACATCAAGTGGAAAGGCGTTGTCCCCAACGGTGTCTTATACGCAGTTTGATAGGCCCAAAGAGCGTCATCTAACTTGGCAGCCCAATCCTTCCTAGTGGTTCCCATTGTCTTTTGCAGAATACTTTTGATTTCCCTATTGGAAACTTCAACTTGACCACTAGTTTTTGGATGATATGGTGTCGCTACCTTGTGCTTCACACCATTTTTTCTCAATAGGCCCTCAAAGACCTTGTTGATAAAGTGAGTGTTCCCATCACTTATGAAAACTCGTGGCACTCCAAACCTGGGGAATATCAAGGACTTAAACATCTTCACCACTACCTTGGCATCATTCGTCGGTGAAGCAAATGCTTCCATCCACTTACACACATAATCGACCGCCACCAAATGTTTCCATAGGACGATGGGAAAGGTCCCATGAAATCGATTCCCCATACATCAAACACTTCAACTTCCATAATGAAGTGTTGAGGCATCTCATTTTTCCGAGAGATGTTTCCTTGCCTTTGGCATGTTTCGCAGTTTGAAATGAAAGCATGTGCATCCCTGAACATTGTCGGCCACCAAAACCGAGCTTGTAACACTTTAGACATTGTCTTGAATGTTGCAAAGTGACCAGCATAGTTTGAATTATGGTAATGAAACAGAATCCCAGTGATCTCTTCATCAGGTACACATCGCCTAAAGATACCATCAGAGCATTGCTTGTAAAAGTATGGCTCATCCCAAAAATACCTTCTTATGTCTCGTAGGAACTTTCTCTTCTTATCACCCACGAAATCAGATGGTTCCTGTTCAGCAGTTAAGTAGTTTGCTATCTCTCCAAACCATGGAAAATTCGGAACAGTTGTCTTGGAGGTAGCACCACAAAACTTCTCGGGAGCAGGTGCTCAGATTTTTAGAGCAGGTGCTCTATCTTGGAACTGGTACTCCATCATACAGATGCTAACCGCATAGACATGCTCATCAGGAAGTGTGTCATCTAGAGGTACCTCATCATTAATTTTCATGCGAGATAGATGATCAGCAACCTCATTTTCGCTCTCCTTCTTGTCAACAATCTGCAAATCAAACTCCTGGAGCAAAAGGATCCACCTCAACAGTCTCGGCTTTGCATCTTTTTTAGTGAGCAAGTACTTTAGAGCTGCATGGTCGATATGTACAATCACCTTGGAACCGATAAGGTATGATCTGAACTTCTCAAAACCGAATACCATTGCCAACAACTCCTTCTCGGTTGTAGCATATTTGCACTGAGCCTCATCAAAGGTACGGTTTGCGTAGTAAATCACATGGAGCTTTTTGGCCTTTCTCTGACCCAAAACTGCACCTACAGCATAGTCACTTGCATCTGTCATCACTTCAAACGGCAGGTTCCAATCGGGTGGTTGAACGATGGGTGCACTTATCAAGGCTCCTTTTATGGTGTGAAAAGCCTCTAGACAAGCTCCATCGAAGTCATACTTAGTCTCCTTGCACAATAGCTGAGTTAGCGGTCTTGCCATTTTGGAGAAGTCCTTGATGGACCTCCTGTAGAAACCAGCATGACCCAGAGAACTCCTTATGCCCCTGACTGAATCTGGTGGCTAAAGACTCATCATGACCTCCACCTTTGCTTTGTCAACCTCAATACCATTCTCAGATATCTGATGATCCAATACAATGCCATCTCGAACCATGAAGTGACATTTTTCCCAGTTTAGCACGAGATGCTTCTCCTCACATCGCTGTAACACCCTGCACAAATTCGACAAACACAGAGAAAGACCTTCCATAAACAGAGAAATCGTCCATGAAAACTTTCATTATATCCTCAATAAGGTCAGTAAAAATTGACATCATACACTTTTAGAATGTCGATGGGGCATTACACAAACCGAATGGCATTCTGCGATACGCAAAAGTGCCATAAGGACATGTAAATATCGTCTTCTCCTGATCGTCTAGATGGATGGGAATCTGGAAAAACCCTGAGTAACCATCTAAGAAACAGTAGTATGGATGGTTAGTCAATCTCTCAAGCATTTGATCAATAAAGAGCAAAGAAAAATGACCATTTCTAGTGGCAGCATTCAATTACATGTAATCAATACACATCCTATGACCAGTTACTGTCCTAGTTGGTATCAACTCATTCTTTGCATTTGTGATCACAGTAATTCCACCTTTCTTAGGTACCACATGAACTGGACTGACCTATTTACTATCTGAGATTGCATAGATTACATCAGCTTCTAGAAGTTTCATTATCTCCTTTTTTACAACATCTTTTAGATTCGGGTTTAGCCTCCTCTGATGTTCTATAGAATTCCTTGATTCATCATCTAGATGTATTCTATGCATGCAAAGATCAGGCGAAATTTCAGGAATATTATCTACTGAATATCCTAGAGCCTTTCTATACTTCTTAAGTTCACACAAAAGTAAGGCGGTTTCCACATTGTTCAAATCAGCATTTATGATCACAGGGTAAGTAGAATTAGGACCTAGGAATGCATAACTTAGCCCAGTTGGTAGGGTTTTGAGCTCGAGCTTTGGAGCTCTTAATTCGTTCCAGGGACCATCAACAGAATTTTCAGGAGCAGGTTTTGTTTCTGGAGCAGGTGCTCCGTCAGTATCCTCTACTTCGAGGTTTAAGAACCCAATTGATTTTTCCATCGCTTGGCTCGAATCCAACATCCTTGCAAACCCAACTGTGTCCTCAATCAAGTACTCATGCTCACCCTCAGCCTTTGTCAAAGCTACATCCAACAGATCATCAGCCAAAATCTCCTCAATCTCTCCCTTAGAGACTTCGAGATTATCTTCTATGGTAAAAGTTTGCCCATCAATAGTTGGCTTTTTGAGCATTCTATCCATCTTAAATTCCATGATAATATCCTCCAGGTGGAGACTGATTGTATCATTCCTCACATCAATAATCGTCCCAAAATCAAGGGATCTTTCAGTTCCTCATCAATTTCTAGCACCACGAAATCTGCTGGAATTAAAGTATTGCCAATTCTAACATGCAAATCCTCAAGAATCCCCACGGGTAACTTTACTGACCTGTCAGCAAACACCAATGAAATTCTTGTTGGCTTAAAATTTGTGTATCCAAGTTTCCTAGCAACCGAATATGGCATGAGATTCACACCCAAACCCAAATCGCATTGAGAACGAGCGAATCTCATATGACCAATCTGCACAGATAGGACAAATTTCCCTGGGTCATATTGCTTCTTAAGCAATTTGTTTTGTAGCACAATACTACAATTCTTAGATACTATTACAGGTTCTGAAGAAACATTTCCCGTAACCAGACCCTTAACATACTTCTTCATAGCTGGTATCATCTGAATCGCATCTACCAAAGGGAGCTTAATAGTCAAATCTTTCAATATTTTCTCCCACTTTGTCTCTTCCAAATCCTTTGAGATTTCCTTGGAGGAACTGGATAAGGAACTGGAGGTTTGTAGACACGAGAAACAATCTTATCAAAAAGCTCATTCGGTCGAAGTACCTTAGGAGTCGGTTCAGCAACTTCTTCATTTTTTTCCTCTTCTGGAGCAGGTGCTCCTTCTTCTAGAGCAGGTGCTCCGTATGGAAGCGGGTGCTCTGCAAAATTTTCTGGGTAACTTTCAGCGTTATCCCTCACAATCGGTGGTAGAATTCTTCCACTTCTTAGTTCAATTGCATTAACAAACTTTCTGGGGTTTGCAACTGGTTTACCTAGCAGTACTCCTTGTGGCCTCTTGATTACCTCAGCAGTTTGAGAAGCTTGAGTATCAAACTTCTTCACATGATTGCAAACAGCGTCAAGCCTACCATTGAGATCAGAATACATGTTGTCTACCTTTGTGTTGATTTCAGTGGCAGATTTCTGTTGATTAGCCATCAGCTGCTGCATCATACCCTTCAGTTCATCATGAGAAGTACTTCCAAAACTTGCAGGAGCCGAAAGTTAGTAAACTGCGGTTTTTGCTGAACTCCCCCTTGAAACTGATTCTAATTTTGGTAAGGTAGGAACGTTTTACCTTGGAAGCGCTGAGGAAAATTCTTCTAGAAACCTTGATCCTGAGGTTTCTAGTTTTGGAAACCAGTTTGTTGCGGATAGATTTGGTTTTGAGGGTTCTCAACGTTCGTACTCCTATAGAAGAAGTTAGGGTGACTCCTATAGTTTTAGTTGAATCCACGATTTTGCATAAACCCTTGACCACTCACACAGCTGACCTCTTGCTATCCACAATCCCCTTCTTCTCTCATCTACTCAGAAAGTGGTTCACCATTCTCAACAGCAAAATGAATCATCCTTTGGTTCCCTTTGAGCAACAAATTAACCTTAGCCGTAAGGTCATCAATCTTTTGAGAATCCATACCACCAGTTTTTTTTGTTCTATCATACTCTTGAGACTTGCTGCTGGAACTTGCAGCCAAGTTTTCAATAAGCTTGTAAGCACCATCTCTGCCCTTAGTCATAAAATCACCTCTCGCAGCATTCAAAGCATTCTAATAATCCAAATCAACACCATCATAGAAAATACTCAGCAAGTTCTCATCGGTAAACCCATGGTGTGGACACTCTCTCCTGTATTCTTTGAATCGTTCTCATGCCTCACAAAAGGACTCTCCAGAATGTTGCTGAAACGTGGAGATCTTGTTCTTTACGCTCGCGGTCTTGGTTTTGGTGTAGAAGTGGTCCAAGAAAGCTGATTTACATTGTGTCCAATTCGTGATGGATCCTGTAACGCCCGTGTTCCAGAAAAAGGAATTTGGTCGAGAAAGTTACAGAAGGATCATATCAAGGTATTTTTGATACGATTGGGTTGACGGTTGGTGATCACTCTCTTTAGAGTCAATCTTGAGTTTTTCGGGAATGAAGTTTTCTTGGGAACGGAAGTCGGATTGATCGAGGGTCGGAAAGTCAGCTTTTGACCAGAAAAGAGAGGAGATCGATTGATCCAAGCTTGGACCGATCGATCCAGGACCGTTGCCAATCTGGTTATGGCTGAGGCGTGGATCGATCGATCCAGGGTTGGATCGATCGATCTGCTGAGCTGTTGTGTGGGCAGGTCGGGTACCGATCGATCTGGGGCTAGATCGATCGATCATGTGCTGAAGAGGTGTGGATCGACCGATCTAGGGTGTGGATCGATCGATCCAGCACTGTCGGCAGTGGTATTAAGTGGTTTTTCTTCCACTTGTATCACGTGTTCCTCTTCCTCTTTTTTTTTTTTCGGGTTGTGGTCGTTCTCGGGAGGCTAAGAGAGCTGGGAGAGCTCGAGAGAGTGGAGGAGAGAAGGGAGAAAGAGAGGAGTTGGGCTTGGTCGTTGGGGGTTAAGGTGGAGGCAAGGGAGCGTGAGCTCCGGAAGAGATGGAGATCGGTTTGTGGAGGCGAGGAGAGAGAAAAGGAGTTCGTCCCTGAGCTTGTGGAGCTGTTCTTCGCCTGAATCGATCCGAATCTAAGGTGAGTGCGTGACCATGAGTTAATCTAAGCTTGTGTTGTGTGTGTTTTTGTGGTGTTAGGGAGGATTGGGTTGAATCTTTGTTGTGTGTGATTTATTTCTTTGGTTGTGTTGCTCGTTTCCTTGGTGTTTGGATTGGGTTTTTGCCTAATCGTTTGTAGGAAGCAACGTGGAGGTTCTGAGTGGTCGTTGGTCGTGTGTGGCCGTGGAGGAAGTCGAGATCGGAGTTACAGAAGGTGTTGGATCGATCGATCTGGGGGGTTGGACCGATCGATCCATGTCCTGTAAGTTACGGGTCTTGTGAGGCGGTGGATCGATCGATCTGGTCGTGAGTTCGGATCGATCGATCGGGTGTTGGACCGATCGATCCGGAGCAGTGTGGTTGAGCTGTTGGACTGATCGATCCGTGTCTTGGATCGATCGATCCATGTGTTTAGCCTTGGGCTGTGTTTGTTTTGCTTGGCGTTGTGAGCGGTTTGTGATCTCTTGCTTGTGTGTATAACTCGTAGATGGGACGACCGCCTTACTAAGTATTTGTGATAATACTTACGCATCTCTGTATTTTTGTGAGTTGCAGGTAAAGGTAAAGTGTGAACGTGGAATCAAGGCGATGAGGAAGAGGATGATTTAGGACTCGGTATTGTGTGTTGTTGATCGTATTTTATTGTGTTAATAAATGCGATTTCGTATTGGTGCTTTATGTGGAGTTAAAGCGTGTGTTTGATATGTTGTGTTTTTGACTCGTGCGTATAATTGATATTATGGGATATTAATTATGGTATTGCTTAATTAGAGCGGGTCGGGTCATCTCAGATCCAGCGGGTGGAGACTTGAGCCATCGAGAAGCTTTGTCCGCAAGTGAGAAAGGGAAAAGCTTACACTTTATGAAGTCTAGGTTCATCCCATTAGAACTCGTTGTGGAGCAGATCTCCTCAAAGTTCTCTATATGGTCCATTGGAATCTCTGCGAGAAGTCCATGGAACAAGTGCTGCTTGATCAGCGATATCATCTCAGGGTTTATCTCATAGTCTTGCCTCTCAACAGCATGTGGAACAATATCAGATTTGTTCCTGTAGAAGACATGAGGATTGTCCATGTCCCCAATAGCACGTTGTTGTTCACGCTCGCGTTGCTGTTGTTGTTCGCGCGCATATTGCTGCTGCATCTGAGCCATCTGCTCTTGCAACCTTTGCAGCTCAGCTGCCATATCATCGTTACCTTGTTCGCCTATGTCGACGGGTGTAGGCTTTGTTCATCTTTTGCCTCGTTCAATTCTTGCAAGTTCCGTGTTACTCAAGGTCAGAAGGGGTATTTGACGATTGCTCCTTATTGACCTTGAGTTCATGCACCTGAAACACACGCAAGAGAAAAAAAAGAACAAGTTAGTAAACTTAGTCTGAAACCGTATAGTAAACTAGAGGTATTGAGTTGGTCCCCGTCGCAACGGCCCCAATTGATAGACAAGCGTTTTGCTCGATTGTAGAATAGTGAGAATTTCGTTCAAGGGACCAGCAATACACTCTAATATTTTGTAACACAATTTCAGCTAAGCGATCAAGTTTGTTTTGGTTTTGGTTTGTCACAATAGCAAGTAAGTAAATAAAATTGGTTTAACAAATATTAATAAAGGCGTTAGACTAAGGGAAATTATCTCGGGGATTAGATCATCTAGAACCAAGCAATTATTCAGGATAATAATTTAGAACCAATCTAGAACTCAACCATGAAAATAAGAGGATCCACTGTCGTGGTATCAACCACTTTATCAATCAATCTAACACCCTAAACTGTCATTTGAGGTTACAAAGAATGACAAGCATTAAAGAGAATGAGATCGATTTGTTCACAACTTGCCTTAGCATCAACTGTCGTTGGCTAAGGACAAATCGCCCATCTATGTTCTTTCAAACAATTTACAACACTTTTGATGAGTAAATTAAACATAAGATCAAAGGCTAGGTGATCAAGCTAGCCTAGGCAATAAGAACAACAATAGATGAAGATATCAATAGATGCGATCCTATTTGTGCTTAGTTCATGAGTCCCTAATCCCTTTGAAACCCTTAACCTAACTAGAAGAACTACTCAGACATGGCAAATCGAATAACAGCGAGAGATGCAAAAGAATTTATGATAAAATAAAATAAGAGGTAAGAGTTTTAGAAATCTTCTCAAAAGGGTGGAAGACAATCCTCAAATCTTACAAAAGCTCAAAAACAATGGTATCTCTCTCGAGTTCTCTCTCTTTCGAAAAACTAGAAGAAGTCGATAATATAATTCTCTTTTTTTGGGATCTGGAGCGGCTGAGACTTATTAGGGAAAACCCTAGGTGGCGAAAATTAGATTTAATGAAATTTCCAAAAATAGATCTTCCGCGGGAGCAGGTGCTCCGTTGAGGAGCGGATGCTCCCTTCTTCAAAACTTTCCAAAAACCTTCACTTTCTCTCCATTTTCGCCAAGTCTCTTTATGAGCTCTAATCCTCCATTCCAGCCACCTTTTAGATCTAAAATAACTCAAAATAAAATAAAAGACTCGATAAATACGTAGAAAACAAAGGTTAGAATACGCCAAAAACACATTATATCATACACGCTGTAATTTTTATTTAGTATATTGTAGAAGATGTAATTTGAATTTGGCTATTACTAAACGTTATTTATGTCAAACTTTGTTCCTACATGGTAAAAATAATTATGTGTACACTAACACACTCTATAAGACTATACCTATGCGTACACGATAGTAATAATTTACACGTACACGAACGTACTCTACATTTACCTCCAAAAATATTACCTTAAATGTACATAACTTTTAAACCCTAAACATAATACATACATGATAATAATAAGTCAAACGTACACAATCCCTAAACCCTACACATAATACGTACACGATAAAAATAGAATAAACGTACAAAGTCCCTAATCGTAATACATACACGATGATAATAAGTTAAAGGTACATGCTCATATGCACAAACTGGTACACAACAAAAATAAACTTGTTAATCCGATATAAATTTATTATGTATAAATATCTAAAGTATGCAAACTGTACGACCAATCAACTACTCGTTTATGTAATAACTCATTATGACTAAGATTTAAACTTATTTTTATCTTTCTCATATTTTAATATCTTATTTTTATATTTCTCATAATTTAATAACTCTCTTAACCACCCACTTTAAGCAAAGTAGATGTACATTTATATGATTTGACTTCTAAATTAATAACATTTGTTTGTAAGAATTTTTTCGGAAAATGAGACAAAACATGGAAAAAACATTTTTTTGAATGAGAAGAATTTGTTGGAAAACATATATCATACTTTCATATATGTTTGTCTTCATCCTTTAATGTATCGAAAATTTTGAAGATTTAAAAAGTCAAAGACATAAGTTAAAACTATTTATTCATTAGCATTTGAGAAAAGCTTGAAGCCTCTTCACCCTCAAGTTATTCACAATTTGAAATTATTCACACACTAGTGTTCTTGTTTTTTACCATGTTTTGTTGTTGATTAGAGTTACGTGAATAAGTTAGAGTGAGATTACTAGTTAATTAACTTTTGTCGAACAAACATACTATTAAAAAAAAAATGTACACATGAAGTAATATCTCGAAAAATGTATATGTGTTCTATTTTCTTTATGTGAATAACAATAAAAATTACACTAAGTTGGTTTGCTTACAAATTTTAAGATTTTAATTTCCAGTTTATATATTATATCATATCATATTTCGAAGGCAACTAAACTCTTTTTTGAAAATTCAAAGGATTTAGAAAGATGCGCTGTTGAAATTTTCTATAAATCATGCTTATGAAAGACTTAAAAGGCATCCAAGATTTCTTCCAACATCTCTACAACTATTTTGGTGGACGGTTTAATAGGAAGACTAAATGCACCACAAACCCACCAATATCATCTTCCTAAATATATTTTCTTCTTCGATGTTGAGTCCATTCTCGGCAAGTCTTTTATTGTTAGTTCAATATTGTTGTGGACATATATGACGTAGTGATAGATGTACATGAAGTAATGTCGTACGTAAACATAAACACATAAATTATTACCGTATACGTAAACATAAGTATATGGTAGTACTAATCTGGAATCATTTTCAATCATACGATTCAAAATAAGAAATTAATTATAATTCAAAATAAAAATAAAAAAAGAAAATGGATATTAAAAGATAGAAAAATTAATTATAATTTAATGTACAAAAAAAAAAATAGTTATAAAAATGAAAAGAGAAAAAATGTGAAAACAAAAGAAAATGAAAACTATTAAACACTCTCTCTCTCTTACCTCATATTCTATTTTTTTCTGTTTCCACTGTAGCGAGCGAAATGGCAAAACGGAGATACTGTAGCAAACGAGATAAGCTGACCATCTATTTCATTGCAAGGGCATTTTCGTCTGAAAATAGCTTTGTGGCTATTCTGTGAAAATTTCATTTGACTTTGTCAAAACCTGGTTAAAAAAGTATCACACCTTGCTATTCTATGAAAATTTCTCATAGATAAGTCGGTTGAGTTATCCACAACATCGTATATAACTGATGTTGTTTTATATTGGGCATAAATGTCAAAAGTTTAAAATATCAAATCCAAAATTATAGGAAATCCTTGTGTTCAATTGTTTTCTTTTTTGTGCAAGCAATATAATTTAGATCTTATTCATATTCTTTTCGATCTAGAGACTACCAAAAGTTATGTCAGTCTATATTATATTGTCGATATTCAAATTCATGACATTGAAGATTTATTTTTGGTAATTAGTTAGCACACTAATTGAGCTACATACATCACACGTAATAATTAATTTCATTTTTTTTTTGATAATTAATTAATACGCTAAGCTACTATGTCGCATGTAATAATTGATTTCATTTTTTTTTGTTGCTTTACAAAATTAAGAGCTAAACTCCTAAATCCAAATACATTTCTTTTAATCATTTCTTCATATATATATATATATATATATATATATATATATATATATATATCTGCAATACCTCCTTGGATCTAACATTTTTCAAATGTTAGTTTTGCAACAATCTTTATATAGATGTTTGTTTAACAATGTTTATAAATTTTGGTCTTATTTAGAGCAATCTAAAAACCGGAAAGTAAAGCTAAAAAAGAACTAAGAAAATAATAAAGCATATACAAAAAGAAGAAAAAAAATAAGAAAAAGGCAAAGTACATCATGCGAGAGAATCTAAGAAAACAAACACTCACAATAGCAACAAAAGCAACCAACGGTTAGGATCTAACTCTATCCGTACAATCCAACGGTTTTCACAAAACTAGGTCAGAAAGAAACCGTAAGTTAAACCTAGAGAACACACACACAAACCCATAAACCCGACCCGTGTTTGTGTTATATGCAGTTTCCACTGAAACCGGATAAAAAAAAACCCCTAATTTGGACCTAAACTTTGCCATTAATAGAACCCTCAAACACAACTCTCAAAACTTCTTCCCCTGTTTGGTCCGAATCTAACCCTAATCTAAATTACAATCACATCACCTTACACATAGCGCCGCAAATTAATGGCAGACGTCAAGATTCAATCTGAAACCTCGGATTCTCAGCCGTTGGTCGACAATCAACCACCTCCTCCTCCGCCGCCGCAGCCGCCAGTTGAAGAAGAGGAGAATCAACCAAAACCAACTCTGACGCCACCGCCACAGTATATGGCTATGAGATATCAACCAGCGGTTGTTATGCCTCACCATATGATGTACGCGCCGCCGCCGCCACCGCCACCGTACTCACCTTATCATCATCAATATCCGAATCATCTCCATTCCCATCTCTCTCGTGGTAATAACAATAAGCATCAGAACTCATCTAATGGTGAGAATAAAACCATTTGGGTTGGTGATTTGCATCATTGGATGGATGAGACTTATCTTAATTCTTGTTTTGGATCCAGCGAGGTTTGCTTCTCTCTCTCTATCTCATTCTCATTCTCGTTCTCTCTCTATCATTATTACACAACATTTATGTATCTCTTGATTAGCGTCTTAGATTGTGCATTAACAGTTTCTTGATTCTGTTGTCGTTGACTTTTAATGCTTTTGACCTTTTCAGCTTCTATCATAGAAAGTTTGCTTTTTTTTTTTTTTTTTTTGTGATTATCTATACAACTCGCTGACTCTGTTTCTTGGTGCATTTGGTCTAATTGTGTTGCTTTATGTTAAATTCAGATTGTTTCGGTTAAGGTGATTCGTAATAAGCACACTGGCTTATCAGAAGGCTATGGATTTGTGGAGTTTGAATCCCATGATGTAGCTGATAAGGCTTTGCAGAAGTTTAATGGAACGACTATGCCAAATACAGATCAATCTTTCCGTTTAAACTGGGCTAGTTTTAGCACCGGTGAGAAGCGGTTAGAGAACAATGGACCTGATCTCTCTATTTTCGTGGGGGATTTGGCTCCGGATGTCTCTGATACTTTGTTGCACGAAACATTCTCTGAGAAGTATCCGTCGGTAAAAGCTGCGAAAGTTGTCATTGATGCTAATACCGGGAGATCGAAAGGCTACGGCTTTGTGAGGTTTGGTGATGATAATGAAAGGACCAAAGCAATGGCTGAGATGAATGGTGTTAAGTGTTCTAGTAGAGCTATGCGCATCGGTCCTGCTACCCCGAGGAAGACTACTGGTTATCAACAACAAGGTAATTTCTTTCCGATGCACTATTTTTGCGTATAATGGTGATTTAGATAGTTGTATGAAGTTTTAAGCTTTGTGATTGATTGCTCCTTGTTAAAGCTTGTCTTACCGAGTGACTATCGTTTTACGATAACGGACCCTTTATGTTCATTGTTAGGTTCTTGGTATTGCAACAATATGTTTTGAGTCTCGTGTACTTAACTATTTGCTGACTTTAGTAGGTGGATACATGCCGAATGGTGCCATGACGCGTCCTGAAGGGGACACATTAAACACAACAGTAATTTTTTGTTTTTTTGTTTTGTTAGCATCTTCTTGTTATCTCCCTTTCATGTGATTGTGACAAGAGAAGGTAGTCTTATGTTTTGTCTTTCCCGTTTAATCCATGTTTTATAACCTAGATATTTGTTGGAGGGCTTGACTCTAGTGTCACTGACGAAGACCTAAGGCAACCTTTCTCTGAATATGGGGACATAGTCTCTGTCAAGATTCCTGTTGGTAAAGGATGTGGGTTTGTTCAATTTGTTAACAGGTAACAACATTAAATGCCTATGTTTAAATAGTAATCATGAAATAAGTAATTTTCTTAATCGTTGTTCTGTCACTGTAATCGATTTGATATTCAACATTTGGATGTAGACCAAATGCAGAGGAGGCTTTGGAGAAACTAAATGGGGCTGTAATTGGAAAACAAACAGTTCGGCTTTCTTGGGGCCGTAATCCAGCTAATAAGCAGGTAAATCACACTATATGTCTACATAAGTGTCTAATCCTGGTACAAGTGTATCAAAATGCACAGTTCTTTTCAATTTATATTACAAGGCCATGGAAAAACCCCAAAACTGTTTTTGTGTTATAACCCTTATGTGAACCTACTCTGAGATAAACTGAGCTGATTGAATCATCCAGGTTTCATAGATTATACTTCTTAGGACATTTGGTTCATTTTTTTACTTTCTTCTGTTTTGAAAAATCTATTTGAAATTTTTTGTTGGGTTACATTGGATACAAATATTCGCAGAATGTTAAAACTTCATGGATGTTAATTATTATTATATAGATTTTAACATCATTAAACGTTTTGATATATATTCAATTTCAAAAGATTGTTTTTGACGAATTTCTGTTTATTTGGTTTGGTTGCACTAAGTTTGATATCAGTTCAGTTTGGTTTATAAGACTACTGTTATGGTTAAGCGTGGAAGTAAGTTTGGTTCGGTTTGGTTTTTATGCCCTCCCTTCCTTGAGTACTTTCCTTGTGTGATCTATATTATGCGCTGACCTGAGTTTGAATGCCTCTGATTGAAATCATATCTGATTGTACAAGTTTTGTGTTGCGTTGCAGCCTAGAGATAAGTATGGAAACCAATGGGTTGTACCGTACTACGGAGGACAGTATTACAATGGGTATGGATACATGGCACCGCAACCTCATGACCCGAGAATGTATCCTGCTGCACCTTACGGAGGGTATCCAATGTACGGTGGTCATCAGCAACAAGTTAGCTGAGGAAACTAAAGGCTTAATCTGATCATCTATCTGTAGGCAAACAAAAACTCACTCAAGTTAGGTGATGTTAGGAGGTACAAGGCAAAAATGGTTGGCTTCTTGTCTCTCCTTGAGTTTAGGGTTTATTTTTCTAGTGAAAAAACGAATTTTGTGGAAACCATAGCAGTAATTTAGGGGACTTGGATTTGATTGATTAATTTGATTTGTTTCTTCAGATGTTTTTTCACTGTGGAATTTATTGATCAGAGAAGAAGTGAGTTGAACCAATTGATTATTATTTTTCCTTTTTTCTGTTGTTTAACATTTCATTTGTTTATTAGGTTTGTTTTGTTGTTGTGTTTGGAGGTAATTATCGCCATCAAGCCAATCACACTAGTAATGATCGTAAAGTGAGCTACTGAGCTTGCATATAGGCTTTAACTTGTAGGTCTCAAATCCTTTTTGGGCCGTCTCAAGGATGCTATTCCTTAACAACTTAGCTAGTTCACGTACAGTCTTAAAATAACTAGAACCTAGAAAGATAGAACTTCTTTTGCAAAAGTAGACTACTAGCTATCTTACGTAAAAAGTTTTTATATCTTTTTAAACATAATAATATTTATAATGTTTTATTCTTGTTGAACATTAATGATGGATTCTATTGAAATTTTGGAAAAACGTATGTGTACTTGATTAAAATTCACCACTTAAAAATGTTCTAAAAAAACTTAACAAAAGTAAATAATGCGCCAAAATAACTTAATAGAAAAAATGAAAATATCCATTTTGGTGTCTCATTTCAAAAGTGTCAATTTCTGTTTTCTATTTCCAAAAATGCCCTTTGTTAAATCTGAAAATTTTATAAAGTTTAATAAGGTTTATAGATACTTCTAGATGATAAGTATTACTTAGAGACTCGATCCAAATATTTATGAGGTTTAATAAGATATTTATAAAATTTTACAAAATATTATTTATAAGGTTTTACAATGTATTTATACGGTATTTATAAGATATGTATAAGGTTTTACACACTTATAAAAGTAATTTGTGTATGCTTTTAAAAGGTTCCCCGAATATTTAGGTAGATCTCAGATTTTTAGGGGCAATTGTGAAAACGTTTTAGGGAATAGACATTTTTAAAAAGGAATACCGGAAAATGAGCATTTCTCAAAAATTCCCAAAAATTGAATAACGCGCCAAAAAGTTTAAAGTTGATAAGTAGCAAAATTTAATGGCCTGAAATTTATAAATTCTCAATTTATTACCAAAAATCACAAGATTCACTCTATAATGTTTGACTAATACTTGGGTTTATGGATATAAATACATGGACTTTTAGAAGAAAAAATCAATGAATCCAAAATATAAGAAAGGTGAGGTTCTCTAAATGTTCTTCTATAATACCTCTCCTCTATTTCTTGTAGTTTGTGTAACATTTTATGCAATTTGATGGCATTTGCAACTTGAGTCATCTACAAAATAAGACTTGGATCTGATAAAGCCACTTTGCGATATCCCTTAAAATTTTCAATGTGGTTTTATTAGTATTGAGTTTGAGGTATGGCTATCTGATAGTGATAATAACGTTTCATTATATTTAAACAAATTTAACTTGTTGCTTGTTTTCATTTTGATTTTAGGTGGAACGATATATATGGGGTTTATTTCAAAAAAATATTTTGTTTCCATATACAACTATGAGCCTTGCAGTTCAAGATTCTGTTTCGAAGTTAAATGTAGAATTTCTTCTAATTTCTCTTATATGATTTTCTGAATTTGAATCCTCTAGCAAGTATATTAACCCATGATTTTTAATGGCAATTAGCGAAGGCCAAAAGTTCATTTTTTTACCAAAGTTTCAACTCCTCTGTTACAAATAAACATGGTGAATTCTATGTTTTTAGAAGATATGTTACTTAATGTCTTCCTCTGCTACGGAATTCACTATTTTAGTTTGTATAAGACGCGTTAAAACTTTTGTGAAAGAATGAACTATTGGCCTTTCTTGATTGCCATTAAGAATTGGGGTATATTTGTTTCTTGGATTTTAGACTTAAATTATTATTATTTTGTTCAAGAGGAGAGAAAGGGGAGAGAAATTTAAAATAACGTATGAATCTTATAGTCGCACATCCTTCATTTGCTACCTTATAAAATATGGACTATATAGAATCCAGCACAATTTATAGTTTTTCCAATACTCTTATTAAAAAAACTTTATTGATAAATAGTTAGACTGTATAAAATGAATAAAAAAATATTTTGTTTGTATGTAGCATAAAATAATTTACTAGTTTTTCTATAACATGGTAGAGTAAATTTAATTAAAATTAAAAAATATATAAGTCACAAAGATATGTCTTTAAAAGATAACATGATAAAATTGATGTTGAAAAAAAAGAGATCGATAAAATTCAACTTTAATGATGGAAATATAAAAATTATGGAAAGAATGAGTACTAATTTTTTTGAAGTTGAAAAGTTAATAACGCACCAAAATATTTTAGTATCAAAACTTAAGAAATTAGCATAATAGGAAAAATACAAAATATGCCAAAAGTTTTAATTTTATAAGATAATAAATTAGACAGATTTACAAACTTTAAAGATCAAGATTTTCTGAATTCTCTGTTTATTACCTAAAACAGTATAATTTTTTTGTTTTTTAATTCAAATATTTGTATCATATACAATTGTGTAATTGTAGTTTAAGATCAAGTTTGCGCTTGTAAGATTTAACAAAGATAAAAATATTTAGATGTTTAAAAGTTTATTAATAAAAAACTTTTTAAAAAGTGGAAACTGTTTTGATACATAAATAAAAACGAAATGAGAATTGTCTGTTGTTTAGCTTTAATTATACAAATTCTGAAGAATTGGTGTGCTGTTGTGAATAGAGATTTGACGAGAATCCACTAGCTGCGAGAGTAGAGAAAATTGAGGATATATGGTCATTGTAAAACATCAAGAAAGCCTTAAAATAAAAATATATAGAAATATATGAAAAATGGTTAAATCAAACAACACTTGGTAAAGATAATAAAGCTGAAGTAACCAAACCAGTTTGAGAAATAAGATTAATGCATAAATGTTAAAATCAGAAATCAAGTTGTAGAAAAGATATGATTAAAAGAGATACACTCTTCAACAGTGCTGATGAAATATGTATAGTATAGCATTCCAATCCCGTAAGAAATAAAGATTTGAAAAATTGAAGCTATAAAACAAAATTATGGCTTCTTGATAGAAAAAACAGAGAACTTTTTTAAAACATACAGTTTGTAAATGGAGCTGCAACAAACCTACATAATTGTTACTATAAATAAGGTTGATTTTAAGAGTAGGTAATACTTAAGAGCATCCAGTTTTCATACCTTGGTTTTGATTAAAAATACAATTTTAGTGTATAAATGATTCCATTAAATCTCACTTGAAAAAGAAAAAAGTGACCAACTTACCTTAATATTTGGTCTTCTTCGAAAATGTTTTGGGCTGCAACAAATAATCTGCATACCTTGCCATTATTATGAAGATCACGTCAGAATGAGGTGTTGCTGGAAACAAAATGTTTTGTGTGTTTTATTTCTTTTTGTTGAAATCATAAAAGTGTATTGGTCTACGAAAGTAAAAATACAAAAATTGAGACTTATGTCAAGTGGTAGATGTAGAAAGCTGCAGTTATTGAGAAACTGAGTTGAACTGATTCATTATTATTTTTCCTTTTTCTGTTGTTAAACATATCATTAGTTTAACGTTGTGTGGGACGAATCTAAGCACTTAGGTTTGTTTTGTTATTGTTGGGAGGTAATTATCGCCATCAAACCAATCACACTAATAATGATCTTAAAGTGAGCTATTGTGCTTACATATCCTTTAGGCTTTAACTTTTAGGTCTCAAATCCTCTTTGGGCTGTCTCAAGGAAGTGAGTCTTCAACAACTTAGCTATTTGTACGGTCCACGTACAGTCTTAAAATAGCTAGAACCTAGAAAAATGAGAACTTCCTATGGAAAAGTGGATAAATATTTCAAAAATCTTTAGTATCACCGCAGAATCTTAATAAAATGTCGTCGTTAACACGTGACAAATCATGTTTCTTTACGATTTTCAGTTAAATTTTTTTATTTTGTTACGTATTTGGTGGGATATAGCCCTTATACTTTTTTTATTGAAGTATATGAATGAAAAACTTTCGATGGAGATGCTTTAATTACAGTTGATGCAGTTGTTTTAATAAACGTGATGCATTTAATTTTTGGTTGTTGCAATAAGAATTGGATAACCTTGACTACTTTTTAAAGCAAATCATAAAGATCTGGATATAAATGTTTTATTGTTATATTTCCATAAAACAAAAACAAAAAGATAAAGAGGCTATGAAATCGACGAGAATCTTGAGATTGAGATTTGGAAATGAAAACATGTTTTAAAAAAAGCAAAATGAAGCTCATGTGATGAGATCAAATACATATTATATATCATACTATTATTTGACGTATACTATTATAAGTGTGTCCCAAGAGGCTGACGTGTGCTGGTCGGTGAGATTTATCCACCAATTTGAAACCAATCTCAAGTTACATGGACGGCTCCGTGTGGATGAACATCTCTCTATGCAGAAATTCATTAATGTTTTGCCGAGAGGATACCGGGAGGCAGATGGTACCATACATGGTAACGAATTTGTAGATTATTCACTCACCACACATAGCACCATTTTGGATCATGTGTGTCCTCTGACCTATGATCTTAACAGCCATGGACCAACACCATAGGTAAATATTATGTTAAGTATCATCTTAATAGCCAAGATTTCTTCAATATTGTATATATATGTAACTTATGTTTTTTGAAAAAAACTTGGCTGTATTTAATATATCAATGTATACAACAAACATAAATGACATATATATATATATATATATATATATAAAATTGTTTTTAAGCAATCTCGAAGGAGATCCTGAAATACATCATTGCGAAACTATGCACTTTGAGATAAGAAGTCCTCCAATTAAAAAAAACGTCATATTTTTAACCTTGTATCTCCTTACATCCACATGCTATTTAAAACACACAAAAGTGTGAGTAACATATATATTGACAAGTAAATTATTAATATAATAATTTCCTCTAGTGTAGCTCAATGGATGTCAAGTGCATATTAAGTGCATAAGTTAGATGACAAAAATAATCCAAAAATTAATATCATGCCATTCGTGATGAGTGATTCTCTTGCATATCCACTATCAAATATTGAATCCTCTATATCTTGGAACTGTGTCGGAAAAACATTAATCCACTCTTGGACAAAGAGATGTTGATCAACATTCAACTCTCTTTTTAACTTGAGCATAACCTCAAATTGCCGAATAAACCCAATTGACTATCAAACGTCAACCTCTTGCCACAAGCAAGGAGATAATTATTTCAACTTCAATAAGGAGATAACTATTTCAAAGTATACATACCTCCATCTCAATAAATTATGTGATTATGTTGTACTCACGACGAACCAACACGAACTCATGATCGCCCTAATTTTCTCCTCTCAAATACTAATATCTCAACATGGAATGCCGTTAACTATCACGTTCCCGGTCAATATCATGGCAAATCATGTTTATATACAATTTTTAGTTAAAATTTTTATTTTGATACGTATTTAGTAGGGTATAACCCTTATATATTTTAATTGAAGAATCTTAATAAATTAATTTCGATAAAGATGCTCTAAATGTCGTTGATGCAGTTGTTTTAATAAACATGATGCATTTAAATTTTTGGTTGTTGCAATAAGAATTGGATAACTTAAACTAATTTTTTAAAGCAAATCATAAAGACAAAGAGGCTATGAAATCGATGGGAAATTTGTAGATTGAGATCTCGAAATGGAAACATGTTATTTGCTTAGTTTAGTGTTAAGAAAAAGCAAAATGAAATGCATGTGATGAGTTTAAGTACTATTCTTTGTTTCTTGTTGTCTATCAACAGCTTATGTTGCATCAGAATAATGGTTATTTTTGGGATGCTAATAGGTTTATATATGACAATACTCTTATAAAAAATATATTTATTGGTAAATAGTTAGACTGTATAAAATAGATAAAAAAAATATTTTGTTTTTTATGTCGCATAAAATAATTTACTAGTTTTTCTTTAACATGGTAGAGTAATTTTAAATACAATTAAAAAAATATAAAAATTACAAAGATATGTGTTTAAAGGATAACATGATAAAATTGATGTTAAAAAAAAGAGATCGATAAAATTCAACTTTAATGACAGATATATAAAAAATTTGAAAAGAATGAGTACTTATTTTTTTGAAGTTTAACAATAAATAACGCACCAAATATTTTAGTATCAAAAATTAATAATGCGCCAAAATTAGCATAAAAGGAAAAATACAAAATATGCCAAAATTTTTAAGTTTATAAGATAATATATTAGATAGATTAACAAACTTTAAAGATCTAGATTTTCTAAATTTTCTGTTTATTACCTAAAACATTATAATTTTTCCTTTTAATTCAAAATTTGTATCATATGCAATTGTGTTATTGTATTTTAAGATCAAGTTTGCGCTTGTAAGATTTAACAAAGATAAACATGTTTAGATTAAAAGTTTATTACTAAGAAACTTTTTAAAAAGTGGAAACTGTTTTGATACATAAATAAAAACGAAATGAGAAATAAGTAGGACAATCGATTTGGAGAAAATCTCATCCAAATCTTCTGTCTATTGTTTAGCTTCTATTATACAAATTCTGAAGAATTGGTGTGTTGTTGTTGTAACGTCCGTGTTCCGGAAAAAGGAATTGGTCAGAAAAGTTACAGAAGAATCGTATCAGGGTGTTTTGATACGATTGAGGTTGTCGGTTTGAGATCTCTCTCTTTGGAGTTAATCCTAAGTGTTTCGAGAATGGAGTTTTCTCGGGAACGGGAAGTGGATTGACCGAGAGTCGAAAAGTCAACTTTTGACCAGAGAAGAGAGGGGATCGATCGATTTAAGCTTGGACCGATCGATCCAGGACCGTTGCCAGTCTGGTTGTGGCTGAGGCGTGGATCGATCGATCTTCCGAGCTGTTGTGTTGGCAGGTTGGGGACCGATCGATCCGGGGCTGGATCGATCGATCCACTGCTGAGGAAGTGTGGATCGACCGATCCAGGGTGTGGATCGATCGATCCAGCACTGTCGGCAGTGGTATTAAGTAGATTTTCTCCACTTGTATCACGGGTTCTTCTTCCTCTTTCGGGTTCTGCAGGTTGTGGCCGTTCTCTGGAGGCTGTGAGAGCTGGTGAGAGCTGGTGAGAGCTTGAGAGAGTGGAGGAGAGAAGGGAGGAAGCTTGAGAGGATTGGTGGTTGCTTAAGGAAGCGTTTAAGCTTGGTGGAGCTTGGAAGAGATGGAGATCTGTTTGCGGAGGCGAGGAGAGAGAGTGGGAGTTCGTCCCTGGGCTTGTGGGGAGCTCTTCCTTGCCTGAATCGATCCGAATCTAAGGTGAGTGCGTGACCATGAGTTAATCTAAGCATTGAGGTTGTTTTTGTGTGTTGTTGTGGTGTTTAAGTTGGATTCTTGGGGAATCCATGAGTTGTGTTGCTTGGTTCCTTGTGTTTTGGGTTGGGTGTGAGCCTAATCGTTTGTAGGAAGTAAGGTGGAGGCCGTGGGTGGTCATTGGTCGTGTGCGGCCGTGGTGGAGGTCGAGATCGGAGTTGCAGGAGGTGTTGGATCGATCGATCCGGGGTTGGATTTTTGCACTTTTTACTTGCGTAGACCAATACACTTTTATGATTTCGGCAAAAAGAAATAAAACACACAAACATTTTGTTTCCAGCAACCGCTCATTTTGCCGTGATCTTCAAAATAATGGCAAGGTATGCAGAATATTTGTTGCAGCCCAAAAAATTTTCAAGAAAGAGCAAATATTAAGGTAAGATTGTCACTTTTTTCTTTTTCTAGTGAGATTTAATGGAATCATGTATATACTAAAATTGTATTTTTAATCAAAACCAAGGTATGAAAACTGGATGCTCTTACGTATTACCTACTCTTAAACTCAAACTTATTTATAGTAACAATTATGTAGGTTTGTTGCAGCTCCATTTACAAACTGTATGTTTTAAAAATGTTCTCTGCTTTTTCTATCAAGTAGCCATAATATTGTTTTATAGCTTCAATTTTCCAAATCTTTATTTCTTACGGGTTTTGGAATGCTATACTATGCATATTTCATCAGCACTGTTGAAGAGTGTATCTCTTTTAATCATATCTTTTCTACAACTTGATTTCTGATTTTAACATTTATGCATTAATCTTATTTCTCAAATTGTTTGGTTACTTCAGCTTTATTATCTTTACCAAGTGTGGTTTGATTTAACCACTTTTTCATATATTTCTATATTTTCTTATTTTAAGGCTTTCTTGATGTTTTACAAACAACCATATATCCTCAATTTTCTCTAGTCTCGCAGCTAATGGATTCCCGTCAAATCTCTATTCACAACAGCACACCAATTCTTCAGAATTTGTATAATAGAAGCTAAACAACAGACAAAAGATTTGGATAAGATTTTCTCCAAACCGATTGTCCTACTTATTTTTCATTTCGTTTTTATTTATGTATCAAAACAGTTTCCACTTTTTAAAAAGTTTCTTAGTAATAAACTTTTAATCTAAACATTTTTATCTTTCTTAAATCTTACAAGCGCAAACTTGTTCTTAAAATACAATAACACATTTGCATATGATACAAATTTTGAATTAAAAAAGGAAAAAATTATAATGTTTTAGGTAATAAACATAAAATTTAGAAAATCTAGATCTTTAAAGTTTGTTAATCTGTCTAATATATTATCTTATAAAATTAAAACTTTTGGCATATATTGTATTTTTCCTTTTATGCTAATTTTGGCGCATTATTAATTTTTGATACTAAAATATTTGGTGTGTTATTAATAGTTGAACTTCAAAAAAATAAGTTGAAACGACCCGACCCGTTTTAAATAAGAACAACCATAATTAATATCCCATAATATTAATTATACCGAACACGAGTCAAACACACGCTTTAATTTCACATAAAGCATCAATACAAAATCGCATTCATTAACACAATTAAAATACGATTAACCACACACAATACAGAGTCCTAAATCATCCTCCTCCTCATCGCCTTGATTCCACGTTATCTTACCTGCAACTCACAAAAACACAGAGAGATGCGTAAGTATTAACACAAATACTTAGTGAGGCGGTCGTCCCATCTACGAGCTATATACACAAGCACGAGATCACAAACCGCTCACAACACCAAGCAAAACAACACAGGCAACAACAAAACACATGGATTGATCGATCCACACCTGGATCGGTCGATCCAACAGCCTACACCAGATCGATCGATCCACGCATGGATCGATCGATCCCACCACAAGCTCCGGATCGATCGGTCCAACCCACGATCGATCGATCCACCACCCACAACCAGATCGATCGATCCAAAGCAGGATCGATCGATCCACCACACAACGAGACCCGCGACTTATAGAAAATGGATCGATCGGTCCAACTCCGGATCGATCGATCCAACACCTCCGGCAACTCCGATCTCGACCTCCTCCACGGCCGCACACGACCAACGACCACTCAGGACCTCCACCTTGCTTCCTACAAACGATTAGGCTCACACCCAACCCAAAAACACAAGAAAAGAAGCAACACAACTCATGGATTCCCAAGAATCCAACTCAAACACCACAACAACACACAAAACCCACCTTAATGCTTAGATTAACTCATGGTCATGCACTCACATTAGATTCGGATCGATTCAGGCGAAGAACAGCTCCACAAGCTCAGGGACGAACTCCCTCTCTCCCTCCTCGCCTCTGCAAACCGATCTCCATCTCTTCCAAGCTCCACCAAGCTCAAACCCAACCTTAAGCAACCACCAAGCCTCTCAAGCTTCCTCCCTTCTCTCCTCCACTCTCTCGAGCTCTCACCAGTTCTCACAGCCTCCAGAGAACAGCCACAACCCACAAAACCCGAAAGAGGAAGAAGAACTCGTGATACAAGTGGAGAAAATCCACTTAATACCACTGCCGACAGTGCTGGATCGATCGATCCACACCCTGGATCGGTCGATCCACACTTCCTCAGCACTGGATCGATCGATCCAGCCTCGGATCGATCGGTCCCCAACCTGCCAACACAACAGCTCGGCAGATCGATCGATCCACCCCAGGATCGATCGATCCACGCCCTCAGCCACAACCAGACCCGCAACGGTCCTGGATCGATCGGTCCAAGCTTGGATCGATCGATCCCCTCTCTTTTCCGGTCAAAAGCTGACTTTCCGACCCTCGATCAATCCGACCTCTGTTCCCGAGAAAACTCCATTCTCGAAACACTTAGGATTAACTCCAAAGAGCGAGATCACATTTTCGTCAACCCAGTCGTATCAAAACACCTTGATACGATCCTTCTGAAACTTCCCGACCAAATTTCTTTTTCCGGAACACGGGCGTTACAATTCTCTCCCACTAACACGAATTCGTCCTCGAATCTAGTAGTACAGTTCATCCGCAATGCACTTAACTCACAACCATCGCAACGGTTCACGTGAAACTTGACCAACCTGGCCAACACAACACAACAAGAGATTGAACACCATCAATCTCCGAGGTCTACAATCAGTCACTACGCTTATATCCATGTCCTAGACATGCATTGCTCCCAATACAACTCGTACACGTACCACTCCACCCTCAGGACCAAAGTCCCTCGAGCTATCGGCACAAAACCCGTACCACTCACACTCTTAGACACAAGGTCTTCGAGCTATCGGTACTAACTCATACCACTCGCACTCTCAGGTCACATGTCCTTCGGGCTATGGGTATATCTCTCATACCACTCGCATCCTCCGGCCACCTGTCCCTCAAGCTATGAATATCATACATATACCACTCACACTCTCAGGTCACATATCCCTCAGGCTATCGGTATACCACTCATTCCACTCACACCCTTAGGTTACATGACCGTCAAGCTTTCGGTATCTGGGGAACTAAACATCCCCTCACGAGTTGTATAGGACCCAACCGTCCTTAGAGCAATAAAGTCTAAACGTCTATAAGCATCTCAGACCGAAACTACCTCACATGGTATGCGTAAAGCATCACAATGCAATACTCAACCACACATATTTCATACCCGGAATATCACCTCAACCATGACCAACCTCTGGTCAACTCAAAACAGTCCACTCACACAGAGTTGTTCTCATATCCTACACGAAGGATATTTCCAGTTTATAGTCTCATAAACTTCTTTTCAAAACTCATGACAAAACCAGTCATACACAATAAGAAAAACTCATCTTATTGTAACTTCAAATGTATTAATCGTTTATCACCCCAAAATGAAATACAAAGGAAACCACCACAGGGCAACAACCCAAAACTCGAAACTGGAAACCAGCGAAGAAAAGCTCAAGCCACAGCTTGCTTCCATCCTAACCTCCGGTTCCCAAGTTCCCTTCTCACAACCATCATAAATCTCACAAGACTCATGAGCACCACCAAACAGGCGACAGGATACGACATGCCCACACGATGTCGTCATCCTCACAAGCTGGATCCCTGGTGCCTAAACACCTCATCCACACGCGATAACTCGACGGCTCACCCACCACTCGATGGCTCACCCGCCATACCACTACAAGGATTTCTCTTTGTGGTACTCCCCGCGGCTCACCCGCGTCTACATGCCCTTGGCACCTTACGCATGTTCAGTCTCGAAACTCAGATCCTCTCTGGAGTTTCCTGAACAAAACCCACACCGTAAATGCTACCCTCCCCCACTTGGGTCCAGCATAACAGTGTACCACATGGCCTCCCATACCTCACCTCGTATGGAGCCATCCCACAATGCAAACACTTAACCAAACATCTTGGCGAACTCTCCAAGTCTCCAAAGATGATAGAACCGACCCGACCTTGGCAAATCCACTGATTCCCAAGATCGCGATCACAGACACGCGATGGAGAACTCAACTAGTTCCTACCGACGCGATCCCATCAAGCATGATATCCTTCGCGGATACTCATCAAGACACGACTCTCGCAAGAATCGACCAACCCTCTACAAGAACGAAACGACTAAACCACCGTCACACTCTTTCCAGGCTCAATCTAGACCGCAATCAAACAACCAATTCAATCAAGTCAATAAGGCAGGTCACACCCATACATGACAAGCAATTATCGACTGATCGAACCGATCGCTAGAAATAATTTAGACTTAACCACAACACGATTGCAACAAGGTCTTTACAACCCAACCGCTCCTCGGTTGCTCTCTGCAAATTGCCCTTCCCAGCAATTCCTGGAGTAATGAAGCAATACGATGATCCAGAAACAACAACACATGGGAGTCCACACTTCCCACAACCAAGGTCTCTACATAACTCACATATGCTCGGAACCCTGAACCCCTATCATAGAGACAACCCGGCCCAAAACTCTGGCCTCCCGTCTCCATGATAGAATACACCTGTGGCGCCACTAAGCTCTGACTAGCTGACGGTGCCACTTCCACCTCCCTCTGCAACTTGGGACATCTCGGCTTGAGATACCCCGACTCTCTGCAGAGAAACACACGCGCGTATCCACACGCCTCACCCTTCTAAGGGCAACCCACAATCCTGTGATCCCTGTTCCCGCACCTGAAGCACCTCGGACCACTCTGGGTAACCAGCGAAGAATTCCCATCCTCCGCTCATATCCTTGCATTGGCCTACCGCCTCTGCTTGGACCAGACTGCTGCTGCGGCTTACTCGCCTGAAAGTTAGGGATGAAAACCACCACCTCAACTCTCCGACTCTCCTCCAGCCAAGCAGCTGTCTTTACCAACTCAGAAACCGTGCCACAACCCTCACAAGGCAACGGTTTCCCAGCTCAACCCGAAGACCCACAAGAATCTTCGAACTCGGGCCCGCTCACCTTCCAACCCCCGACTTCTAACTGGTCAAGAGCCTCCTGTGGAAAACTCCTCCACAAAACCTCACAGGCCAACTCCGCCTGAACTCTCCTGGCTGCAACACCCCTCCACAAAGGATGTGCATTACTTTCCAGATAATGACTGCCAAGTCAACCCGATATCCTCCCTGGACACCTAACCGAACGGAAACACATCCGCTCCAACCTCATGCTCCACGCATCAGCGTGCTCAGGTTTTGGCACCTCCCGGGAAGAATCCCGTACCAATCCTCTGCAACGGCTCCATCATCTTAAGCAAAGATGGGAGCTCCTCTGCAACTGCAACACTTGGCTGCTCCCGAACCACTGGTGGCACAACAGGAGCCTGAACTGGTACCCTCACTGGTAACCGCTCCAACAGCAGAGCCAGCAACCCGCCATGTGATCATCTCAGGCCTGAGCAAAACCCCGCTGCAACACCTGCAGCACCCGCTGGAACTCCAGCTACACCGGCACTCACACCGGTCACACCCTCAGACCCCTCCTGATACACATGCGTAGCCGCAACTCGCTCAACCGTAGCACTTCGTGCTACACGCTCTGCCACCACTGGAACACAACTACGACCTCTACCACAGCCACAACCCTGGCCACCAACACGGCCACAACCTCGGCCACAGCCTTGGCCACCAACACGACCATAACCCCGGCCACAACCTTGGCCACCACCACTGGCAAACCCTCGGCCACTGCCAAGGCGACAACCCCGGCCACCACCACGGCCACAAGCACTCCTAGCCAACTGAACCCCAAGAACAGAGACTAAAGACACAAAACAACTCAACAAGGCAAAGATAACATACCGTGGAATCTCAACAGGCTCGAAGATGATGATTCTAAGACTCCATGCTCAACCAAATTGATTAAATACCACATAATCAATTTTTAGCACACAACAACTTAACGGTTCTAACACAACATGCAACAAGCATCACGGAAATTAATTCAACTCCAATTAATTCTCTAAACCAGCCTAGAACCGTCTAAGCTCTGATACCAAATTGAAACGACCTGACCCGCTTTAAATAAGCACAACCATAATTAATACCCCATAATATTAATTATACCCAACACGAGTCAAACACACGCTTTAATTCCACATAAAGCATTTATTAACACAATAAAAATACGATTAACCACACACAATACTGAGTCCTAAATCATCCTCCTCCTCATCGCCTTGATTCCATGTTATCTTACCTGCAACTCACAACAACACAGAGAGATGCGTAAGTATTAACACAAATACTTAGTGAGGCGGTCGTCCCATCTACGAGCTATACACACAAGCACGAGATCACAAACCGCTCACAACGCCAAGTAAAACAACACAACACAGGCAACAACAAAACACATGGATCGATCGATCCACACCTGGATCGGTCGATCCAACAGCCTACACCAGATCGATCGATCCACGCATGGATCGATCGATCCCACCACAAGCTCCGGATCGATCGGTCTAACCCACGATCAATCGGTCCACCACCCACAACCAGATCGATCGATCCAAAGCAGGATCGATCGATCAACTACACAACGAGACCCGCGACTTACAGAAAATAGATCGATCGGTCCAACACCTCCGGCAACTCCGATCTCGACCTCCTCCACGGCCGCACATGACCAACAACCACTCAGGACCTCCACCTTACTTCCTACAAATGATTAGGCTCACACCCAACCCAAAAACACAAGGAAACAAGCAACACAACTCATGGATTCCCAAGAATCCAACTCAAACACCACAACAACACACAAACCCCACCTCAATGCTTAGATTAACTCATGGTCATGCACTCACCTTAGATTCGGATCGATTCAGGCGAATAACACCTCCACAAGCTCAGAGACGAACTCCCTCTCTCCCTCCTCGCCTCTGCAAACCGATCTCCATCTCTTCCAAGCTCTACCAAGCTCAAACCCAACCTTAAGCAACCACCAAGCCTCTCAAGCTTCCTCCCTTCTCTCCTCCACTCTCTCGAGCTTTCACCAGCTCTCACAGCCTCCAGAGAACGACCACAACCCGCAAAACCCGAAAGAGGAAGAAGAACCCGTGATACAAGTGGAGAAAATCGACTTAATACCACGCCGACAGTGCTGGATCGATCGATCCACACCCTGGATCGATCGATCCAGCCCCAGATCGATCGGTCCCCAACCTGCTAACACAACAGCTCGGCAGATCGATCGATCCTTCTATGCATACGTTCTAATTCTTAACCAACGAAAGTTGAGTTCTAAGAAGGAATTGATGACTAAAATGAGTTTATGTTCTTTGCTTATAAATCGTTAGGTTGCAATTGAAAGATTAGTTTAATCGAACGGTTTGTAAAAGGGCTAGTATCACGACAGTGGGCTAGTCTATCTAAGTGACTCATGTCTTGGAATTAAGTTTAGATTGTTCGTTCGAATTATCGTTTATAAGTCATCATTCATCTTTGTCGTATTGTGTTACCAATGATCTATTCTCGATTTGTTTAGGTTCTATTGTCGTTAGTCTTTTATATTGTTGTTAGTCTTTTGCATTATAGTTCATTTTGCTTTGTTTTGCATTTTTTTAGTTTGATTTACATTGTTAGTCTTATTTTAGGAAACCCGAAACCTTCGTATTTTGCTTAGATTAAACGAACTTGTGCATTCCTAGTGTGTTGGTTCATTGTTCTCTGTGGATTCGATTCCTTAAGTGCTACCAACGACATACCATTAGTATTGTGGTATTGTTTGCACACAAGGTTTAATTGATGTGCATTGTGTGAGTTGTTGGAAATTCACGCGTATCAGGTTTTAAAATTTGGTTTGTGAAGATGCTTTCTACTTTTTCACAAAAGAAAACATTGATATTCAGTTTCTATTTTTATTTCTTTATTATTTAAAAAATCTAAGTTTATCCTGGGGATTTACAATATTTATCCACCAACGTCAGTTGCATGTTTGTACGTCTTCTCTTACTATCTCCGGAAAATAACAAACTAGGTATAGTAGTATTTTGGGTTTTTAATTGTAAGAGATGATCAAAGAACCCTTTGCATTTTGCATGTATTTAGTAATGAATTACTAGAATTGAAATTAATGAAATAATAATTGTTAAAATCCATTGAAATTAATGAAATAATATTTGTTAAAATTAATAATTTAGTGTGGACGAAGGGTGATAGATGGCTAAAAGAGGCGAACACCAAAGCCTGACCATTCAACTGCGTAACATGAGAGAATTACATTTAGGGGCACCCACTTGAAACTCATGTTAGATTCGAAAAGTATGAGGCAAGTCGCAGTTATCATATGTTTTTACCACCCGCGGTGTGAATCCTGTTTTTTTTTGTAGTCATACATGATTCTTATATTAGATGTCAAGAATCAGAAAATGAAAGTATTAAGGCAGAGAGTGTCGACCATGTAATCACGCAGAGAATGACTTTCGAATTGAAAATCAAAGGCTAACGAAAAGCTTGATGAAGTAAGTGATCTGCCACTCATGAGAACAATCTTTGAAAAACTTGTGACACATATACACGACTTTCTTCAATTGACACTTTAAACTTTAAAGAGTTGTGAACTTGTAATTCTTAACATTGAAAACATTAATGTAATAATAAACAAAAAATTCAAAACGTTTCCAACTATTTACTTTCAAAATAGCAACAATGCATTATTGCATATCTTCTGATCCTTCATAAATTTTATGCAGCTATTTAATTGTTGACCCACTTCAAGCAAAGATCCGCTTTTACGGGTTTATGATCGGAACCATATACTTGGTCTATGGAATCATAAGAGTGAAGAGTTGCTTGAATATTATCAGTATCTTGGATCTTGAATAAGATCCTATCTGTCCAAGCTGGAACCCTGACCTTATGGCTTGTATCATAGTCGTTGCTTCCTACATCGTATTTGTAAGTCGGTTTAAACCCTAAAGTTCCTTCAGAGTAACCCTTGAATATTTCGCCTCTCTCAGCTTCTTGCAAGAGTTGATCTTTACTCACAAGAACCTGCACAAAGTAATAAAATTTAGTAGGATTGAGATTGGTTAGCAAACCGAACCGAATACCTAAATTATTTAAAATAGAATGAAACAGAATTTTATTTTAAAATCAAATGATAATAGTATTTTGTACTAAATCAAAACCAATGTTTATGCAACCGAAAGGAAATTGTTAACTTAACTTACATTTAAATACATATACACTTGAGGAGTATACTCACTCGCTCCATTTTATTATATAAGATGTTTTAGCCACTTATTTTTGTCTCATAGTATTTAATCAGTTTACTTTGATCTAATTACTTTTAGAAATATTAAACTAGTTAAAAAAAAAAAAAAAAATAGAGACAGATGTCATCGCTCTTATGGTTTTACTTTTGTAAACTCTAAAATATTTTGGTTTGGACCGTTTGGTCAACCAAACCTTCTACTTAATATAATATTACATTTTGAAAAGAAAAGAAAACAAGAAACAAAAAGTAGATATAATTTATAAAACAAAACAGAGTAAATAATATTTATTGAAGTTATTTATTATTTCTATTTTTTTATAAAAAAAGAATTTTTACTTTTTCTATTTCTTGTTATTTTGATATAGTCGAACCGAAAATCTCAATCTATATCCGCAAAGATCAAGATCAGAGTCGTGTGAACATTAACAGATATCAAAAGCTATTAAAAATAAAATGTCCCAATTCAAATAAAACAAAAACGTCTATAAAAATAAACAACATCATCGTATAAAAAAAACAAATAAAAAACAAATTAGCAAACAAAATATTAGTTCTTGGACATTTTCCGTAATAGAAGAATAAGGTTACAATAATTACTTGCAACTTTTGAAAAAAATTGGGTGAATAAATTCAGACAAAACAGAGTATAGAGAAGAAAGAAAATTAAATCATAATTAGTTTTAACTTAATAGAAATGATTTGGTGAGTTTTCAACGTTGTAAGTTATATAGTTCTCTTTATACTTTTGAGTTTTCAAGTTGTAACTTATAAGCCTATATATATAATTTTATTAAGAATAAACTATATCACTTTTTTTTTCTCTCACTGAAGCACGGCCCTGATCAAGATAATGTTTGCGTTTCATGGAATTGAAGAAGATAGAAGAAGAAGAAAGGACTTACAGATTGAAGATGGTTGTGGATAAGAGATCGAACAGGACGGTTAGAGACATCTTGGATCCTGTAATTGAGATCTCCAAGCCAAACAGTAAGGTCACGTGTCCTTTTGTCTCTTGATAATAGTGAATTTGCTATGAGTCTCAACTCTGTATTTCTTTGATCCACTTTCTTTGCATGAGCTGCATCATTACAATAATAATTATTTGTAATTTTTCATATGTTAATTTGATATTTGTAACTGTAATTAACTTTAAATTAGCATAAAGGAGAAAGGAAAAAACCCAAATGAAGTAGGTACCAGAGAGATGGCAAGAGATGAAAACCATTTTGATGTCATCGTAGTTAATACGAATAGCCACGGCTCCTTTTTTTCTTCCTATTAAACCTCCACATCCTCCTACTGAATGTCTCTCCGCCTTTAATTCTGCAATTAATCGTACAATAATCAAATTATGTATTTGTTTCCATTATATCAACTTCCTTCGTATCAAATTAAGCGCCCTTATAAAAATTTAATATAAAGTTTGGCATGAAATACAGAGTTTTACCTTAATTAAGTCCAAATTAGTAAAAATATATATATATATATATATATATATACATATATATATAATAGAATAGAATATCAACATTAATTAACAACTTGTTTTGTAAGGATTTAATGAAACTAATAATCTGTTTTTATTTGTATCAAAAATGCCAAAACAATACAAATCTAGAGAGTAAGATATATATATATTGAGTTAAAAGAATAAGTAAATTAATACTCATTTTTCCATTTTCGTTGCAAAGATTACAAAATTGTATAAATAATCATTATTTTTTGTTCTTGAAATTTTAGATCAATATTAATTTGATATTCTAGTGATATTCAGGTAAAATAAGCTTAAATGTTGCATAGAAAATTTTAAAAATGAAATTATTTATATAATTGTTAAAAATATACATCTAGTGAAGATAGATAAATATATACCTTTTACTAATGTGTGTGAATTCTTTGGCCCAAACAAATATAGATGGATCGATTGCAATTTAACCTCCCCAAGAAGCCTGCATTTCATTTCGATATGGAACTTTGCAATGTTAAAATTACAGGGAATAGAAGATTGAAAGAACATTTTTGGTGGATCAATAAATAGAAAGAAAGTGTAGGGAACTTACACGTGAGTTGGAGATAAAGCCGTCTCCAAAAATTGAGCAACATTTGCTTTGGGAGCCTCTTGCAAGCCAACGACAAGCAAATCGAACTTCCTGTCTTTGCCAAGAAGCTCAGCCAAATCCTCATATGAAACCTACACATGTATGAATAACAATTAATGACAAATCGCATAGTTGAATCTAATACTCCTTGTGTTCATCTTAAGTGATATACTTTGTTCAAAAAATTGTTAGGCGCTAGTTGGGCGGCGAAAGTGCGCCTAGCGCCTAGTAAGAAAATCAGATTATATTGGGTTTATTCGTAGACTAGTTTTAGGACTATTGAATGTTTTAAAAACATGATAATCCATTATAATTAAAAAATTATATAATATTGTTTCCAAAATTGCATTAAACATATGAAAACAATATTTTAAGTTCAAAATTTATGATTTTTATTCAAATTACGAACATAAGTTGGACGTTTTAAATTTTAGATCTAAAAAAAAAATGGGTTAGACGCCATCTAGACGGCTATTAAGCGGTCGAAAAATCGGCTTAGCGATTAATCTTACTGATTTGGATAAAATCGCCGCGGTCTCCTCCGATCAGCGACTAGGTGGCTAGGCGACCGATGTTTAGAACAAGAGATATATGTAGACATAATTTAATAACTAATTAGTAAATACGTATTAATTAGTGCGTGCGTACGTACGTACCTTTCCATTCATGTTCCATGTGATGATACGGATGCAAAGATCTGCTTTTCTAGAAAAACTGCAACTCTTAACAGCTTCAATTGTTTTAATACCATCGTGGGATGAGTTGTTGCCAAACGAACCTATCGGAGTTTGCTTGTAGTTGGAAAACCTATAAGATACACAACAACACAAGTCATTAACTACTCGTCCACTCTTAAGTTAAATGTCTATCTTCAAGATCTATAAATACAAACATCTACGTAAATAGTATATTTTCATATAGAAAACAACGTAGCAGGCAAGATTCGTATGATAACAACTATTACCTTTTTAGCCCAAAAATCGAATTCGTATTCCCCATTGTCTGCATGCAGTGTTTCTCCGTAAAAAGCAAGATTCGAAACGTTTTTAGAGAGAGAGAGAGAGAGAGAGAGAGAGAGAGAGAGAGAAATGTATCGAGAAGAAGAAGTGGGGAAATTTAAAGAGAAATGATATAATGAGAACCTATAAGAAATTTCACAAAGTCATCTTCAGTCATCATCTATATATATTGATTGGGGTTGCTTAAGATAAATTAGGCACATGCAATGTTACGTGGTTTTCTAGGAAGTTAGGTGAATGGTGTTGACTACAAAGACGTGTACGTTTTCGAATGGACGGTCGAATTTGATAACGACTTTGCTGTTTTTTTCTTCATCAGGAAATCTCTAGAGGAAAAAGAAAAAGTACAATTTTTATATTATAGTAAACAAATGCGGATGATACTCCCATCCACATCATCACATGTGATTTTAATGTAAATTAATTGTGTGTGTGCTTATGCGAAATATACAGTAAAAAATTTATAAATTAATATTATTGGAACCATGTTGCGTTGGTCCCACCTCAAAACAAAAGAGTTGTGTCACAATGAACACATAAACAATTGTCTTTAAGGCAAATTTCTCTCTACATTTTTCTTTTGACTTTTCTCAATTTATTAACAAACAAATTACAAGGAAGCAAGTAACGATGAAATCAAAGTGATTCCTACAACTAAGGGAAATGGGGAAAGTGGACAGATTGGAACTAAACCATTTCTTACGTTTATCGACAAAACTAGAAATAATTAAAAGAGATAAATAAAAGTACTTAATCAAATTACATGTTGTTTGGTTTAACGACTCGGTTTAGTGTTATTTGGCGGTTGATCCAATTGTGCATTTGTGCTCTCATCAGACCAAAATATTTTATTATCTTATAGAAATATCAACTAATTAATCGATAGTTTAATATTTATTAATGTAAAGAGATATTTTCTTGAAACATTCAATGGTGAAATTTTTTATCTTAAGATTCTAGAAAATTAAAAGTTAAGACAATGTAATTTAAGCAAATATAATGTTTTCTATCCACTGTTTGGACCTCGATCGTTAATGATAGTGTTTATTAATTTATTAAGTATTATTTTTAGAGGTTATATTGTATACATAATTGTGGGTGTGAAGTTTATCATATCTTTTGTTACATTCGATTATATCCATTTTCCAGTAAAGTTAGAATGTTGTCGAAAAAAAGTGAAATTATTTAGTTTATTTCAAAATATCGATTAGATTCAGTTCCACCTGTTTTGAAAATTAAATTTAATATAATATCTATAATATTAATTGGAAAGCATTAGACATAAAATAATTTTATATAGTGTAAAATATTACATAAAATATTATTTGTATTTTAATATTTTATAAGGAAAGAAAAAACTGGATAAAAGGATATTATTGTCAATCGAAACTGTGAAGATACACGCGGATCTTGGTTTAGGCCAGCTGGGTCAGATATGTATCCGAAATCTTTGAGAATATTAAAAGCCTGTGCAATCAAAATCAGAAAACTAGATAATTATCTTCCAAATCATTTAATTAGATTTATAAAAGTAACTAATGCATTCCAAAACAACTATATCATCAGAGTAAGATTGTTTAAATCAAATTAGATTACGTAATTGCAACGTTAATTTAAGCAAAAACTTAATTGGTTATTTAAAAATGGAAAATAGATTATGTAAGTTAAAGAAGTCTAATTATTTCATAAAATCTAAATATAAATACTATCCAAATGTGATCTTAGCATATTCCACAAATGTTTGACTAAAACTTTGATTCAGAAATATAATATTTTAGAGTTCATCTTATCAAACCTAAAATTTATACCGACTCTCTTTAGCCTATAAATACAGTAATCGATTGAAGTACTCACATATCACTCAAACACATATCACTGAAACTTTCAGAGCAATTTTAAAGTTTTTGATTACATTACATTCCTAAAAATGGTGCATTCTTGGAAGCAACAACCTAACACTGAAGCAGCTATAGAAATGATTTTGGTTGATGCATCTGTAAGCGTATAATCATATATATATCTACTTTACAATCGATGTGAAATATTTACTATCATGCATGTATTTTATCTAAAGATTCATTACTAATTTGTTGGGTACTCTATTAAAGCCACAATTAAAAAGCATTAAGTTAACAAATTTCAAAGAATCATCGCTTCTGGAGAAACCATCATTGCTTATTTATACCATTATTATCATTTTAACATTTCTTAAATTTCATCAATTTAGACTTTTTCAGTTTACTTTACGGATAAAATCAAAGTATAACTGACCTATAACCCATCTTGGGTAGGAGATGATTTATAGTTTTGATTCTTCATAACAACTTCTGAAACCTTTGAATGTTGTTTCTTCACCAAATAATTCAGATGCATATAGTAAAAATATAACACGATTAGCCAGAATATAACAGAATATGATATAGGAAATAGCTAATAGCTTTCCCATCCTTAGTGTAGTTAATTCAAAATCAAAGATAAGTTTTCATTAAAAAAAAAAAAAAATCTATGATAAATAACCTGTATAATTGCCTCTAAATAATTGGACAAAAGTGATTCTCTAATTAAGTACATTGAAATCTTTCCTACCTAACTGAACTATGAAACGGACAGTGAAACAAAGAATATTGAACTACACACAAGCAAGAATATGATCTTTGTGAGATCATTGTACTGATATAATGTTGATAAACATATAAATTCGAGTGATCTATAAAAAAACCCATAACTAGTCCGCTTAACTCTTATGACCTGTCAATGGTAAATAAGTTTCTTATTTTCTATAAAAGCTTTGACCACAAAACTGATACTGAATATTTTCATTGTGGTTCAAGTAGGAATGATTCGTAATATCTGAGGTCAACCATGTTCTGTTCTGTACATATTATATGTTTGGGTTCGTAAATGCATCACAATTGACATTTTTAACAGTCCACCTAACCAGAGAAGATAAAAAGAAAATACAATCACATGGCTTATTTCTCAAAAATGTGTTCATAGAAAACCAGTATCATCAAACATACAAAAATTTTGTGATTGGTAGATTTCTTGAAGAGCTAAGGTTTCTTTGACACTCACCACACAATCATCACGGGAACTCTAAAATTAAACCAGATGAATTTGTAAAACCACAATTCGAATCTAGAATCTTATAAATACGCAAAACGCTATGAATCAATACTCCAGATTTTTCAATTCAAACGAACCTACTGGTATTCATGAAGGTAAAGGTATATGGCAGGAACCGTCCCAATAGGCTAAGGATATACTGTTTCGTTAGGAATGTGTGCTACCGAGTACCGACACGGAAGAGGCGAAGGAGTGGCATAGTGCTGTATAAGCTGGTATGTCGCTGAAATGTATGAATCAGCTGCTTATAGGGATGTCGAATGGGTTGTCCAGGTCCAAATAAACATTTTCATTTTCTAGACATTGATGGTCCAAACCCAAATAGGATCATATCCAAATAAGACCAAACTCAAATAGGACCATGAGCAATTGGGTTATCCGATAGGTCTAGATAATATATGAACACATATTAAACTTCAATGGTTTACTTATTTATTTGATGTATTTTCTCGCCAAAAACGCGATTTCATGTTCTAAACGTAATTTCGCGTTTTTCCGCCAAAAACGTGAATTTTCGTTTTTCTGTTAAAACATGATTTCAAGTTTTCCCGTCAAAAACGTAATTCCGCGTTTTCCCGCCAAAAAGTGATTTTCCATTTTTCTGTTAATTCCGCGTTTTCCCGTCAAAAACGTAATTTTGCGTTTTTCCGCCAAAAACATAATTTTGTGTTTTCATGCAAAAACCATGATTCCAAATTTTTCCGCCAAAAACGCAATTCCGCGTTTTCTAGTCAAAAACGTAATTCCGCGTTTTTCCACCAAAAACATAATTCCACGTTTTTATGCTAAAACCATGACTCCGCGTTTTTCCGCCAAAAGGTGATTATAGGTCAGTGATTCGAACCAAGAGGAAACAAAATTTTGAAATTCATAAAAGCACTATGTGACTTTTAAACATTGATCACAAAACGGTAGCTCTTTGCGACGAAAACTAATAAGAGTTACAAGTAAGTCCCAAATTACCCACATATACAGGACTTATTTGTGACTGACACCTTAACTTGTGACGTTTTTGTTACTCTTTAGCGACCACCGCGATATTTTTTTAGATTTACCAATAGAAATTTCTCAATATATTAAGTGTATGTGTCTCTACATTGATTTCAACTACCATATATATTGAATCAAAGTTATACCAAAATAACTTAAGTTTTCTATGAATTTTCAAAATATTATATAATGTTATATGTATTGTTAACTAATGCTTTTGAAATTTTATAAATTCATTGCATTTCATTTTTTTCCAATTTAACCGATTGATCTTGTTGTGTATTGAAATAACATTGATTATAATACTATAGGTTGATTTTGTTTTGCTCTAAAACATTAAAATTCATAGGAATAGGTTTGTGACTTTTTAAAAATCGTCACAAAATGGTAGCTCTTTAATTGCGACTGAAACTTATGAGAGTTACAAATAAGTCTCAAATTACCCACTTATTTGCGACTAACACCTGAATTGGAGACGATTTTGTTACCGTTTAATGACCCTCGTGATTTAATTTTGAGATTTACCAATAGAGATTTCTCAATGTGTTAAATTTATTTTGAGATTTACCAACCAGTGTAGCAAGAAATTTGCCAAGTGCTGCTCGAACTGCAAGTAGAACAACTCGAAGGAAAGCCACTAAAGATGATATACTTAGTCATCAAATTTGGTGACCCGTTCTTGTTATGTGACGAGTAAGTCTGTAGCTGTAGAAACAGATCAAGAAAACAAAGACACGAATAGGCTCCTAAATCCAGTACCTCGAAGCCGTAGATGAGCAGCAACAACCTCAGTTGCTGTAAAGTTAGACATCATCGATACCATTCCTGAAGTCAATGTGAGCAAAACTCCAACGGCGAGAAGCACAAAAAGGGTTCAGGTAGCTGCATCTTGTAAGAAGGATGAGTCAGTCCATTGGGTGTACAGCACCAAAAGGTCTGTTAGATTGCTAGAATAATCCTATGGCTGATCTGAGTTTGAAAACCAAGGAAGCACGGAGATGCTGAAAGAGAAGATTCTCCAGCAGTTATGCGATGTCACCTATCTCTTTCCCTCGTGTTATTAAAACAGATGATTTCCATGTTCTTGTAATTCGGATGACATTGTAATCAAGTTTAGTTGTAAATTGCAGGTTCCAAATTCCAAGCAAAATCAGATGAAAACTTAAAAAAAAATAGGAGGCTGAAGTTATGTCAGTGAGAGATTTAAATGATTCTTTGGAGAAGGAATGGGATGGTTCAAAGAAGGATCTAGGTCTTGACATATTATATGGTGATCTTGGTGATATCACTTTCTTTGATGCGTCCACTAGTAAGGAACAACTGAATGGAACAGGTATGTGTGTATACAGTGGCGAATCCAAAAACGTTTTTTACCAGGTGCACAAATATTAAATTAATAAATATTTAAAACTATATATAATAAAATAAAATAATGTTTTACAAATGAATTATACGTTCACTCATTGCTTGAAATCGCTTCACCACTGTTTCATTAGTGACATCTTCGAGTAACTCTTTTTCAATAAAAAAAAATAAGATAATTACTTAGAAAATGATCTCCCATTCGGTTGCATAAGGCTGTCTTCACTAACTTCATCGCAGAAAAACACATTTCAACACTTGCAGTAGCAACCGGTAAAGTCAAAACCAACTTCAAAAATCTTTAAACCAAAGGATGTGCAAGATGCTTTTGTGTTTCTACCATCAGAAGAGCAAGATCTCCAAGATTCAATATCATGTATTAATCAAATTTGCCGTTTACAACATGTTCAATGTATCAAATTAAATAGAAACCCTAGATGTTTATAATTAACTTTTAAAGTAAACAATGTCACAAGGTTATCACAAATTCTAAACATGTTAGAACAAATTAAATCATATAGAATAGAGAATATGTTAAACAATTACCAGAATCTGTGATAATTTGCTGACAAAAAATGTGAAACTGATTAAGAAAGAAATAAAAAATAGAGCTTTTTGGTTTTTGTTCTTTAGCTACGAAGAAGATTATGAATTAGGGGTTTTGATAAAACAAATTTTTGGAAAATATGAATGGGCTTTAGAATTTAAGTTGTTTTGTTTATTAAATGGGCTAAATTTTAAAAACCTATTTTGTTAAATGATTTGCTTTGTTTATCTTTTCTGGGCTTTGTCTAAAAATATTTTTTAGTGGGTGCAAGATTATAATTATTATTATGGATGCAATTAAATAATTTAGTACAAAAGCTTATTAAATTTTTAAAATAATATGGGTGCTAAGTGCATCCCCTCTTTACAAGCTAGATTCCCCTGTGTGTATACACAAGCATACCCATCAATGTTGTTTGCTTCACTATTTTCTTGTTTGCATTTCTTAATTTCCATGGGGGCTTTCTTTGCAGACTCCAACACGGTTTCAGCTTCCGACATTTTTGTTTTAGGGCAAAGAACAAGAAACATCGCATCCCACGAGGATGATTTTGTTGCTGTAGACCATGCTGCTTCTACTACCACCACAAACACTCTGGTCTGCAACAAAGAATCAGATTCAGAATCAAAGAAACAAAATATGAAACTGATCCATGGGAAGGTGATGATTTGGTGTTGCTGTTGACACAAACCAAGAGGCATCTGAGTCTAATGCCAATGATGAATCGAAATAACTCGATTTTTCTCCTTCACCTCTTGGTGAGGAGGAACTCGAAGTAGACAACGATGAATGGTCCGATTATGAGATAGGCGAGGTCGAGTTGGAGGAAAACAATTGCGGATCTGAAGAATCGATTGCTATTGGATCAGAAGAGGCTGTTTCAGATTTTTCTTCTTCTTCATCAACTCTTGCCGCTAGTAATGAGACAAAAACTCCGTTGTCTCCATCTGAAGCAGAATCAATCTTAGAGAGCAATAAGAACAAGGAGGATGCTGTGGAGATGGTTCTTAACATCAATGGAGAGGGAGAAGCAGAGGCCGAGGCTAAGAAGAAGACAAAAAGAAGAAGACAATTGTTGAAGAGAGCTTCAAAGACGTGAGCATGACGCAACTAACGAAGATGGTGAAAGAACTTGCTATTAAGAGTAAGCAACAACACTACTTATTATGGAAATCCAACTGAAACAGCAGAAGTTCATCCCAATATATTAGCACAGAGAATTTTAACTTAGTGCAGGAGAAACAAAGACAAATTTTTGAGAAAGATCTGAACGACCAGATTAGATCAAGAACAGGAGCATTAAATTTACAACACCTTGGTGTAATTTCTCTACTCTTGTTCTATTTTTTTCAAGCTTCTTCCCTGTTGAAAATACACATTTATTAATTGAATTCAAGACGCAAAAATCTGAACGAACTGATCCGATTAGGAACAAGAGCATTAAATTTACAATACTTTGATGCATTCATGTTTCTTTTACTAAATCATGTCGACTTCTGCTGCAGAATGTTGTACTAAATCATGTCAACATGCTCTCATGTTGTATTAGTTCCGTTTCTCTGCATCTGAATAAAAAAGGATGCAGAGAAACGGAACTCATCTCATAGATAATCTTCTCTTAAAGACCTTGTCCTTCACCGTGAGAGCATCTCATAGATAAGAGATGGCTTAACCTTCAAAAATAAAATTTCACAATTAAAGAAAACCACACAAATTTCAAGTAAATTTTAACTTTTGCAGTTTCAATAACTAAAACAAACAATTACTTCGCGTGGAGATTTTATTTTAAGAGGAATTTTGATTGCTCTAACCAGATCTTGAACTTGAACGGCTGCAAAGAAAAAAAGAAAAACAAAGTGATACGAGCCTATCGGTATTTGATCAGTTGAAAGAGGTTAAAAAAACATACTTGGGAGAAGGAGTCAACTTAAACGCACAACCATTTTAGAACTCCATTGCGATAGACCTAAAATAAGCATAACAGTGTATGATGAGTCAAATCTGAGAACTCAACACAAACTTACGACGTTCTATATAAGTTCAAAACAACTGAAACCAAGACCCAAGCATGTTTTCCATAAATCTGTTTCTTGCTCCAGTTTTTGGTTTTTCATACGAACTTCGTCTCTTATGATTTCTTAGCTACGGACTGCGTGTGCTGAAAAATTCAGAACTTCATCTCTTATTTTTTTCTCAAGAGTGCCTCGTAAAATTTGCTGCTGCAGAAGAAACGTGACAGAACATCAAACTCCGAGAGCAAAATAAAAAGCCATGTGTCCAGAAAACATACCTCAACTCATAAACAAGATTTGAAACTTTGAGAATTTGCTGCTACAAAAGAAACATGACGGAACATCAAATTCCGAGAGCAAAATCAAAAGCCATGTGTATAAAAAACATACCTCAACTCATAAACAAGATTTGAAACTTTGAGAGAGCCATGGCACCCGGCTTGGTCGCTTCAGTGCCATCACTTAGTTTTGAAAAGTCCAAGAGTGCCGTGTAACGTTTTCATCACACATTTCGGATAACTAGTACAACTGCAAAATTAAATAATCTAAAACCACGAAAGAAAACGACTAACCTGCAAATTAGGAGTGACAATCCATTTCACATACATAAAAACGACTGCTCATCATAGCCATCTATAGAAATCCAGTTCTATAAAAGACAAAGAACACTATATTGTTCAAAGATAGCTCATAATGTTATATTCTTCCATTACAAAGGAAGCTCTTACTACGAAGACATTGCCTATTTGAATGGACCATTTAGATGAAAATGTTAAATGAACAAACGAACATGGCCATGTATACTCTCTGATATCTACATACTAAGAACTCATATTTAATATTTACCTTGTAATTGATGATGCCAAAAGGAACTTATTGTCATAAGCACATACGTAGTTGATCTGAAACCATTAAAAAGTGACTTGAGCTTCATAGATTAATGTTCACAATCCATCAACATTGAGACATCATTACTACTGTTACAGAATAAAAAATCCAAATCCAAACAAGAAGACCAAGAAAAAGTCGATATAATCACATTGAGACATCATTACTACTGTTACATAATAAAAAGAGACACTGAGACAAGAGCATTAAAGAGTCAAATCACCCCATTGTCCCTGAACAACCAAATGTTAGAGTAAAATAAAATCAGTTTTCAGGGAGTAAAAAAGAATGAAAAACATGCAATCTCTTCTTAATTCGATGGCTTGCACATGTCAGCCTTTACTGTGTTGTTAATAAACAACAGTTTATCGAATTCAATATGAACTGTTTTCAAATAATAACTTGGCGCTATCCATAATGAGTGAGTGAGCTCAACAAAAAGAATCACTTACTGTTACCTGGATACTCTTACATAAATCATTGTTTCTGCAAATGATTGTATAATCTAAGCAATTGGAACATTAAACTTCTCCTATATCCTGAAATTTGAAGTTACGTTTTTGCAAAAAAAGACATGAGTTGTGAATATTTTCAAGAGTAAAGATATACCTCTACGATGAACAATCCTCATATCCTTGGAGAGACCAAGGAATCATGCTAAAACGTCATTAACGAATTCCCTTCTTTTCCGGTCTGTTTAAGGATTTTTGGGAAAAGAAAAAGAATTAAGTAGCAAAATGAGTCGGCAACATTCTGTGAGATCAAGAACGATAACAACTTTTGCTAACAGAATTAAGTAGCAAAATGAATTGGCAACATTATATATCTATATGTATGTATGTAAGTATGTATGTATGCAGAGCCGTGCCACAAGGTTTGAAAAAGAAACTTCCGCCTACGGCATCATCTTTGGGAAAAATATTAAAGCAAACCCTTAGTTATTAGTTGTAGTTTTATCGATACTAATTATCCACATTTACTTTTCCTACTTTTTTAATTTTATTGAAACGGTTGATTTTTAATCAATTTGATAAGTGCCCCACCTTCCTAGACAGATTTTGACTTTGTCCCCTATATCATCTTCAGGGAATATATTCCCTATGACCTTCTCTCTTCTATAATTTTGATTTTATTTTTTAGTGCCATCGAAAATTAGGGATAAGAGAGAATAACCTTGAGATTTTTTTATGGGTGGGTTCTATGGTATATTTGGAAAAATCGTAATCGCTTTTTATTCAAAAATGTCAGAGAACCACCCATGAGACTTTAGACATTGTCATTCAAGAAGCAGCGACTTGGAAACATGCAAACATAAAAGAAGTGCCGATTGAAGATTCCCCTGCGCAACAGTTGCGTGTACCACCTCTTCCCTCTTGACCATCGAATGCCAGATTGATGCCTCGTGGTATGAGAAGGATTCATTAAATGGTCATGAAAGGGTTTTAGTTGGACATTATAGGATCCTCCACCTCGGTCTCAAAAGTGCTAAAAAGTGTTTGTCCCCGCTCCATGCAGAAGTTGACACGCTACTCTGGGCAATGGAGTGCTTGATCTCGCTTGGGGAATCTAGGGTCTCCTTTGCCACATATTGCTCCGATATTATTTTGATTGATTGATAATTTTGCCGAGTGGCCAACTTTTTCTGCTGAGATGGCTACTTTTCGATCATATTTGTGTTTTTTCCTTTTTTTAAGTATTAGCTTTCTACCTCGTTGTAACAATATATGGGTAGATTGTTTAGTCAAGAAGACACGTGTCCTTAGTACCTTGTTCTCCCATGTAAGCTCATCGATACCTGATTAGCTCTCCGTAAAGATAAAGTCTCTTTCCGATAACTTAATAAAATGGTGTATGGAAAAAAATAATGAATTTGATAAGTGAAACAAAAGTGAATAAATAGACAAGTAGTCATCATCGTTTATCAAAGTAGCATTGTTCTCTTATATATTATTCTTCTCGTTTTTAATCGTTCTTACTTCTTAGTAAAATATTTCTATTCCAAAATTTGTTTTAAATTGCAATTGTAATTTTTTTAACATTATTTAATCGTTCTTATAAATATAACACTCAATCTTTGTTGAGGTATATATGTTATAAGATTAATTGAGGTAATTGGCTATTTTTGAACAAGAATATAATTAGTTGACAATTTGATTTTGAAAAATTCGTTGTCATGTAAAAAGTTTATGTTTTTATAATTAATATTTTGTTTGCTAGTTTAGTTCTTTAAATGTTTTTATTATTTGACGATGGTGTTTAGTGTTGTTGACATTAAAAAAAAAATTTGAACTTTTTATTTTTGTTCGCTTATGGCATCATTAAACGTTGACACGATTCTGTATGTATGTATGTATGTATGTATGTATGTATGCATGCATGCATAGTAGAATTCTCCTTTAACACGTGGGAGAAACACGTTTTCAAATATCAAAAAGAAGAGTATATAACTTCTCCTAACAAGAAATCGAAACAAAAGCCATTGGTACGACTTGTTTCCATGAATTGAATAAACCAAACAAATAAGAAAGAAGGAAATTAAAATCGAAGAAACATAGCACATATTTCGTTTTTGAAGTAACGAATACTTTAAACAAATATATTCAATTATCAAAATCCAAAAAAGAACACAAAGCAAAAGTCGATATAATCAACTTTGAGACAATCATTTATACTGTTACAGAATAAAAAAGAGACACTGAGACAAGAAAAAGCTAGCCAACAACAAAGATATGCTATAACACCTTTCAGAAAATGTCAGTTAAATATTATAACACTTATCCAATCTCAAAACATATAATAAAGAAGTCAAATATTCAAAAAGTAAAACACCTTTTATAATCAAACGAACCACGAGAGTGTCACTAAACATTCTACCCCTAAATCCGTTCAAAGCAAAGCACATAATAATAATAATACCAATTAACAAACCTCAGTCATGCATTTTAACTAGTAACAGTTAAACTAATGACATCCCTCAGAGAAGCATCAAATTCTAATGAACTATCATGAGATCACCAACACTAATACCTTTTAGCCTCTAGCCACTCAAAACCTGCATTCTAAATTCAAACACTAAGGCATTAAATCTTCCAAAATATTACATAACTAACAATTAACAGACTCACAATTATGACAAGCAATTCCGTCTCACCGTAATCTTTTCACTCGCCTTTGAAAATATGGATAAGGAAAATGCATAACCAAATAAGAACGATGATTGAAAAAAATAGAAGTAAGTAGACGAGAATATCTAATTCTACACTTGATTTCTTACCTTTGAAAACTTGAGTGCCCTCTCCAAACCGAGCGGAAGAACAAAACCCTCAATACCAAACAAGAAAGGAAGAAAAATCAAAATCAGAATGATAAGGAAAACAAACTTTTAACCCTTAAATTTAGATGATAATGATATGATAATTATAAAACCCTCAATAGAAGAAAATCTTCTCATTCTCAGATCAATATGGCAACGACATGATAAAACCTAGTGGATCTAACCCTCCATAACAAACCTGAAAGGCAAAATCAACATTAGAACGAGGAACAGAACGAATGGAATGGGGAAAATACCTTTGCTGCTACCATCTTGTTTCTGATTTCCGTGTGAATCAGATAAGCGTAGTCAACAGCCAATCAATTCAGCCTGAATTTCCCCATGCTTCACTATTTAAAAGACAAAACCCAAATTTAATTGTACTCATCATTAGCTTTTTTTTTTTAGAACTGTGATGAATTAATATTATCTCAAATACTTAAACCTCTCAGTCGAAACATACTCTCATACAAGAACAGAATTAAAATAATATGGAGGCTCTGGTAGCCATTAGGCTTTGGAGTAGCAATGTAAAATCTTTTACGTGAACCAAAAAGGTCAGACATGCTCAAAAAAACCACGTGAGTTTCACCAAACATTCTACACCTAAAGTTCATGCAAAGCAAAAACATAAGAATAATACCAATTATCAAACCTCACTCATGCATTTTAACTAATTACAGTTAAACTAAAGATATAGTACCTCAGAGAAGCATAAAATTCTAATGACTTATCACGATCACCAACACTATTACCAACACAAGAAATGATATATTATGTTACCGCGAATATCACCATGAAGAGTAACAAGTCAATTTTATCGTACTATAAGAGAAATGTCAAGCTATATGAGAAAAATTGAAATACTAGACAGACGAAAAAAGTTAAAGACATACCTGGGAGAATAAATAAACTTAATAAACTTGAAAATAACTCTAGAGATTGAAATCAAGGTCTCCTGTCTTTCTTTTGAATTACCCTTTCCACAAATCGGTTTCTTGCTCCGGTTCTTGGCTTCTCTTTTGTAACTACATGTATTCTACAAATCAGGAGATTCATTGATGTATCTGTGGATATAAAATATTATAATGAAGAGGACCCATCCATACAGACAATACGAAACTAATAATTCTATGTATAGAGATTCCTTAAGAAGATGATAACTTACAAGTGGTATACAAAGGGTTAGCACGGTTCATGGCCATCTTGCTGATCGTTCTTGCTCTGGCACTGCATACAAACTAATCCAATTTTGTTATAGTTTAGCTCGACTGGCCTCACTAAATATTGTTTCAAGAGTAGTTTAAATAGTAATACCTTATTTTGATTTGGAATGAGTAGCTTTGAATGTAAGCAGGTGATCAGACAAAACAGCAACACTCGGTGGAATCTCTGATGTTTAGTGTCTTCGTCAACTTTTAAATTAGCATAAAAGAGTATGCTAAGAACATACCTAAGAGCCGTTTTCTTGATTAGAAGGATCTGAACTATTTTTAGCTGGTAATTATGATGAACAACAATACCATCACCATCACACAGCTGAATAATAAGCATGACAAGTGACAAGTCACTATGATCGACCCATTTGAAATGGTGAAGCAAAAAAAAAAAACGAATGCCATGGAAAAAATACAAAATTGTAAAACTATTTACCGAAGTAGAGAAGAAGAGAACGTCTATCAAGAAGCTGTTATTATTTGCTAATTATCAAGAAGCTGTTAGAAAAGATGTCGAGCGTGTTTTTGGAGTGTTGCAAGTTCGATTTGCAATTGTCAGAAACCCAGCTCTTAATTGGGATAAGACAAAAATATGTAAGATAATGAAAACATCTATCATATTGCACAATATGATAGTAGAAGACGAACGAGACCAATGCACTCAATATGATTTATCAGAATTCCTATAAGGAGAAGCAAGCGGGACTTCACAAGTGGACTACACGTTCTCTACAGATACACCTACAAATGTGAATAATATGATGGTCAATCGAGCTATAGTTCGTGAGAAAAGAATGCATGAACAATTGAAAGCTAATTTAGTTGAGCACATTTGGTAAAAATTTGGCACAACTGAAGACTAGAGCCGAGTTATTTGTGTTATTCATCTTCCTTTAAAATGTTTTATTTCATTTTATGTTTTTACGGATTGTAATAGTTCGAATTTCTTTATATATTAATATTTATATATAATAGTTTGAATTTCTTTTATTTTGAAAACATTTTAAAAAAACAAAATTAAATTATTTTTCAATTCTTTAGAACCCCACTCGAGTGTCACCATTAAACACATATATATATATTTACATATAACTAAGAGAGTGTCAAATAATTTTTTAATCTTAAATTTGATATTAAAAAATTGTGTTACCAATAATGATGCTCTAATGATCAAAATTAAGAAAGTAGCAGTAAGAAAGCAGAAAAGACAATTTTAGTGTTTACAAAATATAATAGTACTCCCAAAACTATATCCCACAAAATAGAATAGTACTTCTTGCTCTTTAGAGAATAACGACAAGGATGAGGAGAGAGATTCGGTGGTGAAGAAGGTGGAGGAGAAGATGAAGAGTGTTTCATCAGGAACAAGAGAGCCAAACGACCATTGTCTCCATCAAATCTATCTCCTCAGCCTCGCCGTTCTTCTATTCTCCTCGTTGCATCAGCTCTCTGCCGATGGGATGGAGGTTAGGAAGGTGGAGATGCGTTGGTGAGATATGAAGAGAGGATGAGATTTGGAGGATCTGGTTTTGGCGGAGCAACGTTGGTGGTCGATCCGATTTGATGCGTCATTAAATTTGTTTGATCAAGGGATGAAAATTTAAAAAAAAAAAGAGGTGAAAGAAAAGAAAATGAGGGTTATAATTGTCATATATACATATAACACAGAGAATATTACCCAGTCTTTTTTATGGTTAGTTTCCTAATTTCTAATTTTTAGGTTATTTTTGCAAATTTCACATAAAAATATCCAATATTAAAAAGAAAAATAAAGAACATTTTTTAAAAAATGTTTCTACTTTAAAACTAAGTATTTACAAGCGAAACAAAATCCTCCAGTTCAGCGCGATAAGGTAGCAAATGGCCAATGCCGTGGTCACCTTTTGAGCCAACTATATGAGTGACTAACAAGATGTCTGATTTTTTATCTGTGGTAGAAGTAATTTTAACGAGCTGGTACGTCCTAATTGGATCATCAAATTCAGTATGTACCCTCTCTCTTTTTTATACTATGCCACGCACGTCTATGTGTGTCCACAATAACTACAATTTCAATTACTTGTACGAGTCGGCTAAATCCTTCTAGAAGAAACTAAAGTGTGACTTACGTACTTGCTTATTCACAATACCACAATTTTTTTTCCTTCAACTCCATTCACGTACTTGTTGACTAGTAGACGTAGTGACGTACGGTTTCGGCCCAAACTTCTAAAGTAACCTTCCTCGGCCCAAAACAAATTTCAAATAATTTAGTACAAAAATCATTGCCTTCATTTTATTTTATTACCTTTGTTTAGTCATTTTTGGCGGTTTTTTTTTTTTTTTTTTCAGATCTCATGTCAGACATTTCTATCCTATTCATTTTGGTACCTACCCCTGTCTCCATCCTTGTTATTTAATACATATCAGAACAAAGAGAAAGCTACGAAGAGAAATTAAGACAGAGCTTCACACATACGAACATGGTTGGAAAGGATAATACTTTGCCGCTGCTTGACCCTCGTGAGCCACCGGAACTCACCGGAACCAAACCGGCGTCGAAAGTATGGGCCAAAGAGTTTGGCGAAGAGTCGAAGCGGCTCTGGGAGCTAGCGGGACCGGCGATCTTCACAGCCATAAGTCAATACTCTCTAGGCGCACTCACTCAGACTTTCTCAGGTCGTCTCGGCGAGCTAGAGCTCGCTGCCGTCTCAGTTGAGAACTCTGTCATCTCCGGTCTTGCCTTCGGTGTCATGGTATGTTACGTACACGTGTTTCATTCTTGGCACTGTATATTGTGTTCCAATAAAGGCCACACAATCTAAATCAATATTCTAATTAGATTTTTTTTTTTTTTTAATATTTGTATTCGTTAGTATCAAAGTAGATCTTCCCATACATTTAAAATTGTTTCTAAATTTTGCTAATGTTATTTTTTGATTATAAGGGGTTAGTTTGGTGACAAAAAAGGTTAGTTTAGGTTAAAGTTGATTACAGAAAGACTATTTTTCCAAAGTTATGGGAAAAATATATATGAGTTCCTTAATAAGGTACTAAAGCATTTTTGCAACCAAAAAAAAAAAAAAAATCTCTTGGATTCATTAAGTTGTTTAAGGATTTTATTTTTTCTTTATATATATATATATATATAGTGAAAATTATTTTACTTATATATTATATTTTGAAAATACACCCATTTTCATAATACTTCTATGGATAAATATACAAATTTTTTAAAAAAAATGTTTATATAACGAAAATAGAAAACATGATTGCATTTGGAGACCTGTGCCAAACCTTAATTAAGAATTATGGGATCATCCCTTTTCTTTCCCTCCACTAGACACATTTCACTCCTGTAACCACATGTTGTTATATATATATATTTATTCATTAACTTTCTATTTTCCAGCCTATCACCGAAAATAATAAATTTTATGAAATAGTAAAATACTAAAATCGATGAATTGATAAATTCAATGTGATAGCTTCATCATTTCATATATGACTTACTGTGTGTTTCTTGCTCAACAATATATACTGTACTTATCTTCGTCTACACTATATTAGCAATTTATCACTATTAACAAACAAAATTATATATATAGTTTACGATAGATAGCAATAAATTTAAAAATGTTTAGAAAAGTAGTGAGAACTTACAGATGGTTACAAAATTTCATATCGGTCGAACTTTTGCAAGTTCAACTGTTTTCTTTTGCAAGTTCATTTCCCACATATGCATAAAAACTTGTGAACTTACCAACTAACAGTGTATTCTAGATTCAAAATAAAGTATATATATTAATGTAGCTGAGTTTGGTGTTCTACAAGTAATCTCGACGAGTCCTGATGAAAGGTCTCTTGAAAGTTTTCTGATCCTAAGTTAAAATAAATAGAAAGGCATGTTTTAGAGGTTTGGTCTGTATCCGGTTAAGTGTAGGCCGGAACACAATCTTTAAAATAACTATGATGAATTCTGTATAGTTATAAGATTTTAAAAGAGTAGAAGATCAAAGAAGAAAGTTAAAATATGTGCGATAAGTTACTTGTCATGAACCAGTAACAGTGACACAATCTTTTATCATTCCCTAATCATTGTGAATATTCCTTTGGAAAAAGCTAAGAGATCAAACAATACTAGCAAATTTAATGTTGTGGTGATGGAAACTGGTTGCAGTTAGGGATGGGGAGTGCGTTGGAGACGTTGTGCGGACAAGCATATGGTGCAGGACAGATTAGGATGATGGGTATATATATGCAGCGTTCGTGGGTCATTCTCTTTACCACTGCTTTGTGTTTGCTTCCCGTCTACATTTGGGCTCCTCCTATTCTTTCCTTCTTCGGCGAGGCTCCTCACATCTCCAAAGCTGCGGGTATCATTCTTGCTATTTCTTTTTGCCAATTGGTTTTGAGATGGAAGTCAATGACAAGTTCACAACTTGTACATGCTAACCTTTTTCAAGTTTAAATTTACAGGAAAATTTGCGCTGTGGATGATTCCACAACTATTTGCCTATGCAGCCAACTTCCCGATACAGAAATTCTTGCAGTCACAGAGGAAAGTGCTTGTGATGGCTTGGATCTCTGGAGTGGTTCTAATTATACATGCCGTCTTTAGCTGGCTCTTAATCCTTTACTTTAAGTGGGGACTTGTAGGTGCAGCCATCACTCTCAATACCTCGTGGTGGCTTATTGTTATCAGTCAGCTTTTGTATATCTTAATCACCAAATCTGACGGTGCGTGGACTGGATTTTCTTGGCTGGCGTTTCGGGACCTCTACGGCTTTGTCAAACTTTCCTTATCCTCTGCTCTTATGCTTTGGTACCATTCCATTTTTGGCTAGTAGATAGCTTTTGACTTATGGAAGCTAAGATGTTGATTGTGTTGACGGGTTTGTTCTTTGGATTCTGCAGTTTGGAGTTTTGGTACTTGATGGTTCTGGTCGTTGTTACCGGTCTCCTTCCTAATCCGTTGATACCAGTCGATGCCATCTCCATTTGGTAATCGATTTGTGCTGACCCCTGTTAGTTTCTGATTGAAAATAGGTTTGTTTAGTAACCTTTTTTTATGTTTTGGGTTTCACAGCATGAACATAGAAGGGTGGACTGCCATGATTTCAATCGGGTTTAACGCTGCGATAAGGTAAGTTTTCTACCTTTTTGTTTCATTTTAGTTTTCTAGAGCGACATTAGGAAAGCTAATAAAACTCTCATGAACTGGTGAATTTTGTCTCTTGGTGTGATCAGTGTGAGGGTATCGAATGAGCTGGGTGCGGGAAATGCAGCTTTAGCTAAATTCTCAGTGATAGTTGTCTCCATAACTTCAACTCTTATCGGGATTGTGTGCATGATTGTTGTCTTAGCGACAAAAGACAGCTTCCCTTATCTTTTCACTTCTAGCGAAGCTGTGGCAGCAGAAACCACGAGAATAGCCGTCTTGTTGGGCTTCACTGTCCTCTTGAACAGCCTCCAGCCCGTCTTGTCAGGTATCTCATGATGAGTAATAAACAAGAAGCAGTTCAGGATCAGAAAACATTGAGTTGTGATCACTTTCTTTACATCATTTTAGGGGTTGCGGTTGGAGCTGGGTGGCAGGCTCTGGTTGCATACGTGAACATTGCGTGTTATTACATTATCGGACTTCCTGCTGGTCTTATTCTTGGATTCACACTAGACTTTGGCGTTCAGGTTAGCTTTTTACGAACATGATAAACTTGTTGAATTCAGGGGAGAGTTGGATTTAACCCCTGGCATGCATGCTTACAACTGCACCAACCCATTTAGTAGGGTAGATATACGGGTTATTCGGTTTCAAAAAATCTAAACTAGATCCTCCCATTTCAATTGTTCTGTTTTCTGCTGGGGTCTAGTTTGCTTTTTGATAAGTAAGTTAAAAAAATATAAAAACCTAATCTTCTTAATAGTATAAATTTTTTACTAGAATTGAATGTACTTTTGGTATATTTAATAGAAACTATTCAATTTTGATGATTTTGCTTTTTCTATGTTCAGTTGTAAGAAGTTTGATTTCAGTTCAGTTTAGTTTGGTTTGTTGAGTTTAATTACTATTATACTCTTCAGTGTGGTTTTTTTTATATTCACTCTTACACAAGGGATTATGGCCATTTGTATTTGCATTGTTCTATTTTAATTTGGTGTTAATTCATTTGTAAAATTTGTAGGGAATATGGGGAGGTATGGTAGCTGGAATCTGCTTGCAAACACTTATATTGATTGGAATCATCTACTACACTAATTGGAACAAAGAGGTCTCTTACTTCGTCTCTTTATTTCTGCTATGTTCCTCTTTTGTGTTTGGTTTGATCATTTCATTAGCTTTAAATTCTGCAGGCTGAGCAAGCCGAGAGTCGGGTTCAGAGATGGGGAGGAACAGCGCGGGAGTGATCAACTCTTGTGGAACGTGGATCATCAGTTCCGGATTTTTTTGGTCTTATTCTTAGATGTTCCAAGAACAGTTGTATCTCTCTTTTTGTTTTCTCGATATGCCCAAGGTTAACGAGTCTCTCTGTGATTGTTGTTAGAGGGGTTTGTTATTTTTAGTCTTATTCTTAGATCTAACGATGGTTTACTGAACTATGAGATTTGATTTTCATACGCTTGTTGATCCTATGAGGGTTTTTTTTTTTTTTTCTTAAATTTGTGGTCGGAGTTGATCCAAAAAATAGTTTTTAGTTTCATCCGAAGATTGTTTCTCTTTTTAAAGTCCGATTGAAACCGAAGATCCTAACGACTATAAATCGTCGCCAAGTCGCAACAAAATTATGACGTCGAGTTGAAAATACTTAAATACATCGTAAAATCGTTGCTAATTCTTGACAGTTTACATATATTACTGGTACAATTTGTTATGATATTAGCGACGGATTAGGATGTGGTGGAGATCTGTCACAATTCCATCGCAATTTCTTCACTAAAACTTTACATATCTCTATAAACTAAGAGTAGTAAAACAAACAGTAGACTTGACTGGTATTAGATAAATAGTAGAATAGCAAAATAATTGAATAATTGTTAATAGAATGAACTAATTGGATAATTTTTTTGTAGAATAATTGTAAAACATTGAAAAGTTCATTTTATTAGACTAATTTCTAGTTATGATTTGAACATGCTACAAAGAAATCCTTCCACATACATAATAATACAAATTTCTTTTGAATACTATAGTACGTATGCCCTGAATGGGAGTGTGATTTTAGGTTTTTTCAGAACGGAGGTTAAAACCAAGCTGGTACTAATTCGGAAGACTAAGTTATATAAAATATTTAAAAAAGGTTTTAAATAGATTTTTTTTTTGAAAAGTGTTTTATAAAAAGAGTTTTCAGCATTTGAGAAAGTGGGAATGAGGACTTTAAAAAACAACACCAAAAGTGCGAGACTTGCGTTTAGAGTTCCCGTAACGTTTTAGTTTTCGAAATAGTTCTTATGTTTGATCTTGTGTGAACAGAGAATGACACCAATCAGAAGAGGAGGAAGACATGCTGCGAATCTTAGAGGAAACCAAATAGAGGATGCATAAGCTGTTAGAGCAAGGTCAACCACCAACATAAGAGATTCCTGCTGCAATTCAAGCAGCAACGATTGCTACAAATCGTGCGGGGATACAAGAGTTCTGAAACATGATGCAAGAGATTTTGGATCGACCTGTGTATGCACTCCCACCACCACCTCAAGCAGCTGCACCCCGTAGGCCACCACCAGAACCTGCATTTGTTGCACCTCAACACCATCAGCCACCACCACTGTTAACAAGAATTGAGCTTTCTTGTTGGGAGACAATGAAGCTCATGATTACAATGGGCATAGAGTACTTTAGTGGTGGGATTGATTAAGTTCGGCAGACGTTAGAGAAAAATTTCAAGTCAACGAGGTGCCAAGTAGATTTTAAAAGGGATGTCGCAGTGCATTACTTGAATGATGAAATTACCACAATTTTCGCTGGGACATGTCAATCGTAAAAGAAATACTGCAACCGATACACTTTACCATTATGGTTATGTTCTTGATTCCTTGTATCAAACTTATGTTAATTTAATTTGTTGACTTTTTCTATTATTTATTTACTGTTTAATATAAGTTGAGTAGTTGTTAAAAAAAAAAACAAAACTAAACATTTAACTTTCTCATATATAAATTTACTTACAAATTTGATGAAAAAATCATAATAATTATAAAAAATAATTTATTTCAAAAACATTAAAAAAACCTTTAATCCTCTGTTAAATTGTTAATACATACGTGGATTGTGGCAAAAATGCAATGTTTTTTTTTTTTTGCCTCGCACATTTTACAATAAATGGCTTGCCACGTAGATTGAGAACATATTTACTGAAATGGGGACAAAAGAGATTATTCAACTTTCTTAATCCGTCGCAAAGCCTAATTTTTCTCTTTCTCTTTAATCGGTCATCATCATCACCTCCTTGCTGGATCCGCAGAGAGACAAGCGCAACAACAACAATGGCGAAATCAAGCGCCGACGATGAAGAGCTACGGCGAGCTTGCGAGGCTGGGATCGAAGGAACCAAGCAATCGATCGTTATGTCGATACGCGTCGCCAAGAGTCGCGGTGTTTGGGGAAAGTCTGGGAAATTGGGTCGACAAATGGCTAAACCCAGGGTTCTCGCTCTTTCCGGTGATATATCTACCTTCTTCTTCTTTCCTTTGATCCTTCAGATTTGATTGCATTTTCTGGATTCATTTCACTTTCAATTACTCGATCTTCGCGTTTTTTTTTCTTTGCTAAATTAAGCTTTAAGTTTTGGTGTCTATTGCATTAGATCGGAGTTTTGTTTCCTGTACAGTCGCAAAGTTGATTTCCAATGGTATTAAGATAAGCATAGTAATGTAATTGATTTGGGGCTGGAGCTGGAATCTGTAGAATACAAAATCCTTTAAATGCCACTGTTCTTGACCATTTCGTGACTCTTCTCAAAAAAAGGTTTTCCTGTCAGTGAAAAGGATTTTGGTAGTGTCTACTCTATTAGGTGAAACAATCCAGTGTCACTTGGGGAGAACCTGTGTTGTGTTCTGATTCAAGTGGATAATATGATGCCTTGGATCCATGTTGTAGTCAACTGAGTATGCGTTTTTATTCTGCTTTCCTACAGTCAAATCGAAGGGTCAACGGAAGAAAGCATTTCTTCGAGTCATGAAGTATTCAAGTGGAGGTGTCCTTGAGGTAGTCTTCATTTCTTTATCTAAATGAGGCACACTCTCACAAGAAACTCGCAGGGTTTAACATTTTGATTGAAAAAAATTGATTGATAAGCAGATTTCTCCAAGTTCAGATTGACATGATGATGTTTTATAATTCTTTGTCCATTCAGCCTGCTAAAATGTATAAACTCAAGCATCTGTCAAAGGTGGAAGTCATAACTAATGACCCAAGTGGATGCACTTTTACCCTGGTAAGATTACTCAATGATTTTATTGAAGTGGTATATGTAAGATTTCAAGAAGAAATATTCGTAGAGTGTAGTATAAGAAATGGAACACAAAAGCAGAATGCATAGCCGTAAAATACTGTTCAATATTTTCCATGTCTCCCCTGCTTTTGCTGATGCATAGTCTTTTAGGGGTTTGATAATCTCAGGAGTCAAAGTGTTGCTCCTCCTCAGTGGACCATGCGCAACACTGATGACAGGTACTGCAGTTAGGACCATACACATTAACTCTTACAATATGTGAATGTTAAATATAGATGATAAGCGATGATACTTTTGTTATTGTAGTTTTTCTCACTGAATACATACCTTTCTCTATCATGATTGTAGGAACCGACTTTTAGTTTGCATATTGAACATATGCAAAGACGTATTAGGCCGCCTTCCCAAAGTTGTTGGTATAGATATCGTTGAGATGGCCCTTTGGGCTAAGGTGCGGATTATAGCTTTTTCTGTCTTCAGTTTTTGGTCTAAGTCTCTTAATTTCAAAATAAGATTTTGTATGTACTTGTTATTCTCATTTTCCCTTTCAGATACACAAGTGCTTTTTTTATATATGTCATCTTCTTTATCTTTCTATGTTTCATGTTATTGGTCTAGGATAATACTCCAGTAGTTACTACTCAAAGAAGTACAGAAGATGGTGGGCCTGTAGATGAAGCTGTAACAGAAAGCGACTTAAAAGTTACTGTTGAGAAAGAACTAGTCTCTCAGGCCGAGGAAGAGGATATGGAGGCTCTCTTGGGAACGTATGTCTTTATCTATTCTTGTCATCATTTGGTTAAATCCTTTCTGTTCACGCATTTCCTCCTTGTTTATAATGTAAAATCAGTATATGTTTTTACAAAGGAGGACTTCTTTATTATCTACTTTGTGTTATTGTTATATGGAATGGAGAGATAAGAGTAAAATAACAGAGGACTCCTTCCCATTAATTTAAAGCTTGTGGCACTAGGTTTCTGACTACAGAATTGTTTGTATGTCCAGCATTCATAGTAATTGTAGAATCACTTCCTTATTTTTCCTCTTGATTGTGTTAAACATATACTATTAGCATTTTTTCTCTGAAAACTAGGTTGCTGGGGATAAATAAATAATGGAAGCAGTTATCTTTTCCACTTAGTTTTCTCAGATTGTTCACTCGACTGATATAATTAACTTGTACAGTTATGTAATGGGCATTGGTGAAGCTGAGGCATTTTCTGAAAGGCTGAAGCGAGAGCTCCAAGCTCTTGAAGCGGCAAATGTACATGCAATTCTGGAAAGTGAACCATTAGTAGATGAGGTAATTATTTTTTGCTAATTATGATTCTCAAGACTATCTTGGTATTTGAACAGTTGATGGGAAGATCAGTGTTTTAATTTTTCTTGTTCATATGCTCATCTTCGTTTATTTCAGGTTTTGAATGGACTAGAGGCAGCTACAAATATTGTTGATGACATGGATGAATGGTTAGGAATATTCAACGTTAAACTTAGACACATGAGGGAAGACATTGAATCGGTAGGACTCACTTCCTATATATGATCATTCCTGGTGATTTGTTTTATTATTTGTGGCTGGTTATGGCTTTCGTATTACCTCTGGAATCTGCAAGAGTAAGAGAGAAAGAGAAATTGATTTCAAGTATTTGTGTTGTTGGACTGATCATTAGCTTCATATGTCAACACATATTCTCACTTTCTTGTGTGGTATCCAGATAGAAACTCGAAACAACAAGCTAGAGATGCAGTCTGTAAACAATAAAGCTCTCATTGAGGAACTTGATAAAGTTATTGAGAGATTGCGTGTGCCTTCTGAGGTTTGTATCACTTTATTTTAACCATATATATATTATTTTTTGTGCTTGCTTCTCATCTGTCTACTTGGTTCACTTATAAAAATGTTGTTGATTGCAGTATGCAGCATCCCTAACAGGAGGCTCATTTGATGAAGCAGACATGCTCCAAAATATCGAGGCTTGCGAGTGGTTAGCCAAAGCTTTAAGGGGTCTTGAAGTGCCCAACTTAGATCCGATTTATGCTAATATGCGAGCTGTATGCCTATGCACTTAGATCTTTCTTATTCACTCATTATTATTCTATTTTTTTTCAGTTAAGAGAGCTTGGTTTATTACATTACATGTCGTGGTTAGAAAAGAACATTAGTTGTCTGAATCATTCATAGAGATGTCTAGGTTTTGTACAATTACCTGAATTTGGGCTACTCGTGCTGTATTTTCTTCAGGTAAGAGAGAAAAGAGCAGAACTAGAAAAATTAAAAGCTACTTTTGTAAGGAGAGCTTCTGATTTCTTGAGAAACTACTTTGCTAGTTTGGTAGATTTCATGATCAGCGACAAAAGCTACTTTTCTCAGGTACTACTTTTGTAAAATTCCATCTTTCCAAAATGAAGTCTAAAGAATATAGTGCTGAATGTCTATCGCCGCATCTTGTTAACAGAGAGGACAGCTGAAGAGGCCTGACCATGCAGATTTACGGTATAAATGCAGAACATATGCTCGTCTTTTGCAACATTTAAAGGTAAAACCGAGAAATGACTAGGTGACATTCTAAAAGCTCAATGTAGTACACTGCCAACTTGTCTCCTCTCTCTTTTCAGGGTCTTGATAAGAATTGTTTGGGACCATTGAGAAAAGCATACTGCAGCTCCCTGAACTTGCTCCTTCGCCGGGAGGTGAGGAGCAAATATTTCTTTTTTTTTCCAACTTGACCACTGATTTACTGGAACTCTTAATTGACTAAGGCTGCTTAAACGTTTAAAATGCGTGGATTCAGCAAACATTTTTTTTTTCTTCCTCTAGAGCGTTAAATATTCAGTTACCAAAGATTTGTTTCTTCAAAATATACAGGCTCGTGAATTCGCGAATGAGCTTCGTGCAAGCACAAAAGTATCACGAAATCCTACTGTCTGGTTAGAAGGATCTACGGGTTCTAGTCAGAATGCAAACACTGACACCTCTGCAGTGTCAGATGCTTATGCCAAAATGCTAACAATATTCATCCCGCTTCTTGTAGATGAGGTAATTGTTAACCCAGTGATTTTTTGTTAGGCCTTTAGATGCAACTGATGTATGTACTAAATCCTCATGTTTCTTTTTTGCTTCATACTACAGAGTTCCTTTTTTGCGCACTTCATGTGCTTTGAGGTACCAGCTCTTGCTCCTCCTGGAGGTGCTGGCAATGATAATAAAAACCGGTCCAACAATGACGATGGTAATGATGATGATGATTTGGGGATCATGGACATTGATGAGACTGACAAGAAAACTGGTAATCTCAAACTGCAACCATCAGTAAAGCTTTCGCTACATCCTCATATTATATAAGGTCTAATGGTTCTGAAAGCAAACAATTTTCCAATTTTGCAGGTAAAACCTCCCCAGACCTGACGGCATTGAATGAATCTCTTCAAGATTTACTTGATGGTATTCAGGTAAAATGTCCCTTAAGTTATGATTTCTATGTTAAAAATATAGAGTTAGCGTTCATTTATCTTACTAAATAAGTGATTTGTGTTCTTGTCACTGCAGGAAGATTTCTATGCTGTTGTTGACTGGGCATATAAAATAGATCCCCTAAGGTGTATATCAATGCATGGTATAACTGAGCGTTATCTATCTGGTCAGAAAGCTGATGCTGCAGGATTTGTTCGCCTTTTGCTTGGAGATCTGGAGTCGAGGGTTTCTATGCAATTCAGCCGTGTAGTCTGTCTACTCAGAGACTGTTTAGTTTTTTTATTTCTGGCATACCATTCCTACTAATCAATTCAAATTGACTTTAACTGCAGTTTGTGGATGAAGCTTGTCACCAAATTGAAAGAAATGAACGTAATGTAAGACAGATGGGTGTCTTGCCATATATTCCAAGGTAATCAGGAAGTCCATATTGTTAAAAACAGTAAAGTGTTATGTGGATACTTATTTCTTTCCCCACCAGATAGTATTTCCGTCCACCTTGTAAACAATTTCAATCAATTTTAGGGTTCTGAGCTATTTCTCCCACTTAGATTGTTGGTCAGTTGGACTAAGTGATTAAAGATACCGTTCTAGTATTACTTGTGGCTATCCTAATATTATCTTCTCATATTCATAGATTTGCAGCACTTGCTACTCGTATGGAACAGTACATACAAGGGCAATCTAGAGACTTGGTTGATCAGGCATACACAAAATTTGTGAGTACTGCTATTTCCACGAGTTTATAGCAGTTGGCCAGTGAAATTACACAAATCATGCAAGCAAAGAATAATGTTTGCCACGTCAAGCAGTAACAGAAAACCAACCTCTGCATGTGATCTTAGTTCACTTATAATATATAAACCCACCATTAGTTCATTCTCGACTTGAAATAACAACAACATATAAATAAAGCATATCTCAGATTGTCTCTGCATTTACTATCATCAATTTCTTTTCTTTCTTTCCCGCTTTAGCTGACAGAGTCTGACTCGTAATGTTATATAGGTAAGCATAATGTTTGTGACCCTCGAGAAAATTGCCCAGCAAGATCCTAAATATGCAGATATTCTCCTTTTAGAAAACTATGCTGCTTTTCAAAATAGGTAGGTCCTTTTCTAACCCTCTCTCCCTCTCTTGGTTTGTCTTCTTTTTCCCGACTACTCATATTCCCTGGCCTTGTACTTTTTGTGTGTGCAGCCTGTATGACCTGGCTAATGTTGTACCCACATTAGCCAAGTTCTATCACCAGGCAAGTGAAGCATATGAACAAGCTTGTACGCGCCACATTAGCATGATAATTTACTACGTAAGTGGTGCTTCCCATTTGCAGCTAATAGCATAACTCTCTCCTTCTTTTTTCCATTCTTTTGGAGTTACTTGTTAAGGGTACACCCGTTTGTGTTTGGTTCATGTGTTCTTTCGTCCTTGCAGCAATTCGAAAGACTTTTCCAGTTTGCTAAAAAGATTGAGGATTTCATGTATACTATCACCCCTGAGGAGGTTAGTTGTTAGTTAACTAGTTGCACCATAGTTTCACTTTCTCATTGTGTAAACTATGTGTTGGCGTGTTTACTTTAGGTTTAGAGGGTAGAAAAAAAACCTGATACATTCTCTATATATTTCAGATACCATTCCAGCTTGGTTTGTCGAAAATGGAACTCCGGAAGATGTTAAAATCAAGCTTGTCAGGGGTAAACAGATGTTCCTTGGAGTGTATTCAATTGTTCACAGACCTTTTAACATATAGTTTTCCACTTTCTTTTTGTTTAGGTGGACAAATCGATTGCAGCAATGTATAAGAAGTTGCAGAAGAATTTAGCATCGGAGGAGTTGCTACCATCGTTGTGGGATAAATGCAAGGTACCAATTTACACTAAAAAAGTTGAAGAGAGTAATAAATAACAGTGCATTATTAGCTCAATGTTTGAATCAACGTGTTGTTTGTGTCAACTTAAACAGAAGGAATTTCTGGACAAGTATGAGAGCTTTGTGCAGCTCGTAGCCAAAGTTTACCCGAATGAAAACGTTCCTGGAGTTACTGAAATGAGGGGACTTCTGGCTTCCATGTAAAAAAAAAAAAACAAGTGATAGAACCAAAACTGAAGGCAGTTGTTATATATATCGCCCTTTGTTACGACGTTCTTGGTCATTTCACGAATACAGGTCATGTTACAACTACTGTATACCTGTATGAGCACTATTAATTCTTTTTTCCTTTCCATTTTTCCAGTTTTATATGTTCTGTTAAAGCCTGCACTAAAAGTAAAAAAGATTGTGTTCATTCAATACACAAAAAAAAACTAGGTGTGCATAACTACAAAGTGTTCGGAGTAATGTGTTTAGTATGGATTTAAAGTGAGGACGTATAAAAGGAGTTGTTTATCTCCTACTAGACTAACAAAGTTAATTAATTTCTCAGTGAATAATACTAATAGTGTTTAGCATTTAATGATTTAAAATATTCGTTTTTGAGCATCTACCATTTTTATTTTTAAAAACATTAATCGCATTTTTTTTTTTTCGTCAACTGGAGAATTATTATTACATCAAAAAATCATAGTACAGACTGAACCAAAAACTAAAAACAAGCCAAATGAAAGAGAACCAACAACAAAATTAAAAGGTAAGACAGCAACAAAGAGAACCAATCTAGTAACTAACAACACTAAAACAAACTGCAAGCGAGAATTCTTAAGTGTAAACTAAATTCAAAACAGATTGTCTAAGAGGAAACGTAAAATCTGTTTCAAATTGAATACAACAGACTTGACAAAAGATGATAGAAAGTAACTAACGCTTCTTAGGAGGCTTCTGAAATACTCCTATCATAACCTTTTGAACTTTTTGTTTCTGTTTCCTATCTGATTTCTTCTTGATAGGTTTTGAACTTTTGCGCTTTGAGGATTCACCAATCTCAAAACATCGTGGAGCCACAGAATGGAAGTCATCTTCGGAGTTTGGAGTGATATTAGAGCCAACCGAGATATGCCTTCTCCAAGAAGCAGATTGTGGAATTGGATAATCAAAGTTTAAAACTTCTGCAACTTTTGAGCCAGGAAAGTAAGGAGATGCAGCTGCTATTTCCTCTGAATTAAGAGGAGGTGTTTCTACTCGTGTTGGTGGAGATCTAGGTGATGGGAAAGAGCCATCTGGATTCAAAGACTGATAATTCCTATTAGCTTCATCAGCAGCTCTATCAAAACCTGACACTAAAGGCAACTCAGGACTGGCTCGTTGAACATGAAGGTAAGGACAATCGATTTTTTCATGAGTAAGTCCACAACAGTACCCGCAAACCCGCCTAAGTCGTTCATATTGGAAACTTATCATTGCTCTTTCACCAGAATCAAAACACACTCTCCTGAAAAACTTCAGTTTGTCTGAAATATCAACTCTGATTTTAACCCTGATAACAGCAACCTGAGTAGTAGACTCATCATGAAAGTCCATGTCCACTAATTCACCAATTTTTCCAGCTATTATTGAAATTGTTTTTTCAAAAACATAAGGAAGAGGTATACCTCGGATCTGAACCCACAATTCAATAGTTGTCAGGAAATCCATATCTGGAAAGTCTTCCCACCTTTGGAAAGCGATAAACCAATTCTTGAAGATCCATGGTCCTCTCCTTTGAACTGAGCAAGATCAGCTTCTGACCGGAACAAGAATTGAATATAGCTTTCTTCCAAGACCCTTCCATGCACCCGAAGCTAAACCCCACATTCTTGGCAAGGAAGAAATTACAGTTTGAAAACATTGAATTCTGGGGTTTAGAGGACGAGCAATCAAACTCAAACGATTACGAGATACAACATCAGCATAAGCAGAGCGTGGTATAAATAGTTTAGGATCATCTCTGCCAAACGTGAGATATTGTAGTTCATTCCAAAGCTCATCAACCATAATATTGAAAAAGGTGAGTGAAAGGATTGGTTTCGGATAGTAAAGAAAAGGAATATAAGATAGTTATTATAAAAGAGTAAGAAAAGAAATAGTCAAAGAAGAAAATTGAATTTAGCAACCCAAGATTTACTGCAGATTAGGGATAAGAAGGAAAATATCTACCACAGTAAAAACAAAAAGTGATGATGAAAAACCAATGATAAAGAAAAGAAAAATGTAACTGATGTCTATGGCAAGAGAAATGAATATAAAAAAGGAAAAATCAAAAACCTACCCCAAAAATCAAAGATGAGTCAACAGTTGAAAAATGAATACTATTTACTCAACAAGATCTTTTGTAAAATCAAAAAATGATTCACATCCTGAAAAAGCGTAGACTTAGATGGAGGGAAACCAATTTTCAAAGTCAAAGAGCTCTCTAAGCCAATAAGGAAACCCTTGAGCAACATAGGATTGAAAACGGTTACCTTGAATAACACTCTGGGCAATAAGAAAGGCACCTCTATTTGAAGCTCTGTTTTCATTTTGAATTTTCCAGTCTTGAATACCCTCCAAATTTTTCATAATTTCTGCAATAGCAAACTGAAGGGAAGGCCATGCTTGAGGTCTAATGATAGCCTTTACCATTTCCAAAGCTTCAGTAGCAAGTATCACCTTGTTAATTTTGTGAGATCGTATACTTTCTATAGCCTACAAGATGCTCTTTAGATTAGCTTCCTCTAAAGTTACAATGTTGGAGAATGATCTTCTACTATGAAGCAACACCAATCCATTCTTATCTCTCAACACCCAAGAGAAGCCTCCTACCTTGTTCTTCTTTGACCAACACATACCAACATTACATTTAACCCAAGATAAAGGAGGACTAATCCAATTCTTCACTAGTTTTCCTCTGTCAAAGATTCTTGAACTGTCTATCCTTTTGCCTATAATTTGAGCTTTAAACCATTCAGAGGCTTCTTCTTCTATTTTAATAACCAGATCTGGTGAAGCAATTATTTTTCCTTCAAATAGAAAGCCATTTCTATTTTTCCACAAAAACCAAAGTATCCAAAGAAACTTCATTCTAATATTCTTTGGAATTACCTGATTCTTTTCCAAAGAAAAAAGGTAATGAATATTAGAGTAAACTGAAGTAGGAGAAAAACCACCATTAGGAGTAGGATAATCTGATAATGCCCAAACCTGTCTAGCAATTGAACAAGAGAAAAAAACATGATTGATCGATTCTTTTTCCTGACCACAAAACTGACATCTCAAATCCTTATTCAAACCTCTTGATTCTAACCGATCTGCAACTGCTAATGCTCCACTTAAAGCTCTCCATATAAAGGTTTTGATCTTTGGAGAAGGTTGAATAGACCAAACATGAGACTTTAAGTCATTTATAGAAGGCTTCATGCCAACTTCTTGAAGAAGTTCATGGTTGTTTACCTGATTTATGAGCCAATAACCTGATTGAGTTGTGTAATCTCCACTTCTATTATGCATCCAACACCAATAGTCATCTTTAGAAACCACAGGCTTGTTGGCCAATATGAGACGAACATCTTTGGGATAAAATAATTCTTTTAATTTAACCCTGTTCCAGTCTCTCTTTTAAAGTCAATCAAGTTTTCTACTTTAAGAGCTAAATTGACAAATATATTCTTCATCAAAGGAGCTCGTAAACCATCATCATAAATCCAGGGATCACACCAAACGTTAGAAGTCCTCCCATTGCCAATCATTTTATGAAGATCTTGGATAAGCAAATTACGTCCATGAAGAAGACTTCTCCAAACATAGGAAAGTTGAGGGCCCAACTTTGCTGTTAAAATCTCATTTCCTTCAAAATATCTGCTCTTCATTACTTTAGCAAAGAGACAATCCGAAAATTGCAAAATTCTCCATGATTGTTTTGCTAACAAAGCTTGATTAAAACCTTGAATATCTTTGAAGCCTAATCCTCCTTGTTCCTTTGATAAGCACAATTTATCCCAACTTAACCAATGAATCTTCCTGTGATACTCAAGAGAACTCCACCAAAACTGAGACATTACACTTGTTAACTTGGAACTAGTGGTTTTTGGCAATTTAAAGCAAGTCATAGCATACACTGGAAGAGCTAATGCAACTGCTTTCAGGAGAACTTCTTTACCACCCAAAGAGAGAGTACGATCAAACCAACCAGATAATCTAGACTTTAGCTTATCAAAGATATAGTCTAGAAGTTGAATTTTAGATCCACTAAAATATTCGGGAAGACCCAGATAGTTACCTGCTCCTCCTTCATTGTGAATTCCAGTCAACTGTTTGATAGCAACTTGAGCTTCTTTATTAACTTTTGATCCAAAAGTGATTGAAGACTTAGTTAGATTAATACGCTGACCTATTGCATCTCCATAATCATTCAAAATATGTTGGAGAGTACTAGCCTGAATAACTGAAGCTTTGCAAGTAAAAAGACTATCATCCGCAAAGAGAAGATGATGAATTGATGGTCCTGTAGGAGAAAACTGAATCCCGTGAATAGTGCCTGCTATTTCTACCTTGTTTAACATGTGGGATAAGCCTTCAGTACAAAGAGCAAATAAAAATGGAGATAAAGGATCTCTCTGTCTCAAACCTCTTTCCGGAAATATCATCCCATAAGGCTTATCATTAACTAAGACTGAATAAGTGACCGAGGATACACAAAACATGATTCAGTCAATCCATTTACCATGAAAACCCAACGCAAGAAGCAAACTTCTTAGGTAACTCCATTCTATTCTATCAAAGGCTTTAGACATATCAGATTTAACTGCCATAAATTCCTGAGAAATAGTTGAGTGAGATCTAAGGGCATGCACCAGTTCATGAGCAATTGAAATGTTATCTGAAATCAATCTTTCTGAAACAAAAGCTGACTGAGATGGAGAGACAATCTGAGGCAAAATAGGTTGCAAACGTGAAGCCAAAATCTTAGAAATGATCTTGTATAAGATAGAACACAAACTGATAGGACGAAGTTCAATCATTAAGGAAGGATGGAGTACCTTTGGAATTAAACATAGTTGAGTATAATTCCAATCCGATGGAAAATAGCCTTTGATGAAGAAATTGTGAATCTCTTGTGAGACATGTACTCCAATAACATCCCAATATGTTTGGAAAAAAGACCAGCCATCCCATCAGAACCTGGAGCACTTGAAGGATTAATCGAAAATACCGCTCTTCTAATCTCATCATTAGTGACAGGTTTTATTAAGGAATGATTCATCAACTGAGTAACCTTAGGTTGAAAATCCACAAAGAGACTATCAAAACTCCCAGGGTGAGAGGATTTAAATAGGTTGATGAAGTAACAAGTAGCCACCTCTCCTTTAGAAGCTTCTGATTTCTAGGCAACACCTTGTTGATCTAATAAACATTCAATTCGTTTCCTTGATCTATTAGCTTTGACTGATGCATGGAAGAATTTTGTATTATTGTCCCCTTCATTTAACCAAGTCTCTCGGCTTCTTTGACTCCAGAATGCCTCTTCTTCCTTATAAGCCTTCAATAATTGAAACTTGATTATGTTAACTTGTTGAAAATTAGGAAAAGCTGAAGACTGTTCCAACTTTAAAGATGCTTGAAGGTGATTGATTTTGTCCAAAGAGTTTAAGCTGTTCTCCTTTTTCCAGTTACTTAAAGCTTTGCGACAACCTCTGATTTTGTCTGAAACAGAAGCTGCCTTAGATGGATATACATTCGACCAGGCTTGTGAAATGGCTTCTTTCACATTAGGTTTATTTAAAACCTTTTGTCAAACCTAAAAATTCCCCTGTAAGAATCACTAGCAGACAAAAACTTGACCAAAACCGGCCTGTGATCCGATCCTCTTTTATTCAAGAAAGACTGATTTGAACTCGGAAACAAATTGAACCATGCTTTATTCCCAAAACATCTATCCAGTTTACTCTGAATCCATAATTGCTGCCTCATTCCTCCCCAAGTAAAACTGTTACTAAAAGAAGGCAATTCATCCATACCACAGGCTTTGATCGTATTTGCAAAAGGGAGAAAAGAAGATTCACTTCGTCTTGGACCACCTAATTTCTCACCATTGTGAAGAATTTCATTAAAATCTCCTAGCATACACCAACTGTCATTCCTTTCAACACCAATTCTCATTAGTCTCTTCAAAACTAAAGGTCTATCTTTATAATAAGGGTCACCATATACACAAGAGACAAAAAAACTAGCTGCACCCATATTAACCTGAAAATCAAGCAAGTTTTTATGCACAAACTTAATATTTACTACCACACTGTTTTTCCAAAAAAGGGCTAATCCACCACTTTTACCTAGAGGGTTAATAGTGAACACTCTACCATAGCCCAACCATTCTTGTAAATCTACCAAAACATTTTGATTATGCATAGTCTCCATTAAGAACAACAGGTCAGGGAAGTGGGTTCTCCGGATTTCCCTGAGCAGAGGAATTGTCAAGTCTTGAGACCGTCCCAAACCTTGACAATTCCAACTCATAAGGCTCATTAAATATTGGACGGTCTCTCATTTGGGACCGCCTCTGAAATTGAGAGCCTAGGAGATTTGGTTAATTTTCCTGATGCAATAGAACCTTTCCTCTTATTCATCACCCCTTTCCCTTTGTCTAGACTTTTATCGGCCTCAGAAATCTTGCAAGGGAGGTTAGTACCCGTAGAAGAAATCCTAGGTTTATATGGCTTTCTTCTTTGATAAGATTTCTGTCTAGTAGATCCCGAAGAACTTGCTTCTAAAAAACCAGATCCAAAAACTGAAGAAACTTCATTATTAACCAAACATCCTTCAGCAAAATTTATATCAGCCTCATCCAACTGCATAAAAGAACTCAAAGATGATCCTGCTTGAGTAACCGAAACTAGAAGATTATGATCCTTGATCATCTTCTCATCTTCTTTAGGAACATTATTAAGCTCTGGATCCAAGATTAAATCTTTGCCGTTAAAGGTATTAGAAATCTCCGGACCCAAATCACTACAGAATCTTTTGACTTTATTTTCTCTTCTAAGACGATCATAATCAGATGATAGCAAAAGATATTGCCGCAACCCATCAATAACTGCAAGAGGTAATCTTTGTTTACCTGTGAGTGGATCCACCCCAACTTGATCTGCTGATAAAACCTCAAAAAGAGGATCTGATTCTGTGAAACAAGGAGATATAGGGATCTTGCCTAACAGATGAATTATTCTTATTGCCTTCTAATTCTTGTTTTCTGCGAAAGAACAAAGGGAAATTATCTTGTTCATGCACGTTGACAGGAGAAGCACCTTTTCTGAACTCTTTCATAATCATAGAGAATTGAGACTATTCCTCCTTCAGGCAAGTGAACTTCAGACATCAAAATTAACTTTTACCCGAACATAATCTTTATTTTGAGGCTTTGTAGGATCAAAATCAACCTCGATAACTTTTCCTACAAACTCTCCAAGAGACGATATCGCTTCCAACGTATAATGATTGACAGGAATATTCCTTACTTGAACCCAAATCTGAATGAATTGAAGGTAATCTAGAAGAGGAACTTCAATCCATTTATCTATCGCTAAAGCCCACTGATTATAAGTATGCACCCCTTTCTTGAGAATATCTTCTAAATCATGTTCATATTTAAATATGAACTGAAATCTCTCTTGCGAAAGAGCAACACCTCTAACATGATCATATATTTGCCATTTCCTTGGCATATTGAACACGATGTCAGACACTTTCTGACTGGCCGGATTCAAAATCCTGCCAATTAAACTAAGAGAATTGACTTTGTTTGAGCTGAATTGAGGCAGATCTGGAAGATGAAACGGTTCATCCTCTTCTTCCAAGGACGGTTCCATGAGAATTTTGTCAAGAGAGGAAGATATAATTAGAAAACCCAGAGGAAGAAGATAACTGAACACCAAAGTTTGAAGATATAATTTAAGAATACCAAAAAGAAAGGATAGAACAAAGGTTTCTGAGAAGTAAGAAGAAACACGAAGCAACTCTCACAATTTCTCAAAAAAGAAGCAAAAGATAAGATAACGATGTTAATTATGCTAAAGGAAAAGTGTTTTTCCGTCAAAACTCTTTATCTGATAAAGTCAAAGACTCTAAATGAGAAAGAGAGTACTGAGCCTAATCGCATCTACTATGTCATAAAATTTAGGAAGCAATAAACCAAAAAAAGTAAAAATAAAAATCGACTAATATTGTCTGCTATTGAAAAATACAAGCAAGAAGTGTTGAAGAAGCTAGAGGATAAATTGACGTCCACAAAGGATGTTTCAGAGGCGAATGGTTTTGCGAGGGAGACCATAGAGTCTAACATTTTTGACATGTGGAAGTCTCTTTTTCATGAAGGAGTAACATCCAAAGTGATAAGGAGTAGGATTCTTAGAGACATTTTTACGCCTATTTTAGGCAAACCAAAGCATAGCAAGATACTTGCACTGCCCGTATGTTCTCCTTATATTCTAGGAAAGGAGTTTGCAATGCAAGAAATGAAAGAGGAGGTTGTGCGACTAGGAGTTGAGTCTGCCTATATGTGGCTGAATCCATGTTCTTGTTGTGTGATGACATTCGTACTATGTTTTGGTTTTATTATAGGTTATAGAAGGATGCAAATAGGAACGTGATTAATGAAAGTCACGTGGTGGATAGGTTGCTCCGTGTTATGCATTATGTGTACACGAAAGATATATAACCGACGAATGGAGAATATCAGAATGATGGCAACAATTCGATCCATTGGAGACTTATCAGGACGATAAGGGAGAATTTTGTGGCTGGATTTAGAGATCTTGTTTACATTGTCTTCTTTCTTAGAGCAGGAAGAACATGTGGCCGAGTGTTTCTGTATAATATTGAAGAAGGGGTGAAGTAGGTACAGGAGAAGTTGTGGTGTGTGAAGGCTGTTACAGAGAGGAACGGGTATGCAAGGGATGTGATGAAGTCTAACATTTTGGACTTGTGGAAGTCTGTCTTTGACAAGGAAACTAAGGAAGCAACACTGACTCTAAAAGCGAAAAAGAATGGTATTATTCGTGACTTGTTTCTCCCTCTAACTAACGAAGCAGCACAACCTTAGCCACTAGTTTTTTTATGGTATGTACTAGGTGAATTTCTGATAGTTTCAGTTATATGTGTTTCCATTAGTTTCTAGTTAGAGAAAGGATATAACCTCGATGATCTTTGAATGATTGCTAATACACAAGGGGAGGAGGGAATAACCTCAATGAGCTTTGAGTCAAATCTTTTTCGTGTGATTGATAATCATCTAGAGTGGCTCTCTTTCACCACGAAGTTAACTGATTTCTATATACTTCCGTTTGATACCATGTTGTAATAACAACCCGTGTTGATTGTCTCGTTAAAAAGGCAAGAATACACGGTATTTTGTTTTTCTTTCCATGTAAATAATTTGGTGTGGGAGTAGCTCCCTTACGATGTGAGCCTCTTCCCACCTTTTAGTTAATCTATGGAGTTTTTGCCGGCAAAACAAAAAACAGAAAGAAAACAATTTTCATGAATTCTTCTATTGTCATTTAGAAATCTACTAAAAATGATGAACTTTTGAATACAAACCTTTAATGCCTACATCAAATTGTATATCTATTGTTTTCTTAAGATATTTTTAGTTAGGTATTTATGCATGTTTTGAGATCCAAGATACACACATCTTAATTATAGTTTTCAATATTATTTGAGATTAATCCATATGGGCGAAAAAACCCTTCAATTCTCTCTCTCTCACCTAACGAATCTCAAAAGCTTCCAGTTTAACTCGAAATGCTAATATCACATATGAAATTTATTTTATTTATGTAAGTAACCTTGATGTGCACCCGCGGTACACCGCATGTTTATTTTTTCGATTATTTAGATTATTTATATGTGTTAATGTTTTGTATTTTGTGTTTAGATTTAATGATTAAATATAATAATTAAATATATTTTATTTAGTCGTTATGTTTATATGTCACGTAACTTTAATGTATACATACATCTTAAACTTATATTTTGTTTTGTCGACATTTTTGTGTCCATCTAGTTATCGTACTTTTGTTGCGGTGTCAATAAAACTTCGTCGGAAGAAAAATAAAATATATTAAATTGAACACCAAAGTAATACATAGTTAAAAATAATAAGAAAATGACAAAATCAAGCAAAAACAATAACTAAATGAGCAAGATTTAAAAACTATTTTTTAAAATTAAACATCTGATAAATGATATTAAAATAAACATATTCGAATACCTCCTTCTTCAAGCAAACTTTAAGAATGTACCCAATCTATGTTGATTTGATGAATGATTCACAATAACTACAATACATTTGAGAAACAATTATTGATATAATTCAAAATCATAATAGTAAAAAAACATTAAATTACTGTTTCGACAAACATACCATGTTAATTTCATCACGTTCGGATATATCCGGTTCTGAAAAAATCTTAGAGATTTCTTTATAACTTTTTATAGTCACATTTTTCACACCAGAGAAATACCTATGAACCCTCCACCATCCGAGAGCAACCACCATATTCAAACGACCATAGTTTCGATAGTTATTATCGAAATCAATAGCAGTCAGGCTTAATGCCTCACAATTAAGAACGTCATTGCTACATATAAATGCAATATTCATTTTAAACTATGGAAATAAAAAAAAGGATTGGAAATGAAATAAATCAAATAAAACTTACAATCTATCTTTGATTTTGAATGGAAGTTTAAACCCTTCGATATCATTTTGATTTGAGGACACATTAGTTAACTCTCCAACCTCAACTAAAGCACCAACCAAATCTGGAAAAAGAATAAGATAGTCAAAATTTAAATATGTCAAGTTATCAAAGAATAAGTTTGAAAGGTTATTAAAAATATGGAAGAAATATACTCACCGACCAATATAGCAGTGTCAACAGTGTCCTCAATTATGTATGCAAACGGAGTAAAATTATTGAAAATGATTTCATTTCTTGGATAGGCATTAGTAACTACAGTCGTATCCAAAATTTCAATACCAAATTGATGTGAAGTCGCTCTCAAGGAATCCAAATTGTTGCAAACACGAAAAGTAGTTATAGATTTCCACTCTCCCTCCCTTATACGCTCAGAGTAAAATGGTGAAAGCATTGGATCAACCCTAGCCTCAATACGGGTTCCCTGTAAACAACAAATCACATAAATTACATATTTGGTAAACGGAAAATTAGGTTGGGTGTATTAATAATAAAACTTACATTCTCATCGACTAGGATAAGAGCCAATACAAATTTCATTGAGTTTACAAAAATTTTGTAAACCCTTATGACCTTGACACATATACTCCATCCCCGAATAAGAGGAGACAAAGATGAGAGCAAGTGGAAATCACTCATGGTTTTCTAAACAAAGATATTCAAGATAGTATTTTTTTTAAAAAATTTGGTATTTTGTGATCAAAGATCCAAATTCTTCAATCGATATTCTTCTTTTTATGAAGAAAACTAAAGAAACCAAATGTCGTATATAACAAAACGTTTCAATAAAAGACAACGATTCAATAATATTATTTTTTTTGCGTGTATTATGGTTTTAGATAAATGGTTTGAGATAAAACCAATATAATTTTTAACAAATAAAAAATTCTAATAATCAACCTAAATTAAATATATTTCCTCTAATTTTTGGGCAACTGAATAGCTATATCAAATCAAAAATGTATTTCCAAATCCAAGATAATATATACCAAATATAGAAATTAGGAATGTATAATAAATATACAGAATATACTCATATCTCAAAATATAATAATTGAAACGTTTTATCCTTCATATTATTATTGCATTTAGAAACAATTTTTATAATTTAATAAACAAATAATAACTTGGGTCTAATTAGAAAATCTTTATCTTTGGGCCATAAACTCACATGATTAAGCAATAGAAGAGTTTGGCTTGGCAAATTTTTTTAAAAAAATACGGAAAAACGTACTATTCAAAAATGTTATAAGATTATCTCTATTAAAAAAAATAATAACTTGAAAAGTTTATAGAAAATAAATAAATTTAAAAATAAAAGAGGGCTTATTTGACCAAATTCTGAAACATCTCTTTGAATACTACATTCATGATTTATCTCATAATTTTACTTTCTTTGTCTATACTGAGCACTTTTATTCTTTTCTTCGAAGTTATTCTTGACAAACCAACATAAAGCTGACCATGCGAGAAAACGGATCTTGGCAAATATACTCCAACTTCACTGAGTGATTTTTATTGGCTCTTGTTGATAGTCATAGCAAAAGTCGGAGCTATCGGAAACTGGCAGCATCACATTTTGAAGGGTAGTTTGGTGTCAGATGGTGATATTAGAATCTTGGGGATCAAAACTAAGTCTCTAATCCTGTCTCATGTGATGATTACTGCCTGTAACACATGATCAGCTATTTGTAAAATCTAAAGTCTAGTTCCATTGCATAACCCACGTTTAAGATCTAAGTTCCTCAGCAACATAAAAGGAGCACCAAACTCCAAATGTAGACAGTGGTTTGGTAAACCGGATAAGCTGATCGAGTTAAAGAAATCAGGTGTGAAAACCGGGTTAGTACTAATCTGGTCCGCGTGTCTTTATTACTAATCTGAATTAATTATCCATAATCCGATTATCTTTAACCTCAAAAAACGTGTTTGGATATTCTGACAAATACAACCTTAATGAATAGATTTCTATAACTAAAGTCAATGGCAGATTTCGTAATAATCTAGTGAAATTTTGGACATTTTTGTACTGCAATTTTAATAATATAGAGATGTACCCCAAAATGGCTTACCTGATAATTTTCTATATATTTTCGAGTTGACAAAAAAAACATCGAATTAAATATATTTGTATAGATTTAGGGAAAATTTTAAAAAATTGAAACAAAAGATCATATTTAACATCGATAAGAAAATTTTAGTAGATTATATCTCTCTATCATAAATTTTATAACTGAACTAAACAAAAGTTTTTATTTCTAACTGAAGCAAATAATATAATTAAACTAAAGAAAAAGAAAACATAAATCGTTTACTTTAGGTATTTCCGGTTTGGAAATTTGGTCCGGTTAGATGTTCTCCGTTGTGGTTTGATTGGTGGTTAACTGATAATGCAACTCGATCAATTTGACTCTGATATCCACGGAGGACATCTGAACTTAACATTGTAGAGCGTCTTACTATAGGGGGGCATGTAACAATACCAAGAACAGAAGAAGACTACGTTTCTGTCTCTTCTTTCCCTAAGAAATAGAATGAAGGAACCTGGGCAACGACAATGACACGTGTTGCAAAGCGGCCGTGAAGAGCTATTGTTAGACAGCAATTTAATATCTCTGTTCGTCTTTGGTTCTGGTTTGGCGTACCTGATATCCCCAACTACACAAAAAACATGCAAAGTGACCCCGCAATCTTCACAAGTGTAGAACCAAGTCTTTGGATTTGTTTCTCTTTCGCAAATATCACACCAGTATTTACCACTTGCGTTTTCATCACCATAACAAAGAGTGAGTGGATGATCATCATACCTGGGAAGTGTTACCGTTAATGGTAGAGTGGCACAATGAAAATCCAGATAGTAATTGCATTTGCTACAACCGGTGACGGATTCGGTTTCATCGATGCCACAGTTCTGGCAAGTCTTCACCTCACCTCGTAGTTCGAGGTAAAGTAAATGATGATTATGACTTCCATGGATAAAAGGCACAGTAATCGAACAGCAAAGTAAGTCAAAGCTTTTCATATATGTAGAGTAGATAAAGCCTTCACAAACAAGTTGATGACAAGCGCTGCAAAACTCTGAGTAGCCTTGGCTTTGGAGGCAAAGAGTGAGAGGTTCTGTGCTCAGAAAATGCCGTTTCTTCTTAGGAAGATTAGCACACATTTCATGGAGAATGAAATTGCATGCTGAATCTGAACAGTTGTAGAATGTGTAAGAACCGATGGGACGAACACATGCTCCACACAAGCTGCTTTCTTCACCGTCTTTGCTGAGGCTCATGAGGTTATGTTCATGAGCGAAATGAGTGATTGTGTTGTCATCATTCCTCTTGAATGGCTCGATATCTTCAACTTCTTCAGGTACTCCATCAAGCTCTTCCCCATCCCACACGTCTTTCCTTGTTGCACATAATGAATGAATAGCATAATTAGGACAAAGAGAACATGAATAAGCCCCATATGACCAATCAATCTCTTCCCAACAAACTCCACATCTCCATTCTCCAAGACCAAGAGGATATTTGTACGAAACGCGGTGATCATGGTGATTAACATGAATGACACGTGGTAAATGAGTACACTTTCGATGGAGGATCATGAAATCACATTGAACACAGACGTAAGGAGCACGGTCGCCTTTCGTCCCACAAGCATCACAAACGAAGGGGATCAATCTTGGCATGAGTGTGAGTGTATGCTCATGAACCTTCATATTTGAGATAGCCATTGGTGGGGGTTCTTTAATCCCGCATTTCAAATCTAAATTGAACTTACAAATATCACAATGATAAAGTAAGTTCCCAGCAGGGTCTCCACATATATGACATCTTCCGTCTGTGTAATCTCGAGCTCCATTGCTGAGAAGCTTAAGAGGGTGTCTGACATGAGAAGGGTGAGTAATCTCTGGTCGGTCAAATATGGAGACACATGTCTCATGTATCACCAACCTGCAATGAGGGCAAAAATAGCCATGTTCGCAACCCAAATCACAAACGTCGCACTGCGTTTTATACCAAAAATCCAACATGAGTAGAGGATGGTGGTGCCACGACACATTTAGATGGGCTTGGATACACAGGGCATCAACTATGCAATCGATATCTAAATTGAGTTTACAATCGTAGCAATGATAAAGAAGGCGCTTGGAATTTTTACCGCAGAGATGGCATTTTGGGTCGGTGTGATCAGGAGCTCCGGTTGTGAGAAACTCAAGATAATGTCCATCATGAAAAGGGTGGTCGATTTTCTCATGTAACTTGAACACAAATGCACATTTTTCGTGAACAGTAAACTTGCATACATCGCATGAGTAGGCATCACCATACGATCGATCGCAAACATCGCATTCCAAACCATCACGATGGTTAATGAGTGATACATCATGCCCGTGTCGTAACCAGAAAGCCATAGCGGGTGTGGCACTAGCAGAGGTGGAGAGATAGCTAATTAATGTTTGGGGTAATATCACTTTGCTTTCGTGTAAAAAATGAATCAATACAGGTGTTCCTCTATATACTCTAATTATATCAATGATACTTGTTACATTATCATATACATTTATATTGACGTCGAAAAACGTTAGTCTTTGTTTAATTATATCGATTGTCCCGCTCGGGTTTTGTCTGCCATGTTAGTTTGGTTACTTCGACTTCTTTAGTTTATTATCTTTGCTCTTTGAACTCTCAAAAGTCAACAGGCAAGTTTTCTTCCCTTTTAATCTAAATAATTGGAAATCATTACCCTGAAGATAAAAGAAGATTTTATATTTCACTGTACCAATCGAGATCATCGAAGGAAGATGTCAAAGTCATGACAGCTACCATTGAGCCGACGACGATACCTTTGAACTTTAGAAATATCAAGCGCTTAATTTTTGTTTAGTTCCCCTCGTTTCTTATCATAATAGTATTCTAAAATGAGTACTGTATTTAAGTGATATGACAAGAATTTTAAAACAAAGTGTAGGTAAATGATAACAATGATGTTTTCAAACTATTCTATTCTTTTTTTTTTTGGTTGGAACATAAAAATGTATTATTCAATAAAAAATTATTTACTTTGAAAGGGAAAGAATAAATAAAAATTAAAGTTTGAAAAAATGATAGAAAGTTAAAGCCTTTATGGTGATTATCGAGAATAAACTTCCCGGGGAAAGGAAAAAATTTCGGTTTCATAAATGCTGAATTTGGAAAGACGAAATTATGGAGGCCATATCGGACGGCCGGTCAGACGAGCATGAATCAGGTACAAAAAGTTTTGTGGGAAAAATTATAAATTGTAGGCGTGCTATATTTCGATGGAGGAAAAATTTGTGTCCTATGGTCGGAAATGGATTTCGGTTTTAAAGAAAAAGTTAGAAGAGGTGCAAAGAAATGATAGTAGCTCTCTCGAGAAATAACAGCTTGAATGATTAAATTAAAGGAGGCAAACGCGGATGAAGAGTTATATTGGAATTAAAAAAAAAAGTAGGAATACTTGATTGGTAGTTGGAGATCATAACACAAAGTTCTAGACCTAATACATGAAGTTAGGTAATTGGCGGAGTTAGAGTTGCGAGTTCTAGAACTAATATATGAACTAATATAACGTCACGGGCCTACACGTATGACTGGGAGCAAGGCAGCGAATGTAGTGTTGAAAAAATTGTCTTGAGCCTGGGCCGATATACCTGACCGGTATTTGACAGAAAAGCTGAAGCTGAACCGGCACGTTTGTCCAGTATTGTACATAAAGGCTGGAGCTGCACCAGTACGTCTGACTAACAACACCGTCTCGGACCACCAAAACTTCCATCTTTGCTTCTTTGTTTGTTTATGTTCTGTTTTACTGCAAATTTCATCATTTTTTCAAGTGACACCTAAAATAACAAAGATGACTCCATGGACTCTAAAACTCTTGCTTTAAGGCGAAAATCAGAAGTTGGGAATGAGTTTTGGACAGCACAATTACCTTTGGAGACACTTTAATGAAGATGATTCAAGCTTCCAACAAACCGAATGCCTGGCTATGGTTGATAAACTTTACACAAAGGATAAACCAAACTGGTTTGTCTTATTGGAATTGCCCTCTAGCAACATTGAAGTTTATGAGATTGCCAAAAGAGTTGTTAACGATCTTCGATTTCCATCTTACGTCGCGCAAGGTAGTCCTCGGTGGCTCACGAAATTCTTTGACAAAGAAATTGACTATTGATATGTGGCTGGTTTTCTATAGTTTATTGGGTTTTTTAGACTCTGGATTTTCTGTTGTCCTATTGATTTTAAATTTCATGAATTATTGCTCTATTTTTAAGAGCTGATTTTCGTGTACTCATATTATTTCTCTCGTTCAATATTACTAGTTGGCAAAGAAGAAAGATTCTATCTATAATTCTTTTAAATTTCTTCAAAAAAATATATTTATATTTGACATATTTTTAGATAATTATTTTATATGTATATTTTAAAAAACTGATGGTAGTAATTTTTTGTATGCATATTTCATTTCATATAAGAAGAATATGGATTAGTAATTCAAAATTTACATCTCTATTTAAAAGAAAAATGTTTATGCGTTAAGCATATTTTAGTAATGAAGAAAATACATTTCTCATGAAGGGTAAATGAAAAAGAAAAATACTTTTATAATGAAGGATAACTGATAAAATTCCCATGTTCTTTTTTTTTTTGAGAAATCGACCCTTGAATTTTTTCATGATTTTATAAGTTTCCTTCATTGTTTTTTTTAAAAAAAATGCTTCATGAATTACCCATTGATTTATAAATAAAAACAATACAAAAAATGAACTGTTTTATAGAATTGCGATTTTTTGCCCGAACATATTATAATATCGACGATTCCCAATCGCCGAGTTCCTCGTCACCAAGGAGGCAGGCGTCTTGCGCGCATTTTCAAACATGGCATTTCGGAATCTTAATATTTGAACCAAAATATTGACAACGTGGAAAACCAATCCAAATAAAGGATCAAAATAAACATAGTTCGGGTCATGATTCATCATATTCAAAAACAATAGATGTATACGATTCGAAAGAAAATGATGCGCATATCCTCTTGAACCAATCCGTTTTTAAAGAAATAAAAATTATCAACCTATTTTATCCTTAGACCACCTACAATAGTGTGTTGAAAAAAAAAAATTGACAGTTTAATAACTACAATAAAAGAGTTGAATTAAAAAGATAGTACACATGGCAAAAAATATGTTGAATAAATTTAAATAAAAAAAAAAGTCTACGCTGTCACATGTCAATGTATGAGAGAACTGAATCTCTGTGTGTGGTCCACGCACATGAAGAAAAAAATATAGGGAAATGTGGTCAGTTTTTATTGGTTGCTGAGATTTTGCTGATTTTTATTTCATCCTAATAATTTGATCTCAATTATATATAGAAGTATACTTTCAAATTTTTTTACCAAAATTCAGCATTTTTAATGATCTATAAATAGAGTCTAGTCTCATTTCATTTAGACACAGAAAAAGACCATTTTCAGTATAATTTTTCAATTATTTTCTAATCACCTATTTTTGTGTCATTAAAGTCTTTTTTTTTTTGTTAAATGTATCCCAACAATAACCCTTTTAACACCCAAAATTCTTCTAATCATCCTTTTAACTATCCAAATTCCAACAATTATCAGTTTCAAAATCAGTCTTCTATCAACCCCAAAATCTACCAAATTATGGTTTTCCACCAAATTTCTTCATGCCGCCATCTGTTCCGAACGATCATCCATATTGTGCATCGATGATGCAATATTCATTTCAGTCTTCCATTTTTTTTTCTATTCCGATGGGTCATGAAAATATTCTAGAATTTCCCGGATTTTCTACCCAAACGGCCCTTGGAGGCACAATCGATGACCATGAAGCCAATCCAAATGCAGAAGATTCAACCCCTCTTCGCAAAAAAGCTCCAAATGGACCACTGAGCAAAATTTGGTGCTCGTAAGTGGGTGGATAAAATGTGGAACAGATAGTGTTGTTGAGAAAAACCAAAAAAGCGATTCGTTTTGGGGTAAAATTACTAAGTATTGTAATGAGTATGGCTCATTTGATAGTCCCCGTAATTAAGGTTCATGCATAAATCATTTCAACTACTTCAACAAACTAATTGGGAAATGGATTGGCGCTTACGATCATGCTAAGCGTATCAAACAAAGTGGATGGTCGGAGAATGATGTATTGGCAAAAGCACATGAACTCTATGAAAGTGAGGGGAATGGACATTTCAATTACATGTTAGAATGGGCCGCTCTCCATGATCAACCACGTTATGTTAGTCAGGTAGGAGGAAATACATGCTCTGGAAGTAGTGGATCTAAGAGAGCTCACAAGGGTGATGCAAGTGACTCCAACTCTGTAGGATCTAGTGTTCGTCCAATGGAGAGGGAAGCAACAAAAAAAGAAAGGTAAAAAAAGAGTAAGGACGCAGTTTTAGAGGTAGTTAACGAAGACTGGATTTAATACAAAGATTTGAAGAATCAAGAGATTGAAATAAAATAGCCAAGATGCAAGAGAAGGCAAACAATTTGAAAACAAAAAGATAAGAATATGAAAATAGAATATGGTGGGTAAGGTGTTGAATTTTATTTAACAAAATCATTGTAGATGATAAAAATTAAATAGGTGTTGAAATATTAGGTGGAAGAGAGAAGATGATGTGGAATAGCCCTGGGCATTCGGGTACCCGAACCCGATCGGTTAGTATTTTTTGGGTTTCGGGTATCTTCGGGTAGGCAGGTTTATACCCAAACGGGTAATTAAAAATTACGGTTCGGGTTCGGTTTGGTTATTTTTTGGTTCGATTCTTTAATTTATTTCGATAACCGCAGAATAAGGGAAACAATTTCGGGTTTGGGTATTTTCGGGTATTTAGTATCCACATTACTAAAAATACTATGAATACCCGATTACCCACATTCAAAAACCAAGTTACACTAACTAAAAACAAACCTGTGGGCTGATCCATTGTCTTAGTTGAAACCAAACACAAACATGTTTATGTTTCAAGCTGTGTCTTAAACTAAACAACACATAAACTCATAAAAGTGTAATACAAATAGAGACTAGAGACTAGAGAGAAAGAAACATAGAAGCATCAAGCAGTCCCTGTTACATTGAACATAAGATGCATCATTAGTTTAGTTCATTACCTTAAACGGAGACAATTTGCAGTCACTGTTACCACAAATAGACAATTTCATAGAAAGCAATTGAGGTTGTATTACCTAAAAGCCGAGCATGAATGTTTCTAGTTGATTTGATTTTCAACACTGAAAATCATTTACAAAGAGAAAGTTAGTATTAGTAGATAAGCCTACTATAATTGAGAAATATAGAAGACTACAAAGACTCGAACTAACCTTTTTCAAGCTTATCTTGCAACTCAATATCAGCAAGTAGTTGTGCATTAGTCTGAGCTCCTTTCTTCTTTAACTGAATCTCTGCCTTCATCCATTGCTCTGTCCACATCAACACCTCAATGGTGTAATGACTTAGACAACTCCTACTTGGTTCTACAATGCGTCTACTAGTACTAAAGGCTGATTCAGATGCAACCGATGACACTTGCATTGCAAGTACATCTCTTGCTATTTCAGATAACACAGGGAACTTACCTGAATTGCGCCTCCACCAACCCAGGACATCATACTCATTACCAAACATATTACTCTTTGGATGCTCTACTTTTTCTTTCAAGTATATGTCTAGCTTATCCCTTACATCGTCAAGTCCTCTCTCATCAACCATCTCATCATACACAAACTGCATTCTTTCGAATCCACCATCAATAGACTCATCTCTAAATTCCATCTCCTCTTCACCATAACCAGTAGCATGATCTTGGCCATACGAATCATTCCCAACAGAATGAGAAGATGATGCATCAGTACACTCTTTGGGATAAAGTTTACTATATTCTTTAAAAAGACAACTCAAAATAGCATACACTGAGTCAAACATCTCTTTAGACTCTACACTCTCTTTCCCATACAGCTTGTTAAAACAAAGCTGAGAAAATTGCAGTTTCTTGGTTGGATCAAAAACAGTAGCCACAATCAAAAGCTTATTGATGTTTTTTAAACCCTCCCAATACTTGTCAAACTTTTCTTTCATCTCATAAGCCTTACTCCTCATTTCCTTATCTGAACTAGTACTCATTAACATCAGATTCTTCTCTATGGTAACAATCTCTCCATAACACTTATACGAGTTAACTGATGTAGAAACTGAGACAATACAAGTAGATGTGTAAAAGAGGTTTAGAAACTTTACCAGTCTGTCTGTGACCACCCAATCAAGATAAGTAGGAGGACCAATCCTTTTCTTGCTCTTCTCAATTTTCATGAATTAGTTATTGTAGAGCTTGTCTTCAGCTTCCATCCTATCAAATGCGACTCTGAACTTTTGTGCTTTTGTAAGCATTAGAAATGTCGAATTCCACCTGGTTGTGATATCCAGAGGCAAATTTCCTCTACTTAGATTTGCTGCATCAACCTTTGATCAAATGCGATCAATCTCTTGGTCGAAGATCTCACAAAAGTCACTGCATTTCGAATAGCTTCCACATTCTCATTCACTTCAGCCAATCCATCTCTGACTATCAAATTGATGATGTGAGCACAACACCGCATATGCATAAACTCACCATCTAATATAAATGAATTATTCCCTACTACCTTGAACTCTCTTTAAAATTTCTGGAGAGCAGACGTGTTAGATGTGGCATTGTCAACCGTGATGGTGAATATCTTTTCTATACCCCATTCAGCCAAACATTCACGCAAAACAGATGCAATTGTTGCCCCTTTATGATCCACCACATACTTAAACCCTATAATCAGCTTCCTTAAATGCCAATTGGCATCAATAAAATGCAAAGTGATGACCATATAACTTGCACCAGTTGCGTGAGCCACCCATATGTCAGTTGTGAGAGACACCGGTTGCTTAGTTATACTAATCCATTTCCTTATTGTTGTTTTCCTCTGGATAAACATCTCATAGATGTCCCTTGTTGCTGTTCTTCTAGAATGGGGCTTGTACAAGTTTACTTTGCTGCAAAAATGTCTCCAAGCAATACTTTCAATGAATGAAAGTGGCAGCTCTCCTAATACAAGCATTTCATTGCTTGCCTCTCTAAAAACATCCTCAGACACCTTACCAATCCTCAGATAAACGCAATCCTCACTTAAAACCTTCTGTGTTTCACTCTCTTGCCAAGCCTGGAATTGCTTGCAGGTCTGCAAATGCTTCTGCAGATTCGAGGTCCCTGATGTTGTCGGACAGGCAAGTGTCTTCCCACAATAGTGACATTTGCATTTGTTTTGATTGTCCTTCAATTTGGTATAATGCTCCAATACAAACTATCTTTCTCTCTCTGCTTTGGTCTTTCCCTTACCCTTAGAAGTGCCTCTACTGTTTCCCGGAAAATCTTTTCTTCTCCCTCGATTTCCAGGACTCCTCAAATCATCTTTTGTATCTTGAGTTTCAACATTCCTATCCACATCAATTTCTTCTTCTGGAACTGACGGTGAATTCATATGAAAATAAATAAACAAACGAAGATCAAACAACAATATATAATCGAAAATCAAACAACAACATAGAATCTAAAATCAAACAACAACACAGAAGATCAAACAAACGAAAATCAAACAATAGAAGAACGACTTTTAACTACATAGAGAATCTATACAAATATCAATACAACAAAGAATCGAATCTACTCCAAGCAACCATAGTTATAAATACTTCTGATCAAAATCCGATCGATTCGAATGGATTCCGTTCCAAGCAACCCTAATAGCAACAAGTTCTAACCCGATCTTGACAAACCAAAACTCGAATCGAATTGAAAAACTCTAATAGCAACTCTGTTTTAACTCCAACCCGATCGAATCGAATAAAAAACTCTAAGAGCAACAACAATCAAATCGAAAAGTAGATACGAATCGATGGGGACTTACTTCTGATCGATTTCTCGATGAGAATGAAGCACAAGTGTAATTTAGGGATTCTAGATTATAAGAATGAAATGGTGAGTTAGGTTTTTTAAGATGATAAGGGGGATTCGACGCGGAAGAAGAACCGATGTTTCACGAAAGGGGAGGGCTATGTCTAGGATAGGTAATTAGATTAGGTAGGTGTGTTTAAGAGTTCGGGTAAAATAAGTAACCAATAGGATATCGGGTATTAACCGAACCGAAAGCATACCCGAACTCTTCAAGAAACTGGAACCGATCGGGTATTCTGCATGACCAATACCCGAACCGAAATGTCCAATTTCGGGTTCGGTTCGGTTCGAGTATTCGGTTCCGGTTTTTATGCCATGGGCTAATGTGGAATGTAAAAGAAAAAAAAAATGTTGAATGTTAGAAACCATTGTGGATGGCCTTAGTGAAGGATTACAATTTGGTTTTGAAATCGGTGGTAATTTGAGTAATTATTTACAAATTTTAGGTTATAGTTAAAAACGTACTCCTCACATGAAAATACAAAGATATATGACTAAATAGGTCTAAATAAAATGAGCATAAAATGACCAACGAAGAATCGTGCTTAGCACACTCTTTCTCGAAATCATCTTCTTCCTCGCGACGAAATTAAAGAGAGAGAGAGGAGCCTTTCTCAGTTTATCTACTGTTCGTACGAGGTAATTTCACCACAAATGACAGTGTTCGATCAACTTGTCTTCTTTGTTTCGATTCAATTTGAATTCGTTGCGTTGATGAAATAACGGCAAAGTCTGCTTCCTCAGAATATTAAATCAAAACGTTTGTAAACCTTTCAATTGAACTCTGATGACGACTGCGGAAACTGGACAATCCTCTGGTTCGAAACCCTCTGATGATGATGATGCATGGGCCAAACTGGGTCAGTCTTGTTTCCTTTTGGTGCTTACTTCTCCAATTCATTATATTCAGAGTTTTTTTTTTGAAGAGCTGACGAATTCACTTTCTTAGAGATTTCTTCTGGGTCTTTCATACTGATTTTTGTTCAAATTTGCAGTTCCCCTGGACACCAGATTCTCAGATATTGAGATTAAGTGCAATGATATGGTAATATGCTCTGAGATTAAACCGTCTTCCTTAGAAAGACTCGAATGGTGCAGAATAACAAAGAATTTGGGTCAAGGTTCTGCCACTATACATAATAAGAGGTTTGCCAATAACTATTTATTTAAGTGACCTTCACTCGCAAGGTCTTATTGTAGGTAGACAAAGTTCTTGTCAAGTTTTATAAGACTATCATATTGTCTGTCTGGAACATTAATCAAGACTGAGAAACCAGAGATCTTTATATCCAACCAGCATAGGATACATTTTTAACTAGCTTCGAGTATCACTCTTTTTTCTTCCGCTCATTTTGATTAAAGTAATCTCTTTATTTCTGGCTTCACAATTACTTTTTGGGTTTCTTTTAATCTTTTGTATGTTACTGTTTTGTTTTCTTAGTTACCATCACATCTTTCTTTATTTTGATTTGTTGCGCTTTCTGATGCTTGCTTAGTTCGGATGCTATACTTGTTGACAAAGCTGTCATCTTGAAAGATTGTGCTGTTGATATCATGAGTGGGTCTGAAATTGTTCCTGGCCCTGAAGGACAAGGTTAGACCTGCTTACCTTTTTATCTCTCTGAGTCCTGAGCCTATTTGTTTTCATCTAGAAAATGGTATGGATTATTGTACTAGTCGAGGACAATGAATTGCTGTACTTAAAAAAATAATAATATGTGGTGCATTCTTGTTACATTGTATCTATGTTGGAAGAAAGTAATTGGTATGATTATCCTCATCTGTAAATGTTTCTCATTTAAGTAGTTCTGAGCCTCTCATAAGGAAGCTGAAGTTCCAGACTTTATTTCAAGTTACTGTTTGTGTGGACTTCTTTGTTTCTGAAGTTACGTTTAAGAAAACAAACTTCTATATTTTAAATTTGATTTTGTTCAATTTGTTAGGGTACTTGCAGTACAGATTTACAATAATGCCTGCTCCAGAATCCAGAACCCAGCTATTAAAGGTGCTCTATGATATCCACTCAGAGTCCATAATCCTAAATTTTTGAAAATTTATGTCGAATTTCTTATCTCTCTCTTTGAAATTCCTTTTCCAGATTTCCATAGATCCTGAACATGCAAAATGCAGTATCTGCTTAAACATATGGCATGATGTTGTCACAGCTGCACCTTGCCTTCATAATTTCTGGTCTGCAATTTGTTGACTTTGTTTAGTTCTCGTTCATGACAGGCATATTTCACTCTATTGGTAGTTGATGGTTGATGTGTTCTGCCTTCAGTAATGGCTGTTTTTCAGAATGGATGCGGAGATCGGAGGCAAAACATCAACATGTGCTATGTCCACAATGCAGAACAACAGTACAATATGTGGGGAAAAATCATTTTCTGAAAAACATACAAGAGGTAGAATTATCTGTTCACTGCAAGCATTTTCTTCATTTACATTTTACATATAAATGTTCTTTCCATTGGTAATTCTTCTCCTAGAGAACCTTTTTCATATATTCTTGTGTTTTATTTACGCTTGAGCTTTCGATGACCATTTCTTATGTTAGGATATATTAAACGTGGATGCTGCACTGAGGCGGCCAGCTGAAGATATTGCAGTGTTAGACTCATCTGCATCGATTCAATCAAATCTTGTAAGTTTTTTCTGCAATATCTTCTATTAAGTAACTGTTTTTGGAAGTATATAAATCCTTTGTTATTTAGTCTGCAGCACATTAAATTTTTGGTGCAAGTCACTAATGAATCATTACGATTTCTTAAACACGCTATTGGTATTTCTGGTGCAACTAGTCGTGGTTATATGTACCTGTGATGCTTTCTTAAATACTACAAATGACACATATTTTAGATAATTGGGAGCAAGAGAAAACGTCGATCAAATATGCTCTCGCCCCCACTTGAAGAAAGAGATAGCTTGCGTTTGCAATGCCCACAATGTGGTAATATAAATTTATCTGGATGTGCTTCTTATATTTTCACAATATATAAACCCAATATTTATTATTCATTAGACTGCTTATCAACATCGGTTCCTTGGGAGAGGAGGTGAAGTATGATAATTAGTAACTAGTAGTTGATTATATCTTTCTAGAAGATTATATAGACTATATAGTGGGACTCCGGTGGATATTGGGTTCCATCAGCCCTTGTAGAATTTTCTATGTTTCTATACACCCCTCCCTTATATCTATTTTAAAAGCAAGATTTCATTTAATGTCTCTAAAATTCTGTCATCTCCCACTTACTACTTTTAAGTCGTGTGCTCTAATTTATGTCTTTTTCAGTCTTTACAACAACACTCCTTAATTGTATATCTTTTAATGTATTGATTTTCCGAATTAGCTGTACCATAAGGACCTAAATGAGGTACAAATTTTGTTGATGGCAGAGAAACTTTGAGACTAGAAATTGAAACCCATTTTTCAGATCTCTCTTCTTGCTATTCTCCTATTTCATCTAGGGTAAATTGATTCAAAAGAAACCAAAAAATAAATTGAGTCTAGTTCTAGTTAAGAATGAATGTAATTGAGAAAAGGGAAATCTTAAATAGACGAGGACTAGAGGTACAATCGAAAAATGCTATCATTAACGGGTTTTGTCTCACCATTCCTGTCCTCTGGAAGTTGATTTATTAGTTTACGTCATTGGCTCTGTTGTCAGTTGCAAATATTGGTGGTTATCGGTGTGAACATCATGGTGCACATCTGCAATGCCACCTGTGTCAAGGAATGATGCCCTTCAGAGCCAATCTCCAAGTGCCATTACACTGTAAGCGACAATCCGTGCTTCTTTATTTTGCATTGTTCACAGTCATTACACTGTAAGTGACTGGTTGCTATATTTTATCCCCCCTCTTGTTATTGTAAGTTCATTATCGTTGTTGCTTTCATTTGCTCTGTTAGGAAAATTTGTATCAAGTTAATTGATGCTGTATGTCCTGCTGGTAATCATGTTTTGTACTGATATCTTATACATTGGGATGCTGGTAGAATACAGAGAAGATTATTTTTCTGTTTCTTAGAGTTGGATATTGCAAGGTTGGACTGATATGTGACTAGATTAATATTAACATGTTCAGTAGGAAAGGATTCTCTGATAATATTATATATACACACTTAACTCTAGTTTATTGCAGGCAAGGGATGCGATAGGCCGTTTTGTGGTGCCTATTGGAGTTCCGAAAATGTTACACAAGGTGTATCTAGTCCAGTCTGCAGTCGCGAAACTTTCAGACCTGTAGGTTGAGCTAAGATTGTTCAATGTCTACCCAAGTTAGTTATGTACTGCTATATGTTGTTGTGTAAGATTAGAGTGATTTAGTTAAGACTGATATCCTTTAACTTTTACTTGATCTTAGCTTTTCTTTTCTATCTATGAGGTATTGCAATGAAAATCTTCACTGTGGTTAGGAATATATGATCAAGATAGTTTTGTTTTTGTTATTTTTGTAAGTTTTCGAGATTTACCTAGTGGTTTCCCTTCTGCTCCAGTCGCTTGCATGATAATATGTTCATAATATATTTAAAATTTATTTCTCTCTTTTCTCATTATTTCTTACTAATATTTGCAGATCTCGGAACGCACAGTTACAAGGATTCCATTCATAACCCATGAAATGAATCGCCATGAACAAGATGTAAGGATTTAATTTCCCTTAACAGACTACTGATTTGTCTTTCTTTTTTGGTGACATTCTCTGTGGATTTTGTAGATAACACAAAGATGCATTGTCCAGATGGGGAAAACTGTGCCGGATGTTGTAGCAGAGTGGTTTGGGCGTTTCAACAATAGAGAAATCGGTAATCTCAAGATTTTCACAGCTTAGCTATAGCACATTAAGATTAATTGGGCAAACCAAGTTTCCTAAACGTTAGACATTACAATAAAAAAACCGAACTTGATTTGCCTCCTTGAGCTCTACAAGGAAATAGTTCTCATCATTCTTGATTTGCTCATGTCTTATGTATTGAGTTGTTATGATGTCTATTTATTCAGACCGCTCGAGAATGCCTCTTAATCATGCTGAGATGATAACTGCATCAACACATGTTTGCAAGTAAGTTACTGGTCTAGGGTGGATGCTCTTCTGATTTAAGGTCTTAAGTTTCCTTCGATTGTGATGAGATTGTGTTGTATGTTATCTTATATATGCAGTGATTGTTATGATAAGCTGGTGGGGTTCCTTTTATACTGGTTCCGGACGACACTGCCTAGAGGTCATTTGCCAGCTGATGTAGCGGCTAGGGAAGATTGTTGGTATGGATACGCATGTAGAACACAACACCACAACGAAGATCATGCTCGTAAACGTAACCATGTATGTCGTCCTACCAGAGGGAACCATCACTTTTAATCCGCCTTTCATCTTCTCTCGACTGCTTTTGATTATTTTGGGGATTCTCCGTATGAGTACACAACAAAGATATATTCACTTCTGGAAGTTGAATTTTACTTTGTATTGTCTTAAACTAGCTATAAACAAAATTCTGAGGTCATCCGTTTTTTGGTTTCCCAAATCTCAAACATAATTAAATAGTGACCTTCTCTCATTATATGAGTAGCGGTGGGCATAATATCTGAACCCGATCTGTAAAACCCGATACGAACCCGAATCCGAAATTTTAAAATATTCGAACGAATTCTAAAATTCAAGATCCGAAAATCCGAATCTGAACCCGATCTAAACCTGAACAGGTATCCAAACATACCCACAACATAACTACATAGTAATAATATATTAGTAATATTTTTATTTGTAATAACCTAAGTGTCCAAAATATTCGAATTTTTCAGATATTTTGGATATTTTTTATATTTAAACTATTTTAGAGTAAATTTTAGTAAAAAATACTCGAGATTTTTAGATATTTTGGGTATTTTCAAGTAGTTTTGATACTAATTTTTTGATATTTAGGAACTTCGGGTAACCTGAATCCGAATCCAAAATACTCGACCCGAATCTGATCCAAACTCTAAATTTAGAAATATCCGAACGAGTCATATACTTCTAAATCCAAAAATCCTAAAACCCGAGATACCCGAACGGATATCCGAAACAATTACAAAATTGTGGAACATGAAAATAATCTCATACGATTTTTATTAAATGGACTTCTACTTTTTTGGTTCCCAATTGTTATATCAATATCTGAGACTGGGAAGCTGTGCATTTTGGTTATATTGATAATCAATTACAAAATTTAAAGATTATTTTCATGTTCCACTATTTTTTTTTAAAAAGTGGGATATAACAATTCAAACTTTACAAAAAAAAAAAAAAGAAGTGTAAAATCTAATGAATTTTAACGATGGGCATCATCCATACCAAAATGTACAACGAACCATTTTATTAAATGGACTTCTATTTTAGACATATATCAGATCAGACAAACCATTTTCTAAGCAAAATATTAACGACTTATGAATTAGACATTTTGTGTTTTTCCATTTGCCAATACCAAACTAACTTCAATATGTTATATATCATTTTAAGTTTATATTTTTCTTTCATAAAGAGTATAGTTTTATATTTACAACATAAATTTTACTAACTAAATATCAATTTTAACCCTAGTATTCCAGCTTATTAATTAGAGAAAAAAAAAATTTAGTACATTATTAAAGGACATAACTGCATAAGTAAGATTTAATCTCTGTGTTTCTAAATGATGTATTTTTTAGTTTTTTCACACATATTAAAAAAAAATTTAATGTTCAATTATAACTACATTATTTTTTTATATTAAACAATTCTCCATAATTCTAAACCAATAGTAATTCAATAAATTTAAAATTTGCAATCAATATTTCTTGAAGTTTACAATTTTTTTTTAATTTTTTTTAAAAAATACATTAAAAACCTAGAAAATATATTTTTTTGAAACAAAAATATTTTCTAGAAAATATATTATTAAAAAACAGAGAGGGAGTATAAATTTTTCTTAATATGTGTAAAAACGATAGAATGACATATGAAAAATTAAGTGTATTATTAATATGTGTAAATATTTTTGGGTCTTCGTAATTTACTTCAGTCTTCATGTGAAATAAAAAGTCAATCGTTCTATGTAGATTAAGTGTGCTTAGTAGATTGTTCTATGTATCGCTTACAGTTGATTTTAGCCCAGCCCTGTTGGCAAAGGAGCCTGTTAAGAACACGTCAAGACGTTGCGGTCCGACGACTTCAAAGTCGTCTTTTTGCATATTTTTTCCATTAGTGAAGGGTAAAAATGTGATTTTGGTAATCATCGTCAGTTGCGAGTTGCAGAAATACTAGAGACGAGACGGTGGCCGTTGATTTTTTTTCACATATAATTCATTCATTCATTGTTTCTTTCTTGTTATTTATACTATCATAAATTTATAGATCCAGCATAAATAATCCGATTTCCACCATAAAATAGAAAAGAAGACCATGTTTTTGAAACTTTTTTCAGATCAACCAGATTCAATCAATTTTTAATTTTGACTAAATACTAAAACACCAATAAATTAGAAAAAACAAAAAAAGAGTTGGAATAAAACATGGCTCAGAAGTGCTTGAAAGGTAATCACGAGATTAAAAATAATCTCAATCATGTGATAAAAGGTCATTTTTTCTTCGTCATCGCCACAATTGTTTTTCCCAGATAAACATCAAAACAAATTAAAATCACCAAAAAACAAAAAATATCACACAGAATAGAAAATTATATTTTGAAGTGAGAAAAAATTTATAGTCAATCATCTGTAAAAAAGCTAAAAACGCTTTTGAAGATTGACAGAACACGAAACTATAAAAGACTTCAGTATCAGACTACTAACAATTCTCACCATGTCAGTTCCTAGTATATATAGTAAACCCAAAAACTAGGGCAAAACCTCATATTAAAAAGACCAAAATAGCCCTAACGGCGTTCTAATATTTCGAAACTACCTTCATTGTTTCATCGGTGTCTCCGCCATTACTATCTCCAAGAACATTGAATCTTCTGCTTCTTCGAAATTTCTAAGCCTAAAGTTTGAAAATTTATCTCGAAAGACATGATTTTTTCCATCGCAACAAGCTCTGTTTTGAACCCAAAGCTCTATCATCACCATCTTAGTGACGTCAACAGAAACAGAGTATCTACATCTGTCAAGATAATAAACTCGGAGAATCACAAAAACCCAAGAAAGTAAAGTTCCTCTCTTCTTTATTTTTTCTTTCAGGAATTTTAACAAACACGTTCCGTGCATTCACCAACTATGCATAACAGAGTATTTTTGCAGGTGTGAGTGTTTTGATCTCTACGATCAATTGATTCCATACAAGAAAGCTTGGGCATGGCAGAAAAGCATTGTCAATGAGAAAAAAGCTCTGATTGATAGAAACCTAGAGTGCTCAGATACAGTGATTTTGTTACAACATTCCCCTGTTTACACCATGGGAACTGGAAGTTCAGAGGATTATCTCAATTTCGACATAAAGGATGCTCCTTTCGATGTCTATCGAACTGAACGTGGTGGGGAAGTCACTTACCATGGCCCTGGTCAGGTAAAACACATTCAATCTCCTTTTTTTCTTACAAATTCATCAATAATGTGTGTTGCTGATAGTTGTTAGTGAATGTGATTGAATGTAGCTAGTTATGTATCCTATAATCAATCTCCGGAATCACAAGAGGGATCTTCATTGGTACCTCAGGAAGCTCGAGGAAGTAGTCGTACGTGTTCTTTCCTCGGCTTTCTCCATCAAAGCTTCTCGTCTTGATGGTTTAACTGGAGTTTGGGTCGGTATGTCCCTCAATCTCCCACTTTTGTTTTACTTCTTGCTGTGATTTGATCTGATCTTGGCAGTGAAGTAATACATATATGTGTTTTGTTTGATCCCTTTCTATATAGGCAACCATAAAGTGGCGGCGATAGGTATCCGTGTGTCGAAATGGGTGACATATCATGGTCTAGCTCTTAATGTCACAACAGATTTAACACCCTTTAACTCGATAGTTCCATGTGGGATAAGAAACCGCGGAGTTGGAAGCGTAAAGGGTTTGATTGAGGTTGGAGAACACGTAAATCGGGACACGTGTTATAATAAGCTCGACGATTTGCAGTTGTTAGATATAGCTCATGAGTCGTTACTAAAGGAATTCTCTGAAGTTTTCCAGCTTCAAATCGAAAAGCAAACAGTATTCAAACTGGAATGATAAAGAAGTGTGTCTGGTACAACAAAATCCTTGCAATCTCTATCAACAGTTCTTCGGCTACGAGTTTACACGTTGGTAGTTATGCAGGAAAAATTGGTGTGGATCGGTTGCTATTTACGAATTGGACCTTGGTGCTAATGGGAAAGCAGATGTTTTCTTGGCTGTTTGTGATGTTGTCTGTTTCTTGTAGATATTTGTGTGAGAGATTGGTCTCTCTATTTCTCTCTCCACACTGTAAATTCCCCTCCAAAGAAAGCTTATCTGCTTCTGGGATTGACCGCTAAGGGATGGCTCTAGAAGCTGCTTTCTCCATGAGTTTTTGCTCCTTCCCTGTCCCTAAAGCAATCCCATTTGAGAGAGAAACTTCATCTTTTCAACGAATCACCTCAAGAGCAAAGGGAATTGCGGGTGAGGGTCAAGTTCAAAGCTTTGTCGAACCTGAGAAAAGGATAAGCTCTGATGGATTTGAGACCCAAGTCAAGGAAACTGCTCACAAAGTATTTGATAAACTGCCTCAAAGAAATTTAGATACTTGGAATGTAAGCAGAGTAACAGCAAGAGGACATTCTCGCCCCGTGGAAGACGGCAACAAGATCAATCCAGGTTCAGTAGTAAGAAACACGGAACGAAAAGATACTACTTTAAGACATATATCACCTTCTAGTCATTCGACAAAGGTTAGAGGAGACAAGCAGGAGATTTCAGGGCAGAAGAAAGCTATTGTAGATAGAAGCAAGGCCTACATAAAGCTGAAATCTTTAGGAAAAGAAGTGAGAGACGCAGGCTATGTACCAGAGACGAAGTATGTTCTTCATGATATCGATGAAGAAGCTAAAGAGAAAGCATTGATGCATCACAGTGAACGGTTAGCTATTGCTTTCGGGCTTATAAACACGCCTCCCGGGATGACGATAAGGGTGATGAAGAATCTGAGGATATGCGGAGATTGCCATAATTTCATAAAGATATTATCGAGTATTGAAGATAGAGAGATCATTGTAAGAGATAACAAGAGGTTTCATCATTTTAGAGATGGTAGCTGCTCCTGTGGAGATTATTGGTAGACTTTTGTAAGAAAAGATGTGAAATTCAACAAATTTATACTAAACTATTTATTATATTACTCATCTGCCAACTCTTTAACAAACATATTACTCAAAGATTGATCTCTTTAACCCTAAAATGGACAAACACTGATTGATAATTACATGAAATAAATTAGCATCACAAAATACATATTATCAATCATACTCTTACTGTTTCAGTTTGGCTTACTATTTCCCTTTTCTTAACAGCCTTGTACAAGGAATAAATATAAGATGCAAACCCAAGGATCCCAGCTAACAAAGCTCCTCCCTTAAACCAGTCAACATCATCATCCATAAACCAAAACGCCAACACAACGAAAATGTTCGCTAAAGGCGACGCGCAGAAGCTGACGACATTAGAGAAAAGAGAAGAAGCTAAACACACAAGACCCACTAGCCCTATAGACATTACTTGCCACGCAAGTGATAATCCGATAAGACTCAACACGTAAATTGGTTTCCCTTTCCTAAACGTCTCAAAATCTTCCTTGAGATCCTTGTATTCGCCGCTTATGAATAATCCAACCAAACATATCAACGTTGCAATCATAGAAGCGTTGGTTTGCATCAACATCACCGCGGAAACTCTACTGTTTGTGTTTGGTATGACCTTTTGGAACCCTAATTGCATGATACATAGAGATAAAGAGAAGGCTACCGTGCCAAAGAAGCCACACCAAGCACCATAACTCATTTTCCAGCCTTCAGCTTCGCAGGGATAATAGGCATCATCCGAAGATGTAATGCCCGTGGCAACTCCAGAAAGGACGATGGATAATATGATCCAACGGTTAAATTTGTGTTTGTTGATGATTGCTGTAAATATGGAAGTGAAGATCAATTGTGTTGTAAAGATCCAGAAGAAGAACACACAATGTGTTCTCCCAATTGCATAGAGTTGGCTATAAGCAGCAAAGAGGATGCCGAGAGAAATGTAAAGAAGAAAGAGTTTGACAAAAGAAGAAGAAGATTGAGTTTCTCTATGGGTGGAGAATGAAGAACGCCATAAGAGGAGAAGGAAGGCTGTAGATGGAAACGCAGCGTTCTGGACAAAAGACTGAAGCCATGTGCCTTTAAATTGTTTTGGGTCATCACATACATCTCGTCCTGTTTGGATGAAGTAGAAGTTAAGAAGAAGTGTGGAAAAAACACGTCCTGTTACGACCAAACCCGAGCAGACAAAGATACAAATCCACCAGTTTCGTGTCTTGAGAATTTGTGACCGATCAAGAGCGATTGAAGTCGTTGCTCTTGGTTGATTCTCAACTCCAATATTTGCTTCTTCTTCTTGAAATAAACCAACAAAAACAAACATATACTTTATATTAATTCAACTTGTATAAATTTTTTTCAAAAAAAAAAAAACTTGTATAAATTAAAACATTATCGGTGTAATAAGAATGCACATACCTTGTGTTATTCGGTCCGGAGATTCGGTATGTAAACCCATATATGAAGTTCCTTTGTGGAGAATGGACTATAAATATTAGAAGAAAGTTTCACTCTAAATGGATTTTGCTCATAAACCAACCACAACATAGGCAGCAATGAAGATTGCAACTACAAAAAGTACAACCATGACGTGTATCACATACATGTATTATGTATATATATATGGTACGTATTATTGATATACAGTCAAATAAGCAAGATTAAAAGATATATAATCAAACATGCCAGCCAATACCCAACTGGAAGAACATTTCAACGCGGCGCAAATGATCTATTATGTCACTAAAAATATTACTTCGTAATGCTTCAAACCAAATCAAAAACAAATTACTTGCCACATGAAATTGAATATATATATATATATATATATATATCGTGGCCTGGCTAGACAAAACACAAATAATGAACTAAAATATAATAAACTAGTTCTCAAATTGTGGAGTCTTTCTACCTTCATTAAGTCATTGCTAATACAATTTCGACTATGCATAAGTTCGGTTTTTTTTTTATATAAAAAAATGATTCGGAATTTTACCACCCAACTAATTTCTTCTGAATAAGTGTAATTGTTGAGTAGTCTATTCACCGGAGTTTTTAATGGGTCTAATACATGACATTATTTTGACTGGTAAAATGGAGTGATTTAGTAAATTTCACGCTTGAAAATCAATTCCTTACCTAGACTTACAGGACAACTCCTCCTCAAATGGAAATCACTAGACCACTACCACTTGATTATGATCTAGTCGTTTTGTCTGATATATTATGTATCAGTTTATATTTTATTTAAACTTCTACTAATTATGTTCCAGTTGATGTACTCTGTTTTATCGGTTTTGAGTCTTTGTTTTCTTTCTTATTTCATATATTTTATTGAGTCAAAGTGTTTTTAGTCTTTTAGTCATTTATGGAGTCTTTACAGGTTTTAGGTCTCTTTGGAGGAAAACGAGTCGTTTTGGGATGCAAACACACATTTGGAGATGCAGTTTCGTGTAGAAGCTTTAGACATTTGGATTCAGATGGAGGACTTCTCACCGTTAGATCTTTCCGAGTTTTTGACACAAGCTTGATGAAGCTGTTACCTTCATTTTCCAATTGATTTGCAGGAAATCTAACGGTGCATTCAATAGTTATACCTGATTTAGTGAAGACATGTCAGTCTCGCGAGCTGTTGCAGAGGTTGGACCTGGCACGGTCGGATCGATTGATCCACCCCTCACGGACAAGCAGTTTCGACCTGGCGTGGTCAGATCGATCGATCCACCCTTGGATCGATCGATCCGACCTTCTCGGCAAAGATTTCCTTATCCTAATCCAATTAGGATTTCTTTTTTGTAAGGGTTATATAAACCCCATAGGTCTAGACTTTTATGAGGGACATTTTTTTACAGCTTTTCTACAGCTTTTTTTTTGTTTTTGGAGAGTTTTGCAACCCCCCTTGTAAGCTACTCCTTTTGGTTAGAGAGATTCATCCTTCTACAGTTTTGGAGAAGATTTCTAAACCCTTTTACCTCTGTTTAATTAATTATGTTTTCTTCTATGCTTTATGTTCTTACCTCTGTTATGCTTGAGTAGTCTGCTTGTTAGGTTTAGGGTTTTACAAATGTAGATGATGAATAGGATGATGGATAGTTAGGATTGAATCCCTGAAAAAGTTCTTCATCTAGATATGTTCTTAATGCTGATTTTAGCTTAGCTACCTAGAGTCTGATGTTAGGATTATTAATTGACATGAGAGTGTAATTAGTCTTCTTGAACCAATCTTAGATGAGCAAAATACCTTACTCTCAAAGAGATTTGGTTTAGGGATTTTGTGAATTTATCAAACTTGATCGTAGTGCTTGTCTATTTTGAGGAATTCGCAATGAGATTTGGGATTCCAATACTTAGGCATAGATAATCTTCGCAGCGAGAGTTGGTTTTTACATTCGTGCTTTGAGTTCTAGAACTGTGCTTAATTATCAATCCTGCTATTTGTTTGATTTACAATTCTGAATTTACCCGAAAAATTCCCTACGCCTAGCTTTTATCTCATTGATTATATTTCTCTGCAAAATTCATTTTACTAAACCGAAAACTTACAAACATTGTTCTTGCTTTAGCTAATTACAAATCTACTATCTTTAGAGTACCATTGGTCCTTGTGGTTCGACCCCATATATACTACCTTGCAGTTAAGTGTATCGGGAAATTGTTTGATTTCACGAGAATATCACTAGTACAAATGAATAAAGATACGAAATATATGTCTTTCTAGTTTTGATTATATGAGTTATTTTACCGTCAACATTTTTTTGTTTGTTAAAAAGTTAAATATTTTGACCACCAAAAAATATATACAAACTTAGAATGAAAGAAATAAAAGAAACAAAAAATAAGCCAAATTTGGCTATAATGGAATGTACGAAAACTTTAATTTGGTTAGCAACAAATTTCTAACGGACACCTCGAGCCTAAAACCATTTTTGGAGAAGAGCTTCATTAGTGTGGTGAGGTTGGGAAACGCAAGAAGGTGACTGTTTCAGATTTTTTGATGGTTCGTATGAGATGTGCTTAGTTGTTCATGTGTCGCTGTTTATATATCTCCCTGCATATATGATATATAGTTGCATGAAAGATCAGCCACTGATTAGCCGTACCTAGAGACACCATTCAAGTTAAACCAAACAAACGCTCGGAGATAGGTAGATCAAACAAATCTTCTAGGAAAGACGCGGATCCTGCTCACGTGAAGAGTGCAGCATGAACGTGTGACCATATTTGAGATGACCGCATCCGTTTTTTTTATATACAATAGTTAATATCCCATAATATTAACTATATTCTAAAAATGTATTTAACATATTATACCACAAACTATAGAAGTTATAAAATAAGACTCGTACTTATTAAAAAAACTTCAACCAACAGTATTCGAAATTATTAAACATAAATAAAGTTCGACACTACCACACGATAACCGAGTCCTAAATAATCTTCCTCCTCATCGCCTTGATTCCACGATCATACTTTATATTTTCCTACAATATATCGAAGAGTTGCGTAAGTATTATCAAAAATACTTAATGAGACGGTCCTCCCATCTACGAGCTATACACACAAACAAGTAAGAATACAAACCGCACAGTTAAACGAGGGAAAAATATAACATAAACACACCACAGAACAGGGGATCGATCGGTCCACCAAACCGATCGATCAATTCCCCCTCGACAATGCCTCAGCCACACTTTTCCGGATCGATCGGTCCGCCTGCAAAACGCATACGAATTTCTGCATAGGGATCGATCGGTCCACACTCTGGATCGATCGGTCCCCTCCCTGCAACCACACGATTTTGAGGTTCACCAAACTTCTCTCGCCAATCGACCCCTTTCCTAACACCACCAAGCTTTCCCCAAGCCATTGGGCACATACCCAACTCAAACACACAAGGAAACAAGCAACCAAACTCATGGATTCAATAAGAATCCATCCTACACATCACAAAATCAATCAAACCATCTCCAATGCTTAGATAAGTTCATGGTCACGCACCCACCTCGATTTCGGACGGATTTACGGACTGAGAACAGCACCACAATGAAGCTGGTGAACTCCTCTCTCCCTCCACGCCTCAATAAATCGATCTCCTTCTCTTCCCCAAGCCAACACCAAGCTCAAACTCTTCATTCTTCCTCTTTCACACCCAAAGACCAAGCTCTCCCTTTCTCCCTCACTTCTTCACTTCTCCAACTCTCTCTCTAGCTCTCACTTAGCACTCAGAAATTGCCACAACCCAAAAACAAAGGAGGAAGAAAACGTGCTTCAAGTGGAAAAAATCTACCAATCACAAGCTGCCGACACTCTGGATTGATCGGTCCCTTCCTTTAAGCCATTTCGATAACTTTGGCTATGGATCGATCGATCCAACCATTGGATCGATCGATCCCCTCTATTTTCTAGTGAAAAGTTGACTTTTCCACCCTCGATCAATCCGTCTCTCCGTTCCAGAGAAAACTTTATTCCCAGAACACTCAAGATTGACTTCAAAGAGAGAGATCATATTTCCGACAACTTATTCGGATCAAAGACGTCTTGATACAATACTTCGGTAACCTTCCCGACAAAATTCCCTTTCCGGAACACGGGCGTTACAACTTTCACTAACTTAACATTATTTTTTAGGATCTTAGGCGCAAAAACTCTTTTACAAGTCTCCAGTCTTTACTTCCCACACGACAAAAAGATTTGGGAAAAATTGTTGGAAGTAAATTTCTGCCTATCCATATGACCGCAACACGTGGACAAGCTTCGTCGCAACTGTCCCAAAAAGAAGATAATTCAGCAAAATTTTTAGTTTCGGAATGACTACTACATGGTTAACGGCCGCGGTGGGGCCTATAGAATTACGTTCTCGAGAGTAGAGTCTTTTTTGAATTTTCCAACGAGTAGACCACTTTTCGGTCATTAGGAGGAGGCCCGACTCATTAGAATATTGGATCCTGTACTAATATATATATATATATTAACCCTATAGTAAGGATTATTTAAAAAATAAGGCCTTAAAATAATTTTAAAAAGCTCTTAAATTGTGAAGAAAAGTTTACAAATTTTTTTTTGGTTTTATACATTTGCTCCGCTTGAACCTTCTAAGAGCCGCCCCTGATTAGGAGGCGACAAAGCTTTTAGTTCATCCGTACGTGATGCCATCTACATCATAAATAAGCAGAGCACGCTTTTTCGACCAAAATGCTGACAAATCAAAAGTCGAACGGACAACACAAGAGATAGTTTGGCAACTCACTACCGCCAAAAGTGTACAACTATTTGTCTCCAAGGTCATACGGCTAGGTCAACTCGACTCATGAGCATATACCTAGGTCTCCAAAACACACCATTAGAACACCTCAAATGTCCAAAGAACTTATTACTGCCATCTTCTCGTTTTCGAAGGTGAAACCATGCAAACTGAATCTTGGACCTGAATATGTCACTAAAACTCCCTCAGGGGAAACATTTGTTAAGCTGAGTTTACAAAAGATTAGCACTTCTTGGACTAATTAATTATCTAAAATTCATTTATCTTTTGTTTTAAATGTTTTAAATGCAACAAATAATGTATTTCAGGGAATACTCACTACAACAAATATCCACATTCTTAGCACGAAAAAGTGTTATAATAGATCATTCATAGCGTTTTCATAAATGCTATGTCTGCCCCAGTTATAGTAGACCCCCCACATACGGTAGCTTTGTTTCCGTTTGCTATGATAGAGTTTTATACTATAGCATTAATAAAATGCTTTGTTGAAATAAATTTTTATTTTTAATAAATGATGTAATACGTCAATTTTGGTGCTATGATAAGTGTTCCTACCATAACTATACTTTAATGCTGTTATTTATTTATTTTTAGCTCATTTTTACGTTGTAATACATTATGTAATAGTGCCTTTTTATTTTCAAAAATTTATTTAAATACTCATTTTTCATGTTATGATAGATGGTTCTACGATAGCGTTATTAAAATGTTGTATCTCATAATGTCATATTTTGTAGCAGATTTTTTAGGTGCGATTATTTCTGTTTTGATGACACTAAGTTATTGTTATGTTGAAAATGATATGAAACCTGTTTCATAAAATGATCCAATTCATCACTGATGCCAATCCAACATACAAGTCTCAAGTCTGATCCCAAAATACGTAAGACAAATCTCAAGTCTTATACTAACAAAAGTTATAATCCAAAGCAAATTTAAAGCAGTACATATTAAACCTAATGATCAGTTTAACACATGATAACTTTGTCATCTGGCCATGCAATCGTTGTACCAATGGCATCTGCCATACACTCGATTTCATCTGATGGCCTCCAAACTGCTGTATCACCTACCTTCACTATATCTATCCAAACTTTAACTGCATTACATCCCAAGCGAACAAAGTGTACCTTTTGGTCTGGATCGTTTGCAGCCCATCGTCCTTCAGCAACAACCCGCTCCATTCCGGTAATATCCATCAACTTGCACTTCTTATTCTCCTTCGCAAAAACTTCATTGTTACGCTGCCATGTTTACAATATAAACCAACAATCAGAAGATTAATGAGAAGTAAGTTCATAACATATCCAAAAAATATTACCTGAGATTGTGAATCCGGTAGAGTTTTCTTTATTGGAGAGTTTGGACCTGTTGCAATAAGAGATTCAGAACCTGTGTTGATAACTCTTCCTCATCTACTTCTTCTTCTTGCTCTTCTTCTGATTCACTGGATACATCATCACTATCAGAACCTGATTCAAGACTATCAGTCCTTTTTCTCTTCCTTACAGATTCTTTCACATTTCCAAAATCGTTTTTGAAGTTTTTCAGATTTTTTGAAATATCATGACCAGTTAATATTCTAGCATTTCTTCCATGTTCAACTTTTCCATCAAACCATGACTTCTTTTCCCGATAACTATGTGTTGGTGATAGACCCTTTCTATGGCACATATAAACATGCTTTCTGCTAAACTTCAATCACATACTATATGTGTTTTTCCCACATATAGGACAACCCATTTTTCCCTTTACTTTGCAGCCCGCGAGATTTCCATATGCAGGAAAATCACTAATAGTCCAAAGAAGCATTGCCTTAAGAGTAAAAGTTGATATACTAAATACGTCATATGTTAACTCTTCATTTGTCTATAGATGGATTAAATCCTCTATAAGAGGTTCTAAGTAGACATCAATACTATTACCAGGTTGATGTGGACCAGGAATCAACAAGGTAAGCATGATGTTCTCCTTCTTCATACATAGGTGAGGAGGCAAATTGTAGTTTACTAGCAGAACATGCCAACAACTATACCTAGTATTCTTCATGTTAAACGGATTGAATCCATCTGTGGTAAGTCCAAGCCGTATGTTCCTTTCTTCAGCTGCATAGAAAGGATTTTTGTCATTCATTTGATCTCATGTACAAGATGGCGGAGTTTTCCATCGCTGCTCTTGTTACTAAAATGCCATCTTAAGTCCTTGGCCATTTCTTCAGACCTGAACATTCTCTTCGACCGTGGAATTATTGGAAAGTACCGTACTACTTTATGTGGGACACCTTTTTTTACTTCACCAATATGCATGTTAATCTTCCACCGTGAAGCATTATTGGACAATTGTCAAGCTTCTTGTACTTCTTCCTGAATAGGCAGCAGTCATTTACACACGCATAAATCTTTTCATATCCCATATCAAAGCTCTTCAAAAACTTCTTCACATCATACAATGATATGTGTAGAACATTATCCACGGGCAACATTGATGGCAATGTCTCAAGCAGTTCATTGAAGCTCTTGTCAGACCACCCATTTTGTGTCTTAAGTCTAAACAGTGACACAATAGCCGATAGCTTGCTATGGTTTACATAGCTTGGATATAATGATGTTTCAGCATCTGCTAGCTTTGCAAGGAACTCATCTTCTCTCTTGTCCTCACCTTCAGCAATCTCAATTAAGTCAGCCTCTTCAATCTCACCTAAGTTACCCTTACTAGCTAACTCTTCATCTAAAAATTCAACAGCTTTATATAACCCAAAAATCTCCTCATTCCACCGAGTTACTTTGCTTTCACTTTCAGGCCCTGAATTTACTTCTCCATGATGATACCAATCACTCCGCCTCTTGTAAGCCTCATCCATTCTCCTTGTTACAAGATGATCAACCACATCATAGCATGAGTGACGATCTACATTACGACAGTCAATGCAGGGACATATTATCATATCAATGTCTCCTAACGCAGCAGCCACAACCCGGACAAATTTTTGAGCACCTCTCTCATAAGCAGGATCAGCTCTTCAGTCAAGAATAAAACCTCTTGAAGTCTCCAAACCAAAACTGAAATCTAACTTAAATAATTTAATTCCTTACCTATAGAGATGCACCTATGCCTTGTCCAACATTATATGTTCTAAGCTTAAGTAAAACTTTTTGCCAACAATTAAAACCATAAGCACCATATCAAAGTTAATGTAAGAGTGTTCAAGATCAGACAATAACTCAATCTCAGACCTCATCACACACAAATCATCTCAGACCAATGTATATCAGACAAATATGAGAACAATATCATTAAACACACATTACAAATTATATTATGTCAACCACATAAAACAAAACAACAACTGTCACAGTAATGTACTAATCATACCAATTATAATTATAGCACAAAACAGAAGAATCACAGCCACAATAATGTATTAACTTAACCACAAATAAAAATACAAAATTGGAAAATGAGACTAACCTGTCGTGTGATTACAACAACAAGAAAAGCTTCAATTCCCCAATATTGCAATCAGCAACACTTGCAAAATAATAGCATAATCAGAATAACATTTGCAAACAGAATCTAAAATCAAAAACTTTGAAACCCAAAACTTTTCATTCTCAAACCCCTAATTTAAATCAAATCCCAGTACACTAAGTTGAAAATTGTTCAACAATGGCAAAGAACAGAGGCTTTAAAAAAAAAGAAGGAATTTTTTTCAACAGATCGATGCATATAAACACTACAATCGAAAAACTTTCTACAACTGAAATCACACAGAAATTGGTCGAAATTAAACAAGAACTGAGAGTATAAATTGAAATGAGAGTAAGAAAGAAATACATGCCTTCGATTTGAACTCAATCACAGATGCACTGGATAATGTGGGTCTGGTTGAGGAGGTCGAAACTATGTACGGAGGATGACGAGATTAAGGGCGACTACAGGGTTAGTTAGTGTCTAGGACGAGATTCAATCTACAGTTTACGCTGCCATTTTTAGGTCAGAAAGGGGGAAATCAGCTCAAGTGATTAGGTCTGAAAGGGGGTTTTCGAAAAAGGAGAAAAGAAAGAATTGATAAAAGGGGAAAACTTAGATTTTGGCTAAGTGTTTGGCGGACTATGTGATTTTAGATTCCCGCTTACGGATTTTCTATCATAGCGTTTACAAAACGCTATGATATAGTAACCAAAATTACAAACTCATCTTTGATAGCAGTTAGGGAAAATGAGCTATAGTTTGGATTTTTCAGGTGCTATCAATGTGGCATTTTCTTGTAGTGATTTCCAGAAATTCTTGAAGAACTTCTTACTGCCCGCAAAAGAGCTAAAGCAGATTTGCAGGTAACTCGTAATTCTTCTGAAAGAACTCTTACAACCTTAGTTTTGCTAGATTCTTGAAACTGAAACTAGTAATCTAATTTAGGAGGCTAAGGATCCGCTTGAGAAAGCTGTTTTGGATGGTAGAAAACGTGCACTAAAGGTAAACATTTTGTGTCAGTTAAGAACCATATATATGATTAAAATGTTAGCCATTATGAACAATATCTTCTTTGTCCTCTACGTTGCAATTTTTTTCTATTGTTTTCTCAGCTCAGTGCAAATGGGTTTACTGGGGCCACTTTTGGGAAGTTACCATACTTAGAAATATCCTCAAGTGTAACAAGCTACGGTATTTCTTTTGTGAGCACTACTTTATTTCGTAGACATGCATCTTTTTGTCTGTAACATATGTAATTGAATTTGTCTCATTTTGAAGGTCGTCAAATGATTGAACAAACAAAAAAACTTATAGAAGATAAATTCACAACATTGAGAGGGTATGAACACAACGCTGGTGTTAAAGATCCAGAATGGAGCATACAAACTTTGCTCTTTGAATTTCTTGAATTTGTACTGACAGTTATGAATTCAGGTTATTTATGGAGATACGGATTCAGTCATGGTGCAATAGGAGTATCAGATGTGGAAGTTGCAATGACCTTGGGGAGAGAGGCTGCAGAATATATTAGCAGAGTTTTTATCAGAGTGAGCTATTATTTATCACATCACTTGCTTCAGTTCAACTGAATTCTTTTATGTTCTTAATTGTGTAATTGTTGTCATATAAAGCCCATCAAATTGGAGTTTGAGAAGATATATTTCCCATATATGCTGGATTGCTGTGGACAAATCCTAAGTTTGACAAAATGCATACAATAGGTCAATGTTCCTAATTTTACGGGGCGCACTATATATAAACTTTTTACTTGGTTCATTTTCTGACAAAATATTCAATATGACTTGGTACTGGCAGGAATCGAAACAGTACGAAGGGATAATTGTTTACTGGTTAAGAACCTTGTTACTGAGAGTCTTAACAAAATACTGATTGATAGAGATATTTCTGGCGCAGTTGAGTATGCTAAGAATACAATTTCAGATCTTCTCATGAACCGTATTGATTTATCGCTTTTGGTGATTACAAAGGAAAAAAAATGTTTTACTTGATTTCTTATCCATGTGATGTTTTATAAAGCAAGAACAAATAGTTTCTTGATTAGAGCCATCCATGATGCGTTTCACAAATGACAGGGTTTAACTAGAACAAGTGATACCTATGAAGTTGGATCGGCTCACGTTGAACTTGCTGAACGCATGCGTAAGGTTTGTGAAACTTTATATTTTTCTTTACTCCACATTCTCTCTGTAATATACGATATCATATAGAGAATGCTCTGGAAACATGATGATATATAATGTGGAACCTGATACTCTTAGTGGCATTTGCTAATTCGTAATATCACAGAGGGATGCTGCCACAGCGCCAAATGCTGGGGATCGAGTACCATATGTTATTATAAAAGCTTCTAAAGGTGCCAAGGTAAATTTTCTTGTCGACCTTATCTTTTCGATAACATATGTTGAGATCATTATCTTTTCTAGGTACTTATCTCATTTGGAGGCCAAATAGGCTTATGAACGGTCGGAAGATCCGATTTACGTGCTAGAGAATAACATACCTATAGACCCATTTTACTACCTGGAGAACCAGATTAGCAAGGTTAGTTGAACTGAGGTTGTCTATAAGTTCATTCTCTCCATTTTGTTATGGCAACTTGTGGTTAAAGCAAAAATATGTATGCAGCCGCTTCTTAGGATTTTTGAGCCAGTTAATAAAGATGCAAGAAAGGCTTCTTATGATTAATCACTAACCGGAGGCTACCATACTGGTGGGCCAAACCGGAGGGTTATCACCGTATGTTCTCTGGGGTTGCAAAGGGGAAGGCTTCGACACCGGTGGCCTAAACGGGCGATCTTGACATTGTTCACTAAATTGGCGGTCTTGACATTGTCCACGAACTATTTGAGGGCGTCTGTGACCACTACTTTTGCAATGTCAGGATACAAGTGATATAAAAAGCTATTTATGTGACAATTCATACAAATACAGGGGCCACAAGTTCTCCACGGCCACCTCGTAGCCAAATCTATTGCAAAATCACGGCTTAGTTACAAAAAGAATCATGTGGCCTACGAGATCGATGCTTATTCGTGGCTAATTCTAGCAACCCATAGCCAAATGAATTTTAATTATGATTTCAGTTCAGCCTTGGCGAGCACGAAATATCCGCCACTATACTGTTGCCCGGCCCGTAGCCACGATCTAAGCACGGACTTTGTTTTTTTTTGCTAAATTAGTTTAGCCAAGCCTAACCACATATTACTAAAATGGAAAATTATGTGGCTTAGACGTGTTGCTTATTCGTGGTTAATTCTACGATTTATAAATTTTGTGGTCAAATTCATGGTTATAAGACAGAATTCTTTTAGTAGTATAAACGGTACAAGAGTTTTCTTTTTTTGGATTTGAAATACAATATTTAACTTTTGAAAAAAAAAAAACTAATTAAGTACTAAATTGTGTACCTTTATTTGAAGAAACACACACTATTATAACACATGTATAAAAACGTTAAAACAAGCGCAAACATAGACAAGGCTATCGAGCCCTACATTAAAACATTAGTGAAATGGACAAACACAGGGTAATTACATGAAGTATAAAAATTACACAATTATACACACATAAATACAAATGATCAATCATACTCTAGTTGTTTCGCTTTGGCTTGCTATTTCATTTTTCTTGGTAGACTTATACAAGGAATATATATAAGATGCAAAACCAAGAATCCCAGCTAACACAGCTCCTTCTTTAAACAATTTAACGTCTTCATCAATAAACCGAAACGCCAACACAAGGAGAATGTTCGCTAGAGGCGTTGCGCAGAAGCTGACAACATTAGAGAAAAGAGAAGAAGCCAAACACACAAGGCCCACAAGGCCTAAAGACATTACTTGCCACGCAAGTGATAATCCAATTAGACTCAAAACATAAAGTGGCTTCCCCTTCTTAAACGTCTCCAAATCTTCCTTTATATCTTTAAATTCACCACTTACGAATAATCCAACCAAACATATCAATGTTGCAATCATAGAAGCATTGGTTTGCATCAGCATCACCGTGGAAACTCTACTCTCTGTGTTCGGTATGACCTTTTGGAACCCTAATTGCATGATACATAGAGATAAAGAGAAGGCTACCGTGCCGAAGAAGGCACACCAAGCGCCGTTGCTCATTCTTGAGCCTTCGTTTTCGCAGGGAATATAGGCGCCACCTGAAGATGTAATGCCTAAGCCTGTGGCAGCTCCAGAAAGGACCATGGATAATATGATCCAACGGTTGAATTTGTGCTTGTTGATAATTGCTGTAAATATGGATGTGAAAATCAATTGTGATGTAAAGATCCAAAAGAAAAACATACAATGAGTTCTCCCAATTGCATAGAGTTGGCTATAAGCAGCAAACAGGACGCCGAGAGAGATGTAAAGAAGAAAGATTTTGCCAAAAGACGAAGAAGAGAGAGTTTCTCTCTGGGTGGAGAATGAAGAACGCCATAAGAGAAAAAGTAACGCTGTAGGCGGAAACGAAGCGTTTTGGACAATAGACTGAAGCCATGTGCCTTTAAATTGTTTTGAGTCGTCACAAACATCTCGTCCTGTTTGGATGAAGTAGAAGTTTAGAAGAAGTGTGGAAAGAACACGTCCTGCTACGACCAAACCCGAGCAGACAAAGATACAAATCCACCAGTTTCGTGTCTTGAGAATTTGTGGCCTATCAAGAGTTGATGATGTCGTTGCTCTTGGTTGATTCTCAACTCCAACATTTGCTTCTTCTTCTTCTTCTTCTAATATACCAACCCAAAAAAAAGACATTTGAAAATTACATATTTAGCTTATATGCATTAAGTCATTATCGTTGAGACATGAATGCACATACCATGTGTTATTCTGTCCGGAGATTGGGTGTGGAAACCCATGCAGTTTCTAGTGAGGATTGAACTATAAAATTTAGATGATAATTTTCATGAAGTTATATATGAAACTCTAAAATGGAATTTTCTCATACTATATATAGGAAGGAATATTGCAACAACATAAACTAAGACCATGACTTTGCATCACATATATGTGTATTTGATAAAGTCATATTGATGGACAGTCAAATAAGCAATACAAAATAAATAGTCAAATATACCACTTACCAGCCAATATAATGATGAGCGATTACCCAACTGGAAGAGAAAGTCAACACAGTGCACATGATCTATTATGTTATCATGTGTTTATATACGAACGAAGCATTACTAGTTAAAACGTTTGTGGGAGTTGACAAAACACAAATAACAAAAAAGAATAAAATAAAATAGTTCTCAAATCATGGAGGCTTTTCTAACTTCGTTAAGTCGTTGCCAACACACATGCCACATTTGAATATGATAAGTTTCCATGACCATGTTGTGTTGTCTGATCACTTATGATATATCAATTTTGTATTTTATAATTTAAACTTCTAATTATGGTGTTTCCGTACAAATGAATAATGATATGAGTTATATATATCATTGTTATTGTCATCATATATGTTCCGTACACACATTTGATATTTACTTTTTTCCCCAAATTGATCAACAATTTAAAGTTTTCGATCTTGAGAGATCCACATATCAACTAGTTTTCAAATAGAAGATTTCTTCAACTTTTTGGTAATATATTTAAGAAAACAAATACTCTCCATTCATTATAACCATGGTTATTGACCATAAGCACACATAGTAGTACCATATAAAGGCCTTAGGCTTTGCTTCAAAGGAAACACAAAACGACCTACATTAAAAAATGCCAAAGCCCGATAAAGAGCATGATGAATTGATGATGCTCTTCTCTAATCTAATTTCCAAATGCTATGAAACTCTCGCTTTATGAAAAATTGAAAACTCACCACTTTTCTTAGCAGATGCAATGCCATGTCCCCTGCAAAAACATTTTACAATCGCATCAAGATTGGTTCATCATTCCAACATATACTTAATTGAAAACATACTTAGAAGTAACAAAAACACTTACTTCAACCAATTCCGCAGTTGTAACCATTGCTATGATGATGCTCTTCTCTAATATAATTCTTTAATGCTATGAAACACCCGATTTAATAAAAAAGAAAGCATGGTTTTACCACTTTTCTTTGCAGGTGCAATGCAATTCAATGCAATGTGAAGGTCCTGGCCGAGCCAGCAACTCTCCGGGCCAGGAGCAAGAGCGTGTTTTACGCCTCTCTTTAGAAACCCACCAGACCAACCCGAACGTGATAACACAATGCAATGTTGATGCGTTTTCCTTCTTTTTCTCCTCACACCCATCTCCCTGCAAAACTGACAATCATATCAAGAACTAATTCATGAATCCAAACTTTACACAATTTGAAAACGTTCTTGAAGTAATATAACATATTAATTACTTTAAGCTATTCCACAGTTGTAAACATTGCAGAGCTGGAGCAAAGAGTCTTGATTAGCTTGTTCGAGATTCTCGCCAATTATCTGCCGGTATCTACCAAGAGAAGCAGAAGAAAGCCTAGCCAAAGAAGCAAACAAGAACTCCTTGGGATCTTTAATGTCTTTAAGAGGATCCTCTTCTTTTTTTCCAGCATTGTAAAGATTCACAAATGCAGCTTTGTATCCAACATTCTTTAAGATTTCATCTGGCATTTCAGGTTCATCGATGACTATTTCTTGCTCAGGCAGTGAAACAAGTGTGAAGATACTATCCAGCATCTTTTCCCAGAGTTTACTAGCTGATGGATCCATGAGAACTGGAGTCCCACATATGAGTCTATTTGCAGCAACTGCGGTTAACTTGACCTCGATAGTTCTTGTGATCAGTTTCACATTTGGAATCCAGATTTGCTCCAAGATAGCCGTAAAGATATTCGGCCTAGCAGTGTTCATAGAGTTCAATAGATAACTTGGTCCATGCTTCACCAAGAACAGCGACATGAATATTACAAGTGATTTGTGGAACTTGACCATATATTTGTGTTCTAGGCCTGCGAATAGAACATGCCATACAATCTCCATGTGAGGTGCAATCAAACTGTAGTCGAGATATTCAATAACTGTGTTAAGGACATAAAAGCCTTGCTCATCTGTGCTAGGGGATGAAACCAGCTTATTGAATATCACCAGCACTTGACTCATCAAAGTAACCTCATGAGATACTTTCTGCAGGAAAGCCTTAAGTAAAGACACAAGAGCTGGAACATTGCCCCTACTCTCCCATGATTTAGGCTCGAGAAGCAAAAAGAAGGTTTGCATGTAGTTCGCTGAGAGAGGTGGTCTACTTAACTCAACAAGCTGAGCCAGCAACTGAAACGCATAAGGCAAGAAATCTGTGATATCTTTGTCTAAAATCATCCGTAGGCTAGGGAGAAGAGTCGCTTCAAATGCAAGTACAAGAGAAATATCACGTTCACATCTCCGTCGAACAAGTACAGCCACAGACTCAAAGAGATAGTGGTTAAATATAGGATTTTTAGGATTATTGCAAACTTCACTGAGAATAGAGGTCAAGCGCCCAATGCAATAACTAGCAACCTCACAACTGATATCTGCAACACCAAGAACCCGCATTATACACTTCAGAAGATAATGATTCTCCTCAGAATCTGGAAACTTCAGTGCATCAAATAGGTTCATCATCGACTTCTGCAAAAACGGACTTATATCCCAAGCACCATACCTACCTTTTCCGCCTTCTTATATTCCTTCACTAGTAATAACTTCTCTATGCAGATAGCAGCATATGAGTGGTCCACGTTCGACTCTGCTGTAAGGAACCGGACCAACTCCGGGAATCCAAATAGCTTTGGTATATGACTACGAAACATTGTTAAGAACTTCAAGGACCCTGCCTTTAGCATTAGAAAACTGTTGACATCGTGACTTTGCAACTCCAAGAGGATAATGTTTTCAAAGAATCTTTGAACGAGATCTGTAGTCATAGACGCACCACCTATCTTCTTAGTAGCTAGAGAGACGAACAAGTATATTGCACAATACTTATATTTCCACTGTGTGACCGGATTTGCTGAATATAAATTCAAAAGATTCTGTATCTCAAGAGAAGCTACTTGTGTCACTTGGCTTTTGTAGTTTACCGCAAGTTCTTTGAGTAGCTCACAAATTATTCTTCTTCTAGTGTCTACATCACTTCCCTCCATGTCTCTACGGATAAACTCGATATAGTTCACATCGAAAAGTTCTTTATCTTCATCCCTCAACGAAACATTAGAAATCACAATATCGTGGCAAATCTCATTGATTGCTCTAGTAGCTAGTTGATCTCTGCTAGGAGACTTTGACACATTTCATAGTAATGTCCAGATAGCTGATGCAAAACCATTCCAAAAGCGATGAAACTCTTCTTCATATGTTCCTCAAAAAAACTCGGGCAAATCCTGAAAGTTTAACGAGAAAAAGATTCTGCAGCAAAGCTTTTGGGACTCAAACAGAGGCATAAGGGTCGCGGCTGAGCTCGCCTCAGCAACATACTTATCAATCAACTTAGCTGTTGTAAGGAACATCTCTAGCAATGGAGCAGCAAAACTATCAAGGCAATACTTCAATTCAAGAAACAGATCATTGATTCGATACTGATATTAAGGAAAGAGTAGTAAGTCTGCCAGAGTGTACCATCGAACCCATGGCCTGTGTTAAGAGAAACCATTTTGGCGATTTTCCGAGAGTTAGACACAAACCCTTTTGATCCCTTAACTTCTTGAAAATTGAATTAGCGATGCCAAGAATACCATTGATGGATGCATAATCCTCAACACTAGCAAATTTTTGAAGGCTGGCGATAAGTTCGGGAAGCAAAGAAGGCCAAGATTTCGGGAAATCGTGTTTACCAATGATTATTAGGGCTTCACTCAACTGGCTCTGGATACTAGGGGAAGAAGAAAGAGAGCATAAGTGAAAAAACGAGTGTCTTTTATCTGCTCCTTCTCTGAATCTTCCATCGGTGAGATATCAGAACCACTAGCAGGGAGCCATCGCGAACGGAGATGGTTCTTGAAGTTGACAGCAGCAGCGTGACGGATCTGTTCATCGACTGATGGCTCAGCTACTATTCGGAGAACGGCTAGGCCGTAGTTAGGAAGATTGGCATTCTCATATAACAATTTCTCAGCTGCTTGACGAGGCTCTCGGACAGGACAGAGCGTGTGGAGAAACCATTGCGAAAGGAACCGAAGAGTCTCTAGATTCCACTCCATCTTTCTACAACACAACAGAGAATTAGGGTTGATGTGAAGGATCGATCGAATACAAGTAATTACAAGAGAGAGAGTTACGAGTAGCTAGGGTTTGTGACTTGGAAAAGAAGGACACGAAAGTTTTTTCTTCGAATCTGTGAGCCCCTCGGGTTATTATACTAAAAGTCTAAAAGTTTATTGTCTTTGATTTTTCTCTTTTATATACGAATATATATATAAAAACTTAGAAATTTCCCTATATGTTAAAAAAAGAAATATAAATTTTCCATATCTAGATGTTCAAAAGAAAAGAAGGAATTTTCCATATCTTCTTTTTATTATTTTTTTATAATGGTTATTTTATAAATTTGAAAGAAACGAAATTAGCCCATCAATGTTTACAAAAAAAAAAGCCAACCGTAGATAATTGAGGAGTAAAGCCTAATGAGAAACTCAACTTGAAGAGAAAAGCCCAATATTCTTAAAAGATGGAACTACCGAAGAACCAAAACCCTTGGACAAATGATACAGAGGGTGATGGCAAGAGAACCATCTTTGGAGAAGGTCGGATGAGATTTTTGGATGATAGCTCACCTGAGAGAAAGAGAATACACTTCACGAAACTACAAAAATACGACGTTTAATGGCTTTTTGGTCATATTTTAAGCTTACAAAACAAATGGGCCGAACCCAAAAGCCAGAATAAGTTTTTGAAATTCTAAACCTCACAATCACGAACAATGATATTAATTATCTTTTTATATTATTATTAACCGTTCCAGCGATGATACTTTTTCGATGTTCGAATTTGGAATTTTCCCACTCCCATTTTTGTTGTCTATGTGATACGCCGGTTAAACTATCAAATCCAGAGATATCAATATCAACATTATTAATATGTTAACAAAACCGTAGTGATCTCGTCATACAACATATGAGGTTACGTTAACTCGTTCTCTTTTTCTTCAGGTTTGATTCCCCTCTAAAACTCTTTCATTCTTGTTTAACTAACCAAAATAGTGCCACGTTTTACCCTATTAGCAAATTTGGTGAATGAACTATCAACGAGTACACTAAGTATGAGAGATTAGTCAAATTTTGGCCTGGGTTACTCTTTGCTAATAATATTAATATTTTTATAAAATATTTGATTTTATGGATATATAAATAAAAATAATAAAGAGAAAATTTATATCCGTAAGAAGTGAATCAGATACAAAGAGAAGAGAGAGATTCTTTATTATTGCTCTCGAATTGTTCTCTCAAATGTTGTATTAAATACAAATGCAAAAGATCGTTTATATAGAGAAATAAAAATAAATTACTATGCATGCATAGTGACGGTGGACTCCACATAAATTATATTTGTAAACATATGTGTGCGTATATATTTCTGACGAAGCTTCTTTCTCGAAGCCGTCTTTTCTTTACTTTTATATCACTCCCCCTTGGAGACCAGTATCACTATGTGTCTTGCGCAATATCTTCTGTTGGCTCGTTAAAAAACTTTCGAGGAAAACCCAATGGAAGAAACCATAGTAAAGTAAAAAGAGTACAATCACGCAAGCTCCCCCTCAAATGATCAGGATCACATCTTACAAGTCTTTTTGGCGACATATTCCAATATTATGGACATGTTTTCTGAACATAGTGGTGGGTAATGATTTCGTGAAGAGATCTGCAGAATTCTCGGATGATTGAACATATCTTACTTCAATGTCTTTATTCTTCACGAGCTCTTGAGTGTATGAAAACAACTTCGGAGATATATGTTTAGTTCTGTCACTTTTGATATACCCTTCCTTTGTTTGAGCAACGCATGCAACGTTATCTTCATATAAGATAGTTGGCTCCGTATTTTCATGAATTCCACTGCTTGATCGGATGTGTCGGCTTATTGACCTTAGCCATACACATTCTCTCCTTGCTTCATGGAGTGCAATGAGTTCAGCATGATTTGAGGAAGTAGCCATAAGTGTCTGTTTCTGAGAACGCCAGGATATAGCGGTGCCTCCAATTGTGAACATGTATCCTATTTGTGATCGATCTTTGTGTGGATCTGATAAATATTCTGCATCTGCAAAACCAATCATTTGACCATTTAAATTTTTAGGATAAAATAACCCTAAATCGTTAGTCCCTTGAAGATAACGAAAGATATGTTTAATTCCATTCCAATGCTTTCGTGTAGGAGACGAACTAAATCTGGCCAAAAGATTAACAGAAAATGAAATATCAGGTCGAGTGCAATTTGCAAGATACATAAAAGCTCGAATTGCACTTAGAGGCGGTACTTCAAGACCAAGTTTCTCTTCATTTTCCTTAGGTGGTCGGAATGGATCACTTTCAACATTGAGTGATCTAACGACCATTGGAGTACTGAGAAGAGTTGCCTTATCCATATTAAAACATTTTAACACTCTTTTAGTGTACGTGGATTGATGTACAAATATACCATTTTGAGTATGTTCAAATGTAAGCCAAGACAAAACTTTTTCTGTCCCAGATCTTTCATCTCAAATTCCCCTTTTAAATAGTTTGTTGTTTTCTGTATTCAGCTTGAGTCCCGATAATATTTAGATCATCAACATATACTGTGATTATTACAAATCCGGATGTTGTTTTCTTAATGAAAACACATGGGCATATAGGATCATTCACATATCGTTCTTTAATTAAATGCTCACTGAGACGATTATACCATATTCGTCCAAATTGTTTTAACCCATATAATGATCTTTGCAACTTTATTGCACATAACTCTTTGGATTTAGATTTTAATGCTTCTGGCATATTAAACCCATCGGGAACTCTCATATAAATATCTGTATCTAATGATCCATATAAATATGATGTAACGACATCCATGAGACGCATCTCAAAATTTTCGACAGCTGTTAGACTCATCAGAAATCTAAATGTTATGGCATCCATAACTGGGGAATATGTTTCCTCATAATCAATTCCGGGTCTTTGAGAAAATCCTTAAGCTACGAGACGGACCTTATATCTCGTAATTTCATTTTCTCATTTCGTTTTCTAACGAAAACCCATTTGTATCCAACTGGTCTCAAATCTTTAGGTGTGAGTACAATAGGTCCGAATACATTTCGTTTATTTAACTAATCAAGTTCGACTTGTATAACATCTTTCCAATTTATCTAGTCATGTCTCTTTTGACATTCATATACAGACTTTGGTTCCGGATCCTCGTTTTCCTCATTTATTTCCTTTGACACAAGATATGAGAAAATATTATCAACTTCATCGATTTCATTTCGATTCTATATCTTTCGATTATGGATATAGTTGATGAAAATTTCATGATTTCTTTCCGGCTCACGATGCTCAATATTGTCATTAGACTCATGATTTGTTTCTTCTAAAATGCTTTATGCTATTTTGGGAATATCATGTTTTTCAACTTCCTTTCGTTTTCTAGGATTTTTATCCTTAGACCCAAGGGGTCTACCACGCTTCAAGCATATTCTAGACTCACGTGTATCATATGATCTTCCACGTTCTTGTGGTATTTCAATTCGAACAGGAATATTTGCAGCTGGTATATATGATTTAGTTACCGTTTTAGTATCAGCAAATGCATCCGGAAGTTGATTTGCTATACTTTGCAAATGCATAATTCATTGAACTTCTATTTCGGACTATTATGTAGAAGGATCAAGGTGTAACAGAGTTGGTACACACCATTTGATATCCTTTCCTACTGGATTATTTTCTCCCCCTAGAACCGAGAATACTTTCTCATCAAAATGACAATCAGCAAAACGTGCCGTAAAGTCATCACCAATCATTGGTTCTAGGTATCTTATAATTGATGGAGAATCACAGCCAATATATATACCCAACCTTCTTTGTGGTCCCATTTTTGTACATTGTGGTGGTGCTATAGGCACATACACTGCACAACCAAAACTCCTTAGATGGGATATATTCGGTTCTCGACCAAATGTTGACTGTAATGGAGAATGTTTATGATATGTACTTGGTCTTATCTGAATGAGTGCTTCTGCATGCAATATAGCATGTCTCTATACAGAGGTTGGAAGTTTTGATCTCATGATCAATGGTCTTGCAATCAATTGCAGACGTTTAATTAATGATTCCGCCAAACCATTTTGTGTATGAACATGGGTTACAGGATGTTCAACTTCAATTCCCATTACTATGCAATAATCATTAAATGCTTGAGATGTGAATTCACCAGCAATGTCTAGTCTAACTCTCTTAATATGATAATCAGATAACTGAGCTCTTAATTTGATTATCTGAGTTAGAAATCTCACAAATGCCAAATTTTGAGATGACAATAGACAAACATGTGACCATCTGCTAGATGCATCAATCAACACCATAAAATAGTAGAATGGTCCACATGGTGGATGTATTGGTCCACAAATATCATCTTGAATCCGTTCAAGAAACTTTGGTGATTCTTTATCAATTTTGGTTGGCGATGGCCGTATGATCAATTTTCCAAAAGAACATGTTGCACATGCCATTTTATTTTCCTCATATATCTCATGAATTTTCAGCGAATGACTATGTGAGCTCTCTATAATTTATCGCATCATTGTAGTGCCTGGGTGACCAAGGCGATCATGCCACAATGTGAAATCTTTTGGATTTCTTTTGATCACAAGATGTGATTCTATTGCATTTATATAAGTGTGATGCAAACAAGAATGAAGTTCTGGAAATTTTTCCAGTATATGCCTTTTTCTGGCTTTATTAGAAGTCATATATTTGTACTTCTTTTCTTCCTCAGTAGCAGACTGAGTTTCATACCCTTGAAAGTATATATCTTTGAAGCTCAACAAATTCTTATTAGAATTCGGAGAATATAAAGCATTTTTTGTGGAAAACTTTGTTCCATTAGGCAATACAAAATTAGCTTTGCCACTTCCTTCAATCACGTCCGTAGGACCTGATATTGTATTGACAATAATTTTTGTCGGTTTTACCTCAGAAAAAAATCTCTGATGCCTCAGAATAGTGTGTGTTGTTCCACTATCTGGTATACAAATTTCTTTGATATTTTTCCTTGTTATTGTTTTGTTTGAATCCTCATCTATTTCTGTAATCAACATAAATGTTAATACATATAAGCAAACTTTTATTTATATAGAAAAATATGTAATAATTATACATTGGTTTATTTAAAAAAAACAACATTATTTGGAAATAACTGAAATAAGTAATACTTATATGATGGCATTACTGGAGACTAGTAATCTCACTACAAGCATTTCATTTATCCGCATGAGCGGTCATGTCGAAATCGTTCATAAAGTCAGAACCATCAAGATATGATGTTCCCTCAAAGTGTTCTGTGAGGTTGACTTCCTTTCCTTTGCCCTTTTGGGACTCTTTGTATAATTTACAAAGATGTTCGGGAGTACGACATACATTGGCCCAATGACCCTTTGATCCACATCTATAACAGATGTTTTCACGTTTTTGAGTGTTATTCCCGTGGGATTCTTTTCTTGTAAGACCTTGTTCAGTCGAACCCATTTATAAGACTTCATGCCTTGTGGGGTAAAGAATCTCCCACGTCCACGGTTGAATCGTCGACCACGACCTCGATAGGTTTGACTTCTCCTCTCCGGATTTTTCACATCCGTTGTGTTAGCCTCAGGAAATGCCTTCGTTCCTGTAGGCCGAGAGTTGTGGTTTTTAATGAGAAGTTTATTATTCTTCTCCGCCAGTATTAGTGTCACAATTAAATCGGAAAACCTTTTGTATCCGCAATTTCGGTACATTTCTTGCGAGACACGATGCTCCTTATGAAAAAGTAAGGTAAGTCTTTTCGAGCATTTCTGCTTCAGTAACAGGTTTTCCACAATATTTTAATTGTGACACTATCCTCAGCATTGCAGAGTTATAATCCTCTACTTTCTCAGGTTTTTCCAGTCCTCTAATGCATAGGAGAGTTATTTCTCTCTGGTTGTCAAACCGACCTTTTAAAACTTGCCACATCTCGGCTGGATCTTTTATGTTCACATAATCATGCGTCAAACTTTCATTTAGATGTTCTTAGATATATTATCGTATTTGCCCTGTCTTTGGCCATAAAATTTCTCGATTATATGGTCTTAGACAATTCTTGTGACTCAAGATAGAGTTCTACATCCGTGGTCCATGCTATGTAGTTTGCTCCAGTAATTTTGAGAGGCAGGAACTTAAGCTTCTCAATATTTTCCATTATTTATCTAAACACAAAACCAAAAAAATATTATTAGTCGGATAATTTTATTTATTTTTAAAATGTATCATTTATATTAATAATGCATGCGATTACATATAACATTATTAGAAATTTAATTTAAAACATGGGAGGCGTTTTTATAAGTAGCGCAATTACAAGAAACACGATTACATAAAAGAGTAAAATAACAACTATCAAAAATTCTTCGGGAGAGAAATCTCCAAAGAGTAAACCGTAAATAGCAACAAATATAAATATGTAGGCAAAAGCTAAAAATGGATAAGCCATTTTTTCATAGAAAAAAAATTATATTCATAGAGAATATTTTGAAAAAAATGAAATGTTTGAGTGAAATGAATGAATGAGAATATGAGTGTATTTATAGATTAAAAACACTGTTCATATCCGTTTGGAAAAGTGAAAAATTTTGAAAATTTTTCTTCATGACCGTTGGAGAAAAATATTGAACAGAAAATCAATCGTAAAAAATTATAACAAGCAATCAAATAAATTTTACTGATTTCAAATAAAATATTTATATATAGGTGGTTTACCATGCTTTTATAATAACCAAAATATTAATATATTTAAACAGCAATATTATGGTGACAGAGTCATCCACTTTACAACAATAAATAAATAATACAGCGGCTCAGCCGTCCAATAACAGTAAATAATTAATTGTAGCGGCTCAGCCGTCCATTAACAGTAAAAAATAATTATGCAGCGGCTCAGCCGACCATTAACAGTAAATAAATAAATATGCGGCGGCTCAGCCGACCAGTATAATAATCGATCAGGGTATATATTATCAATATAAAAAGTATCCGATTGTAGAGTGATCGTGCTGATAACGTGTTAAAAAATATTTGATTTTATGGGTATATAAATAAAAATAATAAAGAAAAAATTTATACTCGTAAGAAGTGAATCGGATACAAAGAGAAGAAAGAGATTCTTTATTATTGCTCTCGAATTGTTCTCTCAAATGTTGTATTAAATACAAATGCAAATGATCGTTTATATAGAGAAATAAAAGTAAATTACTGTGCATACATAGTGACGGTGGACTCCACATAAATTATATTTGTAAATATGTGTATGCATATATTTTTGACGGAGCTTCTTTCTCGAAGCCGTCATTTCTTAATATGTGTGTCTCGGGTTTCAAAGAAAGAATTTTTGTTTGTGAGACTTTTGACTTCTGTCGGGTGCATCTATATGAACCATAACATTAAAAATATTAATCAGTTCTTGTTTTTTAAAATTTCGGGAATTTTGTTTTTCACTTTTAACTGTTTATATTATTATGAAAATAGTAATTCTAATCAAATACATAAAAAAAAAAGAATTAATCAAATCCAAATATAAACAAATTCAGGAAACAATTTTTTTGCACTAATAAAATTTAATATATTATACTACAAAATTATTAGATATTATTTTTATTCCTTTAGTTTCATTTTAAATTTTGAAAATAAAGTTTAACTATGCATGGTATCACTTGGTTATGAATTGGTTGCCATATTAATATCTAATCGAAAATAGAATTAAATATAGTTGAAAAATATTACCAGATATATCTACTTATCTAGACTCTAGTTACGACTCTAAACGACTTTATAGTGGGATAAATGTGGAATTATTATCCAGGACCCGAGATCCGTTAGGAGGCATTTAGACTCTAAACGATTTTATAGTTACAATTTACAAACCAACGTCATGGCACTATTGAAGCATCATCGGGATCTTGATCGACATTACCATCGTGGTTTTTGCTTGTAATCGGGAAACCAAACAGTAGTTGAAATACCGATCTGACCTTGTTTGCACGTCGGCGTTGGCGTATGCGCCGTAGAATCACTTCCCGGTCTAGTGTTTGCGTGGTATGAATACGTTTGATGCAAATATGAGTGGACACAAAATCTGGAGTTTCAGTGTCTTCATGAATCTTGATCTTGTTCTTGGCTTTGTCGTTGGGTTTGGCTAGTGAGGAAGCCATGTAAAAATGACAGTATAAGGTTTACTTCCGACAATATTCGTCGGTGTGGTGTGGATGAGGACGAATGATCCATATTTTTGGGGTTTATTTATACATACAGTAAAGTGTTAAGGTTAAAAAGTACTAATTTGTAGAACAGTTATTAAATCTTTCGATATATAGCAAATCAATGAATCAACATGATAATTGGCTGGTGAAAAGCTACGATAAATATTTTTTATCTTTATGGAATCAAAGAGTATTATTTCCATTTACATTAATTGTTGGTTTGACATTTTTAAGTGAATTCTACATAAGCAAAATAACTTTTGATATTATATTCTATTTTATTATATTATTTTTGACTAGAAAAACAATTAGCTGTGTATTTATAAAATATTTCATTGGAATTTAGAACATATTCTTATAAGAAAATATTATCCTAAACGAATTTTTTTTGTGAAACTGAACAAAAATCAATATTGAAATTGACATAAAGCTACGGGTATATAGACAAGACATAAAGCGAATCCATAAGCTTCCAAAATATAGAATGACAAAATGCGATCTCATAAAACACGTTTCTGAGACTTTACTTAACTTTGTTCTCCAGAAAACTGACGGCCAAAAGAATCAGCATTTATAACCTAATTCTTTTTTTTTTCCTCTACAACATTTTACTGATCATTCAAATTTTGAAATACACAAAACCGGCTAGAAGCGAAACGCCTCCTAATTCATTTTTATATCATGAATTTATACTTGCTAGAAAGAAAAAAGAAAAAAAAAATGAAAAAAAAAATGATACTCGCTAAAACGCTTAGTGCACATCGAATCTTAACTTAAAGGTATAGCCAACTTTGTAAAAGTGGACTTAAAAATGAAAGAGCATTAAAGCTCCATCCAGGCCAATAGCGCATAGGTGCTTTCGACGCTCTCTCATAATACAAGAAAATTAGAAGTATTTCATATAATTTTGTAAGGGATTTTATGTGGTTATACCACTTTGTGTGGGTTTCATTTTCAAATCTACCATTTTTTCATAATCTTTTCAAATCTACAATTTTATTGTGGTAGAGAGACACACTATAAAACGATTTTACCTGTAAATTTGGTTTTAAAAAAGAAAAGTAGTGCCAGATAGAAATATGTTTAACTAGACATTTTCGTTATTATTATTTTTTTGTTTTTCTTTTTGTTTTATCCTCAATTATTAAAAAAAATAAAAAAAAGAACTTAAACTTTCATTTGAATTCCAAAAGTAAACATATATGTGGTTGACGAAATATATGTTGCTATATATAATTAGTCGTGGACAAAAAATATAAACATATGTTGTGGACAATAATTATTTTTTAAAAAATAATTAAGATAGACGTAAATATGTTTATCAATAATAAAAGTTGTTCGAGTAGAAAATATCGTGGGATAAACAAAAATAAATATAGCCATATATAGTATAGACTAAAAAACACACCAATAATTGTCAATACGTTTACTTAGAATTTATGTCTCGTACATGGACAAAATTATATGTTGTGGACAAAAATTAGAAAGGAACAAAAGTATCAATATCGTGGACAATGATTGCCACGTTGATAAAAACATATTTATATTTATCGTGGATTAAAATGATATATATATATATATACGAATCGAGACGGAAAATGACGACACGTCGTCGATGAGCTATAGTGACAACAACAGTTTAGGCAGTGATGAGAAGCGATGGTGGTGGACAAAAAATTATCAAGGACAACAAGCATATCTATATATCATCGATAATAAATATTGTCGACAAAAATATATCTACATTTTGCGTGGACAAAAATGATATATATGTATATATTGCTTGACGAAACGATAAGCTTCGGTGATAACAACGGTTTGAACAGTAATGACAATTGATGGCGGTGGCTCAGGTCTCCACGATGAAAAGAAAAAAAAACTAGGGCGAAAAAAAAATCTCAGTTGGCCATAGTGAAACAAAATGGGAAAAAATGAGAGATGACAAAAATAAAGAAAGAGAGAGAGAAACGAGATTGAAAAAGAGATAGAAAAACATAGATAAAATTAATAAAATTTGAAAACATTTGTTTGTTTTGTGGAGGAAAGCAATTCTGTCAATTTATTTATGTGGTATGGTAGATTCGGAAAGAGAAGTTAAGAAGTGGTAGATTTGGAAATGATAATTTGAAAGTAGTATAAAATATAATTTTTCCATTTTGTAATGACTTATTTTGTAATTATCTATCAAAATGAAGATTTACTTTTATGTTCTTTCTAAATTTCCAATTATATTTAAAGGATACTAAAAACAATTTTTCTAAATAAAAAAAAAAATACAATTAGAATATTTCTTAAAGATAATACAATTACAAAATATGCTAGCCGGCTTGTTTATTTTCGAAAGGTAAACATCCCGGCGACAATAAAAGGATCGGTGGTGAAGGGCTGACGTCCTCCTGGTGGTGGAAGTGGCGGCTGTTCTGGTGGTGGACCACGTTTTAAATTCTCCCATCAAAGTTATATTTTTCCACTTTTTGTGTTTCCATTGTGTTTCTGTTTTCTTTTGTACCACTGCCACAATTGTTTTCCGTTATTTATTCTTTGCTGATTAGTTACATATAACAACACACAGGCCATATCGTAGTATATACCAATCACACTCAGACAAATTCTACTGGAAGGTGCATAAAACTAATTTACGGTTAATGGTTAAGCAGTGGCGGAGCTACTAGAGAGGAAAGAGGTCAGTTGACCCCCATAAAATTTCTAATATTTTAGCTGAGTGGTTTCTAGATTTTTTGGTTGGAACCCTCAATTTACATGTGTACGATTCTTTCTTTTGAACCCCTTAAAATTTATATTTTAGTTGAGTGGTTTTTAGATCCTTTGGTTGAAAGCCTCAATTTACATGTGTACGATTCTTTCTTTTGACCCCCTTAAATTTATTTTCTCTATTTAATTTAATTTTCCTTTCCATATATTTGTGTAGTTTTTTTTCTTTCCCGAAATGACTAATGTATCTAATTTTTTCATATACTAAACTTTAACCCGCGATACCGCGGGACAATTTGTTTTGTAAATAATATTTAGTTTGTTTTGTTTGCAAGAAATTTATGTGTTTAAGTTACAGAAAATTTTCACAACTAATTTAAAGTTAATTTTTTGGTTATATTTAGTTTGTTTTGTTAAGTGTTTAAAATTTTCACATGTGAAGTTTTTAATTAATAATAACGAGTTTAAATACATAGAAAATAATGTATAAGATATTATTTGGAAAAAGTCACAATTCAGCAAATGAATTAAGTGCAGAAGTAAATTTAAATTACCAAATGGCATAATGTGTAATAAAATGCGTAACTGTGGTTTGTGTAGAGGACAAAATGTGTAATAAAAGAGACCAATTTTTTATTATATAATAAACAGTTTATTTTGTCGAATAAAGAACTTGACAAAAGAGAAGGGGATCATAATTATCTGGAAAAAGCGAAAGTTTGTTCTTCTTGTTCGACGGGAGAGAAAAAAAAAAACTCTTCATCTTCTTCGATCTGTTTCTTTATTTTCTTCTATAATTCTTTCGATTGTTTGCTAACTCCTGAAGATTGCCAGAGAGTCATATATTTGCTGATGAAATTGGGTCTTTTACTCCCGTGGTACATCGTCGATTTGAAAAACGAAGAAAACCCAACAGATCTATTTCAATCGGAAAACAATTGTGATTTCTCGCAGAGGTAAGCTAAAATCTTTGTTTATCATTTGATATTGATCAATTTTAAGAACATAAATTTAAGAAATTGATTGTATAAACATATAATAAGTTTTCATCTGTAAAAAAAAAAAATGCATTTAGATCCATAAGCAATCTATTTCGAAACTGTTCTAAAATCCTTTTTTTTTGTCTGATTATACACGGGGAATGAGCAATTGAGCAGGAGTGGTTGAAATTTGCCTATTTCTCGAAGAGAACGTGTTCGCCCTAGAGAGATAGTCGAGTTCGAAGGTTCTTTTACAATTTTCTTTCATCTAATCAATCATATAGGTGAATCAAAGAGTTAAGATATTCCAACCAAAATTTAACTCTTTGATGTTTTTATCGACATATACAATTGACAAAGAAAGTATCCAGAAGCCTGTGTCGGATCTGAACCTCAATATGTCCAGTTACAGAGGTAACAAATATGTCATCGTTATTCATTTAGAAAACACTACTCTATGTATATAATGTTTCGTCTAAACCGAAATCTGATTGTGCTGTCCTAGGTTGAAATTGAAATAGATTTGTTAGTTTATTATGTAATGGCCATAAGACTGTATAATTTTTGTTTTGTGTGTCTCGCGGTGTCTCAGCTTCTGCTTTGATTAACTTACCTGAAAGAATGTAGTGCTTGCCTTGTTATCTGCTATTTAACATATACCTGAATTTGTTTTGGTAATATATGTAATTACAATGTTTTTGCTTCATAGGTCACTATTAATTGACAACAAATATATTATACTAGTTAATTATTAGGATGCACTAAAATGTGTTAAGACCTGCAGAATAAAATTTGGTATCGACAAATTTAAACTCCCATTAGCATAATTAATGAAGGAAAAAATTATTAACTTTTATAAAAATATAATTATTTAAAGTAAACAAACCATACATAAATAAAAGTAGACCAATCAATAAGTTTAGAAACATTAAAAGAGATTCGGATTACACATTCTGGATTACATAACTATGTCTTTCAAATGAGCAAATTGAATTTTTATTGACCAAGAAATCGATTAATATAACACATCATTATTTTGATAGGAAAAATACGAACTCCTTTTTCATAACTTCTGCATTTAGAAATTTGTCTGTACCGTCACCATATAAACTTCATCTTTATCTCGAGACGTGGATCCACTATCATTCATAAAACAGAACATCTTAACCTTATATGAATAGGAATATTTAATACAATTTGAATAGGACGGGTTTAGGTGAAGTACATGTAGTTCTTCTTGTCGATCTCTGGAAAATGTTGATCAATGAAAATTCTAGAACACCAATTTTCAGAAATTAGGCAAGGTTTACCTATCAAAAGATGATGATGTAAATAATAAAGATACACTAAAAAGTAAAGGATCTCCAAAATATGTTAAAAACGAATTTCAGTTTGAATTGCCATACAACCTTTGAATTCAGAAATCCTCCAAAATCGCAAAACACAGAATTGGATTGATTGACATAGAGGAGATCACCAACTCGTTTAGACCACTTTTCAACAAAGTCATCACATGATCTTCCTAATGCAACACAGTTCATATATTTACCCCTAACGATACATAAAAAAGGGTAACACACAAGATATATTAAAACTTCTATAAAGGATTTAAATAATTTATTCTAATGGGAGTTTAAATCTTAAATAACTTACTCGCAATCTTTGAGGATGAATGTGACTATTTTTTTCTCGTTAACCCTTCCATGTTCATGATCTTGAAAATTCATTCTTCCAATTGCAGAGACATTCATCACCACTCCACATGTATCTGTTTATATTACATTTTCAATAACACAATGATAGAATTTTCCTAACTCACAAACAGTAATCATTATATACATGAAAGAAAAAAATTAATGATCAAAAAACGCATAACGTACCAACAACAATGTTTTTATCCTCTTCTGAAGAATTTTCGACTTTGGTAGCTGAAGTAAATTGAAAAAAATTACTTCTGGATTTTGGACTCACATGATGCATTATTGTTTTAGGAATGCACATGAAAAGGGTGATTCGAGTTTCGAACCAGTTTTGCTGGGATGATAACCTTGAATTCTGATAGGAGGTACCACTCTCCTTCCACAAGGTAATTCTGAAATTCTTCTCTGTAAGTCATTGGCGGAATATGAGCATCAATCCTACATCCCTATATCAAAAGAATCAATTATATTAGCATAATACTACAATATCTATATATTTAGAAAATAAATTCATAGTATAAACTGATCTGATAGATTTTGGATATCATACATTTCCATCTACAAGAATCATTTCTTTCATCTCACCAGCCCAATCCTCTGATGCTTGTGAAATACTCAAGATCTTAACAAATACCATCCATTTAGTTTTCCGAAGCTGCAAATCTTCAAGATTTGAAACGAATTTCATATGAGAAACACTCGAACTCCTTAGAACTCCTTATAGGTTTTTTTTAATATGAAAATATAAATGAGGTTGGATACAAAGACTCTTGATTGTTCATATATTCAAAGAAACTTAAGTCTCTTTACTTTGAAAGCGTTTGGAAATATAATATGGAATATATTTATTATATTATATTATTTTCACAAACAAACAATGGTACACAATTGTTTAGGCTATCTTTTCAAATTTAAGTTTTCAAAGCCACTTGCATGCTTGATGCAACAAAATTGATTTGATGTATTGATAGGAGAGAAGCTTTAAATATTTTTTTTGTCATCAAGATAGGTCAAAATAGAGAGGAAGGAGGTCAGTTGAGTAACATTTTTGAAGTACATTTTTTTTTAGAATAATTTTTGTTTTAGTAAGAATTTACAAAAAATGACATTACATAGAAGACAAAAAAAAAATAAACTCATTAAAGGTAAATATGTCAACCAATAACTCGCCTATAATCGGACCGGGTCGCTAATCTCACAAATAACCCGCAAATCTTATGTTCGGATCTTCACCTAATTCTTTGCTTCCATATATTCCGATTATGGCTATGTAACTTTTTTTTGGTAAGATTTCTCTACAAAAAAAAAAAGAGGAAAACAACATTAACGATTGAATGCTAACATTAATCATGATATCAAAATCAAATCTTCGATTTATACATATGGTAAAGGGAAATTCGAAATTGAATAGCAAATGAAAATTTGAGATAATATAGAAATGTAGATAATTACTACGCTCACACTCATAATTACTAGCATATTCCATAACTAAATTCAATATCCTACTCATTAATCTGAAATTGTGATATTTTAAAGATATTGTATACTTGCTCACCAAGATTTTCTCTACTCACTCACAGAAAACTCTAACATCTTCTTAAAGCGCTATAAATACTTCTCATTCGTAGGAACTAAGATCACCAAACCCGAAAAAACACTTCTTTTATAGCACATCTTGGTTATTGTCGACATGAGTGTTAATATAGATTACTAGCAATTCTATACTACACAATAAATAATTTTTATTTTATTTTTATTTCTAGATGTGCTTAGCCAAATCGTTAACATTGGGGAGGTGGAGTTGCTTGAAGCGAACAACAAGCCAACTAATATGCTTGATTTTGAATTGAGAGATGAAAAGAGAATTTTCTAGACTACTTCTATATATATATAAGCATGCCTTATTTTTTTTGTATGAGAGTTAACTAAGTTTTTTTTTTAATAGTGATGCAAAACCCCTGTACATATCGTATTTAAAACATGTTTCATTTGTTTTCGTCTAGGTGGCTCATTGCGAAGGGAATGTTGAAAAGGAGAACAAATCAGAGTTTAGATTACCATTCAAACTACAATATGTAGGTCTATTATTTAAACTATGTTTGTTCTATGTATTGTTAAATTCATGCTCAAAGTTATTGATGTACATTGTACTCTCATATATCCAAACAACATTGTTATGTCTGAATTATTTCATCATGCAACACTCAAAATAATATTATTAAACGTTAGACATAATTATACAACTTTTGGAAATAAAATTTTGTTACTAACCTTTGTCTCCATAGCTTATAAGAACAAATGACTCTGCACTAATGAGCTACTTCTAATGTCATCATCGAAAATAGACATGTTAGTTACAAATATAAAAAATCGTATAAGATACATGTTATAAAGAAGATACTGATTCCTTTATCTTTGTGTCCGTAAACAAGACTTGGTGTATATGACATTGCAAATGTCATGCAGCTTGACTCCATTTCGGTTTTATACACAATCCTATATGAAATGAATAGTTGGCAAACCAACTAGAGTGTTGAACTTTTACAAAATTTCTTACAAGATCGAGAGTCTATGTTACAAAATTGCAGTTCAAATAACAGCTTATATTAGAGAAATTGTGAAACCAGTGACGAACACAATACTTAAATTTATACAAATCTACATAGCTATGTTACTACATAAATATCAACCATTTTCCGATCGGGGACTTCAAAATACGATGATTATAGAATAACATAAGAGGCAATAAAGAAAATTGTTAACTTTGGAAGCTAGAACATTGGCAAATAGAATTGGAAATCGAAACGGCATTACAGAATCAATAGAGAAATCTGTTTCAATATCAACCTCTTATTCACAAGCAATTTTCGAGTTTGATGTTCAAAAAATGGTTAATTACTACATGAAGAACAATGAAATTCTCTTACCTCTGTGACTCCTCATATTTTGATTCAGATTCGAAACGTTGTACAATTGGATCTGGCGTTCTTGCCGAGCAAGTGTGAGATTTGAATCGTTCTTCCTTAATTTCTCAATCACCTCTACGACTCAACAGATTTTGATAATTGGAAACGAACCATTGTTGTCGGCTCTCTCTCTCTCTCTTTGGCAATTATATTATTTTTTTTCCAGGTCAAGAAGAAAAAAGTGGGTTTTCTTCCCCTTCTTCTACGATCTAAGTTTCTCTTTTTAATCAAATTAATAACCCAAATATAAAACATTGTCTTCCGAGTATATTAACATTAATGGCAAATCTAACTTCTTCTTTTTTGTTGTTGTAACATCAGCTTTATTAATTATATATATGAAACGAGAAATGTGATCATTGTGTAGAGCGTGGACAATAGAAGGAGATACTAAGAAATGAAAATAAAAAGAAGCATTATGAAGGGTTTTCTTTATTTATCATTACTTCCACAATTACATAGTAACTAAAATAGTCAGATTTTGTGTTTGAAAATTTAAAGAACATTACTTTGAATTTTTAATTTATGCCACAAAATAAAGCTATGCAATTTTTAATATGGGATATTAAATTAATATGTCTTTTAGTAATATAAATACTTTGAAATAGCATAGCTAAATACTACTAAAATTAAACTAACAATATACACATAATTATAGTACTTTGAAATTACTTACTTAAACATTCAACAAACAATACTATAATTATTTCTTACAAACAATTTTCAACTACATTAAACTGTGATAATTTTAGTAACATTCGAACAAACTTAATCGTACTTTATACTACAAAACCATATTTATTTAAGAAGAATTTTTTTTTAAAAAATTGTCATGCGGTGTACCGCGGGTTAAATTCTAGTATGATAACAAATTAGTGTATTAAGAATCTTTTAAGGCTATTAGTTAGTTAAAATCTTTTAGTTTTCATTTAAATTATTTGATTCGGATATTAGCTTCTGTAAATAGATTTGATGAAAATAGATATTATCATAGAGTATATATGAAAATAGATGTTATCATTACTAATTTACTAGAATATATATATAGAGTAAATAGTCAAATATTGAAAGATTATTTGTACATAATAACTTTAGTGAGTGGAGTTTATATGGGATGTTTTAGAACGAATTTACATTTTATTTTATGTAATGACACGCTGTTTATAACATCACGTTTCTTTAAAACCTAATAAATGTATCATACATTTACGAAATTACTACTACGCTATCTTTTTGGTTAACACTACAAGAAAACAAATGATTAAAATAGCCCTAAATGTTTTAGTTTTGGTTAGCGATGAGTTCAAAACAACTCATAATTATAAACAGTCGTTAATAGCAGCAGGTCATAACTTTTGTTGTCTTTGATACGTTGCTTATTAGCTTTCTTGTAGTGACGTTCTACTAGAGAGGAAGGAGGTCAGTTGACCCCCATAAAATTTATAATATTTTAGCTGAGTGGTTTCTAGATCTTTTGGTTGAAAGCCTCAATTTACATGTCTACGATTCTTTTTTTAACCCCTTAAAATTTATATTTTAGTTGAGTGGTTTTTAAATCCTTTGGTTGAAAGCCTCAATTTACATTTGTACGATTCTTTCTTTTGACCCCCTTAAATTTATTTTCTCAATTTAATTTTGTTTTCCTTTCCATATATTTATGTAGTTTATTTTCTTTCCCGAAATGACTAATGTATCTAATTTTCTCATATATAATTCTGTTTTTTCTTCTCTTCCTAAATATTATTTTTTGCCTTTTTTCACAAATCTTTGTTTCAATTTTTGCTTCGTTCCACCTTTTTTTAAAACTGTTTTACACATATATTTAACAACTTTTTCACATAAAACAGAAATTAAGCATTTTTAAAAGCTACATACAAATATTGGTACATTTTATGTGAAAATTAAACATTTAAAACTACATATAAATATATAGATATATATATATATATGTGTATATATATTTTTTGTTTAAAAAGATTTTTGATTTTAGATATGACATTTTAAATGTTTTAAAAACTATTCAAGCAATAATTTTATACTTTAAATATATTATAAAATATATTCTTCAAAAATATTTCTAGCTCCGCCACTTAAGTCAAGTTATTGAAGTAGGGTGCTTCAGAAAAATCCGTTGGTTCGTATCAAAGAAAACACTAAGAAAGGTTGAAAGATTTGTTTAAAAAAAAGAGCTACGGGTAGAAGAGGCATGTGTGCACGGTCCAAAATGCTACTGAAGATGTCCATATTCGGGTAGAAAATATAGTGGTTGGGCCAATACAGTTTGGGTTTCTCCACATTGACACATGATTCCAATATAACGACTATTATAGTTTTTTTCTTTGGCTATCAATTATTTAGGATCCAGGAACTGTAACCTACAGGCTCTAGGTTTTGGTATCTCTCGACACGTATATAGTTGATGAAACATGGAGTATGTATATAAACATATTGCATTAACTTGTATTATATGAGATGAATGACAAGAGTTTTATATACATGAGTCAAAGAACCAAACAATAATGTATAAAATATTAAATTGATTAATTGTAGAGTTATGGCATAACTAGATGACTCAATTAAGGTAGTCATATCTTGACATGTCTTTTTAAGATGGCCGCCTGAAATTCACTCCAATTTTGTTGCGTAGAAATACAAATTTGAATCGTGGTAGTAAGAATATAGGCGAAATGATCAGTCGAAATACATGAGAAGCTTGTAAAACACTTGATTGTACGTGGTTCAAATAAAATGATAATCGACTGCAACAATGCTTCATACAGTATTGAAAAAATAGATTATGGCCTTGTTCGTTTACTCATTCAGATGGATCATCTGAATGAAACTGTGAATTGTTGTTCGTTTTTGTGTAAAAATGAGCATAATCCAGATAGATCATCTGAATGAGTTTTTAAAATTTAGGCAAAATTTTCAAACTCATTTGGATGAACTTAATTGGATCATTTGGATGGAGATGGTTTAGTCAAAAATAACAAATGACAAATATACCATAATTATCCTAATGATTCATTTGTCTACAAAATTATAAATAATACTTTTACAATTATCTTACAAAAAACTATATTTTATCCGTCAAAACCGCAAATATATGTTTTCCGTCAAAGTTAAAAATCAGTTTTTCCGCCAAAACCGTAAATCATATTTTCCACCAAAAATGCAAAATAATATTTTCTCATCAAGTTATATTTTTTCGCCAAAACCGCAAAATCATATTTTTCCGGCAAGACCACAAAATTGCCAAAACCACATAATCATATTTTTCCACTAATACCGCAAAATCATATTTTCCCGCCAAAACCCGGAATCATATTTTCCGCCAAAACCGCAAAATCATATTTTCCCGCTAAAACTACAAAATCTTATTTTTTCGCCAAAACCGCAAAATCATATTTTCCCGCCAAAATCGCAAAATCATATTTTCCCACAAAAACCCAAAATCATATTTTTCGCCAAAACCGCAAATCATATTTTCCAGCTAAAACCGCAAAATCATGTTTTCTCGCCAAAACAGCAAAATCCCGTCAAATCATATTTTTCTGTCAAACCCGTAAAATTATGTTTTTCCGCCAAAACAAAAATTATGTTTTTCATCAAAATAAAAAAAAATTTCGTTTTTCCACCAAAATCGCTAAGTTCCGTTTTTTTTTGTTAAAACTGAACACTTCCATTATAACCGATGAATTATGTTTTTCCATCAAACTGCAAAATCTCGTTTTCACGCCAAAAACCACAAAATTATATTTCCCGTCAAAACCGTAAAATTATATTTGAATATCAATTTATGAATTTATGCGATTAAAATTAATTTGTAATTGTCAAACATAATAATTTAAATATTATTTGTTGTAAACTATACTTTAGATTAAAGATTAGTGTAGTTAAAATTAAAAAAATATGGTTAAATTAAAACATGAGCATTTTAGTCATTTTTTTTTAAAAATATCTAGATGAAGATGAAGATTAACCAAACAAACAAAACTTCATTCAGATATATCATTCAGATTAACAATCAAAAATTGAAACGAACGATAGTTAGATGAAACATCCAAATAGATCATTTGAATTGACCATTTAGATGGAAATGTCATATGATCCAACGAACAGGGCTTAAAAGTATAATAGAAGAGAAGCATCGACATAAAAAACAGAGAAAATCGAGGTTTAATTCTAAAGAGGAAAGTTATTTACAAGGCCATCGATTAGAACCGCATGTGATGATTGCGTCTAACTAGAGTTTTAAATATTAAAAAAAGGAAATCGTGTTTTTAATATTTCCTCTGGTTCATTATAAATCTCCTTTAAGAAGTCTTACACATATTAAAAAAATAATTAAATTTTTTGTTTTGTCCTTATCAATACATTATTCAATTTTTTTATTGGTCAATATATTAAAATAATATATATATATATATAACTGAAATCTTACAAAAAATCTACATTAAAAATACAAAATAACATTTATTTTAAAACAAAATTTTAAGTTTAAAATGACATTTAATATGACACAGAGTATATTTTAGGCAGAAAATACTTCCTCATCGTTCTAGACTATTTTTTTAATTAATCTGTAAATTTTATATATAAATAAAATATTAAATATTTATATATGTGAAAAAACAAAAAGATTCCTTGTAAAACAATAAAGCCAAAAGTCACAAAATCGACATGTGTCATGCTGTATGATGTAAGAATATAATTGCGTACAGAAATTAAAGTAGGAGTATATATTATAGACAAATTTCATAAAATTCGTATTTTACACATGCATTTGACTTTAAATCTACACATGTTTTGTAAGATTTATTTACTCATTCATGAATATCTACTATGTCAATAGAGATCGATTGTCTAATGGGCAAATTTCGTAGAAAGTGATATGTAAATTTGAGTCTTAATTTGCATAACTATGTCCCTCTAAATTTAAGGTGCCTTATTAAGTCATACTATACGATAGTAATTTATATAATTTTTTGGATAACATCGATCTCATCTTGTGATTTATATTTCGACTATGTACACTGGCATTTAAGAGGACTTTATATTTGATATTTGGAGATGTGTCTTTCCAAAAGAAAACTTCAAATTTAACTTGAAAAAAAATTATATTTTGCACAATAGTTCTTACTATTAACTATAAGAAATAAAATCATAATTTTTTTATAAATAACTACAAAACATACATTAAAAACTTTTACAAGCAATATTAATTAAAAAGATGTTACATTATAAAATAAAATTACACAAAATAATAATAAAAACACACAAATGAAATCATAAATTAAAACTGAATTACCAAATTCGTTATCTATCTCGTTATCTACATGTTGAGTCCCCTTTCAATTCGCGGACGAATCATTCTCATCCCGGGAGTCCTGATGTAGCAACATCCTAGAAGCTTCGATCAACAGCCTTAACAACTTTCCTTTTTCTTATTGATTTCTTTCTTTTTTTTTGTAGTTTTTCTATTTCTATTGACGGTCTAAGAGTCTTATATATAGACTCCTTCATATGGCTTTGTAAGGCAGACTTTGATAAGATTTAATAAACAAGTAATTGTTTTAAAACTTTGAGAAGATTCGATTAACTTCATCTCCCTCAAGAAGCAGGTCTCTAGCGATTTATCTAAAATCCCTAGATTGAGCTGAGTTCTGTTATTACCCTTCATCAGGTTGGTATCAGAGCAAAACTCTCATGATTTCCATGGCCAGACCACGCCGCGACCCCCTCCAACGGAAGCCGAGATCACACGTCATACCCTTGCTCGTCTTCAAGAACAGATGCAACAGCTAATGGCGGTGATGCAGGTATTAGTTGTGCAGCATGCGCCTCCACAAAACGTTGTTAATGAAGATAATGATGAGTTTAACAATGAACATGACGGCGGAGACAATCCGTTTTCAGGTCAAATTCAACACCCTGTAGGCCCACACAGAGTTGATGATCGATGGGAACAAGGATTTAAATCTGAAATTCCTAAGTTTCTTGGTGGTTCAACTGCAGAAGAGCTTTTGGATTGGATTGTAACCGTTGATGAGATACTTGAATTCAAGCGAGTTCATTTAGATCGTTGTGTTCCAGTTATCGCTATGCGATTCTGAAACAAAGCAGCCGCCTGGTGGCCACAATTAAAGACAACTCGAGCTCGTGCCGGCGAAGCAAGAATTACATCGTGGGAAAAATTGAAGAAGCATCTGCGTAAAACTTTTTTAACTTACAACTATGAACAACTTATGTTCCAGCAACTGCAGCACTTGCGCCATGGTAGCCGCTCTGTGGAAGATTATGCCACAAAATTTTTTCTTGCTACTAAATCGGATTGATCTTCGAGATACTGAATTCAGATTGTGGCCCGTTTCACCAGTGGGTTACGCCAACAAATTCAGCACACTTTGAATTTGTTTAATCCTCTTATGCTCGCTGAAGCTCATCAACAAGCTTTAACCATCGAATCTCAAACAAAGATCAATTTCTCTCAATGGAGTTCCTCGCGACAACAACGACCTTTCCCCGTCACTACTTCGCCTCCAACCATAACTTCACCTATCATCGAGACGTCTGACAGAGCCATCGTTCCCATTGACCCTTCTCGTCCTCTTCGAACCGGTAATATTCGTTGCTTTTTTTGTGGTGAACCGGGACATCGTCAGTCTGCTTGTCCCACACATTGTCTCAGAGGTTTACTTCTTGATTCATATGGTCGTGATGTTGAATATAAGGAAAACAATTCGGAAACATAGGAATTAGAAGCTGACACAGGTATCTCATTGATTTTACGTCGGTCTTGTCTTGCACCTCGTATTCAGGCAGATTTTCCTCAACGTAATAACCTCTTTTAGTCTCGTTGTACGATCGGTGGAAAAGTATGCAAGCTTATTATCGATTCGGGTAGTTGTGAGAATGTCATTGCTGCAGATGCTGTCCAAAAACTATCCCTTCAAGATGAACAACACCCTACTCCCTACAACCTTGCTTGGCTCCAACACACCAATGATATACGTGTCACCGGACGTGTTTTGGTCGCTTTTTCAATTGGTAATGCATATCATGATCAAATTTACTGTGACGTGGTTCCAATGGATGCTTGCCACTTACTACTTGGTCGCCCTTGGGAGTTTGACTGTAAGGTCCAACATGATGGTTTTCTTAATACATATAGCTTTAAGTTTAACAACAGAAGCTTTACACTCAAACCATCACCACCACCACTCTCGTCCTCTCCACCCAAACCTCTTTTGTTGATGCATAAGAAGCCGTTTGAAGCTGCAATGCGGGAAGAAGGCGTTGTCTTTATTCTTACTTCAACACCATCTTCGTCACTTATTCCAACTGACATCAAACCTGAATTTTCTGAACTTCTACGCGAGTTCGCTGATGTCTTTCCCACTGATCTCTCTCCCGGACTGCCTCTTTTGCGTGATATACAACATCAAATTGATTTGGTTCCTGATGCTACTCTTCTTAATCGTCCCCATTACCGAATGAGTCCCACCGAACATGAAGAGTTACGTAAACAAGGGGAAGAATTAATTTCGAAGGGATTTTTGCGCGAAAGTATGAGTCCATGCGCCGTTCCGGTATTACTAATTCCAAAAAGGATGGATCTTGGCGTATGTGTATGGATAGTCGCGCTGCGAACAAAATTACCGTCCGTTATCGGTTTCATATTCCTCGCTTGGACGATCTCCTTGATCAAATTGGGACAGCATGCATTTTCTCTAAAAGAGCGGATACCATCAGATTCGTATTCGACCAGGTGATGAGTGTAAAACGGCCTTTAAAACACGAGAAGGTCTTTTTGAATGGTTAGTAATGCCTTTCGGATTGTCTAATGCACCCAGCACCTTTATGCGTGTTATGAACCAAGTTTTGCGTCCTTTTATTGGAAAATTTGTCGTAGTATACTTTGACGACATTTTAATCTTCAGATTGACTCTCGAATACCATATTTCACACTTAAAGGAGGTCCTCCTTGTCTTACGCCGTGATAAGCTTTTTGCCACATTTAAGAAGTGCACTTTTGGTTCGTCGCAAGTACACTTCTTGGGGGTATATTGTCTCACCAGATGGTCTCGCTGTTGACCCTGGAAAAGTTGAAGCCATTCAGTCATGGCCGGAGCCCACAACGATCTCCGAAGTCCGTAGTTTTTATGGACTCGCCTCTTTTTACCGCCGTTTTGTTCCCCAATTTAGCGCCATTATGGCTCCTCTTATGGCCTGCATTCGCGACTGTATATTCACTTGGACATCCGCTGCAACCAACGCTTTCCATGTTATCCAGGAAAAGTTAAGTTCAGCTCCTATTTTGGCTCTCCCTGATTTCACTTTAGTTTTCGAGTTCCATTGCGACGCTTCCAAAACAGGCATTGGAGCAGTGCTCAGCCAGCGCAATCGTCCTCTAGCATTCTTCAGTGAAAAAATCGCGGGTGCTCGTTTTTGATATAGTACTTATGATATTGAGTTCTATGTAATCGTATAGACGAAAAAGCATTGGCGTCATCACTTTTTTCATAAGGAATTTGTCTTATACACTGACCATGACGCATTGAAAAATCTCGGTACCCAGAACAAAGTTTCAGCCTGTCATGCTTCTTGGATAGCATATCTCCATCAATTTACGTTTGTAATCAAGCACACTTCCAGTGTTAGTAATCGCGTTGTAGACGCTCTGAGCCGTCGTCACTCTTTACTCTCCATCCTTCATGTTTCGGTTCCTAGATTTAGCAGTTTTGCAGAGTTATATCCCACTGACCATTTTTTTGGTCCAATCTGGACCGCCGTAACTGCTGGATCATCTGTGCCTTATGCTCTTCATGATGGGTTCTTATTTCGCAATAATCATCTCTGCATACCTGATGGTAGTCTTCGTTTGCAACTGATTTCCGAGCTCCATAACGAAGGACACATTGGTCGTGATCGTACTTTACACCTCGTTTCATCTTCTTATTTTGGCATTCACTTCGTCGTGATGTTGAAAGATTTCTAGAGAGGTGTGTTACTTGTCAAACATCGAAGGGTCAAGCTTCCAATGCCGGTTTATATATCCCTTTACCCGTTCCAACTCAACCATGGACAGATATAAGTATGGATTTCGTCATGGGTCTTCCACGGACACAAAAGGGGTTTGACTCAATCTTTGTGGTTGTCGATCGTTTCTCCAAAATGATCCATTTCATTCCTTGCAAACGTACTACTGATGTCGTTCAAGTCGCAACATTATTTTTCCGCGAAATATATCGATTGTATGGTTTACCATTATCCATCGTTTCAGATCGTGATTCCCGCTTTCTTGGTCATTTTTGGCGATCTTTGTGGAATTTTCTTGACACAAGTCTCGGTATGAGCTCTGCTTATCATGCTCAATCCGATGGTCAAACAAAAGTTACTAATCGTTCGTTGGGTAACCTATTGCGTTGTTTGGTAGGAACTTCTATCAAATCTTGGGATTCCAAGCTTCCACAAGCAGAATTTGCTCACAACCATGCTGTGAACCGTAGCTCCCGTTTCAGCCCATTTCAGATTATCTATGGTGTTGTTCCTCGTGCGCCACGAGACCTATCTACGTTACCTGACCGTATGCGTCTACATGGCGGTGCTGAAACTTTCATCGAACAGATTGCAGAAACTTATGAGCAGACAAAAGCCAACTTAGAAGCTTCTTTGACAAAATATAAGACTGTCGCTGATGCCCATCGTCGCCGTCTCATTTTTGACGTAGGAGACATTGTGTGGGCTGTTTTAACTCGTGATCGTATGCCCGCTCGTGCGTATAACAAGCTCAAAGCTAAGAAAATTGGTCCTCTAGATATTCTTGAACGCATTAACGATAATACTTATCGACTCCGACTTCCACCAGATATTACCACGTCCGATGTCTTCAATGTGAAGTATATATCTCGTTATCTACCTGTTGATTCCCCTTTCAATTCGCGGACGAATCCTTCTCACCCCGGGAGTCCTGATGTAGCAACATTCTAGAAGCTTCGATCAACAGCCTTAACAGCTTTCCTTTTTCTTATTGATTTCCTTTTTTTTGTAGTTTTTCTATTATTATTGACGGTCTAAGAGTCTTATATATAGACTCCTTCCTATGGCTTTGTAAGGCAGACTTTGATAAGTTCTAATAAACAAGTAATTGTTTTAAAACCTTGAGAAGATTCGATCAACTTCATCTCCCTCAAGAAACAGGTCTCTAGCGATTTATCTAAAATCCTTAGATTGAGCTGAGTTCTGTCATTACCCTTCATCATCTTTAGAGAACAAAAAACCTCAAATATGAAAATTTGATGTCTCATTTGGAGATACTCTTAGTCACAAATCTATTATTTATTATCATTATTATTATAGAGCTTAATTAGTTTTTAAATTATAATTGAATTTAAGTATATGTATTTATATCATATCAACATAGCTAAAAAATTTCAAATATGATAGATTCACTTGCTCAGTTGTCGTTGATAATGTAAACCGGAAAAAAGAAAAAAGAAAAAAGAAAAAAGATAATCTGCATAGAAAATCCCTATTCGATTCACATGATATTTATGCATACATTATCCCAAAGAAGAGGATATCTTACGATATGCGGTAACCCCCTAGCCTTATCATGCCCATCCTCAAATAGCACTTCTTGCTCAACAAAATTGGTTCTTTACTTAATCAACCAATGATAACTGATTAACTTCTCAACAATTTAAAGTTTCCATTACAAAAAGTGAAAATCTGAAGACAAAGTCGTATCATATATTATACGTGCCATCTTATTATTAGCGGTCCCCCCACTTACTTTAAAATTATGACGGAAAAAACATCAAATATAAAACAATGTTATCATATTCATAATTCACGTACACTCATGACTCATTCCCTATATGGCTATATTTAGCAATAAGGACAACATCCACAAGGTTCACTTATGAAGATTATTTTAGTAATAAAAGTAGACAAAACAAAACAAAATTACAACTTTAAACGTGTCATACTCTCATTGCTTAGCTACCTTCTTATAATGCAAACTACCCTCAAACTCTTTCCTCTGTCTCCGGAGTGTTTAATTTTCTGAAACTCTTAAGAAGCTAGTAAGACTCTAGATTTTACGACCAAAATGCCTCGATCAGACCCGACCCGCGGATATTCCAATGGAGACAGTCTGGTCGGAGAGATTGTACGAGAAGAAGGTCACATTTACTCTATAGCGGCGACGAATGATCTTTTGTACACAGGATCGGACAATAATTACATTAGGGTTTGGAAAAACTTGAACGAGTTTAGTGGGTTTAAATCAAACAGCGGATTGGTGAAAGCAATAGTGATTAGTCGGGAGGAGAAGGTGTTCACGGGTCATCAAGACGGTAAGATCCGGGTCTGGAAAACCTCGTCCAAGAACCCGCGAGTGTACACACGCGCCGGGAGCTTGCCGGCTTTGAAAGACGTTTTGAAGAGCTCAGTGAAGCCGAGCAATTACGTGGAGGTGAGACGGCGTCGTACGGCGCTATGGATCAAGCATTCCGACGCCGTTTCGTGTTTGAGCTTAGTGGAAGATCAAGGGCTGTTGTACTCCGCGTCATGGGATCGGACGGTCAAGGTTTGGCGTATCCATGACTTGAAATGCATCGAGTCCATCAAAGCTCACGACGACGCCGTGAATTCGGTCGTGGCCGCCGAGAGCCTTGTGTTCACCGGCTCGGCCGATGGAACGGTAAAGGTTTGGAAACGTGAGATCAGAGGGAAGCGTACCGCGCACTCTCTGGTCCAGACTTTTCTAAAGCAAGAATCAGCAGTCACGGCTTTGGTCGTAAGCCACGTGGCGGTTTATAGTGGTTCAAGCGACGGAGCTGTGAATTTCTGGGAGATGGGAGAGAAGAAAATCTTGAAACATTGTGGTGTTTTCAAGAAACATAGACTCGCTGTCCTCTGTCTCGCCGCCGCCGGAAAATTGTTGTTTAGTGGTGCGGCCGATAAGAAAATATGCGTGTGGAGGAGGGAAGGGAAGGTTCACACGTGTGTCTCTGTGTTGACTGGACATACCGGACCAGTTAAGTGTTTGGCGGTGGTGGAGCCATCGGGAAGTGAAGAAGAAGACGGAGGAGATGGGCGGTTGATTGTGTATAGTGGAAGTCTTGACAAATCGGTCAAAGTTTGGAGGGTACCACGTCATTAAATGTAGGATTTTATTCGGTTTAAGAGATTTGGGATGTATGTAGGTAAATAAGAACAAAACCCAAGTCAAATGATGAATTATGAGGTTCGTAGAGTAGGATTAGTGTGAAATTGTTAGTAATTTATTATCTCTATGATACATATATAATTATATAAAGCCCGCATAAATACATATATAAAAAATAAATATAAAATTTTATTGATAATATTTGAATTTTATGTGGTAATTCACACATTTTTTTAAATTTTTATCTATTAATATCTTTTAATTTTGATTTGAACCTTATATATTTCATTTTGCAATACAATTTAACTATCAATTCTATCATAATAAACCAGATTTTATATCAAAAACAATGTGTGCATCATATCATAAATATATCTTAATTAGTATTAAAAATATTAACAAAAAATAGTTAGTAAAAAATGAAAAATCCACAAAAAAATTAGAAATCCAACATTGTTTTAAATATATTTTTTCCAATTTATCGTAATTTAATAAGTTATAATTTTATCTCATGTCAAACTAATTTTAAATGAGTTAAATTAATAAAATAAAACAAAAATAAAGATATACTAACATTTTCATCATGTAATCAAAATTTAATTCCTATAAACTCCTTTTTTCAAGTTTTTGTGTTTTTATTTATTAGTAAAATACTACATAAGTAAAAAGAACATAAGTAAAACTATACTAATATTCTTTTCAAGTGATCAAAAATTTATTCCTATAAGCTCATTAATTGTTTCAAGAATTTTTTTTTCACTTACGAATAAAAACACTACATTACACGATATATACAATTTTTATCCAATTAAATTAAGTTAAATAACATATATTGTTATTTTAAATTTTAATAAGTTCATTGTTTATTGGTTGATATCCATTCTATATGACTTAAAACTTTTGATTTTTCTCAAAATCTAATTGACCAATGACAAGTAAATTAGCATATGTAAAATATATTTTTCTATTTTTTTTTAGTTTTTCTTTTTGGTTAAGGAAATGAAAAATTAAAAATTGTTTACATATATCAAAGGTAATATATGTAATTATATTTTTTTTAAATTAATTTTCTTTTTTCGTTAAGGAAAACAAAGTTAAACTTTTTTTTGACATGTGTCAATATCTGATCGATAGAATTAATATGTATCATAATCATGTTAATGATTTACTTTGATAAACCAAATTCTAAAATTAAACTATTTAACATATATCAAAATCTGACCGATAGAGTTTACACGTGTCACGGTTTTGTGAGTTAGCAATTTTGAAAACTAAACTTTATATAATAAGAAGATTGAACTAGGGTTATCGTTTGTGCCCTAGAGATAAGAAAATTTGTTATTCACTGATCGAATTCAATTAATCAAAGAATCTTGAGAAGTTAAGTGTTAGATATTTTATATTATTTAATGAACAAACTACTCAAAACAAAAGGTATAAATACTAACTATACGCTAACCCCAAAGATGAAAACAAGCATAGTTAATCCGACTTATCAATGTTTTTCAACACTAATCCGACCGAAGAATTACAATAAAAAAAACGTTCGCTTTAGATTTTAAGAGAAACTGGTACCCTTTTAGAACTAGGTAGTTTCCAATAAATAGTGTATACTACGTATAACAGATATGAATCATAAGAACTAATAGATTTAATTAGTAAAAAACAGAGAGATTCAAGCACGAATGGGAGGGTAACATACCTGAACATGAGGAAGAAGAGACACCACATGCATCCCAACGCTGCTATCAAACTTATTTCATCAAATATCCTCATCATTTTGAATCGAGATCGGGAAATAGCATCAAGGAAAGCGAATCAATCTTAAAACTCCGGCAACATGCAGTCACAGTTTCTTTCCTCTTCGCATCTTCAAAGAACCTCTTTCCGTTTTCATTGTAGAACTCCATGAGGACCGCGATCACAGAGTAAAATAGCAAAGTGAGTTTGGAAGACACATTTGCGTATTGTTACATAGCAATAAAAATGATGTAAAAATATTACATGTGGCAATGAAGAATTTATTTTGTCTTTTATATATATATGATTAACGAAAAGTGGAAACTTAAATGAAATTTTAAAACTTGTGTTATTTATTTTTTACTCACACAGTATCTTTTTTAATAAATTCGTAGATGCATGACATGTCAATAAAAAATGTTGTGGCATTGGTACTCTATTAAAGAATCTTCATCATAAAAGATATGAAGATGATTTGCCATATTCTTTGAATATTTACATCAATGACAACACTTTTTTTTGTCTCTAATAAATCGAATTGGAGGCTTTGTTCAATTTTTGTACATGATCAGAGCTGGACATCATCTTGAGATCTTTATTTTTAAACATGTGTGAGAAATTATTAGCTTAAGGGTCGTTTAGACTTTTTCGAGATAGTTTCACTAACCAAAAAAATCAAAATGAATCATTTTATAATTTATTAACATAATAAGAAATAAAAGTTTGTATGTTGTTCTCGTGAAATATATTAACAATCACATATATAAGTCGTATATAACTTAATGTTAAATCTATTTTATATATACAACAGTCAATCAAATATCATTATATCACAATAATACAAAGAAATTTGGGCTGTATGTAGGTAAATAAGAACAAAAACCCAAGTCAAATGATGAATTATGAGGTTCTTAGAGTAGGATTAATAATTTAATATGATATATTATAAGTAATTTAATATCTCTATGATATATATATATAGCTCAATTATATATATATATATATATATATATATATATCTGGAGAATATAGACGGTGAATATCAATATTAAAAGTTTTGTTCTGCACACTACTCGGAGTCAATTAATTAAAGAATCTGGAGAAGTAAAGTGTTGGAAATTTTCTTATGTAATGAACAAACTACTCAAAAAAATAGTGTAAATACTAACTCTACTAACCCCAAAGATGAAAAACATGCATAAGTAATCCGACTGATCAATGTTTTTCAACACTAATCCGACCGAAGAATTACAATTAAAAAATGTATATTATAGTAGATTTTAACAGAAAATGGTACTCTTCTAGAACTAGTTAGCTTCCAATAATTACGTGTAGTAACGTATAACGTACAGATATGAACCATAAGCTTGGTCGGATGAATATATAAACTTTAAAATTACATTATACGTATTATTTTTAAGGTATACTGACGAGAAATTTGGGAAATCGAGGTATCAGAAATGCGACAAATGTCAATTTAACTTTTATTTTTAAAAAGTAGAAAGTAAAAAATGATGAGAAATTCGGAAAATCGACGTATGGATATTACAGTTATATGAAAGTGATGGGTGGTTATCATCGCATTGTGACCGTCCATAATTTTTTTTGTTATAAATAAATATCTTTTATTTTTTCTTTCGCTAGTCGTACGTTTTTTTTGGGAATGTTTCTTTCGCTTTATAGTGGTTCCTTTTTGCAAAAATGGAAACAAAGGTACGATCTACAAGAGCTATAAATGTGTCTATGTTTTAGCTCTAGCTCTATAAATGTGTAGGATCCACAGAAACATGTTTGTGTTCCCTCTTCTCAACGACTACTTCTAAGTTCTAACTTAATCACCCCTGAGACCGTACTTTGTTAGTGCCTATATCCATCATTATTTTAATCATGCACACCCTTCTCATCACACAATTTAAAACTCTAAAATAAATGTCGTATATGCATCAATCTTCTCTAAACGAGGGATTTGGCCAAACCTACCTCTCTGCATCAGATGCCGACTTGTAGCGGTTGTTTATGAATATCACCTTCCAAATGTTAAATCGGACGGTTGGATTGAGTGATGGACTGATGGTTTGGTTAAAGAGTCTGAATTGGATCTGCTCAAGTTGGTGAAGAGAGTTGATTTGATCGTCCATTGTGATAAAATTTGTCTATGTTATTGAGTATTATTTGTGTGCATGTATGTATATCTTAACATATCGTATTTTTCGAGATATATGTAGTTTGTTATATATACATTTTTAGGAGATACACACTTAAGGTAAAATGACTTGTGAAGTAATATACTAATATCCCAGACTAAATTAGAAGTGATGTGGAATGCATTTTTTACGTGGCTAAGTATGGTTTTGTAACGCCCCGACCGCCACTTCTTAATGGGCCCCATATTCGCTCTCGGCTCGTGGGTCCATCCTTGGCCTAACGGTCGGTACGCTACGTCCGGGAGGCTTTAAAAACTTGTTTACCAACCCTACAAATCACCACGTGATTTTTCTCCATGTTTTGTCCTCACTCACACGGTTCCGACAATCACTTTCTAGAAGGTCACTCATCCTGAAATTGCTCCAGCACAAGCACGCTTAACTGTGAAGTTCTCTCAGGACAGTTCACCGAAAATATAAGTGCACTTTGGTGACATAGGTGGTCAAATCAATTCTTTTAAACCTCTCCGCATGCACCACCATATTTCATGAAACCGGGGTGTTACAGGTTTGTTCGGAAACTTAATGTAATGCGAGAAATTTCAACATTTCCGAAAATGATATACGGATTATTTTATAAATTTCAAGGAATTGTGTAGAGATGGTTCAAGCTTTTGATTAACAATATATTTTGAATAGTGCAAGGATTTATAAAATTATTCTTGTTCAATTTAAAACTTTTAACTAGTAATTGTGCGTTTTCGGTTTTAGACCTGTTTAATATTAATTAAAAATGATTATTTGTGGCGGATATTAAATGCTAATATTATAATATTAATTTTTTTGCTTTACAAAAAATGTTGTTTTGAAGTTTTTATTTTGTTTTTCAAGTTTCGTTTTACATTTTCAATGCACTTTTGTAACTAATTTTCAGATTTGTCCTTTATCCAAAACTAAAAACATTTATATTTAATTTAAGTCATTATGATTTAGTTAGGAGTATATTAAATAGGGATAGATTTATATATTTAACTGACTTTTTTTAATATGTGTGAATATGTTCAAATGACATTTTTGGTGAAACAAAGGTAATATGTCTTTTGTTAACATAAATGCAAAAGACTCATGTGTTAGTGTTACTATGCATTCTTATTAAAATGGCATACTTAAGAGAATGAGATTCATCAAAATCATTTCAATCTCTTGTATCCTTCTATTCTGAAACTTCGCTCACTCTTTAACTCTTTGAATATCCTCTCTAAAATCATTTCCTCCTTCCCTCCCTAGAACCGTCGGCCTTCTAATTTCCTTTTCTTTTATAGTGATTTAAAGTCTTCTCAAGCTTGTATCTTTCATTCAATTCGTTCAGCACCTAGTGTGTCTCTGACACCATAAAATGATCAAGCCAGCATTCTAACTTCCTATCAAGCCTTTTGATCATGTTTAATAAGTATCACGATACATAATTGGAGACTGAAACCTAGGTAAAAGGTGGGATCAAAATTTTCAGAATCTTCAAAGATCACCAATAATCACTGCCGGTCAACGACGACTAGTCAAAGCCGCTGACCATTTCTCGATGAGCCAATACCCTTTCAACCTTCTCATCATGTATTAAGGTAAATTCCATGATTTTAAATATGTAAGGTAAAATAATCAAGGATTCAAGTCGAGTTCATTAAACCGATTAAGTCAACGATTAGTCGGTAAATCAAGACTTTTAGTTATTTGGTCAACTATAGCCTTAGAAGAGTGAATGTGAGGTCTAATTGTTGGTTAAATAAGGCTTTAGAAAAATATGCCAAAACACACTTACAAATCCCTTATAAGGCTATAATACACACTGACAAGTCGGTCATAATACACTTATAAACAAATCTACCATTAATTATACATAGGTCGACCGAAAACCCATGCGAATCTGCCATAGCATTGGAACAAGTCTGTTAAATCACTCATTAATCATAGAAAAAGCTTTAGAACGACCAACTTTTGTGTCTAATATTGTGTGTCGTCTTTATCTTTCTTTCTGGCTCTTCTTTAATTATATTTACCTCATTCTACAAAAATTCTAACTTTGAGCGCATTGTTTCAAAGCTCTTCAGTTACTTGCCCACATCTTCCATTAATTTGAGCATTAACCGCCTCAATACACTTCGTTTATATCTCTTGTTGTTCGATCTTTAGGCATAGTGTTTGAATAATATCAACTTTCATGGAAGAACACAAAGCTTTTAAACTTCACGGATCCATTATCCATATAATGTTGCTCCCCGGATCATACAATAATAAAAAAAAGACAGGTGTTTTCAACAAAACAAAAAAAAAAGAACTACGAGCATGATGCACACGATCAATAATCACATTTACTCCATGATAATTTACTCCAAATAAATAAGTTCTACTGAACAAGGACCTAGTTTAAGAGTTTTAAATATTGAATCATAGTCCGTCTAAATAAAGTAGTCACTGAATTTAGTCATTTAACGACTAACGAGCATAACCACAAGCAGACGACAAATCTAAAAATTGGCCAATGTACTAAGATCCACATATTTTTAAATCAATCCAACAAAAAATTTACACAAGAAATCCATAATTCAAAAAAGAAAATGAAATCCATTATTATATCACAAAAAAAAATGTAAAAAAAAATCCAATCAAATGAAACTAGAATCATCTCAATTAAGAGTCAAACACCATGCCATTGAGAGGAAAGAAAAATCAGAAAGAAATGATATACTCATGACTTGAAGATCTACTCTGGTGATGAAATCTTCACGGACAAACTAATCAGCCTATTGAAAATGCCAACAAAAATAAACAGTCAAGAAAAAGAGTAAAAGGGAATACATTGCAAAAAAAAATCTTAAACTAAATATAGCAAGCGAAATCAAGAAGAGGATTACAAAAAGAAGAGAATACAGCGGTTACAACAAACGAATCAAGCGACCAAGTTAGGCGAGCACAAAAAACTTAAACAATGACAGCCAAAGAGTTTTTTTTTTTTTGTGTCAGCTTTACTTTTACTTTTAGGATAAATATTTTAACGTTTAAACTATAGACATTTTTACTAAAATATATTCACAAATCACATATACAGAATTAGATTGGTATGTTTCATAAATTTACGTTTTTTACGCTGTGAAATTGTGAATGTATGTTTTTTAGATTTGGTGGGTGATTAGTTGGGCTGTAGTTCTAGAATTTATGGTGTAGGATTTTTATTATATCTATCTTGGTTGAAGCTGTAGGTTTTTTTCTGTAGTTATTTTAATATTAAAGTCTAATTGGTAAAGTTAGTTCAATATTGTGGATTTAAATTTTAAGTGTATGAATTTTAAAAATTTGCAATATATCATACACGATAACAAATGAAACATATAATAAATAGTAAGTTATATATATATATAAATTATATTTACATTTTTTGGTGAAAATATATGTTATAATATAAAATTATATAATAATTAAATGAAATATATATATATATATATATATATATATATACATATTATTGGGAAAATTTATCTAAACTACCATTTTCAATCTCTTTCTTATGAAAAATATCACTCTCTCTTCCTTCTTTCTAAGTCTACCACTTTTTAATTCAAAAAACCATTTTATTAGGCATGGATATTCGATTTCGGATCGGATTTGGTTCGGATTTTTTCGAATTCGGATAGAGGAATTCATTATCCGTTAGAGTTTTATGACTATTCGGTTCGGTTTTAGTTCGGATAGATGTCGGTTTTGGATCGGTTTTCGGGGGCAAAAAACTAAAAATTTGTTCAATTTTAATAAATTTGCTTTAATTTTAATAAAATTTGATTAAACTTTACAAAAATTGTATAATTTTAACAAATATAACTAAAATTTTTTGGATATGTAGGTTATTTCGGATATTTTTATTATTTGGTATTTTGGGTATAAAATTATAGCTAAATATAATTAATATTTTGGATATATAATTTTATCTCGGGTTTTCGGATATACTGTTTGGTTTTCGGTTCAGTTTGGATAATTCGGGTAGAAGAATTCATTATGTTCGAGTTTTATAACTATTCGGTTCGGTTTCGAAACCGAATTTTTCAAATATGTTTTCGGATTTCGGGTTTTATGTCCAGTCCTACATTTTACTCTATGTTTCTTCTTTCCACAAAAACAAACAAATGATTCTTTAAAAAACTTATCTTTATTAATTTATGTTTCTTTTTCTTTTTTAATCTTCTTATTCCTTTCTCCCTTCCTCTTTGCCTCTTCCTTCCACCATTTTTTCCGTTTTCCCCAAATTTACAAAATACAGAATAAAGAAAAAAATTAGCCTGCTTTGTGTAGAGATTTGCACCACGGACGAGCTCGTTATCGACGACATCGGTTTCGTTATCGCTTACGCCGCTGGATTTTGATATTTACATCGTTAAGATATTAGTTATCGAGCGTGGTGAATCGCTTATAAGTTCTTCGCTGGTACTATTCACCAGTTAATAGAATGCATAGTGTTTTCTTAGGGTTTAGAGGATAACTTTTTGAATTGAACTAGATGAATTTGTTTTGAAATTAGGACGGAATAAAAAAAATTGTGCTGAGATTTACCAATATGATAGGTAAATTAGAGGATCAAGCGAATATCATAATGAAAATGACGAATTTTTTTTAATTGTATAACTTTGATTTTGTTGACAAATTGTCAATAATAACTTCCGTGTATGTCCAGATGTAGAAAAAGATGATTTGTGGAAATGAGATCGTCGAGAGATGGGATGGGAATTTAGTCTTGATAAAAAAACTGAGGCTAAAATGATTTAAATCGTATGGAGATAAGTTCAAACTTTTTCTCTATTGTATGTTTTTTGGTCCAGGGTATTTTGTTTACAAAAAAATTTGTAATTTTTAATTTTGTCCATGACATATTAGTTTTCACAAGTAATTTTATTGATCCACAGCATATGAGTCCCACAATTATTAGTTCACAGCATACTTGTCTTTTTTTTCCAAGACGTATATGGTATTTTCTCTCCAACGATTTATATATGTCAATAATTGTGTTTAGTCTACTATGTATATATAGCTTTTTAGTTCACGCCATGTATGTTTATATTAATTTTTATTTTGCTCCACGACATATTTGTTTTAATAGACAAACTTAAAACTATTTTAATTATTATTTATAGTATAACTATTGTCAATGATATATATATATATATATATATGTTATCTTAATTCTAAATTATTTAGTTTTGGTGGAAAAAATAATTTAAATTATTGTCTATAATATATATATATATAGTATATATATAAACTAGCAGCCTATTCCCGTTAGAATTAACAAATATTTTTTTTTTCTTTTGCACACAAGTGAAATGATAAAAAGAAGAAAAACATAAAAGATGAGATAAAATAAAAGATAAATTTTTTTTTTGTCACGTCTCACCTAAAACCACTGACTTTTTCCGTCATATCACCTTCTTCTTTTTTGACAAAGGGTTAACGTTAAAAATTTATATCTACTACAGAGAAATGGTATTTTCATAAAGATTACTACAAATTTGGTAGATTCAAAAATGGTTTTCCAAAAAGTGTTAGATCTGACAAAAATCTTTATATTATTTATATAGTTTTCTGTCACTTTGTATATATGTTGTTGGGGTGAGATCCCGAACTATAAGAGTTTGAGATAGAAAAAAACGTCCATATCATTTCCACATCAGAATTAAAAGACCCACAACTAAGTAAAGTATTAGAGCATGTCCATTAGTGATAAATGAGATGTCTTCTTTAAATTTTTAATATTAGATTAAAAATATTCATCAAGAAAAAAAAACAAAAATATCTTTAGCAAGACACTTAAGACTTCTATTGAAGACACTCTTAAAATATGTGTCATATTTTGATTGGTTCTAATTTTTTTAGTTTAATATTTAATAAATAAAATTAATTAAAGACACCCCTAATAGAGTTGTGTGATTAAGATGGTCTTAAGCTTCGAAAGATCCGTCAATAAGCTCGTGTAAGTAAAGCGATAAGCCTCGAGAATCCATCAAAAGATCGAATGAGCGAGGTGAAACGCAAAAAAGATTAAGGCTCAGGGACGAGTTCAATGTGTAAAGGCCTATGATAAGCCCGAGAAGATTCAAATCAAGAAGTTACTATAATAAAGACAATATCAAAACCAACGCATTTAAGAATAATTATTGCATTAGTTAACCGTTTTGATCTTAATCATTGTATATAAATACAAAATTCCATAGCAAAATAAGAGAGTTAGTGACAACATTATAATATCAATACTATATTTTCTCTGCAAAATTTACTTGTTTTTTAACGGTTAAATTCAATATCGTTCAAATTATATTTTTGTTCTTGAGAGTTTTCACCCACAAATTTACAAATATTTGAGTGTGTGAATCTGACATCTATATATGTTATTTACATAAGTAAACTATTGTAAATAGATAATTTAATCTTATGTTTAAAGTATCATATAGTGATATAAATAAATAAATGTTTTTAAAAAAATATTATATAATATTTATGGCTAAAAAAAATGTTATTTCAATTCAAACTTTTCAAAATGTTCTAAAACATCATAATTTATATTAACGTGTTACAACGACACACAAAACAAAATTCAATCCTACTCTAGATTCCCTTGATCAACTACCAGCAACTCTGGAATAATTGGTTCACCCTTGTTTGCTGCCACATCCTCGTCTTCCGCAAGATAGTGCACTAAGAACCAATCGGGTTGGCCACCCGTGAAGACATAGCGGTGTGTAACTATAACTTGAAACATATTACCACTTGGATGTTCCGCGATTGAATGTCAGTCGCGGACATTGAATGCGTTAGCTCCAAACTATCACAACAAAGGAACAAATAACAATGAGAATAACTAGAAGTTTGGTCTGGACTCACCTCTTTAAAAGTATGTATATCTACAGTTTAGGATAATGTCTTCAAGCTCCTCATGGACAAGTCATTAGGAAAGGATCGCCTGTTTTTGCTAAGATATACTTTTCAACTTACGGTTCACTCACTATGGAAGGAAAGAAACAGTAGACGATACGACAAAACTCTGATTCCGTCAATCTAGTTAATCAAACAATTAGATAAGCAAGTCGATATCTTCCATCCGAGAACAAGGAGATATGAGGTATGAGGGTTGTGTGGCTGTTTGGTTTGCATTGAGATAAGAAAGCTTTTTCTAATTTATTTTTGCTAATTGTATGTTAAAAGCGCTAAAATATTCTATGCACTTGATGTAAAAAAAGTTTTTTCGAATAAATTTTATATATATATTTTTTTAAAAACAATGAGAATAACAATTTATTAAAAATACTTGAACAAACAAAAATACGACACATAACAGGTTGGCCACCCGTAAGGACATAGAGGCATGCAACTATAACTTGAAACAGGTTACCACCTGGATGTTTCGCGACTAGTTGACATTCACTACGTTAGCACCAAACTATCATAACAAAGGAAGAAATAACAATAAGAATAACAATTTATTACAAATACTTGAACAAACAACAGAACGACACAGAATAAACAATTTCCATGAGTGCAGGCATTTTTTGTTTGACTATAGTTGTAATCATAACTGTCTCTTGACATTAAACGCTCAATCGGATACATGTATAGTCCAGCAAGTCGTTTGTGTAGAAATATATCACGTAGAGGTAAGGCTTGGTCAAACATCAAAGATGTAGAACTTGAATAGCTGACAATCGATTATCAAGCGAGTGTTGCAAGATTCCCAGTGTAACAAAAAAACAAATGGTACTAAATTAGACACAAGAGAAGATTCAGTTTAATTTTTTTTTTTTTGGCAGTCTACTATTTGACTTATTGCTCTATGATCCAAATTTTGAAACGATCCAATTCCAAAATCTAAAGCAGTGAAAGACAAGCTCTATGATCCAAAATTTGAAACGACCCAATTCCAAAATCTAAACAAAGAAAGACAAGCCATTAAAGCAAAAAGAAAATGTGTTGTATTAGAAACATTAAAAAAACAAAAAACAAAAAAAAAATTGTTTTGGGCTGTGAGCTTTTTAAGGAAAGCTAATTATTATTAGAAACATTAATTCCAATTTAATTATTATTTTTTTTAATTCAAACTTTTCTTTTCATAAGTTTGTATATAAAATAGTGGTATGTTTAGAAAAGTAAGTAGTAGTGGTATTTTTGCAATATCAAGTAATTTATTGCTTATTTTTTTTTTTTTTTTGTCAACTGCTTTGATAAATTCATAAAACCCAATGGCGGGGAATATTGTTTACATAAATGACTTGTTGCGGTTCTATGCGAATTTGTCTGGCCAAATTATCCGCTGTCCTATTTTCTTGACGACGAACTAAAATTAAAGAAAAAAAATCAAACTCATCCTTGTCGTTGTTGATCGCCTCGAGATACGTGGAGAAAACCGACCAATCATCTGGGGAAGTTACCATCTTCACGAGATCTGAACAATCTGTCAAGAAAACTACTTCTCTTCTATCTTGACCAATCATACATCTCATCGCCCAGACTAGTGCTTCTACCTCGAAATGAAGTGAAGTCAGACCCATCCTAATCCTGAGAACTTGTCATCCGCTTTCCAAGAACCGTCTATGAAACAACGAAAAACATCCGTCCGTGATCTAATCGTTTCATCTCGTACCAGATCACCTTGTAACGACATTCTTTGAGTAGCATGTTGTTCCAAAGTTTCCTCCTGTCGAGCCACATTCCAAGCTTGTGTCTCAGCTTCTGCCAATTTTATAATCTCTATTGGACCTCTATCCACATTTTCAAATAATTTCTCATTCCGTGATTTCCAGATATACCATAATAACCATGGGTACATTGAGCTATTTGAATTCGTTGGTGTGCGCCAAAATAGGTAATCCATATTTGTATAGATGGAATCCGAGGGAAATATATCAATCGAGGTTGGTATTTGTGATAGTGCCCAAGTCTGTAAAGCAGGTGGGCATTGGAAGAGGGCATGGTTTATCGATTCCCCCTCACTCCCGCATCTAGGACAAAGGGTATCACATTTTAACCTTCGTTTCCGTAAATTTACTAAGACCGAGATACTACCTGTGAGCAACTGCCACATGAAGTGTTTTAATTTCGGTGGACACTGTACTTTCCAGGTATGAGCTTGTAGAGGTCTTAAATCTGGATTTAAGACATTAACTTCGTATACGTCCGGCTTTTCCAACCGCATTGTGTGATAGCCCGATTTAACTGTATATTTTCCAGTTTTTGTAAAATGCCAACCAATAGAATCTGGTTTGTCTGGTGTACCCAAAGGTAAAGCACTGATCATACGGGCGTCGTCGATCGTAAAAATAGCAAAAAGCTGCTCCATAACCCAAGTGTTTGTGTGGGGCTTAATTAGAGTTTTTACTCGTAGTGATGAATCATAGGTAGAACCGTTGCTTAAAGCTGGCCTCGGGAATTGAGCTGGAATCCACGGATCATTCCATACCGAAATGGAATCTCCAGAACCAACTCTTTTAATGAGTCCTTTGTTAACCAGAGGGCGAGCAGATACTATACTCCGCCAACCATAAGAGGGGGAGTACGATTTAATAGGGTCCAAAGGTGTGGAATTCCGAAAATATCTACCTTTGAAGACCTTAGCAAAAAGCGAGTCAGGTACCAAGATTAACCGCCAAAGCTGTTTTGCTAATAAAGCTGAATTAAAATCTTCCACATGCCTGAAACCAAGTCCACCATCATATTTACTGCAACATATTTTGTTCCAAGCCATCCAATGTATACCTCCTGTTTGTCCATTTGTACTCCACCAATAATTTGCTATAGCGCTAGTCAACTTTGTTGTGACTGTTTTCGGTAATCGAAAACAAGACATAACATAGGTAGGTAGTGCCGCCGCCACCGCCTTTATCATAATTTCCTTTCCTCCTTTGGATAACAACTTTGTCGACCAACCATTAATTCGTTGTTGTAATCTTTCTTTTACAAAAGAGAAAATCTTTGTTTTTGACCCTCCTAAACTTTCAGGTATACCAAGATAGGACTCCATGCCACCAATCTTCTGAATTCCCATCACTTCCTTTATTTCCGATTTTATAGTGTCCTCTACTTTCCGACCAAATTGAATGATGATTTCAAAAAATTTATTTGTTGACCTGATACCTTTTCATACTGCTTAAGAATCCCGAGTATAACACTTCCCTGTATTTTCGTTGCCTTACAGAAGAACAAACTGTCATCTGCAAACAATAAGTGAGTAACTGGTGGGCAAGACTTAGCTACTTTTATTCCATTAATTAGCTTCTCTCGTTCTGCTTTTCTGATGTTCGCGACCAGAACCTCTGTGCACAGAATAAAAAGATACGGTGATAGTGGATCTCCCTGACGGAGCCCCCGTTCTGGACTTATCATTCCTCGAGGTTGACCATTGAGTATAACTCTATACTGAACTGACTTAACACACCACATTATCCAAGAAATCCATTTTTCGCAGAAGCCCATTTTTCGTAGTAAATATTCAATAAAACTCCATTCTACCCGATCATATGCTTTGCTCATATCCGTTTTAATCGCCATGAATTGACTTTGACAAGCTGGATTTGTACGAAGACCATGAAACATTTCTTGTGCTATAAGAATATTATCTGATATCAATCTTCCTTCTACAAATGCCGATTGTGTTTCCGAAATTAAACTAGGTAGCACCTTCCGTAGTCATTGACAAAGGACTTTCGAGACGATTTTGTACCCCACATTACATAGACTAATAGGTCTCAATTCTGTCATTCGCGTTGGCCTTTCTATTTTTGGTATCAGACAGATGTTTGTCATATTCAACCGTTTATCAAAAACATCATCTCGTAAAAAGGAATTAACCAAAGTCACCAGGTCCGATCTGATAATGTTCCACGCTTTCTGATAAAATAAAGCCGTCATACCATCCGGACCTAGAGCTTTCTCCGAGTTCATCACAAACAAAGCTGTTTTGATTTCTTGTTCTGTTACCAATTTCGTTAACCGAGCATTTATCTCATCTGTTATCACTTGTTTGACCTCCGTTAAAGTATCCTCAAAATCTGCAGGCTTTGTGGTCGTGAAAAGATTTTGAAAATAAGTAACCGCAAGATGTTTGATATCTTCCTCTTCTGTAAACCACAAACCATTTTCATCTTGTAGACCGGTTATACGATTTCTCGCTCTCCTCTGTTTTGTTAAGGCATGAAAATATTTTGAATTTTGATCTCCTAATCTCATCCAAAAGTTTCTACTTTTCTGCTGCCAATATACTTCTTCTTCTCGATACGCCTCTCTCAATTGAATGGTTAAGTCTGTTATTTCCGCAGGCTGCCTCGTATCATCTGCCTGAGCCACCAATAATTTCCGTTTCAACTCTTCTATTCTTTGTCTCCCATACGGTATGATTTCTTTCCGCCACTTAGAAATTTCTCGTCTACAATTTACTATCTTATCTACAAACTTTACCCCCTCTTGTCTGGGCCCCGATCTCCATCCTGCTGAGATTGCTTCAAAAAATCCTTCTTTACCAATCCATCTCTTATCAAACTTAAAATTCCGGTTTCCTGTTTTGTTTTTTTCCGCTATAGTTGTTAGTATTGGTTTATGGTCTGAGGCAATCATTGGCAAATATTCAACAAAAGTATTACAAAATAAATCATGCCAATCCTCATTGGCTAGAGCCCTATCCAGCCGACACCGTATTGGTTTTTTATCCCGCCATCCTCGCCAAGATAAGTCATCCCCAATAGACGGAAACTCAACAAGTCCACAATCCCTTATCATTAAATTAAAAGTGACAAAAGTATAGGCACTCCTCAATTTACCACCTCTTTTTTCATGATTTCCTTTGATTTCATTAAAATCACCTATCAAAAACCATGGTGAATCCCAATTTAATCCCATCCTTGTTAATTTTTCCCACACTTGTTCCCGAAATTTTGGAACTGGATCACCATAAACAAAAGTCATAAAAACTCTTTTCCCTTGAATCAAAGCTTCAATATCTATTAATCTATTAGACTCATATAAAATTGAAACTTTAAACTCTTTATTATAAAATAGGGCTAAACCGCCACGACATCCCAAAGGTTCAACCGTTTTTAAATTATGATAACCGAAATGACCTACAAATTTTTCCATAAAAGAATACACTTGTTTAGTTTCCGAAAGAAATAAAAAATCTGGTCTATGATTTTTCCATAAGTCCCGAAGATACCCGATAGTTGCCTTGTTTCCCATACCTTGACAATTCCAACTTAGGACTTTCATTTATCCTGTGGTGGTTTTGGTGGCTTGATCCCACCTATCTTACCCTGCTCCGATTCTGGGTTTTTTGGGTTAGTCACTTTGCTGGAAACCGTCTCCTGATTGGATGATTTTTTCCTTGGAGTTGATAACATTTGCACGTTTCTTTTCTTAGAGCTAACACCTTTGAAAATTATCCCTCCTTTTGCTTTTTTACCTTTCTCCACCTCCCCATTCTTGTGTGGTCCCTGTAAAGTTACCACTTGTTCAGCCTTTGTCCCCTTTTCAAAATCATGAAGCTCCTGTTCCCTTTTCTCCATTATTTCTCCACCACATATTAATTCCTCTCCACCCTTTTCCATAGCATCTTCCTCCACTATATTACGAGACAACACCCTTGGCCCACACTCATCCCCAATATCACCTACCATGTCCACCTCTGAATAAAAAGAATATTGTGAAATATTAGCCTGAGCAACCAAAGTTTCATTTCCCAGCGATTCCTCCTCTACTCTATTCGCCACCTCAGTAGCAACTGAAATCGTTTCAACCATTGATTGACTAACCTCAGTTGGTAAAGGCGCTTTCCCAGTTTGGCCCTCAATTTTCTGAACCACTTTAGCCAAATCAGCTTCTACCAACGAGACATTCAAGGCTGCATCAACCATTGTAGATGTAAGCTTTGTCAAATCCCCTAACCATGTATTTTTGCCCAGCTTCTCCCCCGCATCACTCCCATCAGCAGAACCCGAGTCTGTAAACAGAGCCTTCCTAACCTGTTTTGGTCGTTGAACTTCACCATGAGAGACATTGGCTGTCCCCTCTTCTGGCATCGCAAACTGTTCCGGTTCCACTAGTGCACCACCCCGCACCCCGCGGTGATCGTTGAGCACAGCATAGCTGTTATACCTTCTTTGCTTCAAGGAGGACTCGCCTTGTTGTTGTGAAGAGCCTACCTTTCAAGCACCCCCTTCCTTTCCATTTTTAAAATTATATCCACCTTCTTTCTGTGGATCCCCAAAATGACTAGCTTTAGAAGAGCCTTTGAGTTTCCCTTCCTGTCTGTGACCTCTCCATCTTTCATTTGTTACAGCTCCCCGATAACTCTGGTTACTCTCCGCTTCAACCTCCAATCCCGGATCGTCTCTCAGAGCATGTTTTGGTGCCAGCTTTGGACAGTGTGTCGCATCGTGGCAGAGACTATGACAGACCTTACACACTCCGAAAAGTCTTTCATACCGAAGCTTAACAATTGTCTCCTCTCCATTACCAAATTCTATTACCGTTTCAAAGCACAAAGGCTTCAACCCATCAACTGTTACCTGGACCCTACCTCCATTGATATCCACCGCTTCCACCAGCCCCAGATCTTTCTCAATGTCTCTAAAGGTTGGCTCAGCCCAGAATTGAAGTGGAACCGCTAGTACCCGAATCCAGAATTTGATTGAAGATGGGTAGTCAGGATCGACTGTTGGCTTTCATTTCACCATGGACACCATCCAATGGTCAAAGTGGACCGGCTCCATCTTTAAAACCTCCACAATATCTGCTTCATTATCAAAATCGAACTGGAATTTGCCCAATCCCAAATCCGCTCCCACCACTTTACCTTCCAGCTGCCATATACGCGGGAACATAAACAGAAGAGACTTCATATCTTGCATCCGGGGATTCATACACCTCCCAATCACAGTTTTTGAATAACCCGCGATGAGAGCTGAGTTATCAAAAGTCGAAATCTTAATCCTCCTCAACGGTACCTTCACTACGGGCCTCTGATCTCCTCCACTCCTTCCCATTAGATTGCTTTGCGACATGAAGAAAGAGCCGACCCAGAGTAAAACCGAGAAAACCAAGAAAAGAACTAAGACAGACTCCCAGAGAATCGCACAAATGCTGAAAAGTATGATTGAATGATGATACCGTTCTATGTCTTTAACCAATAAATACTCTCCCAAAGTCTGCAATTGCCTTGTATCGTCCTCGCGCATCGTATCCCTGGATTGCCGTTTTGAAGATCCGACCTCATAATTCCAGCTTGACATACAAGTCTTTCCGATTTCGAATGATTCACGATCCTCCTTATCCAAAGATACCAAAAGCTGAGGTGAGAAACTTTCTGATTCATCCTCCAGTTTCCTTACCCTACCTCCTTCCCAAAGAACCTCTACTATCCGATTTGACCTATGGATTCCGAGATCCTGCAATCCATTTGTTTCCCGATCTATGGAGCCCTTCCAGTCTTGTCGAATCTCCACTTTCCCTTCACATAGCACTCTCATTGTTTCCAAATAATGAATGCAAATCCTCGACCCGAATCGAATATTCTACTCTTGGATCTCGCCTTTGCTTCCCCAAAGAATATCAGATAACTGTATCTTATAGATCCCAACTTCCTTTAACAGGAGTCGCTGTTGCCTAAACCCCCAGATCCGGCGGAATCCATCATTCAACTCCCGATCTTGCCCAATAACCCACACCCATCTAGGATCGCTTAGCATAACATCCTGCCATGGATCACTTGTATAAAACCTGATTTTTGACCCAGAAATCCCGACCAGGAAACCCCAAACTATCTCGGTGTCAAAACCCTAAAATCGCCATTTTAGAGAGAAAACGGCGGTTCTCATTTCTCTGTTGAATTTTTTTGTTGTTGGTTAATTTATTGCTTATCAATGATCTCACTTTTTTTTTTTTTGGTAATAACAAAAAAAAAGGTGAATTAATATGTAAACTATACAATTATTTGAAGCCTCTCAGCTTATTTACATCAACAAACTTTCCTCTATTTTAGCTATTTGGGAAGATTTTGTATTAGTCGGATAAGAAAATGATGACAAAAAGGGACAAGTGCATATATTGTACATGGTTTAAAGTTAATGATAAATAGTATACCACATACAAGTTATGGAACACATCATTTTTATTTTCCATTTAGAGAAGTGTCCAAAATAGATATATGCATGAATATAACCAGAAGGTAAATCGTGATATGAACATCAATATAATCATCTAACATTATGATATGTTAAGTATGAGAAGGTTAGAGCTGGAGCCTGATATGAATATCAATATAATATCTAACATTATGATATGTTGAGTATGAAAAGGTTAGAGCTGGAGCCAAATATTTTAAGAGACAATTGCACTCTAGCATACTTTTTAAAAGTTATCTTTCACTATAACACATTTTTCGCTCTAGACACACTTTCATAATATTAAATATCTATTATACCCTCAAACACAACTAACCAAATGTATAACTGGTTCGAAAACTCTAAACGTCCCTCTTTCCCAAACTCTAACATCCTTTTAACTCGTAAAGCTTTCTACTTCAGACAGGAACGGTTTGCTTCTTCTGCAACTTTCACTAAGGCTTTGGAGGACAGGGATATTTGGTTGGAAGTCAACTCTTCTCTCCATCAGCACACAACGACCACTTCGTCAGGCCGTATTGATCCAGAACTATGGCGTCGTCCACCACATAATGTACTACTGTGTAACATTGGGTCGTCTTGGACTTCTGCAGATAAGCATGGTGGAGTCTCTTGGATTTTACGTGATCATGCAGCCTTCACTTTGTTACATGGCAGACGCTCCTTTGCTAACATTGATTTGGCGGTGGAGAACGATTTGTTAGGTTTTATCTGGGCCATTGAATCTCTCTCTACTTTAAGATTTAAACACGTGATCTTCGCTCATTCTTCAGCTCAAGCACACGCAGCTCTACTTGACCCACTTTCCTTTCCGACTGCTCAACCTTTGCTTAATCAACTCTTTTCCCTGTTGGAATCATTCGCCTTCTGGAGGTTCGATTACTCTTCGGTGGAATCAAATCAAGTGGCTTACGCATAGCATCTAGTGTAACTGACGATCAACGATACCAATCCTATATCGCTAGAGGGGAACCTCGATGGCTAAGCTCCCTTCTTTCCTTGGACGCAAGGCTTTAATATATTTCTCGTTTTCTGTTATCGGTTTTTTTCATATTTGCTTTGCTTTCAGGTTTCTACGTTTTATAGGTAGTAGGATCGCTTCCTTTGAAACTTTTTGTTTACGTTTCAACGTTTGATCTCTTTGTGTTTGTAATATTTGTGTTGTCCGTTTAAATAACTAAGAGTTAAAAAAAAAACATCCTTTTAACTCTTCTTTTACTTTTCATTCGATCTTTTTCATCTCTCTCATCTCCCCCTCATCTCTCTCATCTTCATACTCCTTTGATTTGTTATCTTCATGACTTCCACTTACACACACCCAAAGTTCTAAAATTCTTCGAAACAACCAAAAATCATGGCACTTCATCTCGCCAACAAAGGTTTTCATCAAACCTATCTTTTGATTCGGGTTTTCTCCAATTCCTCATCAGACTCATCTCCCCAAGTCGCGAACCCATTGGTTGAAAAACCCTCACAGTCACCATCTTCTCCTTCTCCATCTTCTTCGGACTCCTCTCCTTTCATCGACATCAAGACCACTCTGAAACATAAATTACAGAATTAGCAAGAGCAAGGAGGAAACCATTTCCTAGATCCAATACCCAATCTCAGAATCGCGTGTGTTCAGCTAGAGAAAACTGCTTCGGTGTTATCCTGTGTAGAAACCTGTGTTCATGAGTGAATATGAAGCAACGAAGCAGAGACGGAACGTGAACACATTTCTTCATACATGGCTTGGGTTTGGTGGTGTCATCCTCATCGAAGGGTTTGCTTCAGGTACAAATCTGGAAAATTTGCATATAACTTGTTCTATATAGTCATTAGGTTTCAAGTGATTATTTCTCCTTCGTAATTACTTAGCGAACTATAATTTTCCAGAGAAATTATTGTGATTGAAAGTTCATGGGATATTCGACGAGCTGATTTTTTACTATTTGGTTCTAGCTTCCTAATTGAACCAATTGTTAGATCTAAAATATGATGAATGATCAAGTGGAAGAAATCATTGTCTAGTCTTAGTAGTTTTGGAACAAAATCATAGAAAAGTGATGTTACTTCTTTAAAATAGGATCTAGACAGATTTTGTAGGACTAGATCAAAACATTCTTCACTTTAGTTAGTCATTAATATACAAGACACATGTTTTTAGTGAAATTAAGATGCTCTTGCTATTTGGGGTTTTAAATGTAATCAAGATGCTCTTGCTATTTGACAAACGATCTTTGTTTTTTTTTGCTTTGTACAGTTGCAAAATGTACTCAAACTTGGAGATACACCACCACCGAAAAAAAATAAGCAAGAAAAGATAAGCAGTTTTGGCTATCTTAATTTTTGACTTCATCTCTGATTTTAATAATGATTTTGGCTCACCATATCTAGTAGATGAATTTGTTTTCTCTGCTTGATGCTTGTTCTTGAGATATAAAAATTCAGTTTTCATTTATTCCAATAGCAGTGAGATTACCTTTTGATGTTACATATAGGTCACATGATAACCATATAGACTACACTGCTTGGACAATCACAAATGGACAACTATGATGCAGAAGGACACACATAGCTAGTTTGCTTACTTCTTCCTATTTTAAGCAACTTACACTATATTATACATATATTGAAGCTGCATCGAAGCCACATAATCACATCGACCGTATCACATACACCACATCGTAGCCATTGCATCGAAGTCAAGACATTGCAGCCACTACATCGTAACCACATTGCAATGGACATTGTGTAGTGAACACAATTATGTGGACACCTAAAATCTGCTACGGAAAGAAAAAAAAGAGGTAAAGACAACAATTTTCACTACAATATACATATATTGAAGCTGACAACCGTGGACTAAGAAAAATGATCAACTACAATATCGAGTTATGGACTATATCTAACAACGGTGGACTAAGAAAAATGTTCAATGTCATTTGGCAATTTGTTTAGGTTTCTTTATCCAATTCTTACTAGTTGTCACTTTCTGTTCTAAATAAATCACATTTTTTCTCTTCTTGCATGAATATTGATTTAACATATATAAGAAGAACAAACTAAAATTACAATTCAATTCCGCAAGTTCCTTGGTTCATAATTAAATGAATGCTTTCGTTTTCAATTTAAAATGGACGGCATGCATATTATAATGACCATTTTGAATATAACCATATGAATCTGAAGCTACAACGCAACCACCACATCGAAGTCAAAGAATCACAGCCACCGCGTCACAGCCACCATATCAAAACCATTGCATCGCAGCCACCACATCGAAACCACCTCATCGTATTCACCACACCGCAGCCACCACATCAAAGCCACCGTGACGCAGCCACTGCATCGAAGCCACCGCATCGCAGCCACTGCATCGAAGCCACCGCCACTGCCTAAACATCGCATCCATCGAATCGCAGCCACCATAACCACTAGATCGCATCCACCACCTCGCAGCCACCGTATTGCAACCACAACATCGCAACCACCCAATCACATTCACCGCATCACAACCACAACATCACAACCACCACATCGTTGCCACCACATCATATCCAAAAGGGAAAAAATACGAATTGAAAGATGGAGGAGGTGCGTCTCCGTTTGAAATCAAAAATTACTCATCTCTTTTCTACCATCAGTAATAAATATAATATACACAATTTTACAGAAATTGACAATGGAAAATTGAAGAAGAGTTATCGCAGCTGGGATCGTCGAGGACATAAGCAATGCCTGGATCAATTGCTTGTAAGATGGATCAATTGGTCGTACGATGTATCAAACTTCTCGTAAAATTGAGGAATCCAATTCATCCATTCATAATTCAAACAAGATTATACCCAAAAATCAAATCAAAAGGAACCCAAATATAATCATAGAGAAAGATGAAGCCGATCTTACGTTCTTCTTCTTCTTCTCACCCTAACTCAACCATCACACCCAAAAGAGGAATCCTAGATCTGATTTGAATTTTTCTATGATTACATGAAAAGAACAAAACTAAGATCGATTGGGAGCAAAACTCTTTCCTATGTGATGAGGCTTATAGGTTTGAGGTGAGATAGTGATTATAGATGCGTGAAGATAAAGGAGTTAAAATGCTTTTTTCATCCAAGGTACATTGAACAGCTTTTAACTAATTGGTTTGTTTCTAACCATTAGTTAGAGGGCAAAAGGGTATTGATTTTTGTTGTACAGTGGAAAAGTGTCTAATTTGCAATATCTTTTGTAGAAAGTTTGCTATTGTGCAAGACACCCATATTTTAATCCATATTGTCAATTTATATGCAGGAAAAATATTGTAGTTGATGTTTTTAGGAGATATGAGATAGAAAATAAAAAATCTAAAAAAATTATTTGCAAACATTGTAGTCAGTGTGTTTTACTTCATACTTATAATCGACCTGTGTTATTGTGATGAATATATATATTTGTATTAGGCCTGCACGTTCCGTTTTTTGGTTCGGTTCGGATAGGTTATTTCGGTTTTCGGGTAATTCGGTTATGAAAATATGGTAACCATAGAGGAACCGAGGAAAATTTGATTCGGTTAAGTTCGGTTCTCATCAGTTTTGGTTCGGTATGGGTACTTGAAATTAGAACCGAAAAACCGAAATATTTCCGCTTCTGAACAGGTTTGGTTTTATATGGTTACTTATATCCAAAAATAACCAAACATTCGAATAAACCAAACATAACCCAAAAAAACCACTAGAATCAATGACCAAACATTGTTAATAGACCTTTTCCAACGTTTGTAAGTTCATAACCCATAAACTGATAATTCACAATCCAAACTCCAAAGTTTTCATTATCCTAAGTCCAAATAAAGTCCCAAGCATTTAGATTTTAGAAGTAGTAACTAGAAAGATAATAAGATAGAGAGATGGAGACAAAAGAATAACCATCCAAAATGAACTATCAGGCATCCAATAAGCATCCAAGTACATGTTATAATTTGTAACAAATAAGAATTAGAACTTGCTTAATTGTTTTGCAAATTAACTAAGTAGAGTGTAGGCAGTTTTCAGAAACAGAAAGTGAAACCAAAAGTAACAAAACATATTACAATACCTGAGCGGCTGAGCCTCCAAATCCAAAATTTAAAACTTGATTAATTGTCTTGAAAAGAACAGTTAAACTCTAAAGAAGTCATAAAAACAGAAAAGTAAGAGTTTTTAACAAGTAAGAACTCTAAAGTATAATCAGAAATCGATTTGAAATCGAGTAGAATATAATTTACCTTTTTCAAGTTGATCTTGTAGTACAATTTCATCAAGGATTTGTTGAGTAGTTGTTTCTACTCCCTTTTCTCTTAAATTGATAGAACTTTTCAGCCATTGCTCAGTGCACATCAAGACTTCAATCGTGTAATGAGTAAGACAGCTTCTGTAAGGGTCTAGCACACGACCACTTGTGCTAAAGGCTGATTCCGATGCAACAGAAGATACTTGCATGGCTAATATGTCTTTAGCTATCTCAGACAAAATAGGATACTTCGGAGTATTAAGCCGCCACCATGACAAGACATCAAACTCTGTTCCAAGTATCACACACGGGTTTTCTACACTTTCTTTCAAGTACAGTTCGAGCTCATTACTTGCTTGTTAAATTCCTTTCTCTTTAACCAACTTCTTGTAGGTAAACTGAATTTTTGCATACCTACCATTATCAACTTCCAAATTGAATTTGTCTACTCCACCATTTTGAGATGATGTTCCTGTAGACTGAGTCTGAGAATGAGATTGTGACAAACCATTATTTCTCATCCCTGGCTTCCTGAAAACAGTATTGTATTCTGCAAACAGATCCTTCATAACTTGAATGACTGATTGCTCCAGCTCATTACATTCATGATTACCCTTGCCATAAAGCTCCTCAAAGCATAGAGTAGCAAAACTCATCTTGTTTGTTGGGTCTAATACACTAGCAATTATCACAAGCTTGTTGATCTCCTTCACTTATTCCCAGTACTTATCAAATTTATGTCTCATAACCAAATCTTTATCTCTCATGGCTTTATCAGGATCTTGGGAAAGTGTCATAAGATTTGTCTCAATAGTGATAATCTCACCATAACACTTATAAGAGTTAACCGATTGAGAAGTTGAAACGACCAAAGTTGAATGGTAAAATATCTTGAGAAATTCTACCAATACTTCAATTGCATTCCAATCATCCATTGTTGGTGGTCCAATTCTTTTAACTCCATTCACTATCTCGTCAACCCAATCGTTATAAACCTTGTCTTATGCGTTCATCTTATCAAACGCCAACCTGAACTTCTGAGCTTTGGTTAACATCAGATAAGTAGAATTCCAACGCGTCTTAATATCTAAAAGGAGACTACCTCTACTCATCCTACCATTATCAACCTGTAATTAAAAAGACTTTAGTCTTTCTGTGGATGATCTCACATAAGTGATTCCATTACGAATGGCTGCAACACTTGAATCAACCTCTTTTAATCCATCTTTAACAACAAAGTTGATGATGTGAGCAGCACACCTCATGTGCAAAAAATCACCACCTAAAACCAATGAATCATTACCTAGGAAAACAAGAAAATGAGAAAATAAGTAACTTGTTACTGAAAAATTGAAAGTGTCGAGAAGAAGCTAAACTGAAAGTGTCGAGAAGACAGATCATTACCCACTACTTCAAATTCTTCCTTACACTTTCCAAGAGCTAAAGTGTTGGATATAGCATTGTCTACTGTGATGGTGCATACCTTCTTTGTTCTCCAATCAGCTAGACACTCAATAAGAATTGATGCAATGGTTTTCCCTTTATGATCTGAGATATTCTTAAACCCAATTATGAGCTTCCTTAAGCGATAATTAGCATCAATCTAGTGTGTTGTAATCACCATGTAGCTAGCACCAGTTGTTGGAGCAACCCATATATCTTTTGTAAGTGAAACCCTATGTTTATCAATCAGATTCCTCATCTCTTCCTTCTTTTGCACAATATCTCTAGTTGCAGTTCTTCGACAATGTGGCTTGTAAATCTTCACTCTACTGCAGAAATACCTCCACGCCAAGCTTTCGATGAAAGATAGTGGAAGCTCAGCCAATACAAGTAGCTCATTAGATGCATCCTTGAATATAGCTTCAGATACTCTTCCAAATTTAACAGAACCATCACCTTCACAATTTAGCCTACTCTGGCTTTGAGACAGAACAGAGGCCTGGTACTTTTTGCATATATTCAGATGGGCAATTAGGTTGGAGGTACCAGAAGTTGTAGGACATGCCATTTATCTCCCACAGTACTGACAGTTGCACTTCTTTTGGTTATCCTCCAACCTTTTAAAATGCTCTCAAACCCATGACCTTTCTTGTATTTGCTTCTTAGCTTTAGGTTTTTCTACACTTTCTCCTACAGATTCTTTCCTTTTGTTTTGGTTTGTATTACCAGTCTCAGGTTCAGCGTAAGATTCTTCTTCTTATCTATCTTGTTCATCTTCATTCATGTTGTCAATATCATATGAAACTGCAGGATATGCGGAAGAATCAATTTGCAACTCACAAATCATGTTCACAAATACCAACTCAGAAGACAATAAAGTTTAAAGAACCAACAAGGCAAGTAGGCATCAAAGAAGAGAATAAATTGAACCACAACATATTGTCTTAATAAAAGTCTGTAATATTGAAACAAACAGAAAACGATTGGATGCCAAATATCAAACCATCTTATAACAAGACAACATCACAAGAGTCGATACATGATTCTAGGTTTTAGTTCATACCAAAAACCAGAGGAAAATCCACTCGTACCACTTCACACAATCAAAAGAGAGAAACAAAAGAGAATAACTGGAATCAAACCAAAGCTTTACATCGAATCACAAATACATGTCACACAACATCAACTCATTAGGCTTTCGTTTCGACTTTCAACAAAAGTTTTTTAGATGAAATCGACTTATTACCTGAAAGTGAGAATGATTTGTCGCAGCCACTGAAAGAGGCGACGAAGGTGATGATTCCAGATCCAGTTTCATGAAATTAGGTTAACAGACTTAAATAGTTGGAACTTGGAAATGTCTTATTAAGAGAGTAAGAGAAACGCAGAGTGCTAGAGAGAGATAGACGAATAGTTTTGTGAAAACTCGAAGAAGATGGGAAAATTGGAATAACGTTTCATGTTTTCATTATTATTATTCGATTAAGTTATTAGATCTGTGATTATTAGGAATCATTGTTAAGGTTTATAAGGTATAAGCGTATAACTACTTAATTATCATAATTTAGATCTGTTTTGGTCTGGTTATTTTTGGTTCTCAGTTAATAACCGAACCGAACCAAAAACCGTGGATAATTAAATTTGGAACCGTTCGGTTATTGTATAATAACTGAAACCGAACCGAATTCCTGTTTTCGGTTCGGTTCGGTTTCGGTTTATATGCCTAGGACTATGTTAGACTTTGTTATGTTTAATCGGCAAGATGAATCAAGTAGGCCGTGCTAAATAGAAAGGAAACGTATATAGTGTTAAATAGAAAGGAAATGTATGTAGTGTTACATAAAATCGACCATGTAAGCTCGATAGAGATGAATAAAGTGGCCCGGGATAAACAGAATGTAAACGTATGTAGTGTGACATAGAATAGACCACACTCATATAGAACGTTAACACAGTTAAAACCAACTAACAGAGACATATTTAGTTGTGATGTTAATTGGTTTTTGAGACTTTCTTGCAAGTAACACACAATTTTCTGATGGCGCATGTAAAATGAGGAAGAAATTAATAACGAATTGTTAAGAAAGGGAGCATGAGAGCTGTTAAATAGGTGTCCATTCTATAGGTTGGATTCAAGGTTAGCAACACAAGCCTATTCTATTCTATCACAACACAAGCCAATTTATTCTATTCTATCCCAACACAAGCCTAGTTATTCTATTCTATCCCAACACAAGCCTTGTATAGTCTGTAGTTGTGAAGATAGTCTATTCGATTTTATCACAACACAAGTATATTCTATTTTATCTTAACACGACACATATATAGAATAGAAGATAGTCTTGAAGTGTGCGACTATATTTTCGGATTCTGAGGATGATATCGCTGAAAATTTCAACTTCTCAATTGGAGAATCTGCAACTCATCCCCAGTCACACGATTAAGTGATGATCAACGGCTGATACGAACTCCCACCACACTATGGTCAATCAGCTTCCTACCTTGACACTCAAAAAAAGTCACTTCAACTGACATTCCAACTTCAATACGTTTTTTTTAATTATTTAAAATTTTTAATTATGTGTGGTAACTATAATTATTCAAGTTTGTGTAAGTTTTATTTAAAAAAAATATAATTATCTGTGGTACAATATTATTATTACAAAAATTTTATAGTTATAATTCGATAATATGTTTTAAACTCTTCTGACCAGGCGACAGTGTCTCCTCCAGATGAAAATATGTGTGGCCATGGGTTGGTATTATATCCAATTTATCAATGGAGTATATGATAAGAGAGTAGTCAGATGGTTACCACAAGCTTTAAAAGCTTATGTCATGAGCTAAGCCAGAAAGGTTCCAATCGAGAATATGTCAAGGGCATTTGGAAGAAAAAGGGAGGATTTAGTGGTTTTGCTTTGTTAAACTTAAACCAAGGTTTTAAAAGATTCGAAGACGCCAAGAATTTTGAGAAGCATTATAAGAATGGTAATTGAACAAAGAAGCTGATCTGAGTTTTTTAAGCATTTAAGTTTGTTGTTTTTTTAACATTGAAGTAATCTTTGTTTCTTTGAAGGGTTTTTTGTGGATGGGTAAGACAATATATGGAATGGTTGGTACAGAAACTCATTGGGATACAAGGGCTGTTTGGTACAATCATCTTGCGAAAGGGAGAGAACTTAAAAGTCCATCAGATGTTGAAAAACAAAAGGCGAGTTTAGATGCGCGCCTTGCTGAGAGCTTATATCAGAAGCTTGAGCTGGGAATGAAACGCAAGCAAGAGCTCCAACAAATTGTTGATCAGATTGACCGGGTTTGCGAGAGTTGCGAATCATATAAACTAGAGTTAACCATGGATTACCCATATGGTAAAAGAAAGCTTTAATAAAACAGGATCTTCAATGTCTTCTTTTTTTTTTTTGGTTTAAATTCAATGTCTTCTACTTGTTTTGGTTTTTGCATGTCTCTTCTTGATGAGAAGATTTTGAGCAGTATTACACATACATGCAAGAGTTGTATGAAGATATGCAGCAAGATCATGCAAATTCTTCGCTAGAACTGGAGAAAAAGAGGACGAATCTCGAGGAGAAAGTTATGAAACTCGCAGAGATGCATAAGGTAAGAAGTTATTCAGTTGGACTGTATATTCAGGAACAAATCCATATTTAAAGCTTCCATTGTTCAACTCTTGGGTTTCTGAAAACATGACAACTTTTTCAGAAAGAAAAGGAGAATCTTTCTGAGAAGAGAGCGGAAATGGTAGAGATTCTAAATGAAAAGCAAGGGCTGGAGTTGGAGATGAAGAAGCAAAATATGATGGGGAGTGATGGAGATGCAGATTTTCAGGAGATGATAGTCAAAATTCAGAGAGATATTCAGGACAGAGAAACGGATCTACAAGATATAATGAACACTCTGGTGCAAAAAGAGCGCATGACTAACAATGAGTATCAAGACGCTCGCCAAGAGATGATTCAGGTACGAAGCTAAAACAATCTAAATCTGTTTGTTTGTGTATTCGATGGTATTACTTTTTAACTTATGTTATTATTTTGATGGGCAGTTCTGGAATATGAATAGAGATTTGATGAGTACTGAGAATATTAAAGTAAAGAGAACGTGGTCACTATGCCACATAGCGATTGTTGCAGAAATGCGGAATCATGGAAGTCCAGAAGAAAAAGCATAGATGGAAGCTTTTGACTTTTGTTCGGAGTGGAAACAACATATTATAGATGTGAAATGGTATCCATTCAAAGTAGATGACTCTGATGGAAAACCAAAGGTTTGGAATTTCGTGTTATATAGTATCTCAAAAGATGGAATCTTTCCTGTTATATAGTATCTCAAGATTTCAAATGTGAAATTGCAGATAGTGGTGGTCAAGACTGATAATAAAATGCTTAGGCTCAAGAAGGATTGGGGTGAAGTATTAAGAGCAAAACAAGAGATACTGGACCACAATGCAAGTGGTGGCTATATGATTAAAAATCTCTAGAACCATAAGGAAAACCGAGAGGCCACAATGGAGGAAGCAACAAAAGCCATGTTGAAGGTTTGGAATTTGTCTCAGGCCCTTTCAAAACTTTCATAGTCTATGTTTCATAGTCTAATTATTCACCTTTATATATCTTCAACGAGTTTGGACTTTAATCTCCATACATCCGTACAACAGAAAAATCTGTGATGCCCCCCTTATAAAACTTCATTTCTTTTTGGTTTTCTTTTAAATAGAAAATCAAGGAAAAGACGAAGAAAGGTTTAATGAATCAGAGAAATTACGAATAAACCAAGCGAAAATCGGATCCAAATCGACGCCAATCGGATTATCCATTCTTTGTGACCCAAACCCGTTTCAAGCCCAAAATCGAGCTCAAATCTTGAATGTTAACGGATCTGGTGTGAAATTAAGAAAACAGCCCAAGGTTCATATTTCTTTTCCCTTTCCAAATCGTGATTTCCCTCTCTCCCTCTCATTCTCCCCCAAATTCCGACAAGAAACCCTAAATCGGAGTAAATCCAATTCCGGCAAATCGGCTGTCCCTTTTCGTTGGTTTCTTCTTCTTCTTCCCATTATCTTCGTCCTAATTCTTTTTCGTGTGTGTGTTTGCTCTCTGAAATGGCAAAGCGTAAGAGCAAACAGAGAGGAGGTGCGGCTAAGAAGAAAAAAAATTCAAATCCGGCTCCAAAAGAAGTAGTAGTAGAAGAATTGAGTTCGGAAAGGGAGTCAAGTTCTGGTTCCGAACATGAGGAAATGACTGCATCATCAAAGGTATGTAATTAAAAACAAAATTGTTATTGAGAGTAATCGTGTGTCATATTTGTTGTTGAATCCGTTTGTGATTGATCGAGTTTGTTAAGTACTAACATCGAGAGGAAGAAAATGGTTGTTGTGTGCTCATGTTAGGAAGTTATATGGCTTTTACGAGCTTAGTATATGATTTGAAAAGCATATTTCAAATGGGTTCATAACATGTAACATGACCGTGACTAGTGATGCATTGTAGTTTAGAGTTGCATCTGTTGTGAGATTGATTGCTTGCTGTATTTGTTTCTCCATTAGGCTATGCGAATCTACTGCATTGTTGTTTAGATCTTGCTTTATGTGTGATATCTGACATTGTATCATGTTTTTTTTATCAGTCTTTGTTTCTGTTTTTAGGGATATTGTTATCTCACGCATTTGTTTGTGTTGTTTGCTCATGTTAGGAAGTTATGTATAGTTAGGAAGTTATGTTGGACTTAGTTAAAAGTGAATGGTTGAAGTTAGGTGGACTAGTATGTACATTCATAGGAGAAGTAGCATTATTTTGAAACTGGTTTGGACTAGTAGGTTTGCATTTGTTTGGCAAAGTAGTATTTGTCTTGGACAACTAAGTATTATAGAGTTTAACTATGTTGAAATTGTCTTTGTATTGCAGGATAGTAGACCAAACCAACCTCTGGAGTTTTTCTTCGACAGTAGCCAGTATACGAAGCCTTGTAAGATTCAAACAAGGTGTCATGTGTACGACACTATTGATCTTTTGAAGAAGAAAGAATATGAGACAGAGTTGATTGGTTCACAAGTCACCCTCAGTTCTGTCACATATTCCACATGCCTGAGGAAAAAAGCCGAAAGCTGATGGGAATGTGGATGCTACTTCTTCGCATAGTAGTAACTAAGGAGAAGACAATGAAGTGGTTTGTGGTGAATGGCACTCATATTCGTTACTCTTTGAGGGAGCATGCACTAATTTCGGGATTAGACTGCAACGAGTATCCAGTTAACATTGACAAGTTGGGAAGCAATAGGTTCAGGGAGAAACACTTTAAGAAGGTGAAGACAATAACATGTGCAAATGTGAAAGCGAAGCTATTAAAGATGAGTGAATCTACAGAGCGGTTGAAGATGGCTGTTCTAGATTTCCTGTACACGGTTATCAGAGGAGTGACAAAGGCGGATGGACCCATAGATCCTTTGATACTGAGATTGGTCGATGATCTGGAGGTGTGTAGGGATTTTCCATGGGGGCGATTGACTTTTGATGATACTGTGAAGGAAATTGATCACGTGAAGAGCCTGATGAAAGGCACTGCAAATAAGACTTATACGTTTCCAGGATTCATAATCCCTTTGGAGGTAAATGTTACATTTACTTACATTTACTTTGTATATGTTAAAATGATTATATTTTCACAATTATAAAAATTGATTTGGTTTATATATTTTTGTAGTTTTTGGCGTTCGAGTGCATTCCCAATTTGACAAATGCATTTCGAGAACCGGCAAGTCATGGAGAAGGTTGCCCACGGATGTGCCAGTGGAAATTTGCAGGAAAGGGCATGAGAGGCTATCCACTTAAAGATATATGTGATGCGATTGGAGATACTAAGGTTAGTCTTGAATATTTAAATTTTAGATAGGTGAAATTGTTATAATGTATTTATTTTATATAGGTGAAATTGTTAGAATGAGTAATTATTTTAGAGATGTGAAATTTTTAGAGATATTGTTATAATAACTTGTTTATTTTAAATTACAAGATATTCAAAGTATATTGCTACCTACGTTGGAAGAGGAAGCTATGATGGCTCGCATCATAAGTGAAGAGCCGGATGATGAATTTGAAGGAATCAGTTGGAACGAGTATCTGAGTATACAGCAGAAGAAGATATGATGGGAAGAGTTATACGAAATAGATTTGGCTAACCGAGAATTCCCAAAGAAAAAAGAGGAAGAGGTTGAAGAGTCAGTGCCGAACATGGAAGCTTTGAAAGAGATTGAAGAGAGGATCACATCGATGGTATAAAGCGAGAGTCAGGACCTGAAGACTAGGCTTGAATGTATGGAAAAGAGGGTCCTTAAGATGAAAAAAACAGAGCATGTATTGAAGAAGAAGATCATTTGTCAGAAAAAAGCCCACCGTGAGTTCAAAAAGATGGTTTTAAACCAATTGAAAGAGAAGGCCACCGGGAACAGTTTTGAGGCTTATCAGCACTGAATGGAAGAAGACTGGGGAGGCGAAAGTTATGAGCCAATGGAAGTTGATGAAGAGAAAGAAGGTGAGGAGAATGAAGTTGAGGAGAAAGGAGAAGAAGAGGTGGAAGAACAAGTGCAGGAGAAAGGAGAAGAAGCACAGGTGGAGGAGAAAGAAGAAGAAGAAGAAGTGGAAGAACAAGTTGAGGAGAAAGAAGAAGAAGAAGAAGAGAAGAGCGAAAAAGAAGATAAACCGGAAGAGAAAGAAGAAGAGAAGAAACAAGAAGATAAAGAATAAGAGAATGAGAAAGTAGAAGAAGAGAAAGAAGAAGAGACAGTAGAAGAGAAAGAAGAAGAGATAGTAGAAGAGGATAAAGAAGAAGAGAAAGTAGAAGAGAAAGAAGCTGAAAAAGAGAAAGTGTATGATCCAAAATGTTAGGCTTTGGTCCCATTTGTGAAAGTGCTGCCGCTGAACAGTTATGAAGACGAGGAGGAATCAGTGATAATCATGGGAGAAAGCGGACCCATCCAAGAAGAATCGGTGATAATCATGGGAGAAAGCGGACCCATCCAAGAAGAAGAAGGTGAGAAGCCAAAGACTAAGACTCTAAAGCCGAAGAGGAAATGTACTCCATCACAATGGGTGAAATCTCCTTTTACTGAGTGGAAACACCGGAGATAACTAAAGGGGCGAAGAAAAAGAGGAAGAAGAATTAGAATTAGATGTTTTTAGAAGTGATTTGGAACTTTGGTATCTATGTTAATGTGTTTATGGATGTGATTTGCAACTTTGGTATTTATTTATGTGTTTTTGGATATTTTAGGATGTGATTTGGATGATTGGTAATTGTTTGGATTATTTGGTTTTGAAACAGGTTGAAACAGGTTTGGATTTGAAAAATAACAACTGTTATTATGTTTGAAAAATTGGGCAAGTATAACTAGTGTTATTAGGTACTACTGAGAACAGAAAAAAAAATACATATTTAATACAAATTTAACACATGGCGCCGTTATTTTTAAAATATAATAACATATTAAACACACGGTGCCGTCATTTTTTAAAAAAAGATTAAAAATTGTCAACATAGTTATACTTGGTAATGGGTAGTACACAAATACACATAGTTATATTTTGACAGTTTTTTGGTTTTTTTAGTTATACCATGAGAGAATCAATTTTTTTGTAGTAGTACTTATCATGCAAGATTATTAAACAACATTTTGAATATTTCCATAGTATAAAATTTCATAAAATACTAAATTTGCTTCTTTCTCCTAATAATAATGGTAGCATTGTCACACTTACCATATAATCATAGCCTAGTTTAGGAGGAAGTAACAATAATTCTAATTTTTTTTTTTTAATTTAATTTGTTTCACAAACTAACATAGATGTTTCACGAGTTGTTGTAGATGTTTCACAATTAAAATAAACTTAAAACTAATCTAAGAAAAATAATACTTAGTTATCCCTAGTAAAACTAGTTGTCCAAACTAACTTAGTTGTCCCCAAGTTACACTAGTTGTCCCATAATAACATAGTTGACCTAATAGTTCCAGTGGTACCATCTCAAAAGACACAAACATGAGTTCATAATAGAAACTGTTACACATGCGGTATATGAGTCAGAATATAAACATTTATTCTTCACTACTACCAATCCCAGCACTGATATAATAGAGTTTTAACTTTATTTCTTAATTTGTGTGTAAAAGGGTATAATGCCATTTATTTTGAAATATAGGAAGTAATTAATAAACCTGTTTATTAGACCTATAACCCACAGTGGACTCATGAGTTTTCGTTCCAATGGTTTAACTGAATGGATTAATGCAAATATTTAGCTGCGACCTTAATATTTGGAGATATCTTGCAAAACTAAAAAACTTTAACTTAATTGACCAAGTTCAAGAATTGCCACGTGCTTTGGTAAATTGCGTCTTTCTGATCTTATGTTTTTAATGTTTTATTGTTTTGTATATTTTGATGGTTTTATCACATGATCAAGCGAGAGAATTTTAATTTATAGCTGATAAACCCATCTTAAGTTGAACATCTCTTCAAGACTGTGTCCGATGTGAATTATTTCAATAATTATCAATTGATTTTGAGTTCCATTATTTCTTACACACAACTTTGATTTGCTACTTTTGTGATACAGCAAGAATTTGTCCGGACGAGCATTAAATGATAAGTCTTTCTTTGATAACTTGCGTGGCAATTTAGGAATACAATGTATCATTTTGTAAAATATTATATCTTAAATTACGGTTATGCGAAAGGGACTAATACAAGTTAGACCAATCATTAATAAATCAGCTTCAAGCTAACATTTTAGGTTGAAAATACATTCCAGCAAGCAATCACAAATTAGCAACCATTTTCTTCGGACCATTAACTGTGATCTCCTTATTATTCGCATAATTATGTTTTTCGAGAAAAGAAATTTAAAGTAAGAAGCATTTCACTCCAAGTTGGAACATTTCTTAGTCATTGTGACTTTAAGCCCATGCTTCATGTGAAGAATGAGACCAGGTTTTGGCTCAATCTTTTGTCCACTGACGACCTTAATCTCATAGTTTTGTAATATTTCCACGATCACTGTCTTCATCAAATTCATAGCTAAATTCTTACCGAGACAAGTTCTTGGGCCGGCATTGAAGGATAAGAACTTGTAAGAAGGCTCATGTCTCAATCCTCCTGTCTCTGAAATCCATCTCTCTGGCTTGAACTCCATTGCGTCTTCTCCCCATACGGTTTTCATTCTCCCCATCGTGTAGATAAAGATCATAATATTGATATTTGATTTGACTTTGTGTCCACTTGGAAGCACATCTTCTTTGATTGGAGACTTGCGTTCGAATGGAATTGGTGGGTAGAGCCTCATTGATTCACTCAATGCGCCGTGTAAGTACACCAACTTGTTCAAGTACAATGACATGTCTTGGTCACTTCCGGTTCTTGGTAGATTTGTGTTGATCTCTTGGAGAATCGTGGTTAAGACGTTAGGGTTTTCAGACAAAATCCAGAAGAACCAAGTGAGTGCAGATGCCGTGGAATCTCTCCCAGCTGCCATGAAACCTACTGTGAAGTCTCTGAGGAACTTATCATCACTAGGGTTCAGAAGCTCGTACTTGGTTGTATCAAGCTTCATGAAGGATGTCAAAAGATCCTCACTTTCTCCATTGGAATTGTGAGTAATCCCTTGTGATCCTAGCTCTTCTCTCTTCGCTGCTATCAATTTTGCACAAACACGATCAAAAGTGGCATCAGCTTTCATCATCTTCTTCTCTGTTCCGATTCCAATCCATTTTTGTAGCTTCCATACGAACCCTGGTGTGATATGTCTATGCAAAATCGCATCTCCCACATCATCAAGAGCTTTGGCAAACTCAACCTCTGGCATTTCAATGGAGAGACTTCTAGGATCGGACCCGGTTACTAAAATGAAGGTTATATCGAACATGAATCTCTGGAATACATCTTGCAAGTCAACAACCATCTCCTCATCTGCAAAGTGATTGAAAAGAGGTACAAGCCCGTCCTTGAGTTTACTTTTCGTGGTACTTGTTGAGAAGTTTTGGTACCTTTGATGATTGAATATGATCTGAGATGCGTTCCTCCAATTCCTCCATAGCTCCGAGTCCGAGTTAATGATCCCGTCTCCAAAAGCTTCAAAAATTTCGTGGAATATAGGACCTTTGATGTAGTTTGAGAAGTTTGAGCTCATTATATGATGAATATTAGCTGGATCAACCGTGACTAATATATCCATTCCAACGAACCATGGGCCCTTGAATTGAAACGTCAAGTTGGAGTTCTCGAGAATCTCGACGCTGCAGTCATAGATGCGCTGGAGCCTCAAGAGCACACCCGGAAGCATACCAATTACCGGCCAGTTCCAAGGGTAGCTTTCAAGGGTTTTTTTGATGAGTAAGTAACTGAAAGGTTTCTTGACGAGGAAGTGATAGAAGATGAGAAAGCAAAGTAAAGCTATGAATACTTCAAATAACCCTATTGAAGCCATTAGAGAGAGGGTTGTTTTTTCTACGAAGAGAAGAAGAAGGAACTCGATTTTATACACACACAACTCTCCTTCTCTCGCAGGGAGATGAAGAGAAGGGTAAGTTATTGTTGCATTATATTTGAATTCCGAGAGAGGCAGCTTTGGATCCACACTAAAGATATGTTTGAAAAATGGGTCATTTTGTATTATACAAACCAGACGAATCTTAGAACATTTAAGGATACTTGTTGAAGATAAATGGTTGCCGTCTCCTAAAAACAAGGAGCACATGAATCTCATTTATGGTAACCCAGCGCATAGTAATTTATTATATGCTTTATACGACAATTTAGCGATAGATTTGTAAGATTAATTTGTGTTCATACATCAATAATTTCAAGATAGCATCTAACTCCATTCTTCAACGAATAACACTGCCCAAATCAATAATTTTATGAAAAGATGGTTCAATATTCTTCTACAAATAAAGGTCAAAGATTCATGGAACCGAGTCCTGCAAAAAAAAACAAGGCAAGTACGTCGCAAGAGTTTCCCGTTAACAAAGCTCCGCCTAGTTGAACTGTGTCTGGTCTTGCTGGGAAGTGGAATCACAAAGACGGTCTCTGACAGAGGATGAAGAGTTGACAACTGATAAAAGCCATTACCAAAGAAGTCACCAGCTCAAACCCAACAATTTTCGGGAAATGCCATCCCATGACCCTCTTTAGATAGCTTGTGATTGAAGGCATTGTTGCAATGATGACTGCACAAGTGTATATGATGGGGATCAGACTCTTCGGCTTGTTCTTGCGTAGCCACATCAGCGAACCTAGCGCAGCTAAAGATATCGTGAACACCTGAATTTGACACAAGCGTTTGATGGAAGTTAGAAACAATTACAGATGGATCTTTCTAGAAGTAGAAATTGGTATATTACCAGATTTGCATTGGCTTCAAGCCCTTGCAAAACATAATCCCAAGTAAACTCCAGTCCTCGAGCACCGACCCAAAGAGGTGCCAATCTGTGCAACACAGAATCCGCGAATGCCCATCCTGAACAAAAGAAAGAATCTTTTTAGATAAAAGTTTATAAATATTCCGTGGTGCAAAGAATCAATAGGGGAAGTCTAGAAATGGTTGAAACTTGAAAGGTCCAATGGAAATTAGTCATGATGATCATTGATAAATATTCTGTAATGCAAACACTCATTGAGGGAAGTCTAGAAATAGTTGAAAGCTTCTCCTCCAGTAATCATGAAAAAGGAGTTTTTTTTCTATATAACAGTTAAAAGCAATTCCACCATCAAATCATCGATTTGTAACATGTGTTTAGAATGTTACATCCGAAGCTAACAATATTTTGTAGCAGCAGAGATCCACTTACCAAGGCCAACAGCCTGAAACTTATGGTTTTGGGAGATGTTCCTGTGTGTTAGCTGGGCCAGAGCATAATATAGACCAGCAACATCTATGAAGCCAATCATTGCTTTCAATGCTTCCTGATACAAGGGAGATTGAACTCAAACTTAGTCATCTAAGCGGTAATAGTAGAAGTTGACAGCGAAAAGAAAGTCAACAAAGTGCATCTATATAATAGAGCAAACACATAATAAACTTCAGAAAAAGAAGAAATGCAACAAGTGACCAAGAAAAGATAAGTCTGGTTAACATTGTATCATTTGTATATAATTTTACTTAAGAGTAGCAGTAAAGATGACAAGTTCACTATCTTTCAATAGAGAAATAAACAACAGACTCATAAAAAAAAGTGTGAGTGCTACAGTGATCTTAGCTTAGCTACAAGTAAAATATACCTGGTATGGGTCAAATACTTCAGTCTCAGATACTTGCAGAAAAGTTGCCAAACAAACAAGCTGCCATGAAAACAACCAATGAGCTGAGAATTAAGGTATAAGCTTAGCTAAGGAGATGTAAATCAATCGAAAGAAAGATTGTTACAGTTGACTAACCTTAACCAAAGCTGTAGCAAGGTAAACAACAGCAGCCTTCACGGAGGTTCCAAGTGTGTCATATTCAGATCTGCAGATTCACTTTCCGATTACAAACATATAATTCTAATTCCGTGAAGAAGCCATAACAAAACACACAAAGTCAATTTGGGAATTCTCAACAACTAAGTTCCACAGAAGCTTATACTAAGCCTTAAGATTCTAGATCACGAAGTTTAGAAGTAAGCGATTGTGATATGCGCAAGAAGATCTAGATACAATCTTAGATTAGGTATGATAAACTAACAGATACAACAATTTGAAATCACAGATCGAGAAAAGAGGATTTGTTCGTACAAGGGAGTGGCGGAGTAGTAGACGGCGTGAGGGCCGAATGTGAGAATCGCACAGTTGAAGAAGTGAAAAAGCGTCATCGTCTCTCTCTGTGACACCAAATCGGTAGCTACAGGTCCGGCGACGCAAAGACGACGACGACGTGAAGCTGTGAAATTGAAGAAGAAGGAGAGGTTTGGTTAGCTGAGAAATCTAAAAATCTGATGGAATCAACAAAAGTCTTAATGGGTTCCGAATTGGGTCTTTCTCTATTGGGCCTTATATTTGTGTGTTCATAATTACATGGTCATGAAAGTTCTAAATGATATGATGAGGTCTAGCCATGCGGTTTTGGACCAAACCGACCTGAACCAAAATTTTCGGTTTTCGGTTCAAAATCGGTGTGGCAGTCGGTTCAATTCGGAAAGATTTCAAAATATGTCAGTTTTTGGTTCGGTTCGTTGAACCGATCGGTTACCTTTTAAAAAAAAAACCAAAATTATACCGAAATTAAATCAAAATATACTAAAACTAAATCAAACTATGTTGACAAAAAAATAAAAAAAATAAACCAACTATACCGAAATCAAACCGAGTTAATCAATTTTATCTGATTAAACCGGATTTATCCGATTTTATGCGCGAAACCAAAAAATTGATTTACTTCGATACAAATTTACTAACCAAAATAAACCGAGACTCGAACCGAACCAAACCGATTATTTATTCGCTCTAATTTCTAATAATTGAACCAAACTGAAAAACCAAATTAACCAACTCGGTTCGGTACGGTTCGGTTAACCAAACTCGCAGGCCTAATGAGGTATGTTGTAAAATGAACTAAATTTGGTAGCTTTAGTTCTATATATAAATAAAATCAATAATTTGATAAATTCATATTTGATTTTTGGGGGTTAAATTATCTTCGAATTTAGTTATTTTCTGAAATTATAAGTTCACATGAATGTTTATGAAATTCTCATATCTGATATATATTCTTCTATTTTAAATTTTCAACTATAATGTTTTCTTAAAATGTTTCATATAGTCTAAGCATTGAATCTATTTTAAAATATTTGAATCATTCGAATTCTATTATTTTTAGATCATGCTAGTATTGACTATGTTATTATCTTATAAACGCCTAAAACCTACTACTTAAGTGCATATGACTTTCTTGAATACTAATATAGGTATTGTTTTGAAGGACTGACCCAAAACAAAAATAAGATTGTTAATTTGTTATGTCCTTGAGTTATTCATTTATTAGTGCGCCTTTATATAATTTGTGTTTTTTTATAAAATTTAGTTAATAATAAAAATATAGTAACAAAAAAACAGTTTGAAAAAAAAAGAAAAAAAAATTAAAATTTAAAAACTTATGACAATCGTGAAAATGCAAAGTGACTTGTGAATTATATTATAAAAGATTGAATACTAATATAGGTATTGTTTTGAAGGACTGACCCAAAACAAAAATCAGATTGTTAATTTGTTATGTCTTTGAGTTATTCATTTACTAGTGCGCCTTTATATAATTTGTGTTTTTTTATAACATTTAGTTAATAATAAAAATATAGTAACAAAAAAGCAGTTTGAAAAAAAAAGAAAAAAAAATTAAAATTTAAAAACTTATGACAATCGTGAAAATGCAAAGTGACTTGTGAATTATATTATAAAAGATAACCAAAATTCTAAAATCCACTACCAACCACTTTTCAAATGAAAATTTTCAACTAAAAACTTCAAAATTAGAAGGGAAAAAAAATAAAAATAAATCATATGTATATCAAGACAGCAACTGAAAGAAACGTCAAAAAGCCTATATAAAAACCACATCACCACTCTCACAACATCCCCTTCTCTTTCGCTTTCTCTCTTCCTTCTCCCATTAACTTCTCTGTCGTTTTCTCATAATCTCAACTTAATGCCGTCTGATTCTGAACCAAACCAGACCCGACCCACCAGAGTTCAGGCCTCGACGGCGGCTTACCCACCGCCAAATCTGGCCGAGCCTCTTCCTTGTCCTCGCTGCAACTCCACCACCACCAAGTTCTGTTACTACAACAACTACAACCTCGCTCAGCCTCGTTACTTCTGCAAATCTTGCCGCCGTTACTGGACACAAGGTGGTACACTCCGTGACGTCCCCGTCGGCGGTGGAACTCGTCGTAGCTCCTCAAAACGTCACCGCTCTTTCTCTACCACCGCCACATCCTCTTCTTCCTCTTCTTCCGTCATCACCACGACCCAAGAACCAGCCACGACTGAAGCGAGCCAGACGAAGGGTAGTAATGTAATTCCAGGTCATGGAAGCTTTGCTTCTCTGTTGGGTTTAGGAAGTGGAAGCGGTAGGTTGGATTACGAGTTCGGGTACGGGTACGGGTACGGGCTTGAGGAGATGAGTATTGAGTATCTTGGAGACTCCTCCGGAGGTGGAGATATTCCGGTGGTGGATGGTGGTGGTGACACGTGGCAGATTGGGGAGATTGAAGGTAAAAGTGGAGGAGACAGTTTGATATGGCCTGGTCTTGAGATCTCAATGCAAAGCAACGATGTTAAGTGAAAATGAAACCGTTTCTGAATCCTTGTCTTGTCTTCTTCTTCTTCCTCTGTTCTGTTCTTTGTTTGTTTCTGTTTGGAATTTTCTGTTTGTTTTCTTTTTTTGTCCTAGAAAGAAGAGCAACGAACCCAAATTGAAGCAAAATGTTTTTTTTTGTTAGTTCTTGAGGTCCAACAATGGTGGTATGTAAATCCTCTGTTTCTGTGACGAACATATTGGAATGGATTTTAAGTTAAAAAAAAAAAAAGTTTTTTTGTTTCTTTCTTTTGATTTTTTGTTGGTTATATTTTGAAACGGTATAGTCAATAGTAGAAAGATGAATTGAGCATATAAGTCCAAAAAGGAAAAAGTACAGAAGTGTACTGTTGCAGAAGTGAGTAAGAGATACTCTGTTGATTCATCTTTGAATTGAGGAAACTGCGTTGAACTTAGTTTTGTTTTTATTGTAGATAAAAATCAACAACAACATTGTTCATTTGCAGTGTTGAAGATTTGGTATATCAAATCATGTGAGTCTAGTGTTAGCATACGAGAGAGAATTAATAGTAGTAGACACATGATTTGTAAATTTCACAATTAACACTGTTTGGGTTTTGTTATTCTTACTGTAGGTGGTGTACTTATCAGTCTTAACTCTTAGTCTTCTTATCAAACTTTTCAACCAAAGTACACTTAAAAACAAAAATTGAAAGTAGGGATTATAGCTAATAGATATTGTCACTTAGCCTCCTATTGTGGTCAAAGCCAAAAACAAACTGTGCTGAATATAAATGGTAACAACATTATGACCCAAAGGACAGAGAAAATAATGCTCAGGTTTGTTACCAACTAATTAAACTTTAGCCCACATAAATCAATCAACGTTGTTCTGTCAAAGCGTAATCAGCTCCATTTGATTGTACATCAAATTCTATAGTAATTTCGTTTGAGTCATTTTTTAATCTTATTATTTTGTTTTTACTTTTTGAAAGAGTGAATGCGAAGTACAGATTAATCCACATATCAGTGACAACTGGTTGGTGTTAAAACTTAAATCAACTTATCCTCTTTCTTTTTACTTGCCGATTTTATGTAAAATTGTCAACACCTCGCAAGGTGTGGATTAGATGTGTAATGTCCAAACCTTGCATGTAGTCTCACCTTTTTCTCTATATAAAATAGTTGGTTTACTATCTCAAAATGGTGGAAAGATTTTTCGATTAAGTATGTAATCATTATATAAAAATTTATTTGTTTTCTTTATTAAGAATTACATTTTAATAGTCTATTCAAAATAAAAGTGTCTTCGATTTAATAATTCAAAATTTACTTCTGAAAGTAATATGTATTGGTGACATATATTCAAACCAAAATTATTTTGTTACATTCCACTTGCACTACTATGTTATAGAACACAGTATTGGTTTTTATTGGTTTAGATTTTATCTGCTTGACCAATTCCATATGTTGGACATAGGGCTGCTAATATTAGTCAGGACCTCCTCTTAGCTTGACTTAAAATTAAGGGACATTTTTAAAAATATACTAAATTTTATAATAAATTTGAAAATTACACTCAATTTTCTAGCTATTTGAAAACTACACTTTTAAAATAAAAATTGACCATTATACCTTTTTATTTATTTAAATAAATAAATAAAATTTGTACTTAACGTTAAAATAATTAAAATTTAAAATTTTAACTAAAATTCGTAATTAATTATTTCATTACAAAAATTTAAGAAAACTATTTATTAAATATTATTGTTATTAATATTATTTAAATTTTAATTTATTAAAAAATAATAATTCAAAATTATATAATTTATAATATATATGTATTTGATTTTTTTGATAGACTTATTTCATTATATGTTGATATATTAATAAAGTCGATTTTTTGAACTATCGATTTATTTTTCACTTCCGTTGAATTAATTTTTTTTTCCATCGACTTATTTTAAAACAATCGACTTATATTATGGCTGGTAGATTTATAACATAGTTAATTTTTTGAACTGTTGACTTATGTTTTTTGTTTATCGGTTTATAATTTTTTCTCTCGACTTGTTTATTCATGGTAGACTTATTTTATTCTACGTTGACTTATTAATAATATCGATTTTTTGAACTGTCAACTTAAACAAATTTTTTCCGTCGATTTAATTTATTTTTTATCGATTTATTTTAAAATAGTCGACTTATATTTTGTTTGATTAGTTTTTTATATAGTCGACTTTTTAAACTTCTGACTTATTTTTTTTTTGTTGATTTATATTTTTTATTCATCGATTTTTTATTTTTGGTAGAATTATTTTATTTTATGTTGACTTATTAATAAGATTGATTTTTTGAACTGTCGACTTATATTTTGTATTTGTCGACTTAATTTTTTTCTCTGTTGACTTTATATTAAAACAATCGACTTATATTTTGGTTAATTAATTTTTTGCATTGTCGACTCTTTTGAACTATTGATTTATTTTTTTAAAATCGAACTACTTATTTTTAGATATTTATTTAAATTAATAAATTATATACAAAAAAAAATTATTTAACTCATATTCGTAAATTTGAATTTTTTTTTCAATTATATATAGTTAAATTTCGTAATTAGTTAAAAATCTATCATTATCGAAAATATTACTAAATCAACATAAATCTAGATCATTTTTATTATATAACTAAAATTCATAATTTATTTCTATTTATTTTTTTGTAGTTATATAATTTACAATTATCTAATTTTTATAATATAATCATTTTAATTTTAATTTTAAAATAATATTTGTAAAATTAATTAATTAAATTATTAAACTTTTGTTTTCTGAATTTTTAACTATTAATTAATGACAAAAATGTCATTTTAGACAACATAAAAAGTATATTTCAAATACTTCAAAATTTTAGTATAGATTTCAAATTTTTTAAAAGATTTAAGGTATACAATCAAATTAATCCTAAAATTAATCAATTATCTTAACTCTATAAAGTTTTCTGGACTTTTCCAATCAGTTGTCACATTGTCCAAAATTAAGGATTCGAACGTCAACATATTTTTAGGAGAACACTTCAATGGTGGTTCAAGAGGGTTTTGATTGTTTGTTGATTTATACAAATTCGTTTTGCTCCAAATGTTCGAATCATCACAAAGGAATTTAATTGTGCCCCTAACAACAATCGTATAGAAAAACAACTTTTTTTTCCCTTCACTTATATACTTTTTTTTTCTTTATTAGCATATTTTACTTAAATTTTAATATACCTTTATTCACAATTAAAAAAATTTCATCCGTCTCAATTATTTTAATTAACTAGCATGCATCTTTAAAATCTATTGATTCGTTCATTGATCTCTATCCCTCTAGTCATAACTTTTTTTCTTTCCTCACGTTTCCATTCCACTTACTTCTTATTCCTTTAAACGTCCATAATCGAAACTTAATTGCATCTTTAGTAGTCGAGAACATATATTAAGGATCTGGTGGCATGCCATCATAAGATCATTACAAAATCTAGTGTTAACACTGGAAGTGGGTGTCATTGACCTTCAATTGTCAAATTAAATTAGAGTCATCATGAGGTTTGAATCATTTGCTAGAAAACAAGAAGATTCAATCCTCGAAAGAATGTTTATTCTGATCCAAAGGTTGTCTATACATATTTATAACCAACCACCCAACATTTGTTTATATATTTCCATAATTACACAACTATGATGCCGTTTCCCAATTTGTGGCTTCTTACATCATTGTCTCTCAGCATGTGTGTTGTGACTTCTCTCGGCTTATCCCTACATCAATTATTATTATGCTCCTCTAACTTTTTTTCCCAAACTAAAAGCAAAATATGAAAGTTAATTTTCGCGAATTTTTTATGAGATCCATAGTTTAGGATTTCAAACTTTGATTACCAAATGAATTAAAGGAGCAGAAATTATTATTAAAATTAGTAGTATAAATCAGAAAAAGATAGAATATTTAATGATAAGCTTATATGTTGTTCAAAATATATAATATCATTTCTTATTTTTTAAGACTTTTTGTGAAATTTGGTTGTTGAAAAGCTTTCTTCAACAAGGTTTTTGAAGATAAGATACACATACTGGGTCATTGCCTAAAATCTTATTTTTTCCAAGCGTGCTTATTTTTTTGTTAAAAGTAAAACACGTGTGAAATTTTAACAGGTGATTATTTTGTGAAAAAAACACTTCAATTATCTAAATTCCGAATAAAAATATTACATGTTTTAAAAATGAAAAAGAAAACATTTACACTTACAGAGTAACAAAAATGATCTTAACATATTTACCAATCTTTAGATTAGAAAAAACATTTAATTACTGGGGGTAATGTTGTTACTTTCACAAAAGGGTGGATGTGAAGGCAACATATGGATATGAGGCATGAGAAGGGAGCCTACAAGGGTAGAGAACCGCAGCGACGAAACCTTGGGAATGAACTCATCGGCGGTCCGACAATTAACCTAGTACATGACAGAGAAATCAACTCAATGTACAATGTGTATTAAATGCGTGATAGACATGAAACCACACATCCAAATTCTCATGTACGAAGGCACTTTAAGAACATGCGCTGAATCTGCTCTTATACAAATCGTAATACTTTTTTGGATTTTCGATATTTATGATTAAACGATTGAGTCGTCACTCCTAAAACGAATGAGTATAGTATTAAAGTAGACATAAATAGTTTGAAGTATGGTGAAGAAAGAGAACACTCCGTTGAGAGAATTCCACTAAGGATTGTTAGCAGAGGCACACGTGTGTAATTCTTCAAAAATCCAAATTCTTTATATTGAAAAAGCTTACTGAATATAATACACATTACATTGTTCCAACTTCAAAACAAAGGCACTCTTAAACAAAACACAGACAATACAAAATCTCTTAAAACTTCAAACTTGCCAACCAAACAAAACCACATATATATATGCTATTACTACTTAGTTAGGTGGCTTGAAGAACTTGAGCTTAAGTCCATTTGTAACCATACTCCAGATCCCACCAATTGAGAAAGCCAAGCTGAATGCAACTCCCAACCAACCCAATCCCCAGTGGAAATACCAATTGAAACTGTATTTTGCCGGTTTCTTAATCAAAACCCACATGAAGCAAGGATAAGCAAATGTGACCGGGAGCGTGAGTCCACCGAGCAAACCCGCGAGACTAGACAGGAAAGGGAGAGCAACACCAATGAAAAACGAGACAAAACCGAAAAAAACTCGGAAACCTGATCTGACCCAGATCGAACAAGGTTTGTTGGTTCGGCTTGTGTAGCCAGCCTCAAAGCTGTCAAAGGCGGGCATGGAGTATATCTGAAAGCTGCTCAGACAGCTAAAGACTACTAGGAGAAATGCCGTCGCTAATAAGCCTCTTGGAATGTCATGAATGTGGAATGCATATAAAGCAGCAAGCATACCTCCTGAAGGCATCTGTAAGACCAAGCAAAATTTACATAAACCAATCTGAAACCGAACCAAATATCAGGAAGTACACTATTTTGGTTTCCATAAACCATGAGTTCTTTGATACCTTTTGCTTAAAAAACTGAGGCCAAACTGTAACCAAATGATTTTAGTTTTTCATTCAGTTTCTATATTTCACAAACCAAAACTGAACCAAACACCAGATTAGACATCCTTAATTGACAAGGCATAAACCAAATGATATATAGAAAATGGAACTTACAAGGTTCCCATAAGCCCAAAAGCCTCCAATGGAGATTGGAAAGATACACAGAGCAATGAAGAAGTAAGAAATCTTGGCTCCTCTCCACATTGGTACATGAGCTGGATGCTTAAACGTTGATGGCATCGTCGACTACAACGTTTTCAATACTCAGAATAAATCACAACTCCAATATATGCATTATCTATAAACAGAAACATTTTGCATTATTACCTGAATTTCCAGAACCAAGTTGTGACCTCTGAAGGCAAAAGCTATAATGCCAAGAGCATTCAAAACCGCGAAGAGTGAACCAGAAGTCGAAGGCATAGAAAGAGGCTCGTATGAGATAGTGGCGGGTCTTGGTTGGCTCACAGAAAGAACCCAAACCATTGTGGAGTAAGTTATTGCAGTCACTGCTCCTATTAAGGAGAGTCCCGCAATCGAATTGAGGTTTGGAAGCTGTGACAGAACGATGCATAGAGATGTAAAGACCAAATACCATTCCACTGTTGTTAACGGGTTCGAGGTGCATAATGGACCGCAAACTATTTGGAAGAAGAGTTTCATTGTCTCTCCACCGATCAGAATCAGTGCTGTCGCGGTTCCGGCTGATAAGTAAACCGTCGGAAACAGTGCAAGCCAAACTCCCAACCTTTCTCCTGTTCCAATCAAGAATGCAAGATTTTAGTAATAGTAGGACACAAAATTAGTATCAACAAAAATCGTTTTAGTTCCCTCTGGCCATTGTAGACGCCTTAAATGTAAAATTCAATTTATCATTTTACCAAATGCAGCTTGTGCAAGCTCGACATATCGATTGTAGCGTTTCCCGGGGACAGCTTCATGTAACTGAACCAAAATCCACAGTGTGTATAGTTGCCAACAATAGGCTATTGTCAATGACAGTATTCCCCAACTCCTGTAACATCAATAATTCAATTCTTCAAGTTAGAAACAATCATATGCATCATCTTAAATAACAATCTTAATTACTTGATCGCAATAATTATTATCCATCACTAAGCTAAGCCATTGAACTAACCAAATACTCAACCTTAAAGCTATAACAAGTTATATATATATATATATATATATATATATATCTATGCTTCAAATGTTTAAACTTGCAACAATAATACATAAATATTTATCCTTTTTGACGTCAGATACTAACCTACTTATACCAGAAAAAAAGGAGAATAAAATTATATAATAAATGTAAATTTGCCGTAAATTAACAAGAAACAAAATAGACGATAAAGAAGGTCTGTGTCTTAATCCAAATTAAAGCAAAAAGTATGTCTGTGAGTAGCCACATGTGTAATGATGGAAGCATGACAAATGAAAGAAAATAAATATCTACTGTAAAAATTGAAATGTTTTCAAAGTTAAAAAGTAAATTAGTCAATATGTTATTATTATTTTCCGACAAGAAAAACAAAACTATTTTGATTTTTGCCAAACAATAACATGTAAAGTGAACCCTGGAATTGGATCTGAGCACCACAGAGTGTTGAACCCTCGCCGTTCACTAAAAAAATAATCTTGAAAAGACTGAACACAAACTTCAAGAAAAAACTCAAAAACAAGAAAAAAGATTATTGGAAAAATCAAGAAAACGCAAACGCACCAGCCAAGAAACGCAAACGCGACGGGAAGAACAAGGGCTTGGAAACCAACACCAGCGTTTAGATTGTGAAAAGCGGCGTAGTGAGCGTTTCCATTGCGAGACTCAGTGATTGGAAGCCAAGCATCTTGTGGGTTTAGCTTAGTGAGGTGACCAACTTCTTCAAGATACCCTTTCATGTTGACAAGAACTCGTTTCATAGGTGTCCCAATCGGACTCAAGAACCTCGGCGATATGAAAGAAGTCGGAGTCCATGTCGCCGAAGATGGTTTGGTGGCCGGACGAGGTGATCTTTGGCCGGACGGAGTAAGAATCTCCGGTGTTGAAACGCGTGGTGTGGCTGGTATTGATATTAGCTCTGTCTCGGGTCTTTCGTCCATTGGAGCAGGTGAAGAGTGCGAGAAGAAATGATGTTTGGTTTGCTTTCTTTTTTTTTCTCACTATCACTCTCTCACTCCCTATTTAGAGGGGATTTATTTGCCTTTTATGTTTTTAAGGACAACTTTATTGGTATTGAAACAAATTTTTATTTAAATACAAAAAGATGACAAATTAACTAAGAAAATTACATTATATGACAATGTAAGTTGATATATATATATATATATAATTTTTTTTTTGACGGCAACAATGTAATGGTGCGAGGACGGAAATAGCTTTCACTTCAATACAAAAGTTCTGAGCATAGGTTTGACCAATAAGTTTACGATGATGGGGTCAAATTTTGAACACTACGACCAACCTGTTTTTTTTTTCTTTTACCAAAAAAATTGACATGAAACAGGTGTTGTTGATAAAAAAAAAACCTGTTCAAATTAGCTTTTTAAGTATTTCATCTTGGCTGAGTGGAAATTGTATATATCCTAGTAAAATAAAAAATAAAATTTGAAATATATAACTTTACAATGGAGAGAATTTAAGACTAACTAAAATTTTTCACCTCACATTTCTCTATTAGACACAATTCAATCCAACAATTTAGTATCACCAGTGAATTAAAGAGGTATGAATTAAATAAAGGAGTGAATAATGCCTTGGATAAATTACATTAACTCCGCTTAAATAGTTAATCAAAAAATAAAACCTTTTTATCATTTTTTTTTGCTGCTTTTTCTCTAATATGGACCATATAAAACAACAAGTTCAAAATCACATTCATGAGGTTGTTAATTAGATCACTGTTTTTTGGTGATTGATAATTTACTACTCGTCTGAAAAAAAAATATTTGGACTATTTAGATCTTCATTTTTGTGATGTGAAAATAAATATGAGTGCGCAAAATAATTTGAAACATAGAATTGTTAATGAAGTTCGGTTTTTTAATCCACATTCCCAAAACCACGTCTAAAAACAAAAAGCAATTACACAATTGCAAATGTTTGGATGTAGAGAGCATAAAAAATCATGAAAATAAGCTCTCCCTTCCTTCATCTACTAACTTAAGTTTTCTTATCTAACTTTGACACGAGACATAGTCTCAAAACTCTCTCTTAGAGTAAAATAAATCTTTTATATCCCATATTAATATCCATATCTCTCTTACTTTTAATACAATGTGTTCTGACAAAATTGCTTTTAATTATAATTTTTAATATTGTTTTAATTTAAAAAAAAAAAGAAAAAAAAATTGTCGAGCTCAGCTCGAAAGAGACCGTCGCCGTCGATCTCCTTACTAGTCGATCTTCTCACTCGTCGAGCTCTGCATCGCCGTCGAGCTCTGCATCGCCGTCGAGCTCTGCATCACCGTCGAGCTCTGCATCGCCGTTACTTTGCCTCGTCGTTGCTTTGTCTCCCTTGAGCTTCAAAATCCAGATTATTTGACTCCAAATTTGGTTTTATATTTGTAAATTGAGGATTTAATTATGCACATTATTTTGGTATGAGAAAGATATGCACATTGGGTGTTTGACCATTGTTTGTAAGTCGATTAGGACTTTAAATTGGTAACAAATAGATTCCAGTGGTTGAATCGTAGTGAAATGTAGATTAGAACCCGAAACGATCCAATTTGAGTTCTTGCGATAGGTGAACTGGGTAATACTAGTATAACTGATAAATGTAGTATAACTAGTACAGCTGGTATAACTGATAAATGTAGTATAACTAATAAAACTAGTATTACTGAATGAGTTTTTTTGTATTGTTTTGGCAGGATACAATGAGCATTAAAGCCAGCATACATTTTAAATGCCAAGATCGCATGTATAGTTAATGTTGAAGACATTAGTGGAGGAGATAACTTTGTCGATGGTAGAAGCTAGGATATACAAGAACCTTGCATTAGATGAAAGTAAGGTTAAATTGCAATTGAGTTACATTCCATTGCTGGTGGGATGTGAGGAACAATGGACTATTTCTGATGATGAAGATCTGTATGTTTATCTAACATCCATTGATAAAGAGAATCGTTGATGTATTTTGTTTGTGGAGGTCATCACTAATTCATAACTGCCCGAACAATTGTCGAGAGCGGGCAAAAGTTTTTTGGTATGAACTATGACAAGTCAACTGATGATAAAATCGGAGCTAATGCCATTACTCTGTACGTAGAAAAAGAACAAGCAAATGATGAAAGTATCGTAGAGGGTGGAATTGTCTCAAGTGATGAAGGTGTGGATAACGGTATCGGTAGATCGGATATGGGTGATGAATATGTTGAGATTCCAGATGTTGTAGAAGCTAGTCAGTTTATAGAGCCATGGGAAGACGGTTTGGGTTTCAGTCTACATCAAGAATTTCCAAATAAGAAGGCATTGCAAGATGTGGTGGATAAAGCTTCATTTGTTAACAGTTATGGTTTTGTTGTTAAAAAATCGGATCTGGGACATTTAGTGCTAAAATGTACTAAATAAATCTGTAAATGGGGTTTACGAGCTATAAGGATTCCAAAGACAGATATTTTCTTGATTAGAAGGTACACCAAGATGCATATATGTTCTCGGGCTAGTCAGAGTAGAAGCAACAACAACATGAAGAGGCAAGGCACACCACAATTAGTTGCAACTCTTTTGCATGATGATTATCCAGGACAAATGGATATTCCAACTCCTAAAATTATCATGGATCTTGTTAAGACAAAATTAGGTGTGAATATATCATACTCCATATCGTTGAGAGGGAAAAATCAAGCTGTTAGTGATTTGCGTGGTAGCCTGGAAGAAAGTTACAAGATGTTGTATTGCTCTTTGCACATGTTAGAGAAGGTCAATCATGATAAAATAACACGTTTGAAATTGGATGAGAAGGAAAAATTCAAGTACCTGTTCATAGCTTTGGGAGCTAGCATTGAAGGGTTTCAAGTAATGAGGAAAGTGATAATTGTGGATGCAACTTTTCTCAGGAACGGATATGGTGGTGTACTAATTTTTGTCTCAGCTCAAGATCCTAATCGTCATCATTATCCCATAGCGTTTGGTGTACTCGATGGTGAGAATGATGCAAGTTGGACCTAGTTTTTGGAGATGCTGAAAACCGTTGTAGCGGATTCTTCCGAATTGGTATTTATCAATGATAGAAATGCAAGGCTCATCAGCGCCATAGCTAATGTGTATCCACATACTCATCATGGGTATTGTATATGGCATTTGTCTCAAAATGTGAAAGGTCATGCTTCCAATGTCAATAAAGACATAGTCGCATGGAGATTCATCGAGTGCAGTAGGCATTACACAGTGGCTGAGTTCAATTGTACTTATACTTCTTTTAAGACGAGATATCCTTCTGCGGCCAAGTATCTGGAGGTGATTACCGAGAAAGAAAAATGGGGTAGGTGTTGTTTTCTAGGAGAAAGATACAAGTTAAACATAAGCAACTGTGTGAAATCTTTGAACAGTGTGTTTAAGGACGCAAGGAGGTACTCCTTAATACCCATGATTGATGCAATCATTAAAACATTTTCTAATTGGTTTAATGAACATCAAAAGGAGGCTGTGGCTGGATCGATTCAACATAAACTGGTGCTTTTTGTGGAGAACTACATGCACGATTTATGGGCCGTTGCTGAGAAATTGATTGTGACAGAGCTAAACACTTTCGAGCTTGAATACAATGTCATTGGTAGTGATGGAAAACCTTATTTGGTGAACTTACTCTTGAAAAGTTGCAGTTGTCAGGTGTTCGATATTGAAAGGTATCCTTGTGTGCATGCACTAGCCGCTTTCATTGAATTCTTAAGGCATGAAGATAGAGGTCATGATATCCAATTACATGAGTTGTGTTCAAAATAGTATTAGACGAAGATGTGGGCAATGGCGTATTAAAAGACAATCTATTTAGTGTCGGATAGGTCTCAATGGGATGTCCCAGATGACATCAAAAGCAAACAAATCATACCTCTTGATCGAAAAAGGAAACAGGGAAGAAAGAAAGTTAAAAGGTTTCCATCGGCCGGAGAAAGGCGTCCAAATACGCAAAATAAAAGATGGCCAAGACAAGGACTCCAATGGTTGTTATTTGGAAATTGTAGTAGTGTTTGATTATATATTGTTTTGGACAATTACGTAAAACTGATTTTCCATTATGTAATACTATATATTGGTTCCAGGACAACTACGTAAAACTGGTTTTCCATTATGTAATACTATATATTGGTTCCGGGACAACTACGTAAAACTAGTTTTCCATTATGTAATACTATATATTGGTTCACTGACTACTGAGTAATACTGTCATAAGTAAAGAAGAACTGGATAACGTAAAAATAATAATTATGTTTTTTTAACAATATCTAAACCAAAAGTACTCAACATACTTATTGGCGTTGTTAACGACATAAATAAATGTTACATTGGTTCTGGGTAATACTGGTATAACTAAGAAAAATCTGGTATAACTATATTGAAAATAATAATTATGATTTTTTTAACAAAACATAAACCAATAGTACTGAACAGACTTTTTGGGTTCGTAAACGTCATAAATAAATGTTACAATATGTATTAAAAAGGAAATTACAAAACTATATCAAAATAGGTTGTTATGAAAGAATCTAGACAATATGTTCCTTACACTTTTAATGTCACTTCTTAAATAATATCTAACTTTGGATGAAAAATTTACAAAAATCTATGTTTGAAACATATGAATGCATAAAACACTCATAATTATATGTTAATCGATATAAATCAATTATACAACTAGAAAAACAAATTTTAAGGGTGTGTAATACTGATTAAATTGAAAAACAACAAAAGTAGAACTATGTGGAACTGGTATAACTCTGTGTTAAAAAGACTGCGCACATATGGGAAAAAGGGCGCACGTGGAGAAATTTTTCCAACATTTTTGCCGCCCATCCCCAATATTCGAAATCACCAAAATTTCCTACATTTTTCATTTTCCCTCCATTCATGATTTCCAAAATTCAAAATTCCCAAATTCGAAATCCTCCAAATAATCTTCATAATCTTCTCTTATTTTTCAGTCTCCTCCATTCTTTCAAGCATCTCTTTCGAGCATCTCTTTCAACCTCCTCTTCTCTCGAATTTTGTCTCATTTTTCTTTCACAATCTCGGATTCTTCTCTAGGTAATTTTTTCTTTAACTCGATTTCATCTGTTATTTGATTTCGTTTTTATAATTTAGATTTGTTATAAGATTTTCATAATTTCGATTAAAGTTGTTATCATGGAAGAGGAGGACCCATACTACAGTGATATTAAGAGGAACAAAAGCTAATCGACATATTAGATGCATATGCCGATGGTGATGGTGACTACGACATTCCTAAAAGTTGTTCATGTGGTGCACGCATGATCGAGGAAATCTCTGAAAACGAAGCGGACAAATGAAGGAGATAGTTTAAATGCATTGTGTTTGAGGTGATTTTAGATTAATGGCATCGATTTTAGATTACTGACATCGATTTTGTTTTTTTTGTGATGTTATATCTGTATTTATGTGCAGGATAATGGCTTCCACGTTCGGAAAATTGATATGACGCTGTCAAAGAAGAGGTGATTACGTTAAGGAAAGAGGTTGATGAGTAGTCTGAGAAGATTCGAAATTTCGGAGAGCTCGCGCAAATGCGTATAGAGCTGAAAAATAATAGTGAAGATATTGCAAAGCTGAAGGAGTTAGTGATGCGTGTTGTGGATCGAATGGAAAAGTTTTTTGGGCCTATGCCTTGATATATTGGCTTGGGATTCTTGTTTGGTGTCGCTAAGACTTATCTATGCTATTTGTTTGTAGTACTTATCTATGTGTTGTAAGACTTCTCTATCTTCCTTTGTTTTGTAAGACTTCTCTATTTTCCTTTGTTTGTAAGAATTTTCTATGTTTTGAATGACTTAACTATGTTTTGTAAGATAGTTTTACCAAGTATTACCAACCAAGTATTACCAAGTATTTCAAATTTAAAAACAAACAACATAGTTTTACCAAGTAATACCAGTATTTCAAATTCAAAACACAACCATAGTTTTACGAATTCAAATACAAAGCCCACACAACATAGTTATAGCTAATAATACCAGTACTACGATTTCAAATACATAACCATCAAACAACCACCATAACACAAAGATATAGTCTTCACCCTTGATTTTTCCTTGACCTTGTCACTCGCTTGGCTGGTGGGTCTGAAGGGATTGAAAGACCAGCATTCTCTTTTGGTGGGTTTGTGGGATGATCAATATCTATATATGATGGGTCTGCAGGCGTCTGCAATCGAATATAGTTATACTCTAGTGTTAACAAGTATTACCAACTGACTGTTATACTCTAGTACTACCAAGTATTACAAAATCTTACATTTGACTTCTCTAGTAATTGTTCCTTCATAAAAGCTTCCAATGGTGCGACTCTTTCTTCCCACCATCAAGCCTGGCCACAATATCATTCATCTTTTCTCCCATCTCATTTTTGAAGGTGTTTACTAGATCCACCAAATCAGCTACACTAGGATTTCCCGGTTCTTCAATGGCAACTATTTCCTCGTTCACCACATTCTCAGGTTCCCCTCCTACTCCTCCTCCTACTCCTCGAGACTGCACATCTTGGTTGAACATGTCTTCAAACCTAACGGTATATCCGTGACGGATGCGATTCATCCAACTGTTAACAACAACATCATGTGCATTATCATCGTCATTTTGTTCGGTGATTCTAGCCAGAAGAGAGTTTTCTTCATCAATGTCCTGTGAACATAGAAAGATTAAAAATATAACAACCCAAAATAATTCATTTGAAAATATAACTAGGATAACTAGAATAACTAGGAAAAACTAACCTCAGTTATACCAAGTTCATCATTTATTTTCGAAAGAGGAATCCTTCTCATTTCGCTTTTCTTGAACTTCCTCTTGCACATCTTAGGACAATTAACGTCTGCGCCTTGATTATTTTCTAGGAATTGATTCCTCAATTGTGGAATTGCCTCAAATGGTAAAAGCTACACAACAAACATATAGTTAGAGAAATCCCCAATTATAAGAACAAGTAACAACATCCAATACCTCATTTACATTTTACTTACCTCCAGAAGAATACAGAAACCTGAAACCGGCCATAATACACCTTCTGTGAAAATGATCCATCGTGTGTGCGATCGATCCGAGTATATGATCAAATGAATATCTCCCCCAAGGAAACGTCTTACAAAAATTAAGATCATTCACTACACTTTGAAAAAATTCATCAACATTTGGAGCTTTTTCTCCAGTCTTTGTTGGTGCTTTAACAATGCTAGATAAGAAGTAGAAGACATCCATCTTCAACCTATCTCGAGACCGTTCCATTGGTACCATTTCCATCAGCTTTTGTTTCACGTCTTCATGTCTAACCTTAGACGTAAAATGCCTCTTCACGAAGTTCTTACTTCTAGCTATTTTATAATCAATTGGATAGTTGCGGCAGTCTAATCCTGATATCAAGGCGTGTTCTTTGATACCATAGCGTATGGGAACACCATTTACAACGAACCAAACTTCCTTTTTCTTTTCGATACATGCTGTTCGGAGAAGTAACATCCACATGCCCATAACCTTGTGGTTTTTATCTCTTGACAAGTGGAAAATGTGTTTGAAATGCGGATGGTTCTCAAACCAATTCCTCTCAACATCGGAGAGCGGATGCTTCAACTCATCTAGCGTTATTAAAACTTCCTCGATATAACACCTCGTCGACAACTTAATCTTCTTGTTATACTCCACCGGCGGGAAGTACATTCTCAGAGGTTGTAATGCTATCGGTTCATCATCGGCATCCTGCAACAAACAGTTTTTTCAAGTATTACCAAGTTATACAAAGACATATAGTTCTACCGAGTTATACCAGTTTTACTAAGACATATAGTTCTACCTAGTTGTACCAGTTTTACCAAGACATATAGTTCTACCTAGTTGTACCAGTATTACAAACCATAAAAATTTATATTCAATTCCAGATATTCTTCCTAACAAAAACAAGTTAGTTTTCCCTAGTTCTACTTGTTCAATCGAATCCAACTACTTACCATTTCGTCGATGGAGTCGCCTGAGTTGGTTTCTGAGTTGGTTTTTGAGTTGGTGTCCTTATCTCTTTCTTCTTCACCATCTTACTCGCTCTCACGAAACTTTGAGGGTAGCTTCGCGAGTTCACCTTTGGTCGGTTCTTCATGAAACTTTGAGGGTAGCTTCAGGACTAAAATTGTAACGTCCGTGTTCCAGAAAAAGGAAATTTCTTGGGAATGTTACGGAAGTATTGTCGTGAACGAAATTTTGCCGAGCTATTCCGGAGATCGGTTGCAAACCGATCGGAAGGCCAAATCGACTACCTGGACCGATTGCAAACCGATCCAGAGTGTCGACAGACTGTTCCTGTTGCTGAAAATCCCACCTACCTCCTTAAATGCTCGTTTTTCTTCCTCTTTCTTTTTCTGGGTTTTTATCTGATCTTTTGAGAGAGAGAGAGAGAGAGAGAGAGAGAGAGAGAGAGAGCTTGTGAGCTGAGAAAAGGAAGAAGAGGAGGGGAGACTTAAAGGAAGGAGATCTTGGCTTGGCTTGAGAGAGGAAGGAGAGGGAGAACATATCTGACAGGGTTTGGGAGAAAAGAGGTTCGACCTAGCAAATCGTTTCCAAAGGTAACGAATTTTGGTGGAGTTATAGCTAAGCCTTAACCCTAGATGCGCCACTTTGCAGTTTTGGATTTGAACTAGTATCCTAAGCGTTATCCTCTTTTTCGTGAGGTGCCATGTTTCAGACGCGATTTGGGAACAGCGCAGGTTCAGAGTTAGATCGCGAGTTCACCTTTGGTCGGTTCTTCACAAAACTTTGAGGGTAGCTTCAGGACATCCAGGGGTTGAGTTTCATTGGTGGAGATTGGTTTTGGACGGTTAGAACTCGATCCGTGGCTCAATCCTTGGGGCTGTTCGTTCTGCAATTTTCTGGTTGTGTTGAAATTTGTTTTGGTTGTTGTGGTTGGCTGTAGGGCGTGAGGAAATAAGGTTTTGAGCTTCTGTTGGTGTGTGAGTGAGTCGCTGTTGGGTTGGTGTGGTGGTTCTTGAGCCGAATCCTTCTTAAGCTAAGGTGAGTGCGTGACCATGGGCTTATCTAAGCTTTGAGGTGGTTTTGTGTGGTTTTATGTGTTTGTGTGATGTTAGGATGGATTCTTGACGAATTCATGAGTTGTATTGCTGGATTTTCTTGTATTTTGAGTTGGGTATGAGCCTAGTTTAGTTACGGAAGCAAGGGTTTCGTGGAATGGGGTCAATTATCGTGAGAAGGGGGTGAAGCAGGTCGGTTTCGGATGGGTTGCAGGGGAAACTCCGAGCGACCAGGGGAATCGGTTGCAAACCGATCCCGACCTTTTTGTGAGTGATCCCGAGCAGTCATGGGGATCGGTTGCAGACCGATTCTGAGACCCTTCCGCGTGATTTTTGTTCCTTCCTTTCGTGTGGTAGTTCGGATTGGGTCCAGTCCAGTCCTTGCTGTTGTGTGGTATGTTGTGGATGTTTATCATGTTTATTTGAGCGGTTTTGATCTCATGCTTGTGTGTATAGCTCGTAGATGGGAGGACCATCTCACTAAGTATTGTGTGAATACTTACGCATCTCTTTGTGTGTGGATGCAGGTAAAGATAAAGTGTGATCGTGGAATTATGACAATGAGGAGGAGGATGATTAGGACTCGGTTGTGTGTTTTTGTGTTGAACTTTTATTATGCGTAATAAATTTGAATACTGTTGGTTGAAGTTGTTTAATAAGATTGGAGTTGTGATTAACCGATTTTTAATGAGTAATTGTGTTTTTGTGTATAATTAATATTATGAGATATTAATTACAGTTAAAAAAAAAATTCGGGTGTGATTATTTCAAAAATGACGACTACAATTATTTTTCGGATCCTTCATTTATACTGTATAGTAACCCAATTTTATCGAATATTTATCCGACTTTGTAAAATGTTATCCCAATGCATCGGAATTATTAGGCAAATCTAAAAGCATTGCCCAGATTATGGGAACATCTTTCGGACCAAAATGAAAGTAATGTTCTTCGTTGTTTTTATTGGAACAAAGTTTTCTACCAAGAAAAAAGAAAATTGGGAGACAAAAAAAAAAGATAAAATTGTAGGCCTAAAATAATTAAAGAAACAAAATTCTGCTAACCACAGTCCAGTTGTCGACAATACCTAACTTCTCAAAATATATAAAACTAGATGGGTAGATTATTAATTAATCAAAATATATATTTTGGTTAAGGAAATTTCAGCATAGAAAATAATATTTTTTTAATTATATAATTTTAGATGTTAACATATGTGCTTTACCGTATATTTAGTACTGAAACTTTATATATATCCTATGTGTGTAACTGATTTACGTGCATAAAATTGTGGGGACAATTTCAAAAGAACTTTTTTTTTTTTTGTCAACAGAACTTTTTTTTTATCCATTTTAAAAAATACCACAAAATACAAATTTAAAAACTTTTATTAACCATGTTATAAAACATTTTATAAAAATTTATAAGATTCCTATAGTGCATGTTATAAAATGCTTATAAAGTTTTCTAATATTTTACAAGGTTTTCTAATATTTTAGGTTTTATAATACATGTTATAAAATGACATTTATGAAAAAAAATTCTTGACTAGTATTTTTGAAAAGTTGTATTATAAAAGTGAAAGTTTTAAAAATTTTCACATATTATTATCTTCTCCTAAAATGTAATATATATATATATTAAAATTATTCAAATAATCTATAAATAGTATATTATCTACAAAATTTGAATAAAACTTTAATTGTATATAAGGTAATGTTATGCATATTAGTTAGTCAAAACTTTGACATAAATGGTAATTATCATAGGTACCTAAATTAAATGTATATTTGCCATCTTGAAGTATATATGGTTTTTCAGTACATATATATATATATATATTATATTTGTTTGACATATCAAACTTGTCAATATTAGGTATAAAATCTATCAATTCTTCCACATATTTGGTCCAAAATAGTAAGAGATAAGAAATTTTCTTTTTTTCTTTTTTTTTTGGGTATAATTTCATAATTTCTTTTTCTTTTATTTTTATTCCAATTAGTGAATAAGACTAAAGAATAGAATTTCCAAATATGTGTGCAATGGGATGTGATGTAAATATGATAACACTAAAGATTTTTTTCAAAAAATCATAGGCAACAATTATAATATTTTTTTTATCATTAACTAGTTGAAATAAGATTGCTTCTAAGTTCCTTTCAACTAATTTTTTTTTATATATGTTTTTATAAGTTTACTGAGTTAATTCATATCGAGTTTGTATTGTTAGTATCGAATCATAGTCTAGATCTGCACATCAAATTGGTTGACTAATTAGTTTATAACCATAACTTGTGGACTTTTATGACCGCAAATTTACATTGAATTTAGTTTATATGAATTAATAATAATTCAACGTTTTATCATCCAAAAGCTGTCCATTTGAAGTTCAAATTCTACTCTCTTTCAAAAAAAGGGTTCAAGTTCTAATCACGTTTTCTAGTCAAAGATATTAAATTTAATTACTTGTATTCTATTCTTACTGTTTCATTATCCAAAATGCATCAAACATTAATCTCGAATTTTCACAAACTATGATTTCATTTAGTTTATCTCATTATGATCTATATATAATTCAATTGGAATAAATTATCAAAAAAAAACTTTAAATCTGATTACAAACATGTAATTCACCGATGTATTAATATTCACAGGAAAATTATATGGATTTTCTACTTTACAAGTCTTAACTAGAATATTTTTATAAACCATATCAGATGTGAAATGACCAAATTCAAATAAAGATAGATATTTGATATAGTTTTTAGAATACTATGATTTATTTCAAGTGAAATAAGACAAGAAATATATCACAAAAATATTACGATTTGAAATGTATCAATTATAAAATTTAAAATATAACATTTCTCGCGCCAAAAATTCGTTAACATTATATTTAGTTTACGCTCGACGTCCTCTACCAATCTCACTTGTGATAGTATCACGCACGCCTTCCATAGCTCTGTCCCCGGTAGGTTCATATGGAGTGTGTCTACCACGATCATCATCATCATCATAGTTGTCGTCTTCTTCTTCATTGACATGAGTATGATATTCTTCTGTTCTTTGCCAACGTACAAAATCATAATCTTCGTGATGTGATTCACGTATGAAGTTGTGTAGTGTCATCGTCGCTGTCACAATCTTGACCCACTTAGTCAAACCATACTTAGGATGCTTACGGTCTAAAATTCTCCATTTTGCTTTCCATACTCCAAAAGTCCTCTCAATCACTGATCATAGTCCATAATGTTTCCTGTTAAACAACTCCCGCGTGTTTGTTGGAGGTCCTCTCCTAACAAACTGATCAAGATGATAACGAACCCTACGATGCGGACCAAGATATCCTGTCCTTGTGGGATATCCGGAGTCAACCAAATAATATTTCCCATTTGGCGGATGCGGAAAAGAAATTTTATTCTTCGCACAATGAGTCAATACTTTTGTATCGTGTGCTCTACCTGGTACACCAACATATGCATATATGAACTTCATATCGAAGTTACATATCTACATTGTTTTATCCTGACCAACCACCTCAAGAAACATTGCAACCCCTTCTTCGACGTACACATTGCAATCTCTCCCAATGTTCTCTTCTAGACCATATCTCGTAGTAAGCATCCTGCATAATGCTTCAAATGTTCTTTGGTTCATTCGCAGAATATCGTAACACTGTTGATCTGATCCATGCATAAGCTGCTGAACATGACGCCATCCTGCACCTCGATCTGTTCTATGAATTAACCTCTCAGTATTAAGCATTTCTAACAACTCAACATCATCATCATCATCATCACTTCCAACATCCATCTAAGCATCTGTAAAACCATTATACATGTTCAAAAACTTTATAATCATAACCATAAACCAAAATTAATAACTTTCTATAACCATAAATACTTGTCGAAAATTAAAGTAGCCATAAACCAAAACAAAAATCATATCTTAATGATTCATAAAGATTAAAGCAAAGTCATCAACAAAAGACAAATAAAACTTAGTCATCAAGGTTTATTCCAATCTTATGCTCCAAATAGCTAATTTTATCTTCAGGACTAGAAAATGTAACAAAACCCTGTCGATTGGCGACATCAGCTAGAAGATGGTCAATCAAGGCTCTATGGAAAAGCGACCACTTTCTCACTCCAGGCAACTCATTTAGGATCTCTACTACACGTACTACTACAATTATCATCACGCTCCAACATCCTCTCAACTAACTCATTCTTACGCATGAGAATTGTGTTTCGTGAAGAACAAGTCTATGTAGATATGTCAATCTCCTTACGCTTTCTTTTTGATCCTGAACTTCCCGCTCTAAATTGTGTTCCTACCACTGGTGGTGCCACATTTGTATCAACTGAATCAGCTTCATCATCATTTTCTGCATCCACTCTAGAATCTAAACTAGTTTCTCCATGTTGGACGCTCCATCCCTCTGCTCCAGTAACATAAACTGCACCAAATTCCTCTCTAAAAACATCCATGTTGGGCATGTGTTTGTTCTTATACTTTCTATCTTCAGGCCATTCCTATATACATCATAAAATTAAACATTTGATAGAAGAAACTAAACCAAACTAGCAAACCAGCATATATAAATGAAACCAGCAAAGAACAGTAAAAAAACTATAAGGAAAAGAAACGGAGAAAGAAGTTATCTTTATTCGTTCATTCCACCAATCATCACTCATATCTATTCTTCCCATAGCATCAAAGCTAATTCCATTTCTATTATGGAGCACGTTTTTAAACTTATGGTGTGCTCTTCTACACACATCATACTTGTTCTTGAATTGTTTATCCCATGTATATCTCTTCTGAAATTTCTCTTCAAACTTCTTCATGATAGACTCTTTCCCAGTTATACTCAATCCCGTCTTCGTTCTGTTCCCCATTTTTTTCTCAGCAGTACAAATTTGAAGAAAATAACGACATTCTTCATCCGACCAGTTCTAAATCCAGACAAAAACCAACCAAATTCAATCATACATTTCTATAAAATAAAAAAAAAATAAAAAAGTAACTTACATCATCGTTGTTCAAATCAGATCACAAGCTGCATAAACACAACAAAAAAATCACCAAATCTAAAAAATCTATTCATCATAGTGAAACAAATTTATGCAAACCACACATAACCATAACACGTTGAAGTTCATTCAGTTATGACGCTATTTATTTAAATCATCAAGATGTTTCCAAGTCGTACCATTCACATCTATGTTTACTATTCTTTTCCAAGTTTTGCAGCTTTCAAAATTTCATAAAAGCACATTAATCATCGAATTTTGTGATATTTGTAAAGAGTATTATTGCCTCCTAGCAATTATAATTTTATGTAATAAACAAGAAAACAAAGTGGACCATTTAGAATTCAAAGAAGAGAGGTCCAAATCAAAAGACCATACGACAGAAAAAGCTTCTTCTTTTTCTGACCAAATATCTAATTTTTTGCTAACAGAGAAAATAAAAAATAGTAATATCTAACTTAAAATTCTGATTCTATAATAAAGTTTATAAAAAAATATAACTTCATCATAACAAACACTAAGCGTTATTGGAATTGTAGGTCTCTGAACATTACTACAGCCTTTTAAAAAATCCAATGAAAAGTTTTTCTTCTCCTTTGTTTTGTATCACATCAACACAAGAGTTGAAGCTTTGTGCTGAAGCTTTCTTGAGTTCAAGTGCTCGTTTATAAGGCGGTGCGATCGGAGGTTGAATCGGGTCCAAACTCTGGTATGACGATCCATCTGCTTCTTTAGGAAGTGGGTAAGACCGGTCTGAGTCATAACCGGTTAAGTCACCACATGCCAGGAATGGTATATAAACTTTGTTGGGTCCTTCAAGCCAACCACTACTGCAATCTGTAGAGTACCAAGAAAATAGAAAATCTCAATAACAATTACAGAAAAAAAAAGTTAAAATATTCTCTTTTTGAAGCTGACATAATACTAAGAAGATTTCTTTGCCTTGCCCAAAAGGTTAACTTCACATGAAGAGAGCATTTTTTAGGTGAGAGTTAGGTTGAGAAAGAGTAAATTGATAGTGTACTACTCAACAATGCATAAGTTAGTTGTGTCTAACTAGAAGAGCTTCAGAATTTTGAAGCTAAAGTTAAGAGATTTTTACCGAGATCGCTTCCACCTGAAGGGCTTCCAACTTTCTCCAAGAGACGATGCAGATCTCCTGGGTTGAATCCTTCTGGCGGAGAGTAATTTTCGCAGACTGCAAAAGCCTCTATAGAAACAGAGTGGAGAAAATGCAATTAGAATATCTTTGAAAAAGCAACATTTACATCTTTGATGATTAAACCGTCGAGTAAGTAACTCATATTTGCACATGTAAAAGTTATATTCTTTTACCTATACTCGAATTGCGGCTGCTTTTCGGTTTCGCAAAAGTTACGGTTGGGAAAAACAACTTCAGCTAAAAATAAAAGGAAATAAACTATATCAGTAAAAACAACAGTTCATGAACACAACATCTAAACTTACTTGACAGTAGAGACTTGTATCTAACTTGACAATTAATTTCATGAGCACAACATCTAAACTTACTTGACAGTATAAGAGACTTGTATCTTTTCCGCGGAATATCTTTGCAATAAATTTTCCACCTTCTTTAAGAACATGGGTTACAATTGTTAATCCCTGAAAAAAAAACGCATTGTTTATTATTTGTTATTATTCATGAAACATATGCTTCAGGTTAATGCTAAGTTTTGTTCAAACATGACACACCGATCATGCATATAGATACCAAAAACTTACCGCTAGTATGAGTTGGGACTGGACAAATTCATCCATGTCATGCAAACCAGTAACTGCAAACCAAATTGTAAAAGGCGTTATCTTGATAGCATATGGTAAACATTGAATGGCGAAATAGACACTGTATCTACTGTTGTACCATCTGGGGCACCATCACAGACAACCAGGTCTGCTTTGCAGCCGTCAAAGTGTCTAATGACCTTTAGAAAAACAAAACAAAAAAGTAAGCCAATAGAAACAAACACAAACTTGAAGCATAATCAAGGAGGGAAGAAAGAGATGCAGATAAATCTATGAGATAGGAGTCGAGAAATCTCACCACTTCAGCAGTCCGAGCATTAGTTATGTCCCCTTGGACCTGGTTGACACCTTCAATTGGAGCCATAGGCTGCAAATCTATGGCCACTATAAGAGGAAGATCTCCTTCTCTGCATAGTGTTTCAGCAACAAAAAATCAGTTCAACTTTGTCAAGAAGTGAATTACTGAACTAGCACAATCAAAAATCGAAAGATGATGATCAAGAGAAAAAAAGGGTGAGAATTATGTGACTATATTAAGCAATATGAAACTTACTTTGACTCAGCTGAGGATTTTGCAGGAAGATATAATTGACGACTCAAGACCTACAATGACAAATGAAGTGCATTGATAAGATTCAGAACGTGTTTCTCTATATTTTATCCACTGCGACTCGAGGAACAGGCAATGGACTAAGTAAAACCCAAGTTACCCAACCAAAGAACCTTAGAGATGTTTTCTACAACATCTCCTGTTCTCCAACCTCAATTTCCCAATGCTTATCATGGTTTCCTCTATTTAACTCCTCCCATATTACATTAATCGAGCTAAGTTGTCAGCTAGCTAACTGAGATATTGTATCTCAACTACAATACTATGCAAAAAGACCGGCGCAGTTATAAAATATACCCTAGTAATCTCAGAAATAGCTCTCATTCCACTTTAGACTTTCTGAACAGTTTCTTCTCTCTGTTATGCAAAAACGTTGGCTGTAGTTATCTTATTGTGCATACATAAGAACTCTGCTAACTGACTAAGCTGATTCACATTATGCCCAATGTCAGTAAAATCAATTCAGGATCACCATACCTGACTCCAGCTACCAGGTGCAGCACATAAATCTACAACCCTCTTCACTCCTGCATAAAATTAAAAAACAGGCAGTCTCATGTGGTCATTCATTGATATATCACATTGCTCAGCTGCAAATTCGTCGCTCAAAAGTACTGCATTCATTCAATTGGATTCACATCAATCAATAGTTTTTGACTAAAGTCACGTGAGATCCTGAGAATTCATGTGTATCCACTGACCTGGTAAATTCAATGGGAAAAAAGCTTTTAGGATTAAGAGATCACCTTCAAAAATGTTGAATTCTTCATCAATCTGAAGAAGCTTAAACGCACTTCTCGCACGCCATCCTTCTTCTTTGGCTTTACGATAGTAGATATCCTGCAAACAATTGGTCAACGTACTATTAAAACGCACGAGTATAGTAATCTTTCCCCGAGAAATGTGCAGTATTTAAGCTCTAAGAACCAAATAAATTTCGTTCAAGGCATACCCTTTTGTCTCGAGAAGCTTTCCCCATGTCTTCTAAAGTAGATAAATGAACACAAAAAATTCAGAGAATACTGAAGGGACTGAGATAAGTTAAGCCACAAGGGTGTCTCAGAGGCATTCTATCGAACACATTAAGGGCACTCTGTAAGACAGACAATTCAGCGATTAGCTCGATATACACAAGAAGGATATAAAGAGAACCCGCCAAGTTACCGCACAAAATACAGCAGCTAGCTAACTGAAGAGTACCACCAAATCAGAATTTTAAGCTGGAGCGAAGTGAAGGAGACTTTTTTTTTTTTCTAGTTTGATATATGCCCTAACAATTTGGAAGAACAAGAAATAAGAGTTACCAAGAACGTTATCGTCCTTGTAAGTTATTGGGCATATATCAAACTACAGAAGAGATAAAAAAAAGTCTCCTTCACTTCGCTCCAGCTTAAAATTCTGATTTGGTGGTACTCTTCAGTTAGCTAGCTGCTGTATTTTGATATATCAAACTACAGAAGGAAAAAACATGTATATGCACATGTACCATATATGTGAGTTTCATTTCATATATGGTCCCATATAACTGTATAACCATGGTCTAAATTTACACAAAGTACCATATCTTTTTTTATTCGAATATTTATAAGATATCCAATTTAAATGATTAAGAAAACGCTATGCTAAACTCTAACGTCTAATTTTGATCATTTATATAAGCGTTATGTGACATAATTGGTTAATTACTTATGTCGAAATCAATAAATGGTAAGTAAGTGATGTAGTTTAACTAGTTATAATATCATTAACTATAGATCCAACTTCATTTCAATCGTGAATGCAATGGCGGCTGCAAAACATGGTGGATCATAAATTTTGAACAAAAAACTAGAAACATTAATTTATGTCTTGGCTTTCTAATTATACCAACAAATTCATAGAAGGTAAAGGAAACATGGCACTAAGCAGACGTCCAATACGTATGAGGAAGCCAAATTCCAAGTACATGGCACTAAACATATATCTTGAATATTAATAACTATTGCAGACTTTCTTTGAAGTACTAGCAAAAAAAGAGATGCAGAATTCTGATCAAAACATTAACGTTGTAAGAAACATTCTGGTTATTATTATTGCTTAGAAAGAAACATTAACGTTGCTGTAGAAAAAAAGGAGACACAAAATGATAATTCGATAAGAAACAAACATACCGTGGATCAGTTCCAGACAGAGATAAGCAAACCCAACCAGTTGGTTTAACAAGCTCCACACTTTTTATCTCCTAAAACAATTAACGAGAAGGAGACACATCAATCCAATACAGAACCACTAACTTTCAAAATTCAAAAAAGGGGTCAAAATCAAATACCCAAAAAATCGAAAGATCTGAGCAAATAGATTCATAATCATACCTGCAATTTCACTTTCTTCTGGAATTGAACAAAAAATCAGCCAAACAGAGTAGACAAATCCTCCATTGAACAATCCTCAATACATCTGAACAAGTGATTGATACAAAACATGTCTCAGTTGTTGTCATTCATCAAACAGTAGCTGCAAGAAACGCACGAACTCATAAAATCGAGTAAACCAAAAACAAAAACACAACCTTTCGAGACCGCCTCAGATCTTAAACCCAGATAAGAAAAAGCAAAACAACAACAATAGAAGAAAGCCAAGCGTCGAGGATTTATACCTGAAAAAACTTCAATCTGAGAAGAGACCGAGAGAGAGAAGTCGAAGAAGCTAGAGAGAGACCGAGAGACCGAGAGAGAGGAAGCGAGAGAGATCGTCTGAGAGAGAGGAGTCGAGCCGTGGAGATTAGAAATGAGAAATCAGGAAAGAAATTTTTTCTCCAAAAATTAAAAACCCTAGTGTTTTTTTTAGAAGATGAGTTCACTCTATTTATTTACGGATAAAAATAGTTTTGAATCCATATAGATCGTTTCGATTTTGGATCGACTATAACCGAACCATTCTAATTTAGTCATAGACAGCCCATAGTGGTGAATCCCATTTGACGTCCCTATTTCTACTGTCAAGTAAGTTTTAGATGTTGTGTTCATGAAATTAACTGTTGCTTTTACTGATATAGTTTATTTTCTTTTATTTTTAGCTGAAGTTGTTTTTCCCAACCGTAACTTTTGCGAAACCGAAAGGCAGCCGCAATTCGAGTATAGGTAAAAGAATATAACTTTCACATGTGCAAATATGAGTTACTTACTCGACGGTTTAATCATCAAAGATGTAAATGTTGCTTTTTCAAAGATATTCTAATTGCATTTTCTCCACTCTGTTTCTATAGAGGCTTTTGCAGTCTGCGAAAATTACTCTCCGCCAGAAGGATTCAACCCAGGAGATCTGCATCGTCTCTTGGAGAAAGTTGGAAGCCCTTCAGGTGGAAGCGATCTCGGTAAAAATCTCTTAACTTTAGCTTCAAAATTCTGAAGCTCTTCTAGTTAGACACAACTAACTTATGCATTGTTGAGTAGTACACTATCAATTTACTCTTTCTCAACCTAACTCTCACCTAAAAAATGCTCTCTTCATGTGAAGTTAACCTTTTGGGCAAGGCAAAGAAATCTTCTTAGTATTATGTCAGCTTCAAAAAGAGAATATGTTATTGAGATTTTCTATTTTCTTGGTACTCTACAGATTGCAGTAGTGGTTGGCTTGAAGGACCCAACAAAGTTTATATACCATTCCTGGCATGTGGTGACTTAACCGGTTATGACTCAGACCGGTCTTACCCACTTCCTAAAGAAGCAGATGGATCGTCATACCAGAGTTTGGACCCGATTCAACCTCCGATCGCACCGCCTTATAAACGAGCACTTGAACTCAAGAAAGCTTCCGCACAAAGCTTCAAGTTTTGAGTTGAGGTGATACAAAACAAAGGAAACGAAACAAACTTTTCATTGGATTTTTTAAAAGGCTGTAGTAATGTTCAGGGATCTACAATTCCAATAACGCTTAGTGTGTTTGTTATGATGAGGTTATATTTTTTTTTATAAACTTTATTATAGAATCAGAATTTTAAGTTAGATATTACTACTTTTTATTTTCTCTGTTAGTAAAAAAACAGATATTGGGTCAAAAAAGAATGAGCATTCATGAAATTTGGTCCACTTTGTTTTCTTTGTTTATTACATAAAAATATAATTGCTAGGAGGCAATAATACTATTTACAGATATCACAAAATTCGACGATTAATGTGCTTTCATGAAATTTGAAAGCTGCAGAACTTGGAAAAGAAAAGTAAACATAGATGTGAACGATATGACTTAGAAACATCTTGATGATTTAAATAAATAGCGTCATAACTGAATGAACTTCAACGTGTATATAATATGGACAGGAATGAACTTCAACGTGTTATGGTTATGTGTGGTTTGCATAAATTTGTTTCACTATGATGAATAGATTTTTTCAGATTTGGTGACCTTTTTGTTGTGTTTATGCAGCTTGTGATCTGATTTGCTGTTTTTCAAGGCTGTATCTTACTTGACAAGATGAACAACGATGATGTAAGTTACTTCTTTTATTTTATTTTATAGAAATGTATGATTGAATTTAGTTGGTTTTTGTCTGGATTTAGAACTGGTCGGATGAAAAATGTCGTTATTTTCTTCAACTTTGTACTGCTGAGAAAAAAATGCGGAACAGAACGAAGACGGGATTGAGTATAACTGAAAAAGAGTCTATCATGAAGAAGTTTGAAGAGAAATTTCAGAAGATATATACATGGGATAAACAATTCAAGAACAAGTATGATGTGTGTAGAAGAGCACACCATAAGTTTAAAAACGTGCTCCATAACAGAAATGGAATTAGCTTTGATGCTATGGGAAGAATAGATATGAGTGATGATTGGTGGAATGAACGAATAAAGGTAACTTCTCTCTCCGTTTCTTTTCCTTACAGTTTTTTTACTGTTCTTTGCTGGTTTCATTTATATATGCTGGTTTGCTAGTTTGGTTTAGTTTCTTCTATCAAATGTTTAATTTTATGATGTATATAGGAATGGCCTGAAGATAGAAAGTATAAGAACAAACACATGCCCAACATGGATGTTTTTAGAGAGGAATTTGGTGCAGTTTATGTTACTGGAGCAGAGGGATGGAGCGTCCAACATGGAGAAACTAGTTTAGATTCTAGAGTGGATGCAGAAAATGATGATGAAGCTGATTCAGTTGATACAAATGTGGCACCACCAGTGGTAGGAACACAATTTAGAGCGGGAAGTTCAGGATCAAAAAGAAAGCGTAAGGAGATTGACATATCTACATAGACTTGTTCTTCACGAAACACAATTCTCATGCGTAAGAATGAGTTAGTTGAGAGGATGTTGGAGCGTGATGATAATTGTAGTAATACGTGTAGTAGAGATCCTAAATGAGTTGCCTAGAGTGAGAAAGTGGTCGCTTTCCCATAGAGCCTTGATTGACCATCTTCTAGCTGATGTCGCCAATCGACAGGGTTTTGTTTCATTTTCTAGTCCTGAAGATAAAATTAGCTATTTGGAGCATAAGATTGGAATAAACCTTGATGACTAAGTTTTATTTGTCTTTTGTTGATGACTTTGCTTTAATCTTTATGAATCATTAAGATATGATTTTTGTTTTGGTTAATGGCTACTTTAATTTTCGACAAGTATTTATGGTTATAGAAAGTTATTAATTTTGGTTTATGGTTATGATTATAAAGTTTTTGAACATGTATAATGGTTTTACAGATGCTTAGATGGATGTTGGAAGTGATGATGATGATGATGATGTTGAGTTGTTAGAAATGCTTAATACTGAGAGGTTGATTCATAGAACAGATCGAGGTGCAGGATGGCGTCATGTTCAGCAGCTTATGCATGGATCAGATCAACAGTGTTACGATATTCTGCGAATGAACCAAAGAACATTTTACGCATTATGCAGGATGCTTACTACGAGATATGGTCTAGAAGAAAACATTGTGAGAGGTTGCAATGTGTACGCCGAAGAAGGGGTTGCAATGTTTCTTGAGGTGGTTGGTTAGGATTAAACAATTGTTATATGTAACTTCGATATGAAGTTCATATATGCATATGTTGGTGTACCAGGTAGAGCACACGATACAAAAGTATTGACTCATTGTGGGAAGAATGAAATTTCTTTTCCGCATCCACCAAAAGAGAAATATTATTTGGTTAACTCCGGATATCCCACAAGGACAAGATATCTTGGTCCGCATCGTAGGGTTCGATATCATCTTGATCAGTTTGTTAGGAGAGGACCTCCAACAAACACGCGGGAGTTGTTTAACAGGAAACATTCTTGACTATGATCAGTGATTAAGAGGACTTTTGGAGTATGGAAAGCAAAATGGAGAATTTTAGACCGTAAGCATCCTAAGTATGGTTTGACTATGTGGGTCAAGATTGTGACAGCGACGATGGCACTACACAACTTCATACGTGAATCACATCGAGAAGATTATGATTTTGTACGTTGGCAAAGAACAGAAGAATATCATACTCATGTCGATGAAGAAGAAGACGACAACTATGATGATGATGATGATCGTGGTGGACACACTCCATATGAACCTACCGGGGACAGAGCCATGGAAGGCGTGCGTGATACTATCACAAGTGAGATTGGTAGAGGACGTCGACTACCTTATTAAAAACTTTTATTGTGAAACTTTAATTTCTTATGAAATATTTATGTTTAATGGTATTATGGTTGTAGATTTTGTTAATTACAATTTATTTTTCTTAAATTATTTTCTATCAATTTAAATTTACACAAATTTTTTTTTATCAAAACAGTATAATAAAATATTTATAATATTTATATTGTTTGTTGCTGGCGACAACCAAACGAACAACATAGCGACAGTCGCTGACGACAGGAAAACGAACATCACAGCGACAGTCGCCAACGATAGGTAAACGAACATCACAGCGACCAGCGATAGACAAACGAACAACACTTACTATCGCTGATCGCAGATAGCTGTCGCTGGATTCAGCGACAGGGAAACGAACATGACCATTATATACACGTTGAAGTTCATTCCACACATCTTAATGATTCATAACCATAACATCATTATTAAACTAAAGTGAACACTTCATTCCTATCCGGTTAGAGTTCTCCTCCAATCAGAGACTTTACCCACTTGTCCTTCACTTCTGTCTTTAACTTGAACGGAGTAAGTTATTTATTTATTTTTAGTTTTGTTAAAGAAAAATAGTTTAGAAGTGTTCTCAGACAGATAAGGAAGATCATAAGCTCTAATTAAAGAAACAAATTGTGGTTCTCTTTGTTTATACTTTGGTTCACTCGTATCAAAATCTTGAGAATTTGATAAGACCCTTTTTAGTTTGGTGTTGGAGGGAACGGTCTGAGGTCTTTAAGATCTCAATTTCAAGATTTTGGTGAGTTTGATGACTTTAATGAAACAGACTTGAGTTCAAAATATGCTCATTGTTTAAGATCTATAGTTTTTAAAATTTTGGGTTTAGTAGGTGTAATTTGCAGAAACAAGCTGGTCTACATGTAAATAGAAGTCTAAAATCTAACAAAAAACCAGAAAGTGAAATTCTGGAAAACCAAAGCTCACGAAAACAGAGAGTAGAAAAGGGGTATGCAAGTCATAAGTGGGTGAAAGAGTTTGGAACAACTCTTAGAACACAACATCTATTGTTTTGAAATTCAACTCTAAACAATTTCGTATAGCTAGAGATTGGTTTTGCAAAAGACCAAGCTCGCAACAAAAAACAAAACCCAAATAAGCAAAATTCAAGAGTTTCAAATGTACCTGTAAGGTATTTCTACCTTCCTGCAACTTTGAACCTCTTGAACTCAAATAAAGAACACAGTAAAAATTGGCCACCCAGTTCACGGATTCACCGCTACCTCTGGGAAGGAAACTCTCTCCCTCAACTTCACTATGAATATAAGAGTACAAGTTTATCACAATCTGTGATTGTCTCTTGCAGATTACACAAGAACTCTCAAAGAGACGAAGGAGAACAACACTCGTCTCGTACAAGACACTAAAAGAGATAACCCACTATTTATATGAGTTAGCCTCTAAACCTGATTAGTGCTTGCAGTTGGACTTCGACAATTAACAGCCCAATGACATCTTCTCTTTGTTCTCTTTGTTCTTAGTGTACTAGCAATGGCCCAATTGATGAGTCCCATGACGGAAACAGTTTGGGCTAAGTCAACACTTACAATCTCCACCTTTGACCAGCCCAATAACTTCTTCATCTTCTCTGTCAAACGTAGTTTGCCTCTCTCTCTCTCTCATATTCCCGTGAAAAGCAAATCCCGACGAACTCAGACTTGATCTCCGTCTTTGCTTCACCTCAATGCCAACATCCGGCGTCGATCTACATGCTCAGGTATCCTTTGAGCTTCCAAATTTATTTCTCACCTGAAATAACTTTCAATTTCTTCTAAATTGCATGTATCCAAAAGACAGAAAAACCAATAACCTTGTTTCTGTCAATTACAGCCCCTTGAGACCTGAATTGAAACTCCACCTGCTCTGGAACACTCAAGTAAGTCTCGAATCCCTGTTACTTTCATCTCCTTCCTTGTACCTAGAACTTTCCAGAAAACCAGACCAGTTTTCTCTTCTTTCTCTATGAGATGAAGATTCGATGATGGAGTGTTCAGCAGGTCAGTCACATCCTCATGTGACTTTGAGAATTCCCAGACACACATCAAGCTTGTTTCCAAGTACTCCTTTAGTTAGCATGTTTGCTGGATTCAGAGTAGTATGTACCTTAGAAACTTTGATAGATCCTGCTGTGATGTGGTCTCTGATGAAATAATGCTTGTTAGCTATGTGTTTAGTCCTCTCATGGTGAACATTGTTCTTAGCTAGACAAATAGCGCTCTGTGAATCGCACTTAACTTCAACACAGTCTTGTTTGAAACCCAATTCTGTGCAAAATCTCTTCAGCCATAATGCTTCTTTAACCGCTTCAGTTAGAGCCATGTACTCAGCCTCTGTAGTAGATAGAGCAACCACCTTCTGTAGTGATGATTTCCAGCTAACAGTGTTTCCACGGACCTTAAACACATACCCTGACATTGATCTCCTTTTATCTAAGTCTCCAACGTAATCTGAGTCACAAAAGCCTTGAACATTGAATTGTTCTTGCTTGGTGAAGTTTAGACTAATCTCAGATGACCCTCTTAGATATTTCAGTATCCATTTAACTGCTGACCAGTGAATTCTTCCAGGTTTGCCATAAATCTGCTCACCAAACCAATAGCAAACCCCAAATCTGGCCTTGATCCGATCATGGCGTACATAAGACTGCCCACTGCACTAGCATAAGGCACGTCATCCATGTAGCGAGCCTCAGAGATAAACTCTTCCTCTTAAGCTTGTATTGATAGCTCACTGGAGTTGAAACAGGTCTTGAGTCTTCCATATTAAATATAGCTAACATCTTCTTGAGATAACCTTCTTGAGACAGCTTCAAAGTTCCATCTTTTCTGTTCCTGATAATGTCCATACCAAGAATCCTTCTAGCTTCTCCCAAGTCTTTCATCTCAAATTCCTTCATCAGATTCCGCTTTAAGCTTTGAATTACCTTCAGATCCTTCGATGCCACTAACATGTCATCAACATACAACAGTAGATAGATCATGTCTTGTATAGTTTCACCTCTGAAATATACACATGAATCATAATCGCTTTTCTGAAACTTTTGATCCTTCATAAAGCTGTCAAACCGGTGATTCCACTGTCTTGGAGACTGTTTCAGTCCATACAAGGACTTCTTTAACCGCCAGACCTTGTCTTCCTTCCCTTTTTCAATGAACCCTTCAGGTTGGCTCATGTAAATTTCTTCTTCCAAAGTTCCATTCAGGAAAGCGGTCTTAACATCAAGCTATTCCAGCTCCAAGTCAAAGTTGACGGTCATGGATAATATTATCCGGATAGAGACATGTTTAACCACAGGAGAGGATATTTCATGATAATCTACTCCTTCCTCCTGTCTGAATCTTTGAGCCACCAGCCTAGCTTTGAATCTAGGTTCTTCAATCCCTGGTATACCTGGCTTCCTCTTAAAGATCCATTTACACCCTATGATCTTCTTTCCCTCTGGCTTCTTAGACAGATCAAATGTGTCGTTTCTCTTAATGGAATCCATCTCTTCTTCAGAAGCTCCTTTCCATTTACGCCAGTCTTTACTTCTAGTGGCTTCAAGTAAGACTTTGGTTCATCAAGATCAATATCTTCTGCACTTGACAGTGCATATGCCACAAAATCAGAATCCTCAAACCTAGAAGGAGGCCTCGTATCTCTTCTTGTCATGTCTCTTGCCAAAAGATAGCTGTCAAGATTTTCAGCTTTAGTATGCTCTTGGCCTTCATCTTGAGCACTACTCGTTCCTGATTCCTCATTAGATCCTGAGCTTTCAGATTCAGAAGAAGTTCCACCTTGATATGAGTTCTCTTGAGAGTTTCCAGCTACAGTTGAACCTCTTATCAAATATGTACTAAAAGAAACCTTCTTCTTCTTTTTCTTTTTCTTTTCCTTAGGATCGTTTTCTGTTGACAAATCTTTGAAGACTGTTTCTTCATCAAACACCACATTTCTGCTTATGGTGCATTTACAATCTTCAGGTAGCCAAACTCTGTAACTTTTTGTCTCTTGAGGATATCCCATAAACAGTCCCTTGATAGCCCTTGGACTTGTCTTCTCTTGAGTAACATGGCCATAAGCTATGCTTCCAAATCTTCTGATATGATCATAGCTTATATTAGAACATGTCCAGACTTCCTCAGGAATCTTGAAATCAATGGATGAGTTTGGTGATCGATTTATAAGATAAACCGCCGTTGATGCAGCTTCTGCCTAGAACTTCTTCTCTAGGCCAGTCTCAGCTAACATGCACCTTACCTTGTCTATAATCGTCCTATTCATGCGTTCGGATACTCCATTTTTTTGTGGAGTATAGGTACATGTTCTGTGCCTCTTGATCCCTGACTTCTTGCAAAGCTCATAAAACTTCTGATTGCAGAATTCCAAACCGTTGTCAGTCCTCAAACATTTAACTTTCTTTCCTGTCTTATTATCTACTAACAACTTCCATTCTGCAAAGTTCTCAAATGCTTCATCTTTGCTTCTTAGAAATCTGATTCACACCTTCTTTGAATAGTCGTCAATAAACGTAACGAAGTACTTGCATCCTGCCAAACTCGGTTCATTTGAAACTGATCCCCATAGATCACTGTGAATGTATTCCAGAATTTCAGTGGAAGTGTGTTTAGCCTTAGGAAAACTTTGCTTGTGAAACTTTCCTAACACACAATTTTCACAGAAATCCAAAGTGTGAACTTCTTTCTCATTCAGATACTCTTTCTTGACTAGAACATTCATGCATTTGAGGCTCATGTGTCCAAGCCTAGAATGCCATCGGTTTGTAAGATTCACTGAAGTTCTTGCCACAGAGGCTTCACCCTTGATCACCTTCCCTTGGAGATAGTATAAACCATTTTTATACTTTCCTGAGATCACCTTTCGGTTTCCTTTGTAAAACTAAATAATGAAGTTCTTTCCTTCATAATGACATCCATTCATCTCCAACTGCCCGTAAGAGATTAGATTCTTGCCCATACTAGGCATATATCTGACATTAGTGAGTATCACTATCGAGTCATCTGGATTCATTATCTTCAGTTTTCCAATGCCTTTAATCTCACTGTACATGTTGTTTCCCATCAACACCTTTCCTCCTTCAAATTCCTGTAGGTCAAATAAAGCCTCCTTATCTGGAGTAATGTGAAATGTACATCCAGAATCCATCACCCACTCATTTTGAAGGTATTGAGTACTGGCAGTCAGAATCATAGGCTCTTGTCCTTCAGTAGCAACATTAGCAGAACTAGAGGGTTTGTTATATCCTCTCTCAGGACAATTTCGTTTCCAGTGGTCTTCTTTACCACAAATGAAGCACCCTTTGTTGCTCTTACTGAACCTCTGTCTCGAATGTGACCTGCTTTTGAAACGTGACTTGCTCCTTGATGAATATTCTCCTTTCCTTTCAGTTCTTCCTCTTGACCCAACATACAAGCCTTCACCCTCAGATTTATGCCTGTTTAACTGTCCTTTTTCCTTCAACCTCACCTCTTTTGCATAGGCTGAACTTACAATATCATTGACAATTAGGGTTTCCTTACCGCTACCATACTTGAGCGTGTGAACAAGCTGCTCAAACTTTGGTGGAAGACTTGTGAGGATTTGAATTGCTTGATCCTCATCAGTTATGCTTATCTTCAAGCTTTCTAGATCATCTACCAACTTCAGAAAATCATTCAAGTTTTCTTCTATGCTCTTTTGTTCTTCCATCTTGAAGCTTGCAAACCTTTGCTTTAAGTAGATTCTGTTTGGCAGAGCTTTTGTTTGGTAGTCTCTTTCTAGCGCTTTCCACACAGAAAGAGCTGTAGTCTCCTTCATGATCTTCCTGAGTATGGTATCACTCACACTCATACAGAGGATATTCTTACATCTCTTCTCCTTATCTTTAGCCAACTGATGCGGCTGACTCTCTTCACCTTCTTTACCTTTTCCTTTGTCATCTGTTGATGTAGCATCTTCATCTAGGCATTTGTCTAGGCCTAAGATTTCCAACTGACACATCATCTTGTATTTCCATAGCCCAAAATCACCCTTTCCGTCAAACTTTTCAACATCAAATTTTCCTGAGGTTGGCTCCATGACTTACTTGTGATTTTGACTTTGTGTTGCTTTTCAGGTTACAACACAGCCGGCTATTTACGCAGATAATCAGACAGCTCTACAACTCCCAACAGAAAACCAGATAACCAGAATAATAGATAACCAGAGTACCAGACAAGAAAAGACTTAGCTTTTACCTCACAACTTCTTCTCTTGGATTTTCCTCTAGATCCTTGTGTATACGCAACCAACACCTTGCGCTCTGATACCACTTGTAAGGTATTTCTACCTTCCTGCAACTTTGAACCTCTTGAACTTAAATAAAGAACACAGTAAAAATTGGTCACCCAGTTCACGGATTCACCGCTACCTCTGGGGAGGGAACTCTCTCCCTCAACTTCACTATGAATATAAGAGTACAAGTTTATCACAATCTGTGATTGTCTCTTGCAGATTACACAAGAACTCTCAAAGTGAAGAAGGAGAACAACACTCGTCTCGTACAAGACACTAAAAGAGATAACCCACTATTTATATGAGTTAGCCTCTAAACCTGATTAGTGCTTGCAGTTGGGCTTCGACAATTAACAGCCCAATGACATCTTCTCTTTGTTCTCTTTGTTCTTAGTGTACTAGCAATGGCCCAATTGATGAGTCCCATGACGGAAACAGTTTGGGCTAAGTCAACACTTACAGTACCTTGTGATTAATTGGTTCTGCAAAATGAAGAACAATTCAAAACCGTATAGCTAGAGATTGTATTGTTCCCTAAACCGTAACAAAAACCCAGAAACAAAAGATCAAAAGAGAAGAGTAGAGTCAAGAGAAGAGAACCCAACTCGTAAATTATCAATCTCATAAGAACAAAGTCTGATGGGTACAAACTTGATGCAAGTAAGAGTGGACACTTTGCACGGGACAGTTGAGTCAATTGAAACAGCCCAACAAAAGATGAATCTGAGGAGAACCCAACTCGTAATCACTGTTGCCGAAGGAGAGAAGAGAAGTAAGCGAGATATCGCAGTTGGGTGACACAGAGGAATCAAAAAAGAATAAAAAAAGAGAAGAGAATTGTGTAAGAGAAGAAGAATCGAAGAAGAGAAGAGAAGAGAAATCGAAGAAGAGAAGAGAATCGTGAATCGTGAATCGTATACGATCGAAGAAGAGAATAGAAGAGGAATCGTGTAAGGGAGAAGAGTAGAATCGGAGAAAATCGAAGAAGAGAAGAGATGAGAATTGGGAATTTAGGGTTAGGGTTAGTTTGTGATTTTTCAAAAATAATAAGAGTACTTTTGTAATTGAATTACTATTTTAAAAGCAGTCGCCGCGTTTTAAAATCTAGTCGCTAACTAGCGATCAAAAATTTTAGTCGCTGGTCACTGACAACAGTTGTTGCGATTGGTCGTTGGATCCAACGACAGGCAAACGAACAACGTTTGATCGGTGTTGTTGGTTTCTGTCGACAACAACAAGAAAACGAACAAAGTTTAGATAAAAAACGAACTTTGTTTTTCTAATTGAAATATATCTCTTATTATTAAGATGCAATAAAAACATATTACATAGGAACAAAAGTCCAGATAGAAAAAAACAAAAACAACAAAACGAAAGAAAAGATTTGATAGAACACTTGTCCTCAATTATCATCCCACATATCCTTCCACCGTTTTGATAAAATAATTGTTCTTACAGCTTTATCTATGGAAAGTCTTACTAAGATCTTATACAAAAGTTCGTTTGGGAGATCGCTAATTCGATCTTGAGTATTGTTTGTATCATCCATAACACTTTTATTTCGTTCATCAGATGATAGTAGTGATTTCTCCATGGATTGAATCGTTAAAGAAGGAGATATTTTTGTGAAGAAGAGAGAACTTTTTTTACTTCAGATTATTCACATATGTAAGAAAAAGAGAGATGGGAATATTTATATATACTTGATGTAGTTAATTATGAGGAAATAAGAAAGACTAAATAGAGACAACAACAAAAATAATTGGGGTTATTGTCAATATTAAAAACCTAACCAAGTTAAAAAAATAAATTCTTTCATTTGAACAATTGAATTCATTTTCCACTTACACACAAAAATTGGAAAAAAATATAATATTAAACGATTTCCTTTTTCCATGAAAAAGAAAAAATTATTAAATTAGTTGTCAAAATATAAAAAAATTATTTAGATGCAGAAATACAACATATATGTGGTTCTCATTACGTAATGTCAAAAAGACAAAAAGATGAAATAAATGTATTGGTAATATGTAAGTAAATCTGTGTAAACAAACGCTAGTGTTGATGGTTAGTTTTTTCCAAGTGATATTCGCAAATAAACTTAGGGAAAATATCACTTTTAATATGAACCTTTAGATATATGAACCAAAATGTTTTCCTTACTTTCTAATACATAAATTAGGAGATTTGTATACACATCAGTGCCATACGTACATTTACATAGCTGAGAGCTCTAAGACGAGTGGTAAGAAATGTAGCCTTATACTTCAATTTCAGTGCCATAGATTTACACATCAAATACCATTCAGAGTCGGTCCAACGTTATCGAGAACTCTATTCAACATTAAAATTTTTGTTATCAGAATTAAAAAAAAAAATTATAATTTTCAATGGCTGCTATAATCCTTGGTTTATATTGCTTATGCTCTGAACCGACCCTGGTGCCATTTATATTGGCAAATAAATTCTTTTTAGTTTTATTATTTTTGTTAACATCTTACTTTATTAACTTGAATTAGAAATTACATAATTATCAAGAAAAATAACAGTTTTGTATGTCTGTTAGCGTGCAAATTTTACCAGCGAAAGGAAATAGCGGATAATGTGTTTTTCTTTATATTTTTTGCTTATTTAACAAAATATAATCGCTATAGTTATTTTCATAAAACTTATAGCTCAATAACATATTCGTTTTGTATGTAACAAAATTTTTTGTTTCTTATGTGCATATTTACAAACAAATTTTTATAATATATACATATTATAAAAAAATTATTGATTTTTGCATGAACTAGATCAAAAACACAAAAAAAAAATATATAGTTTTACAATATTTGTTAATTTACCAAATAATAAATTAAAATGGTTAGAGTAATTTGATGGTATAGAGCGCACAATACCATGTGAGACTTTGCCACATCACTAAAAGAATCGATATCGGAAAGCTTCAATGGGCGTTATCGTCATTTCCCTAATAAGAGCCGCGAGACAGTCGTTGACGACGGTGACGGTTACGGCGGCGTAAACCTTATCGGACGAATGAAGATGCTCCGTTCTCCTTTCTCCGTCGTACTCTCTCTCTTCTTCCAAGCCCTTATTCTAGCTGTAGCTCTCGATCCTTCGCAGCCGGACGAATCCAACATCACAGCAACACCTATACTTCAGGTAATCAAATCAAATCAATCTTCGTCTCCGGTGTTTGATCTTCTGATCAATTGATTTCGCCACTTAGGATGTGTTGAAGGAGATATCGATGAAGCAGAAGTGGAATCTGGAGGAAGTTAGATTAAAGAAATTGGAGGTTAAGAAGCTTCGTATTGGTACTGGTCGGAGATTTGAGATCCGGATCCGATTAGGGAAGAGCCGATTCGTATTCATCTTCCCTGACGAAGTAACCGATTGGAGAAGAAGCGGTGGAGGAAGAGATGTGGAGTTGCAGGAGGTAGTTCGGGAAGTTAATTCGAGTAAGGTTCTTGAGCCGCTTGTATTGAAAGGTCCATTTGAGCTACGAGTCGATGGGGATACCCGTCTCTCACTTGCGTTGCCGGTAAATATTCTTCTTCATCTCTTTATATGAATCTTTCTTACTGCTATGGTCTTGGTCTTGTTCATTGTTGGAGGAATTAGAAATTTAGGTATTGTTTTAGTGAATTTGTGGCGATTCGACGATTCTTGGTCTCCAGCAAATGAATCAAATGGATGTTGTAATGAGATTATGAAGCACTCTTACTGTTCCATTGGATTTTGCATCAGAATTTGGTTATTGTGTTTCTCCTGAAAGTTTCTTTTTGACTTTTTGAGCATGGGAACTCCTAAAAACCTTAGCTTTGTTCTTAAGTCTAAAAGTTTATTTTCATGTTTTGAAGCAAATTGCGGCAGTAGCTTATCGCAAGGTTTGCTATGATTAATGGTTATGATCTATTCATTGCTCAGGCTATCGGAGGAATTAGACACATCGGTCTTGTTTAGTGAACTTCTGGCTTTTTCCATTCCTGGTCTCAAGCAGATGCATGTTCGAATGTTCCTGTTCCATTGGATTTTACATTTAACTCAGCTATTATGTTTCTCCTTTTAAGTGCAAAAGTACAGAACGCTCTGAATAACGTTTTAAGGAAGACTGTGTTTTTGTGTGTTTAAACCTAAAACCCAGACAGTGTCGCTATAAACCTCTGCTTTGATCTTAAGACTGCAAGTTCCTTTCCATGTTTTGAAGCTCTTTTTTTTTTGTGTGGGAGTAGCTTGTTTTGTCACTGATGATTTCGAGGTTATGATTTGTTTTCAGATGAACATTTCACATAGCGGTTTAAAACGAGTTCTTGTCAGTGAGGGCATCTCAGTAGAAATAAGGGAAGCTCAAGCAGTCTCTCTTTTCCACTCATCCCATCGAAGATACGCTGCTACTGTCGATCCTGTAAATATTAAAGAAGGAAGTTCTTTATGGGCGTTTCGGGGTTCTGTGTGCGTGCCATTGCCTCCCATACAAATCATAGGATCAGCTTCATTGGTTGCGTTTAGGACTCCAAATTCAGATTCGCAAATCAAGACTTCTTACTTATCCGATGAGGCAATCCATTTACATGCAGAAAAATGTTATTATAAAGCTCACACGTACAGGCAGCATCGTTTCCCAACTGATCTTCTTGGCTTGAAGATTAAGAAGTTGGAAAAAGTTCTGAGTTCTTTAGGGAATGGAACCCGACAAACAGTAAGCTCTGTGACAGCAAAGCTAAAGGCTTCAGGCATGGTACGGTTTCAGTTAGAGATCGAGAGAAGTATTGGGAGGAATGAGAGTGTAATAAATAAAAGAGTAGAGTGGAGAACAAAACCGAAGATCGAACGGGTTTGGTTTGAAATAACGGCGAAAATTGAAGGGGATAGGTTGAAAGCAGTGGGGATGAGAAAAGTGGTGCCTTTCATAGAAGTGGATACAGAAGCATGGAGCAGTTTGATGTCTAACATGTCATTCACTAAGTTCCCATCATTACTTGTTCCTCAAGAAGCTTTAACACTCGATGTCAAATGGTAGTCGCAAACACTTTTGTAAGTTACTTTGTCTAAAGCCCTTTTGTTTTTGTTTTTCTCTCTTTATACGTTTGATAATCTTCCAGAAGGTAGAAACCACAATGTAATGATGGATTGTATTTACTCGTCCTTGTATGTATGTATATACTTCTGGTTCAAGGATTATTTCTCACGAAAATTGGTGAAAGGAGTTGTTACGAATCATTGCATGAACCAGTTTTGGATTTTGAGCATGTGTTAGTTTTACATATATTTTCTTCACCCCTATTTCAATTTCCATAATGGAAATTTTAACCAAAAATCCAAACCGAACTAGCCTGAAATAATTATTTTCAATTAAATTATAAATACAACACATTTAATTATATACATTAATCCATATTTTAAATTCATACTTCAATATCATTTTCTCTCACTTCAATATCATTTAAACACACTATAAATTATAATTATAACTCCTATAATTTAATTATTTTTTAAATGTAACTTCCATCACTTTTCATCGAGAGCCGGTAATATAGATGAAAATGGTACAAGCTAAAAAAAACAGCTGGTTGAAAGTGATGGTTTTTGGAAAAAATGAAAAAACTTTAAAAAATAATGAAATGATGCCATGGAAGATCGAACTTCTCACCTAATAAACAAGGGAGAACGCTTTTACCACCAGACCAAGCAGAGTTTCAACAAAAGCGGTAATGCTGAAAAATACGAATTTGCTACTCCTACCACTCTGAGATACCATGTGGCTTCCGCGCACATTAGTAATGCTGGAAAAGACGATAAGTCGGGAGAAAAACCAACCAAACCTCATGGTTCTGTGACTGAGACGAAGGAAACAAAAGCAACCAAAAAGATATGATGATATGTATCACGCTGGAGCTTTTGAATGTTCGCGATGCGGGAAGCGTTGTGATAGCCGCGGTGGGCTTACATTGCACACAAAAAGTGCGGGAACTAGATGATTGAATCAGGCGTATCTAGAGACGTGTGTTGGTGTCAAATCCCGAACCGAAAGTCCAGAACTCCGGAAGAGATGTCTACGTCATCTCCACGTCAGAATATCAATTAATCTCAGGGACCCACGACGAAGCTGAACATCGTTGAGGTCTCCGAGCTCGGTGAACCCGCTAAGGAGCTCGCAAAAATGAGGTGGAAAGCAAAGGAGATCGAGGTCCATGAGCGAGCTCAATGAGTAAAGGCCCATGGTAGGTTCATAATAGTTCAAATCAAAGCGTTACAACAATTATGACAAGATCAAAACGGACACATTTAAGGAGAATTATTACATTAACTAGTCATTTTGATATTAATCACCGTGTATAAATATAAGACCCTATAGAAGAAACGGGGGATCGAAACATTCAACTTTGAATACCATCACTATCGTTTTCTCTCTACAATTTACATACTTTTAATGCTCAAATCGTTTGCAAGTCGATTCATACTTTTGTTCTTGAGAGTTTTAGCCTACAAATAATACAAATATTTCAGTGTTCGGATTCGATATCCACGACGTGTTCCAATCTTTTCTGCGCAAATTATTGTTTGGATTTCAGAGAAAGTTGATCAACTCTGATGGTTTTGTGACTGACTCTGTTGTGACGAAGAAAATAGAGAGTGGGTCTAGGAACAAGAAACGGCCAAGAAAATATGACCACTTGTTGTGATAGCAGTAATGGTTTGACGTTACACACGAAGAAGTGTAAGAATGAGGCCATATTCAATTGTCTATAAAAAAAAAATCTTCCCTCACGTTTAACACACCACTTGTTGATGATGATGACGATTTCTGATCCTGCATTGAATAGAGATGGAGTATACAGTGAGCTGGAACAAACGGCTGATTCACTTATTATGCTGAGTAGAGACATGATAAAGATGATGCAAAAGAACATAAAGGTTCTGAAGTTGATGCAGAACTTTGTGGTTCTAAATATGCTGCCATGCTGGTCCTGCCTTTAAAAGAGATGCATAATATGCTGGTAAGATGGAGGAAGATGCTGAAAGAGATGAAGTTTTAGATGATGATGAGGTATGAGGTTGTTTCTCCAAAGATATAATACTTGCTTATTCTAGTATCTTGTTTGAGAGGATGATGAGGTTTGAGGTTGTTTCTCCAAGGTGTAATACTTGCTTATTCTAGTATCTTACATAATAAAATAAAATTTTCGAAACACATGCTACTACAAGCTGATACGTGACATTTAGGAATTCGACACCTTTCCTATTTTTTCTCTTCTTAATCTCATACTTAGTAAGATTTTATTGCATAATTTAGAAACAACTAATAAATAACATTATGTTGTATTATTGTGTTTGGATTTAGACTTTATTAATATCCATGATTGAATGATATCAAAATTTCAAATCTCCAAGGTTAATAAAACATAAAAGAATAAGTTTTAATCATTGATCTATTAACCTCTATGGTTATTTTCACTATCCTCAATTATGGAACTAACTAATGAACAAAGAAATACAATTTGGTTTTACAATTATGATCATATATATATTGGAAAGTTGTACATCCCATCATTCTCATGTACAAGCAGTTCTCTAATTTGGATTTAATGTTTTGTTTAGAAAAAGGAAGATTTATTACTTATTTATGATTTAAACTTTCTTACAAAAAATACAATCTGAATTTATTATATATTATAGCTCTCTGCCTAAAATTATTTGTTATCGTTCCACGAAATACAATGTCATTTTCTTATCCAGGCTACCATCAGATTGTATAGGATAATATCATAATCGAATGATTCACCCAAGGGCGGCTCAAAGGCAAAATAGTTCATGTACCATATATTAGTTATGATACATGGCCTATTTTGTTATGATTTTAGTTTTTATAAAACCAACAAAATTAGAAAACCGGAACCAAACCGTAAACGTGATTGCCCCTCTATATAAGGAATAGTGAGGTTATGTAAACATGAAAGGTTTGTTTCAGAAAAATTATTTAGTTAGATGTCTAATAAAGTCAATCGTATATAATGTCAAATGCTAAAAAGATATGGTACTTTGAGAAGAAAACCCTCTTATTATAGTTATATCAAATATAAAAAACTAGATTTTATTCTTATTTAAAAAAACCATTTCCAAATTATTATTTTTAGTTTAGTCTTTATTTAGTTTTTGTTATCACAGACTTCAGAATTAAAATTCATAAAAGATGTGTAGATGGTCTGGTCAAATAAAGTTTTTTAATCATCGCTTGCTTGCACCAAGAGGTAAACACAAGAAGTCATCGATAAGCAAAGCACAGATTCACACTTTTTAATCATATAAGTTCAATTTCATTGTAGTCTTACCCAACATTTCAAAACATTTTGTCAACTGTTTCTTTTTGCATTAGCCGATGTGCCACCTTCTTCGCTTGGCGCTTCGACGTGTGCGGTGCGTGTATTCTCTTTCACATATTATATGATCTTTTTTTTCCTTTTTATCGATATTATACATGTCAATACGAAGTAGTCCCGTCTTGTTTAATCGACATTTGATCAAGGTTACGATGAAGTGTGTTCGTTTTAAAGAGTCCGAATCATATTTGGTAACCCATTCTACAATTTTACAGATGTTTAGCACGGTCGGTCCAACGATAACCACTATTACAAAACATTAATCTGATTTTTTTTTTTTACTTTATATCTGACAAGTTTTGCATGTTTTTGTGAATATTAAAAATGCCAATAGGTTTTTTTTTTAACTGTACAAATGCCAATAGTTCGTTTATTTAACACGCTCTAAATTTTTTATGGATTTTGATAGACTTGGTCTAACAAAAACCACGATTTTAAAACATTAATCCTAATTTATTGTATTTTATGACTGTGAGTTATGCAGATTAGCTTGCATACTCGTTTCTTTTGTTTTTTTTCTTCTTTTGGCAGTAGTTGCCCGCATACTTTTCAAATTTTAATTTTTCGTAATTTTATGAAGAATATTCTAACAGAATATTTTTTTAATTTAGTTTGAGATGTAATAACAAATATAGCGATGATAGAATATTACTACTATTTAGTGAAGACAAAAAAAAATTAATGGATTAATTATAAATATCTTATTAATTTTTTGGGACGATTTCTATTAACTTTTTTTCTTGTCTGTTACTTAAAAGATACTAATTTTAATTTGTCTATTCTATTATAAATGATGATCTCAATTTTGAGCAAATCTATATTTAAAACTATAAAAAATCATTTTAGTTTAAATATTTCCTTCACATATATCACTAAATTTTAGTTAAAATAATTATTTATAATGTTATGTGTGTATTATATAATTAATTAAATATCAATTATTTATTTAATATAATACAAAAATATAATAAATAATTATATTTAAAAAATCTACAGTTACAATTGAACCATTTATGCTTTTAATTTAAATAATTACAGACAAAATTCTATATTTACAACTAAAATTTTATAACCAAAAATTTAAAGATACAGCCGTAACTAATCTATAATCAAAATTTTATAACAAAAAATCTATATTGACATTTTTGAAGTACATTTTAGAGAGAAACTTTTGTTTTGTAAGATATTACATAAGATGCTATTGATTTAAAAAACAAATTAGGAAACTCATTAAGGGTAAATATGGAATATGAATATATTTATATACATATATTCAAACAACTTCTACAATCAATTCTCTACTATCCATATAATCAAATACAATTAAAATATTTTAATTTTAATTATAAAATCTGAAATATCCATATAATGTTCTACAATTAATAGTATAGATATTTAGAAGATTTTTTTAAAATTTAAAATTTTGATTCTCCTATCATCTTTATTTGATATTTTTTTAATTGCTTTGAATCATCATATAATACATAAAATTAATAAAACTCTATATTTTTTTCTGTATTTGTCATGATTCGAATTTTGAAAAATGGACATGTGTAACTCAAGCAATGATAAGAAATTGTGTGTTTAACATCCCACATCGGCTAAAATATTTAAACAATGGTTGAAAGTCATATTAGAAGTAAGACCAAAATGAATCTAATCTGAATAAGCAGTAAACTAAACTTAACAAGCATCCAAATTTAAAATTTTGTATCCGGTTTAATTCGGTTCTTTAGTCGAACCGTTTAATTATATCGAATATAATAAATTTTAAACTTTTAAAAAATATAAAATGTTATGAACATTTACACTTATAAAAAGTTTAAAATATCACTGGACGGAGTTATACGACATTAATATAAATTTAAAATATCACTAATGCTACAACACGGGTAAATCATCATTTTATTATTTTATTAACGCTATTAATATTATATTAAATATATATATAATTAAATTAATTAAATTATGATTATGTAAAAAAATAAATTGTACCGTATATGCGGGTTATGCGGGTTAAATCCTAGTTTAAAGGTATAACCGTAACTGATCGCCCCTAAGTTTACTGTTGACCGACATATGGTGTCCTGTCAAAAAATTAAAAAATTGACCGACATGTCATTTATAATCTTTATGTAACTATATAATATCAAATGGTATGTTCTAAAATAAATAAATATCTCAACCGTCTCCTATACCCAGTAAACTCGTCGACCAGTCATCACCACCACCACTTCCGGCGAAAATGGACTTGCGTGAATCAATCTCAATGCAAAACCAAGTCTCCATGAGCCTCGCCAAACACGTAATCACCACCGTCTCTAAAAACTCCAACGTCATCTTCTCTCCGGCTTCAATCAACGTTGTACTTGGTATAATCGCCGCTGGATCCACCGGCGCTACGAAAGATCAGATCCTCTCTTTTCTCAAGTTCTCTTCCACTGATCAGCTCAACACATTCTCATCCGATATCGTCTCCGCTGTTCTCGCTGACGGTAGTGTTAACGGTGGTCCTAAGCTCTCTGTGGCTAATGGCGTTTGGATCGATAAGTCTCTCTCCTTTAAGCCATCGTTTAAGCAGCTTTTGGAAGATTCGTATAAATCTGCTTCGAATCAAGCTGATTTTCAATCGAAGGTGATTTTTCATTGCTTCGATTGTTCAATTCGAATTTGGATCCTACGTTCTGATTCTGTTTCTAGGGTTTTAAAACATGGCTTGTGATTTGATTTACTGATAGATAGGGTTTATGTTGATGATTGTGTGGACTATAGTAGACACACTCAATGGCCAAAACGTAGATTTGATTTGTTGTTTCTTAATTTTTACTCTTGAGGATCTGTATATTGTGCATTGTTTCTTATGCATCTTTGGTTTGTGTAAAAATTGGATGGCTTGTGATTGATTTACTGATAGGTTTTAGGTTGATGATTCTTGTTTTTGAAGGCTGTGGAAGTGATTGCTGAAGTGAATTCATGGGCTGAAAAGGAGACAAATGGTCTCATCACTGAGGTTCTTCCAGAGGGATCAGCTGATAGTATGACCAAATTGATATTTGCTAATGCATTGTACTTCAAGGGTACATGGAACGAGAAATTCGATGAGTCGTTAACGAAAGAAGGCGACTTTCACCTTCTTGATGGTAACAAGGTGACTGCGCCATTTATGACCAGCAAGAAGAAACAATACGTAAGTGCTTATGATGGCTTCAAAGTATTGGGACTTCCTTACTTACAAGGACAGGATAAGCGACAATTCTCTATGTACTTTTATCTTCCTGATGCAAACGACGGATTGTCTGATCTGCTGGAGAAAATAGTTTCTACTCCTGGGTTCTTAGACAACCACATTCCACGCCGACAAGTTAAAGTCCGCGAACTCAAGATTCCGAAGTTTAAATTCTCTTTCGGGTTCGACGCTTCAGGTGTTTTAAAAGGATTGGGACTGACTTCGCCGTTCAGTGGTGAAGACGGTCTAACTGAGATGGTTGAATCTCCAGAAATGGGGAAGAACCTATGCGTATCAAACATTTTCCATAAAGCTTGTATCGAGGTGAACGAAGAAGGAACAGAAGCTGCAGCCGCATCAGCTGGAGTTATTAAACTAAGAGGTTTGGCTATGATGGAAGAGGAGATAGATTTTGTGGCGGATCATCCGTTTCTGTTGGTAGTCACTGAGAACATAACAGGAGTGATTCTGTTCATCGGCCAAGTCCTTGATCCGTTGCATTAAACTAATTTGGAGCTTACTGGTTTTACTTAATAGAGTATTCAATAAAATGAGAGTCGTTACGAGTGGTGATTTGAGGACTCATCTTTGTGCTACATCCTTGGATGTGTGTAATAATAATAACATCCCTTTGTTTTGTACATTTGTTTTATGTATTTCAAGTTTTTCTAACTCAATAATATAATATTCTGTTTGCAATTTCTAACACAATAAAATATATTCATAGCTTAAAAATAAATTGAAAAGGTATTTTCGAATACCTCGATTGCTGATCGCATATATATATAGTAGATCGTCATCGTTTCATTGCATGCTATTCGAACCGTGGTGGGCAACCAGAGCACCACTGAAGTGGATGAGAATAGCTGCAAGCATAAAGGTTTCACCAAAATATAAACATTAAACTATAGATTATTTAGTGTATATAATAAATACAAACAACGATCATATTAAATCCCTTTTAACACTAGGAAAGCTTGCGGAATTATGGAACGTTTTTACCAATCAGATTTACCGTACACTCTTTACATACTAATTGACAGCAAAAAAAAAATCATGAGAAATTGAGAATCCATTACATCCATCGACGTATTAGCTTTTTTCAACTCCTAAACAATGTTCTATTTGCAGTTTCGAACATATAATCAGAGCTTAAAGTAATTGAAATTAAAAAAAATTTAGTAATTGAAAAAGGTATTTTAAAATACCTTGCATGGTGCCACATATATATGTACACACACACACAAACATGAAACAGATATATGTGGAAGATTGAGGTTCAGTGTGGATGCATACTATTCGATCCGTGGTGGGCAAACACTGACCCTTGAATTACCCAACCACCGAACCGGATGAATAGCTGCAGGCATAGTGTTTCCATCAAAGATATATATCTTGAATTATAAATTTTATAATAAAGTAATAAACAAACATCGATCATATTAAAATTTAATTTTTTGAAAATTTGCCGAACTATGGAAATTTTTACCAATTAGATTTATTTTGAACTCTAACCTGCTCTATGTAAAGATTATGTGTATGTGGTAGGGTAGGATTGAGCATAGTTCCCGTTCCGTCCCATTTCGTCTCGTAGCCGTATCAAATTCTCGTTCTATATGAAAATGTATTTTTAATATGGAACAAGTTTTGTATTTCCGATTAGGATTAAGATGGGATGGAAACGAGAATCTTCAAATTCTTGTTCGGAACAAATACAAATATTAATATATATTTTATAAATAATTATATATATTTATGTCATATAATACAACAAAAATATTAGAAAATTTAATAAAACTCCTTTATTCCAACTTTATGTTTGGTTCATCTAGATTAGATTATGTTTTAATTGTTTTTTAAGCTTTAATTATTAATGAACATATTTAAACGTCCTCTTATTTCTTATTTGGAACATGTTTATGCTAGATAAACCGAAAACATGTTAAATACATGATTGTAAGCGTTGTTTTAATTTAATTGTAACATGTTATAAGACAGTATTTTTTTTTGGAAATCCACGTTCCATGTTGTTTCCATTCCAAAAATTTAAATGGGACATGTTTTCAATTCTCAAAATTCTTGTTCCCATAAAAATTTGTCCCGAATTATCGTTTGCCCACCCCTAATATGTGGAGTGTAGCATTATGAGTATAGTGTTGGCAAAACCACGATAGACAATACCTTTTATGTTTAACGGTTTTAAGATAGGTAAAACAATAATAACTACGACTAGAAATGGGGTGGGTAGTTTTTAAAATTTGGAATACTTGTTACTCTATTTGACTTTTATGTGTAGTAGTACAATTTGAAAGCTTGACTGTAATGTCAGTTGAACAGCTGAATAGCACAATACTTGATTTATAAAATAGCAGAATCACTAAAACAAAAAAAAAAACTAGTAAGCTGAATGAATTAAAACCAGACTTATAAAAAAGCTGAATAATAAAAAACTTGAATGGTATTTTTTCGCTGAATTGAATAACTGAATATTGAAATAAATTGAGATCAGTATTCACTAAATTACCAAAATAGACATCAAATATAAAAGTAAGAAAAACTAAACCAATATATATATATACGTCCACAAAATTTAAAACCAAAGAATCAAACTAGTAATCATCACAAGCTGAACAAGAGTTAGAAAATGAAAAACGGATATATAGCATGGAAACGGAAACGGATGCGAGGAAACAAAATATTTTGAAAACGGAAAACGATTGTTTTTCTAAAATTAAGAAATTGATACGTTTCGATAACATATATATATATAAATGAAGCACCAAACATCAAAACAATATTAATTAAAAATGTTTCAAACAACACAAACCCAAAACATAATTATTAAATAGTTTAGCTAAAACTCTAAAAGATAGAAGTTAAAACGCTCAAATTCAAATATTTCGAAAACAAAAAACGGATTTCAGATCAAAGGGAATTGCTATGTGATAATAGGATTTTTGCTATCAATTACCCTAATGCATTATCATGTCATTGTAATAGAGAAGGTTATCAATCCAATCAGGTGTGATGCTAGTAGATAAGATGCAACAGATCAATTTAAGTCAAGCCAAGCAATAAGGTTTGTATTGTCTAGAAACCTAAATGAACAGAAATCATTAGCTATAACTAAAACAAGAACATAAACTGAAACAGACAATTAAGACTAACAGAAAGTAACAGAAGGTACAAAAGCTACAGAAACAAAGAATAACAACAGAATAATCAGATAAACAAGAAGCTCATAAGGATGGTGGTAATGGACTAGTGATTCCTCCTTAATCTACCTAGGTGTTTAACAAAACTCAGGCAATGAGCTAATACCTAGACAATAGACTCAAAAGCTGAATTGAATAACTGGATATTGAAATAAATTGAGATCAGTATTCACTAAATTACCAAAATAGACATCAAATATAAAAGTAAAAAAAACTAAACCAATATATATATATATATACGTCCACAAAATTTAAAACCAAAGAATCAAACTAGTAATCATCACAAGCTGAACAAGAGTTAGGAAATGAAAAAAGGATATATAGCATGGAAACGGAAACGGATGCGAGGAAACAAAATATTTTGAAAACAGAAAACGATTGTTTTCTAAAATTAGGAAATGGATACGTTTCGATAACATATATATATATATATATATATATATATATAAATGAAGCACCAAACATCAAAACAATATTAATTAAAAATGTTTCAAACAACACAAACCAAAACATAATTATTAAATAATTTAGCTAAAACTCTAAAAGATAGAAGTTAAAACGCTCAAATTCAAATATTTCAAAAACAAAAAACGGATTTCAGATCAGAGAGAATTGCTATGTGATAATAGGATTTTTGCTATCAATTACCCTAATGCATTATCATGTCATTGTAAAAGAGAAGGTTATCAATCCAATCAGGTGTGATGCTAGCAGATAAGATGCAACAGATCAATTTAAGTCAAGCCAAGCAATAAGGTTTGTATTGTCTAGAAACATAAATGAACAGAAATCATTAGGTATAACTAAAACAAGAACATAAACTGAAACAGAAAATTAAAACTAACAGAAAGTAATAGAAGGTACAAAAGCTACAGAAACAAAGAATAACAACAGAATAATCAGATAAACAAGAAACTCCTAAGGATGGCGGTAATGGACTAGTGATTCCTCCTTAATCTACCTAGGTGTTTAACAAAACTCAGGCAATGAGCTAACCCCTAGACAATAGACTCAAAAGCTGACTAATCCACTCTCATGACATAAATCATCAAGATAAGATAGTTCCAGACCAAATTCCCATTAGCGAAATCTAACCTAACAGACAATAAGATTCAGTCTATTAAAGCCAATAAACACTCTAGACAACTAATCCCTTAGGCTAGAAATGTAAATCTCTGGAATTAGTTGGTTTAGACATTTCATCGAACACCTTGTGGGTGTGAAATGTCTGGGTTCTAATTCCAATTGATCAAAGAGAAATTAGCATTAAGAACACTAATCCAGAAGGAATTCATGGAAATCTAAGCTTAAACGACCTAGAAGACTAAGGATTCCTCACTAATCTATCCCATCCTCAAGAACCCTAAAAACTACTAAAACCCAGAAACTATGCTCAAGAACACAAACCCAGAAATTACTAAAACTTGCATATCAGAAAGATAAAGATGAGAGGAGAAAAAAGTTGTAAAGAATCAACAACAAAAACTTAATAGATCAAAAGATATTTGGATTACAAAACTGGAGATGTTCTTGGTGGCTACAGAAAAAACCCTAAGGAAAAACGTAATATCCCTTGGGTAGAGACAAGAGAGATATTTATAGTTTTAGGCCAAAACCCTAATACAGAAATAGACAAAATAGCTAAGTCGGGATCAAGGGATCGAGTGGCTGGTCGAGTGGCTTGTCGAGTCCATTCTTTGGTGCGGCTTGGGCATGCACTCGATCATGCACATCGAGTGGTTGATCGGGTGGCTTCCTTCCTCTGCGTCCTGTGCTCCTTTCCCAGCTTTATCCATGTCTTAAGGCTCCATTCCTTCCTTAACCCTTATAACCTCCAAATTACCTGTTTCAACCCTATATGCAAAATGTGTATGCAATGCTGATGCATGAATGCCTAAGTATACAAAACAGAATTAAGTGGCCCTAAATGATGCGAATGATGGATAAAACAATGCAAAATGGGTGATAAACATATGCTTAAAACAGGTAAAATACAGAGATATCAACCCCCCAAAACTTAGTCTTTGCTTGCCCTCAAGCAAACAAAGAAGATTAAGCTAGAGAAGAGGTTTGAAAGTGGGGACTCAGAACCAAAACATGCCGATAGAAATGATAAAATCAATGTCCAAGTTAATAGTTCTAAAATGCAATGTGAGTGAGTTTTTTTTTATAAAACTTTAGCCATACTCTTCACAACACAATTTGACTTCAGTCTCAACCTAGACATACATTCAAATCAACCAATTCCTTTAATATTCATTAAACAGAAACCGTGAATCAAGCTATGCACATTCAATGAACTCATTTGGCTAAAAGAAAGGTTTAAGAGACAAGTATGGTCTTTTCACATATGGTTTAAGCAATACATAACAAGGATCTCTCAAGAAATGACTGAGCTTTAAAAGAATGCTAAAGGTAAGGGCCAACCTATGCATACAAGAACAGAATCCCATCTATCCAAAAATGCAAAAGCTTGTTTCAGCCTTCCTATTTCTAAACCCAGAAGATGATCCTATTTATACCATTTTACTTGAGCTCTTCTTATTTAGCTCACACCTTTAAATGTTCTTACTCTTAGGGGAGGTTTTCTTCTGATTTTTAGTCACTTCTAGCGGATCGAGGTTTTCCTTATTAACTCTGGTTCTCTTCTTCTTTCTATCAAAGACATCTTAAGCTTTTTGCTCTTTTCCTCCTTTCTGTCTTTTCTTTCTTTTTCCCAAAACCATTCTTTTCAATACTGCCCAGATCCTTTACTAGAATGACCAACTCTTTTCTTTTTACATTCCTCCTCCTAAGAGTTCTTAACCTTTCTTTCTTTCTCTTTTTCCAATCTTTCCTTGAAACTTAGCCAATCCCAAACCCAGAATTAATCTTCCACCTAGTCCTATCTAGTCCAAAAATCGTGAACTAGAACTACATGGGACGCTATCCTTGTCGGTTCAAACCTAACACTTTCTACCAAGCTCAATCAGAAAAAACCTCACACTCAAGTAAATATTCATGGCTTGAAAAAAGGTTAGGTTATGGTCTGGAAACTGTTCCAATAATGGGAATCAACTACTTGGATAAGCAAGAATGGTAAAGTGGTGAAAGAAAATCCAAGTATGTATATGTGTATCCATGAGTTCAAGTTCAATGCATAGACATGATAATTATGAGTCAAGTTCTGGTATAAGTAGATAGGAAAAGGCATCAAATCACAGCATGCTTCAATTAAGATAGGAAAATCAAATTGTGCATTCAAAGCATGATGCTGTCTTATACTCAAACTCATTCAATATGCATTAGACAACTACTAACTTGGGCATTAAGGTTAATGAATCAGCATGCTTACAAGGTTATAATCATCATAATCCCCGATGCAAATGCATCAATCCTAAATGAAACAGCTAGACTCAATCTTAAAATGCAAATACGACTACATGAACATACTTTTTTTTTTTGGATAATTTTTCGAGAATTTTCAAATTTTTATGGTCTTTCTTTTCTCATGATCAGCTTTCTTTTTCCTTTGCCTTGGCTCGAACAAGGACGATCTTGGGGGGGTCCATCGGCAGGTCTTGGTGTGGTTCCATCCTTAGAGAGCTGCTTTTCTTCAACTTGCCTGAACCGTGCTTAGCTTTCCTTGAAGAAGAACCAGCAACCTTCCCTTGAAGCTCCTTGATTTGATCTTTCATCTCCTTCATAGACCCGGACAACTCCTTCACAGTGTTCTTCAGCGCCTTGATGGTTTTATCCTGGAGCTTGTTCCACCTTTGAAGGATGATGGCGTGCTTGTGAGCTTCCATTAGGCTTTGGCTCTGTTTCGGATTTGTGGCGAACTCCTAGAAATAGAACATCTCTGGTGCATACTCAGCCATGTCCTCCACATCATCTTGTTGAAAACTTTCTGCTTGGGGGATGTAGAGGAGATCGGTTTACGGCCAGAAGTCTATGTTGCTTCCAGTTCTAACCTTAGTAGCAATGGTGTTGGGGAGTATCATCCTAGCCGCACCAATAGCTGGGTGAACGAACTTGTAGAGGTAGCATTCATTCACCCTCTCGTTGTCTAGGAAGTGGGTTCTGGTTAGGTGCAAAATGTCTAACCACCTAGGACCATACTCCTTTGAATTAAATTCCACACCACAAGTGACTAGTATTGGTGTCACTATGCCTCCAATACTCAGCTCCCCCGTGCTACCCTTCTTGTGCAACCTCACTGCCTAATCTCGGTAGTAGAGCATATGGTCAATCATAACATGGGTAAGGCTTGTATCAGACCTATCTCCAGCTAGAACTGTGCCATCTCTGGTGGTGCTTAGGACTCCTCTAAGAGCTAGATCGAGCATCTGCAACTCGCCATCGTTGCTGTTCCCCGCGACCTTCCTAGCGAAAAGAGTGCTGGCTATGGACTTGTGCAAATACCTCAAAACTGGGCTTCTGATCTGTGCACTCTTCGATCTAGAAGAGGAGTAGGTTTTTGTCCCACCAATTGTTTCCCATAACGCGAGAAGATCACGCTTATCAAAGTCTTGGACAGTTTTCGTTCCGCTTGGAAACCCATACAAAACGTCGATCTCCTTGAAGGTGAGCGAGTAATGGAGGTTTCTGACCTTGAATGTGATGAAGCCTAACCCTCCATCTGAGAAGTAGTCTGGTTCATCCTCATAGAAGTGCACCCTTAAGGAGGCCAAGAAGTAGCAGGTTTCATCTTCGTATGCTTCCATACTCCGCTTCATGAATGTGTCCAGGTGACACATCTCGAACAAGAACTCAATGTCCCTTTTTATCCCTAGGTTCTTCATGGTCTCTGGATGTGGATAACGGGTGCCTGCAAAGAACATCTCCTTGAAGACCTTGTAGAGATCTTCTGAGGAAAGATTCTTTTTTCCCTTGCCTTGTGGTTGCTCGGCTTCCTCTTCCTCTTCTTCCATGGGTGCTACTGGACGTTTTTCCCTTGCAATGGCATGCCTATCCCTCGAGTATTCTTCAGTCATAGGCGCCTCTTCATCACTTTTGCTAACCTCCATAGGCGCTGACGGTTCATTCTCGAGAGAAAATGAGAGTCTCTTCCTGGAAAATGTCCTGGATAGTTCTTCTGCCACTGATAAAGGGGCACGATCAGCTGCTCGATCATGAGCTCGACCATGGGCTCGAGTGAGGGATCGAGTGGGGGACTGAGTGATATCCTCCACCTCCATCGGTTCAGCTGGTTGCAATACGGACTCTCTCAACTTCTGGAAACGTCTTGCCATAACTTCAGCTGATGAATGACGTGCGGGTTCCCTTCTCTTTGGAGAGCTGCTTCGCCTAGAGAAAAGAAGTTGGTTGATCATCTTCAAAGAACCTGGATGGATGCAACTCAAAACCAAAAGTAAGATGGCTAGGAGAGCCTTTTCCGAAATCAAAGAGAGCTCAAAGAGAGTTTAAAGGAGAGAAGGGAGAGTGTTTGCAAAAGTTTAGCAAATGAAAAGGGTGTGAGTTTGTGAGGCGAATCACTCCCTTTTAAAGGCCAATATGGATGCAAGAGGATAAGGAGGAGCGTGTGCAATGATTTCGAAATTGATTCGAATTCAAACTCTCCCTTACACTCCACTCGATCACGGGCAAAGTGATGACACCGAGTGGGCCATCGAGTCAGTTTTTGTCCCCTAAGTTATCGCCAGCCAAATTTGAATTTGAATTCGCAAATGACTTGTACTTGTTCACGGAATCGACATCATGATCGAGTGGGCCATCGAGTCAGCTGTTGTCTCCATGCTTGTCGCCAACATGACCGAAATTTGAAATTTGAATTCAAATTTGGGCGCTTCCTTGTATGGACTCGACCATGTCTGTCGAGTGGGCCATCGAGTCGTATGGTCAAGCATGGTAGTGACATGATCCAGCAAGCTCTCGATCAGGCGCTTCGAGCGGCCGATCGAGTTGGTGTCACAGCCTCCTTGCTCACTCCTTTCCTCTTAGCTTCTTCACATCCTCTTACACTTAACTCTTCCATTGCCAACTAAACACCTAAAACACCAAAAACAAACTACCAAAACCAAAAACCAATCAAAGCAAAACAAAGTACCAAAAACCAAAAGAATATAAACAGAGATAGACATGGACCTTCCTCCCAAGTGAGCTTGTTTAAAGTTACTGAGCTTGACTTGTCGGGCGCTTATGCTTGGAGCAGTGCACCAAGGGAAACTGAAGTTCTTTCTTGAATGATCATGTCGGCCATGTAGCGCTTAACCCGCTGCCCGTTCACTGTAAACTCAGCTTCATCCTTTCTAGCTAGGGTAATAGCACCATAGGGCAGGACCTCTTTGACAACAAATGGTCCTGACCATCTCGATTTCAGCTTTTTCGGAAAGAGCTTGAGTCTGGAGTTGAATAAAAGAACCTGATCTTCAGCCTTGAATTCCTTGGAAAGGATATTCTTGTCATGGAAAGCCTTAGTTCTTTCCTTGTAAACTTTAGAACTTTCATAGGTTTCAAGCCTGATCTCTTCCAGCTCGTGCAGGTCCATTGCTCTCTTCTCCTGAGCAGTCTTGATATCAAGGTTCAGAAGCTTAATTGCCCATAAGGCCTTGTACTCTATTTCCACATGTAGATGACATGCTTTCCCATAGAGAAGCTGGAATGGAGTTCTCCCTATAGGAGTTTTGAATGCTGTCCTGTAAGCCCAAAGAGTGTCATCGAGCTTGACTGACCAATCTCTTTTCGAAACTCCCACTACTCTTGCTAAAATAACATTTATCTGCTTGTTAGAGACTTCCACTTGGCCACTAGTCTGGGGATGGTAAGGTGTTGCAACCTTATGCTTCACCCCATGCTTCTTTAACAGATTCTCAAACAGCTTGTTGATGAAGTGAGATCCTCCATCACTGATGACTACTCTTGGAACGCCAAATCTGGGGAAGATTATGCTCTTGAACATCTGCAGCACAACCTTAGCATCATTGGTCGGACAAGCGATGGTCTCAACCTATTTCGAGACATAGTCTACCGCTACCAGTATATAGTTGTTTCCAAATGATGGTGGGTTGAAAGGACCCATGAAATCAATCCCCCAGACGTCGAAAACTTCAACTTCCAATATAAGGTTTTGTGGCATCTCATTTCTTCTGCTTATTTTCCCCATTTTCTCACAGGGGTCGCACTTGGAGATAAAGCTCTGAGCATCCTTGAACATGGTAGGCCACCACAATCCTGCTTGGAGTACCTTCTGAATAGTTTTAAATGTGGCGAAGTGACCTCCGTAAGTAGACCCATGGTAGTACTCTAGGACTCCCTTCACTTCCTCTTCAGCAATGCATCTTCTGAATAGTCCATTTGAACCTCTCTTGTAAAGGTATGGCTCATCCCAGTAGTAGTGGTTTATATCTCTGAAAAACTTTTTTTTTTTTTAGGAATCTAAGCTCTTAGGGACTTCACCAACGACCATGTAGTTAACCAAATCCGCGTACCAAGGCAGATTTTCTTCCTTCAATGCCAATGCTTCAGCTGTTGCACTAGTGGTTCCTACTCGATCAGGCACTCGATCGACCACTCGATCAATGGATCGAGTTGTTGGTCGAGTAGGCGATCGAGTCCGTTCAATCCGGATGGCCATGAGTGACTCTTCAGGCATAGAATCATCTATGGGCAATTCATCCTCTATCCTCATTCTTGACAAATGATCAGCCACCCCATACTCTATGCCCTTCTTATCGACTATATCCATATATATCAAATTCTTATAACAGAAGTATCCATCTTAGCAGTCTAAGATTTGTATCCTTTTTTGCATAGATGTGTCTCAATGCTGCATGATCGGTGTAGACGATGACCTTGGAACCAACCAGATAGCTTCTAAATTTTTCAAAGGGAAACACTACCGCTAGCAGCTCCTTCTCTATAGTTGCATACCTCTCCTGCGCTTCATCTAGGGTCCTACTGGCATAGTAGATAACATGCAACTTCTTGTCAACCCTCTGCCCCAAAACAGCTTCCACTGCATAATCAGATGCATCACACATAATCTCGAATGGATAGTCCCAGTTAGGAGTCTGGACTATCGGAGCTAAGATCAAGGCTTCCTTGGTCAGTTGAAAAACCTCTAAACATTCAGAGTCGAAGTTGAACTCTATCTCCTTGCAGAGTAGCCTTGTGAGCGGTCTGACTACTTTAGAGAAATCTTTGATGAACCGTCTGTAAAAACCAGCATGTCCAAGGAAACTTTTGATATCCTTGACTTTCTTTGGCGGTTGCAACTGCATCATCACATCAACTTTAGCCTTGTCTACATCTATCCCATTCTCAGAAACCTTGTGCCCCAAAACAATGCCCTCTCTGACCATAAAGTGGCATTTTTCCAGTTCAGAACCAGGTTGGTCTCTTCACATCTAGAGAGTACCCTGCACAAATTCAACAAGCAGGAGGAGAAGGAGGAGCCATGAATACCTCCACCATCTCCTCTATCAAATCTGAAAAGATAAAGATCATACACCTCTGAAAGGTAGCAGGTGCATTACAAAGGTCAAACGACATTCTCCTGTAGGCAAACGTTCTATAAGGGCAGGTAAATGTAGTTTTTTCCTGATCATTAGGATGTATGGAAATTTGAAAGAACCCACTATATCCATCTAGGAAACAGTAATAAAGATGGTTTCCAAGCCTCTCTAGCATTTGATCAATAAATGGCAATGAGAAATGATATTTCCTAGATGCATCATTCATTTTCCTGTAGTCTATGCACATCCTATGACCAGTTATTATTCTACTGGGAATAAGCTCATCCTTATCATTTTTTACCACAGTTATACCACTTTTTTTAGGATCACAATGCAGAGGGGATATCCAAGTGCTATCAGAAATAGGATAAATAACACCAGCTTCTAACAACTTAAGAATTTCTTTTTTAACAACCTCCTTTAAATTTGGATTCAATCTTCTCTGAGGTTCAATGCTAGCATATGATTCATTTTCGAGATTAATTTTATGAGTGCATAGGCTAGGTAAAATTCCCTTAATGTCATCTAGTGAATATCCTATAGCTCTCCTAAACCTTTTCAATTCAGTCGATAGCAATTGCACTTCATCATCATTCAGTTCAGCATTTACTATGACTGGATAGGTAGAATTGGGGTCTAGAAAGGCGTATCTTAGCGCTTTAGGAAGTGGTTTGAGGTCCACCTTAGGTGCCTTCAGCTCAGACCAATCGTCAGATGCATTGAAATCTGACTCGAGTTTGGACTCGATTGGGCACTCGATCGTGCTGGTCGAGTGGATGGTCGAGTTGCCTGGTCGAGTCTGACTTGATCCTTCTTCAATTGATCCAATGACCTCTATGTTCAACCAAATCAGATCTTTAAAGATTTCTGACCCCTCTACTGCTCTGTGTGAGTCTAACAATATCTCATAAACCAAGGTTTCCTTGTGCAGATACCCGGCTTCACCACTCTTAGTCAAAGTAGTCTGAAGATGGTCTTCTTCATTGAGTTCTTCCAGCAGTTCATCAGCAAGCTGATCCATCTCTTCAATCCAGAAAAGCTGACTCTCTATTGTAGGTTTCTTCATGGCGTCTCTGATATCAAACTTCATCTTGAGGTCCTTTCCCAGATTCAGCTCAATCTTTCCCTTTTTGACATCTATAATTGCTCCATCTGTAGCTAGGAAAGATCTTCCCAATATCAGAGGATCTCTTGGTTCTTCATCCATTTCTAGTACTACGAAGTTTGTCGGGATATCCACATATCCAATCCTCAGAGGTAGATCTTCCAGAACGCCGTGTGGTATTCTAACTGATCTATCAGCAAATACTAGAGAGATGTTGCAAACCTTGTACTTACTGAACCCCAATATTTTGGCTACTGAAAGCGGCATAAGGCTAATTGAGGCTCCAAGATCGCAAAGACAGTTTTTAAAGCTCAACGGCCCTAAGGAGCAGGGCAAAGTGAAACAACCGGGGTCGCCTAACTTCTGGATCACCCTCTTCTATACAATAGCACTGCATTCTTCACTTAGTACTACCATTCCCTGAAGCTCTTTAACTCTTTCTGTCAATGTATCCTCTAGAAACTTTTGATATGGAGGTATCAGCATGAAGGCATCCAACAGAGGCATCTTGACCTCAATCTCATCCATCTGCTTATCGAAAAGAGCCTTATACTTCTCCATTTTCTCTTGCCTGAATCTGCTTGGAAATGGAAGTTTAGGCTTGTATGGAGGAGGAACAAAGCATGTTTCCTTTTTTTTTTTTGCAACAGTTGGTTTCTCAGCAGCAAGAGTATGAACTCGATCAGCAACTCGATCTTCCACTCGATCATGCACTCGATCGTGCTGGTCGAGTGGCTGGTCGAGTACATCGTTTTGTTCTTCATCTTGACACCAATCTCCCCAAACTTGGTTTTCACTGTCCTCAGCAACTGGGATAGGTCCCTATCTGGCTGGCAGCTCTCGTCTACTCCTTAGTGTTATGGCATTAACAAACTCCTTGGGTTTTTGGATTGATTTCCCACGGAGTTGTCCTATAGGTCGCGGAGAAGAAGTAGATGCAGAGTTGCTTTCCAAGTATTTGAGCTTTGAATTCAGTGTCTCGAATTTGCTGTTAAGATCATTGTAAGTGCAGTCCATCTTGGTGTGGACCTCTGCAAGCTTTTTAGATATCTCCATCACACTAGATGCCTAACCTTGAAGAATCTGCTGTAGCATAGTCTTCATATCTTGATCCTGGTTGGTAGGTGGCTTACTCGTGGAGGTTGAAAGCCTGGTGGACCCAGTACGCCTTGCTGCTGGTAACCGCCCTAAAACTGCTGCTTAGGGATATAGCCTTGATGCTGATTGTATGGGACGAAAGGTTTGCTCTGAAGGTGTTGTGGCTAAGGAGGGTAGACTTGATCTTGTGGATTTGCCACATTTGTACTCCTATCAGACAAGTTGGGGTTGGGCTTATAGTTGTTGTATCCTTTGTTGTATCCACCCTGGTTCTAAATTTAGCTAATTTCTTCAAGCTGATCACTCCCCCCATCCTAAAACTGAAGTTGCTCCTCATCACATACAAAGTGAACCTGCTTCTGCTGAACGAGAATGAGTTTATCGAGTTTGTCATTCAAAGCTTTGATCTCCCTTATATGCTTATCATCATAATTATTACTCTCCCTGATGCTTCTATCGTAGTCTTCATTATAGTTCCCATCAGATTGAGCAAGGTTCTCTACTAACTCCCAGCCTTCATCAACATCCTTATTCAGGAAATTGTCATTGCTTGCAATATCTAGAAGCATTCTGATCTTTGGAAGAACCCCTCTGTAAAGTGTGCTCAGAAGGGACTCATTGCTGAATCCATGATGAGGGCACTGAGATTGGTGGCTCTTGAATCTCTCCCAAGCTTCACAGAAAGTTTCTCCATTTCTCTGAGCAAACCCTGAGAACTCATTCCGAAGTCTAGTTGTTTTTGAGTTAGAGAAGAACTTGGCTAGGAAAACTCTCTTGCAGTCATCCCAGGAGGTAATTGATCCATGAGAGAGAGTCTTCTCCCAATGATGGGCTTTATCACCAAGGGAGAATGGAAAAAGTCTCAGCTTGAATCTATCCTCACTAACTCCATTAATCTTGGTAAGGCTGCAGAGCCTATCAAATTCATCAAGGTGGTCAAGTGGGTCTTCCATGGATAATCCATGGAACGTGTTACTCTGAACCATAGATATCAAGCCACTCTTGATATCGAAGTTATTGTTTCGGACAGCAGAAAGTAGGATCCCATGCCTCTGAGTGTGGGTGTTAGGGGCATCTCCTACGCCAATGTATCATAGACGGCGTTGTGCAACAGGTGGTTGCTCATCCTGGTGGCCCTGTTGGCCCTGTTGGTGTGCCATACTGACTGGATCCTATTGATCTACTCTGACGTTGTCTATTTGCTCTCTCAACTGACGTGGTAACCGGTCAATGTTGTCGAGATAGCGAATGAGATTGTGGTTGCCTTTCGATATATATATAAATGAAGCACCAAACATCAAAACAATATTAATTAAAAATGTTTCAAACAACACAAAATCAAAACATAATTATTAAATAGTTTAGCTAAAACTCTAAAAGATAGAAGTTAAAACGCTCAAATTTAAATATTTCGGAAACAAAAAACGGATTTCAGATCAGAGAGAATTACTATGTGATAATAGGACTTTTGCTATCAATTACCCTAATGCATTATCATGTCATTGTAATACAGAAGGTTATCAATCCAATGAGGTGTGATGCTAGCAGATAAGATGCAACAGATCAACTTAAGTCAAGCCAAGCAATAAGGTTTGTATTGTCTAGCAAACTAAATGAACATAAATCATTACCTTATTGTTTGGCTTGACCTTAAATGAACAAAACAAGAACATAAACTAAAACAGGCAATTAAGACTAACAGAAAGTAATAGAAGGTACAAAAGCTACAGAAACAAAAAATAACAACAGAATAATCAGATAAACAAGAAGCTCCTAAGGATGGCGGTAATGGACTAGTGATTCCTCCTTAATCTACCTAGGTGTTTAACAAAACTCAGGCAATGAGCTAACCCCTAGACAATAGACTCAAAAGCTGACTAATCCACTCTCATGACAGAAATCATCAAGCTAAGATAGCTCCAGACCAAATTCCCATTAGCGAAATCTAACCTAACAGACAATAAGATTCAGTCTATTAAAGCCAATAAACACTCTAGACAACTAATCCCTTAGGCTAGAAATGTAAATCTCTAGAATTAGTTGGTTCAGACATTTCATCGAACACCTTGTGGGTGTGAAATGTCTGGGTTCTAATTCCAATTGATCAAAGAGAAATTAGCATTAAGAACATTAATCCAGAAGGAATTCATGAAAATCTAAGGTTAAACGACCTAGGAGACTAAGGATTCCTCACTAATCTATCCCATCCTCAAGAACCCTAAAAACTACTCAAACCCAGAAACCATGCTCAAGAACACAAACCCAGAAATTACTAAAACTTGCATATCAGAAAGATAAAGATGAGAGGAGAAAAAAGTTGTAAAGAATCAACAACAGAAACTTAATAGATCAAAAGATATTTGGATTATAAAACTGGAGATGTTCTTGGTGGCTACAGAAAAAACCCTAAGGAAAAACGTAATATCTCTTGGGTAGAGACAAGAGGGATATTTATAGTCTTAGTCCAAAACCCTAATACAGAAACAGACAAAATAGCTAAGTCGGTGGTTCCACTCGAACCAGCCACTTGATCCCTTGATCAAGGGATCCCTTGATCAAGGGATCAAGTGGCTGGTTCGAATGGCTGGTCGAGGCCATTCCTTGGTGCGGCTTGGGCATGCACTCGATCATGCACATCAAGTGGTCGATCGAGTGGCTTCCTTCCTCTACGTCTTGTGCTCATTTCCCAGCTTTATCCATGTCTTAAGGCTCCATTCCTTCCTTAACCCTTATAAGTTCCAGATTACCTATTTCAACCCTTTATGCAAAATGTATATGCAATGTTGATGCATGAATGCCTAAGTGTGCAAAACAGAAGTAAGTGGCCCTAAATGATGTGAATGACGGATGAAACAATGCAAAACGGATGATAAACATATGCTTAAAACAGGTAAAATACAGAAATATCACTATGCAACCTATCATAAATCATAATATTTTCAAATTATTTATATATTAAGTTTTCAAACTAAAAATGCAAGATTACGTCGCGTTTTAAATAGGCGTTTCCAAATAGAGAATTTTAGGAATCATGTTTTCCGTGTTTCTAAGAGTTTCCATTTCGGAAACGGGAAAGGAACCTCGGAGAAATTTTCATGCAACTTAGATTCAATGTTACAATAAAACTAATAAAAAAATCTCATTCGACACAATGCGAAAGTTTCCAATTTGTTTCAGTGCGAAAGTTTCCAATTCGGGAGATTTGGTTCATGCATCTATATTATTATTTTTGAAGTACATTTTCAAGAGAAACTTTTATTTTGTAAGATATTACAAGGAATATCATTGATTTAAAGAACAAATTAGGAAGGTCATTAAAAGTAAATATGGAATAGAGAAATACTTATATTCATGTAACCAAACAACTCTTACACTCACTACAAGAAAACAACATGAAATCCTACCAAATTTTCTACCAAAATTTTGGTAGGAAAAAATTCCTACCAAATACCTACGAGTTTTCTACGAAAAACAGTTGTCGTAGAAAATTGGTAGAAAATTTCCTACGAAATTTAATCGTAAGAAAATCGTAGGAAATTTCCTACGAAATTCCCACACACCGTTGAGTCGTAGGAAAATTCGTAGGAAAATGAAATGAATTTTATGGGAAATGATGCGGTAGGACTTTGGTAGGAAAATTTCCTACGAATTTCTTGCGTTAACTGTACAAAATGAATTTCGCAGGAATTTGGTAGAAAAATTTTCTACCATTTTTCTACAAAACATAAATCCACAGTGTTGTCGTAGGAATTTTGTAGGAAATATACTTATCAATTTCCTACGAAACATAATCCGTAGGTTAGACGTAGGAATTTTGTAAGACAATTTAATGTTTAAAATCCCCTGATTAGGTTTAATGTTTCTCTTTTGTGCCTCTTCTCTGTTGTTCCTCTAGTTGGCCTCTTTCTCTATTTCTCTTAGTCTCTCTCTCACTCTCATTCTCTAGCAGCTCCGACCAGCCGCCGTCTCCGTCGATCTTGCCGTCTACGTTGAGAAGCCGCTGCCGCTCGTCTCTTTAATTAGTTTTGTCTGCCGTACCTCCGACCGCCACGCTTCTATCTCTCTCCTTTCTTCCTTCTTCTTCCAAACAGAACCCCAAGATCGCCGCCTGCAAACTATATGTTCCTCCTCGCCCTCCAATCTCCGCTGATCTGGTACCCCATCACTCTCTCGTGAGTCTTCTCTATATCTCTCTTTATTCATCTCTTTCCATTTCTCTCTCTCTGCCATTAGCAATTGCATCTTGACGATTGTCTTGTGGAATTTGTGTTCTTTTAACAGTTACAGTACCAATAAGGTTAAAATAACAAGTCTCCCAAATATTTGGACTAAGTCTTTTCGACCGTCATTTATCTTTTTCTAAGTCTAAGTTTGAGATTTGCCTAAATCTTGTGTTCTTGTTGCTTTGATTGGGATCTTATCACTCTAATTATGTCTTGTGGGTTTATCATGTAGCTCAGGCAAGAGAACTTACAGAGAAAGTAGATCGTGATGTCTTATTACATCCCCTAACAATTTTCTTGGGTGAGTTCTTCGCTATTAGATGAAACATAGATAGTGTTGAGTTTATAATTATGTGAACAATCAAAAAGTCAACACTGATTAGCTTTCACCTAAATTTGATTCACATAAGCTTTCCAAAACTATTGACACAATTTGTCTTTAGATTTTAATTTATTTTCTTGTTGTTATAGAAAAGCATTGGCTAATGCCTTAGCAGCTGCGCCGTCGATGTGGACATTAGGAAATGCAGCATGGGAGCATTACAGGTAAAAAAATATTTTTTGCAATTCTAGATAACCCTTCTTGCAGCGTGATGTTTATTAACTTTTGTTTAGTTTATGTTGTTTTTTCATAATGAATCGGTTGCTACTTTTGACTTTTGCAGAACACTTGCGCTCACATAAAGATTTTGATAAAGGCGTGAGAAGTTTTATACTGGTCTTGCTAACCAAATTGGTTACTCTCCTACAAGAGACACAATTGTCAACTTACTGACCCAGCAAAGCTCGATGAGAAGCCATTTTGTAACCGATAGATCTTTAAGGACTAAAAAAGAATTGTATTTCTATTATTTAATTTAATGAAAATCTTTAAAATTTGATTTAATAAATTAGTAATTAATGATTATTTTATTATTTTAAATTTAATTTTCAAAATTAATATAATTATTGAAAACAAATTAATTAATTTTATTTTATTAAATTCGTAGGAAAATTATAGGAAACGTCTTTCTACCAAAACAGTCGTTAGGAAATGGTATGAGAAGTTTGGTAGGAAAATGATAGGAAGATATTTCATACGAATATTTTGGTAGGAAAATAGTCAAAAAAATTTCCTACGAATATCAATTTCCTACGGAACATTTCCTACAACTTGTTTTCGTAGAAAAATGATAGGAAATGCATGTTTCTTACGATTTTTCTACGATTTTGGCCGTAGGAAAACAATGTTTTTCTTGTAGTGACTTAATTCTCTATTATCCATATAACCAAACACAATTAAATTTTTTTATCATTAATTATAAAATTAAAAATCTTATTATATAAAGTTTGGTTTCAGAAGTTCGTAATCCGACACGTGTCAAGTCAATTGATTAGATTTTGACAAATGTAAAAAAAAATTATATAAAAAACGAAATTATACTATAAATTACAGAAAGCTTATAAGTAAAATCAAATTGAATCTAAATCCGAGTGAGCAGGAAACTTAACTTAACAAGCATCCAAATTTAAAAATTTGTATCGGTTTAATTTGATTAAACCACCAAAACAACATTTAAGTACAAAATTTATAACAATGATAACACCCTTCTTTATACACGGAAGAAACTTTGTAACGTTACAGATACATGATATATATATGTATATATATATATATATAAATTTGATTAAACTTTGTAACGTTACAGATATATATATGACGGATCTTTACTACTCAAGTAGTATATACCATTCATCATGAGAAGCTAAGTGATGAAATCACATCCGCTTGAAGGCCTCCTTCGCCGGTGGTTTCAAGTTCGTGGCTTCGGCTAATTCTTTTGACTACTCTAATACTCTTTGTTAGTGTAGCTCTTATGTTTTCCAGCATTTTTCTATGTTCTAGCTTAACAAACTCCTACGTACATAACAATTCTTGTTGACAGATAAATTTCAACTTTCAACAATAAAATAATTGGAAAAAGGTATTTTATAATACCTCAAATTAGTGTCATATATTTCATCGAGTATTAATTTATAGAGGTTTCACTGTAATATAGACACACACTCATACATGTGTTATAGATTCTCTTCTTTTGGGTGCATGCTATTCGAAACATGGTGGTCAAACACTGACCCATGAATTACCACCAAACTAGGTGAATAGCTGCATTAAAGGTAGTTCAGATAATTATATATATATTTTGTAGCTATAAATGCCATTCGACGTTGCTTAAAAAATAAAAGAAGCCATTTGACTCATCTCTAGGACTAGATAAATTTCCGAACTCGTCAGGATGGAAAAAAAAATTGTTATACCGAATTATCCGACATGAATCGAATGGAACCTAAACTATGTAAAAACTGAACCAAAGTAACCAAAATTCATGAAAAACTAGTAATTTTAATTAAATATACAAAATATGTATATTTAAATATAATAAAAATTTACATTCTTAAATTAAAATCAGTTAACTATTTTTTTTATTATAATATTTTGATTTCGAATAAAACTAATTTTTAAAACAAAAAAAACTGAAACCGGAACAATTCAAACCGAACAACCGAATACCCATTCTATCGGAGCGAAAATTTCTAGTTCTAAAGATTTACTATTCGATTTGCATATAACACAGATACAGTATATATATTAAGTTTAAAATAAATGAAAAAGGTATTTTAGAATACCTTGATTGGTGTCACATACATAAATGCATGTAAACGATTCAGGTCGTTTGGATGCAAGCTATTCGAACCGTGGTGGGCAACAAAGACCTACCACTGAACCGAATGAATAGCTGCAGGCATAGAAGTTCAATAAAAGTACATACGCAGTACGTTGAATTATAAAATAAGTGGAGAAACATGCGGAATTATGGAACTTTTTTGCAGTCAGATTTATCTTTTACACAATTTTAAAGATATTGACAAATCAGTTAGTCACTTATTGACAGAAGATTTAAAATCAAAAGAATCCATTAAATTCGGATTTAACAAATTGATGTACATTTGCAATATAAACAGTCCAACTCACGATTGAGTCATGTCTCTGTAAGATTCTGTGTTAGCATTATGAGTAATAATGTTCACAAAAATAATAAAAAACCATAACCTTTTCTATATAAACGGTTTTTAAGATGGTTACTCTCACTCTGAGTGTAATAGACAGTGATGCAACACATTTGTAATACCCCATGAACATCTCGTCCTAAATCCACTCGGAAAGACGGCCACGTCGTGTTTTCTCCTCATCGTAGCAGCGTTTTCTCTGGTCGAACAATTCAAGTTGTCTAGTAATCCAATCCGGTGTATCCGAGTCAAGCCAGAGAGATTCATTTGTAGTTTTATGTTTGAAGTCAGGTTGCCTTGGGCTCGTCTTACTTGTCCTGTTGTCCCACCACTCGTATGGATTCGAAAAGAAGACTTGCCACAAGTAAATCTTATCATTCTTGGATTCTTCTATACCATCTTCTAAGGGAACACCAAAACACACAAGTTCATGTTAGCGGAAGTATTTTATCATTATTTAAAACTAACAAATGAAACTTTTTTATAAACCTGAGTACACAAAACCAGAAGATATAAAACCAGTTTCAGTGTGGATTCAGCTTGGTACAATTAATCAATGTGGATTCATATTCACTACCAATAGAGAGGATGATGAGTAGAAGAGATAATAACCTGCTTCTAATATTGGTTTTTCGGATATCTGAGAATCTAAGACATGACTGGGTGGACTCGCCACATAATTCACCTCTGTCACTCTAACCTGCAATAATTAATCAGCCAGGTCAATCTTAGTTACACACAGATACATGAAGTTGCTTAAAACATATATGTAAACAGATCTTGACTACACTAGTATACACCATTCATTAGCAGAAGCTTGTGGAAGCAGGACTTGGAGAGTCTAGAGTTTCAGATAATGTTTAATGGTCAAGAAAAAAAACACAAACCTGATAATTGAGTTCTAAGCCGCTATGTTCATCGCGAGAGATTTTGTTATGAGAAACCAGGCAGCCCGAGACAAGTATGTGATCATTTGGCTTCAAATGCGCAATACACTTCCGTGCCATCGCGTCCCACATACTAAGAGATATCCTGTCATTAAATCACAGCACATGAACAAAGACTGATTCAAACAGAAACCGTGAAAATCGCCATAGGAAACAATTCAATGCTTGAGCTATGTTAATTGCAATCAGAATCCAACTCTCATCAATCCTATCTACATTGCGCTATTGGAATCTAAGACTTTAACAATCACAAAGAGTAAGGCAAAATACAGGATTGTGCACAGATTGGGAATCAAGCATATTAACCATTGCATAATTCATCAATAAGGCTAACTTAATCCAAAATTTAGTTCTTTATTCCCAAACTCAAGAACCCTAATCTTCGATTAAGCGAAAAAATCGAACAAACCTGACCTAAAGCTCCGGTTCGGGTTAAGCGGGTCTTTCACTCTAAGCATAGTTAAAACACCGAACGTATCGGGTCCGGTGTCGATGACTCGAATAGGTCGATCAACGAAACCCATAAGACTCACGGAGTTGGAAAGATTGAACTTGAACTTGGTAGATAATGGTTTCTTGAATAAACGCGCGTGGTGATAAACCGCACTTTCTCCATCGGAGAAGGAACGAGATTTAGGGAAGGACGAAGAGATTTGAGAAGCAGTGCGTTGGATCAAGCTTCCGAGTTTGAAGAACGTGTTCATCTACTCGAGATGCGAATCTAGGGTTTAACTTGGCGGGCATTTTTGTTGTCTCTAATCGCTGATTTGATCGCTTCGATCCTTGGGAGACGGAGGGGGTTCTCTGGTTTCTTGTTATTGGGTTTTGATTGTGATATTTGATTTTAGGCCCATTATGGTTTTAGCCCATTAGATTTGGATCTGTTAATTTGTAAATTGATTTAAATCTCTCTCCTCCCTTCTCTTTTTGACTAACATTTCTACTTTTTTTTTCTCACCCACACAAAATTTTTAAAATTTTATATTTTGACTATTAATGATTTAATTTAAAACTTCTATAATTACAAAACCTAGCGCAAACCTTCTAATAATGTTGTAGAATATTTCCTGTACGTTTTCTTATATGTTAAAATATAATACTATAGTTGTTTGTAATATGAGATACGTATTTCATGTTTACATATGTTATAGTTATTATTTGATATTTTAATTCAATATACTTTATGTTTTTTTTTTAATAAAAAAAATTTGCAATACAAAATTATTACTTTTTACTAATCATATTTTGGCTACTTAGTGATTTAATCTAAATCTAAATATTCTATAATTACAAAATCTCCAACAAAAATTCTACAATAGGTTTTAAGCTTTGTTCCATTTTAGTGTGTATCATTTTTTATTTATATATGTATAAAGTTTCATTTTGTAGACTTATTTTCATATATACAGTATAGACTTATGCATAAAATAATATATATTATTTATAAACATTTATGATATATGTATATAAATACCATTCAAAGTTTATGTGCATAATATTATTATTTATTAAATTAATCTTATTTTATTAATGTATACAATTAAAATATTAATCTACAGCCTACACCTAATAATAATATTTTATCAATCAAGTTTTCATTTTAAAAAAATCACAGCCAAAAATTCTACAATTACAGCAAAAAAAAACTAAAGCTACAACATTTACCAATCAGTCCCATTGAGTTTGTAAGGAACCTCTTAGATTTTTAGAAATCTTTTTTTGTTTTCAAATTCTACATGGAATCTCACAAATAATCGTCTTACCATAAGAATCTATTTCAATGTCAAAGTTATGTGACATTATATAGTCCAAGATATTTCAAATTTCACAGTGAATTTCTCAAAGCGTTACACAAATCTTCTTCCTATATAAGATATTATTTGATTGTCAACCTTATGTCGCATTATCTAGTCAAAGATATTTCAAATTTCATAATAAATATCCCAAAACGTTACATAATTGTCTTACCATTATAAAATTATATTTGATAGTGAAATTTATGTCACGCTATCTAGTCAAAGATAGTTCAAATTTTATAATGAATTTCCCGAAAACGTTACATAATTGTCTTACCATAAGATTATATTTCATAGTCAAATATATTTCGAATTTCAGAGTGAGTGAATTTTCCAAAGCGTTACATAATTCGTCTTATCTAGTCAAATATATTTCAAATTTCAGAATGAATCCCTCAAAGCATTCATAATGGTCTTGCCATAAGAATCCATTTATAGGTCAAACTTCTCTAGTCAAAAACATTAATAAGTTTGACTCTAGTTATTTAATTATAAGATTTTGAGGGTTTATTATAAGAGTAGGATTACTCTTGTGTTTTCAAATCTAATTGAAAGCCTCTTTCCCCACCTGAACCTTTCGGGGATAACGGTATGAGCTCCAAGCTACACTTTTCACACCATTCGCAAACTCAGCATCTGAGTTTTGTGATTACAACTCCTTCAGGTAAACGAAAATGTTTGTTGTCAATAGATGTAGCCTTGAAGTATCCAAAAATTGTTGTGATGTTTAGGGAAGTTTAGTTGCATGGTAAGGTGATACGGAAAAAAAAAAAACTGAGATCTTATTTAAGATCTGTTATGGTTAAAACTGTATCAGATTTTTAAATATATCAATTACATCATACGTTATGCCAAAACATACAATTGTCTAATTTTGTTCAGTTGAAATTTAGAGCATGTAATGAGCGTATTTTAAATAAGATCTTAAGTTCTCCCATTTCACTAAACCATGCAACTAATACTTGCCTCAACATCTCAACTTCTTTTGGATTTTTCAAGTATCTACAGTCACTAAACATCATTTTAAACCTTCTCACATATTCAACGGATCCGATCAACATGAAAATCACATCCACATTCGATGGAATCTTTGAATCACGTCGGTAACCTTCCCTTGGCTCTCTTGTCTAAGATGGATAGGATATGTTATTTTATACTCTTAGCTAATTGAAATATTTCCTACTGCCTTGATTTTGTTTCTTTGAGTTTTCAGAACTATTAAGTTTTATTTATTTGTTTCACCGATTTTAGTCGTTGAGTTTGCAAGGAGTATTTAGCGTAGTTCAATGCATAGAAAAAGTTGTTGCTGCTGATATTTTTATATTCTTAGAACTATTGGACAACAAAAACTAATTTTTTGTTGTAACATGAACGCAAATTTTCACCAAAAGCGCTATTGTAAGACATGGACTCTGCTTCTCATGCTATTTTGGTCTAAAACAGAGACTGTTTTGGCAAGAAGGTCTTTTTACCGGCGAGATCGGCCCATTTGTCTGCTCGGTCTGTAGGCGCGGCCCACTAAGAATGGCCCGCCGACCTTCGAAAGCAAAAGGAGAATCGTGCCTAGCCCCTAGACTCTAGCTTGTTTGTCTCTTACTTCATGTTTTCCGTTCTGTACTTGAGTTTTTCGATCGATATATTATCTGTAACTGTCGACCTCCCTATAAACCACCGATCTCATTCATCGTTAATAAATGAATTGTCTCGTTCTCTCTGAAAAATCTTAGTTATTTATTGTTACAAACTCTTATGCGACACCCAAGTCGTAGCTATCAACTCTTGTGCGGCACCCAAGTCATAATGTCTTATACTCGTATTTAATATCAGTTTGGTTAACTAAATGATGTATATCAAGAGTTGGTCGTTGGGTAAAAACTCATGTAGCATTGGTTTGCTGCTTTCAATATTATAAGTTAATTCTGGTCTAGTTTTTGTAAGTATCCCTTTTGTCTACTGGTGTAATTTATTACTGATCGAGTCTTGTTTCTAGCTCAACCCGACAAAATGTAATAAATTGTTTTTTTTTTTCGTTTTTATTTACAAAAAATAAAATAAAGAGAACTATTATACTTGATTAAAATAAAAAATACGGTTAAGAAACTATTAAAAAGGTGTTGACAAAAAAAAAAAGAAACGAACAAATATTGTTTTGGATTTGTTTTTTAAAGTTCAAATGTGTTTATGAAAATGTACAAGGCAACCCATTTTTTTTATATATTTGCGCGCTTCAAAAACTCATGCCTGACTCAATGTATATACATAGTCAATCCATAGCTAAAACAAATTTAATAAAAACTTTTATTAAATTCCACAATAAATCTTTAAAAATGGTACATAATCATCTTATACAATAGATGATGAAAAACTAATTTCTAATTGCAACTTGAAAGTAAAATTAATTAATCAATACAATAATAAGGTTTTGTTTCTTCTCTGAGCTGACACCTCAGCTTTTTGGGGTGTTCTAGAAATGACACCTCAGTAAAATTGTCATCCAATCAAAACATAACGATTAATACAGCTCAACATTTTCGTCCAATTATAATCTTTCCATGTTCTACATCATCAGTTCTCTCCAGACCTGCCACATCAGCTTTTTCATGTCTTTAAAATGTGACACCTCATTAAACAAAATATCCAATCAAAACATAACAAATAATACACATCAGATTTATTAACCAATCAGAACAAATATGATGACACATCAACATTCTTATGATTTATAGTAGGCTTGGTTATTCGGGTATTTGGTTCGGTTTTGAGTAGTATATGTATGGTTCCGGGTATTTCGGGTAGAAGAATTTAGTAATCATTCAGGTATTTTAAAATTTCGGTTTGGTTTGGTTCCGGGTATTTTCGGTTCAGTTCCGGATACCTCAAATATTGGAAAATTTTAAAATTGTTAAATTTAAATAAACTTTGGTTAAATTTTAACAAATATGACTAAGAACATTTGTTTTATTTTGAGTATTTTGGTGTAAAAATAATTGATATATTAAAGTTTATAATTGTACTATTGGGTTATATTAAATATAATTAATATTTTAAATATATAATTATATTTTGGATATCCCTTCGGTTTTCAGTTTGGTTCGGTTCGCTTCCGGTTCTTTGAATAGAAAAGTGTTAAATCATGTAGGGCTTTTAAAACATGTTAGAAGAAAATAACACACAATTAACTTATTAAAATATTTATCAAAATCAAACAATTGCAGGTGAAGATAACCAAGACACAGAAGATAACCAAGACGCAGAAGATAACCAAGACAAAGAAGAATTTTGAGGCAAGAACAAAGTAAACATGTAATAATTTCATCTAAACCTATTTTAATTGATTATTTTTATTCTAAAAAGACGATATGTTATATGAAATTTGAGTAAAAAACATTTACCTCATGCATTATGTTTGTCTCCTCCACGAATAGGGAAACACCAAAGACGTAACCGGAGTTACGGGAGCTGCCGTGTCGTTCACCTGAAACATTTTTGGCTCAAAGATATTCAGCTTCTCAATAGCAATAGTTGTGTTTGAATACCTCCATCGTTTTTAAATCATCTCATATTTGTTTTGGGATTAAATTGAATACCTCCATTTGTATTTTGCTTTTTTTATTATCTTGGTTATGAGTTTGCTATTTAGACTAAAATGAACTAACTTTTGTGTGCTATTGGAATAAAAAAATTGAGAAATTTTTGGTTGTATATTGGGAATTGATTTTGCAAGAACAACCACTACTCCTACCATAATCTAACACATGAACCCTGTCATTTACCATTTGAAACCATGCTATGTGTGGATTTCAAGAGGAAGAGAGACGTACTTGGAGTCATTTCCCGGTAACCAAGAACAATCGAAAGTTACAACACTTTTTTTTATAGTATCTGCATCATCTTCATCATCATTTCTTGGTGCATTTTCCCCAAAGACAGCTGAATTCTCTCCCACAAAAATATTATTATTAGTAGTCAAAGTCATAAAAAAATATACAAGTGATCAATTTTAGAGCAATGTAACGCACTCTGATTTCACCAGCGATTCATTTCTTTGCTGGGCTTCTTCATGCATTCTTCTCATCCTGAACAAAAAAGACCCAAACTTGAGAAAAAAACATAGGCTTTATAATATTATCACTATCAATTGAAAAAAATCAAATGGAAAAAGAGATATGAGTAACTAAACTTCAAGGAATGATTAAATTGCAAGAACAATGAATAGAAACTGAGTTAGTTTCAATATAAAAAGAACAGAAAAATAATTTAGCAAGAGAGATTAAAGGAATCATCAACACACAACATTCATGGTATGCAAGTGTGGTGTACACTTCTAAGTCAAGAATCGAAGAACTCTGTGATTCCGCTTTATACTCTCGAAGAAGATGTGATTCGTTCATCTGTATTGTGATTGATTCAATTTGAGTTTTTAGATTTCGATTCAGATAGGGTAAGCTAAACAATTCAGTCAATGACTGTAAATGAAAAAAGACTCATATCACAACAATCAATACTCTTCTATAATTTCAAAAGGAGACAAATTTACAAAACCCACAACATCAAATTCGTCAAAAAAATTGAACCATAGAAACTGGAGAACAAAGACAACCCTAATGTAAGTAAAAAGAAAGACGAACCTGATGAACCTAATAATTGATGATTAAGTGTACTTAGGTTTCATTAACTTATTTAAAAAAATGTTCATTCCGTTTGCACAAAAAAATATTATATCCAAAGTTAAAAAAATATTTAAAAATTAAGTTTCTAATTTCAGTTTATTTACAATAATCTTAGTACATTTCGTTTAAACAAAATTTGGCATAAGCATTTATAAGGTTATATGGAAGTTGAGTAAAAAAAATTTATCTTATACATTGTGTTCCCTGACACTATTTATATTGAATTATCTTGTTCTACCTATAGAACATGACAAATAATATTCAAAAACTATATATCAATTAACAAACTTACATTCAAAAAAATATCCGCAGCGTAGCGCAGATTCTGCCCTAATTTCACTTAAAAGCGCTATCAATTCTTGTGCGCCATTAAATTATCATTGTCTTATATATAATATCAATTTGTTAGACTAAATGATATATATCCATAGTCAATAAACAATGTTAAAAAATCAGAATCCATAGACTATAATATTTCCAAGCAATTTTTTGTTGAATTCGAAATTTTTTTATATCAAATTCCACATTTAAGCTCACAAAAACGTTGCCATACAAATTTATTTGGAAGTCAACTTTTTTGCATATGTTATCTAGTCAAAGATATTCCAAATTTGACATTGAATTAGTTAAAATGTAATAATCGTCTTTTCGAAAGAATTTATCTAGAGGTCAAATTTCCCCAAACGTTATCTTGCAAAAAAGTATTAATAACTTGCAGTCTAGTTTTATTATTTTGAAACTCTGGTTACTGTAAGAATTTCAATTTTTTTTATTTTGAACTTGAGGTGGTGGTAGACTCTCTTCTCGGCCAATAAAGTATGATTGAATCACAACATATATATTTTTTTAATAAAGTTGATAGATCATTGAAATAAGATATCGTAACTAGCAATTCATGGTGGATCGTTCATTTACAAGATGGGACCGTGGATCTATTAGGATTTAAAGAAAGTCATCGATGCGTATTAGCTCTACACATGTGGATGACCACATGTAGAAGCACCACATAAGAACTTCATAGTTTGATTTGGATGACAGAGCTCTACACAGTGAATTGATCATTTATAAGAGTAGTCAGCTTTTATATCAAGATGTATAACTTTAGAGTCGTGATTACCTCTTTTGCGGAATTCAAATTAGTGTACAAGTCTCGTATGAGTAATTGGTCGGTTTACCAAAATATTGTTAAAATTTTATTTTTTTAACAATTTTGTTGGTTAAGTGGAGAAATGCATCATATTTGTTCAATAACGACCGTTAGTTAATAAAAACAAAAAAAATTCAATCAAGCGCAACACAAAATTATTGTTTACTAAAGTAAAAAAACTGCATAACGGAATTTATCTTGATTTTTTTGAATATAGTGGTTCGAACAAAATTTCAGAAATCAAACCAAATAATATTTTAAAAAAGATTTTCGACCGGTTTTTCAATCAACTATTCGAACCAATTTGAATCCAGGAATATGGAACTAAAATTCGAGCTGAAATATCTGAAATCTAGATAACCGATCTGAACCCGAACCATATATCAATCTTATGCCTAGACTTAGGGAGTGATAAAAAAAAAAAAAGACCTGATTTAAAGCGTTTTGTAGCGAAACGCAATTTTAAGTGAACCATCCAAAAGCGTTTTTGATACTGTTACCAGTAAGCGAGGGATAAAATACAAACAAAAGAAAACATACAACCAAAAAAAAGAGACAAAAGACACAACGGGAGAGAGAAAGAGCGAACAAATTCGTTCTTTTTTCCATTTCTCTCTCTCTCTCTCTCTCTCTCTCTCTCTCTCTCTCTCTCTCATCTTCTTATGATTTTCAACTTATTACAGCAAGAAAAGAAAAAGAAAAAAAATCTTCCAAGTTGCAGTCTCAGGTGGTTCACAGTTAATGCTACGCGTAATGGTGAATCTAATCCACTTTCGTAAGTTACATTCCCACAAACTCTTCTCTGTTACTTGGTTTTCCTTCTGAAAAGTTGAATTTGGTGTTATCAATTCTTACATCATCCGGTTTATTCGAAGATTCCGCTCTGAATTTCTCAAATTTAGGGTTTTTTTGTGCGTTATCGTTGTCCGAATTGTCGGTTATTTTTTGTCGGAGAAATTGGAAAAACGAGATCTTTGAGAAAGGGTTTGTTTATTTCTTAGTCTTTATTGCATTCCTTAATCTATTTTTGGCAGATCTGGAACATAAACCCTAGAACAGAACTTATCATTGTCCCCTAACTCTTAGGGATTTTTAGTCTCTGTAGTACCTTAAATGTGTGTATAAATTGACAGTGCTAAATGGGTCACATTTGATTTTGCAATAAAAGTTCACAATTCTTCCACTTTCAGTAAAGTTTTCATTGTTTAAGCTCCACTTTTCAAGATTTTACCGTTTTGGGTAATGAATGTTAGTTCAAAATTTGGGGTTTTTAGATGAATTAGATCTTTGACTCTTACATCAACTAACCACTGATTCAATACTGTTTGTTGGAATCATTTTACTTTTAATTAGTTGGAATGAGTTGTTGAAGCTTTGACTTGTCTCCTAAGCTCTTACTTAATCTATCTGTATCATCTTCTCCTGTCTATTTTCCATTTATTTAATACACAACTCAACTACATCTTATTGTCTTCATGATTGCATCTGACATGGTAGCAACTCTTTGGGAACAAGACTTGATATTATAACACTAAAAACCTGCCCACACTTTTTTTCTTTTGATCTCTGTATATTTGGGGAAGTAACTTTAGTGGATTTGCTTTGAACTTTGAACAATGATTTAACAACTTTTTTCTAGGATCACAAAACAGATATTGGGAAGACTCAATCTTCTTTATATTAAGATGAAAAAAATGAGACCAATCTTGCTTATTTTAAGATGCATGCTCTATTATATTTATACTTTTGTGTATAACTGATTGAAGCCGGCCAAGAGGGATTGGTGCTGACTTTTTAAATGAGCTGTTGTTGTATTTCAGCCAACTAGCAAAAGCCACGAGATAAAATTAAATAGGAAATTTTTTCATTTCAGTCTCTTAAGTTCTATGAAAACATAATGTGGCATAGAGCTCTTTGCTTGTGCACCTTTCAGAATCTTTTATTGATTGATGTTTACAAACAGGATAACCTCAGCTGAGGCATCCAAATGTTGAAGGGAAAGGAAGAGCCTACGCAGAAGAAAGGTAAGATTTTGATTTGAAATTGTGTGACTAATGTGAACATCAGAGATCAAAATGTGTTTTCTACTTTTCTTATATGTCTCGGTATTTCATGGCGAGTCTTAAAATTTAAACAAGAATTTTCCGAATGAGCAGGTTGGTCAGAGTCATTGCTAGAATTTAGGTCAGGGTTTGAGGAAAAGATGAAATTTGTGTCAAAGAAACGTTGGAAATCTCTTGGACCTCTTCATCTGAAAAGCAAATCAGTTGCACGGCTTTGCTTCTTTTCGAAATTGAAGTCAAACAACCATGGTCCAGGCCGTGCACCAGTCTATCTCAATGTTTATGACTTGACTCCGATTAATGGATATATCTATTGGGCAGGCCTTGGTATATTTCACTCTGGTGTAGAAGGTAAGCTTTAGGGGCCTGTGTTTTCTTGTTGATATGGTCTTATAGTTACTGCTAGCTAACTCTGAAAATTTGGCGTTGAATGCACAGTTCATGGAGTAGAGTATGCTTTTGGTGCCCATGATTATGCAACCAGTGGTGTTTTCGAGGTTGAACCACGGCAATGCCCGGGTTTCAAATTCAAGAAATCAATATTCATTGGAACCACAAATTTAAACCCAGCACAAGTGAGAGAGTTTATGGAGGACATGGCTTGCAGTTACTATGGGAATATGTATCACTTGATTGCTAAGAACTGCAACCATTTTTGCCAGGACGTTTGCTACAAGCTTACAGGCAAAAAGATCCCAAAATGGGTGAATCGGCTTGCACAAATAGGTAACGACAATGTTTGCAGCATTTTGCAAATTGTTAAAGAATTCTGTTAGATTTATTCTGAAGATAAATTTGCTTTTCATCTGCAGGTTCTGTGTGCAGCTGCATACTTCCTGAGTCCCTCAAGATAACAGCGGTTTGCCATGATCCAGACGGGCAAATCCCAGAGGAGGAAAATGAAAAGCGAAGTCTCAGAAGCTCATTCAGCTGTTTATCTTCCATCTCCATGAGACAAAAACAGCTTTCGACGTCATCATTGTTCCTACAATCACCTCTCAGAGGCTGCTTACCTCCATGGCAACTCAAACGCTCAAAATCTAACAGCAGTTCCTTGAAAGAAAGGTAGACAAATCCAACAAACCATTGCGGTTTCTCATTCGTTTTCTTAGCAACACGCCCCACTGTTTATCTTTGTAAGGGAGCTCGAAATCAGATTTCCCGGGCCATCATCAGTTTCTTCCATCCTTTTTGTTATTTTATTTTAACAGGCTTTTGTAAGCCATTCTTCTTCTTCTACTCTCTGTTTGTATTGCTTCCAAATTTGGATCTTTTCTGATTTAAAATCATGTATTGCCTCAACTCTGTTTATATCTAAATTAGTTATCTTAGTTCAAACCCCATTTCTGTTCCACTATCTGAAAGCTTTCTACTTACTGAATTATTCATTGAAATTTAAAGGAACACTGAATCAAAAATGAAACCTTTATTCGATAACCATTACTATAAATCGATCGAAAACGAATGATGAACAACATCATCATCAACAAGAAACCCAGTTCTTATGAGTACTAACAATAGCTGAAAACAAACCTGCTGAAGAAATCACATTCGGAGCCGATAACACTCCCTTACCATCTCGAATATCCGCAACCGTCATCAATCCATCAGCAAGATCTTGCATAATAGATAAAACCTTCAATGTCTTCTTCTCCTTTATCTTCTTCATCTTCTCATCTTCACCTTCACAAGCTATCCCTCTCGAAACCGAGATCTCAATCGTCGAAGCAACACAGGTCTCTTCCTCTCTCAATTTCCGCAAATCCCTAATCTTCATCGAAACGCTACCAACATACCCAACCAATTCAGCCCAAGCACTCATCTTCTGAAGCCATTTCGAGTGTTTCGCATCGATCAATCCTGATTTCGTCAACCAAATGAATTGTTCAACGAAATAGTACAATCCTTCGCCACCGTACGCGATCAGAAGCAATACGAGCTCGTGATTCGAATCCCATCGCGAGGATCTTAAAGCGTTGATGTCTTGTACGAATTTACCGAGACGGAAGGCTTTACGGCTGACTCCGACGCTTGATTCGAAGCTTTTGAGACGGGGAACTATGGATTTGGTTTCTGGGATTAGGGATGATGCGAGGATGATTTTGGTTGCGTAACGAGAGATCTTTAAGAGTTTGTCTACGCCATCTCTTTTGGCGAGGTATGTTTCGAGATGATTTAGGAAATCTCTGTCTTTGGGTTTTGCGATTTTCTCTGAAGCTTTTGCAGCCATTGGAGATGAGTTTTGGGATTGTTCCTCAATGCACGCAAAGAAGAAGAAGAAGAAGAAGAAGATAGCCAAAATCAAGTTTGGTTAATTGGGTTGCGTGCCCGCGCCGAATTGCCCGGTTTAATTAAGGGTTATGTGCAAAACAAATCCTCAAATAATTTATTGTTTTACAATTTATTCCTCAACTCAAATAAATGCAAATCAATACAACTCACCAACAATATAACCCTTGACGTTAGACCATCCCCATTGCACATAACGGGATGGTTAGCATTTTATATAATAAAAATTTTAAAAAAGGAGTTAAACAGAAGAGAACCGGTATCTTTCGAAAGACATTTTCTTTGTTTAAGACACCTTACATGGCAGCTGGAGATTGGTGTTGTGTAAGTCACATTTTTATTTGTTTTGGTTGAGAAATTTTTTTATTTTCTCAATCCATCCTCGACGAAATCGCAATCGACAGAAAGAGAGAGGCACAATTAATAGTAGGGTTTTCTTCAGATCCGTTTACGGATCTGTGCGTCTAATTGACTACCTTCGTAACTCTATTAATGGTGGAGAAGCTTTCTACACTTCATCTTCTTCATTAAGCTCTTCATCAATCTCTCTCTCTCTCTCTCTCTCTCTCTCTCTCTCTCTCTCTCTTTCTCTTTATGGCAATTTCACATAAACAAGTTCGTTTCATCATCGGAGTTATCGGTAAAATCTTTGTTCTCTATTGATTCGTTTTTTCGTTTATCTGATTCACGATATAACGATTTCGTTTGTAGCTGTAACTTTGATCTGAATCCGAATTTTTCAATTGATCGCTCATGGTTTGTGTGTGTGATGATGTTGAGCTTTATATGATTAGATACTGATACAAATTTATCCATGTTTATCCGAATTTATCCATGTTTATCCTAATTTATCAACGATCGTTCACATATTTGTTGTGTATTAAGGTCGATTCTAATGGTGGATGTTGTTAGATTTGAAGTTTTTGATATAGCTTCGTCGTGATTGATCAATGTTTCACCCTAATTCATCTTGTTCCATTCGATTTTTTTTTGTGTTTGTTTATATACATATGAAGTGATTAAACGTTGTGATTAACCAAAACCTAAGAGGATGACCTGCTTAAGTCAATCTTGCATTCTTCTCCTCCAACAACCATTACTGCCTTTCATGCTCCATGCCAAGTGTCGTTTGTTTCTGATGGGCTAACTAATAACTATGAAACTGCAGGTTATGCTTGAGGATGCTTGAGGACGATGGTCAATCTATTTGATCTAGGAACAGCTGTTACTGGGAACAAGTTGCTTGCAGATAAACCACATCGTGATGGTATTGACTAGTTCCCTCTAGTGACTTGCTTGTTCACTAGATAGAACAAGTTGCTTGTATTCACATGTGTGTTATTGACACGAGGTAGTTTTTTGGCAGGATCCTCTCTGTCAAGAAATCGATATGATGTGACTCGAATGCCAAGCCCCTCTTATAAAGGCCATTCAGAAGCTGAATTGGTAAGTTTTGTTTAATAATTTAGAAATGTTATGCATGCAAGCAACAAAGAATTTTATAAGATGTTAATTTCTAGTATTATTGTAGGCGATTATTTGATTGAATTGCTAGTTCTAGACTTTATACTGTATTGAATTGTGGTGGTTAATGTGCATCTAGCAAGTCTAGTTTGCTGTGTTGAATTGTGGTGTACTTCATGTGAAACCATGTTCTCAGCAACAACAAACTGAAGCGACAAAACTGTAACTGATATATGCTAACTGGAACTGATTTATGCTAATTGGAATTGATTTATGCTAACTGTCACTGAAGCTGATAAAGTATCTCAGTGATGGGACTTTCCTTTTGTCAAAGAGATACTTGAGTATCTCTTTGACTGAGAATCAATATCCCTCCATTTTTTTCCTATTTAAGCTAACTCCATATCTCCTCTACCAGTCCAAACCACATCAATATCCCTCCATTTTTACACAAATGGGTTCTACCAATCCATATAGTTTTTCTCAAAACTTCATGGACCTCTTGAGTAGCCAACAAGAGAGTAATAATCAGGAAACACTTCTTTCGTTTTCACCTCCTACCCAAATCCCTCAGTATATTACCCAATGTAGTGATGCACAAAACCTAGCTGAGAACTCAAGAGAAGTTAGACGCAGATGGACTGCCCCTGAAGATGTTGTGCTGATCAGTGCTTGGTTAAACACTAGCAAAGATCCAATCGTGGGGAATGAGCAAAAAGCTGGTGTCTTTTGGGATAGAATTGCATCATATTATGCAGCAAGTGAAGCAGTAGCGGGTAAACCAAATAGAGGGGTCAGTCAATGAAAGCAGAGATGGAAAAAAATAAATGAGAGTGTCAACAAATTTGTGGGATGCTACAGCCAAGCCTCGACTCAGAGAAGCAGTGGCCAGTCAGATGATGATGTTCTCCAAATGGCTTACGAGTTGTACTTCAACTATCAGAAAGTGAAGTTCGCCCTAGACCATACGTGGAGGAACCTTATGCATGATCAGAAATGGTGTAGTTTCTCTAAAGATAGTGAAAGCTCCAAAAGAACTAAGCTAGAAGAGGGTGGTGCATACTCCTCAAGTTCTAATACTTCATCTCCTCACATGGATGAAGCATGTCCTCGCCCTCATGGTGTTAAGGCTGCCAAACGCAAATCGAAAAAGTGTGCCTCTAGATCAGAAAGTGAAGGTAGTTCCCTGTTACAGTTTGAGAGGATGTCGGAGATCAAAGAGAAAGACACAGCTGGGAGAGAAAGACTATCGAGGCAGAGACTTCTAGAGAGTCTCATAGCGAAAACAGAGCTTTCTGAAGATGAACTCAACTTACAAAACAAGCTAATTGCTGAAATGTTAAGATAATACTTACTTGATGTATCCTTCATCTTTGACTTTGTTTATGCTTTCTTCTTTGCCTTTTAATTATGTATGCTTTGTTTTAATATCTGAAATGTTATTATGTTTTAATTATGTATGCTTTGTTTTATATCTGAATTGTTTTGTTTTTAATATCTCTTCTAACGTGTACACATGCCAGTGATTTGATTAAGTGTTGGTCTCTCATGTAATTCTTGCATGTCTTGGAGAATTGTTTATAAAACTTGAATTTTCTTGTGCTCCAATGAAAATGAAGTCAGATAAATTTTACAATGTGGGTTGTTGTTTTTAAGCATGGAGCTGCAGAATGCATCCAGAGGTATTTATTGTAAGCATGGAGCTGGAGCATGGAGCTGGAGCATGGAGCTGCATTTTAAGCATGAGCAAGGTCAGTTTTCGTGGTTTCCTTGTTGATTTTGGTTATCTGTTTCGAATTTGGTTCAAGAAAGCATGGAGTTGCAGCATGTATTTGTTTCGAATTTGGTTAAAAAAGTTGACGTATGCTTGCAGTGATAGCTTTCTGCTGGTTTTCTCAGGACTTGATGAGCAAGATGCAGATGACACATGATCAATTGGTCATTCTCTTTTACCACTTTGATGGTAATATCTCCCAAGCTATCTTGTTTCTATCGATTGCTATCTGTTAGTTTTTCTGAATTTGGTTCCTTTGGGATATGGTCATTGTGCAGCCCGTGATCAATTGGTCTTTTGGTCATTGTGCAGGTTTAAGCAAAACAACAAAATCATAAAGGATTGTTTCATCACATGCCTAAAGCAATGTTTCATCACATGCCTAAAGCAATGTTTGGTGTAAGAAGAGGTGGACGACTAGACTGACTGTCTCGTGACATCACATGCATAAAGCAAATTTTCATCACATGTCTTCGATATTTTCAGAAGATATTTATTTCTCCACTTGTGTTACTCATATGTATATAAGAAGAAAGTGTTTTCTTCTTCAATTTGATAGTGTGTTCGACGTTTGCTTCCTCTTTCATATATTGCTGCAGACTTTTGTTTTTTTTTATTATCAATTCCAAGTCTCTTTTTTTAACTCTCTTTCTTCTTAAATATTCCTTTCTCCTTGTATTATCATTTACCAAAATAAAATTGACACAAAAATGTCATCTTCAAATTTAGATCAAGAATGAGATCAAGTTTTTGATGAACAATTTCAGAGTATATTTCAAGAAAGCATAAATAATTATGGCCATCATCAAGAAGCAACTACCCCAAGGCGTGAACGAGCTTTTGTTGAAAGACGACGCGAGGAAGGGCACACTCATTTATGGAATGATTATTTCAGTGAAAATTCTACTTAGTCTCAAACTATGTTCCGACGTCGTTTCAAAATGAACAAACCATTGTTCATTCGTATTGTTGATGCCCTATCCAATGAAGTACCATACTTTCGACAAAAACGAGATGCTACGGGAAGGTTGGGTTTGTCTGGACTACAAAAGTGTACAGCAGGCATTCGTATGCTGGCATATGGTTGTGCATAGTCCTGGGCGTTTTATACTGGACCCGAAGTCCACACCTCAACTCGAACCGAACAAACGGATTCGGACCGGTTATGGATGTGGTCAAAAACCTGATTGGATCTTACCGGCAGGTTGCATCGGATTACAGATCGGTTCGGGGGTAAATCGAAATCCATTCTAAAACCCAAAGAAAACCAATGATATTAATATCCTTGTTATATCCGTACACTAATGTCGATTTTGAACAGAGAAAAGAGAGAACTTTACTTTTCACCTTCTTCTGCCTGTTCCGATTCCATACTCGAAACTAGGGCAATTCAAATCACGCTTCGTGTTGTTTTTCGCGCACAACGGCTCCACGCTCCAGCAAACCCTTATCCCCTTCTCTATTTAAAGAACCAACCCGAACCCACAATGGCCATAAATCAGCCATTTTCATTCGAGCTTTCTAGTAATCAATCAGAGGTTTGTTTTCTTTCTCATGTATTTCTTCAAATTCAACTAATATGTTACCTATTAGCATGTTTAGTAATCGTTATCAGATTTTAATTTCTATAATCCAACTAATTGCTAAACACTTTGTTGGATTAGGTTCGTAATTGGTTGTATTTGGTTCGTAATTTGTTGGATTTGGGTTGTGATTTATTTAATCTAGTTTGTCTTCTTTGATAGTGATTGTTCTATACTTCTATTTTTTGTGTACTTATGTCATAGAGTATCATCGAGTTTGTCTTCTTTGATAGTGATAGTTGATTGTCCTATTTGTTGTGTACTTATGTCTAGTTTCATGTTTCAGATGGATTCAACATCGACTCCAAATAATGAAAACACTAACAAAGACAATACGACACAAGTGGAGGATGAAGAATGTGTTCAAACACAATAACCAGATAGTCAAGGAGGCAAACGTAAAGAGAACGAAGGAGGAAGTGGAGGTACTTCTCAGCCAAGTAAAATGAAGCGTATACTCCCAACAAGATCTCTCGTTTGGCAGCACTACACGAGAAATAAGGGTAGCCGAGATCGATGCATTTGCAACTATTGCCAGAACTCTTTCTCTTGTCTGACTAAGTCAGGGACTTCAAACCTGAAAAACCACCTTCTAGTCTGCAAACAACACCAAACCTGGATAAGTGGTCAAGCTGAGAAACAGCCAGTTATCAATGGTGAAGGAGCTATGACGACTACAAAAGTGACTGAGCGTGTATTCAGAGAAGCGGCTAATGAAATGCTTGTACTAGGGGAGTTACCATTGTCTTTTATTGAGAGTGCTGCGTGGAAACACTTCTGCAATAAGGTAAGTTTTCTTCTGTGCTCAGTCTTTGTTTTTAAAAAAAGTTTTGTTTACTTTTTATATCTCTAACTCTCATTTACATGTTCATGTTTCAAGGTTAACTTGTACAAACCTGTTTCAAGGAGGACATCAACGAAAGACATCATTGAGATGTATGTGCAGAGAAAGGCAGCACTCAAAAGATGGTTCTTATGTAACAAACAAAGAGTGTCTTGCACCACAGATATTTGGGTGTCTCAAACTACAGGTAATTCATGTGCATTACATATTAGTATCATGTAATTGTAATTAGTTTTTTATAAGCTGACAAACTTATCTTTCATTGTTTCTTCTTTGCAGGTGCGAGTTATATGGTTGTGACTGTGCATTACATTGATCAAACTTGGCGTTTAAAGAAGCTTATCATTGGATTCAAGCACATAACAGATCATAAAGGTCAGACTATTGCAACTGTCTTGCTAGAATGTCTTACTGATTGGGGAATAGAGAAGGTTTTTTTGTGTAACAGTAGATAATGCTACAGCCAATACTTCAGCTTTGAGGAAGTTCCAAAGTAGTTTTGCCTTAGTCTCGGATCAGGCTCTAGTTTTAGATGGGGAATTTATGCACATGAGGTGTAGTGCCCATATTATTAACTTGATAGTGAAAAAGGGAATGGCTGAAATTGATGAGAATGTTGTTGCTGTCCGGAATGCTGTTGCCTATGTTCGATCACATACGAATAGGCTAAGGTCTTTTGAGCTGAAAATAGATGCAGGCAAGCTTAGCAGAGGAAGTTTGACACTTGGTGTTAAGACGAGGTGGAATTCAACGTATTTGATGTTGACCATGGCTCAGAAGTTTAAGGTGGCTTTCGACAAGATGGAAGCAGAGGATAAGCTCTACAACGACTATTTTTTAGAGGTTGAAAATGGAGTCAAAAGGATTGGACCGCCTCAGTTTACGGATTGGAAGGCAGTAGAAAAACTTTGCCGGTTCCTTGTCATCTTCTACAACTCAACGTTGGTGGTCTCAGCTTCTACAAAGGTCAATGCACACAAGTGTTATGAGGAGATCGTGACAATAGCAACAAACTTGGTGGCACTCAGCAACAGCTTTGATTCTGAGTTAAAGTCTAAGGCTGAAGAAATGTACAAGACATTCGACAAGTATTGGGATGGTTTAAAAAATATCAACATGATGTTGATTGTTGCAACCGTCTTTGATCCCACCAAGAAGCTGGAGCTTGCGAAGATGTGCTTTGATGAACTATATGGACGGATTCTATTGAGTCCATGGAGATCTATGATTCGGTGCTTGGTGTGTTGAGAAGCTTGTTTAAAGAGTATAGTGCAAGACATGGGAATGGACCGAATGGTAATGGCCCATATGACCAAGTCGGAGCAGGTCAAGCTACACAGTCATCACAGTCTTCTCAGTCTTCTCAGTCTCAAGCTTTTCAGGGAATGGAATTAGTTGATGATGGGTTAGGTTATCAAAGGATGGATGTGAGGTACAAACAGAAGCTCAATGAAATAGGAGTCAAGGACAAAAGAGATGAGTTGGAAAGGTATCTAAAGGAAAGAGTGGAGAATCCTGATTTGATGTTTGGGGTTGAGCACGATGTTTTATCTTGGTGGAAGAAAAACAGTGGCAAGTATCCTATCTTATCTGAGATAGCTCGTGATGTGCTTGCAATGCAAGTATCATCTGTTGCTTCTGAGAGTGCATTTAGCACAAGTGGAAGGATCCTAGATCCAGATAGAAGTTGTCTCAGTCATTACATGGTTGAGGTGTTAATGTGCGCGGAGCAATGGCTGCATCAAGACATTCGAATGGAGTTAAGAGTGCTTACAAATGCACAAGTACTTGCTGATCTTGAAGAGGTGGATAGGCTTGAGAGAGGTAACAATTTCTTCTCTTCTTTACATTGTTTACTTTAATGACTAATAAGTATGCATATTAACAATCAGTTGCACTTTTTTTTTTTAGAAAATGAAGCCGTATCAGTAACACGAGAAGACTAAGTTACTATGATTTTCACTCGTCCAAAAGGTTATTAACACAATTTTGTTTATGAATTTGTGACTTTTTGTCTAAGACTAAAAAGCATTTACTAACAAATATCTTATGTTTTATGTTTCATTGCAGGATATCAAACAAAAAGCCTTCAATTTGATTTGGATTTTGGAGTCTCTACGGGACTAGGACAAGTCTACATTTCTTGGTGTCTTGGAATTTTCAGATTTTGTGTTATTTTGTTATGAGTTTGAACTTTGAGTCTTGGTTTGGTTGGTGAATTGGTGTTATTTTGTTTGAGTTTCAACTTTGATTTCGGTAGGTTTATATTATTTTTGTATGAAGTTATGAGTTTAAGATTAATGTCTAAGGTTTTACTTCATTTTAATCTGTTAAATTCATCAAGTTGTTCGGTTATTTTCAGTAATGTTTGGTTGGAAAACAGGTACTTTCGGATTGAAAACATGTATTTTCGGGTTTTTTGGTTTGGAAACAGTTATTTCGGATTGAAAAAAATCCGAACCGATCCGGACCAATTGTAAATTCGGTTTAAGGCGGATTTTTCGTTGACAATCCGTACCGATCCAAACCCGAGTAGTTCCGAACCGATCCCGATCCGAATTGTCGTAAAAACCGAATGGATCTTCATAGCTCCAATCCGAAAATCCGATAATCCGATTCATCCGAACCGAAGTCTGAACGCCCAGGCCTAGTTGTGCAGCTGATGTGGTGGATGAATATCTCCGCCTCGGTGAAAGCACCGCAATTTTATGCTTGGAAAATTTTGTGGAAGGAATTATTTACTTGTTTCAGGATACCTACCTAAGAAGACCTACACCAGATGATCTTCAATGATTACTCAATCAAGGAGAGGCACGCGGATTTCCCGGGATGATAGGAAGCATTGATTGTATGCACTAGGAGTGGAAGAATTGTCCAACAGCTTGGAAAGGACAGTATTCACGTGGATCAGGAAAACCTACAATCGTTTTAGATGCTGTGGCTTCACAAGATCTCTGGATTTGGCACGCATTTTTCGGACCTCCAGGTACCTTAAACGATATCAATGTTCTTGACCGCTCACCAGTTTTTGATGATATATTAGAAGGTCGAGGTCCAAGAGTGGATTACTTTGTCAATGGACGAATACAATATGGCTTACTATCTCACTGATGGTATATATCAAAAATGGGCAAATTTCATCCAGTCTATCTCAATTTCACAAGGTCCGAAAGCATCATTATTTGCTCAATGTCAAGAATCTGTCCGAAAAGATGTCGAGCGGGCTTTTGGGGTATTGCAAGCTCGATTTGCGATTGTTAAAAATCCCGCTCTTAGTTGGGATAAGACAAAAATAGGAAAGATAATGAGAGCATGTATCATATTGCACAATATGATAGTAGAAGACGAACGAGATGGATACAGTCTGTACAATATATCAGAATTCTATCAAGGAGAAGGAAGCAGGACTTCACATGTCGATTTATCGTATTCTACAGATATGCCTACCAATCTCGGCAATATGATGGACGTTCGAAATCGACTTCGTGATACAATAATACATCAACAATTGAAAGCTAATTTGGTTGAACATATATGGCAAAAATTTGGCCCAACTGAATATTAGACCCGATATAATTATGTTTTCGATAATACTTTTATATGAATCTATCATTCGACGTATTTGTTTTCCGTTTATTGTTTTCAATTTTAAGTTTGTATTTGTTTTTTTTTACGTATTGTAATATATGTTTAAAATTATGAATAATGTAATATATTTATGTCTTTTATAAAGCATTCTAAAACAATAAAATATTTATGTCGTTTATACAATATTCTAAAAATATTTATGTTATATTATAAATTTAAATTAAAAACAGATTTTAAATATATTTTAAATAAATAATTATTTATAATTTTAAAGACACTCTCATTAGTATCACTAATGAAAAGGTTAAATCTTATAGTAAGTCTTTAATTAAAATATAATTAAATTTAATATTACTTAATTTTAAAGACATCCACATTAATATTACTAATGTGGATGCTTTTATATATCGGTGACGGAAGTCAAAATTTTGAAAACGAACTACATGCTATTTAAATATTTTTAGCTTTCTTCATTTAAAATTAATAAAATTAAATAACAAAGAAATTAACTTAAAAAAATAAAAAATAATATTCTTCTCTTCTCGAATTTTCTCCTCGTTCGTGACGTCTCCAAAATTCTCTTCCTCTCAGTCATCACCTGCAACTCCAACTCCCCATTCACCTCTTCTTCTTCTTCGTATCCCTCCTCTTTCTCTCCCTCATCTCCATTTTCAACTTAAATTTCACCCCAATTCCCAATTTTTTCGATTTTAAAAGCTCTATTTAATACGGAGATTTCCAGATAGTGCAAAAAACGTTCATTGTTAACAAATTCAAAGACCAAAGCAAGTTGCTGAAGAGATTATCTATCTTTTCACAAACCACAAGGAAGAATTTCATGTCTGATAAAAAATAGTTTTTCTTCACCCTTTTTAGCTCACTGGCGTAAGCTCTCCCATTCTCATGTCTATGGATGTCTCCTTAAGCTCTGTCAAAGTACGAGCGGAAATCTTTCTGTCGATTAACATTAACGATATACGCATATATATATATATATATATAGCTCATATCTTAACATTTCCCCTCAAGTTAGAACATGGAGATCATAAATACCCAACTTGAAAAGCAAAAAACGAAATTGAACACAACCTAAAGGTTTAGTAAAAATGTCGGCGATCTGTTCGGTTGTTCGCCCAAACACTGGTTTAATGAGACCATCTTGAATTGAATCGCGAACATGATGACAATCAATCTCAATATGCTTGGTGCGCTCATGAAACACATGATTATTGGCAATATGCATTGCAGACCGACTATTACAATGAAAATGAATGAGTCCAAGTTGCACAACACTGAAAAACGTAAGAGAGTGGAGCCATTTGACCTCTTTCGTAGCCCATGACATCAAATGATATTCAGATTCGGCCGATGACAAAGAAATCGTGTCTTGTTTCTTTGTTTTCCTAGAAATAGGAGAACCACCGAGAAAGAACACATAGCCTGTCAAAGACCGTCGTGTGAGAGGACAAGTGACATAATCATCATCACAATATCCCGTGAGTATCAAATCAGTACCAGCCTTGTTAAGAAGACCTTGTGCAGGCGTCCCTTTTAAATAGCAAAGAACCTTAAGAACAGCCTTCCAATGAGCATTAGTCGGCGTTTTCATAAACTAAGAGAGTATGTGAACCGAGTAACAAAGCTCCGGACTAGTAAGAGTAAGATAAATAAGTTTACCAAAAATGTGTTGATATTGCAAAAGGTCAAACATATGAATCATCAACAGAGTGAGCAAGGTGATGGTTTTGAGCAATTGGAATCTCGGTGGGACAACACCCAAGTAGGCCAGCCTCAGAAATAATATCCAAACAATTTTTCCGTTGACACAAAAACAAACTTTCGGCATTACGAGCTATCTCAATTCCCAGAAAATAACGAGGAGATTCAAATCTTTCATATGAAATTGACTAGAGAGATAGGATTCGAATGCCGAGAGGGAAGCAGAGTCATTCCACCAATGACCAAATCATCTACATAAACTAGGATATAAATCTATGTAGTACCACGAACAAAGGAGAAAAGTGAGTAGTCAGGCGCATATTGACAGAAACCATAATCTAAAAGTTTTGTATGAAGAGTATCAAACCGACAACGAGGAGCTTGACGGAGACCATAAAGAGACTTCTTTAAACGACACACCTTGTGAGGATCATTAGGAAGAAAACCTGGAGGTGATCGCATAAAAACCTCTTCCTCTAAAGTACCATGTAAAAAAGCATTGTGAACATCCATCTGATGAACCTCCCAGTTATGAGAAGCAACAAAATTGAGAAAAGTTCTTATAGTGGTCATCTTAATCACGGGAGCAAAAATCTCGTCGTAATCAACACCCTCCTCTTGACGATTTCCAAGATCAACCAATCACGCTTTAGAACGCTCAATCGTACCATCAGAATAAAACTTTATCTTGAAAACCCATTTACAGCCAATAGCTCTCTTATTTGGTGGCAAATCAGTAAGATCCCACATATCATTATCTTCCAAGGCTGTGATTTTGAAACCCATTGCTTGTCGCCAAACATCTAATTCCATTGCATGTTTAAAAGATCAAGGTTCCGTGAAGGCAGTGACATTAGCCAGAAACACCTTGAAAGAATCTGAAAAATTAGCGGAGCACACATAATTGACAATCGGATAAAGAGTAACTGAGGGATCGAGAGGTGATTGGAGCGATGAGTGTGTGGGTTCTTTAGTAGCTAGAGCCAAATACATGACATAGGACTCGAGTAAAACAATTCGCTTCTTTGCACGTTGACCCTTACCCAACTTCTCAACCACCGGTTCAGGTAAAGAAACCGCCACCAATTCCGGAACTACGAACTCCGATGAGGAAGAAGACGAATATACCATTTACTCATGATCAGTGATAACCGCGTCATGACCAATAACCAAAGACGAGGGATGTGACTCAGGGACAGTTATTGCCACATCATGACCAACAACCTCAGACAAAGAAGGTGAATCCACCCCATACTCCCCCTATCGTCCAAATATTTAGGCGTAGATGAAGAACCAGAGATATCCTCTTCATAAAAAATCAACGGAGTGGATACTGGCACTTAGTAGATGACATCGTCGAAACCGGAGTAAAAAAATCAAAAGGAAAGATTGCCTCATTAAAGACAACATTTCGTGAGACAAAATAATCATTTTTGTCAAAATCAAAAACACGCCAACTCTTCTGATTGTAGGGGTAACCAAGAAACACGCAACGCGAAGCACGTTCATCAAACTATTTTCGAACCAAAGTGCCCTTGTGTGCATAGCACAAACAACCAAAAATACGAAGATGATCACCTCAAGTGGCGTTTTACCAGATAAAACAGAAGATGGTGTGCGGTTTTTTAAGTTGCAAGCAGTGAGAACACAGTCTCCCCAAAACTCCAAAGGCAAATCTGCTTGAAAACGTAAAGAGCGCACAACGTATAAGATGTGATGGTGTTTACGTTCAATATGGTCATTCTGTTGTTGTGTGCCAACATATGACGTTTGGTGAATTATGCCTTGAGAAGTAAACCACGATTTAAGACCCATGAACTCAGGGCCATTATCACTACTTATCATGTGAAACTACCGAGAAACCATAGCAAAAAAGTTATGTAAGAGAGTGTTGACTTCACTCTTAGCACGCATTAAACACACACAAACGGAGCGTGAGTAGTCGTCTACAATCGTCAAAAAATAAGAAGCACCACAAGTAGAAGGAGTACCGTAAGGACCCCCAACATCGCAATGAATAAGATGAAAAATAGCATTTGCTTTATAATTGCTATCCGAAAAACAGAAATGAGACTGTTTGGACCGAACACAAACGTCACAAGACAAAGAAAACTGATCTTTAGATCCAATATCAACAAAACACGACAAGTGCGAAAACATAGATAATGACGAATGTCCTAAGTGACGATGCCACAACTCACAATTCCTAAGACTGCCAACTGAATTATCTTGGACCCTTAGAGCTCCTCGAAAAAGATAAACCCCATCACACTCATCGCCGGCTCCAATCAGCAACCTCGAAGACCAGTCCTGTACATAACAAAACTTGTCCGTGAACAATACAAGACTACTCTTTAAGCAATTGAGCAAAACAGAGCAATGTGTTTGTTAGTTTAGGAACATATAAAACAACAAAAAAAGTTACAGAACCGCCTATAAATAATTTCCCACCATTGGGTAAAACAATAAGACATGAGGGAATATCAACAACTTCAAACAAGGAATCAAGAGAACCTGTGAGGTGATGAGATGCACCAGTATCGATAACAATACCAGAAAGTCGTGGGGTAGGAGCAGGAAGTCTTAGCATTTGAACAAGATGTTCCCATTGAGAAGCAGACAACGACAAACCCTCTCGGTCAATAGATGTAATCGTGTGAGTAGCCGCACCAATTCCATCAGCGAGCTGAGCATTATTGACTCGTCCGACCACCAAAGAGACACCACGACCGCGAGACTTACCATGACCACAACCAGAACTAGACATAGCATTAGGGTAGCTAATAAGCTGATAACAGTGACTAATCTCATGTCCAGTCTTGCCACATTGCGTGCAGGAGAAAAAGGGACGACTACGTGAAATAGATGGTGCACTTGACGTAGAAACCTGTGCCAAGAATACAACCGCTTCAGGACGTAGTTCACCAATCCGAGCTATGTTCTGGTGTTTATCTTCTTGCTGAATCAAAGAGTAAGCAGCAGAGAGAGAAGGAGAAGGAGACATAGCTAAAATATTGGATCTTGTAGAACCAAAACGAGCGCTATCGAGACCCATCAAAAAACTGCGACTTACGTTCCTTGTCACGACGAGCAATATGTGTGTTTTGCTGAGCACATCGAGTATTCCCGTAGCAACAATGAGGAATGGGATCATAGTCCCCTAAGTCATCCCACATACGCTTCAGCTTCCCATAATAGGCTTGAATCGATAAGCCTTCTTGTTTCAATCCACTAATAGAAGATTGTAACTTGTATATAAGAGGATCATTCCCAACAAAAAAATATTTTTTTCAAACTTTGCCATAAGTCATAGGCTTGTATCGGAACAGGAAACGAAAGATCGAAGCTCGGGATCGTTGATATTAAGAATCCAAGCAACCATCATAGAATTAATTATTTCTCAAAACTTGTAATGATTAGTCTCTGGAGAAGATCGCTGGAGAAGACCACTGGAGAAGACCATCAATAAAAAGAGTTTATTCTTGGCATGAAAGGCGTTTCTCATAACCTCCGCCCATCTTTCATAATTTTTACCAGTAAGTGTCACCGTGGAGAAGATATTGTTGGGATCAGCTCCTGGAGGAAGATAGAAATCCGACAAAATACCAGCATCTTTGATGTTGGCAACAGTAATAGCGTGATCGTCTCCCATTGCAAAGGATATCAGCAGGAGATATAATCAAATAGAAACAGAAAATCGAGCACCGAACAAAGCAAGTGACTTGTGTCGTGAACGAAGAAGAGCAATTGGTTCTTATTAAATCGTTGATCAAAACGTCGAGCAAGCGGCTCTTCATCAAACGAAACAAGAAGATGAATTTGAGAGAAGATAAATCAGATCCAACTAGGTCAAACAAGGAAGAAAGAAAATTAGGGTTTTGGTTCTGATACCATGTCAAAGTACTAAGCATAAATCTTTTTGTCGATTAATAATAACGATATACCTATATATGTATATATATATATATATAGCAATTCATATTGGACCTATACGATATAACTTAGCCCATATCTTAATAAGCTCTCTGAAAGTATGCTTTTGTGAATGATTTGGTGATGATTGTATGTGTTTCAAAAGGAGTGTAGTACTAGAAAAAGGCGTCGAGAAAAGAGGATATAAAAGTGAAGCTTAGTTTATGTAAATATGTTTTTAATTAATTTTTCTATTTAGTAGATAAAAAACGTTAATTGTTTTGGCACATGTCATTACCTGATCAATATATTTGACATGTGTTGTAATTATCTTAATTACTAATTTTAAAATCAAGGTTCATATAATAAGAGGTGTCTTAACAGTGAATCTTATAGGAGCTTCAGGAGGTGCGAGGTGATAGATATTTATGTTGTTGAGAATATTCCTTGGTTTGCATGTAAAATTAGTCATTAATATGATCGCGACACGTGTCAAGTATATTGATCAGATGTTGACACGTGTCAGAAATTAATTTTCTCTTTCATAACAAAATTGGAAAACTAAATATAAAAAATATATATTTCCAAATATTAATTTATGTGTATATTTAATTTTTTGTAGCTTTTTCTTAAGCAAAAAGGAAGACTAACAAAAAAATGGAATTTTTTTTGATATATTTCATATATTATTCTTCTTGATATATAATTTTTAGTCCTTGTCCATTAAGATGGAATACATATAACTAAAATCTGGTTTATGATGATGAAATAGATAATTAAATTGTGTTGGTAATGTGTGAGGTTGAAATCCGGTTTAAAACAAAAGTTATTGGATTAAAAAATCTTTATAAAAACTGTGTGGGTTGTTATTTATTATTTATTTTAATAAAATATGTGAGCTATTATTTACAATTTTAATATCATCAACAAATTTTACATTTATTAATATGTATGTGAGTACTTATCTAATATATATATTCAATATGGTTGATATATCTATAAATATGAATCTGTGACAAAAATCGCATATTGCATGATATTCATCTACTAACTAAAGAAAGATTTATCCAAAAAAAAAAAAATATATTAATAATAATAATAATTAAAAAAAATAAAAGACTAATGAAAGCCAAGTAATATATAAATAGGACAAGTTCGAAGAGGATTATTTTATTCATGTATATAAATACGATACTAACTAATTTTAAATATGGAGAAACCCAACAAATTCGAAGAGAATTATTTTATTCATGTTAGATCTGAGTACAAGGACATATTTGCCTTTAGTTTATATATATATATATTTAACACAGCACACACTATAATATATAGATATTATCTATTTTCAGAAAGAAAACAAAATCTTAAAATGAAGAATAGTGTGAAGTTTCTCTACATCTTCTTAACAACTATATTAGTAAAATTTCTATACATTAATAACGTCGAAATTATGATATTTTATTAATTTATCGATATATAAATTAAGTCGAAAACTCAATCTGAGACCGAAAAATATATTGATTTATCTAGTTATAAATTTGTCGAGTATTAATTTAGAGAAGTTATATTCTACTTGTATATTACTCACTCATATTAAAGTTTAAGATAATATTACTAACTAACCTAGGAACAAAAATTAAAAAAAGGAAGTTAGACTTGTTTTCTATTAAAAAATAATCATGGGTCCACGCTTTAGAAGAATGATATTGACCAAATAACATTTCCATATCCCACAGGAAGCAGAGAAGATATGCAAGAGTTGATGAGGCATTATTACAAAAATAAATGTGATTTTGGTGAATAACATGATATTTGACAAATTTGAACATTATTCATGCGATTTTATTAAATAGAATGGAATATATAGAACATAATTATAAGAATTCATACGATTTTGTTGAATAGCATAAAATATATGGAACATAAATGCAATAATTCATGTGATTTTGTTAAATAGCATGGAATATTGATATATATATATCGCGGTGGTGGTGGGAGATTAAATCTAACTGGTAGTGGTGGTGTTGAGAATAGTGGTGGAGGTTGTGTTGATTTTGGTGGTGGGAAATTAGATTTGAGTGGAGTGGGGTGGTGGTTTGGTGGTAGAAGATTAATTAAATCTGATCGGTGGTGTTGAGGATGGTGGTGGAGGTTGAGTTGATTACGGTGGTGGGAGATTAGATTTGATTAGATTGGGGGTGGTGGTGGTAGGAGATTAAATTTGACTGGTGGCGATGGTGTTGAGGATGGTGGTGTATGTTGTGTTGATGAAAGTGGTGAGAGATTAGATTTAATTGGAGTGGAGATGGCGGTTATTTGCAGCCGGAACCGCAGTTGAACCATCGATGTGACCAACAAGACCATGACCATCGAGAAAAGCTTGGACTTGGAGACTCCACATGAGGTAATTGGTGCTCGTGAGTTTGGAGACACTCGACATGTTGACGTTAAGAACGGTGTCATTCGTGAGTGGAATCGTGTCATTGGCGTTTGAGGGAGTTGCGTTAGATCTCATGGAGACGGCGGCTGGAAAATTTTTGAAAAAAAAATTTAAGTTTTTAGGAGCGTTTGCTCTGATACCATATAGATTTAAGGAATGTGATTGATATTATTAGAGATCCTATACAAATATTTATAGTGGTACAAGAGAGATTAGGGTAAGTGTAAATATAATCTAGACCGTTAATCTATATTTATATATATATATATATATCCTTAATAGTGGTTTGGTGGTGGTGGTGGTGATAGAAGATTAAGTATAACTGGTGGCGATGGTTTTGAATAACATGTGATTGTAGGGACTCGACAACAATTTAGTTTTCCGGCGAAAGAGTGGAACAAAAATTTGTGGTAGAAAACATAAAAAAAAATTGGGAGAGATGATGAAACAGATAATATATAAGGAAAGGTTAAATGGTCATTTTATTTACCCCTATGACAAATCATTGTAACTCATAGTTAGTTTTTTAATTCTTTTCATTTTTATTAGTTTTTATATATACTCTAAAATTTACATCTAACCATCCGTAAACTCAGGGGATACTTTATGCCAAATAATTCTAGACATAATCACATATATTGTAAATTATTAAAAAAAACTTATATTGTTAAGAAAATCCTTTTAAAAAGACAAAAAGATGAAGGACACAACTTCCTTCAATTACAACAACCAAAATTATTCAATAAACTTATTGAAAGAAAAAAAAAACGGTAATCGAACTTATATGATATAAAAAGGATTACATATTTTTATTGTTTGACGGTTATTCTAAATAGTTCCGAGGAGTTCTGGGCCGAAGATCATATGTTTTCTTGTCCGGAAGGGAACTCTGTCCGGAAGAAAACTCTGTCCCTATCTTCTTCTTCTTCTTCGTATTCTTTGAGAGCATCAAGGGAGAAGACAAAGCCTCCATCTCTTCATGTTTCCTCTTTAAATCTGCTTGACAGGCCTCCAATTTCTCCTTGAAAGCAACTAAGTCCTCCAATTTCAGATCTACAATCTCCTTCATATTGAACTTTTCAAGGTTTTTTTGTTGCCTCTTCCTCAAAACCTAAAATTTACAAAAAACTGAAGACTTCAAAAATAATAGTAATATATATAAAATAAATTAATTCATTTCTAAAATGAAATAACTCGGACGATGAATTATGTGATTATGTGGATTCGAGATCTACTGCTAGGGACATATACCTCCTCATGCTCTTTGATTTGTTCCAATTCTTTCATGAGACTATCAAGCTTAGCTTGACTCTTGGGAATGGACGAAGAACTAGGATTATGGATACGATCAACCACATCATTGAAGCATGGATTACCGTAAGTGTATGGTATATTAGTGGGGGAGACAACCAAGACAGCAACTTCAACATTACATAGCTTCGCGAGTGCATCAGCCTTCTTAAAAATGCCATCTCGACGTCTTGAAAAAGTCGCTTGCTTTGATGTGCTATCTTCAATGAGTTTTATCTCAATCTTTCGCCGACCCATTTCTTACTTTTAGAGAGATTTTTCTTTGTTGTTGTTGTTCTTCTTCTTACTACTCTACTTTATTTTATAGATGGATTGGGTCAAGTAGGTTAACCACACTATGAAATTTCTATCTTTGATATATTTTTTTCCATTAAAAATATTTGAATTTACCTTTAAAATGTATTTATCTTTTAATTAATACCATAAATCTCTTTATTAAAAAACTCTGAGTAGAAAAATTTATTGAATTCTCTCTCAAGAGTTGTTATTCGAACAATAATCATGATATATTTTACTTTAACATAGATTATCTTCGAACAAACTATTAGTTTCTAACGAAATATATGACATTAAATTTATATTAAAAAGTAATTTTTTTTAATCTTTATCTTAAATTAAATAATATATAGGAAAAAATACAAATTTTGTAACTCTAGATTTCATTCCATATATACAAAATTTAGTTTTAAATAAAAACTCACACGCGTCAAAATGCGCACCAACCACGACATATCAATAATTCTACTCAAAATAAATATAAATAGAAAAACCTGTGAAAACTACTATATAACTTTTTTTCTAAATGAAAACTATTCCTTAATTTTTTCACATAAAATATTAAAAACATAAAATTTTCTAAATAAAGCTCAAAAAGTGATTTTTTCTATCTAACGGACGTTATAGAACCGTTATACCATCAAAACCTAAACCAACTTTGGTATGATTCTTGAACACTAATAAAAAGTTCTACTAGGTGTTCAAGAATCATACCAAAGTTGGTTTAGGTTTTGATGGATAACCTTGTACCATTTTAATAGTTATCAATCACAAAAATAGTATTAAAAACGTTATCAAAATTTTAATTCCAGTTCTTTCATATCGTTTTATATATTGTTTTAATTATTCTAGTATTGCTTATCATTTCGTATATCTGCGAAAAACGTGTATTGTTTTGTTTTTGTTTGAGTCTTTGACCAACGTTTTTACTTCCATGGCTAGTTAAGTTGTCTTTTAAGTAGTGCAGATATGGTATGACAAAAAAAAACAAAATTTCGGATCATATGATTTGTTATTATAATACTATTTTAATTTAGCCACTGCCACAATTAATTAAAAGATTTTGTAAAAAAAACTCTCTAAATAACTATTTTTCGCAACTTTAGCCTCCAACTAAAACAAATGCAAGTCAATGCTGCAAACTCAAAAATCATCCGCAATGTAACCCTCGAGTATATTAATGACATGGCATCGAGAAACGTAGCTAACATCATAGACGAAAATAGAAAACTACATGTAGTTTTAACAACCATTGCCTCAACTTCATGTCATTTTACCAACTAAAAACAACCACAGTTTTAATATTTCTTGGTTGGGGAGAAAAATAATTATTTTATTAAAACTGACAAAAAAAGAAATAAAAAAAATATCTTGTTCTTCTTATTCCTCATTTCCCGTATGCAAATTCCCGCAGCCACCGTATCTCCTCCAAATCCTCCCCTTCCTTCCTCATCACTTCCATCTCCTTCACAAATTACTCATTCAAAAATATTATACCATTTTCGAATAATATTTAAACTTTCACAACTTTTTAACAAACTTTAATATATTTTTACTATCAAATATTACTTAAAATATTTAAAATTTATTAAAAAAATTATTTTTTCAATTAAATATATAAGTATATAATGTTAATATAATATTATATTCAGCCATTCCACAAAATATATCCAATCAATATTTTTTTAAGTAATTTCATTTTGTGATTTTTTATTCTACAAATTTTTATTTTGCAATATTTTATTCTACAACTTATGTTATTATGCGATTATGCAATTATGCAATCTTACCATTCTTAATCTTAGTCTCTACACTCTTGCGTCTACTTTAAGACATAAACCAAAGTCCTAAAGTCTTCATAAACAACATTGATCTGTTTGGAGGGAGAGCGGCGTTGGTTCATATTGACAAATTGTTTGTCACCAATTTTGAACTATCATAAATTTATCACAATTTTAATTATATGCACTACATCTTAATGGATAAGAGTTAAAATTTATATCAAAAATAATATTTGTATCATACCAAATTTATATCTTAGTTAGTATTAAAAATATTAATAAAACATAATTAGTAAAAAAACCCACAAACTTTTTTGGAAGACAAATATTATTTTAAATATAGTTTTCTATATGTCGTAATATCATAAGTACTAATTTACCTCATGTGAAATTTATTTTAAATTAGTTAAAATTTACAGATTAAAACATAAATAAGTATATACAAATATTCGCATCAAGTAATTGGAAACTCATTTCTAGCTATAAACTCAATCTTTTTTTTTTCAAGTTTTTTGTGTCTTTCACTTATGACTACATAAGTAAAACTATACTAATCTTCACATAACGTAATCAAAAATCATTCTTATAAGCTCATTATTTTTTTATTTTTTTTATATTGTCACTTACGAATAAAAAATACTATATTACAACGATAAATATAATTTTATCCAATTAAATTAATGTTAAATAAGTTATATTGTTATTTTGAATTTCAACATTCATTGTTTATTAGTTAATATCCATGCTAAACAAATTAATTTTTCTTTACACATGTCAAAATCTAATTGACCAACACATGTAAAATTAACATATGTAATTTTTTTTATTTTGGGTAAGGAAAAGGAAAGTTAACAAAAAAAATATAGACGTGTAAAAAACTATTTTTTTACTTTGATAATTGTTAATATTTTGTATGGTTAAAATAATAAAAATTCATTTTCGCCTAAAATATACAAGTTAAAACTCATTATGCAAATAAGCAACTATATACCTATTTATTTGCATAATGAATTTTTACTTATATTTTTTAGGCGAAAACACAAATCTTGCGTTTTTGCGTTTTCTAGCTAATGTGATTATCCAGATTTTCTTGATTGGTAAACTTTTTGCATAATCACATTAGAAAACGTCATTCCACCATGATGTGTATTACCAATCGGAATCTAAAATGTGACTTCGTTGTTTAGTCCTTCCCTAGTTGCCAGTTAGCCTCCAATGGAAGAGTCTTTCAAGAGTCAGCAAATCTACGACAAATAATTAGAATCACAAATTAGTCTCTAATATACGACTCACATCTGGAATCACAACACAGTCGTGGATTTACAACGATCTTAGGAGGTCACATGTTAGTAACAAATTAGCGACTAGTTTTCGCCCGGTATAATTTACGACCACTGATTTGGGTCTCAAATTAGTCTCAAATCTCGAAGTTGCCACTACTTTGTGATATTTTCGTTGGTCGTAAAATCCGTATTTTCCATGCGGAAAGACAAAATAGGTGTGTCTTACTCACATCTCTCCACGCTCAAGTCAATAGCGATAATGTGACTGGACGAAGAGCCTGTTTTGGGAGATTAGTGGTGGCTTAATTCAAAGTTTTAGCTGAAAGCGGTTTAAGGTTTAGTCTCATATTTGATGAAAGAGTTTTGAAGAGAGGAATCCTTCCAATTGAAGGGAGATGGGGTGGGAAGGAGTTGGAGCTCTCCATCGGCCGGTTCGGACCATAAGGGATCTAGATTAAGGTGAAGAATGTTACTTGTCGGATTTGGGTACTACTTTTTATAAGAATGGGCCATAACCAGTCAAGTTAATTAGTTGATTATTCGCTTTGTACCGTGCATATGGGTGGAGGTCTTGCTCTCTGGTGGAAGACCAGGACACATGTTCGTGAGGTAGCCTTGTCCCGCGTATCGTTCCCTTGCGCAGTTACGTTCACGTTTTATAATTTTATACTTTTAAATAACAAAGAACTGGTAATGAATTGGGATATAATCAAAGTAATTAAGGAATGATAAATGAAAAAAAAAAAATCATAATCTTGCATAAAATAAGTGTCAATCCTAAGGGGGAAAAAAAAAACCAAGAACTTTGTTACAAAGACAATTTAGTCTCAATGTGATTCGTGAAAACATGGAGCACATGCTGAAAGAATCTATTGAGCACAGATTTGTCGTCTATGATTCCTTGAAGTTCGAATCTTCTGAAGCTGTTTCTCACCGGATCACAAAATAAAATGTAAGAAGATTTAAGAAACGTAGGTGGTACATAAATAAACTCACCAGCATGAATGATACCTTTTACTTTGAAAAAGGTACTCAAACTCTTATCATAGTGAACAATAGGTGCAAGAAAGCCTTTACATGACCACTTGCGTTTCTCTACATCTTCCAAAATGCCCAATGTAATACGATTATTCCGGGTATTTTTTACCATCCTTCGTGGTATATTTTTTGACACAAGCTAACCTCCCTTGATAAGTTATGAACTTATCCCTATGAATATCCGATGGTAAGTGTATCATATCGAATTTTTCAGATCTGACATCAAAGCTCATTATAACCCAAACACGCGTCCGATAAACATAAGCTAGATAATATACAACCCCCTTGATGCATCGCCCAAAAGTATGAGATTCAGAACGATGCATATATTTAGTTTTGACCGTTCTCCATGATTCTTGATCTGATCCCAATGTTAACACCCGACACACATCAGAACTTCTTCTATAAGGTATGCACATTACTTTGTGTTTACCTTCGATTGGATCGTATCCTAAGAAAACTTTTACAAGCTTCCAGCTCATTCTAGGTTTGGGTAAAGTTAAGAACTGTCTCGAGCTAGGGTTCCAAACTATTGGCGTTGCTGATCCTGGAAAGCAGATCAAGCCGTGGACAGATTCCGTGGGAGGGGAAATATGATATACTGGGGATTTCATAAGATATCGATCAATAGGCTGAGAGAAAGAGTAAGACTTGTTCAAATTTTGAAGTGGATGATGATGTTGCCGAATCAAGGAAACAAACAACTTGTAAGGTTCATTGACGCAAAGCAAAAGACTCGGCTGGTGGTACCGAGTTTCAAACAAGTTGATGAAATATGGATCTGTTGTGATTGATAACCAAATCTTCGAGACGCAACGAAACCTCACAATAGATTTCACAGGCAGCCTTAAGAGTATCTCTGAGGTTAGATCTATAGGAAAGGACGAAGCTGAATTTGATTGTGTTCTTTTTCTTTCGCCGACTTTTCTCTTCTTCTCTTTGTGTTGGTCCATCTTTGGTGAAAACCCTAATTTGTTCAGGCTGCGTTGCTTATGACAGGCGTGGGTGGAATTAATATATATAGTAAAATATTTAAATATATCTAGTTATTTTTAAAAATATAATCAATAATAATTAATATATATATTGTGACTAAGATATATTTATTGTAAACTAAGAATCTATAATTAGGTCGTATGAATTATTATCAAAAAATAAGTTATAATATTTGTACTTAAAATTAATCAAATTGATCTAAAAGAAGCAAATTGTAATTCTTTAAACCAAGTTACTCTTCAATATATATAAATCATCTTACTAACAATATTGAGATACAATATAAACCGTATAAATCTAGGGTAGAGTAGGGAGCAAGTGTTTTAGTTTTTACCATTTGATAGAAAATAATTGTAATATTTTGTATATGGCTGTGGTTTTTTATTCAACCAAACATGATTATTTATTAATGACCATAAATTCAAAGGCATTTGAAATTGATTTTTTGTAATAAATGGGAAGTAAGAATCAATGAGAATTAGAGCGGAAATATGTCGGAGGCGTTACATAGAATATGCAATTATTTGAATGTGATTCGTTTAAATGGTAGATGTGATTAATTTTGATGGCAGATGAGCCTAAACCCGATATTAAACCATAAAACAAGAAGAGTAATGTGATTGTGAGTTAAGTAGAGCTTAGATGATGCAAAGCCAGATTTAAAAAAAGTATTATGACTGCGAGAAACAGATTATGCCAAACCAGAGATTAAACAAAACTTGATGTTCAACCAAACATGATGTTGAAGGGAACTATAATATTTCTCGGATTAGCTGACCCAAACTTTCAAGGGAGACCGGAGATTATTGCCGTCGAGAATGGGATGAAATCATTGGAGAGTTCCATGTTGCGGCTAGATAGGAGGCGACATGCCGGCATCTATCGTTGCCGATTGAAAAAGGGAGCAGCGTTTTATAAATATCAGATGCAACATTTCTTTGACTATTAGATTTCAAAATCGATAATGTATTTATTGAATATAGTATGTGAGTAACTTGTAAAGTTTTCAACAGATTTGAAGTAGCGATAAGACTGTGCATTATTTTAAAATTTTATGTTTTGTGGTTAATTAATGAGATTTTTTTGTGTGTACAAATTAATGAGATTAACATAACAAAATAATATGATAATTTAAAGAGACCACTTACCAAGAAATTTGCATATACAAGTTAAGGACTTATTTTGAAATGATAGGGCATTTTTAGTCCAAACAATGAATTCAACAATTGAAAATGATATTATAATTCTATGACAACATGCCACATATCTTCAAAAATAAAATAACAGAATATTCTATATAAATTAATTGATTATAGAATAATTCGATGTTAATTTCTTACTTTAAATGATGAATATTCTATAGCTCATTAGAGCTTTATGGTGCAAGAAATATTCAAGAGGAAAAGATTTTAAGTTGTCACCAAAAACACAAAAAGTAATTTCATATAAGATGGAGAAGAAAGTTGCTCCAAATGGCAACTCCCAAAGTTACATCTTTTCTTCTCATTACACAAGTTTATATATGAATCTATCTTTGATGAAACCCTAAACACATGGGCTAATGGGCTATGTTTATTACAATAATTGTGTTTTTAATGTGTGCTCTAATAGGGTGAAGTTATTATATAATTGGAATTCCAAATGATAACGATCAATAGGCTGAGAAGAAGAGTAAGACTTGTTCGAATCCTGAAGTGAGTGATGATGTTGCGGAATCAAGAAAACAAACAACTTGTCGTACTCAGTGAAGCAAAGCAAAAGACTCTTGCTGAATCAAGAGTCTTTAATATTTTTCCGGAAGATTATGCAGCTCGACTTAATCTGGTTGAGACTGTACTTGGTTTGAAAGAAGCGGAGAAGTTATTCAAAAGCATCCCCGAAAACATGAGGGATTACTCTATCTACGACACTCTCTTACACTAAATCTGAGAAAACACTAGAAAAAACTGAGGCCACGTTTGAGAAGATGAGAGATCTTCGTTTGAAAAGGGGAGTTAGCTAGCTATTTCCGTAGTTCGAGAGGCTTACATCAAGGGTGCTCACTTTCTCTGTACATATTTGTTATGTGTATGAACGTCTTATCACAGATGCTTGATAGGGCAGCGGAGGAGGGTCAATTTGGATTCCACCCTAAATGTAGACATCTATCACTTACTCACTTGAGTTTTGCAGATGACATTCTGGTTTTTGCTGATGGAACCTTGCGTTCAATGGAAGGGATTCTCGAGGTCTTCAAAAACTTTACAACAATTTCAGGTCTGAACATTAGCCTCGAGAAGTCTACTATATTCTCTGTAGGTCTCTCCCAATCTGCTCGAGACCATGTGACTAGGCAATTTCCTTTCAACGTTGGAACTCTACCAGTTCGCTACTTGGGCCTCCCTTTGCTGACCAGAAGGATGACTCTTAGGGATTGCCTCCCACTGTTGGAAAAAATTAAGAATAGATTCAGATCATGGAGTTGCCGAGCCCTTTCCTTCGCGGGAAGACTTCAGTTGCTGAAATCTGTTATCTCTAGTCTTACTAACTTCTGGATTTCGGCGTTTCGCCTTGCAAGCTCTTGTTAATATCCCATAATATTAACCTCCAACAAACGCAGCCAAAGCAATAAGACTCGATCTTATTAAACACTTAACAAACCGTCAACAACAGTATTTGAAATATTGAAACATAACAAACGATTCAACATATACCACAAACAAACACCAACACACACAATCGAGTCCTAATCATCCCCCTCCTCATTGCCTCGATTCTACGATCACACTTTATCTTTACCTGCAACAGAACAAAGAGTTGCGTAAGTATTAACAAAAATACTTAGTGAGGCGGTCCTCCCATCTATGAGCTATACACACAAGCAAGAGATCACCAACCGCTCAAACAAGCCACAAAAACATCCAAAACACATAACTCAACAACAGGAACCGAACTGAATTCGATCCAAACCGTCCAACAAAAAGAAGAAAGATGACGCGCAGAAAAGTCTCTGGATCGGTTTGCAACCGATTGACCAAACCGATTCAAAACTTCCAATCGGTCTGCAACCGATTCACCAAACCGAGCGGCAAAAACACAGAATCGCTTACGAAAAGTGCTCGATCGGTTTGCAACCGATTGCACTAACCGATTCAAAACTTGAAATCGGTTTGCAACCGATTGACCAAACCGATTGGAGCTCACCTGCAACTAAAAATCCGATCTCGACCTTCTTCAACCCTTCTCAGGCCAATCGACCCCTTTCCACCTCAATCCTTGTTTTCCCCAAGCAATTAGGCTCAAACCCAACCCATAACACAAGGAAATAAGCAACATAACCCATGGATTCAACAAGAATCTAAATCAAACATACCAACACACAAACTAACTCAACACACCAAAACCACACAAAACCATCTCAGAAGCTTAGATAAGCTCATGGTCGCGCACTCACCTTAGGTCCTTGGAAGATTCGGCTCAAGAACAGCTCCACAAGCTCAAGGATGACTTCTCCACACCCCCACGCTTCCGCTAGACCGATCTCCCTCTCCTTCCACTCTCAAGCTAAGCCCAACAACCACTCCCTTCCTCTTCCTCTTTGCAACAAGCTCACAAGCTCTCTCACTCTCTCTCTCTCTCTCTCTCTCTCTCTCTCTCTCTCTCTCTCTGAACTTCTACGAAGAAGGAGAAGCCAGCAAGAAGAAAGAAAAGAAAAAAGAAGAAGAAGAAGAAAAGAAAAGAAATAATTAAGTCATTCTTTTGACTTAAAAACCACCACGTGGGGTCCACACCCACCAACCGTTCCAAAACTCGTTTTCTGTTCAGTAAATATTTCCCATAGAGTTCTTAAGATTAAAGACTCAACCGTGAAACACATTTACCACGGACTTTAAACGAATTAAAGCGTTTTAAATATATATATCCTCTATATATATATTTCTCCATCCAAAATTCCAATTTCCGGAAGACGGGCGTTACAATTCTCCCCCACTAACATAGATTCGTCCTCGAATCTGCAATACAGTTCATCCGCAAAGAACTCCAACTCACGATCGTTGCAACGATTATCTGCTCAACCTTGACCAGCCCGGCCAATACAACACAAACACGAGATTGAACACTATCAACCTCTGAGGTTTACAATCAGTCGCCACGCTTATAACCACGTCTTAGACATTTATTGCTCAAAATACAACTCGTACTTGTACCTCTCAACTCTTAGGACCAAAGTCCCTCGAGATCTCGGTACTCCATGCCACTCGCACTCTTAGGTCACAAAGACCTTCAAGTTATCGGTACAAACCCGTATCACTCACACTCTCAGACACAAAGTCTTTGAGCTAACGATATTATCTCATACCACTCGCACTCTCAGGTCACATGTCCTTCGGGCTATGGGTAACTCTCATACCACTCCCACCCTTCGGTCACATGTCCTTTGAGCTATGGGTATCTGGGGACTAAATCTCCCCTCACGAGTTGTACAGGACCAAACCATCCTTAAAGCAATAAAGTCTAACGAAACGTCTATAAGCATCTCCGACCAAAACTACCCCACATGGTCTATGTAATGCATCGCAATGCAATACGTCACCACACATATTCCAAACCCGGAATATCACCTCAACCTTGACCAAACCTCAGGTCAACTTGAAACATCCCCACTCACAGAGAAGTTTCCCATATCCAAATACGAAGGATATATCCAGTTCATATTCTCATAAACTTTTAATCTTTCCACAATTTCATGCTCAAACCTCATGACACCACAAGTCATAAATAATAAGAAATACACATCTTATTACCCATTTAAATGTATTAATCGTTGACACACCAAAACGAAATATAAGAAAATACGACGAGAATAAAACTCAACTCTGAAACTCGAACCAGCGATGAAAAACTACTCAAGCCTCAGCTTGTTTCTCGAACCACTTCGTGAACCTAGCTTTCATCCGCTCTTCTGGTTCCCAAGTCTCCTCCTGAACACCGTCACAGTCCCACAAAACTCTTATCATCGGAATCTTCTTCCGACAAAGCTCCTTGACCCTCCGGTCGAGAACCCTCACTAGCCTCGCCTCTAAGGTCATGTTGGGCTGAAGATCTGACGGAATCTCAGCCAACACCTTATCGTCCTTATGCAAGCACTTCTTCAGCATCGAAACATGAAAAACCTTATGAAATGCTTGCATAATCTCCGGTAACTCCAACCGGTACGCGACTGGCCCAACTCGACCAACAATCTTAAACGGACCTATATACCTCGGACTCAACTTAGTCTCGGTAATAGATTTGTTCGGACCTCGCAACATCGCCATCTTGAGATACACTCTATCTCTCACTGCAAACTCAAGCTCTTTTCTCCTCTTATCGGCATAACTCTTTTGCCGATCCTGAGCTTCCTTCATGTTCAGCTTCAAAACTCGGATCTTCTCCGTAGTTTCCTGAACAAAATCCGCACCCAATGTGCTCCTCTTCCCCACTTGGGTCCAGTACAATGGTGTACGACATGGCCTACCATACAGAGCTTCGTATGGAGCCATTCCAATACTCGCTTGGTAGCTATTGTTATAGGCAAACTCTACCAAGTTCAGATGATCCACCCAATGACCACCCCAGTCCAGCACACACATCCTCAACAAATCCTCAAGAGTCTGGATCGTTCTCTCGGATTGCCCATCCGTCTGAGGATGATACGCGATACTCAAATGAACCTTCGTGCCCATCTCTACCTGGAACGCTTTCCAGAACTCAGAAGTGAACTTAGGATCCCGGTCTGACACGATACTCACCGGTACTCCATAAAGTCTTACTATCTCCTGCACGTACTTCTTAGCCAACACCGAAGCTCCATCGATTTTCTTGATGGCCTAAAAACGTGCAGTCTTGGTCAAACGATCCACAATGATCCAAATCGCATTCTTGGTCCGAGAAATTGGCAATCCTACTACGAAATCCATCGTAATCATATCCCACTTTCACTTTGGAATGGGTAAACTCCGCAACAATCCGCTCGGAACCTGATGCTATACCTTTACTAACTGGCACGTATTACACGCTGTGACCCAGTTAGCTACATCCTTCTTCATCCCTACCTAGTGATAATACCGTTTGAGATCTCGGTACATCTTCGTCGCTCCCGGATGAATCGAAAACATACTCGCATGAGCCTCACTCAGGATTTCTCGCCTCAAACCCTCATCCTTGGGTACGCATACCCGCCCATGCACCAGAATAGTCCCATTAGCAGAGACTTGATATTCTGAACCCGCTTCTCTAGAAGCATACACCAAACCCTCATCCTTCTACTGAGCCAACCGAACCCTTCTTAGAAGATCCGCCTGATTAGCTGCCTCCAACCCCAATGGTTCTTGAGATACAACACACAACCTCAAAGAACAAAGCTCACACACCAACGACTCCATGTCCTGCTTCCGAGCCGAAACCACACGTTTGCGACTCAAAGCATCCGCAACCAAGTTCGCTTTACCAGGATGGTAAGCGATCTCCAGATCATAATCCGCCACCAACTCCATCCAACGCTTCTGCCTCAAATTCAACTCAGGCTGAGTGAAAATATACTTCAGGCTTTTATGATCCGTAAACACTTGCATCTTTCCGCCATAAAGATAAGACCTCCAAATCTTTAAGGCGAACACCACCGCAGCCATCTCAAGATCATGGGTAGAATAGTTGCCCTCATGCTTCCTCAACTGCCTCGAAGCATAGGCAATCACCTTTCCCTGCTGCATCAACACACAACCCAGACCAACTCCCGAAGCATCTGCATACACCACGTAAAGCTCACCCGGCTCGGGCAATGCCAATACTGGCGTACTAGTCAACATCGTCTTCAGATTCGTGAAACTCTCCTCACACTCAGGACACCAAACAAAAGGAACATCCTTCCCTGTCAGCTTCGTCATAAACTTAGCCATACTCGTGAAACCCTTGACGAACCTCCTGTAATAACCCGCTAACCCGAGAAACCTCCGAATCTCGGTAGCATTCCTCGGCCTCGGCCACTCCCTGATAGCCTGGATCTTCTCCGGATCCGCAGAAACTCCCTCTGCAGACACAATGTGACCCAGAAATCCGATCTCTCGCTGCCAGAAACTACACTTGCTCAACTTATAAAATAGCTTCTGCTCCCGCAGCTTTTCAGAACAACTCTCAGATGCATCTCATGCTCCTCGAGACTCTTCGAATAAACCAAGATATCATCGATAAAGATGATCACAAACTCATCCAGATACTCCTGGAACACGCTGTTCATCAACCTAATGAACGCTGCTGGTGCATTCGTCAACCCAAATGGCATCACCACAAACTCGTAGTGTCCATATCTCGATCTGAAAGCAGTCTTCCGGATATCCTTCTCATCAATTAGAATCTGATGATATCCTGATGCCAAGTCTATCTTGGAGAACCAAGTAGCCCCTCTCAACTGATCCAACAACTCATCAATCCGAGGAAGAGGATATATGTTCTTCACAGTGACTCGGTTCAGTCCCCGATAATCGATGCACAATCGGAAACTCCCATCCTTTTTCTTCACAAACAACACCGGCGCTGCCCACGGTGAAGTACTCGGTCGGATAAAACGTTTACCCAACAACTCTTCCAGCTGCTTCTTCAGCTCTGCCATCTCCGCTGGAGCCATCTTGTACGGCGCCTTAGATATCGGCATCGTCCTGGGTTCCAACTCAATCGTGAAAGGATCAGACCGAGACGGCGGTAATCCCTGCAACGACTGGAAAATATCCTGGAAATCTTGAACAACCCGAATATCCCCAACCGCAACCTCTCTAACGGTCTTCGATGTAACAATCGTCACCAGATACGCCTCGTGACCTTTCTCGATCATACTCTCTGCCTGCATGGCCGAGATCACGAGACTCCCAGAAGTCGGTCTCACTCCCTGATAAACCAACCTCTCTTGTTTCCTTTCGAAAACAACACGTCCTCGGTGACAGTCCAGATGCGCTCTGAACTTCCCGAGCCAATCCATGCCCAAAATGACGTCATAAAGCTCTACCGAGTAAATGACCATATCCGCTGGCATAGACTCTCCAGCCACTTGGACATCCACGTCACCAACTCGATCGTGAATAGTCAGTAGTTTCCCTCCAGCCACTCTAACAAAACTCAACCGCTCCTCGGTTGTTCCCCGTAAATTGCCCCTCTCGACAATTTCCAGAGTAATGAAGCAATGCAATGCTCCAGAATCAAACAACACGTGGGATTCAACACCTCCCACAAATAGGCTCCCTGCATATTTTACATATGCTCAGAACCCTGACACCCCACTACGGAGACAAAATAAATTCTAAAACACAAGAATTTAACTCAGGTAAGTTTAACGAAATACCTGTGATCGGCCTGGAACTCGGGCCTCCCGTCTCCACAATGGAATACACTCGGGGCACCACCGCACTCTGGCTAGCTGGCGACACCGTCGCTGCCTCCCTCTGTAACTTGGGGCATTTCGGTTTGATATGCCCCGTCTCCCTGCAGTGGTAGCACACACGCGTATCCATCCGCGCCTCGCCCTTCTGAGGGCAGCTCGTAACCCGGTGATCCTTGCTCCCACACCTGATGCATCCCGGACCACTCTGGGTAACACTGGAAGAACTCTCCATCTTCCGTTTCTGTCCTTGCATTGGCCTGCCGTCTCTGCTCGGACCGGAATGCTGCTGCTGCGGCCTCCTCGCCTGAAAGTTGGGGTTAACAACCGCCACCTCATCTCTCAGACCCTCCTCCAGCAAAGCAGCTGTCTCCACTAACTCCGCAACCGTGCCAAAACCACGCACAAGGAAACGGTTCCTCAACTCAACCTGAAGACCCAACAAAAATCTCCGAATTCGGACCCGCTCACCCTCCAACGCTCGACCAGCATACACACTGAGACGGTTAAACTCCGCCTCATACTTCCGAACAGTACGGTTCCCTTGAGACAAAACAAGGAACCGACCCTCCAACCGGTCAAGCGCCTCCTGAAGAAAATACTTGGAGTTAAACTCCTCAACAAAATCCTCCCAGGCCATCCCCGCCTGAACTCTCCTGGCCGTAACGCCCATCCACCAGAGATGTGCATCACCCTCCAGGTAATGAACTGCCAGGTCCACCCGGTATCTCTCCGGACACCTTATAGAAAGGAAGTTCCGCTCCAACCTCCTTCTCCACGCATCCGCGGCCTCAGGACTAGAACCTCCCAGGAAGAATCCCGTGCCAATCCTCTGCAACTGCTCCATCATCCTCAGGTAGGATGGGAGCTCCTCCGCAACTGCAGCCCTCGGCTGCTCCTCAACCACTGGTGGCACAACAGGAGCCTGCACTGGTACCCTCTCTGGTAACCGCTCCAACAGCCAGGCTAGCAAACACGCAATGCGATCATCTCGAGTCTGAGCAAACTCTGCTGCCACACCCGCAGCACCCGGTACCCACACCGGCCATGCCCTCAAACCCCTCTTGATACATATGCGGAGCCGCAACTCGCTCAACCGTAGCACACCGTGCTACACTCTCTGCCACCACTGGAACACGACCACAACCTCTACCGCGGCCACGGCCTCTACCACGACCTCTAGCACCTCTAGCCATCTGAACCAGCAAGAATAGAGACTAAGATACTAAGCAACTCAACAGAGTAAAGATAAATTACCGTGGAATCTCACAGGCTCGAAGAAGATGATTCTAAGACCCCATGCTCAAACAAATTGACTAACTACTCATTGACGCAAAGCAAAAGACTCGGCTGGTGGTACCGAGTTTCAAACAAGTTGATGAAATATGGATCTGTTGTGATTGATAACCAAATCTTCGAGATGCAACGAAACCTCACAATAGATTTCACAGGCAGCCTTAAGAGTATCTCTGAGGTTAGATCTATAGGAAAGGACGAAGCTGAATTTGATTGTGTTCTTTTTCTTTCGCCGACTTTTCTCTTCTTCTCTTTGTGTTGGTCCATCTTTGGTGAAAACCCTAATTTGTTCAGGCTGCGTTGCTTATGACAGGCTTGGGTGGAATTAATATATATAGTAAAATATTTAAATATATCTAGTTATTTTTAAAAATATAATCAATAATAATTAATATATATATTGTGACTAAGATATATTTATTGTAAACTAAGAATCTATAATTAGGTCGTATGAATTATTATCAAAAAATAAGTTATAATATTTGTACTTAAAATTAATCAAATTGATCTAAAAGAAGCAAATTGTAATTCTTTAAACCAAGTTACTCTTCAATATATATAAATCATCTTACTAACAATATTGAGATACAATATAAACCGTATAAATCTAGGGTAGAGTAGGGAGCAAGTGTTTTAGTTTTTACCATTTGATAGAAAATAATTGTAATATTTTGTATATGGCTGTGGTTTTTTATTCAACCAAACATGATTATTTATTAATGACCATAAATTCAAAGGCATTTGAAATTGATTTTTTGTAATAAATGGGAAGTAAGAATCAATGAGAATTAGAGCGGAAATATGTCGGAGGCGTTACATAGAATATGCAATTATTTGAATGTGATTCGTTTAAATGGTAGATGTGATTAATTTTGATGGCAGATGAGCCTAAACCCGATATTAAACCATAAAACAAGAAGAGTAATGTGATTGTGAGTTAAGTAGAGCTTAGATGATGCAAAGCCAGATTTAAAAAAAGTATTATGACTGCGAGAAACAGATTATGCCAAACCAGAGATTAAACAAAACTTGATGTTCAACCAAACATGATGTTGAAGGGAACTATAATATTTCTCGGATTAGCTGACCCAAACTTTCAAGGGAGACCGGAGATTATTGCCGTCGAGAATGGGATGAAATCATTGGAGAGTTCCATGTTGCGGCTAGATAGGAGGCGACATGCCGGCATCTATCGTTGCCGATTGAAAAAGGGAGCAGCGTTTTATAAATATCAGATGCAACATTTCTTTGACTATTAGATTTCAAAATCGATAATGTATTTATTGAATATAGTATGTGAGTAACTTGTAAAGTTTTCAACAGATTTGAAGTAGCGATAAGACTGTGCATTATTTTAAAATTTTATGTTTTGTGGTTAATTAATGAGATTTTTTTGTGTGTACAAATTAATGAGATTAACATAACAAAATAATATGATAATTTAAAGAGACCACTTACCAAGAAATTTGCATATACAAGTTAAGGACTTATTTTGAAATGATAGGGCATTTTTAGTCCAAACAATGAATTCAACAATTGAAAATGATATTATAATTCTATGACAACATGCCACATATCTTCAAAAATAAAATAACAGAATATTCTATATAAATTAATTGATTATAGAATAATTCGATGTTAATTTCTTACTTTAAATGATGAATATTCTATAGCTCATTAGAGCTTTATGGTGCAAGAAATATTCAAGAGGAAAAGATTTTAAGTTGTCACCAAGAACACAAAAAGTAATTTCATATAAGATGGAGAAGAAAGTTGCTCCAAATGGCAACTCCCAAAGTTACATCTTTTCTTCTCATTACACAAGTTTATATATGAATCTATCTTTGATGAAACCCTAAACACATGGGCTAATGGGCTATGTTTATTACAATAATTGTGTTTTTAATGTGTGCTCTAATAGGGTGAAGTTATTATATAATTGGAATTCCAAATGATAACGATCAATAGGCTGAGAAGAAGAGTAAGACTTGTTCGAATCCTGAAGTGAGTGATGATGTTGCGGAATCAAGAAAACAAACAACTTGTCGTACTCAGTGAAGCAAAGCAAAAGACTCTTGCTGAATCAAGAGTCTTTAATATTTTTCCGGAAGATTATGCAGCTCGACTTAATCTGGTTGAGACTGTACTTGGTTTGAAAGAAGCGGAGAAGTTATTCAAAAGCATCCCCGAAAACATGAGGGATTACTCTATCTACGACACTCTCTTACACTAAATCTGAGAAAACACTAGAAAAAACTGAGGCCACGTTTGAGAAGATGAGAGATCTTCGTTTGAAAAGGGGAGTTAGCTAGCTATTTCCGTAGTTCGAGAGGCTTACATCAAGGGTGCTCACTTTCTCTGTACATATTTGTTATGTGTATGAACGTCTTATCACAGATGCTTGATAGGGCAGCGGAGGAGGGTCAATTTGGATTCCACCCTAAATGTAGACATCTATCACTTACTCACTTGAGTTTTGCAGATGACATTCTGGTTTTTGCTGATGGAACCTTGCGTTCAATGGAAGGGATTCTCGAGGTCTTCAAAAACTTTACAACAATTTCAGGTCTGAACATTAGCCTCGAGAAGTCTACTATATTCTCTGTAGGTCTCTCCCAATCTGCTCGAGACCATGTGACTAGGCAATTTCCTTTCAACGTTGGAACTCTACCAGTTCGCTACTTGGGCCTCCCTTTGCTGACCAGAAGGATGACTCTTAGGGATTGCCTCCCACTGTTGGAAAAAATTAAGAATAGATTCAGATCATGGAGTTGCCGAGCCCTTTCCTTCGCGGGAAGACTTCAGTTGCTGAAATCTGTTATCTCTAGTCTTACTAACTTCTGGATTTCGGCGTTTCGCCTTGCAAGCTCTTGTTAATATCCCATAATATTAACCTCCAACAAACGCAGCCAAAGCAATAAGACTCGATCTTATTAAACACTTAACAAACCGTCAACAACAGTATTTGAAATATTGAAACATAACAAACGATTCAACATATACCACAAACAAACACCAACACACACAATCGAGTCCTAATCATCCCCCTCCTCATTGCCTCGATTCTACGATCACACTTTATCTTTACCTGCAACAGAACAAAGAGTTGCGTAAGTATTAACAAAAATACTTAGTGAGGCGGTCCTCCCATCTATGAGCTATACACACAAGCAAGAGATCACCAACCGCTCAAACAAGCCACAAAAACATCCAAAACACATAACTCAACAACAGGAACCGAACTGAATTCGATCCAAACCGTCCAACAAAAAGAAGAAAGATGACGCGCAGAAAAGTCTCTGGATCGGTTTGCAACCGATTGACCAAACCGATTCAAAACTTCCAATCGGTCTGCAACCGATTCACCAAACCGAGCGGCAAAAACACAGAATCGCTTACGAAAAGTGCTCGATCGGTTTGCAACCGATTGCACTAACCGATTCAAAACTTGAAATCGGTTTGCAACCGATTGACCAAACCGATTGGAGCTCACCTGCAACTAAAAATCCGATCTCGACCTTCTTCAACCCTTCTCAGGCCAATCGACCCCTTTCCACCTCAATCCTTGTTTTCCCCAAGCAATTAGGCTCAAACCCAACCCATAACACAAGGAAATAAGCAACATAACCCATGGATTCAACAAGAATCTAAATCAAACATACCAACACACAAACTAACTCAACACACCAAAACCACACAAAACCATCTCAGAAGCTTAGATAAGCTCATGGTCGCGCACTCACCTTAGGTCCTTGGAAGATTCGGCTCAAGAACAGCTCCACAAGCTCAAGAATGACTTCTCCACACCCCCACGCTTCCGCTAGACCGATCTCCCTCTCCTTCCACTCTCAAGCTAAGCCCAACAACCACTCCCTTCCTCTTCCTCTTTGCAACAATCTCTCTCTCTCTCTCTCTCTCTCTCTCTCTCTCTCTCTCTGAACTTCTACGAAGAAGGAGAAGCCAGCAAGAAGAAAGAAAAGAAAGAAGAAGAAGAAGAAGAAGAAGAAAAGGAAAGAAATAATTAAGTCATTCTTTTGACTTAAAAACCGCCACGTGAGGTCCATACCCACCAACCGTTCCAAAACTCGTTTTCTGTTCAGTAAATATTTCCCACAGAGTTCTTAAGATTAAAGACTCAACCGTGAAACACATTTACCACGGACTTTAAACGAATTAAAGCGTTTTAAATATATATATCCTCTATATATATATTTCTCCATCCAAAATTCCAATTTCCGGAAGACGGGCGTTACAGTTTCTATGAGAATATGTGAGGTTATACTCTCCAAGTTCACTCATGATTAACCAGGCATGTTCAAGGCCACAATGAACACAATAGAGAACCTCGTTCTACGAGAAAACGAAGCTGTGTTATACATGATGTCTAAGTTTACATAAAACTCCGGATGGTTCAAGACATCATGTTCACCATCTGACTGAGTGAACTCGACAGGTACAAACAATGAGTAGGTTTAAAGGTGAAAAACGCCACCAACTCATATACAGTTAATTTTCGCTTATACTCTTGAAGGTCTGTCTAGTTTAGTTAGTTGCGTCAGTCCATAGGGTTAGTTAAGTCGTCATATGCTTAGACTTATTTCTATTCATGTGGGAGATTGTTGGAACTGAAATTTTTCAGAAAAAAGTTTCTGAAAATTGCAGGTTTTTGGATATGGTTTTTTGGTAAATCTCCGGCCAAATTCCGGCCAAACGGCTGAAAAGAATTATCGGGTCGATAGTGCGTTGAAAAGCTGGTAACGAGTACTACACAATGGTATACTCATATGTCAAAAACTGAGTTGTTTTAAATGAGAAATAAGGGGTTAAATTGAGCTACTTGTTATGATTTGGAAAATGTCCCACGTCGAAAATGAATAGTGTTTTTTACTTCTTTATATATAGTTACACACTCACTTAGTTTTAAAAATGTCTAGAAGAGATAGGGAAGGTTCCCCACACGTGCGCCGAACCGAACCGAACCGAACCGTGCGCGGGCGTGGGCCATGGGCCTTGGGCTCTTGGACTCTTGGGAATTCTCGCCTCGACGAGTATTTTTTGGACCATTGTACGCCTAGTTTTTGGGAGCTAAATATTCTAGAAGTTTCCAGAAGTTTCCAGGATAGACTTGGGGGATTACTCCTAAGCTTTTTCTGATTCAAAACTTGCGGAATACTCTAAGAATATTCTCTCAAAACTCTATCACCTTCGACTATATAATGAGACGCTCGCCTCCATTATTTGACACGATCAAAAACACATAAAAAAATCCCCTACAGTTCTAAAATCTCGCCTCTCTCTTGCTTCTTCCAAGTAAGTTTCTTTAGTTTAGTTCTAGAGTATATCGTAGATCAAGTTCGCTTGAGTCTACTACTTGTGTGCTCGAGTATTAGTTCGTGATTGGTTGTATCCTGGGATTCATAAATCGTGATAGTCTGAAAACACTTACGGCTGATTTATTGAGTTAAGGAAAAAGATATCATATCTTGCCTCCGTGATTTACTTTAGAGTTTCGAAATATTGTCGTTATAATTCTTTATGTTATTGTTATATCTATGAAATTCGCATCTTTTTTCCAATTCGATTATTGCGTTCTTACAAAGAGAATTCTGATGCATGTAATGACGTTAACAGTAGGTTTGACCATGTTAGGGACGAATATTGCCCTGCTTGCAAGTATGGTTGCCATTGTGGTCGCCATTGTTAAATGCAATGTGTGGCTCCTAAAACAGTACTCCTATTTATGTATGGTATTTTGTGGGTCTATCATTCTAGTTCACCCCATTTTGTTTGCTTCGCTTTTCTTTTATATAATAACTAGATGAAATCCCACAGCTGTTACCATTGATTTTTGTGGAGATTTATTACATTTAACAACCCATATTTGTTTTACTTCCAAAGATATTTATAGTTACGTTGTGACTTGCATATACCAAAGAATCACAAGATGTAATGTTGCTCAGCCGAGACCAAAAACTCTCTTTACAAATGAATACAAAATTAAATGTATGTCCATTCTAATGTTTAATAGACTAGACGTCATAAATAGATTAGACATCACAAATGGATCTTTCAATTTAAGACTATAAAGTTTTCAAAAGGAGTTGATGTGCCAAAATTTTAAGTTATGAGTTCATGTTTACAATTTTCGCGTTAGATTTTGTATTCTAGTATAGTAGGCAAAATAGAACAATTTTCGACATATCTTTTTGCGGTATAAAATCATATTTTCACTATCTTTTGGTGTCTAATAATGATTTTTCGAAGATTAGTCGCTTTTACTATTTGCTATGTTATCAGTGTTCATGTCCTCCAAAATCTTCCAAAGTGTTGAGGAAGATATTTTGTTATTTACTATTTGCTATTTTATACGTCTTACATTTGATTAAGATCTGCGTCTTTGGCTGATTATCGTGGGCTTTCAAAGTCATGTCGTCGGTCCACCTTATGTTTTATAGTTATTTTTTGCTTTTTTCCGGTTTAGATTTTCGTTTCTAGTCTCTTTTTGGATAGGTTAGACTCTATGATTTTTGGCAAGGGTCGGTGATCTAAATCTACCATATATCTGAGATAGAAAGATGCTTTATATAAGGTCTTTTTGGTTTGCTTTTGTTGTAGAAATTCTATACCATATTTTGTTGGTGTATGTCTTTGATTTCTCCTCGCATGATCTTTTAGTGGTTCCAACCGAGTTGATCGTTCTCCTTCCTTAACCGATTCCAAGAGGTTTTGTGGAGGCGAATGGATGGCATTTTTTTGTCTACTTAACTAAAATTGTTTTTCAGATCATGACCTTGTTCTTTTTTGTGTTGCTGGCGACACAAGTGAGCGACTCAAAATACTACTTTATTTTTAGTTAGATCTGAAACCAGGAAGAAACTAGAGGTGAGAGACTATGATAAATAGAGAGTAATTGAGTCGCCGCGTCGACTAAATTAGACGCTGAAAAATATAGCGACAACAATATGACCAGCGACAAAAAATTTGGAGAATAAATTCTCACACAACAAAAACCAACGACATCAAAAAATGGAAAGAAAGAGTAATTTTTAGTCACCGGAGACTGTCGTTCGCGACTTGTAAAAGAACAATATTTTGTTTTTCTTGGGATATTTTGGGTATTTCAAATATTTTTAGAAAGATTTGGGTTAAAAAAACCGAATTCGATCTGAAACCAAAAATATTTCGGATATTTTTGTTTCCCAACACAAATACCAGAACTGAATCTAGAACCTTTTATCCTAACATATCTAATACCAAAAAAAACCGATCAGATATGGGTATCCGAATGTCGAGGTTACTATTACTTATCGAACTACTGGTTCTTAGGGTAAATATTTGGTAAAGCAAAACTTGTAATCGCTCATAATTAATTGTCGGCTTCATCGTCCGTTTGCTTCATCTTCCACCAAAATAGACTTCAGGTACCGAAGCTAAATTAAAATTCATTAGTGTTCTGCGCTTACAACGCTGTAGTTTTGATTTCAGGGAACGATTTCATTTCTATTCTTTAGTTTTAATTTCAGGGTTGATATGGAGATTGAGAGTCACGTTTCAGTCCCTGGGAAGAATCTAGTTAAAGTCGAGTTCAAGCTTGGGACAGAGAGCTACACCATTGATTCAAACAAAGGTGATACTGTATTGGACCAATTGGTTTCAATGAAAGAGGAAAGTATGAAGATACTTAAGGATTTTATCACAAAGCATAATGTTCCAGATGATGATGTCCCCGACCAAATCTTGTCTGATGAAGAAGAAGATGATGATGCTTCTCCTGTCGTATGTCCTGTGAAACCCAAGAAGACAAAGATTTGACTTCCTTTTATTTATCACTTGTTGTCTTGTCTTTTTTTTTTTTTTCCATGGATGTTGGATAGATCTTGAACCTTTTTGTCAAATTTCTTGTTTGTGGAACAGTTTTGTTTATCTAAGAAGAATCTGAGGTCTTAGGTTAAGTGATGTTCAAATTTTTTGCATTTGTTAGGTGAAATATAGAAATGGTGTTACTGAATATTTTAGTTACTGGAGGTTGGTGATTGCATTGCTTGAGAAGAGCAAATCCATTGAATGCTCACTGAGTTGATGAACAGTGCTCGGAGCTTCGGCGAAACTGTGAGAACACCAGAGGATAATGCTTGACTCGATTGAGTTAACAGAACCACGGTGTTAGGAGGCACTAGTTTACATGACTGATATGCCCTGGTTTATCTATATTGGTTAGTGTTCATTTGTGCTTTGGTTGATTGAGGAACTCGCAAAGTCTCTCTCGGTAAAGTTGTGTTTGCCAGCTGAGTAAGTCTAACTTGCTAAAGTTGAAGAGTGGGTGGTGAGAAAAGTTCTCATGTTCCTGTTTATGTCAGAAGAGTTTCTATGAAATATAGAAATGTTGTTATTGAAAATTTACCAAAGGTTGGTGGTTGCTTTACTTGATAATAGCATAGCCATTGAATGCTCATTGAGTTATTGAAGAGAGCTCTTGGAACTTCTGCGAAACTGTGAGAACACCAGAGAAAAATGCTCAACTCGATAGACTGAACAGAACCCCGGTATTAGGGGCATTAGGTACAGGACTGATAAGCCTGCCTTGGTTACCTATATTGGTTAGTGTTAATGTTCATGTGTGTTTGATTGATTCTGGAACTTGCAAAGTCCCTCTCAGTAAGGTCGCGTTTGAAGCTGAGCAAGTCTAACTTAGCAGAAGATAGTTTAGACAACAAGATCGCCAAGGATTTTAAAGCTGTTCCGAGAAATCGATTCATCAAAGAAACTTGGAATATGTTCACCGACATTTTGTTATTTATTCAGCAGTTACTATGAATTTAGTTTAAATATCCTCTCAGAAAGCATGTGTGTGATATAAAAGTTCTGCAAAACCAACATTTTTATACAGAATTCAATGTTTGTAAAAGAAATAGTAAAATCACTAGTTAAAATGAAAAAATATCACAGATAAACAAATGTTGGATGAATGATCTCAGCAGAATGACTTTATCATTCACAATGTTAACTACACCATTGTCTTCAACTCAACAAAACACTGCAAATCTCCGAACATGCCAAGAAACATCTGGCAGGCAGGCATTAACCAAGTAGAAAGTGATTTTTAACCGTCATCACTCTAGCTTCTCGAGTTCTGACATCCTCTCGATGATTGCCTGCAAGATAAAATTTACTCCCCAACATTTAAAAGTTTAGCGCTTGAGCAAGAGCATGTGTGATACATTAAAGTGAAAGAGAAAAGCTTGAAACAAAGATTTCACACCCTTTTGCTTGTTTCTTGGAGCTCCCCAGCAAGAATGAATTCATCGAGTATCAAGTACACCTTTTAATTGAAGTCATAGGGAACTAGTAAGCAAGTATTAGAGTACAAACACAGATCAAATCAGTAGCATCTACACAAATAGACACAAACGGGGAATGCTATTTAATGTCGCATACACTTATTTATCTACCGGGTCAGGATGGTCAGCTTATGATTGGGACAAGTACAATGAGAAGAAAACGAAACTAGCTTTTGATTTTAGCAAACACAAGGTTCATTTGATAGACCCTTATAAGCTTAATATATGAGCATTTTTTGAAGACCATTAAAAACATCAGGGAGAATTCACTAAACTAGTTCAAAACTTCTAAGCAGCCAAAAGACAAAAAGCAAAATCCCAGGTTTATTCAAAACCAGTTGTTGTAAAGCATCACAACTTAAAGTTAAGAATCCAAAGAAGCAGTTCCAGAAACTATTTATAAAGGATAAGAGTAAGAAAAGAGGTTTGGTACCTTGTGGAAATTAAACACCAAATCTAGCTCACAAACATTGCTGAAGAAATGGTCCAATATTTCCACAAACAAATGGATACTCTCCAGGTAAGCCAGCTCATTGTCGGTTATGTCCACGCACACGGAGAAAAACAATCCAGCATAACGCCTGTATATTACCTTGTGTGTTCTAAACTGAAATAGTTGCAGAATAGATTCATCATTTGTACATGACAGATTCACAATGATAACCACTGACAAAAAAAATGCATTCCAAAATCACATTTTCATGCCTCATAAGACACATATATCTACTTGTACAGATAGATCTTCAATGAGTTGGCTTCTATCTCAGTTTCGATGCTTGGCTTCTATCTACATCTCGAATAATCTCTCTCAAACAACAAAATTAATACCACAGTTGATGAAAATTCGCAGGTTCAACAAGGAAATGATCTTCAAATAATCAAATTAGCTAAATGCCTATACTGTGCTAGTATCAACAGCCCTAATCTCATTATACAAAACCTGAATTAGGAATCATTTGCATTCCAAAACATTGGTTCTTGATGAAATTTTCAAGTCTCATTAAAGCAATAAGGCTTTATCGAGTTTCTCTATAAAGATCTTGATACCCGACTACGACATAGAAATTATAAACAAAGCTAGAAAACTCAGCTTCAATGTCTACACACCGAAATTTCAATCATAAACAACAATGCTAATGACCCAATTGAAGAAAATTATAAATGACACAGTTTCAACAAGCCAATGCTTTTCAAATCGATCAAGATAGTGATATTGCCTATAAGAAGAACCCTAAACTTGTTATGCAGAATCTAGTTCAGGAATTGACAAAATTTCAAAATTAAAACCACAAACCTCAACGAAGTTGGTGAACTTTGCGTCGCGATTGACCACTAACCTGTGAACCTAAGGAGAGAATTAAGAATCAGAAACACGAACGTAATAAAAGGAGTAATAAAAAGGAAATATAGAAATTGAAATTACGTACCTCGTATTCGACCTTGTGTTTCTCTGATTCTTCGAGAGGAACATAGTACTTGGCAAGACGAGTCTTACCTTGTCTGTTCTGCAATAATATGAATCGGATCTGAACAAATTGAGAGAGAAAGAGAGATGGATCAAAATTAAGCATCAGAATCAACAAAGGACAACAAAGTGGAAACGAGACAAAAGCAGTGTACCATTTTCTCTGGAAATGTTAAAAATGGAGAATTCAGGAGGAATCGTGAGCTGCGATCAGTCGTTGTATTTTTCTTCTTTCAGATCTCACTTTGAATTTTCACCACCTTCGAAACAGGCAGTCAAAAATATGGAGTTTCTATGAAAATTGTGATTTAGGAGAGAAACTAGAAAAATAAGCTTAAGAGGTAGAAAAGATTTGTTAAATTAAACTTTGTTTTGATAAATTTTATTAAATTATAACTTTTTAAATCGAAATCCCATATATAACCGTATCTGCTTCGAAAATAACCAAAAATCCGTTGCAATCCGGATATTTGTCTACATATTTGATTCGTTCAGTAAATATTAATGAAAATTGAAAAAAAACATTAAAAATATACAAATAAATTGTAATAATTCATTTTAAATTTACAAATAAATAGGCCATTTCCCTTATTTGTGTTTGCTTCATAAACTCACAAATATACACAATTTTCAAATCGGATCAAAGCTGATATATTTTGTCCAGCCTTAATATCCGTGACTATAACATTGATTAGTCATATATTCAGAACTTCTACTTCATCTATAGTGTTTCCTTTAGCAAATAGGGTCCGGATGATCCAATTATTAATTCGAGTATTTTCATTTTGAAAAAAGAACAGCTTTTCTTATGTTCTACCAAGGCGTAATTTTCATCTTATAACTCTTCGCTCTTCTAACAATCTTATTGATATAATAGATATAATATAATGTACACAAACAAAGGACCCTCTATACTCATGAAGTATATAGGTTCAAGTTCTAGTAAATGGAGTTAGTAGCAGCCAAAAGAGCAGCACCGAGCCCAGACACGTCTTTGGTATGTTTGATCGCAACGTAACTTGCAAGCTTATGGCCAAGAAGCTCGACTAGTGCATCTTGCATATACTCTCGATACTGTGGGTACTTCTCGTAGAGTGTACCATCCATAGCCACAACGGTTCTTTTACCAGATCCCATTCTTTTGGTATCCTTTTCAATCTTCTCCAGAATTGCCACTATACCAGCTCCTGCTAGACGCCCTCCACGTTTCACTACTGTGTCACACACTTCCACCACTCTCCTCCTCGCCTTCAGATTTGCGTCCACCTATTTCCAATAGCTCGATCAATTTGGTACAGTTATCCAATCTATGGATGTGATTCTTTTCCTTCTATATCAACAACCTACCTCTAAAATGTCGTATAGGACTGATCCAACAATCTGAAGATCATCTGTATTGTCCTCTTGCATTTTGCATAGATGTTCGGTCCTATACAAAATTTACACAAAAAAAAAAAATCATAAATAAAACCGTCACTTAGAAATTTACAATATTTTCTAAGCTAATCCACGGCCCTACGGCTGGTAAAACCCACGGCCACTTTGAGATATAGATTTTAGGGTGCTGAATTTAGAGATGAGCATATAAACCATAGCTGAACCGAAAGTTTGTATCGAAACGTGTTTCTGACCATTGGTTTTCCTGCTGTAAAAGCGAACAAACCGAAACCGAAACTGAACCAAAACCGAATCATTGTAATTTATTCAAACTGATCCTAAGAAACTGAAATACACATTAATATTTTTTAGTTAATGTCATTTATCTAAAACCGAGTGAAATTTCAAAACAAAGTTGCATCAAACCGAACGAAACCGAATTACAAGTGGTTTTCATTTGGCTTCACTTTCTACAAAATCGATGAAACCAAAAACCAAAAATACTGAGCCGAAGCCAAACCATAAACCGAGCTCCACATCCCTAACTAAAAATCTACTATACTCTTACAAGCACAACCAAATCTGGACTTGGGTAAAGATATTGAGAGGGAAGTACCTGAGTGCAAAAGGAGTGGAGAGTTTGACCGGAACGAATTCTCCGAACAAGTCACTAGCTTCACACATTTGGAGTAAAACCCTCCTTACAATTTCACCAAGGTACATGCCTGAGATCATCTTCTCATATAACTTCATCCACACACAAACAGTAAACAATTGTAAAACTTGTGACACCATATAGTAACAAAACAAAAAACATAATGTTGTTAGAGAAAGGATAAAATTCTACTACATGTTCACCAGGATTCAGGCTTTCCTCATCCATCTCTTGGTCAAAAATGGTTTGCGGAAGAATCTTAGAGTACCCTCCCCACTCCGTGTTTATGATCTGATTCCAAATCAAAACAATTATAAGCATGAGAAGTGAACAACAACAAACCTAAGTACATATATAAAAATCATTAATACCGTTGTTCCAGAAGAAGATTTGCTTTCGAGTTTAGGAATTGAATGCTTCTGCTCTACATAACAAGCATTAGTCCCAGTGCCAAGAATCACACCGACCATCACATCCTCGTCCCAATACCTTGCTCCAGCTAATGTTCCCACTCCATCATTTACCTTAAACACACGAACATCAACAAGCTTAGAATATGGACAAGACATGAGATTCCATCTACTATTTTTTTTTTTTTTTGAGAAAAAAAGAAACATACGAGAGCAGAAACTCGCATATCAAGTCCATGTGCTTCCATAGCTTCATTTAAACAAGCAACAACGTTTTTTCCTTCCTACAAACAACATTTTAAAGGTTATTAGAATTTAGAATCACATAAGAATTTGGGATCAAATAAATGATAACACATAAACTCACCATTCCAGACACAGTAAAGCCTTTAGTCCACTTGATTAGTGTACCTGAATCAATAGAGGTTTGCTTCACAGGGAATGAAAAGGTAAATCCTATCTCCCTTTTCCTCCCTTGTTCCAACCGAAACCGCCCGGGCTTCTCCTTTGCAACAAAGCTTGCAAGCTTTGAAGCAATGAACCCGAAGAGTTCCTAAAGCATTCAATCGAGAGCCATCCAATTAATAGTTTTAACTTAATACGATTAAACACTCATTGATGTATTAAAGATATTGATTCATTACCTCACTTGTACCAATCATAAGCTTCTGAGGAATAGATATTTGTTCAGATTCCGCAGCTAAGACACGCTCTTCCTTTCCTCCTAATTGCACGCTACGCACCCGAAAATTTGTACCTCCTAAATCCAATGCATAGAACAACCCTTCCTCATTCCTATATCCATTAAAATGGAATTAAAATCTTAAGACTTAAACACTTTTTTTCTTCTTGGTGAAACTAATGTCTAGTTAGTTCGTTCCATAGTAACAAAACTTAATCATCTTTAGATCACAAAACATAATGTAATCAGAGAAAAGAAAGTAAAAAAATATACCCAGAAGGCAAAGCGTCAACATAGGTCAAGATCATCTCGAGATCTCCTCCTCCTTCAACAGCTAGACCAGCTCGCATGTCATCGGCAATGGCGTCGGCTACGTTGCGTAGGTACAGTGTAGGAGTGGCGCAGTTCTTCTGAAACTTGGTCAGTACAGGACAGAGTGAAGTCGAGTTAGATCGGACGGCGGACATCACGATGCAACTGGAGCGCCGAGATGAGAAGGTGAAAGATCCGACGGTTGGGGTCAAAGCAGGGGAAGCAAACATGAGTGACATTGTTCAAGTTTGCTTCTGATTTGTAAGGACGAAGATCTCAAAGTCAACTAAAATTTATAAAACTTTCTAGTTGCTCTGCTACTTGCGTCCTTTACTTATTTGATTAAACCTCTGTACTGTTGGGTTTTAGGAGAAGTTTTTTTTTATTGTCCACTAGAAGGAAGCAAGTAGCAGAGCACCTAGAAAGTTTTGTGTCCAATTAATATGTGGATATGCTCATAATCTAATAGCCAACTATGATAAAAAAAAAAAAAAAAAAAAATTGATATTTCTATGCAAATTGAAACCCTATAAATGACATTACCCTTATACATGTGGAATATAAAATTCTAAAAAATATTTACATGTTAACTTGAGCACTATTTATATGAAAGTTGCTGAAACTCGTTAAAAATTTGTTTTTTTAACCTCTAATTACTAATTTGTGTTACACAAGTTTGATTGGTCTCTCGTTTGAGACTGATTTAAGGAAATGACATATGAAGATGATCACATATGCTAAATTATTGTGGTTAAATAGAGTTCAAATTTCTTCCTGACCTGCTTGACTAAGAAAACATGGTGAAAACTTCAAAATCTTTGAATCCAAGCTTTCATTTCTTATGAGGTATGATAATTTAGAATAGATTACCCATCAAATTTTGTGATGATCTGAAACATAATTCTAAAAAAAAAAAAAAAAAACTGACATGATACGATCAAGGTCTTTTAATACGTTTAGTCATTTAAAAGATACATTAATTGAAAAGATTGGTATTACTATGGCCACAGCTTTGAATAACGTTTCGGTCTTGTAGTGTGATAAAATTTTAGAAACCATTGTAAAGTAGTAGAATCGATCCTGAAAATTTCTTTTTTTTTTGAATGAATACAAAATTATTATTCATCAAAAAACCGTTTGGTACATTAGATGCAGGCCTTATAATTATAAAAGAAAGAAAACACAGTCGAGGAAATACATTTCATAGTAGAAAACTTAAAGACGAGAGCTGAACCATAATTGGAGACAATCATCATGTGTTGATGGATCCAATTCTTTTATAGTAGAAAGACGATTTCTAATGATGCGTTCAATGGTTTTTATAATTGATGGGTGGTCGATTGGAGAGTCACCGTGTTTTCTTCTGTTTCGCTCATGCCAGATCGTGTAGAGAGTGGTTTGGAAAGCGTACCTTAAGAGAAGTAGTTGAGAGCCTTTTAGAGTCGAAGCAGCCGCTAGTGATAGAATTGCAGTGAAAGAGTTGCTGTGTCGAAACTGAAGCAGACCGCGTATTATCGTTCTCCAAATCTTGCTTGTAAATCGACAGGTAAAGAATAGATGGTCGCGAGTTTCTAGCTGGTGGTTACAAAACACACAGTTTATATTTGCTCTCATGTCCCACATCCGCATCTTTTCGCCCGTGGACAACCTGTTAAGTGTTGCTAGCCATAAGATAAATGAATATTTAGGAGTGGCATGAGAGAACCAAATCCCTCTCGCCCAAGCTTTTACAGGAGAATGTTTCCTGATCTGTTCCCAAGTTTGTTTCGAAGAAAAATTCTGTTTGAAGTTGTCAGCTGAATATTTCCAGAGAGTTATGTCCTTATCTGAGTTTCGGTTCCCTGACTTCAATTTCTCTATTTCCTCCTCTATTTGGTTTTGGAAAGCCGTTCGATGCCTACGCCGTCGGTGAGAATAGATAACATCTGAAACCTTAGCCAAAGGAGAAATACCAAGATCGATAAATCCTCTATTCCCCAAGCGATCATGAAGTCGCCCAAGAGAACTCCAATCATCAAACCAGAAAGATGTCTGCTCACCACTTTTGATTTCCACACGGGTGAAAGACTTTGCTGTGGGCCTATATTTGAGTAGCCTTTTCCAAATCCAAGAGCCTAAACATGTTGATTCTCGGATTGCCCAAAACGATCTCTTGCTGCAAAGCTGAAGACGAGCCCAGTTAATCCATAAAGAGTTGTTGCCCGAAACTAACCTCCAGATGAGCTTATAACAGCACACATCATTGATATCCTTTAGAGATTTGATTCCTAAACCACCCTTTTTTTTTGGTTTACAAACATCAGTCCATGAGATTTTTGCCTTTTTTGTATTTAGCGTTGGCCCGGACCATAGGAACGCTGAACACAGGCTCTCTATCTCCTTTATACAAGCCCTAGGAAGCCGAAAAGCTGAAACGCAGAAATTTGTAATACTAGCAACCACCGAAGTGAGGAGTTGTAATCGACCTGCAAAGGAGAGAAATCTATTCGTCCAGGAAGAGATTCTAGAACGGAGCTTCTCTATCAAGGGTAGGAAATCAGTAGGGGTCATCCGTTTAGTCATTAAAGGGAGACCTAGATACCTGACCGGAAACTTGCCTTCAGCGAAGGGAAATTGGCCAAGAATGCATTGGCGAAAGTCAGGAGGAATACCCGCCATGAAGAGAGTAGATTTCTCCAAGCTAATCTTCAAGCCTGATATCTTAGCAAAATGGTTAAAGACGTCAAGAATACCTCTTATAGAATGATTTGTACCATCAGCAAAAACCATGACATCATCCGCAAAGCATAAGTGGGTAAGAGATAATTTTTTGCATTTCGGGTGGTATCCAATTCTAGCTTCTCCTGCAGCTTTGTTTAGCATCTTGGATAATACATTCATACAAATTACAAACAGATAAGGAGAGAGGGAGCATCCTTGCCTGAGTCCACGTTTACTTCTGAAAAAACCAACTAGCTCTCCATTCAATTGAAGCGAGAAAGATGGAGTTGAGATACAAAGCATTATCCAATGAATAAATTGAGGGGGGATGTGTAGAGCTTTCAGCAAGTTGAGAATAAAAACCCATTGGACAGAGTCAAATGCCTTTGAAATATCTATTTTTATGGCACATCTAGGTGGGACGCTCTCTTTATGGTAATCTTTTACCAGCTCAGAAGCTAAAAGCACATTCTCCAGCATTAGTCTGTCTTTTATGAAAGCTGATTGGTTTTGTAAAACAAAACTTGGAAGAATACCTTTTAACCGGTTCGCTAAGATCTTTGATATGACTTTATACACCACGTTGCAGCAGGATATATGCCGATAATCTTTCATTTCTGTTGCAGAATTATGTTTCGGGATGAGAGCCAAAATAGTTGTGTTGATACCCTTGGGTAAAAAACCAAACTTAAAGAAAGATTGGACTGTGACGGTGAAATCTGAACCGATAATGGGCCAGGCTTCTTTAAAGAATTCCGCTGAAAAACCATCAGGACCGGAGGATTTATTATTTGGCATAGCGAAAAGAACCAATTTAATCTCAGCAGCTGTGACTTCGGACACCAGCTTCTCTCCATCACTAGGTGGGCAATGGTAGGATATTAAACTGTCTAATTCTCGTTCTGAAATACCCTCAAAATCTGCAGGTTGATGAGTAAGCAAAGCTGTAAAAAACCCGACTGCTTCCTCTTTAATGTCTTCTATCCTGTTAATCGTTTCCCCATTGGCACAAGTGATTACTTTGATTGAATTTTTTGTTTGTCTCAACTTAACTGCATTGTGGAAAGCTTTGTTGTTCTTATCTCCCACTTTTAGCCAATGTAGCTTAGCTTTCTGTGCTAAGTAGTTCTCTTCTAACTGAGCTAGCTTTTCCCATTTATCCATAGCTAGTCCTTCATCGATTGCTGCTTGATGTCCTGGGGAAGATAACATATGACGCTGACTTTCACATAAAGCTTTATAAGCTGCTGAAGTGCGAATGGAAAGTTGATGTAGTTGTGACCTACTAAGAGCCCTTAGCGAAGGTTTCATCGTCTTTAGTTTTTTTGAAAGCCGAAAGAGAGCTGAAGTAGAGTGGAATAGAGCATCATAATGACTCCAATGATCAGCAACCGTTGGTAAAAACTGTTCCATTTTTGCAATCAGATTAGTAAACTTGAATGGAGTTTTATATCTCGCCACTGAATCCTGAACATGAATCACTCCTCTGAGGTGATCAGAACAGCCTCCTGGCTCGAACTCACAGTAAGCTTGAGGCAAGCTACTTAACCAGTCATCATTAATGATAGCCCTGTCCAATTTTTTACAAATAAGACCTTCTTCCCTTTTATTGCACCATGTGAACTCCGGCCCATGCGCATTCATATCTGTAAAGGAGCAGTAGTTTGCTATTTCCTGGAAATCTCTCATACCTGGGGAAGCAGATGGAGAATGCATAAAATTTGAATGTTCCTCCACATTTAGGATCTCGTTGAAATCACCTAGACATACCCAAGGCTTCCCTTGGTAAGCAACTGAATCCTGTTGAATTTTCAGATCGCTCCACAACTCCCTTCGTCCTTCAACCGTATTGTAAGCATAAATAAATGAGCAAAGGAACTCCACATCGTTGCCTTCGATTTTAACCATACAGGAGATCATTTGTCCACTCTTGAAAACAATTTGCATTGAAACAGTCCTACTCCAGACCACCCAAATTCTGCCTAAACGATTGAATTCATAGTTTGAAATCATTGACCAGTCCCCAAAAACTGAGGAAACAATATGAGATGATCGGCGCTCCTTCACTCTCGTTTCCAACAAACAACCAAACTGCAGTGGAATATTCCTTAACCAATCCTTAACAACTCTCTGTTTCTTTAACTTATTAAATCCTCTAATATTCTAGAAAAAACCCGACATAAAAATTATTGCTTGGGGGGTCTTTTACTTTGACTGCCCGTAATGGGTTTTCGAGTCTTATAGTTTGAATCCGAGAATACCTTATGGGTGGTTTTTGAAGTTCTTGGTAGAGAAGCACGAACCTGGATCACCTCCACCTAAGGGGTTGTCTTAAGAGGAACCTCCACCTGTTGGGAATCAGTTGCCCTTGTAACAGAATCAAGTGGCTTTAGCGACGGGAGACTACCAGTTTCTTGGACAAAAACTAAGTCGTCGGTTTGCTCCTGAACCTCTGTCTCATGATCACTAAGAACTTCGAACCGAGATGGAGATATAATACGAACATGACCATATTCCAGGATCCGGTTTCCATGAGCTGAAGATGTTTTACTCGAAGGTGTAACAGTATGCCATACCCCATCCTCAACATTAGTCTGAACGCTGTTTGTAATCTCTTCAGTTGATACAATCTCCCCCTCTTCTTTGTCTAAATCTTTGTTGGGAGCCTTTACGGGGGAAACCGAATCACTCAAGATCTGATCCTCACTTTGAAAATGGTTTAGGTCCTTCGTTGCAATCAACTCTGAAGGGACTCCTACAATTGCTTGGGCGACCTCTGCTATCATGGCGTTTGGAATCGCCTGGTCGCTTAATAAAACGTCTGGAGGTGGAGCTTTATTCAATCTTGCTAAACAACCTTCAGCTACATGTCCCCATTTTCCACAAACTCCACACCTCATTGGCAGCCAAGGGTATTCAAATTCAACATTGAATTCCTCGTCCTCTATCTCAACATAAAAACTTTTGGGTAGCTCTTTTGAGAAATCTACTTCCACAAATACCTTTGCTATGTCAAAGGTAGTAACAAGCTCTGTTTCTGGATGCAAACGTATAGGATGACCTGCCGAGCTTGCGAGGAAGCTTAGCTCTTTCCAAGTGAAAAGAGAGTGTGGAACCTTCTTTAGAATAACCCACATTGGCATCGACTTGATCTCAGGCTGAGCATCCTCAGCAATTGGTGTCCATTTCGACACTATCATAGGAATCTCACAAATATTCCACATCCCCCGACGAAGTGCGCGAAGTCTTGCTGAGGCATTTCTGATACGGAATTTGACGGTTGTTGGATTGATTACAAAGACATCGATCCTGATCGATTTATCACCTAAGTTCCAGATCTTGTTGACAATAACGTGGATTTTGGCTACATGAGGTGCTGTTGAGGCGAAACGACCGATGAGGAAATCGTCCCACAGAGGAGGAGCATCCTCCAGAACCTCCTTCGGAACAGATACAACTGCTTTTCCGTCTGATACCGAAACTTCATAATCGAATTTGGAGAGACGAGGCTTGTCAGCAACGCTAACCCAAGATTTTTTCCCCAAAGTGCTCATCTTACCAACCCCTACAGATTGATCACCCAAAGCAGGGAAATCTTCTCGCTGTGACAAAACCGGCAAAGAAGACTCACCAATCTGAATTGTCATAGCCTCACCGACGTATGGCTGCAAGAGCCGTCGATTCCGACCAAGAATCGGATCTCCGATTTGGAATCGCTTAGTTTTCCCCTTTTGAACAGTACAAATCGCTTTTTTCTCCGCCTACAAATAGCTTGATTTCATTGCCGGAGTCTACAGTTTTGTGTCATGAAATATTCCTAATATGATCCTGAAAATTTCAAGTATGCAAGCTAAACAAAAAGTATTTTTAGGACAGTCGGCATTCTTAGTGGAAAAAGGACTTCTACCATGAACGGACTCTTTGCCTATTGTGGCCCATTTAAATTAGAGATTTTTCTTCAATAAAAAATATTTAAATGGAAATGAGGGATGAAAAAGTCGAATTCTCACCCAAACTTTTGATGAAACAAACTTCTACCACTAAACTACTAATACTTTGACTAAACTTGCGATCTCTAAAAATTGTAAAGGAATTAAGGCCGCAAGTCCAAACATCTCTTGCTTAGGTCTGGCTCTGTAAATAAGAACTCGTGAGTGCAACACTTTGATATAAGTAAGAAATTAAGTTTCGAAATTTAACACAATAACATACAAGAATCTTCCATAACTAAGAATATATGCTCCTACCAATACAAATTAAACTTCTAAAGCAAATCAATAAAGATATATCATCAAAAAGTTATACTTTGATTTGATTGTATTCATCTAGTAATATGTTGATTTAAATGGAGTTTAAAGTGCCATTAGAGCGTAATTCTCCTATACATAAATTTAATTAGCAACTACAATATAAAACCGACCTGCAAACATTACTCCTCTCCCTCTAGCTTTTATAAAACACAGTTCCCTTCTTTATGCAACTTTGCTCTTTTCTATGGCAAACATAAAGCCACCCTATATTTCTATCTAGTGGAGCATATTTGTTTGATCAATAAACCATGACATTAAAAAAAAAAAAAAAATCAACGTGAGATTTTAACAACTAATACAAGTCGAATCGAAATCATAGAATGAAAAAAAGGAGACACTAGTCTTTCACTCTTGACTAGGCCACACCACGATAATTCTACACAATTAATATGCTAACTTTTTTTCCTAAATATTACAATCCATTGCTTCACACATTTCACTGACAAACTTACAAATCCAAATCGTGTAAAGTGCAATACTTTTTACGGCTCGGAGACTTTGTAGATAACTACAAAGCAAGGAAGTATGGCCCTGGGATTAAACACAACCAAGTCGTCAAGGCTTGTGTAGACCCCAGCGGCCCCCGCAACCGAATCATACGAGCCAGAACCACTTTCATCTTCTGGCGCGTCGTTCTGCACGCGCCTCACTCTTCCGGCAATGACACGGCACACAAGCATCGCCCTCCGCTGGTCAAAACACCTCAGCGCATCGTGTGCTCTTCCACTGCTCGCAGTGGTCCGCACGCCCTTGATCTCCTCTTTTCCTTCGCCGTTGCCTACACGCACCGTTTTGGCGTGGAAGCCGTGGCGAATAATGGTGCAAACGCGGCAGCCAGGGATGGCGGAGCAGAGGGAGGTCGAACCGCGGGAGCCGAGGGAGCAAGAAACGGTTGTACAGTGGAAGCGGAGAAGCTCGTTGCCGTCGGCGGCGGATCGAGGCTCTTTTCTGGTGGAGGCATGTGCATGGGACTTGACTACGTCGCGACAATCTTCAAACCGTTGGATCGTGCGCTGAGTGTTGTGGACCTTTAATATCCGTTCGATCTTGTAGATGGGACTGTCTTTACGTAACCAGCTAGATTTGAAGATGATGTCCACTATGTTTCGCCCTGAATCCTCTGGCCCCAACTCCGACACTGTTATCAAAATTAACTACATTACAAAAACATCTTCACATATGGTTTTTTGTCGACATAGAGATGGATATCCTTAAATATACAACTAGTAAAAGGTATCCAAGATTCATAGATCATTACAATATACTTATATACAAAATTATTTACGCAACGTTTTTATTTATAATATAACATGACCTATATAAATTTCCATACGATAAAAGAATCCATCTAGTAAAGGTCTAAAAGCCTATTCATATTTTCTATTTTGGTTTGATTTAGGTTAATTTCAATTCAATTGGATTTGATCTAAACCGATGTAGATAAAACTGAATTTCATATTGGTTTAGAATGATATTTTTCTTCCGTTAAGTTCAAACTAAATTTCACGCCTTTATTTGCAAATTCCAAAAATATTCGAAAAAGCCACTAAAATGTTATATTGTATAAAAAATCGCAAACACAAAAAAAAAAGGAAAAAAAAATCAGAACTATAGAGTGATAGCTTAATGATGTTTTTTTGTCGCCTAATATGTGATTTTGGCATAAAATATTATAATCTTTGTACCATGAATGAATCTGTAATATACATATGCTGCTGTACATACATATCCAAAAACAACGACAGGACATGCCAGATTTATGGCCCCAATTACGAGAAAAGAAAACTAAAAGAGACCATTATATTACTAATATTTTTAATCTTTCAAAACTAATTAAAAGACAAATCCAAAAGAGGAAACAAATAAATTTTATTTTTGATGGTTTAATTAAACCAAAAACAGGTTCGAGTTAAATTGAACTTTATATATGTCTTTATCAACTAAAATAACTTTGTAAGTCTGATCTATGGTTTTTTAATTACATCATATGAAAAGAGATAAATTAATTAGAAAGGGGATACATACCAGCGTGACGAACTGCTTGATGAAGCTCCAATGTTTCAAGCTTAGGGAAGACATCCCCACACTGTGGACATGCACATATTCTTGGTGCTATTGGATACCTAATTACATAAACAAATCATTATTAACTAATCTCTCTTATTTTTCTTTGTAATTATGATATGCAAGTATTTCACATAATAATTATTCATATTTAAAGTAAGATAAAATATTAAGAACCTGCTGGGATCAACAATCATGTGGCACTCATAGCAACCAGAGAGTTTTCTGAAGTGCATAGCTTTGGAAGTTGAATACGACGTGTAAGCGCCACAGCCGTTGGATCTAACCGAAGAAGAAGATTCCCGGTTAACGGGTTTTCGGGTCAACAACCGTGCATCTTGACCCAGATTGCTACTCTCCGGGGAGTGATCTGAACGGTGAATCACGCGAGCATTACCGTAAATGACATCGCTAAACTTACAAAGAGAGGAGCCACAAGATGATGACGTAATCTTTGATGGTTCGTGCACTCTTGGCCCTTCGATTTGTTTGCAACTCAAGAGGTTCTTTATCTGGCTCCATGACGATGATGACGACGATGTTGGTACCGTCTTCTGCTTTAGCTTTTGTGTTTGCGTCTGAGGCGGCGGTTGGGACGTTTTCTTCTTTCTGTTCTTTTTCTTTGTGTCTGAAGATAAACGCTTTTGCGAATGGGTTTGTTCCGGTATGAAGGGGAGAGGAGCCATGAAAACGAGAATATTGAAGACAGTGAAAATTAGATTACACTGTCGATAATATATAGAATATACGAAAAAGAAGAGAGAGAAGAGAGATAGGGAGAGAAGTCTTTGTTGTTTTGCTTGTGTTTTTGGTGGGAAGGGATCCGAGAAGACAAAGTGATCGAGTGGGATCAAACTGTACATGTAACTAATCCATACATATATATAGAGTTTGGTTATTTTTAACGTACACTTTGATTCAATGTTTATTTAATATTCAGCAGCATATAGTATTTGATAGTTCTACTTGCATCCAACCATACAAAACGTTGACACAGATCCAGATTTAGATTTTGGTGTATAATGGCAATATACACTCGTCATAAAATAACAGATTCATTATATTTATTGGAGTAGGTGATATCAACTACAAACATATATGATTCTTGATTATATAGAATTGGTATCAGTAGCAATATAATGTAGTGGAGTTGGCCACCGTTCTGTTTGTCTTTTTGTTTCTCCATGTTCTTAGGACTAATGCATAGACAGTATACCCTAAAGTACTCCAAATATTCTAAAGAACTCTAAATTACCATAAGAAATAAGTAAGCTTTAGTTCCAAATATACCTTAAAAAAAATCCAAAAATACCTAAAAATTTAGATTTAGAAAAGTTAAGTAATCATAGAATGTTATTTTTTTATTATTACTGTGCGTGTAAAACACAAACTATTTAAATCGGAAATAAAAAAACTCGAGGAAAATGATTTTTTTTATTGATTTAGAGGCAAAGCTCCATGATTACAAGAAATTTCTAACAAGTTAGAATAACAAATTAAAATTTTTCTTAGACAATATCAAGTCCAGGGTTATAGAGAGTAGAGTTGCATATCTTTTACTTGGTGGTCGAGCTTCTTATTTATATCGAGGAGGTAGTCGGTTTTGAATATGGCTAATTTTCTTATTTTTGGTTCGAATATTTTTCTTTTTTCCTCTTTCTTTGAATTCGTTGCATATTTTCTTAAATTTGATCCGATTTTTTTACTCTTTGTAAGTCGGGCCAAATTTGTTGAGCTTTTATTGATGTGCCAAATTCTTGAATTATTTGATTTATTCTTAATTTAAATCGTAATCGGAAAATACTAAACTACTCTCATGTAATTACCAAAGAAAATCATTGTGGCAGGTGACTCTCGTTGAGATTCTTTGCGGGTCCAAACTCTACTACGATTGACGGATACCAGATAACTAGAAATTATCCACAACACTAAACGTCATCTATATGTACCCAGCAATAATATAACCATTTTTTTTTAATTTATATATAAAAATATATCAACGATTTGAATTCAATATATATAAAAAACTGCACCAGTATCTAAAAAATATATTGAAGATTATTCAAGCGCCGCTCCACTAAACATATAAAAATTTTATATTATAATATATTTGTTTTAACTGAAAATTTATATGCTAAAATCAAAATTGACAAAAAATCATATATCAATTTTAGTATATATATATATACATACATACAATTATACTAATAAATTAAGTTTAACAAAGGTAAAGAGAAACATGAAGCGGAAGTGGCTAAACATATATGAGTAATTTAGTTTATTGTGAAGCCATGCAGTCAGCATCTTCATCACATCCTTATCTTACGAGACTATATTGCGAATGACTCTAAAGTTACTTTAATAAAAATCAAAAGGTTAAACGTACTTTACCAGCTAGCTTGATTCAAGAGTATATTTTCCCATATAAAGAATGGAGAACATGTATTGTATTTTGTATGAGTGAACATAAAATTGAGACTATATAAACATATATATAACTAAACAATTCAATTTCAATATATTCCAGTATTTCACTATATAAAAATCTTGCGTGCTCATATGTTATCTAATTAGACCAAATTATTAGACTATTAGTAATTGCATACTTATATTTGTGTAACTGATCAATAATATTCAAGATGGGAAATTAAATATGACAAGGAAATTAAATGGTTAAAATCTTTATCAAAATAAAAATTAAGTGGTTAATATTTATATTCTCTTACGTGTTGAGTGTTCAACAGCTTATACTTGAAATGTTTTTAAAGAATGTGTATCACAGCTTGAAATTAAATCTCAACGACGGAAAAAAGAACATATTGAATTTATTTATTAACTAATTTATGGCTCAGAAATACAAAGGAAGATAAAAACATAATGTAAATGCCTAAAAGTCTTTGGTTATAAAGAAAAAAGTATAAGATACTCGGAGAAGAAGGTGCGGTAGAAGCTAAAGTTCAAGTAGGAGAAGCCAAGAGATCGGCACATACACATCGAGATTATAAAGTTACACATAGTGGCCCTCGTGATATTGCCGCAAAACATGGCCTCTTCTCACATGTCTTACCTTTATTCGCTTTGTCATCTACTCTCTCCCCGTAGATCCCTTTTACGTATATACTTATGTTTATTTTGTAATATATCATACAACAAATACGCACACATGCCGGCCACTAATGTACATGCATTTACACATGTGTCCACTTCGTTCCACGGAGCGGAAAAAGAAAAGTTATATACGAATTTTATCTAACAACGACTATGCTAACAATTACAAAATACAAAATTTTCCAATGTGCTTACAATGAGTCAAGATTAATTATAAAATGATCCAGATAATCGAAAATGGACCAAAATTAATTCACGACCATTAAAGTTGAAATCGTTTTTGATTTTAATTAACGTGAGAATCAATTCTCATAACTTTGTCATTTAAGGTGATAGCTTAGGTTGAGAGTTTTGGCTATATAACCAATGCATCATCTCCTCGTTTCAATCAATCATCCAATACACACAATAATTTTCTTTTCTCTGCTTCTTTACTTTGAATTTGAGAGTATTCGTAATGAATTTGGTTCGTGAGCTTATGTTTTCCGGTTTTAGGAGATGGAAGAAATACCACAATTACAAAAATTACGTATATTTTGAAAAACATATATTCTCATACTTAGAGGGCATTTTCGACTGACGATTTTGTGCTAGTATTAACTATTCCTTACATATATTTAATAGTGTAGAGTTACAATAAGAAACAAAAACACGTACATACATAGATTTTTCAGTGACTTGGTACCTCAATCGATAAAGTTTTGATTTTTTTTCTCTTAAGACGGTACATTAGATCCTCAACCATTCCAGTGAAAAATACTAATATGATTTTCTAATCTAAGTGAAGATCTTGCAGAGAGATTAATTCAAAGAAGATGCTCCATTTTATTGTAGGTATTGATCTAAGTTGAAAAAAATAACAAGATTAATTAAAAGATTCACGGTACAAGTATTACTTTTAATGTCTATATGACTATATATCATAATAATTAATAAAATAACCAGACAACACTTGAAATTTCGCGTTACTGCACTTGAAATTTAGGACAACAAAAAGAAATGACAAACTTCACTTATATGGATAATCTTTTTTTTTTTGTCTGTCACACTTTAAATATGATCTTCTTCTTTTTTTCCTGATCCCTGTTCACATTAAATTAAAATATGGATAATGTCTTGAAAGGTTGTATTATAATGTTTTTTTTTTCTTTAAAAAAGTTGTCACATGCAATTTGGACGAAAATGACAATGTGTGTTTTATATTGTTTGCTATACATTTAAGGTTCCAGATCTGACAAAGGGAAGTTGATTTGAGCCATCCTGAAGGGATTGTTCTCATCTCATTTCTCCAGTTTCATGAAAACAAGTTAAGTAGATGACTAAAACTATGCAAAACGAAAACTCTTGTAAATAACTCAATACGTTACTTTGATTTATCGAAGAAAATCCTTCGAAATTTTACAACCGATTATAATTTTGTTTTATATTTGAATTTATATTTTTGTTGTAATGGTTTAACCGGTTGGTACTTACAAGATTTAGATCGTTACAACTTACAATGGCACCTTGGCGAAACAATTTACATGATAAAGTTGTCAATATATACAATGAAAAAAATTCAGTCCGTTCGGTAGCTAAACACCACACGTTTGTGATTTTCGTCAAAGCACCAAGAGTGTCGTTATACTTTATAAGAGAATAAATAACTCTAACCTAGTTTGATATTTATCTGATATCGCTAAGCTAATTATGCCAAAGCTCTCTTCAATTGTTTAAATCAACAAAAAAAATTACGCTAGACAGCTAGAGATATGATACCATGCATGTCTTGGAGTCCGGTCTTCTTAGATGCAAATTTGATCCTGAAAATGACAAAGCAAGAGAGTAAACAGTGACTCCATTTAGTATCTTCAGAACATTCTTCTACATTCCATTTAGTAACAAGCCATATACAGATACCGGCCAAAGACACAACAATCGACAGCAATTTTAATGTTAATATTTCGAGTTTATTAAATACGGTCAGAGACTCGGTGGTATAATTTAGTTTGTTGGATTGGTACTTTTACGATCAATTAAATTTTTTGATGTTTGAGTATTTTAAGAAACTTGATTGAGCTTGGAAACAACTCTAAGTTTTGATTATTTTTGATGTTTGAGTATTTTAATAAACTTGATTGAACAACCTTTCTTAAAACAGACAATAATGTAAATTAAAACGCATCATCAAAACAAATAATTCATAGTATAACTCCTCCGACCATTGAGACATCGAAGGTGCTGTTCCCTTTCTCCGACGCCGGTGGAGCCTTGGCTCGCCGGCGTCGGGCAATGCTTCCTTCTCTCGGCTCCTCCTTTATTTCCCTGCTGTTTTCGGCTTCCTCGCTGGGCCGCCTCTTCTGCTCTGGGTGGCACTTCGGCGGCGTTTACTCTCATGTGGAGCTGCTTCCTTCTCGGCTTGTATCCGAAGCTCATCTCCCGACCACCGTTTTTCCTCTCGGTTTTTAGATCTGGTGGTCGGAGACTATAAGCGTCCATTCGCAACCCTTGTTTGCAGAATCTCTGACCGCTTTTCATCCCAATCAGAGATCTCTACGCTCTGCGGTGACGAGGTTAGGTGGAACGGAGATGGCACCTTGTGCGAATCTTATCCTGGATCGTCGAGGACGAGATCCAGTGGGAGTCGCCTTAGAGTGGGCCGTGTCTCGTCGAGTGGATGTGGTGGTCGGTGTGGTGGCGAGTGAGCTAGCGGGCAGAGACCAGGCGAATGTCATCGTTGGTGGCTGCAGATCTGCTAGGGGACGGCGAATCTGTGAATCAATGAAGTTATCTCGGCGGATCCCCCACCAAAAGCCCTTCCCCCTCGTTATCGCATCTCTTGGGTACTGGCGTTGTTCCCCGGCGACTGGTGCTCCCCCCCTCTCATCTGGTTTGGAGCGTGGTGGCCGAAGATGGCTCTGTTTCTTTTGCTCTCTGCAGAGATTCTATTCTGCGGCGACCAGAGAAGGCGGTGCAACGTCAACAGTGGAGGCCCAATTCTGTCGCTGGCGGTGGTTTCCGTTTCCTCGGAGGTCTGAACGGAGGCGACTGGAGGCCGAGGGGTACTGTTCCGGCGTATTATGGGTATCGCAAATTGGCATAACACCCACCCGCCGTTGCAGAGAACCTCTCGTGACCGGATTAAGTCAAACTTGTATCTGGGCTTGGCCCATGAAGATTGTTCTGTGGGTTGTATATGACCCAGCCTATTTTCTGGCCCTAAAGTCAAACCACATGTCTAACTATATGACTTTTCAAGTCGGTTTGGTATCGTCATTCACGGATTGTCTATTACCAAGATTTCAATGGGTTGAATCGGGCCTGAAATATCGAGCTAATGAAGATCTCACCACTGTATCATCTTTCATACCAGATAAATTCATCTTTGTGTCTTCCTCCTCTTGGGAGAGAATAGTCTTAATTTCCTCCTCTGAGATATCGTTTTCAAAGCTTCGTCTCTTTCGGAGTGGGATTTGTTTTCCAGGTTTAAAACCGAGAAATCATACTGGGTTCGGTTCTTCCACCATCGCCCTTCCCACTTTTGTTGTCATCGACGGTGTTCGAACCCCTACGTTTACTTCGATTTCTATACCAGAAGAATGGTGGCTTCAGTGCTTCCTTTTGGATGTTTTTTCTTGGCGTTTCGACCGCGAGAATTATTTCTCGTCCTATTTGCAACCTCCCTTTTCAGGGAATGAGTGTTCCGGCACTTCAGGCGCAACTTTGAAAGTTTAAAACTGCTCGAAATCTTTTGTATTTCGTGCGGCAATTGTTATCTTGGTGGTTGGCAATCTGGCAACAGAGAGCTATCTTCCTTCTCGAGTGGTTTACATGTGTGCTAGACCTCTTTATTTTTATGGTGTTTAACCTCATGCTTTATCTTGGTATTTTATTTATGTTTGTCGTATTAAAGCTTTATCTGTATCGTGCTTCTCTTTCTTCCTTTGTAAGTTCACTGGTTTTCGCTCGACTTTTTTCGAAAAGGAGGGTGTTTGCCTGTAATTTATTTTAATGGAGGTTGATGAAAAAAAATAAAAAAATAAACTTGATTGAACTTGGAAACAACTCTAAGTTTTGGTTATGTTAAAGAGAGCATACGGCCAAATTGAAATGACAGAACTTATATATTTCCTCAAGTTCCATTTTAATTTGGTCAATTTTAGTTCTAATGATCTTCTTTCACCGAAATTTGATAATTTTAATATGGCAGATTAATAAACTTACCAATTTGAAAATTTTATAGTTTTTTAATGAGGAGTAATTAGTTAACTAGCAAAACTGATGATAAACAAAAGTCAACTGGGTACCTAACAAAAAAATCGATATGCAAAAATATTTCTCCACCTCTAAACCCTAATTAATATTTTATCTTACAACTGAATGATGAATGATGATGTGACGCTAGCATCTTCCGTTTCACTCTACCATAACATAGTACTTGTAGTAATTTAATAAGACAAATGTTGTGAACCAATGTTTTTAATTAAGCATATTGTACTAAGTAGTTAACTATTTCGACACAAAAGTACCATTCATTTATCGGATATTTATATGTTATCAACTTGTATCTTGTTTGATGCATTGTTTGGTGTGTTCTCATCGTATGAAATAGGTCCACCCGTAAGATCCAACCATACATAGGGTCATGAAACGTTCACACAAAACCAAGCCCAGTAAAGCACAAAACCAAGCCTAAATAAAGCCCAAGCCCAAATAAAGCCCAAGACCAAATAAAGCCCAAGACCAAATAAAGCCCAAGCCCGAAAAAGTTAAAAGAAAATAATAAAGCGGAAGAAGTTAGGCGGGGCTAAGGCAAAATTCGAAACTCTCTCCAACTTCTTTCGCCCACCGCTCTTTTACATAATGCCATTTTTCTCTTTTATATTAATCTTTTTAATACAACGAAAAGACTCTTTTACCCTTCCTCTTCTTCCCGCTGTTTCCTCTCTTCTCTCTCCATCTTCCCTCTTCTTCATCACCTCCCCCCACAAAACCTAAATCACGATTCTCAAACTCCTCAAAATCGCTTCGAAAATTACTCTAAATCCCATCTTCAACCACCGGAGATACACCGCCGTTACATGGCCGCGACATCAAACTCAGGCGAAGATCCGACTCTCTCTTACCGTCACCGATCTCCTTTTCGCTTCGAATTACTTCAATCTATCTCTTCATCGGATCCTCGTTACTCTTCTCTAACTCCTTCCTCCACGAATCGGCCTTTCTCAGTTTCTGAATCGCTTCCGAATGCGCAACAGTCTCCGCTAATTCCATCTCACTGGGACGATTCTTACTCTCATATCACTCAGAAAGTTGTGAGTTTCTGCGTTTACTCCAGTGTTCGTAGATTCTTCATTTGATTTTGATTCCGAACTTGATTTTGCGAGAGATAGGTTTTTTATCTTTTAATTCTGATCCCAAATTTCGCGAAAAAAATTGAATGAAGTTTTGTTCATTAAGGGAAACTTAATCCAAAATTGGATCTCTAGCTTTCAATTCTCTTCACTGTGGCAATGGATCTCTAATCTCAAATTTAGAATTCTACAAACTTGGGGGAACTTATTTAATTGCGAATTTAGAGTTGTTGTTGGTGATTGTTAGCTATCAAGTAATGCTATTGAGTCGATCTTTTTGCAGCAGAAGAGTAGAAAGAATCATCGAATTCAGCTTGGATCCATTGCCAATATGTCTGGAGAAAGCATAGATAAAGCTCAAGTAGTAGTGAAACAAGAGTCTCCTCAAGACACTAAACGTGTATACAACAAGTCAAAGGGTACTAAACAGTCAAAGACTGGGAAGCGAATGGCAAACGGCGGTATCTCCTTTCTGATCAATCTCTCCAGCTTAATCTTAGAATGTGATATGTGGTTCAAATATAATCTGTTGTATTTAGCATTGTGGTGATTGATTTTTATATGCAGAAGCACAAATTGGTGGCCTAAATGCAACAAGTAATAACTGCCGTTACGACAGTTCTCTAGGTAACTGCAAAGCGCAATCACTTCTAGTTCTGTATACTTTATATCAGGTTTATGTTTGTATGGGGATTACATGTATCGTTGTGTCTTTTGGTCGCAGGGTTGTTGACAAAGAAATTCGTCAAGTTGATTCAGGAAGCTGAGGATGGAACACTTGACCTCAACTATTGTGCAGATGTTTTGGATGTATGCAAAATGTATCTTTATATTGAGCTAACAATGTGTTTCAAATTGCAGAACATCTGATCTAGAATGTGCTTATATGTGGACTAAAAGCTCACCTTTATAACCCTTGCCTTAAAAGTGTTTGATTCACAAATCTTTGCTGCTAGGCTAGCTAAACTCATTAGGTATCTTCATCAGTTTGTTAGAATCTCCTCTTATGTGCCTATGATTCCTCTTAACAGGTACAAAAAAGAAGGATATATGATATTACAAATGTCCTTGAAGGAATTGGACTGATAGAGAAAACTACAAAGAACCATATCCGCTGGAAGTAATTACACAAATCCTTTCTTACTTGGAAACTGTGCAGCGTATTTAAATTAAGTTGACCTTGGGTTTGGACCATTGATGCAGGGGTGCTGACAATCTTGGACAGAAGGACCTTGGAGATCAAATTGCTAGGCTCAAGGTTCATAGACAAGGGCATTACATATTACTTTGTCGTAGAACTTACTGCATTAGAATAAATGATCACATAGTCAAGAAAGCAATCATGATTTCATATTTTTTTTTCTGTCTAAATAACTACTTCTCTTAAATGTATATGTTGGGGATATAAGATGTTCTTGCGTTTTTGGAATTTGGCAGTCTGACATTATAGTTAATTCACACACTAACTTTCAAATCTCCCATTGAATAAACAGTAGAATCTTTATGTATTTCAGTCAGAGGTAGAAAGTATGCAATCTGAGGAAAGCAGGTTGGATGATCTTATAAGGTTGGTTGCTTATGTTTTTATATTTGATTTGGAGACTTATCCATTGTTCCTTTCCCACATGGTTTTAAGATTATCATGTTATATATCTCCAGGGAAAGACAAGAAGCTCTGAGATCCTTGGAGGAAGATGAATATTGTAGAAGGTTTCTGTCCATTTATTTGAGTCTCATCTTTTGTATTTACAATGCGAACTTTGCTAAGATCAATGATGAAAATAAACAGGTACATGTTTATGACGGAAGAGGATATAACAGGTCTCCCACGGTTTCAGGTCCTCCCCAACTAGTTCTTGAAAATCATCTTATGTTTTCCTCAGTTATTTAACATACTAAACCGGTAGTCATTGATACAGAACCAGACATTACTAGCAATTAAAGCTCCTACAGCTAGTTACATCGAAGTTCCAGATCCTGATGAGGTGAGCGTTTTTCATGATATAATGTACAGTTGTAATATAATGTGTCCACAAAGTGAAGCATCTGTTTTTGTTCATGATAGATGAGTTTTCCGCAACGACAATACCGGATGGTGATTAGGAGTAGGATGGGACCGATTGATGTCTATCTTTTAAGGTACTGAGCTACACATTCCACTCTCTGTCTTGTCTTATCTATATTTGTCAGTCAGTGTTCATAACTGGGAACAAACATGGCCGCAGCAAATACAAAGGAGACAGTGGGGAAACAAGTGACAAGTTGGGTCATGAGTCTGATAAAAAAGCTCCATTTGGAGTGGACACTCCTTCCTTGAAAATAGTAACTTCAGATACTGATGTAAGTGTAAGATCCACTGATATGGGTTTCAGATCAGTTTCATATTCATATGTTGTGATTAAGTTGAGTTTTGCTCTTTTTTTTGCCAGTTAAAAGCAGACTACTGGTTCGAGTCAGATGCAGAGGTGAGCCTAACAGATTTATGGAGCAACTTCAGCAGCTGAGAAGAAAGTTATTGAAACCTCAAATTCCAATTACTGGGAAGAGAATGAATAATACTCCTACAAATTTTCATGTTACGTTTTACTACGCTTTTTGAGCCTGAATCCTAATAGAGTTTTTTTTTCTTTTGTATTTTTTGGTTTTCTCTCTTGTTTTAAATAAAAGATGCAAACATTCTAATGTCATTCGATGGGTGACAATTATGTGAAAAGGATTGTACCCTAATATAAGATATATAATTATACTTAATGGCCCTTGGATGTCAAATGTAAACGACAGCAACCTGCATAATGCACACATCTGTGTTTACAATGAAGCTTTGGAATTACCCACCAAAAAAAAAAATATGAAGCTTTGAAATTAATCTGTTTGACACTTGGGGCCATAGGTTACAATTTACAAAGCATCAATTACGAACTACCTGGTTTGGACAATAGTTAGATGGTCTAACTTACATGTTTTCTCACAAAACCGTATTTTATTTCCAAAATTGCAAAACCACATTTCCTATAAAAATTACAATATTTTAATATAAAAAACACATATATCATAAACCATATATAAATAATACTCCAGTTAAATGGAATGAGTATAAATAGTGTGGGTTTAGCCATTTTAACATCTCTAGTTAAACCTCAAACACTCATTAGCATGCTAGATAATTTTGTATTAAAATTAGATTAGATAGTCAACTAAGTAGCAATTTCGGTCAAAATCTTGTTAGAAAACACAAATTTAAAATTAGTTATCAGAGTTTCAACTCTTTTTATATTCATTTTGAAAGCTGGAAAGCTAGCTAGTAAGATTACTGATAATTTTATAAACTTGAATTTAATTTTCGGAACTAAAATTATATTTGAAATTAATAAAATCAAACTTTTTTTTTATAACTTTCGTAGGAAACAATTCGTAGAAAAACGTTAGGACATATTTTCTTATCAAAATTTTTGAAGGAAAATGGTTGGATTTGTTTGTGGAAAATTCTTAGAAATATATTTTCTACCGATTTATTGGTACGAAATCGATTGGAAATTTCCTACGAAAAGTTTCAACAAGAATTATTACGAATTTTTGGCAGAAAATGTCCGACAATATTTTTGGCATTCTCGATATCCTACAATATATTTCTGATGAACATATATCGTATAAAAACAGTAGAAAATTCCTACGAGATACCCTGTTTGAAATCCAACATTTTCTTGTAATAGTAAAGAATACAATATATTGGAAATAAAACAAATATCGATTTATCGAGAAGAATGTATGAAGCTGGAGAAAAATTATCAACTTTAATGGCATTATTACCACATTGGACATTGCTATCTTGGTGAATTTTTGAATATGGTGCTTAATTGGATAAAAAAACTGTGTTTTAGAGGAAAAACAACAAAAATTAACAACATTCCCTTGGTAATTTAACGCCAAACAAACAGACCTTATGAACCAAATAAAAAATCATGAACATCGAACGATCCCGTTTTGCCGCTGACTACCATGTCAAACGATACCGTTTCGTCATAGCAATTCCCAAACATAAATGGTAAAACGAATTTTCCTAACCAAAAAAATTGTAAATCGTTTTGAAAGAGATTCTTAATTTCTTTGTTGATTTGGTTTTTTCAAAAATTTTATGGTAATTTTATTGTTGAAAATCATGGCTAACAGGCTAAGCATTATCGGAATAGAAGCACAACTCAGATTTAGTCTGTTAAATGAGAGAAAGTGTAGAGAAGATCTGTTGATTGAAGAAGAGGTAGAATATAACGAATCTAATGTTCTTCAATGTTAATCTTGGCTCATATAACGAATCTAATGTTCTTAATTTATAATTTACATTATGAGAGGCAATACAAACTTTAGAAATGCAATGTTGACGTTTCTTTTAGGTTGGAATTTGACAGAGGACGACTTGGTAAGCATTTTACGTGAAAAATGCCACAGGGAGGTCCCATCTGAAGTTGAAGGACTCAGAATTTTACTTTAATTTGCCCTCACTAAACTCCAATTTTCTAAACATGATTGTCCTTTTGGCGTTAAAAACGAGTTTGCAATCTTGCTTTTTAGCTCTTTCAAGTCAAGTCCACTGGAAGGGCTGATCATAAGATTTTTAGTAGGGAAGACTTTTCATCAAAAAGACTTCAAATCATCGAATCGATGGAGCTTCATGTGTTTGTTTCTTTATATAATGTAGCGACTTGCAACACTAATTTACCATCACTACTCAGATTACTTTTTTTTTCACAGAAAATGAGCTTCCTTCTTCGTTCCATCTGTTTCCTTTTCCTCGTTTCAAGTTTTCTAAACACGTTTGTTTCTTCTACACAAAACTTGTGTCATTCCGACCAAAGGGATGCTTTTCTTGAGTTCAAGAATGAGTTTCTGATCTATTCATGGGTGGATAAAATTACGAATGGCTCCTTATATTCAAAGACAAAATCATGGGTGAATAAAAGTGATTGTTGTTCTTGGGATGGTATCACGTGTGATGCTAAGTCGGGCAAAGTGATCGGGCTAGACCTTAGTGACGGCTTCCTCCATGGCCCGCTTAAATCCAACAGTAGTCTTTTTAGACTGCGTCATCTCCGTGATCTGAACCTTGCTGGCAACAATTTCACTGGTTCGCCAATCCCAGCTGAGTTTGATAAACTCATGTGGCTAGAACGACTTGACCTCTCTCAGTCTTCACTTTCAGGCCAAATTCCAAGCAACCTTCATCAGCTAACCAAGTTGGTGTCTCTCGATCTTTCTTCTAATGATGTTTCCATTGATGAATCTTTTCTTCCTCTACTTGCTCGAAACTTGAGGAATCTTAGAAATCTGAATATGAGCTTGATAAAAATTTATTCAGAAATCCCCCATGAGTTTTCAAACATGCAGTCTCTTAGATCGCTAAATCTTACCAAGTGTAACCTGTTTGGAGAATTTCCAAACATTGTTCTTCTGATACCCAGCTTACAGTCCATTATCTTAGAAAACAATCCAAATCTGAGAGGCAATCTTCCCGTTTTTCGTGAAAATAACTCTTTGCTAGAGCTGACCATTGTCTCTACAGCCTTTTCAGGTCCCATACCTGAATCCATTAGCAGCCTCAAACATTTGACTTCTTTGATCCTTTCCAATTCTTATTTCTCTGGGAAGATTCCGTTTTCATTTGGGAACCTTTCTCATCTCTCTCAGCTCGATCTTTATTTGAATGATTTTGTTGGTGAAATCCCATCTTCAATTGGCAATCTAAAAGAGTTGACCTATTTTGATGTTGGTTATAACAAGCTCAGTGGAAACTTGCCATCTTCAATACTCAATTTGACCCAACTACGTTCTCTCTCTCTCAATTCCAATCAGTTCACAGGTTTCCTTCCACCTAACATTAGCCAACTCTCCAAATTAAATGTTTTTAATTCGGATGATAAATATTTTACGGGAGCCATTCTTTCATCCCTACTCAAGATTCCCTCATTGACATCCATCTATTTGAGTTATAACCAATTCAGCGACTTTACTGGGATTGAGAATATCTCTCTCTTACCTAATTTACGATATTTTTATATGGACAATAAAAATTACAACAAAGTCGGTCCAAAGTTGACTTAAAAGTCTTCTCGTCTCTCAAGAACCTATTCGTATTATATCTCTCGGGCATCCCTCTTTCAACAGCAAACATCACTTCTGATTCGGATTTTCCATCAACTTTGAAATATTTGTACTTGCGAGGCTGCAAAATTACTGAGTTCCCTGAGTTCATAAGATATGGAGGAAATTTATGGATGATAGACCTTTCCAACAACAAAATCAAAGGTCAAGTACCAGATTGGTTGTGGAGACTGCCAGAGTTAACCTATGTAGATCTAAGCTCAAATGCTTTCCAAGGATCACTCTTCATCCCGTCCTGGAAGTATCTCCGACGTTTTTCAGGTTCTAATAATAACTTCACAGGAGAGATACTTAGATCAATATGTGGACTAAAATCTCTACAGATCCTAGATTTATCGGACAACAATCTCCACGGCTCCATTCCTCGGTGTTTAGAGACTCTGATGAGTTCTCTTTCAGATCTAAATCTCCGTAACAATAGTCTCAGCGGAAGTCTTCCAGAAATATTTATGAACGCCACGAACCTATTGTCACTTGACGTCAGTCACAACCGAATGACGGGGAAACTACCTGCTTCTCTTACTGGTTGCTCTGATCTACAAGTTTTAAACGTGGGAAGCAACAGAATCAACGACATGTTTCCCTTCCAGTTGAATTCTTTGCAGAAGCTTCAAGTTCTTGTCCTCCGTTCTAACAGGTTTCATGGCACGTTACATAATGCTGATGGGGTTTGGTTTGGATTTCCTCAGTTGAAAGTCATTGATGCATCACATAATGAATTCCTCGGTACCTTGCCATCTGATTACTTCCTAAACTGGACTGTGATGTCTTCCAAGAGAGATAATAATATAGAGCTAGAGTACATTGGGAATAGCTACTACACTCCACTTGTCTTGATGAGTAAAGGAGTATCAATGGAGATGGAACGTATCCTTCCAATCTTCACAGCCATCGATTTTTCAGGAAATCAACTCCATGGACCAATTCCTGATTCTGTTGGTCTGTTGAAGGAGCTTCGTTATCTCAACATGTCAAGAAATGCTTTCACGGGTCACATTCCATCTTCTTTGGCAAACCTGACGAGTCTCGTGTTACTCGACATGTCTCACAATGCTTTCACGGGCCACATCCCATCTTCTTTGGCAAACCTGACGAATCTTGAGTCACTCGACATGTCTAACAATGCTTTCACGGGCCACATCCCATCTTCTTTGGCAAACCTGACGAATCTTGATTCACTCGACATGTCTAACAATGCTTTCACGGGCCACATTCCATCTTCTTTGGCAAACCTGACGAATCTCGGGTCACTGGACCTATCCCAAAACAACTTCACCGGAGAGATACCTCGATCAATATGTGGACTAAACTCTCTATGGATCCTAGATTTATCGCACAACAATCTCCACAGCTCCATTCCTCGGTGTTTAGAGACTCTGATGAGTTCTCTTTCAGATCTAATTCTCCGTAACAATAGTCTCAGTGGAAGTCTTCCCGAAATATTTATGAACGCCACGAGCTTATTGTCACTTGACGTCAGTGACAACCGAATAACTGGGAAACTACCTGCTTCTCTTACTGGTTGCTTTGATCTACAAGTTTTAAACGTGGGAAGCAACAGAATCAAAGACATGTTTCCCTTCCAGTTGAATTCTTTGCAGAAGCTTCAAGTTCTTGTCCTCCGTTCTAACAGGTTTCATGGCACGTTACATAATGCTGATGGGGTTTGGTTTGGATTTCCTCAGTTGAAAATCATTGATGCATCACATAATGAATTCCTCGGTACCTTGCCATCTGATTACTTCTTAAACTGGACTGTGATGTTCTCCAATAGAGGTAATAATATAAAGCCAGAGTACATTGGGAATAGCTACTACACTTCACTTGTCTTGGTGATTAAAGGAGTATCAATGGAGATGGAACGTATCCTTACAATCTACACAGCCATTGATTTTTCAGGAAATCAACTCCATGGACCAATTCCTGATTCTGTTGGTCTGCTGAAGGAGCTTCTTATTCTCAACATGTCAAGCAATGCTTTCACGGGTCACATTCCATCTTCTTTGGCAAACCTGACGAGTCTCGAGTCACTCGACCTATCCCAAAACAAGATTTCTGGTGAGATTCCTCCTGAGCTTGGGACCCTCTCTTCTCTTGAGTGGATAAACGTTTCACATAACCAGTTTGTAGGTTCCATACCACAAAGCACACAGTTTCAACGACAAAACTGCTCCTCCTATTAGGGGAACCCAGGACTTAATGGTCCTTCTCTTAAGGATGTTTGCAGAGATATCAAAGCGCCAACACCACCACAACCCGAACCGATAGAGACAAAGGAAGAAGAAGAAGAAGAATCACTGAGTTGGGTAGCAGCAGGTTTAGGCTTTGCACCTGGAGTTTTATTTGGATTGGCGATGGGATGCATAATGGCTTCACACAAGCATGAGTGGTTCATGAAGACTTTTGGCCGAAGCAAGCAACAGAGCACCAGAACTCGTTAAGTTATGATCGATCATTCTCCCTTCCTTAACTCATTGTTGTTATAATCATAAATAATTAGTTTATAGGTTTTAATGTTTTCCACTTTCCACATTGTTGGTGAATAATATAAATATTATTGTTGAGTGAATGCAATGTTACATTCTTGATTAATTCAAGAACAAAATACCAGCATTAAAATGCACACGTCGTTTGATAAGCAGGTAAGTAACAAAAAATCTTGATTTGGAGGAGAAGAACCTACTGATTCCTCTGGAGGCTTTCTCCGGGGTCACGTTGGTAGATGAACCTGACCTTGAGAGCCTTGAACCCACTTGTGATGGCGATGTCATCGTATTGCTAGTCTCTGAATCAGAGGGGCATTTTGGAGACTCCATAAATCTAGCGACCTCGGTAACCCAAGTCTCAGTTGAATCTCCTTCGTCTACTACGGCGTAGTTTTTGGGGAGCGACGTAGTGGTGGTGACCAGTTCCTCCTCAGAATACGACTCACTTTGTCCTTGTGGTGACCTCATTTGTTCAGGTTGCGGCCGAAATGACTTCAGCTGCTTCCCCAACACAAATATGGTTTCTTGACACTCCTTTTACTTCTCTGCTGCTGCCGATAACTCTCTCTCCTGTACATATTTTCTTATTAGTTTTCTCTTTTACTCAAAAGCTTCAAAGTCCTATGGACTCCGGAATTTATGCGTGTAGATTCTAATCTATAAATGTGTCTGATTGCATGTAATATGGTGAACAATGAGCATTGTATAAAAAGATGATATATGACCAATGAGCTTCAATTCAAATTCACTTGGATCAAGAATCTAGAGCTACGAATCGAAATGCAGAAAAGAAGCAAGTTTATAAAGCAGAAATATTAGAAGCAAAACAAGATCGCATTGACTAAAGAGTATGAGAATTGAGGAGCATTACCTGTTGGCTTTTGATATCAGCTTCTTCTGTCATCCTCAGCAACCAAAGAAGTGTTTCTGTTTCTGGGAAAGAGTGAAAATATAGCCGCGTAAAAAGTAAGTACACATCCAGGCTAATTAACACTAAACTGGATCACTAGAAGCGCATGAAATGAGTTAATCCAGGCTGATACTACTCACCTTTGAATATGTTCTTCGAGTTCATGGCACCTGACAATGGCTTATTTGTGGTTGCATTTTTCATCCTCAAGCTCGTTCTCCAACTTCCGTATATTTTCCTTAAGCTGATTCACATCGATCTCTAAATCAGCTGCACGTGTTTCAAGTGATCTATATGACTCAGTCATACATCTCAGTTGAGTATCCGCCAATCTGTTTGACCTCTGAGCAGAATCAAACTGTGTTCTAATATCAGCTAACAACTGCTCAGATTCTTGCAACTGAAACTTCAGCCCCTCAATATCCACTGCCATCTTTTCTTTTTCCGATTTCAGTTTTTCTATTTCCTGTAATTTGGAGTCTGATTCATACCCTGAAACTCTTTTTTCATCACATGGAACCCCTGGCTCGTTGTGGACACATCCATTTTGATATATTTCTTGAGATGACTCTTTATCTACAACCTTGCTCTCGGGTAATGCAACCTTATCTATGCAATCTGGACTTAGAACTTCAACCACAGAGGAAGCAAGACCCCTGAAGATATTAGCAAGATTCGAAACAAAATCGTCCAAATTTTTGTCACCATTTAAAACATGGTTGAACGTGATGGAGAAGCCCTCGATCAGTTCAACAAAATCATTTGCTTCAACAGCTGTGTCCTGAAACATGAATCCGAGAAACAGCATTTTTCAAATCTTGGTGAATACAAGCATTCACATCTTGCAAAATGCATTTTATATCCGCCACTATCTTTTGGATGTCAGCATCAGTAGATACAGATTCAATAACCTTTGATAATCTAGATCTAAATTCCATCACTGCCGCCGGACTACCTCTATCGGACTCCTCAAGTTCGGTATGAGCGTCAAGAATCACCTGTTCTGACTTTTGATCTCCTGAACAATCTTTGGAATCCACACTACCATTGCTGCTAGATTGATTTGGCAAACAAGCTAACTTCTCCATTTCAAGAAAATCATCCATAAGCTCTACATGACTATTAACACTTTCAACTCTCTCCAAGGCTGTCATCTCCTTTTATTTGTTGACAAAGATCCACTGCAACTTCCAGAATCGTCATTCCCATCTTCAGAAACAGAGATTGAGCTTGATGGATTGCTCGTACTTAGATTTGGGCACACTTCAAGTGAGGACTTCTGATAATTATTTTGCTGCAGTTGTGCTTCCAAGCTTTGAAGCTTACTAGTGCTTTGAGCACAAAGATTCCGTGCCTCCAGCAACTCACTATTCCGCTTTGCCAAGGCTTGTTTCAGCATTTTCACAATAAGACAACATCCGACTTATATAGTTTTTCTAAAGACACCAAAGCAACCATTTCTAAACTAACAACTGTTCGTAACAAGTCACGGTTAACACATACCCATTGACTTTACAACACACTTAATAATATAGTTATATTAAATAACACAAGACTAAACTCAGTTATCACTAACAGGTTCGAGTCAGATACAACTTCAGCAGCTGAGAACAAAGTTCTTGAAACCTCAAATTCCAATTACTCGGAGGATGATGAACCTCAAATTTTCAACGTTACGTTTTACTACGTCTTTTGAACCTGAATCCTAATAGAGTTTTTGTATTTTTTTGTTTGTTCTCTTTATTGTTTAAAATAAAAGAAGCAACATTCTAATGTCATTTGAAGGGGTGTGACAATTATGTGAAAAAGCTTGTACCCTAAAAAGATATATAATTATACTTAATGGCCTTTGGATGTCAGATGTAATCGACAGCAACCTGCACAATGCACAATTTAACGCTAGCTCAAAGGAAACTTGAAGAAGTGATTAACACGAAACTCGATAAGGTGAAACCAATCTCAAAGAGAAGCTTGATGCTCTTACAACGCAAGTCCAGAAGCTAGAAGAAAAGATGCATGGAATTGATTTCGAGCAACAAAACCAAAGAGAGGACATTCAAGAAAACAACACAAAGATCATCAACGCAAAATATCATCTTGAATATTGCATCTTAGTGGATCCTGAATATTGTGGTTGATTGGATCCCAAGCAATACCTTTAATTCATTTATAGAACTCTAGGTGAGCCGTGAGTCAGCAAGTCACTGAGTAGGGAATCCAGACTACACTGCCATGAAATCTGATTAGAGCTTAAAATATAAAAAGAGCTTTGAGAACGGTATTGTTTAGCGGTCCCGATCCATGCGGACTGAGGTCGGTCTAGGTGAGTCAGTGAAAAATATTAGTTTAGTTTTGGCCCTTTAGTTTTTTTATGTATTAGTTAATTATAAAATAAAATTAGTTTAGTATTTTTCTTGTCGATAATCGTGGCTAATAGGCTATAAATTATCGGAAGAGAAGCACAACTCAAATTCAGTCTGTGAAATGGGAGAACATGGAGAGAGGATTTGTTGAGAGAAGAAGATGCAGTGAGCGATAAAACGTAACGTAGGGATTTGTGATATTAGCCAATGGCATCCAGACTATACAGCTGCCATGAAATCTGATCCTGATCTTCAAATATAAAATGGGTGTTTAGCGATCTGGGCTATGTATTGTATTGGGCTTTAGTCGTTAACCGACTTGTGTTGTTAGCCGACTTGTGTAGTTGCTTGGTCGGCAAGTTTGTCTTAGGGTTTACTAACTCTTGTATAAATACTCTGTAAGGTCCTCTCTATCCATGCGATGGGGGACGAAGAAAAGAAGAATGTTGGTGCCGGCGTGTCCGGAGAGAAAGCTGCTGTTTCACCCTACTCGATTTTCTCTTCTGATAATCCAGGGGCGATGATCACATCTGTGCAGCTAAAGGGAGATAATTATAATGAGTGGGCTACTGAGATGTTGAGTGTAAAAGATTGTAGAAGTCGTTGCTTTATTATTGCACATCCATAGGGTATTTATACAAAGAGATATGTAGTTTAACCTAGAAACTAGAATCTTCTAGAAAAAGTTACAAAGATATGTTATATTTCCTAATACCCTCCCTCAAGTTGGCGGTGAAACATCTTGAATCCCCAACTTGGACAAAAGATAAGCAAAAATTGGGGAAGGGAGAGCTTTAGTGAGAAGATCAGCCGGCTGTTCCTTTGTAGAGATGTGTTGTGTTTGGATAATACCATCGTCAATAGCATCGCGGACAAGATGACAATCAAGCTCAACATGTTTAGTGCGTTCGTGAAAAACTGGATTGGCAACAATATGCAGAGCAGACTTACTATCACAGAAGAGTTTCATCGGTGTAGGATGAAGAACACCAAAAGAAGATAGTAATTGCTTAACCCATTTCAGCTCGCGAAGTGTGAAAGACATCGCTCGATACTCAGTTTCTGCGGAAGACATTGAAACTGTACGTTGTTTCTTAGTTTTCCACGAGATGGGGGAGGAGCCAAGAAGAACGATGTATGCACTAAGTGACCGGCGAGAGATGGGACAGGCGGCCCTGTCGGAATCGCAGAAAGCCTGAACTTGAAGAGTTGAATCTGACCGAAGGAAAACACCTTGACCAGGACAACCCTTCAAATAGCGAACCACACGTAGAGCGGCATGCCAATGCTCGTGAAGAGGACAATGCATAAATTGAGATAGAACTTGAACAATATACGAGAGCTCTGGTTGAGTAAATGTGAGATAGATAAGTCGACCCACTAACCGACGATAGGACGCAGGATTATCAATCGGATCGCCGGAAGCCAAGGAGAGCTTATGGTTCAGCACGGTGGGTGTGGAGACGGGCTTACAGCCCAAAAATCCTGTTTCAGCAATGATGTCAAGAGCATATTTTCTCTGGGAGAGAAAAATGCATGTTGGATTTCGAGCAACCTCAATGCCAAGAAAGTATTTAAGTTTGCCCAAATCCTTTATGTGAAAACAACGATGCAGATAGTTCTTGAACCGTTGGAGAGTAGAGAGATCATTACCCGCGACGATGAAATCATCCACATAAATAAGAATATGGAGACACACGTTATCTCGAGTATATGAGAATAAGGAGTAATCAGCTTAGTTTGAATAAAACCGTATTCCAAAAGGGAAGTTCAGAGCTTAGCAAACCAACACCTGGGAGCCTGTTTGAGACCGTATAGAGACTTCTTTAGGAGGCAAACAACGTTTGGGTCAGAACATTGAAAACTAGGGGGTAGGTGCATGTAAACTTCTTCATGTAAATCACCATGAAGAAATGCATTATGCACGTCCATTGGACGAATTTCCCATTGTTTTGTAGCAGCAAGTTGAAGCATGAGGCGAACAGTGGTTGGTTTGGCAATAGGAGCAAAGGTGTCGGTGTAATCCAAACCCTCTCTTTGACGGTTTCCGAGGGCAACTAGGCGAGACTTGTGACGAGCAATTTTACCATTGGGGTGATATTTTAGTTTGAAAACCCCACTTGCTGCCGAGTGCCTGTTTACCAGCAGGTAAAGTGGTTAACTCCCATGTGTGATTATCTTCAAGTGCTTTAGTTTCCTCTTGCATCGAAACTGACCATACGGTGTCTTTAGCGGCTTCGTGATAGGTAGCAGGTTCGACATTTGTGAGAACAACAGCGATGAAAGCACGATGACTAGAAGAAACACTTTCGTCAGAAAGATAATCAGATAGAGGATACAAAGTGTTACCTGGAGCCGGTTGTTGAAGACTCTAAGGAGAAGTAGATGAAGGAAGAGAGGAATGTATTATTTTAGTAGCTCTAGGAAGGATGTAGTCTTTAAAGAGAACGAATTGTTTCTTAGGACGTTGCCCGCGTCCGAGGAGCTTTGGAAGAATAGGAGATGGAGCGGACGTAATGGGAGGCGAGGAGGAGACTCATCGTCTGAGATAGAAGAAACCAGAGTAGGCAGAGGTGTAGTCGGCGAACCAGTTTGTGATGTACGGGACGGAAATTGAGTAGGAGAGGATGGAAGCGGATCTGTCACAGCCGGCATATCCATGTGTGTATTAGGTGGAGTAGAAGGGGCAGCGGAAGGTGATGGTTGTGTAGTCGAGTTATCAAAGAATTTTGCAGGAGTAAGTTGCAAAGCAATAGGCTGGTCGAGATCGGATATGCCGGGAAATTCATCTTCAAGAAAGACCACATCGCGACTTGTGAAAAATTCTTCTTTCTCAATGTCAAACAACCTCCAAGCCTTCTTACCTTAAGGGTAACCAACAAAAATACACTTACGGCTCCTATTCCCAAATTTATCTTTGTCCCGAGCACGATGATGGGCGTAGCAAAGGCAGCCAAAGACTCGGGTAGAATCGTAAGAAGGAGATGTACCATGGAGCATCTCGTATGGCGTTTTGCCTTAGAGAACTAGTGTAGGAGTGCGATTAATCAAATGAGCAGCAGTCAATATACTCTCACCCTAAAAACGAACCGGAAGATTGGCTTGAAAGAGACATGCGCGAGCAACATTGAGCAAATGGCGATGTTTGCGTTCGATGCGTCCATTTTGCTGAGGTGTGTCGACGCAAGAAGTTTGGTGGAGGATGCCTTGTGCACGAAAATAAGAGGAGAGAACCATGAACTCACTACTATTGTCAGAATGAATAACCTTGACTTGTTTCTGAAACTGTTTCTCACTCATAGCGTAAAATTTTTGAATAAGACCACTAACCTCAGATTTAGCAAGCATTAAGTAAACCCAAACTGCACGACAGTAGTCATCAACGATAGTGAGAAAATAGACAGCACCGCAGGACGAGGGAGTACGATAGGGCCCCCAGACATCAAAATGGATTAACGTAAACGGTTCAACAGCTTTATTAAAACTATCATGAAAAACATCACGAGTTTGTTTAGCTCGAAAACAAATTTCACACGTGGAGATGTGTTTAGAAACATCTTTAGAGTTTGCAAAAATATGTAAAGTAGATAAAACTGCAGCAGATGGATGACCAAGTCGACGATGCCAAAGATCTGGAGATGGAGTCGAATGGCGAACAGACTGATTGACCCGTGCAACTGAAACACCCAAAAAATAATACACTCTTTCTCTCTCTCTTCACCTTCTCCAATCAGAGTCCTCGTAAACCGGTCCTATAAAACACAAAGAATATCAGTGAATATAGCAATGCCTCCCGTTTGCTTCAACAACTTCGACACAGAAATAAGTGTGCAATTAAAATCAGGAACATAAAGAACATCCAACAAGAAGTAGATGGAGGTGAGAAACAATGTTCCAGATTTTAAGGCATGAGAGTGGCGACCATCCGCGAATGTAACCGAGGAAGATACGATATCACGCACATCCCGAAGCAGACTAAGATCACCTGTCATATGATGAGAGGCACCAGTATCTAAAATAACATCAAAAAGCTGTGTTTTACCGGATAAACGTTCAGTAGAGAATTGTGATTTCTGATTCTGAAGGAGTTGAATGAGTGTTGCTAGCTGATCAGTAGACGGTGAAGCAGAGATAGAGTGATCAAGAGGTGTGAGACGGGTGTTGTTCGCACGTCCTCGACCACTAGAAGCAGGAGATGATCCACGACCGCCACGGCCGCCGCGAGAAGAAACAGTTGGCGGACGTTGTTGTTGTTCGTACCACCAATCCGAATAACCATGAAGGGCAAAACATTCAGTATTGTCGTGTCCTTTGCGATTACAGTGAGTGCAAAAACGAGTTGGATCTCGACTTTTAGGAGGAATAGCGACGAGAGCAGACTTCGAAGGTTCGGTGCGCATTGCAAAACCAACGGCATCCTGTTTTAGTTCCTCCGATCGCATGGTCAAGACATGTTGTTCTTTGCGAATAACACGGGAGTAGACAGAGGTAAGTGGAGACAGAGGATCTTCGTTGATAATCTGCGAACGAAGAGCACTAAAACGAACTTCATCGAGACCGAAGAGGAAGCGATGGACACGAGCATCTTCACGCTCTTTGTCAAGCATTGTCGAATCTGCGCAGGTACATGGACAAGACGGTGTGATGCTGTTGTACTCGTCCCATAACTTTGTAAGGTGGCCAAAGAACTCAAGAAGGGATTGACCATTTTGTTTTCAGTTGGTGATTTCATCAAGTAAAAGATGTTTTCGTACCCCGTTCTTTACTGAAAAACGTTCCTTCAAAGACTCCCAAAGTTTGAAAGCGTCGGGTAGATGAGAGACAGTAGAATGAAGCTTAGAGTCTATGGATGTGCGAAGCCATCCAACGATCATGGAATTAGCAGGGGTCCACCGAGCCAATTCAGGGTTTGCGAGAGGTTTGATGATGGATCCATCAATGAAACCTATCTTCAGCTTTGCTTGGAGAGAGTTCCAAAACTCGGTTGCCCATTCGGAGTAATTGTCTTCGCGTAGAACAACAGGAGTGATAAGACAACCCGGGTTGTCGGATGGATTAAGAACGTAAGGAGAGTGATCGATTACGCTATCACTTGTATGAGAGGAAGTGGTCGATGAAGTAGATGATGAAGTGGTGGTCATGGTGAGAGAAGATGATGTAGGACGTGAGTAATCGGAGGAAGAATAGTAAGAAAGAGAATATCGCGGCGGAGAATCTCGAGAGAGATGACGGCGGCGGAAAAATTAAGTCAAAGGAGCTTGTGGCTATGATACCATAAAAAATTGTAGAAGTCGTTGTTTTATTATTGCACACCCATAGAGTATTTATACAAAGAGATATGTAGTTTAACCTAGAAACTAGAATCTTCTAGAACAAGTTACAAAGATATGTTATATTTCCTAATAGAATGTTTTATAAGCAAAGAGGAAGACGGGTTTCATTGATGGGTCTTTGAAGAAACCACCAGAGGAACATCAAGATTTGGAGTCATGGCTTAGTGTGAATTCGATGATTGTTGGTGGCTGAGGACATAGATCGAGCCGCGTGTGAGGTCGATGGTGACCTTTATCACCGATGCCCACAAACTGTTGGAAAATCTCAAGGAGCGTTTCTCTGTTAGAAACAAGGTCCGTGTGCATCAGTTGATGGCCAAGTTGGCATCGTGTAGACAAGATGGGTAAACTAATATTGGGTGAGAAAATGACGTGTGTGTTATTCCACCTCAAGGTTTTACCTTAGAGACCACATGTTAAACTGCAAGTGCACAATACTCAGTAGTAGTATTTAAGGATCGATCCCACATAGAGTGAATAGCTACAAAAATGAATTCAGAAAAAGTACATCTAAACTTTTTTGTGTGTGTGTGCAAACATACTTTATTTCATTTAAACCCGAAAGAGAGAAAAACTTACAAGTTCTTCAACCTCATGGTTGGATACAACAAGATCAAAGTGGATCCAGATTCCAATAGAAAACCAAAGAAAGTAAGCCTCAAAATTCAAGGATAGGTCCATAGGCACTCAGAGACAAAAGCGACTGACCAATTTGCCACAAGCGAGGTATCCGTCGAAAACGCTTCTGCGAACAAATCGGGGAAATAGGGTTTAGTAACTATCAAAAGATTTTGTGACGTTGAAAATGTAACCTTAGGTATGAGGCGGCGCATGTCGGGGTCAGACGTGGAAGCCAACGTCGCCGAGGCATCGGCAGGTGCGTTATCGCTGCGCGGGATCTTGGCGAGCTCGAAGAGTTCGAAGTTACGAGATAGTTCGTGTACGACTTGGAGGTAGGCATCCATCAGTTCATTCTTAGCTTCGTAATCGCCGCTAAACTGGTTGGTGACGAGTTAGGAATCGCAATACGCTTGTATTTGTTTCACTCCGATCCCAAGGGCGAGGTGAAGGCCGGCGATTAGCGCTTCATATTCGGTTTCATTGTTTGACGCGGAGAAAGTGAGACAAAAAGATTGTTCAAGTATTTCCCCCGTCGGTGATTCGAGGCGTACTCCGATCCCAGAGCCATGCCGCAAAGAGGCTCCATCGACATGCAGGATCCATTTTTCTGACGGGGGGATGCCCGTGATGAGTTCGGGTGGAAGCTCGATCAAAAAATCGACAAGGACTTGTGATTTGGCGCACGTTCGATTCTTATACTCGATATCGTATTCGCTTCATTCGATAGCCCATTTAGCGAGTCGGCCAGATTGGCTTGGGCTATGCAGAATCGTTCGCAGGGGTTGGTTCGTCAAGACCGCGACGGTGTGAGACTGGAAGTATGGTCGTAGCTTTCGTGCTTAGATGACTAACGCAAACACAAGCTTATCGAGGGTGGGGTACTGGAGTTCGGCGCCGTCCAGCGTCTTGCTAACATAGAATATGGGGCGTTGTTCTCTGTGATCTTCCTTGACGAGTACTCCGCTGACCGCGGCGCTTGAGACGGAGATGTATAGATATAACATTTCCCCTTGGTCTGGCTTAGTTAAAACTGGCGGGGTCGAGAGATAGTCTTTCAGCTGCTTGAAAGCGTCTTCGCACTTATCATCCCACACGAATTGTTTATTGGTTCGCAGGAGCTGGTAGAAGGGGAGACATTTATCGGTTGATCGAGATATAAACCGGTTCAGTGCGGCAATGCGACCGGTGACTCGTTGTACTTTGCGGGTACTTCTTGGGGAGGGCAAGTTGATGAGTGCGGAGATTTGCTTCGGGTTAGCCTCTATTCCCCGCTTAGTGATGTATATCCTAAGAATTCTCCGGATGTGACACCGAACGTACATTTCACCGGGTTCAGCTTCATATTGTATTTATCAAGTACCTCAAAACATTGCTCCAAATGCGAGACGTGCTCTTCTGTGCGGGCGGACTTGACAAGCATGTCATCGATGTAAACTTCCATGGTCTGCCCGATCTGGTCGGTGAACATACGATTCACCAGTCGCTGATAGGTAGCGCTGGCATTCTTGAGTCTGAATGGCATCAGTTTATAACAAAAGGTCCCTTGGTCCGTAATGAACGCCGTCTTCTCATGATCGTTTTTGTGCATAAGGATTTGTTTGTAACCGGAAAAAGCGTCCATGAAATATAATAGTTTGTTGCCAGTCATGGCTTCGACGATTTGGTCGATGCGTGGAAGAGGGAAGCTGTCTTTAGGATAAGCTTTATTGAGATCGGTGAAGTCGATACAGACTCGAGGTTGCTAAGCCATTCTGGGTATTGAACTTCTACGATAGATCTAGCATCAAGCAACTTTTTGACCTCTTCATTGACTGCGTTGGCGCAATCGGGATCGAGTTTTCGTCTATTCTGTTTGATTGGTTTGTAGGTTGGATCGATGTTAAGCTCATGGCAGGTGACTTCCAGGGCAACTCCTACCATGTCCGCCACTGACCATGCCAATGTCGTGACGTATTGATGAAGAAACTGTATGAGGTTGTCTTTTAATTGTGGCAGCAGGTTGGCGCCGATGCCGATGCATCGCGTTGGATCAGAGGCATCAATGTTGACTTGGACAACTGAATCTGTGTGCGGGGAAGAGAGTACGTCGCATGGCTAACCGGGGTCGGCGATCACGAAAGTTCTAGCATTGTAGAGTTGACGTTCAATGATGAAGCAAGTGCGTGCTACGACCGGGTCGCCGCACAACGTGTATATCCTTCGCAGGATTGGGAATTTCACACATTAATGATATGTTAATGCGACGACCTTCATTTTGTGTATCCATGGTGTGCCGAGAATGACGTTGTAAACAATTGGCCTATCGACAACCGCAAAGTTGAAATAGTTCATGGTCCCGCCGACGTATACTGGTAGCATTACCGTTCCAATGGTCATTATTGTGCTGGGTCAGGCGCAAGTCCACCTCCATCTGTAAGAGTATATCTTTGAAGATTACGTTGACTGAACTTCCTGTGTCGACGAAGATTTTGGTCACGAGACTTTCTCCGATCATTAACTCGACGAACAGCGGATCGTTATATGGGTCAATCAGACCAGATGCATCAGCTTCAGTGAATATTATCAGATTTGTGTCAGCCGCGGCGGGTGTATTGTTCACAACCCGGGCACGTTGTCTTTCTTCCTGACGATGATAGCTTTTGATCGATCTGACAGAGTCGCGACATGATGTTAGACCTCCCATGATCATGTTTATTCGTCGACGCAGAACAGAAGCATCGCAATCTTGCTGCGGTGCATCATGAGGTCATTTAGGAGGAACAAGGAGCTGATTGTTGTCGCGGGCGCGCTTGGCTTGTCGAGGTTCTTCTGCCCGATACCTCTCGTTTCGCCTGCCACGATCATCGGTTTTAGCTTGCTGATACGAATTATTCTTGTTTGCGTTTTCTCGGCGTCGTTCGTATTCAACATCAATATCGCCTTTCTTAAACTTTGAGAGAAGTAGTAGTTAGAGCTGTCGGCATTCCTCGGTCGAATGACCGGATATCTTATGAAATTCGCAATAAGCCTGGTTGGGCTTTATATCCGTCTCGCAATAATACTTGTTCCATGGTTTGGAGGGCTGCGCTTCCGAACTACTGATAGCATATGTTGATGCTTTTCTCCCTCTTTCTTCCTTGGCGTAATCCTTATCGTAGTGTTGGCGAGGCTCGTAGTGTTCATCACGCGTTTTTTCTTTTGCTATTAAAGTCTTTGGTTGTCGGTGAACCATGACGGCCCTTTCTTCCTTGATTTCGATTAATCTGTTAGCACGATGCAGTGCGTCATCCAACGTCGCTGGTTGGGTAATCACGAGATCTTCTCTGAATCGCGACTCGTAGAAGATTGCGTTTCGCAGGGCGGCGATTGCGGCATCATCGGTTATAACGATACTAGAGACGACTTTTTTAAATCGTTCGATGAACGTCCTTAGCGATTCGTTTTCTTTCTGAGACATAGTCCGTAGGTCGGCGTTTGAGGTGCTTTTGGTCATGAAGATCGAGTGGTTTTGCAAGAAAATTGATATAAACTGGAAGTAGCTGTCGATCGAGTTAGCCGCAAGTCGCGAAAACCAACTAAGTGCATCTTCGGCCAAATTTTCCACGAAGAGTTGACAGCTCCCGGCTTCGCGTTCGGCATCAGAGAAGTGTGCTCGGTTGATTGCGAGATTGATGGTCTTGAGGAAAGGCTTTGGATCGGTGAGACCATTGTACGGGTTCACCTTGACTTTGTTGACGTATTGAACTCGTACCTTCGAGATAGGTGCCGTGAAAGCGGCACTTTCTCTAGTTCAGGTGCCGAGCTGGTGGCCCGGTGCATTTTTGACGACATGTCCTTTAGTAAGGCGCTCATCCGTTCGAGTTCCAAGTCACGGGTGCAATAGTCATCATCGACAAGTCGGCTAGGCAGGTTCTGGTCGTGCGGTAGATTCTGATTGCTCGGCAGGTTTTTGCGAACGCGCTCATCGATGGATCTCATGATGACGGATGCCGGTCTACGCCTCCGACTCTCCGAACGTTCTCCGACAGGGATTTGCTGGGGCGGCATCATGTCTTCGTCACAGTTTGGTTGGGTATCGCGCCTTCGTCGCGAAAGCCGGTCGATCTGGCTCTGGGAAGCAGTCTGGGCGGTTATGAGGGCGTTAAACAGTTCGGTCGTTCTTGCGTCCTGCCTATCGAGTCTGTCGAGTATGGTCTGCATGAGTTCATCGAGATGAGTACCTTTGTCGGTGGCTTCGGCTGGCTCAAGACCGTTGGAGACGAATTTGTTGAGCGCAGCGCCTTCGTTTGCGACATCGACTTCGGCTGCGCCGATCGCGGCAAGGGCGGCGCGGGCAGGCGAACCGACTAGTCGGACACGTCGATCCCTTCTTCACTGGAGGTGTCTGTCAAGTCACTATGTTTCGTCTGAGCAGCTGGAATCATCGATTCTGATCGTCAGTGGTAAAACAAACGCTTCGTATAGTCCCCACAGACGGCGCCAATTGTTTTTGTACCGAGATTATCACAATGTAATAACTTAGGTTTTTATTGGGTGAAACGTTACGTTTGCTTTTATTAACGATGAACGAGATTAACGATTACAGAGGAATTAGAATACGAATTAAATCTCTGAGACTAAGCTATGATTCTCTCTCTAATTCGCTGGATAATCCTCCCTCCTACATCTAATGACTTCTTCTGCTATTTATAAGGAGGTTTTCTAGGGTTTCATGCTCTTCTGCGAAATTCATATTTTGTCCTTTGAGCCCAACGAGCCTCATTTATGGTTAAAATAGTCCGTTGATCATTTGAATCCTTGTTTGGGCCGGAAGGTATATCAGGGCCAAGGCCCCTACTCATAATACACATACTTCATCTAACCCTCTTCAGGATATTCATAATAGCTAAGAACAAAATTATTTTCTCATAATGCGTATGTTGTTTTACTGTTGACTTTTATTTCTTTTTTTATCATTTAATTCTCTCTTATTTTTAGTATATCTATTTTATTTTCACTTAAATATATAAAAATGTTTTCAAAATTTTAGTGATTAAACTCATTTAGTATCCGGATGTCAAATTTGAAACTTGAAAATTACCAATCGACATGTAAATGTTTTATTTAAAAAAATTCAAACAATGATATACATAAAATAATTAAAAAGATTTCTTATGTAATATAATGTCGCATACTCTTCCAGCTTAAAATGATTATTATGTTGTTGTTTAGCATACTAGTCCACCTTCATTGTTGTTAAATTTTTTGTTTTTTTTTCTTCCAACCACAAATATTTTTTTTAAAGTTCATTTCATATTATATTTACTCAATCATATAAAGAAAAATTAGGATGAACTAGAAAAAACTTAATTCAAGGAAAAAATATGAATAAGAATTAATGACAAAAAGAGAACTAACATTTTTTTTTTATTATTTGCAAAAGAATATATCAATATTTTACCAAGCATATTAAAATAATCGGTTTAATAAACTAATTACGGAATATTATATCCTAGAATTTTCTATAATAAATGAAAACATTATAATACTAGATATGAAAATAGATATTCTAAGAGTTTTAATTAAATTAAAGATAAAAAAATGTAACAAAGTCTAATCAATAAAAAAATAAAAATTAGAATTCGTTTTTAAAAAATCAACCAGATTCAACTAAACACATAATCAACACATTGCGTGGGCAACTACCTTTTATAACATAATTTAAAGTTGGACTAATTCATAGAAGACTTTAGATTTTCAAGAGTCACATACGCATTTTCATTGCATATTGAAAATAAAACACGTTGAGAGATATAATAATTGGTACACATACGTATTTTTATTGCATGCGGTACACACCATTTGACCTGGTTTCATTTATAAAGATATAATATATATAAAAGATATCCTATACATATGGTATTTGTTTTACTTAGACTCTTAAATGTCTCATTTCCACAAAAATTCTTCTATGGAAAATTTCTTAAACTCTTCAAACAATTACAAATGAAACATTTAAATTTTTTGCATCCTCTTGATTGATTATTCTATTCAAGGCTTAGTAAAAAAAATTTAATTTATGTGAGAAGAAAACATATAAAATAGAAAATTAACAATTTTTTTTTTTTGACAACAGCAAAAAAAGTTTTTAATTCTCTTGCGTCCATATATTGTTTTTTTATACTTTGTTTTTTGACAAATATATTATTTTCTAAATTTAATGAAAAATTAAAAATATTAAATTAATGGATGGCTATTGTTGTTGAAGATGAAATATTAGCCAATTTAGTAGCTACCAAAAAAGCTAATTAGTGAAACTAAAAATGATTTATTATTTTATATATTAATAAGAAAAAAATATATTTATCTTGCTTCCATATATTGTTTTATTATATTTTTATAAGTTTTTATATATTAAAATTAATACAACTTAAAAATATTAAAGTAATGAGATATCTAATTAGGGTTAGTTGTTTAAATTAAAATCCTATGTGGATAGATAGATGTGAATAAACTTATAAAATTGAATATTTACAAGTTTAATAACAAAAAATTACATTTCTTTTGCTGCTATATATTGTTTTATTATATATTTTTTTCTAAATAACAATCTGAATCAAGTCAAATAAAATCAAATCAAACCGAATTAAACCAAATTAAACTGTATCTGATTAGAGACTTAGAGTTTTATCAAAATGAAAATAATCAAACCGAACTGAACCCAAAAATAAACAAAATATCCACACCATTAATTGTGATTAAGATAAAAAAAAAATTAGTGAGACTAATAATAATATTATTTTAATATATTCTAATAACAAAATTTCACATTTTTCTAATTTTCATATGTTATATTTTCGAAAGTTTACATTTATCTTATTTCTAAATATATTATTTTTATTTCCTTTTTTTGTAAGTATCTTAAAATAGAAATTGTTAAAATTTTGAAATGTTAATTAATGAGATTTTTCTACCTGCCCTCACTAAACTTCAATTTTGTTTCACTAATTAATCAAGTCGTGGAGCTTTTTATATATATATGTAGTGACTCGCAACACTAATTTACTTTTTTTTAATCACAAATATGAAAGCTTTCTTATCTAATCAGAAAATGAGCTTCCTTCTTCGTTCCATCTGTTTCCTTTTCCTTGTTTCAAGTTTTCTAAACACGTTTGTTTCTGCTACACAACATTTGTGTCATTCTGACCAAAGGGATGCTCTTCTTGAGTTCAAGATTGAGTTTGGGATGGTTGATTCAGTATCATGGGTGAACAAAAGTGACTGTTGTTCTTGGGATGGTATTACGTGTGATGTTAATTCAGGAAAAGTTATCAGGCTAGACCTTAGTTCCAGCAAACTCCATGGCCAGTTCAATTCCAACAGTAGTCTTTTTAAACTGCGCCACCTCCGTGAGCTGAACCTCGCTGACAACGATTTTGCCGGTTCTCAAATCCCCGCCGAGTTTGACAAACTCATGGGGCTAGAAAGACTTGACCTCTCTCAGTCGTCACTTTCAGGCCAAATTCCAGTCAACCTTCTTCAGCTAACCAAGTTGGTGTCTCTCGATCTTTCTTCTAGTGATTTATCCTTTTCCATTCCTCTATCCATTGATGAATCTTTTCTTCCTCTACTTGCTCGAAACTTGAGGAACCTTAGAGAACTAGATATGAGTTACGTAAACATTTCTTCAGAAATCCCCGACGAGTTTTCAAACATGTGGTCTCTAAGATCTCTATATCTTAACGGCTGCAACCTGTTTGGAGAATTTCCAAGCCGTGTTCTTCTGATTCCCAACTTACAGTCCATTGACTTAGGGAACAATTCTAATCTGAGAGGCAATCTTCCAGTTTTTCGTGAAAATAACTCTTTGCTAGAGCTGACCATTGTCTATACAGCCTTTTCAGGTCCCATACCTGACTCCATTAGTAGCCTCAAACATTTGACTTCTTTGACCCTTTCCGTTTCTAAGTTCTCAGGGAAGATTCCGTTTTCACTTGGGAACCTTTCTAATCTCTCCCAACTCGTTCTTTCTTCAAATAATTTTGTTGGTGAACTCCCATCTTCAATTGGCAATCTAAAACAATTGACCTATATTTATGTTAATGATAACAAGCTCAGTGGAAACTTGCCAGCTTCAATATCCAATTTGACCCAACTAGGTACACTCTCTCTCTCTTCCAACCAGTTCACAGGTTCCCTTCCACCTAACATTAGCCAACTCTCCAAATTAGAATTTTTCTTTGCTGATGATAATCCTTTTATAGGAGCCATTCTTACATCCCTACTCAATATTCCCTCATTGACGAGGATTTATTTGAGTTATAACCAAGTCAACGACCTTGTTGGGATTGAGAATATCTCTCTTTTACATAATTTAGAAACCTTTAATATTTACCATTACAATGACAACAAAGTCGGTCCTCTTGACTTAAATGTCTTCTCGCCTCTCAAGCAGCTAGACACATTATATATCTCAGGCATCCTTCTTTCAACAGCAAACATCACTTCTGATTCGGACTTTCCATCTCATTTGGAATATTTGTCCTTGCCAGGCTGCAACATCACTGAGTTCCCTGAGTTCATAAGAAACGGAAGAAATCTGCAGCTTCTAGATCTTTCAAACAACAAAATCAAAGGTCAAGTACCAAACTGGTTGTGGAGAATGCCAAAGTTGGTATCTGTGAATCTCTCTAACAACTCTCTCAGCGGTTTCAATGGATCCTTCAAAGATTTTCCTGAGAGTCATATCGAGAGTGTAGATCTAAGCTCAAATGCTTTTCAAGGACCACTCTTCATCCCATTTACGCCTCTCCGATATTTTTCGGGTTCTAAGAACAACTTCACCGGAGAGATACCTCCATCACTATGTGGACTAAGTTCTCTAGATGTTCTAGATCTATCAAACAACAATCTCCACGGCTCAATTCCTTGGTGTTTAGAGACTCTGACGAGTTCTCTTTCTGATCTAGATCTCCATAACAATAACCTCAGCGGAAGTCTTCCTGAAATATTTACAAACGCCACGAAGTTAAGGTCACTTGACGTCAGCCACAACCGAATGGAGGGAAAACTTCCTGCTTCTCTTACTGTCTGCTCTGCTCTAGAAGTTCTAAATGTGGGAAGCAATAGAATAAGCGATATGTTTCCCTTCCAGTTGAGTTCTTTATAGAAGCTTCAAGTTCTTGTCCTCCGCTCTAACAAGTTTCATGGCACGTTACATAACGCTGATGGGGTTTGGGTTGGATTTCCTCAGTTGAAAATCATTGATGTATCGCATAATGACTTCCTCGGTACCTTGCCATCTGATTACTTCCAGAACTGGACTGTAATATCCTCCAAGAGAGATAATAATATGAAACCAGAATACATTCGGAATCCTAGTATATACGGCTCCTCACTTGGCTACTACACTTCACTTGTCTTGATGAGCAAAGGAATATCAATGGAGATGGAACGTATCCTTACAATCTACACAGCCATCGATTTTTCAGGAAATCAACTTCATGGACAAATTCCTGATTCCGTAGGTCTGCTGATGGAGCTTCGTATTCTCAATCTTTCAGACAATGCTTTCACGGGCCACATCCCATCTTCTTTGGCAAACCTGAAGAGCCTCGAGTCACTAGACCTATCCCAAAACAAGATTTCTGGTGAGATTCCTCCTGAGCTTGGGACTCTCTCTTCTCTCGCGTGGATAAACGTTTCACATAACCAGCTTGTAGGTTCCATACCACAAGGCACACAATTTCAACGACAAAAATGCTCCTCCTATGAAGGAAACCCCGGACTTAATGGTCCTTCCCTTAAGGATGTTTGTAAAGATATCAAAGCGCCAACACCACCACAACCCGAACCGCTAGAAAAAAACGAAGAAGAAGAAAAATCACTAAGTTGGATAGCAGCGGGTTTAGGCTTTGCGCCTGGAGTTGTATTTGGACTGGCGATGGGATACATAGTGGCTTCATACAAGCATGAATGGTTCATGAAGACTTTTGGCCGAAGCAAGCAACAGAGCACTAGAACTCGTTAAGTCACTCATCGATCATTCTCCCTTCCTTAACGCATTGTTGTTATGTTCATAAATAATTTGTTGTAGTTCATGTAAAAAAAACAGGAGTCTAATGAATCAGTTTTATGTATAATAAAATATCATGTTTTGAACTATCAGTAAACCAAAGACTGACAAAAAAAAAAATGAGGTTAGTTCATAGGTTTTAATAAGTTTTCCACAACATTGTTGGTGAATATGGTTTAAGAGTAAGAATGCTCTGCTTCGACTCCTATCAAACTATTTTCAGTTTTATTCTGTTTATTTTCTTTCAAAATAATTGAGCACAATGTTGCATATATTGTAAACATGGTTTTTTGTTGAATAAATTTTAAATTCATAAAAGAAAAAAACATTGTTGGTGAATAATATAAATATTGTCGTTAAGTGAATGCAATGTACTGCCAATGTTACATTCTTAGATTAATTCAATAACAAAAGTGAAGCATCTGTTTTTGTTCACGATAGATGAGTTTTCCGCAACGACAATACCGGATGGTGATTAGGAGTAGGATGGGGCCGATTGATGTCTATCTTTTAAGGTACTTAGCTACACATTCCACTCTCTGTGTCTTGGCTTATCTATATTTGTCACTCAGTGTTCATAACTGGAAACAAACATGGTCGCAGCAAATACAAAAGAGACAGTGGGGAAACAAGTGACAAGTTGGGTCATGATTCTGATCAAAAAGCTCCATTTGGAGTGGACATTCCTTGAAAATAGTAACTTCTCAATCCTTACGTATGTTGCGATTAAGTTAAGTTTTGCTCTTTTATTGCCAGTTAAAAGCAGATTACTGGTTCGAGTCAGATGCAGAGGTGAACCGCACAGATCTATGGAGCAACTTCAGCAGCTGAGAACAAACGTATTGAAACCTGAAATTCCAATTATTGGGAGGAGGATAAATAATACAAATTTTCATGTTACGTTTTACTACGCCTTTTGAGCCTGAATCCTAATAGAGTTTTTGTTTTGTATTTTTTTTTTTTGGTTTTCCCTCTGGTTTAAAATAAAAGATGCAACATTCTAATGTCATTCGATGGGTGACAACTATGTGAAAAGATATATAATTATACTTAATGGCCCGTGGATGTCAAATATAATCGACATCAACCTGCACAATGCACACATGTGTGTTTATAATGAAGCTTTGAAATTAATCTGTTGACACATGGGCTCATCTCTATTATATTAAAAGAGAAGCACAAATGTAGATTTCCTCTTAGTTTTCTTAATTTATTACGATTTGTGCCATTGAGAATTAGTTTAGTTTAGATATTCATTAAAGGTATAATTGGAATGAAAAAATCGGCGGGTCGGGTCAAAATTAAGAAAAAAGTCTGAAATTCTTAATTTGGATACTTCAAAATCGGATCTTAATTTGGGTATGGGTATAAACTGGATACTTTCCCCAACGGATTATCCAAACACTATCATTTCCATCTTATTTCAAATTTCCTACTATATATTTGCCTAATTTCAACTAATATATTGAAAACAATTATTATTTTCCTTTCACCTTTATTTGATCTTATTTGTAATTAATTTTATTTTATTATATAATACATATGCATATTAAAAATTAAACTCTTTTTTTTTGCATATGTTGTAATTTGATTTTTTTAAAATGGATATGTATTACTCAATCGATAAAGGAAAAATTGTATGTACAACGTCCCACATCGGCTAAAAAAATTAGGACAATGGTTCATAATTATTATATATAGGACTAATATGCTTCCAACTACGAATGATCAAAAAGTTTGATTTATCAGGCGTGTAAATTTGAAAATTTTATTCAGTTTAATTCGTTTCTTTATTTGACATATTTAAACTTTTTAAAAGTTTTAAAATATTATAATATTAAAATTTTTAAAAGTTTAAAATATTATAAATATTGAAAATTTTAAAAACTTATAATAATATAAATATTTAAACTTTATATAATCTTTAAAATATTATAAATTTTTAAACTTGATGTGGTAGGTTTTTCACTTCAAAAACTTTTACCTTAGTAACCACACGATAACTGCAAGCGCACAGTAAATCGTCTGTGGTGTTCATGGATCGAATCCATATATTGTTTTACTATATTTTTATAAGTTCTTTAGTATTAAAAATTAATACAACTTAAAAACATTAAATTGAATATTAAATTGAATATTTACAAATTAATACAACTCAAAAAAATTTATGAGATATCTAATTAGGATTAGTTGTTTAAAATCCTATGTGGATAGATAGATGTTAATAAACTTATAAAATTGAATATTTACAAGTTTGATAACAAAAATTACATTTCTTTTCCTGTTATATATTTTTTTATTATATTTATATAAGTATTTTAATAGTAAAAAATAATACAACTTAAAAATATTAAAATAATTAGATATCTAATTCGGATTAGTTGTTTAAATTCCTATATGGATAGATAAATGTAAATAAACTTATAAAATTGAATATATACGAATTTAGTGAGACTAATATGAATTATTTTTATATATTCCAACAACAAAAGTTCTGTTATTCTTGCTTCAATTAAATGTCATTTTTCTCTCTTTTATAATTTTTTTTTTAATAACAATCTGAATAAAAGTCAAATCAAATCAAATCAAATCGAACTAAACCAAACTGATCTGTGTCCGGTTAGAGAGTTAGAGTTTTATCAAAATCAAAATAATCAAACCGAACTGAACCCAAAAATAAACAAAAATATCCACACCATTAATTGTGATTAAGATAAAAAAATTAGCAAGACTAATAATGATATTATTTTTAATATATTCTAATAACATAATTTTACATTTATCTTATTTTTATATGTTATTTTCGAAAGTTTACATTTATCTTATTTCTAAATATATTATTTTTATTTCCTCTTTTTTTTAACTATCTTAAAATATAAAATTGTTAAAATTTTGAAATGTGTTACAAAAAGCAAAAAGCAACGGCAACTTAAACACGCTGCTGCCGTCCATAATCATTTAATATAATTTTATGTGGAGCCCATCGTTACTATGCACGTACTGTAACTTACATTTATTTTTTTATATATAGGATCGAATTCATTTGTATCGGTATAACATTTTGCTCAAGAAAAAACAATAACAAACTCTCTCTCGTCTCTCTATGATATTATGTATCCGATTCGCTTACGGATATAATGTTTTTTTCTATTATTTTTTATTTATATATCTATAAAATTAAATACTTTTAATAACAAAATATTAATTAATGAAATTTTTCTACCAGCCCTCACTAAACTCCAATTTTGGGGTCAAGAACGAGTTTAAAATTCATGTCCACTTGAAGGGCTCATAAGACTTTTAGTGGGGAAGACTTTTCATCAAAAGGACTTCAGATCATCAAGTCGTGGAGCTTTTTATATATATGTTGTGACTCGCAACACTAATTTACTTTTTTTTTTTTTTTTTATCACAAATATGAAAGCTTTCTTATCTAATCAGAAAATGAGCTTCCTTCTTCGTTCCATCTGTTTCCTTTTCCTTGTTTCAAGTTTTCTAAACACGTTTGTTTCTGCTACACAACATTTGTGTCATTCTGACCAAAGGGATGCTCTTCTTGAGTTCAAGATTGAGTTTGGGATGGTTGATTCAGTATCATGGGTGAACAAAAGTGACTGTTGTTCTTGGGATGGTATCACGTGTGATGCTAAGTCGGGAAAAGTGATCGGGCTAGACCTTAGTTCTATCTTCCTCTATGGCGAGCTCAAATCGAACAGTAGTCTTTTCAAACTGCGACATCTCCGTGATCTAAACCTCGCTTACAACAATTTCAACAATTCGCCAATACCAGCTGAGTTTGATAAACTGATGGGTCTAGAAAGACTTAACCTCTCTCATTCTTTTCTTTCAGGCCAAATTCCAACCAACCTTCTTAAGCTAACCAAGTTGGTGTCTCTCGATCTTTCTTATTCTTGTTCTCTTATGTCTTATCCTTGTTTTTCGATGCCTCTATCCATTGATGAATCATTTCTTCATTTACTTGCTCGAAACTTGAGGAATCTTAAAGAACTGGATATGAGTTCCGTAAACATATCTTCAGAAATCCCCCACGACTTTTCAAACATGTGGTCTCTAAGATTGCTACATCTTGCCGACTGCAACCTGTTTGGAGAATTTCCAAGCAGTGTTCTTTTGATACCCAGTTTACAGTCCATCAAGTTGGACGGAAATTCAAATCTGAGAGGTCATCTTCCCTTTTTTCATGAAAATAACTCAATGCTAGAGTTGAGCATTTACAACACAACTTTTTCCGGTTACATACCTGACTCTATTACCAACCTCAAACATTTGACTTCTTTGACCCTTTCCTTTTCTAAGTTCTTAGGGAAGATTCCGTTTGGACTTGGGAACCTTTCTCATCTCTCCCATCTCGATCTTTCTTTCAATAATTTTGTTGGAGAAATCCTATCTTCAATTGGCAATCTAAATCAGTTGACCAATTTTGATGTTAGTGATAACAGGCTCGGTGGAAAGTTGCCAGCTACACTACCCAAATTGACCGAACTACGTTCTCTCAATCTCTGTTTCAATCAGTTTACAAGTTCCCTTCCACCTAACATTAGCCAACTCTCCAAATTAGAGTCTTTTTGTGCAGATTCTTTTACGGGAGCCATTTTTTCATCCCTACTTAAGATTCCCTCGTTGACGTACATCAGTCTGGATTGTAACCATCACAACAACCTCCTTGGGATAGAGAATATCTCTCTGTTACCTAATTTACAATCTTTTTCTATTCGTCACAACAATGACAACAAAGTCGGTCTAGTTGACTTAAATGTCTTCTCGCCTCTTAAGCAGCTAAACACATTATATATTTCAGGCATCCCTGTTTCAACAGCAAACATACTTCTGATTCGGATTTTCCATCACATTTGTATGAGTTGCGCTTGCTAGACTGCAACCACACTAAGTTCCCTGATTTCATAAGAAACGGGAGAAATCTACATATTCTAGGCCTTTCCAACAACAAAATCAAAGGTCAAGTACCAGACTGGTTGTGGAGACTACCAGAGTTGTTAGCTTTGGATCTTTCTAGGAACTCGCTCAGCAGTTTTAATGGATCCTTAAAAGCTTCTCTTGAGAGCCAAGTCAGGAGAGTAGATCTACGCTCAAATGCTTTCCAAGGACCACTCTTCATACCGTCCATGTTTCTCATATATTTTGATGGTTCTAAGAATAACTTCACAGGAGAGATACCTCAATCAATATGTGGAAGCTCTCTATACGTCCTAGATCTATCAGACAACAACCTTCACGGCTCAATTCCTTGGTGTTTAGAGACTCAAATGAGTTCTCTTACAGTTCTAAGTCTCCGTAACAATAGCCTCAGCGGAAGTTTTCCTGAAATATTTATGAACGCCAAGAACTTAGGGTCACTTGACGTCAGTCACAACCGAATGGAGGGAAAACTTCCTGCTTCTCTTACTGGTTGCTCTGCTCTCGAATTTCTAAATGTGGGAAGCAATAGATTCAATGACATATTTCCCTTCTAGTTGAATTCTTTACAGAATCTTCAAGTTCTTGTCCTCCGCTCTAACAAGTTTCATGGCACATTACATAACGCTGATGGGGTTTAGGTTGGATTTTCTCAGTTGAAAATCATTGATGTTTCAAATAATGAATTCTTCAGTACCTTGCCATCTGATTACTTCTTGAACTGGATTGCGATGTCTTCCAAGAGATATAGTAATATGGAACACGAGTACATTGACATTTTATATGCCTACTACATTTCACTTGACTTGATGAGTAAAGGAGTATTAATGGAGATGGAACTTATCCCTAAAATCTACACAACCATTGATTTTTCAGGAAATAAACTCCATGGACAAATTCCTGATTCTGTTGGTCTGCTCAAGGAGCTTCGTATTCTCAACATGTCAAGCAATGCTTTCACGGGCCACATCCCATCTTCTTTGGCAAACCTGACGAGTCTCGAGTCACTCGACCTATCCCAAAACAAGATTTCTGGTGAGATTCCTCCTGAGCTTGGGACCATATCTTCTCTCGCGTGGATAAACGTTTCACATAACCAGCTTGTAGGATCCATACCACAAGGCACACAATTTCAACGACAAAACTGCTCCTCTTATGAAGGAAACCCTGGACTTATTGGTGCTTCCCTTAAGGATGTTTGTGTAGATATCAAAGCGCCAACACCACCACAACCCGAACCACTAGAGAAAGAGGAAGAAGAAGAAGAATCACTGAGTTGGATAGCAGCAGGTTTATGTTTTGCACCTGGAGTTGTGTTTGGCCTTGCGATGGGATACATAGTGGCTTCTTACAAGCATGAATGGTTCATGAAAACTGTTGGCAGAAGCAAGCCACGGAGCACTAGAACTCGTTAGCTTACTCATCGATCTGTTCAATGAAGCGTTGTTAGTCTGTTCAATGAAGCGTTGTTAGTCTGTTCAATGAAGCGTTGTTGTTGTTTTGTTTAATAACATCATAAATTATAATCTGTTGTATTTTATGAAGAAAAAATAAGTGTGTATTTGTTTAAAGTTAGTTCATATGTTATAATATGTTTCCCACTTTCCACATCGGTTGTAGGTTTTCCATTGTTGGTGAATAATAAAAATATTATTGTTGAGTGAATGCAATGTTACATTCTTGATTAACTAGTTCAGTAACAAAACATCATCCGTTCATCATGTACACATACACACAGAATCTTCCCTCTTTTATTTTAAATGGCTTAATATCCTGATTTGGAGGAGAAGAACCTGCTGATTCCTCTGGAGGCTTTCTCTGGGGTTGGATTGCTAGATGAACCTGACCTTGACAGCCTTGAACCAACTCGTGATGGCGATGTCATCATATCGCTTGTCTCTGAATCAGAAGGGCATTTTGGAGACTCCATAAATCTAGAGATCTCGTTAACCCAAGTATCAGCTGAATCTCCTTCGTCTAACACAGTGTAGTTCTTGGGGACTAAGGTAGTGGTAGTGCCTAGCTCCTCCTCGGAATAGGAATCATTTTGTGTTTGTGGTGACCACATTTGTTCAGCTGCTTCCCCAACACAGATATGGTTTCTTCACACTCCGCTAACTTCTCTGCTGCTGCCGATAACTCTCTCTCCTGTACATAACTTCGTTTTGCTCTCTACTTGTGTTTGTGTTTTCAAAAATTTCAAATTTTAAGCAATTCAGTTTATTGTAACCAAGGTCTCTTTGGATTGAATAAATTTTACATTCATTCAAAAAAAAAAAAAAAAAAAACAAGTCCTATGGATTCAGGAATTTCTGCGTGTAGTCTATCTATAGATGTGTATGCTTGCGTTTGTTTTTGTGTCATGTTTGATTAAATAGTGAGCACTGAATAAGAGGAGGACATATGAGCTTTGACTCGAATTCACTTGGAAAAATATTCTAAAGCTACGGATTGAAATGAAGTAAAGAAGCCAAGTTTATAAAGCTGAAATATTATAAGCAAAACATGATTAGCATTGAAGAAGATTCTGAGAAGCATTGTGAAAACATTACCTGTTTGGTCTTGATATAAGCTTCTTCGTCATCCTCAGCAAGTAAAGCAGTTTTTCCGTTTCTGGGAAAAAGTGAAAATATATAAGCGTAAGAAGTAGGGTAATTAACACTAAACTGGATCATTAGCCGTGCGGGAAATGGGAACATTCAAGGTCTTTCACATTCTGGTAAAGGTGATACTACTTAGTACTCACCTTTGAATATGTTCTTCGAGTTCATGGCACCTAACAATGGCTTCTTGCTGGTTGGGTTTTTCATCCTCAAGCTCGTTCTCCAACTTCTGTATCTTTTCCTTAAGCTGATTCACATCGATATCTAAATCAAATGCACGTGTTTCAAGTGATCTATATGACTCAGTCATGCATCTGAGTTGAGTATCCGCCAATCTGTTTGACCTTTGAGCAGAATCAAACTGTAATTTAATGTCAGCTAACAGCTGCTCAGATTCTTGCAACTGAAACTTCAGCTGCCATCTTTTCTTTTTCTGATTTCAGTTGTTCTATTTCCTGTAATTTGGAGTCTGACTCATACCCCAAAACTCTGTTTTCTTCACATGAAACCCCTGGCTCGTTATGGACACATCCATTTTGATATATTTCTTGTGATGAATCTTTATCTACAACTTTTCTCTCGGGTATTGCAACCTTGTCTATGCAATCTGGACTCGGCGTTTCAACCTCAGAGGAAGCAAGATCCCTAAAATGTACCTTTAGCTCCATGTTATAGCAAAAGAGAGGGAAGTTCGAATGTGACTGACGTGGAAGTTTGGTAGAAGCTGATTGGAGGAAGTAGCGGATTTGACGTGGCAGGCGCTGATAGGCTTAATTCAAAAATATGACTGTTGTTGACCATTTTGAAAGTTTTTATCGAAATATCTTGTTTGTAATCTGTCTTAGACGTTTGTTCTTGTGTGGATTGAGCTTAGTTTGATCTGGATCTCTCGAGGATTCTTATCGTATTGTGATTTTGATTCGGATTTGTTCAATTTGTACTTTATTTTGGTTCATCTCAAGTGAATTGAAACGTTGGTTAGTTTATTCTATAACAAAGGTACCAGAGCCTTAACGAACCTCGAAATCAATGGCGGATACACACTTTAAAGCTCAGATGAGGGAAGCAGCAGCTCGCGAAGCTCAATTGAGAGAAGCGGCGGCTCACGACGGAGAAGAAGCATCGTATTCGTGGATTGTTAAGTCGTTAGCTGATCCTACTGCGAAACATATGGAGACGATGACAACAATTATGGTACTTGGAGATCGAATGGATAATTTGGTGATTCACTGTTCTCAATCGCCGAATGGTCCATCGCCGGTGAGAAAAGCTAAATCGGAAATTGATTATTTCCAAACAGAGATTCCACGCAGAGCTAGATCTGGTACACAATATCCTTATTCTGGTGTTACTAGGTTAGCTAAGCTGGATTTTCCTAGGTTTAATGGTGAAGGAATTAAGGATTGGTTGTTTAAGATGGAACAATTCTTTTCTCTGGATTATACGCCTGATGAATTCAAAGTGAGTATGTGTTCAATTCACTTTGATGGAGTTGCGGTAACTTGGCATCAATCATTGTTTGAATCGGAGGAAGAAAGATATTTGTTGAATGATTGGTTTGCTTACAAGTCGTTGTTACAGGAGTGATTTGATAAAGTACTGGATGATCCAATAGCTGAGTTGAAAATGTTACAAGAGACCGATGGCATTGTCAAATATCATGAGAAGTTTGAAGTGATTCGTGTGAGATTGAAGTTGCCTGAGGATTATGCTTACTTGGCTGATCTGAGAATTGATACACAAATGTATATTCGTATGTTTCAACCTCAGTCTATTTGCCGATGGAATTGTTTAGCAAGGCCAGCTGATCAAAACGAGTGGTGAATCCTTGAACATATTCATCAATGGATCTGGAGCCTTTCGTCCATTGTTTAAGCTGTTGGCGGAGCTGCTTTATATGGCCACGACTTGGGTTTGCATAGGTCGCCTGGAGAGTGCTCCAAATGTCAGATGAGGTCGTTGCTTTTGACAAGAGAGGTTGGACAGATACCGAGATTGCACCCAGGAGACCCGGAAAGATGAGTTGATCCTGTCTCTTCCAGAACTTATAATCCGGATTGGTGGTGGTGACGCCGTTGGATGTGACAGTGGCTTCGCGTGTAGCAGCAGAGGCGTCGAGATAACCAGCCAAGTCATACCCATCAAACAGAGCATGGACTTGTCGTTTCCACATCAAGAAGTTTGTAGAGATGAGTTTAGTGACGTTGGTCATGTTGACATTGAGAAGTGAAGTAGCAGTGACAGTATTGATGGTCTCTGTGGTGGCAGCCATGGTCAGGAAAATAGAGAAGAAAAAGGAGAAGAAGGAGAAGAGAAAAAGGGCGGCGAAAAATTAGGTCTTAGGAGCTAAGCTCTGATACCATATTATACAAAGGCTTATTCATTAAGGGAAAGTACAATGACAATATATAGAAGCTCATGTAGGTTTAAGTAATGATTAATGACAATTATAGCCTTAAGCTATATGACTCCTGTACAGTATACTTGTGTTTGTTTTTTGTGTATGTGAAATGAAATGGTGAAAATAAGCCAAGTCTATAAAGCTAAAATACTAGAAGCAAAACATGGTTGGCCTTGAATAAGAGTCTGAGAAGCGTTGCGAAAACATTACCTGTTTGCTCTTGATCTCAGCTTCTTCGTCATCCTCAACATCCAAAGAAGTATTTCTGTTTATGGGAAAAAGTGAAACTTCATCCCCTCGATATCCATTGCATCTTTTCTTTTTTTTTCTGACTTCAGTTCTCCTATTTCCTGTTATTTGGAGACTGATTCATACCATAAGACTGATTCTTTGGCTCGTTGTGAACACATCCATTTGGATAATGGATAATGGTTAGTTAGTAGGCTAATAAATTAAATCTATCCAGTTTATGATTAGCGAAGACAGCTGTCAAAGTTAGTAGGCTTTTTGTTTCCTCTCTTCACATGAAGCCATGGTGAATATTTTCAACGATTTAGGGTTTCCAAGTTCTTCCTAATCGTTCCATTCAAAAAATACAAAACCAGAAATTTTATCCAAAAAAAAATGTATAAAATGTGCCTGTTAGATTCCTTTTTCATGTTCTCATCATATTCAATTTGCTTAGGTTGTATACGTGTTTCATTTTTCAATGAACGAAAAGGGCATTAAGTAAGTATATTTCTAACTTTTTTAGTTTATGTTTAGCATCGTTAAGAGGTTGTGTCTAGGCACATAAATGTTGGAGAGAAAGTTCTTGTGGATACTTGTCAAAGTGTTCCCCACATGGTTGATGTCGAGAAGTTAATGCTACACGGCACTTAGATTTTTTCTTTGCTCATTGATAATGATTTTTGTTCTTCGTTTCTAACTTTCTAAAAATGATTGCCCTTTTGGGGGCAAGAACTTGTTTAGCAGTCGCAATCTTTCTAGTCATATTTCCTTTACTCCTTTTCCTGGTGTAGTTGCTATTGCAGATCCTTCCGTTGTTGCGGATGTGACTTCTTTTGTTGCTGCGAACGCAGCCACGGTTGTTGCTCCCAGTGGATATAATGATCATATTCAGTATCTACTCGAAGGACTCGTAAGACTTTTAGTCATAATTCTGCATTTTTTCGCTAAAAACGTGATTTTACAGTTTTTGCGAGAAAACACAATTGTACGGAAAATATGATTTTGAGGTTTTAGCGGAAAAACTTGATTTTACGGTTTTAGCGGAAAATATGATTTTTTTATTTTGCCAGAAAAATATGATTTTTCAATTTTAGCGGAAAAACATAATTCCACATTTTTCCACTAAAAACGTGATTTTACAGTTTTTGAGGACAAACACAATTGTACGAAAAATATGAAACGAACAGGGCCTTAATCAGAAAATGAGCTTCCTTCTTCGTTCCATCTCTTTTTTTTTCCACATTTCAAGTTTGCTAACCACGTTTATTTCTGGTACACAACACTTGTGTCATCCCGACCAAAGGGATGCTCGTCTTGAGTTCAAAAATGAGTTTGTTGGGATCGAGAAACCTGCTTTGGGTGATTTAGATGTCTCCTCTTATCCGAAGACAGAATCATGGGTGAACAAAAGTGATTGTTGTTCTTGGGATGGTATCACGTGTGATGCTAAATCGGGAAAAGTGATCAGGCTAGGCCTTAGTTCCAGCTGCCTCCATGGCTAGCTTGAATCCAACAGTAGTCTTTAAAAACTGCGTCATCTCCGTGATCTAAACCTCGCTGACAACAATTTCATCACTTCAATTCCAGCTGAAATTGATATATCATAGGACTAGAAAGACTTAACCTAGCCCAATCTTCATTTTCAGGCCAAAATCCAACCAAGCTTCTTAAGCTAACCAAGTTGGTGTGTCTCAATCTTTCTTATTCTTCTTTTTCCATTGAGGAGTCTTTTCTAAGTCTACTTACTTGAAACTTGAGGAACCTTGGAGAACTGGATATGAGCTCAGTAAACATTTCTTTCAGAAATCCCCTATGAGTTTTCAAACATGCGGTCTCTAAGATCACTAAATCTTACAGACTGCAACCTGTTGGGGGAATTTTCTAGCAGTGTTCGTTTGATACCCAGCTTACAGTCCATTATCTTAGACAACAATCCAAATCTCAGAGGCAACCTTCCCTTTTTTCACGAAAATAACTCTTTGCTAATGTTGAGCATTGACAACACATCATTTTTAGGTACCATACCTGACTCCATTGGCAGCCTCAACCAGTTGACTTCTTTGACCCTTTCCAATTCTTATTTCTCTGTGAAGATACCATTTTCAGTTGGGAACCTTTCTCATCTCTCCCATCTCGATCTTTCTTCAAATAATTTTGTTGGTGAAATCCCATCTTCAATTGGCAATCTTAAGCAATTGACCTTTTTTCATGTTAGTGTCAACAAGCTCAGTGGAAACTTGCCAACTGCAATACTCAACCTAACCCAACTACGTACCTTCTCTCTCTGTTCCAATCAGTTCACAGGTTCCCTTCCACCTAACTGTAACAGCCCAATTTGTGGGCAAAGCCCAACTCACAAACCCGAAGCCCACCAAGCCCAATTCCAAAACCCTAATACCCTCTCCCTCTTTTATCTATAAATACTCTCATTTCTCTCTTCATTCCACAACACTCTCCCGAGTAACGAACCGTTGCCAAATTCTCGAGCCGGAGAGAGAGCCATCGCTGATCCACCACCGCCCATCTTCTCCCGAGCCAAGATCGACCAAGCCACCGAAGAGCTTAGCCGAAGGTAACCCCAAAAACTGGTTTCGTAAGCTTTTGGTTTTGGTCTGTTTACTGTTTTCAAGATTTCTCTATAACCGCTTCGAATCTCGCAAATCCAAGGACACCATCGGATTCATGACGACGAGACGAAGCCGCAGATTTCAAGCACCATCGAAACTACCGCCGGACTCACTGCCACGCACCGACAGAAGGACGCGCGTGACCCCCACGAGCGACCATGCGTCGCCGAGCCTCCGCGCGTGAATCTCACGTGCCGCCGCCGTTGACCGGAACCGCTGCCGTTCGCCGGAGCCGTTGTTCGCTGCCGTCACCGCCGGTGACTTTTCTGGTAAGCCGTGGCCGAAATTCTTGCCGCCGACCGGTTTAGGTTAACCGATCATTTTAATTCAATTGATTTCGATTTGGTTTCGGTTTAGGTTAACCGGTTGGTTTAAATCGATTTGGTTTGGTTTAGGTTAACCGGTCGGCTAAAATCAATTTGGTTTCGGTTTAAGTTAACTGGTTCGATTTTAAAATTGATTTCTGGTTTAGGTTAACCAGACCGGTTTGACCGTTGATCGGTCCACGTTGACTTTGACTGTAAACTTTTCGGTTGACTTTGACTGGTTTGACCCAAAAACTGTTTTGCTTTGTTTGAAAGCCGTTTGACTCGATTTTTCGTTCTGGTTTCAGATCCGGAGTTGGTTTATCCATTCGAGGTCCAGAAACCGTAGTTTTCAGCATTGCTAAGGTGAGGGCTATTTCGCAAACTTTTGTTCTTCGTTCGAGGATTCTAATTTATGAATAGTATATAATTAAATGTGATATGTTCCAATGATCGAGTCTAGCTAGTTGCTTGTATAATTTGGAAATAGGGATATAGATGATTCAACCCAATTGTGTGTTCACATACTGTTTATGTTTAGTGTTTGTTATTTATTTATATATATATATATATTTTTATATATATATATTTTTAGATATTGGGATATGGTAGCGGGGGTACAGAGACGGACTTCTGTATCACGGCGCATAGTGTGAGGTTGGGGTGAGGGCAATCTGAGTCGATCTGTTGCCCTGCACCTTAAGATCGATAAATCGTCGATGAGGCGGTGTGATTGGGCACTATCCCATAGTTGAGTGAGAGTGGGGTGAGGGCAACCTGAGTCGATCTGTTGCCCTGCACCTTAAGATCAATAAAAGCATCCACAAGGCGGTGTGATTGGGCACTATCCCATACTAGGACATTGTCTGCTGGTTGAGCATTGTAGGTGCTATGTTTGTTCATGTTTGGTTCTATACTGTTTTGTGATTAGTTTCTTAGTCGGAGTCAGTGACATTCGGATTTAGCATCCCATACCTCACTGAGTGACTCCCTTGTTGCTCACCCCTCTTTTACCCTTTCAGGTGAGCCTGGCGAGTAGTTTCGTACTTGATGTGTCGGGGTGTGGTTTTGGGGATTGATTCTCGTTATTTTCGTATTTTTGCAGTATTTGTAATAAAACATCTGTGTTATGGATTTGTTTGGATTTATTACAAATTATTGGATTTATGTTTAATAAAGTGGTTATTTAATAAGAAAAGTTATTTGTGATAAATGTTATTTATGGTAACACGTCGTTCCCGAGAAAGGGTGAGACGGGTGTTACACGTGGCACGCCGTTACCGAAAGTGGGTGAGACGGATGTTACAATTTGGTATCAGAGCGGGGTTTAGCTGACCCGGTTTTGACCCGAGGGCTGTTAAATGTTGAAAATTTTTATGATTCAGATTTTGTTTTAAAAGTTGTTTTCGGGGATGAGAGAATTTGAAAATAAATGATACCCCTTTCTGTTGAGTATTAGTGTTTTGTGGTTAGCGCAGCTAACCGAGGGTTCTTCCTTTCAGATGAGGTCTACCCATTCTTAGGGCGCCAGAGGTTCAGGATTGCCTATTTTGCATGAGTAGGCAGAGGAGAATGTCCACGCCGGGGGCAGCCAGGCTGAGGTTGACCGACCCGCTGTTCAGGGTGTGGATCAGGATGCTATCAGGCAGATTGCTTAGGAGGCAGCGAGGCAGGCTGCTCAGGATGCCGTGCAGCAGGTTGCTCAGGATGCCGTGCAGCAGGTTGCTCAGGATACAGCACGGGTAGCTGCACAGAAAGCTGCTCGAGGGGTTGCACATAAGATGGGTCTTCAGGCGCAACATTCGCAGCAGCAGACACAACCAGCTGTGGTGCAGGGAACAGAGCAGGCTGCAGGTCATGTAGAGTTATTGGAGGAGCTGAGGATGTACCGTGAGAGATTCGGGGGGCCAGATGGGTGGAGAGCAGGTTGCAGAGGATGTTCGTCATGTTATTCGTGAGCCTGTTGACCGTGAGCGATTTCCACCGCCGCCACCTGCCAGAATCAGAGAGGGTCCCATATACTGGGAGTTGATGAGGGTAATGAAGGATATGGGTCTGGATCAGTTTGGAGGAGTTGTGGATGCCTCTGTTGCGGATAACTGGAGGAGACAGTTAGAGCGCAACCTTGATTTTATGACGTGCCCTACAGAGTATCGTCTAGATTTAGCTACCCAGTACTTGAGAGATGATACCCTAGCCTGGTGGGAGGCAGTTGTTGAGGGGACACATGGACGATATGAGCTGACATATGATGACTTCAAGAGGGAGTTCACCTGGAAGTACTTTCCTCGAGAGGCCATGAACGAGAAGGAGAATGCCTTCCAGGATCTTCGCCAGGGTACTATGACGGTCAGAGAGTATGAGCTGGAGTTCAGTCGTCTCCGCAGGATTCTTGGCCGTTATATGGATGAGCAGGAGCTTATCAGGAGGTTCATGAAGGGGTTGCGAGTGGAGATTCGTGAGCGCTGTGCAGTTAGAGACTACTACAGCATGTTAGAGCTAGTAAAGAAGGCTGCCATTCAGGAGATGGGTCTCGCAGAGGAACAGCAGGTCAACAGGGTAGCACAGCAAAGGTCTGGAAAGGCGCCGGAGATACAGATGAGGACAGAAGAACAGCCAAGACCACCGCGTTGTTTTCGGTGCAACCGCCATGATTTTGGAGAGTGTGTCAAGTGTTTTTCTTGTGGATGAGTTGGTCATATGACGAGGGACTGTCGCGGTAAGGCAGTGGCTGCACCAGTTTTCAGACAGACCGCAACACCAGCACCATCAGCAGTTGGACCGAGGACCTGCTTCAATTCTGGCCAGCTGGGTCATTTCTCCAGGGAGTGTCCCAAGAGGATGGGAGAGGCATTTCCGCCACCGTCGCCTAAGCGTCAAGCCACCGATCCATAAGTGGTTGATGTTAGAGACTACAACGGAGCAGAACCGATAGCCGGTAAGTACTTTATTCTTATCTTTCTTCTGCTATTGTTTCTGTGGTTAGTCTTTTGTGAGGTTCGTTCTTTGTTAGCAACTCGTATAGGATCGGTTGTTGTTGGGGGTAGGACAGCGTATACGCTGTTTGATGCAGGAGCTTCGCATAGCTTCGTGTGTCCGGGTTTGGTCAAGTGTTGGCCATTTCAAGGAGGTGCTAAGACTCGAAAGCTAAAAAAGTTTAAGCCGAGGTACATGGGGACGTACCCTATTGTTGAGCGGATTGGAGCAGTAGCGTATCATTTGGGTTTATCGGCAGAGTTACCAGACTATCATGATGTGTGTCATGTGTCAGTTTTGAGGAAGGTAGTTAGAAAGCCAGAGATTATTTTGCAGCATCCGCCAAGTGATCTTCGTAAGAATTTGTCTATGCCGAGTCGATCAGTATGGATTTTTGGAGCGTCATGAAAAAGACGTACAGTGAAAGATGGTTGTGAATGTCAGGGTTCGTTGGGATAGAGACGGGATCCAGGAGGCGTCCTGGGAGCCCGAAACTGAGATGAGTTCGGATTATCCAGAACTTTTGAAGGATGGAAACGGGCAGCCGAGTCGGGATCTGAATTCGGGGACGAATTCCTTGTTAGTGGGGAAGAATTGTAGCAGCCCAATTTGTGGGCAAAGCCCAACTCACAAACCCGAAGCCCACCAAGCCCAATTCCAAAACCCTAATACCCTCTCCCTCTTTTCTCTATAAATACTCTCATTTCTCTCTTCATTCCACAACACTCTCCCGAGTAACGAACCGTTGCCGAATTCCCGAGCCGGAGAGAGAGCCATCGCCGATCCACCGCCGTTCATCCTCTCTCGAGCCAAGATCGACCAAGCCACCGAAGGTAACCCCAAAAACCGGTATCGTAAGCTTTTAGTTTTGGTCTATTTAGCGTTTTTAAGATTTCTTTTTAACCGCTTCGAATCTCACAAATCCAAAGCCACCATCGGATTCGTGACGACGAGACGAAGCCACGGACATCAAGCACCACCGAAACCGCCGCCGGACGCGCTGCCACGCGCCGACCGAAGGACGCGCGTGAGATTCACACGCGCGACCACGCGCCGCCGATCCTCCGCGTGTGAATCTCTCGCGCCGCCGCTGTTGACCGGAACCATCGCGGTCTGCCGCCGTTCGCCGCCGTCCGCCGCTGTCACCGCCGGTGACTTTTATGGTAAGCTGTCGCCGGTGATTTTTCCGGTAAGCCGTCGTCGGTGACTTTTTCGGTAAGCCGTCGCCTGAATTCTAGCCGCCGACCGGTTTACATTAACCAGTCGGTTTAATTCAATCGATTTCGATTTGGTTTCGGTTTAGGTCGATTTTGTTTGGTTTAGGTTAACCGGTCGATTAAAATCAATTTGATTTCGGTTTAAGTTAACCGGTTCGATTTTGATATTGATTTCCGGTTTTGGTTAATCGGACCGGTTTGACTGGTTTGACCGTTGACCCGTCCACATTGACTTTGACCGTTGACTTTTCGGTTGACTTTGACCGGTTTGACCCAATAACCGTTTTTCTTCGTTCAAAAGCCGTCTGACTCGATTTTTTCGTTCCGGTTTCAGATCCAAAGTCGGTTTATCCATTCGAGATCCAGAAATCGTAGTTTTCAGCATTGCTAAGGTGAGGGCTATTCCGCAAACTTCTGTTCTTCGTTCGAGAATTCTAATTTATGAATAGTATATAATTAAATGTGATTTATTTGGATTTATTACGAATTATCAGATTTATGTTTAATAAAGTGGTTATTTAATAAGAAAAGTTATTTGTGATAAATGTTATTTATGGTAACACGCCATTCCCGAGAAAGGGTAAGACGGGTGTTACACGTGGCACGCCGAGAGTAGGTGAAACGGGTGTTACACTAACATTAGCCAACTCTCCCAATTAGAGTCTTTTCTTGCATATGATAACTCTTTTACTGGAGCCATTTTTTCATCCCTACTCAAGATTTCCTTATTGACCAAGATCTCTTTGAGTTATAACCAACTCAACGACGATATACTTGAGATTGAGAATATATCTCTTTTACCTAATTTACAATTTTTCTATATTCACAATGACAATCACAAAAAAGTCGGTCCAGTTGATTTAAATGTCTTCTCGTCTCTTAAGCAACTACATCCATTATATCTCTCGGGTATCCCTCTTTCAACAGCGAACATCACTACTGGTTGTTCTGCTCTTGAAGTTCTAAATATGGGAAGCAATAGATTCAACGACATGTTTCCCTTTCAGTTGAATTCTTTACAGAAGCTTCAAGTTCTTGTCCTCTGCTTTAACAAGTTTCATGGCACGTTACATAACGCTGGCGGGGTTTGGTTTGGATTTCCTCAGCTAAAAATCATTGATGTATCACATAATGGCTTCCTCGGTACTTTGCCATCTGATTACTTCCTGAACTGGACAGTGATGTCCTCCATATGAGATAATGATATAATGTAGAACTTTCCATTCACTTTTATTTAATCTTATATTTTAATTATTTTGAATTATTATATACTACATTTAGTTAATAAAATATGAGATTTTTTTTGCATATGATGTGATTAAATTTTTTTAAAACGAACATATATTACTCAATAAATGAATAAAAAATGTGTGTACAATGTCTCATATCGCCTGAAAATTGGGCAATAGTTCAGAGTAGTACTATAAAAGAGACAAAAATGATTCCGAATACAAATGAGCAGGAAGCTTGATTTATCATGCGTCCAAATTTAAAACTTTTATTCAGTTTATTCCGGTTTTTTATTTCAAAAAATTTAAACTTTGAAAAAGTTTCAAAATTTTTATAAATATTTAAACATTTAAAAAATTTTCAAATATTATAAATATTTATACTTTATATCAATTTTAAATATTATAAATATTTATAGTTTAGATAAATTTTAAATATTATAAATATTTAAACTTTATTAAAATTTAAATATTTTAAATTTTTAATAAGTTAAGCTTTATAATGTTTAAAATATTTATAATATTAAAACTTTTATGATGTTCAAATATTATAAATATTTAAACTTTATAAAACGTTTAAATTATAATATTTAAACTTTTAGAAAAATTAAAATATCAAGGGACGGGGTTATATGGCGGGGCAGATTTGGATCGATATTAATATGAGATGGTATACCACCGATGAAATGGTAGAATTAACAATCAAAATACAATTATACAATCTTAGACACTAAACAAAAAAAATAATATTAACAAAACAAATACAACTTAAAATTTATATTTTTAGTTACAAAAAATTTGACTCGCGGTGTACCGGAGGATAAAATCTAGTAATGTACATTATTAAAAACATTAGATTCTTTATATGAGCGAAGATTAATACTCTCTCCATTTCAAAATAAATGGCATTCTAGCATTTTACACACAATTTAAGAAATAGAGTTAAAACTCTATTATACCCTTATCTTAATTCTATTAATTTTTTTCCTGTAAAATTTATTAATTTTGGTTGAGGTTAGAAAATGAATATGATGTGTAAAGTTGCATTGAAGTTTTAAAGTGACACTTATTTTGTAACAAAAAAATAGGCTAGAATGCCATTTATTTTTAAATGGAGGGAGTACAATTTAAAAGTTAAAGACCGAGACAAAAAAAGAAAGAAAGAGTCAACCCCAAACATCACGCTGTTCATTTCTCTCTGTCTCTCGTGCACCTGAAAAAAATCGTAATCTCAACACTCTCTGCCTTTTCAAAATCCAGTAAGATGGATATATAATCTTCCGGAAAAACTTTCCCAAATAAACAGTACTTCAAGGTGATCTAAAGTGCGATCAGGGATTTCATCTCAAATCGCCTTACCCAGATTGGGTATTGGGTAGCTGCCAACCGATCTCATGTTGGAGCCGGCAATATCTGTGTCCTCGCCAGGGGATGCCTCTCAATCTCAGGAACAACTCAACAAGCAGTCATATGCAACAGCAGTGACAAATCGCCTGATCTTAAAGACGCACGAGTTTGAAGTGTCGATGGTTGATGGAGTTCCAACGATAGAGGTACCAGAGATTGTGTTCACAAATTCAGTCCCTTTATGGGAAGATTTTCTGATTGGTAGACTTCCTCCTCAAGCTCCACATATCGCAAAGATCCATGTTATTGTCAACAAAATATGGACTCTTGGTAACAAATCAGTGAAAGTTGATGCTTTTGTGATCAATTCAACATCAGTGAAATTCAGAATTCGGGACTCATCAGCTCGTTCAAGAGTGCTGAAGCGAGGGATGGAGAATATTGCAGGCTTGCCCATGATAGTTTCAAAATGGTCTCCGATCATTGAAGAAACACAACCAGAAATTAAAACCATGTCATTGTGGGTAACTTTGAAGGACGTTCCTTACTCGATGTACTCCTGGGAAGGATTGGGTTTTCTAGCTAGCACAGTTGGAAGTCCGATACGACTACATCCAGAAACAGAGATTTGTAGTAATTTCGAAGAAGCTAAAGTTTTTGTGGAAGTTAACCTGTCACAAGAACTTCCAAAAAACTCCAGATTTAAGATCGGCCAAAACAAAGACGCAACAGTTGAATTCAATTATCCCTGGCTTCCACCACGCTGCACTCGTTGTAGCAAATGGGGGCATATGGAAGAAGGTTGTGTGATAAAATCGAAGGTGCAGAAACGATACAGAGGAAATAGTGGAAATTGAAGAGGGAGAGGTAGTCTCGGAACAAATGATACCACATCAACAAATTGTTCAACACCAACTTATATCGGAGGCAACAAGGGTAAAGGAACTGAACAATGCTCAAGAGGATGATAGAATTCAAACACAAGTTTTGAAAACAAGAACACTTCTTTTTTCATAGGAACTACTAACACGGATGTATTGTCAGTAGTGTCCCCAGGAAAAGGAAGTAGAAGTAATGAAAATAACCACACCACTCTCGCCTATGGTTGAGTTTCTATTCTTGCTTCGTCCCAGTTCTCTGTATTGAGGGAAACAGATGAAGTTGAAGCAAAAGGGAAATGAGATAAGGAAACAAACAATGAAGAATATCCAGTTGTGTCTGAGCAGGTGGAGATAGTGGCTGAAATTTCAGAAGTCTCTGACAAGCTTAAGACGAATGGATAGTCGGAGAAAACGACTAGACCATCCCTCCCTTGATTATCTAAGAGTTCTCATAAAATACTTTCAGAAACTTCTACACATAAGGTACAAGAAACTATCAATCATAATTCGAACAAAAGGAATTCAAGGAAATTGTCTTAATGTCGGGGTTTTTTTGGAATGTACGCGGCTTCAACAAATCAAAAAAACATTATGTGGTTCGGGATTGGATTTAAAGAGAATCAATGCAATTTGGATGCCTATTGGAGACAAGGGTGAAGGAGAACAGATCGAGCCGTAGCGCATCTTTAGTGTTTCGAGATTGGTCTGTCATGTCAAACTATGAATTCAACAGTTTGGGAAGAATTTGGGTGATCTGGACGAGTAATGTAAGAGTAACACCGGTTTTTAAAAGTGGTCAAATGATCACTTGTTCGATTCTAATGAATGGAGCTGCAGAAGAGTTCTTTATCTCCTTCGTTTATGCTTCTAATTTGACAGAGGAAAGAAAAGAGTTATGGGAAGACATTAAAAATCTCCATGATACGCCAATGTTTTGTAACAAAACTTGGTTAATCTTAGGTGAATTTAATGAAATTCTCGATGGAGAAGAGCACTCACGATTTGAAATTTCTCCATCGATTCCACCAGGAATGAGACACTTTCAAGACACGATTCGATATTGCTCACTTGTAGATATGAGCTACCATGGCCCTTTGTTTATTTGGTGCAATAAACATGGAATCTCAAATTTCCATTATCTTATAGCATTTTTGAACCTGGAGGGTGTTCAGACCACATGCGTTGCAGATTAAAGCTTGGAGAGGAACATTCACAACTGCGAGGACCTTTTAAATTTTCTAATGTGTTGGTTGCATTGCCAGATTTCTTGCAATCAGTAAAAAACTTATGGGATAATATAGCAGCTCTATATCACTCAACGTCAGCCATGTACAGGTTTGCAAAGAAGCTCAAAGCACTTAAGCTCATTATAAAATCGCTAAGTAGAAACAACTTGAATAATCTCTCAAAACGAGTCGAGGAGGCTCTACTTGTGCTTTGTGAGAAGTAGCATATCACTCTTGCAGATCCATCTGATGAGGCGATTGAGGCAGAAAATATAGCATACAAAAGATGGGACTTTGCAGCTACTATTGAAGAGGGTTATCTGAAACAAAAATCCAAGCTACACTGGCTTGAAGTGGGAGACAAAAATCACAAATATTTTCATCACGCAGCAAAGGCCAGGGAAGCTAGAAATGCAATACGAGAAATTCGATGCTCTAATGAGAGAATATACACCAGCCAAAATGACATTAAAACAAAGGCAACAAATTTCTTCGAGGAGTTTCTAAAAAAGAAACCTGAAGATTTTGAAGGTATCCCAGAAGAACATATATGAAGCCTTGTGAGTTTTCGCTGTTCAAGCGCAAATTAATCTCAGCTCATGAAGGAGGTTATGAGTGAAGAAATGCACAGTGTCTTGTTCTCAATGCCAAGTAACAAATCTCCTGGACCGGATGGCTAAACCGTAGAAATCTTTAAAGCAACATGGAGTATCTTGGGTAGAGATTTCGTTGTGGCAATTCAATCTTTCTTCTTGAAGGGTTTTCTCTCTAAAGGCATAAATACTACAATTCTGGTGCTAATCCCAAAGAAAGATGAAGCGAAAGAAATGAAAGATTACCGACCTATCTCGTGCTGCAGTGTGATGTACAATGTCATTTCTAAATCAATCTGCTTATATTAAGGATAGATTGATGATGGAAAACTTGTTGCTTGCGTCGGAATTGGTTAAAGATTATCACAAGGCGAATGTTTCAAGTAGATACGCCATAAAGATTGATATATCAAAGGCATTTGACTCAGTACAATGACCTTTTCTCATTACCATTCTAAAATCCATAAACCTCCCACTAATGTTCATCCATTGGATTGAGTTATGTATTAGTACTGCCTCTTTTTCAGTTCAAGTAAATGGAGAGCTAGCTGGTTTTTTCAAAAGCGAATGAGGCATGCGGTAGGGATGCTCTTTATCTCCATATATTTTTGTCATTTGCATGAACATACTCTCCAGTATGCTGGATAAGGCTGCAGCAACTAGGAAAATTTGGATTCAACCCGCACTGCAAAAACATGAATCTCACTCATCTATGATTTGCAGATGATATCATGGTCTTTTATGATGGTAAATCTCGGTCTGTGGCTGGAATTCTTGAGGTTTTTGACAGGTTTGCTGTGTATTTTGGGGTTGAACATCAGTTTAGAGAACTCAACAATCTTCGTGGCCGAATTATCCTAACTACACAGAAACGCTATATTTCAACGCTTTCCTTTGGAAATTGGAACCCTCCCGGTAAGATATTTTGGTTTGCCTTTGTTAACAAAGAGAATGACTACCTCAGACTATCTTCCTCTGCTGGAAAAGATCAGAGCTTGCATAAATAGTTGGACGAGTTACTTTTTATCATTTGCAGGTCGCTTACAACTGATAAAATTGGTTCTTTCAAGTTTTGTGAACTTCTGGTTATCGGTTTTTCGCCTTCCGAATGCATGCATATCAGAGATTGATTAGCGGGAGTTTCTACAACTCTTATGCACACCAATTAACCTTATGTGCAAATAATACCATAATCTAATGGTATGTCGCTTGTAGCACTTTAGGTATCGAATCCACAGGGAATGACGAGAATAACACACCAAGAATACAGGAAACTAATCAAGCTAAACGGGATGGTGTTTTTGGTTTTATCTTAATGTCTCAAAATAAAGATTAAAATAGAATAGTTCAGTAAATTAAAGAAGTAATGATAGACTACTGAAAACAATGATGCGAAGCAAACTTAAGCGAAAAAGATTGGTTTTTTTAAAAATATTAAAAAATATGGATAGTTGGAATGGCAATATGACAAAGGTGATAAAAACTTGACGGACGATTATTCAAACGACTAATCAATGTTCTAATCCATGACATGAGTTATCTAATTAAATTAGTTCATTCTCATGAAACTAACGTCTTTACAAACCGTTCGATTAAGCTAATCTTTCAATTGCAACCTAACGATTTGTAAGCAATAAACACAAATTCATAATTGTCATCTATTCCTTCTTAAAACTCAATCTTCGTTGGCTAAGAATCAGAACGTACGCATAGAGGGTTCAAATTATTCCACAACACCTTTTGAAGCTCTTTCTAGCATTAAGATCGTTCTATGCATAAGCATGAACAAGATTACTCAACCATCAAACATCATTTACAAGCTCTATCACCCTAGATCTACCAAACCAGCAATCCAAAAGTTGACTACTTAGACATGATAAAATTGCAAAAGTAAACCATAGAGAACATAGATAAGGAAGACATGTTTAAAGATATATAAAAAGATTCAAAATCAAGTGTCTAACATAAGTATAGATGGTGAATTACAAAGATCTCAAAGAAGAACCAGAGAGAGGTTTTTTAGTTTTTCTTTTTCTCTATATATCTATTACAACAGTAAAAATAATGTATTTATAGAGGAGGAGAATGCACTGAGAAAAATGCTAAAAAGCGTAGGCATCGACTCTCAGGATCGGTTTGCAACCGATCGTGAGATCTTGGTCGTGAAGTCCATAATCGCCGCTTGATTCTGGCAATCGGTTGCAAACCGATTGGGTGATCCTACGAGCGACCATCTTGTTCCGCCGATCGACCACCACGATTGGTTGCAAACCGATCGTGTGGTCTTGTTCGTGAAATCTCCCATTTGCTTGTGAGCAACCATCACGATCGGTTGCAAACCGATCGTGAGGTTGTCTGCTTCGTGTTAGGTTCTATGTTCTTCGTCTTTCTTCGTGTCTCTCGTAAATCCTCAGAATCCTGAAATATATACACAAATCACAGTAGAAAGTGCAATACAGGATCCAGAACTCCTAAAACGCCATAATCACATCATTTAGCTCTAAAAGATGCTTAAAGCTTTTATTAAGCCACGAATAATTACATAAAACACATAGAGAAGTTGAGGCTAATTGTGTTGAAATACAAATACATCGGAGATCGATAAATTATTATCGGCTTTCTTATGGTCAAGACCGAAGCTCAATCCGCGCAAAACAAAGATTTCTTGGAAAGCCGTCTGCAAACCGAAATATGAAGGGGGGGGAGGGGTTCGGTGTAAGACCGTTAAAGGAGATGAATACGGTTAGCGTTCTAAAACTAATTAAGAGACTAGTATCAACAGAAAACTCACTATGGGTTAACTGGATTCATCGAAATCTAATTAGAGAAGGGACGTTGTGGTTCGTCCCGGGAACAACTAGTCATGGATCGTGGATATGGAGGAAAATATTGAAATACCGAGACAAAGCCAAAGAGTTCCATAGGAGGAAGATAATTTCAGGCCGTACAACATCATTTTGGTACGATTAGTGGTGCTCAATGGGGACTTTATTCAACTTACTGGGGTCTCGTGGCTTCATCGAGTTAGGTATACCAAAACACGCCTTTGTAGATACAACAATCTCAATACACCGACGCAGAAGACACTAAACGAAAGTCCACAACCAGATTGAAGATCAATTGGATCTAATGCGTCATCAAATCCAAGGTGGTGGTGACGATCACTCGTTGCGGAGGTGGAAAAATGGTCGTTTCAAAAATAATTTCTCAACAATGGAAACTTGGCATCAAATTAGAGAGATACATCAGAAATGTGATTGGTGTAAAGGTGTATGGTTTTAACTAGCTACTCCAAAATTCTCCTTTATCACTTGGTTAGCCATTCAAAATCATCTTGCAACAGGTGATAGATTGATTAAATGGACTACGGGTGCAAATGGAACATGTTTGCTATGTAGTGGAAACATAGAAACACATAACCATTTATTTTTCTCATGTAGCTACTCGCCTCAAGTCTGGTATGCACTAACTCTGGGTATTCTTCGGCAAAGGTTCACAACAGATTGGGACGCTCTAATTCCGATGCTACTGGACTTGTCTCAACCAAAGCTTCACATATTCACACTAAGGTATGCTTTCCAAAATACTATTCATAGCATTTAGAAAGAAAGAAATGGTAGGCGACATGGTGACTCTCCAACTCCAGCAACCAAGCTCATCAAACTCGTTGACAAGAACATCAGAAACCGGCTAAGTACAATCAATGCTCACTCGGCATATGAAGGAGGACATTGATACTAATTCCACACAAGGGCCTCCTAATCACTCTCCAAAGTTTTGTGTTATATGTAAAACTTAAACTTTAAACAAACTTTAAACAAACTCTCCGCTGACACACCTAGTTGTAAAACAGTTTTTTTGTTTTGAATTAAATTTTACATTTATACAAAAAAAAAGGAAAGAAAGACTTGGCGAGGTTGAAGAGTTTTGTTCACTCTCTCTTCTTCTCTCAATGAATATTCTCTACACTTTCTCTCATTTGACAGACTAAATTTGAGTTGTGCTTAGCCTGTTAGTCATAATTTTCAACAATAAATATTTGGAAAAAAAAAAATCTAGAAAGAAGTAAAGAATCTCTGTCAAAACGATATTGTTGTAGCAGAACAGAGCCAAATTCGTTTCACCATTTATGTCTCGGAATTGCTATGCCGAAACGACATCGTTTGATATGATAGTCAGCGGTAAAACTGTGTCGTTCGGTGTTCATGATTTTTGGAGTCGCTATCAATCTTCTCGTGTGGGGAGTTTATGGCAGAATTATATCCAATCATTTGGCTCATAAGGTCTATTTGTTTGGCGTTAAATCACTGGGGGAATGTTGTAAATTTTGTTGTTTTTCCTCTAAAATGCAATTTTTTTTGGATACCAGACAATTATTTCTAGGCTAGAGTTATATGATTGAACAAAAGTGCCTGCTTGGGATTCAAGTAAGTACCATATTGAAGGATTCACCAAGATAGCAATGTCCAATGTGGTAATATAATAATGCCATTAAAATTGATAATTTTTCTCCTGCGTTATACATTCTTCTCGATAAATCGATATTTATTTCATACCGTATTCTTTACTACAAGAAGAAAATGCTACATTTCCAAAGTCGTATCTTGTAGGAATTTTATACAATTTTCCTACGATATATGTTCGTCATAAATATATTGTAAAAAATCGAGAATGCCAGAAAATTTGTCGGAAATTTCCTGCCAAAAAATTCGTAGAAATCCTTGTTGGGAATTTTCTAGGAAACTTCCAATCGATTTCGTACCAATAAATCGCTAGAAAATATATTTCTAAGAATTCTACATCAACAAATCCAACTATTTTCCTTCAATTATTTTGGTAGGAAAATATGTCCTTATGTTTTTCTACGAGTTGCCAACACAGCCTCAGAGCTCCGGTGGATATGTTCGCTGCTATTTAAACTCACATCAAGTTAACTACAGCCCCAGTCATTTACTGTGATAATATCAGTGCTAAGTGTGAATCCTGTCTTCCATTTAAGAATGAAATACATCGCACTAGACTACCATTTCGTTCGTAGCAACATTCAATCTGGAGCACTATGCGTTTCACATGTCTCCACCAAGGATCAGCTCGCTGATGCACTGACCAAACCTCTAGCTCAACAACGGTTTGTTGAATTGTTCAACAAGATTGGAGTCACTCAAGAGTATCGTTTTGATTACTCAATCCCTGTGATCGCTCCCATGATTATATCTTAGCATAATTCTCTTATGTAAAGCCCTCTAATTATGCTCTGTACTTGTATAGATTTGTACACAGTCTCATTTCAATGAATAACACAATCATTACATTCATATGTCATTTGGAAGAACAAAAACTGCAGAGCATTCACCAAGATTGAAAAATGATGTTTCTCGGATTCATGATTTTATTTTCTTTTGCTAAGAAATGAGGTAAGGGCAGGTCAGGACACAGCTATTGAGGCAAATGATTTTGTTGAACTGATCGAAGGCTTTTCCGTCACGTTCAACCTGTTTTAAGCGGTGATAAAAATTTGGACGATTGTGTTTTGAATCTTGCTAATGTCTTCAACGAGGCCATGGAGCTAACGGTAAATTTTAAGGGTGTTGCTTCCTCTGAGGTTGAAACGCTGAGTCCAGATTGCATAGACAAGGTTGCATTACCCAAGAGCAAGGTTGTTGATAAAGATTCATCTCAAGAAATATATCAAAATGGATGTGTCCAGAACGTGCCAGGGGTACCATGTGATGAAAACAGAGTTTTGAGGTATGAATGAGACTTACAGATAGAGATGAGAGAGATAAGAAAGGTTCCCAAGTGAAAACGGAATCTTTCCAGTGAAATAAGAATTGGAAAGGGTCAAAGAAGTCAAATGTTTGAGGCTGCTATGGAGTCAGGTATGGTACCTGAAAAGGCTGTTTTGTTAATGGTCAGCTCTAGTAAAGAGTTCTTTTCACGAAAAAGAGGAAACTTGCCTCTCAGATTTGGATTTTCTTCCAAGCTAATGGACCGTAAACTGCTTGGAAATTCTTGGAAATTCTTCTTGGAAATTCTTCAAACAGGTTGCAGTCTTTTTGATGAAAAGTCTTCCCCACTAAAAATCTTATGAGTCCTTCCAGTGGACTTGACTTGAAAGAGCATAAAATGTAAGACTACGACTAATAAACTCGTTCTTGACGCCGAAAGGGCAATCATGTTCTTCAACTTTAATCATGTTCTTTAACTTTAGACGGGACTCCCTGTGGCATTTTTTCCATGAAATGCTTTCCAAGTCGTCCTCTGTCCAATTCCAACCTAAAACAAACGTCACATAATTTCTATAATTTCTATAACCTCACAGTGAGCTTCAATATTAAGAAAATTAATTTCTTTTATATGAGTCAAAATAATATACTTTCAATATTATTTAAAAGATAAAGACAAGAAAAAAAACTTGCAGGCTTGGCGAGGTTGAAGAGTTTTGTTCTCAAAACTATGCTATTTACTTTTATTAGTCTCGATGCAACCCACATATTTCTGTACTCAGTGACTCACCTAGAGTTGTATGGTTAAACTAATAGTGTGGGATCCAAGTAACCACTATATTCAAGGAACCACAAAGATAATATGGCCGTGAATGCCATCGAACCTGATATAATCTCCACGAGATCATATATTCTTCTCGATAAGTCGATGTTTGCTTCATTTTCATGAGATCGTATTCTCTACTAGCTTTCCAGCTTTGAAATTAAATCTAAGTAACCTAGTGTCAATAGCTCACCGGAAAATATCTCAGGCGAAGCCTAGAGGTTGCCGGTTCGATTAGCACGTGGGATGAACCATGTTAAATGTCCTGGTTCCCGGTCCAAGAGGATGCGACCGTGCCTAGATTAAAAGTAAACATTGGCCTATGGCCAAAAGTTTTTAAAATTTTTTTATCAAGAAGCATAATTCGCTTGTCATTGTCCTATTCAAGTATATATGCATATGAAGAAATCATCGAGTTGGACTTTCTAAAATTATACAAACCACAGTAGGGAAACTAAGATGTCAAAACATAGATAGAGAATTTATACGATATTTCATATTTATGTTTATAAATATATTTATTTTCCTAATTTTAAGTATACTTCTTTATATTTATTTTCCTAATTTTAAGTATACTTCTTTTTCTAAAACCCCTTGATTTTTAAAATGTTTTCTTTTGGTTGAAAAGGCTAACTATGTACTTACATATACTTGCATTGGCTATAAATCTGATTTAAATGACAAAAAAAACTAAAACGCAACTAAGATAATTATTGTTGCTCTGTTTTAGTTTTGATTGCCAAAATGTTTACAATACACACAACTTTTTGCCAAAGGCTTTTTCCAAGTAAAATCATCTTCATCATAATTTTTTTTCCCTAAGTTTTTTTTATATTGTTAGTTTGTGGTTTGACATAAATTAAGCAAAAATAATAAAAAAAATTTAGAGATGAGAGTGGTTGACCGGAAAAAAAACAAAAGATAATTTTAGTGAGTTCGATAACCAATGTAGTTAGCTTACATCTTGGAAATGATATCAATGTATCATGAAATACATCCTATTTACTGTCCATAACTATAATCGTAGTTTTCTGTATTACCATATATTTTATTAGCCTCCGGCCATAATTAATATAGGCATGGCTCTGTGTAAATGTCTGAACCTCTTAGTTATTAAAATAAAATAAAAAATTATATCTAAGTAGATACAACTCAATATAAACAATTTTAAATTTGGAATCCTCTGTGTTTATTTTCTTACATGATTCTGATGGTAGTTGACAATCTAATTTTTTATGCAAAATATTCTCTTTTTGTTTCTGGGTATAAAGTTGAGCTATTGTCCAAATCAAGTGATTCGGAATGGATACTTTGTTTCTGTTTAATCATATCACTTGTAACCTAAAAGTGTTAAACAGATTAATTTCACAGCTTCATTATAAACACAGACGTGTGCATTGTGCAGGTTGCTGTCGTTTACATTTGACATCCAAGGGCCATTAAGTATAATTATATATCTTATATTAGGGTACAAGCTTTTTTCACATACTTGTCACCGATAATGACATTATACCATCTCCATTGCATAATTTTTGTGGATGTTTTAACATAAATTTAATTATTAAATACTAATATTAAATTATACATGTCTTAAAAACAATAACAAACTCAATAAAAGTATCTTCATTAAGACACCTTTAGACATAGTATCTCACATTCTCCAAAACAATTATCTTATAATATTAATATTTTTTTTTTAATTATATGTTAACATACTCTCTTCAATATCTGAATGTTTGGAACATTTATTTTAAACAAGAGAGAAAACCAAAAAATATAAAAGAAAAAAAAAACTCTATTAGGATTCAGGCTCAAAAGGCGTAGTAAACGTAACATGAAAATTTGTATTATTCATCCTCTTCCCAGTAATTGGAATTTGAGAGTTCAGAAAGGTTTATAAGTGAAAATGGAATATTCCCTGAGAATTTAGAATTAGAAAGGCTTAAATAAGTCAAATGTACGAGGTTGCTGATAGAGTCAGGTATGGTACCTGAAAAGGCTGTGTTGTCAATCCTTAACCCTAGCAAAGAGTTATTTTTACGAAAAAAAGGAAGATTGCCTCTCAGATTTGGATTGCCGTACAAGTTAATGGACTGTAAGCTGGGTATCAAAAGAACACTGCTTGGAAATTCTCCAAACAGTTTGCAGTCCTCAAGATATAGAGATCTAAGAGACCGCATGTTTGAAAACTCGTTGGGGATTTCTGAAGAAATGTTTACCAAGCTCATATCCAGTGCTCTAAGATTCCTCAAATTTTGAGCTAGTAGATGAAGAAAAGATTCATCAATGGATAGAGGCATCGTAAAACCACTAGAAGAAAGATCGAGAGACACCAACTTGGTTAGCTGAAGAAGGTTGCTTGGAATTTGGCCTGAAAATGTAGACCAAGAGAGGTCAAGTGTTTCTAGTCCCATGAGTTTATCAAACTCGGCTGGTATTGGCGTATTGTTGAAATCGTTTAGAGCGAGGTTCAGATCACGGAGATAACGCAGTTTAAAAAGACTACTGTTGGATTTAAGCGGGCCATGGATGTAGTCGTTACTAAGGTCTAGCCCGATCACTTTGCCCGAATTAGCATCACACGTGATACCATTCCAAGAACAACAATCACTATTATTCACCCATGATTTTCTCTTTGAATGTAAGGAGTCACGTGAATTGAGCAAAAATTCATTCTTTAACTCAAGAAGAACATCTCTTTGGTCGGAATGACACAAGTTTTGTGTAGAAGAAACAAACGTGTTTAGAAAACTTGAAACGAGGAAAAGGAAACAGATGGAACGAAGAAGGAAGCTCATTTTCTGTGAAAAAGGATAATATGCGTAGTGATGGTAAATTAGTGTTGCAAGTCACTACATTATATATAAAAAAACACATGACGCTCCATCGAGTAAAGGAGTATCAATGGAGATGGAACGAATCCTTACAATCTACATGGCCATTGATTTTTTGGGAAATCAACTCCATGGACGAATTCCTGAGTCTGTTGGTTTGCTAAAGGAACTTCGTATTCTCAGTCTTTCAAGCAATGCTTTCACGGGTCACATTCCATCTTCTTTGGCAAACCTGACGAGTCTCGAGTCACTCGACCTATCCCAAAACAAGATTTCTGGTGAGATTCCTCCTGAGCTTGGGACCCTCTCTTCTCTTGAGTGGATAAACGTTTCACATAACCAGCTTGTAGGTTCCATACCACAAGGCACACAATTTCAACGGCAAAAATGCTCATCATATGAAGGAAATCTTGGACTTAATGGTACTTCTCTTAAGGATGTTTGTAGAGATATCAAAGCGCCAACACCACCACAACCCAAACCGATGGAAACAAAAGAAGAAGAAGAAGAATCAATTTGGATAGCAGCAGGTTTAGGCTTTGCACCTGGAGTTGTATTTGGATTGGCGATGGGATACATAGTGGCTTCATACAAGCATGAGTGGTTCATGAAGACTTTTGGCCGAAGCAAGCAATAGAGCACTAGAACTCGTTAAGTCACTCATCGATCATTCTGCCTTCCTTAACGCGTTGTTGTTATGTTCATAAATAATTTGTTGTAGTTCATGTAGAAAAAACAAGCGTGATGATGATTCAGTTTTATGTATGATAAAGTACTCACCTTTGAATATGTTCATGGCACCTCACATTGTCGTCATGGTGGTTGCGTTTTTCATCCTTAAGCTAGTTCACATCGATATCTAAATCAGCTGAACGTGATTCAAGTGATCTACGTGACTCAATCAATATCCACTGCCATCTTTTCTTTTTCCGATTTCAGCTTTTCCATTTTCTGTTATTTTGGATTCTGATTCACACCCTAAAAACTCTCTTTTCATCACATGGAACCCCTGGCTCATGGTGGACACATCCATTTTGATATATTTCTTGAGATGACTCTTTATCTACAACCTTGCTCTCGGGTAATGAAACTTTGTCTATATGGACTTAGAACTTCAACCTCAGACGAAGCAAGACCCATGAAATTTACCTTTAGCTCCATGGCCTCGTTGAAGACATTAGCAAGATTCGAAACAAAATCGTCCAAATTTTTATCACCATTTAAAACATGGTTGAACGAGATGGAGAAGCCCTCGATCAGTTAAACAAAATCATTTGCCTCAACAGCTGTGTCCTGACCTGCCCTTTACCTCATTTCTTAGCAAAAAAAAAAACAAAATCATGAATCCCGGAAACAGCATTTTTCAAATCTTGGTGAATGCTCTGCAGTTTTTGTTCTGCCAAATGAAAATCCTCCAACATATTTTGTTCTTGACATAAATTAGCTCAGAAGTCTTGCATTCACATCTTGCAAAATGCATTTATATCTCAACCGATCTTGTAAAATACTATCTGAGATGCAGACCTTAATTAGTAGCTTATTATGTTCATAGTGAGAGACCTTCTTATCAAACTCGATTTCCACTTTCTGCCAAAAAAGTTAGCAATTCCCAAAAAACAAATCTTGTTCAATCTGTATCTGCTTTCTTATCAATCTCTCCAGCATAATCTTAGAAGCACAAAGGTGGCCTAAATGCAACTACTAATAACTCCAAAGCGCAATCACATGTTGATATGTTTACTTTTTATCAGGTTCATGTTTGTATGAAAGCTCCTACAGCTAGTTACATTGAAGTTCCAGATCCTGATGAGGTGAGTGTTTTTCATGATATAATGAATTCCACCAATCATTAGCCCACTCTCCACATTAATGTCAGGCTGCATCATCACTGAATTCCCTCTTTGTCCAAATCTAATTTCTATAGACCTTTCCAACAATAAATTCAAAGGTCAAGTACCAGACTGGTTGTGGAGAGTGCCATTTTTGTCCAATGTGAATCTCTCTAACAACTCTCTTAGCAGTTTCAATGGATCCTTAAAAGATTCTCCTCAGAGTCATCTCACGACTTTAGATATAAGCTCAAACGCTTTTCAAGGACCCCTTTTCATCCCGCCCAGGTCTCTCCGATTTTTTTTGGGTTCTAATAATAACTTCAGCGGAGAGATACCTCGATCAATATGTGGACTAAACTCTCTACAGATCCTAGATTTATCGAACAACAATCTCCACGGCTCCATTCCTCGGTGTTTAGAGACTCTGATGAGTTCTCTTTCAGATCTAATTCTCCGTAACAATAGTCTCAGCGGAAGTCTTCCCGAAATATTTATGAACGCCACGAGCTTATTGTCACTTGACGTCAGTCACAATCGAATGACGGGGAAACTACCTGCATCTCTTACTGGTTGCTCTGATCTGCAAGTTTTAAACGTGGGAAGCAACAGAATCAACGACATGTTTCCCTTCCAGTTGAATTCTTTGCTGGAGCTTCAAGTTCTTGTTCTCCGCTCTAACAGGTTTCATGGCACGTTACATAATGCTGATGGGGTTTGGTTTGGATTTCCTCAGTTGAAAATCATTGATGTATCACATAATGACTTCTTCGGTACCTTACCATCTGATTACTTCCGGAATTGGACTGTGATGTCCTTGAAGAGTGATGATGATGATATGGAACCAGATTACATTCGGAGTCCTAGTTTATACGGTTCACTTGTCTACTATACTTCACTTGTCTTGATGAGTAAAGGAGTATCAATGGAGATGGAACGTATCCTTACAATCTACACAGCCATCGATTTTTCAGGAAATCAACTCCACGGACCAATTCCTAATTCTGTTGGTCTGCTGAAGGAGCTTCGTATTCTCAACATGTCAAGCAATGCTTTCACGGGCCACATTCCATCTTCTCTGGCAAACATGACGAGTCTCGAGTCACTCGACCTATCCCAAAACAAGATTTCTGGTGAGATTCCTCCTGAGCTTGGGACCATCTCTTCTCTCGCGTGGATAAACGTTTCACATAACCAGCTTGTAGGTTCCATACCACAAGGCACACAATTTCAACGACAAAACTGCTCCTCCTATGAGGGAAACCCCGGACTTAATGGTCCTTCCCTTAAGGATGTTTGCAGAGATATCAAAGCGCCAACACCACCGCAACCCGAACAGCTAGAGACCAAAGAAGAAGAAGAATCACTGAGTTGGGTAGCAGCAGGTTTAGGCTTTGCACCTGGAGTTGTATTTGGACTGGCGATGGGATACATAGTGGCTTCATACAAGCATGAATGGTTCATGAAGACTTTTGGCCGAAGCAAGCAACAGAGCACCAGAACTCGTTAAATCACTCATCGATCACATCCCCTGCGTAAAGCATTGTTGTTCTATTTAATGAAGTTGGTGTATAATATCATAAATAATTTGTTGTATTTCATGAATAAAAAACAAGCGTGTGATGTTTTAAATTATGTTTTAGATCATATGTTTTAATATGTTTCCTACTTTCCAGATTGTTGGTGAATAATATAAATATTATTGTTGAGTGAATGCAATGTTATATTCTTGATTAGTTCAGTAACAAAACATCAACATTAATTAACATGCACACGTCGTTTGATAACATTGGTAACTGACAAAAAGATGCCACACGAAAGTATTTTCATCATGTACACACAGCTTCGTCCCTCGTTTATTTTAAAAGCTTAGTATCCTGATTTGGAGGAGAAGAACCTGCTGATTCCTCTGGAGGCTTTCTCCGGGGTCACGTTGGTAGATGAACCTGACCTTGAGAGCCTTGAACCCACTCGTGATGGCGATGTCATCGTATCGCTAGTCTCTGAATCAGAGGGGCATTTTGCAGACTCCATAAATCTAGGGACCTCATTAACCCAAGTCTCAGTTGAATCTCCTTCGTCTACTACAGCGTAGTTTTTGGGGAGCGACGTAGTGGTGGTGCCTAGTTCTTCCTCAGAATATGACTCACTTTGTCCTTGTGGTGACCTCATTTGTTCAGGTAGCGGTCGAAATGACTTCAGTTGCTTCCCCAACACAAATATGGTTTCTTGACACTCCGCTAACTTCTCTGCTGCTGCCGATAACTCTCTCTCCTGTACATATTTTCATGTTAGTTTTCTCTTTTACTCAAAAGCTTCAAAGTCCTATGGACTCCGGAATTTACGCGTGTAGATTCTATCAATAAATGTGTCTGATTGCATGTAGTATGGTGAACAATGAGCATTCTATAAGAAGATGAGAATTATAAAGCAGAAATATTAGAACTCAGTGATGTAGTATGGTGAACAATGAGCATTTTATAAGAAGATGAGAATTAAAAAGCAGAAATATTAGAAGCAAAACAAGATCGCATTGACTAAGAGTATGAGAATTGAGGAGCATTACCTGTTTGCTTTTGATATCAGCTTCTTCGTCATCCTCAGCAACCAAAGAAGTGTTTCTGTTTCTGGGAAAGAGTGAAAATATAGCCGCGTAAAAAGTAAGTACACATCCAGGCTAATTAACACTAAATTGGATCACTGGAAGCGCATGAAATGAGTTAATCCAGGCTGATACTAGTCACCTTTGAATATGTTCTTCGAGTTCATGGCACCTGACAATGGCTTCTTTGTGGTTGCGTTTTTCATCCTCAAGCTCGTTCTCCAACTTCCGTATTTTTTCCTTAAGCTGATTCACATCGATCTCTAAATTAGCTGCACGTGTTTCAAGTGATCTATATGACTCAGTCATACATCTCAGTTGAGTATCCGCCAATCTGTTTGACCTCTGAGCAGAATCAAACTGTGTACTAATATCAGCTAACAACTGCTCAGATTCTTGCAACTGAAACTTCAGCCCCTCAATATCCACTGCCATCTTTTCTTTTTCCGATTTCAGTTTTTCTATTTCCTGTAATTTGGAGTCTGATTCATACCCTGAAACTCTGTTTTCATCACATGGAAACCCTGGCTCGTTGTGGACACATCCATTTTGATATATTTCTTGAGATGACTCTTTGTCTGCAACCTTGCTCTCGGGTAATGCAACCTTGTCTATGCAATCTGGACTTAGAACTTCAACCTCAGAGGAAGCAAGACCCCTAAAATTTACCTTTAGCTCCATGGCCTCGTTGAAGACATTAGCAAGATTTGAAACAAAATCGTCCAAATATTTGTCACCATTTAAAACATGGTTGAACGTGATAGAGAAGCCCTCGATTAGTTCAACAAAATCATTTGCTTCAACAGCTGTGTCCTGACCTGCCCTTACCGCATTTCTTAGCAACAAAACAAAATCATGAATCTGAGAAACAGCATTTTTCAAATCTTGGTGAATACTCTGCAGCTTTTGTTCTGCCAAATCACAATCCTCCAACAGATTTTGTTCTGGACATAAATTGGCCTCTTCTTCAGGATGAACCTGCACCTCAGAAGCCTTTCCCTGGTCCATACAAGCATTCACATCTTGCAAAATGCATTTTATATCCCCCACTATCTTTTGTAGGTCAGCATCAGTAGATACAGATTCAATAACCTTTGATAATCTAGATCTAAATTCCATCACTGCTGCCGGACTACCTCTATCGGACTCCTCAAGTTCGGTATGAGCATCAAGAATCACCAGTTCTGACTTTTGATCTCCTGAATAATCTTTGGAATCCATACTGCCATTACTGCTAGATTGATTTGGCAAACAAGCTAACTTCTCCATTTCAAGAAAATCATCCATAAGCTCTACATGACTATTAACACTTTCAACTCTCTCCAAGGCTGCCATCTCCTTCTCTTTCTTGGTCTGTTGTGATGGGTTTGTTGACAAAGATCCACTGCAACTTCCAGAATCGTCATTCCCATCTTCAGAAACAGAGATTGAGCTTGATGGATTGTTCGTATTTAGATTTGGACACACTTCAAGTGTGGACTTCTGAGAATTATTTTGATGTAGTTGAGCTTCTAAGCTTTGAAGCTTACTAGTGCTCTGAGCGCAAAGATTCCGTGACTCCAGCAACTCACTATTGCGTTTTGCTAAGGCTTCTTTCAGCATTTTTGTCTCTTCTTCCATTGCAAGTAAACGTTCTGTTAGAAATTCATTTTCCTTTTGAAATTTCTGTGCATTATCGAGAGAAAACTCAGACCCAGTTGATGAGTATCCTCCCGGCGACTTGCACGGACTAGAGGCCTTGACAGGAGATCTCTTTTGTCGGGTATCACCACTATCCCTGCCTAAGTTCTCAACCTCAAGCTTCATCTGAGCAAGTGCAGCTGGCCCTGGCAACTTCTTTCTCACAAGACTTCTCAGTCTCTGGCATTCTGCTTCCAACTTAGCTATTTTCTTTGCCCCTTCCAAGTGTTGCTTGTTGGCAGATTCTGCAGATCTAATACACATGTTCTTTTCTTCGTTGCGTATCTCCAGCTCTTTAGAAACTACATGGACTTCGTACTTAAGAGATTTTATTTCTCTTTCGCACATTTCTAGATTGCTCTTCAGGGTCTCGATTTCAGCATCAGCTCGTGACTTCTCTTCACTGATTTTTACTAGCATGTTGGACCGCTCCTGTAAAGTTCTCGATAGGGCATCACTATCTGCTGCAGACCTTAGCAGCTCTTGTTCATAGTCACACATCCTCTTTTCAAACTCCATTGTTATTTTTTCAATCTGCTTGGTATTGCTTAAAGCAACATCATGCAGTTTCACGTCATGGTCTTTCTTCAAGTTCCTTATCTGCCGCATACATTCTTTCAGTGCCCCATCTAAATGTGCTGCACGATCCTCAGCTGTGAGTTTTGAGAGAGTAACAGATTCCAGTGTATTTTTTAATGTCAAAGCTTCCGCGTCAGCTTTTTCCCAACCTGTAACAACAAAAGGCTATAAAACTTTACTCTACATTGCAGCTTAAACATTCAGTGATAGCAAGAAAAAAATATTTACATACCAGAGACGGCATCTTCAGCAACCTTGGAGTGCTGCTTCACTAAGGCCTCCTTAGTAACTATTTCCTCATTAGCAGCAGAAAGTTTTTCATTCAAGTCCTCAATATCTTCATTCAGTTTCTGCACTTGTTCTTCATACTCATGAACCTTCTCATCATATGCATCAATCTGTTCTTCAAAATCCTTAACTCGCTCCTCATAAGTCTGAACTTGATTCTCATAAGATTTAAGTTGAACATCATAAGATTTAATTTGAACATCGTATGTCTTTATTTGTTCTTCCAGACCAGTGAAATGTGTATACTGCTCCACAGAAATTTGAACATACTTTGGCTTCTTAATGGTTTCCTGCTTCCAAAACAAACAAACCAAAACCATTCAACAAATCTAGTAGCAATAGAAGTTGCATCAAATTGATTACGCTTAACACACAAGCAAATCACATAGAGTAAAAAATACCTTTTCAATCTGAGAATGAGAAGCATCAGCTGCAGCAGAATCAATCACTAAGATTGATTTATCAGACGCCTTTTTCTTCCACGGCCAGCTTCGTCGGTCCATTGCTGCAGTCTATAAATTATTCACATTGTGAGTGTTAACACATTGCCATAAACAAAGAGGAACAAAGAAGAGTGAGCTATAGTCTCCAAATCAGACTTAATACTTCTAGGACCAAAAACACGAACTCTTGTAACACGATTGAAGCTTACCAGATCCGGAAAAAAAAACCCAATAAATTCATGGTAAATCTGATAATCATTGTAAGTAAGATTCAGAAGAAGATAAAGACAAAGAAACATGATGAAATTTTCTGCTGAATGAGGAAAAAAGATAAGGTAATCTGAGAGCTGTATCGTTCTAAAAAGTAGCTTACTAAATTAGGAAAAACAACAAGGTAAAGTGAACTTGCCGACACACAAAATTGAAGACAAAATAGAAAAAAGTAATTAACTCTACAAACTTCAATAAACCACTGTAATCGAGTTTTAAATTAAGCATCACAAAGACAAGAACAGAGACACATGACGAAACAGAACAAGAGAACGATTTGTTGTTCGGAGAAAGAAAAAGAGAGCAGATGTTTAATAAAGCTTACATCGGAGAAATGTAGCTTGTGGAAACGAAATCTGGAAGTGAAAAGAAGCTTTGGAGATAGAGAGATGTGTGTTCTTAGTTCATTTCGAGTTTAAAAGTGTTTGGACATGCGATTTTTCGGTAATGGAGATCTGAAAAAATTGATTTGAACTTCGTGCGGTGCTTGGATTTGTAACTGTTGAAGAATGCACGGTTGAGTAATCGGAACCCTACGGTTGGTTACGGCGGCGGAAATGAGAGATGGTGGCTGAGCTGAGAAAATGGTTTTAATGTTTTTGTTTTGTTTAGAGTCTCTTCGTTAAATGTGTCAAAGTTTTAAAGAACGTTGCAGCATAAAGCTCCAAAAGAAAAGCATCTTCTTTCTTCTTCTTCTTTTTTTTTTGTATTTTTTTTTTTAATGTCAATAAAGCATCTTCTTTTTTAAAAAAACATAAAAAAAAAAAATAGAAGAAAACATTTGAGAGGAAAAATAAATAATATAAGTAATAAATTGACATAAATAAATTTGTTTATCTGGTAATAATAACTATGACAATAAAGGGTCCATAGCTCTACCTAACACATTCAACTCAAAAAAGAGTCTTTGGCATTTGGTGAACTGACGATACCATTTGGCAGTGAAGTAATTAGAAGAAAAGACTTAAGAGTCTAAATGTGTTGGAAGATTTGCTGAATTTTAGCTGAAAAGAAGAAGAAAAATAACATAAAAAGACAATCGTTGCTGGATTATTTTTCCCTTCTAATTAGGTGACTTTGGACGTGTGGAAATGAGGTATTTATTTTTTAAAAACTTTGGTTAAAATTTTGTTGAAAAATAAAAGACAGAATTATTAATGGAATAAATTAGTTTTGTGAAATAATTTTTAAATAAATAGTTGTTTTGAGTTAACTTTTTTATATTTATAAAATTAGATGAATGAATAATTTGGGTATTCTAAATGAATTATTTGGGTACGAGAAATGAAGGACAGAAAATCCGTCTTGGATCGATACAAGAAATCCCTACCTATTATGATACATATATTTTTGACAAAATATTAATCTAAGAAAAAATTTCAATAATTACAATTATAAATAAAGAAATATAAATAACTCAATTTTAGTAGTCAGCACAGTATATCGTTAATATTAATTTTATTTGTTACCAATATAAATTTTATTAATCTATCAAGTAGTTTTTTCAGTTTTTCTTTCAATTATTCCATTCACAGTTATTCTAGTAGACAAACATTTTCTTATTTTGTTAGTCAACTAAATTTGCGAATTCCACACTATTCATTTATTGTCATTTAAACCTTAGCTAATTTACAAGGAAAAAAAAACATCATTAAATTTTGCTAATCCCATTTTTCAGCTAGATTCAACCCGTGCGATTTAATTGTTTATAGGGTTGAAAGATATTTAGTCGAAATCTATTTTTTAAAAGAATAGTTATCTATTTTAGCATCCACCGGATTTGAATTATGTGGATTCTTATAAACATGTGTCTTCATGGTTCTTATGAGTTTAATTTAAATGTTCCTACCAAAAAAAAGAGTTTAATTGAAATGCTAGAGTGATATTATCGGAGAGATTTAGTCGGGATGCTCTTCCAACACTCAAAGCCCAAATAAAAGCTAATCTTGTCTCAACATCAAAAATATTTGGAAGACCAATAAGTGGAGTCTCCAAGTAGACAAGATTTGCTCCGGTGCCATATTGACAGTTCTTGGAATATAAACGATTCCTCTTCACGTTCAAGATGGATGTGCGAAACAAGATCAAGAACATGTATTTTATGGGTTTAAAAAAAGAATTAATTTGATTGTATCCTTAAATTTTAAAAATTTGAAATTTACACTAAAATTTTTAAGTATTTGAAATATACTTTATATCTTGTAGAAAATGATATTTTTATCCTTAATTAATAATTAAAAATTCATAAAACCAAAATAAAATCATTTAATTAATTAGTTTTACAAATATTATTTTAAAGTTAAAATTAAACCGTTCATATTTTTAAAAAATAGATATTCGAAATTTTTTAAAATTTTGGATAATGATGATTTAAAATTAACAGTTATGATAATAATAAATTAATTTACTATGGTTAATATTAATCAAAAATTCAAATTCAAATTCAAATAAAAAAATTTCAACTAATAAAATCAGTAAAACATATATGATTCAGAAAAAAAAAAAGTTTACCATGAATAAACAAGTTTACAGAAATAAATTTATCAATCTATAAACAAAAAAAAAATAAGTCAATAGTTCAAAAAATCAATTATGTAATAAATTAACTAGTCATAACATAAGTCAAGTGTTTTAAAATAAGTAGATGGAGAAGAATATTAAATCAACAAAAGTAAAAAAAAAATCGATAGTTCAAAAAATCTATCTTACTAATAAATCAACATACAATGAAATAAGTCTACAAAAAAAATATCAAAATATATGTATATAAATTTTTATTTTGTTTACAATAAATTATATGATTTGAATTACTTATTTTTGAATAAATTAGAAATCTAAAAAATATTATCAACAATTAATTTTTATATCTTTTTATTCGAAAATTTAGATAATGGTTACTTTAAACATAGTAAATAATTTTCCTTAACTTTTATTATTAATTAATTAATTACGAATTTTAGTCAAATTTTAAATTTTAAAAATTTTAATTTATACTGTTTTAAAATAAGTTATTTAAATAATGATTAAATATATAAAATGGGTATTATTATAAAATTTTTGATTAAAAAATATAGTTTCAAATTACTTTTAAATTGAGTGTAGTTTTAAAATTTCTAATAAAATTTAGAGTATTTATAAAAAGGATTAATTTGATTGTATAGCTTAAATCTTTTAAGAAATTTGAAATCTACACTAAAAATTTTAAGTATTTGAAATATACATTTTATGTTACCCAAAATGACATTTTATCTTTAATTAATGATTAAAAATTCAAAAAAATATTTTTAATAATTAAATTAATTAGTGTTGTAAATATTATTTTAAAATTAAAATTAAACTGTTTATATTATAAAAATTAGATACTTGTAAATTATATAACTACGAAAAGATAAATAGAAATAAATTATGAATTTCAGTTATATAATAAAAAAATTATCTAGATTTATGTTGATTTGGTAATATTTTAGATAATGATAGATTTATAATTAATTACGAATTTTAACTATATATAATTCATAAAAAAAATTTCACATTTACAAATATGAGTTAAATAATAATTTGTTTTGTAAATAATTTATTAATTTAAAAAAATATCTAAAAATAATTAGCTTGATTTAAAGAAAGTAAAGCAATAGTTCAAAAAAATAGACAATGCAAAAATTTAATTAACAAAAATATAAGTCGATTGTTTTAATATAAGTCAACAGAAAAAAAAAAATTAAGTCGACAAATATAAAATATAAGTTGACTGTTCAAAAATTTAATCTTATTAATAAGTCAACGTAAAATAAAATAAGTTTACCAAGAATAAACAAATCGACAGATAAAAAATATAAATCCACAAACAAAAAAAATAAGTCAGAAGTTTCAAAAAGTCGACTATATAAAAAACCAATCAAACAAAATATAAGTCGACTGTTTTAAAATAAGTCGGTAGAAAATAAATTAAGTCGACGAAAAGAAAATTTAAGTCGATAGTTTAAAAAATTGACATGATTAATAAGTCAACGTAGAATAAAATAAGTCAACGTAGAATAAAATAAGTCTACCATGAATAAGCAAGTCGACAGAAAAAATTATAAACCAATGAACAAAAAAATAAGTCAACAGTTCAAAAAATCGACTATGTTATAAATCTACCAGCCATAATATAAGTCGATTGGTTTAAAGTAAGTCGATGGAGAAGAAAATTAAGCCAATGGAAGTGAAAAATATATCGATAGTTGAAAAAATCAACATTATTAATAAATCAGCATATAATGAAATAATTCTACCAAAAAAATTAAATACATATATATTATAATTATATAATTTTGAATTATTTTTTTTTAATAAATTGAAATTTAAATAATATTATCAACAATAATATTTAATAAATAGTTTTCCTTATATTTTTATAATAAAATAATTAATTACGAATTTTAGTTAAAATTTTAAATTTTAATTATTTTAAAATTAATTACAAATTTAATTTATATTATTTTAATTTATTTATTTAAATAAATAAAAAGGTATTATGGTCAATTTTTATTTTAAAAAGTGTAATTTTCAAATAATTATAAAATTGAGTGTAATTTTCAAATTTATTATAAAATTTAGTGTATTTTTAAAAATGTCTCCTATAAAAATCTCCCAAAAAAATCTTCCTTGTAGCCTTTCAACTCTATACACAGACCATCTTCATCCCTAATATTTTGAATAGTGTCTTAAAAATTAATTATTATTAAAATTTAAGATATTCATATTTTTGATGTCTTAGATGTCTCTAGCAAGACACAAATCTTTACTATTCACTCATTAAAGACACCCATTTTCCCTTTTTTAATTATATTTAAATTTAAAGACACCCACGTTAGTATCACTAATGTGGATGCTCTAATCTCGCATTTGGGAGATGAGAAACATCTTAGAACTTAGAATGGATTGCTCGAGATTCTAGACAGAGTGTTCAAATCAAAAAGACAGGAGATCTTTTTGTTAACTAGCCTTGTTAAGTTTAAAGGGGTTCAAAATCAATTGAAAATTAGTAAATTGCTCCATGTCACATATGCATTACTCATTTATTCTATAGGTTTCATTACACTTCAAATGTAGTATTTGTAACACGTTTCCTCATAATAATGATTTTTTCCTCTCACTTCAAACTGATCTCACTAAAGAACTAGCAATAATCCCTATTTAGATTAAAAGTTTTGGCTCTAATACCATATTAAATTTCATAATTTTTTGAGTTAAAACTAATTGACGATAAATAAATTGGCCATTAATATATTACTCTAGGTCCCGTCATACTTTCTATTTTTAATGTAGAACTCTCAATATTTCCCGTCCCATCAAACTTTTTTTGTAAATATTTTGTTTCGTCTATAAAGGAAGTGTCAGTAATTTTGGTTCAGTCCAATATATCTCTTTGGCTATTATATCAAGAGATGTTAATTTCGCTTTTGTAGGACCTGGCCTCTAGATTGGTTAGGTACAAGAATCTAATGAAATTGTTAAGTTTCAAAAAAAAATATCTAGTACAATTCGAGTTATAACATTTTTTGGAGAACCAAGATATATAGTTTTAGTGGTCATGTTAGTCTCGTTGTGTCTCATCCGGATTTAAATTAACATAATGGCATGTTAAGAAGTGTAAATTAGGATATATATATATATATATCCTCTTTATATTTAAAAAGAATTTAGAGAAAAAAATTATCGTATATGTCGTTAAAAGAAAGAATTTCGAAAGAATCTTCTTGCGTGTAGCTATGAAAGGGTTTCAAGGATATATTTTTGTTCATATATGGAATTGTACGTTTAAGTGGAACCTTTAATTTGTACTGTATTATTATTACATTAATAAACGATTTATATTCAATGTTTCATTTCTTACATTTTGCAGCTTCAACTCAACCTTTCTCTGTTATTATAAATTTTCGCCTACCAATCTAAGCAAGACACACTACTTTGCCACGTCGGAAACATTCCCAATGACAGGAGCAGAGACCTTTGGCTTCTCGGAACCATCCGTATACGACTGGCTCCAACAAATAGTTTGGTAGTATATAATACTCGGGAGCCAAAGTGCTCCTTCCTAAACACTTCTGACGAGCAGACAATTTTTACGAGTGACCTAAAACCGACTAGTCATTTAATAAATCTTAGGACATGTGCCGAGACCATCGGACGTTCCGGCGAGTCTAAACTGGAAACGAACATGGGGCGAACGAACAAGAGTTCAAGCAATGAGGCGTTGTCAAAACTTTTTGCTAACACATCTCATTGGCAAATCAACGCGGCAAACAAAATAAAATTAATTGTTTTTACCATTCGTCAAAAATGTTTGCTGATTAGATATTTAATTGCCAAAATATGCAAAATAAACTTTTAATTCCCGCCTGTTGTCTCATTTCTGACGGAACTCCAACAAGTATTTCTGTCAGAAATTTTCATATATACATCACCTCTCTCTTGTCATTTCCCCACACCTCGAACTTCCAATCTCTCTCTAAATTTTGGTTTCTCTCTTATCCCCCATATTAAGGTTAATTTTGAAAGTATTTTTTAATCTAAATGTCTATAATTAGTTTATTAGATGTAAGATTGTAATTAATTTAGATTTAGGTGGTTAGTTAGGTTTATAATTTAAATTATATAGAGTAATAAGATTTTATGTATTGTATTGTTTAATTGTATAGAGGTTAGTTTGTTAATTAGAATACAGAATATACTCACACAAGGATATTTTATAATGAAACTGAAGACCAAAATGAAGCAAGAGACGAACGAGGTGGAAAATGTTCAAGAACCTAATGCTATTATCAACACTCAAAATGGATTCGCTCTACAAAAGTTTCATTATGATGATGGAGAGCTTCACCTCAACAAAGAATTAAGTTCAACAAGTCATCTTAGCGACGCTCAAGATTTTGTTGCCAAATGATCTTTAATCTCGACTAATGTATGTATATGACTTTTTTGTTGCTTAAAACTTATTTTTATTTTTAGGTTTGGTATATTTTATTACTTTTATGTAACATATGTAATTTAAAATTTTATTTCTTATCAACATATATTTAATTTTTTGAATTAAAATATTGTTAATTCATCGGATATATTAAAAACATTCTGCGAGAAATTTTTTCCAATGAATAATTTTAATAGAAGTTCTAATGATACTATTCATCAAAATTTTCTAAACGGATTTCTAAAGATCGGCATTTTCAGTCAGCGATTTCTAATGGATTTGTGTTCATCAAAAATGTCATTTCAATGTATTTTTGATGGATATATATTGCAGTCAAAAAAATATTTTTTCTTACGGTTTTTATACTTCAAAAAAAAATATAGATGAGAGGGGGAAGATTACTTTTTGATATTTCAGTTAATAGTCTTTCCCCCGGTGATGTTGTGATCGAAGACAAATCCCATATTTGTCGAGAATGTGAGCAGTCAAAAAGAGCATAATTAACTGTTTCCTCAGCTATCTGACATCTCTGACACAAAGTATCGCAATGTATCCCGCGATGAACTAATGAATAAGTAACAGGTAACAAACCCGAAGCAATTTGACAAAAAAAAATGTTTTATTTTTGGAGATGTTTTAATTTTCCAAACTTGTGCTTTAAGGGCCTTACAACTTGAGCCCCATTCGACAACCTCCAACATATCCTGAGAAAGTGAATAATCTGATTTTACTGTGTATTTCCCGGATTTCAAATAATGTCAGATTAACCTATCTGATTTATATCCTTGACTTATATTCATACTCCTAATAATCTAAACATCCTCTGGTTCCATAAATTCTGTTAGAATGGGTAAATGTCATTCTTTTGTAATCGGATTAATTAAGTGATTAACCATCAATTTTTTTTATATTATTAACGATTTTTAAGATCAAACAGACATGATGTGTAATACCTCTGAAGTGACCTAAATATTAGACATAATGGACGAGGCATGGCTATCGAGAAGAAGTTGATCAAGACAAAAGAAATAAATCATTGGAGCTAAGCCAAAGTATTTTCAGAAAAATACAAAGGTTATGGTCGAAGAAAATTCATAGATTGTCAAGGAAAATCAAGGATCAGGCTATTGTTGGTATTTGTCAGTCAGGCTATCAAGGAATTGGTTGGCTATCGGAACAGTCAAGGTGGTTGCTAAAGATTGACGCTAATTATCAGTTTCGGTAAGATGGTACGACCGAATGCTCTCGGTAAAGACATGTACCGCGAGTTTTAGAAAATGTGTGGTCATGAGGCGAACATATCATTAGGCTGCTTGAGGGAAGTAGCTGCATCGTTGAGGTGGTTTAAGTAGGCAAGCTGTTGTGTAAGCTAGTTGCAAGATTTTATGGCAGAGAAACAACCATCATGGAGCAGCTTGTGCAGCTACCTAAGTGTGTGGACAAGAAGTAGCCGTGTCGTTGAGCTGCTTGAGATGTAAGCTGCTTTGTAAGCTGCCATGGCAAACATACAGACCATTGTTGGCCACACCGGCGAGATGGTAAAAACTGGTGGCCGAGAAGCGACCACGCGAGCTGATGGAAACTTGTGTACGGAATGGGCGGTGAGTCACCACCGTGTGTCAATGTCTGCACCACAAGTTCACCTCGCCACCACATTTCGCCGAACGGAGAAATATTAGTGTTTTGCGCGTCCCGGAGGCCGACACCCGCCTGGACATATGTCGTGCCGGAAAATCTCCGTTGCCACCACTTGCTTGCCCTCGTCCCTATAAATACCCACCCATTAGCTTAGTTTAGCATTCAAAAATTAGGAGAGAAAGGTCGTGGTGCTGCTCCGGTAATGCCATAAAGCTACCCGGGTAATGTCGAGGTCGAGTCGGGTAGAATCGTTGGCCGAGAGTCGTAGTCGGGAATATGGAAAGTAGTGCCGCCCTTAGTCTTATATTCTTTCTAGAATATTTTTCTAATTTGTGTGATCGGTCCGAAACTTAGATCCATTGCGTCGGAGAAAGCTTGGTCGGATCGTGTTTGATGTGGGCGGTTTAGAGTAGTCGTTTTCCCGTCATTAAGGCTAAGGTGAGTTCCCGGACGTGTGAAGTAGCATACGTTTAGGATTTAAATTATTTTAAGTAAATATTGCTTGAGGTTTAGATACTTTATACTTAGTCGAATACAAAGTTAGAATTGCTGATAGTATAAGCCTTATGCTATCCGATTGTATAGTGATTATGCTCATAATATAGTTGTTATGCTGCTTGTTTGTTGGTTATCATTGGGGTAGATAACTAGTGTTAGGCGAAATATGAGTTTCCATCCGTCTGTTGTGCGTTGCGTGAAACTCCGTAACGTTATGGCTTACGAATGTTCGTCGCGGGCATGCCCGGTCGAGCACTGTATGACGATGCAGTAATGAGGGATGACGATCTCTTTTAGCCTTTGTGGCTAAGGGTGTAGGGCATTGCCTTTGAGAAACATAATTCGTAGGGGCCCAAAGTTAGATTAATGAAGATGAATTGCATGCATATTGTTAAGTTTTAATGTTTTATTAGTTACGTTGCTTGTGGCTTCAATGTTGTATTCTTTTTATTGAGTACCTTGCTTGTGATTGGGGTTTGAATTGGGATAATTTATGCTAGAGAACCCGGATTCACTGAGTAATCTCAGATTACTCATGACTCTACTTTTGTTTTGCAGGGAACCATAGTCGGGTAATCCTTAGAGGGAGCACGGACGTAGGATAGCCGGTGTAGAGTTCAATGCCTTTGTAAAATAGATTTGTGATTATTGACTTGATTTGAGCCTTAGGCTCGGGTACCCATATGTTGCAAGTGCTTTCAATATTTTAATCAATAAAAGGAGATTTTAATATTGATATTAGACTTGTCCAGACTAACATAACTCGTGGTCATGGTACAGGTTGAAAAATCTTAGTTCCAGGAACGTGAGGAACGATATCCGCAGATGGACTGACCTTCGTTGCTGGATTTGTTCTAGTAACTTGGTCGGATCGTCTACGGGCTTCATACGTAACGCTTACGGTTCATCCTTATTTTTAGGATGGTTCGGGGGTGTTATAAGTGTGGTATCAGAGCATGGTTAATTGATGCTCAAGGGACACACATTTTTTAAATATTTTATCGAGTCAAAATGAGTCGCAACGGTAATATTAGGAAACCGGTGCATCCATGTGCATGTAGGTAGATGGGTTAGGTTTTACCTTTTGGATGTTGGTGCAGATGCCATGGATGAAAGAAAGATGGTTGTGGTAACCGCTACAAGGTTAAGAATCAGTGCGAGAGAACTCGTAAGGTGAAGAAGTCGTTGGAGTTAAAGGATCAGAGTAAACGAGGATGGAGATATAATGGGGCTCTAATCAATTGAATAAGGTATCAAGGTTTTCCACGAAAACTTCCTTATCTATTTACATAATTTGAGAGTTTGTTGAAACATAATTGTCTTATGTAAAGGTTAATACAATTCGTGATGAATACAAAGATGGCCAATGATACATCCATGATGATGCGACTATTGATCATTTTCTCTGTTCTGGGATATGGGCCTTGCCCTATGTCATTTGGGCCCAAACGGAGGCCCAACTGACTAATGAGTATTTCTACTCACAAATCTGACCCGTTAGGCTTGGGTTGGAAAAACGCAAAGTTTACAGAATACACAGAAGAAACCGCAACTCAGAGGATTTCTCTATAAATAGTTGAGAAAACCATTGAGAAGAGGAGGATTTTTCGGCCAGAGAGAATTACAAAGAATCGTATTCAAATCCGAAAACACGAAATCTCTTTTGTACTTTCCGTTTACTTCATATGTTAAGCTCTCGGAACAGCCGTTTATCTGTAAACCGTTTCTTCCAGACTTAACCTTCTGTAACCATCGACTCATTCGTCGTTAATAAAAGCATTCGCTCTGTGCGATCCCCTAAAAACATTCGTATTATTTATTACTGCAACTTCGGTACGAACACTGTTATCGATTTTGTCGGTAAATTTTGATCAGAATTGTTTGTGTTTGATTTGCAATGGAATGACTGGAGTATTGAAGTGTAGAAAATAGAATCGTGGTCTTGAGCATCACTTTTGGCTTGTGCCAAAATTGGATACTAAATCGATATCTAATCAAATTCAGCCAAACTTGATGATCAAATCCAGCATAATTACAATACATTCAACAAAATATAATATCACGATATAGCGTATATACAAAAAATTGAATTACATATTATATAAAATTAGAATAATTTACTACTGAATCAAACTATCAAAACATGAAAAAAAAATATAACTTGGTCTTTCTGGAATATCTCTATATTATTATTTGAGCAGTATTGAAAGAACTTTAACCAGTAGTCATGTGGAATATTACGAAAAATGTCACTGCATTTTAATACAATTAAGAACAAAGAGAAAAATAACTAAGAAGATATTTTAGTCTACAAATTATTGGCGAAATTAAGAAACACGCGGATCCTCTTACACCCGTTTCGCCAGTGATTATCCGACCCGGACTCAAATGAGAATCGAAGCCCATAGCACAACCTATAAAAAAGGCAAACCGTTGTAACAAGCCTGTTTCACTCATAAATTCCATTATTCGGATCAAGCCCATTAACACAAGATGTGTCGACGTGATTTCAAACTTTTAAAATAATTTATCGTTTCCTGGTAAGTCGTAATTATTTTTGTGCATAATCAAACCAGAATATGTATTTAAACTTGAACTGTAGGCATATTCTCTATTTTTAATGTACAATATCAAACCAAGAATATATAGATTTAAACTTCCGCAGCATATTTAAGAACAAGTAAGGTATGGTTATAATCTTCAAAAATCTTAACAACTAATAATAATAACTACACCGTATTTTTTTGTTGTTGCAAGTTTAAGAATCTAGACTAAGATAACTTAATGCATACGTTGATAGCAAATTTCTGAATGCTAACAAGAAATATTCACAATCTTTAATATACGGTGTAATGTACTATTCTCCAGCGGAATATACCTATTGTAAAAAACTAGACTGTTTCAGACTCTATAGTCTATATGTACTCTCCTCAATTGAGAACTCAAACACCATCAACTCACATTCACGATTTCAATCAAATCCTTTTACTAAAGTTATACGAAAATGAATGGTGCTTAGGCTATGACTTACCTTGCTGATGTTAAGCCATACAAAAGCAGCTGGCGTGTGCAGGTGGGTCCTTCACCATTGGAAACAGTACACCACTCAATCTGGAGAAACAATGGAGATGGTATTGGCTGATCAGAGGGTAATAATACAAAACACCATTTACGTTATTGTTCATTTAACCCTGTCATGTGATTGTTAATAATACACTATAATCGTTTTGCTGAATCTAATTTTGTTAATTTTCCTGCTACTTTTACAGGGTTGCAAAATTCATGCTTCTATCAAGAAGGCACTTGTGAACAAGTTTGAAAAGTACATAACCAAAGATGAGTGGAGAGTCATCGAAAATTTTACATTGACTCAAGTGAGAGGAAAATTCAGGGTAACTAATCATGCTTTCAAGATGGCCTTCATGAACAACACAATTGTAACCCCATGCCTTGCCATCTCTGATGATGTTTACTTGACTTTGCCTGAGTTTCAAAACATCATTGTTGGTGACCTTAATCCATTCTTCTTGATTGGTAATTATTTTATCTCTATATAAACAGTGTGTTATTGAAAATTAGTTTGTGTGTACTATATTTATTTATATAAATAATAATAACTTATTTGGTTGCTTAATTAGATGTCCTCAGTCAAATTATCAGTGTGGGCAAAATTGATAATATGGATGCCAACAAAGAAGTTGGAGTTTGATATCAAAAACGCTAGGTAATTTAAAGTGTGATAGTCATATAACTTTAACTTTTGTTTTTTGTTTTTCACTAATCATTAAATTTCCAATGATATGCAGCAATGAGCGTCTACCATGCACTATGTGGGGTAAATTTGCTGATCAAGTTTTCAAAGCTTGCGAAGACGCTGGGGAACAGAGGGTTATTTGTTTGATAAGGTTTGCCAAAATAAACACTTTTAGGTTTAAGTTTTAAAACAAATTATATTATCCTGCATTACTGTATTGCATATATTATGTATGTTTATAGTTTTTAAATTAAATTTACTGGATTCAACTGAGGTATGTTTTAAAAACCAGTTTTCCTATGGTCATATTATTATTTCTCTAATATGCTTGCTAACTTTTCCAATTTACTCAGATTGGAAAATGTAAGATTATGTGCACAATCTTATTACAGAGGCCAATGATCCTATTGAAGCAATCAGCAAAGAAGTCTATGGTGATCCTAAGCTATTACAAAATGAGAAAGATCATAAATTCTTTCAACGAAGAGCTATCCTGTGTCCAAAAAATAATGATGTCCATCAGATAAATGAGTATATGCTTGATAAAATAGAAGGTACGTACAATTCGTGTATTGTTTTTGTTGCTCATGTATTCTAGAATTGATTAATATTTTAATTTAATTTGCAGGTGATGAGAGGTTATATTTTAGTGCAGATAGTTTGGATCCCTCTGACACAGACGCTAAGAACAATCCAGTGTTCACTCCTGATTTTCTCAATAGTATAAAGATTTTCGGTCTGCCCAACCATAATTTGCGCTTGAAAATTGGATATCCTGTAATGTTGCTAAGAAACATTGATCCAAGGTTACAAATCACACAAAAGGCTGAATTTGTGATTGAAGCTAGAGTAATTACAGAAGATAGAGTTAGTGATAAAGTAGTCATTCCTAGGTTGTTAATAACACCTTCAGACGCAAGATTGCCTTTCAAAATGAGAAGAAGACAGTTGCCATTATCGGTTGCATTTGCAATGACAATCAATAAAAGTCAAGGACAGTCTTTGGAGAATGTGGGATTGTTTTTGCCTAGACCAGTTTTCTCACATGGTCAGCTATATGTTGCAATATCTAGGGTCACTTCCAAAAAGGGATTAAATATTTTGATCCTAGATGAAGAAGGCAAGCCACAGAAGAAAACTATGAATGTAGTTTTCAAAGAAGTTTGTAAAAACCTTGGTTACCTATATATAAAATAGATTCAAACATTCAGTACGCATAAGCTATTTTGCCCTTTTCAGTGAGTAGTGATGTACTATTTGTTTTAACTTTGATAACAGAAATGAATTGTTTTTGTGATTGTCCCACGTAAATGCAGGCATATGGTAAGCCGATATGTTCGTACATGGGAGAAGATTACGAAGTTTAGTACCTCTCTAAATTATCTAAACCAGTATTTCTATATCCTCAATGAATTGTCAGTTTTTTTATGTTAATTTAATCTCTGAACTTATCTACACTATCTTAAGCAAATCAGTTAAATACATACCGTAAAGAAATTAAAAGAGACCTCAAAGGAGAGTGGTACCTTTTACCCGACTTCAATTTTATTAACCACCCCAAAACCGATAAGAAACTCCAAACATCAAGGTTATGGCAAAATCCACTAACTATCGAATCTATAATTCAGTTTGTACCATAATCACATTCATTAATATGCACATAATATAGATATTGGTACTAATTAACAAATATATATAGGAAATGATTAATAACTATATATAGTACCAGAATATGAATAAAATGACCAAACTCGGGTTTGATTTTTGTTACAAAAACTATTTTAATAGAATCAAGATCCATAGTTGGATAGATTTCTTATTAGAATACGTTTACAGGTATTACAAAACCAGATAAAAGTAGACACATACATATTTGACAAACTTAAATATCTATTTTCCTTTTTACAATTGAACCGTATAAACCAAAAAAACTAATTATTATCAATTCATTATATTAGAAAAATTATAGACTTATAATTATAAAGTATACAAAGTAAGTATTCCAAATTGCAGAGACTCAGCTGCAATTTAAATTCGGAATAGTAAAGTACCTATATGTGATTCAGATAGCTTACCAATGTGTAATTCTTTTGTTGACGTTGTACTTCCGTGGTCTGGGTACTATTTTGGCCGACATAATTTATAGAAATCGAATTTTGATTTCAAAGTCTCTGAGAGTTTTGCATAAGAAGAAGAAGAAGAAGAATAAGAGTTCTAGATCGAAACAACTTTTTTCCCCAAACAAAATTTTATTGTTTTCGCCAAACTTAGTGTTAGGCCCAAACCGGTAAAACACAAACTTCTTTTTATTCTACACAATCGACTTTTATTACTTTAACTTTATTTTAACGGGCCTGGACCCAGATAAACATATAGTGTATTTTATTTTAATTTACAAAATCATAAATTTAAATGTTGTATTTAAACTATTATCCTATACTAATCAGTATTACATAACTCTTTAGTATAGTATCATACATTTAAAATTATTTCTCATTTTTCAGTAATCTACATTAATGTAACTCCAAATATATATTATTATATTAAATAAAATCATACAACATATATATATTTATTATCATAAACAAAATTAACTGAAATATTTTCTCGCGCTGCACATCGCGGGTTACTATCTAGTTTCGTTTGATTTGTGTAGGTTATATTCCTTAATATAGTATTATTATTTTTATTATGGATTTCGAAATAATATTTCCTATCTGTTTCATCATATTTCTGAGTGCATACTAAAATTAGGTATTTGATATGTTTTGATGTTGGTTTTTTTTTTATTATTATTATTATTAAAGCGGCACCTGCTTATAATTATTAACATAAAACGTAAGTTAAGAAAATGATGAATTAAAAATGGTAAAGATATATTTTCTCGTTTCTGAATCGCAACTTGTATCCAGAAACATATAATGTTGAGAAAAGCGGTAAGGATAAGTGCGAGACTCATAATAACTTGGTGCGAACCAAGCGATTCAACCCAACTCAGCCAATCATCTTTGAATAGTTACACCAATCAGAAAATTACATTAAAAAGGTTATACGAAACAAACGCACACGTAAGTCGATGATTTTAATATGCACTCAGAATTAAAAAAAAAGATCAATGAGAATTTCGCCGTATTATTTATACTTTTTTTTTAATTGTTTTTACAAAAAAAATATTCCGTAGTTAACATTTAAATAATTGTTTCTACAAATTTCTATTCAACGTGACTAATTAGCAAATTTAATAACAAAGATTTTCATTTCAATCAAAAGATTAATTTATTTAATGGCGACAAAAAGACTAATTTGTTACATGTCACTCTTATAAGACTTCCAAAAATCATCATCTCCCTCATCATCGTCACATTCAACTCCACCGTTCGATCTCACGCCATTCTCAATATCCCCACCGTCCGATTCCTTAACTCCAGCTACTCCATCACTTGCTCGCTCCGTCTCCTCGGACTTCTCCGGCTCCTCCTACACATACAAAAAACGGCAGCGTTTAAACATTTAGTTCACTTATTTACAAAATTAACAGATTTTGGCGCCAACTAAAGTTGGGGATTTTACATTCTCGGGAACATCGTTTGTCTCTGCCTCTGCTCCAGCTTCTTCTTCTTCTACTCCTTCGGCCTCTTTTGCAGCCGCGGCTTCCTGTTTAAGCTTCTTAATCACGTTCTTGAAATGAATAAGATCTGCAAAACAGAACAAACCTTTGAGATTTCCATGGCTCATCCAAGAAAACTATATATATTTAGAGAAAAAGAGAGAGAACGGCTCTCTCTCACGTTTCGGGCGACTTGACAACGCATCATTAAGCCTCAACGGATATCGACGTTCTTCCAATTTGAATTTGAGCTTCATCTGTTCACGCATTCTATTAGGAAACAGCTGTTGTATCATCGAAAGATTGCTCCCAAACTCTCGAATTCCCTACGAAAATAGAAAAAAAGGCAATCCCTTCTATCAATACTTATGAACAAACAATATCTTATCCCCGGTCAAGGTGATTTTTGCCTCCTAGAGTTTCATTTCGATCTAAAGTAGATATCTGACAACGATCGTAAACAGTTTTAAGAATCAGGGGATCTCAACTTTACCTCATAGAAGAGTTCTGTATCTTGCTTTGACCATCGAGTTCTTGAAGTCTTGTTCATGTACGTTTGATAGTTAACCGGTGAGTCTGGTTTAACTACATTAGTTTCTTGATTTTCGCTCGACTCCATACCAAATTCATCTTCTGCATCAAATCCTTGAGAAGAATACTGACTCCCTGATGCGTTCATATTACTGCACATAACACACTCCCATAAGACGAGAAAAAAAAAACTAAAAACAGTCTAATTTTATCATCTCGCACTTTCCATTTTCATTTGTATGGATATAATACCTTTCTTGGGTCGGTGGCACAACAGCTCCCTTTCCTTCCTTTTTCTGCATATTAACAAGATATAGACATCAAGGAACGGTTAGGATCCAAGCTACATGGAAAAAATTCCATAGAATCTGTAGAGCTTAAATGAACAGTGTTCTTACCTCCATCCATTCTTTATATTCAACAAGGCGTAGCATATCTCTAAGAGGCAGAAATCTGATTTCATCATCTGGGGTTTCAAGCAATTCCTTCTCCACTGCGACAGGAGATAAACATGAATCAATATGCAGACAATAGCTGACCATAGGCTATATGATAATATAAGTTACTTAGTTACGTGTTCTCTTTTGTCGACGACTTGAATGCTTGAACTTCTTCTCTGGTTTTTCGCTAGACTTACTTGGTGCTTCTTCACTCGTGTTTTTCCACTTTCGAGCAGTAGCTCTCTTCGATTTTCCCTTTTTTCTTTCTCTTCCAGACCGTTCGTCTTCTAATGTATTCCCCAAACAATTTTCTTCTTCTCCTGTACCTGTACCTGTATAGTTATTCCATCCGCCAGAAGCATTCCGCGTCTCCATCTCAGACACCTGATAAAAAAATTACAAGCGGAACCAATTAAAATATTTGCTCAACTTAAAACAGTGCGGTTGGAAAATCAAGCCCAGTTTGCAATCTTACCGTTTCTCTGGGGGCTTCAGGAATATTAAGTTCTTCTTCTTGAAGATGTCCATAAGTATTGAAACCGTTTCTTGATTCCACATTGGCCATTAACTCAGACTCGTTCGTACCCATTGAAAAATAACCAGTACCATCAACGGAGTAATGAGGCTCAGGTTCTTCAACCACATTGTCGAGCAATCTAGGTTTTGGTAGGAACTTCCCAGTATGTTGCACTACACAGGTACAACGTTATAATTATACATTTAACAGAACTAAAGCATATGAAATGTCAATATTCAGAGTTCAAAATTACCATATGAACTGGTGGTGCCTTCCTCCTGTACAATATCAAGAGTTTCCATGTCCAAACAACCCTCGTCTTCCTGTAACAATATCAAGACTTATTAATCAATTCTAAATTTGCAGTAAAAGAAGTGAGACATCGGTGTTAGAGAGAATATTCACAATACCCCGGTTTCAGGAGACACAAATTCTCCAAATATTGTAGAATCTTGTGTTCTGGGATCATCAGGAATTGCAGGCGCCGCCTCTATGCCATCATCACATCTTTTACCCCCTAAATCCACGTGATTACAAGCACGAAGAACAGATGCTTCCCTAGACCAATGAACCCTTCTTGAGAATACATCTACATTCTATAAGCAATAAACTTTTTTATAAGAACCTGTAGCATACGCTAAAAAGCAATTTAAATGGTAGACATAATACAACATTACCTCTTCTGATAATGTTTCAATGATAGATTGGTTAATAGTTCCACTATCTGGGACATTAGTCTCAGAAGGTAAAACATCTGCAAATAAAAAGAATCCAAATATTAAAACACTGCCAACTTCGGAACAACATATAATAAACAAGTTGGTTGAGGGAAGAAACAAAACTGCTGGGAATCGCCGATGATCCATTCAGAGACACCGAATCTTCGCTTTGTGTTGAGAGTTTTTCCTTGGCAACATTGGTAGGGAGTGTTGTTTGGGATGTTGAAAAAGAGACTTGCTTCTTCTTGGATTGTGGTCTACCTTTTGGTTTAAACCTTGCACCAGCCCTAACTATTAAATCCAAAATTCACATGTTTCAGCCACATTAATCAATTCCAAACAAAAAGTCATGAAACTAATCAAAGTGGACAAAAAGAACCCAATTACCTGCTGGTGCAGCATGATCATAAAAATCTAAATCCATTGACTTCGTTTGTATGTTTCACTAATACTCCCCCTCTCACCAAAGTGTCACCTTCAATACAAGACACAAGAAGCTCTTGTCAAACCATTAATATCTATCTAAGTGAGCAATACTAAGCCAAAAACAAGATCAATGACAGATCTCAAGATATAACTGTATATACACCAACTCACACATATAAAAAAACAAAAACAAGGACAATATTGTATGCATCACCAAAGCTTTGAAACTATAACAAATTGAACATCATTCCAGAGAAAATTCAAGTACCATTGATGTGATGATGGCATAAAGGCGGTGCCTGCATTTCCTGATGATCCCAGAACACAAGATTCTACAATATTTGGAGAATTTGTGTCTCCTGAAACCGGGGTATTGTGAATATTCTCTCTATTCATCATAGTGAAACAAATTTATGCAAACCACACATAACCATAACACGTTGAAGGTGGTTGATGCAAATCAGCTTGTAATCATAAAGCATCAACATGGGCAAACAGAATCATAAAGCAAGTGACGTTTAATAAAGCAAGTGACGTTTTAAAGAGATTTATGTTTTACCATTAATTTAGCAGTCTAATAAAAATGTTTTACTACTGGGATTTACGTTTTTAAAAAAGTTTATGATTTATGTTTTACTACTGGCTTCATTGATTATATCAAAGTCTAATAAAAATGTTTATAAAACAATACTATGAGAGTAAACAAGAAGCTAAAAAGTTTCATCCATGCCACAGGGACCAAAAGGTTATAATATGTTTCTGCAATCTTGCTACCTAAACAGAAGATTTATCCATTATATTAATCATAAAATCAATCCATGGAGCTCTGGCTAAACAATCCAGATTCAAAGTGAACAAAGATGTGACCAATCCCAGAAAGCAAACATAGAATATTCTTTGCAAGCTATTTGGTTCAATGGTATCTCATTTTCCAGCAAGTTTTGTACTAGTGAAGACCATCTTATCATCTAAAAGGTAACAACTAAAGCAGAAGCAAAACAAAAACGATACATGTGTGTGTAATTTTCTTATTTTCAAAAAGCGATATTTTCATATCCTTCTGATCTCCTAAATGTCGAAAGCAAAACATGTAACAGAGAGTCAATATGCAAGAAAACCAAGTCCATGATTACCATAACGAAGAAACAGTAAGTTCTCTTCTGATAACTAATTTGGATCAATTTCACAGTACATAATTTTAGTCCAACACATTGTTTTATACTCATTCAAGTGACTTATCAGGAACCCAAAAGGGTTGCTCTCCTAATCCGTAATTGAATAGTTTTGTGGTACTGCATTCTAAGCCTACACATATTTTTCTCATTATCTCCAATCTCACTTAGAAAAAACAAACTGGACTCCTCACTAAATTGGTCCCTTTAGTGGAAAAAATGCAAAAATTCCATTCAGAAAAACCTTGTAACCCTCACTAAGTTCGTAGTCCAGGATGTTCATGGATGCTATTCAAATCCAAATCCAACACCCAAGTTTAGAAAACCACAAAGATTTAGATCTAACGTGACTCAAATCTGGAAACCCATGTTCCCTTCAACCTAGATTCAAGGTAGACATATCTACAGCATCTTAAATCCAGGTTGCATAAACGATTGTAAAGTAAGTAAATTTATCTTCCTATGCTAAAAATTCAAGTCTCAATCTCAACAATATCTGAACAAATTTCAATCTATCAGTCATTCATAGCCTGCGAAATTCACAACAAACCAGGCTTTCGTTCTTATGAAAACCCTAGAACACAATCAAACCATCTCGGAGAGTAACCACCAAAGATTCAATTCCAGTAAAACCCACAAACATTCACATACCTCACAAATCACACTCAATCTATACAGTACAAAACAACAATCAATACAATGAGCAGCGATACACATACACACAAGTATCGTACAAGAAGAAGAACACAAGACCAATCTCGCAATTTACCAGATGACTACGAAGAGACAAGAGAGCAACACCCCTCGTTGGGCTCTATCGCAGTTGGGTGAGACAGAGGAATCGAAGAAGAGAATCGATCGAAGAAGAGAAGACATGCGCCGATGACATAATTTGGGGATTTAGGGTTGTTTGTGATTTAAAAAAAATAACAAGATTATTTTTGTAATTGTGGTATTTAGTCGCCGCGTTTTTAAATCCAGTCGCTAAAAATCAAGCGATCTAAAATTTCAGTAGTTGGTGGCTGGTCTATGATGCTTGAATTAAACTTTCGATGACAACCAAATCTTTCTATCCGTCGTTCTTACTAAAACAATTAGGTTTAATGAGTTAGGTGTAAGACGTCATGAGAATGGACAATTAATGAACAAATAGGTGCAAGTAGAGTACGTAGATCCTTATTCCCCTTTAGGTACTAAAAATGTAATACATTGAGCTTTAGGATAGTTTCCGGATAGTGATGTGGTAAATTGATTGAGTACTATGAGTAAAAATGATGCTTAGTATAGCAGTTATTAATCAGTGCCCGCGCTAATAACGTTAGTGACCACGCCACCACTACATCTATGGTATGAGATTTTAGACTTGAATAATCATCATTGAATTTGACCTAACTTTTGCATCATCGACAGTTCTTTTTGGCTCTATAAAAACCGGCATTCTAATAAGACCAGACGATTATTTCCAGAGAGAGGCTAATTAATTAATCCTTGACAGTGCCCTAGTCACGTTTTCTAAGAGGAGATGCAAAGTTTTGGAGGAGATCTTAAGAGAAAAAGTGTTGAACTATCATGCTTTGTGACTAGTAAATATCTTTTAATAATTTTTCGGTTCATCTATTAATTGTGAACCCTGTTAGCGATTGATTTGTTTGTGATTTTAGTTTTTTGCATACGTCTATTGGATCTTAGAAATCATGGAAACTGAATAAGAAAATTGTTCTCGAAATATTCAAAAACCTTCTGCCTCCGATATAGAATGATGCCAGAAAGTGATCAAAGTAATGATCTCAATGTTTTTCAAGTAAAACTGTCCGATCTTTATGTCAAGGAAAAGGATTAAAAATATTTCTCATTTTCTTTTCTTAACATATTATAGTGAGAAAAAAAAAATACAAAAACATGCCAGTTATCATCATTACAGAGCCTCAATTCTATTTTTGAAATATTGGTTTATTATAAATACCAAAAAAAACAAAAAAAGTCTATAAGTATCACTACTTCTTTTCAAAAGAGTCTTCATAATTATTTTTAAAGTCTTTCCACAATTAATTTAAGAAGGATCTTTAAACTTTTATGAAGATATCCTAAATATTTTGTGAGATTCTTAGAAAACAAAAAAAAAAGTATTATTTTGTCAAATTGTAATTTCCTTGTAGCTTTTATCATCATTTTGATATTTTTATTTTTCATTTTTACTGTTAAAGAATCTATTGTTTTTCATATTAACAATCTTCGAAAGTTTTTTTTCTGTTTAAAAATTTAAAAAGTGCAACACATTCATCAAAATCCATAAATATACAGAATATTTTTGTTGTCTCATTCTCATCATAAGATTATAGACATAAACGTCTAGTTTTTTACGAGGCATCAACCATAATCATGATTTGTTTTGTTGTAGGAAACAAATTCATGATCTTATACCTTTTACTAAACAAATTCATACTTCATAGCTAATTATGAATAGTTTTCAATTTTAGTTTACTAAAGTCACAAATATGAAATTTATGACGACGGATATTAGACATAATAGATAAATTTAACACGTGCATTTACATAAATACATTATAAGAAAATAGGTCTTGCAAGTAAAAGGACAATCGAGTGGGCATGGCGGGTCTTGTGGAGGCTTAACATTGAAAGTGGATTCTTCGTGGATCACATGTGAGGTGAACTCTTTATGCATCAAACTTCGACTTTCTGCCTTTCCAATACTTGAAATTGTAATTTCTACAACGTTTATGTTAGTCTAATTAAGTTAATTATAATATTAGTAAAATAATTTATAGAATTGCAAATATCGTTACACCGATCAATAAAATCGGTAAAATCTCATATCATACGAAGAATATATAAAATACATATTTACCAGAAATGAGAGCCAAGGAAAAAAATAAAGTGAAGCTCTTCAAAATATTTTTCATAATTATGGGCAGATTTGTTACGAAGAGAGGTCCAAAACAAAATAAAATGTTGAGTTAACATATCACATTGTTCTAGTCTTATATATGTTGAAAAAGTAGTACTTTTAGGGTAAATTAGTCATTTTTCTGGGGAGCTTTTTATATAGGAAAATCTTTAGTCTTGAAAGGTAGATTAATTAATGAACACACATCATATATATGAAAGGTTAATTGATAAAAAAAAATACAAGTTAAAAAGAAAATTTTAATGGTAAAGAGTCATCTTTATGAGAATTTTTCTTTTGATTTATTGTGATTCTTAAATTTATTGAAAATATTACACATAAATTAGATTTAAAATCAAGAACCAGTACATGTGTCAAAGTAGGGTTTGTTTAATTATATATAAATTAATTAGATGTTTAATATGTGGTTACAGAGTACTGAAAGTTGCTTTAGCTTAAATGTTGAGTTTCTTAAGATAAATTACTCAAAATGAAACTTTGGTAATAGGCATCAATACAATAATAAAGTTTGGTTTTTCTCATGTGATGACACCTTAACTTTTTGGAGTATTCTTGATATGACACATCATTAATTTTTTTTTTCAATTGAATTATAACATTAATACATCACATTTTTCCCATCCAGTGTGAATAAAAAAATTTCCAGCAGTGACACATCAGCTTTTTGTGTGATTGGAAACTTGACACATACGCTTATTTGTCTGCCAATAAAAATATTTCATTAATACACCTCACTTAATGATTATTAAAATAAACCTAAACCGAAATCCAAGCCCAATTGGTTTAAACTTTAAAAAGGACAATCTAATTGCTAACTAAAATAAAAAACAGCTAAAATTCCAATAAGAAAACCAATTTAACGTAAAATACTTATTTTGAGATAATCATTTTTCATATAGTCACACAATTATGCTTTTTTTCTCAGACATGTAAGCTAACATAAATTATTATTTTTTTCTTCTAAAAGCAAAAAAATTGTTTCTTTGAAAAAGAAGAAAATTGAGAGCTTCACGAATAGAGCTAGATATCAAAGGAAAGTTACAAAAAAAAACTCAGTAAAAATATTTAAACTTGAAAATAGATAGAAAAAATATCTCAAAAATACAAATACTATTTTTCGCTTAAAGTGCATAAATTTCTATTTTTTATTTCACTAATAGTTTTAGCTTGAAGTCTCAGTTGAGAAATCACGAAAAAACTCCAAGATCCAAGTGTATAAGAAAACATGAATGGTCGATCGAGAAAAAGAGAGAATCATGAGGAATGGTGAAAAATGGTTTGTGAAAGCTGAGGATTCGGAATATAATGAGAATATGATATAGATAAGTCCTTATAGGCAAATAGGTTAGAGAAAATAGAAGGTCAATAACGTGTGAAAATATACATTATTTAGTTTTACATTATTGGTCTTTTGAATTTAGAAAATTTACTGTTTTCAAGTTGATTTATATTTCGATTAAGAAAGTTTTCTTCGAGAAATTATGTAAATCTTTTCTTCTTCTATATAAGTATGGATCCTCCTCACAAGAACAAATTATTTTATTAAGAAAATAGTTTTCATTCTTTCAACGACTATTTTTAATGAAATCCCGTAATAGGGAGATGTTCAAAGTCGAACCAATTTGGTCAAAAAAATATTTTTAAAAGTGTAGATGTATAAATAAGAGTCACTTATAAATGTTTTTATGCTGGAACTTTGATTCAATGATCAATTTATCATCGCCGAATTCACAAATTCAAGGACCTACTCGAAGAAGGAAACATATATTTGATTGGCAATTTTGAAGTTGTTCCAACCTATAGTCACTACAAAGTCACAGACAATTCATTCACCATCAGATTTTCGGATCCAACTCATATTGTCAAAGTTTCTGAAGAGAATTGTTCAATTAAACTTGAAAAATTCAAACTACACACTTCTGCAGAATTTACCAAATTCGTAGGCACCAATCTACACTTGTTCGGTGAGTTATAATATTCTTAAATAAATTGTTTGTTTATTTAAAATATTTTTAATATTTTCATCCATTCTAATTTAGATTAGGAAGGACAAATATTGCAAGTACAAGGATTAAATTTGGAAGAATCAAGCTTAACCCAAAAGATCATCAAAAACCCAATAGAAGATACATAAAGAAACCCAATGGAAGAAAGTTAATTCCAAGGCTTGTGGTAAAGGAAGAAACCCAATGGAAGAAATACAGAAAGCAATATTTCCGGATCTAGAAAAAAAAATTCAAGATAGTGCGTATTTACGAAATCGTGCCGTTCTTATTCCAAGGACTGAAATCGTGGATGAGTTAAATGATTTTTTTTTAACGAAAATCACAGGTAAAATGAAAGAATATCTCAGTGCTTATAGTATATCCAACGATGAGAGTGATGTGGATGGAGTCAACCTTCTATACACAACACTGTATTTAAATGCAATCAAGTGCTCAGGATTACCAAATCATCGCCTACTTTTGAAGCAATACGCACCGATCATTCTATTAAGAAACATAAACCAGAAAAAGGATTGTGTAATGGTACTAGACTGATGGTTACGCGTTTGGGTGAAAAGATACTCGAAGCAGAGATACTAACATGCACAAATGTAGGTAAAAAATCGTTATACCTAGGATCATCATGACAACTGCAGATACAAATTGTCCATACAAGATGACGAGGAGGCAATTTTCAATACGAGTTTGTTATGCAATAACAATAAATAAGAGTCAAGGGCAAAGTTTGGAGAATGTAAGTATTTATCTACCAAAACCGGTTTTTAGCCACAGACAACTCTATATTGCTTTATCAAGAGTCACGTCAAAAAAAAGACTGCGAATTTGGAGTGAAAGACAAACAAAAATGAAAAACCAGCAATCAAAAATATCGTTTATAGAGAGATCTTCAACAATCTCTATTACAAAGACTCAGGTATTACCATTTAGAAGAAAATAACACACAATTAACTTCTTAAAATATTTATCAAAATCAGACAATTACAGGTGAAGATAACCAAGACACAGAAGATAACCAAGACGCAGAAGATAACCAAGACAAAAAAAAAATTTGAGCCAAGAACAAGGAAAACGTGTAATAATTTCATCTAAAACTATTTTTATTGATTCTTATTCTAAAAAAAGAGATATGCTATATGGAATTTGAGTAAAAAACATTTACTTCATGCATGTTTTTTTGTCTCCTCCACGAATAGAGAAACACCAAAGACATAACCGGAGTTACGGGAGCTATCGTGCCATTCACCTGAAACATTTTTGGCTCAACGATATTCAGCTCCTCAATAGCAATAACTATGTTTGAATACCTCCATCGTTTTAAAATCATTTCATATTTGTTTTGGGATTAAATTGAATATCTCCATTTGTATTTTGCATTTTTTTTATTATGTTGATTATGAGTTTGCTAATTAGGCTAGAAGGAAATAACTTTTGTGTGCTATTGGAATCAAAAAATTGAAAAATTATTGGTTGTATATTGGGAATTGATTTTGCAAGAACAAACCCTACTCCTACCATAATCTAACACACCAACCCTGTCATTTACCATTTGAAACCATGATATGTGTGGATTTCAAGAGGAAGAGAGACGTACTTGGAGTCACTTCCCGGTAACCAGGAACAAGCGAAAGCTATTGCACCATTTTTGATAGTATCTACATCATCTTCATCATCATTTCTTGGTGCATTTTTCCCAAAGACAACCGAATTCTCTCCCACAAAAAGATTATTATTAGCAGTCAAAGTCATAAAAAAATATACAAGTAATCAGTTTTAGAGCAATGTAACGCACTCTGATTCCACTAGCGATTCATTTATATGCTGAGTTTCTTCACGCATTCTTCTCATCCTGAACAAAGAAGACCCAAACTTGAGAAAAACATAGGGTTTGTAATCTTATCACTATCAATTGAAAAAATCAAATGGATAAAGATATATGAGTAACTAAATCTTAAGGAATGATTAAATTGCAAGAACAATGAGTAGAAACTAAATCGAAACTCTCTTTTTTGTTGACAAACACTGAGTTAGCTTTAATCTAAAAAGCAAAGAAAAATAAATTAGTAAGAGAGATTAAAGGAATCATCAACACACAACATTCGTGGTATGCAAGTGTGGTGTACACTTCTAAGTCAAGAATCGACGAACTATGTGATTCCGCTTTATACTCTCGAAGAATATGTGATTCGTTCATCTGTATTGTGATTGATTCCATTTGGGTTTATAGATTTCAATTCATATAGGGTAAACTAAACAATTCAATCAATGACTGTAAATGAAAAAGACTCATATCACAACAATTAATACTCTTCTATAATTTTCAAAAGGAGAAAAATTTACAAAATCCACAACATCAAATTCGTCAAACCGAAAACGATATCAAAATTCTAAATACAAAAAGGATTTCAATAAATAAAATAACTTATTTAGATTGGGTTTTACAAGAAAAAAATTGAAAATCTCATTTAGTTCTACACTGGATACCGTCTTCTAAAGTATTTTTGATCTTTGTTTACCATTTCCATTGTAACATCCCGGTTTCAGGAAATATGGTGGTGCATGCGGAGAGGTTTAAAAGAATTGATTTGGCCACCTATGTCACCAAAGTGCACTTATCTTTTCGGTCAACTGTCCTGAGAGGACTCCATAGTTAAGCGTGCTTATGCTGGAGCAATTTCAGGATGGGTGACCTTCCGGGAAGTGATTGTCGGAACCGTGTGAGGACAAAACACAGGGAAAAATCACGTGGTGATTTGTAGGGTCGGTAAACAAGTCTTTAAAGCCTCCCGGACGTAGCGTACTGACCGTCAGGCTAAGGGTGGGCCCACGGGCCGAGAGCGGATGTGGGGCCCACTAAGAGGTGGCGGTCGGGGCGTTACAAGTGGTATCAGAGCCGAACCCAGACGAGTGTGGAGTCAAGAGGGCTCACACCGTCGGGGTGAATTGTAACATCCCGGTTTCAGGAAATATGGTGGTGCATGCGGAGAGGTTTAAAAGAATTGATTTGGCCACCTATGTCACAAAAGTGCACTTATCTTTTCGGTCAACTGTCCTGAGAGAACTCCATAGTTAAGCGTGCTTGTGCTGGAGCAATTTCAGGATGGGTGACCTTCCGGGAAGTGATTGTCGGAACCGTGTGAGTGAGGACAAAACACGAGGAAAGATCACGTGGTGATTTGTAGGGTCGGTAAACAAGTCTTTAAAGCCTCCGGATGTAGCGTACCGACCGTCAGGCTATGGATGGACCCACGGGTCGAGAGTGGATGTGGGGTCCACTAAGAAGTGGCGGTCGGGGCGTTACATCCATATTGATTATCGGTGTTAGTGTTATCAACGTTTTCTTTTTACCTTCGATTTCTTAGTCATTGGAAATTTTTGTTTTTTTTTTAATAGTTTATGTGGTTTCAAAACTATATTATATTTTTTTTGTAAAAGAAGGTATTGAAAAGATCCCTATTTTTTAAATTCTTCTTAAGCCCCTATAAGCCTAAGCACGGCACCGAGTATGATATGTCGGAGAAGGATGATTTTGGGGGACAAACATGCTTGCATGTTGCAGAATTAAGACCGGGGATTCGATCTGTGCCTTTGTATGATAAGAAGGGTGAGAAAATGAAATCAGTACGGCTTCTTATGCGTTTCATCTTCGAATGATTTGGCTTAACAGAAATGCGTGTCTCTGAGAAAGAAGTTGCACCATTTAAAAAAGCTTTTGAGTTATTGTATAATGTAGCTTGAAAGATCCGATTGATCTTTGCTCTGATATCTCCAAAAGTGTATTTTACCTACCATATTGAAGAAAATGTAATTTATAGAGTCTACATTTTTTTTCAATATGTAAAATCTAATGTACGATGATTATCCAGCAATTTGCAAAGCTGTTACATATTGAATTAATTCGTAATTGTGATATACATAATTTTACAAACAGGTTAGGGGTGAGGATATAATTGTAAAAATTAAACTATGCAATTCAATTTCATTTACTTTAAGGAAAATAAACAGTTATTTCATATAATTCATGGGTACTTATCTGAACAAAATCATATTTGAAAAAGAAAAGAAAAAGGAAAAACTGAAACCTAGAAACGTCCTTTAAGAATAATTATATTTAAATGCATCATAATTCCTAGTACCAAACGAAAAAGGAATTATGAATGTGGAGGATATAACTTGTAGTATAACACAAAAAGATATGGAAACTATAAATATAATAAGGCTTCGTCTGTAAAAAAACACAACTACGCCATCAAAAAGAGCTTGAGGAGATGGATGATAGTCTAACGCTAGACGAACATGAGGCTGTGTCAGCATTATTAATACTAAAACACCAAGAAGACGAAGATGATGTTGAAGACGAAGAAGAAGAAGAAGAAGATGTTGAAGAAGAAGAATCCGAAAGTGAGGATGAGTTGGAAGTGAAAATTTGTAGCCAAACAAATGAAAATAAGGGTAAGAAGAGAAAGGTCGTAACGGAAGACAATTCCGAAGAAACCCTAAGGTGCATGCGCAATTGGAAGGACAATAGGCCGGAATATCCTCCGGGAAGGATCTTATTCCGTGATCCAGATGCGGTGGGAGATTGCAGCAAACCGATGCGGAAGCAGTTGATGGAGAGCGACGTGATAGACAATCAATCCAGGCTCCTGCTAGGGAAGGGGCCGGTGCAAAAGATGATGGATGATGTTTTGGGAAAAACAGAGAAACATGGGATTAATGGGGTTAATGTTTCTGTGTATGGACCTGACGGAAAGATTCATAAGATGGTGTTCAAGATGTGGGGTAAGGACACACCCGTTTTGATGAGTTCGGGATGGAAGAATTTCGTGAAGAGATATGCGCTCGAGACGCATCGCGATTTTCTCACTATTTGGATGTTTAGGCATAAAGAGACTCGTCAGATTTGCTTCGCTATTGATTCCAACAGGTTTCCTGTAAAGGGTAAGCTGAATAGAAGGATCGCGAAGGCTGCTTTCTAGAATCCATAATAGGGTTTTGTGTGCGTGTGAGTGTTTTTAGGGTTTTTTTTTTTCTTTTTTTTTCTTGTGTTCTTAAAAGGAAAAGAAGGTGTTATATTAATAAAGGGAGTTTTCAGGTTTTGTAAACATGAAATCGATTACAGTTTTCTTTTTCGTTAAGGATAGCAAGATTGTATACAGCATAATTAGTTGCACCAATTTGATTATATGAATCAGTACGTTTTGGTTTTTTTTTTCTATGCTAAAAGTTTTGTATACAAATAAAAATAGCACTCAAAACGGAATTGCTATTTCTGGACAATCAAACATCAGCAGTTCTACTCACAGGCTTTCCGGAAACTACTTAAGCTTAGATCTCAGGCGATTTCGTTCATCAGTCACTCACCTGAAGACGAGAACGCCATCTTTTTATGGTTCCATTGCTGGACATGACCTTGGAAAGGTGATCAAGAGATTTGGAGATTCAGGACTAGCAATGCTTGGAGTTTCCTCTAAGTGAAAAAGCTTTCGCAGGTTCTATCGAAACGATTGGTGGCGTTTGCCACAAGAACAGTTCCATCTTAGTATTCCGAAGGAAGCGTGTATAAGAAGCTACCACTGCTCTATCACTTTGTTTCTTGTGTCGGGTATTGTGTAGTTATACCCAAATTGATTTTCTCGAAGTTTTGTGGAACTGAACCTAAAATTCTAAGTTAATTTGTCAATGAAATTTGTCACTTTGTTTCTTTTTCTGTCTACGAAATTTGTCGTAGGAAATCGATTATTTTCTTGAAGTGATAGTAAATGCTAAGTTAAGAAGTCTAAGAGGATTCTTATTATGAAGTCTAAGAGTTGCTCTTAAGTAGTCAAAAGCTTTAGTAAGGCTTTGTTAATGTTTCTTAACTACCTAGAATAAGTTTCTTCTTAACATTGATGGCCTTCAGAAAAGATGGAGTGAAAAAGAATGTGGGATCAAATGCATACAACTCCCTATAAAGTGGTTGCAGAAGAAAACATTTTAAAGTTTGAAAAATAATCCCCATTTCACAAATGTGTTATAAAGCAAAACTAACTGAGAGAATCACCTCAAATATGTTCTTTAGTGTTATGTTAACATAGTGTGATGACCGTGAAGGAGTAAAATCTGTAACCTGCTTAAAACGAAGAGATTTTTTTTATCCGCTTAAAGAAAAACAGCAAACATTCTCAAGTATCAACACTACACCAACTTGTATATCTCCTCCACAAGGGTAATCAAACGTTTCCTGCTTTAGTGAGAAATGGAATGTAATACGAAAAAGAAAAGAGCTCCTCAAAAGGACTAACACACCTCTGACTTTGCATCTGTATTCCCATGTTTCGTATCGTGTGCCTCAGAAATATAATTCCCCTCCCACACATTGTTTACCCAGAGAAACATTGAATGTTACTTCTGAATCATCCTCATGAAAGCCTGCAGATTCAAAAAATAATTAATCTCTTATACTAAATCAGATTTATGTTTTGCCATTGGAGAATTCACTATGGTATTCTCTAAGGAAAGATTGCCAGACAACCTAAGCAGCTTTAGTATCACCAGATACGTTTGAATCCTACTTTCAAAGTCAAGAGGGCTCACCTAAGTCGACATCCCTAGATTTACCATATTCAGCAACAAATCCATGATGAGAGTCTAAAGCTGATCCACACATGTGAGAGAAGAATACTGCAAACCAACGAAGTTTAATTAGTTTTACTGGACCTAGTTAAATGGGGTTACCCCCATAAAAGCAAGACATATATTATGTTGCCTTGCCTGTGCAGTGACAGATTAAACCCTGCAAGAAGTTTTCCAGGACAAAGTCGTCAAGGACAGAACAGTGTATACTCATGGTGTTTCCAGAGACAACAATGTCCTTGCCTCTGCCTTGTCTCCTAGTCATAGGCGGCTTGGTCTTCTCAGTCTTTGAATTTGGGTTTACACGAGGAGATCCTTCTCTGGAGATCCCTTTTCCGTCTCCGATCCCTTTTCCGTCACCACCATCCGGGTCTTCATCACGTTTGGGCCTTTTTGATAAATATATCTCTATGTATTGGTAAATATAGAGTTTCCATTCGTTTCTCTTCGGTCCCTTTTTTACGTTTAACGTCAAGAGGGTAACATCATGCATCGATCTCCTGCCCATTAATGTGTTTTTAAGGCGGGCGTTTATTAGTCTCCACTTGATCCCTAGGGTCTTATCTAAGGTGTTTTACATAGGAGGAGGTGTGGTAAAAGCAGGCCCGGTCCTACCATACTTAAGTGAAACAATCACTTGGGACATCATAATTTTGGGCCATACTTTAGGTAAAAAAATTTCAAATCATTTATAAAATATATATATATATATATATATAGGCATTTTTTTTTTTTGAAATTTTAAATTGATTTATCAACAAAAAAAGGATTTTTGGTACTAATAAGTAGAGTTTTGTTTTAGATTTAGAGCATCTAGAACACATAAAAAGAAAACCAAAACCTTACAAAACGTTACATATTTGAAATGTTCACATTGATCGAAGAAGTGTTGTCCAACATTCGAACGATGGTAGCATCCGTTGTTGGAGAGGTCTTGCGAGTGATTGATCTCAGCGTGGTAGTCCAGTCCGGGCTAATTTGCCTTCGCAGAAGAGAGCGACATAGTACGGTCCAGATGGAGTAAGAGTAAGGGAAAGCAAAAAATAAATGGTCACGGCATTCATTTCTCTCACCGCACAAAGGGCAAGATTGTGTTTGACCCCAAGCTCTCATACGCTGCCTTGTAGAGAGACGATCCCGAATGGCCAGCCATGCAATGAACGAATATATTGGTACCGCTTCCTGAAACCAAACAACCCTAGACCACACGACCTTAGGGGAATGTTGCCAAATCAGTTCCCATGTAAGCTTAGATGAGAAATTGTTTTTGAAATCAGTTGCATTTCTTCTCCACTCATAGACATCCGATCCTGAGGATGGGGATGGTTCTGTTAGTGCAGCTAATGTCTCTGTCAAAGCGTGAGATCATCGACCCCTGCCACGTCTTATTAGCCATCCATGGTCGACATTATAAACTGACGCAATTGTCGCACCGCTTGATACCCTATAGCGTTGTGGACCGTTGTCACCAACTACCTCAAGTAACTGGCCCTTTCCTGTCCAGTTGTCAAACCAAAAGTGAGTTGATTCTCCATTATTGACCTTACTACGCAAGAGAGAAGCCGCTAAAGGTCGAAGCTTCAAGAGTTTTCTCCAAATCCAAGAACCCACAGTTCCCTCACGGACACTCAAAAACGAGGCAAATTTAAGGTTGTAGCGTCTTGACCAAGCCACCCATAGAGACCCAGCTGAAGTGAAAAAGCGCCAAATGAGACTTAAAGCAAACACACGTGAAGTATCCCGAAGCCTCTGAATACCTAGCCCACCCTCTTTTTTTGGTTTACAAACTTCCTCCCAAGAGACTTTTGTTTTCGTGTTATCCAATGGTGACCCCGACCAAAGGAAAGCATTGCACAAACTTCCAATCACATCAAAACAGCCTTTAGGTAACCGAAAAACGGAGGACCAAAAGTTTGTTATACTTGTTATTACCGATTGGATGAGCTATAGTCTACCCATAAATGATAGACATTTCGATGACCATAAGAGTAGCTTAGAACAGATCCTATCAACCAGTGGTTCAAAATCCTGTCTAGTCATAGCCTTAGTAGTAAGTGGCAAGCCAAGATACCTTATAGGGAGAGTGTCAAGCGGAATGCCCATATTTTCAGCTACAAGCATTGTCGCAGCTCTGTTTCTTCCCGAGGCAAAAATAGAAGATTTTGACTTGTTCACCCATAGACCCGAGTAAAGTCCAAACTCATGGAGTACAAATATGATTCCTTGGAGGGACGTTTGGTGACTATCAGTAAAAACAAGGATGTCATCCCTTGAACTCCTGAAAAACCCCTCAAGCTCACCATTAATCGCAATGGAGAAAGCCGCTGTCGAAAGACATGTATATATCCATGAGACAAACCGTTGAGGAAGTCCAATCGCTTGGAGCACTGAAATAATGAAGGGCCATTCAATTGAATCAAAAGCCTTGGAGATATCAAGCTTGATGACACAAAGATCTGAACCATTTGGTTTTGGTAGTCTTTTACTAGTTCCGAGGCCAGCAATACATTTTTGACAAGATTAATTTTCTTGGGCATTTCTTCAATCATGCTTGTGAGTTTTTAACTTAAGAAAATTTTAATTAATTATGCTATTAATATTTTTATTAGTAAGATTCTGGTTTTGAAAAAAAACAAAAACTTCTAAACAACAACAAAACATTTATGAGCATTGAATCGACAAGACGATTCATATTTCCTCTTGAAAAGGTATGTGAGACAAACATGGGATCAATTAATATTCGAAACTGGCTTTGATTAGGTTTACATATATTTGCATATATGTAACATGTAAATATCTAAATTTAACTACTTCGTTCAAAGACAGCAATGAGTATTGTTGTAAAGGGTGATTTTAACTTTTAGATTTGGTTTATTATATTGGATGTGGCATGTGGATGTGTGTGATAATTAAGGTAGACAGAAAACAATAATAATCTCCAAAACTATAATCCGCCGTGCGAAAAGAGTACAAGTATTATAATAATTAATGGTTTAGATTATATTTATTACTAGATTTTAATCAGCGGTACACCAAGTTTTTTGTAACTTAAAAAATTTAAATTTTAAATTGTATTTGTTTGTTAAATTTGTTTATTTTATTTAGTATTTAAGTTTGTATAATTGTATTTTGATTTTTAATTCTGGAAAAACAATCATTCGCATTGGTTAGGTCGAGGATGCGGTATTTTGAAGATGTGGGGCTGAGCCCAAGGGTATGTCGTGAAGATTTTTTGATCCTCTAAACTGGATACGCCAATCAGAATGTTTTGCTTCTTCAAGCGTACACATGCAGTACATAAAAGATTTCTTTCGGAGGAATCTCTAAAGCCATTGAAGTAATGGAAGGCGACACCATCAACAGACAGTTTTTGCAATAGCTTTACAACATCGTTTCAATTGGGACCAAACTCTCTCTACCGGCAACTAATTGGATTCGGACCCAAACCAAACTCTAGAAATCAAACCCTAAACCAAACAATTCTGATTCTTATTGTTATCGTCTCTCGGACGTCGGTCGTTCTTATGCTAAGTCCGATTGTTGTTTATCCCAAACAAAAAAAGGTTTCAATCGTTGTTTATGAGACGGAAAAGAAAAACAAAAAAAAAAAAAAAAAATCTAAAAACATGAAAACTCACGGCGAGAGGAGAAAGATATCCAGGAGGAGGAGTATCCATGGCGATCTGCTTTGCTTGAGAGAGAACTTCGCGGGAGAGAGATGAAGACGACCGTCGAAGAAGGATCGGGCTTAGAAGAACTAGTCTGAAGCTTAAGAAGGTTATTTTTTGTTTTTTTGTTTTTGTCGTTTTGGAGAAGTGAGGAGAGAAGCGTAAGGGTGGGTTTATATGAATCCCGGTGCACTGGAAAGCTAGGGGCATTTTGGTCTTTTTACCAACCTGAAGATTTATGATATAGAGTATATGCGTTGAGAGGCTCTTGCCCTCTTCTTTTTAAGGTAACATAGTATGAATGTAGATAACCCATTTGAAATGTTGAATTTTTTTTTTTTTTTAATGAAAGATTTGTTCATTGTTGCAGTGTATGAAAAAAAATCCTTTAATTTTGGGTTTAAAAGAAATGTGAAAAGAGTAATCATAAATGGCAACATATATATATATATATATATTAGTATATATTCATAAAGAAGAAAAGTATTACAATGATGAATATGTAACTGACATTTGTGTATATGGTCCTCATTGCTTTAGTATTTTCAAGAAAATGTGATTCATCTGCTATAACAACAACCTGCAATAAGTTATGACTGGTACATAGCGAAACCCCAAACACTTATTGTAACGCCCGTGTTCCGGAAAAAGGGAATTTTGGTCGGAAAAGTTACAGAAGGATCGTATCAAGGTGTTTTGATACGATTGGGTTGACGGAAATGTAATCTCTCTCTTTGGAGTCAATCCTAAGTGTTTCGAGAATGGAGTTTTCTCGGGAACGGGAAGCGGATTGACCGAGGATCGAAAAGTCAGAGTTTGACCAGAAAAGAGAGAGGATCGATCGATCCGTTGGTTGATCGATCGATCCGGTTGTGGATTGATCGATCCAGTGGTTGGACGATCGATCTGTGGCTCGGTCGCTGAGTGGCTTTGGGGTGGATCGACCGATCCATGCTGTGGATCGATCGATCTACCGGGCCGTTGTGTTGGTTTGTGAAGGTGTGGATCGATCGATCTGGGTCTAGACCGATCGATCTGGCATAGGGGAGGTGCAGATCGACCGATTCAGGAGTGGATCGATCGATCCAGCACTGTCGGCAGTGGTATTAAGTGGATTTTCTCCATTTGTATCTCGGGTTCTTCTTCCTCTTTCGGGTTTTGCGGGTTGTGGCCGTTCTCTGGAGGCTGAGAGAGCTGGTGAGAGCTCGAGAGAGTGGAGGAGAGAAGGGAGGAAGCTTGAGGCTTGATGGTTGCTCAAGGAAGGGTTTGAGCTTGGTGGAGCTTGGAAGAGATGGAGATCGGTTTGTAAAGGCGAGGAGGGAGAGAAGGAGTTCGTCTCTAAGCTCGTGGAGCTGTTCTTCGCCTGAATCGATCAGAATCTAAGGTGAGTGCGTGACCATGAGTTAATCTAAGCTTTTGAGATGGTTGTGTGTTGTTAGGGAGGATTGGGTTGAATCCTTGTTGTGTGTGGCTTGTTTCTTTGGTTGTATTGCTTGTTTCCTTGGTGTTTGGGGTTGGATTTGTGCCTAATCGGTTGCAGGAAGCAAGGTGGAGGCCCTGAGTGGTCGTTGGTCGTGTGTGGCCGTGGAGGAAGTCGAGATCGGAGTTGTAGGAGGTGTTGGATCGATCGATCCGGGGTTGGACCGATCGATCCATTCCTGTAAGTCGCAGATCTGGTTGTGAGTGGTGGATCGATCGATCAAGGGTTGGACCGATCGATCCGGAGCCTTGTGGTTAGACCGATAGATCCATGCGTGGATCGATCGATCTGGTGAAGGCTGTTGGATCGACCGATCCAGGAGTGGATCGATCGATCCATGTGTTTTGTTGTGGCCTGTGTTGTTTTGCTTGGCGTTGTGAGCCGTTTGTGATCTCGTACTTGTGTGTATAGCTCGTAGATGGGACGACCGCCTCACTAAGTATTTGTGATAATACTTACGCATCTCTGTGTTTTTGTGAGTTGCAGGTAAAGGTAAAGTGTGAACGTAGAATCAAGGCGATGAGGAGGAGGATGATTTAGGACTTGGTATTGTGTGTTGTTAATCGTATTTTTATTGTGTTAATAAATGCGATTTTGTATTGATGCTTTATGTGGAATTAAAGCGTGTGTGTTTGACTCGTTGTGTATAATCAATATTATGGAGTATTGGTTATGGTTTTGCTTAATTAAAGCGGGTCGGGTCGTCTCACTTATAGACTTGAGACTAACACTTGAAAACCTTGAATATTTTTTGTTTATTCGTGTAATAACACCTTTGACTACGTGATTATATAGTCGTGTGATGTATCTTTCATAAACATATTGTAACCAACTTTAGTGTATTCAAGTTGAGTTACTTTCACATTGCCACATCAATGCGAAAAGGTCACATGAATTGGATGCTGTTGCACTTTGTTGATAGTCTGGGGAGAGTCAGCAGATTAGCTCGCACGAACTCACTTCTGTTAACGTTGTCCGCATCAACACCAACAACTTTCACAGTTTCAAGATATTCCAACTTGCCCAAGAAATGTCTCATCTGTTCCAGCTCTTGAAAAGAACCTCCATACTCTGAGATCTCTAGCACCTTCACTTGACATGTCCATAAAAAACATAATTCCTCCTCCTCCTCCTCCTTCACAATCTTCCTCTGCTTCTTAGGGATGCAAGCACATGCATTTCCGCATCTGTTTGTTATTCTGTGCAATAGACCCTGAAACCAGAGACCAATTTGACATGTATAAATTAACGGGCAACACTAAAAAGAAAAAGAATCTCAATATAATGAAATTGGTAATACGTACCTTGATGACTAAAGTCTGCAGGTTCGGACAACTCTTGATCAAAAGTGGCATTACTTGCCAACTTTTTTGCTTGTTACTCTCAATCGATAAATTAAAGAGGTTGTTGAACATCGGCATGGATTTACAACAGAAATGGAATGCCTAATACACATCAAAAAACCATATATAAGTAAGTGAGAGACCTTGCTAGCTCTACAAACCAAAAATAGAATCAATAGAAGAACAAGTAGCAAAACCTGACCTCAAGGGAATCAGGAGACAAGTGAAGGGTCGTAATGTTGGTTATACACACAACTAGATTGTCGACATCACCAAACATAGGCGCCTTTGGTTCATCATAAGAATAATAATCATCATCATCATGATCATCATCATCATTGTCTTCATCATAATCAGAATAATCATAATCGCTAGTTGACTCCCATAACCTGAGATTAAGCCTGGCTTCAACAAGCAAATCTAAATCAACAAACTGATACTGCTGTGAGACATAGCTAGAATAGTCAAGGTATACAAAACTTGGTGCTTCACATTAAATTAGGTAGTGAGCATTGAAGATGCAGATCTGAACAACCAGCTGATGTTGAAGACAGCCAGCTGATGTCATCAGGAGTCTGTATATGCATCAGGAGTCTGTATGTTGACGTGGACACGTAAGTTGATGTGACGAAGCTAGAGACGATGGTGTGACGAGCTAACGAAGTTGTAGTTGGCTTGGCAAAGAGATAAAGACGTGAGTTATGTAGAGATTCACTAAATATTCTCTAGCACAATTTAAGGAAAGGATAAACTTGAGGAGCAAGTTTATTTCTTTTGTGTAGATTCGGCGAGATTCTCCACCCAAGGTATTGGAAGTTTCGTTTAAATAGCTTAGAGAGGTCATATGTTGTGGTTAACACTCTAGAGCTATTATCATGAGGTTGTAAACTTCGAAGCTAAGAATAAAGCTTAGAAGGTGAGTATTCAGTTCTCTGTGTTTTTACGGGCAGGTGAATAGAACGCAGAGATCTACATCAACTAGGGTTTTGTTATCTTCGTGTGAGTAGATACATAACTAGGGTTGATTTGGGTGTTACTCGACTTTGATATCTTTGAGAGAATTGATTCAAAGGAGAGTTAGAGCTTAAGATTTGTTTTAGTCGGGGACAAGTCTATTAGAAAGAATAGATTGTGTAACACTGAAACAAGTAGATCTTTGTAGAAATTACGTTGTTAATAAAATAAGTTAAAAGTGTTGGCTTGGCGCGTTCCAAGTGAAATCAGTGTGTTGTGTATCCTCTATACCTTTACAAGCATCTTTATAATCTGGAAGATTGGATCTCTAGGAGAAGAACTCATAGCCGTATAAATTAGGTATTTAACTGTATCTACTCTATACACCGAAACAACTCAGATTAGGGTCACAACAAGTTCCTCCTATTGAATGTTTTGCAATCAAACAATATAATTGAGAGACAATGGAATCAAAGAAAGATCGAAAAAGCTTCTTGCTTTTCATTGACGATGGAATTTGAGAGACGGAGAAAGAGATATATAACACAAAATTAAACTAAACAAAAACTGTTAAACGAAAAATGGAAAATTATATTAAACAAACCAAAATTAAACGAAAAATGGAAAATTAAAAGAAAAGGAAATATGCAGAAAAAGGGGGAAAATGTCATAAAACATCAGCTTAACAAAAATGTTTTAAAAAAAGCATCAATTTTGCATTTGTTGAAATAAATTTCCAATTTTTATTGACTTTCCAATTTAATCGTAAACCTTCGTTGGTTTTGCAAAATAAGGCATGTCGTTAAATCGTTTAACGGAACTAGTTCACGGGATTGAATCTCCGTTAGGAGCTTCCATCAAATCATAAAACGATGTCGTTTTGTATTTAAACAAAAAAAAATACAAATGTGGGACTCGAACCACTTACCTCTAAGTGGAAACAAACGTGACTTAACCAACTAAACTAATGTGTTTGATTGACATTAAAACACAAACGCATATAGTTATTCTGGAAAACCTGAATGCACTCTTCCTTTTCGACCGCAAATGAAAGAACCCTAATCGAGCTCTAGGATCTAGGGATCGACAATGGAAAATCAATCAAATTAACGAAATCAGAATGATTAGAAACTCACTCGATAGGGAATTTGAACTAGAATTTCATGGGACAAGGGAGTTCGAGTCAATATCTCCTTCATATGTCTAAGAGACGAGAGCTTCACCGCCAAATCGCCGTGGTTATTGGCAGCGGCGAGGAGATGGAGCGCATGTGCCCTGGGTCGTCGCGGCATCAGGAAATATCATGATTGTATTTTAGATTCGGCCGGCAGAATTTTTATGGGGGAAATACGGTGGCTTCTCAGTAGCGTTTATCTTTTAGGATTGTTTAAAGTTGAAAATGAAGAAGAATCTAGGGTGACACATGATCAAAATAACTATATGCGTTTGTATTGAAATGTCAATTAAACACTTTAGCTCAGTTGGTTGACTTATGGTTGTTGCTAGTCCTGGGCATTCGGTTATTCGGTTCCATTCGTTTTTGTTCCTATTGGGTTTCGGTTCTTTGATTCTAGCTTCTTAGGATCCATATGAGAACCAGACTGTTTTTGATTCGGTTCAGTTAGGATAGTAATCAGTTCGGTTCGGTCTAGATCTTATACCAGAGAACCGAATTATTTTTGGTTCTGGTTATATTCGGATCTTTGCAACCGAAGAACCAAAGAACTGAACAATACCCGAAAAATTAACAAAGATTAAGTCCTATATAGGAGAACTAGCTTCGCTTACTCTTAGATTCACCTTCCTTTTCCTTCCAGTTGTACTAGTTCTTGGTGTCACTATCTCTTCTTCTGTCTCGCTATTAAAATCCTGAAGACTCTTGTTTTCATTCTCTAATGGAGTTCTCGAAAAATCCATCTACCAACACCAACATGCAAAAAGATTGTAAGAAACTAACAACTAAGAAGTGAAGAACTAAGAAATAGAACAAATCAAAGGCAGAAATTGAAGATAGAGAAGAATCGAATTCAAAAGAAGATACCCATGAATCTAATTTCAAGCCCAACATTAACAGTCTAACACAATAGCAGACAAAGAAAGAAGAAGAAACGATTAACGATTATCGAACTATCGAAGATGATGATGGTCTCAAACTCATACATGTGTTGTTAGAAGAACGATGATGAAGAACCGAAGATACAAACAGAAGATTGGAGTCTTCGAGTGGAGGAACCGAGGAAAGAATTATTGAAACTAGGGTTTTGAAATCGATTTGGGAATCGCAACTCTCAAGAGGCAAGACCGCAAGAGGCAAGAATTTAGGGTTAGTGTGTGTCTTAGTGTAGGTTTACCACTTATTCGAGATTAGGGTTGGGTAGATTAGGCTAATGGGCTTACTAGGTTGGGTTTGGGTAGGATAGTTAATGGGCCTAAAAATGTATTAATGTTTAAACGGATACCCATGGATCTTCAGTTCTTACCCGAACCCTACCAATACCCATGGATCTAAAGGGGGAGATCCATTCGGATAATCACAGATATCCAGAACCGATCTGAAACCCCTTTTTGGATCATTTTGGTTCGGTTCTTCGGTTCTTCTACTTTTGCCCAGGGCTAGTTGTTGCCACTTAGAGGTAAGCGGTTTGAGTCCCGCATTTGTATTTTTTGTTTTTTAAATACAAAACGACATCGTTTTATGATTTAACAGAAGCTCGTAACGGAGATTCAATCCCATTAACTTGTTCTGTTAAACGATTTAACGACGTACCTTATTTTGCAAAGTCAACCAAAGTTTACGATTAAATTGGAAAGTCAATCAAAATTGGAAATTTATTTCAACACATGCAAAGTTGATGCTTTGTCAACACTTTTGCTAAGTGCATGCTTTTTATGACATTTTCCCTAGGCCTGGACATTTGGTTAACCGTTCGGTTTTGGTTCGGTTGTGTTTGGTTTCGGTTAGTTCGGATATGGTAATATAATAACCATTCGGTTATTTTAGAAATTTTGGTTAGGATCGGTTCGGTTTCCTTGCGGTTTGGTTCGGTTCAGATATTTGAATAAATAACCGTAACTAACCGAAATTCTTTCGAGTTTGGTTTCTTATCCAAAATAACCGAAATTAACCGAATATAACCGAAATTAACCTAATTTAACTGAAATTAACCGAAAAATACAAAAATAATAATATATAAATTGGAAAAGTTTAGAAAGAAAATTAAAATTTCGTTCGATTTTGCAAAAAAATATTTAACTTTGACAAATATAACTAACAACATTTGGATATGTTTATTATTTAGAGTATTTGATTGTTTTGAGTCTTAAAAAGAATTAATATTTTTGAGTTTATAATTATAGTTTTGGGTATTAGAGATACTATTTTTGGGTATCTTATAGGTTTTTTAATATTTCGGTTAACCATTCGGTTATAAGTTCGGTTTCGGTTAGTGTGGATAGGAGATTTTACTAACCATTCGGTTATTTTAATAACTTCGGTTCGGATTCGGTTTCGTTTTTTTCTTTTCGGTTCGGTCGGTTATTCGGTTAGCGGTTTATCTAATGCAATATGATGTCATGGTAATTTTCTTTTACTTTAACCTTTTTGGGTTAAAGTAAAAATGGAAAATTAGCTCGATATTAATATTTGAAATGCAACCCAAACTTTTTATAATAAGATGACTGTCCACGTGGACGTACATAAAAAATATCCTAAAGAGCATTAAAGATTAAAAGTAAAGAAAAAATACATTGAAATTATAATACATCAAACTTTTGACTAAACAAAAACAAAAATTTCGTAAAACCAAATTATAGATAGAGCCTAAAAAATAAATCATAAAACCTTGGAAAGTTGCAAAAAGAAGAGGTTGAAAAAAACCCTTGCTTATTGTAGTTTCACCTAAAAATCTGCCTAAATGCGATATGTAAATTAAATCTCGTATATATGAAAAATGCAATAAAAAAAACCCAATTTTTTGTGTTCCACTAAAAAGTGATAATATTATTAAGAATAAGAAGTATCTCAAATGCTAACAAAACACAGAAAAAGTAAAAAAAAAATAAAAAAAAATCGGAGACAATATACGATTGATAACGATGCTTTAGTGACTTCTTGTAAACCAAGAGGTGAAAGAAAGTAAAGAACTGAAGAAAGGAAAAGGAAATTAAAGCCTTAGCACCTAACGTCATCACCTAACGTCACCGAAAGGGGGAAGAAAGATGGGAATCCGGTGCTAATAAGAGCCATTGAAGAAAGTAGAATATAACCCAATGTGGATTAAGTAGCTCTTGGCATCTCTTAGAGCACCATTATCGGAGTTTCTTAATCCCGTTTCTTACCATTTAAAAAAAATAATAATCAAAATTGCATAAATTGTGTAGAACCGACTCTTAATTAAGAGTCAGAAGAAACGGTTTTTAGAGGACATGTGATAGTTGGTTATTGGCTGGGATTTAGGGTTAGAAGAAAAAAAAACTCCTCATTTTGACTCTCGTCTCTCTCGATACCGCCTCTCGACAGCGATTTCATCTCATGAAATAGCGTATTTTGGTGTTGTTTTGATTTCCCACAATGATGACCAGAGCTTCCTTTCAAGCAGCGAGAGGTTGTTTTATGGAAATTTTTGATGTTCAGCTAAGGAATCAGCAAGCTTATAACCACTTTAGAGTTGTAACAACCAGAATTAGAGAACCCCCATACAAATGTATGTTCAAGATCAGCTGAAAGATTAAGACCCAGTATAATTTGCACCCTTTTCAACGAACAAGACTTAAAAAGTATGGATCTCTCTATTATTATATAGTATACTTTGTTCAGATATTCAATGAACATAAATAATTTATATGAATCAGTTATCTTCATGTTGAGATAAGAGTTTTTACCTTTTACTCGTTTTAGTTTGCTTTGGAGGAAAACAAAGACGTTTTAAGATGTAAATAGACATGTAGAAATGCAAGAACATAGTAAGGCATCAAATGTTTTACATTCTTTGGTCTGATATCTGATTTAAGTGATTTTTATATACAAAATAATCATTTGAGCCAACTTTCAATTGGTACTAATTCGAGGTCGTTGACAGTTCCAAAGTTATGGTCAATCTACTAAAACTTATTAATATGGCGAGTAGATAAAGCACATAAACTTCGGTGAGGCATCCTGATATCTGACTTAGGTGATTTTTATATACAAGATAGCCATTTGAGCCAACTTTCAATTGACACTAATTCGAGGTCGTCGGCATGCGATTCCAAAGTTATGGCAATTTACTAAAACAAATTAATTTGTCGAGTAGATAAAGCACAGAAACGATCCAATTTTGCGGCCCACAAACGATCCAAATTACTAAAATTTTGGATTCTCTAAAATTTTGCGGCCCAAAGACGATTTAATTTACCTAGAATCAATCTTAACCAATTTAATTTGTTATAAAACCGTGTGACTCGATTTTTAGAAGAAAAAAAAATCTATTTTATTCAGTTTTAGAAATTATTTTAGCTATTAGAAGCTTTTGGGAAAAATCTTTGAACTTTACTGATAATTTGGAGAAAATTTATGAACGTAATAGAAACTTTGGTAGTTTTTACGTAGCCTTTGTTCTTCAATAATATGGATAGTCTCTTACCAAATTACTCTCATTTCTTCTAATGTAATCAATCGTAGAACAATCACTCAACAAAAATAATGGAAATGAATCTAAAACGTTATAGAGACAAAATATAGTTCTAGCTGCGAAACATATGTCATAACCATCAAAACTCTATGTGATTTTTGTATTATCAATCCAATCGTGTTGTGCACGATTCCAGCTGAAATGGAGTTGGATAAATTACTAATAGGCAACTAAAAAAATGTTAACAATTTCAACATTTCAAATTACCAAATTACTTTAATATTTTTATTAATAATTTAAATTTTCCTACATCCAATATCCCAATCTAGTAGAAATGAGAAGCGAAGTACAATCTACGTAGAAACTAAAAACAACGACAAACTCGGACATGAATATTCTTTAGTTCTCAGTTTTTTTTTATTTTTATGAAAAGGATAAAATCCATCAAACACCGATAAACCAAGCTTATATGTATACACATAAAATAAAATCAAAGCAACAATCTCACAATGGCTCTAGTCACATTGGAGATTTTTTGCATTGATTTGGTTAAACTAGTCAACGGAGATTTCCCTTTAAACCCTTCTTCACATACATAAGCTTCTACCCCGGCGTCGATCACACCGTCTTCGCCGAATTTTGGGACTCCTTTAGAGATAGCTTCAATGGCTTCGGGAACATCAGCGTGTAAGATCGTTTTGTATCTTCGACTACATTGGTCCAATGCCCGTTTCAGTTCCGGCCTCTTTTTATATAGACCGTTGATCTCGTTTAAGGTCTTTGTCGCCAGCCCCTACAAAATCATATATTTATAAAATAACCCCATAAGTTTTTGTTCTATTCAGGAACAACCTCACATTTTGATCTTCATATAGAAAATCATCCCCTTATTTCAGAATTTTTTAAGAAAAGTTACATAATTGGTGGTATAGTAACGTAGCTCACTTTACTGAAATTGAAAGAAATTTATAAAATAACCCCTTAGGTTTGTGTTTTAAACAAAAACAACCAAAATTTCTTATTTATCAAAAATTACACCTTCTACATAGATAAAAAACTCTATTATAATTTACTTGTTGGTTTCGACCAAAAATAAAAATTTACTTGTTGCTAGAGTAACAACCTTATGAGACCTTTTTAACACTAAAAAGTGATAAATTTTTAAGAGATCAAATTAATACTAAATATATAATGGAATAATATTAATTTAAAATTGAACATTACATTAAATAATTAAAAGTGCAAACATTACAAATTTATAAAGCAACCACGGAAATTTGTGTTTTATAAAGAAACAGCATCTAAGTTTTGATTATTCAAATTATTTATGTCCCAAATACAAAAACGTCAAAAAGGCTCACAGTTGGTGGTATAGTAATGAAACTTATAATAATATTACTGAAATTAAGGAAACTTTTATTAAAGATCTGATTCTTATAAGAGACTTGAAAACAATCCAAATAATTGGATATACATGAAAGAAACTAGATCAGAAAAGAAATTGAAATACCTTGATTTTATCGATGAGGATGAGAACGAGGCCAGAGGTGTCGGCAGAGGAGCCACGTGGATCGGAGTTAAGGAGAGACACACAGAGATTGAAGTCCGGTGTCTCTTTACATGTCTCCTCTATCATACTTGCTTCACTCATCACCATCACCATCACCATCACCATCACGATCACCTTCATCATCTTCATCGTCTTTGATGATTATCTTTATATATGTAAAAGATGGAGGATTCGCTTTAGTTATGTTAAGTGTGTTTGTGTGTGTCTCTGCGTGTATTAATTTGCCTGTGTTGTGAACGTCTCCAATATATATATAATTGAATTGATGGTGTGCCTTTTTACCAAAATATCTTAATAATTCTCCCAAAAACAAAAAAGCTACCATTTCTGATATTTTCACGTAATATATTTTATTTTAATATTATACCAAAAGATATATCAAATATTGTCCACTCAAATTTTGTTTCGAATGTTTTAGATTTCTTTAGTTTGGGTTATAAAAGTAAAAATATTCGTTTCTATAGTATCCAAGAACAAAATTAGTAAAAACATTAAATATAATGTCTAATGTTATGACTGAAATATTATGTTACTATGAATAATAAATATGCCAAGCTAATATTAGTCAACAATCATGATATGGAAACGGTATTTATGCCTACAACTATGTATTTAATTTCCTCAATAATTTGAATTTCAAAATTTCAATATATATATTTTTTTGTTTTTAGTTTTTCTATATTGCTTTTGATTTTTATTCCGTCATATATTGCTTTTGATTAAACATATATTTTTACTGAAAATCATCTTAAAATTTTTAAAAGTCAATTTTAGGACCGAAAAGAATTTATGTAATCATATTTTTCGCCTGAAATGGCTAAATTTGTAGAACGTATTGGTTTTGTCTCTATTATTTAAAATTTCTAAGCATGATCCATTTCAGGTCGAAACGTACAAACTAGTAGAGATAGTAACATAAAAACCTTTTTCTTAATACTCCCCCAGGATAAAAGCAACCAGCTGTGTTAGGGACTATAGAGATGCCAACTGAATTTCTGATTCCAGAAATCATTTCTGATATTTTTACGTAATATATTTATTTTAATATATACCAAAAGATATAACAAATGTTGTCCAATTAAATTTTTATTTTTTATATTTTTAGATTTCTCTAGTTTGGGTTATGAAATTAAGTTTTTTAAAGTTTTTATTGGTTTATGTATTTTGAAATTTATGAGTTTTAAAAATTCTAACTGATTTTATAATTCAAAAACATGGATTTTGAAATAATATATTTTATCTAGGAATAGATAAAAACTCGAAATCCAAAATCCGGATCCGAACCCGAATCGAAAAACCTGATTCCGATCCGAACTCGTTATTAACAAATACCCGAATAGATCTTGGTACCATAGTAGTTCGGGTTCGAATAATATTCGATCGAATCTGAAATCGAGCTAGCATCCGAAAAAAACCCGAAACTTTAAGTAATTCATATATTTTTGAGTATTTAAAGGGAGTTTATGCAGTTTTTTACTAGGTTTTTCGGGTGATTTATGTACTTTCGAGTATTTTCTTAGAGTTTGAGTAGATTTTTTGAGGTTTTGAGATAATTCAAATATTTTAAGTACTTTCATATACTTTTGAGTAGTTTAAGTTATTTTTTATTGGGTTTTGGTAATTTGAATATTTTTGAGTACTTTTGGGCAGTTTTTTCGGATAGTTTCGGATCCGAACTGAACTCAAAAGGAACCAAACCCGAAAAGTAAAACCCCATCCGAACCGAATCCGAAGAAACCCAAACTGAGCCCGACCCGAATATATAAAATATCTGAATAGGGTCTAGAAGCTTAAATTCAAAAACACAAAAAACCCAAATCGATACCTGAACGCCCAACCTTATGTTTATCCATAGATTTTAGTTTTTGTATTTTTTACATTCAAATCCATTAAAATTCAATATGAATATAATGTAGATTTTGAAATCAAAATAAATTACTAAACGAATAACATATGATTTTATCTAGTATTTATAAATCATATAATCAATAACACATGATTTTGATAAGAATTTTAAAATCAATGATTGAATAACACATGATTTTTATTTAGATTTTCAAATCCATTAAAATCCATGAACCAATAAACCTCATTTAGTTTCTATAGTATCCATATACAAAATTAGTTAAAACACTAAATATAATGTCTATTGTTATGACTGAATAATTATGTTATTATCTTGTTATATAAAGCTTAGTTTTCAAAATTAGTCATTAACATCATCGCGACACGTGTTAAGTCTATCGATGATCTCGACAAGTGTCAAAAAAGAGTTTAAATTTTTTTTCCTTAACAAAATAGGAAAATTAACTAATTAAAAAATAAATTTACATAAACTAATATATAATAATTAACATAGTCGCAACATATGTCAAATCTATCAATCAGATATTAACACCTATCAAAAAATTATAAATTTAAGAAATCTAACTAAAAATATATATTTACATATACTAATTTACATGTTTATATATAATTTTGTATAACTTTACTATTCCTTAATCAAAAAAAAAAATTAACAAAAAAAATTTAATATTTACATTTACTAATTTTACGTGTGTTATTGGTCATTAATTAGATTCTAACATATATTAAAAAATTAATTAATTTAGTATAGATATTGATCAATAAATAATGATTTTTAAAATTTAAAATAACAATATAAACAAATAATTTTGAAATTCAAAATTTTATTGTTAATATTTATATTTATTAATTTTACGTATATTGATTGTGACAATCTCTTCTTTTCACTTACTTCAACACATCCATGAATTTTTTTGGTATGCTTATAATACCACCCTTTTTATACGAATATTATATGGTCTATAAGCAGTAGATAAAACAACAGACATATGTAGTTTTGTTATTAATGTTGGGCCAAATATTAAAGTTTCTATAACTTTCCAACGAACTATGTCTGAAACATCGCCAGGTGGATCCAATAGTCCAGGTTAACGTGTTACACTGCATAGTAATCAAGAAAAGCTTCATCTGAATTAATCAGGGGGCTAACTTTGTTTAGGCTTATCCGTAGTTTTGTTGCCATTATCAATTGGTAATGGTAACGATCGCGAGTTATTGAGTTACATGGTGGAGACATTACATCATCTCTAGAAAATAGGATAAAGCAAACAGTTATTTGAGTTATTTTAAACATTTCGTTTGACAAAATATGACCATCTAAAGCATTTTACTATTAAGAGCCATGTATATAATCTTATCCTCTTCCTTTATTTATTTTTGTTGCTTTTTGGGCCAAACAACGAAAGATAAGTTCAATACGAGAGGTCCTTTTCATATATTGATATACATATTCAATCATTCGATTATCAAATAAACCTACGTACAGAATCGTTTTGAATCTTACATAGAGAAAAAGGACAAAAACGGCAATAGAGCTTAGAGTAAATTTTAAATCACGAATTGATTTTTGTAAATGAAGATGTTACTGAATTATGTTCCCTAGGTTTACTATTCTAACTTTATCAAATTGAGTATGTACTTGATGTCCGGAATTTTAAGAATACTCACTATCCGACAATTAACTTGTAACAAAATTTATTGTCCATAACTGATCCGTTCAAAACGGTTCCATGCAGTAACAAAATTTCTGGAAAAACGTAGCAGATTATCCGAATCTATCCAAAATAACATATGTACGTTCGAACTCTCACATCCTTCTAATAAAGCTATGAAACATTATATTTCAAGACTAAAACAAATAAGACCTCTAATGCATATGAAAACTAAAGAGTTTCAAATACACAACTTTCAAACTTTCATACTTAAGCTGCATGGAGATAACTTTACATATATAATTCATTATTATAAGAAGGCTTTGTTAATCCATATTGACATTTCTATTGGTCACGACTGACTCTTTTTTTTACCACGCTACCTCCAACTTACATCACTATATATGAACAAGATTCTCAAAATCAAGTGGCATACACACACTTTTGACTAGATTGAGAGAAAAATTATCGATGAACTTTTTTGTAAGATTTGTGAAATTTTTATCTATGAAATGGTTATGCTTTTTTTTTTTTTTTTTTTCATGTTAAGATAATTTATCCTAAGTTTATGGGTTACTTAAAGTTTATCGTTTTTGTATTCCACTTTACGGTTTATGTGTGTGTAGCTATTAATCAATAATTGGTTTTATTTGTATCTTCTGATGATTATGTTCATCCTTTAGAATTGATATATACTTGAATTTGTAACATAAATTCTTAACCGTAAATTTGAAAAAAAAAAGATTGCAAGAGAAATATGATCGATGAAGTTTTTGTATGATATGTGAAAAAATCTTATTTGTCGACCTGATTATGAATATTTTCTACTTGTTTTGTCACTTTAGAAAGATTGATCATAAGTTATTGGGTTAAATATCTTTCTTTTCTTCTTCTTTAAGGTTTATGTGTTTTTATATATGTATTTTCTGTTGTTGTTCGTCTTTTAGAACTGATATATGAGTTTGCGACCTAAATTCTTACATTTCATAATTAATTATACGAACGTAATATCCATTGATAGTAGATAGTGTGCACATATACCTAATATTTCAATTGTAGGTTAGTTTACATATTAGTTTTTGCAAATCCAATTATTTGTTCTTCTTTTTAGTTTGTACACACTTTTTTACGATTATTTGAAATATTGATAAAAGTCTAATTGGTACAATATGATAAATATGTAATTTTAAAACGAAATGGACAATATTTATATATTATTTTATATGAAGATGACTAACTTTGAAATCAAAGTTTATATAATAAGATAATTCAAACATCGTTTCAACTTTAAATTTGGGACCAAACTCTCTCTCTCTTCAACGGCAAAAATTTCGGACTCAAACCAAGCAATTTTGATTCCTATTTAGTTCATTGCTATTGTCTCGGACGTCGTTCTTATCCTAAGTCTGATCGTTGATTTATCCGACCAAAAAAGCAAAACAAGTTCCGTATAAATGGAAACTCACATTAGGAGGAAGATTGTTTTCTGAAAGGCATTCATAGGTATCGCTGCTTTTTGGTTTGAAGAGAGAGATAAAGCAGCGACTTTGTTAAAGAGACGAAGACGACTAGTAAAGATGCAGTTATTTTTTTTTTCTTAGAGAAGGGAGGAGTGAGACGTAAGGGTGAATTTATAAGCAATCTTGATGCACTGAAAAGTGATTTCTTGGGAGCATTTTGGTCTTTTGTGAAGAGCAAATGTATATTTATACATACCCTTTTCGACATGTATGTTAATTATCAGTAAAAAGTAACAAATTCCTCAGATGATCCGAGTTTGTATCTAAGCAACCAGAACCAGCTCTTAGACTAAGCCCATGAAGCATCTGCTTGCTTGCGGCTTTCATATTTTAAATAAAGTTTGGCCCCTTCTTGTCAATTGTTTTTTTGGTCTAGTTGTGTAAGTATTGCTGGTTAAAAATCACATGTTCCCAATTCAAGCCGCCTAAAAAGTATAACTTCATTTTTTACCGTTTTCTTTACAGAAAACAAAAAATAAAACTAAAATTATTATACTTAATTAAAATTTAAAAACGATTAGTAAATATTATTAGTTTTTTGTTAAATTTAAAATTTTCTTATGAAAATATGCAAATCGGCCGCCTAAATTACCGTTTTCTTTAAAGAAAACAAAAAATAAAACTAAAATTATTGTACTTAATTAAAATTTAAAAACGATTAAGGAAATATTGAAAACATGTTAGTAAATATTATTAGTTTTTTGTTAAATCTAAAATTTTCTTATGAAAATATGCAAATCGGTCCAATTTTTCTTTTTGCTGGCAGTCTTTGAAAACCTAGGGCCCAGCTCTATGAGCAACTTGGACCTAATCTGAAGAGGGTCTTGTAATTCGTACCCAGCAGCAACCAATAATCGATTCCGAATTCAGTTTGGTGCAAAGAAGGGAGCCTTGTGACTCCATTTGCTGCAATGCAAGATTGATAATCTCTCATGTTCTCAAGTACAAGTAATGAGGAGATTTCGTTTTGAGGAACTGAGAGCACAGTGGCATGTGTTGGAGGTGTGTGTGTGTGTTAGCATTCTTGTGCCGCTATTTAACTCAAGACTATAGGAGCTCGTGAATTGGAACGCCTGATCTGATGCTATGGCGGTTCAAGGAGAATGGCTAAGCTAAGCTTGTGGAAGTAATATCAGAGATAGATAGGTTATCAGAACAGCAACGAGGCTTGGCTTCTACTTCTAGTGGATTCAGGCTTCAATGTTGAGATTTGCATAGTAAGACCTCTGCTTGTTGGCAAAGAAATACTCTTCTTTATGCCAACATTTTTTGTATTAAAAACAACAAAAAAGAAGCAGCTAATACATATTTATTTTATACTTTTTCCTTATTTTTGCAACGCATTAATACATATTACACCCAAAAAAAGCCTAACAATAGCATTATTGGGTCTATTGAGCTACATCACGAATTTATAATCTATTGGGCCTTAATAATACCATACTGGGTCTCATTTACCAGCTTTAGAAACTAGAATATTCGACTGAGAAATCGAAGTTTTTAAAAGTAATATAAAAAAATGCTGGAAAGTTTTTTATTATTGGCACAAGCCGCACGTGTGATCCTAAAAAAAAAAACAATTTAATTATTTATTTATTCAGGTTTGGCCCGCCGCTGTGGCGCTTGCGGCATCTTTTTACCCTTATTCATCAAAACCACATTGTTCTCTCATCTAAACCGTCCGATCACAATCCATGTCACCTATCCTCGTCAAATTTAGATTCAACGGTTCAGATCTAATCTCAAAGACGGTACTGCTTCAGCTCATGAGTCGAACCTTCTAACCCTCCTCTCTCTTTCTCCTTCTCTAAAAATTCTCCAGGAAAATCGAAACTTTTCTCGGGAAAATCTTGTACCTTTTTTTGTTTTTTCGAGAAACATGACTGGCGTTGGTGATGATAAGGACTTCAAAGACAAAGAAGAACCTGAGATTCAAGTTCTAAGCGACGACGATAGTGATGAAGAAGAAGTTAAAGCCGGAGGTGAAGAAGGTAGCGACGACGAAGAGGAAGATGGAAGTGAAGGAGATGATGATGATGATGATGATGATGAGGAAGAAGATGATGACGATGATGATGTTCAGGTTTTGCAGTCTTTAGGTGGTCCTCCTGTACAATCAGCGGAAGATGAAGATGAAGAAGGAGATGAAGATGGTAACGGAGATGATGATGATGATGATGGAGATGATGATGATGACGACGATGATGATGAGGATGATGACGCTGAAGATGAGGTATTATGATTTCTGAAATATTTTCAATTTTTTGCTGAATTTGTTCAATTGATTTAGGGTTTAGTGATGAATTTGGTAGATCTAGGGTTTTATGTGTCTCAATAGCTTTGAATCCACTGTTAAAGACTGGATCTGTTTAACCTAGACACCTTTTAACAGATTCTATAAACTTTCCTGGAAAATTTTTCTTACTGTAACTAGAAATTGTTCTGTTTTATCCCAAATTAGGGTTTATAGTTTCCTCCCCTAAATAAAAAAAGTTGGGTTTTGGTTAAGTCTCTGTTTTGTTTCTTTGAGTAAAAACTTGTCGACAGTGTTGTCTGAGTCAGAAAGGAACAGTCAAATTCTGTACTCAATTTAGGGCTGTGTGAACCAATTAGATTAGAAAGTGTGTAGATTTTGGGTTCTCCTGTTCTCCTTTCAAAGTCTATATACCTTTGTGGTCCTTATCTGAAAAGGGTTTTTGCAGAAAGTTTCCTGTTAATAGATAAAGGAGTTATCAAAGTCTTCTTTGGCCCTGTTGTTTGATTACTAAAACTTGGTTTAAGCTGAGATGGTGGTTTGGTTTTGGTTTTGTTATATGGAATTGTGTAGGAGGATCTTGGGACCGAGTACTTAGTGAGGCCGGTTGGTCGAGCTGAAGATGAGGAGGACGCAAGTGATTTTGAGCCGGAAGAGAATGGTGTGGAAGAAGACATTGATGAAGGAGATGACGATGAGAACGATAACTCGGGTGGTGCTGGGAAATCAGAGGCTCCTCCAAAGCGGAAGAGAGCTCCAGAAGAAGATGAAGAGGATAGTGGTGATGAAGATGATGAGAGGCCTCCAAAGAGGTAGTTTTCGGATCTGACAACAACACAATGAAACCAGAGAGCTTTATGTTTTTTTATAAATTTGGGTGTTGTGAGATTTGGATCATTGGTTAAGGTTCATGTAAGTTTATTATGGAGCAACAAGTAGTAGGTTTTTTTTTTTAAGTTTTAAGTAGGTCTCTTTTGTTTATGCATGGCTGTTTCTTTCTTTTTTATCTTTTTAGTGAGTCAATAACCAATGAATGTTTCTCCAACAATTTACCTTAGCGTCTAATGCTTTTTATTTAGAGTTTTCTTTTACGTTTCTGTATCTCTTCTAATTTAGAGTATACATCTAAACTCTAATCTTGTTTTCTTTACTTTTGCTTGGAGTTTTTGATGAAACGTTGCGTTTCTAAATGGTTATCGTGTTTGGAACGTAGAAAACGCAACAAGTCTACTTTATATCTCCAAGCCTAATAAATTCACATTAGTACTGACGAAGAGTCAAGTAGATCATCACGTACAAGTTAGTTATATGGTTGATTGGAATTATACAACAAAGTCTGTAAAGATTAACACAAGTACTCAAAGTTGCATGATTTGCTTTTTGTTGTTGCCTTGACTTTTACATGGATCCAAAAAGTCATGTTCACATTTGCATATATTATATATAGATTCCTGCCACAATTTTTTTTTGGGTGGATATTTGTCGTCTTTAGTTAGAATTGATTAATTTAAATTTCGATTCCAGATCAGGTTCACATCACTGTCTGAAATAATATGCAATCATTATTAGCGCGTAATCGCGTATGTATATAAACATTAATTGACGCTTACCGGTGTATATGTACTATTGAAAAAGTACTAGAGATTCAAAAAGATAATTGCACTATACACTGTTCAACATCTAAGATTTTACAAATCTGTTGTAACGATTCCAGATCTTACAGTATGGATCTGTTTTATCAGGCTTAGAGATCGAACCATTAACAAATCCAAACTTATTCTTAGCCCCAATACTTGTAGAAATAACGTATCCAAAAGATATGATGATGATCTCGAGCTGAAATGGCACAAAAATCAAAAGAGATTGACTTGTAGCTACGGAAACGGATAAAAGGAAAAAGCAGAGAAGTTTACCGGCAAAAATCCGAGTAAACAAAGATAAAAAATGAGGGGATACATAAAGTTTGTTAGAGAGAGAAAGAGAAAGATATTTTTTGGTTTATTAATTGCTGATACCATGTTAAAATCTCATTCTCATTAATTAATCAAAATGTGCAATTGTGGATTTATATATAAACTGACCTTGGCCTATACCACAGTCATAAATCGGAACTGTAGACTGGCTTATACTGTACCAGTTAACAAACTCATGCACAATACTATATACAAACATGTTAGCTGTTGATGAAGTCGTTTGGAGGTTTGCTGTACCAGTCGCAAAGTAGTAAAGTAGTACAAAAAGTGATACAAGAAGTTGAAATGCATAATTGCTGATGAAGAGGTCGAGTACTATGATGTATGAGCGTTTTTTAAGTTAAAGAAAAGAAAATTATCTTTATTTGAAGACAAAATGAATCATATAAGTGAAGAGAAATTTTGCTTGAAAAGAAAATGATATATACCTTAAGAAAAAAAGAAATATGTTTTTATGTGTGAGTGGAGGAACTTGAGGCACAAGTTTCTGTTTGTTATATAAGGAAGACGTGACCTTATGAGCATGTGGATTGAGCAGAATAAAAATTCCAAAGAAATTCGATGTGAGAGATCGTGTGTGATCGTGTGCGACAGAGTATCGCGATTTGGTGCTTGTGTGATCAAGCGTATTTGTGCGTTGGTGTTGACATACGTGTTGGAGTGCTTTGGTGTCATCGTTTGGTTTGTTGTTGTGACGTTCGTGTGTGACGGTTTTTCCAGAGACTTTGGAGAATTGAAGTCTAGGCTCAGGGGGAGTTTAGCACATGATTAGGTTATCTTGATGAAATTTAGGCTCAGAGGGAGTTTAGTTAAAGGTATATATTATCCTTAAGAATTTATGTTATTGAACGGAACGGTGAATCAAAAGGGTTGTGCTTGATTTATGCGTTTGTGAATAGGTTATATTTGTTTTCTTGTTCTAGTGAAATCGATTTTTGGACGTAGTTCCGGAGAGTAGAAAAAACCGAACTTCGTTGATAAATTGCGTGTTTCTTTTACTTTTTGCATTTTATTCTTGCCTCAATTGCGTTTTCATGCACAACATTAATAAACTGAACATTTTTAAATTTGGATTTCCACAATTGACTTTCCTTAACCAATTAAACAACCAAAAAGTTCATTTCTTTCCCATTGATTAGATTTACTACTTTTGCAATTGCCTTCAAAGATTGTGTTTGTACCCTCGATTCCAAAGGAATTGGTATTGACATGACCAGACCCTTAAATCTTCCTTCCAATGCTGAAGAACTAGATTACGTTTTGCTTGTGTTGCATCTTTGAACATGTCCTCTATATCCCAAACTACCCAGCCACGTTTTTTTTTTTTTTTATATACTTCTTGCTTTCTGATTGTCAATAACACTCGCATCAAAGTTACAATTGACCTAGTTACTTTCCGGTCTCATCCAATGATTGAGAGATATATAAGAGTGTCGGTTGATGATTTTCTAAAAACACTCGCATTGTGTTCTTTTTCTAAATAACCAATTTATTTTTATTAAATAACACCTTGTTTTACTTTAAACTTGGTAAAGATCCATGCCGGGTTAAATTATATATTTGAAATTAAATTTAAAATTTTATTTTATTATAACTAATATATTTGATGTATGATTATAAATAAATAATCAATGAAACATTAAAAAATTGTTGTGATTGACTATATTTTGACGATTTGCCAATTCTTAATATTCAAATTTGAATATAACAATTATAATTATAAGAATTTTTGTTGTTGTTTTAAAAATACTAGGTCCGGAACCGCGCTACGCTGCGGGTGGTGGGTTTTTCCTGTCGCGGAAATATATTAGAAATATGTTCATTTTATATATAATATGATTTTTTTTTCTTTAAACAAATTAGAAATTCATATATCATTATAAAAATTTAAAACGATGGTATGTATTATTTATTCTAATTTGATTGGTTGTGTTTTTAAAATGATAAAAATATGTTCATTTTATATATAATATATATGATTTTATTTTTTCTTGAACAAATTAGAAATCCATATATCATTATCAAAAAATTTAAAATGATGGTATGTATTATTTATTTAATTTGATTGTTATTAAAAAAAATTAAAATGATTGTATGCATTATTTATTTTAATTTGATTGGTTGTGTTTTTAAAATAATAAAAATATGTTCATTTTATATATAATATGATTTTGTTTTCTTTGAACAAATTAGAAATCCATATATCATTATCAAAAAAAATTAAAATGATATTCTGTGTTATTTATTTTAATTTGATTAATTGTCTTTTTAAAATGATGTGTTTTTAATGAAGAAATGATGTGGCAAGCTGGAGAGATAATGCGTATTAATTAAAATATTTTGATTGGTTTGCATTTTTAATGATGTGTCAGCTCCAGATTACTCCAAAAAGTTGAGGTGTCAGAACTGAAAAAAAAACATATCAGCCAAAAAATTGTTGATCTGTATTATTCTTATAATTTTATTGGTTAGCTTTTTTAAATAATGTGTCACGCTTTCATAATTTGAAAAAGCTGATGTGGCATGATAGGAGAGTTTGATTTGTTTTTATTGTATTGATTAAATCAAAAAATAATTCATTTATTTAGATAAACCATCTAGTTAGATGACACATATTTTATTATTATTTATCTTATAATTAATTGTAAAAATCAAATATGTTTTATATTATTTTTCTACTAATTTATGTGTAAATGTGAAGTAAAAAAATTTTGAAAAAATTTGTTCATATAATTTAAGGATTTATATTCTATTTTAATTTCTAATTATGAAAACAACACATTTAATATAATAAAAATTAGAAGGATCTAAATTTGGTAACTTGACATATTAAAAATCTTTTATGTGTTTTTGGCAATTGATTTAAAAAAAATAAGAATAAGTAGTATTTGAAATTAAAAGTGTTTGGCAAAAAAGATAGTAGAATTTAAAAAATAAAGAAAAATAAAATATGGGAGAATAATTGTAAGCTTACCACATAAGCACCAAAAACTCTTTTTAATATAATAGAGGATAAATGGCTATATATATATATATATATATTAAATAGCATGTTAGGAAGAAGTATAGCATTTCAGTTAATTTAATTTTTCCAAATAGAAATAAAAATCATAGCTATTGTCAATCGACCTAATTAAATGTCCCAATATATATATACGACCAAATATTTTAAAAGTATATTAAATATGAATTTACATTTCAATTTAATTTCTCCCCATTTATATTTCTTAAAGATGGTATAGTTTCTCTTTGCACAAAAAAAAAAGAAAAAAAAGATGGTATAGTTAACACTTTTTGTATGCTAAAATGCAACTAACAAAAATAACTATTTACTTACCAAAATTCCTTTTTCGTCGAGACGAATGTAAATATGTACAAATGTCTGTTTAGTTTACAAGAGTTTGGCATTTCTAAAGAGATCCTAAGGAATTTGACATTGCTGAGAAGTTGCAAGAGTTTGGCATTGCTAAGAGTCTAAGACATTGCTAAGTAGTTTCATTTTACTGTTCTCCTCACAACTATTAACTATTCAAATTGTTCATTTATTCCTCTTTGGTTACCAGAATGTGTCTCATGGTAATTATGTATTGCCAAAGTTATATAATTAAAAGATTTCAAAACTTACACGAAAAAACTATTATATAATTTTTCAGATTTTGCAAACTTTTTAATTGTGAAAATTTCATTCTCACAACATTTATTACATTAATACGACCATTATTATTTTGTAATCTCTCATATAATTCCAAATGAAATTAAACTCCAGCTAAAACTAAACCCAATCCCATCAGTAATACAACTTAGCAATTTCTCCATTAGCTCCTTTAGGATAAAATCCACCGGGAACACTTTCATTTCCACTTCCATACACAATTCGTAGAATCTCCTCAGGTGTTCTATCATAAGAAAGAGATGACTCATCACCGGCCAATACATTTCCAATCACTTTTCCTTCTGCGCCCTTACCTTTACGCACCAACAATCCCTCATCTTTTAGTCCTGCTTTTCCCAATTTGTTCCTTAGATCCGAGATCTTATCCGTGAAGGCCGCGACCGTGATATCATATGGATGGACTATGTGTGAAGCCCGAGCATATAACATTGCTCTTATTACTGCGTCCTGGCCCGATTCTACTCCCAAAAGTCCTGCTACTAACTGAAAATACGGTTGCAAAATATGATGTACATATAATGTGTATATTCAAAAACACCAATTGAGACGGACTTATCTCTCTTGTAAACCGTGTTTATATTACTTTGTTGTTTCAAAATATCAAACATTTTTTGTAATTAGATGAAATTTTAGTCATAACTCGTAAAGGAAACTTTCATTAAAAATAGATAAATAAAACTCGTAAAGAGAATTATGTGTATTTTGCTTTTGAAATTCTTACCTTAGAATCAATAGAATTTCTAAACACATATTGATGTAATAAAACGTAAGTCATGATTTTATAAAAGCCTAATGAAACTACAACTTTTTTAAATATGTATTTTTGAATATATTCCAAAAACCTTAGTTTGTGGTTGTAAGATGAGATTATAACAATCGAATTGAAGAATAATAGAATATTATAGGTTTGTTACCTTCCTTTAGGCTGGGCATTCCAATTTAGGGTTAGCGCCAACATAGCCGGTGAGACCAACATAAGGGACCAAATATGAAGCAATGAGGTAATTGTAAGAATTGGCATAAGGATTGAATGGTGGCACAAATTTTTTTCCAAATGCTTTATCCATCACTTTAGCAAATGCTTTTTTACTCAAATCAAGTTGTGGCCTTGCAAATCCTTTCACCCTTTTCTTGATTGCCCTGTCATTTTTGTTTTTTCGAAGATTGTCAATGCGATATATATACATGATAAATTAAATTACAGAATCTCGAATCTACGACATTTTACTCGGTAAATGGTATTCTAATACCCTACTCACTAGTCTAATTACACAATTATAAGAAAAACTATTTGCGTTTTTTTTTGAACACTAATCCCTAAACTCCTAGTCTTAATTAACTACACTATATATGAAATAAAATAAACATTTTACCTCAAGTGGCCAACCTCTTGCCAAGCAAACTGCAAAATAACATCTCTTGTCAGATGATCAAGCTTAGCTTTCTGAGCTCCAATAGGACTTTGCCTTCCCATTGTTAAATTTGGTGCGAATTTATCAAGACCAAAACCCTAATGCTCCGAACAAGAAAAATTCAGCTTCAACATACTCCAAATTCAGTGGAAATTCTAATAAGTTCCTATCCTTATTCGTACAGCTCTTTGCCTTATGTGGACAACTCATAACTTGAAGATGGTGAACGTTGAAGAAGAAGAACGCCATCACCATTGAAACCAACAAGCTTCTTCTCACTTTTGGTGGTTGCCATTTCTAAAAATGTTATGGTTTTGTTTTTTTAGTTCTTTATGATCTGATTTGGTTTTGGGTTTGAAGGTTTATTTATAGGGTCTAGGACTAGCACTTATTACTAATATAAACTCAATATTCAAAACTTATTAGCTATGATAATATGCCAACATTTTTTAAGAGTTTGAATTTGGTTTATTGGAAATAAATATATTTACTGAGACTACTAGACTATGGGATTTGTATTCAATCAAATATTTTTAGAGATTTAAGTGTTCATATAATTTTAGGTGAATTTAGAGAATTTGTTACGCTTTGTTTCTAAAATATTCACAATAACTAAAAACCATAGGATTTAGATTTGTATTGTAACTAAAAAGTCTTGCTTAAACACCTTAAATCTAGTCATTGAAAATAATAATTAAAATATTTCCAATAACAATATATTTTATGTACTTTTTCAAATCACTAATTCAATAAAATAAAATCTTATAAAAAAAATTAAATCAATAATTGAATAACATAAAATTTAAAATTTTAATATAAATCATTTCACATGTTTTTTTTTAAATACACTCCTTTAAATAAATGAAAATCTTTTTTTTCTCAAGGGTAATTGTATTAAACAAGCCAATATTATATGGGCCATATATAAAAACCCCAAAGGTTTTACAAACAAAGATGAAACCCCAAAGAGCATGATAACCGCCTAATCGGAAGATAATTTCACTTTGGACTTTGCGTCTCTATCCGAGCCACGTGTTATCAAGTAGATGAAACCACAAAACAACCAACAGGGATGAAACAGTATAGATTCCCCTAGGCGAAGCAAAATGCATCGGATATTGAGTCATCGGAAGATAACCGACCTCAGCTTCATTCGTTGAGCATCGATTATGGTGAGAAGTCACCGCCGAAAACTCGGAACATTGATTCCATTGGAAATCACCGAATGTAAACAATCGAACCTCCTGTGAGGTATTCGATTCACTTTCTCTAATGGGCTAAAGACTTCTGTTGGGCTTCGTCTGTTTGTTGTAAACAACTCCAGGAAGAAGAAGACTTGGTTAATGGCCCAGCAGATGTGTGTTCTCCAACGACTAATGAAGACTGTACCTGTAAGTTGTACAGTACAAAATATTAGTTTAAGCCAAGTTGCTTCTACAGATGTCTGGGTTACACAAATGACATACAAGGTGGTATGGGCAGTAAGTGTATTAAGACATAGAAGCAAGTAGTGCAAAGAAGCACAACACACGAAGAGAGGAATCAAACGAGAGTTTCAAGTGAAGTGATAGAGAGAGAGAGAGAGATAGTGTGAAAGAGAAGAACAACAACTTAGCTTCTTTATTTCTTCAGGCTGTAATCTCTCTTCTGTTGTGATCATTTCTGGATATCTTGTACTCGGGGTTTAAACGTTTGAAAGGAATCCTTGTGAGCGAGTTTTGCTCACCAAGACGTACCTTAGCCAACTTGGCTTTGGGAACTTGTAATTCTCTGTGTCGTCGCTCCTTTTTTTCTTCTCCTTATACTCTCTTGTTCTTATTCCTATAAACACTAAAGCAAGAAACAAAGCAACAAGACAATAGTATAACACAAGGAAGTTAACTGAAATCACTACAAATGGTATCAGAGCGAGGGTGAAGACGGTCAAGTTGGTTTTCAGCTTGGAGATTTCTTCAGGCCTAACATGAATCAGAAGATCTATTCTCAGCAGGTAAAGGGATCCCACCTGGTTTTTGAGTCTAGGTATTTCTTCTGAATCATTCAAGATTATTCTGAGATTCTAGTTGCATATTTGTTAGGTTGGTGAGGGTGTTTTGCGGATTATCCAAGGTGGAAGTATTCTATATATTCATTCTCTCCCTAGGTTCTGATCAAATCTGGTTTGGGAAGTATAAATGGAACCCACTCAGGGTAAGTTTGAAGTGGACAAGTTCGATGGGGAGGGTGATTTCTCTATATGGAAGCATAGGGTGTTAGCTCAACTTGAGATTCTTGGGCTGGATTCAGTTCTAAAGATTGATGGTGCATCTGCTTCAGGAGAATAAAGGGTTGACAAGTCAGATCCTCAGTGGATAGCTAAGGATCGGAGAGTCAAAAATCTGATAGGTATGGTGGTGTCTGATATGGTGTTGAGAAAGGTTATGAAAAACACCTCTACTCAAGGAATGTGGGATGCACTGGAATCCCAATATCAAGACAAGTCACTGCCAAATCGCTTCTATCTCAAACAAAGGTTCTACAGCTTCAAGATGGAAGATGATAAGAATCTAGACAAAAATCTGGATGTGTTTAACAAGCTGGTGTCAGATTTGGCGAGTCTAGATGTATAACTAAGTGACAAGGATCAAGCTATTCTTCTTCTAAACAGCTTACCGTCACACTTTGCTCAGCTAGTGCATACTCTCAAGTACAGGAGAGGCAAGGAAACTATCACTCTGAAGGAGACAACTCAATCAGCTTATTCTTTAGAAACAGAGTTGAAACAAAAAAGGAACTACTTGACAAAATCAAGCAGTGAAGGCCTCTTTGTTCAGTACAAGAAGACTGAGAGGAAACCTAATTCCAAGGTTAAGCCACTTAACAAAGGAAAGGAGAAGGTTAAGCACAAGAAAGCATGTTGGATATGTGGTGCTGAGGGACAATTCAAAAGGGACTGTCCGAAGAAGGGTCAACACAGTGGAGCTGAAGCTAGTGTTGGACAAAAGATTGACTCAGAGTCCATGATGCTGATGGCTTCAGAGTCACAGACAAGGGATGGCAGGGTGCTTGATTCAGGGTGTTCATACCATTTGACTATTAGGAAGGATCTCATGTTTGATCTTGAAGAGATTGATGGAGGAAAGATTCTTATGGGAAATGGTACTTGCTGTCTTATTACAACAATTGAAAAGATAAAATTTGTTAATAGAGACAACACCACTGTTGTATTGACAAATGTCAGGTATTCTCCAACGGCTAAGAGGAATATGATCTCACTGGGACAGTTGGAGTCACAAGGTTGCTGGTTTCAGTCAAGGAATTTCAGATTACAAGTTTTTAACAATGAAAGAGAGGCTCTAGCAGGAGAGTACAAAGACACTCTTTTTATATTTCAGGGAAAGCCAGTAATTGAGCAAGCAAACTCAGCCATCAAAGATGGAGACAGGACAATGTTATGGCGCAGCCGGATGGGACACACAAGTGAGAAGAATCTACAGTTGCTAGCAAAGAAGGAGATGATTAAAGCTGAAGAAATCTCAGAGGTAAAGAACTGTGAACACTGTGTTCTAAGAAAATTTCATAAGTTGTCTTTCAAGATTGGAAAACATATTTCAAAAAACAAATTGGAGTATGTTCATTCTGATATGTGGGGTTCTTCTAACGTTACCCCAAACCAGTCAAAATGCCACTACTACATCTCGTTTGTGGATGACTTCTCAAGGAAGGTATGGGTTATTTTCTCAGGAACAAAAGATGAGGCTTTTATCAAGTTTGTTGAGTGGAAAACACTGGTTGAAACCAAAGTGGAAAGAAGCTAAAGGCACTAAGGACAGACAACGGTCTTGAGTATTGTAATAAGGTGTTTGATGACTATTGCAAAACCTATGGTGTAATGAGACACAAGACTTGTCCTTACACCCCTCAACAAAATGGTGTTGCTGAGAGACTAAACAGAATAATTCTGGAAAAGGTAAGAAGTCTACTAAGCGAGACAGGGTTAAGTGAAGCTTTTTGGGCAGACGCAACATCTACTGCTGTGTACATGATCAACAGGACACCGTCTACTCCTCTAAACTTTGAAGTCCCTGAACAAGTTTGGATAGGCTCAAAACCAGATTATGAGCATATGAGGAGGTTCGGGTGTTTGGCACATTATCATGTTGATCAAGGAAAGCTGAAGCCTAGAGGTAAAAGAGGTATATTCATGGGATATCCACAAGGAGTAAAAGGGTACAGACTGTAGAGCTATGATGAAAGGAAGTGTGTCATCACTCGTGATGTAACCTTCCGGGAAGATATTCTCTACAAAGATGCTGCTAGTCACTCAGATAATTTTGGAATATCTACAAGCTCTAAAGAGAATGAGAAGGTGGATGTGGTTGTGCCGGAAGAGGATAGCAACACTGTTGAAGAAGTAGAGAGGGAGGAATCTTCAGCTGCAGGTGGAGCTACTTCAGAACCAGAAGATGATTCAGGTTCAGACCAGGAAGGAAATTCACCATTAAATCTCGATAATTATCTTTTGGCCAAGGATAGAAAGAAGAGGACTATCAAGCCGCCAAGTAGATTGATGATTGTGATGTTGCAGTTTATGCTCTAACAATAGCTGAACTAGTTGAGGTTGATGAGCCATGGACATTTCAGGAAGCCATGAAAGGCAAAAATAAACTGAAGTGGGAAAGAGCAGCAGAAGAAGAAATGGCATCACATGAGAAGAATCAAACTTGGAAACTGATAGAGAGGCCAGAAGGACAAAAAGTTATAGGCTGCAAGTGGATGTTAAAACTAAAGTCGGGAATTGCAGGGGATGAGGAACCAAAGTTTAAAGCTAGGCTAGTAGCTAAAGGTTATGCTCAAGTGGAAGGAATTGATTACCATAGGGTATTTTCTCCTGTGGTTAAATATACAACAATACGTCTATTGTTATCTATGGTGGTCAATTCAGATTTTGAGGTAGAACAGTTAGATGTGAAGACAGTCTTCTTTCACGGCAGTCTAGATGAGAGGATTTTGATGAAGCAACCTGAAGGTTACACTAAAGGCAACAAAGTGTGTCTACTACAGAAATCCCTATATGGTCTTAAACAATCCCCAACGCAAAGGAATCTTAGGTTTGACAGATTCATGAAGACACAGAAGTTTTCAAGGAGTTAGTTTGACACTTGTGTGTACTTCAAGTGCTATGGTGAAGGTAAATATGTCTATATATTGCTATATGTAGATGACATGTTAATTGCGGCTAAAGATTTAATAGAGATTGAAAAGGTAAAGGAGATTCTCAACAAGGAATTTGAAATGAAGGATTTAGGATCAGCAAAAAGGATCCTAGGAACGGATATTGTCAGGGATAGAGTGCAGGGAACTCTAATGTTATCTCAAGAAGGGTACATTGATAAAATCCTAAGGAATCTGGGGATGTCTGATTTGAAAATAATGCAGACACCAATTGGATGTCATTTCAAAGTATCTAGTACAAGGCAGGAAGATAAAGCTGAGGTAGAATATGAGATGAGAAGCATACCTTATTCAAGCACTGTAGGAAGCATCATGTATGCGATGGTTGGGACGCATCCAGATATTGCACACGTTGTTGGTCTTGTCAGCTGGTTCATGAGTTCACCTAACATGGAACACTGGGAAGCAGTGAGATGGATATTAAGGTGAAGTTCAAATTATCTGTTAACATTGAAGAAGGCTGATAAGTTTGAAGTCAAGGGATATTGTGACAGTGACTACGCAGCTGACCTGGATCGAAGACATTCAATCACCGGCTATGTCTTTCAGGTTGGAGGGAACACGGTCAGCTGGCGGTCCGGCCTACAGCAAATCGTCGCGCTATCAACAACAGAAGCGGAATACATGGCTTTAGCCGAAGCAGCAAAAGAAGCCTTGTGGTTAAAAAGGATTACCTGCGAATTAGGTTTTCCCCAGGCGAGTGCCGAGATCTTTTGTGACTCGCAGAGTGCGATCTGCCTCGCCAAGAACAGCGTTTTCCATGAAAGAACGAAGCACATACAGACCCGATATCACTTCATCCGAGATGTGATAACTGAGGGAGATCTGGTTGTGTCAAAGATTGATACGAAAATTAATCTAGCCAACATCCTCACAAAGTCGCTACCCGTGAAAAAAATTGAGGATGGGAGGAGTGATCTGAGAGTGCTCATACACTAAATCTAGCTCGGATTTGAGCTAGGGTTCCGATGGAGTAGAGATCAGAACGGAGATAAGGAACGGTTTTGTTTCTTTTACTGAGGTTTGCCGACGAAAGCAAATCGAGGTGGAGAATGTGAGGTATTCGATTCACTTTCTCTAATGGGCTAAAGACTTCTGTTGGGCCTCACAAAGTCGCTACCCGTGAAAAAAATTGAGGATGGGAGGAGTGATCTGAGAGTGCTTATACACAAAATCTAGCTCGGATTTGAGTTAGGGTTCCGATGGAGTAGAGATCAGAACGGGGATGAGGAACGGTTTCGTTTCTTTTTCTGAGGTTTGCCGACGAAAGCAAATCGAGGTGGAGAATATGAGGTATTCGATTCACTTTCTCTAATGGGCTAAAGACTTCTGTTGGGCTTCGTCTGTTTGTTGTAAACAAGTCCAGGAAGAAGAAGACTTGGTTAATGGCCCAGCAAATGTGTGTTCTCCAAGGACTAATGAAGACTGTACCTGCAAGTTGTACAGTACAAAATATTAGTTTAAGCCAAGTTGCTTCTACAGATGTCTGGGTTACACAAATGACATACAAGGTGGTATGGGCAGTAAGTGTATTAAGACATAGAAGCAAGTAGTGCAAAGAAGCACAACACACGAAGAGAGGAATCAAACGAGAGTTTCAAGTGAAGTGATAGAGAGAGAGAGAGAGATAGTGTGAAAGAGAAGAACAACAACTTAGCTTCTTTATTTCTTCAGGCTGTAATCTCTCTTCTATTGTGATCATTTCTGGATATCTTGTACTCGAGGTTTAAACGTTTGAAAGGAATCCTTGTGAGCGAGTTTTGCTCACCAAGACGTACCTTAGCCAACTTGGCTTTGGAAATTTGTAATTCTCTGTGTCGTCTCTCCTTTTTTTCTTCTCCTTATACTCTCTTGTTCTTATTCCTACAAATACTAAAGCAAGAAACAAAGCAACAAGACAATCCTATAACGCAAGGAAGTGAACTGAAATCACTACACCTCCATTAAATATGTACAGCTAAAAAGATATCGTAATTAGCATTGGAGGATTCTTTTTTCCTTCAATCAGAGACAATACTTTCACGAATTGTTCCTGCAAACCAGATCTCAAAGAAACGAGTCAGAGAAAAATATTTTTTAAGCAAACTATCACTTAAAACATTAACTCCAACCCATATCTAAGAAATTTATTGAAAAAAAAACCATAAAATTAAAATAGCAATAAAAAAAGCACGGCATATGAAGGTCCGTGACAAAAGTCGGAGAGAACCAGACTGTTAAACTAATACCTAATTTGGCCATGAATAGCCGAGAGCAAAATGGCAAGAATCGTCGAGTGCAACGCCAATCATCGTAACTATAAAAGCTAAAACGATATCGGACAAAAGCCAACCAAACACCGCAATAAAACCAGTGCATGTTGGAAGAAAAACCCGATGAACGGGATCTGATAACCAGAGAAGGCTCCGGACGGCAGTAGAAGGCGATCTCTCTTGAGAGCATATATGTGATATAAAGGTTTAGTCTGTCAAAAATAAATAAAAAAATCTAATTAAAGTTTATAAGAACAATTTCTATATATATATATATATATATATAATATAATAATGTAAAATTTTCCTTCTAAAAAATTCTGAGAGGTTGACGTTAGGCGTTCTATTCTTTCAAGACGTGTCATTTGTTTTTTTAGATTTTAGTGCAATAAATCTGTTCAATTTTTTTTAGAACAATAATCACAATAGTCCTCCAAGCAAATTATAAAATAAAAATAAAATCATTCGATGTTAAAATAATTATAGAATATTATGCATTGAAGAGATATTTACCTACATTTTATTTTTGTTTTCTTAGCAAAATTTAAAGAAAAAATAAATATTAATTTGTGTGATGATAAAATAGTTAAAGTTTAAAAATATACGTATGAGATGTTCGATATATAATTTTAGTTTATTGCTATATATAGCATATTGTTCTATTGTTATTGCTACTTAATGTTTTAAATTGTTTGATGATAAAGTAGTTAAACAAAAATAAGATAGCTCTCCTATGGTACTGACAAGCAAATGCCGGTGACCGAAAGAACGAACGTGGTGCAATCTTGGGTTGTCGCAGAAATCGCCTTTTGGGAAAAAGATTGAGAGCGCGTGTTTAGATCCAGTTTTTTTTCTCCAACCTCCTCTAGTCTTATTACATAGTATATACTCCCTCCATTCCTAAACGATGTATGTTTAAAGTTATGCACACTTATTAACACAATCTAATGAAATTATACTTCTAACATTTTTCTATTACTCCACTATTTTAAACACACGTAAAAAGATGGAAAGATATGATTGAGTTTTGTATTTATTGTGTATATATTTTCTCTACATCACTTTCCCATGTTGAAGATTCTCATTTCCCACTTTTATTATCTTGTCAACATTCGTCATTGTCATTAACAAAGTCTACCATTGTTGCTCAATTACTTACGTACAAAATGTGAAGATTTAAAAAAAATTCACTTTGGAGCCAAATTTTGAAGTAATTTTTAAATATTCAAATTAGTTTTAGTGCCAAATTTGTTTTGTCAACCGGTTATATATAGTCATTAGATGGTAGACTGTAGAGACAAACTTTGATTAATGATTTTTCTCATAATATTGATCTAAACGTACCTAATGAGGATTTTGAGAGAGAGCTTTCTTTTGATTTAAATAAAACACCAACTAATTCTTCTGAAGATGATATAGGCATTCTAATTCATGGTGAAGTGGAAGTTTCTTCCCCAGCTATAACTGGTTACTTTTCATTTTTGATTTAAATAAGACACCAACTTATTTTTTTGAAGATGATATAGGCAATCCTTATCACTGCTGTGAGTTATTGGAGTATGATGATTTCTTGTTTTGCTTATCGTAACAATAGAGAATATTATTTGGTACATCTATTATCTAATGTTTCATTGTGTTTAGAGTTTAATTATTTTAACCAATTAATTCTTGTGAAATCTGATGCATATATTCTTTTTCCTTATCGTGATAACATAGAGTATTGAGGTGTTGTCAAATCAACAAGAGATCGTTACTAAGAGAAAAGAAATGACAAATAGTGAACGATGGGAGGTTTACAACACTTTGTTGCAGAGAAGTGTCAATGGAAAAATAAAGAAAGGTACTAATAGAGAAGTTTCAGATTTATTTTAAGTGCCTTTACAAACGGTACAAAAAATTTGGCGAAAAGCAAAGAATACTTCCGATGGTGAACCTGTTGATGTATCACACCAAAGGAAACAGAATTGTGGTTGCTGAAAAAAAGAGATTGACTTGAGTCAAGTTGTTAATGTTCCATTGTATCAACGAACAACGATAAGGTCGCTAGCAGCAGCTATGGATGTTAATCCCACGACTATGTTAAGATGTGTAAACGAAGGTCTCATGAGACGTCATTCCAAGGCCATCAAGCCACAATTAAGAGAAGATAATATGAAAGCTCGGCTACAGTTTTGCGTATCCATGCTCGATAAGAACACTTTGCCTCATGAACCAAAGTTCGTTGATATAATGTTATACGTATCGACGAAAAATGGTTTTATATGACCAAAAAGTCAGAGAAGTATTATCTACTTCCCCATGAAGAGGATCCGCTACGTACATGTTGGAGTAAAAACTACATTGAAAAGGTAATGTTTTTAGCTGTTATGGCTCGCCAAGATTTGATGGAGAAGGAAATGAGATATTTTTCGGCAAAATTGGAGTGTTTCCATTTGTTACCATGCAAGCAGCTCAGCGACGAAGTAGAAATAGAGAGGCGGGAACCATGGAACTAAAATCGATGGTCTCCATCAAGAGAGAAGATATAAAAAGATGTTTGACTGAAAAAGTTCTTCCGAAAATTCGCGAGAAGTGGCCGAGAGAAGATGCGGAAAAAACTATCTTCATTCAACAAGATAATGAAAAAACTCATGTCAATACGAAGGATGAAGAGTTTAACGAAGCTGCTTCACAACATTGGTTCGATATTCGCTTGACATGTCAACCGTCGAATTCGCTGGACTTGAATAGTTTGGATCTTGGATTTTTTCGTGCTATTCAAACGCTGCAACATAAAGTTTTTCCCAAGACGGTAGAAGAACTTGTTACCGCCGTCGAAAAAACGTATGATGAATACTCTCCAAAACAAGTCAACCGGATTTGTTTTAAACTACCATCATGTATGAACGAGATCATGAAAGTGGGAAGCTCAAACAAGTACAAAATTCAGCATCAACACAAAGACAAACTAGAAAGAGAAGGACGTCTACCAATCCAAGTAGCTTGTGATCCCGTCTTAGTGCAAGAGGTATTAAACTCTTTTGCTAATTAAAGAAATTTTAAGACTTGTTGCATCTTCTTTTACGTTTGGTATTTTCTCCTTTAAGTTTTAAGTATCAACACAATGATGGAATAGTTTTCTTCAAATAATTTTGTGTTTTTTCAATTATATTTACGTTTAGTAAAAATAGAGTAGTATTTTATGATGCATACTATGCTGCCAGAAAATGTTTGAAAGGGCCAATGATACTACTTGATCATTTAACTTACGAGTACATAATTTATTGGAAAAACATAAAATACTCTATCATCAAACCGAAGCTTGTTCATATACTCCATTATCGTCCCGGAGTAGTAAAATATGCAGGAACCAAAAGTTTGAGCATCTTTCTTACTCCTTCATTGTCCCAAAGCTTGTTCAAATCGAATGCATGTTGGACGTTGGAATTTTCTTCTTGAATTGGCTGAACAAATTCCACCATATCTTGGTTTTCGTTTGTCTCCGGAAGCTTGTTCAAGTCGAATCCATGGCTGTTTTTCAATTGCTCTTCAGGTTGAACAATTCCACCATTATTGATTTCTTCATTTATTTTAGGAACTTTGTTCAAATCAAATTCATGTTTCACTTTAAAATCATTTACATGAATTGGTTGAACAGTTTTCATGGCATTTTCTTCTTCGTTCATTTTTTTCTCAAAACGTGGTGAAGAATTTGTGAAAAAAAGAAGAAAACGATTTTTTTGAAATGTATCAGAAGAATTAATAATTATGGTATGGCCAAATTAAATAAAAGAATTTATTCGTTTGATTTCATATTGAGCGAAGCAACAACAGACAGTAGTTTAATTTGTGCATCTCTCTAATTCATTCCATTCTAATTATAGTAGTCAAATTTTATCATAAAAAAATAAAAATAAAAAATAAAGGTATCGTAGAAAATAGTATGGCTAATTATGCATGAGAAACAGAAAAAATACATTTTTTTGAAACAACATTTTTTTGTAAAGTTTTTAATTTTTAGGAACGGAATGAGTATATGGAAAATGCAATTTATTAGATTATATATTTTCTGAAAGAAGTTTGCTTGACTCGTACAACCGATTATTTTTGTAATAAAACTTCCCAAAGTTATAAAACAAAAAAAAAGTCACTTCGTGCACAACACTTAAGTGCATGCTAGTTGAAGTCTCCTCTTTTTAAGGATTGGGATTAAATAGTGGTACATATTTTCTTCCAAATGCTTTATCCATTACAATTGGGATTAAATGGTGGTACATATTTTCTTCCAAAGCTTTATCCATTACATTCGCAAATGCTTTTTTAATTTGTTTTACACAAATCCTTTCACCGTTTTCTTGATTGCCCTGTGAATTTAAAATCCGAACATTAGGTCAATGCGATATGCATTATAAAAATTCGTATTAAAACATAGTCTAGTACATTTTACTTGGTATATAATATCCATCAATAGATATTTACTTATTTCAGGTAGAGGACTTTTTATGTTTAAATAAAATTGCACCAAATTGTTTCTTCTAGCCAACCACTGGAAAAAAAAAAAAAAAATCCCCCTGGTCTCGTTATTAGGAAAACATTTATAAATTTAATTAGTAAAGTAAAATATATAATAAAATACTAATTCTTGACTCCTAGAAAGATAATAATCACACCTCTAAATTATAGACTCTACATATGATTTAAAAGAAACATTTTACCTCAAGCCGCCAATTCTTGCCAAGCAAACTGAAAAATGATATCTCTTGTCAAAGGATCAAGATTACCATTCTGAGCTCCAAGAGGACTTAATCCTCCCATTTGCACTGCTAAGGTGTTGCACGAGTTTAGCAATTAGCATTGCTAAAGGAGTCTGGCATTCCTAAGGAGTTTCTTTTACTGTTATTTTTTATTGTTCAACGATTCACTTCACACAACCATTAATTTGTTCATTTGTTCTTCATTGGTTACCAGATTGTGTCCATGGTGATTATGTATTGTCAAAGTAATAATATTCTTTCATAATTGATTTAGGCGAAAAGAACTACACCTATTGTATGACTTTCATATATTTTCAAACTTCTTTTCGATTATGAAAATTTTACTCTCACAACATTTATTACCTTAATACGATAATTATTTTGTTTAGTCTCCTATATAACCAAAAACCTAAGAACTACAAAGAAATTAAACTCCAACTGAAACTAAACCTCACTCCCAGCAGTAACCAAATAAGACTTAGCAATTTCCCCATCAGCTCCTTTAGGGTAAAATCCACCGGGAACACTTTCATTTCCACTTCCATACACAATCCGTAGAATCTCTTCAGGTGTTCTATCAAACGAAAGCGACAACTCATTACCCACCAATACATTCCCAACCACTTGTCCTTCTGCACCCATGGCTTTAGGTACGACCAATCCCTCATCTTTCACTCCCGCTTTTCCCAATTTGTTCCTTAGATCCGAAATCTTATCCGTGAAAGCCGCGACCGTGACACCATAAGGATAGACTATGTGTGCCGCCCGAGCATATAACATAGCTCTTATCACCGCGTCTTGACCCGATTCTACTCCCAAAAGTCCTGCTACTAACTGAAAAAAAAATATTTGCATAACATCATGTACATATAATGCAGATATTCAAAAAAATACCAATTGAAAACAAACTTGTCTCTCTTGTAAGGCTTATTTAAAATACTTTTTCCAATAAAACATTTTGAAATATATCATACATTCTTTGTAATTAGGTGAAGTTTTAGACATAACTCGTAAAGAGTGTGTATCTTATGATATGTTTACTTAAAAAATTAATGAAATATTATCTTAACACATTGATTTGGATGAAAAATTCATGATTTTCATAAAGCTTGATGAGACTACGTACATCTTTTTAAATGGAATTTTGAATATATACATATATAAAAACCTTAATTTATGGTTATAAGATGAGACTATACCAATCGAATCAAAGAATTTGTTAGATTTGTTACCTTTCTTGAGGCTGGACATTGCAGTTTAGGGTTAGCGCCAACGTATCCAGTGAGACCAACATAAGGGACCAAATACGAAGCGATGAGGTAATTATAAGAATTGGCATAAGGATTGAATGGTGGCACAAATTTGACCCCAAATGCTTTATCCATCACTTTGGCAAATGCTTTTTTACTCAAATCAAGTTGTGGCCTTGCAAATCCTTTCACTGTTTTCTTGATTGCCCTGTCATTTTTTTTGTTAATATTTATGTTAATGCGATATACATAAAAAATTAAAGAATCTCAAAGCTACGACATTTAACTCGGTAAGTGGTATATTAATACCCATAAATAGCGATTTATAAGAAACGATATATTCATTTAATTTGTTCATATGTACAAGGCTAGAAGATATTTTCTGGTTAAATATAATAATACACCAAACCAATCATTTAATTTAAATTTTGGATGGATTTTTGACAGTTTAAATTTTGCGATGTACAGATGTGATAATTATCCTTCACGTTTTTCGGTTATAAATAATATATGAAGACATTTCGTCTTGGAGACAAATTACTTCTCCAAGCCAGCAATTAAAAAAAAAATTCCCTACTCTCACTATATATATAATTATAATGAAAACAAATTAGGTATATTTTTTATAAAAAAAAACACTAATCCATAACTCCTAGACATGTAATATAATCACAATTCTAAACTATATATACACACTATATATGAATTAAAAGAAACATTTTACCTCAAGTGGCCAACCTCTTGCCAAGCAAACTGCAAAATAATATCTCTTGTCAAAGGATCAAGATTAGCTTTCTGAGCTCCGAGAGGACTTGGCCCTCCCATTGTTAGATTTGGTGCAACTGTATCAAGACCAAACCCTAATGCTCCGAACAAGAAAAACTCAGCTTCAAGGTACTCCAAATTCAATGGAAACTCCAATAATTTCCTGTCCAGATCCGTACAGTTCGTCGCCTGATCTGAACAACTCCTGACTTGAAGATGGTGAACGTTGAAGAAGAAGAACACCATCACCATTGAAACCAACAAGCTTCTTCTATCTTTGGTGATTGCCATGTCTAAAAGTGTTTTGGCTTTTGTTTTTGGTTGTTTATGACTGATTTGGTTTTGGTTCGAAGGTGATTTATTTATAGGGTTTAGGACTTGAGTGAAGAGCAAAAGAAGTCTCCTCTTTTTCCGGGTTATTACTCCGGAGCGGATATCGTGGATATTGCCACGTGGCTTTTTAACTGCTAGATGAGTTCCACGTGGATATTTGACGGTTTCAGTTACTATTCTTAGGACACATCTTTGGATTACGAGAAATGAACGGAATAGTCCTCTTGTCTTTTTGAGTTTATTTGATAAGGGTTAGGTTGAACATTCTTTGTTTTTTAGTATCTATTAAATATAGGAGGGTCGGAGACAAAATGATAAATTGTTATAAAATATTCATACGTTTTTTGTAATTGATTCAAATATTTATATTTGCTTGAAATAATGAAATTTGAGTTTAACTGATGAAACTGGAAGTCTTTTGTCTTTTTGAGTTTATTTGATAAGGGTTAGGTTGAACAATAAAAGGATAACGTATGAGTTATGACACCAACTTTGCTACGTAATAGTATCTAATTATAATTCAGATCTGCAAATAAATATGCATTAACTCCTGATATATAAATGTTTAACTCACGCAAACAGATAAAACCAATCTTTTTTTTTATCTAAAAAATAAAATTCATAGATTTAGATCATTTCCCCTGTTTTTCGAACAATGAAACAATCTTTATCTGATGCCAAGGATCTCTCGTATAGCAAATTTGGGTTTCTTTGCGTGCTTCGTTATAAATGCATTGGCCGTTAATATCTGTGCATGCAATTCGTTCTCTCTTCTTCTTTTTCTGTCGCAAAATTACAATTCACGTAACCAATTTTGGAATTTCACATGGACTTCGGCTTGGTCGTCGATTGGTCTCGGAATTTTATTAAATGGGCTGGTTTGGGCCTATTTATCACTTTGTAGATATTTATTATTGTAGCACAAATCATAAAGGGCTTAGTAAACTTCGACTCACTTTTTCTTTAAGATTTTTTATAGTAACATTTATTAAATTATGTTTTGAAATCACTATAACCCAATAAAAGAAAAATAAAAATATGATAGGATTTCTAACTGGATAAAAATAAGAGCGATCCAAAAACACATTAGTTATATGTGTGATCCACAAAGACGATGTCTCATTTGTATTGTATTTTCAGTTTTGAGAAGAAAAGCTTCTAACTTTGACCGCTTTAGCTGAAAATACGGTAACTATGCTCTAAACTTTTTATGTTGTTAATTTAGGAGGCTTAGGTCATTTCTTCTTTAGCGTAGTTTGGATAGGTTGAATCCTTGGTTACCTAATCCAGTTTACTAACTAATAGAATCAGTATGTAGGTTTGACACTGATGGGTGTGTCGCGATAGAGGTCCGGAAGACCATCACCAGAGATTTCAAGGAGTCCCCAAGTAACTAAAATAAAAAATAAAAAAATCATGATCATGTGCGTTGATGTTGGTTTCACACTTTGCAGTAAGTGAAAGCATAATTTTATTTTATTTTTCCACTAAGTAATTACATAATACTATATAAATAGAATTTATATTGTTTTCGCAACAAAATGTCAATTGGCAACGTTGTCATTACCTAGACAGTTCACTTAAAGAGAATGCGAGCATACTCCATAAATACATGGTTAGGTCGATGGAGGATGACGTTTGAGAATACCTAAAACAGTATCAAATTAATGTTCACTTAGTGAGAAAGAGCATCAAATGTTCATCATCTCGAATTCTCGATTATATAATCAAGATGGTCATGGACCCATAAGCACATATCACAGCAAAAGTCCTAAGTCCGTGTTTGCCGTGCTATTAAAAACATTGAAGCGAATTTTTAATTTTACACATTTTAACAAAGAAATATTTCATATCTTTTAATAATTTAATAAGTGTTCAAGTTGCAAATTCTCTCATATTCTAGAAGTTTTGGAGAAGATACACAAATGGCTCCGTGTTCCTCTATAGTCATTCTCTATAAATTCACGAGATTTCAATAAAGATTTTCGAGCGATATACACAGTTATCTCCATGGAAGTATGCGAATTTTATAAAAAATTTCATTCGATTTTTACCTATACTTATTTGTTAGGTCAATGTATTATTGGTGCAGTCTATAGATGTTGAGAATGACTAGTTCGAAACTCCCATTTTTTTTTTTTTGACATCTTTTCATATCTTTACTTTTTTTTTTCTTTCTTATGTTTACATGTATGTGTCTTTCATTTTTTTTTTCTTGGTTTCAATTTTTAACAATAATTTCAAATCATTTAAGTAAATCATTACATTCTAAAATCAATAAAAATAATATGTATTGAATTTAGTAAATTATATTTTTTGTTTCAGTTTATGTAACATTTTAGAACCTAAATTTTGTGTGATATATAAAACTAATATATTTTCTAAACACACACACATATATTTATAATATATATATATATATATATAAAGATATGAAATTCAATAAAAATCATATTTTCTATAAAGTCATGCAATTTTCAGCAATTTTACAATTTTCAATTTTAAAAATATACGATATGTATTACTAAAAAATTTCCCCATATTAATATTTTTCTTGGGTCTTGCCTGTGCATGGAACAGTAGCTTAGTTCAGTGTAGGAATATGACACTCCAACTCGAGTAGTAAATTTAATTAATTTGTTATATTTCTTATTCAAAGTTGAAATTAGAATTTTCTGTGAACTAGTATCATATTATAAATATTTGTAATCTGTTCCGTGCAACAACCAACAAGGGTTGTATACACAATTTTGGCTCCATTTGGGACACATATGGATATGGTGCATCTTAATCATTCATTCGCATGACGTTTGCAACTTATCACTTCAGTCATTAACTTTTTGGGACATAAAATTCATGTTACTATAGAAGTGTTATGATGAAATTGAAAAGATGTGAAAGCCTTTTCTTTGGCGAGCATCTCCATATGACCATCACAAAGCCAAAATTTCTTGGAAAGAAATTACTTTTCTGAAATCCGAGGATGGACTAGACATTTAAAAATTAAAAGCGATAATTTCTACTTTGATTGCCTATATTCATTCACTGTATAAGCAAAAATAAGTAGCAATATCATGGGACCCTGTCTTTCTAGAATGGTTGGATACGATGGTCCACCTCACTCAAACTTCCAAAGACATTTGATTAGATTCTCGTCATTTTTGTTATTTTTCAAATGACAATCTACCATATTTGTAAAGAACCTAATGGAAGGAGTTACCAACAAGCTTATATAATTCGGGATAGCTCATCCGCTTAATTGAAAAAACGATTCACAACTATATCTCTTCTCTATGTGAATAAACTTCGCCGCGTCTTACAAATTTGATACATCAATGGTTTGCTCGGAGAAGCTCGACATAATCTCCTCTGTTCAAATATTTCTTGTTCGACACTCTATTTCTTTTTATTTTCTTTCATTTAGTTTTGACTCCATCAGCTTCATTGTAAATAACTTTTATGTGTTAAGTAGAATTTTTAATATTTTTTGAAAAAGGTGGACATCTTCAATATTAAATCTTAATATGTATCGCTTCTAGGTAGGTGGGAAATATTTATATATAAATGTGTATATTTTAAAGAGTGAATCCATCACCACTTAGTTGTTAATTTTTATTATTATTGTAACTTATGCTATATGATTTATATTGTGGCTAAGTAAATACTATTTCAACCCCCTGCTTAATTTATCGTATTGAAACCCTACATTATCATGGCTTTGATTATAATCACTTGTGGCGATAAATTTTTAGTCACCTATGAGACAAACGATAAATTTTTTTAAAAAATTGTTTACTTGTTAATTATTTTCTCAGTTTCAAATTAGTTGTCGTTTTAAAAGTTAAATTATTTTTTAAATTAGTCGCTGTTTTATATTTTCAATACAAATTTTTGGTAGATTTTCTAATTTTATTTTTATTTTTTAATTTATTAATTAATAATGTCAAATAAAGTAATATATTAATTAATAATAAAATAAAATAAAATAAAATAAATATTTTTTAATATGTGTAAAAAACTTTAAACAATAACTAATTTTCAACGGAAAAATATTATTAAACAAATTAAACTATTTAATTGCTTCTAATCATTCAATGCTTCTTATTTTCAATTAATTTTTTTATTATTGCTATCTTTTATCAATTTTGACTACTTTATTTACAAACTACCTTCTTTCAAGAATCGTTTTGATAAAATAATAATTCTTTAATTTGTTTTAGTTATATGCAGCTTCTGTTAAACCATAAGAGTTGTTGTTTACAGTTATGATACACTCAACTATTCAGTTTCTTTGACTGGTCAAAATCCCATTTTTACTACAAATAAACTATTGCAACTCCATGTGCAGCTGCCACGTGTGACGTGCCAATATGTTCTTCTGTAAATAATTTGTGGATTTGACGTGAGAGTGATTCGAATGATTGTAGGGAAAGTGAAGTGTAATTGTGATATTAACACCTAACCTCTTGACCTCTCCTGCAGATTTAGACTCTCATATATGTTTCATTCTTTGTTTATAAGCATTTTCTATTTTTAGTATGGATTTTTAGGTGCTCCTAATTATATTTATAATTATTCCTTATATTTAGGAAACTGGAATAAATGTTCTAGAAACCCTATAATTTACTCCTATTACCCTTACTAATGATGGTAAAGAGACTATTTATATGCTATGAATCAACTGACACAGTCCTATGACTTACACGTTACAACACATTCAATATACATTCATAGAATTTGAACTTGTACATTTAATGGTAACAAAAAAAAGTCGGATAATTGGATGGATTTTTGCAGAGAATTAGAACTCATGCATTTAATGGCAACATATATAAAAGGTTGAATTATTGGATGGGTTATATCTTCAGAATATAAAAGGTTTTTATTGGTTCATTAATTTGTAAATCTATATAAAATTTAGAAATCATTATTGATTATAAAATCAAATAACATATTTTATATATAGATTTGAATCATTTTATTTTTTATTTTCAAATCTATTTAAAACATACCGTGGATTTTGAAATCCAAAAATAAATTACTAAACGAATAACATAAAATTTTAACTAGTATTTATAAATTATAGAACCAATAACACAAGATTTTGATAAAGATTTTAAAATCAATAATTTAATAACATATGATTTTTGTTTGGAATTCCAAATTTATTAAAATCCACGAACCAATAGATCCCCCTAAATTCTGTCTATATACTAATTACAGTAAAATTTAAATACATATCCTCATGATATTTTGCATTTTTAATGAATAAAATATATAATTACCGGCTAAAGGTGAATATTGTAAAAAAATATTTATTTTTAATATTATAAAGTTATACTGTAAGATATATTGAAAAGAGAGATTTTAAATGTAATCTGAGGACTGTAATTATGTTGTTTTGGAGTTATGTAGTTAGTTTTTTTTTCTTTCAAAAATTATGGTTTTATTTTTCACAGTGATATTATAGACAAAAATTATCGCATTGACATTCTCAACTTTTAAAACTCTATTCCTACCAAAAAAAAAAAACTTTTAAAACTCTACGATTTCTATTAATTTACATCGTTTCTAATGGATAATAATTAAACAATTATATACACGTCTTTCCATTAAAACATTACAATATGAATAACATAGTATACTTTAGTGTGTTTCTGAGATGAAAAAAATAAATTTTGGAGAGAGAACGATCATTAAAAGGAGCCTGAACATGTAGGGCAATTTAGGGGTGGTATGTGAAAGCTTGGATTCCGATTGAAGTGGGATATAAAATATACGCAAAAGATAACTAAATAGATTAAAATCATATGTAAATATATAGGAGTTGAATGATGTTGTTGTTCTTTTTTCTTTCATTTTTTATAACAAAAATTCTTTTCTTTTTCAATTTTCATAATTTCTATGTTTTAATTTAATTATCATTCAGTATTTAAATTGCGTTAACTGCATGCCGATCTCATCACTAAATCCACTACATACATTCGAACTATAATAAATGGATTTTTTTAAAATTAATATGATACGAGTCAATGAAGCTATCTATAAAAGTCTGGCTACAAAGCTGAACCAATGTATATAAATGTGGCAGTTGGTGGTCAATAAATTTGTATATATATAAAAACCTGTGTCCATATATAGGAATGTACCACTGGTTTCCATTATTTTTATCTAATTTAGATTTGACTTTCTTTTAAAAAGCTCCGGTTTATTGAAAGAATAATAACCAATATTTTTGCAGTTTCAAGAAACCCACGGAATATAAAATTGTCATAATCGAGTAACCTTGTCGTAAGATATCACCGCCAATATCTACTTTTTTGAGTTGTAAATCATTTAAGTATTTTGTTGGGAATTATGTAGAGAATATTATATCGGCCGGTCGGTTATTATATTATCTGTTATTTATCCAAAAAGAAAATTATAAAATTGTATTATGGATATTGAATAGTAAAGAGGTCAAACTTCTTTTGCAAATAGGGAATTTGCGGGTTCTACTTTAGCTCAGAAGTCTTCGATCAGCTGAATATCCCGAGGAATACAAATTAATATATATGTGAAAGAGGGTTAGGACGAATATTTGGAGAAAAGTATGCATTCTGACATAAAAAGATGTGGGAAAAATATTAACATGTTGGGTGACAAAAAATAATACTATTAACTGGTATATAATACGAAATCAAGTTTCGAATTAGATGTACATTTAGAGGTTTATATTAAGCATTACATATGAGATAAGACATTGAGAACACGCATTTTGACTAGTGATTATATACGACATCTCTTTAAATGTAATTATATAGGTCTGATATATGTACATACACATGCAAGTAAAGGATTCTAACAGATTCAGCTTGATAATAGATGAAATTTCTTTAACAAATTGTTCTGTAAAGTTGTAGTTGTATAGCTAAAAAAATCATCAGCAGTGAAAATGATTTGTGAAAGAAAAGAAGAAAGCAAACAAAACAAAAGAGTAGTAAAAATAAAAACCAAATAGCTAATTTAAGTCTTAATTATGATATGTTAAAACATTCGTAACAAAGCATCAGCATTTCTCTTTTTCTTTAACTATACATACCTTAGTCCTTCTAAATTTATAAGATTCCATGAAAAAACAGTATAACCCGTTGGTGCCTAATACATGCACGTGATAACCATCGCCACACATACATCTCTCTCTTGAGTATTGTGTGTATATAAACATCTCCACACATACATTCACTAAACTCTTCCTTATCATCTTCTCATACAATCCCTCTCTCCCTCTCTTTCTCTTTAAAAAATAAAAATGGTGAAAGGGTCCCAGAAAATCGTGGCCGTAGATCAAGACATACCAATAATAGACATGTCGCAGGAGAGATCACGAGTGTCGATGCAGATAGTCAAAGCCTGCGAGACTCTCGGCTTCTTCAAAGTGATCAACCATGGCGTTGACCAAACCACTATCTCAAGGATGGAGCAAGAGTCCATTAACTTCTTTGCTAAGCCGGTTCACGAGAAGAAATCGGTCCGACCGGTTAACCAGCCTTTTCGGTATGGGTTTAGGGACATTGGGCTCAACGGTGACTCTGGTGAGGTCGAGTATTTGCTGTTTCACACCAACGACCCTGCCTTTCGCTCTAAGCTCTCCTTCAGGTATACGTATCATAACTGTATTTGTAGGTATATACGGTTCGAGTTTGAGTCTCATGTAAACCTAATCATATTAACGACCATTAATATTTTAATCAAACTATATAGTTGCATTTTCATGTAAATATATAACTGCATGTATAGCTGAGATATGTTCAAAAGTTAGTATATATCTAAGAAACTTTCAAAATATTAATGTGATAAATGCACATGATTATTAGGATATAATAAATGTAGGCAAAATGCATGTTTATGTTAATTAATTTTTAATGCATGCTTATATTTATAACAGTATAATTAATGTATGAATATAATTTTAACTGTAAACTTGTAGGTCTACATCTATGCAAAAGAAGACAGTTAGCTTATGGCAGCATTAATTATTGATACTATACACAAACAGTCCACCTTTTATTTATTTAATTAGTTATAGGTTTGTTTTTCATGGGGGCTTTAAATTAACAATACTGGAGAAACCAAAAGTAACAGAGTTAATAAACTTATAAAATAGAGTCTTAGTCTGTCTGAATAACAGTGTATGGATAAGAATTGTGTATCTAGTATCTACTAATCTACATAATAATACATGACATGTAGTATTTATATAATATTTAAGCTATTAGAAAAAATATATATATATATATATATACTGCATTCCGCTATTCTTTGTACTTAAAACACGAATTTTTACCAAGTTGGAAAATTGTTCGTACTAATATTTCAACAGGATGTTTTTCGTACTTAAAACTCAATAATGATTCATTCCTTGTCTATTTTTTTTTCTTTGATACGAAAAAAAAAAACCCAACTTCTTTCTGAAAGTAGAAATATTAAGGTTACGTGGATATATTTTGTATATTTCTATAATTAACCCCAAAAAAATGAATCTCGTGCTGATGTGTGACGTATATGTTTGACAGCTCGGCAGTGAAATGCTACATAGAAGCAGTTAAACAGTTGGCTTGTGAGATCTTAGATCTGACGGCTGAGGGACTTCGTGTCCCATCTCACACCTTCAGTAGGTTAATCAGCTCCGTCGATAGTGACTCCGTTCTAAGGGTGAATCATTATCCACCGTCCGATCAGTTCTTTGGTGGAGCCACTCTCTCCGATAAATCTGTGTCACTGACAAGAGTTGGCTTCGGAGAACACACCGACCCTCAGATTTTAACAGTTCTTAGATCTAACGATGTAGGAGGACTCCAAGTTTCAAATTCAGATGGCACGTGGGTTTCTGTCTCCCCTGACCCTTCAGCTTTCTGCGTCAATGTAGGAGACTTGTTACAGGTCGGTGTCTTCTTTTTCTTTCAGTCTTCTTGATTACATTTTTTATTTATGGTGGTAAAAGAAATTAATATATATTAATGATGTTATATATTATATATATATATATTTTTTTCAATTCTTAATAGATTTGATGTTTTAGATTTTTCACATATATTAATAAACTATAAATATTTAATTTTGAATTAATTTATGATTTTTTTGATAAAATAAAAATATAAATCATTATCTAACATACTGCTATGTAAAAAAAAATTAAGTGCTAGAATTATATCAAATTTTTACTTTATAAAATCAATTTTTTTATGAAAAAAATATAAAGCATCAATTTATTAGGAATAGAGGAAATATAAGTTAAATCATTACTTTATTACATTTTCAGTTATTTTCATGGTTAGAACCAACCTGAAAAAAACTAAAATTTCATTAAATCGAATCGAAATCAGAAACCATAAAACCGAACCTAAAGTAAGCCTAACCTATATACTGAACCATAAAGTAAACATAAACACCAAACCTACTAAACAGCAAGCATGTTTTTTTTTTTTTGTCCCAACATTTTAATTAGTTATTCTTTCCGTCACTTATCACTTTTGTAGATCTATTTTAATTGGTTTGTGGATTTTAAGGTGATGACGAACGGAAGATTTATAAGTGTAAGGCATCGAGCGTTGACCTCTGGAGAAGAAAGCCGACTCTCGACGGCATACTTTGCCGGACCACCGCTTCAAGCGAAGATTGGGCCTCTTCCAGCGATGGTTACGATGATGAAACAACCACGGTTATACCAAACGTTTACTTGGGGAGAATACAAGAAACTCGCGTACTCGCTTCGACTTGAAGATAGCCGTTTAGACATGTTTCGTACATGTAAGGACTAGGATTGAGGTTGATGAGAAAGCTATTTAGTAAAATATCCATGTAGTGTTTTCGTCTAACTATGTTGCTAGAAAAAGTTTTAAAAGTAGACATGTTAGGTCTGTGTAACTAGAACTAGGAGTTGAAAGTTTTGTAATTGCCCCCCCCCCCCCCCCCCCCCCCCCCCCCCCCCCCCCAACACTATATTAAGGAACGAAGGAAGTGATATTGGATAAACGATTTAGTTATGAAGTAAATTTATAAGATTTTTAAATTTCTTCTAGTTATTGAATAGTTGAAGTCGAAATGAGTAGATTTTACTTATTTACCGTTTTACCTCCAACTGTTTTACACTTTTACTTGTAAAATCATCTGTTTGTTTTTATTACTCGAATTTAAAATCATCTTATTTTCCATCTCCTTGGTAAAATTGCCAACGTTCAATTGTTAGAATTTTATTATTTAAATCCAATATCCCAAAACATGTTTATTTTTCCCTTTTAATTTATTATATTATGGAGACATGTATCAATCGTTTAGTTTTGGGCTGTTATTGGGTACCTTAGCTTTTTCAAACTGGCATTTTGGGCCTATTCAATATGGACAATCTTATAGAAAAAATTCAATTGTACAATCAACGTTAATAGTATATTTACAATAATTTATGGGATGTTTGAGATCCAATATTCTACAATTTATATATGTTCACGATTAAATCGATTTTTGTTACAGTAATCATTATTGCTATTTTGAAAATATTAGTAAGTATATATCTCGAATCTTTATGGCCTATTCATATACATTGTGACTTGTGAGTGCGTGCTTTAATTCAACTTTATCAAGACAGAAATAATTTGTGAAAATACCAATGTCCACGAATGGTTTAATTCTTGAGGTTGCTTTGCATAGACTCTACTTATATATTACATACATCTTTTGACATTTGTCTAACATTTTAGTTCTTTATAAAGTTATAACTGCATAATTTAATTAACCTTTGTAGCTTTTTATAGATTAGATTAATTGATTAATATTCTTTTTATAAAACCCATTAACTCGTGCATGTAGGGTTCCCTTTTGGGTGACCCGTTCTACTTTATATTAGAACAAGTTCCTAAGCAAAGACTTTCGTTGTTGTTACTTTATTTATTACATTTTTAATGTTCTGAGATCGATTAGTCTCGGGGCTAATAATGCAATGTTTGGTCCCGAAAATGCAATTATTGTCTCTTAAACAGGGATTATGAGGAAGAAAAGTTTAGAATACAAAATCAAATTGTTCTCCATCATGGAGTGATCACTTTATTTGTGTTTAATTTTGTCGCTTTATCTATCTGCACTAAATTAATTAAAATGAAAGTCCAAAAAACATATACTGTACTTGTTTCCTGCACTAACGTTCCCTAAGGAATCTCTCTAGAAGCACACGAAAATAGAGAGGATACATATAATAATGACATAAGTAGGTTATTATCTTTGCAATAAAAAAGAAGAACATCTAAAATTTTATAAAACAGATGCTAGTAGCAAAATACGGATAATTTTTAACGTTCAATTTTTCAGTTGTAGATATTTGGTGTAAGCAGTTACATATAGGAAATAAACATGCATTAACATGTTACATATTTTCTATCACACACATTTATTAATTAAAAATGTTTTCTTTCTGGGTTTTAATAGTGGATCTATGAAAAAATAAATATATTTTCTATTATAATACAGTTGAGTATCTAAAAATAACTTATTGTTTCAGAACAAAAATAGTTGATCCAGATGTGATTAATAAAAGTTTCAATGGATTTCAGTACTTGGTTTGAAACATTAATTATGGACAAAGAACAATTTAACCGAATGCAAGAGTACTTTGTCCATGTAATTTCAAAACAAGCCATTAACAAAGCTAACATCTTTGTTGCTTTGTAGATGGCTATTATACTTCACAACTTAATTAACTAGTAAGAATTGGTTGGTGTCTACACAATAAGGATGGCAAGCTATTCATCTCATGATCTAGAGCTCTAAAGCCACTTCGGACTCCAATGGAAGCCAAAGCCTATGTTTGGCACTTACCGATCTTCATCAATTTGGGTATGCTAATGTAATATTATGTGGTGATCTGAAAACAATACACACAACAACATAAAGCAAATCAATAAATTTTTTTTTTTTTTGATAAATCAAATCAATGATGTTCAATCCAAGTTCGAAACATCTTCTCATTACAATTGCCTTACTGATATTTTTAAGATTTTTCAATCATGTATGTTTCATTTTATGTATGGCAAAACAAATGTAGTTGATACATTAGCTAAAATATATATATACAATTCCCATGAATATATAATTTTTTTTTCTTTTTTGGTTTTAAATTCCAAATATGTAATCTCTTGGTTTCAATTATTTTTTAATTAGTAGTCTATATTAATAAATCAGTTTAACGATTAAAAAAACCGAAAAAATTAATCCAAGCAAAATTCATCTCTACTTCAGTCAATTCAGTGGATAAAAATGATAAATCAAGTTAGAACCAATAGAAACGATAGCTACTTGAACTCATTTCAAACTAAAACGATATTTTCTAGAGGAAAGGACACGTGACAGATGGAGCACACATGTGTCGAATTGGGACCACTTCTGGTTGCTTGTCATGTCTACACGCGCCACCTTCTTTTGGATTCCCATTCCAGCCGCCATTGCCACTTCTTTCTTTCCCCCTTTAAAAAGAATAACTTGCACGTGTTAAATGTTCACACGTGTCTTGATATATTTCCACATTACTAAACTATTTAATATTTATCTAAATATAAAACAAATTTCTTTTGTTCTCAACATCAATATATAACAGAATTATCAAAGCCAAAACCAATGATTCTATAACCCAAGAAGGCAAGATATATATTCGTTTGTAAAAGGCCAGTATTCCAATTTTACAAAATCGTAAAGCCAATTCATTTTTTTTTTTACTCCAATTCAATTGTTCTGCCTTTTTTTTTTAATATTTAGAAAATATTGAAAAGGTATTGAATCGATCATGCATTGTTCCATTTCGTCTTTAGGCGCTTGTCCGTACGATTATATTCTAACAAATAAAACAATTAATATCTTGATTAAAAAACTACGTTTCTGGTGAATCTGTGATCCTATTCTCGACGTAGTGGAAAAAAACACACTGAAAAATAATTTTATTTTTAAAATTAACTAGACTAATTTATTTGGGTTCATCCCCTCTGGACGTATATATATAATCTTGATAAGGTGTTACATGAGTTGGATTATATATAATAATTAATATTCTAATCATGATTGGGAAGTAGAGACATCATTCACGTACGTCCTTTTCTTTTAGTTAAAATATTAGAAATTCCCAGCTCTAATTCCATTAATGATTATACAAACTAAATTAATATGTGAATGTGATTTTAATGAAAGTAAACTAGAGTATTGGTTAGCCAAACAGGAAAATAGGGCCTACACACTAGAAAATTCTAAACGAATTATAGTGCTACGAATTATATAGCCGGTCCTAGAATCCAAAATGTATGTAATTAAAGATAAAGAAAAAATTAAATGCTCTTTAATTCGTGACGAGGAAAATGTTTCAGCTATGTCGTAATAAGTAATAAAAGGCCAATTTTGAATAGTTGATGTCAGCTTTAAGAAGTACTATAAGCAATATGTCGAAAGCTCTGGATAGTTCATGGTGCTCTAGCATGCAAGTTGTAATGAACACCAACTCTGAGTGTAGAGAAGAGAGCCTTCAATTTTAATAATGCATATAGAGTAAAACTTATTAGCTTTTTAGTTAACATACACAATTACACATCATGCATCAATTTCAATTTGAATCCATTCACTAATTATCTAATGAATTTTATTGAGATATATTTTCAAATATCCTTAATTTCTTTGATTATGAGGTGACTATTAATAAAAATTAATTGATATTTAAATAACCTGGGGAGCTTACAAATGATCATAAAGCAGTTATTAAAACAACTCAATTGATTACAAGATCATTGATTTATTTCTATTCATTATTTTGGAAAGACTGTTATAGATACTATTAACTGTTAGGGCCTGAATCCCGGACTTAAGCAACTTCGTCAAAGTCTCATTACTGATAAACAAATATGTTTGGAAACATACCTCTTTTATTGCGGAATTAGACATTCGTTTAGGATTGAAAAATTATCACGTAATCGCGGTTTTTGCCAACCAGCTGCGAATCATTCATTCAGAACCGGATGATACTTGAAAATTCACGTAAAAATTCCTAATTCAACTTTCGGTAATTTTGATCTAATTTTTGTTTCAATATACCATATTGCGGAAAATAAATTTGCACACTAAAATATACCAATAAAGAAATGCAAATGAAAAAAAGAAAACGAACTCATTCTCTAGGGTCTTCTAATCTGACGACTTGTCCCGAGATTTCCAACCGGGAACTTAACGCACCAATATATGCATATTCTTAGAAAATTACCAACTAAACTCATGTTGTTACGTCAAAAATAAATTCCTATTTAGGGGGTTTAGGCGAGAAATGGCTTGATGAATCGTTCCTAAAATAAAAAAAATCATGTTGTTATTGTCTTCTTTGCTTTTAAACTATATCTAAATCATGCTTCAAATATATATATTTTTGATAATATTAATTAACAGATTTTTTTTCAAGAAATCGTATATACCACAATAAAAAAGCATATAGTCACACAAGTTCCGAAGTGAATTACAAAACTATTTATGTTTACTAATTTAATTAAACTATTTAGTGAAAATGCTACTGTAAGAGCCAGTTGTTGAGCTCGTCAAAACTCCACAATGTTTCCAACGTATCTCCGCCGTTGAACCAATCACCACTATTTGTCATATGATCCAACGTTCCATATTCCACCTGATCACTGCCGTAGAAACTCGTTCCTATGGACCCAGAGGACGACGTAGATGACGTGGCAGTTGCCACGCTCGAGTTCTCAGGCGAATAATGGTTAGGGGTTAATGTGACATTTTGTGTGGATGCAATTCTCTCAACGAGACGAGGCATCCAGATATGTTTCATGGTGTCTTTAAATTGCTTGCTGTTCACGTCACATTTCAGAAGTTTCGCATGTTTTTGAACACGTGTTCTCCAATAATTCTTGATCTCGTTATCTGTTCTTCCAGGTAAATGTTGAGCAATTTTAGACCACCTTCAAAAAAAAATAAAAAAATTAAAATTATATATTGAATATTTCTCAATTAATTTGTAGGTCATCCTTACGAAATACTCAATTCGTGTTTCTAATCTTTACCCTGATAAAAAAAAAAAGACGTTGATTTGTCTTATCTTAATATCAAATATGATACAAATTTCATATAATATCACAAATTTCAACCAAGAAATTTCAAATACGCATTAAATTGAGTTGTCAATTCTATAATAATTGAATATTGAGTTACTTATTTCATAGAGACGTTCTAAATTTGCTTTCTTCAATTCAAAGTATGCATGTCCCTTTTTTATCTTTCAAATAATGTATTGACTATATCTATGTCGATATAAATAGTGGTTTCATACCGATTTCCCCAACGAGAATGAAGTTCGAGTATGATAAATTGTTCTTGGAGGGATATGTCTCCACGGCGGATGTCCGGACGGAGATAATTTAGCCACCGCAATCTGCAACTTTTCCCCGTTCTATTCAGTCCTGTCTCAATTAGTACATTGTTTCAATATAGATACAATTAATATTATAAAAACATGAACTAGAATGTACACTAGTCAATATTATATGGACACTAGCTATTAATTGAAGCTTTATCGTATTGGATGGTTGTGAAAGGTGTTTGAGTTCAACACTCAAAAGGCTAATGAAAATAAATTTGGACCGACCAATCTGTTTCATACGAAAGTACACTTTTAATGATAATAATGAACTATGAAGATGTCAACTTGTTCTTTGTTACTTTGCCAATTCTACAGAGGAATTTAAGTTATGCCGACATGGAGAAGTCACAACCATAAGAAAAGTATTATCATAGTTACGAAAATTTATATTCACACATATGTAATATATTAAGTAAGATGTGATAAAAATTAGGAATAGCATATTGATAAGACGAGAACAAGTTTTTATATATACTCCATTTAATTTCAGTTAGTTATAAGATAAACTCTAAATCAAACTTCACATGATATTAAAACCCATAAAATCCAAAACGAATTTCTGACAAGAAAAAAAAAAATAGATTCAGTCTAAAATGTTTAAGAACAAAAAAGACTATACTTGTCTGAGAAGAGCATATAAGGAGTCCTTCAATAGCAAAGTTTAACCATTCAAATCAATGATAGACACAATCTATATCTCTTGGGGAAGCTTGAGAAAACCAATTGAGACAATAACTCTAGGGATATGAGATATGGACACACAACGATTTGTTATGATGAGTTCGATTGATCTGGATCTATGTACGCATTACATCTTATATATCATGCATGGTCATATATTCTAATATTCAATATACATGTATTCAAAAGGCTTAAGAAATTACCAGCAGAATGAGAGAGGGAGTTCCATCTTCCTTCACCGTGAAGAGAAATATAACTGATGAGCTTCATGTCTTCCTCCATAGTCCATGGACCTCTCCTTATTTCTATTTCCATCTTCTTCTCTACTTCTTCCACTTCTTCTTTCTGCTTCATGGTTTTACAATTTCCGAATTCTGTTCTACTTATATTCATGTTCTTTGATATTCTTAGAAACTAGAGAAGAGAGATTGATCTAATAAGGATTTTGATGAATGTTGAGGGAGAGAGTTCTCCGAAAGGACATAATTATAGTGATCGAGTTTTCAGGGTGGGTTTTATAGAATTTGGTTTTTTAATAAAATAAATAACAAGCATTTAAAATTGGCATGTCAATATATAAATACTACAAGAAGATAGTATCGGACTTTTTCAAATTTTGTTTCTTCTAAATCTATATTATATAAAAATGGAATCTATAAGGTGATGAGGCTGTCCACATATTATTTAAAACAATCAATCGCGATTAACATCTCACTAATTAATAATTTACTATATTAAAATATTTATAAAAAGAAAAAAACAAAATATATGTAAATAAAAGAAACGTAAACTTTTTAATAAATAACATAGGGGAAAAATGTAAAATTTTAGTATTAGAATATAAAAAATAATATCATTAGTAATCTTCCTAAATTTGTCAATGCTTCATCTTAATTACAATTAAGGGTGCATGTTTTGATTTATTTTCAGGTTCAGTTTGATTCGTTTATTTTGATTTTAGTAAATTTTAAGTCTCTAACCAAACTCAGTTAGGTTTGGTTCACTTCGGTTTGACTTGATTTGATTTGGCTGATTTAGTTTGTTAGGCTATCCACGTAGAATTTAAAACAATCAATCGCGATTAGCCATCTCACTAATTAATATTTTTTTAATTCTAATAATTTACTATATTAAGATACTTATAAAAGGAAAAAAATAAGATATATGTAAATAAAAGAAATGTAAACTTTTGAAAAATACATATGGAAATAAAAAATATAAAATGTTGTTATTAGAATATATAAAAAATAATATCATTAGTAGTCTCCCTAAATTTGTCAATGCTTCATCTAAATCACAATTAGGGGTGGATATTTTGGATTATTTTCGAGTTCAGTCTAGTTCGCTTATTTCGATTTTAGTAAACTTCTAAGTCTCTAACCAAACTCAGTTTGGTTCAGTTCACGTTGGTTTGATTTAGTTCGGTTTGGCTGATTCAGTTTGTTGTTTAAAAATTACTTTTAAAAGAGAAAATTGACATTAAACAGAAGCAAGAAAAATAGAAATTATTGTTGTTGGGATATAGAAATATAATTTATAGAAAAAAAGAAACAACATATGAAAATAAAATAAATGTAAATTTTTAGTTTATTTTTGAGTTCAGTTTGGTTTTGTTATTTCGATTTTGGTAAGCCTCAAAATTCGGGATAATGGGAATCTTTCATAATCAATTACTCTATCATATATAAAAAAAGATATGAAGATTTTAAAAATTAATTAGAATTAACAATTTTTTAGTTATAATTATAAAATTTAAAACTTGAAGAATCATTATATAAATAAAAAAGTTTAACTTTAAAATAAAAGAAGAAAAAATGTTTTTTATTTATTTCGGTTCTAATTATAAAATTTTAAAACTTAAAAAATATTATTAATAATTTTAAAAATTCTTTCATATTATTAATTATTAAAAATATTAATTTTATTTATTTTAATCATAAATAAAAATAAATTTAAAAGTTAAAGGATTACTTTGCAAATAAAAAAGTCCAACTCTATTATAGAGCAAGAAATAGAGTTCCTCTATATATAGAGCAAAAAATAGCAATTTCTATTTTAGAAGTGATAATATAGATGAATTGGAGTAGATTTTACTCTAAAATAGAGTTTAGAGGAGAAAATAGAAGTGTGTTAGAGATGCTCTAAAGCTCATGCTTCTTATATTAACATTATTTAATTCTCATAAAGATAAATCAAGAGATTTAAACAAGAGTATCATACCACAGAAGAATTTGAGAGAAAAAAGACAAACCTAATTTTCATGGTTCTTTCTTATTTCCTAAAACTAATCAAACAATATTTATTTTGAATCATAAAATTTATTTAAAAGAGTAATCTTACTGATACTAATTAATACTAATTTGTTTTTAGATATTATACAATAAACTTCCAAACATAAATATGAATATACCATTAATTAGATTTGCTCAATCATAAATTCGACCATGCATAAAGACATTATTCAGTTAGTAATACATAATCGAAAATATTTAGAATTAAATATTTAATTTTCAAATATTTGCAAAATTTTTGATTTTTAGGTTAAAACTAAACTTTTCAAATACTTTTCATTCATCTATATAAAACATATTCTTTCAATCATTGATACATAATGGTTAACATTTTCGTAAAAGTAAATTTATATGTTTTTTTAATCAATGTTTTTCTTTTTATATTTTACTTTTTGTGTTTAGTTTTCTTTTATATAATTAATTGTTATCTACTCTTTTTATGTTGTAGGTTGCGATTTTGAGGTCTTTGAAAAAAATATGAAATCATCAATATCCTCTCCAATAAATTAATTACAAGGTATGCATTACAAATATGCACTAACTCAAATTTACATTAATACAAAAATTGTACCACACAAATAATCGAACTGTCATAATGTTTTACATCAAAATTAACCAATCAAATTTTAAATTTGAAAATAAAAATATATATCATTGTATTACCAAATATTATATTTCAACCGTAATATTTTTTTTTATTAATTAATGTTACTTCAAAAAAAAGGTTTCAGTCCTTGATGTAGCCCGGACTAATTCCTAGTTAATATTTAAATTTGTTTCTACTCAAAATCATAGATTACTATATAATTACCTAAATTACTAATCAAATCTTTCTCAATAATTGCAGGAACTAGAACTACTAAGAAAATATCTTCCATGCATATACCGCTTGGCCAAAATTTTCCTAACAGTATTTGATGTTTGTAAACCCTATTATATATTAATTGTTTTTTTAGCTGTATTGTTGTCAGGTCGAATTCCGCATATTCGTATCTTTTTTAAGATACACTTTGGTTAGTAGAAATAAAGTAGTAATAATATCAACTAGATTTTACCCCGCGGATCGATTTTTTCTGTAACTAAAAAATTTAAATTTGAAGTTGTATTTGTTTTGTTAATATTATTTGTTTTATTTAGTGTTTAACATTGTATAATTGTATTTTGATTGTTAATTCTAAGATTTCATCTGTGGTATACCATCCCGTATTAATATCGATCCAAACTTGTCCCGTCATATAACCCCGTCCCGTGATATTTTAATTTTTCTAAAAGTTTAAATATTATACTTTAAACGTTTTATAAAGTTTAAATATTTATAATGTTTAAACTTATTACAAAGTTTATATATTTATAATATTTAAATTTCTTAAAAAGTTAAAATATTTATAATATGAAGTTTTAAATATTATAAATATTTTAAACGTTTTATAAAGTTAAACTTATTAAAAAATTAAATTTTTTGAAATATTTAAATTTTAATAAAGTTTAAATATTTATAATTTTTAAATTTTAATAAAGTTTAAGTACTTATAATATTTAAATTTTATATAAAGTTTAAATATTTATAATATTTTAAAACTTTTTAAAAGTTTAAATTCTTTGAAATAAAGAACCAGAATAAACCGAATAAAACTTTTAAATTTGGAGGCATGATAAATCAAGCTTCCTGCTCATTTGTATGCGGAATCATTTTGGTCTATTTTATAGTATGACTTTGAACCATTGTTCAATTTTTTAGGCGATGTGAGACATTGAGTAATATATGTCCGTTTTATTGAGTAATATATGTCCGTTTTAAAAAATTTTAATCACATCATATGCAAAAAAAAAATCATATTTTATTAACTAAATGTATTATATAATAATTCAAATAATTTAAATATAAGATTAAATAAAAGTAAAAGGAGAATCATATATTTATGTTTGAATTAGGTAGAGATATTTTAGGAAATTAGCTCAAATTTGTTATGGTAATTGTTGGTGTCAATATTCATTAAAGATTTTCGGATATTTTGTGACCCGATTTTAAAATTGACCCGACCCGACAGTGGCATTTTTTGTAAATAGTTTCTAAAACTAAGGGTTTTTCTCAAATGTACTTTAAAAATGTTAATATAGATGTTCAATTATTGAAAAACGTTTATAATCAATATGACGGCATGGTGATTTTACCAATCCGTTGATTTAGCCCAAACTAAAATTATTTTAATGTTTAATAATATATAAGCCATGAATTAATCTAACAATGGTTTAAATGTGATCTCTGATGGGATGGGAACATCATTTTGTGTTGTTTCAACTTTCATGTATATCAAGTGGTTCGTCATTCCTCTTGATTGTCTCCATATACAAAATGTTGCAAAATACCACTTATACCTCATCTTTATCCTTACCCTATCTGCATGCGCACAGTGATTTCACAAAAGATTCTCGACAACGAAGCCGGCGTTAAGATAGCAGCCACTGTGATCGTGAGCAAGGATGGAAGAACGGGGAATTTCAGTAGTATATTTCAACAATTGTAAACCTTCATTAAACGTAAATTGTTATACAATTTAACCGAAGTACATCAACATTAAACCAGAGAGATATAATCTCTAAGAGTATAAATGATGCCGTAGCATGTAGCTCACGATAAAAGCAAGGAGACTATGGTCTATGGATACTTTCATATAATGATAAAGGAGGGGGTGTATGAAGAATATGTAGTCATCTCTCCGAACAAACGATATGTCATTATGTCTGGGGCCGGTATGCACCGGACCATTATCACTGGGAACCACAGCCATGTTGACGGCTGGGGCACTATGCAATCCGCCACGTTTTGTAAGTTATGGTAAAAGATTAAGAGTTTCATATATTTTGCAATGACATAGTTTATAAATATTATCAAACTAAAGGTTCATTTAATTGAAACTTGTCAGTTTATATATATACGGTTTTAATAATAATATAAGTATAATAATGTAGTTTTTGCTCTTGCAAACAATACAATTAATAGAAGCAAACACATGATGATTTCAAATTAAGCTCTGCGTGGTAACATGTTATAGATAACAAGAGCAATACCACAAAGATTCTTAATTCCTTTACTGTTATTCACAACCGAAGCATCTACTGATCTCAATCTCTTCACACCATCTAAACATGTATCAGCTGATTTTATTCTACAAATTGATGAAAGATAACTAGTTAAAGTTCGAGGTTCACGTCGACAGTTGATTTTAGTACTCTACCCTTTTTTAAGAGACTTTACAATTCCGATTATAACTCCCATAGACGCGTATTTACCAGTAATATATTCATTCTAGAACTAAAATTTAATAAACTACTAGCAAGATCAAAAATCAAATTTTATTATATACAGATGAAAAAACAAGTCAACAAAAATAGTCAAAATATAAGAAAAATAAAAGCACAAAACGTGAAAAATAACAGATAGTGAATAAAAAATGATTTCTAATCGGATAGTGAATTTGAGATAGTGAATAAAAAATGATGTTTTTTAATTACTCATTACTAATTTTTTCATGTTTCATGGGATATTTGAAGTGTGCATAATTCTCCACCATTACTCAATAATTTACAATATCATTAACATGACAATATATAATCTGATTAATAAACCGTAATTACTAAATTTTTCATGTTTCATGGGATATATATATATATATATATATATATATATATATATATATATATATTTCAAAATTTAACCAAAGTTCGGTTACAATATAGCCATAAATTAGGATAATCAAGTAGATCACGTTTAACATGACACTATTCAAAATGTAAAATCATATTTGATCGTTCGTTTATCTGAAATAATTGCATCGACGGTGGGAGTCGTGTTTTCAGCGCATGAATCACATGTCAAAACACGGTGGGTGCAAACAATGGACAAGCGGTTGCTCTAAAATCCTTGTCGGATAGATCCACTTTCTACCATTGAAGTTTTGAAAGCTCCAAGACACACTTCACATTCACTCCAACCACTGGTGCCTAAAACTATATTTTATTGATGTCAACATTTATTTAAGTAAATTATTAAAAATGAATTATAAAATATCTAAGAAAAAAAATCTTATGAATCTAAGTTCATATTTTCTCATAATATTTTATTAGTTTTCTTTTTTTTAGTAGTTAAAAACATTTGAAAGAAGTCTTAAATTTAATAAAATATATTGAAAGGAATTATGAAGCTCACATTTTTAACTAATAACAAATAAAAAATGGATTTTCTTTTACAGAATTTGCTAGGGATGAAAGAATAAAATGCCTAAATGATCAAATTTGGTATTTAATGAAAGATTACAATATTAATTTCTTATGAAAAATGGAAACTAGAGTTATTAGCAAAGAATACAAAAGGAATAAAACTTTTTTTTTGGAAAAAAAAAATTAAATAAGAAAACCAAAAAAAATTTGAAAATCAATTTCCAATTTTACCGCAATTGGGAGTAAAACAGCCAACGAATATAGATTGCATTCTGCAAAACAACCGCCGCATGATTGAATATAAAGTCTATGGTACAGTATACATCACATTTTCAATAAAATTATTTATCAGAGTGTATTTATAAGGGTTCTGGTAGCCTTCAATACTGCACTTGTAGAAAATCATTGCCACGAGTTCCCCTTGATCGGACCAGTCTTATTTCGGATGGTCATTTTACGTCGACAAACTTTAGGTCTATGCAGTTTCCCGTCCCATTTTTATTCACAGTCATAGTGGATGTTATCTTAACAACGTCGACTTTATTTTAGAAACGTTTTTGCTAGTTACTATGCGATTTCTGATTAAAGATTTACAAAAATACGGTGAATTATAGTCTTTTGAAACATATTTACTACAATTTTATCAGTATGTTAGAAATATTCAAAACTTACAAAATTTAAGCAAAAAATAAGAAAAAGACAAGAAACAGATAAGCAAAACATAAGGAAAAAAAACCAATGACAGAAATTAAAAATATTGATTTAAATTTGAGACATCAAAAAAATATGATTATTAAAATATCAACTACACTAAAAATGTGGCAATACAAAAGGCTTTAAAAAATCCAGTTAATAACGATTCTCCTAATTGAAAGTTATATGGCTTGTATCGCGGATTAAACTTGATTACATATGAAATAATTAATGATCTTCTTCTTGCCCATCTTGCAATTGAGTTTTGCAATAACTACTTTGCCCACGCTACCGATCCAAAAAGAGTATATAGTTGTGTATGTGTGTGTGGTGCATATGAGTGTGTGTTACATTTGTATCTGACAAATATATTTTTGATAATTTATGTAGTTATTTCCACGGTGCGACATTGAGAATTATAGAAAAACTGTTGGAGATCCATGCGCCGTGGCATCGACCAGAAGTGGACGGAGAAGTCAGCAGAATGTGGTTTAAGGCTCCGTAGGCTTTGTAATTTGCAAGTTTGCAACTGGTTCCTTCATTAACGTCAATGTTTGCTTCTTCTTTTTTTTTTTTTTTGGATAAAAGTATGTTTTTCCTTTTCTCTATTTCCTTATAAAGTTTTGGTGAACTAAAATATGTCACAGTGATCTTGAGTTTTGACCATTCATTAGCGAACCAAATTTTTGAAATCATATTTGATCTTAATCCATCTACTTGTTATTAGGATATAAGATAACGATTCTAACAAAGAAATCGATCATTAACTTTGTACAAGTTATGAAACATTACTTTAACCGAAATTTAAGCTCAGGTTCTGTAGTTATTTTATTCTCCAATTAAGATTTTCAAATCTCATCAAAAAGCTAAAATTTGAAGGATTTAAAAATTCATACAATACTAAAAATAATCTTAAATTACTAACTTATATCACTGAATTTTTTGCAGCCTTTTGTATTGGCATGGGTTAATAGATATTATAACGACGGGTTTTCAAATATTTAGCAATGGCATGGTTTATAGATTTTTATCAAACTAAAGGTTCATTTTAATTGATACTTATCAATTTATATATAGACGGTTTTAATAATCATATATGTATAATTTTGTAGTTTGTCCTCTTGCAAACAATACAATTAATTAGAGCAAACCCATGATGATGATTTCAAATTAAGCTCTACGTGGTAACATGTTAGAGATAACAAGAGCAATACCACAAAGATTCTTAATTCCTTTACTGTTATTCACAACCGAAGCATCTACTGATCTCAATCTCTTCACATCATCTAAACATGTATCAGCTCCATCCAATGCAGCAGAAACTTTTATGTTCATCCCCGCGCCATCTCCTGAAGCTAAATGCTCAAAAGCTTCCTCGAGATTTCCAATCGCGCTCTCGTATTCATCTAAGCAGGACCTGTAAGCTAACTTGGATCGAGGGTCGACTCCACCATCGATAATAGATTGGAGTCTTTTGAATGTTTTTGTTGCTCTTGATTTTGTAGCATCAAGTGTGGTTTTTGCCAAGGCTTCAAGATTAGGAGATGCAAATTTCGGATTGAGGAAGTTAAGACAGAAAGATGGGTTTAAGGTTTTGTCACAGATTGCGCTCATTTCTGAACTTGTGATTGCGTACGAGGAACCGATTAAGAGGAGAAACATGAGAGAAGACAAGAACGCATTGTTCCTTAGATTCGCAGCCATTCTTGCTTTCTCTTCTTATTTTTTTTTTTTTGTCAAGTTTATGATTGAAAATAATATTCAAAGCAATGAATATTTATATAGAGTAATTTACACGTACAACGCATTAGTCAAAACGGAATCAAGAATAGAAGTTGATATGAACGATGAAGAAAGTTTTTACCATTGTTAGAAGAATTGCAAATATAGTAAGCAGTTATGGTATTTATCTTTCTCGATAATTAAAAAAAGAGTAGACTATATCATCAGCTGTATGGAGCTATTTGGATAAATTTTGGTCTCTTAGTGAATGTATAATGTATAGCCCCTTCGTTAAGGTAGTAGATAAGTACTAATCAAATTTTATGTTAAGCGTACGTAAACCAAAAAAATAAAAGCAAACGGAAGCACTAAAATGTGTTGAGTAAATGTTGAATATTTATTAAGGAACAGGCTTAACACGAATCTGAACATATGAAGAACATCAACGAATAAAAACAGTATAGTATCATCTTCTTTCAGCTCATTCCAAATCCATCAGAAACAAGGGACAAATTGAAGGCTAAACCACAGGAAACCGAACCAAAATCCAACCCGGTTAAGGTATCGATTAGCTTGTCATAGGTGGCTCTCTCCTTTAAGGTCGTCCTAGTGTGGGATGTGATACATAAGAAATCAAAACCGCAAATCAAAACATCTACATCAAAACCGAACAAAACCAAACCAAACCAAAGTGTGACATACCTTCTTCCTTTTAGATGTGAATGGGCTTGTCATAGGTGGCCATGGCAGCTTCCTTAAGAGCCTCACTCATAGTGGGATGAGCGTGACAGACTCTAGCAATGTCTTCACTCGATGCATCGTAGTTAATCGCAAGAACCGCCTCATGAATCAGTTCCCCAGCGTTTGGTGACATAATGTGAACGCCCAAGATCTTATCCGTCTCCTTATCAGCCAAAATCTTAACCAAGCCTTCTGCATTATCTATGGCCTTAGCTCTGCTATTAGCCATGAACGGGAATTTCCCAACCCGGTAACTCACACCATCTTTCTTCAGCTGTTCTTCGGTTTTACCAACTGAAGCAACCTCAGGATGCGTGTAGACAACACCAGGAACCTTGTCATAATCCACATGGCCGTGTTTGCCTGCTATGAACTCTACACAAGCAACACCGTCTTCTTCGGCTTTGTGAGCAAGCATCGGTCCTGGAATCACATCTCCAATAGCATACACGCTTGGAACATTGGTCAAGAATCTCTCATTCACCAGAATCCTCCCGGCTTTGTCAGTTTGAACTCCGATTTTCTCCAGATCAAGTCCAGATGTGAACGGAGTTCTTCCAGCTGAGACGAGGACCACATCGGCTTCCAGAATGGTCTGGTCTCCTCCTTCTGCCGGTTCTACTGTAAGCTTCACACCATCAGAGGAGGAATCCACGGATACAACTTTAGTCTTGAGCATGAACTTCATCTTTTGCTTCTCGAGTGAACGTTGAAACTGCTTGCGGATTTCGCCATCCATCGAAGGAACGATATCCCCAGCAAATTCAACTACCGTGACCTCTGATCCAAGCCGACCCCAAACAGAACCCATCTCGAGCCCAATATATCCCGCACCAATCACAATCAGTTTCTTGGGAACTTCCGATAGAGACAACGCTCCAGTCGACGAAACAATCTTCTTTTCATCAATTGTAATACCAGGCAAAGATTTGACGTCTGAGCCAGTAGCAACAATGATGTGTTTGCCTTTCACAACAGTGTTGCCTCCATCAATTGTGTCCACAGAGACTTCATTGGGGGAAAGAAACTTGCCATATCCCTTAACATAGGTTACCTTGTTCTTCTTGAACAAACCCTCAATACCACGAGTGAGGTTCTTAACCGCATTATCTTTCTGAGCCAACATAGCAGGAAGATCTACCTCAACGGAAGAGACCTTGACACCATGTTTCGCGAAAGCATGCTTCGCCTCATGGTACATATGTGAAGAATGAAGAAGGGCCTAATACATCAAAAAAAGACAACAACCACAAACAAGAATGGATTAACTTTTACCTTCAGAAAAAGCTAATAACATCATCATCATAAATTTTATCAGTAGCTCAGAAAAACATTGCATATAGAACAAATAAGCTTAATACAATCATAGAACTTAACACAATTTGCTAATGTTACTGTATCACAGAAACTTCCATTTCATTTCCAAGGATTCAAGAAGACGAATCCATAATTTAGTAATTATGGAGTAATTGTGCCCAAGCAAATGGGATTATACCATGAGAATCATTGCAAAGACAGTAATTAACACTCCAAACTGATTCATCCACACTAGAAACATATCAAAATCTTAACGATAATCAACAAAATCAATTGAAAAAACGAGAGGAGATGATTCGAAATTGACCTTCGAGGGAATGCACCCGACGTTGAGACAAGTACCACCGAGTGCGCCGCGTTTCTCGATACACGTGGTTTTGAGACCAAGCTGAGCCGCTTTGATCGCCGCTACGTAACCGCCGGGACCGCCGCCGATGACGACGACGTCGTTCTCATCAGATCCTGATGAGGCGAAGCCACGGGAGAGGGAAAAGGAGAATCTGAGAGCGTCAGTGGGAGAGTTGGATAAGTTTCTGGTTAGAAAATACGCCTTCCTCCTGGCTAAACTCGCCATCGCCATTGTTGCTGTTAGAGAGAAAGAGAGACTTGGAGAGACGAACAGAGCCGGCAAATGTAAAGAGAGGCTCTTACTTCTAGAACCCTTTTGATCACAAATATTAATATTTCCTTAATTGATTTATATAAATCATGTAGTATATGGATACTTGAATTTCTAAAATCTCAATAATGTCCAAACTATGTCCACCAAATATTTGAAATTTATTACTAAGTTATCTAAATCCACATTTTATATCAATTTTTTTTTTTTTTTTTGTCAATAACATTTGAATCTTTTTTACTCATAAAAAACTATACATTACTTATGTCATGATTCTCGACTATATAACTCACACATTTTCTCAAGTTTGAACTCAAATCATTACATGATGACGGTATTAGTACACTAATCGGTAGATTATAAGCTCCGGTTTTACACTATTCATGTAATATATAAACAAAATTCCCAATAAAAATGTATTTTTTAAAATTAAGTTATATTTTCATGAAAAAGTTAAGTACCCTACTTTTGTTATATACAGACAGATATGCATGATAAATATATGGACATGAAGAATTTTGGAGGAGAAGAAGATAAGAGATAAAGATAGAGATGATGAGAAGCAATGACATAAGGTTAGGATTGAGGCTTTTGGGATAAACTCCAAAACCTTTCACAGTCCACAGAAACAGAAACTCTCGAATTCCACAGATATGGGAAATTCTTAAACCAACAACCTCATGCTTTCAGACAAATTCTAAATAATAGTTAAATTAAAAATCCTTAAAACAATCAATAATGGGGGTACACACATCACTAATCCTCAAAAACAAAAATGAAATCCTCATTATCAGTTTCAATAATCCTACCAAAACTTCAGGCTGCTCTTTTTTCTCTCTCTCTCTCTCTCTCTAAAACAACAAAATAAACAGATCAATCAAAAATGAACAACCACATTACAAACAGGTCCTTAACTCTATATCACTCTCTAAGCCTCTTCTTATTTTAACTTATCCAATGAATCTCAAATTAGAGAAATAATCGTTTGATCGGTAACACCGAATCCCTGTATATACTGCCAAAAAAACTGCTTTCACTCGCCTCCAAGCATTGCTTGTAACCGAGCTCGGGCTTCATCAGAAACACAGAATCTTAATCTTCTTCTCTGCGGTTGTTTAGGTGAAGACGGGATTGAGGAGAAGCAGATGACTACAACCGTCATATTATCTGATGAGTTGAGCCTTGCTGCTTCTTTTCCAAGTTCCATCGCACATTGTCTCGGGTCACCATGCCTCCTCAATCCTTGCCTTACATTACTCACTGCATTCTGGCTTGACAACACATCCCATATACCATCACATGCCAAAATCAAGAACTCGTCATCCTCTGTTAGAATGATCTGTTGAATCTCTGGGTCTGAAATTAGTGGTGAAGAGGAGCCAGTGAAAGGATTCTTCAGTTCCCAATCCCCAATGGCACGCGTGACAGCAAGGACCCCATTGAGATACCCATCCTCAAAGTATCCTCCTAAATCCTCAATCCGCCTTCGTTCTGGCTCATATGTTGATCTGTGATCGAAAGACATATCAACAGCCACTCCTCTCCTACATAGCACTGCACGGCAATCTCCAGCGTTAGCAACCAGAAGATGTCGTCCGATTAGGAGAGCGGTCAAAGCAGTTGTCCCACATGAACCACTGACAATGCTTTCATCAGCCATGGCAAGATCAGCCAAAGCAAAAGCCTTTCGGTGAGAATTCTCCAGTTCTTCTAAGAAAAAAGCGTCCACAATGGAGGGCATCTCTGGAAATACAGCATCTTGAAAAAAAAATCTTGTCAAGTTCTCCTTCATGAAAAGTGCTGCCTCAGGTCCACCATGGCCATCAAACACGCCATAAAAAGCACTTGGTAACGAGAAGTTGAAGGATCCAAGATGAGCTGATAAGTCATCTATGCAGATGTGTTCATCCTCCATAGTTTCTCGGCTTCGAATGTCAGCAAAGCTCCCTGATCGTATAGTTGGAATAAACTCACTGGTCGATTCTTCAATGGTAGTAGTTACACAACTCATGCCCTGTTACGACAAATGTACATAAAAAGAATTGTTTAATATAACCGTTCATAGATCAGATAAAACAGTAAGTTTACAAAACAAAATAAACAGAACAACCAGAACATAGCATGATCAACAATTCAAAGGGAATCAAAGTCGTTCCTTCAACAATGTAAAACTGATCCATGAACACCTTAGAGCTAACAGTCTTCACAATATAACAAAGGCATAATTTTTCCCTCAAAAACACCACACTAATCCTATTAACTTGCATTGTCTACATGATTCTTCGTGAAGAAAGTAAGCCGGATTCAACATTATAATTCTACAGAGAAAAAAACCCCAAAACTAATATAAGCCCTGATGCAGAATTGATTCTTATCAGGCTTTCAGGAGACAATGTCATCAAAGAACCTAATTATAACACCTAATCTAACCCCAAAAAAAAAAAAATATGAGAATGAAGAATCAACATCAATTTGATCCCAATTGCAATTTCATGGAAAATTATGGAATAGAATAATATAACAGCAGATAAAACTTAGAAACCCAATAAATAAAAATCAGCGATTTTCGATTAAGAAACCCAAAAACACATACCGATCCAAATCGAGGCGTTTCAGCGGAACCCGAAATCTCAGCACGAACCGACTCAGAAACTCGAACTTCGTCGATCTGAAAATTCTTCTGATCTTTGGCAGCGGAGATATGGCACTTAACGTCGAGAACCCTGATATCAGCTTCAGCAACCATCGTTTGACTCAGAATCATGATGACTTCTTTCACTTTTTTTATAATCAAATCGAACAGATCCGATTGCGAATTTCGCCGAAAAGGTAAAGAATCGAATAATAAATCCACGAAATTTTGGGGGTAGAAGAGCTTTGCTTGGACGCAATTGAAATTCGCCTAAAAGAATAAAGAAGACAGAGGCAAAAGAGAAATTAGGGTTTGGTTTCTGTGTTGGATGTTTATTTGCATTTTTGACCCATGCCTATATTAAATATAATAATCAAATAATAGTATCTATAAAAAAAAATATTGTTTTTAAATATTTAATTTAGACCCCAACTTCCATATGGGACAAAAGAAAAAAGGTCCAACTTAATTTTAAGAAAATGCAATAAATTTTTGCTGTTTCAATAAATTGAAATTGATCTTACAAAAACAAAAAAAATTCATTGTTACAAGTATTTTATCTTCAGAATGCAGAAAATTAGTCCATATAAAAATTATAGTGTGAGTAAATAAACATATAAAAGATTTTAATAATAATATATTTTTTGTTTTCTTTTTAATTTTCAAGTTGATAAGATAATCTAATATTTGTATGTGCTTTGCATATTTGAAGAAAAGTCAGAATTTCACAGCTAAATATAATATCTACATTTATTATTGGTGTAAGAAGCAAGATAAGATAAGTGTTTACAACATAATATCATAGATTACATACATACGGTATAAGTATATTTTTAGCTTAAGAATATCGCAAACTACGTATAAGCATTCTTACAACTTTGAAATAGTGTTTGAAATAAGAGGATTACAATATGGAAAACAAAATTTTAAAACTTCAAAAACTAAGTCGCCAGACAACATAATGTTTCGAAAAACTTGAAAACTTCAGAAACCTAAAACGATACAAGGCAGTGACGATAAAACTCTAGAAAATATAATTACAATGTCTTGCAAATCATCTATCACTTTCAAGAGTGAGAAAACAACTTTACTTTATCAAAAAGAAAAAGAAAAAAAAATTTAAGGTAAAAATATTAGTTGAAAAATTGTAGTACATATAAATTATGTTTTAATGATATGTTTACAAGTTTTGATCATGTATTAGTTGTAAAAGAAAATCATTTATTATATAAACAATGAGTTTTATCTTACCTGATTTTGGCATACTTACAATTAGCATAAACTTTAAGTTGAAAAACGAAAAACAATTATGTCAAATAAATGAAAAAGTATAGTAAATGACAAAAAATGTAAATACAAGACTATGAAGTATTTATTTGTAGTAATAATAATATAAATTGACTTTTAACCAAAATATATATTTAAGATTGATCCTACTTAAAATTAAAATATTAGAATGTGTTTATGAGTTTTAGAATGGAAAAATTAACTAAAATAGTGAAAATGGATTTTCGTAACTGTAATTGTAAAATCTTTAAAAGAAAAAAATAATAATATTATTTTCACATTCAGAGGAATATACTATGTAAAATATGAAAAAGTTTTAATATTTTAAATTTGAACCTTTAATTTCTACCTTTTTATTTGTTTGTTATATTTTTTATGTTATTCTTTTGTTTTGCTTATTTTGTAAATTAAAGGATTCATCTTATAAAATGTTGTCTACTTTTATTTTGGGTTGCTAATTAAATAATCGTTTACGTTATTCTTTTGTTTTGTTCCATCTAACTCTTACTTACCACAGTGGTTAGGAAATCAACAAATTCCTTAAGAAATTGACTTCAATGGTAATGAAGTTGTGAGTTGTCACTTTTCCACAATTGGCAAAGGAATCCATTACCAATTGAACAGAAATTATAGGCTTTGTGGACTTTTTTCTTGTATATTTAAGCCCAATGGGCCTATTTCATTTTAACACCCGCATGAACAGAAGAAGGAAGAAGTTAGAGAGAGTCAGTCAGTCAGCTCAATTTCTTTCGCAGCCTTATTTTCAAAAAAAAAACAAAAACCTTCGTTCCGTCTTCTTCGATTCATCTCTCTTTTTCTCATCATCATTCTTCATCTTCATCTTCTATAAGAAGTTATCAATGGCGCGAAATCGGGTACAATTTTCTCGAATTTCTACTTCGTTACATTTCAAACTTTGTGATTTTGTTTACGTTTCGTCAGAAATCAATTCATGAAAATCTCACCTTCTGTTTGTTTCCATCGATGTTTTTATTTTTTCCACTTAGTTTCATGCATGTTGTTCTCCATTACCGCATACCTAATTTTATTTTCTAATAATACTGTTTAAGCTAAGTTTGACTTCGTTTCACGCATTTATCAACAGGGATTTGAATATTTGCTAGTGTTCTTGTTTACTGTTGATATCTCATCGATTCATTTCGGAACTGTTGTTGGATTGATTTAGGTTTTTAATTTGAGATATTAGTCCTGTTCGATTTGATTTTAATGCTATGTGTTCATTCGAAGCAGGAGGGGTTGGTTTTGTTGCTCGATGTAGGTCCTGCGATGCATAGTTTTCTCCCTGATGTTGAAAAGGCATGTTCCTTGCTACTGCAGAAGAAGGTAAAGATCTTTTTGTCATTACTTCTGAAGTTACTGGTCACATCTTTACTGTGGATATTTTCATTTATTGGTTTTGGTTTTTGGTCTGTTTGTTGCAGTTGATTTACAACAAGTATGATGAAGTTGGGATTGTTGTATTTGGAACTGAAGGTCTCTCTGTCTCTTCATCTCACTGATTTAATCGTTTTATCCACAATTGGTATTGATACTCTTTCTTGCCTGAGGTGTGTAGTCTGCTGCCGTTGATAATGCCTTAGATGTTCGATTTATAGTAGGAAATTAGGAATCTATCCTCTTTAGTACTGGAATGGTTCATATGGTTCTTTCTAGGAGTATTATCGACTATCGGCTATTTGATGTACTTTGAAAATAATGTTTCATGTGACCTCTGCAGAAACCGGAAATGAGCTTGCTAGGGAAATAGGGGGATATGAGCATGTTATGGTTTTAAGGAATATCAGTGTTGTTGATGAAGTCGTGGCTGAGCATGTAAAGCAGCTCCCTCGAGGAACCGTAGCTGGCGACTGTATCCTGCTACCTAGTTTACTGCTAAATTTGCTGTTTTGCCATTTTCTTTCGTTTATTTTCCTTGGTTCTTTGACTGGCTTCAGTTCTTGATGCTTTGATTGTTGGGATGGATATGCTTATAAAGAAGTATGGTGCTGTGCAAAAGGGGAAAAAACGGATGTGTCTCATCACGAATGCTGCTTGTCCTACCAAAGATCCATTTGAAGGGACGAAAGATGAACAAGTCAGCACTATCGCTATGAAAATGGCTGCGGAGGGTATAAAGATGGAAAGCATTGTTATGAGGTCCAGTTTAAGTGGTGATACTCATGAGAAAGTAATAGAGGAGAATGATCATCTGTTGAATTTATTCTCCAGCAACGCGATTGCGAAAACAGTGAATGTTGAGAGTCCACTCTCACTGCTAGGTTCCTTAAAGACCCGGAGGGTTGCTCCAGTTACTGTGTTCAGGGGTGACCTTGAAATTAATCCAACAATGAAGATTAAGGTAACGTTTTTTTGGTTGCGTCTTTTGCTTGTTGTGCAATGTTTATAGATATCATCCAACTTGTTGTTCTTTGGTGTTATTCAATACTTAAGTTCGTTCAAGTTTATATTATTGTTCATGAAATTTTTTCTGAGGATAAGATCTGAATTTGTAGGTGTGGGTTTATAAGAAAGTGGCTGAGGAGAGACTTCCCACTCTAAAAATGTATTCTGACAAAGCGCCTCCAACTGACAAGTTTGCCAAACATGAAGTGAAAATTGATTATGATTACAAAGTTACTGCAGAATCGACTCAGGTTATTGCTCCAGAAGAAAGGATCAAGGGCTTTCGCTATGGACCTCAGGTTATTCCTATATCACCAGATCAGATAGAAACACTCAAGTTTAAAACTGACAAAGGCATGAAGCTTCTGGGATTTACTGAGGCGTCAAACATACTGCGGTAAGCATAAACACATATATCTATGTTTGTCTGTAAACTCTTAGTTGTTGAAAGTTTGAGAGAATGTTGTTTTGTATTTTTCTCTCCATGTCAATGAAGACATTATTACATGAAAGACGTGAATATAGTTGTTCCTGACCCAAGCAAAGAAAAATCTGTTCTTGCCGTCTCAGCCATTGCAAGAGAAATGAAGCAAACAAACAAGGTAGCAATTGTACGTTGTGTCTGGAGAAATGGACAAGGCAATGTGGTTGTTGGGGTCCTGACTCCAAATGTGTCTGAAAGAGATGACACCGTAAGTTAATAGTTATCTCTGCTCAGAGGAATACTTCTATTTGAATCTGACTATTTTTAATGATCATTTACCTTTCTGGCAGCCTGATTCATTTTACTTCAACGTGCTACCTTTCGCCGAAGATGTCCGCGAGTTTCCATTTCCTTCTTTCAACAAACTTCCTTCATTATGGAAGCCAGATGAACAACAGCAAGCAGTAGCAGATAATTTGGTTAAGATGCTTGACCTTGCACCTTCTGCTAAAGAGGAAGTACTAAAGCCTGATCTTACCCCAAACCCGGTTTTGCAGGTAATTCCAGTTTTGTTCTGCTTTTGACTATGTATAATTGTTTCAGGTAATTTGTCACCTCATATTGATGAAACCTTTTATCAGCGCTTTTATGAATACCTTGAGTTGAAATCAAAATACACGGATGCTGCTTTACCTCCAATGGATGAAACTTTCAAGAGAATTATGGAGCAGGATCCTGAACTCTCTTCCAACAATAAATCCATAATGGATGCGTTTCGTGGAAGTTTTGAAGTCAAGGAGAATCCGAAGGTGTGTTCCCCTGAATCATCAGCTTTCAGAAAGGAATCTGAATGATCTCATTATTAATTCCGTGACATGACTTTCATTGCAGTTGAAGAAGGCTTCTAAGCGATTGTTACGGGATAAACCATCGGGTTCAGATGATGAAGACAATCGCATGATTGGTTATGATGCCAATGAGAACAAAATTGATATGGTCGGAGATGCAAACCCAATTCAAGATTTTGAAGCCATGATATCCCGCAGAGATAACCAGGATTGGACCAATAAAGCAATCACACAAATGAAAAACCGAATAGTGAAGCTCGTAGAAAGTTGCACTGATGAGGGTGAGAAAGCATTGGAATGTGTACTCGCTCTTCGTAAAGGCTGCGTCTTGGAGCAGGTCCCATCTCTTTTCTCTAATTTGACTTGTGCATTTGCTCTCAAACCTTTTTAATGGAGTCTTCTTACATATGTGAGCAGGAGCCAAAGCAATTCAATGAGTTCTTGAATCATCTATTCGAGTTATGCCAAGAAAGAAAATTATCGCATTTTCTCAAACATTTCACGTCAAAGAAGATCACGTTGATTCCCAAATCTGAAGCAGCGGACAGGTTTGTTATAGACATCTTCAGTTTGATTTCAATGTATTTAATGACTAAATTGGTCTGATGAATGTTTGTGGTCGTTTGCTTTTAAGCAGTGATGTGGTAGACGAGAACGCCGGGGATTTCACCGTTAAACAAGAGCCAATGCTCGAGAGCTAACAAAGTCTTCGCTACAACTGACTGATCTGTGATTATGTTTGTCCAAAACGGCTCTGTTTTTTCTCTGACTTTTGCCTGTTTAAAGAACTCGGCAATTTTTTAGGTTTGATGACAAGAACTCATTAGTTATTACCATTCATAATTAGTTTCGGAAAGGACCCTTCTTGTTCGATAACGAGATAATGTTGTAACATGTGGATATACGTTTATCCTATGCGTTTTTGGAATAGCTATCGACATAATTTACTTCCCTTCCCACTTATCCCACCAAGATATGGGGGATAGAAAGAATTGAATATTTTTTGCCCCAAAAAAAAAAAAAGAATTGAATTTTCGCCGTAACTTGGAATAAGATTTAACCCTTTATATAATAAGTTTTCCTTAAAGATAATCTTAGCAAACAATTTTATTTTAGAATAGTAATTAATTGTATAACTTTTTGTAAAAATATATCATTTAAAATGTAATAATAATAATTCTTTTCCTATCCTATTATGGAATAGACCGTTTCATCTATTCCTATTCATAACTATGGTAAATCCTATTTTGATAACAAAACAGGGAGGGTATATGTATATTTAGGGGGAAACAAAAGAAGTCTAGAAACCAGAGACATTATACAGAGAAACGAAATCGTGGAGAGGAAGTAACGAATTAGGGTTTCGACCAAAAAGATGGAGCAACGAGAAGAAGAGAAGACCCAAAATATGCAGAGAAAAAGAAGTAAATCTTCATCGTCTTCATCCTTACCTCTCGATCTAACCTCGGAGTCTTCGTCCTTACCTCTCGATCTAACCTCGGAGTCTTCGTCCTTACCTCTCGATCTAACCTCAGAGTCTTCGTCCTTACCTCTCGATCTAACATCGGAGATATTCTCAAGGCTGCCTGCTAAGTCTGTCGTGAGGTTTCGTTGTGTATCGAAGCTTTGGTCATCAGTCACCACCGATCCATATTTCACCAACTCGTTTGAAACACGGCCGAATCTTTTGTTCTTCTTCAAAGAACGTAACAGGTTCTTTGTTGTCACGATTCCTCTACACAATCGGAATACGATCGAGTCTTATTCTTATTCTTCTTCTCAGATTATTGATAGTTACCATACAACCTATCCAAAACATTGTTGCGTCACCATCAAAACCGAGTCGGTCCATGGTTTGATCTGCTTTCAGAAAGAAACAAAACCTACACTTTGGAACCCTACTATGAGAAAGTTCTTACCTTTATGCAAACCGGACAAGAGCTGGACGGGTTTAACAGTCTTTTTAGGGTACGATCCAGTCGAAGGTAAACACAAAGTAGTGTCCATGCCGTGTGATGAAGATTCTACTGAGTGTAGGATTTTAACATTGGGTTCAGAATCATGGAGAACGGTCAAAACCAACTATAAGCATCGCCCTTGCCGTGGCAATCGCAAAGACAATTATGGACCATGCAGATGCATCAGCGGTGTTCTGTATTATCGAGCCGAGATTGGTCCTAATCGGTTTATAATGAGCTTTGATGTAAAATCTGAAAAGTTCCATGCTATAGGATTACCATGGAATGGACGTGAGTTTTCGCCGAAGATGATGGTATCTTATAAAGGGAAATTAGCTTGTCTCGGTCATTCCAATGGGAAGAATAGTCTTCCTATGTGGGTTTTAGAGGACGCAGAGAAGCGCGAGTGGTCTAGTTATAGCTTTTTACCTCTTTTTCACTATGATCGGGGATCGGATAACCATTTCAAGCTAATAGGTATCACTAATGATGGTGAGTTGATTTACGTACCAAACACGGTGTTCGAATCTTTTGATGTTATATATATTGATCCAATGAGAAAGACGTTTAGAAGAGTCAAATACAGAGGAGTTGCAGATAAAGATTTTAGACAACGCAATGGACTTGAAGAAGATAAAGCTTTGCGTGGGGTCCAATACTCACCCAATCACATTGAAACTCTCATGTCTTTCTGATTCGTTTCTTGGTTTTCTTCTTATTTTTACAATGACACATATATATATATATATATATATATATATGCAACTTATGATTTTATTTTATATTTTAATGTCTTTACATTCTAGTTGTAGTCTTCGGGAGTTTTCAAAATTTTATGATTATATCCTTTCTTTTTCTTTTTTTCAATTACCAAGGTTATTTTGTGATCTATAATTACAAAACATGAATATACCTTCTATATAGAACAATATTTATAGTAGCTTTTATTTTTTACGAACACCGTGTTTGACTCTTCTAAAAGTGTCTTTCTCATTGGATCAATATATATAACATCAAAAGATTCGAACACCGTGTTTGGTACGTAAATCAATTCACCATAATTAGTGATATCTATTAGCTTGAAATGGTTCTCCCAACCCCGCTCATAGTGAGATAGAGGTAAAAAGCTATGACTCCACCATTCGGGCTTCTCTGTATCCTCTAAACCCCACATAGGAAGACTATTCTTCCCATTGGAATGACCGAGATAAGCTAACTTCCCTTTATAAGATACCATCATCTTTGGCGAAAACTCACCATCCCATGGTAATCTTATCGCATGGAACTTTTCAGATTTTACATCAAAACTCATTATAAACCGATTAGGACCAATCTCGGCTAGATAATATAGAACACCGTTGATGCATCTGCATGGTCCATAATTGTCTTTGCGATTGCCACGGAAAGGGCGATGCTTGTAATTGGTTTTGACCGTTCTCCATTAGAAGCTTCTTCAGTGCCTTGTATAAGAAGTATCCCACTAGTACTTCTATTAAGCGAGCAACAAAGCAAGGTTACTGGAGCGTCACTGGAAAAGACAGGGAAAACCACCGAGGAGACGGTGAGGTGATCACTGGTATGATCAAGATTCTTGTGTTTTACACGGGGCGTGCTCCAGACGGTCGGCGTACCAATTGGGTGATGCATGAGTATCACACGAAGGCCTTCAGGTGATATATATATATATATATATATATATATATATATATATATATATATATATATACTCTGTAAGATTCTTTTGAGTTGATTATGTTTCTGCAGGATCGTTATCTTTGCTTAGATGATGCTGCTAAATAGTCTATTTGGTTTTCCTAACTCATAATCTATGTGTTCTTCCACAATCTGCAATTACTATTCCTTCACATGAGCTCAATCTGGATTCTGAGCAACATGGAACACTAGTTGATGATTTTGCAGTAGGAGATTCTGCATCCATCACTACTACTTCTCAGCTTGATCCTATGAATACAGTAACTTTGGAAGATTTAGTTACTGTCAATGCTGACAATTTGCATTTTAACAGCGATTCCACTGAAATGGTGATTGATACTACAAGAAAATCAAAACGACCTGTTTATTTGCAGGATTATCATTGTTATTATGTAAGTGTTGATATCCCTTATCCCTTATGTCATTACTTGTCTTATGACAAAATTTCAGGTCCTTATCATTTCTTTTGACGACTATTAGAAAAGAATTTGAGCCAACAACCTATACTGAAGCTAAGAAGTATATGGTATGGACTAATGCAATGGGAGAAGAATTGATCGCTTTGGAAGGAACAAATACTTGGTCTATTTGCTCATTCCCTGCAGATAAGCATGTCATAGGTTGCAAATGGATTTTTAAAGTTAATATAATTCTGATGGGACTCTTGAGAGACATAAAACTCGCTTGGTAGCTAAGGGATACACACAAAAGGAAGGACTTGATTATGTAGATACTTATTTCCTAGTCGCTAAACTCACTTCAGTGAAAATGTTGCTTGATACGGCTGCTAAGCTTGGCTGGTCACTCTCTCAATTGGACGTATCTAATGCCTTCTAAATGGAGATGTGGATGAAAAAATCTACATGCAGTTGCCACCGTGATATACTTGTCGACATGGTGACTCTTTACTTGAAAATGATGTGTGCAAACTAAACAAGTCCTTATATGGTTTAAAACAAGCTTCACAGCAATGGTACTTAAAATTTGCAAAAGCATTGGAAGGTCTTCTTTTTAAGAAGAATCATTCTGATCACACTCTCTTCACCAAAATTAATGGTTCTGTTCTTCTCATTGTACTCGTTTATGTCGATGACATCATCATTTCTACCAATAATGATGTTGTTGCAGACAACCTAAAGTCCCAACCGAAGTCACATTTTAAACTCAGAGACTTAGGACCTGCAAAATATTTCTTTGGATTGGAAATAGCAAGACCAAGCTCAGGTATTTCAATTTGTCAACGAAAATATACTCTTGAGTTATTGGATTATGCTGGCTTATTAGCTTGTAATCCTTCTTCTATTCTTATGGAGCCAAATCAGAAGATGTCTCTTGATGATGGAGAGCTAATTAATAATCCTGAAAACTATAGAAGCATTATTGGGAAGCTGATCTACTTGACTATTACCAGGCCAGATATATGTTTCGATGTGGGGAAATTAGCTCAATATACAGCAAAACCTCAAGTTCCTCACTATCGGTCTTTTCTACTAAGCTAATCCTAACATTGATTTGAAAACCTTTGCTGATGCTGATTTTAGAGCTTATCCTGATACCAGAAGATCTGAGGCTATTGTGTCTTTCTTGGCGATTCACTCATTTCTTGGAAATCTAAGAAACAAGATATTGTCTCATGGTCTTCTGCAGAGGCTGAATACATAAGCATGGTCTTGGCAGTTTATGAAATTGTGTGGCTTCAGAGAATATTGAATGATTTACACGTTCCTACTGGTTCTCCAACGGTTCTCTACTGTGACAATCAAGCTGCTATACACATTAGTAATAATCCTGTGTTTCACAAACGTACCAAACACATTGATCTTGATTGTCATACAGTGCGAGACAGAGTCACATACGGGACTTTGAAGCTCCTTCATGTACGATCGGATTGTCAGGTTGTAGCTATACTTACCTAAACCTTTGTATCCTGGTCAATTCCGTAATTTAGTAGGTAAGCTTGGCATTTCAAACATTTTTATGCCAACTTAAGGGGGACAATTACAGTATATGAAGGAAGAAGATCAGAAGAAGGTACATCTAACGGAAAGGTTAACAGAGCTGAAACAAAATTAGAAGAGAAGATTAGTTAGCCGTTAAGCTAGATGTTAGATGTTAATTAAACATCTCTATATATATCTTGTGTTGGATAATTCCAAGTAGAGAAAGGAATCACAAACAAGATTTAGATAAGGAGAAGCTTATTTAGATAAGGCTTTGTGTGTTATTATCCTAATCCAATTAGAACAAGGAGTTGTCTTGATTCTATATAAATAACAAGTCTATGAAGAGATGTTTCATAGAACTTGAGAGAGATTTAGTTTTGAGAAGTTTCTAAGTCTAATAATAAGAGAGTTGTTCTTATAATCAAAGCTTATTACTTCCTTTGAATTGGTATCAGCGCTTAGGTTGAAGCTTTGATCAAAACCGGCGTTTAAAACAAGATGGGGGACGAGAACCCTCCACCACGAACCAAAGACCTTGGATCTCCATCGATCCATTGTCCGATGCTAACATCGACAAACTACACCGTTTGGGCGATGCGTATGAAGATCACTCTTCGAGTTAGCAAAGTGTGGGACACAATCGAACCAGGATCAGCTGACGTGAAGAAAAACGACGTAGCAACTGCCCTGCTGTTCCAGTCCATCCCCGAGGCACTGATTCTGCAAGTGGGAGAGCAAAACTCGGCGAAAAATATTTGGGATGCCATCAAATCTCGACATCAAGGAGCTGATCGTGTGAAGGCAGCAAGACTTCAGACTTTGATGGTGGAACTAGATAGATTGACGATGAGTGACAACGACTCGGTGGATGAGTTTGCAGGCAAGATCTCAGGGCTAGCATCTCAATCAGCTTCGCTGGGTCAAAACATTGAAGAATCGAAGTTGGTGAAGAAATTTTTAAAGGGTCTCCCGAGAAGCAAGTTCATTCATATAGTAGCTTCCCTTGAACAAGTACTTGACCTAGACGCAACCGGGTTTGAAGACATAGTTGGAAGAATAAAGGCATATGAAGATCGTGTAGGGGAAGAGACCCAAAGTGAAGACCAAGGAAAACTCATGTTTTCAAACACAAGTAACCGTGGAGGATACGATAGTTTTCGAGGAGGAAACAGAGGAGCTTACAGCCGTGGAGGATTTAACAGAGGAGGTTATGGTCATGGAGCTTTTGGTAGAGGTAGAGGTCGAGGACGTTTTAATGGGCAGAACCGTGGAGAAGAAGCTATTGATCAAAACCAAAAACCGAAGAAAGACATGTCCAAAATCATATGTTGGCGATGTGATAAGCCGGGGCACTATGCATCATCATGTCGCGAGAAACCGATACAACACCAAGAGGCTAACTTAAATGAGACGCATGAAGCCGACGCTCTTTATGTCCACGAAGTGGTATTTTTGAATGAAGAAAAAGTGTTCCCAAAGATGTATGATACCAACAACAAAAGTATATGGTATTTAGACAATGGTGCGAGTAATCACATGACGGGCAACAAGGAATTCTTCACAAGCATTAATGAGACCATCACGGGGAGAGTTAAGTTTGGTGATGGTTCGTTTGTTAACATTGTGGGAAAGGGCTCTATAATTTTTGTAGGTAAAACGGGTGAGAGAAGATCACTCGAGGAGATTTACTACATACTCGACCTCAAGCACAATATCATAAGCCTTGGACAAGCAACCGAGAATGGGTGTGAAGTAAACATGAAAGGTGATATTTTGACACTAAAAGACCCAGCTGGAAGACTATTTGTACAAGTCACAAGATCTATAAACCGACTTTACAAAACTCCAATGGAAATTGAGTATCCCAAGTGTTTACTTTCACAAGATGACGACACCACCGCAACTTGGCATGCAAGATTGGGGCATGTTAGTATTGGTGTTATGAACAACATGGTGAAGAAAGAGATGGTTGTTGGGATGCCAGAAGCATTACATGAGAAGAGTGTATGCAGCGCTTGCTTGGCCGGGAAGCAAATTAGACATTCATTCCCACCTAAAGCAACTTACCGTGCGATTCAAGCTTTGGAGTTAGTACACGGCGATTTGTGTGGACCGATTTCACCATCTACACCATCATGTAATCGGTATGTATTTGTCTTAATTGATGATTTCTCTAGGTATATGTGGACGATGCTGTTAAGAGAAAAGAGCGAGGCATTCGATCGGTTTAAAAGGTTTAAAAAGTTGGTAGAAAAAAGAACCGAGCTGAAGCTTAAAACCTTTCGCACCGATAGAGGAGGAGAGTTTACCTCGACCGATTTTAACACATTTTGTGACGAAAGTGGAGTTACAAGGCACCTTACCGCACCATATACGCCACAACAAAATGGTGTGGTCGAGAGGAGGAATCGAACACTTATGGAGATGACAAGAAGCTTGCTTAAAGCAATGAGGATTCCGAATGACATGTGGGGTGAAGCTGTACGTCATTCAACATACCTCATTAATCGAGTTCCCACAAAAGCTTTGCAAGGTCAGACCTCGTATGAAGCATTCACGTTCAAGAAACCAAACATTGAACACTTAAGAGTGTTTGGATGTGTAGCATACACAAAGATCATGGGACCACACCTTAAGAAGTTGGATGATAGGTCGAAAATAGTGATTAATCTCGGGACAGAACCGGGTTCGAAAGCTTATAGGCTTTATGATCCAATTACTAAGAAGGTATATGTGAGTAGGGACGTGGTGTTTGATGAGAAAAAGGCTTGGGATTGGTCAGCTTCAACAAATCAAACTGACGGCGAACCAGGAAGGTTTAAATTGACGTATAGAGGTGATATAGAAGATGGTGCTGGATACGATGATGATGGCGGTCATGAACAAGTTAATGGTGATCATCACGATCCAGATCATGAGCCTATACACCATAACAACGATCACCATGACGAAGACGTTGAAGAAGAAAACGAAGATGAGGGAGCTGAAGATCAACCAACAGTGACAAGATTCGGTCGCGTCATTAACAAGCCAAGGTATCTCAATGACTACGCTTTACTAGCTGATCTTGAAAGTGAAAAGCTCTTACTCACTGTAGACGGAGAACCGGAGAGTCTTGTGGAGGCAATGAGTTTGAGAGAATGGGTAGAAGCAATGGAGGTTGAGTTAGATTCTATCGCAAGAAACAAGACATGGGAATTGGTCGAGAAACCAGACGGTGTTAAACCCATAGGAGTGAAGTGGGTTTATAAAATCAAAAGGCATGCTAATGGTTCGGTGAATAAGTATAAGGCGAGGCTTGTCGCAAAAGGCTATGTTCAACAAAAGGGTATAGATTTCGATGAAGTCTTTGCACCCGTGGCTCGAATCAAAACTATAAGGTTACTCATAGCTATTGCGGCAACAAGCGGCTGGGAGATACACCACTTAGACGTCAAGACTGCCTTCTTGAATGGAGAATTAAATGAGCTGGTCTATGTTACTCAACCTGAAGGTTTTGTTAAGAAAGGAGAAGAGGATCGAGTATACAAGCTCTACAAAGCATTGTATGGGCTACGTCAAGCTCCGAGAGCTTGGAATGTGAAACTTGATCGTGTTCTAAAGGAGATGGGCTTCGAGAAGTGTAGAAAGGAACCAGCCGTGTACCTCAAGAAAGACAAGGAGAGTTTCTTAATTGTGGCAATTTATGTTGATGACTTGTTCGTAACAGGAACTTCACGAGGAGTCATTGAGCAATTCAAAAGGGATATGTCAAAGCAATTTGAGATGTCGGATCTTGGAAGGCTAACCTACTATCTTGGAATAGAAGTAATTCAAGGAGCTGATGGAATTCAAATAAAACAAGAAGGTTATGCTCGAGGAATACTTGAAGACACCAAGATGGATGAGTGTAATTTGGCCCTTGTGCCGATGGAGCCTAGTACCTTGATCTCAAAGGATGAGAATGAGCTTGAGATTGATGCCACACGATACCGAAGAACCATAGGGTGTTTAAGATACCTCATACATACAAGACCGGACATGGCGTTTGTGGTAGGTGTTCTAAGCCGGTATATGCAAAGTCCGAGAGTATCACATGGGCAAGCGCTCAAACATGTTTTGTGGTATGTGAAAGGAACCACCAGCTTTGGGCTTGTCTTTAAGAGAGATGGGTCAAGGAAGGTTGTGGGTTACAGTGATAGTAGTCACAATGCTGACCTTGATGACGGTAGAAGCACGGGGGGACATATGTTCTACTTCGGATCGTCGCTTATAACGTGGACCTCACAAAAACTCTCGTCCGTCGCATTATCATCATGTGAAGCGGAGTTTATGGCGGCAACAGAAGCAGCAAAACAAGCCATATGGCTTAAGGAGTTGTTAAACGAAATCCTAAGTCTAGATGAGAAGATCTTACTAAGGATTGATAACAAGTCGGCCATTGCGCTCACTAAGAATCCGGTATTTCACGGAAGGAGTAAGCATATACTCTTGAGATATCATTTTATTCGTGAATGTGTAGAAGATGAGCAAGTTGAGGTGGAGCATGTACCTGAGAAGGAGCAGAAAGCGGACATTCTTACTAAAGCGTTAGCAAGAGTTAAGTTCAAGGAAATGAGAGAACTAATCGGAGTTCAAGAAATCAAGTCTCCTGGAGTTCAAGTTGGAATTACGGGGGTGAATGTTGGATAATTCCAAGTAGAGAAAGGAATCACAAACAAGATTTAGATAAGGAGAAGCTTATTTAGATAAGGCTTTGTGTGTTATTATCCTAATCCAATTAGAACAAGGAGTTGTCTTGATTCTATATGAATAACAAGTCTATGAAGAAATGTTTCATAGAACTTGAGAGAGATTTAGTTTTGAGAAGTTTCTAAGTCTAATAATAAGAGAGTTGTTCTTATAATCAAAGCTTATTACTTCCTTTGATCTTGTACAGTTTTACATTTGAGTTTAATGAGAAATCGTATAGTTTGATAGATTATATTAACCTCCTAACATATGATTCACCCTTTCCTCGATTCCTCGGTTGTTTCTAGATCGGGATTTATCTTAATTAATCTTATTTTTCGTCTTCGGTGTATATATTAATAATTGTATAATGAAAGTCCTCTGATCCCATGACCGGGAACATAATTTAGATGAAATTCTAAACACTTAAATCTCTGATCATAAATAATATTTATTGTGATGTGTATAAACTTAATCATTGACTTATCATATTAACACATAAAAAATGATATGATCATAATACAACAACATAGGCAACGGTATAGTGAAAGCAGCAAACACACAAAATACATATAAGGAGACGTTACTGATTCAAATGAGACTATACATTATTTTCTGAATGGAAGAGAGGGGGCTGGGGCGGAATCGGAGGGGGCCGGGGTTGGTGCGAAATCGGAGGGGGGCGGGACGAAGAGTGAAACTGTGTCGATTATGTCAGTGATTGCACCCCAAGAAAAATCATTTTCTAAACGCCTTATTTCTTTTCTACTTTTGAAGCCTTGCAAAGAATGAATTCTTCAAAATATCAGCTTTACGTAATATAATTAGGTTACCATAAGTTTCAGACAATCGAGCCAGTTGATCATCCAATATAGCACATCGGTCACCGCACAACGAAGACGTTACCGTAACCACTATGGGAAGTTGGCTCGTGGTCAGAATAAGTTGCCATTCAACTTCGTTACTCAACCATTTCACTTCCCCTACGTACACACATCGAATCTTATCAAACAAGGAGATAAAATTCATTAAGATTAGTAATTTAACTTTAATCCATATTATATGAGAATGAGATGGTTATTTATACCTTGACTAAAGCCACTACCCACCAAGTACATTAGCATTACTACCAAACCGTACAAAACCTTTTTCTCCATTGATCGATTTTATATCTTTCTCTCTCGTTTTCTTAGGATGTGTGATCTGCGCGATTTGTTGTCTCGTTTTATAAGCTTCAATAAGGTCAATGGTTTTACATTTGAACAATAATTAATGACCAAACAACACCCTCTCTCGTCTTCCTTACTTAGCTGTCTATACTTTATTAATACTCCTAATTAACGTGAAATTCATGATATTTTTCTCATATCAAAAGTCAATGGTTGCATGTTATGGGGTATTTTAATAACATTATAAGAATATCTTATTTGTAAAAAGTCCAAACAGTGATTTTAAAATACTAATTTTTTTATTGGAGATGATTTTTTATTTTATAAAAGTTCTATACTTTTTATTATATATTGAAAAGTCAACTTTAAAGCATATGCAAAAGCAACATCAAATATGAGGTTTTGTGCACTTCAAAATCAACCTCAAAAACCTAAAACTTTGGGGTTTTAAATAGTGAGACTTCAAATTTGAAGTTTTTTTTTTTTTTACATTTTAGTCCTTACAATTATATATATCTTATAAATCATTCTACTAATTCTTCTTTTAATCATATCAGTCACAATAATTATATATCTTATAAATATAAATATAATTTTCATCGAAATTAACGAAACACTTTAAAATAAATACATTAACATATTAATATAGAAGACAATATTACATAGCATTAAAAAAATAAAGAGACTCATCGATCACAATAACAGTTTTATTCAATAATTTGATAATTTTTTTGAAATTTACGAATTAGTTTGTGTAATTTTAATTATTATTTTATGTAGTTTTATATATTTTTTCGGGTAAACAAATTGGTTGATATCAAAATGAATTTACAAAATCGTTACAGACACTACGAAAAAAGTTATTATATAAGCGAAAATATGCGCTATATAGTGAAGATGATAGAAACTAAGAAGTGAATTTGCCGATGTTTTCTTTAAAGTCTTACTCGCCAACGGACTCTTTAACCATGATTTTCCTCCTTTGTAATCGATTTTCGTATACCAAAATTGTGCGTGGCTATCTTCTAGAAACTCCAATTTGCACATCATATTACAAAACCCAATATTGCTTATAATGTAACGTTTTATTAATTACTATTGCTTTAATATTTTTTTAATTTGTGTTTTATAGTTTTATAAAAACATTTATGATTTAACGAATTATAATCAGTATTAAGAACTATAAATGCAAAATAAAAATTATAGTCCCTTGGAATGGCTTTCTGAGCCTTTCTAATTATATATAAGTTGTTGACAGAAAAAAATCATCCTATTATTGGTATTTAGTTTTTCTAACAGTTCATCTTAGTATTCTACTTGTGGTTGAGATGTCTTGTATTTCTTTTCCACAATCTTGGTCTAGCTCTAGCTGAGGAAAATGCAATCGTTCATCTCTATTATCCAACCATAATTGTAGCAGCAGTTTAGGAAGAAGATTAAGTCTCCTTTCTTTTTTTGCGTTGTGCTTTTAGAACAAAAACCGTACCTGATTTAGACTAGATTCCTTTCAATCGAGTTGTGACATTTTCTAATCGAATGAATAGTTACAATGTATAGATATGTTAATTATAATTAATACTATAGATCAATCAACAAGCCCGTCTAGCTCAGTTGGTAGAGCGCAAGGCTCTTAACCTTGTGGTCGTGGGTTCGAGCCCCACGGTGGGCGTTGAGTGTTTATACATTTTACCTTTTTTATTCGGTTTAGAAATTATTAATATAATTATGGACGTAATGAAATCACATGCTACGAGATTTGTATCTATCATCTGGGCGTTGTATTTTAACCTTTTATTCGTTATAAAAACTATGGTGGGATAACCTTTTTGTTTGTTTGAAAATCATTAAAAGATAAATAACTTCAGGTTCTGTGATTATAATAGTTATGCATTGGTTGGTTCCAAACTGGATTATTTCGAAATATATGTAAAAAAATAAATAAAATTATATATGGTAAGCCCGTATACATGTGATGTGATACACGAGTCTAGTGTTGGAGAAGTCTGTACAGTACCAGCACATATCTGCAGGAGTTTATAATATATACACACTTTATATTTCTGCGATGTGATTACCAAAACCCTACACCAGAAAAATTTGAACAAAAAGAATGTCCTTTTCCGCCAAAGCTGTGTTTCATCTCGCCCACCTGAGAACAAAAGCATGTCCATTAGATATCAGACGCGACTGCTACCACTCCTCATTTTCGTAATGAGCAAAAGCTGGATGCTAAAACCATGAAACTAGAGCCTGTACCAAACAATAACTGATTTTTGTGTTTTTGTTATGTTCAGTGATTGGTCAGAGAATGCAAAACACCAGAGATTATCTAGCTATTAACCATTAACCACTAACCACTAACCAGTTGCGTTTAGATACTTTGCGTCTAGGATCCAGATGAAAATTGCAATTGGTTATAAGCAAAAAACAAAAGAAACAATGCTTTGTTCAAGAAAATTGAGAAGAGGAAAAAGTCTTTACCGGCGAGGCGAGAGGGGACGTTGGAAGGTGAGAGAGCTCAAAGATTCAGACAGCTTCTTCAAGCTTTAACTTGAGCTGGTCGTGGGGCTAGTGCCAAAGGTTGAAGATGGTGTAACTGAAGCTGGCATTTGTTGAGAAGCCCCTTCAGCCCAAGAACTCTCAGAAATTGGGGAATATGGCCTTGTCACTTTGTTTTTCACCATTCCCTAAAACGAACACAATAATTAAAACATAATCTTGATTTGGTTCCTTGTTTGGCATTATCATTTCTGTCGCTGTAATATCACTTCTAACATGTTAAGCCAATTACTGAAAAGGGTTGCAGTATCGTAGTTAAAAGTGAAATAAAAAGCTCTACTGACCTTTAAAGCATTCTGCCCGTACAAGTTAATGGCTTGATCGATTGCTGAGTAAACCTCAAAGGCCTGCTTGGTGTTAGGACTGCATTTGACAACACGGACTTGTTCCTTCGAATCATGTGGCTTTGCTTTCAGATAGAGAATAAGCCGAGAAGGTGGAGAGTTAGGTTGGTCTTTCTTCCCGTCAGTCAGCTCCATGGTTACCAGATCATTCCATAGAATGTCCCACTGTATAGAACACGCATCTTTGGCCGGGATAAACTTTCTTTGACCCATTATGTTGGAGGGTTGCTAGAAACATTAAAAGTTTGCAAATGTCAAGAGAATTTCTTGGATAGATACAGAAGATGAACACTATACCAATAAAACCTTATGCATATATAGAGAGCAAGAAGGTGCTGTCTAACTCACTTGTAGCAATATCACTCTTCGATGTGTGATCATCAGAACTTTTCCTTTTGGTAGAATGAAATGACTTTCATAGGCATCTGTTAATGCAAACTTCCCACGTACTTTAAACAGATCAACCTGGCCCAAGAATGATCCAGATTCGGCCAACTGCAATATGACCTGCAAACGCGAAATTTTGGAGAATTGAACTTTGCATAAGAATAATCATATGCTAGGCGATACAAACCAATATATTATCAGCACCAGTAAATCCGTTCCTCATCAGCTAACCAAGAGAAAAACGACTAGTGCAAGTAATACATGTTTAAAACAGATTCATGGGTAAATCTTGTACCTGCCCCTGTGCTCTGTATTCATTGTAAGGACGAAGCAAGCTATCAGCACCAACAGCTCTTGGAAGTCTCCGGCGAAGAAGTTGTTCATCTGAAGTGATGGCAGCTGCTATCTTCATCCTCATGGCATTTGCACCTTCGGTGGTCTTCGACAGAAGATCCAGAACTCCGCTCACAGGCTGGGCAGCAGCACCAATGATTCCTTTCCCAAAACCAGAGACAAAGCCTTCGACACCAGAAGACTTTGCACCTTCGAGAGGCTTTGTTAATATGCCTGTGACTCCTCTAAACAGGCCTTTCGCTAGAGCTCCACCTCCTTCTCTGATAATATCGCCAAAGTCCTCAACACCTTTGTTCTCCTGCCAAATGTGAGAAACACATGAGCATGTAAATAGAGAAAATGGAACACCGGAAAGAAACACTGTGGCAAGCCCATACTTTCGTTTAGTATCAGAAGCCATGAAAACATTCAAGTGTTAAGAGGAAAATTTTCTACATATTAGGTGAACCGATGGAAGGCAACATGCACAAGGAAAAATAAACAAAGCCAGGAAGAAACCTGTCTCTGTCGGCTTTGGATGAATTTTTTATCCATTGATAATGCAGCTATGCCTTGACTCATATGTCCAAGCGCGCTGCTTGCATTACCAAGAATATCAACACCTGAGAGCAACTGAAGAGGCTGGCCTAGGAGGTCTTTCTTTACATTCCTAATAGCATTATTGATCATAGTACTTTGGCGCATGGATATGTTCTCATTAAATCTCTCACTTATGCGTACCTGTTTAGGATAAGAGAAATTAGAAAAAGAAAAATATATGAATGTTCAGCTAGGTTGGACTGAAAGTGTAGTAAGTAGTACAACTAGAACTACTGACATCAAATTCTAAAAACTACAAGACTTGTCGACTATAATTGGTGATCCTACTGAGTAAAAATTGATGGACAAACCAATTACTGAATGTTGGCCAAATGATGCACAATGATGGTATTTTATTTTCCCAATAGCTACATGAAACTTGTGGTCGTCCAGAGAGGTGTAGGTATTGGATAAAAAAACCTGAACTATCCTTTATCAACCTATTCGTGTGCAACACAAAATATTTATTGTTGGGCGGTTTTCCCACAAATGAATTACTCTGGAATACTTACTGGCATGTTTTCTGTATTTCCAAGAGCAGTCATCAGGGATGACCAAAATCCAAGCACTCCCCTCGGCCTTTGACTGGGTGACATGGCCATGGATACTTTAAATCTAACTTCCGAGATGTTAAGAACTCTGCATTATTGGAGGGGTGTAACTAAAGGTAAGTCTTGTGAATGGAAGATTCATTCCGTAAACAGCATATATATATCAAGAAAACCCCTTACATACCCGATTTGAATGAATGGATCAACTGATACAGCCGTCGACTTAGAATCGGATAGTCTACTCAAGTTGGCTTGCTGGATCATCTCATGAATGCGCCAGATAATAGGTTCATGAATGTTTATCAGAAAGGCAGTATTTTCACGTCCCTATTACAGAGATATAACAATGTGAGCAAAATTCTAAATGCAATAAAGAATTGTTCAGGTCGAAAACAGAAACTGAATAATCTTACTTGGAAACCTATATACGGGTAGACACGAAGATCGAGGCCAGCATTTGATTGCAAAGTAACAGAAAACTTCAGAATGTAATCAGCTTTATCTCCAGTTCTCTGTGGTCTGAACAGAACTGGCATTGGAGCCAGTGGCAATTGGTTATCAACTTGTATTCCTTGCATCCTTAGTTTGAACCTGGAAAACAATCAGCGTTTAGCAATAGCCCAACGTGCCTTGTTTGTATAACAACCAACAGAATCTGATAAGCGCTAATGGCAATTCATGATTTTAGCAAATGTTTTCCGTTGGAAATCTCAAGCAAATCTTTTCTGCATCCTAGATATTTGGAACTTTACACACTAACCCCTGAATGCATAGAGACGGTAGCCACATTTATCAAATTAGATAGAAAATCAGTATGGCCATTGCAGAATATTTGAATCGGTGATATATGATGGCCCTTACATTTGTAAAATAGAGCTACACCTAAAGAACCTGATAAGCTCACCTGCTAAGTCCAGAGCCCAATCCGGTTGAATATGCCACAAAGAGGTTTTGCACTGACATGTACAGGATTTCCTCCGGAGCATGATCGATCACAGAGATTCCAAGTTCAGCAAGCTCAACAATCACATGAAACTCAGAATCTTCCGAGGCCAAAAGATGAGATTGCTGAGACTCATTTCCAGATAATTCTGACAGAGATGATGCTGGAAGTCTTCTGCTTATGCTTGAAGTAGGCTCAATTGCTGGCATCCAGTCACTGATTCTGACAATATTCTTTTTGTCTTCCTTTAAAATAGTAACTCGGATGGGTCTGGTAGGTCCATTTTCACTTCGTGGCGGATGATCACCTGTCTTATCAATATCGTATTTTTCGGATTTAGAAGGATCGTTTCCATCAACAAGGAGTTCAAATAGATGGCGTCTACCAAGATCTTCCCAATAAAACGAAGCAGCCGCGTTAGGAGGAAGAAATTGCCAAGACTCGCTGACACCATCCACTTGGCGATAGCGAATAGGAAGAAACATAGAACGGTTCTCGATCCTAGGAGAGTTGATTCACATTTTAGTGAACAAAACAAATAGTCAGATATAGTAGTGAAAAGACATAATCATACGAGAGGGAATACACATTTGGATTCAGCTAACATGATGCATCATTGTATAAAAATGGACTCACGCAGGTTCTCCACGAACGAGTTTATTTACCAAAATGATACCAGTTTTCGAGGAACACATGTGACAGCAATTTTATTAATCATAAGTGCAAACATGATCTACACAGTACAGTAATGTCAGACAAAATATATCATCTGGTAGATAACTGAAGCATGTATGTTTACCTGTAAGGGCCAGAGATAGAGTTCGGCCTGAAAATAACTTCATAACGTGAGTTCTTTGTCCCGCTTCTGACTTGTACTCTTAGCTGCAGTTGATCAGTCCCATCTTCTCTTGCAACAGGGACACGCATCATACCTTCGCTAAAGACACTGAATGGAGTGCTCCATCTATATCCCTTCACCCGTAACTGAAAATGTTCCTCCTCCGTAAGAACATTAATCATCATTAAAAGAAGTTACAAAATATGAAGGTATTTCACATACTTTCAGCAACTCAAGCCGGGTGGAAGACTGCCATCCAAAGAGTTTCGGAGGATCAGAAGGATTAATCCATTCTTCTGTCTGACAATCGCACTGTTGAAGACAGATGCTCACGCCCACCCTGTTGATGAATAAGGTGTGTGGTTGGAGATGAATAACCTGAAAACAAAAAATATAGGCATCTAATGTTAAATTGAGAGTCAGATAATACCAAGTTTAACTTGATATTCTGACCCCAAAAATGCTAAGCGTCAAGTTACTAGTAAGCACTGATCTGCCTCTAAATCATCTTGATACAATATATCGCGTGTTCCTAATATATAGCACACCTATGTATACTTTTCACATAAACAGAAGAGATCAAGCGGAAGCTAAACAAAGTAATGTATGTCAAGTTAATCCTTAGGGGTCTCCACAGCCAAATAGCATAAATTAACACCAACAAGAACACTATGCAAGAGCACACATTTGATTTCAGACAGGTAATATATATAAATGTGATAGAACAATGAGAAAAACAAAATCTCATGACAGTGATATCTGACCTTTGTTCTGTCAGATGTCATATTTAATACTGCTGAGAGCATGTAGTATGAGGCGTCTTTGCAGAACGCCTTTACATCTATGCGTTCCTGGAATAGGATTTGTGGTTAATAAAAGGAACGAATATTGCCGGGAGACTAGGAGGGAAATCTTTCATATAGAAATGAGTCAGAAATGGTTTATGAAATAAAACACAGCCAGCAAATTCAAGCCATTAGTTTTAAGCAAACCAATTATGTTTTAGCTAGTCACCTTCTTCTCAAGCTCAAGAAGAGAAATTCCAGGACTGTAAATATCAGAATCCCGAGCTGCAACAGCAATACCAATTCGTGGGGAGACATAAGAATCCTTCTGAGACGGAAACAGCACAACGCCACTCCGGCCAGCAGATTCTTGTGGAGAAAGCATGCTAGGCATAGGGCTAGTATCCTCAATAACCTCGAGCACTCGGACATTTTTCTTCTGTTGTCTCCTCTCCATCGAAAAAACAGGATTTTTCTTAAAAGATTTGGAAGCTCTAGACAGACAGGGAGAGCCAGCTTCCACATTTTCTGAAGGTTCAATCTCCACCACTCTATAGCCTAGAGGAAGATACGAATCATTTGTAATCCAGTATGGGACAAAGAACCTTATAGTCTTTGGTGCAGCCCCTGTTTCTCCCACATCACGTTCGATACTTACACGCAATCTCCTGAAACTCCAAAAAGAATTTGGAAAAAAAAATCATTTCGTGGGATATAGAATTAGGTTAGGTAAAAGAAAGAAAAAACTTCATTTGATAATTCTCAACACACTAGGTTCCATCAATAAATAAGATCCATCTACGGACAAGATATTCCTAGGGATACTGCTTAGTTGAAAAGAAATACGGATATAAATATCATTACTGAAACCAATGATAACTTTTTTATTGACCCACCCATGGTCAGAGCCATAACCTTAACCCCATTTTTTACCAAGCATATATTCAATTTAAACAATAAATATGCATATAATCAAACAACTGGGGTAATAATAAGTAGAGATAAAAGACAAACAATTCCAGGAAATTGAGAGCTGAAAAAAAAGAGTTACAAACCTTTTGCTCTGTTGATGGACGAACCAAAAGGATGACACGCTGTCACTTGAAGATAGATCTAAAACAGGAATAGGATCCTACAAGAGAAAATTTAAATTCAGTAATGTTCTCAAGTGTGGGTAGTTTCTTTTGCAGAATATCAAGGCCAACCTTTTCCAAAGCCCAACCACCATGGACAGCTAAAGTAAGATACACCGGTCTCTGAATATCTGCTGAATATACGTGAGCACTCTTCCTTGAGGATACTACACCATGTTGTCTCTCAAGATATGTGCCTTCTTTCGTCTTTTCCCACACTGTGAATTTGACTGGACAAGGAAGTCTATTTTCTAGCTTCAAAGGAGAACTAATAGAAATTTTCCAATCATAAACAGGTGTATTGAGGTCTGTATGAAGAACTGACGCATCTGTTCCTACACTGAGCCATAATGGCTTACTCCCAGTAGAAGGCTGGCAGCAGAAAAGCATATCCTTCTTCTCAAGCTGGTTTAATTTCAAAGAAAATGCAGATGCCCTGCTGCTTTGCCTGACAGTATTCTGCCGAGTAAGCAACCCTTGATCAACAAATGGTTGATCTTTTCCACAACCAGAACTCACGGCGATGCAACAACCCCATGCATAAGAATGATGAGGATTCTCAACCCTTGGCCGGACATGCAGGCACTGTTCATTATCCTTTGATAAACATCCCCATGGTAAAACATATGAAGATCTAGAGGCAATCAGAGCATTATGATTGCTTGCCCCAGAAGAGACATTCTGATCAGAAGATATGGATATCTCTAAATTGACATCTGAATCATTTACAACTGTAGCTAAACATCTGAATGTTGCATGCTTTCTCCCATTTCTCATAGAAACTTCCATTGCAATAAAATCATTTTGTAGCGATTTCGGAGCAATACAGAGCGGAAGTAGCGAGCGAACGCTATGCCATGAGTCATCAGGGCGAACTCCAATCCAGAAACCAGTGTCTCCGTCAACAAAATCCTTACTTTCCATATTTCTTAGTGTGTTGGGTATTGTAGTCTTTTCAAAGTAAGATGTTGAGATAAGCAAGCACCCGTTGTCATGTTTATCTTCAGCATTCTTTATTTCATGAATCAAATGGAGAATTGAGAATGTATGTTATAAAAGCTTGAAATATACGTTAACACACCCTAGTATAAAAGAAAAATAACTAACCTTTCTCTGAAGTGTATAGGAACTTATATTCTCCGCATCACTTGAATGATGTAGCATCCTTACTGAAGCTACCTTTCTAAGCGTATTTTCCCCATGTCCAACAGGAAACGAAAGCGACCCGACGACCTCCCCTGTATTAGTCATTAGTTAACTATCATGTAACATTGGTACAATCTCAACTCATTGAACTCTTGGAAACATGTCCAGTCTTATTATATTCATGTATCAGGTGTGGACAATCCAAAGGCTCGATAAAAAATAAACAATGCCAAATTCAGTCTCAAAAAGAACAAAATCACACACACATAGAGGATAGTTGAACAGGTCAAAGTAACAAGATCTAAGAAGTAATAGGATTGAACCTTTTCCAGCTTTAGCAGCAAGGTTTGTTACCTCAACCTCCAATCTGGCCAATCCCTATAACAATCAAATGAAAAAAAGCTAGTCATATGAGATAAATTCCAAAATCATGACAACTGTTTCCACTTTAAAGAGGAATATTATAGACAGACATACCAATCTAACTTGTACCACTAACCATCTAAATCAGAATGAATACTGGGAGAGCAACTACGCTTGATATACGATTCCAATTCAATGCTAATTCTAGGCTTACTCGCTTATGTACACCGCATATTTGAAGGAACAGAGAATATGAACAAAGGAAGCATAATATTAAAACTTCCTTATACCTTCCTTGGAATTTCAAAAATAAAAAGTTCATTCCACTTGGAAGTGCACTCCATCAAGTCGTTGACAATTGCAGTGGAAGGCTTCACGCACTTTGTCCTAGCACTTTGAGGAAAAAGCTTTTGTGGTTCTGCACCCTGACTATCAACAACGAGGCGTAGGGTGCAAAAGAAATTGTGACTGTTACCATCATCAATGATATGCAAACCCTGCACAAAAAAAGTGAAAGTGCCATCTTAACCATACAAATTTCTAACAGGCCACCATAAATATTTCAAATGATGTTAAAATATTTGTATAGAAACCTTAGCCTCAAGAATCTGTACAGTCATGTAATTGCGTGCTTCTCTAGAACTGTCTGCAACATTTAACCTATTGGAGAACCTTGGAGGTGGAACCCAGACAGAAGTGTTATCGTCGTGACACAATTTTACGACTACATCTGAGTTCTCCTCCAGCTTTTTCAGATATATGTCACAGCCGAGTTTATTCTCTACCACAATGGTCTGAAAATCATCTTCGTCAAGAGCTGAAAAAGCTGAAAGACCCCCACCCTCACGAGAGACAGCTGATTCCTGTACCACAGCAGATTATTAGGTAAGAAATTATGCAAATTTATACTTTCACCAAAAAAAAGAATAAAGAATACATTACTTCTTTCATTTTGGCCGCTCTTTCTTCAAGGTCTAATTGCCTTCTCCAGGAAACAACGGCATCGCCAAAAGTTTCAAGGTTTGCAGCACTAACATTTATGTTCAAAATGTTAGTAGCAGCAATTCGCAGCCGTTTTCCTGGCTTCGATGATTGGTTCAAAGCAGTATCATATGTTTCCAACCTACAAAGTGAAAGTGAGAAATCAAAATATTATTCCAAATACTATAACTAAATGCAGTTTTATTTCCAGTTAAGTCACATCATAAATAAAAACATTACTGTCTTTACTTGAATATTCCATCAAATGGCTCCAGAAGCGGCTCCCACGCTTCCAACTGCGGGTTAAATGTTGAAGCAGCGATTGAGGAAATGAGTACTGCATTCATGGCCTCAGGACGACCATGAGTTGCTAGCTTGATATTGGTGACAGTTGTGTCAAAGAGAGGAGTCATCTGAAAGAATTCAGAATAGGATCAAGATGTAAACACTGGTTCCAAAAAGTTGGCTAATAACTTTGACCATATAACATACCATTCCATGTAAACCATCTAGAAGTGTCAGGGAGAAGCATCTCAGCTTAATTTCTGCATTTACATTATCCTGTATCTTCGGCTTTACAGATTCTCCAACAGCGAAAGCCAACCGACTTGGAGGCCTTTTAAGATCAGAACGGGCAAGAAAAGTGCATGCCTACACAAGGTATCAGCAACTATCAAGATTGGAAAATACTTTTCACTATGTGGGTAGTTAAGCTAAATAAAAATGGATGGTAGCTATTTCACGGTTAAATGTTAAATCGGTGCCTTCAAAGAAAAGAGACACATCATCAAAAATTAAATAGTGGTCCAACCTGATTGTCAACTTTCCAAATGCTCCAGCATTGAGAAGACTTTGAACTTGAAGATCTCGTGACAGAAGCTTCATAAATGTTGGCCTGGTTAACAAGATCAATCCTTGGACAACAAAATGAATCCACACGTGGTGCCTCATCAAATTTAGAGAGAACACATCCCAGAGAGACATAACCAGGAGGTGCAACAGGAAACCAGCAGAAAACTTCATCTACACCTTTCCCCACAATGTGTGCGACTTTAGTGAACTGTACAGGTTTTGCGGCAATCTCAGAGTCATCTGCTTTGAAGAGTATTCCCAGTGCAGGTGGCTCCAATCTAATGAGAGAAGAAGAACTCAAAGGTTACCACATTTGTATAAGAAAACAGCCCCTTCACAGTAGCTAATATAGAGACAGTAATAGTTAAACATGTACTAACCCTTCAGTTATGCTATCACCCAATATTGCAAAACCAGGACGTGGTATAGGCCTCCATATTGAGACAGGTCTACGAAGATCACCACCCTTGTCCCACCAGATTCTCTCAAAATTAGGAGTTGAAACATGATAACTAGTTGCCTTAGAAATTGACCTGAGAATGTCCCATCCTGATGAACTTCCAGTCTGATCACTTGGTTGCTCGCTCCGAGATCCACTTGTCGATGATGGGTCAGAGGATGGAGATGTCTTCGACTGAAGGGGATTCCAAAGAAGACAATGACTGAGGCCAGAGCTATATTGTTTGGAAGGTTCTGCAGTTGAAGTGTGAGCATAGAATGATCCAAGAACATTATCAGCACGCCACATGCTGAATCCAGACTCAAATGATGAACTGGAGGGCACAGTATATATGCACTCAGAGAAACTGCTGGAAGATACAAGGTCAGACCTTAGACAGTAGACAATGTGATCAGGTGGTGGCTCACTTCCTAAATTTGCAACACAACCCATAGCAGTGTACCCTGCAGGAGCTACAGGCATCCAGAGGGAACACTCATTGCTATCACGGGAATGTTGAATATCATCCCCTTCTAAACCTTCAATAACAGAGAACAGGCCAATACAATTAAACCCAACCGGCTTCCTCACACGCCCGTATGTATTACTTACTGCCATTACGGCTTGTGTAGGAGGAATTGCCCTGTAAGGAAATTTTTAAGGGAATTAATGATATAATGTAGATTTAACTTCCAGAAGAAGAAAACATCTGTACACTGCCAAACTCTTGTTAAACAGTTGGCACCAACATGTTCCACCCAACTACCCGTTAACCTAGCACTCTAATACAACAAGAGCTTGCATATATCTGTTACGGAAATGGTTTGATATGAATGTAATAGACACAGTTCAATGCTATTAAAGAGTCTGAATAGATAAGTCATGATAAAACCTAAGGTTTTTTTTGTCCTTCAAGAAATTGTTTTGTGAATAGTAAACGAGAAAAAGGACTATAACCATAGTTAGCTTTGTTGTATGGATAAAAATATTAAAGCAAAAGATACATAACGAGATAAACATGTAACCAGAAGAGCCACTAATTATATATTACCTTGACGTCACACAGTCTCCCAATATGACATAGTTTGAAGGAGCCTGCGGTCTCCAAATCGTGAGGTTGTTCCTGGGTCCATTTTCTGCTCACCATCCCCAAAACGAAATAATCAACAGCGTAATTATCTGATACAGTTGCTAAAGAAGATGGACCATGTGGCTAGACCAAAAAATCATACAGCTTTAAGGTTAAACCATGCCACATAACTTAATGATAACATACCTTTCGGTGAAACCCAAATCCTGTGGAAGTTGGTGCATGAAGCTAAAGGAATAGCATTTCCAGATTGTAAAGCTCCACTTACTTGGCTCTGCAGATTCAGTAGGAGAGAAAGAGCACTCAAAGAAAGGTGCATGTATATGTCAGTGGAGGTTAAGGACATATTTGTTTTCTCTTTGACAGAAGTGTATCCCCCAGAGATATCGACTGGATCAAGAATGATAAGACCAGAACCAGTTTCAACCACCAGGTTCTTTAGCAAGGCTCGGACCCAGATGTCATTTTCTTTTGAAGCATACCTGTTGAAACAAGAGGAAAATTACATCAACAACGTAACATGAAACTTAAGATCCATTACGCAAATAGTTAAGAAAGCAGCTTGTTTTCAATTTCATGAGCAGTATGTAGTGGAGGTCAGATGGGGGTTACTCTAGTAGAATCATTTCCTTATACAGGCATAGAGAAAGGTAATTAAGCAATCATATTTGTGTCTGCGGAAATAATGGGTTGTTGCACTCAGATTTAACTGCCTAAAACTTTCATGTATGGCAAAATGTTGACAGACTTAAATCACTGATACTATGGTTTAGAGAACGCTGCACTTACATAAAATTAAAATCCAATTTCACTCGCAAAAGCTTTTCTACGGCAGAGGAGTCATCCAGAGATGATTTTGTACCATCAAAGAATGTGAACTCAGGAGAAACAACCTGCAAAAAAACAAGCTATGAATTTAACAAATACAGCAAAACAAGAATTTCTGGTTTCATTATTCAAATAGCCGGGAATCCAGAATGTGTGGTAGATTACTGGAAGAAGGTTGAGGAAGTGACCTCTATGTAACCAAATGTTATGAGTCAAAAAAGAAAAAGAAAGAAACACCAAAATCAGGGAACAATGATTTAAAAAATAAGGGAACAAGTAAAGAGAGAAATCATGTATCATTTATTAGTTTTCGGTTAAACAGAAAGAAAAGAAAAAAAAACTACTATAAAGTAGGCACTCAAAACTTAAATAAACGAGTGAATAAAATAAACCTCGAGTAAACCTACCTGAGCTTCAAAGGTAAAACTCTGACCAGACATCGAATCATATTGACAAGTGTCTGAAACATCTGATGAATTGTGCACATGGCTAAGCACATTCTCAGGATTAGATGAGGCGTTTTCTAACATTGAGATGTCAACACCATCTTCCGGAGAAAATAAACAGCTGCTATCGTTACTCAAGTAAATGCACTTGCTCAGAAGCGATCCATTCTGACACATAAAAGGAAAAAACACAGAAAATAAACAGCTATAAATCAAGAATCTTAGAAAAAGGGGAGTGTGGAGCAATGATTATAACAAGAAAGTTCCTTCTCCTCTTCACGCTATAAGCGCTTGGAAAATGTATAGAAACTTACTCTAAGCATGCCAAGTGAATATGTGAATTACATAACTTAATATTAAACTGATTAAAAGAGAAGAGCTCAACCTTAATTTTCACATTGACGAACCGCAACTTCTTTCCATGTCCAATGATTATGATGGGTTCTAATCTTCCTATGTTTAAATCCTTCTCTCCTTGCTCACTCAACGAGATTACCTTTCCACATCCATCATAAGTATACTCATCAATGCCAAGTGAATCTGCTACTAACTGTCTACACGGGGACAAGTACACAACATCTTCCGTCTGTTTATAGAGAGGCTCAGAGAGAACTATGCCACGACTTCTGGTGATTGGATCATTTGTTGGATCTAATGTTTCATCTCTTCCTGTAATTGCACGCAGAGCTGGAACAAAAAATTCACCAACCGCAAGAAGGAAGTCAGGAACAGCAAGGATACGAGGTTGTTGAACCCGCAAAACACATGACTGAGAGGATGCTCGCCATCTATAATCCATCAGCAACATTGTTGAACATGGGGCGTCAAAATCAAGATCAGCCCTAGAGTTGACTCGCTTAAAGCTTCCCTTATTAAGAGAAAAGGGAAAAGATCCAGAAGAAGCTTGCTTGGAAGCATCGACCGATGAGCCGAGCATCAATCGCATTTCAGGCTTTGTGTTAGGACGGATATCAAGAACAGAAACTTTAGGAACTGACACATACAAGTCTGTCTCAGATAGTGACGTCATCCTGTAGGATACCCATAATCCTTCAAGCTGTGAATGACAAATTCGTATCTTAGATATCTGATATAGTTCCTAGAGGACAAAATGTACAAGGAAATAGAAGAATCAGGCTCAGAAGCACATACCGCAACATGAGCTAATGGTGACTCTTCATTAACACTGTTACGTAACTCGAGAAGAGCATAATTGATATCAACAGCCAGTATGGTAACTGTACGTGACATTATCATCTGACTATTCAAGTTAACTTTGTCAGCCAGTAGACGCATTTTAGCTTTGGGACCAGAACTGCTACCACGGAAATCTGGAGGTAGCTTTGGCTCCTCAAACAAATTCATGGATGTGCAACTTACAATAATATCATATTCTTTGTCGGATATCACAGCATGCAAGAAATCAATCTGCACAGAAAATATTGAGAAAATAAATATCCTAAAAAGCTGAAATAATTAGTCCTTTAAGTGACTACTGATACCAGTAGTTAAGAGAATGTAACAAGTTTATCCATCTTTGGTCTCAGATAGGAAGGCAATCCTTATAAGATAATAACGTTTATAAGTATAGTCATCCCTAGTCTAGCAATATCAAGAAGCCAAGACAACAAACAAACTTACTTTGTTCAAATTCTAGGTTCTTGACACCCAAAGCAAATAAAAGTACGTCAAAATTATAGCGAATAAGTATACACGTACCTTAACCTCAACCGAAAGTGTTGGGACTTTTTTAAAAACATCTCTAAGGCTGCGCCGGACAAAGATGTCCAATCCCTGGCCTTCACGTATCATTGGTTTACCAGTTGAACCATTTATGCCTACTGACATATTTAGTCCAAGAATCTTTACAAAAAAAACAATAGAAATAATTATCAGGCTAGAGTATTCTTTCCGCAGGTTAAACACAAATGTTCCATACTTATTGTAATATATATGTACCTTCGCATGAAGAACATCTACACGTACAGCACTTGGATCTTTCTCCGGACACCCATGCCAACTTATTTCATTTGATACCTCCAGCTGACCAAGGTCAAGTTGAATGTAACTGCAGGAAATAGAAGTGAGTTGAGATTTTACCAAGATTCAGAGAAAATGTTGAAGTAAACCTTCTGGAGGTTCAGCAAAAAATAGTAACATGTTGCAGACCTCAAGCTTTCAAATTCTTTAGGTTATCTATTTTGATGGCAACTATTAGACTGCAATAATTGATATACCTAGAAGGTGTCAAAAGCGCTAGAGAGCCATGAAAACTTATATTATCCTAACTTAATAAGTATTTGATAGCATAGCAAATATTAAGAATTACCACACAATATTTCTACTTACTCTTTGCTCAGAGAATCTCTAGGGACAACAATTATTGGAGTGTCTAATGAAAGGTCCAGTTTCAGTGCAGTAGCACCATCCATTTCATCTTTCTGGATTAGCCACTCAAAGCCTCCAACTTTGTCAACAAGTTTAATGACTTCTTCAGTATGAGGAGTGGCAAGTCCCATGAAGTACGCTGTAACCTGAAAACCATTTCATTGGGTTGTTCCGCAATAGAATGATGTCAAAAGAAGAGCATCTGTATAAGTTTCGGTTGCGTTTTAAATCAATTAGGTAAGAGGCAGGTTCAGTGATCATGATACCTCTTGAACAAATATGTAGAGGAACACAATGCGAACAGCCGATAGTTTACCAGATAAGCTATAATCATATCCTTCATAGTCGTCATCTCCAGCACTATATGAACTGAATTTGAACTGCAGGGTAAAACAATAACTAAGCAGATGCACAACCACATCCAACAAGAATCAACATTATCACAGAACCAGGAATAAAACCGTCAGAAATTTATAAATAATATTCAATACCTTGATAAGAGACTCAACACCAGGATCACGTATGTCACAGAGCCAACTCCAACAGTTTCCAGAGTCTAACGACTTGTCACAGAGTTTGAAATTTCCTAGAGTCCCTTCTATTGAAAGAGAACTCGGGTGAACCTTGAAAAATAAACAAATTTAGCCAAAACTACTTAACTAAAACTGATTCTCTGTGATTAAACATTTAACTAGAGGACCAACTACAAATCAACTTTTTACAAAAGTACCATGAACAAATTTGGTATTCTTGGACTACAGTATAGGGCCAAGATTAAGAGAAAATTAAAAACAAAATCAAATACGTCAAATAAGATGCCCCAGGCCAATATATCTTACCTTAATGTCCAACACAAATCGTTCCTGCACAAACATCGCAAGCTGAGAACCATCCTCCTTGTTGAGAAACACAGTCACATTATCAACATTCATGTTCAGGTAAAACACTACACGATCCTTTCCATATCCAAGTAGGCCTTCAATGCGTCCACTTTCATCATTTGTTTCTTTCTCACTATCAGATTTCTCAGATGCCATAGTGTTGGCGTCTTTATCATTTTCAATATATGATGCAGTGCTCAAGTCAAATCCAAAACCAATTAGAGCAACTACAGTTGGTCGGCTGCAAAAGAACTCCAGTTTGGACATGCGAATGCTCATCTGGAATTGATTTCAAACAGAACTTAGTAAAGCTGATAAGAAATATTTGCCGCACTAAGATGTCCTCCCATGGTCTTACATTACATACCTGTGTGTCGATTCCATTATAATCGTGGGAACTGGAGCTCCTCGTCAAGAAAATAACTGATACAAAATCAGAAAATTCCCCACCCTGCACCTCATAAAATACCTCATCGGAAAGACCTTTTCCCTGAGATGTATCCTTTTCATGAACTATTCCTTCAGCATCCTCGAGTCCCACATGTTCATCGGAGTCCATCATCATGCTGCATTGAATCATATCCATATCCGGAGTACCTGGTTCTGTAGGAGACAGAAACTCTGGCAAAGCATCTGTGTACGCATCTTCATCATCTGCATGTCCTACAGACATCTCCTTGTCAAAAGAATCACATGTTACTAATGATTCTTGTATGTCTTCGTTCTTCAGAACAGAGTAAGCCAAATATTGAGCACTTCCTGACTGCTGCTGCTGAAGTTCATCTTTGATTTTCAGAGAGTGCAACTTTGTCCTAACAGTTAAACCACTCTCGGAACTTATCACGTGCACCTGCAAAGCAAACACAATTCTGCATCTCTTAAACTAGTCTATTGTGTAGAATTTACACAAGGACAGCTAAGAAAAAAATAACAAGGCATATCAGGAAGGGGAACCCTATAAGTGAAGGAAAGGCAAACATCCAAGCAAAGGAAAACTTGAAAAACGGTGCTCCAAAGATATACAACATGATTTAGCAAACAATAAGCTAAGAAAATTATCATTAACTAATCATAAGTCAACAATACTGTGGCTCTGTTGGTAGTTTCCATCTCATCATCAACAGCTTAGCCAAGCTTGATGAAATTATATCATTTTAACCAGAACCCAAATATCATGAGGTTAGATTGTCTAAGTTTTGCATACCCAGCAGACCTTGTCCTTTTCCCCTTCTCTCCTTAGTACCCGCGGCACAAAACACACGCATATAACTCACTACCTCAAAACTTAACGAAATGAAATATGTCCAACATACACAAACCTTTCCTCCGGAAGCAAGAACTTTAAGAAGCAGAATCTCTTCAACCTGCTCATCACATTCATCCTTGATCTGCGGGATATATAGGATTTAAAAAGTCAAGTAAAAAACAGGAGAACTGCTTTCACAGAATCTAATGGTTTGTCAAGAACCTCTGAAAGTTCCTAATCAATACGGCATGGCATACAAATAGCCCGCATATAAAAATATGTAGAAAGATGATCACAGCTAACCTTTCCATACAAGTACAACTTCGTCTCAACCAAAGCACCAGTAATAACAAGATCAGCAGCTTTCATATTCCTGGTTTGAGGTTCATGGAAGTCACCATCACCATCACTTGTTTGACCAAGTACATCCCCCGACAGAGGGGCCTACAAAAAGAAAAGATTTTTCAGCATTAACCAAAGACGACCATTGCAGTAAGAAAACCCAGAGAAAAGAAGAAAGGAGATTTTATAGACATACAGAAGCTTGATAGGTGGCTTGAACCAGTCCTCTCAGCCAAGCTGCCTTCTCCTCCCCCTGAAATTCTATGATCCAGGTGCTAGAAGATTCCAGGGCCTGAAGAATGCATAAGATCCATCAGATAAAAAGAAATGAAATACCACAAACAAAGCGAGGTTGTAAAGGAATATATGTGAGCTGGCTTTTGCTCCAGTATAACATCGAAAGCAACTTCAATAAAAATAAGATCCAGAGAATCATAACACTATCAATCATCTTATTGTTCAGGTAGGTAGCCATTCCAAGATTTAGCAACCATAACCAATTCATCAAGAGAGTATATTTTATTCCCTGGGCAACTTATAAATTTTTGGTTCTAATATGAATTCTGTCATTACAATAAAGCAGCTTACCGACCTTTTTAAGATCTGTTCCCCTTATACCGACAGCAAGACAGTAAGGGGAACCACCAACATTTGCGGGTGGAACCTCGAATACTTGCCTGCCAGCCATGCTGCACATACAAGTATATAGTTTAAACGTCTTTTTAACACATGCAAAAGTCTTTGTAGTGGAAAAGAGTACTTGAAAAAACAAAGAGAGAGAGAGACAGAGAGAGAGAGAGAGAGAAAGAAACTACGTGAAAGAAAATAATGAATGAAAATAACACTAACCATAAATAACGTTGATAATCAAGAGACCTCTCTGATTCAAATGTATACAGATATAAACCAGATAGAACAAGGCGACAGGATTGCCAAGTAGGAACAGAGTTGCCAATTCCCTGAAAAGGTAGATTCATAAAATCAAAGCTAATACAAATCAACCAAGCTTGCAAAGTACTTATATATCATAATGCATACCTTCCAAACTAAGATTCTAGCATCACTAGCAAGATCTGCAGGACTCCAGGGTTGGATTCCATCTGGGATATGATCAACAGGAGCTTGACTGTAGGTTTTCATAGCACCATACAAGATGTTGAACAATTGCATGATCCTCATATATCTTGTTGGCGAGAAATGAACACCAATATTTGGCACTTGGATGGAAATTCTAGTGGATGGGTAACTTGGGTGAGGTACTTTGATCTTTAACAAGAAATAGATCCGTGTCAAGTAGAAATGCCTCATTGTAGCAATTGACTCTTAAAAATGATATATCACGTAAGGTAATACCTGATCAACAATAACTGCTATTCCACACCTATCAATAAGGGAATAAACATTGTCCGCATTCTCTAGAATGGGAGACAGAATTGGCTGATTAGTGAAATCTTCCATGAGTAAACTGCAACCTTGGTTGTCAGCTCCACAGTCTGTAAAGAAAGCAGCAATATCTCTTCCCGATATGCAGAACCGGGAATATAAGTTTTGCATTTGCTCCTCACACCGAGTATCCTGCAATTGTACAAGAAATATAAGAAGACAGAAAGGAAACACTAGTAAAATCGAAGGGCTAGTCTGGAAACTTACAATGGTGGTTAACGTAAAATTACCAAAATCCAATAGGAAATGGCTACTGCACTTGGACGATCCTGAAGCCCGCAAAGGAATTCTCACCTTTGGAGCATCAAGATCAATGTCAAGAGCAAATCTGAGATACCAAAGGCAAAGAATAAAGGAAAGTCGGTGAAAATTATGCTACTTGTAAAAAAAGATTAAATAATCATCTAATTTCCAACAGATTACAAGGAAAAAAGCTTTTTTTCCATGCAACAAACATTCCACTCTAGTGACTACCAAATGGTCAAACTCTGATCATATTGACACAGATAAAAGAAGGCTATATCAAGTCCAAGTTAAATTGTTCTAACCTGCTTTGCTCCTCCAACACTATTTGAAGTTGCTCTTGAGCCCGTCGAGTCACTTCCTCTAGTTTCATCTGTAATTAACCGTGAAAATAAAAATAAATGCTATGGCCCATAAATATGCAGGAAAATAAACGTACATAGATCTATGAATGATCAACCTCGAAGGATCATACATGTCTTACTTTCACCATGACAATATAAGCAAAAAAAATCTATGTAAGAAACAAGGTAAGAGTGGGAAAATTGCTACTGAGCATTACACCAATACCTGAAGCACAGCAGCAGTTTCCAGTGCAACAGTAGGGCTAACTGCATTACTTCGCTTCACAAACTCCAATACACGATCATAACTTTCAGTCCAGATCTGCAAATACGTAAAACCTCCAATTAAACTCAAAGCAGTGGTACCAGATAGAAAGACAAAACAACAAAATTAAATAGGGGGCAAGGTGATTATGCAGAAAAAATATCAAGACAGAATAAAATGAAATAACAAAAGTATCGAACTAAGTCAATTCAAATATTCTAGAAGATCAAACAATCTTGGGAACGGAAGTCAGACGTGTTTGGCATTTAAATTAAACAAGATTGAAGAAAACGACTCTTTCTATCCCCAAGCACCAAGTTATCTAATCCGGGGAAAAAAAAATTATCTATTCTGAATGGAGTGTTAATGATCCCTTGGTAGCAGCTGGATTTGGTAACAATAAAACTTTCGTAGTTGGTTAAACTTTCATACTAGATAGACTTTATTTTGTCTCTACAACTGAATCCCAAACTTAGAAAAACATAGGATACAGGAGATTTAAATTCCAAAAACACTCTCTAAGGCCCTGACAATTGACAATCCCCAACCTTCAGGAATCCATGCACTTTATTTGCCACCAACTAAATATTAGGTAGATGCTGCTATACTCTGGACGTATCTTACAGTTATGCGACTAATAGGCAGATCTTAAATGTCCATGTTTTAAGAGCATACATATATGAAGCGTTTACCGTAGCATGACAAGGGGATATTGTAGCTGACAGCCTCCAGTCAATGTTCTCTCCAATTGGTGCGTTCACAAAACTAGCCATCAAGGCATTTGTCTTTCTCTCGCTGGATACACTCTGCAAATCCAGCATGAAACAGAGGGGGGGAGGTCAAACTTCATTTTATACGCAGGAATATAGAATATTATCAAAGAGATTGCTGACCCTGGTCATAAGGTGGAAATAGAAAACAAACCTGCGCTAGCGAACCTTCTGGTGCAGATAAGCCATAGAACCTCAGTGATACATCACACTGAGTACTTCGATATCTGAACTTGGTCGTCACATCGAGCTGTTCAAACCTACCACACAGCACCTCAGTCTGATTTATATCAACAATCCTAGCCGCACCTTGACCAATTGATACCGTTACAAGAAAGTGAGTCATATTCTGCATGTCTTTTCCTGAATACAAATTCATCTCTTCGTCTGGCTGATGACTCAGTAACTTATTTATGGCCTTCCATTCTTCTTTAGTCAATCCTTCCTCCATCAATTTTGATCCATCAGCCACACTATCGACCTCAGGATCATCTTCAGCGTCTGTCCGCCTTCATGGATATGGTAGCCACAAAAGTTAGAAAAATAAAATGGTTTCCACCTGTACTGCTGCATTCATGGCTACGACAGGAAACAAAAACTGAACAGCCAAAAAAAGAAAGAAAAATATACTTAGAAGGAAGCAGCAAACCCCACTGACCATTTGAATGAGAACCAAGCACCCTTTTTCAGCTTTCTCTGCTCAGCTGCTTCTTTTGACTTTACAGATTCTACCTTTGCATGTGCAAGCAACCTATGATGGCAGTACAACATAATACATGATAAGATAAGTCAGAAGGAGAGAAAAGCACATAGGCAGAACAGTGACTTTGAGAATCATGATGAAAATGGAAAGGAAGAATGGCAGAGCTTGAACTTCTTATGAGCAAACAGTGGTATGATAACACTAGATCTAATCAAGCATTTATCAAATCTTTCTGTTGATTTTCATCAATCCAGGGCTTGGACCTCCAGCACATAAATTATTTCCAGGAAAAAAGTGGCAGTCAGTCTACAGGGCATTCCAAACCACACAAATCCAACAATTTGATGATTAGAAATCAGCTGGTATGTCTTTCACCAAGCTTGAGCATTACTTGGAGAACAAAATAGGAGCACAAAGAGAAAAATGAATCAAATTATGTTACTAAGGTAGATTAGCAATCTGAACGGAAAATTGTTCTAAATTATACAACTGACAAAGAGACTGGACCGCAATTACAAACGCGGCCAATCATAAAAGGGCAATACCAAACAACTACATTAGCACATAGAAGCGAGCCTAACTGCCCCTACAACCTGCGACTACGAAATAGGCAATAGCTAAAATATAAGGCAGATTTCTAAGAGTGGAATCTACTTCAGTATAATAGAAACTTAACCATGTTCATGTGAACTTCTCAAATAAATCCAGAGATCAAGTGTCAGCGGGATGGAATTCCAATGGTATGCATCAGAAGGTAGGATTTGATCATGTTAAGAAACCACATGCTTTCCACTCAAAAATGATGGGATATGATTATTACCTCCACAAAAGAATCACTTTGGAATCAAGGTCCTTTTCGATTTCTCTCATCTCTGGGTAATTAGCATCTGATGACTGCTGCAGAAAATTGGCATACAGCTGAATATAGCGCCTACGTAACTGGCAAAGATGGTGAATGCTATCCCAAGAAAATCGATAGCTGAAATGGGGTGAATATATGTAAAAATTAGATCAAAATACAAAATTATTCCACAGAGCAAGCGCAGACAGATTTCACCAGATGATGTTCAAAACTATGCAAGACTAAAAACCAAATAGCTTTGCCAAATAAATGCTGTTTCTTTTCCTATTATGACAGTGAAATCCTACATGAGAGAGTAAAATAAAACAAACGTGTACCATAATCTCTTTTGTTGCAAACTAGCTTGAGCAGCAAACCGCCACCACAAACGTGGAGCCTCTGAAACAGGAACCATGGGCCTTAAATGTGATATCTCTATATATGTTTTGTATCTGGAAACAACTTCAACTAGCTTTATCCAATCATGATATTGCTCCTGTTCAGAAAAAGGGCAGAGAAAAAATACAAAAGAGTTAAGCACCTCAAGAAAAACGAAATCGCTAAGCAGGTGCAATTTTAACCTCTAATGGTTCTCAAAAAGTTGGAATACAGAAAGAAGAAATCAGAACCCACAGGAAAAATTTACTGCTAACCCTGGAAGAAATTGAGGAACGCGTCCCAAAAAAAAAATAGAACCAACTATATTAAGTACAGAAAGTGGTACCTCTGTGATAGTCATGTTAACATCATTAAGGATAACTGATGCCCTTTCAAATGGAATCTCTGGATTATTTCTCTCCTGATTTCCTAACCGGTGATATTTGAGAGATCCATTGATAGGGGACAATAGATAGTGACGATTCAAGGCCCATTTCGACTTTATTTTATGCTCGGTCTGCTCCTTTATGCCATCTTCAAACATCTGAAGGAAGACAGACAAAATTTATATACATAACACTCAAAAAGCATTTCATTTGACAATAACCAGGCAAACAACACAACATAATCACCAAAAAAAAAGTATGTATGAACAAACCTCAACCCATTCCTCAGGAGTAATATCATCCCATTGCTTCTCTATTTCCCAGGGAAAGCTATTAGAATCATGATACAGAGCAAGCCTTTCAAGCTGCAATGACTGTTACAGAGACCATGTGTTAACATAAATGTTTTGGTTCTAGTCAATAAGTAGCATCATCATCATTCATCACACTTGCAGATATTCAATTAACAGACCTCGTAACAAAGTCCATTTCAGTTGAAAACTCAGCATATCATTAATTAGCTTAAACTATAACTAGCATTGAAAACGAACACAGAAAAAGAAGGGAAACAAAACATTAGAGAAAATAACTAATCAAAGCGAAACAAAAAAACAGAAATAAAAGAGTTGATTAAACTCCAAATAATTCTGGTATAAGAGCCTAAAATTTTTTCTAAAACTGCTATGTCATTTATCCATGTCGTTTATGGCAGAAAAAAAACCAAATAAAATTTCCATTTTAAAAGCCCAATCAATGTTTTATTGTATTTGAAACCTCTGGGAGAAGAGCCCTTGAACTTAATAGATGAAGAGACCACAAAATGGGATATCTTCGAAGTCCGAAGATATTTTAAGAAATGGGAAGACTAGATTTGTAGTCCAATTATGAACCACAAGAGAACTCAAACATCCCAATGGAATCATAGCTGTTTATAGTCCAAAAACACATCTACTTTGAAACACTACGCTTTCTGTCAACTTTCAACTACTTCGCCCAATTGAGAAAAGGAAAGGAAAGGAATAAAAAGTTCACCTTACGCAGTTTATCCAAAGCGCCACTTGTGTCAAAGGTCTCATTTCCTTCTTCATCCATTGTAACAGCTGCGAGCTTGGCCAAGGTGATGCCCGCAGCAAAGGGGTGCCCTGGATTACTAGAGCAAATATTGTTGAAATAAGAAAAAAGCTAACAAGTCGTCTCCAATAAATGCCAACAACAAAGACACTAAAATTGAGCACAAGAGTAAGATATGGCCACAAAATCAGAAGGGAAACAGAAACAAAAAGGCAAACAGCCACAAACCTGGTAGAATCCTCGTATCTAATATGTACATTGCTGATGGATACTTTCAGATTACCAATAATTGTAGCAATAATCGAACCTAGCCATGAATTTCCTGGTGGAGGCTGAAAAGAACCAACCATAAAAGAACTATAAGTTATAACATGATTAGCGTATGAGAGGTTTTTTTATCTAGTTGTTAGGAAGGACTACATATATCATTCGGAAAAAATCATAAGTTATCCTCTAATCTGATTAGGAAAGTTCCAGCGTCACTCAAACAGATACCCCTCTGAAAAGAAAATAAGAAGATAACTAAAAGTTAAGTTATCAAGTTTAGAGACATACACTTCCCAGCTTAGATTTTGCCCTTGCTTCAAGAGTTGCTGTTTCTGCTTCCTATATGTACAGACACGAGAATGATAACTCAGAATAACATCAAACTTTATCTTGTAGATGAAAATGAAAATCCAAGTCTCATGTAACGATCATATATAGAAGTATCCATGAAGCTGCATCAGCCAGAAATATTAAGTACCTCGATCTGCTGAAGCTTGGTTTCTAGAAGCTTTTCCCTGTCCTCCTCCTAGTATATAATTAGTGTAAGCAAATTCAGTACCAACCAAAGTGAAAAGCTTAAAGGTGAGACAAGCAAACAGAAATAAAAATTTCAACCGAATACCTTAAGTGTTCGGTCATCAGGGGCAGGGTAAGCAAGAACGAAGACACGGTCGATCAGAACAATGACTGGCTCTTTCCCCAGACTTTTCCAAGGGACCTGAAACAAAGGTTTGTATGAATCACTTTCAAATTTTAGATTTCATACCTAGCCATAATTACAGAAGTTTCCTGACAAAAGTAGCGTTTGCTGCATTAAATCCAAGTCCAAGTTCAGAAATCAGGGTATCACCCTGCTTGCAATCTCCATGACAATTGACTCTGGCAAGGATTACCAATCCAGCATAAAGTTCTCGACAGCTCAAGTAGGCAAACTTTTGAGAAAGAAGAAATATGCTATATCTGTCAAGCGAACAGAACAGGAACAGTGGTCTGGGGGAAAATCATCAAAATTCTACCAAAAGAAAAAAATAGCAACCTTCAAAGTGATGGTTCCAACAAAACCGGATTTGACAGCTACTGGAAGTTTCAGTGAATTGAGAGCCTCCGCCTTTAACTTCAAATCTTTAAGAACAACATCACCTGAAAAGCAAGAAAACCTAAAATCAAAAACAACAACTGACTAGACAGCCAAGGGATTACATCTCTAGATATGTAACTTTTCATAAATCATGAGCGGTCTTTGGAGACAATAATTTTCATTACGCCCTAGATAAAATTTTAAGCATAAAAGAAAAGCTAACCTTTCCAGACACTAATTCTCAGAGCCTCTGTCGAGAGTCCATGCACATATTCACCCAAATACCTCCGAAGCAGATGCAGTACCTGAATACCGAGTCGCAATTATTAGATACTTCATTCAATTACTTAAGGTAGACAAGAAACCAATTAAAAAATAAAAACTCTGCCTAAGAGCAAAGATTTTCTGCAGAACATATCACTACAATTGCAGAAATTGTTATCTGAAACCGTCCAAGTCACTAACTTTGAAAGCTGAATTGTTATGTTCCCCATTTCTATTCTAAATGTCAATGCACTAATCAACTAATTACTTCTCCAGTAACAGCTACCATTGCTGCTCAGTCACACAGATGCTTAAAACCCCATTTTGTGATCGATATTTACATAACTCATAGATAATTCCAACACATTCCCATACGACGAGACAAGCTAATCAATCACCCAGCATCACAATACCGAACTACACCCAAACACAAAACTTCTAAAACTACTAAACTCGTCGCAATCCCCAAAATTAACAACAATTAGAAGAGGGCTTACATGAGCTTCGAACATGGCGGCGACAAGAAATTAAAGCTCGGAGCGAAAAAATGGAAAGGTTTTTTTGGTTCAAGTTTGGTTGAGAAAATCGAGGATCATCGAGATCCGAGAAACGAACCGATTCAACATTAAAAGAGGGAAGCACGATCTCAAATTCCAAATCAAACAAGGTTTGTCAAAGCCCAGAGATCGATCTACCGAGAGAGAGAGAGAGAGAGCAGAGAAGAAGCAAGAGACTCGAGAGGGATATAGAGAGAGAGAGACGGTTTGTGAGAAAATGAAGTGAGAAGAACGGGACTCATGGATGAATTTGAGGTAATATACGTGCCGGTCCTAAGCTATTTCTCTTTTGTATTTTTTTTTTTTTTTTCGACAAGCTATTTGTATTTTGTATTTTCCGGTCAAAATACAGTTTTTATTTAATTTTTTAATTTATGTTCATATGATAACAGCTATATTTACTTTTGACCCCTTATATTTCTTAAAGATCTCACAATTCTCTATAACTTTATTCTATTTTCAGAATCGTCGAGATTTTGAACTACACTACGAATTGTTTTTGTTTATGATTGTTACTTTACTCTATTGTTAGGGGTCATAAATATATCCAGTTTCATTTTGTCAGATTCCAAGATATTTAGACAAATGCTATTATACGATTCTTTTTCGATATCCTAATTATGAGGTCTCAAAACTTCGAAAACTTAATCGATCATTTGACATCATCATGCTGTGCTTGGATCAAATTCTCGAGAGCTCTCCGATCAACAAAAACTAATTTTGTTTTGAATTAAAAAAAATAGAAAAAAAAAGATAAAAACTTTTAAATCCTTTATAGTTTGAGATTATTACCGATCCAACCGGCCAAAACGGATAAAAAAAAAACCAAACCCTTTGTAGTCGGGTCGAATCTTTTAAGTCCCTAAATCAACAACCCAATTTTCAATTTTCTTTCATCCTTATCCGCTTTTTTTAAATCTTCTTTTCTTTCGGGGTTCGCAAAGAAACCCAACTTCTCTTAATCTTCTCTTCCTCGTACGAGTGCAGCTAGCAACAACTAGTAATTTTGTAAGTTGAGCTCAATATTTTCTTTTCGATTTTGTGTAAAAGTCAATTGAAGTTTCGGAATCGAGTTTGTTGTCTATTTTGATGAAAACTTTTGTAGAAAATCGGAAAATTTATTATGTATATTGATGATTAATCTTAATCGATTTTGTTGTTTTAGATTTGGTTTATAGGTTTGTGGAAGAAGATAGTAATGGCGAAAATAAAGAACGCAAAGGTATGTGGAGATGCGAATCCTCCAAATGCAGAGCAAATCGATCCTCCAGAAGCAGAGAAAATCATAGAAGATGGAGATGGAGAAGAAGAAGCGGCGCCGGAAGTTGATTCTGATGAAGCAATTGCGTAAATATCTCGGGATTCAACGGTTATTTTCTAAATTGTGCACAACTAAGTATAACTTGGTATAACTAGGCTGATTTTGTTTTTTATAAATTTCTAAGACAAAAATGTATAACCTGATAAAACCTGGTACAATTTGACTTTGATTGCAGGATCCTGCTGAGGAAACCGAACCATTACAACTTCTAAGAATGTACTTTGGTCCTAGTGAGTATATGAAGCCGTTAAGGTATCAAGAAAGTGTTATATTCATAAGGCAATGAAAACATTGGAGGGTTATCTTAAAGACAATGAGTCAAAATGGTGTAGGGAGCACCCACAGTTCAAACACTTCTTCCACATGCCAACAGATTCAAATCATAAGGTGATGGATATATGGATGCTCTTTCTTCGCACAGCTTGTTTACAGAAGAAGAAGGAATGTTGGTTTATTGTCAATGGCGTTTCTATCCGCTACTCTCTCAGAGAATTAGCACTCTTCTTGGGATTATACTGTCATCAATATCCAAAGTCCTATGAAAGTTAGGCAGTAACGAGTGCGTTGGGAAGCAATTTGGTCTCGAGGCAACAATATGATATAAAGATGTGGAGAAGAAGTTATTATCAATGAAGAAACATTTCGATGATGATCTGAGAGTGGCAGTTTTCTACTTCTTATTCAGCGTCATAATTGGAAAGAGGAAGATTGGAAAAATACACTAGTTGTGGATAACTTCTTTCTTAGAGTCGTGGCTGATCTAGAGTTGTGCAAAATATTCTCGTGGTGGCGAATGGCATTTTGTTGAGAATATGAAAGACATCTTCCATTTGATGGACTTATGTGGAAGAGTTATGGGCCCACAAAAAATCTTTTCTAGTTTCATTACTCCTTAGGAGGTAAGTATGATTTGATCATTATTCATCTGTGATTTCTAAGGTTAGATAAATTTGGTACAACTAAGATAGAAAAACTTGGTACAACTAAGGTTTGCATGATATTTTGTTATGTGTAGCTTATAGCGTTTTAGGCAATTCCAGCTCTGATGAACCATTTCCGAGAAGATGTTGAGTACGCACATCCTGAGTGTCATCGGATGTGCAAGAAGAAGTTTAAAGCAAATTTTATGAAAGGCTTTCCTATATCGTAAGTGTATGATACGCTTAGTACAACTAAAGTTAGTAATAATCTTAATGTAAATTACATTATATTTTTGCATTGAATCATGGATGATAAATTGGATTTCTTTATATAACAGGAGATTCAGAGTACCATGACTCCATATCCCGATGAAAAAGTTCTTTTGGGACGAATCATGGATGGCGAGGTTGGATGGAATGATATGGATGATGTAGGTATTGATGGTTGGATGAAGCGTCTAGCTGAGGATAAGAAGATAATATGGTTTGAAGATAAATTGGATTTCTTTATATTAATAATCTTAATGTAAATTACATTACATTTTTGGATCGAATCATGGATGATAAATTGGATTTCTTTATATTAACAGGAGATTCAGAGTATCATAACTCCATATCCCGATGAAAAAGTTCTTTTGGGACGAATCATGGATGGCGAGGTTAGATGGAATGATATGGATGGTGTAGGTATTGATAGTTGGACGAAGCGTCTAGCTGAGGATAAGAAGACAATATGGTTTGAAGAGCTTTACAATGAAGATGTTGCCAGCCGAGGAATTGAGATTACTCCGGGTACGAATATGGCCCCGAGAAAATGTGGCTAAAAGTAAAATGGTTAAAAAGAATGTGGCTAAGGAGAATGTGGCTAAGGAGAATGTGAGTGAAGATGGCTTGCATGAGCTAGAGAGTCGGGTGATGATAGCGTTGGAGGATGGATTTAAAAAAATGAATGAGAAGATTGATGGCATGATTGATGGTCTCGATGTAAGAGTCAAATAAGTGGAAGTTTTTTGTAAAGTTTGTAAAGGAAAAAAACAGTGGAATGAAGAAAAAAAGAATAGTGGCAACAGTGGAGTCTGTGGAGATGAGAGAAATAATAAGGTTTGTGATAATGGGAGTGGAGAAAAAGATATGGAGATGGGTATGGGAATAGAGGTGGCTGGAGATGGGAGCGAAGATGAGGTTAGAGAAGAAGAGATGGAGACAGGTATGGGAAAAGAGGTGGTTCAATATGGGCGTGAACTTAAGGGTTTAGATGAAGCAAGTAAGGAAAATGAGGAAAGTAAGGGAAAACAGGTGGGTGAAGAGGAAGATGAAACTAGTAAGGAAAAAGAAACGAGTGAAGACGAGGAAAGTGAAGAAAAATAGGTGGGTGAAGAGGAAGATGAAACAAGTAAGAATAAAGAGGTGAGTGAATAGGAAGATGAGGTAAGTAAGGATAAAGAGGTGGGTGAAGTGGAAGGTGAGGTAAGTACGGGCAAAGAGGTGGATGAAGAGGAAGGTGAGGCAAGTAACATAATTAAGAGGACTTACGAGATAAAGAGAAGCCGAATGGTGAAAATAGGAAGAGAAGAGGAAGGAGAGAAGGCTCAAGACGATGGAGAGAAGGCTAATAAAAAGGTGAAGCTTGTAAGAAAGAAATGGAAGAAGGAGTCTAATGTGGTGATTAGGAGTCCTATTGTGATGAGGCGTACGAAGGTTTAAGCATTTAATGTGAACTCTTTGTGTTGTTTCGGTTTGTTTTGAACATGACTTGGTTGTTTTTTTGTTTTTTTATAAATGTGTCAGTTTATTTAAACAGGTACAATTGCTGTTTATTTTTGGAAATGACATGGTTGCGAATTCCTAACTGTCTCGGTTTAACTAGGTACAACTTGTGGTTTGTTAACTTGAGACGAATTAAACACAAATTTAGACCAAAGTAGAACTTGAGACGAATTCAACATAAATTTAGTTCAAATAGAAACCTAATTGAAATGAAGTCTTACATGTAGTACCATGAAAAGGAAAAATCAAAAGAAAAAAACATAGTTGTAGTTAGTTTTCCATAGTTGTTCTTAAACTCACATACTACCACTTAGGAAGTAACTTCTTCAGCCTACCAATCTGAACTTGTTTCTAAAATAAGTGCTCATTAAAGTCATCAAATTCAACACGCATTAGACGCATTGTCTCGCGAATTGACTCCAACACGCATTAGACTCATGAGTTGTGGCAAAAATTAGACAACCACCATGTATGGTCTTCAGAAAAGTTGCATCCATAATAATCACTTTTCTTATGGCTTAAAAGCCTTCAACGCAAGCTCCCAAAGCGACAAATAGGTACTTGAACCTTTTTACTTCATATAATACCACACTAGTTGTTGTAAAAGAATTCACCTTCTCTAACATGTGCAGATAAGAATAAACCATCTTGAAACTCTCTTCTGGACTGCCACGAACATCACTAACAGCTAGTTTTTCCCTCTATATGCAGTAAAGTATGACACTGGAACACCAAGTTTTCCTTGAACAAGACAAATGAGACTTTTAGGAGCTGGGGTCTCAAATTGACATGGATAATCTTCATGCAAAAGTGATGCAACTAATCGTGGTGTGCCTTTCCTTTTCTGGCTTGTACTAGAAGTAGTCCGATAGCATGTATGCATCTTGGTGTATACTCGAACCGAGAAACGAGTTGAATTTTGTAGCTTTGCAGCTCGTAAATACCATTTATACCCTTGTAATGATTCATGACATTTTACCACGTATCGATTCTTATCTGAGTTAACTATAGTCACTCCAAAACAATTAAGATTTGATGATCTATCAACTAAATCTTGCATTTCCCATGGTTTGCTTTCAAATTACTGACCTAATTCCAAACCAATACCATCTTCTCATGGTTTTATAAACTAAGGTTTCTGGACAGCATGTGAAAGGTCAACATATTCACGAATGACAGAGCTCTCCACACTCATCTCCACATCATTTTCAACACGATTATCCACATTTTTTCAACACCATTATACAAATCTTTTTCAACACCAATAACAACATTTTCTTGCGGATCCAAAAGCTCATAAGGTTGTTCTGTTGGTTCCTTGCCTGCATAAAGAGTAATGGCACCATCATTAACTCTATCATTAGCTCTACCACTTGAAATCATCTCACATTAATTCACACCAATGAACTTCCTTTCTCTACTCTTGAAAGTTGCTCGCGTAACGGAACTATTTTCAAATCTCTGGTGACTTTTACATGCAACACACTTCTACGTCCCTTTTTATCCATTGAGGTTAGATAAACACATAAATTCTCATCATCCAAAATATATGATGGTGTCTGAGGTTGCACTACCAATAGAATGAAACTCAATTTCAGCTTCGTCGTAGATTCATTTATCTCAACCTTCCTGCATATCTTACCATTAACATTGAATAAGTTATCTTGTTCATTGATGATCTCTTAAACGATATACCGTACAAGCTTCTCTTGGATATCATTGATAATCATCCGGTTTTTAAATAATATCCTTCATAATCAAAATAAATGTTGCTTATTGTCTCCTGAAAAAAAAAATTCAACATTAGCATCTAATAACTTGTAGCCATAATACAAGTTGTACCAGTTATTTAAAGTTATTCCACTTTTGTCAGTTATATCACTTCTCAATTATACTCATTATTTTTAGTTGTACAAAACGAATTCAGCTTTATTCTCGAACCAAAAACACTAATTTAACAACGATTCACTACGATTCAACCACTACAGTCTATTAAAAATATCTTAATTGACTCAGAGACATGATTACCAACCCAATGTCCATCAATTTCCAACACCAATCTCAAATCTAATTGAAATCTCTAAATTCTAAATACAACAACCCAAAATCTCCTAAACACTCGATAGGTTTAAGGTAAAACAAAATAGTATTAGAAAAAAGACAAGGTAACTGACCTGGAGATTAAAAGTTCACTTTCAATGGTAGAAAAATGGCTGGATTTTGGTTATGACGACGGGAAGGCAACGACGGGAGGATCCGATTTCAAATTTTTGCGGATGATGATAATGAGATGCACAACATGGACATCTCTCATTGGTCGAATATGTCTCTTCTCATTGATCGTTTTTGTTTTCTTAAAGGCAACTTTGGATATTTAAACTTTTATTAAAAATAGAAGAGTAGAGGAAAATAATGAAAATACATAAATTGATTTTTTGAATCAGAAGAGTTTCTAAGAATTTGATCCACCGTACTTCGATATAAAAAAAAAACATTAGCTTATGGCATCAAATTTTTTGGAAAATTTTAAGGGCATATTCTTTTAATTTCTTTTTTGTATGAAATCGGATACACATGAATGTGATTCTAAACATAAAATAAAGATTGTAATGTTGACAGTGGGAATGAACCCACGCCCTTTCGGACCAGAACCTTAAACATATTTTTTTAGTTTCACTTATTTAAACCAAAACATACAATAGAAATACAGAAACATATGCCTAAACTTTGAAATTTTTTTGATAATTAAAACAAATAAATCATGTGTTTACAGTTTACATAATAAAATTATGGTTTTCTAAATAGTTATTGAAATATATAAATTATATTTAATTATTAAAAATAGAAAATTGATTATGTCATGTAAAAGATTGATTTACTTGACTATTTAAAAAAGAATTGTTGAATTGGTCATCTAATATTAACTTGAATATACCACATGAAATATTACATGATCTAGCCATTTCATCCATGGAATATGATATTAGTTATAAACTTTGATTTTGAAAGTTTAGTTAATAATTTTGTTGGGAAAAAAAAAGAAAGAAAATGTTGCCACGAATATTTTTTTGTTTGGTAATTTTAGTTCTATATTTGTAAATAACGACGATAACTATTATTGTAAACATTTTTATAAGCAAATACATTTTATTCTTAATCGCTCGGTCAATCATCAGTGTTAGCACGACTATGGACATCATACAAGAAAAATGCATTAGATCCATTAATATGAACGGAGAATATAATCTCTTTATCTTTAATTTTTACATGTCATTTGAAATGTTAACATCGGTTCTCATTATAAGAATAGCTAAGTATACAAGAAAAAGCTTTACAAAAGAATCATTCGTAACTTGATATCCAAAAGTCAATACTAAATTTATATAATCATATGTTCAAAAGTTTAAACTACGAAACAAGATTAAATTAGTGACCACTTATTTTTACCTATATACATAAGGTGGAACATGATTACAGTAACCAAATCACAAAACAAAACAAACATCACTTGCCATGTTCATGAATCTGGATTTACGTAGTTGGATTTTGGATCCTATAGGATCCTTTCTTTCAAGTTTTGTACCACAACTTTTACTCGTCCACTTCTTTCAGGTATTTATATGTGCTAAGTTGGGATTGTTTCTATATATGTGGTAAGTGAAATTTAAATCTTAACAGTTTGATCAATAAATTATAATATTTGGGTTGTGTTATTTGTCAAACAGATTTATGCCATTACTCGACTTATATACACCATATGCAATAGTAACAATGACTACATGAAAACCTTCATAACAATATGTGTGTGGTAGAGGTGGAGTGTTCTTTTACCACACATTGATTCTCAATCTTTGAAAATGCAAAAAGTAAAATAAATAAATTTTGAGTACTCCTCTAAGAGCAGTTACCTACTAGAGTTCGCATTCATAGTTGGGGATTGAATGTCCCTCTATCGTGTTTACTTTTCAATTCAGTAGTGGAGGATGTGAAGCGCCTATTCTTCCATTGTAACTACTCCAAAGCGGAGTGGCTCCTCCCTTCTTTCTAATGGATACTTTGGTGTGAATCAAAGTCCTACATCAAACAGCAAGCTGGCTATTATTTGCAGGATCATTCTTCAAGCTACCGTATACGAACTGTGGAAAGAGAGAAATTCTCGTTTGCACTCTTCTATCTCCCAACCTTACTCTCGGTTGGTAAGAGAGATTCAACAAATTATGAGATGCAAGTTGGCAGGTCTTGATCGGTCTCGAGTCATGATTGCTTGTCAACCTCGTGCTCAATACCATACCTTCCTTACTCTTAAGGTTTTAACATTTCCATAATCTCTCTTTTTGATAGACATATGTGTCAGCCTGTTGAAAAAATGAAAATCAATTGTTGCATCAACATGTGTTGAATAAATTCAACATGTTGAAATAAAAATTTTTGGGCCCGTGTGTGCCACGTGACGTCATCTAATTGGAGTGTGTATTACACACATATGCTGAGCGAGTAAAGCATCTCTAATTCTTTTTTTTTTAAACGATGATATTTGCTATATACTTATTGGTTATTCAGATTTTGGATATTTTTATCACTCTATCTATTTACGATCAATTATTATATAGCAAATAATTTTTTTTAAAAAAATATACGAAAATTCATAATTTTTTAAGCTTTATAAATAGAGACTTAGATCATTTCATTCGGACACATAAAAAAACTATTTCTACCATAATTTTCTTATTATTCTCCCAAAAACTCTTGTTTATATCTTTAATTTTTTCTGAAATGGATTCTAACAATAATCCTACGCAAAATTCTACTAATTTTCATTTTCCTTATCCAAATTCCAACAATAATCCTACGCAAAATTCTACTAATTATCTTTTTCCCTATCCAAATCCCAACAATTATCAATTTCAAAATTCATCTTTCAACCAACCCCAAAATGTCCCAAATTATGAGTTCCCACCAAATTTTTCTATGTCATCTTTTGTTCCAAACTATCATCCATATTATGGATCGATGATGCCATATTCATCTCAACCACCTCATTATTCTTCTACTCCAACGGATAATAAAAATGATGTTAGAGCAATTGAATTTCCCGGATTTTCTACACAAATGACTCTTGGAGTGATGAGCGGTGCTGATGAAGCCACTCCAAATACAGAAGATTTAACTTCTACTCGCCGGAAAAGCTCCAAATGGACAACTGAGCAAAATTTGGTGTTATTGAGCGGATGGATTAAATATGGAACAGACAGCATTGTTGGCAGAAACCAAAAGAGTGAATCATATTGGGGTAAAATGGCTGAGTATTATAATGAGCATTGCTCATTTGATCCTCCGCGTGATGGAGTTTCGTGCAGAAATCATTTCAACTACGTGAACCAAAAATTGGGCAAATGGATTTACGCTTACGATAATGATGTATTGGCTAAAGCACATGAACTATATTCAAGTGTAAGAATGACCATTTCAATTTAATGTCAGAATGGCTCGATGTCCGTGATCAACCACGTTTTGGTAGTCAAGTAGGAGGAAATACTGGGTTTGAAAGCAGTGGGTCTAAGAAAGCCCACGAGAGTGATGCAAGTGACTTTAATTCTGTAGGATATAGTGTTCATCCCATGGGAAGAGATGCAACTAAAAAGAAAGCTAAAAAAAAGGGTAAGGGTGCAACCTTGGAAGTCGTTAATGAAGAATGGAATGAATTCAAGCATTTGAAGGAGCAAGAGTTAGAACAATTGGGAAAATAGCCAAGAAACAAGAGGAGGTAAACTAATTGATGAAAGAAAAAACTCAAACTAAGAAGAAGAAGATGTTTATGAAGCTAACTGAAAAGGAGCATCTCGATGATCGGAGGAAAGAGCTGTTGGAGAAATTGAGCCACGATCTATTTGGAAATTAGTGGTTGTCAAGTGTATGTCTACACTTTGTCACTTTCTACTTTAATATGTAATAATGTATCATCATTTCGTGCAATAATGGTTGTTTGTCATTTCGTGCAATAATGTTTGGTTGTCAATATTTCATTATTTTCCGACAATGTAATCCGTCACTTTTGGCTTTGTATGTGAAAATCAAACCCTTATCTTTTAGTTTACCACACGATCTTATTTTATCCTTATCGTTTGCATTTCAACCACATGATTTTTTAATCACATCCTTATTTGTTATTCTCTTTTTCATTTCAACCACTTGATTTTTTATAAATAGAAACTCATTCTTCCATTGATAAAATAAAATCACAAAGATCATCTTACTAGAAAAAAAATTCAATGGATCCATCAGAACTTCCTTTTGATATCGAAGCTTACAAAAGACAATCTCAAATAGAAGAGAGGTACATCATCAACCGGTTTAGAGAACATCGCAACAAAATTGAAGAAGATTATCCACGTCGCAACAAAAGAAAATACATCAAGAGAGATCATGTAGCAGCAAACCAAAGACTGATTGACGACTACTTTGTTAATCAACCTACGTATGATGATGCAATGTTTCGTCGGAGATTCCGGATGCGAAAACATGTTTTCCTTCGGATCGTTGGAGACCTATCTCGAAGTGACAACTATTTCACCCAACGAGTTGATGCAACCAATAAAGAAGGTATATTTTCAATAGCAAAATTTACCACGGCCATGGGAATGTTAGCATATGATATGGCGGCAGACGCGGTGGATGAATACATCAAAATAGGAGGTTCTACAACATTAGAGTGCTTGCGTAGATTATGTAAAGGAATCATACAATTGTATGAGCAAGTATATCTCAGACCTCCAACTCAAGACGATCTGCAAAGAATTTTGCATGTTAGCGAGCAGCGGGAGTTCCCGGGGATGATTGGGAGTATTGATTGCATGCATTGGGAATGGAAAAATTGTTCTTCAGCGTGGGAAGGCTAATTTACTCGGGGAGATAAGGGAACCACCACTGTTATTCTTGAAGCAGTTGCATCCTATGATCTCTGGATCTGTCATGCAATTTTCGGGTGTCCGGGCACATTGAACTATATAAATGTTCTAGATTGTTCACCAGTGTTCGATGATGTTGAACAAAGAAATACGCCCAGAGTGAACTTCTTCGTGAACCAACGTCCGTATAATATGGCATCTAGCTGACGGTATCTATCCTTCTTATCCAACTTTCGTTAAATCAATTCGACTTCCTCAGAGTGAACCAGACAAGTTATTTGCACAACATCAAGAAGGATGTCGGAAGGACATCGAGCGTGCATTTGGAGTTTTACAAGTATGATTTAAAATCATTCGCGAACCAGCTCGCATGTGGGACATAACCGATTTGGCTATAATCATGCGGTCATGTATCATATTGCAAAATATGATTGTTGAGGATGAACGAGATACATTTGCTCAACATTAGACTGATCATAATCAGTCTGAGGCAAGTGGTTCTACTACACCACAATCATACCGAGGTGTTACCTGCATTTGCAAATCATGTACGTGCTAGATCTGAGTTAAGTGATTCAAATGTACATCATGAATTGCAAGCAGATCTAGTCAAACACATTTGGGCGAAATTCGGAATGTTCCAAGATTAAAGAGATTTTTATGTCTCTAAATGTTGTGTGATTTAAGAGTTTTATTGTTTGTGAGTTGAATCGCATGTATTAATGAAGTTATGTGTATTTATTATTAATTGTGTTGTGTGCTTGTATTGTATTGTATTTGAAGTTTTTTGTAATTTTATTTGTTTTAATAATAATTGTTTGTATTTTTATAATTTTTAAAAATTTAGTTAAGAACATAAAATAATTAAAAAAATTATTAAAAAATCATGTCACTTTAGTTAATTTAATTTAATTTTAGTCGATATTTTAACTTAACTTTATGAGCAATTATTAATAATATGCAACTATGAAAATAAAGATATTTAAGAAAATAAAAATATTAAATAAAAATAGTGGGGTAGAGTGTTGAATTTTATTAAATAAAACCATTGTAGCGTTAAAAATTTGATGGGTGTTGAATTATGATGTGAAAGAAAGAGAAAATGATGTGAAGTGTTAAAAAATGAAAAAAAAAATGTGTTAAATTTTTTTAGCATTGCACATAGTTTAAGAAAACTTCCGATGGTTAGATATTTTCAATGAGTATCCTACTAATATTATAATAATATATCTAATGTAATTATATTATTTAATTAAATATTAAGTGATAAATAAAATTGAATTAGTTATATTAAAACAAGTGGCATATGAAGTTTTAAAGAAGAACTCAAATGTTCTTAAATAAGAACTTATCTTCACCATCTTTCTTCTTTTTTAATTATTTTGTATTATTTTTATGTTAAGAAACTCATTTAGAACGTCCCATTAAAAATACTCTAAATTGCTCAGAATGATATTTGTGTAAATAAGCACAAAATAGAGAAACGAATCTATATTAACATTTTTGCAAGCAATTAAAAAAAAAACATTTATGTTAATACTTATTTACAAGGAATGCCATTGTGTTTTAGACAAATATAGAATGCTCATTAAGGGTAGTTTTGGGAAAAAAACTACTGATTAAAATCGGATCTACTGATTAAAATCCCTTCTAGAATCGGATCCACTGATTACGAAATTGCATCAACTAACGTCTTATTAATTAACAATACTATTTTCAAATATTATCTTATTAACTAACAAGAGATTTTCCTATATATGCATATAACGTCCCTATATACTCTCCTTTGATTCCTTCATTACGAAAATCCTAATCAACATACTCTCTTTTTTTAATCGAGTATTCCTTTTTTAAATACTAAATCCGGTGCATTAATATGTAATCTTGATATTTTTGGGGATTTTATGTTTGCCAACCAATATTTACTCGATTCGCTATCTCACCTACCCTTATTTCATATTCAACGATCTCTATAAATAAACCTATCAATTGAAGAAACAATATGCACCAAGTCAATAGAAATTGAGTCTTCAGCAACAGCAAACAAACCTTTACCTCTTGGAGATATCAGATTTCGATACTGATTGTAATCGATGTTAACGGCTATCTTCGTTCCTCAATTGAATATGTGGGTCTCTTCGGGTTACCGATCTTGCTTTATTTGGCAATCATCAGGTAAGATTGCTTAATCTGAGATGAAGAAAATTACGAGAATTGAAAAGGGCCCGGAGACGAAGTTGAAAAAATGATCTATTTTTAATATTAGCAAATACAACCAGAGAAAAAAAAACCTTTACCTATCTTTTTATTGTGTTTTTTTATTAAAGTTTTTCTTTTTCCTTTTTAATTTTGTAGTCCCAAATCGAAACCTCACCTGTCCGGCTGTGCGTTATACCTTTATTTTTACTTCAACCATACACATTATACTTATGATATGCATTTGCTTATTTAAAAAACCTTGGACAATTTAATAATAGCCAAAGTTTTCAAACTATATTATGAAAATAAAACATTATACATAACATTAAACTGTGTATTTAGTACTCATATTATTAATTATAATATAAACAATTAAATAAAAATTAAAGGATCTTAATTTATATTAACATTTTTGAAGTATATTTTGTAGAGTAACCTTTGTTTTTAATAAATATTTACATAGAATGCTATTTTAAGACAAAAATAATTAACTCATTAAGGTTAAATCTAGAAATTAAAAAAATAATATTAAAACAAACTTATTCTCAAATCTTCAGTTTAGTAAACTATATTAATCTCAATTTGTTTAATAAAAATTAAATTAAGCTAATTTCCTGTACATAATTCAAACACAAATATCTGATTCTACTTTCACTTTTATTTAATTTTATATTTAAATTATTTTGAATTATTATATAATACATTTAGTTAATAAAATCTGAGATTTTTTTTGCATATTATAAATATTTAACTTTTAAAACTTTAAATTATTATAAATATTTAGACTTTATATAAAGTTTAAATATTATAAATATTTTAAATTTTTAATAAGTTAAACTTTATAAAATATTTAAAATATTTAAAATATTAAAACTTTTATGAAGTTTCAAATATTATAAATATTTTAACTTTATAAGATTTTTAAATATTATAAATATTTAAATTTTATATTAAGTTTAAACATGATATATATTTAAACTTTATAAAATGTTTAAAGTATAATATTTAAATTTTTAAGAAAATTAAAATATCAAGGGACCGTGTTATATGGCGGGACCGATTTGATCGATATTAATACGAGATAGTATACAGCTGGTGAAATCTTAGAATTAACAATCAAAATACAATTATACAATCTTAAACACTAAACAAAACAACAATATTAAGAAAACAAATACAATTTAAAATTTATATTTTTTAGTTATAAAAAAATCAATACATAGATAACCATAACCATAAATACATAGATAAATAAAAATTTCAAACACTTGATACGGTTAACAACATTGATTGTTTTTTAAAAGACAAAGCTTTATGTTAACTTGTATTTAAACTTGTTTGTCGAACTTTTGACTAATTTATTTAATATTGACTGTCTTCTTGTTTCTTACGTAGAATCATATTAGAATACTAACAAATATTTAAAAACTGAGATCGAACTAAACAAAAAATCTAAAAGCACAAGCGATTTTTTCATTGTTATAAAATATATGCTCTTCCTAATTAAACAGCACAAGACATTTAGATAGAAAAGATCTTAGGCGGATACAAGCCCAAATTTTTAATTAATTGTACTAGTATATAGCCCATTGTCGAAAGTTCTTTTAACTAGCAGTGAAAATAAATTTGGTCAAAACACAACACACTATAGCCATGATGTATAAACATGTGCATACAAACTTATATGTTCACCTCCACAAAAGTATACACTTACTATACACATAAAGTGCATCCTATAGTATATATACCATAATACCAAAGGTATGCTTTCTCTCGGCCTTCAACTATGTTGCTTTCTACCAACATGCATGCCTTGTTGCATACTCTGATGCAATTTACATATCATCGAATTTGGTCCTATATTAATGGACAAAGCATGTCGACATTGACATTCACTTAAAACTTGGATAAATTAAATATGAGTACTTCATATCCCACTCGAGCTTCAATACGTAGAAATATTTTCCAAAGAACTCCCTACAACACTCTTCTTCAACTTCACATCGAATCTGAACATCCGTGAAACTATTGCTCCAACTAAAGAGATGACGCGAAGTGTTAAAAAATATATTTAGGATACTTTGAAATACAATATCAAATGTTGGGATATAGCTTTAATACATTCTTACAAATATGTTTATTTCTTCTTAACACTCTTAAAAATATATTAATTAGTAAGAAGAACATATTGAACTAAACATCCACGAATTAGCAGACAAGAACCTTTGGGTTTCTTTCACTGTCTTACCGAGCGTGAACATTGTCGTCAAGCCGTCCAAATCACAATAAAAATAATGAATCTTTTATGTCATTACTAAGCATCAAATCAAATCTCAACGTTATGAAGATCATTAACCTAAAAATCCACCAACCCGTGACGCATCTCTGGAACAACATACACAAGCCCGTGAGTTTTGAGAAGCATGCACACGTGGCGATTCATCATTTTTCCAATTTTATTTAATGTCATATCAATTTTATTTTAAATGTCTCCCTGTTATATAGAGTTTTTCGTAAACTATAATCTACATTCATTACATTTGAGTTATCAGAGCACCTTCATTAGTGATAAATGAAGTGTCTTCCATAATTTTTTAATATTAAATTAAAAATATTTTTAGCAAAACACTTAAACTTTAATTGAACACACTCTTAGACTATATGTCATATTTGATTGGTTTTAAATTTTTTAATTTAATATTTAATAAATATAATTAATTAAAGACACCTTTAATAAAGTTGTGTGATGAAGATGGTCTCATGGATCCAGTAAGAACATATATTTTATAAACTATATGCAACAACTTTCTATTTTTTTTTATTTTTTTTTTGTTTAAAAACAACTTTCTATTTTAATTCACAACGTTTGGTCATTCGGAAATAAAGGCCATTTGATCGTCACGATTCGGTGATTTATTATGATGTACACTCGTTAGTGCTTGCTGTCAATTAATGTTACATGAAATTTCATTAAGCATATACATATACTTTTTGAGAAATCGTATAGTTATGGGCCCTAAGTTTTGTATGATTTTTTAATTACGACAAGAATATACCACATGGCGATTTAACAAATACAATCAATTATCTTATAAAACAACTAATACAAACATTTATTCATAACTTGTTATCTAATGATTTTTGCTAATACCCTTATTGTTTCACCATTTGTGTTGAAACCCGCATATTACATATTGCTATAAAACATAGTTATTTTCTATGCACATTATATTAAAATTCATATCTAATCACACTAAAACATTATACCTCATTCGTTTTGATTTATAAGATGTTTTAATTAAAAGTGTGTAAATTAAAAATAGAGTAAAATAAAGGATAATGTTAGTCGTGGTTTAGCATCCACACAACCTAAAAAACCACGATCATTAAATGCCAAATGCCATAACCATATATAGGACCCAAAATGCGTACGTAATGGTCGAAGCCAAATTATCGTTGCTATATATAATTAATTTTATGTTTTGTACAGAAAATATGGTTACCAGCAAAACATATATATACGTGCTGTCACAGAGTCATAAATGTACACACAAAAAGTTTGATGTAGCTTCGAAGATCTTTCACAGTTTGCGGCATACAGATTTGGAAACCAACACGTGTCGCAGTTTGGAGATACTTCCGATGGTGAAAAAGAACCACTAACAGAGAGCGTGCGGCGCGTGTAACAGAACTCTCCACGTGGTATTAAGTTGAGCCACAAGTGACAAGCCATCACGCACAATCCTTTTAGTAATAAGATTAACCCGACCCGTGAGAGATACATGTGACATATAGAGACGAAAAATAAGACTAACGCTTTAAACTTTGTAGCTTTTGTTTCTCCTTCTAATCAAATAACTAAACAACTTTTGGGAACAATGGCTTCGACCTTACAATCTTTTGTTTTTAGTAGGACAACATATATTTATGTTCATATAGATATACATTTGAGACAACTATATCTTTGAGAGGAATCAATAATTTATTAGAATTTATACAAACAATCGATTAATGGATTGTGTTAGTGCATTTTGTTAGGATCCCTAGGAGATTATGAGATCGATTTGAAGTCTTGAACATACTTCCATATTGTTATTAGTAATCTCGAAGATTTCTTAACAATTTTAGTTATTCACTTATTTGTATTATGTCTTTTTTTTTCTTTGGCATCATCGAAAAATGATGACATATATCACTAAAAATTATATGATATAAATTTGTATAATTTTAAAACAAAAGAATAAAAACAATTAATTAACGGACAAACTACTTTGTACGTTTGAAGAATAATGTCGCTGTCTACGTATATTTTTACATGATTACATCCACTATGAAAATTCTAATATTTATACATGTATTGGTGAATTCTGTATATACATGTTTCTTATGAAGTTAGATGATTCTGGCCGACATTAAATGATTTTGTTTAAAAACAAAAAGAAAATAGAGAAATATGGGAGGACAGCTCGTTAGACGCATTAGGAACCAAAGGATCATTTCCGGAGCCTTCAACATCCACAAGAAATATATTCAACTACAATACAACAAAGTGTCACGAGATTTGTCTATTTGCAATCTTTTGCTTCTCAATTATTTATTTCACTTGTTTAAAAATTTATACAACTATTCAAACCCCATATTATATTCTTAACTTATATCTTCTTCTGTTTTTTTTTTTTTTTCTCATACGTCGGCATTGTTACTTGTTAGTGTTACACAAATTAAAACGATAAAATTATAAGTAGCAAAAATAGTGGAATCTATACAAATAATTTGTGTCATTAGTGTTATTGTGATACATTAGGTTCGATCAATCGTTGTCGTCACAAGATCAATCATTTGATCTTTCTTTCTTGAATCGAATTGAAAAATTCTGAAGAATATATCCAAACACGATTTATGAGTTTCCCAAGTCACGATTGTGAACTTAAGTACTTTTCAGCGAGAATTCATTTTATACTTCCACTAATATAAGAGTACTTTATAATCAACAAATGTAAATGTTTATACATATGTATCTGCAATTGGAGCTGAATAACTTTCACCAAATTAACTAATATTTTTTTTAATGGATTAAAATATGAAATATTTGTATCATTTATGTTTTTAGTTCATCTATGTATAATGCGATTCAAATATTAAAATTTTAGTATTTTATCAAAAAATATTTATTGTGAACATACAACTTTAAACATGGCCTACAAAACTTAAGTCGGCCATGTAAATAAACACGATCAGTGACGTCATCATGTTCTGAACAATGGCAGTACGAAGAAAGAGGGTGAACATAGCGACCTTAATTATTGAACGGTGGCGCACGCACGCATCACGAATCTAAACGCAAGATTTCACATCAATCCTTTCAACATTATGTGTTCTAATCATTTCGTATTTCTATATGTAGATACATATATCATATATCTATTGATTTTCTTAATCCGTTATCGTTAGGCTTATCATATGTTTGCATTTTATGTTTTAATAAATAACAACTACGTCAATTACCAACAACTAACGTTTTCTTTGTTTTAATTTGTATAGGATTGATTGGGTTAAATTTCGAGGAGTGTATAAAAGATCATATAACCAATATTCTTCTATGTATATTCAATAAGGTATGCTATATATCTATGATCTAACTATGACAAATCACGATACCGTATACTAGCTAGTGTAACTATTTCATTAAAAAAAAAAAAAAAACTAGTTCATTTTGAACGATGATTAAATTTTATATTTAATACGATTGAAAGTCTTTTCTTACTATTTAAATTAACTGATTTTTTGTTCGTGGTTGTTATTCAAGTTTAGGGTTGTAGTTCGGTGGCGTGAACCTAATCTTTGGTAAAACGTATATAGAGATGCAAACTCGAATACATAAGAATCAGAAAACAGCTATTGTTAGTTAACGTTGTGTGTTGGTGGTATTACAAATATATTAGGATACTACGAGATTAGAATTGAAATAAGTGTTCACCTTTTCCTCTTGTAGTTATTTAGTCTTTTTATAATTTTCTCAAAACTATTACTATTATAATGTCTTAGAAAATTTGTTATACGATAAGGACGTGGCAATATTGTGCATGGGGATTGGAGAGGAGTAACCAGGGTTACTAATGAACCTTATACTGACTTGCTTAAGAGTTTAAATTTAATTTAATTTCAGTTTTGGAAATATATAGGCTGTACTCTGGAGAGTGGTTAGCTAGGAGGACTTTGTAATTAGCATCAATAATATGATGATAATTTTGGATCTTATAACATAGAAAACATGAGATCCCTTGGACTGCGCCAGATAATATAGTGCCGAAAATTAAATAACGATAAATTAATATTTACACTTACCGTGGTAATGTCTCTCTCTTTGAATAGAATATCAATTATTAAAAAAATGTCTCTCTATCCTCTACTTTTACATATCACACATCCCGTCGTATTACTCAAAAAAAATCCCGTCGTAGTGAATTTAATTTATAGAATAAATTCTAATTAATTTGATGATATAAAATACTAATCACTCAAACACGTATATTATATGTTGTTGATTAAAAAACTCAAACAATTGGATAAATTGTTATAAGGATCGAATACAACGTTATGTTTAAAATGACACATGGTAAAGTCCATGTTCACTCTATACAATAGATTCATCTATAAAGAAACAAAAAATCAAGAACTTTATCGAGACACAAGAAGGTAATTAGGATAAACAAATATATATATATGTATCAACAAATCCTTAAAAAAGATTTGTTTTATTATGTTTTTGACACTGATTTTCAATATATATTCACTTGACCGAATATATATAAGTCATATAAGTATATCAATCCAAACATTAGTCAAAATTTCGATATAGATGAAAACATTATAATTTTTCTAACTTAAAAAAATAAAATCGGAAGAGAAAAAGACAAATCGTAAAAACATTAGAATATTTGGTAACTAAAACCAAAGTCTTTTAAAAACCTCATGCCCAAAACAACACAGAGATAGAACTCCATAACCAACCAATAATAAACACGTGTCATCTCCACGGACTTCAAACTCCATTGTCTCTGTGTTCTTGCTTGCTATATAACAGACTCAAAACTCCTCTAACTCTCTTAACATTCTCTCTCTTTCTCCATTTCTCTCTTCTTACAGCTTAGCAATGCCCAGTCTCAGTGGCATTCTCGTGTTTTACATAATCTCCACTGTCCTCTTCGGACATTTCACTTACGTGGCACGAGGAAGATATCATTACCACAAGAGTCGTCGTGGCCCCTCGCATCCTCTTCCTCCTCCTCCTCCTCCTCCTCCTTTTCAAAGCGTCAATCCACCTGATCAAGTACCCTCTGACCCGTACCCGAACCCAAACCCGAGTCCAGACCCGGTTCCGGGAGATTCTGACTCAGGATGCGTCTTCGACGTGACGTCCTTTGGAGCAGTGGGTGATGGTTCTTGCGACGATACGGCAGCGTTTCAAGATGCTTGGAAAGCCGCTTGTGCTGTTGAGTCCGGTGTTGTTTTAGCACCTGAAGGCGGCGTTTTCAAAATCACTTCCACTATTTTCTCCGGTCCATGTCAACCGGGACTCGTTTTTCAGGTGAGCCAAACAATAAAAAAAAAGATTTTTATTCTAACAAAAATAAAAATAAAATTAAAAAAATTCACGATGATAGTAATAATAAAAATGTACCATGTTTATTTTCTAATTATATTTGTCATTTGATAGTATTATGTAAAATTTATAATTAAAAAATAGCCTTTTCTTCTGAAAAAAATAATTCACTGTGATAATAATAAGTTAATAATAAAATTTACCGTGTTTATTTTCTAATTATATTTGTCATTTGATAGTATTATATAAATTTTAACTTTTTTTTCTTTTTTTGGGATTGTGAAGTTGGACGGAGTGTTGATGCCACCGGACGGACCAGATGAATGGCCAACGAAAGACAGTAAAAACCAGTGGTTGGTTTTTTACCGCCTAGACGGTATCACATTTTCCGGCAAAGGCACCGTCGAAGGCAATGGTCAAAAATGGTGGGATCTACCTTGCAAGCCCCACAGGGTAAAAATTAACTAATTTTGTTATGACTTTACATTAGAGATTTGGTGATTATTAATTAATTCATAAGTCGTGGTCGTGACAGAATAGAACACACGACAAGAAACCGTACTATTATTCCTAATTAAATTTACTAATAAAAACAAAAAATTTGTTGTCAAATAAAATAATTTGGATTTTTTTGTGTTTATTATCTTTTTCAGGGTCCAAACGGATCATCGTCGTCCGGACCATGTGAAAGCCCTACTGTAAGTCTAATTAAACCGAACCAAATCGTTAAATATAAGACCGGTTTAATTTGGTTTAGTACTAACTTTTTTTTTTTTTTTTTTGGGCTCTTTTAGATGATTCGATTTTTCATGAGCAATAATATAGAGGTTAAAGGATTAAGAATCCAAAACAGTCCACAATTTCACATGAAATTCGACGGATGTCAAGGAGTTCTAATCAACGAAATCCAAATTTCGTCACCAAAACTAAGTCCGAACACCGATGGTATCCATCTAGGAAACACAAGATCTGTTGGCATTTACAATTCTGTCGTTAGCAACGGTACTGTTTTGTCTTTTGTACTAAACTTTTTTGGTATCAAAAATGCGTATTGGTATGACTTGTAACTTTGGTTAAGAATATTATTATTAATTGGGAATGAAAAAAAAAAAATGAAACAGGGGACGATTGCATATCGATTGGAACTGGCTGCTCAGATGTTGACATTCAAGGTGTCACTTGTGGGCCTAGTCACGGGATCAGGTTTCTCTTTTTTATTTCCTCATCTGTTTCTTTTTTTTTTTCTATTAAAACAAAATATTAACATTAATTTTTAATTTATTTTTGGTTTTCGAAATGATTCCATTACGATGTCTGTGTTTTTACATGGATCACGGATGTTAGCTGAATGATCCCATCCACCGGAAATTGAACTTTGTAACTAGTTGACAAGAAATATCGAACTTGGCGCTAGATTTTACTAAAGTTATTCATATTCATAAATATCATTTTCGAACTTGAATAATTATAGTAATGAAATAATAAAATACTATTGTTTTCTAATTTGGCTGTTAATTAAGAATAATGTTGTAGGCTATTAAATTACGAGTATGATTTAGGTCTAAAACTCAAAATTGAATGATTCTTAATTTTGGAAAACATCAACTATTACTTTTTTCAGCTAAATAAAATATCTTTTCTTCGTATACATAAATATCATTTTCGAATTTGATTATATACTTCTATACAAAATGAAAAAAATCTAATAAAATATTATTTTTCTAAATTTTCTGGTATTTCTGAATAATTCAATCTAATAAGCTATTATATTACATGTATGATTTAGGTCTAAACTATTCAATATTTTTTTCAGATAAATAAAAATACTAATTTAATTTTCGGGTATTTCTTTTAATTGTTCACGGCTTTCCCAAACGCGATTCTGATGATTTATAACCGGTAAAAAACTTTTAAAATGTCTCAAAACGCAGCATTGGGAGCTTAGGCGTGCACAATTCACAGGCCTGCGTTTCAAACATAACAGTCCGAAACACAGCGATTCGCGATTCCGACAACGGTCTCCGAGTAAAAACATGGCAAGGCGGAACCGGATCCGTCTCGAATCTCCTCTTCGAAAACATCCAAATGGAGAACGTCCTCAATTGCATAATCGTCGACCAATACTATTGCCAATCCAAAGAATGCCGCAACGAGACGTCGGCGGTTCGAGTCTTCGATGTCGAGTACCGTAACATCAAAGGCACTTACGACGTCAGAAGTCCGCCGATTCATTTCGCCTGTAGCGATACCGTAGCTTGTACGAATATAACGATGTCGGAGGTTGAGCTTTTTCCGGAGGAAGGTGAGCTTGTTGATGATCCGTTTTGTTGGAATGCTTATGGGACACAAGAGACGTTGACGATTCCGCCGATTGATTGTTTGCTTGATGGTTCTCCGGTCGTGGAAGAAGCGTATGATTCTAATTATGGTTGTTGAATCTGGATGGTTGTTAGTGTGCCACGTGGACGGATAAGGTTTGCCCTTTTTAGTTGTATATTGGGCCATCCCTTGTAGGGCCTTTTAGTGGAAGCCTTATTTGTGCGATGAGATTTTTAAGCTTTTAGATTTCAGATGCTGTCTCTATGGGCTTATTATTTACTGTTCGTCCATTATTTATTTTATGTCTATCAGTTAGATCTTAATTGATACTACTATTTTTTTTTTGCATCGGTTTCATAAGATTCTGTTACTTCTCAGTGCAGACTATGATATAAAACAGATGCACTCTCGTAAGTAATAATAATAAGTGAACTTATTATAAGATTACAAAATCAGCAGTGTTAATAAGATTTTTAAAGAGCAAAGAAGATTACAAAATCAGCAGTTAAATAAGACTTTTAAAGACCAAAGAGTAAACTAGAATAGAATGAGAACTAGTATTCACAAATATAAGATAGCCATCATTTGTTAAAAAAAAAACTTGATATTCAATTTGAAACTCTTTGAGTTGGAGGAACAAACAACCAAACAGAACAGACATAAAATTCTCAATTTTACAGTAAGAAAGGAATAAAAAAACCAAACACTCAGTAAGTGACAGCATTTGAATTTCCGATCAAAATACTCAAAAACAGCTCCCAGGCCACATACAAAATAACCAAAATGCAACCAATAGCCGCAAACCTCAACGATTCTCTTTTTAGGGTTTGATCAAACCACAGATCAAGACTCATCTATACAAACAGAACCCTCTCTTCATACCACATTGGCATGTATGATGAAGCAGGATTAACCTTAGACTTTAGAGAGATGATTAAATATAAGGAATGAGATAATAAACCAAACCCACGGTGGTTTACTTCTGAAGTGACATGGGGTCCAGAGGAATAGTACCGACTGTTAAGATTGCAGGAGAGCTGGTAACTTTTATGGGCACTGACCCTACTTTGACAGTGTCATTGTCATCAGAAAGAGAAGCATCAACCACTTCAGAGGAGTCTGTCTTCTTGTGAGAGCCAGAGGAGGTCGGTTTAGACTCGGCTCGACTCTTCTGGTTCAGGTGAGAAACAGTGGTCGGGTCAGAGTCTGTACCACTCGGGTCAATGGTTAGAGAGCTGATCTTCTGTTCAGTGGAAGAAGTATCTTCTTCATTACCTTCCTTTACAGTGGTCTCCTCATTCCCATCTGACTTTGAACGAACCTCCTCCATTCCCATACAGATTACTGAAGGTATCTTGAAGGCTTCCACGGAGACTTTCTTGTTTCTGTCAGAGAGATCTGGTCTGGGTAATGGTAAAGGGCTAAGAAAGGTCCTGTACGGCAGCCTGTTCCTCTCATCCTGCATGACTCTCTGTCGGCTTTCGTAATACACAAAATCATCTAGTAATGAAGTCCTTTCCATATGATCTTTAAATATTTTTAGCGCTTCCAGACCTTGTTTCAGCATTATCTGCAGAAGAAAACGATAGGTTAGCAAATTCTCCGAATGTGAGAATCTTCCAAGCGTGTGCTAGTAAGAAAACTGACCTCTTGTGTGTCTCGACTGTTGGTGACCGGCTTATTCTCATTGTTCTGTAGTATGATGTGCCTGAAGTAGCTATTGGGAACATCTTTAATGATGTGCCATTTGACGGGAAAGCTTCCACTCCATTTGTCTTGCTGCCAAAAATCCATATCTTTATCGAAAGAAACTGGACCAGTCATCTCAGCCATGCCACAGAACAAACCACTGGCATTGACCTAAAAAGAAAAGCACTGCATCAGAATAAGCTTAACACAAACAAGCGCATGTATGACGAGAGAAGGAAAAACTCACAGAAAAGAACAAGAATATCGGGCATTCACAAGACTTTTCGGTGGCTATTCTCTGAGCATCTTCATATGCACTCTGCAATTTCTTGTTCCCATGCAAAGTTGATGACCAGACATTATATTTGATGCTCTTGTGAACATCATCTTCACTATACGATTTAATCACAAAAAACTTGGCACTGCTGTAATCGATTCGGAGATCTTCTTTATTATACTGAGAAGGATTGATCACAATATTTCCTTCGGCATCAGCATTTCCAGCTTTTGTTGTATAAGCTTTAACAATTAGTTGATTTCCCAATCCTCTCGATCTTCGACCTCGATTTTGTACACTAACTCTATCAGGAATTATATTTGCATGGCCACCATACAGCTTGGGCCGAAGATTGTTATTGTTTGTTGCAATTTTTGGAAAACCATTAAGTTCAGGTGGAGCACTGTCTAATTGTCCAAAAGACGATACTCTGCTACTGGAAACAACGTCAACAGGTTGAGCACTAACGGAAGTAGCTGTTCCCTGCAAAGGTGATTACACAAGTCCAGAGTCAAAATCAGAATTATATCTGTGGTTAGTGATCAACAAACTACTCCTAGAACTACACAAGTTAACATATCAATGTTTGAAATCAGAATCACAATCATTTCGCTAAATTCTTTCTAATTCATCAACCTCTTATTATCAATATCCAAAATACAGTAAAACCAGAAATTATTATATCCGAAAATTATACCTGGAGAGCTGGTCCTGATGATGGAGTAGAGTCACTCTTGTCCACTTCTGGCTGTCTACTTTGTCCAGAGTTAGGCCTTGGCTTCTCTGAGATCTTTCCCAAAGAATTAACTGCAGAGAGTTTTGGAGCATTCCTTTGAAGTCCACCAGTAGCGGTGCCATTTCTATGCCTGGACCCTCTCCCATCGGATCGACCCCTATTAGCTGAACCAGTCTCTACCAAAGAGTTTGTTGAGCTATTCGAGATGATATCAGGTTGAATTGCATACGGAACAAATGTAGGTGACGTTGCAACACTCTGGTAAGGAGGAAAAGAGTAAAATTGTTGGGAACCAATAAACGGGGAATCAACGCCTATTGGAGCACCAGGAATATAAGGATTGAATGGATTGTACGGAGACTGTGCATATCCATAACTAGGCGTATAGCATATATAGGGAGAATTTTCATTCTGCCCACCCTGGAGAAACAAAGAGAGATAAAATGACAACACAGAGTCGTTATGTCTGAGAAGTCGTATAACAACAAAAATGTATAACAACAAATCAACTCTAAATGAGAAGTCGTTATGTCTGAGATTAGTACCGTGTATTGGACTTCTGATGAACCATCTACACCAAAAAACATCTGATGGTTCTCCCAATCAGCGGGTGACTCATAACCTGAAAATTCAGAAAATTAGACCTTAAGACCAAGAGGATATAATTGAAACCATGAATCCAACTAATTTACCTGTACAGTAATAGCCATAATTGGCATCAACGGGGTAATACATGCCCTGGTCAACAACAAAATCAGGGGCTCCCTCGGATGTATACATTGCTTTTTTAACTTATCAAAGAAAATGTTTGTGTCAATGGAGTTTGAATAAACACCTGAAATTAACAACAAAAAAGGCATAACATGAGCATTTGTGACCATTGCTTTGAAGAAAACTTATGCAACTTAGATACAAAACCAGGCATGACAAAGAAACATAACGCTGGAAAATTATATCAGAAAAAAAAAAAATTCAGAGATTCTTTTGCAATACAAAAGTCCCAATCGAACAAACACTAAAATTCCAAAATGATAAAAGAGCCCAAAATCAAAGCACAAACAATGAAAGTTCGATTGACGGAGACACAATCCCAGAAAAAACTTTTAACGAAGATGCAAATTCACAAGAAAAACATGTTCCTTATGATGGCATATCAAATCCTAAAACATGAAGATCAAGTAAATATTCAAACGCAGAGACGGATACCAAAAAAAAGAAAAAGAAAAAAGAGTAGCAGCAGCTAACCAGAAATTTGGGAGAATCACGACATGCTTAGCCTACGAAGTTATTCGAATTAAGAAGAAGAAACGGCTGGTTCAAGAGGGGATAGAGAACAAGGCTTGAGAAGAGAGGGCTCAGCAGTAAAAAAAAAAACCTCTGCACCCTAACCCTAGATTGAGAAGAGGGTTGGAGAACGAAGAGAGATTCGTACAAATTAAAGAAAAAACAAATGAAAACCTGAAGACGCGCAAACGCAGATTCTTCTTTTAGCTTTGATGCAAATACACTGCGTTTTGAATCTAGTTATTGGCTTGTCCGCTTTGAAAAGTCGATAATACCCTTGTCGCCTCACCCAAACCACGAATGTGATCGAATTGCATAAGATATGGTTGGTTGCCCAAATTCGTATGGCAATTTACAATTTTTTTTTCTTAATACTTTTTAAAAATACAAAAGAACCAGTAAACTAAACTACAGAAACTTTGAGTAAATTCAAGAAAACCGACTAATCAAATCAAAGTCTCTAAATTAGCAAACTGGATCCGGTTTAGATGGATTTGACCAGCTAGGCTATTATGACCACTGTACATTGGCTTTGAGTACACATCCAAAGCGATTTAGCTGTTCATCATCTGCAAATCAATCAAGGGAAACTCAGGCATGTGAGCTTAAAAGAGTTTGGATATATGCAAGTCTTGCTCATGGCAGGAAGATGCGTGTGTTGTAAACCGGAATTAACCACAGAACCCTCTAAATGACTAAATCAAATCAATAGAAAGGGTGTTTTGTAAAGGTTGTGACTAGTGAGGCTAACGGTGTTTGTAAGCCTAGATAGGTTTAGAAGAGAGATTCTATGTACCTCAGTTGGAAAGAAGACCAGTGGAACGAGATTTCATGACTCCATATCTCTTGGAACCGAGTCTGACTTGTCAAGAGAACCCTTAGTCTTAGTATCAACAGCATTATTAACCTTTTGTTGGGGATCTTCATTAGAATCGACCATGTGTTTTTTGTCAGATGCCTTGCGCTTGGAATAGGTAACCAGTTTGATTACTCTCTCTGGCTTATCTGCAGACTCTCCATAATCCTTATTATGAGAAGGTTTCTTAATATTTGTAAACTTGTCATGAGCCACCACTGGCTTGCTTGTTAGACATTTGGAAAAACTGGTGCTGTCACCATTTACAGTCCCCAGATCAGAATCAGCAGCACAGCTAGTCGTATGTCTCAACTTCATGGTAGAATCATCCATATCATCACTGGGCTCTGAATTATTGAGTTTGCTGGTTGAACGTTCCAACTTCTCAGCACCATCACTGGCTATGTCTCTGTTTCTGTATGTTGTACCGGTCCCTATGATCTCAGTTGCTGCACTATCCAGTTTCTCATCATATGTAATTTCTAATTCCACTCCAGCATCACCAGTGTCTACGCCATTTTCTTCTCCAATTCTGGATTCAGACTCACCAGCAATTTCCTCAACTGCCATTGGTTCAATGTCGGCAGCTTTCTCTGTCCGAGATTCTATGGATTTTCCAGAATCAGGCACATACAGATCACAAGCTGGTTGCGGTTCCAGATCAGTAGCTTTAGGAATACTAGATTCATCAGTTCCAGTAGCTTCAGATGTACCTCCTGTTCTGCTGTTAGATTCCGTTTTTCCAACTGTATCAGATAAATCTCTACTAATCTCTGCAGTTTCGGAATGGTCAGCTTCTTTGGAACCATTTTCAGTCTTCTCTGAAGAATCAACCATATCTTTACCACTAGAGGCTAGAGTTCCAAAAGCTGTAACATCATCAGTTCTAGATTCTGAGCACTTGGAATCAACATCATCTTTTTCATCAACTTCCATCTGTTCAGAGAGATCCATGGACTTATATTCCACATTTTCAGAAGATATTAAACTATCTTTGTCATCAGGCGCTGAGGATGGTGAATCAAAAGAATTAGTAATATTGTGTACTAAATTACTGGGTGAATGAATCAGGCTTCTGTAGTCGTAGTACGCCTCAGCCTGCGGATGTCAGAACATATCAAGAATATATTAAGAGATATTAAAATTAGGATTCTCGTAATTAAACTGTAGAACTACCTTTGGTCTCGGAGATACTGCTTCAAGCGGTTGAAATTTAAGCTCCTCACATTCGGGGATTTGTAAAATTATGTAGGCTGCTTTGTTGTTGTGTCTCTCCTCTGTATCCTGCATACGAGAGAACATGTACTCAGGTTTGTGTTGAGACTCAAACACAAGTTACAACTACAATATATGAGAAATTCTGCCAGCCTGAATTTAAAATTAATATGTAAGATAGGCAAGCGAAATTTTTTAACCATTTTTTGTTGAATCGCAAGAGCTTACTACAGGTTGAAGATCGCCAATACGAATATCCGATAGAGCATACCTGAAACTGAGGATGATCAGGAGCACTGAACAAAGTTATAAGCCCTTCATGGTCTTTTGCATATCCTCCATTCATTGGTGCAAGATCATCTCGTTTTGCCCTTTCGTCAGGGGCTCCCTTCCCTCTGATGATCAACTGCCATACAAAGAAATAACATCATGAAGCTGAAGGAGTAACAGACATACCTCACAAATATACAAAAAAGAAAGAAATTGTTCTGATTATATCCTAAAGCATTCGGTTAATTGCCCACTCAATTTTTCTATCAAATTCTCAATGCTTTTAGGTGCGACCTTTTTGACAATTTATTTTCAAGAAACTGATCAATCTAACCTTTAGATCATTGTCTTGTAGGAACTTTGCGGTGCAATCAGGACCCCACAACAAACCGATACCTCTCTCTTTGTTAAGAAAGAGGCCGGTGTCTTTCGATGGATCTGACCAAAGAATGTCACCAGGAATCAAATTTGAACCTTCAGTAGGAGGATCTATAACACGCCTTTTCACTTTGGATAAATCCTTCAACGAGCCAAGAGGCAAGGACTCGGAACTATTTTCAGTCTCAAGGACACTATTATTTGTTTGCTTTTTCTGAGTTCGCTTGCGTTTTCTGCCTCGTTCTTGGTTGTCCGAGAGAAATCTTGATACATCACGAAAAAGACCTCCATGAGCTGTAAATACCTTCCCAGCAATCACAGAAGCCAAAGGGAGTAACTGAAAGCATTCCAAGCACTTCTTGTAGACAGCTGCTCCTTTATCACCATACTTGGTTAACACTTCATTTTTAAATCCATACAGTGATGTACAACTTTCGCTCTCGTGACTGCCACGTAGAAGATATACTCTTTCCGGTAGTAACACCTAGCAAAAAGATGAAGCTCCTACTATTATAAATGTATTGTGGCATGACTAATCTAGCTGTACAATAGCAGATTATGTCTCCGCATCCTATGCTCCACAGACACAAATTAAAGGATAATAAGATTACCTTCCACGATAATAGAAGCAAGAAGGTTTCTAAACCCCACGCTCCTTTGTTTACATAATTCCCATTGAACACATAGAACTGATCACCATTCGGGAGTCCTGCATCACCATTCGGGAATCCTGCATCCTGCATAAGGAACAACAAATCATGTAGCTGCCCATGTAGATCTCCAACCACAACGACCTTTGCTTTGTCACTCTCTATCCTAACGCAGTTTGGCTCTTTTTTCAGGATTTTGGAAGCAGAGAAAACCAGCTCATCCAAGACATTAAAAGGAAGAACACTTGAAAATTCACACGGTGGGAGATTCCTCGACGACCAATCAAACCCCAACATTACATCACAAATCCAGCTGAAAGTAAGCTTCCCTCCTGACGGCCAAAAAAGAGGTTTCTGGGAAACTGATGGTAAAGACTGCTCACATCCTATATCCTGAACAGGTGGCATCATTTCCAAAGGTTCCGCTGAGAGATCATCATCTATTCCCATTTCATTCAAAGCTACGCATACCATTGGCTTTTGGGGTATTATTGTAGGCATAGGTTGAGGTAACATCAAAAATGGTTCTGGAGTTGGAGCTTGAGCAACAGAGCCTATAACAAAGGAATTACTAAAGTTAAAAAGATAAGTCTCGACAAAACTTGTTAAGGACATGAACATGTAACATGATCTGCAGATTAATTAACTGGGATATCCATATCATGAAAGCATGATTTAATTAAGTTTTATCTTACCATCTAAGGAGAAAGGAACATTTGATCTACTATTATCAATACCTTTCTTCTATTGGTTACAATCTATCTAATATATAAGAAAAGGAATTGTAGCCTAAAATTATGTTGATAAGTTTTATGGAAATCCTACCATTAGATAATGAGCCTAGAGGCGCATTGAGTTGAAGGGCGCCTGCACACATATCAACGATATCTTGTAATGTTTGCCTCGCAGTGTCAACAGTAAGTTCCTCCTCAAGTGAAGCCTTAGATCGAGCATGAATGGCTGCAACCCTCTGAACCTGTAATTTTATATCGGGTAGCAAATTTAAGTAAGTTGAAAAACAATAGAATTATGATGTTGACCATAAACTTACAAGCACTTGGAAAGCAAAACCAGTGGGTAGAAATTGCCCAGGGCGCCTCTCGTTCATAGGACTAATAATTCTTCTTGTAATTCTGCGGTACCACTCCATATAAGGATCATTATAGTCCATTGGGCTACACTCTGGCTCACCAGAAACAACAGATGACTCACGTGTCTCCCACAATTCAATATGTCGACTATGACGTGCTGACCAGTCATATTCTGATTTGCCTCTTTTGTCAATAGCATGAAGAGCTTTTTCATTATCACAAGGTGCTGGTATTGCTTGGTGAAGACCAAACTGTCTAAGTACCCGATCAGGACGATGCCACTCAACAACATCAAAACAAATCAGTGGTGCAACAGTTCGCCATATGCTCTGACCACTAAGACATATAAGAGGAATCTTTGCTAGAAGATCTGGAGAGTAAGGCTGCCATATAACCTACATCCACATCATAAAAGAACATCACAAGTTGTTTACCGTATCAGAGATCTTTTGATAAAATATTCAGAGGAATATTGAAAATAAAGAAGTTTGCCTGACAATCTACCTAACTTATGGAAACTAGTATTACAATACCATTTTGGATATCCCATCACTACACTCTATCATAGCTATAACTGCTATAAGAGACCAGTACTTGCACTGTAAGTGTTTCTTTATAATAAAAGGATAGGTTACCGTGAGGAATTACAAAATAAATTTCCATTACTGAAAAGATTAAGTCCTTGAATGACAAACAAAGGTTGTTTAAATTGTATCAACTCTCAACAAATGCTTAGTTTGTTAAGATTAAGAGTTGGTCTGTAATTTTTCCTCTGGTTTCTAAACTCAACGATCAAAGCTCGGTCATCTAAGCCATTATTTTTATACCTGCTCATCTTTCTGCTGGTCAAACTGGTCCCTGTAAAAGTCCAGTCCTCCGCGAGGATTCTCTTTATGACTCAGAGAAGCCCTCCACCTAGCTTTCAAGCAGTTCCATAAGCAAACGAAAAATTGAAATTAAACTTGTAAGAACAAACTGTACAGGATATGATAAATTTCATTTACCTACAGCCTAATGGATCTGGTAAAGGACCATCTATGCCATCCATATAAGAAGCACCAACATCTTTAAGTCTTCCTGGACGACCAACATGCAGTCGTTCCCATGCCCATAACTGCAGCAGAACAAGAGGGCCACAAATGGTAGAAACAGTCCTCTTACTTGCCCGACACAACTCTCTGTAGAGAAGTGCTAAGGTAGCACTACCCCAGCTAAGTTTAGCCACTTCATCAAAGTCCCTTAGCAGAGGGAGAAATGTCAAAGCAACATCATGTTTAGACTTATCTCCGTATAGGAAACCACTCATCAAAGCTAATACAAAAGCCCTAGTGTGACACTTCAACGTGGCTTCATCAGGGTCACCAGGTAAATTCCGAAAATTATCACGCAGCCATGCTAGGGACACATGGGAACCATGTAAATCCTTGGGACCTGGCCTCTGACCTAGCAGGTCCTCGCATAAATCAGCCCAGTTGTATTTTGTACTACCAGTTACTGCAGGTCCATCCACACGGAGACCCAACAATATATTCACATCTTGTAACGTCACTGTGATCTCTCCAGCCGGAAGATGAAAAGTATGCGTTTCAGGTCTCCATCTCTCCACCAGAGCTGTTATCAGAGCATAATCAAGTTGTATAAAGGCAACCTTGTACACTCCATACAGCCCAAACTCGATCAACTTTTGACACACAAGAGGGTCCAGAGGCCAATCTCGCATCCCCAATAATTTGTGCCGGCATGTCAGTTCACGAGGAGGAACCTGAATGTGAAGTAAGACTCAAAGATTTATAACGGAAAAAGGAAATAATTTTAACACGGGAAGCAAAACAAGAAACAAGATAAATGACTAACTAGTACACACCTCATCTTCCCATATAGCAGCTGATCTATGCTCATGTTGCCACACCAATATAGATTGATCAACTGGACCAGGATCCAAATCAAAGTTTAATAGACTTTGCACCTCCATCTACATAAAATATCACAGGACAGCAATACAATGATCAAATGAATATACAACATAAAGAAAACTAGACAATCATAGGCTTAATCGAAAAATTCTCCGACTTGTCTAGCATTTTGACAAATTAAAGAGTCACTAGAAATGAAGTTCAGCTACTTGATATTTTCACAAAAAAAGTTATCGTTCCGATCAAATTTAACAGCCAAATCCTTAAAATCCCAAGAGCTTCTTCCTATTAATATTTCAATGTTCTTAAGACCCAGTAAGAATCTTACCAAAACCGTAGCTCGAATTATGAGTAGCAAAATTTCAAAAAAAAATAAAATGAAAACTTCTAATTCTGTTCCTAATATGAACACAAGAAACCCTAAACTGGTACTAAAGACAAATTATCCCACAAAAAAATAAAGCTAATTACTCTTATATACACAGACACGAAGAACTGAAACAAGAAACAACAAACCACAAAAAGAGATTAAAAAATCCAAAACAAAAAAAGTTCCAAATTTCGACAAAGGCACGATTAACATAAACCAGTGTGTGGGTGGTGATTAGAATCAGAGGACGTACCAAGGAAGAAAAAGCGTCTGTGATCAACAAAAACGTTTGAAAAAACCAGAGGAAGAAGAATTATAAGCAAGAGAAGCGTTAAGCGGGAGAGAAACAGAGAGAGCTTCCAGATCCCACAGAAGTTTTCGGCTTCTTCGTTCCCTTAACACAATCGTTTAAGAACTTCTGATCCTTCTAGGTCTGTCCGAGGATCTGATCTTTTCCAGCAACGACATCGTTTTAGTCATAACTTTTCCACGGGCCCGTTAACCAAAATCTCGGCCCAAACGAAACTATAATATGTAAACTCAAAATTTTGTCGTTTTTTTTTACATGTATAAAAGATACAAACACTTGAGTCTCTAGAAATCGTGCGTCGCCGTAGTTTTGAAGTTTTCTCGAAACAAAAAGCGTTGTTTTATTTAAACTTTGAAGATTTTACAAGACACGTGGCGTGAACCCATATCGTAAAGACGCCACGAGATACGTTTTGCATGCACTTCATTTGAACATCATCAACAGTTGTTGGGAATTTCTATTGCTTTTCCATGATCTTGATTTTGGTGATTTTTGTGTGTGTTTATGCTAGTGTACTGTGTAGCTAATTTAGTACTAAGCTTCCATATAATTCTTGAAATTTTTTCAACTGTTGGGTTTAGATTTTTGTTGTTTTTATCCAATCTAATCCTTCATTGAGAGCAATGAACGAGAATGTTGTTGCATCGCAACCTTTCTCTTTCAGTTGTGATGAACACATTGACCTTGTTACTGGCTGTAATTATAAAATTTGGCCTCTATTTTTGTGTTTGGTTCTGTTTTTTTTCTTGATCTGTGTAGATGGATAGTGGAACGCTCAAATTCAAAAAAAAAAAAAAAAAATGAAAACTTCTAATTGTTCCTAATATGAACACAACAAACCCTAAACTGGTACTAAAGACAAATTATCCCACACAAAAATCAAGCTAATTACTCTTATATACACAGACACGAAGAACTGAAACAAGAAACAACAAATCACCAAAAGGAGATTAAATAATCCAAAACAGAAAAGTTCCAAATTTCGACAAAGTCAAAGAGATTTATGGAAAAGAAATTAAGTGATTTTTTCTATAAAATAACAATATCAGTATTTAAATTGGATTGAACTTTGAAGATTTACGTAAAAATTTTGAAATAATTTTAATTACCAGTTTTATCCGAGTTTTTACATGTCCAATTTTTAGGGTTAACTCGGACCGAACTATCAGCCGGTTCGCGATTAGACCGGTCCGACCAACCGGTCCGGATTTAAAAACATTGTTTGAAGTTTTCCCCAAACAAAAAGCGTAAACAAACAACAATAACACAAATTAATACATACAAAAGCAAGAATAACAAAAGCTAGAAAGAATAAACAGCTGAAGGTAATGGCGACGGCGGCCGAGAGAACTCGCTTCCGATTCGGTATTATAAGCTTGTTTTGGGGGATATGACTGTGTTGGTGGTGAACTAGTGGAAGCTTCGAAATGAGGGGGTGGTGGTGAACGGCGTGAGCATCTCTAACGGTGGTCCTACACCTCCACCTAGGACTTGGCATTCGGGTACTCGGATCACGTTAGGGTAAAAACCGTTCAGGTTCGGATCCTTCGGGTAGAGTAGTTTAGGACCCAATAGGGTAAATGTAAAAATTCAGTTCGGTTTCGGTTCGGTTTCGGTTCAAGTATTTTCGGGTTCGGGTCGATCCGGGTATAGATTTTCAGAATCGCTAAAAACCCAATTTTTTCAGATACACAAATACCCGAATACCCTGAAATTTTCAGGTGAATATCCGGATTTTGGGGTAAATACCCAGATTTTCGGGTAAAATTTTGGATTTCGGATAAAAATTTGGGTATTCGAGTAAAAAATCGGGTATTCGGATCTAAAATTATTAGTATGTACTTAAATTTCGGGTATTTTCGGGTTCGGATTTTCAGGTAGAGGAGTTTAGGACCCAATAGGGTAAATCTAAAATTTTGGGTTCGAATTTAGGTGAAATTTTTCGGGTCGGTTCCGGTTCGGGTATTCGGATCCGGTTTTTATGCCTAGCCCTACTTCCACCACCACCTCCGAAGTCGTCGTTGGATTTTTATGTTATAATTTGGATATTGGGGGTTTAGGATTTGTAAAGTATTAGATTTGATTTAGATTTATAAATCAAAAAATTTTGAGTTTTTTTTAGAGTGTTGGATTTCAATTGTGAGTATATATATAATAGTTACATTATTCGATTAGAGTTTTATGTTTATGATTTCGAATTTAAAGAGTGACTAGATTTTAAATAAATATTAGTATATAGTTTAAAATGGTTATATTTTGATTTTAATGGTTTATGATTTAATTTCTATGATTAAAAGTTTAAAAGATTTAAGTTTTAGAGTTTATGATTTAGGGTTTTGACTATGTTTAAAGTTTGGAGTATAGAGTTTGGGGTTAATATTTTGGTTTTATGGTTTATGATTTAATTTCTATGATTAAGCAGTTACAAAAGAGTCGCATATTTGTGATCTGAAATTAATGGTGGTAGTCTTAAATATGTGATTGAAATTTAAGATTGTCGTAAAGTGCTATTCTTGTGTGACGAAATGTTACGAATCACAACGCTATTCATATTAAGTTTAAAGTTTAAGAGCAAATTTTTTTTTATCTAACAGGATATCAGGTGGTAATTGGTATTTAGGGATTTAGTAGTGAGTGATTGATTGTTTGAGATAATAAAAAATTGAAATCATTCGGAGTGAGTTTCATTTTTATAAACGATAACTAAGAGCAGATCTTAGATAACGACGGTACAGAACAAAGCCATTCAAACTAGAACCAATCAGTAACATCGACAACATGGAATCTCTAAATTATCTCAAACAATCAATCACTCACTACTAAATCCCTAAATACCAATTACCACCTGATATCCTTTGCATAAGTTTCGTTAATCGCTCTCATCATCTCACTCATTTAACCATCAAAAGGAACAAAAAAAAAACAAATCTAAAGCGATGCAAAGAGAATCAACAATCGCGATTCGCGAGCATCAACAATCTCTATTCGCGAGCAATGTATTTTCGTACATCGTAAATTGAATCGAGAAAAATACGATGAGAAATACGAACAAACCTCAGAAACAATGCGAGGGAGGGGACAAGAGAGGAGCAGCGCTCTTGGAAGAGTAGCTAAATTGTTTTATCTATCATTCATCAGCATCGGTTAGGTAGGTTCTGATATTTTTATCTCAAGCAATAAGAGACCAAGTAACAATCTCGAGTTTGTATGGGACTCCACTCTAAGGTACGTTATCATTCTCTTCTTGTATAAGGCATTGATGTTTCTTGATCGAGGTAAAGCGGTCGCAAAATTACGAAATAAACAGAGAATCGAAAAGTAGTCTCATATTAACGACCGTTTTGATACTTATTCACGACTACAACATGATGGTCGCAACACAATTGCAACGTGCGACACCTTAGAGTTCAGTCGTTCGAATCGTGAGAAAACAAATTTTAAAATTCATAAAAAACAAGTATTTTACTTTTAAACAGTCGTCACAAAACGGTAGCTCTTTGCAACTAAAACTAATAAGGGTTACAAATAAGTCTCAAATTACCCACATATGCATGACTTATTTGTGACTCATACCTTAACTTTTGATTTTTTTGTTACCTTTTAGCGACTACCACGATATTATATTGAGATTTACCAATAGAGATTTCTCAATATATTAAGTTTGTGTATCTACATTGATTTCAACTACCATATATATTGAATCAAAGTTATACCAAAATAACTTAAATTTTCTTTGATTTACACAAATTTTCAAAACATTACATAATGTTATATGTATTGTTAACTAATGCTTTTGAAATTTTCTACATTTATTGCATTTCTTTTTTGTCCAATTTAACCGATTGATCTTGTTGTATTGAAATAACATTGATTCTAACACTATAGATTGATTTTGTTTGGCTCTCAAACATTAAAAATGGGGACTATACGACACCGTTTTGAGTGTTTAAAGTTAATTCGCAAATTCGCCTGTTGTTGTTATATCATCGTCGTCGACGGCGAGTACTTGCGTCCTTCGCGTTCCGATCGATCTTCTATAACTGATTTTTATCGATTAGCCGATTAAGATTTCATCAATCAACTGTGAGTATATTCTATTCCTCCTCGTTATTTTCTGTGTGTTTGATCGAAAGGAACATCTCCCTTTGGATCGGTTTGTTTGGAATTTCTATTGCTTTTCCATGGATTTATCTTGATTTTGGTGTGTGTTTATGCTGGTGTACTGTGTAGCTAATTTAGTACTAAGCTTCCATATAATTCTTGGAAATTTTTCAACTGTTAGGTTTAGATTTTTGTTGTTTTTATCCAATCTAATCCTTCATTGGGAGCAATGAACGAGAATGTTTGTTGTTGCATCGCAACCTTTCTCTTTCAGTTGTGATGAACACATTGACCTTGTTAATGGCTGTAATTATAAAATTTGGCCTCTATTCTTGGGTTTTAAGAGTTGCATTAATCTATTTGGTTCTGTTTCTTCTTGATGGATAGTTTTTTGGGTTTAAAAGTTTGAATTAATGTGTTTGGTTCTGTTTTTTTCTTGATATGTGTAGATGGATAGTGGAACGCTTAACATCAAGAAATGGGTAGTGATATATCCAGTTTATATTAACTCCAAGAAAACTGTAGCTGAGGGAAGAAGAATCAGTTTGACTAAAGCTTGTGAGAATCCAAATTGCATTGAGATTAGTGATTGTTGCAAGCATTTGAAACTCCCTAGTGCTGTTGAGGTAATCCCTTCATCCAATGGATTAATGGGAAAAATGTTGTGTATGTCTTTACTTTGTGTGCACGATCTTTGATTTGAGGTCTTACGGTATTTCAGATTGACAAAGCGTACCCGCGCGATTTCATGCAAGTAGGGAGAGTAAGAGTGCAGTTGAAAAGGGAGGATGGGGCTTTGCTCAATCCAGCCATTACTTCAAGTAAGACCTCAGCTCTCCATTCTTGGTTCTATCTCCACTCGCCATAGAACATTTGTCTTTTGTATTTTCTTATAGTGTTATCCCAGAGATCAATTGAATTGAGCTTGCAGTTTTGTGTACCTGACTAGCAATCAGAAACTAGTTTTCGTGAACATGGAATCTGCTTTATTTTCTTTACTTGCTCTTGTTTTATTGTTAAGATCTCTCCTTGTGATACATGTATGGATGTGTCTAACCTTCCTGCGAATGGTTCCATATACCAGCCTGCTTATTATCTAAACAGGAGTTGGGTATTCAACTCTGGTCTCTTATATGAACTTCGAACATTGTGTTGTAGTTCGCTATTTTTGTCTGCTGTTTTATCTCATCATATCACCCTGGTTCAAACTTCTTCATCGTTCTTCAAATTTCCCATATCATCACCAATTTCAACATTTGATCTGGAAGCTTTATTAGCTGTTTCAGTGATCTCTAAATTTTTCATTTATGTTCAGAATCATTATTACCAGAATCTCATATGGATAAACAAGTTGTTATATATTATGTACATATAGATATTATGCATATGTAACTTCAGATTGCAGCAATTGTCTGACTTTTTAGACGTTTATGTTTGTTATGATATTGTTACGGGAATATCTCCTTATGCTAAGTTTATCTGATTATGTTTTTCATTCTCTATTACTTCATTTTGCTATATTTTGGATTTCTTAGTTTGATCTTATCCTCATTTGGCTTTACTTTGATCTTATCCTCATCATGTCCACGAAAGAGTAAATATATGCATTTGGCTTGCTACTTTACATCCATTGCACTTAAAGGCTCCACCTGCAAGTTGTTTCCTACAGACATATGATGTGCTCCATGTGTTGATATATGTTTGCAGGGAAGCAACTGATGCATAAAATTGCAGAATTGGTACCTAGACATCCAGAGAGAGTGAAGAAGCAGGAATCTCAGAAAGCAAAGAAGCAGGAACCTCAGGCCACAACGTCAACGTCTGGAACTTCTTCAAAGTCGGGCAAAGGTGGCAAGAAGAAGAGATAAACAAGCCCTCTCTCTCACTCTCTGTCATTTATTTTTCTCCTCGCATCAGATTCTATGGCTTTTAATATCCACAACTTACTGAGAAGAACACCAAGGTGTTTGCAAGTGTAACAATGTTTCAAATAGAACATAGTCTCTTTCACCCCTAAGCTATTTTGGTTTCATCATTCTGTTTGCTTTTTTTGGCATCATCCATTGATATTAGACAAAAAAGAATGATTAAAAGAAACAGAAATATATTAATTTTTGCGATTACGTTTGGATGCATAAGCTTTTGCCATTTACCTAAGAAACACTGTTTAATTAAAAATATCCGAACAGTACATTTACGGTCTTTGTCAATAACAAAAACTATTTCTGATGGTTGGTCGTTAAAAAACATGGTATCAATCCGATCCAACGTCAACCCCTTTGTGCTTGAAGAAGTCCTTGGCCTCTGTGATATCCTGCAACCAAAGAAAAACACAAAAGATTAAAGGATGTCAACAATATATAACACTGGACTCTGTGATTCTAATTCTGAATTGAGCAGAAGACCAAATTTGGCAAACAATGAGTTTGTCTCAAAAGTACCTTCTGCAACAGAACTGCTTCGTGGGGGCAGGTAGGAAATTGCATTAGCCCGATTCCAACCATTAAAAGACCATAGCATCCGAGGGATACTACAAAGTAGATCGGTAGCTGTAAAAGCGACCGGCAACACTACTAAATCAGAACACAATCCTAATTTCAAAATAGCAAGAAACCAAAAAGAGGACAAAATTGTTTGTTACTCACCAACCATGTATGGCTTCGAGGAATAATTGCAGCCTGCAAAAGACCAATCCAGAAGGCAGAGATAGCCACCAACAGGCTCAAGATCTTTACTATATGCTTCATTTTCCTTGAAGTAAAAGATTATGTAAAAGAGTTTAAGTATAGCAGCGAAAAGAAATGAAGATATGATCACAGCATTCTCCTAGAAGTTGTAGAGCATGTAAAAGAAATCACTCAGCGAGCCTACTAAAAAGAACTAAAAATCAATGAACTATTCACAATTTCGTAGTTATCATGATCAACACATAGCCCTCAAGAGCAATATATTACATCTCCAAAATTGATCACAAACTCAAACCATAAGAAAGATATCGATAATAGCAATCAGTTGCTACTAGATGGGATCTCAACAGAGGAAGGACTTTGCATGGTTCCTTAGTGTGTAATGTTCACCAACACAAAGACGTCCGCATGATTTCTAAACATCACAGGAAAACTGATTGGCAAACTACAATCTGAACAGCTCAGGACTACACAACTCAAACCCTCATATACTAAATCCAGTGATCAATATGTATTTCTACGACACTAAACTCTCACTGGGATAAACAAAATTAACTTCCCCATTTTAAGGAACTCAAACATCATGCGCAAAATGATTGGAGAAACCTGAGTCCTAAGAAATATTCCATGCTAAAATATTGAAAAATTATCTGACTTGAAATATTTTAACATTATAAACACAACTTCCAACTTCTGAGATGATCCGGTCCGTGATCATCATAACCAGTTGTGTGGGTGGTGATTAGAGTCAGAGGACGTACCACAGAAAAAGCGTCCGTAATCAACAAAAACGTTTGAAAAAACCAGAGGAAGAAGAATTATAAGCAAGAGAAGCGTTAAGCGGGAGAGAAACAGAGAGAGCTTCCAGATCCCACAGAAGTTTTCGGCTTCTTCGTTCCCTTAACACAAACGTTTAAGAACTTCTGATCCTTCTAGGTCTGTCCGAGGATCTGATCTTTTCCAGCAACGACATCGTTTTAGTCTAAACTTATCCACGGAACTATAGTACGTAAACTCAAAATTTTGTCGATTTTTTATATGTATAAAAGATACAAACACTTGAGTCTCTAGAAATCGGGCGTCGCCGTAGTTTTGAAGTTTTCTCGAAACAAAAAGCGTAAACAAACAACAATAACACAAACTCGCATGATTCGGCTCAAAATTTTGTCGATTTTTTTTTAAAAGTTTTGGATTTCAGTTTTGAGTATATATATAATAGTTACATTATTCGATTAGAGTTTTATATTTATGATTTAGATTTTAAAGAGTGACTAGATTTTAAATAAATATTAGTATATAGTTTAAAATGGTTATATTTTGATTTTAATGGTTTATGATTTAATTTCTATGATTAAAAGTTTAAAAGATTTAAGTTTTAGAGTTTATGATTTAGGGTTTGGACTATGTTTAAAGTTTGGAGTATAGAGTTTTGGGTTAATATTTTGGTTTTATGGTTTATGATTTAATTTCTATGATTAAACAGTTACAAAAGAGTCGCATATTGAAAGTTAACTGTGATTTAAGATTGTCGTAAAGTGCTACTCTTGTGTGACGAAATGTTACGAATCACAACACTATTCATATTAAGTTTAAAGTTTAAGAGCAAAAATTTTTTTATCTAAAATGTTACAATTAATGAAATTAAAGTACTAAACAAGATCATTCAGTTTAATGAGTAAAAACATGAAATACAAAAGAAATTAAGAAATTTCAAAACTATTAGTTAACATCACATATAACACTTAAGTAAGTTTTGAATTTTTGTTTAAAATATAGAAAACTTCAAATTTTTCTGTTATTATAATGAATTGATATCCATACTAGTTCAAATCAATGTACAAACTTTGAAACTTAACATATTGAGAAATCTATATTGGTAATTCTCAAAATAAAATTGTGAGGGTCGCTAAACGGTAACAAAATCGTCTCCAGTTCAGGTGTTAGTCGCAAATAAGTCGCGTATGTGTGGGTAATTTGAGATTTATTTGTAACTCTCATAAGTTTCAGTCACAAAGAGCTACAAAATTGTAACGATTTTTTAAAGAGTCACAAACCTATTCCTATGAATTTTAATGCTTTAGAGCTAAACAAAATCAACTTATAGTGTTAGAATCAATTTTATTTCAATATACAACAAGATCAATCAGTTAAATTGGACAAAAATGAAATGCAATGAATTTAGGAAATTTCAAAAGCAATAGTTAACATTACATATAACATTATGTAATGTTTTGAAAATTTATGTAAGTCATATAAAACTTAAGTTATTTGGTATAACTTTGATTTAATATCTATGGTAGTTAAAATCAGTGTAGAGACATATAAACTTAACATATTGAGAAATCTCTATTGGTAAATCTCAAAATAAAATCGCGAGGATCGTTAAACGGTAACAAAATCGTCTCCAATTCAGGTGTTAGTCGCAAATAAGTCACGTATATGTGGGTAATTTTGGACTTATTTGTAACTCTCATAAATTTCAGTCGCAAAGAGCTACCATTTTGTGACGATTTTTAAAGAGTCACAAACCTATTCCTATGAATTTTAATGTTTGAGAGCCAAACAAAATCAATCTATAGTGTTAGAATCAATGTTATTTCAATACAACAAGATCAATCGGTTAAATTGGACAAAAAAGAAATGCAATAAATGTAGAAAATTTCAAAAGCATTAGTTAACAATACATATAACATTATGTAATGTTTTGAAAATTTGTGTAAATCAAAGAAAATTTAAGTTATTTTGGTATAACTTTGATTCAATATATATGGTAGTTGAAATCAATGTAGATACACAAACTTAATATATTGAGAAATCTCTATTGGTAAATCTCAATATAATATCGCGGTAGTCGCTAAAAGGTAACAAAAAAATCACAAGTTAAGGTATGAGTCACAAATAAGTCATGCATATGTGGGTAATTTGAGACTTATTTGTAACTCTTATTAGTTTTAGTTGCAAAGAGCTACCGTTTTGTGACGACTGTTTAAAAGTAAAATACTTGTTTTTTATGAATTTTAAAATTTGTTTTCTCACGATTCGAACGACTGAACTCTAAGGTGTCGCACGTTGCAATTGTGTTGCGACCATCATGTTGTAGTCGTGAATAAGTATCAAAACGGTCGTTAATATGAGACTACTTTTCGATTCTCTGTTTATTTCGTAATTTTGCGACCGCTTTACCTCGATCAAGAAACATCAATGCCTTAGAGTGGAGTCCCATACAAACTCGAGATTGTTACTTGGTCTCTTATTGCTTGAGATAAAAATATCAGAACCTACCTAACCGATGCTGATGAATGATAGATAAAACAATTTAGCTAAGCTTAATATTGGGCTTATCCCTAAGTTAGGCCCATAAAGAAGGGCGAAATTGAGAATAAGCAACACAGACGACGAATCAAGAAATCTCTCATTCGGCTACTCTTCCAAGAGCGCTGCTCCTCTCTTGTCCCCTCCCTCGCATTGTTTCTGAGGTTTGTTCGTATTTCTCATCGTATTTTTCTCGATTCAATTTACGATGTACGAAAATACATTGCTCGCGAATCGAGATTGTTGATGCTCGCGAATCGCGATTGTTGATTCTCTTTGCATCGGTTTAGGTTTGTTTTTTTTTTGTTCCTTTTGATGGTTAAATGAGTGAGATGATGAGAGCGATTAACGAAACTTATGCAAAGGATATCAGGTGGTAATTGGTATTTAGGGATTTAGTAGTGAGTGATTGATTGTTTGAGATAATTTAGAGATTCCATGTTGTCGATGTTACTGATTGGTTCTAGTTTGAATGGCTTTGTTCTGTACCGTCGTTATCTAAGATCTGCTCTTAGTTATCGTTTATAAAAATGAAACTCACTCCGAGTGATTTCAATTTTTTCTTGATTAATTGATTATCTAATTGTTTATATAATTGATTCTCATAATTTAAGAGCATCATTATCTAATGAGCCACGTTTAATCTCCTAGCTGGAATAGAACCTAGAATACTGCCTATATACGGCCTAAGCTCTTTTGTGTTGGAAACTAAGGTCATCATCTTGAATGATTATATTGAAGACTAGTCATGCTTTGATGTGCATGGTTTTCTATTTATGTTTATTAATTTGCTCTTCTTCTAAATTGCAGATTAAGTTAGAAGATCCTCTGGGTCCGCAAATAAGTCACAGGTAAGCAAATACTTTACTTAGCCTTTCTTATTACATAAAAACGTAGATAAGCTAATTTATTATGTTGAAGCTTCATAAGCTCACACTCCTTATGCTCATCCATAGTTCCTTGATCTACGCTACGAGCAATTCCACGAATTTTGTTCCTCCTCTTAGAATAGGGTTTGTCTCTAAAATCTCCTATACTTAGCAGAGCTCTTCAGGATTTCAAGTTCGATTTGCTGTTTTGGAATCATGAATTTTGCGTTTTTAGTGGTTAAAACTAGATTTGAAAGAGTTATTGCAGAGAAAAGTATGGGATCGAGAGGAATTATCAACGATAAGTGGTCAATGAGGATTCTTTGGGGTTGTGCAATCGGAAGTGCAATTGGTATGATCGTTTCCCACATTTTTTTATCTTAGAGATTTTGGATTTTTTGTTTCTCAAATTCATGAGCTTTTTGTTTCTTTGAGACGTCCTTCATAAACCCATAAATGTGTAGGTTTATACATGGTTGCTGTAGAAAGACAAACTCAGAACAGGGCTCGTGCTATGGCTGAGAGTTTGAGAGCTGCAGAATCACAAGGTGATGGTGATAGTGTCTAAATCTATCTACCAAAAACTATACTTTAGATCAAAATCCTTCTGAACAAAAATCTTTATTTTCTTACTATGGTCTGTGGTGCTATATTTATTCTAAAAGTAATTGTGCGAATACCAGGACCTTTAGAGAATAGTATTAAAACCCAAGAATAGAGGCCAAATTTTAGAGAATAGCATCGCAACCTTTCTTTCATTGAGAGCAATTAACTGTTGGGTTTCTCCGACTTGTCTAGCATTGAGTCAAGTGTTTGTATCTTTTATACATTTAAAAAATCGACAATATTTTGTACTTCTACGACACTGACATCTGACTGTGATAAACAAAATTGGCTTCCCCATTTTAAGGAACTCAAACATCACGTACAAAATGATTAGAGAAACCTGAATCCTAAGAAATTGAAAATCATCTAACTCAAATCTTATACCATCACAAACACAACTTCCAAGCTGGATTAATGACTTCCTACAGTTCCTAAGGCCAAGCTTCAAAAACTCAAACCAAACGAACCTTAATCCATTGAGTTAGTTTCCAAGATAACAAAATCCTTGATGCGGGTCATGTAACATCAGTGGATATATATAAAAACAAATAAAATTGTCATCATTCCTCGAATTACAGGAACTAAATCCCTTGCACAAAATATCTTTTACATTCATAGGCAAGAAGCATTTACATAGAATTTTAAAGAACTTGAGCTGCTTAAAACCGAAAGCAACTGAATCGAACCATCTAAGAAGAACAGAATTCCAATTTCATATCCCTAGAAACATATCTATACAATTTTTCATGTGGTTCCTTGAAACTACATTGTTCAATCTCCAAACACCGCAAAACATGCACTAGCACAAAAATTTCCAAGAATCATATGAAAGATTAATACTAAATTAGGTAAACAGTACACCAGCATAAACACACACAAAAATCAAGATAAATCCATGGAAACGCAATAGAAATTCTCAAGAAAGCGATCCAAAAGGAGATGTTTCTCTTAAAGTAAATCGATCCAACACAGAAAATAACGAGGAGGAATCGAATATACTCACAGTTAATCAGTGAGATCCTAATCTGCGAGTCGATATAATAGTTATAGACGATCGATCGGGGAGTGAAGAACACAAGTACTCGCCGTCCACGACGATGATATTAACAACAACAACAACAACAGGCGAATTTGCGAATTAACTTTAAAAACTTAAACGGTGTCGTATACTCGCCTCTTCAATTCCTCCAGTCTAAATATCTTTGATCTAGAGTTCGGTTCATACTATATCGGTTCGATGCGATTTTCAAATCGGATTCAATTGTTAATTACTTTATTATATTCTTTATTTTTTAAAAATACACTATGTGCGATTATTTTTCTCTTTTTAAGTTCAGTTTAGGGGTATTTTTTTAACAGAACTTAAAAAAAATAAAAATAATCGGACATAATGTATTCTTTTAAATAAAGAATATAATAAAGTAATTAACAATTGAATCTGATCTGAAAACCGCATCGAACGGACATAGCATAAACCGAACTCTGGATCAAATATATTTAGATCGGAGGAATTGAAGAGGTGAGTCTACGACACCATTTAAGTTTTTAAAGTTAATTCGTTGTTAATATCATCGTCGTCGACGACGAGTAGTTGTGTTCTCCACTCCCCGATCAATCTTCTAAAACTATTATCTCGATTCGCTGATTAGAATCTCATCGATTAACTGTGAGTATACTCGATTCCTCCTCGTTATTTTGTGTGTGTTGGATCGATTTACTTTAGAGGAACGTCTCCTTTTAGATCGGTTTCTTGGGAATTTTTATTGATTTTCCATGGATTTATCTTGATTTTTGTGTGTGTGTACTGTGTAGCTAATTTACTATTAAAGCTTACGCATGATTCTTGGAAATTTTTGTGCTAGTGCATGTTTTTGGAGATTGAACAATGCAGTTTCAAGTAACCACATGACAAATTGTATAGATATGAATCTCGCGATATGAAATTGGAATCCTGTTTTTCTTACATTGTTCGATTCACAGATGTTTTTGGTTTTAAGCAGCTCAGGTTCTTTAGAATTCTATGTAAATGCTTCTTGCCTATGAATGTAAAGGATATTTTGTGCAAGAGATTTGGTTCCTGTAATTCGAGGAACTATGATGTTATATGATCCGCATTAGGGGTTTTGAATTCTTGGAAACTAACTCAATTCTTAGGATTAAGGTTGGTTTGAGTTATTGAAGTTTGGCCTGAGGAACTGTGGGAAGTCATTAGTTTTGTATCACTTCTGATAGGACCTAATCATCTCAGAAGTTGGAAGTTGTGTGTTATGATGTTACAATATTTCAAGTCGGATAATTTTTCAATATTTTAGCAGGGAACATTTCTTAGGACTCAGGTTTCTTCAATCATTTTGCGCGTGTTGTTTGAGTTCCTTAAAATGAGGAAGTTAATTTTGTTTATCCCAGTCAGAGGTCAGTGTCGTAGAAGTACATATTGATCACTGGATTTAGTATATGAGGGTTTGAGTTGTATACTCCTGAGCTGTTCAGATTGTAGTTTGCCAATCAGTTCTCCTGTGATGTTTAGAAATCATGCGGACGTCTTTGTGTTGGTGAACATTACACACTAAGGAACCATGCAAAGTCCTTCCTCTGTTGAGATCCCATCTTGTAGCAACTGATTGCTATTATCGATATCTTTCTTATGGTTTGAGTTTGTGATCAATTTTGGAGATGTAATATATTGCTCTTGAGGGCTATGTGTTGATCATGATAACTACGAAATTGTGAATAGTTCATTGATTTTTAGTTCTTTTTTGTAGGCTCGCTGAGTTATTTCTTTTACATGCTCTACAACTTCTAGGAGAATGCTGTGATCATATCTTCATTTCTTTTCGCTGCTATACTTAAAACTCTTTTACATAATCTTTTACTTCAAGGACAAATGAAGCATATAGTAAAGATTTTGAGCCTGTTGGTGGCTATCTCTGCCTTCTGGATTGGTCTTTTGCAGGCTGCAATTATCCCTCGAAGCCATACATGTCTGGTGAGCAACAAACACTTTTGTCCTCTTTTTGGTTTCTTGCTATTTTGAAATTAGGATTGTGTTCTAATTTGGTAATGTTACCGGTCTGTCTTACAGCTACCGATCTACTTTGTTGTATCCCTCGGATGCTATGGTCTATTAATGGTTGGAATCGGGCTAATGCAATTTCCTACATGCCCCCAAGAAGCAGTTCTGTTGCAGAAGGTACTTTTGAGTCAAGTAGTTTGCCAAATTTGGTCTTGTTCTTATTTTTCATTCTACTCAATTCGGATTTTGAATCACAGAGTCCAGTGTTCTTATTTTTCATTCTACTCAATTCGGATTTTGAATCACAAAGTCGAGTGTTATTTATTGTTGACATCCTTTTATTTTTTTTGTTAATTTAGTGTCTTTTGTCTATTTCTTTGCCTGCAGGATATCGCAGAGGCCAAAGACTTCTTCAAGCACAAAGGGGTCGATGTTGGATCGGATTGACACAAAGGCTTATAACGACCAAGGTCATGTTCGTTTCATCATCTGGATGATCCATCCAGCTGCAGCTTCCAACTGAAGTTCGTTTGAACACGATTTTACGGATCAGTTGGGTGGAACATCTGGATGTGTTTTTAAAACTCATCCGAAAATTGCCCAATTTATGAGATGCATTCAGATGAGTTTAGAAGATACATCCAAATGAACCAGGTTCAGTCGAAAACTTGCAAATGATTAAACTACCTCTATCTAAACTAAATAACTACGTCAATATACTCTAAACATCTCGACAGTGAAAAACCTAAATTTCCAAATCGATTTTGCCATGGATTCAACCTAAAGCTCTTCTCTACTGTTATCTATTCGATTTCTGACGAAGAATAGGCAGCGTTGATGTGTTGATTCGTGAGTCTGTGTTGATTTGTTGATTGGGACTTCGTAGCTTTGGTAAGGATCGTAATGTCGTGTGTTTGAGGATTGTAAAGGTACTGAGATTTGTTGAGGTTTTGTACTGAAATTGTAAATGATTTCGCCTTCGAGTAATGTAGGGATTGTTGATTCGATTTTGTGTGTTTTGTTCTACGCAGGTGACGTTTCATAAGAGAGGTAAAGTTTCAAATTTTTTTATGTATATTGCAGTTTTTATGTGTTGAGTTCTTTTTATAATTTGATGCTTATGGTTTATATGATCAAGATCTGTGTAGAATCTTAAAGAGTATTTAGGTTTGATAATGATTTATAGGCTTTTGTATGCTTTCGTATATTTTTTCGGCTTCTTATAGGCTTTCGTATATCTTTTACTTATATTGTACTCTCGTTTGCACGCATATAAAAAAACAAAAGCATGAAATCTGGTTTGGATATGCTGCTGGCAGTTGCTTTCTTCAAGGTATAAGATTTGATGTTTTCCAATTTCAAAGGTCATATGGCTACGTGTTCTATATCTTCTTAACTTTGATACAGTGAATGAACCTGTTGGCAGGGTGTTTGATAAACAGTTAGACCAAGTACCTCACTTGGTGTGGCTTACATGGGAGGATATGTGCAGATAGATGCATCAAATATTTTGTAAATATGGATCAATCGAATCAATAATCTGTTGAATCATTCTCAATCTAAAAAAACTGATTGAAGCTTTTACTTGATCTTCTATTCCTTCGTTTATTATCCATTATTTTGAGAAATGAAATTGTTTGCATATGGCACATATGTGACTGGTCTTCTTGTTATTCTTGTGAGAGAATCCTTCTTGCTAACACACTTTGTGTGAAATTATTGGATAAAAAATCTGAATTCATGTTCTCATATTCCGGTTTTTGTCTCATGATTGATTTGCCTACATAAGATTTCTTATAAAGAGACTGTTGCAGATTTGTTATTTTTGCTATTCTTATATCGAAAAAACATATTTTCATTAGCATTTTGAGGATATATTGTTTTTTTCTTCGTTTTCTTGGTTTGCAAATGTTATTTAATGTTATTCCTTAATTGTCATAACAGGTTTTGGTTTTTATAAAAAAGTTCTTATTAAAAAAAATATATTTCATGAAAATGAAAATTTACAAAATTTCAAAAATAATAATTTAAAAATTATTTAGTTGTAAATATATTTTAGATCAATAATTAAAATTAATATGGTTAAAATTAAAATTAAAAATATATTTAGATGAAAGCATAGACATTTAGTCATTTTGCTTATTAAAAACATGTAGATGAGAATGTAAGTTACCAAACAAACCAAACAAACAAAAGTCTATTTAGATACATCATCCAAATGAGCCACAAAAAATAGAAACGAACATCATTCAAATACGTTATCTAGATAGAACATTTGAATGGAACATTTAGATGCAAATGGCAAATGAGAAAACGAACGGGGCCAATAATCAGAGATAGTTTTTGTTATTAACAAAGACCTTAAATGTACTGTTTGGATATTTCTGAAGTTAAACGCATAAGCTTATGCATACAAACGCATTACATAAAGGATAACAATTAACATTTTTTTTGTTCTTTTTTTAATCATTCTTTCTAGTCAATGGAAGATGCTAAAAAAGTAAGAATGATGAAACTGTAACCGCCCATTTCTCGGGCCCAACCCCGTTTCATTTTCCCGAGGCTCATTAAGCCCACAACAAACCCTAGGTACCCCTCTTCCCCATTTATCTATAAATAGCACTCATTCTCCCTCATATTTTTCCACAATTCTCCTGAGTAGAGAAACTCTGCAGAAATTCCGAGCCGGAGAGAGAGCCACCGCGAACCGTTGAACCACCACCGTCCATCATCTCCAGAGCCTAGGTCGACCGAGCTAACACCAAGTTTAACCGAAGGTAAACTCAAAAACTCGGTTCCATAAGTTTTAGTTTCGGTCCGATTAATATTTGCTAGATTTCTCTCTAACCGTTTCGAATCTCGCAAATCTAAGGCCACCATCGGATTTGTGATGACGAGACGAAGCCGGAGACACCAAGTTCGGCCGAAACCACTGCCGGAATTGCCGCCACGCGCCGACAGAAGAACGCGGGTGGACTCTACGCGCCTCCACGCGCCGACGCCTCCTCCGCGCGTCGCCGGTAAGCCGTCGCCGGAATTCTCGCCGCCGACCGGTTTAGGTTAACCGATCGGTTTAATTAAATTGAAATCGATTTGATTTCCGGTTTAGGGTAACGGTCGGTTAAAATCGATTTGGTTCGGTTTAGATTAACCAGTTGGTTTAAATCAATTTGGTTTTGGTTTAGGTTAACCGGTTCGATTTTGAAATTGATTTCCGGTTAGCTTAACCGAACCGGTTGACCGATTTGACAGTTGACCGGTCGAGTTGACCGGTCGAGTTGACCGTTGACTTTTCGGAGTTGACCGTTGACTTTGACCGGTTGACCCGAAAACCGCTTTTTCCCGTTCGAAGGCCGTCTGACTCGATTTTTTTTGCTGGTTTCAGATCCGGAGTCGGATTAAGCTTTTGAGGTCCAGAAACCGCAGTTTTCAGCATTGCAAAGGTGATGGCTATTCCACATACTTCTGTACTTGTTCGAGGGTTCTAGTTTCGGATAGTGTAGTAACTAAATGTAATATGTTTCTGTGATCGAGCCTAGCTAGTTTTGCTTGTTTAAATTGGACATAGGAAATAGATGATTCAACCCAATTGTTTGTCATACTGTTTATGTTAAGTGTTTCTTATATATATATATATGGTTATATGGTGATATGGTAGCGGGGGTACAGGGGGGAACTTTTGTATCGCGCCGTATTGTGTGAGGGTTCGGGGTGAGGGCAATCCGTAATCGATCTGTTGCCCTGCACCTTTAGATCGATAATCGTCCTCGGGGCGGTGAGATTGGGCACTATCCCATAATTGACCTCGTTGGAGGGTGAGATTGGGCACTATCCCATAAGTTCCTCAATGGTGAGGGTGAGATTGGGCACTATCCCATAAGTTCCTCAATGGTGAGGGTGTGATTGGACACTATCCAAGGTTAGGGCAATTGTTTGTTGGTTGAACACTGTAGGTGCTGTGTTTGTTCATGTTTGGTTCTATGCTGTTTTGTGATTAGTTTCTTAGACTGAGTCAGTGACATGTGGATTTAACATCCCATACCTCACTGAGCGACTCCCCTGTTGCTCATCCCTCTTTTCCCCTTTTCAGGTGAGCCTGCAGACTAGTCCCATACTCGACGTGTCGGGGTGTGTCATTTGGGTTGCTTCTCATTTTCCGCATTTTATTCGTGATTTATATTAAAACAATTATGTTATGGATTTTGTTGGATTTATTATGTTTATCGAATTTATCGGATTTGAATTTAATAAAAGCGGATGTTTATTTTTATTCGAGTTATTTATGGTAACATGCCATTCCCGAAAAAAGGGTGAGACGGATGTTACACGTGGCACGCCGTTCCCGGGTGCGGGTGAGACGGGTGTTACAGAAACCAAAATAGCTTAGGGGTGAAAGAGACTATATGTTCTATTTGAAACATTGTAACACCTGCAAACACCTTTTTGTTCTTCTCAGTATTTGTAGAGATTAAAAGCCATAGAATCTGATGCGAGGAGAAAAATAAGTGACAGAGTGAGAGAGAGGGCTTGTTTATCTCTTCTTCTTGCCACCTTTGCCCGACTTTGAAGAAGTTCCAGAGGTTGAAGTTGTGGCCTGAGGTTCCTGCTTCTTTGCTTTCTGAGATTCCTGCTTCTTCACTCTCTCTGGATGTCTCAGTACCAACTCTGCAATTTTCTGCATCAGTTGCTTCCCTGCAAACAAGGAGCACATGTCTGTAGAAAACAACTTGCAGTCGGAGCCTTTAAGTGCAATGGATGTAAAGCAGCAAGCCAAATGTATATTCATATAATTACTCTTACCTGGACATGATGAGGATAAGATCAAAGTAAACACAAACATCTTAAGAACCAACAATTTGGAAAATGGTTTTACTACATCACTCATTTCTGCGTGTTAACAAGGTTCAGCTATTTGGTTGTAACAGTATCAATGCAAACGCAAACGCAAACACATCAGAGGTCTTGCAATTAGCCAAAAAGTGCATGAAAAAAAACTTTTTCTATAAAGCTTATTTCTCCATCTGAACCTGCCGTGATCATATGCAACAATACCAACCTAAAAAATCCAAAATATAGCAAAATGAACTAATAGAGAATGAAAAACATAATCAGATAAAGTTAGCATAAGGTGATATTCCCGTAACAATATCATAACAAACATAAACGTCTAAAAAGTCAGACAATTGCTGCAATCTGAAGTTCCATATGCATAAGATCTATATGTACATAATATATAACAACTTGTTTATCCATATGAGATTCTGGTAATAATGATTCTGAACATAAATTAAAAATTTAGGGGTCATTGAAACAGCTAATAAAGCTTCCAGATCAAAGCTTGAAATTGGTGATGATACGGCAAATGTGAAGAACGATGAAGAAATTTGAATCAGGGTGAGATGATAAGATAAAACAAAAATAGCAAACAAAAATAGCAAACCACAAAACAATGTTTGAAGTTCATATAAGAGACCAGAGTTGAATACCCAACTCCTGCTTTGATAATAAGCAGGCTGGTATTAGGAACCATTCTCAGGAAGGTTAGACACATCTATACATGTGTCACAAGGAGAGATCTTAGCAACAAACAAGAGCAAGAAAAGAGTATAAAGCAGATTCCATGTTAGTGTCTTCTAGGTCAGTGAACACTGGCTTCTGATTTCTAGTCAGGTACACAAAACCGCAAGCTCAATTTAATTGATCACTAGCGGAGATAGAACCAACAACTTTCAGATGAGAGGTCTTACTTGAAGTAATGGCTGGATTGAGTAAAGTCCCATCCTTAACTCGACTCGAGAAAACATCTCACATACCCCTAAATCTAAATTTAAAATCTCAAAACTCATTCTCTTAAAAACAATTTCGTTTTCGATTATTTTTAATTCAAAATGAAGTTATATTACCATGTTACCCTATCTAAAATAAATAAATTACAACTAATACCTAGGTTTAATCGCCCATCCATCCGAAAACAAAACAAAATCCGTTTCACTTGCGACAAAATCAAAGAACTCCCACAAAATCTTTCAAAATCCCAACCATTTCTAATCTCTTCATTTTCACTCACTTCGGCAAACTAGGTATAACTATAGACAGAGAGAGGGGTTCAGCTTACTCGATTTTCGACTTGTGTTCGATTGATAACATTCAAAACCCGGTTGTGTTTCTCTCCATTCGCGATAAAATCGAAGACCTCCCACAAAAGAGTATCTTTTAAAATCAAAACCGTTTCTAATCTCCTCTTTTTCACTCACTTCGGCAAACTAGGTATAGCAAGAGAGAGAGAGAGAGGGGTTCGGCTTACCCGATTTACTCGATTTTTGACTCGATTGTTGTGTTAGATCGATTACTCGTGGGCACGAAAATGGTGAAAACAAGGTGGGGAAGAAAAAGGATGGAGATTGTTCCAAATGTAGAGGAAGAAGGTCCTGAACCTCCGATAGAAGATACTCAAGACGGAAAGAGGACAGCTTTGGTCACGGTTGTTGAGGAAGACCCCATGAATGAAGTAGAAGAAGGAGAAGGAGCCGAAGAAGAGAGTGTCGGTCGCAGTGAAGAAGAATGAGATATAGACGATGGACGAACCAACTCAGGAACTAACTCGGCAACAAGTTCAAGCCGAACCGTGAACAATCCCATTTACTCAATGGTAAGTAGTTGGATTCGATCATTGATTAGGTAGAGATAGAGAACGTTTTAAGTTAGAAGTGTAGTATAACTAGGTAGAACTGGTAGAACTAGGTAGAACTATTAGTCTTGAAATATTTTTGAAAAGGTATAACTTGGTAATAATTGGTACAACTATCATGTTTTTTGTAATATTGGTATAACTAGGTAGAACTATCAGTATTTTGAGAAATTTCTGAACAGTATAACTTGGTAATACTTCGTAAAACTGTGTCTCGCAGGATTCTGAGGAGGAACCAGCAGCTTTACAACCTCTAAGAATGTACTTCCCGCCAACGGAGTATAAGAAGAAAATTAAGCTATCAACGAGGTGTTATATACATGAGGCTTTGACAACGCTAGAAGGTTTGAATCCTCCACTGAATAGTGTTGAGAGAAAATGGTTTGAGAACCATCCGCAATTCCAATACATCTTTCACATGCCAAGGGACAAAAATCACAAGGTTATGGGCATGTGGATGCTCCTTCTTCGTACGGCATGCATCGAGAAAAAAAAGGAAGCTTGGTTCATCGTAAATTGTGTTCTCATCCACTATGGTATAAAGAAACACCCCTTGATATCGAGATTACATTGCCGCAACTATCCAGTCGATTACAAGAAAGTGGAAAGTATGAACTTTGTGAAGAAGCATTTTACGTCTTTGCCTATTAGACATCAAGACGTGAAAGAAAAGCTAGTGCAAATGGATCATTTCCGAGATATGTTGAAGATGGCGGTCCTCTACTTCCTATCCAACATTGTCACAGAGCAGACAAAGACTGGTGTAGATGCTACGCTCGTTGATGAATTCTTTCAAAGCGCGGTGGATGATCTTGACTTCTGTAAGACGTTTTCTTGGGGGAGATTGTCATTTGATCACATGCTAGGATCGATTGCGCACACAATGGAGCATTTTGGAGGGCCCGTCACAGAGAGGGCCAGTTCCAGGCTTCTGTATTCCTATGGAAGTAAGTAAAAATTAGATGAGGTTTTGGTAATTGTTCTCTTATAATTGAAGCTAACTCCAACTATATGTGCGTTGTGTAGCTTTTAGCATTTGAGGCAATTGAAGAATTGGGAATAAATTCCGAGAAGATAATCCGGGCGCAGACATCAATTGTCCTATGATGTGCAAGAAAAGTTTCAAGAAGAGTGAAATGAAAGAGTTTCCTCTTTCTAAAATAAATGATGAACTTGGTACAACTAAGGTTAGTTATACTAGTTATCCTTTGCATATGAATTAATGTGGGTTGTTATGTTTTTAATATTTCTTCATTGTTTACGTTCACAGGAAATTGATAGAATCCTAGCAGTTATCGATGAAGAAAACTCTCTTATGGCTGAAATCACAGAAGAAGAAGATGATGATGATAGACATGATGTCATTGTTGACAGTTGGATGAAACGTTTTCACAAAGGATATACCGTATCGTTTGAGGAGATGTACAACCAAGATATGCAGTCCCAATTAGGAGGGGAACCTGGGAATGCGGTGAACGAAGAAATAGCTGCCATTGATTTTCAGGGAAACTCGACTATAGCTAAATTGGTGGCTCTCAGAAACACAATGAAAGAAGAAATAGGAGAACAGATGAAGGAAATTTTGGACAAGGTTGATGGGTTGGACAAAAGAGTCGCACCGTTGGAAGCTTTTGTGAAGGAGCAATTAAGAGAGGAGGTAAGATTTTGTAATACTTGGTAATACTATGTATAACAATTGGTAATTCTTGGTAATACTAGAGTATAATTGTATTCTATTATAGGCGGCTGCAGACCCCTCAAACGAGGATACTGCTGATTCCCCAGCCCCACCAAACGAGCATGTTGGTCCTTCTCAAGAAGATATTAGCAAGAAGAAGGGTGTTAAACAGACTGGAGTGGATACTAACCCAAGTAAGCGAGTGACAAAGTCAAGGAAGAATGTGGAGTGATGTATTGATGGGTTATATATTTGTAAGACTATATCTTTGACTTATAGTGGTTGTTTGTTTGGATTGATGAGTTATGTATTTGTCAAACTATATCTTTGACTTATGGTGGTTGTTTGTTTGGATTAATGGGTTATGTATTTGTCTTATGGTGGTTGTTTACTTGGATTGATGGACTATATGGTATATGTTTTTGTATTTCGTATTACTGGTAATACTTGGTAAAACTATGTAGTATTACTGGTAATACTTGGTAAAACTATGTAGTATTATTAGTAATACTTGGTAAACAAAGATAAGTTTTACAAAACAAAGATAAGTCATACAAAGAAAGAGCATAGATAAATCCAAGATATCAAGGCATAGACCCAAAAAGCTTTTCGATTCGACTCACAACACTCGCCACTAACTCCTTAAGCTTTGCAATCTCTTCACCATTGTTTGTCAGCTCCTTGCACATTTGCTCCATCTAAAATTCAAGGTGTCCAAAGCTTCGAATCTTCTCGGACTGCTCATCAACCTTCTTTCTTAAACTAGCCACCTCTTCTATAGTTGCAACCCAAATTTTTTGAATGTGGAAGCCATCATTCTGCACATAGAAACATATATTCCATCACATATTCATTGTCATTAATTTAAAATTGATGTCCTCTCACCTCAAACACATTATATGTAAAGTATCTCCTTCCTAGCTCTGCTTCGGTTTGAGAAGTCTCCTCAATGATGCATCCACCACATGGACATCTTTTAGGAATGCCATAGTCAGCATCGGTTATGGCATAGTATCTATCACATAACTCCTTCTTCTTCTTCATGTCACTGTAATATGGGTCCTTCTCCTCCATGATTTTGTTTAACCTTAATCGAATCAAATCAAATAGCAACAATCAATGACAATTGAAATCAACCATAATTGAAATCGATTGAGATCCTTACCCGAAACGGAAATCGACTGAGATGCTTACCTAAAAACCAAAATTGACTGAGATGATTACCCAAAATAGAAATCGATTTAGATGCTAAAACGAAATTGAAATCGATTGAGATGAGAGAAAGCTTACCCCAGACCGAAAACGAAAATGAAATCAAATCGGTTGAGAAGCCCAATTCAAGAGAAAACGAAGAATGAAGCTAAGTGATTTTTTTCTTTCTACTATGAAAAGAAAGAAATGGAGGGAAACCCAAATTCGATTTTAAGGAGACGGCGCCAAACATTTAAAAGAAAAATTTCAATTTTAAGAAAGAAGTTGCTCCACATGCGCCGTCTTTTGCTCACATGTGCGCCGCCAAAATTTACACATAGTTATACAGAATATAGTAGTTATACCGAAGTTCCTCATAGTTCTACTTTACATGTTTACCATTTTAATTAGTATTACGTACCTTTAAAATTTGTTTTTAGGTTTATAGTTGCTTTTAGTCGATTAACATAGTATTCTTAGTGTTTTATGCATTAATATGTTAAAAATCAACACTTCTCTAACTTTTTTATTATAAGTAGGTTATTATTTTAAAAGTAATTTTAAAAATATAAGGAATATATTGTGTAGATTGTTTCATAACAACTTAATATGATATAGTTTCGTAATTTGTTTTTAATACACAATGGAACATTTATTTATGTCGTTAACAACGCCAATAAGTCTGTTGAGTACTTTTGGTTTAGATTTTGTTAAAACAAAACTAATTATTATTTTTCCATTCTCTAGTTTTTCCTTAGTTATTCCAGTATTACAGTATTACATAGTGGAAAACCAGTTTTACGCAGTTGTCCCAGAACCAATGTGTAGTATTACATAATGGAAAACTAGTTTTACATAGTTGTCCAGGAACCAATATATAGTATTACATAATGGAAAACCAGTTTTACGCAGTTGTCCCGTAAACAATGTATAGTATTACATAATGGAAAACCAGTTTTACACAGTTGTCCTGGAACCAATATATAATCAAACACTACTACAATTTCTACAAAACAACCACTGGAGTCCTTGTCTCGGCCGTCATTTATTTTGCGTCCTTGGATGCCTTTCTCCAGCCGATGGAAACCTTTTGACTTTCTTTCTTCCCTGTTTCTTTTTTCGATCCGGAGGTATGATTTGTTTGCTTTTGATGTCATCTGGGACATTTCATTGAGACATATCCGACACTAAATAGATTGTCTTGTAATATGCCATTACCCACATTTTCGTCCAATAATATTTTGAACACAACTCATGTAATTGGATATCACGACCTCTATCTTCATGCCTTAGGAATTCAATGAAAGCGGATAGTGCGTGCACACAAGGATACCTTTCAATATCGAACACCTTGCAACTGCAACTTTTCAAGAGCAAGTTCACCAAATAAGGCTTTCCATCACTACCAATTACATTGTATTCAAGCTCGAAAGTGTTTAGCTTCATCACAATCAATTTCTCAGCAACAACCCATAAATCGTGCATGTAGTTCTCCACAAAAGGCACCAGTTTATGTTCAATCGATCCAGCCATAGCCTCCTTCCGATGTTCATTAAATCAATTAGAAAATGTTTTAATGATTGCATCAATCAAGGGTATTAAGGAGTACCTTCTTACTTCTTTAAACACACTGTTCAAAGATTCCACACAGTTGCTTGTGTCTAAGTTGTATCTTTCTCCTGGAAAACAACACCTTGCCCATGTTTCTTTCTCGATACTCTCCTCCAGATACTTGGCCGCGGAAGGATATCTCTTCTTAAAAGAAGTATAAGCACAATTGAACTCAGCCACTGTGTAATGCTTACTGCACTCGATGAATCTCCATGCGACTACGTCTTTGTTGACATTAGAAGCATGACCTTTCACATTTTGAGACAAATGCCATATATAATACCCATGATGAGCCTGGGGACACACATTAGCTATGGCGCTGATGAGCCTTGCATTTCTATCACTGATAAATACCAATTCGGAAAGTCCGCTACAACGGTTTTTAGCATCTCTAAAAACCAGGTTCAACTTACATCATTCTCACCATCGAGTACACCAAACGCTATGGGATAATGGTGACGATTAGGATCTTGAGTTGAGGCAAAAATTAGTCCACCACCATATCCGATCTTGAGAAAGTTTGCATCCACAATTATCACTTTCCTCATTACTTGAAACCCTTCAATGTTAGCTCCCAAAGCTATGAATAGGTACTTGAATTTTTCCTTCTCAACCAATTTCACACGTGTTATTGTACCATGATTGACCTTCTCAAACATAGGCAAATAGCAATACAACATCTTGTAGCTTTCTTTCGGGCTACCACGCAAGTCACCGACAACTTAATTTTTTTCTTTCAATGATGTGGAGTATGATATATTCACACCTAATTTTGTCTTAACAAGATCCATGATAATTTTAGGAGCTGGAGTTTTCATTTGTCATGGATAATCATCATGCAAAAGAGCTGCAACTAAATGTGGTGTGCCTTGCCTCTTCGTCTTGTTGTTGCTTCTACTCTGACTAGCCCGAGAACATGTATGCATCTTAGTGTACCTTCTAATCGAGAAACTATCTGTCTTTGGAATCTTTGCAGCTCATAAACCCCATTTACAGAATTCTTTAGTACATTTTAGCACTAAACATCCCTGATCTGACTTTTTAAAAACAAAACCATAACTGTTAACAAATGAAGCTCTATCCACCACATCTTGCAATGCCTTCTTATTTGGAAATTCTTGACATAGACTAAAACCCAAACCGTCTTCCCATGGCTCTATAAACTGACTAGCTTCTACAACATCTGGAAGCTCAACATATTCATCACCCATATCCGATCTATCTATACCGTTATCCACACCTTCATCACTTGATACATTTCCACCCTCTACGATACCTTCATCATTTGCTTGTTCTTTTTCTATGTACCTCTGGCATTAGCTCTGATTTCATCATCAGTTGACTTGTCAAAGTTCATACCAAAAGAACTTTTGCCCGCTCTCGACAATTGCTCGGGCAGTTTAAAATTAGTGATGTCCTCCACAAACTAAATACACCTACGATTTTCTTTATCAATTGACGTTAAATAAACATACAGATCCTCTCATCAGAAATAATCCATTGTTCCTCACATCCCACCAGCAATGGAATGTAACTCAATTGCAATTTAACCTTACTTTCATCTAACGCAAGCTTCTTGTATATCATAGCTTCTACCATCAACAAAGTTATCTCCTCGACTGATGTCTTCAACGTTAAACTATACATGCGACCTTGACATTTAAAATGTATGTTGGCGTTAATACTCATTGTATCTTGCCAAAACAATACAAAAAACTTATTCAGTAATACTAGTTTTACTACATATATCAGTTATACCAATTGTATTAGTTATACTACATTTATCAGTTATACTAGTTTTACCTAGTTCTCCTATAGCAAGAACTCAAATTAGACCGTTTCGAGATTTACATTTCACTACGATTCAACCACTAAAATCCATTTGTTACCAATTTAAAGTCCTAATCGACCCCCAAATAATGGTCAAACACCTAATGTGCATAATTTGCATCTCAAATCCAATTGAAACCTCAATTTGAAACCAAATGTGGATTCAATTTATCAATTCAATTCTTCAAGATTGTTTAAGTTGAAGAACATATCTGGATTTTGAAGCTCAAGATTGCAAAGTAATGGCGATGAATCGCGAGCTTGTGAGGACGACGGTGGAGAAAGTAGAGCTCAAGCTCCTCGCGAGCTCGTTTTTTTTCCTTCCCGTTTTTTGTTTTTTTTTTCAATTCAATTAAAACAAATTTTGGGGGTGAGATTAAAATGGTCAGATCACATTTAAGTAAATTAAAAAGGGGTATGTAGATTACTAAGGGATATAAGAGATTTCTTTTACTCCAAAAGAGGTATTTGAGACGTTGGCTCACTTGACTCTCACTCTCCCTACTTGCATGAAGTCGCGCGGGTACGCTTTGTCAGTCTAAAAATACCCAAAAAAACTCAAACTAAAACTCTCTGACGACCCTGCAAACAATTTAAAGACATTACACTCTCCCGTAAATCCAGCTGGATGAAAGAATACCTCGACAACACTAGGGAGTTTTTATTGCTTGCAACAATCTCTAATCTCAATGCAATTCGGATTCTCACAAGCTAAACTCAAACTGATTCTTCTTCCCTCAGCAACAATCATTTATGTTTTGCTGATGACATAATGGTCTTTACAGATGGGACTACCCGTTCGATAGAAGGAGTTCTTGCAGTTTTTAATGAGTTTGCTCGCAGCTCAGGTTTGTCGATTAGTCTAGAGAAAACTAATCTTTACGCAGCCGGAATCACCCCTTTACAGAGGCAATCTATAGCCAATCGTTTCCTTTTTGCGCTTGGAACCCTCCCTGTGCGTTACTTGGACCTGCCATTGATGACAAAAAGAATGTCCAAAGCCGACTACCAGCCACTTATAGAGAAGATTCGAAAGCGTATAAGCACTTGGAAGAACAGGTTCCTCTCTTTTGCAGGTAGACTACAACTACTATCTTCTGTCATTGCAAGTCTAATCAACTTCTGGATTTCAGCTTTTCACCTCCCTAGTGCATGTATCAAGGAAATAAAAAGCATAAGCTCAGCATTTCTATGGTCTGGACCTGACTTAAACCCGTGGAAAGCAAAAATGGCCTGGTACGACGTCTGTAAACCGAAGCGAGAAGGAGGTTTAGGTTTAAAGCTCATAAAAGATGCAAATAAAGTGAGCTAGTTTAAGTTGATATGGCGATTGGTTTCGACTAAGTCATCACTATGGGTCAACTGGGTGAAAAAAAATATTATCAGGTCGGACTCATTCTGGTCTTGCAAAGGAAACCCACAAGCAGGATCTTGGATTTGGCGGAAACTTATTAAATACAGAGATCGGGCACATGGCTTCCATAAAGTTGAGGTGCGTTGTGGCTCAAACACAAATTTTTGGTTTTTGGTTTTCGACAATTGGTCTTCCCTTGGTAGACTTCATGCTATATTAGGGGACAGGGGCTGTATCGATTTAGGTATCCACTCTTCAGCTACTTTAGAAGACGTCTTTCCTAACCACAGACCGAGACGCCATCGACAGGGCATACTAAACGATGTTGAAAGGGAGATTCAGCGATTAAGGGACTTTCACTATTCCGACCCTGATTTAGCTCTATGGCTTTCAAAAGATAACAAATTCAAAGACACATTCTCTTCAAAGCACACTTGGAATCTACTTCGTGCTGTCCAGCCGCCCAGAGAATGGTATAAAGGTGTGTGGTTTTCTTATGCAACTCCTAAGTATGCATTTATTGTTTGGCTAGCCACAAACAACAGATTGTCTACAGGAGATAGATTGCTGGTTTAGAACAGGGGTGGGGCTGCGAATTGTCAATTCTGTACTAACATCATTGAATCATGTGATCATCTTTTTTTCTCTTGTCCATTCACGGCGAGGATCTGGCACAAACTCACTCAAGGGATATACACGCCTAGTCCAACATCAGGTTTTGCTGACACCCTAATTGCAATCTCAAACATGAGTCGTAGCAGGACTCACCTATTCATTATGCAATACGCTCTCCATGTCACCGTATATTCGCTATAGAGAGAAAGAAATCAGAGAAGACATGGCGAAATCCCCAAAGAACAGTCTCGGATAATCAGGGACATTGAAAGCACAATAAGGAATCGACTTTCAACACTACAAAATCACGACAAATTTAAAGATGGGTTGAGTGTATGGTTTCAAACAAGAAGGTTATGAGTTACAAAGCCAATTTCAATAACCTCCTGCAAGTTGCTTTTTCGCTTTCCATAATTTCTAAACTAGCTCACTTCAATTTCATTTACGGTTGCATTGTTTGTATCAAAGACTTTTTTTTATGAATACAACTTTTACATTCATAAAAAAAAATATATATATATATATATATATAGACTCGATACATCACTACCCATTTCTTGATGTTGAGCGTTCAACTATCCATCTACACAGATAAAGAAGAAAACAAAACTAAACACTGTAAGCATTTGAATGCTAGCTCAACAAGTGACGACCTGTGGAACACAAGGGAATGTTGTATGATGAAAAAAAAGCCGGCAAGGATTAGCGATCATGTGGCAAGATAATTTGTGGAATACAGTTTTTCAAGAACTAATGAAAGGAAGACAAGATGTTGTCAAGTGAGATGAATATCTCTTTAAACAAATGGAAAAGGTGATGACAAGGTGTCATTGGAATGGAGTCTTCATTATAATAAGAAAAGAGGAAGACAAGATATCATGAGGCTATGATAAGAAAATAAGAAGACAATGCATCATGGGTTTATGAGTGCCTCAAAAGGAGTTCATGGAAATACTTAGGTTAAGTAGGTTCCATCTATTTAAGCGTTAGAATACGTAGGGAGATATTAACTGTTGCTGTGATTATGAGATTGGGTAGTTAGGAATTAGTCAGTATCATGTCAAGTGTGACAGTGAGTAAAACTGATTAAACAAGTTCTTGTAAAGATTGTTTTAGTGATTCTTAATACCGAAAAGAAAATCTTTTCATTGTGCTTGCATTCTAAGTAATTTCATTTGGTATCAGAGAGGGTGACCGATGGGAGTACTACACTTAATACAGGTTGAGATCCTGAGGAAAGAATGAAGCCTGAAGGAGATATGATTCACCTCCACAAACCAGTGATGTTGGATGAAAAAGGTTATGGAAAATGGAAGGTTCGGATGGTACAGTTGATTCATGGTCAAGGTGAGGATGCTTGGACTGCTTGTGAAGATGGGTGGGAGGCACCGTATGATACTACTGAAGCAGGAGAGAAAATCATCAAACCAAAAGCACGATGGACGACTGATGAGAAAAGCTTATCAAAATTCAACGCCAGAGCCCTCAATGCTATCTTTGGTTCAGTAGATGATGATGAGTTCAAACTCATTCAAGGCTGTGAGTCCGCTAAACAGTCTTGGGATATACTGCAGAAGGCTCTTGAAGGCACGACAAGTGTCAAAAAAACCAGACTGGATCAGTTTACATCTCGCTTTGAGGTGTTAAGGATGGAACTTGAAGAAACAATTTCACAGTTCAGCGCAAAGCTATGCGCCATAGCTAACAAAGCTAAAGTTCTTGGAAAAAATTACAAAATCAAAAGTTAGTTAAGAAACTAATTCGATGCTTGCCTGCCAAATATGCAGCACATAAAGCTGTCATGAGAGTTTCTGGCAATACTGATACTATTAAGTTCGAAGATCTGATCGGTATGCTAAAAAGTCAGAAGAAATGGAAGTTGCTGAAGATCTAAGAATCCATGGAGGCGGAATCGCTTTCAAGGTTGATGAAACAAACCATCAATTACAGGAGATTAGATACAATCTGGCTCTAATGGCAAAAAAATTTGGTAAAGCATTGAAGAGAGTGGAGAGAGGGAAAAGTCAAGAATCAAACCACTGGGACAAGGATGACACAGAGAAGTCTAGCAACAGATACAACAGAACAGAAAAAGAGTAAGCTGACAGACGAAGGGAAGCTCAAGATCATGAGTGTCATGGGTTTGGTCATTACATGACAAAATGTCCTATGGCGAAACGCAAAGAAATGAAGTCCCTGGAATGTAAAGGGATATGACATCTGAAATCAGAATGCTACAGTGTTCTAAAAGGCAAAGAAAAATCATTTCTAAGCTTTAGTGATTCAGATTCTGAAAATGATGAAGACACAGAGAAGCAATGCTGAAATTTGTTGCCTATAGTGCTAATGATGATGCAAGGTCGAGTAATTCAGACTCAGATACAGAAGATGAAGGTGAACTTGACCCAAAAGATGACTATCACATCCTGTATGATAGCTGGGTATTGCTGAGTAATGATAAAATTCAGCTCATCAAAGAAAAAATGATGTTGGAAGCCAAAGTCAGTCTGTTGGAAGAGGAAAACAAAGAAGAAGATATTGGTGCGAAACTCATTCCTTCTGAAAAGGAATGGTTCGAAGAAAGACTCAAGACACTTTAAAAGGAGTGTAATAAAGAAAAAGAAAAGGCTGTCATGATGGAGAAGGAGCTTAATGAAAACCACAAGAAAATTAGGATGATGAACAATGGAAGTAATAAATTGGATGAAATTTTGTCCATGGGCATTATGGGTTCACAACATCGTGGTTTGGGGTATCAACGAAGTGAAGCATCTGGATCACAAAGGAAAACAATCAACTTTGTGAAAGGCATGATAAATCATGAAACAGAAACAAACAAATTGAAGCTGAAGAAGGTAATCCAGCAAGACGTAACAGTTCAACAGAAGCAGGCTGTAGAACAAAAAGATTGGACAAACAGTGAGAAACGTCCAAGACCAGTTCAACAGAAGCAAGCTGTGGAACAGAATGTTTGGAAAAATTATGAGAGATGTCCAAGAATCTATGGATGTTTTCATTGTGGGAAATCAGGTCATGACAGATCATCTTGTTATAAGTTCAAGGATAAGATTAAGCAACTCTGGAAAGCAAGGAAGTGTTGTCTAGATCCTCCAAATTTCTGCAAGGTATGGGTTGCAAAGAAGGATCTCTACAACAAGAATCAAGAACGTGATGAGGAAAAATACAATAAGGCGTGTGAAGACTTTGAAGAAATCAACATGTGCTGCAACTTAACCTTAATTCAGCCTGAGGATGAGAATATCACAGCTCATGTAGCATATACCTCAACAAGAAGAGAAGCTAACAACTCATGGTATTTCGACAGTGGTTGTTCATGGCATATGACGGGAAATTCAAGTATTATGACTACATACTCTAAGATGGAAGGTGGAAAAGTCACATTTGGTGATGGGGCAAAAGGATCCACAAAAGGAAAAGGGTCACTTGAGAGTAATGATCAACCGTTCTTGGAGAATGTTTACTACGTCGAAGGATTAACTGCAAATCTGATCAGTATAAGTCAGCTGTGTGACGATGGTTTAAGAGTAATCTTCACCAAAACAGACTGTCAGGCTGTTGATGTAAACATCAACCCTGTTTTATCTGGAGTTAGATCTGGGAACAACTGTTACATGTAGGAAGCATCAACTACCTGTTTATCGATTGTTGAATCTGAACTTGAATTGTGGCACAAACGATTAAGACACATGAATGTTCAGAGTCTGGTCAAAATCGTTCAAGAAGGAGTGGTTCGTGGTGTGCCAACACTTGGTGGCAAACTGGATGCTAGTTGTGAAGCGTGCAAATAAGGGAAACAAATCAAGGTAAAACACAAGAAACTTCCTGGAATCGGATCGAAGAAGATACTTGAGTTCGTCTACATGGATCTTATGGGACCAGTTCAAGTTGAAAGCATTCATGGGAAGAAGTATGTGTTCGTTCTGGTTGATGATTTCTCAAGACACACATGGGTTCGGTTTTTGTGAAAAAAATCAGAGGCTGTGGAAAGCTTCAAGATTCTGGCATTACAACTTCAAACTGAAAAGGGAACATTATTCAGATCAGAAGTGATCATGGAGGGGAGTTTCAAAATGAAAAATTTGAGAAATTCTGTCAGAAACAAGGCATCAGACATCAATATATATAGCTCATAGGACTCTTCAACAAAACGGAGTTGTTGAACACAAGAACAAAACTTTGTAGGAAATGGCTCGTGCAATGCTACACGGTAACAACGTACCACAAAAGCTCTTGGCAGAAGCTGTTAGCACCGCTTGCTACATCATAAATCGCGTCCATGTCAAGGCAGGCACGAAGACTACTCCATATGAGACATGGAAAGGCAAGTCACCAAATCTGAGCTATTTTCATGTCTTTGGGTGTGTGTGCTACATCTTGAATGACAAAGATCATCTAGGCAAGTTAGATTCATGCAGTGATGAAGATATTTTTCTAGGCTATGCAACCAACGATATGGTTTATCGGATATACAACAAGAGAAGCAGAACAATTATTGAGTCAATCAATGTGGTATTTGATGATAAAAGTCGAACTGCTGTGATTCCTGGTGACGATGATCTTGTCGAACCAGCTGAGCAGAAGGATGCACAGCCAACTACAGAGTTCCAAGAAGGAGACGATGAGGAATTGGAAACGGTTACAGCTCCTGAAGTACCTCATGTACCTCAACAAGTTCAGGTCCATATAAATCACTCTTTAGTAGATGTGATAGGGAGTATGGAGGAAAGAACAACTCGAGGAGTACAATTGAATTTTCAAGAAATGTTTCAACACTCATGTTTTGTGTCACTCGTTGAACCGAAGAACATCACAATTGCTCTACACAACACAGACATTCCCTTCTCACTCATGTGACTGAGTCTCTTATGCCACAACTCCATGGCATCATCTTTCTCCATTGCATTAACAACATTTTTGGAGACCTTAGCCTGCATCAAATAGAAAGATGAAAGCTTCTCACCTCGAGCCACAACGAAGGAACCATGTGAAAGCTTCCATTTACCACCACCGTGAAAACTGTAGAAACCTTCATCATCAAGTCTTCTTGTAGATATCAAGTTTATATGTAAATCTGGGACATACTTAACATCCTTAAGCACAAGCCTAGTCCCAAGACTAGTCTCCAAGCAAATATCACCAATGCCAACATCCTGAGCCAAACCATCATTACCCATCTTTATAGAACCATAATTACCCGGAGTATAGGTAGAGAACAAATTCCGCTAAGATGTAGAATGAGTAGTAGCTCCACTATCAACCATCCAACTGGTGTCTTGGCATACATTAATGGCATCACCTTCAAGAAGAATGAGAAACTGATCATCGCTGATTGTAACCCGATTTACTTATTCTTGCTTCCCTTGCTGCTTGTCTTTTTCAACTTCCAGTAATCTTTCTTCATGTGCCATTTCTTATGATAATAATGGCACTCTAAATTCGCAAATTTGTTAGATTTGCTCCTACTCATGTTTTTGTCTTTCTTGGGATCTCTATATGAACTCCTTCCCATTGACTCAGTAACAAAAACATATGAACGTGAGGAACTAGCTTTTGACTGCCTTCTTGTCTTCTCATTCAAGACACTATTCTTCACTGAATCCATCGAAATGACACCTTCCGACGTGGAGTTACAAAAGAACATCCTGAATACCTCCCAAGAATCTGGTAATGTACCAAGAAGCCACAAACCATAAATTTCATCTTTAAACTTGATGCCCATATCAGACAACGTGTTGAGCAATCCCTGAAACACATTCAAGTGATCCGTCATCAGAGTTCCCTCCTGATACCTCAGCTTAATCAACTTCTTGATCATGTACATCTTGTTATTCCCGGTCTTCCGAGCATGCAGTTGTTCCAGCTTCAACCACAAAGAATGAGCATCAACCTCATTTTCAATATGATGCAACATATTATCATCTACCCACTGTCTTATCGAACCACACACTTGGCGATGCAATAACTTTCACTCATCATCGTTCTTATTATTAGGCTTCTTCTCCTGAAATACCGGAAGACAAAATTCTTTCACAAAGAGCAGATCCTCCATCTTGCCTTTCCATAGATGATACTTAGCACCACTCAAGCTTATCATTCTGTCTATATTTTCCATCGCTCACACAAGTAAACCAATAACCCAAGGCTCAAAACTAGAAACTCTGATACCAATCTATTGGGGAAACAACACACAATTGCACAGCGGACTAAAGTTTCACCCGTACTTATGTGAACCTTGTGAGAAAAAATATAAGAAACTTGGCAGCAAAACCTTCAAAACGTAATAGTAAATGAGATACCAAATTTTTACGTGGAAAACCTTCTCGATGTGAGAAAGAAAAACCACGGGACCGTAGTCCACTAAAAATCCACTATATCAAATGTATGAGTGTTACAACCACGTCCTCTCTTTTCCACAAGAACAGAACCAGAGACTAAGACTCTAAGAGAGCAATTTCCAACACAAGATATACAACAATAGAGAGCAACAAGCGCCTAAAATATGCAGTTCCAAATGACCCTAGGTTCGCTAAGATTCCGGTCACCAAATCAAATCTCCACCATACAAATTCTAGATAAACATGTCAAAAACAACTCTACAAAATTTCATCTCAATCGGAGAAGAATTCACCGTCGGATTTCTCAAACTCTCAACACTGCACCTGCTGAAGAACTTTAGAGACCAGCCACGCTAAAACTCAGATTAATGAGAAACCAACCGTTGAAACAAAACTCCCACCGTTGAATCTCAAATCCACTGAGTAACGAAGCTTCCCACGAACTATCAGCCAGATCGGAGCTCATTTGAGTATCCGATTGTTCAACACAATAACTTTGTTTTTCTCCTCCTTTAGGTGCGAAAATCACCTTTGTTTTTCTTTCTTGTGTCTTGCGCGTCTCGCTCTCTTGCCGACATTTTCTGCTTTTTTATATTTCTTTTCTTTTCTTTTATATATATATATATATATATATATATATATATATATATCCTACTAGGAGGATAAACAAATCACAGTCAAAATCTCCCAAACAACCAAAGTACTGAAACTGATGACTGTGTGGGTTTCTCTAGGCACTGCAGCATCGCAACCCAACCTAGTCGCCGCTCCCAACTGTCGCCATTAAAGCACAGTGATTCTTATCTCCAATATGGATGTAACTGTTTGTTTTCTTGCACAATACACTAATAAGTAATAATAGTGAGCATGTCGCTCACTTGATTTTCTGTTTATTTTGACGTGTATTGCAAATTCCTATTATAATATCTAGCTAGACCTGAGCCAAAACATTTAGTTTGCTAGATAAAGTAATTGTTGCCACGACGGTGGAGTAGTTAAACCTTTATGTTTGAATTCGAGACTACGCTGAATTGTTCCCTGAATAATTGCATGATTCATGATTTGTGGTATCCTGCGAATGACCCTAAAGCCTGACGTTTTTAATTCATAAGTTCACATAGTTTATTTGTCATTCTTACTATATTTTGCAAACAACCCCATTTTGTTATCTTAGCTTAATTTCAATCTCATATTTTCGTAGTGTAACACTTGGTCCTTGTGGATTCGATCCCATAATTACCACTCTGATTGATGTACACTTGCTGTGTTATTTTGGGTGTAAAACCTGAGTTATCAAGTTTTTGGCGCCATTGCCAGGGACTCTAGAGTTACCTTCGAATTTTAGTATTGAAGTTTAGTCTAAGAAGTTACTAACGAGTTTTATTTTGTTCTTTTGGGTGTTTCACGTACATGCAAAGAAGAAGTGAGGGCTCATATAACCTTCTTACTTCGAGAACACGACACTTGGAAGAATAGAACGAACGAATAGAGCGAAAACGAAGTTGAAACAAGTCAACATTGTTGATTCAGACGACAAAAACAATGCACCAGTAGCCGCAGGGGTTACCAGGGCCGAATTTGAGAGTATGCAGGTACAAATGCAAGAACAATTGAGACAGTTGCAGCAGATTCAGCCTGGGATTGGCAATGCAAACACGCCTCACATGTTCTATCAGATTTGGTCTGCTATATGTCCACCTGCTCTCGTCTGGAACGACTATCAACTGCAACCTCAGCTAATTGGATTGGTGAAAAATTACACTTTCCATGGGTTGCCTGCAGAGATTCTAATGGATCATATAGAGAACTTTGAGGAAATTTGCAGTACTACCAAGACAAATGGAGTCCCTGAGGACTGGATCAAGTGCAAGTTGCTCCCTTTTTCTCTGGCTGACAAGGCATTGAGATGGCTTAAGTCGCTACCTCCTAGATCTTTGACAACTTGGGATCAATGCAGAGCCTCATTCTTGGATCATTTCTACCCTAAATTCAAGACAACTTCTTTGAGGAACATGATTGTTTCTTTCCAGCAATTATCCGGAGAGTCGTTCTGCGAGGCTTACGAGAGGTTTAAGGAATATCGGAGAGAGTGTCCACACCATGGCTATTCAGAAGGACAACTTATTAGCATCTTTTATGATGGGGTTGGCAGAGAATCTAAGAACCAACTAAATGCTGCAAGCAATTAAAACTTCATGACTCGAGGTGAGCAGGCAGCATCTGAGCTGATCAAGAACCTAGCTGCGAGTTCTGTAAATTGCCGAGCTGAGTATGTGATATAATGCGTTTTTGGCGCATTCTAACCCTTGTTTTTTAGGTTTTTATCGAGTCTTTTATTTTATCTTGAGTCATTTTAGGTCTAAAGGTGGCTGGAATGGAGAATTGTAGCTCATGAAGAGACTTGGCGGAAATAAAAGAAAAGTGGAGCTTTTTGGAAAAGTTTCGATAAGGGGAGCACCCGTCACCTGTTTCAAAAGAAGGAGCACCTGCTCCTGCACTTCCAACCAGCTCCGCGGAAAGGCAATTGTCAGCAAACTTCATTAAACAATTATTGCCACCTCAGCTTTTCCACCACTACCTCCAACTGCCCAAGACTTATGTGGTTTATTATTATTATAAAAGACTAAAGTAGAAAGTGTGCAAAAAGAAAGCCTTCATTTACGTAGAAAAGGGGAGAGTAGATTTTAATAAGTAGACTTTGTGTGTCTCCACTAGAAAAACATTGTTTTAAATAAGAAAACATTTCCACTTTCCTCCTGGTGAGTTTTAGCTTAGTTTTTTCTCAGCGAGAGTTTTACGTAGAAAGAAAGGAGAGAAGAAGCGTTTGTAATATTGGAGATTCGTCTCTTTCCTTTGAAGATTTCTAAACTCTTACTTCTTTTAAATTATTGTATTATGATTTCCCTTATCTTTTTTGTTGTTCTTTACTTTAATATGCTTGAGCAGTTAATTTAGTTAAGTTAAGGGATTTAAGGGAATTGGAGAATTATGAACTAAGCATAAATAGGATCTCATATCTATTGATATCTTCATCTAATGTTGTTCTTAATGCCTAGACTACCTTTGATCACCTAGCCTTTGATTTTAGGTTTAATTCACTCACCAAAAATGTTGTGAATTGCTTGAAAGAACTTAGATAGGCGATTTGTCTTTAGCCAACTATAGTTGATGTTAAGGCAAATTGTGAACATATCGGTCCCATTCTTTGTAATGCTTGTCTTTCTTTGTAACCTCAAACGACAGTTTAGGGTGTTAGATTGATTGATAAAGAGGTTGATACCACGACAGTGGATCCTCCTATTTTTATGGTTGAGTTCTAGATTGGTTCTAATTTATTATCCTGAATAATTGCTTAGTTCTAAATGATCTAATTTCCGAGATAAATTCTCTTAGCTTAACGACTTTATTATCATTTGTAAAACCGATTTATTTACTTGCTTGAAATTGTGACAAACCAAAACAAAACAACATTGATCGCTTAGCTGAAATTTGTAATGCAAAAGATTAGAGTGTATTGCTGGTCCCTTTGAACGAACTTTATCACTATCCTACATGCAGAGCACCCGCTCTGAAAGAGTGGACAAAACGACTAATATCAGTATGACAGGTCGAAGCGGGTTAGTAGCATTGAGTTTCAGAAATATGATGAGCTAAATGAGAAATACAATCAATTGCTGAACCAAAATCAGAGGAGTATAAAATTTTGTGAAGATGGAACAGAAGCAATTGGCTACCAAGAATACACTGAAGATGGAAATAATGAATAGCAAGAAGTCAATTATGTGAATGGGCAAAGTTTCGTGCAGAACAGGGGATTCCACCAGAATTATAGGAACCACCCGAATCTGTCCTACAGACGCACAAATGTTGAAAATCCCCAAGATCAGATTTACCCACAACAGGTGGTTACTCAGGGGAAGGAGAAATGTACATGCAAAACGCAGGCGCCTCTAGCTCTCAGGGATTTTCAGGACAGTCCGGAGTGCAAAATCCAGGTTTCCAAAAAAATTTCTCACAGGGTTTTCAAAAACAGTTAGTGCAAAATCCGGGTCATAACGGATTTCAGGGTGGATTTCAGCAGAAATAGCCATTCAACAATTTCCAAGCTCCCACGAGCTCTGCAACCAACTCTCAAGATGAGCTCAAGACTCTGATGCAGCAACTTCTATTGAATCAACAAAAGTCTTCAAACGAGATCAATGTCAAAGTGGATAGTATGTATAATGATCTAAATGGTAAGTTTGAAGCTCTCTCCTCCCATGTGAAGAAGTTGAACACTCAAGTAGCTCAGACGGCTGAGGCTATCAAGAGACTGCAAGGGGTTCTTCCTGGGGGAGGAGAACAAAATCACAGGATGGAAAACATGAATTCCATTACAACAAGGAGTGTGAAAGTGTTAAACCCTATCGCATCACAAAAGAAAAATCTCGAGCTGGCCATGGGTTTGGAAGAGACCAAACCAGAGGAGGTGAGAGAGTCTGAAAAAGAGGACACAAGAAGGAATCATCGCCTACTCGAATGTATGCTCCAAAGGTTCATACCCTACATGCCCTAAGAAGTCACGGAAAGACTTAGAGGATGCGAAATGTAAGGAGTTGTTAGATGGGCTTACGGTGAAGCTAAGCCTTGTTGATGCAATCCATATGATCCCTTCAATGAAGAAATATGTGAAAGGTTTGGTGACAAGTAAAGTCTCTACAAAAAATGATTTCGTGCAAGTCTCAAAGGATTGCATCGCTGTTCTTAATAACACGATGCCTAAGAAATTGGGAGATCCAGGGAGATTTGTTCTGTCTGTGCAGACTAGGTCAATGACTTTTGCTTGTTCTTTGTGTGATCTAGGCTCAAGCATAAATTTGATGCCATACTCTGTAGCCAAACGACTTGGATTCACCAAGTTCAAACCCACTAGGATTTCCTTGGTATTTGTTGATCGTTCTGTGAAATTGACGGTCGGAGTTCTAGAGGATTTACATGTGAAGGTTGGTAATATATTGATTCCTGCAGACTTTGTAGTCCTCTAATTAGATGAAAAGCCAAAGAACCCTCTCATTTTGGGTAGACCTTTCTTATGCACTGTCGGAGCTATGATAGATGTGAAGAATGGACGAATAAAACTTCACCAGGGGGATATTATCATGAAGTTCGGAATGGACAAGTTACTGAAAAAGCTTATGCTGGACGGATAGGCATTCTTCGTTGACGATTCACTAGAGATTTCGTTGACGATTCACTAGAGATTTCTGACGATGTTTTTGGAGAGATTCTAGTCGATGATCCCTTCGAAATTGCTTTGACAAGGTCTGCAAGCGCAAGTGGGTATGTTAAGATGATGGACTCAAGCCAATCCATGGGGAAGATGATAGCTTATACGAGTTTGGATGGAACTATAAAGACCTCTAACAGCACCTCTTCCTGCGCAATTTGCTAATCCATGGAACGAGCTGAAAGCTCCTAAAATTAAGCTTAAACTACTTCCATCCGGGCTAAGGTATGCGTTTCTAGGGCCTAAATCTACTTATACTGTAATCATCAATGCTGAACTAAACAATGCTGAAACTGCTTTACTTCGGTGTGAACTTAGAAAATATCGCAGAACTTTAGGCTATTCTCTGGATGATATCACAGGCATTTCACCTGATCTTTGCATGCACAGAATCTATCTAGAAGATGAGTCAATTACTTCTATTGAACATCAGAGACGATTAAACCCGAATCTTAAAGATGTTGTAAAGAAAGAGATTATGAAATTGCTAGAGGCTAGTATTATATACGCTATCTCTGATAGCAAGTGTGTGAGCCCGGTCCATGTGGTGCCAAAAAAGGGTGGAGTGACTGTGGTTAGGAATGATAAAAATGAGTTAATTCCAACTAGGACGGTTCCAAGTCATAGGATGAGCATAGACTATAGGAAATTGAACTCTGCTACTCGTAAAGATCATTTTTCTTTGCTTTTTATTGATCAGATGCTTGAGAGATTGGCTAACCACGGCTATTACTGTTTTCTAGATGGTTATTTTGGTTTCTTTTAGATTCCTATTCATCCAGATGACTAGGAAAAGACCACATTCACTTGTCCTTATGACACTTATGTTTATCGCAGAATGCCATTTGGTTTGTGTAATGCGCCAGCCACGTTCAAGAGATGCATGATGTCGATTTTTACTGACATGATTAAGGACATAATGGAAGTTTTTATGGATGATTTTTCTGTCTATGGATCTTCTTTTTATGTTTGTCTTTCTAATCTGTGCAGAGTTTTACAACGCTGCGAGGAGAAACATCTTGTACTGAACTGGGATAAGTGTCATTTTATGGTAAGTAATGGGATTGTTTTGGGACACAGGATTTCAGAAAACGGTATTGAGGTAGACAAGACAAAAATCGAAGTGATGAAAAGCTTGTAGTCGCCTGATTTTGTCAAAGGGGTTAGGAGCTTCCTGGGGGATGCTGGGTTCTATAAGAGATTTATCAAGGATTTCTCCAAGATAGTTAGACATTTGACTCAGCGTTTGTGCAAAGATGTGAAATTTAATATCGACAGCAATTGTCTTGAGGCCTTTCACACAATCAAGGAAGCGCTTGTCAGTGCACCAATCGTCCAACCTGTAGACTGGGAATTGCCTTTCGAGTTGATGATTGATGCTAGTGATTATTCAGTTGGAGCTGTTTTGGGACAGAAGAAGGAAAAGAAGCTCCATGTCATCTATTACGCCAGTAGGACTATTGATGATGTGCAGTGTAAGTATGCTACTACTGAGAAAGAACTTCTGGCCATTATATTTGCGTTTGAGAAGTTCAGATCTTATCTGGTGGGGTCTAAGATTATTGTTTATACTGATCACGCTGCTTTGAAGTATCTTCTCACCAAGAAGGATGTCAAACTTAGACTACTGCGATGGATACTTCTGCTGCAGGAGTTTGATCTGGAGATCCCTTTGGATGACAGTTTACTTGAAGAGCACGTGTATGCCATTGACATTGGCAACATTGAGCATTCCACACCACTTTGTGAAACCAAACTTCCTGAGATACCTTGGTTTGGTGAATTTGCGAACTATTTGGCGGCAGAGAGAGAACCTGACAACTTTGTTGGTTACAGGAAGAAGAAGTTCTTGAGAGACATCATACATTACTTTTGAGATGAGCCATATTTATATAAACAGTGTTCTGATGGGGTTTTCAGAAGATGCGTATCAGAAGAAGAGATCTCGGGTATCTTGTTTCATTGCCATGGTTCAGCTTATGCAGGACACTTTGCTACATTAAGACAATATCCAAAGCCCTACAAGCTGGCTTCTGGTGGCCAACTATGTTTCGAGATGCTCATGCCTTCGTCTCTAAATGTGATTCATGTCAGAGGCAAGGCAACACCAGTAAGAGAAACGAGATACCTGAGAATTTTATCTTGGAGGTTGAGGTTTTTGATGTCTGGGTATTGATTTCATGTGTCATTCCCCCTTTTCCCATGGAAACAAATACATTCTCGTTGCAGTAGACTATGTGTCTATATGGGTTGAAGTGTTGGCTAGCCCAATTAATGATGCAAAGGTCGTTGTCAAAATGTTCAAGTCTGTGATCTTTCAAGGTTTGGTGTGCCTCGAGTGGTAATCAGCGATGGTGGTTCTCACTTCATCAATAAAGTCTTTGATGGTCTTTTGAAAAACATGGAGTCAAGCACAAGGTCGCCACTCTTTACCACTCTCAGACAAGTGGACAAGTTGAGATTTCCAACAGGGAGATCAAGAGCATTTTGTAGAAAGTTGTAGGAACTACGAGGAAGGATTGGGCTATAAAGCTTGATGACGCTCTTTAGGCGTATATGACTGCTTACAAGACACCTCTAGGCACGACACCGTTCCGTCTTGTCTATGGAGAATCATGTCATCTTGCAGTTGAGCTAGTGTACAAAGCAGCATGGGCTGTTAAGTTGCTGAACTTTGACATCAAGTCTGCTTCTGAAAGGAAGTTAGCGCAACTAAATGAGCTAGATGAGATTCGTCATATGGTATATGAGAACTCAAAGATCTACAAGGAAAGGACAAAATCTTACCATGACAAGAAGATCATCTCCAGGAACTTCGCTGCAAATGATTAGGTATTACTCTTTAATTTTCGCCTGAAACTTTTTCCTGGGATGTTGAAATCGCAATGGACTGGTCCTTTCATGATCAAAGACAACTAAATGAGCTGGATGAGATTCGTCATATGGCCTATGAGAACTCAAGGATCTACAAGAAAAGGACAAAACCTTATCATGACAAGAAGATCATCTCCAGGAACTTCGCTGCAAATGATCAGGTATTGCTCTTTAATTCTCGCCTGAAACTTTTTCCTGGGAAATTGAAATCGCGATGGTCTGGTCCTTTCACGATCAAAGAGGTGAGACCATGCGGAGTTGTAGTGTTATTGGACTCTGCAGGAAGTGAATTCGTGGTTAATGGGCAACGCCTTAAGCCATATCTCGCTAACACTGAAATCACTAGAGGAGACATGTTACTGACATGTTCCACAGAACGGTGTCTCCTCTCACGAATTCACTTCCTGCAGAGTCCAGCAAAACTACAGCTCCATATGGTCTCACCTCTTTGATCGTGAAAAGACCAGACCATCGCGATTTCATCTTCCCAGGAAAAATTTTCAGATGAGAATTAAAGAGTAATACTTGATCATTTGCAGCAAAGTTCCTGGAGATGATCTTCTTGTCATGATAAGCTTTTGTCCTTTCCTTGTAGATCATTGAGTTCTCATATGACGAATCTCATCCAGCTCATTTAGTTGCGCTAACCTCCTTTCAGAAGCAGACTTGATGTCAAAGTTCAGCAACTTAACAGCCCATACTGCTTTGTACTCGAGCCCAACTGGAAGATGACATGATTCTCCATAGACAAGATGGAACAGTGTCGCGCCTAGAAGTGTCTTGTAAGCAGTCTTATACGCCTAAAGAGCGTCATCAAGCTTTATAGCCCAATCCTTCCTCGTAGTTCCTACAACCTTCTGCAAAATGATCTCCCTGTTAGAAATCTCAACCTGTCCACTCGACCGAGGGTAGTAAGGAGTGGCGACCTTGTGCTTGACTCCATGTTTCTTCAAAAGACCATCAAAGACCTTATTAATGAAGTGAGAACCACCATCACTGATTACCACTCGAGGCACACCAAACCTTGGGAAGATCACAGACTTGAACATTTTGACAACGACCTTTGCATCATTAGTTGTGCTAGCCAACACTTCAACCCATTTAGACACATAGTCTACTGCAACGAGAATGTATTTGTTTCCATGGGAAGAGGGGAAAAGACACATGAAATCAATACCCCAGACATCGAAAACCTCAACCTCCAAGTTAAAATTCTCAGGTATCTCGTTTCTCTTACTGATGTTGCCTTGCCTCTGACATGAATCACATTTAGAAACAAAGGCATGAGCATCTCGAAACATATTTGGCCACCAGAAGCCAGCTTGTAGGGCTTTGGATATTGTCTTAAATGTAGCAAAGTGTCACACATAAGCTGAACCATGGCAATGAAACAAGATACCCGGGATATCTTCTTCTGATACGCATCTTCTGAAAACCCCATCAGAACACTGTTTATATAAATATAGCTCATCTCAAAAGTAATGTCTGATGTCTCTCAAGAACTTCTTCTTCCTATAACCAACAAAGTTGTCAGGTTTTCTCTCTGCCGCTAAATAGTTCGCAAATTCACCAAACCAAAGTATCTCAGGAAGTTTGGTTTCACAAAGTGGTGTAGAATGCTCAATGTTACCAATGCCAATGGCATACACGTGCTACTCAAGTAAACTGTCATCCAAAGGGATCTCTTCCTCTATACGCAATCTAGATAGATGATCTGCCACACCATTCTCTACCCCTTTTTTATCTTTGATCTCTAGATCAAACTCCTGAAGCAGAAGTACCAATCGCAGCAGTCTAGGTTTGGCATCTTTCTTGGTGAGAAGATACTTCAAAGCAGCGTGATCGGTATGAACAATAATCTTAGACTTACCAGATAAGATCTGAACTTCTCAAACGCAAATACAATGGCCAGAAGTTCTTTCTCAGTAGTAGCATACTTACTCTGCGCATCATCAAAAATCCTACTGGCGTAATAGATGACATGAAGCTTCTTTTCCTTCTTTTGTCCCAAAACAGCTCCAACTGAATAATCACTAGCATCAGTCATCACCTCGAAAGGCAATTCCCAGTCTGGAGGTTGGACGATTGGTGCACCGACAAGCGCTTCCTTGATTGTGTGAAAGGCCTCAAGACAATTGCTGTCGAAATTAAATTTCACATCTTTGCACAAAAGCTGAGTCAAAGGTCTAACTATCTTGGAGAAATCCTTGATAAATCTCCTATAGAACCCAGCATGTCCCAAGAAGCTCTTAACAACCCCTTTGACAGAATCAGGCGACTACAAGCTTGTCATCACTTCGATATTTGTCTTGTCTACCTCAAATGCCATTTTCTGAAATCTTGTGTCCCAAAACAATCCCATTACTTACCATAAAATGACACATATCCCAGTTCACTACAAGATATTTTTTCTCATAGCGTTGTAAAACTCTGCACAGAGTAGAAAGACAAACTGAAAAAGAAGATTCATTGACAGAAAAATCATCCATAAAAACTTTCATTATATCCTCAATCATGTCAGTAAAAATCGACATCATGCATCTCTGGAACATGGCTGGCGCATTACACAAGCCAAATGGCATTCTGCGATAAGCATAAGTGTCATAAGGACAAATGAATGTGGTCTTTTCCTAGTCATCTAGATGAATGGGAATCGGAAAGAAACCAGAATAACCATCTAGAAAACAGTAATAGGCATGGTTAGCCAATCTCTCAAGCATCTGATCAATAAAAAGCAAAGGAAAATGATACTTACGAGTAGCAGAGTTCAATTTCCTATAGTCTATGCACATCCTATGACCTGTAACCGTCCTAGTTCGAATTAACTCATTTTTATCATTCCTAACCACAGTCACTCCACCATTTTTTAGCACCACATGGACCAGGCTCACCCACTTGCTATCAGAGATAGCGTATATAATACCAGCCTCTAGTAGTTTCATAATCTCCTCCTTTACAACATCTTTAAAATTTGGGTTTAACCGTCTCTGATGTTCAATAGAAATAATTGGCTCATCTTCTAGATAGATTCTGTGCATGCAAAGATCATGTGAAATGCCTGTGATATCATCCAGAGAATATCCTAAGGCTCTGCGATATTTTCTAAGTTCACACAGAAGTAAAGCAGTTTCAGCATTGTTTAGTTTAGCATTGATGATTACAGGATAAGTAAATTTAGGCCCTAGAAACGCGTACTTTAGCCCGGATAGAAGTAGTTTAAGCTCAATTTTAGGAGCTTTCAGCTCACTCCATGGATTAGCAAATTGCCCGGGGAGATGTGCTGTTAGAGGTCTTTCTATAGCTCCATCCAAACTCGTATAAGCTACCATCTTCCCCATGGATTGGCTTGAGTCCATCATCTTAACATACCCAGTCGCATCTTCACTCAAAAACCCACTCACACTTGCAGACCTTGTCAAAGTAATTTCCAAGGGATCATCAACTAGAATCTCTCCAACAACATGGTCAGAGATCTTTAGAGAATCGTCAACAAAGAATGCATGTCCGTCCAACATAGGCTTTTTCAGTAACTTGTCCATTTCGAACTTCATGATAATATCCCCCAGGTGAAGATCTATTCGCCCATTCTTCACATCTATCATAGCTCCGACAGTGCATAAGAAAGGTCTACCCAAAATGAGAGGGTCATTTGGCTCTTCATCTAATTCGAGGACTACAAAGTCTGCAGGAATTATTATATCGCAACATATGGTAAATAAAATCAGACTCATGAAATGTTTCAATCATCATGTAGATGCGGACATCGAAATCACTTGTTTTCTTTAGCGTTTGCAAGAAAAGGTAACATCAGAACTTTGGTTTCGCTAATTTGGTTCCAATGTCATAAGTCAGCACTCAGAAGATAAACTAGTCTTCTAAGTTATACACTAAGTCAAATCTTTTATGCTCTAATGAAGTAATAAGAGGAAAACAATATCGAGATTAATACCATGCCAACAGCTTTGGGAGGGTACTCTCCGAGTAGTCTTGCATCAACGCATTGCTTCACTTTGTCTTCACTTAGTTTAGGGGTTGCCTGAGACAACTCACAACATCTTTACTATTGAGCAACAATAACTAGACAACACACAACGTCTAGGGAATATTTTTAGTCGCATTAATCTATTCGGACAAAATTTTGGCTTTTTCCGCATCTTTAGTTGCTTTGACATCGCTCTCTGAGCTCAACGTACCTGTCATTGCATATCTGAAATACATAACACAAAATGTTTAGCTTTAGATTCGTCAATGAGAGGATATGCAATAGCACGTATGTGTAAGAAGAAAAGCTGATAAGAAAAACGAAATCCATGTGAATGAATAAGTGTCTCATAACATTAGAGCATGAGAACCAAACATTTTTGAATGAAGACGTGTAGCCCGTGGATTAGTCTGAATAACACAAACTGAAAATAACTGTTCAAGATAAAGAAAATCTTTAAAAGGGCATTACTCTGGAGCATGATAGCCAAAGGTTCCTAGCACACGAGTTGAGTGAAGCCGAGCAGCCATGTCAGGGGCTTGATTAGACAGATCAAAATCACCAATTTTGGCAACATCATCATCAAACAGAAGTACGTTGCTGGATTTGATGTCTCGGTGGATAACCTGAGGGCTCACCTTCTCATGCAAGTACTCAAGTCCTCTGGCTGCACCAACAGCGATTTTGACTCTTTGTTGCCACGTCATAACAGGACCTCTCAGTGCTCCTTTGACACCTTTACGGCCTGCACCAAAGAGTCACCACGTTTCATTAGTTTCTTCCATCTGTTACTTACTTTCCAGATGTTCAAGTATTTAGTGATTGATCCATATCTAAGCAACGGTTTACACTTAATCTGTAACACCCGTCTCACCCTAACTCCGGAACGGCGTGCCACGTGTAACATCAGTCTCACCCTTTCTCGGGAACGGCATGTTACCATAAATAACTCCAATAAATAAACGTCCACTTTTATTAAATATTAATCCGATAAATCCGATAAACCACAATAAATCCAACATAAATCCATAACACAATTGTTTTATTAAAATCACGAATAAAATGCGGAAAACGAGAATCAATCCCAAAACAACACCCCGACACGTCAAGTACGGGACTACTCTGCAAGCTCACCTGAAAGGGAGAAAAGAGGGGGGTGAGCAACAGGGGAGTCGCTCAGTGAGGTATGGGATGCTAATCCGCATGTCACTGACTCCGGTCTAAGAAACTAATCACAAAACAACACAGAACCAAACATGAACAAACACAGCACCTACAGTGCTCAACCAACAGACAATTGCCCTACTATTGGATAGTGTCCAATCACACCCTCACCCTCGACGTAACCACGGGCCAATGCCCAATCTCATCCTCCAACGAGGTCAATTATGGGATAGTGCCCAATCACACCGCCCCGAGGACGATTATCGATCTAAAGGTGCAGGGCAACATATCGATTACGGATTGCCCTCACCCCGAACCCTAAAACAATGCGACACCATACATAAGTCCCTCTCTGTATCCGCGATCCAACGACACCATACAGAAGGTCCTCTCTGTATCTGCGATACCGTATAACCATATATATACGTATAAACTATAACAAACACTTAGCATCAGCAATATGTGAACAAACAATTGGGTTGAATCATCTATATTCCTATTTCCAATTTAAACAAGCAAACTAACTAGACTCGATCATAGAAACAGATCACATTTAGTTACTACACTATCCGTAACTAGAATCTTCGAACCAAAAACAGAAGTTTGCGGAATAGCCCTCACCCTAGCAACACGGAAACTACGGTTTCTGGACCTCAAATGCTTAATCCGACTCCGGATCTGAAACCAGCACAAAAAATCGAGTCAGACGGCTTTCGAACGGGAAAAAGCGGTTTTCGAAATCCTCTGTCGAATCCTCTGTCAACCGCTTGAAGCAGTATCTCTGAGACCAAAGGTAGTTCTACAGTTTAATTACGACAGTCCTAGTTTTAATATCTGTTAGTATATTGTTGATATGTTCTGACATCCGCAGGCTGAGGCGTACTACGACTACAGAAGCCTGATTCATTCACCCAGTAATTTAGTACACAATATTACTAATTCTTTTGATTCACCATCCTCAGCGCCTGATGACAAAGATAGTTTAATATCTTCTGAAAATGTGGAATATAAGTCCATGGATCTCTCTGAACAGATGGAAGTTGATGAAAAAGATGATGTTGATTCCAAGTGCTCAGAATCTAGAACTGATGATGTTACAGCTTTTGGAACTCTAGCCTCTAGTGGTAAAGATATGGTTGATTCTTCAGAGAAGACTGAAAATGGTTCCAAAGAAGCTGACCATTCCGAAACTGCAGAGATTAGTAGAGATTTATCTGATACAGTTGGAAAAACGGAATCTAACAGCAGAACAGGAGGTACATCTGAAGCTACTGGAACTGATGAATCTAGTATTCCTAAAGCTACTGATCTGGAACCGCAACCAGCTTGTGATCTGTATGTGCCTGATTCTGGAAAATCCATAGAATCTCGGACAGAGAAAGCTGCCGACATTGAACCAATGGCAGTTGAGGAAATTGCTGGTGAGTCTGAATCCAGAATTGGAGAAGAAAATGGCGTAGACACTGGTGATGCTGGAGTGGAATTAGAAATTACATATGATGAGAAACTGGATAGTGCAGCAACTGAGATCATAGGGACCGGTACAACATACAGAAACAGAGACATAGCCAGTGATGGTGCTGAGAAGTTGGAACGTTCAACCAGCAAACTCAATAATTCAGAGCCCAGTGATGATATGGATGATTCTACCATGAAGTTGAGACATACGACTAGCTGTGCTGCTGATTCTGATCTGGGGACTGTAAATGGTGACAGCACCAGTTTTTCCAAATGTCTAACAAGCAAGCCAGTGGTGGCTCATGACAAGTTTACAAATATTAAGAAACCTTCTCATAATAAGGATTATGGAGAGTCTGCAGATAAGCCAGAGAGAGTAATCAAACTGGTTACCTATTCCAAGCGCAAGGCATCTGACAAAAAACACATGGTCGATTCTAATGAAGATCCCCAACAAAAGGTTAATAATGCTGTTGATACTAAGACTAAGGGTTCTCTTGACAAGTCAGACTCGGTTCCAAGAGATATGGAGTCATGAAATCTCGTTCCACTGGTCTTCTTTCCAACTGAGGTACATAGAATCTCTCTTCTAAACCTATCTAGGCTTACAAACACCGTTAGCCTCACTAGTCACAACCTTTACAAAACACCCTTTCTATTGATTTGATTTAGTCATTTAGAGGGTTCTGTGGTTAATTCCGGTTTACAACACACGCATCTTCCTGCCATGAGCAAGACTTGCATATATCCAAACTCTTTTAAGCTCACATGCCTGAGTTTCCCTTGATTGATTTGCAGATGATGAACAGCTAAATCGCTTTGGATGTGTACTCAAAGCCAATGTACAGTGGTCATAATAGCCTAGCTGGTCAAATCCATCTAAACCGGATCCAGTTTGCTAATTTAGAGACTTTGATTTGATTAGTCGGTTTTCTTGAATTTACTCAAAGTTTCTGTAGTTTAGTTTACTGGTTCTTTTGTATTTTTAAAAAGTATTAAGAAAAAAAAATTGTAAATTGCCATACGAATTTGGGCAACCAACCATATCTTATGCAATTCGATCACATTCGTGGTTTGGGTGAGGCGACAAGGGTATTATCGACTTTTCAAAGCGGACAAGCCAATAACTAGATTCAAAACGCAGTGTATTTGCATCAAAGCTAAAAGAAGAATCTGCGTTTGCGCGTCTTCAGGTTTTCATTTGTTTTTTCTTTAATTTGTACGAATCTCTCTTCGTTCTCCAACCCTCTTCTCAATCTAGGGTTAGGGTGCAGAGGTTTTTTTTTTTTACTGCTGAGCCCTCTCTTCTCAAGCCTTGTTCTCTATCCCCTCTTGAACCAGCCGTTTCTTCTTCTTAATTCGAAGAACTTCGTAGGCTAAGCATGTCGTGATTCTCCCAAATTTCTGGTTAGCTGCTGCTCCTCTTTTTTTTTTTTTTTTTTTTTTTTTTTTTTTTTTGTATCCGTCTCTGCGTTTGAATTATTTACTTGATCTTCATGTTTTAGGATTTGATATGGCATCATCAGGAACATGTTTTTCTTGTGAATTTGCATCTTCGTTAAAAGTTTTTTCTCGGATTGGGTCTCCGTCAATCTAACTTTCATTGTTTGTGCTTTGATTTAGGGCTCTTTTATCGTTTTGGAATTTGAGTGTTGGTTCGATTGGGATTATTTAATCTCTTTTTGTGGTTTGTTGTTTCTAGTTTCAGTTCTTCGTGTCTGTGTCTATATTCAGGAAAGCAAACTTTTGGACTGAGATTGCTCGGATCAGAAAATTGGTATAACCGGAGAAGAGCAACGAAGGAGATAGAAAAATTTCTCAGTTGAGATTTTACGTTTTATAACCTCGGAATTATTTTGACTTGCTTCATACCGTCGTCATCCAATTTTAACCGGATTAAAATTGAAATTGATTTTGGTTCGCTTATTCTCTAAGTGACTCGTCCCCTGACTTTTTTGTCGGACTTCAGAGACGATGGAGACTGAAGAATACGACCAAGTTCTTCGCTCCGTTGCTCAGGTGAACATCGCCGACCAAATCGGAGATTCCGGCGACTTAGGCAGTGAAGGAGACGGTCTAAAAGTTTCGTGCTTCACTGAAGTTTTCGATGACGTTACTATCCAGTTCCAGATCATCCGTCTCGCGAAACAGGTTCCGGCCAATAACTTTGCTTTGATCTTTTTAACCTAATTCTCAAGTCTTCGATCTTTCATCGGAATTAAAATTTGGTCTAAATCGAACTGTAGATTTACGTATGGGTCGGTTGTAATTCCACCAAATTTGGGAATTTGTACGCAGCCGCTTCAACACGCCCGGTGAGTTCAGCGAGATTCTAAAGCTGCAATTTCATGGCAATTAGGGTTTTCAGTGTTCTTAATTCGCATTTTTTTGTTTTGTTTCTATGGCAGAGCAATACAGTGAGTGTTACTTCAGTACTTGGTGGAACATCTGATAACACTGGATCTGGCATTGCGCGTAGATTAGGTTAGAATCTGATTGTAACAACAATCTTGCAATTTCAAATCCTTCTCTGTCTTGTTTCTACAGTTATAAATTCTCTTGTTTCTGTGTTCTAGTGTTGAAGACTGGTCTCAATATAATACTGGCTTGCAACATCCCTAAAAACAATCCCTTGCTTGAGGTTCCTTCTTTCGCTTTTTCTATTGTCTTATAGAAATGAGAAAGTAACAAGCTTTGTATTTCGATAATACTCATTTTGATTTTTCTTGTTTGTGTTGTTGTGTAGGCAAAAGCTGAAAAAGCGTTGATCATAAAGCTGATTGATCTTGGTTACACAATGTCAAAACCTGTAAGAGCAACATAACCAATATAGCTGTTTCTTGAGTTTGTGTCTCCTCTTTGTATCCTACCATTTATCCAGAAGATTTTGTGAATGATTCTAACATGTCTTGATCGAGTGGCATGAATGATTTTTGGTAGCGTAATATCTTCTCCCCATCTATTAGCTGCATTCATCTGCAATGATCAATGATCGATAAGGATGAATGTTTAAAGAGTTGGTTCCTTTTCTATGAATTTCAAATGAGTTTGTTTTCTTCCTCTTCTTGCCAATTTGGAAGCTCTTTTTTTTTTTGTTCTGTAAAAAGGCAAATCCTTAGGACATGCCAGAGTGTGAAACTATGCTCGACCATTCCTCTTTTCCTTTATATTTGTCACTTGCAGACCTGTATTGATAATGTTACCTTCAAAATTGACGTGTATATGTTGACACTTGTAGATAAACCACTTATTCATCCCTTGTATACTTAATAGTTGTATGTTATTTGACAAGTGTTTTTGGTATTCGAACCTTAGTTACATGTGTGCCTTGATGACGATGGTTTTTATAAAGAGCTACATCCAAACTAAAAAATAGGCAAAAATTACTAAGAAGTTAATGGGTCACAACAACTAATGTCATTGGAGTATCTCATGATTGATAAAACATTGAAATAAACAGATTTTAAAAGAGGTTGGGTGGGACTGGTAGGAGTCTCGAATCTCTCGATGACGAACATAAAAACATAATATAGGGTTTTTGTTTAATTTCGGTTTATTCGTGTCCAGTTTAGTTTTCGGGTTAAAGCCAAACCAAAACCGAACCGAGAACCTAAATCCGACCAATTGATTTGATGTATCTGAATCCGAACCGAAATTTCGGTAACCTGATCTAATTATTCAAAACCCAATAAATCGACCAGTTAAAACGAGCCAATGCTCATTCTTCATCTTTGCCTATGCTTATCTCGAATCTCCGACCGGAAACGGCAAAACTCCGACGACCCTGTATTCAAACGGTAAAACTGTTGATCTTCGTAAACGACCTTGTTTTAGTACACGAGTTTATTTTCACGAAAACGACGTCATTTTAGATGGATTGATTTCTTTATTCTCAGAGACGATTGCGAGGAAGCTCGTTGCTTGTGAAATTGTCTGAGTTTTCTGGTTAGATCACTTCTTTGTATCTTCTTTCCTTTGCTTCCTCCAGATTAATTACAGTTCCAGTTGTATTACTTATAGTCTGCTTTGTCAAAACCATACCTTTCATTTTGGTCTCTGTTACTCTTATGTTCATTGCTCATAGCTTTCTGTTTAAAGCACAATTTTTTCGATCAGATCAATCCCTGAGAGCATGATGTGATTAGTTTTAGTCCTAACAGTCCTCTCTTTCTTGTGTTTTATTGTCTAGTTTCAATATTAGTAGACATATATAAATTGAGAACATTGTGAGTAAAACAAATGAGTTTGCTTTGAGAAACAAATGAATTTGCTTTGAGAAATTATCTTTGAATGGATATGGCAAAGAGACCACCCTCTGTTTAGCTATAACTAGGGCTTTTTGAATCTTTGCTATCAGGTTTGTTATTTACGTTCTCTGGCGAAGCCAGGTATAAAAGTTATGGCATTAGTGGAAGAGGACCATTGTGAGAATTCTCATAATTATATGGGTTTTGCTCTGCACCAGGTAACACTAGTATTGGTTCTACAATACTGCAAAAGTTTGTTGCTTTTAGAGTTATAGTGGTTGATTTCCCTTGATTGCAGGCTAAACTTGCTCTGGAGGCTCTTGAAGTTCCCGTGGGGTCTCTAATTTTTGCCTTTGCTTCATCCCAATATGTGTTTCTTACAAATATCATCAATGGTCATCATATAAGAGTACTAATGCTTCTTTTCAATTTTTTGTTTCTTTCTGGTTTGTCTGGATCAGATGTGTTATTCTTGAGGATGGTAAGGTCATTGCTTCAGGGCGAAACCGAACAAATGAGACACGCAATGTAATCATTCAATCTTTCAGAAGTAACTAAGCTTGAAAAGTTAGATCTGTTCTACTTATAAGCTAGTTTCTTCAATTATTGATTCGATAGTCTATTTTTTTCACTGTTTCTCTCTATCTATTTTATTGAGTAATACAGAAACATATGATTGTTAATTTGGTTTATTCATCTATATTAAGGCATTTTGTTTGAACAGGCCACAAGACATGCAGAGATGGAAGCAATTGATCAACTTGTCGGACAATGGCAGAAAAATGGACTCTCACCTTCACAAGTCGCTGAGAAGTTCTCGAAATGCATCCTTTACGTAACATGTGAACCTTGCATAATGTGTGCATCCACCTTATCGTTTCTCGGTATGAATTCCTTAAGCTGAATTAGACATTTTTGTTTTGTTTTGTTTTGTTTCTGATGGAGAGATGATATGCTCTGCTCTTAAATGAAGGTATAAAGGAAGTGTATTATGGATGTGCAAATGATAAATTTGGGGGATGTGGTTCCATCTTGTCACTTCACGTAGGCAGTTCTCAGCCATCAAATATCATGTAGGTTCTACGATCTCATCACAGTCTTTAAAAAAATGCCTTATTAATTGAATTCTGTTGTTTGTAGGGAAGAAGCTCAAAGAGGCAAAGGGTACAAGTGCATAGGAGGAATAATGGCAGAAGAAGCAATCTCTCTTTTCAAATGTTTCTATGAGCAAGGCAATCCGAACGGTAACCACTCTCATCTTTACATGCAACTCTATTCCTTGAAGAAACATCGCCAGAAGTTTTTTGTTTATTGTGTTTTTTGGTTATAGCCCCAAAGCCACACCGCCCCGTAGTTCAAATAGAGAGGACTTGAGGTGAACATGTTGCAAATTTTGGCGTTCATAGGACACTGCATTGAAGCTTGCTCTACAGAACAAAGCCCATATACCTTTCAATTTGAGATATGAGAAGAGGAGGTGAGAATCCCATTTACCGTTTACTTTTTTGGTTTGGTCGTTTGTTAATTTATCAATGATTCTTCTTATGTTTTTGCTATATTTTTCAAAATCCAATAAAATTTCCTCCTAATTCGGAGATTTCAACTTCTGATATAGTGTTTTCTATACATATAAATAAAATTTGGTATAGAATGTGGTTTCCTCTCTATTTTCTTGTTTTATCTTCTTCTTATTTCTTCTCAAGAAACACAAAACATGACCCGACTTGTCACCACAGAACATAGGAACATCTATTAAATAAGAACTACGTAATATAATCCCAAGAAGCTTAGTAGGAAACAAAAGAGAGCAGAAAAACTAAGTACCCCGTGTCAAATTTTTGTCTCAAGCGTGAAGCTTATCCGACTTGAGAGGCTTCACAACCTCCCAAGTGAAATCAGTGTCATCCCTTCCAAAATTTCCATAAGCTGCAGTCTTCAAGTACATTCGAAATTCTCCTTCACAATCTCAAGAATCTCCTTATCTGGGATCTTCCCTGTTCCATAACTATCAACAAACACAGACAACGGCTCAGGGACACCAATGACGTATGAGACCTGAACAATGCACCGCCTTGCTAGCCCACGGGCTACAACGCTCTTAGCTGCTTGCCTCACTAAGTAGGCACTGCTTCTATCAACTTTGGTCGGGTCCTTACCAGAAAATGCACCACCTCCGTGAGCTCTCCAACCACCGTATGTGTCAATGATGATCTTTCTCCCAGTGAATCCCGCGTCCCCGTGAGGTCCACCAATCACGAAACGACCAGATGGGTTAAGGTGGAAAATGGTTTCTCAGGGTACTTCTCAGGGATCACAGCTTCATCACATGCTCCTTAAGATCAGCTGCGATCTCATCATTAGTCACAGTCTCATCGTGTTGCGTCGAGATGAGAACAGTGTGTACACGGATCGGAACCATAGCTCCGTTTTCATTGACGTACTCAACAGTCACTAAGTAGCTAACACATGGCTAAGAGGCATAAGCTCAGGGATTTCGTCAATGGCGTAACTGATCTCCAGCACCAATATCTTCAGGCTTCTTCGTAAGATGACCATGAACATCTTGAGCTATGTCAGGACCCTGCTGCTCAACGGTAGCGAGGCATTTACAGTTATCACAGTTATCAGCGTCAAGGCCAACATCGTCAGAGGTGAATCGAATAGCACGGCAAGTGTCACGGACGATATTCTCGTAGTCTACTTTGGCTTTTGTGGTGATTTCTCCGGAAACCATGACCATATTGGTCTTGGTGCAAGTCTCATAAGCAACTTTGCTCTCTGAGTCTTGTTCAAGGCAAGCATCGAGGATTGTGTGATAGGTGGTCCCTTCTCAAAGCTATGAGATATGTTATGTGTAACACAAGAACAAGTAACCAAAGAGATAAACTATGTTTTGTTAATTCTCAAATCCCCTTTCATTTGCTAATCGATGATGTTTAAATACACAAATAAAAGAAAGAAACTAACCACTAATTCTACAGTTAAAAAACGTGAGTAAGTGGAGATGCAATCCCAATAATTTAGGATAAACAAAGACAACATAATCTCAACTCTTTCTTGGACCTAGCTGATGTCGGTTTACTCCGGTTAACCAGATATGTTCTCATCATTGTGTCGGAGACCTGATCACAGAGCTTATCCGGATGTCTTTCGTTAACAGACTCATGAGTATTTTAGAATTGAAACAATGCCTATTGCATCCGCATTCAACAAGTGACACGATTTGGGGACTGTAAGAACAACATCAAACCACTTAACCTTGCCCCAAATCTCATCTCCATCGCGTCTTTCAAGTTCAATCTCCGCACACCAAATCATATTTTCTCGATAGCCATCACAATCCTCATCCCAAAAAACCACCATCTTGAAATTACTTAGAATGCAAGCAAGTGAAAAGAACTTCTTTTCAGTATTAAGAATCACTTAAACAATCTTTACAAGAACTTGTTAAATCAGTTTTACACGCAGTCAACATGACTCGTCACTGACCAATTCCTAACTACCCAATCTCACAATCACAGCAACAGCTATGATACACTCTTTGTTCACTCACCAAGAACCCTAAGAGCTTTTCTGTATAAGACACGTCAATCTCTATTTTCGACGAGTGAATGTCTCTATACATCCACATACGTTTTTATAGATGGAACCTACTTTAACTAAGTATTTCCACTATCTCCTTTTACGGCATGCATACAACCCATGATGCCTCTTCTTTCTTTATCATATCCCCATGATTGTCTTCCACTTTTCTTATTATAATGAAGACTCCATTTTTAATGACACCTTGTCATCACTTTTTCCATTTTAAGGAGGTCTTCATTCAGCCCCATGATGTCTTGTCTTTTGTTTAAGACACACTGTATTCCACCAAATATCTTGCCGCATGATCTCTAATCCTTGCTGGCTTTTTGTCGTCATACAGCACTCCCTTGTGTTCCACAGGTCGTCACTTGTTGAGCTAGCATTCAAATGCTTACAATCTCCCCCTTTTTATGTGAATGTAACAACTCAAGCTCCCAAGTAATTCCTGAAAATGTTAGCTCTCCAAACAATCCAAACAAACACATAATGCACATCTCAAGTTAACAATGAAAACCAAAGTGACATTAATTAACCATAATTGTAACACGTTTTGACATAGTTCAACAACGTTCAACAGATCCATAAGCTAAACTGTCAATAAACGGACACACGCTAACAGTGAGGACATACTAATATATCTTAACTAACTCCCCCTGACTACTGGATCCTAGGCACACAACATTAGCCACTTTCAACTTCATGATCGTCCTCTGCATCAGGATCCGATTCATCGTACTCTCCCCCTGCTTGAGTTCACAGTCATATAAAAACAACACTTATGATGATGAGGAATCAAAACGAAGAAAGAGGATGTAACAAACCTGTCAGTTTGACTTGCATAGCCTGGAGCAATTTGATCACTTCACCAATATCAGCAGCCAGCCGTCCACGCGGATTCCTGACAGGCGGTTTTCCAACGTTGCTGCAGTTCTTTGGATCAAGCTGGAAGGCCACAGGAGGAAGAGAGACTGAATCGGTTGACATGGAGGGAACGACCCGTTGGAAACTGAGTAGTTGGAAGATCCAGTTCGGGTAAGTGAGACGAAAGGACGCCTGAGGGCTCATCCTCGACAAATCCAAGATGTGATCCATGACGAGTTTGCCAAGATTGAATGGTATACTATTGGTAGCCATGTAAATCAGTTGACACCGGAGAGGTTTCAGGGTGGTAAGGTTGGTGGTAGGCAACCAGTTGTGACATGCAATCTTGTGCAGAACAGACATGGATTGGGTGAATCGAGTCGTGTCCAACTGGGACCAAGAGGTAACTGTGCCACCAGAGAGAACAGTGGCTACCTCGTCTTTTGAAACATCAGAAGTGATCACCGGCTTGGTGTAGTCAAACTGGGAGTCATCAATCATCAAGAGGCGGTTAAATGAGATGCGGGGTAAAGTCATACATCTTACCGCGGATATAGACCATAGTGCGACCATCAGTCCTTGTCTCTAAATCACAGAGGTTGGCATAAAACTCATACACAACCTCAGGGACAAAGCTATAAACATCCGTGACTGTAGGAAGCAACTCTCCATGTTGAAGCAACTGTTGAGCACCAAGTGTGGCTGCACCACCAAGAGGGAGAAACTTTTGACAGATAAATTTCCGTTTGACAAACTGGTTGTACCGTGCAAGCGCTTGCTGAGACGAGAATTGTTTGTTGAATGGAACAGACTGTGGTTTGAAGGGCGACGGGTGAGCTTTGTCTTGAGCAACCAACAAACGACGGTGTTGAGCATATCTTTCAGCAAATGGAGCATATAGCAGAACCGAGTGAGCAGCAAAGGTTTCATCTTCTCCGGTAGGGAATCAGTCATCGTCATTATCAGTGGACATGACTGGTTGTTTGGAGCGACGACGAGAACCGGAGAGGGCAGGAAGTTTACTCGAGGATGGTTTGGCAGGAACAGGGGATTGCAGAGGATGTTCTGAAGACTCGGCGGGGGAAATATGAGTCGAGACGGTGGCTTCAGCATCACTGAAATCCATGGGAGCGGGAGCAACAGGAGAAGATGGGACAAGCAAGACCGCTGTGTTAAGGTCGGGAATCGCGACACACGAATCTGAGATGGAGGAGTTCGGATCTGGAACTAGAGTAGGATAGTCGACATCCTCATCACGGAGTCGCGGTGCGGCTAAATCGGTGCGACGACGGCGGCGAGTGGCGCCTTTGCGCGATGGCAAGATCCGTTTTGGGGTGGAGAAAGATGCCATGGCTGCAGTTTCGAGCGGTGGGGTTTCAACCGGAAGGGTTAAGCGAGCGGCGGAAGGCCCGAGAAGAGCAACAATTGATTGGGCAAGGTCTGTGATGGCCTTGGCGCGGTTTGATTTCGCCGGAGAATGTTTGTGTGACATAGAAGAGAAACCGAAGAGACACATTGGGAAAGAAAGAGGAACCGTCAAGATATATAAGCGGGAAAGGGTGTCCTGAAAGGGTTTCCTGAAATCTCGTAAGACTCAAAGAGAAATGTTAGTGCAAACCGGATTTAACCGGATTTGAGGACAAAAGATCATAATTGGATCGATCTTGCATAACACAGACTATCTCTTGTGACAGACAAACACATGCAATCATTGATTCAGGAATTTTTCAACTTGTATCACAGAGACCGTGTTGTGGTATGCAGACTCAGGCAAACACACATGTAAGAACAGAGAGGTGACCCCTTTTAAAAATCAAAGATGTGTATCTAAGAAACAGCAGATATACAACTAGATAAGTTCAGTTCATAGAAGGCAATATACAATCACAACATACCTTCACAACGAAGTTCATGAAGCAACAGGATATGCCAGAGTCACAACCCATGATTTTTGAAAGGGACTCAACCCACCAGCTCAATAAGGTAGCTATTTCTCGAGAGAAAAGCTTTCACACTTACTGCTCAACAACAGGCTAGACTACACATCTCCATACCCAAATACACATCACTTTTGGGAGAGCCCTTTCTTTTGACTTTTGAGCTCTTGATGAAGTCAAGTGATTTTGGTGTCACACTTTTGAGTATGTGACAGGTCTCTTTTTGATGTTGAGACTGAGTTGAAGACAATCATCAAGCCCCCCGATAATTTTTTTTTTTTTTTTTTTAAAAAAAAAATGTACAGATGAGAACGATGACTCATGTAAATAGGGTATGAAAAGCAGCTATTTTCCTGAGTTGAGTTGCCAATGAGAGGTTTTGAATGGGCTGCTAACTACTGTATAGTAACCAAGGGATTAAAAGCTGTTGTGACACTATGCAAGGTTTCCTGTTGAACAATCCCTTAGTGGCAAAAACAAGTTAATGATTGCAAATACCGAGAGCCTTTTGCAAATTTGAGAAATGATTTAAATCAAGTGGTTTTGTAAAGATATCAGCCAGCTGTTTCTCAGATGCAACATGATGGATTTCAACAAGTTTCCCTTCAACGAGTTCTCTTATGAAATGATGCCTAATGTCAATATGCTTTGTACGAGAATGTTGGACATGGTTCTTTGAAATGTTTATAGCACTAGTGTTGTCACAATGCACCAACAAAGTTTCAGTGGACATACCATAATCAAGAAGCATTTGCTTCATCCAAAGCAGTTGTGTACAACATCCTCCCATGGCTATATACTCTGCCTCAGCTGTGGACAGGGTTACACTGTTCTGTTTCTTGCTGTGCCAAGCAATAAGGTTGTTTCCAAGAAAGAAACATCCGCCAGAAGTGCTTCTTCGCCCATCTGTGCAACCTGCCCAGTCTGCATCACAGAACCCTACAAGATTCTGGTTAGTTTGTTTGGTATAGTACAGACCGAAATCAATGGTACCTTTGACATATTTGATGATTCGTTTAACAGCCGCTAGATGTGACACACGGGGACTGGCCTGATATCGAGCACATACGCCAACACTGTAACACAGATATGGTCTGCTGGCTGTGAGATAGAGTAGGCTTTCAATCATTGCTCTATACAGCTTTTCATCCACCTTCTGACCAGTTTCATCCTTAGACAGCTTGCAAGTTGTACTCATTGGTGTTCTTGCTGGTTTGCTTGTCTGCATCTCAAATCTTGTGATCAGATTCTTAGCATAGGTGCTTTGTGAGATGAAAATCCCCTCGTTGGACTGTGTGACTTGCAGACCCAGAAAATAATTCAGTTCACCACACATACTCATTTCAAATTCCTTTGTCATCATCTTGACAAACTTATTAACCAGCTCCTGTTTTGTGCTTCCAAACACAATATCATCCACATATATCTGAACAATCAAGATATCAGATCCTAAGTGAAGGATGAACAAGGTTTTGTCAACACTACCTCTCTGAAAATCGTTGTTCAGCAGGAACTGTGTTAGCCTTTCATACCAAGCTCGAGGAGCTTGCTTCAACCCATACAATGCCTTTTTTAGTTTGTAGACATGATCAGGAAACTGTGGATCTTCAAATCCTTTTGGTTGCATGACGTACACCTCCTCTTGCAGAACACCATTGAGAAAAGCACTCTTAACATCCATCTGACACAGCTTGATGTTTAACACACAAGCGATTCCGAGCAACAGGCGAATCGACTCCAAACGAGCAACTGGTGCAAATGTCTCATCGAAGTCGATCCCCTCAATTTGCGAATATCCCTGGGCGACTAATCTGGCCTTGTTACCAGTGATATTACCATCATTATCAATCTTGTTCTTGAAGATCCACTTAGTGCCTACCACATTGATGTTTTGTGGTTTAGGTACCAAGTCCCAAACATCATTTCTTCTGAACTGTTCCAGCTCTTCATGACACGCAGTGTACCAGAATTCATCTTCTAAAGCGACTGTGATGTTTTTTGGTTCAACGAGTGACACAAAACATGAGTGTTGAAGCATTTCTTGAAAATTCAGTTGAACTCCTCGAGTTGTTCTTTCCTCCATACTCCCTATCACATCTGCTGAAAAATGATTTCTATGGACCTGAACTTGTTGAGGTACATGAGGTGCTTCAGGTGCTGCAACTGTTTCCAATTCCTCATCATCTTCTTCGTGAAGCTCTGTAGTTTACTGAGCTGGTTCGACACGATCATCTTCAACAGGTACAAGAACAGTTCGGCTTTTGTCATCAAAGACCACATTGATCGACTCAATGATTGTTCTGCTTCTCTTGTTATATATTCGATAAGCCATAATGTTGGTTGCATAGCCTAGGAAGATACCTTCATCACTGCGTGAATCGAACTTGCCAAGATGATCTTTGTCATTCAATATGTAGCACACACACCCAAAAGACATGAAAATAGCTCAGATTTGGTGACTTCCCTTTCCATATCTCATATGGAGTAGTCTTCGTGCCGGGCTTGACATAAACACGGTTTATGATGTAGCAAGCGGTACTGACAGCTTCAGCCCAGAACTTATGTGGTACGTTATTACCGTGTAGCATTGCATGAGCCATCTCCTGCAGAGTTCTGTTCTTGCGTTCAACAACTCCGTTCTGTTGAGGAGTCCTGGGAGCTGAATATTGATGTTTGATGCCCTGTGTCTGACAGAACTTCTCGAATTCTTCATTTTGAAACTCTCCTCCATGATCGCTTCTGATCTGAATAATGTTCCCCTTTTCAGTTTGAAGTTGTAATGCAAGAATCTTGAAGCTTTCCACCGCATCTGATTTTTCTCGTAAAAACTGAACCCATGTGTGTCGTGAAAAGTCATCAACAAGAACGAACACGTACTTCTTCCCATGAATGCTTTCAACTTGAACTGGTCCCATAAGATCCATGTGGACTAACTCAAGTATCTTCTTTGATCCAATTCCAGGAAGTTTCTTGTGGTTTACCTTGACTTGTTTCCCTTTGTTGCATGCTTCACAACTAGCATCCAGTTTGCCACCAAGTGTTGGTACACCACGAACAACTCCCCCTTGAACGATTTTGACCAGACTTTGAACATTCATGTGTCCTAATCGTTTGTGCCACAGTTCAAGTTCAGATCCAACAGTCGATAAACAAGTAGCTGATGCTTCCCACATATAACAGTTATTCCCAGATCTGACTCCAGATAAAACAGAGTTGTTGTTGACATCAACAGCCTAACAGTCTGTTTTGGTGAAGATCACTCTTAAACCATCGTCACACAACTGACTTATGCTGATCAGATTTGCGGTTAAGCCTTCAACGTAGTAAACATTCTCCAAGGATGGTTGATCATTACTCTCGAGTGACCCCTTTCCTTTTATGGATCCTTTTGCCCCATCACCAAATGTGACTTTTCCTCCTTCCATCTTAGAGTATGTAGTCATGATACTTGGATTACCCGTCATATGCCGTGAACACCCACTGTCGAAATACCATGAGTTGTTACCTTCTCTTCTCGTTGAGGTATAAGCTACATGAGCTGTGATATTCTCATCCTCAGGCTGACACAGAGTTAAGTTGCAGAACAAGTTGATTTCTTCAGAGTCTTCACACGCCTTATTGTATTTGTCCTCATCATGTTCTTGCTTCTTGTTGTAGAGATCCTTCTTTGCAACCCATACTTTGCAGAATTTTGACGGATCTATCCAACACTTTCTTGCTTTTCATAGTTGTTTAATCTTGTCGTTGAACTTATAACAGGATGATCTGTCGTGACCTGATTTCCCACAATGAGAACATCCATAAATTTTTGGACACTTCTCATAATGTTGCCATACATTTTGTTCCACAAATTGCCTCTGTCGAACTGGTCTTGGACGTATTTCACTGATTGTCCAACCTTTCTGTTCGACACCCTGCTTCTGTTGAATGGTTACATCTTGCTGAATCACCCGATTCAGGTCATTTGTTTCTGCTTCATGATTCATCATGCCTTTCACAAAGGTAATTCCTTTACTTTGTGAAGTAGACGCTTCACTTCGCTGATACCCCAAACCACGATGTTGTGAACCCATAATGCCCATGGACAGGATTTCATCCAATTTGTTACTTCCATTGTTCAGCATCCTGACCTTCTTGTGGTTTTCATTAAGCTCCTTCTCCATCATCATCGCTTTTTCTTTTTCTTTATTACACTCCCGTTGAAGTGTCTTGACTCTTTTTTCGAACCATTCCTTTTCAGAAGGAAGAAGCTTCTCACCAATCTCTTCTTCTTTGATTTCTTCTTCCAATAGGCTTACTTTGGCTTCTAGCATCATTTTTTCTTTGATGAGTTGCACTTTATCATTACTCAAAAGCACCCAGCTATCATACAGAATACGATAGTCATCCTTTGGGTCGAGTTCACCTTCATCTTCTGTATCTGAGTCTGAATCACTTGAGCTTCCACAATCCTTAGCACTATAGGCAACAAAGTTTAGTATTGCTTCACCATCTTCATCACTGTCAGAATCTGAATCACTAAAGCTCAGAAATGATTTTTCTTTGCCCTTTAGAACACTGGGACATTCTGATTTCAGATGTCCTATCCCTTTACATTCTAAACACTTCATTTCTTTGCGTTTCGCCACAGGACACTCAGTCCTGTAATGACCAAACCCATGACACTCATGACATTGAGCTTCCCTTCGTCTGTCAGATTTTTCTTTCTCTGTTCTGTTGTATCTGCTGCCAGACTTCTCTGTGTCACCCTTGTTCCAGCGATTTGATTCTCGGCCTTTCCCTCTTTCTACTCTCTTCAAGGCTTTACCGAAATTCTTTGCCATGAGAGCCAGATTATCTCTGATCTCCTGTAGTTGATGATTTGTTTCATCAGCCTTGAAGGCGATTCCACCTCCATGAATTCTTAAATCTTCAGCAACTTCCATTTCTTCTGACTTTAGCATACCGATCAGATCTTCGAACTTAATAGTATCGGTGTTCCCAGAAACTCTCATGACAGCCTTATGTGCTGCATATTTGGCAGGCAAGCATCGAATGAGTTTCTTGACAAGCTTTTGATCTTTGTAGTTTTTTCCAAGAACTTTAGCTTCGTTGGCTATGGCACAAAGTTTTGCGCTGAACTGTGAGATTGTTTCTTCAGGTTCCATTCTTAACACTTCAAAGCGTGATGCAAGTTGGTCCAGTCTTGTTCGTTTCACACTTGTCGTTCCTTCATGAGCCTTCTGCAGTATGTCCCAGGCCTGTTTAGTGGACTCACAGCCTTGAATGAGTTTGAACTCATCATCATCTACTGCACCAAAGATAGCATTGAGGGCTCTGGCGTTGAATTTTGACAAGTTTTTCTCGTCAGTCGTCCATCGTGCTTTTGGTTTGATGATCTTTTCTCCTGCTTCAGTAGTGTCATACGGTGCCTCCCACCCATCTTCACAAGCAGTCCAAGCATCTTCACCTTGACCACGAATCAACTGTACCATCCGAACTTTCCATTTTCCATAACCTTTTCCATCCAACATCACTGGTTTGTGAAGGTGAATCATATCTCCTTCAGGCTTCATTCTTTCCTCAGGATCTCGACCTGTATTAAGTGTAGTACTCTTGTCGGTCACCCGCTCTGATACCAAATGAAATTACTTAGAATGCAAGCAAGTGAAAAGAACTTCTTTTCAGTATTAAGAATCACTTAAACAATCTTTACAAGAACTTGTTTAATCAGTTTTACACGCAGTCAACATGACTCGTCACTGACCAATTTCTAACTACCCAATCTCACAATCACAACAACAGCTATGATACACTCTTTGTTCACTCACCAAGAACCCTAAGAGCTTTTCTGTATAAGACACGTCAATCTTTATTTTCGACGAGTGAATGTCTCTATACATCCACATACGTTTTTATAGATGGAACCTACTTTAACTAAGTATTTCCACTATCTCCTTTTACGGCATGCATACAACCCATGATGCCTCTTCTTTCTTTATCATATCCCCATGATATTATGTCTTCCACTTTTCTTATTATAATGAAGACTCCATTTTTAATGACACCTTGTCATCACTTTTTCCATTTTAAGGAGGTCTTCATTCAGCCCCATGATGTCTTGTCTTTTGTTTAAGACACACTGTATTCCACCAAATATCTTGCCGCATGATCTCTAATCCTTGCTGGCTTTTTGTCGTCATACAACACTCCCTTGTGTTCCACAGGTCGTCACTTGTTGAGCTAGCATTCAAATGCTTACACATCTTTCCACCGTAATCAACCATTTTACAATGCCAACGCTCAGGGTTGAAGAACTCAGGCAAAGTTTTAAAAGTATTCAATCCCTTCCCTAACTTTTCAGGCAAAACTTCAAGACCACTCACTCGCTTCCATCTTTACCTTATAGTCATACCATTGGAAGACTCCGTTAAACCAAAAGACCAAGACGTTGTCTATCACACAACAGCTATAGTACAGTGCACTACCCATATTAATATATAATCCTACCGGGTACAAATCTACCTTCTTTGGGATTGTAAACCCCAGACTCCACACCACCAAAGAGGTAGAATTTTCCACCAAGTCCCAAGCTTTTGTGTCCAGCTACACCTTCATTGCGTTTCTCCGCGCTAGGGCTCGTCACAGAGGTCCAAGTGTGAGTCTTTGGATCAAACGCTTCAACCCACTTCACGGATTGCGATCTTCACTACCTCCTGCTACATATATCTTCTCGTCAAGTAGACTAACATTGGAGGAGGAGGAGGAGCTCCGGTCCACCCGCATGCTTGGATCCTGGCGCCATGTATGAGAATTACAATCCAGGACAGAGACTCTAGAAGAAGAGGGCACATCCCCGCCAATTTTGTAGATATTCGAACCAACGGCGACCAGCGAGGGTTAGGGTCAGGAGGGAACCGTAAGCATACATAGAGACAGCTCTCGGCGTGACCTAGGAGGGATCGGGTCTTGTAAAGCTCCGGTGAAGTGACGAGAGATCGAAAGCTCTTGGAGACTAATTAAGGATATAGTAGGATAGTACAATCTCGAGACGCGTGCGATGCAAGTGACGGATTCACCGGTTTTGTTGTCGTCTTCCTCTTCTTCTCAGGGCTCGACATCAAAGGGTTAGATCAAATTTGAGATTTCTTCTACTTCTTCTCCGAGTGCATAGAATAAAGTCAGAACTCAAAAAAAAAAAAAAAAAAAAAAAAAGTCAGAACTCATATGAGACTTGTCGAGCACGTACGTGGGTTATCAAAAATCATTTTCATTTAATCTTAATGGGCCTCGAAACCTAAATTTTAAAATTCTTAGGTTAAATATAAACAGCTTAGTCGCTTAGATCACACGGTTCACTAATTGATCCAATATATGTAGTTCTCAAAGTTCGAGTTATTAGGTCACCAGATCGATCCGGCCTCCGACTGCATTATTAGCGATATTTAACTTTTGTATCTAACTTTAAAAATATTATGTTATTCCTCTCGGAAAAAGTAAGTGTCTCATGAAACGGCTTATGTCACATGTAGTTATATTAAGAAGATTTATATGATTAAATGCATATATCTAAAGTATTAGGTAGTTGACAAAAAAAAGTATTAGGTAAATCTAATTATTAAATTTAATTAAAAGTAATAATAAAAGAAAATATATAAGTTTAAATACAATCATAATTTATAGATATAAGAAATGTTAAAGGTGATATATTTCTTCAAAACATGTCATTTTAGTATTCAATGCTAGATCTCTTCTTCTAATATATATATATATATATATATATAGACGTAGAAGATAATCAAGTACTATATGCAAACAATACCAAGAGAAGAGAAAATATGTCTGACAAAAGATTCCCAGAACGTCCAGGCCAACCAGAGTGCAGCTATTATCTTAGAACTGGAGACTGTTATCTGAAACAAAATTGCAAATACCATCACCCTAAGAATATAACCCCGACAGAGCCTCAATGTGCTCTCAATGACAAGGGCTTACCGTTAAGACCTGATCAAGCCATTTGCCCACATTACAGTCGCTTCGGCCTTTGCAAATCCAGTCCATGTTGTAAATTCGACCATTCTACCAAACCAACATCCTCAGCTCGCAAACGATGATATTTCGTATCTTTCTATTTATTTTTAAATAAAAATAATAATATTCTAATATTTTTCTATATATGCAAAATCAAATATTTTATTTACCCTTTATAATAATATATGAAATGGTGTTATTACTTGTAAGGATCAAGTTGATCACAATGGTATCAAAAATTCTCATTTAATGTAACAAGATTGAATTTTTCTTTTCGATTCAGTCCAACCAGACAAGGCCTAATCAAGTTAATAGGCTCCAACGGGTCCATAATGAATGCCTTAACAATAAACCCAAAAGAGGGTCTTAAGTTACCTTATTTTGGGAGTTTTAGTTTACTATTTACTTACGAGAATAAACAAGGATCACAACAACAGACACTCGATGCCAAACTTGTTTTACAAATGCAATTTATGCGAATGATGAGACTAAATGCTATTCTTTACTTTAGCTGAGTGATTAATTTTAAGCGAAATGAACCTACCGAAAATTTAACAACCTCTCATATCATAATCTTGGGGGTAGAAACTTTAGACTCTTCCTTGGCTGTGTCACCTAAAAGAAAGAACATAAAATCAGTTAGTGAACACACAGCTAATCTCCCAAAGACGACTCTAATCATGATCATATCCATTTCCCTTCCTGTTACGCTCTAATACACATCGATTCTAACCCGATTTTGTCTTTGTAATTGATAACCGCAGACATGTTTCTTTATCAAACCCCACAAAGCTAGCCTAGTTTGCATCCAATCAAAAGCACAGTATTATCAATCAGTGACCCGTGATTACACATTCTCAACACCAGTAGGCATAAGCTGTTTATGTTCAAGACATATAGACAAATAAGACTCTAGTTTGTAATAAAAAAAACATCTAAGAGAACAATTCTATACCGATAATTGGTAAGGAAAGCAAAAGAGAAGGTTTGAGAGTAATTACCAGATTGACTGGTTGTGGTGACCTCGCCATAGATGGCCTGAAGCGTAGACAGAGGAACAATCGCAGAATTACCAGCAGAGGCGGCTTCAGCAAAGAGATGCTGTTTCCACTCCCACATTGTGACTTTCATTGCCTTATTAGACTTGAAGAGCGAATCCTTCTGCTCTGCTAAGGCCTCGAGATACTTTTGCTGTGTATCAGATCTCAATCCCAAAACCACAAACGATACTCCCAGACACGTGTTTATGACAGCATTGTTGTTCATTGCTTCCGAGAGAAACATTGCAATCTTGTTCGCCATTTTTCTGTGTAGTCAAATCCATCAGTCCTATTTTACTTAAGGAATACACAGGACATAGTAGAACCCAAAAACCTGGCTTATCTAGTCATACAGCCATCTCATTATCACAAGGAACATGTAAAAAAGAAGTTATCTCTCTTGTAATAACAGTGAATTTCCACCAGTAAGCATCATTTGATGCAGTAAAAAAGAGGAAGAAGATACATAATGCAAAAAAGTATTCAGGAAGTAGTTAGTTAGTGTTCATAGTAGACTCTGAACAGATGAGCTCCACAACATAAGATATTCGAACAACAACACAGTGAGGTAAAGAATCAGATATACTTGAGGTAACTCGGGCAATTCTAACTGCAGATCTACAGGTAAGTGTGAATGGTGCCTTGGATTGGATTTAGACATTGTGACTCACTCAATTGTATTAAGTGTAATCTGTAGTACAAATGTGTTTGCTGTAAAGAGATTTGTGATATTTTAACACAATAAGCACATAAGATAAGGCTAACCACCATGAAAGAGACTTAAGATTGTTCCTCTCAGCTCGGAGTTGTACAGGTGATAGGATCAGTGTATAAAATCCTAAGAATTGAGTTAGTTTCCAAGATAACAAAATCCCTGATGCGGGTCATGTAACATCAGTGGAGATATATAGAAACAAATAAATTGTCATCGTTCCTCGAATTACAGGAACCAAATCCCTTGCACAAAATATCCTTTACATTCATAGGCAAGAAGCATTTACATAGAATTCTAAAGAACCTGAGCTGCTTAAAACCGAAAGCATCTGAATCGAACGGTGTAAGAAAAACAGAATTCCAATTTCATATCGCTAGAAACATATCTATACAATTTTTCATGTGGTTCCTTGAAACTACATTGTTCAATCTCCAAACACCGAAAACATGTACTAGCACAAAAATTTCCAAGAATCATATGGAAGCTTGATACTAAATTAGCTACACAGTACACCAGCATAAACACACACACACAAAAAAAAAAAAAAAAAATCAGAAAATATCAGATAAACTTAGCAGAAGGTGATATTCCCGTAACAATATCATAACAAACATAAACGTCTAAAAAGTTAGACAATTGCTGCAATCTGAAGTTCCATATGCATAAGATCTAAAAAGTCAGACCTAGAAGGATCATAACCAGTTGTGTGGGTGGTGATTAGAATCAGAGGACGTACCACAGAAAAAGCGTCCGTGATCAGCAAAAGCGTTTGAAAAAACCAGAGGAAGAAGAATTATAAGCAAGAGAAGCGTTAAGCGGGAGAGAAACAGAGAGCTTCCAGATCCGACTGAAGTTTTCGGCTTCTTCGTTCCCTTAACACGAAACGTTTTTTTTTTTTTTTTTTTTTTTTTTTTTTTTCTTGGAAACAACACGAAACGTTTAACTTCTGACCCTTCTAGGTCTGTCCGAAGATCTGATCTTTTCCAGCAACGACATCGTTTTAATCTAAACTTATCAACGGGCCCGTTAACCAAAGTCTCGGCCCAAACGAAACTATAATATGGTAAAGTCAAAATTTTGTCGATTTTTTTACATGTATAAAAGATACAAACACTTGAGTCTCTAGAAATCGTGCGTCGCCGTAGTTTTGAAGTTTTCTCGAAACAAAAAGCGTTGTTTTATTTAAACTTAGAAGATTTACAAGACACGTGGCGTGAACCCATATCGTAAAGACGCCACGAGATACGTTTTGCATGCACTTCATTTGAACATCATCAAGTCTCTCTCTCTCTCTCTCTCTCTCTCTCTCTGACTTTGATCTCCGAAGCTAACCACTTTGGGATCTCTATTTAACCGATCATCAACTCAATTTCCCCTTACTACTACATCCATTAACATCTCATCAATATATAATAACATAAAGATAAAATGCCCGGGATCACACTAGGAGACACGGTGCCGAACCTAGAAGTGGAGACGACACATGACAAGTTCAAGCTTCATGACTACTTCGCCGATTCTTGGACCGTCCTCTTCTCTCATCCCGGTATATACGTTAATATATATAAATCTTGATTCAACCGGTTAAGTTCGGGTTTTTCATAATATATGACTGTTACAATTCTAATTTATCTTCTTGATTTTTGTCGACGGACACACAGGGGATTTCACGCCGGTATGCACCACGGAGCTAGGTGCGATGGCCAAATACGCTCATGAGTTCGAGAAGAGAGGCGTGAAGCTCCTTGGTTTGTCTTGTGACGACATACAATCACACAAAGACTGGATCAAAGATATTGAAGCCTTTACGGTATAACTTAATTAATCTCATGCATGCATACCAAAACTAATTAATCTTGATCTAGCTAGCTAGAGATCATAATTTGGTTTTTGATAAATTTGTGACATGTATATAATATAGCACGGAAGCAAGGTGAAGTACCCGATAATCGCTGACCCGAACAAAGAGATCATTCCTCAGCTTAACATGATTGACCCAATCGAGAACGGACCGTCTCGTGCCCTTCATATTGTCGGCCCTGACAGTAAGGTAATAGTTTCATATATTATTGCATGTATGATTGTATTGGTTAATTTTGGATTTGTGATATAGATAAGGTTGAGCTTCTTGTATCCGTCGACCACGGGACGTAACATGGACGAAGTGTTGAGGGCTTTAGACTCGTTGTTGATGGCGTCCAAGCACAATAACAAGATCGCCACTCCGGTTAACTGGAAACCGGATGAACCGGTTGTGATTTCGCCTGCCGTGTCGGACGAAGAAGCCAAAAAGATGTTTCCTCAGGGTTTCAAGACCGTCGATCTTCCGTCAAAGAAAGGTTATCTGCGTCACACCGAGGTCTCTTGAAAGATAAAAACAAAAGCCTAATAACGTAATATGAGTATCGTATAATATATATTAAGTTTTTTTACGTGTTGACGACAATAATTATGTTTTGTAACGTATGATGATGTGTTGCACTATGTGTAGGCCTTGTATTAATAAAAACTAGTTTGTTTTATAAAGTGGTATAGTACGATGTTTTTACTGGTCGGATTGGAATAGAACCCAATGTTCAATCTTCGATTTTGATCAAGAATTAAAACCAAATCAAATGTACTTAAATGTATATATATTTGAAAACTGAGTTGAGCTTACAAAAATGCTAATATGTACTCTGGAAGTGAATCTAAACCGAACAATTGAATCCGATCTGAAAACCACATCGAACCGATATAGTATGAACCGAAATATGGATCAAAGATATTTAGACCGGAAGAATTAAAAATGGGGACTATACGACACCGTTTGAGTGTTTAAAGTTAATTCGCATATTCGCCTGTTGTTGTTAATATCATCGTCGTCCTGTTGTTAATATATTCGCCTGTTGTTGTTAATATGCGCCCTTCGCGTTCCGATCGATCTTCTACAACTGATTTTTATCGATTAGCCGATTAAGATCTCATCAATCAACTGTGAGTATATTCGATTCCTCTTCGTTATTTTCTGTGTGTTTGATCGATTTACTTTAAAGGAATATCTCCTTTTGGATCGGTTTGTTTGGAATTTCTATTGCTTTTCCATGGATTTATCTTTGATTTGGTGATTTTTGTGTGTGTGTTTATGCTGGTGTACTGTGTAGCTAATTTAGTATTAAGCTTCCATATGATTCTTGGAAATTTTTGTGCTAGTGCATGTTTTCGGTGTTTGGAGATTGAACAATGCAGTTTCAAGTAACTACATGACAAATTGTATAGATATGAATCTCGCGATATTAAATTGGAATCCTGTTTTTCTTACACGGTTCGCTTCAGATGCTTTCGGTTTTAACTTTTAAGCAGCTCAGGTTCTTTGGAATTCTATGTAAATGCTTCTTGCCTGAATGTAAAGGAAATTTTGTGCAAGGGCTTTTAACTCGAGGAACTATGAGGCTCCTATGATTTTATATGATCCGCATTAGGGATTTTGACTTCTTGGAAACTAACTCAATTCTTAGGATTAAGGTTGGTTTGGTTTGAGTTCTTGAAGTTTGGCCTGAGGAACTGTGGGAAGTCATTAGTTTTGTATCACTTCTGATAGGACCTGATCATCTCAGAAGTTGGAAGTTGTGTTTATGATGTTACAATATTTCAAGTCAGATAATTTTTCAATATTTTGGCAGGGAATATTTCTTAGGACTCAGGTTTCTCCAATCATTTTGCGCGTGATGTTTGAGTTCCTTAAAATGGGGAAGTTAATTTTGTTTATCCCAGTTAGAGTTCAGTGTCGTAGAAATACTTATTGATCACTGGATTTAGTATATGAGGGTTTGAGTTGTATACTCCTGAGCTGTTCAGATTGTAGTTTGCCAATCAGTTTTCCTGTGATGTTTAGAAATCATGCGGACGTCTTTGTGTTGGTGAACATTACACACTAAGGAACCATGCAAAGTCCTTCCTCTGTTGAGATCCCATCTAGTAGCAACTGATTGCTATTATCGATATCTTTCTTACGGTTTGAGTTTGTGATCAATTTTGGAGATGTAATATATTGCTCTTGAGGGCTATGTGTTGATCATGATAACTACGAAATTGTGAATAGTTCATTGATTTTTAGTTCTTTTTAGTAGGCTCGCTGAGTGATTTCTTTTACATGCTCTACAACTTCTAGGAGAATGCTGTGATCATATCTTCATTTCTTTTCGCTGCTATACTTAAAAACTCTTTTACATAATCTTTTACTTCAAGGAAAATGAAGCATATAGTAAAGATCTTGAGCCTGTTGGTGGCTATCTCTGCCTTCTGGATTGGTCTTTTGCAGGCTGCAATTATTCCTCGAAGCCATACATGGTTGGTGAGTAACAAACAATTTTGTCCTCTTTTTGGTTTCTTGCTATTCTGAAATTAGGATTGTGTTCTGATTTAGTAGTGTTGCCGGTCGCTTTTACAGCTACCGATCTACTTTGTAGTATCCCTCGGATGCTATGGTCTTTTAATGGTTGGAATCGGGCTAATGCAATTTCCTACCTGCCCCCACGAAGCAGTTCTGTTGCAGAAGGTACTTTTGAGACAAACTCATTGTTTGCCAAATTTGGTCTTCTGCTCAATTCAGAATTAGAATCACAGAGTCCAGTGTTATATATTGTTGACATCCTTTAATCTTTTGTGTTTTTCTTTGGTTGCAGGATATCACAGAGGCCAAGGACTTCTTCAAGCACAAAGGGGTTGACGTTGGATCGGATTGATACCATGTTTTTTAACGACCAACCATCAGAAATAGTTTTTGTTATTGACAAAGACCTTAAATGTACTGTTTGGATATTTAAAATTAAACAGTGTTTCTTAGGTAAAAGGCAAAAGCTTATGCATCCAAACGTAATCGCAAAAATTAATATATTTCTGTTCTTTTAATCATTCTTTTTTTGTCTAATATCAATGGATGATGCCAAAAAAAGCAAGCAGAATGATGAAACCAAAATAGCTTAGGGGTGAAAGAGACTATGTTCTATTTGAAACATTGTTACACCTGCAAACATCTTGGTGTTCTTCTCAGTAAGTTGTGGAGATTAAAAGCCATAGAATCTAATGCGAGGAGAAAAATAAATGACAGAGAGTGAGAGAGAGGGCTTGTTTATCTCTTCTTCTTGCCACCTTTGCCCGACTTTGAAGAAGTTCCAGAGGTTGAAGTTGTGGCCTGAGGTTCCTGCTTCTTTGCTTTCTGAGATTCCTGCTTCTTCACTCTCTCTGGATGTCTAGGTACCAATTCTGCAATTTTATGCATCAGTTGCTTCCCTGCAAACATATATCAACACAAGGAACACATCATATGTCTGTAGGAAACAACTTGCAGGTGGAGCCTTTAAGTGCAATGGATGTAAAGTAGCAAGCCAAATGTATATTCATATATTTACTCTTTCCTGGACATGATGAGGATAAGATCAAAGTAAACACAAACATCTAAAGAACCAACAATTTGGAAAATGGTTTTATTACATCACTCTTTTCTGCGTGTTAAAAAGGTCCAGCTATTTGGATGCAACAATATCAATGCAAACGCAAACACAAACACAAACACATCAAAGGTCTTGCAATTAGCCAAAAAGTGCTTAAAATAAACTTTTTTTATATAGCATATTTGTGCCTCTGAATCTGCCGTGATCATATGCAACAATACAATCCAAAGAAATTCAAAATATAGCAAAATGAACTGATACAGAATGAAGAAAATAGTCAGATAAACTTAGCATGAGGTGATATTCCAGTAGCAATATCATATCGCTGCAATCTGAAGTTCCATATGCATAAGATCTATATGTACATAATACACAACAACTTGTTTATCTATATGAGATTCTGGTAATAATGATTCTGAACATAAATGAAAAATTTAGGGGTCATTGAAACAGCTAATAAAGCTTCCAGATCAAAGCTTGAAATTGGTGATGATATGGCAAATGTGAAGAACGATGAAGAAGTTTGAATCAGGGTGATATGATGAGATAAAACAAAGCAGACAAAAATAGCAAACCACAAAACAATGTTTGAAGTTCATATAAGAGACCAGAGTTGAATACCCAACTCCTGCTTTGATAATAAGCAGGCTGGTATCAGGAACCATTCGCAGGAAGGTTAGACACATCCATACATGTGTCACAAGGAGAGATCTTAACAACAAACAAGAGCAAGTAAAGAATATAAAGCAGATACCATGTTAGTGTCTTCTAGGTCAATGAACACTGGCTTCTGATTTCTAGTCAGGTACACAAAACTGCAAGCTCAATTTAATTGATCACTAGGATAATTCACTATAAGAAAACAAAAAAGACATATGTCCTATAGCAGGCGGAGGTAGAACCAACAACTTTCAGATGAGAGGTCTTACTTGAAGTAATGGCTGGATTGAGTAAAGTCCCATCCTCCCTTTTCAACTGGACTCTCACTCTCCCTACTTGCATGAAGTCGCGCGGGTACGCTTTGTCAATCTAAAAATACCCAAAAAAAATCTCAAATTTAAAGACTCTCCGACGACCCTGCAAACAATTTAAAGACATTACACTCTCCCGTAAATCCAACTGGATGAAGGAATACCTCGACAGCACTAGGGAGTTTTAAATGCTTGCAACAATCACTAATCTCAATGCAATTCGGATTCTCACAAGCTAGACTCAAACTGATTCTTCTTCCCTCAGCTACAGTTTTCTTTGAGTTAATATAGACTGGATACATCACTACCCATTTCTTGATGTTGAGCGTTCCACTATCCATCTACACAAATAAAGAAGAAAACAGAACCAAACACATCAATTCAAACTTTACAACACAAAAACTATCAATCTACAGATCAAGGAGAAACAGAACCAAATAGATTAATGCAAATCAGTGTATAAATTTCGAAATTGTAAAAACAAAACTACAGAACATTGGAGCATTCAAGAAATAAGATGAGTAATTCGAAACTCTCACAAACACATAAGAATCAATTTCAGCATCGGGTCTACATAACTTACACCGGAGATTAGATCCTCAAATAACAACAATAACAACAATATCTCACATGATTCGGCTTAGAAATCCAGGAAATTGAAACATACAAAAGCTAGAAAGAAGAAAGGGTCACCTGAAATGAAGGTAATGGCGACGGCGGCCGAGAGAGCTCGCTTCCGATTCAGTATTATAAGCTTGTTTTGGGGGATATGACCTGTAATGTAATTCTAATACAACTTGAGGGGTATTTTAGGTATTTTCACACTTTTGCCAAGTAACAATGTTCAGCTAAAAGATATTTAAAAAAAGTGATAAAGACGATCATCAAAGCATTTTCAAATTGTCGTCTAAAACCACCATCGAAGATTCGACAGAGGATTTCGAATTCTCTCTCTTTTCTTCCCAAGTTTTGTTTTTTTATTGCAAGAAGAGGTAAATGCTCCTTCTCCTTCTTCCTCTGTTACGAGTTCCCCTTTCGAGTTCCCCTTTTTGGTTCTTTCCTTGAATGTCAAAAAATCCTCTTTTTAAGGAACTTTCCTTTCAAGAGGGTTCGAATTTCATGTCGATTTTGATTATGTAAAGGGGATCTCGGAATCGATTTCGAGTTTTTCAAGTTTGAAACCCGTATTCTAGGTTAAAATTCGTTGACTTGTGAAACTTTCTAGGTCTACGGAGCATAAATGTCTCTCAGTTGTTGGTTGGTGTTTGAGATTTTGATCATGGAGAGGCACTATTTACTTCTTCTGACTTCTGATTTTTTTACTTTAAATTGTGAATTTTTGTTGTTTTTTTCTTCTTCCATAATTCTGTTTTTGTGTATATATGCTCAAAAAACCTTATCCTGATAACTAACTATTCATATTTTGGTTTCTACTGATTAAACTATTCTTTAAGGTTCTCTGAAAGTTTTCTTCTTTTCTCTGCTGTATTTACTATGAGCAAAATCTTGTTTTGCAACACCATTTACTGAAAACTTGTGTCTGTAACCATGTTCATGCACACAGCATGATTAGCCAAATGTTTGCTAGCTGAATCATATAGCATCTTAGATAAATTCGTCCAATCTTTTCTTTTGAACAAATGTTTACTAGCTTTTGTTGCTATCTGAACAATCTCTTTGTTATCAATGAGTCTAAGAAGCTGTTTTTTTTTTTTTTTTTATAACTGTTGGTTGACATATACTGTTACAGTTTAGTTAGCTCGTGTGTGAGAAGAGAGTGTAATGAGCTGTTTTGGTTGGTGTGGGAGTGAGGATTTCCGTAACACTGCTGACACCGGACCTAGGCCAGCGCACAACCCAGCAGGTTTCCTATTTCAACTGCATTACTTGTCATTGTTTCTCTTACTGTCCATCTTTTGGCTTCTAAGTTAATAGGATTTTTAATTGTTCTAAAGGTTACAATGGAGCCCACTACCAAAGAGCTGATCCACCCATGAACCAGCCAGTAACTCCCATGCAGCCTATTTCTGTACCAGCCATTCCTGTGGATGAATTGAAAGATATAACCGATAACTATGGTTCAAAGGCCTTGATCGGTGAGGGTTCATATGGAAGAGTGTTTTATGGTGTTCTTAGAAGCGGTGGGGCAGCTGCCATCAAGAAACTTGACTCTAGTAAGCAGCCAGATCAAGAATTTCTTTCTCAGGTAGGTGTTATAAAATACATCATTGCATTTTTTTTATGGGCATTTCTCTTGTAAAATATCGCCAAAAAGAATTGCCCCAGCTTAACCTAAACCTTATGTGTTCTATGTGTAAAAATGGTCCAGCATCAAACCACTTCTTTGGGAATGTTCTGTCTACTTTTGTTTTGTTACTGACGTAGAAACTTATAACAGATATCAATGGTTTCGAGATTGCGACACGACAATGTTACTGCACTTATGGGCTATTGTGTTGATGGCCCTCTCCGTGTTCTTGCTTATGAATATGCTCCTAAAGGATCTCTTCATGATACTCTTCATGGTGAGTGATTAAGTGTAAACCGTTGCTTAGATATGGATCAGTCACTAAATACATGAACATCTGGAAAGTAAGTTACAGAAGGAAGAAACTAATGAATCGTGGTGACTCTTTGGTGCAGGCCGTAAAGGTGTCAAAGGAGCACTGAGAGGTCCTGTTATGACGTGGCAACAAAGAGTCAAAATCGCTGTTGGTGCAGCCAGAGGACTTGAGTACTTGCATGAGAAGGTGAGCCCTCAGGTTATCCACCGAGACATCAAATCCAGCAACGTACTTCTGTTTGATGATGATGTTGCCAAAATTGGTGATTTTGATCTGTCTGATCAAGCCCCTGACATGGCTGCTCGGCTTCACTCAACTCGTGTGCTAGGAACCTTTGGCTATCATGCTCCAGAGTAATGCCCTTTTAAAGATTTTCTTTATCTTGAACAGTTATTTTCAGTTTGTGTTATTCAGACTAATCCACGGGCTACACGTCTTCATTCAAAAATGTTTGGTTCTCATGCTCTAATGTTATGAGACACTTATACATTCACATGGATTTCGTTTTTCTTATCAGCTTTTCTTCTTACACATACGTGCTATTGCATCTCCTCTCATTGACGAATCTAAAGCTAAACATTTTGTGTTATGTATTTCAGATATGCAATGACAGGAACGTTGAGCTCAAAGAGCGATGTGTACAGTTTTGGTGTTGTTTTGCTGGAGCTCCTTACGGGTCGTAAACCAGTCGATCATACCTTACCGCGTGGACAACAGAGTCTAGTGACATGGGTAATGTTTAGTGCAATCTTCTCTGCTTCTAATCCTGATTTGCTGCATTGATAAGAGAGGCTTTTAAGAAGCCCAATATTTTTAATAAACTAATTTAGTCTGTTAAAAATGACAAAAATGGGGTCCAAGCCTCAAAGAAACTTGGAACAAAAAGCCCTCCTTAGGCCTATAGAATTAAAACTAAGGATGTCAAAGCAACTAAAGACGCGGAAAAAAGCCAGAATTTTGTCCGAATAGATTAATGCGACAAAAATATTCCCTAGACGTTGTGTGTTGTCTAGTTATTGTTGCTCAATAGTAAAGATGTTGTGTGTTGTCTCAGGCAACCCCTAAACTAAGTGAAGACAAAGTGAAGCAATGCGTTGATGCAAGACTACTCGGAGAGTACCCTCCCAAAGCTGTTGGCAAGGTATTAATCTCAAAATTGCTTTCCTCTCATTGCTTCATTAGAGCATAAAAGATTTGACTTAGTGTATAACTTAGAAGACTAGTTTATCTTCTGAGTGCTGACTTCTGACATTGGAACCAAAGTAGCGAAACCATCTGATGTTACCTTTTCTTGCAAACGCCAAAGAAAACAAGTGATTTTGCTGTCCGCATTCATCTACATGATGATTGAAACATTTCATGAGTCTGATTTATTTACCATATGGTGCGATATAATGATCAGCTAGCCGCGGTGGCTGCACTCTGTGTGCAATATGAGGCAAATTTTAGACCAAACATGAGCATTGTGGTGAAGGCACTTCAACCTCTTTTAAACCCTCCTCGTTCTGCTCCTCAGACTCCGCATAGGAACCCCTATTGATCAAATATCCAATCCCCATCACATCTTCTTCATGATGATTAATCAAAGTGTATTATATACATATTGTTCTGTATTTGTGTAAATTTCTGGGACCTTATCTCATTAACTCTTCATCTGAGTCCCACATTTCAAGAGCTATGCATGTCTCTATGTCATTATATTTTATGTTTTCTGTGATGTAGTTTGTGTGTGGGAAGAAGAACCAAATTTTGTTTGTTTATGGTAAATTAAATGATTTCAAAAAAACTCATTTCTAAACTCTAATACATTTTTATTAGATGATGTTTTGCCACAGGTCTAGCTAGATATTATAATAGGAATTTGCAATACACGTCAAAATAAACAGAAAATCAAGTGAGCGACATGCTCACTGTTATTACTTATTAGTGTACTCTGCAAGAAAACAAACAGTTACAGCCATATTGGAGATAAGAATCACCTGCAGTGAAGGTGCTTTAATGGCGACAGTTGGGAGCGGCGACTAGGTTGGGTTGCGATGCTGCAGCGCCTAGAGAAACCCAGACAATCGTCAGTTTCAGTACTTTGGTTGTTTTCGGGATTTTGACTGTGATTCATTGAAGGGGTAATTGGTATTTGAGCCATATTAGACTTGTTCCAAGTAAGTAAATACCAACAAGGCAACATGGTCATCTAGTTGTTTAAATAAAAAGTGTTGACGATCATAGACATTTTCAAAATTCTCATTCTAAAAGAGTAAAAACACATAGAAAAATCGACGCGCATCAGAGAATTTCGATTGTTTCTCATCTCTTCGAAGTAGTAAATGTAAATGTAAATGCTTGTGTCTTCCTTCTTCTTTCTCTGTTGCGAGTTTACCTCTTGGTACTTTCCTAAAATGTCAAAACCCTTTTTAAAAAGGAACTTCCTTTCGCGGGTTAAAAGAGAACTGATTTCTAATTTTTCATGTTTGAAATACGTATCCTAGGTTAAAGCCCGTTGACTTGTGAAAGTTCTAGGTTTACGGAACATAAATGTCTCAGTTGTTCGTGTTTGATACTTTGATCGGTAAATCATGTCGATATTGACTTCTTATATGAATTTTACTTGTTATGTCTTCTGATATTGACTTTACTTATATGAATTTTTGTTAAGCTGAATCATATTTAGCGCATCTTATAGAAACTCATCCAACATTTTTCTCTTAGAAACAGTTTGCTAGCTAATTTTGTTGGTAACCATACATGTATGATAGGCAAGCGAGTAGTATAAATAAGAATATAAGATATTTGACCATTTGCTAGTTGAGAGAGCCTCTGGCTTAAGGAGAGATTAGGGACTCTAAAGCAAACCCTATATTGTATTGTTCTTGGTCGTTGAGTAATAAAGAGAGATCAGATCATTGATCTTACCACTTTACTCTCTTTTCTTAGATAGCCAATTAATCTTGTTTTTAAAACTGTTTGTTGTTCATAAGCAGAGGATAGAAGCTTAAGCTGCTACAATCTTACTCTTCACAAATGTTTATTGACACTTAGTATTTTTTCATGTCATTGTGCATGCAGACTGTTCATTAGAGTTTTGTGTCTGAACAATCTCTATAAGTTTGAGAAGCTCCTCAAACCTTGTTTTTTTTTTTAATAACTTTTTGTTGACATTTTGTCTTCTGCATACACTATTAGTTACAGTTTTTTTTTTTTTGTATGAATGTAAAAATATATTCAACAAAGGTACATAGAATACGTCCGTAGTTTGAATTCACTATTAGTTACAGTTAAGTTAGCTCGTGTGAGAGAAGAGTGTAATGAGCTGTTTTGGTTGGTGTGGGAGTGGGGATTATGGCAACGCTGCTGACACAGGACCAAGGCAAGCACATAACCCAATAGGTAGCTCACCTATTTCAACTGCACCACTTGTCTGTGTTTTTCTTAGTGTCCAGTTTTTAGCTTCTAAGTTATTGGGATTTTAATTGTTTTAAAGGTTACAATGGACGCCACCATCAAAGAGCAGATTCACCCATGAATCAGCCAGTAGCTCACATGCAGCCTATTGCTGTACCAGCCATTCCAGTGGATGAGTTGAAAGATTTAACTGATAACTTTAGTTCAGAGGCATCAATCGGTGAAGGTTCAAATGGAAGAGTGTTTTACGTTGTTCTTAAAAGCGGTAAATCAGCTGTCATTAAAAAACTTGACCCTAGTAAGCAGCCAGATCAAGTATTTCTTTCTCAGGTAGATACTATAAAGTACATCATTTCAGTTTTTAAGGGCCTTCATCACCGAAAAGAGTTGTCCCAGCTGAACCTAGACCGTATGTCTCATTTGTTTAAATGATCCAGCATCAAACCACTCCTTTGGAAATGTTATGTCTAGTCTTTTTTTGTTAATGACACAGAAAATTCTAACAGGTATCAATGGCTTCAAGATTTCAACACGATAATGTTGTTGCACTTATGGACTATTGTGTTGATGGCCCTCTCCGTGTTCTTGCATTTGAATTTGCCCCTAATGGATCTCTTGAACCATTTCTCGGAAATGGATCAGTCACTCAATAGTTATACATCTGAAAACTAACATACAAGAGGACATAAACTATGCAATATGTGGTGTCTCTTTGGTGAAGGACGAAAAGGTGTCAAAGGAGCACGACAAGGTCCTGTTATGACGTGGCAACAAAGAGTCAAAATTGTTGTTGGTGCAGCCAGAGGACTTGAGTACTTGCATAAGAAGGTGAACCCTCAGGTTATCTACCGAGACATCAAATCCAGCGACATACTCCTGTTCGATGATGATGTTGCCTAGGTTGCTGATTTAGATTTGTCTGATAAAGTGACTAACATGGCTGCTCGCTTTCACTCAACTGGTTGTGTGATAGTAGGAAGCTTTGGCCATAGGGCTCCAGAGTAATGCCCTTTTAGATATTTTATCAATTGACCGGTGATTTTCAGTTTGTTTCATTAAGATTAATCCAGGAGCTACACCTCTTGTTTAAACATTTTGGGTTATTTATTTTAGATACACACTGATAGGAACATTGAGCGCAAAGAGCGATGTGTACTGTTTTGGCATTGTTCTGCTGGAGCTCCTCATAGGTCGTAAAGATGTTGATTTTACCTTACCGCCAGGACAGCAGAGTCTAGAGAGATGGTGATAAGTTTCAAGAACTAATTCCTCTTATTTCTTAACCGTAGATACTCTGTTTCAATGAGAGAATTACTTAGGGCATCACTAAGTACATGATTCTCTCTACATATGACACATACGTCATTATCAACATCCAAAAGCCCCCCTCATAAATACAATACTATTCAATATTTATATGTAAATGAGTTCACTTCTTCTTCAAACATGTGACTCCTCTGCTGTAGACACGTGTTTCTTCCTTCTGTAGTATACTTGAGGCAATCTATCCCCCCCCCCTTCAACATGGAGCTTTTCCTCAAGAGATAAGTCAGGAAACTCTCGCTTTAAATCCCGAACGACCTCCCAAGTATCTTCATGAGCTAGCATGTTCTTCCAATACACCAACGCCTCCAGCACCCCTTCCTCATTGTATCGTGTGTCCACTACGCATTCAGGTTCAATGATAACTTCATCCCCCTCCAAGATAAAGACGTTTGGAAGAGGATATATCTCATGATGATCACCCAACACCTTCTTAAGTTGGGAAATATGAAAAATCGGATGAATCTTAGAAGTTTCCGGTAAGCTCAATCTATAGGCCACCTTACCAATTCTCTCTAAAATTTCATAAGGACCATAATACTTGGCAGACAATTTCTGACAAATCCTCTTTGTCACGGAATGTTGACGATATGGTCGGAGTTTCAAGAAAACCCATGAACCCACTTCGAGATCAATATCTCTTCGATGCTTGTCAGCATTGTTCTTCATAAGCTGTTGTGCATGAATCAAATGAGTTTTGAGCTGAGACAGCATGACATCTCTAACTTTTAGTAACGACTCCAATTCAACATTTTTTGTCGATTTTTCCTCAAACCTCACCAACGGAGGAGGATCTCTTCCATAAACTGCTTTGAATGGAGTAAGTTTTGTTGCGGTAAGATAAGAAGAATTATACCATAACTCAGCCCATGACAAGAAATGATGCCACATTCTTGGATGAGCTGAAGTAAAACACCTTAAGTAAGTTTCAAGACAACAGTTAAGTACCTCAGTCTGACCATCCGTTTGCGGATGGAAAGCTGTACTAAACTTCAATGTTGTGCCAGCTTGCTTAAAACAGTCTTTCCAAAAATGGGTCAAGAAAACTCTATCTCTGTCAGATACAATTGAAGCGGGAAACCCATGAAGTCTAACAATCTCTTTTATGAATTTGTGGCGACCTCTGCAGCTGTAAATGGGTGCTTTAAGCCAATAAAATGCCAATGTTTACTTAAGCGATCCACCACTACTAAAATAGCATTCATGCCTTGAGAAGCCGGTAAACCTTCCACAAAGTCCAAGCTGATATCTTTCCAAACCTGATTAGGAATAGGTAGAGGTTGTAAAAGACCAGCTGGTGATAAAGTGGAGTATTTATGTGTCTGGCAAATGCTACACTCCTTCACAAACTTCTGAATATCAGACAACATGCCTTCCCAATGAAATGACTGTTGAATCCGTTTCATTGTCTTTAATACTCCTGAATGACCTCCCATTCGACTACTGTGGTATTCATGAAGAATTAAGGATAAAAACTGGCATGACTTGGGGATCACCAACCTGTTGTTATACCATAATCTATCTTCTTTCATCATGAAACCTTTCTTCACACACTTCCCTTCTCTACATTCTTGAAGCAGACTTTGTATGTGCTCATCCTTGTCAATCTCACTATACGAGTCTTGTAGTTATAATGCTGTAGGAATTGACAAAGCCAGCAAAGACATAGCAATTGATAGTTGCACAATTCTAGACAAGCCATCTGCAGCTTTATTATCGCACCCAGGCTTATACTGAGTCTCAAATGTGTAAGGTAGTAATTTGGTAAGCCATTTCTGATATTCCATGGTGACTTCCCTCTACTCCAATAAAAATTTCAAACTCTTCTGGTCTGTGTGTACAACAAACCGTCTTCCCAACAAATAATGTTTCCACTTCTGAATGGCTAACATTATGGCCATTAATTCACGTTCATAGACCGGTTTCAACTGTTCTTTATCAGACAAGCCATAACTGAAGTAAGCAATAGGCCTCTGTGCTTGCATTAGAACTGCCCCTAAACCAAAGCCAAATGCATCTGCTTTGACCACAAAATCCTTGTCAAAATTAGGTAATGCCAGCACTGGTGCGTTAGACATAGCAATTTTCAATCTGTCAAACGCCATATGTGTCTGCTGAGTCCAATCAAACTGGTCTCTCTTTAGTAGATCTGTCAAAGGCCTTGCCAAAGCACCATATCCTTTTACAAATCTCCTGTAATATCCAGTTAAGCCCAAAAACCCTCTCAACTCTTTAACCGATTTTGGTGTTGACCACTTAGTCATTGCAACAGTCTTTGCAGGATCAGTAGAAACACCTGCTGCAGTGATTAAGTGCCCCAAATAGTCAATACGGTTTTGAGCAAAGCTGCACTTTTTCTTGTTTGCAAATAGTTGATGTTTCCGAAAAATGGAGAGAACAATTTGCAAATGTTCTAAGTGATCTTGCACATTAACACTGTATATCAACACATCATCGAAAAAACCCAAGACAAATTGTCGAAGATACGGTCTAAACAACTCATTCATCAAGGCCTGGAAAGTTGCTGGAGCATTAGATAAACCAAAGGGTATAACCAGAAATTCGTAATGGCCATCATGCGTCTGGAATGTTGTCTTTTCAATGTCACATTCCTTCATTCTGATCTGATAGTATCCTGCCCTCAAATCCAGTTTGGAGAAAATTTTAGCACCATCTAATTCATCCAGTAATTGATCAATAACCGGAATTAGAAACTTATCCGGAACTGTAGCTCGATTTAAAGCTCTATAATCCACACAAAATCACCAAGATATGTCCTTTTGTTTCACCAATAGCACAATGCTTGAATACGGACTGTGACTTGGACGAATAGTGCCTGCAGTCATCATCTCCTTCACCATTTTCTCCATAACATCTTTATGAGTGTGAGGATACCTATAAGGCCTTACACTTATAGCTCCAGATCCTGGCAGTAAGTTTATTGAATGTTCCTTGCCTCTAATCGGAGGTAACCCTTTTGGTTCAGAGAAGACATGAGAGAATTGATTCAAAACTTCTTCCACTACTGTTGAGGACACTGGAGACAATTCTTTCACTCCTTCAAGGGCATCCAAGTGAACTGCGACTTTACTTTGACTGGCAAAAGTTGGAGTAAGGGTTTTCAAAGACAGTTTAGGCACGAATAGGCCTGACTCCCCTCTTAAAGTGACGAGTTCTGCCTTATTAGGACATTCATGTTCCCTAGACCATTTACCATCACACTTAAAACAAATGCCCTTCCTCCTCTTCTCATCCAATTCGGCACTTGAATTATGTCTCCTTGGTCTAATTTCATTGTGAGCTGTAGCTTTCTCCATGATTTGATTACTGGCAGGTGTAATCATTTTTGTCTTCCAAGGAGGAGTATTACTCGTATAATTGGTTTTCCAGTCACTCACAAATGAACCTTTGATGCTCCTCCAATCTTGTTGAAGCTCTCTTTTGACTACACTTCTCATAATACTTGACTCTATCACTTTAGCAAAAGCCACCATTTCAGGCAAGTTTTGCGGCTTCATCAACAATGTCACCTCCTGCATCTCTGGTGTCAAACCATTTAAGAAAATACCTTCAAGCTATTGATCATTCAAGCCTGTGACTTGAGCTGAAAAATCTTCAAATCGGCTGATATACTCTGGAACTATACCGGTTTGTTTAATGCAGAATAATCTTTGGCAAGGACCACGAAGCTTAACGTTGCCAAATCTCAACAACAAATTTGACTTAAACTGATTCCAGCTTCCAAATTCTCTCCGATTAATCTCCCAATTATACCAACCCAAGGCATCTCTTGATAAACTGACTGAGACTAAATCCAACTTGTCTTGATCATTATGACGATTCAATCTGAAAAATCGTTATACTCTAGCAATCCAGCTGTAGATGTTATTTCCCTCAAACACATGTATTTCCAAATTCTTTACCACACTATCACGAACACCAGTGCCTATTTCTCTATGGCGTGGTTCCGAGAAAGAAATTGGTACCTGAGAATGCCGATCTTGATAAACGTTGGGAACGTGATGACTGGAACCACCAATTTCTCTCGTTGTCACCTGTGGCGGCATCGAATTCAGCATCTGATCTAGTTTCCTTTCAATTGCTTTAAGCTTCTTATCATTCTGCTCTACTTTCTCCGCCGTCGCGATCAATTACGACTCCACTCGCTGTTTCCCGTCCATCAATTCTCCAAATTGACTTGATAGAGTCTCGATCTTCTCATACACATCCCCCAACGATTCCGAATTCAATTTCTCCTGTGAGATTTCTTGAATCGACTCCATTCTTGATTCTTGCACCATCGTCTCTCGCAGTTGCTGTAATCACCCAGCTTCTAACCCTAAGACGCTCGCGATGTTCGATCTCAGTCACGACGCACCATTTGATAAGTTTCAAGAACCGATTCCTCTTATTTCTTAACTGTAGATACTCTGTTCCAATGAGAGAATTACTTAGGGCATCACTAAGTACATGATTCTCTCTACATATGACACATACGTCATTATCAACAACCAAAAGCCCCCCTCGTAAATACAATACTATTCAATATTTATATGTAAATGAGTTCACTTCTTTTTCTTCAAACACGTGACTCCTCTGCTGTAGACACGTGTTTCTTCCTTCTGTAGTATACTTGAGGCAATCTATCAGATGGGTAGTCTTTAGTGCAGCGTCTTTCTTCTTTGGATTCTTGTTTGCTTGCATTGATAACAGAAGCTTTAATTTTAAGACTACAACAAAAAAGCTAAAATTTGTGCGAAGAGATTAATTAGAGAAATGAAATATGTTGATTAATCATAAAGATGTTGTGTTGTCTTAGGCAACCCCTAAACTAAGCAAAGACAAAGTGGAGCAATGTGTTGATCCAAGACTACTTGGAGAGTACCCTCCCGAAGCTGTGGCCAAGGTACTTAGTCCCATGACGTTGGTTTCCTATCATTTTCTCGTTGCAGGATTAAGGATTTAACTTAGGGTATAACTTAAAAGGCTAGTTCATATGCTGACATTAGCACCAAAGTAGCGCAAGACCAGTTTTGTTTCTACCTTTTTGTTACAAATGCCAATGAAAACAAGCGATAGTTGTGGTCCACATTCATCTCTATGACAACTAAAACATGTCATGAGTCTGATTTTATTTGCTATGTGGATATTGTGCGATATAATGGTCAGCTAGCCGTGGTGGCTGCACTCTGTGTGCGTATCGATCCAGCTTTTAGACCAGACATGAGCATTGTGGTGAAGGCACTTGAACCTCTTTTAAATCCTCCTCGTTCTACTTCATGATGATTAATCAAAGTATACGTATATATTATTTATTTTCTTTGTTTATGGTAAATTTATGATTTCATACAAACTCATTTATAAATTCTCTTTTAAGGTTTCTGGCTTGTACCCTATACAGAAAACCTTAACATTTAATAAGATTATAACTAGTATTTTGATCAAGAAGGAGATTTTTTCTCTCGAACGAAGGAGCAAGGAGACTCGTCAGTTTCTCGGCAAACTATCCTGAAAGAATCAGAGAGAAGAGTGTAATGAGCTGTTTTTGTTGGTGTGGGTTTGAGGATTTCCATAACGATGCTGACACCGGACCAAGGTCAGCGCACAAACCAGCAGGTAGCTCGCTTATTTCAATTGTGTTTTTCTTTATGTCCATCTTTTGGCTTCTAAGTTAATTGCTTTGGCAGATTCACCCATGAACCAGCCAGTAGTAGTTCATGTCGTCTATTGCTGTACCAGCTATTCCAGTGGATGAATAGAAAGTTATAACCGATAACTTTAGTTCAAAGGCATCAATCGGTGCAGGTTCAAATGGAAGATTGTTTAAAGGTGTTCTTAAAATCCCCAAAGCAGCTGCTATAAAAAAACTTGACCCTAGTAAGCAGATAGATCAAGTATTTCTTTGCCAGGTAGATACTATAAAATGTAGAAGATTCATATCAATCCAATTATGTAAAGTGTATATTTGTATTTAAGACATTAAACCTAGGCTCCAAGTAATATCCCTGTATATATTGACCTCTCTTGGTCTTAATAAGAATTATCTCATTCTCTATATCTCTATATGGTATCAGAGCACCGACCCTAAAACCTATTTTTTTTCCAGCCGACATATCTCCCTCTTTCAGTTCTTCTTCTTCTCTGTCTTTCTTTTCATCATGTCTACATCCAGTGGTGATCACATTCATGTTTCCGGTTCTACCGACCTTCTCAACGTCAATATGACGAATGTAACAAAGCTTACTGCTTCCAACTTTCTGATGTGGAGCCGCCAGGTTCACTCTCTGCTTGATGGATACGATCTTGTTGGCTACCTTGAAGGATCCATCACGATTCCAGAGTCTACTCTCACCACCAACGGAGCTGTGTCGGAGAATCCAGCCTACAAACTGTGGAAGCGCCAAGACAAGCTGATCTACAGTGCTCTCCTTGGTGCCATCTCTGTCTCTGTCCAGCCGCTCCTTTCGAAGGCTGTTACGGCCAATGACATATGGAGCAAGCTTTCCTCCACATACGCCAACCCAAGTCGGGGTCACACTAACCAGCTCCGTCAACAACTCAAACAGTGGGTTAAAGGTACCAAATCCATTGATGAGTACATTCAAGGATTCACTACTCGATTTGATCAACTTGCCTTACTCGGTAAACCCATCGACCATGAAGAGCAAATTGAATTCATTCTCAATGGTCTCCCTGATGATTACAAGCAAGTAACTGCCCAAATCGAGGGGCATGATTCTGCGCCTTCCATAACGGAGGTTCACGAGAAACTCATTAATTATGAGCTGAAGCTACAGTCCCTTGCTATCTCGTCTTCCTCGCTCCCGATCTCTGCCAACTACATCAATAATCGTAGTCGCTCGTACTCAAAACCAAATCAACAACGTTACAATCAACACACTCCGGGCGGGCCCAATCAATCAAACATAATCCAACATCGCTCCTTCAAGCCATATCAAGGCCGCTGTCAACTCTGCGGCATCCACGATCACTTCGCCAGACGTTGTCCTCAGTTCCAGTCCAATCTCAAACAGCGCCCACTGCTGCCCACTCCACAGTCTCCTTGGCAACCTCGTGCCAACCTAGCTCATGCCTCTTCACAGAATCCCTGGATTGTTGACTCCGGTGCGACGCACCACATCACATCCGACTTAGCCAACCTCTCTATCCATAACCAGTACAATGGCGGAGAAGAGGTTCTCATTGGCGATGGCACTGGACTTCCAATCCTCAATACGGGTTTCAAATCTCTATCTTCTCACTCTCGGCCCCTATCTCTCACTAATGTTCTTCATGTTCCAAATATACAGAAGAATCTAATATCAGTCTATCGACTTTGCAACGAAAATAATGTCTCCTTGGAATTTTTCCCCGCTTCCTTTCAGGTGAAGGATCTCAGCTCGGGTGCCCCGTTACTCCAAGGACGGACTAGAGACGAGCTCTACGAATGGCCAATCACAAATACAGCTGCAGCAACCTTCTTTGCCACACCCAAAGTCAAAACTTCTGTCTCTGATTGGCACTCAAGACTTGGCCACCCCTCTTTTCCCATTCTAAAAACTATAATCTCTAGCTTCTCTTTACCTTTATCTGATTCCTTATCAAAACCCTTGTCCTGTGTTGACTGTCTTTCAAATAAAAGCCATAAGCTTGCTTTCTCTCAAACTTCTATCTCCTCCACTCGTCCATTGCAATATATCTTTACCGATCTCTGGACATCTCCAATAATCTCTGTTGATTCCTACAAACACTACCTCATTCTTGTAGATCACTTCACTCGCTACACATGGTTTTACCCCCTTAAACTGAAATCCCATGTTAAAGATGTCTTCATCACCTTCAAAGCCTTAACAGAAAACAAATTCCAAACCAGGATCGGAACCTTATTCTCTGATAACGGTGGCGAATTCATCGCACTCCGCGAATTTCTCTCTTCCTCTGGTATCACACATTTAACCTCTCCTCCACACACACCAGAACACAACGGTCTAGCCGAAAGACGTCATCGCCACATAGTTGAGACAGGATTATCTCTTCTTCACCAGGCCAAAATTCCAAATTCATACTGGACCTATGCTTTCGCCACAGCCGTTTACCTCATAAACCGATTGCCTACTCCAGTCTTGTCTCTTTCGTCACCCTATAATCTTCTTTTTCACACAAAGCCAAACTACTCCAAATTAAAAATCTTCGGTTGTCTCTGTTTTCCTTGGCTACGTCCATATCGCTCTCACAAACTCGAAACAAGATCCACCTCTTCTGTTTTCTTAGGATACTCCCTCACCCAAAGTGCCTTCCTCTGCTTAGACCCAACCACCAATCGCCTATACGTCTCTCGCCATGTCCAATTTGTCGAAGATAATTTTCCTTTCCACACCTTGACAAAACCACCACCACAATCTGTCGCTGTCCATGACTGGCATACGCCACTCTCTGTGATTCCGGTGTCCATGCCACCACCCGTAGAGCTCGCTCCCGTGATGGCCTGCAGCTCAGCTCCTTCACCCTCCGCACCGGTCAACATCAATTCCCCTGCATCATCTCCCCAACCAGCGTCGCCTCCATCTTCAACTGCTCCGACATCACATTCAGCGGCTCCCTTGTCGTCTCCTACCCAATCGCCTCCAGCCACCTCCGCTCAATTCGCCGCCTCACCGTCTACCCATTCTTCATCGCCGAACACCCATCTCGCCGACCGAACAGAGCTCCAATCACCAACAAGGTCAACGAGTTCTCCTTCAAATTCACAAGGCCCAACAAGCATCCAACCGGATTCAGTAGGCCCAACAAGCATCCAACCGGATTCAGTAGGCCCATCTCCTACAAACCCTTCCTCCTCATCTGCTCTGCCGCCGTCCTCGACCACCAACGCACAGGCCATCACAAACAACCATCCAATGACCACTCGTTCGAAGAGAGGCGTCGTCAAACCCAACTCTAAATATGCCTTAGCCATCTCACGTCTCCAGACCGAACCTCGCACCGTCATCCAAGCACTTGCAGATTCGAAATGGCGACAAGCGATGTCTGACGAATTTGATGCCCAACTTCGCAACTGCACTTGGTCGCTCGTCAGATGGTTCTGCACTTGGTCGCTCGTCCCGCAAGCTCCACATCAAAACTTGGTAGGTACAAAGTGGATTTTTAAGTTAAAACACTCACCAGATGGTTCTGTTCACAGGCACAAAGCACGACTTGTGGCCAAAGGCTACAACCAACGGAAAGGGATAGATTACAATGAAACATTCAATCCGGTTATCAAGGCAACAACAATCCGTGTTGTTCTGCAAACCGCTGTCACATGTGATTGGCCAATAAAGCAATTAGACGTCAACAACGCGTTTCTTCAAGGGACATTAGAAGAGAAGGTCTATATTACACAGCCGCAAGGATTTGTCGATGTTAACAAACCGGATCATGTCTCTCGTCTACACAAAGCCCTCTACGGTCTTAAACAAGCCCCACGTGCTTGGTATCAAGAACTCAAAAGCTTCCTCCTCCAAGTCGGTTTCACAAACTCCCTAGCTGATGCTTCTCTGTTCATTCTCAAGCGTGGCACTACTCTTCTCTACATTCTTATCTATGTTGACGATATCATCGTCACCGGCAACAACGTTGATCTTTTTCACCAGACTCTTCATTCTCTGGCAAGTCGTTTTAGCATCAAAGATCCCGAAGACTTACATTATTTCCTCGGCATTGAAGCTCACAGAACACCATCTGGCATGTATCTCACACAACGGCGGTACATTCTTGATCTTCTCACTCGCTGCAACATGACTAATGCTAAGCCTGTTACGACGCCAATGGCTATCCATCCAAAACTCTCTCTCTCCTCCGGTGATGCTCTGCCAGATCCTTCGGAGTTCCGCACAGTCACTGGCAGTCTACAATACCTGGCGCTCACTAGGCCCGATATATCATACGCCGTGAACCGTCTGTCCCAATTTATGCACAAACCGACCTCTGAACACTGGCAAGCTGCAAAACGCCTCCTCCGCTATCTCGCTGGAACCTCGAGCCATGGTATCTTCTTCCACAAGGTAAACACCAACTCTCTCCACGCTTTCTCCGATGCCGACTGGGCCGGTGACCCAGACGATTATGTTTCGACACAAGCCAACATTGTCTACATTGGTCGCAATCCAGTCTCATGGTCTTCTAAAAAGCAAAAAGGCGTAGCTCGCTCCTCAACCGAAGCCGAGTACAGGTCTGTCGCCAACACTTCTTCTGAAATTCGATGGATCAGCTCGTTACTAGATGAACTCGGCCTCACCGTCTCCTCTATACCGGTCATCTACTGTGACAACGTCGGAGCCACTTACCTATGTGTTAATCCTGTTTTCCACTCCCGGATGAAACATCTTGCCCTAGACTATCACTTCATTCGCAATCAGATAACCTCAGGCATACTCAGGGTTGCACACGTATCCTCAAAAGATCAATTAGCTGATGCCTTAACAAAACCATTGGCGCGATCCCCATTTACGACCTTATCCTCCAAGATTGGTGTGTTACAATCCCCACCATCTTGAGGGGGCATGTAGAGGATTCATATCAATCCAATTATGTAAAGTGTATATTTGTATTTAAGACATTAAACCTAGGCTCCAAGTAATATCCCTGTATATATTGACCTCTCTCGGTCTTAATAAGAATTATCTCATTCTCTATATCTCTATATAAAATACATCATAAATTTCAGCTTGTATTTACCTAGACCGTGTTACAAAAAAAAAAAAAATACGGAAAGAAGTACAATGTGAAATTCATTAATATTTTCTTAATTATATTGAGCATAACTGTGTGATATTTAATGGTTAAATTTAAGAGACTGAATTTACAAAAAAATGAAGAAAGACATGAGATACAATTAGCGTGTAGTCCCGAGAAACTATCATCATAGCCGTTTTATTAATTAATTCACATTTCTATTATATCTTCTTCGTTTTTTGGTCAAAATTTCTATTATATCTTCAAACTACTAAAATTATGTCTACAACTTCACGTAAGACAAAGTGATTGGTATGAAATACATGTTCGATAAAATTCATTATCCAAAACCGAATTCTAAAATCTCAAAACCCGAAACCAATCGAAATCGAAACATCCATAAAAACTTCCAAACCATAATAAAATGACATTTTTCAATTTGTTTGATAGTACTTTTTAAAATAAGTCCGCGTCAATGCACGCAGGGCAGGCATCTAATTTGTATTATACGGTGTTATCTAATAATTTTTTGTATTAAAAAAAAAAGAAGTAAATAATTTTTATTTTATTGAGATTGGGATATATAAATGGGACCATTCATCAGTCTAAATATTTCATAACTAATTGAAGTTGAGTTGAAGTAAGTCCTCCGTCAAGTACATAAAACCATAGCCGTCAGATATAAGATTTACGTGTTCAAGCTTCATCTCCACCGTCGTTAATTTCGCTAATTTTCATTTTAAAAACTCGGTTAGAAAATATTCTTTACAAAAGAAGTTGTAAATCTTGTTCAGAGATATGCAGAGAGCATTTATATGCACACACAGTAGCAAAAGCTCTCTCTAGTTTCTGACTCACTTCTACGTCTCCCCTTCCATTAAATTAAAGAAAAAAATCTTCACCTGCTTCTTCATCGATTCGCCATCGAAGCTCTCACGCATTTATCATCTTCTTCTTCCTTCTCACTCTCTCATCGGAAATAATTCTTGGAGTTATCGGAAAAGTTTCTCATCTACGGTTGTTCGTATCTTGATCCCTTTCGCTTATGTTAAACTAGATTCGCACCCTTTTTTCCCTAGCCGAGATTCGCATTTCGAGGTATTGCTTCTCCGGATCTGATTGTGATCTCTCGTTAGTGATTTAGGATTTTAGGGGTTTTTGTGTGAGTAAACTTCAATGCGTTTTGGTTTCTTAGTTAAATCTGAAGTTTCCGATTGATTTTTTTGGATTTCAGATTTCGTTTATGGAATCTCTGAATCTGTTGCGTGTGGGGGGATACTTCCCTATATTGACGTTGGTATTGTGACTGCATCTACGGTGATTTTTATTGGCTTTTGCTTTTTGAGAAACGGAGAGGAGAAAAGATGGCGAAAGTGATAAACAAGACGCTTGTACTAACGTATATCTACTTACTGATCTACATTATACTCTCTTCTGGAGTTATACTGTATAACAAGGTGATTGCAGAGACCACTTTACTTTGACTAAATGTTTATGCAGATCTTCTTCATATAGTTTGTGTAGCTGTTGGATTTTGCATGTCATAGGTTGCTTGTATGAACTAGAAATGAAACCATAGCCGATGACCTTTGTGCTAGAGAGTACTCTTTCATAGTCTTTGTTACGGACTACAGCCATTTCTTGGTTTTGTCTCTAATATCCTAGTGGCTGACTTTAACTAGTATCTATCGTTTTTGGATTTCATTTGCAGTGGGTTCTATCTCCAAAATACTTCAATTTTCCACTTCCTATAACATTGACAATGATCCATATGGGATTTTCTGGATTTGTGGCCTTCCTTCTTATTCGGGTTTTCAAGGTACTAAACTCTCAGCGTTTACACTTCCATTTAATGGTATGGTACATATGTCCATTTGTTTGGAGTATGTTTCATGCTCATCTTATGAGGAGTTCTCATTTGGCGTATTTGACCTTCTTTATGGACTCTTCGAATCCTTATTATAGTTAGGTAATAAGTATCTTCTTTATAATGTAGGTTGTCTCTCCTGTTAAAATGACATTTGAAATGTAAGCCCGCTTACTATATTCTTGACTCCATTTTTTGGCATATACTCTGGTTCCATCATCTCTTTCTTTTTTAACATAATTTTCTTGAACTCAGATATGTGACCTGTGTGGTACCTATAAGCGCATTCTTTGCATCCAGCCTCTGGTAAGTCTTTGTTCTGTGTACAGTGGGACATAATAGGTTTATAGATGCTCTCTGACCTAGTGGTACTGTAAATTTCAAATTCTGAATTTTCCGTTCCTTGTCATACCTGCTGTCTAAATTGTCTATTGAGTATTCTGTTTACTCCTTTTTACAGGTTTGGAAATACTGCATATTTGTACATTTCAGTTGCCTTCATACAGATGCTCAAAGCACTAAGTATGTGAAACACAACTCTTTTTTTTGGCTGAAAGCCTATATTAGTATCTGAATCTTTGATCATATTGCAAATAACGCGTGAATATGGAATGACAGTGCCGGTAGCAACATTTCTCATGGCTGTTGTTTGCGGCACGGACAAAGCAAGGTGTGACGTGTTCATGAACATGGTGCTGGTCAGTGTTGGAGTTGTAGTATCCTCCTATGGGGAAATTAATTTCAATGTAATTGGCACGGTCTACCAGGTCATGGGAATCTTTGCTGAAGCACTTAGACTGGTGCTAACTCAAGTTCTTCTTCAGAAGAAGGGCTTGTCATTGAACCCAGTCACCAGCTTATACTATATAGCTCCATGCAGGTACGCAGTCCTGAAACCTAACACAATTCAAAACTTTCTTATTTGAATATCAGCTTAAGATGAAAACTTGTACTAATACTTCAAGTCATATTGTACTAAGTTGGATGTTTGTCAACATCATGTATTATTTCTTGCTATATGCAAGAAATCTACTCTACTGCACATTAAATATTCAATATTTTTCTTGATTTTGTGCAGCTTTGTTTTCCTGTCCTTGCCTTGGTATGTACTGGAGAAACCGAATATAGATGTCTCACAGATCCAATTCAACTTCTGGATCTTTTTCTCAAATGCTCTCTGCGCACTTGCCTTAAACTTCTCCATATTCTTAGTAATCGGAAGAACAGGCGCTGTAACCATCCGAGTTGCTGGGGTTCTCAAAGACTGGATTCTCATAGCCCTCTCCACTGTTATATTTCCTGAGTCCACAATCACTGGGCTCAACATTACTGGATACGCAATAGGTTTGTTTCTTTCTATCACAACAGCTAATTGGATAAGCTCTAAATGTTGTGCATTGGTTAACTATATCTTCTTCTTGTCATGTGTTTGGTACAGCGCTCTGTGGTGTTGTAATGTATAATTACATAAAAATCAAGGATGTAAAAGCTATCCAACCAACCACTGACAGCCTCCCAGATCGAATAACGAAGGTATAGTCTATTACACTGTTTACTGAATTTTACATATTCATTCACTAGAGAGTAGAAAAAGGTGTTCAATCCAGATTCTGTTTGGTTTGTCCGTTCACGAATTATAGTCTCCAATTTAAAACCTAATCTTTATTTGGTTCGGTTTAAAAGGTTTTGGAACCGAGTTAGGTTTTCTATCTAAATTTACCGTTCATTTTCAGAGAAAATTAAATTCTATACAGGGTTTTTTTTCCTTCGTATTTTGGATGTACAAATTTTAATCATATTAGGATTTGGTTCTGTTTTCGGATCGGTTGTTTTGGTTTCGGATTTAGATTCAAACACTCTTAATTGTGGGGTTTAGAGTAAGTAAAAACCAACCATTAGAGTGTTAAGGATAGCGAGAGCATCACCTATGTATATTAATATGGATTTGGTCCAAATAATTGAGCAGGATTGGAAGGAGAAGAATTCGTCAGATGGGGGGAGCCCCAGAGGATTGGAGCTTAACGATGAGGAAGCCCCTCTGATAACGTCGCGGTTGTCGCATATCGGGCGGACTCAGCTCGGAAACCACACCGCCGTCTGAGAATGACCCATATGTTGTTTCACTTCTCAGGTGAAAAATGTCTTTTATTTCTTTTGGAACCCGAACCTTTTAAATAGAATTTACCTCGGATTACTTAACAATGTTAGTTCTAAAAAAAAGAAACGCAAATGGCAAAATTATTTGTAGGGTCTCTGAAAGTTATAAATGTTTTCACTAGACGCTTTAGCTCCGGACCCGGCTTGGTCTTTATGATCCAAACAGTTCTGAGAGTGTGGCTCTGGATTTGATATTTTTCCTTTTTATATTATGAATACTATAAATTTTCTTAAACTGATTTACAAATTCGTGGATCATTATAGTGTTGAAAAAACTAAGGGTAGAACAAATAAATTACTAGAATGATTACCAGTGACTTCTTAGAGTCTTGGACAATAAAAATGGATCTATTTAAAATTACTAAACTTGATATAAATTATACAACATGGTCATAAGTTAAAAAGAATGATGATATATGATACAAAACTCTAATCAAAGCTCAGATTCAAATGACATAAACAAGGCCCCTTTCATGAAAGCGCACACACGCAACAGAAAGTGTAAATATGCACCAAACCTTCCCTCTCGGCCCTGTCAAAAGGCTATTCTCTGAAGTACAAGAGCTTTCTCGATTGAGCTGGAGGAGCTAGTCCAGGGATGTCTCTGATGTCTTTGTTGTTTGGGTTCACGATCTGTGTTTTTATTTAAGCAGAGTTAAAACTTGCTTATGGAATCATAACTTTATTTGCGCCGTAATGGCAAAAATGGGAGAGTGCAATGGTGATTACCTTCACAACGATTACGGCTATAACACCACAGACAATTAGAAACAGGAATGCCATTATGCATTTATCGGTAGCTACCTGAGACAAGAAAGGATTGAGGTTAAAAGGGAACGGTGATATTAATTAGACACAACTTTAGCTTTTGCGGTGTCAGAATCTTATGTCCTATGAGAGTTTATACTAACCTGTCTTCCTATCTCTTTCACCAGCTGTGAAGCTTTCTTGATGGAGAACTGAATTGTGTCTAGATCGTTCACAACGCGGCCCATTTGATCTGTCTGCAAAATTTCCAGGTCAACTTATCTGGGACTGTATGCCTCAGTTAGAAAATTAGGAAAAGATGGTGACTTTTTTGTGTTACCTGTCCTTTTAAATTAGCTGCGGTTTGAGTGCCAACTTCTATAGTCTGATGCACAACCTAAAAAGAAACACCAGATGTTACTAGAGATATAGCTTCAGAGGCAAAGTGGAATACACTTCTTTCTGTAACAAACCTGTTTAGAGCGTTCAATAGCCTGGTCAGTCTCGTCCATCCTTTTCATTCCAGCATCGACAAGCTCTTGGTTAGACATTGCTATATAAACGATAAAACCAAAGTCATAACCTAAAGTTCCACATTTTTCCGTAGGATGGTTCTTCAAGGACAATTATTCTTGAAACACACTACAATCTAGATATCATGTAGGCCAAAAGTTAACAGGAATCCAGTCCCGTATTATCCACTAGAAACTTACTAACACATCAAACCGCCACGGTAAAACCATTAAAAGGTGGAAAAGGTAACAGTTACAGTCATATATCACCATCCACAAGAAATCTACTGAATAACATCAAATGATGCCAGACCATTAGCCCATAGTACACGATTAACTAACTATCCTACATATTCTAATATATGTAGCTACAAGCAGTTTAAGCTTCCAATATGTCAATTTTGGACTTTTTCTGGTTGCAGAAGAAAATCAACTGAATAGATGACCTATTTAGATGGACTCACATGAAGCCATTTGGACGTTCTCTTCAGCTGTGGGTTCAACACTGACTCCAGCTCCCGTATCAAAAAGTTCAACTTTCTTGTTGCCGAGTGTATTCAAGTACCTGTAGCCACACAACAAATGGACAAGTATATTAACACATACCGATAGGTATATGAGAAGAAAATCAAATATATGCACAGACAATGTAGCTCCTTGGAAGTGGAAGAACTTACGTTTTTCTTAGTGCAACATAAGAGTTGAGTTCCTTAATCTGTCACATAAATCAATGGAATATCAACAAGCAGATTTTGAAAGTACATAAAAACCAAATGCTAGCTAGCGAGAAATTAAGGTAGGGAGATCGAGAGATTCACACAAAAACGCTCAGAATCTATATTTATATACCACTGACTCAAAATGCTTTTCGATGGCGACGCAAAAGAAAATACAAATGAGGCAGGAAAGTTGAACTCTAAGAAGGAGCTACGTTAACATTCCAATAAGTACTTCATAAATATCACACTAACGAGAATCTCAATATGATCATAATCACACAGATTATATATAATAAGAAGTAAACTCACCATAGATTGTTTCTCATCATTCAATTGCTTATTTACTTGAGGAGAATTTCGAGCTTCCCCGTCTTTGAGTTCACGATCAAACTCCTTAACCAACCTAACGTGGAGCACACATTACATTAGATAATTATTGATTCTTGCAGTGCTGAGATAAAAAAAAATCCTTGATGACATAAAAACTCTTCTCAACTCATAATTACGCATCTCACATAGTACATTTCCCGCAAATGCAAAACATAATCACCAAGTGAACTTCCACAAGTTACAACATTACTTGTCGTGAAAAAAAGAATTATATCTCGGAGAAAAAGAATACCTTTTACACTCTCGCATCTTCTCAGCAAGTTCTTCAAGTTGCTTGCTTTGTCTATTAGAATCCTTAATCTTATCCAACCTCTGGAAGCCATTCCTGCATATAGATGTTGAATCTCTTTTTTTTTAGAGAAAATCTTAAGGATTGTACCTCTATATATAAACATCCAACTCTTATTTTCTCCTTTGTGATACTCAATTTCCCAAAAACTAGTATATTCTAATGTTTTTTTCCGATAAATGTACACTCGAATGCGAAATCTATATATAGATATAAAGAATGTGAAGAGAAAGCATACGCGAGTGCCCGGAAATGGTCACGGATTTCTCCGTGAATCTGCTCCAAATGAGGGCTCATCGGAAGGTCAGACGCCATACCTGCCGGAGAATTTCAGATTCCGGCGATTGAAAAACCCCCCCGGGAAGTTTTCCCTCCCTAAACTCGACGAACCCTAAGAGCGCAAACCCAGAAATCCTTCCCCCTCAAAAAAACAAAGCTTCACCGCATCGAAATCATCCCAAAAAACCGAATAGAAGGAAACCCTAATTTGATAAAAAAAAAAAAAAAAGAAGGAAAAAGATCGGAGAACGAAAACGCGGCAGAGCTCTTCGAACGGAAAAAGGAAAAGAGAATTGAACTCTCAAGTGTGAAGGCTAATCTGGTAATTATTTGGTTTTTTTTTTTTCTTTTTTGAATTTAAAATATAATATTATTGTTTTAATTTTAATAAATAAAACAGGATTTGACAGCGAAGCTCCACCATGCTTAGTTTTAGATCATATATAGCCGTTTGATGAAAAATTGAAAATGTCGTCCACATTGTGCTACACTCTGTCCCTCCAGGACCTACACAATTTGTAACCAATCAATTTAATTTCGAATCATTTCCGGTTACTTTTTTTAATCGTTGCAAGCAATCTAAAAAAACATACCACTCACGCACTCACGTTACTGTCTAGATATCAAGTATCATAAATTATTAACACACATGTAAATTTACAACTAAGAGATGGACCTTTGTCTTCATATCCAAAAAAAAAAATCAGTTCAAACGGGTTCTTTAAGATGTAGTTTTATGAAACTTTTCTTTCGATGTACTTATTCTTTGGAAGTATTTTTATGATGATTTTTTTTTTCTTACATATATTAAAAATGGAGTTTTAGGATTCCACGATCGACTACGATAAAACTATTTTAAAATTAATACTTGATAAATTAATAATCACTATAAATTAATAAATTTTAAAGTTGGATCAGTGTAATAATTAACACAAATCGATAAGATAAATAAGATAATTTTTTTAAACCATATGTAAATATATATAGAACCATCAATATCATAGATTAATAGTTATATAAATTTATCAATATATAATTTAGCGAAATATGATTTTAGTATTGTTTGTTTTTACTTAAAGTTACATTTTTGTTGGAGTTCATCTCTAATATTTTTTACTACATCAAAAAAATTTTGTTTTGTCTTCTAGAGTTACATCAAAAAATTGAAAAACGTTACACAGAATAATTATTTTCTTATGTGTAATTGGTTCAACGGTTAAAACGAAATTATCTTATTTTTAAATAGATTTAAAAAATGAAATTAGGCAAATCTCTCTATAAATTACTAATTATGATAAATTAATACTTCTATAAATTAGTAATATATCTTATTCCCTACATAATAAATATATGGAGGTTTTATTGTAAATTAAAAATGTTAAAAAATGCTCAACAATAAAATCACGTAATATATTCATGAAGTCAAGATAACTAAATAAAATCCATTAGAGAAATCTTGGTCTTAAATATATCCTTCTTTTTTTTTGAGAAAAATATATTTATATAGATCATTTGGATGATTATTTTTTTATGTTAAAGATAGAGATAACTTAATACATACTTGTTTTACTGATAATATATTGAGTTGTAAAATTCTCTAACGTATTTTTGGACCACAAAACATCTGTCCTAAAGTATCGAATTTGAGTCTCCAGAAAAAAAAAACGTTTTCAAGAATGTCATATAAATCTTTTGAGCTTTGGCTATATATACAGAAATCTAACTTTTATATACATAAATCCAGTGATCCTGAAAATTGAACATGTCTCTAGCATCCGATCTCGGATTCAAATTTGAGAATAGGCTGACATTGTTTCTGCTATTGGCTACGTTGAAAGCTCCTGTACTTGTGATGATGAGCCCAGTTCATTCAATAATCTCTCGTACAACTGCATCAACCGAAAACCATAAGTTATTTTGGGCAAGACTGGATAAAGATAGACACAAAGTTCAACTAATGTTACAAGAGTATATTACCTGTTTATATAGAGACGAATCGCCATGTGATTTTCTTAGTTCAACCACATTCAGGGACGGGCTTATCTTGAAAACCTCAGCCGTTACTGATAAACCGCATTGCCCTTTTTGAGTGATTTCTTCTTTGATTGCTTTTAACTGATGCAACATCCGTTCCCCAACCACTTAAATTACTTACAACACCTCAAGCTAAGTAGCAGACAAGAGAAAGAAGACAGCAAATGAGACAAAAGATCTCACCCTTGCGTGTTTCTTCTGTAAACAAAAACCCATCTCCGTAAAGATCGTTTCGATTTTCTCCAACAAATCTATGGCTAAGCTATTTGACGTGAATCTTATCTGCCTCTCTGATACTTTCTGATCAGTAAACAAATTAACAAACGTTTATTGAGAGCAAAGGACAATCTCAAGATAGAGTAAACGAGGACAAGAGTGTATGCATGGTTACCTCTTTCTCGAAGAAACCTGAGAGGTCGAGAAACGAAGACATTCCGATCAACTGAAACGCGTTGATGACGGTTGGTGAATCAGGGCTCTTCTCTTCTTCAGATCCCTTCATCATAAAAACCATATAGACCAGACTTAAAGTAAGGCCAATGCACTTGACCAAATTCAGAGGAACCAACATGATGAGATGAAACAGATTCTTACATCTTCTTGAATTGAGTATGCATCATCGTCATCATCGTAGTTTGAAGGAGTGTAGTCTTGCTTGAACCAATCATTGGCCTTGATACCAGCGATTGTCACCCTCGTGACTGGATTTGGATCAATCATTTTCTTGATCATGGTTTTAGCACCCGGTGATATCCATCTAGGTATTGGGGGATCCCCTTTGAATATCTGAAAATATTATATATAGCTTTGAGTGTGTTTATTCAAACATAAACTAAACAATCGAAAAGAAGCAAATAATGAAATAAAGAAAAAAGCAGTACCTTCCGACAAAGAGCTGCGAGGTTTGTATCTTCAAAAGGGAGACATCCCGTAAGAATAACATACAAGATTACTCCACACGACCATATATCTGATACTGCACCATCATACCCTTTGTTGGCTAGAACCTCAGGCGCGACGTAGTTAGGACTACCACAAGTAGTATGTAGCAACCCATCTTCCTACATGTCAAAACCGAAAAAAAGTTCGAACATGTTTTGCTGATGTATATAGGTTTAGAATATTTGGTAAGTACCCTAAAATGTTGAGGCAGAGCACTAAGGCCAAAATCAGTGATCTTAATGTGCCCCTTTGCATCAAGAAGAATGTTCTCTAGCTGCAAAACGGGAAACTTGATATTAGAACATGTGGCCAATACTACATACAAAGTTTGAAGCTTTCATGGGTAACTTGTAAACATAGACCTTGAGATCCCTGTGAAAAACGCCTTTGTTATGACAATAGCTGATTCCATCAATCAACTGCTGAAACATCTTTCTTCCTTCTATTTCCGAAAGTCTTCCTTTGGAGACCTAAGACATCATAGCATAGTTTTAGACTATAAATTTTGGTATATAGTAGTAACTAACAAACCCGTCACCCGAACTAATAGGAATCTCACAATTCTGTCAAATAAATCTCCTCCAGTGACACATTCCAGAACCATATAAATCTTGGTTTTACTAGCCAAGACCTGCAAGTGGACAATAAAGAATTGGCATATCAAGGAAATTAAAATCTGTTAAAGGATTAAAAAAAAAAAACACTTGGAAACCCTGAATTAGGTAGAACAAAAGTCTCCGTGATATACGTTATGAGGAAAATTTCCATTGTCAAGAAAAAACGTGGACACAAGTCTCCGTTGGATCAACAACTAAAACTATATTGGTAAGCAAGAAAAGTAATCGTAAATACGCATGACGAAAGAATTGAAAATATCAAAGTGGGTTCACGTAATTGAAGTGTATAAAACGAGTTTTTACCAGATATAATTGTTAAATCTCTTATGAGGTAATGCATGGGAAGATAGGAATTTAATACTAGATGAGGCAATTGTGATGATGATTGCGTTGCCATTGTTATTTCCCCAAATGGTCAATTTTTTGGGACCTAGCTCATAATTGAATTGGTCATGGTCATCAAATCTATTGTCAACCAATTGATGGTCACGAGGACAAAATATTTAAGAAATTACAAGAAACTAATTATTGTATACGTTAAGTAGGGCTAATAAGCAACGTGAAAAGGCAATTGCGTGGTCACGAATTAAGTATGAGTTACAAAAAACAGAACGAAAATTAAAATATTAATTAACCAAAATGACGGTTATCTTTTCATATACTTATACGCAAGCCTAACAAAAAAAAGTTTGAGAGGTTTAATGTTTAATCGTCATCAAAATATTATATTTGTTTAGTCAAATGATTAAAACCCCAAAATAATAGAAACCTTGGATAGAATTCGTATTTCCTTAAGCAGTAATGGAGATTTCAATCTTATCAAATCCAAAGTTTCTCAATAAAATTATGCAACAATTTTAATTACCTCGTGTAATCTGACAATGTTTGGATGCTTTAAAACTTTGAGTGTTCGAATCTCTCTCTTGATCTGAAAAACTCTCAAATCAAGAATGGATAAGAGTGACGAATCCACCGTTAATGAAATAGAGAAATCGAGATAGAGGTATAGAAGAAACCTGAAAGGAGACATTAAGACGAGTGATACGAGACTTGTCGATGATTTTGACGGCGAATGATTGGCCAGAAACAGTATCCGTTGCGTATTTGACTTTTGCAGAATTACCCTCTCCGAGTGTCCTCCCAAGCTCGTAAGTACCGACACGCATTCCCTTTGTCACCATTCAATTCAGATTCCGGATATATATATATATAAAAACAGAATCTAAATCAATAGAATGTATAAGCTATATGAGCCTATGGCTATGTATGTTTATATATACAAAAAGTGAGATTTGAGGAGAAGAAGAGAAAAAGTGGCGGCTTAATTTGCTGAGAGGAACACGCAACTACCCCTTTGCTTCCTCCTTCTCCCTTCTTCTCAATTTATTATTCTTTGCATTGAATTTTTTTTTCTAGATAACGAAAATTTTTATGATTAACAAAAAAAAAAAAAACTTCCTTAACAATTTCTAGAAACAGATAAGCTATTTATGTTTTCTTTTTTAAATTATTTACTCCATAGTCCATATGACCATTATGAAAAGATCTATTTCTAGAAACATAACTAATATAGCTTTTATTATCATGGTTATCTTTTGTTCTTTGATATCTTAGTCTAGTGATACTACACCACATTTATCTCTGTTCCGACGGATAACATGTATTTTTAAAGCTGAATTGTAGGAGGCAGTACAATTTATAATTTGATGTAATTTGTAATAAAAATTATGCGGTAAAAACCGTAGATTTATGTGGTAAGTCTGCTGTAAAAATATGAGTTACATGTGTTGTCCAAACGATTGACTTGTTACTTTTTTTTAATATAAAAGTTGATGTACGTATTATATAAAATAAATTAATATTATAGCTAATAATAATAATAATAATAACAAAAAATACATTGTACATTCTATAACATATTTATAATCTTATATTTTTCAAATATACGCTTTCAATTTTTATTCATTTTAAATGAAGACAAAAGAAAATAATTTTGGCAAAAAATAAAAGGTTTTAATAAATAGTTTTTTAAAAAAACATTAAGATAGAAAATAATTTATATTTCATTTTATATTCATGATATCAAAACGAATTTCTATTTTAAATATTTTTTAAAACTTTTAACGCAACTTATCACATTTTAGTTCATGAGAATTTTCATGTTTGTAAGTTAAGTTTTGATTTAGCAATTTTACAAAGAAGATAACTCAAAACTGTTAATCAATCATAATTCAACAAACATCAAAATCAAATTCTATTTTTTTTAATTACCAACATTTTTGAGTTAAGTGTGAGTTATGTTCATAACTCAATCTGAACACATTTTAACTCATGTTACCAAGCACATTCTTATTAGGTTCTGACCGGTAACATGTATAATTTAAGTTGAGTTGCAATAAAAATTATAACTTGCAGTATGTGTTATTTTAAATACACTGAATTAAAAATTATTAATACAAAGAAATTAAATAAAACAATACTAACTTAAATATATTAAAATTAGAAATAAGTATGTAACATAGTAATAAAAAAACTAAAGTACATCCCAATATTATTTCATATACTCTTTCCGTTTCACAAAGAGTGTCGTTTTGTATTTTTTTTTATACAGATTTTTAAACTAAATTTCAATTTTATCTCTATTATTCAGTTTATTTATTAGAGAGAAAAAGTTATCTAGTGTATTAATTGAGGATATAGTAGCAATTTATATATATTTTTTATTTGTGTAGAAAATACTAAAATGACATTTTTTATGAAACATAGCTAGTATAGATCAATGAAAACCCAAAAAGAAGATGAAAGATAGTCTAAACTACCCATTGAAAAAGATTATTTTTGTGTGTGTTAATTTTTTTTTTTTTTTTTTAAATCTCACATTAACAACTGAAAGTAATAAACGACAGAGTCATCAAAGTCTTGATCAATCACTCCAAGTACTTAAGGTTTGGTTTTATGATATGGTTTGATGCCCTTATGCCGGTTTTATCAATATGTGCATCTGTGTCTTCATCATTACTCCCGCCGTCGAAAATAACCTTGATTTGGGATCCCAAATCAATAAGAACCTTTATTATGCAAATTTCTCTCTATTATTCATTCCATTGATCATTGATGATCTATATATATTTTTTTTTGGGTCACATCCATTATTGTTGATACATAAATACGAAACTAAAAGAGAGAAATTAACTACTACAACTACATATAGGAAACGTGAAGAAGTGATAATAAGGTGAAGAAGTGAGATTTTTGAAATTGATGTTTGTATAAGAAACATTAACTTTACAAATGAAGCATTGTTTTCTCTCATTATCATTGTGGTCAATTCCTTCAAATTTTGTCTTTTTTGGACAAACAAATTGTATTAAAATAGACTAAGCTCCACTAAGGGAGAAAGAATTACAAGCTATCAAGGTAGCTTTTAACAAGGAGTGAGCCAAACAATTGGCTGATCGTGGTACAAAGTTAAAGGAGATAGAATAAAAATAAAGATTCAAGAATATGGACATAGCTAATCTTGCAATCTCTTCATTTATAACAACTTCCAAATTTAGAGCTAGGGCTTCTACAACAAGGGAAGAAGATCCCATATCATTATAGTTTAAATCAGTGATCTAATTAGCTGCATCCAAAAGTTGCACTTCCCAGAACGCACTATATAATTTTTAGTAGTTAATAACATATTACACCTCTTAAAAGTTAACATTTTAAAAATTTCATTGATCAATTATATCAGAATTGTCCCTAATAAAAATTAGAGAGATGAAGTAGTAATATAAAGATATTAATTTTAATTGGACTATACAATATAACGAGTAAAGATATTAATTTTAATTGGACTATACAATATAACGAATAAAAAAAATTTCGGCGTTGCTAATTATCTAATAGTAAATAAAACAAATTTTAAAAAATGAAAGACTTTGTTAAATATTTTCAGTACGATTTAAATTATGGTTTTGTACAATGGATATCTTTAACATAAAGAATCTAAGATTCTTGAATTATAATAGTCGCTGAAAAATATATACATATATTAAAATATAAAAACAAATCTAACATTTGTAAATAATTATACATATACTAATAACATAAAATAAAATAAAAATACAAAGATTGACTATACGGTACATTTTTTTTGTAAACATAAGATATAAATAGGTATTTATTAATATATATATATATATATATATATATATAAACAATAAAATAAAAACTATTAAAATATGAGCAAAGGGATAAATATCAAATCCTAAAAACTTTTTCAAATTCTACCAATTATACTTATATTAAAACAAAATTAATTTATGAAAAAAATATCTTGTAGCGTAGCGCAGGTTTTAACCCATTATATCCTAATAGTATAATATATGTGGGTAAATTGCTACAAGAGCTTGAAGTTAGTGATAATCGAATTGATTTTTTCTTATATACATTTGACGAAACAATTTATTACTTGAGCATAAGTACAATTCAGAGTTATGGTATTATTTAGAGTTCTAGTTTGTGTTTAGATTTTCCAGTTTGTTGTCGACTTAAATTTGTCACTTTAAACTTTAGTTTATGCTGTTACGGTCCATTCACTTCCCTCTAAATATGTTAAGAGTTTTTGTTTTTGGTTTATTAACGTTTGCAAAGACATCGGAGCTTTTGAAAAGGATTTTGTGGGTACTGAAATTCAAGTCCGTGTCAAAAAGTTTTATGAGTCGGATGCTTTGTTTTGTAAGTCATAAAGAAAACAACACTATTTTCGTATATTTTTTCTGGATTAAAATAACTTTGAAAATATTAGGTAAACAACAATATTGAACAAAGTAATTTCAAATCAATAAATCTGAACGTTAGTGTTATTATAAAGTGAGTTAAATTGTTTTCGTTCGAACACATGACATTGATTGAAATAGAAGCAATACAAGTAGTTAATGAGTAAAACTTGACTAGGATTGAGTTTTGTTCCAAATCATGTATCTCCAAATTCCCAATCATAGACATATACATTAAAGTAACAACAACAAAATTGCTAGTCATCATCAAAACTAGAAAACAAGAAGGCTAAAGAGCCTTGTTGTAGTTGCAAGTTGCAAGTTGCAAATCGTAATCGAAAACAAAACCAATTAAATAATCGTTTATAAATTGTAAACTTTGGGCCGCATGTATCCATATCTCGGCCCATTACGCAATTAGGGTTTCTTTGTTTTCTTCGACCTATCGACGCCTCTTTCTCTTTCTCATCTTCACCTTCCTATATAAACCCTTCTCTCTCTCTCTTACCTCATATCTCTCTTATCTTTTTCTCTAGAGATCTCTTCTATCTTCTTTGAAAGTTCCTCCGCAGAAGCTTTGATCAAATCCTCCCTCTGCCTGATCTCGGTTTCTGACCAGGTATTGCGTCGATCAATGCATTGAAAGTGACTACATCGGGGCTTTGATTTTTTGCTCTCACGATCGAATCGATGAAAATTAATCAGCCCCGGTTTAGTCACCTTCACTGCATTAATCAATGCATTTTGTAATAAGATGGGATAGATTATAAGGTACAGGTTCCAACTTGACTAACACTAGTACTTATCGTCGTGTAAAGTAATGATGTAATGTTTCCAAGGCATCAGATTTCACACGTTTCTCGAAGTAGCATGGTATTAGTTCAGGTAATAGTACTAAAAAAGTTTGTTATCTCTCCTCCGTTTTCGTACCACAGTGCATAAATGTATTTGTACGTACTTTGTTTGACATTGCATCATTCCAATCTACAAAAGTGGTCTGTGTGTAAACGGTTCACCTTTATTTCAGACTTATGTCAAGATGTCACTCTGACCACTTTTGTCCATTCCTCTGGCATTAACTAAAAGATTAGCTCTCTGAAAATTCATATTCATGATGATGAACCTTACCATCAAAGAAACAAGGCCCTAATACGTCTCTTCCTTCTCAACTAGGCATTGGGCCCAAAAGATGTGTGTTTGGTTCTGCGTAGATTCATGGCTTGTATAAATTGTAAAAAGGTTCATGATTGTTCAGATGCAAGGCTCAAGAACCTAAGGAAGCTTCAAAGTTATTGAATAGAGATGAGAGATCAATCTGTAAATCTAGTTTCACCGATGTGCTAGGCTCTGTTTTCTTTTTCTTCCTTGCATTGTTGCTACTTTTGCAAAACTCATATGTATGTAACTTTCTGATTATGAAATATCTTGATGCAGCGCAGATGCAAGATTCGAAGATGAATCTTTTCTTGGCTGGCTCTGATACCAACTGATGAAGCGGAAGCTTCTAAGGATAGAATTAGATCCGTTAATTCTCAGAATACCCGGAAACTAGGGTTTGAGAGTCCTCCTCTCAGGGTTTTCGCAAAAACTCTTGGGTTTGGGTTTGTGAATACTCTTCACAGTGGTTTATCAAAACCTCTTTAAATCTTTGGATTAATCAATTCAACAAAAACTGAATACAATATGAGGCCTAAGAAAGCTATTTATAAGAAAACCCGAAAACCTAGATAAACTCTAAAATAATCATATAATGATAAGAAGATATCCATAAACATCAAACTAAATAGACTAGCCAACCATTCACCCTTCTTTCTAAACCAGTGATAAGGTATACCTTTGATTTCAATCTCTCTCATATCATTACTTTGCAGATCATAACAAAGAATGTAAAAGAGATAAAGCAAATATTGTGATGTCATTAAAAGTTAAAACCTTGCCACTTTGAGTAATACCTTTTACCTCCAAGTTAATGTTATTGACCAAATGCAACTGACAAGGCTGCAAAACCAGAGTCTTCCCTGACCATTCCTTGTTCCTGACATCTTCCAGGACCCATAAATTAACCGTACCCTTGTCTTCAAGATCGGTATGTCAAAAACAGTTAATTTTCCGCCATATTCCATCACACACCTTCTTGATGGCTCAATGCAGGCGCACATCTCCGTCCTTATGAGGTACTCGGATCATTTTGAACTCTTCAGATCTGATGTCGAAGCTCTCAACCACAGAATTATACCAATCAATCCAAGCCAGGTAATATGTAACCCCATTGATAGTCAGTCTTCGTATAAGAGGAAGGTGAGGACATAAGTCCACTGGAGGCAAAGTCACCTTTTTCCACGAACCTCCAGGTTTTAGGTCAAAGACCCAATGGTCTGATAATATATCCGACATCGAAGGTATCCCAACTGAGTAGAGTACTTTGTACTGGTCGTTAACAGGGTCATGTCCAAAATAGGAGCACCACATAGATGTTTCTGGAGCCGAGGTTTTGGATTTTATGGCGGGCAAGGTCACAAGTTGTCTGGTGGTAGGGTTATAGATTCGCGGTATTCTCAAAAATGTGTAGCACATAAAGCCACAAAGATTTTGCAAGATCTCGCCTCCCCTATTTGGGATGGTCAGATCGTGGTCGACAACAAAGGAGGAAGATGGACTAGTAGCGCATGGAGCTGATGATAAGATTTCTGAGTTACGGTAGTCCTCGAAGTGTGATAAACAAATGTAAATTTGTTGAGATGGGACTGTAAGGAAACGGTTGGTAAAAAGTATGGAGAGCAGATGAGAGATGACCAGAGCTTGGAGACGCACTTAAATCTCGTAAGAATCTCTGTCACCACATCCATTGGAAACTCCGGTTGCTTGGCTTCGTCTTCGTTTTCGTCTTCCTTTCTTCTTTCTCCTCCGTTGGATCACCGATAGACGAAAAGACAAACCCATCTCAATCCCTACAGAGTTTCAAGACAGAGTCGTGCAATCTTGGAGAGAAAGAAATCGCCGTCATCTAGGGTTTGAAGATTGATATGGAGTATATATGCTACGTTTTCTCTTTATTCTTTATAAACGCCGCCGTTTTTAAAGTTCTAACTTTATTGACTTGCTGAAGTACATGTTTGTATTTTTCTGTATTGGAAAAACACCTGGTTGTAAGTAAATGCATTAGTTGTGGAGATGATGCATAACGTACATGCTTCTTGAGTCATATTCTCAATCTCATGTGTAAATGTAAACTTGTTTGGGTCTATAATTTTCTTGTTGGCAATTTTGACTGCTTCTTGATGTGGATATTGAAATTCTAAACCCGCTACCATAAGATTTTTGTAACTAAACTCTCCAACATTTTCGTGCAAGTTCAAATCAAGATCTAAAGACCTCACAATAATTTTTTCATACATTAAATTAAGATTGTCAAGTTCGTGTTCCCAAAGAATGATTCCTATACATTGACGACCTGTTGTGCATCCCTCTTCACCATATCTAAGAGAGAAACAAAAAAAAACATATTGGTACACAGTACATTCATTAACGTAAAAGAAAATAAAAGACAACAAACAAAAAAGAAACTTACCAATCTCCATCTAAATGCTATTATCATCGCCGCCTTCTTGTTATTGGTCCATGAAATACAATGTTGAAAGTTAGAGTCATTGCTAGTCTTCGGTCTTGAGTGAGACCATTTCGCTTCGCTGTTGTTGTTGCTGATGTAGAATCAGATGGTTTTTTGGTCTGAAATTGCTTGGAAGCCATCGATGTAGCCGTTCCGGCAAGAATCTAGCAGACCAAGAGTTTCAAGAAAATCAACCTCCAATTATTCTTGGGATCAAAGCAAACCAACGAGAATGGTAGTGACTTACAGATCTGGTCTTTCATGGATTGCTCGGCGCACTGAACTGTTGAAACCATAGGCTATTGAATTGAACAAGCTCTGAAAATACAACATTCAGAACAGCGACTTGGGATGAGGCAAAGACGATCAATAAAGAATTTTATAATTGCTTTGTTTGAGGGTTTTGCTACCATTAGTGCAGCTGTCCCGACGTCAAGAACTGAGAGCCAGAAGATCTTATGGCCTGGCTCGATGAAATCATGAATACGGTTAATAGTGCCGAATGCCCATGATCCTATTAGAATAAGTGGATAGTATCCCCATCGGTTCAACACCTGTGGTTTCAGGAAACAAGCAGTGAGGTTTTAACGATGAAACAAATCCAGTCACATGAGACAGAACTAGTATTGGCAAATACAGAAAAAGACAGACCTTTAACTCTGCTCTATTATCAAATTGTTCGACTCGGTCTGACAATCCAACTGCCATCTGAAATTCACATTGCCATAGCAGCACACAGCCAAGTGTATCAATTATGTTTTTTGAATACTTTCAGAAGACAATGTTAATAGAGATTAGAGGGTTACGTACACGTCTAGCATTTCTTAGCATCCGTATCACCTGGAAGTAAGTAAACCCATTGTAAAGAATGGCGCCCCAAAGAGGAGCGTAGAAAGTTAAGAAATGAACAGCCTGCAAATTTCGAGAGGTGATATGAGTTCCAGTAATGAAGAATGGGAAAACTACTCTACATTCATCTGGCGGCCCAGTGTTGCAACAAAAAATTCAAATGCCTTTTGAGAGGCAATAATAACTAAAGAATTGAAAATTTTAAGCTCAACTAAGCATTCTCTCTTGCCTTTCCCTTAAGACCAGTTTGCGTCCAGCACCACGGCCCTAAATGCGAATGGTTATTACCAAAAGAACGTATGACAGTCACAACCAAGGAAGTTCCTGAGAAAAGTAATTAAAATCAGACTCTTATATGACTAAATCACCAAAGCAGATATTAACACATTCTTATCCGTAAACCCAAGGTGAATTATGTAACTACATGTCGTTTGTAACTTATAACAACAATTACCACTTTTTTCTTCTTTAACAAGTCATTGTTTACTAGTACCAAATGTTTACGTAGTCAAATGATTTAAGAGGGAATCAATGAAACATGGATGATAATAGTAAAATCCATATTGTAAGTATCTGTTGATAAGTTGATTTTGTAAACATCATAATTTAAATTAGTTTTCAAAAACAAAAATACTTTAAATAAATCTTATAAAGGAATTAGTACTCAAAGTAAGTAAGGTGCTTGAGTTTGTCGAGGATGAAGGTATTGACAATACTCAAAGATGTCAAGCAAATGGCCTCCGCAAATATATCCACACTTTTTATTTTGTATTCTACCTACACTTGATGATGCATCATTTGTGATTCACAGAAAATTTATCAATGGCATTCCAAAGAAAAAGTCAAGACATCCTAAATGCTGTTTCATTAGTGGAATCCACTAAGCATCAACTACAAAAGTTCAGAGATGATGGATGAGATTCTTTTGCGAAGGAAGTTTCATCTTTTTGTGAAAAACAAGACACTGAAATTCTCAATATGGAGGACGAATTCATCGATCCAAGGAAGCCACGCAAAAAGTCCAACATGACCAACTTGCATCATTACCAGGTCAATTGTTTTTATACTGTTTTGGATATGCAGCTTCAAGAGTTTAATGATCGATTTAACTAGGTAAACTCTGAATTACTCGTTTGCTTATCGGCTTTAAGTTCTGTTGATTCATTCCGTGAGTTTGATAAAGAAAAGTTGTTGAGATTGGCTGGATTTTATCCTGAAGATTTTAGTTGTGTGGAATGCAAATCTCTTGAGCAGCAACTTGACATTTATATTGATAATGTACGAGAAGATGACATGTTTGTGATTTGAAAAATCTTGGAAATCTATCGCGGGTGATGGTAGAAACCAAAAAACATTTTTCTCATCATTTGTTTATAGGCTTTTGAAGTTAGCTTTGACTTTGCCTGTTGCTACCGCAACTGTTGAGAGATGTTTTTCAGGAATGAAGATCGTCAAGATAGTATTACGGAATCGCATCAGGGACCAGTTTTTAAGTGATTATCTTATTTGTTTTATCGAGAAACAAATATTTGAAAATATAACAAATGAAACCGTGATAAAAAAATGTTTCAAGCTATGAGTGATCGTAGAGTGTATTTATAGATTTTCGATAATTTATAAATTCTATTTTTAATATTTTCTGACCCTAGTACGAAAAATTTCTGGCTCCGCCGCTCTTGGTATGGGTTTATATGTTATAATAACTGGTGTCAAATTATTTTTTCAACGTTCAGTAGGTAGATGCCCTATGATTAATTTCATTAGATGAAGAAGTGAACTTTTTTAAATATATAATATGTTTTGTTTTTGGTGTGATAATTTTTGTTTGTACTAATGTTTTTGTGGATGCGAGGATTTAGAGACGTTTGATATGACTATCGTGTGATCATGTAAGTTTTGATTTAAATGTGACCTTTTCGTATGGTTCTACACGTATTGATGAAGTACGAATTCTTTTGTCAACGTTCAGGAGGTTGATGCGTAAGGATTGATTTCATCGGATGAAGATGTAAAATTTTGAAATAGCATTATTTTGACCGGATGAAGAGGTAATTTTTTTTTTTAACGTGTAATATGTTTTTCTTTTTGGTGTGATGATTTTTGGTTAGTGTACTAATGTTTAACCTGTATTGATTAAATTGTTAGACCATTCAATATAATTTTATAGTTCTTTATCACATTTAATATAATCTCATTCACATATGAATTAGAAAACCTAAATATATGAAAATATAGGAGAAATTTTAATTGAAAATCAATTAGTAAATAACAGGAAAATTAAAATAGTTAATTTTTAATTTTTTTATAATTTAATTTTTTTATAAGTCAACTGATTTTTATTTTCTACTTTTTGTGTATTTGTTTTTTTGAACATGGGTTATAAATTTTTTAAAATTATAAACTCGCATGTATGCGGATCCTAATCTAGTAGTAGAATATAAATCTTTGATTTGATTGTAAATAGTTTGACATATTATTCCTTTTTAGTTGGATTGTGTAAATTGAAAATATTCAAAACTTTTGCATAAAAAATTATCACTAGGCTACATATTAAAAAAAAAAAAAAAAAAAACGGAAAAAAAATGGCTACATATTCAACTTCAAATCTTATGTATCAATAAAAGAACAGACAAAACAATCAAGTACGAAGTGTAAAATTTATATATTCCACCGCCGAGCCTTATCACATTAGTTTTGGATTTCCATTGTGACATGTGTCGGCCGATTTTATTCAAATCACAAAACAAAAAACATAAGCGTCAGAACATACATACACAACATACGTGAACAAATAATATGAAACCCTAATCCTCGGGCGTTTAAGCCTTTGGCCAATCATATCTTTTTGCTAGAGGCTTCTTGGGATCTTGTGTGTAATAGATCCCATCCTCTCTTGTTATCCACAAGTACGTAGGTCCATAATCCGATTTCCACTTAGATTTGTATGCATCAAACGCTATGTGTATCTTAAAATCAGGTCCTTTTCCACAAATTACACCAGAAAAGCGTACTCCTCCAAACGTTATCATCAAAATTATTTTCTGTTATGATCACCAAGGTTGTCGTTCTTGAATCTACAATGCACACAGAAGAATTTATTTTTCAGCTCGTTCTTGACCAAGAGTGTATTTATTCCGATTGTATTTCCGATGCATACACTAAGAAGAATCAGGAAGATGAAGAGATTCTTCATATTGTTTTTTTTATTTGGAACTAAATCAAGTTGATCAAATTCTCTTCTGTCCTTTATTTCTTTCTCCGTGTTGGGTACTTATACACATCTTATTTTCTGTTTATAAACATTGATATTTTAAAACTTTTGTCCGAATATCACACACAGTAAGATTGTTGTCATAACGACTACACAAAGTTGTAAAGATTAGTGACTCCATTAATTTTAAATATTTTGCAAGAGATATATATCTAAAACTAATAAGAGTTAACGACCCTCAAAGACTGAATCTCTCGGAGCTAATTTCCCCTGTTTCTTCTGGGAGCTAAAGACAGATGAAGGGGTTACAAACTTTGGTAAAAGTTAAAAATGACTCTTAATTCATTTTTCTATTGTTTTTTCTACGTCCTTTTATTGTATTGTCGGTTCAAAGAGAGTGAGAGGATCTGTTCAAAGCTGAAACAGTTTTGTTCCCCAAACTCTTTTGATATAAAATGTTTTGATTTTCAACATGTACTGCCCACGACTGGACCGAAGACATTTTCTCGGCGATCTAATCATTCTTTTGTTCCCAAAACTCTTTTTGTAAAATTGGAAAAAAATTGCAAATATTTCACAAATACAGAAGGGGAAAAATTCGAATAGTGACAACGTAACAAAGTCTAGTTTTTGGGTGCAAGAAAGAAAGAAAGAAACTACTTGTCTCCACCACCGAACATTCCCATCATGTCCTTCCCGGAACCCATCTGCTTCATGAGACTCTGCAGACCGCCCATGCCGCCAATCTGCTTGAGCATCTGAGGCGGGAGAACTCTTGTGCTGAGCCCTTTCATCTTGCTCGAGAGTGCGCTCATATCTCCATTCTTTGGGATCTTGAGCCCTTTCATCTTGCTCCATATCTTTGATAGCCTCTTGTACTCTTCCAACATCTCCATCACTTCTCTTACTAGCCTCCTTGACTCTCTCGCTATACGCATCATCCGTGACTCGTGAAACACCTTTGGGTTTGAGCTGTCTAGTTCTGCACAAACACAAACCCACCCATCAACTCTTATTACTTCTACTAAGAAACTTTCTCCAAATAAGATATATACTGTTCTCACCTTCATTTGTCAAAGAATCCATCATTGTCAAGTATCGTTTTATCTTCGCCTGGCTTTCTTTCCCATGTCCTTTCGGCGTCATTTCAGAACTAATCCCAGGCAGCATTAAGAAAACCTATACACACACGTTGTTTTAATATCAAGCACCTCGTAATATTCTTCAGCCTAGTTAATATTTGACAAGAGATTCTGACCTCTTTAAGTGGGCCCATGTTCGGTATGTTCTGGAACTGGTCGTATTGGGAAAGAGCCTTTAATTACTCCTCGTAATACTGCTAATCTTCAATCAATGCCATGAAAGTTACCTAAGAGACGGCTGACAAATGGTTTGACATGAAACACTTCAAACTCATCCATATGCTCTCCCGTTCCAATGGATATCACAGGGCTTTTTGTAGCTGCAACACTAACAAAGATGAAAATGGATCACATATACTTGTCCAACTTGGGAACCTGCAAAAATTTTATATTGACCATTTCAAATACATAGGACAACTCAGTGGCTACAAGATACTTATGCGCTAAGAGCTCCACCACCCTTGGCATGGCCGTCCATCTTAGTAATAATTACAGCTCCAACAGCAACAATTTGCTTAAATGCTTGAGCTTGATCAAATGCAGCTTGACCAATACTGCTATCCATAACAAATATAACAAGATCTGGTTTCTGTAAAGTGAAAAGACCATGATTAGAGTCTGCAACATCAACCAGGAACAAACAGAAGACTTCAAGACAACAGAACATACCGTTGCTTCAGCAACTTGACGCATTTCTTCAAAGAGAGAAGCTTCTTGTTTATGGCGACCACTGGTGTCAACAATAATAAGATCACAGGATCGTATTCCGTGTGGCTGCAAGAATCACAACTCAGTATAAGCGCATTCTGCTTTTTCAGTTCCCTAAGTAAGTGTCAATGAAGAAAAATCCAAAACTACAGGTAGAATAGTCGCAGTAAGTGCAAGTAAAAACAGAAGATAACGCAAGACCTCAAAAGATCCATTTAGCATACTGTTGAACTCTTTGAAAAAGGTGTGAGATCCTTTGAAAGAGTGGCACTCTGTAATGATTCCGAAATAGAGAGCAAGAAAAAACAGACAAAAGGGATTAAAAAACCTCCTAAAGGTAAGTGGCAGCAGAGAAATAGAGAAACATGAAGAAACCTACTGGATGATGGAAAAAGAAACATATAAATTAACATGCCTCTACCATTTCAAAGATAATTCCATCATTTTAACACAGAAAACTCTTATAAGTGAGCCAAAAATAATCCTCTGGAAATGCCACCAAAGGTCTAAAGAGCACACAAGAAGAAAGCTGATACTAGTGGCATTCTGTTTCAGCTGATCGAAAGAACCGGCCCTGAAAGTATCCGCACACACTAGAGCTGGTTTGTATCCTTTCTTCTGATGATAATAAGCATACTTGGTACAAGTAGTGGTTTTTCCAGCTCCTAAACATAATCACAAAAAGTTGGGATTACATTAGAAACAGACTCAATCAACCCAATTTGGACAAAAAATTAAATAGCATCTCACAAAAACCTCACCTTGTAATCCGACAAACATAACTATACTAGCTTTGGCCTTTTTGGGAGCAAATGCAGGCTTTCCTGGATCCAACATCTTACAGAGTTCACCTAAGATAGCCTGAGATAAAACAATACAAAAAACATGAGCAATTGAATCACAATTTCATCAAATTCCAAAGATAGATAAAAGACATAAGACTTGGGGGAAAACAAAAAATGAAACCTGCTCAATGATCCGGCGTTTATTGTGGCCAGCAGCTAGATCTTCAAGATTAACAATCTTCTTAATATTGGTCTGCATCTCTTTCACAAGGGGAAAATAAACATCGGACTGAAGCATCTCATTCAGAGCCTTCTCATCGATAATTGTCACATTGCCTTTTCTCATCTCATTCAGAGCCTTTTATGAGATGCTTCATAAAACTTCATAAAACTTCATAAAAGTTGAAATTTTGATCCGAGGGTCTTGATTTTTCCCAAGTCCCTTAAACCGGTCCGGTTAGAAAGCGAAGCATATCAAAACTTATGGGCCTTACGAAGCTCAACAGGCCCAATGAGTCGCCTATATGATTAGTAGAGAATTTTTAATTGCATTTGCATATCTGTTAGCGTAGATTTTAAGTAGACTAGATAAGTCTGCGGGTCAATTTTTTTAATTAAAAAATATAAATTTTAAATTGTATTTATTTTGTTAATATTGTTTGTTTTGTTTAGTGTTTAAAATTGTATAATTATATTTTGATTGTTAATTCTAAGATTTTACCCGCGGTATACCATCCCGTATTAACATCGATCCAAACATGTCCCGCCATATAACTCTGTCCCTTGATATTTTAATTTTTCTAAAAATTTAAATATTATATTTTAAACATTTTATAAAATTTAAATATTTATAATGTTTAAATTTATTATAAAATTTAAATATTTATAATATTTAAAACTCTTATAAAGTTAAACTATTTATAATATTTGAAACTTCATAAAAGGCTCGAAAATATTTAATTTTAAGTAACGTTAATAATTATAATTTTTAAATTTTCATAAAATTTAAATATTATAAATATTTAAATTTTAATAAAGTTTAAATATTTATAATATTTTAACTTTATATAATGTATAAATATTTATAATATTTGAATTTTTTTAAAAAGTTTAGATATTTATAATAGTTTGAAACTTTTTAAAAGTTTGAATTCTTTGAAATAAAGAACCAGAATAAACCGAATAAAACTTTTAAAATTGGACGTATGATAAATCAAGGTTTCTGCTCATTTGTATTCAGAATCATTTTGGTCTCTTTTATAGTATGACTCTGAACCATTGCCCAATTTTTCAGGCGATGTAGTATATTGTACACATATTTTATTTATTCATTTATTGAGTAATATATGTCCTTTTAAAAAAAATTCAGTCACATCATATGCAAAAAAAATCACAGATTTTATTAACTAAATAAATTATATAATAATTTAAAATAATTTAAATATAAAATTAAATTAAAGTGAAAGGAGAATCATATATTTATGTTTGAATTAGGTAAAGATATTTTAGGAAATTAGCTTAATGTAATTTTCCTTAAACAAATTGAGATTAATGTAGTTTACTAAACCGAAGAATTGAGAATAAGTTTGTTTTGATATTATCTTTTTAATTTCATATTTAACTTTAATGAGTTTATTATTTTTATCTTAAATGTGATGGCATTCTATGTAAATATTTACTAAAACAAATGTTACTCTACAAAATGTACTTCAAAAATGTTAATATAGATTGATAGTTTGTAAGAGAAATAAGTTATCAAAGACACTAAAATGGAAAGGGACATAAAATATTATTTTTCGTGATACCAAACTTTTTTTTAGAAAAAAAGTACAACATAAAATAACAAAACAAACAAACAAACATTACATCTTAAAAACTAAAAATTATTTGGAAGATAGATCTAAACAGCATCGGCGTTGTCGACTTGGAAATTATCGGCCTGGTTAAGAAAGACGCCGACGTTAGCAGCGACAATAAGATCAACGTTAGGAATGATTAGGCTCGCAACTTCTGCAGCAATCATAGCTCTAGCTCGAGCTGCGTTAATCTTACTATTCCACCGGTTAAGATTACCGTTCACCTGGTCTCGAGCTGGTTGAACATCATTACCTCTTATGTAGGCACATCCCACCCCACAATAACCAAAGATGTAGTGGTAAATTTGCAAATCTGCAGCACTTTTATGTAACCACACTCCAAGATGGTCTTCCCAAAACAGAAGCTAAGAATCATTAATATGTCCAGAGCAGGGATGACAACTATATAAGTGAATTCAAGTGTACTAATTGACAACAAGAAGACCAGAGAAACTACGCCAATCATGAGAGAGATGACATCAACAGTGCGCTTGTAAGTAAACTAGATGGTAGGGACTGTTATCTCGTACGATTTAATAACCATATATGCCATAAAGAGGAAACCAAAGGCGAATAGACGGTTTAAAGGGCGGGTATCAGTGACAGTGGGACTGGGACTGGGAGATGAAACGGATGATGTTTTGGAAGAAAGAGTATCATTATCATTTCTGCCTGCGACAATGGCAGTGAAAACAAGGCCGATTACATGCGAATTAATCACAAGTTTTTGTAGAGCAGTCGAGCACTACAAGAAAACATGGTGAAATCCTACGATATTTCCTACAAAATTTTTGGTAGGAAAATATTCTTACCTTCAACCTATAAAATTTTGACGAAAAATAGAAATCGTAAGAAATTCGTAAAAATTTCATACAAAAAATTATCATAGGATAATGGTTAAAAATTTCCTACGAAAATCGTACAAGACATATGTTTGTAGGAAAATAGGTAGGAAATTAAAAAAAATTCGGTTGGAAAAAAATAACTATTAGAACGATAGGATTTTCGTAGGAAAATTGCCTACCATTTTCCTACAAAACATAAATTCACAGTGTTGTCGTAGAAATTTTGTAGGAAATATTCATATTAATTTACTACGAAACATAATCCGTAGGTTAGACGTACGAATTTCGTACAATTTTTTTTCGTAGGAAAATGGTAGGAAATACCAGTTTCTTACGATTTTCCAATGTTTTTGGCCATAGGAAAACAAGGTTTTTCTTGTAGTAGACACACTAGTGTACCTCAAAAAAAATAAAAATTAGTTAGAATCGAGTATAACATTATAGTCAAAATGCAGAAAAAGGAGGGAGCAAAACTAAGCAAACACTCATTCAAAAAAAGATATTGAATTTTGTTTTCCATATCTTTAAAACAAGAGATTTATGCTTTACCATAACACTTTAAAAATCATGGTTTTAAGGCAAAAAAAAACCTACTTTTGTTTTCCATAATTTTTCTCGAGGAAAAGGAAACAAAAAGAGAGTTATATTAATACTTACGAAAACGATTTTTAAGAAAAATACTTAAGAAAACGATTTTTTTAAGAAAACGATTTTTTTAAGAAAAAAAATTCTAATGTTGATTTCCATATAGTAATTCCTCACTATTCATTAAAAAAAAAAACAACTAGAAAACTATGCTAATAATATAACTAGAAAAATACTCGAGAAAACGATTTTTTTTAAGCAAAAAAAACCCTAATGTTGATTTCCATATAGTAATTCATCACCATTCATAAAAAAAAAAGATTCAAAATGAAATCTATTTGAATAGGGTCATTGGAAAAAAAAAGAAAAAACAAAAAGAGAGCTATGCTAATAACCTAACTAGAAAAATATTTAAGAAAACGATTTTTTTAAGCAAAAAAACCCTAATGTTGATTTCCATATAGTAATTCCTCACCATTCATAAAGAAAAAGATTCAAAATGAAATCTTTTTGAATATGGTCATTGGAAAAATGAAAAACAACAAGAAAGCTATGCTAAGAACATAACTAGAAAAATATTTAAGAAAACTATTTTTTAAGCAAAAAAACCCTAATGTTGATTTCCATATAGTAATTCCTCACCATTCATCAAAAAAAGATATTCAAAATGAAATCTTTTTGAATAGGGTCACATGAAAAAAAGGAAAAACAACAAGAGAGTTATGCTAATAACGTGACTAGAAAAATACTTAAGAAAACAATTTTCTTAAGAAAAAAAACTTTTATGTTGATTTCCATATAATAATTCCTCACCATTCATCAAAAAAAATAATTCAAAATGAAATATTTTTGAATAGGGTCATTGGAGAAAAAGAAAAACAACAAGAGAGCTATGCTAATAACATAATTAGAAAAATACTTAAGAAAAAAAAAATTTAAGTAAAAAAAACCCTAATGTTGATTTCCATGTAGTAATTCTTTACCATTCATAACAAAAAAAAATCAAAATGAAATCTTTTTGAATAGGGTCATTGGAAAAAAAGGAAAAACAACAAAAGAGCTATGCTATTAACATAATTAGAAAAATATTTAAGAAAACAATTTTTTTTAGGAAAAAAAATTCTAATGTTGATTTCCATATAGTATTTCCTAACTATTCATAGAAAAAAAATTCAAAATGAAATCTTTTTGAATAGGGAAAACAACAAGAGAGATATGTTAATAACATAACTAGAAAAATACTTAAGAAAACAATTTTTAAACAAAAAAATCCTAATGTTGATTTCCATATAGTAATTCCTCACCATTCATCAAAAAAAAAAATTCAAAATAAAATCTTTTTGAATAGGCTTAGGGGAAAAAAAACAAAAAACAACTAGAAAACTATGCTAATAACATAACTAGAAAAATACTCAAGAAAACGATTTCTTTAAGCAAAAAAAACTCTAATGTTGATTCGCATATAGTAATTGCTCACCATTCATCAAAAAAAGATTCAAAATGATTTTTTTTTGAATAGGGTCATTGGAAAAAAGGAAAAACAACAAGAGACCTATGCTAATAACATAAGTAGAAAAATACTTAAGAAAACGATTTGTTTAAGCAAAAATAAACTCGAAAGTTGATTTCCATATAGTAATTTCTCACCATTCATAAAAAAGGATTCAAAATCAAATATTTTTGAATTGGGTTATTGGAAAGAAAGGAAAACAAAAAGAGTGCTATGCTAATAACATAACTAAAAAAATATTTAAGAAAATGATTTTTAAGCAAAAAAAAACCCTAATGTTGATTTCCATATAGTAATTCTCACCATTCATAAAAAAAAATAATTCAAAATGAAATCTTTTTAAATAGGGTCACATGAAAAAAAGAAAAAACAACAAGAGAGTTATGCTAATAACATGACTAGAAAAATACTAAAGAAAACAATTTGTTTAAGCAAAAAAAACTTTTATGTTGATTTCAATATAGTAATTCTTCACCATTAATCAAAAAAATAAAATTCGAAATGAAATCTTTTTGAATAGGGTTATTGGAGAAAAGGAAAAACAAGAGAGCTATGCTAATAACATAACTAAAAATATACTGAAGAAAACGATTTTTTAAGCAAAAAAACAAAACTCTCATGTTGATTTCCATATAGTAATTCCTCACCATTCATAAAAAAAAGTTCAAAATGAAATCTTTTTGAATAAGACCATTGGAAAAAAGAAAAAACAACAAAAGAGCTATGCTAATAACATAACTAGAAAAATATTTAAGAAAACAATTTTTAAGGAAAAAAAAACCCCAATGTTGATTTCCATATAGTAATTCCTCACCATTCATCAAAAAAGAAAATTCAAAATGAAATATTTTTGAATAGGGTCACAGGAAAAAAGGAAAAACAACAAGAGAGCTATGCTAATAACATAAGTAGAAAAATACATAAGAAAACAATTTTTTTAAGCAAAACAAATCATAATGTTGATTTTCATATAGTAATTCCTCACCATTCATAAAAAAAAAAAAAAGATTCAAAATGAAATCCTTTTGAATAGGGTCATTGGAAAAAAATAAAAAACAACAAGAGAGTTATGCTAATAACATAACTAGAAAAATATTTAAGAGAACGATTTTTTAAGCAAAAAAAAATCCTAATGTTGATTTCCATATAGTAATTCCTCATCATTCATCAAAAAAAAATATTCAAAATGAAACCTTTTTGAATAGGGTTACATGAAAAAAATAAAAAAAATAAAAAGAGAGTTATGCTAATAACATGACTAGAAAAATACTTAAGAAAACAATTTTTTGAGCCAAAAAAAACTTTATGTTGATTTCCATATAGTAATTCCTCACCATTCATCAAAAAAAAAAAATCAAAATGAAATCTTTTTGAATAGGGTCATTGAAAAAAAAGGAAAAACAACAAGAGAGCTATGCTAATAACATAACTAGAAAAATACTTAAGAAAACGATTTTTTAAGCAAAAAGAAAAACCCTAATGTTGAATTCCATATAGTAATTCCTCACCATTCATAAAAAAAAAAGATTCAAAATGAAATCTTTTTGAATAGAGTCACATGAAAAAAAGGAAAAACAACAAAAGAGATATGCTAATAACATAACTAGAAAAATATTTAAGAAAACAAACTTTTAAGCAAAAAAAACCATAATGTTGATTTCCATATAGTAATTCCTCACCATTCATCAAAAAAAAAATATTCAAAATGAAATCTTTTTGAATAGAGTCACATGAAAAAAAGGAAAAACAACAAGAGAGTTATGCTAATAACATAACTAGAAAAATTTAAGAGGACAATAATCGAATTGAGAAAAAGATGCGAATTTTATTTATATAACGATAACAGAAACGAATTACAACAACTGTATTTAAACTCATGGAGGCAAGATATGATATCTTTTTCTGTAATTCAATAAATCGGCCGTAAGTGCTTTCGGATTTTCGAATTTGATCTACGATATACTCTCGAATTAAACTAAATAAACTTACTTGGAAGAAGCAAGAGAGATGCGAAATTTTAGAACTGAGAGAATATTCTTAGAGAGAGAATATTCTTAAAGTAATCCGCAAGAATATTCTTAGAGATAGAATTTCGAGAGAATATTTTTAGAGTAATCTGCAAGTTTCGAATCATGAAAAGATTTGGAGTGATTTCCAAGTCTATCCTGGAAAACTTCTACAATATTTAACTCACAAAAATGGACCCTACAATGGTCCAAAAAATACTCGGCGAGGCGAGAATTCCCAAGAGCCCAAGGTCCAAGGCCGCGTCCGGCCCTGCTCGGTTCGGTTAGGCGAGCGTGTGGAGAACCTTCCCTATCTCTTCTAAACATTTTTGAAACTAAGTGAGTGTGCAACAATATATAAAAAGGTGAAAAACACTCTCCATTTCCGATGTGGGACATTTTCCAAATCATAACAAGTTGCTCACTTTAGCCCCTTATTTCTCATTCAAATCAACTCCTTTTTTGACATATGAGTATACCATCTTGTAGTACTCGTTACCAGCTTTCCAACGCATTATCGAACCAATAATGCCGTTCAGCCGTTTGGCCGGAATTTGGCCGGAAAGTTGCCGGAAAACTATTTCTAAAAACCTGCAATTTTTTCCCAGAAAATTATTTTTTCTAAAAAAATTCAGTTCCAACAATCCTCCACATAAATAGAAATAAGTCTAAACATATGACGACTTAACTAACCCTACGGACTGACGCAACTAGCTAGAGTAGGCAGACCTTCGAGAGTATAAGCGAAAACTAACTGTATCTGAGTTGGTGGCGTTTTTCAGCTTTGAACCTACTCATTGTTACTACATGTCGAGTTCACTCGGCCAGATGATGAACATGATGTCTTGAACCATCCAGAGTTTTATGTAAACTTAGACAACAGGTAGAACGAGGTTCTCTATTGTGTTTATTGTGGCATTGAACATGCCTAGTTAATCATGAGTGAACTTGGAGAGTATAGCCTCACATATTCTCCTAGAAACGGCCCCATTTCACACTCACAAGGTGATTTACTAGCTGCTTGTATTTCAAAAAATATCATGTAAGTATTTCACATATATTACAAAGCTATATTTCAAATCATTAAAAAATATATATATTTAACTTCTACACATACAGGGAGCACCATACATCATATTAGGAACTAGTAAAAGACAACAGTCTCTCAGTGATCTTAAAAGAGTTAGCTTGATTTAGTTGTCTCTTTGAACCTACGTCATGGGATCTCCAATCTTAGTAGGTGGGGTTACCATCAAACCTCCTCTTAAGAAAACAATATTTTTAAGCAAAAAAAATCTTTATGTTGATTTCTATATAGTAATTCCTCAACATTCATCAAAAAACAAATTTCAAAATGAAATATTTTTGAATAGATTCACAGGAAAAAAAAACAAACAAGACAACTATACTAATAATATCTAACGATGTGCTATAGAAAAAGAAAAAAAACTAAGATTACTATGCTATTTTCTCGACAGAAACGGGAATAGGAGCCATTTTTATGTTACAGGATTTGAAATCTGATATATCCGCCTAGCCAAAACTGGATTTAATGTGTTTCCAATTAATTGCAAGTTTTGATCAATAGTATTTTAAAATTAAATTTTCTTAAGCATATTAATTTATAATTAGAAGTTTGTGAGTATAGAAAGTATATAGAAACCACTATATATTTAAAAAAATTATAGCTTCACAAATGAAATAAAAATATAGATTTTCTCTTGAGAAATACCATAAGGCTTTTACCCAATGATTATTCTTTTTATCAATTCGCCACTAGTCCTGGACGCATCAAGCGCCACGTTCTCCGTTAGCTTCCATATATTTACGAAGAATTATCAAATTCGTCAAGAACACATTAATTAATTACGAGACTAAATTACATTCCTATATTATAAAGATTAGATGTTGATAATTTTCAAAAAAAAAGAAAAGAAAAAAAGATTAGATGTTGATATGATTAATGTAACCAATGGAAACTAGCTAGGTTACAATGTTTTTATTATTTTCTGCTACATTTTACCTTGTGTAACAAATGGAAACTAGCTAGCTTATTTGTATCATGTCGTCTCTGTGTTCCCCATAGGATGGTCATCTCAAAATGCTTGGAGGATATCTAGAGTTTTTCATGAAACCTACTTTAGCATATACATACCTTTCGTTAAAAAGAGAGCTCGACGAACTTATTCAGAATAATCCCACGCGATTTAATGTTTTTTGTAGGCCTTCAAAGCTATGTGATGCCTTCCGCATCTGGTTCGGTTCGCGGGCTTGATCACATTACTCTGTTTTTTAAGGCCTACTGCTCTGTTTTTTAAGCTCTACAGCTCTGTTTTTGTGCTGTTAAAATTCAAAACTCTCAGCCCAAGGCTGCATATAATGTAACACAGTTTTTGATTGAATAAAATTTTACATTCATTCAAAAAACGTTTCCAACCCTAGTCTTGAGGATACATCTTTTGTTGTCTTTACCCTCTTTGACAAAGTTTGTTGTCTTTTCTACAGCTAGTGAATCCAAAACTTGATATTCAACTATATGACAAACTTATGACTGCCATTAGATTACTTGTGTCCGAGGACCAATGTGAGGGCAGATTCGTCTTTGGCCGGAAAGCTCTAAGCCCTACACCGACAAAGAAGTTAAAAGAAGTAGGGACTCAGCTGCAGAACAGCGGCGGTGAAAACAACAAGAACCAACTTCAGACATTGCTTGTCCGAGCAGGACACGGATCACCTGTGTACAAGACAAGACAACTTAAGAACAACCAGTTCTGCGTTATGGTTACCTTCAATGGATTGAATTTCATGGGAAAGCCATGTGGTAGTAAGAAAAATGCGGAGAAGGATGCAGCTCATGAGGCTTTGTTGTGGTTACAAGGCGAGTCCAAGTCGAGTTTGAATGATCTTAACCACATGTCAATGCTCTTAAAGAAGAACAAAAGTAAAAAACCCGCAAGGGCATCATCAGCTAAATGGGGTTAAGGGTTCATAGGAGAGAACCATAATGAGAATTGAAGCCGCAATGATATGGATTATTACCGACCTCATGATCTCGCAGGTTTAATGTCAGAAAGAATCGTGACCAAGAGATTCTTTGAGACGAAATACTGAGTTGAGAGGGCTTCGGTGGATTTTGGTTGAAGTTTTCAGATATGCAGATGATATATTCTGAGTTCTTGGTTCGGTTGGAAAATCACGAACCCAACCAAGAAGTAACTTCACTGCTCTCTAACAAATAGATCTGTAGGTTCTTGCTGAGTAGTAAGATCCAAAGAGAGTGGCTCGTGGAACTGGTCTTGATATGTCTCTGTTCTTGTCTGCTCTAGTTTAAGTCTTACTTAGAGCTAATGATTCTTCTTTATCATTTTATAACACACATATATACATATAATCTTAAAATATGTAAAGATACCTAACCAGTGATTTCAATATGTATTCATCATTCGATCGATTAATTTTAGTTAGAAAAGATTATTCACTGATTTTACTGACTTGATTTCTTTAAAAAATGAACCGAATTGTAAAAAAGTCTACAAATTAAAGTCAAGTTATTTTCCGTTTTTACTAGTAGCTTCAAATTAAAGTCAAGTTATTTTATAATTTTACCTAGTAGCTTCAAAACAAAGCAACAAGTTCTATTTATTTGGGGGGTTTTCCCTAATCGTATGCGACAACAACACAATCTCTCTTGTCCATACCTCTTCCTTATCTCTCATCCTCTCATTCTCAGATTTTCGACCTAGATTCTGTTAGGAATTACGGATCCAATTTCTCCTCAAGAACACGAATAAAAACAATAAATAAAAGGCACACAAGATTTACAGTGGTTCACCTTCAACGTGAGAACTACGTCCACTTTCTGCTGTTGCAGGTTTTACAAAGATCAAAGAAATTCGGGAGCTACAAATTCTTTCAATCTCTCGTTCTACCGCTCTCTATCTTTGATAGTGAAGAGAGGCGACTACAACAAATACATATAAAAGAAAAACCCAGGACAAACAAACATGGGCCCTAGAATACCAGAGGTATGAACTCCCGAGATCGCCTCTGATCCTCAGGCCGCAACGAACTTTCCCCATATGGGAAGTACCGCTGCTGCGTCCCGATCTCGTCCGCTTAGATGCGATCCGTTACCGGCGGTAACTGAACCACGGCAAGGCATCGTCGATGCCTATACCTTTAACGATTATATAAACCGAACAAACGCGGAAATGGCTAGAATGCTATCTAAGTTCCATCACGCCATGAGTGTCGCTCCCGATATCATTCGCGTCATTGAAGAAACGAGGCGCACCCCCTTCACTAATAGGATCGCCCAGGTGCGACTTCGCAACGTCGAAAAACTCTGACTCCCGGAGTATGCAAGCACGTCCGACCCGCGAGCTCACCTTAGAGCTTTCCGACTTGCAATCACCAGGGTGTATCTCACCGACGAGGAAAGCGAGGCGGGCTACTGCCGCTACTTCACCAAAAATCTTGTGGGACCTACTCTAGAGTGGTTCGCAAGCCTAGAGGGAAACTCTATCAACAGCTTCGATCAGCTCGCATCAGCTTTTTTGAAGTATTACTCGGTTTTCTTCAAGACCAAGACCACCGAGTCTGATCTATGGCTCTTGGTATAGGGCAAGGATGAGTCCCTCAGGGACCACATCACCAAGTTCAAAGAAACCAAAGTCAAGATCGCGAACCTAAACGACGACGTAGCCCTTGCAGTCCTGCGCCACGGGTTATGGTACACGTCCAAATTCTGCGAGGCACTCACTGTTTGGCAACCGGTGTCGCTAGACGATGCCCTGTACCGGTCCAATTACTTCTCACTAGCCGAAGAGAAATGGACCGCGATGGCGGAATTCCACAAATCGAACAAAGCCCAGTCAAATAGGCCCAACACTAAGAAAGTGAGCAGGAAAGAGTCCCAAAACACTAGCTTGCACGCATTCGCGGTGGAGACCACCGCGAAAGGAAAAAGTCCGAGCTTCGACCCGAAAAATTGTTGTAAATTCCACAAAGTGAATGGACATTCCATCGAGGAATGCAGGAGCGTCGGACGCCTCCTCGCCAAGAAACACGAGGCAGGAAAAATAGGAGACGTCGACCTCAAGAATGAGAGGGAGAAAGCTAGGAAGGAAGGTGTTAAGTCAAAGAGTAGTTCGACGAAGCAAGATCGAACTCCGGAGAGCGAATGATCACCCCTCCAGCCCCAAAGGGTGAAGAGGCTCGTCGACTTCGTTGTTGTCGACCACCCCGCGCTGTTCAACGCAATACTTGGCAAGCCGTGGCTTAACATAATGAAAGTCATGTTGTCAATATATCACCAATGCGTGAAATTCTCCACTCGCGGTGGGATCGTAATGGTTATAGTAGCTAGTGCATGTCAAAAAATTGCTACATGGGCGGATACGAACTAGACAAAAAATTTATCCAATAACAATTAATGATAAGGGACGAGCTTAAATCTAGCTAGATCCTAAAAAAAAAAGATCCAGCGCTTCGCGGACCACGCAAAACTCTAGTAACCCAAGTGTCTCTAGACGACACCAACCCTGATCGATGCGTCGACATCGGGTATGACCTAGAGAAATCCACTAGAGACGAATTCGTCGAGTTTTTGAAACAGAACATCGAGACGTTTGCATGGGCCAATTCTGAGATGTGCTGAATAAGCCTCGAGGTGACATCCCACAAGCTAAATGTCAACCCCATGTTCAAACCAATTAAACAGAAATGCTGAAAGCTCGGTCTTGAATGAGCCAAGGCCGTCAACGACGAGGTCGATTGAATGCTAAAAATCGGCTCGATCCGCGAGATACAGTATGCCGAATGGTTAGCCAACCCAATCGTTGTCAAAAAGAAAAACGGGAAGTGGAGGATGTGCATCGACTTTAAAGACCTGAACAAGGCTTGTCCTAAAGAGAGTTTCCCACTTCCTCACATAGATAAAATGGTGGAGGCCACGACCGGACACCAAATACTATCTTTCATGGATGCGTTCTCGTGTTACAATCAGATTTTGATGGATCCAGAGGACCAGGAAAAAATGGCATTTGTAACGGATCGAGGTACTTACTGTTATAAAGTAATGCCCTTCGGCCTAAAAAACGCTGGGGCCACGTATCAGCGATTAGTAAACATGTTCGCTGAACAGTTAGGGAAAACAATGGAAGTTTACACCAACAACATACTAGTCAAGTCCATAAGCGAGCACGACCACGTACCCCAACTCAAAGAATGCTTCAGAGTCCTTAACCATTATGGGATGAAGCTTAATCCCACCAAGTGTACCTTCGGGGTAGCGTCAGGAGAATTCCTCGGTTACCTCGTGACAGAGCAAGGAATCATAACCAACCCCAAGAAGATCACGACATTCCTCGATATGCTTTCTCTGAAAACAGCTCGAGAGGTACAACGGTTAACCGGGCGAATAGCGGCCCTAAACAAGTTTATAACCTGTTCTACGGACAAATGCCTCCCGTTCTATCAGCTCCTGAAAGTAAACAGAAAGTTTGACTGGGACCAGAAATGCGAAGATGCGTTCCAAGACCTTAAACGCTACCTAACTGAACTTCTCGTCTTGTCGAAACCGGTAGAAGGAAAACCCTTATACATGTACATTGCGGTGTCACCCTCGGTAGTGAGCAGGGTGTTAGTCCTGGAAGAACAGGGCGAACAAAATCCCATCTATTACGACAACAAAACGTTGATAGACGCTGAAGTACGTTATCTAGCCATGGATAAACTAGCCTTAGCAGTGCTGCTGTCAACTCGAAAGCAACGACCGTACTTCCAGTCTCACCCAATCGTGGTGATGACCTCGCAACCGATCTGAACGGTGCTCCAAAACCCAAGCCAGTCGGGAAGACTACCCATGTGGGATATCGAGTTCAGCGAGTATGATATCAAATATCAAACCCGGACATGTGCCAAGGAACAAGTTCTCGCATATTTTGCGATTGAACTCGCAAGTGTGAAAAATGACGAGAATGCCCCAGCATCAAAGTGGTCGTTTTACGCAGATGGAGCATCCTCCAAACAGGAGTCCATCATAGGAATGTAACTGATGTCCCCCACCAAAGAATTCATGGAGCAATCTTTCCGACTAAAGTTTGTTGCATCGAACAACGAGGCAGAATACGAGACCCTCATAACCGGTCTCTGACTAGCTCTCGGGATCGGAGTTAGAGAGTTTGACGCATTTCGCGACTCGGAGCTTGTTACTTGCCAATTTCATGGAGAGTACGAAGCTAAAGATGAACGCATACCTAAAAGTATTACACGACCTCGCTGGACTGTTTGACGCATTCGAGCTGACTAAGATACCTCGCGGGGAGAACTCGCCAACTGATGCCTTCGCGGCATTAGCATCGACGTTAGATCTGCTAGTTGAACGGATCATTCCTGTCGAAGGAATCAAAAAACCAAGTATAGATATCTCTCTGAAAAACTACAGCGTTAATGAGATCGTACTCGCGGACGATAGCAAACCTCAGGAAAACAAGGACCCCGAATCCGTTGAGATCGAGTTTGAACCTGAGCTTGACCTCGAGGAAGATATTCATGATAGCCCTGAGCAAAACGTCGCAACCAAGTCCAGACCAAAACCTGACTAGAGGATACCAATCCTCTAATATATAGAAAATGGGAGTGCTCCACAGGATTGGTGGCAATCCCGCAAATGAAAAGCGCACATCGCACGATATTGCGTGTTGGAGGGGATGTTATACAAAAGGTGTATAACCAGATCTTACCTGAACTGCGTCGATGGGCAGCAATTCTGAGATCTCATGAGGGAAGCATACGAGGGACCATGCGGGAATCATTTTGGGGGACGATCCCTCGCGCTTCGAATAAAACGGCAAGGGTACTTCTGCCCCACCATGGTGGCAGATTGTGAAATCATTCGAAGAAGTGCAGAACATGCCAACGATACGCATCGCTCATCAGCCAGCCACCTGAGCTGCTATCATTGGTCTCCGCACCGTATCCCATCATGAGATGGTCGATGGATATAATAGGACCACTCAAACAATCGGGGAGGCGCAGGGTGACACACCTCCTCGTGGTGACAGATTACTTCACCAAATGGATCGAGGCAGAGTCCAACTAGACTATAATTGGTGCGCATGTCGCAGACTTCCTTTCTTACGAGATCGTAACGGACAACAGAACTAACTTAACCTCCGCGCTAGTCCAAGACTTCTGCGACAAATATAACATATGGTTAACAACCTCGAATCTGAGATACCCCTAGGGTAACGAACAAGCGGACGCCGCTAACAAGATAATCCTACACAACCTCAAGAGACGTCTTGGTGGAGCAAACTCGATGTGGAACGAACAGCTGCACGACATACTTTGCGCATTTTGAACCACGCCTCGAAGAACCACTAGGGAAACTCCTTTCTACTTGGCTTACAAAATTAAGGTGGTCGTCCAGACCGAGATATCGGTCGGAAGCATCTGGCAATCTCATTGTCTGAGCAACGAGGAAGCAAACAACGAGCTGCTCCGCGATCAGCTGGATATCATCGACAAGCGTCTATATCAAGTTATGATCTGGGTGCAGAATTATTAGCAGGCCGTCGCACGTTTCAATTACACCAAAGTCCGACCCTGTAAGTTTCGCATGGATGAGATTGTGCTAATTAAGATCTTCGACAATAAAAAAAAGAAAAGAACGCCGGCAAAATGGGGGCCAAATTGGCAGATCCCTACCGAGTAATGGAAATAGTTCGCTACGGCGTCTACAAACTCAAAGATGCCCGAGATACGACCATGGAATGCCATGAACCTCCAGAACTACTACAACTAAGTACCTACAAAAGTCGAACTACGAAAAGGCTTGATCCCCTAAACGGGGTACGTAGGCAGCTTAGGCACTGAGAGCAGCCGCCACCTTTTATCACATCCACCAAGCTTATCAGCACCTCGGCACTCCGACGAACCCGTCACCATGATATTATGGGCCTCGAACCTCTTAATTCTTGTACTCCTATGTAAAATATTTTCGATGCATGGCAGATCTGCCCTAAATCAATAAATTTAACCCAAGTCTTTTAGTATTATTACTACATTTTCGTCTTCACCCGAGCTCGCCGGTCGTCTCACAGAGTTCGACCACCACTAAAGTCCATCGCGGACTCATTCGAATCATAACCTATAACTCTTGAATACGCGAGATACACATCCTTTGAGATAAATCATTAGCCTTTTAAAAACATCTTTAAGCTACACGGATCCGTTCCGCTTAACTAAATGTTCACCGAGCTCATTACGACCATAACATCGAGCTTGAAATATTAAGTCAGAACCTTGGCATCTTTCTCAGAAAGAAGTCACATATCACAAAGTCCGCCTCTGAAGTCGCACAACGAACCTCGTTCACACAAAGGTGACCAGCACGGTGTCACAAGAACTTTGCCATTCACACAAGACACATCGTTACAGAGTCTGTCTTTGTAACTACACAACGAGTACGGACCCAGCGACCTGGAACTCGCATATAACAAGATGTATTTCTTTATCAAAACACTAATCACCTCGCTAAATAGTGGATGCTCGATGCCTCGAGGTCTCGAAATGAGCTCTACGCGAGACAGAGTGCAGCACAACGTCCAAAAGGACTTAACGGCATCTTGCACAAAACATAAAAGAAGCAGAAGAAATTGATTTCATATATGTGCAAAATAATACGGATTAAAATCCTCCCGGGTACCAAAAAGTATTTAACAAAATCATAAGTATATAAAAGCCCTCCCACGCACCAAAACGAACAAGTCCAAAAAACCAAAGGCTATCAGGTCGAAAACATAGCAGAAGTAAAAATAAAATAACGAAAGCAGAGGTGAATCATTTTTCGATGTGCTGCTCCGGTCGCTTTGCTGCATGCTGTGCCCCAGTCGGGTCCCCACCTCCATTGCTCCCATGCTCGTCAAGACCATGGGGAATCCATTCCTTTCGTCGATCTCCATCGGCGCAGCCGATTCCTCAGAAATCTAAGGAAGGTTCAACTTACTCACTGAGAAATCGGACACCGCCACTTCCGCCACCTGAGCTTCCAGATCTGCCTTCTGAGCGGGGAGGATAGCTAATTCACCCTCGAGAGTAGTCCTCTCCTTCTGGATATGGTCGATGAGCAGGAGGTTGGACTCGGTTTCCGTGAGCTTACTTTCGCAGTCCGCTTCCTCCTTCTTCTTCTCCCACTTTGCCTTGAGTGCGTCGAGGATACGCCGGTATTCTTGGGAGATCTCTAGCTTAGCTGCGTGTACAACCTGACAGATTTAAGCCTCGCGGGAAGAAGCAAGCTCCGTGAGTTGATTCGAGAGGCGTTTGTTTATACCCTCCAGCTGGACCTTTTTGCCCTCTGCGGCAACCTTCTCATTATGAGCCTTTGCTAGATCCTCTTTCACAACCGCTCGCTTCCTTCCAAGTCAATAACCTTCTGCTCCAGCTCGGCCACTTTTCTGGACAGCTCGACTTTGCGCTCTTGAGAGGCCTTTAGACCGGAGGTGAGCTCGTGAATGACCTTCTTGGTGTTCTCAAGCTCATCCGCCTGATGGACCTCAAGCAACCTTTGTTCGTAGGCTGCCGCCAGCCTCTTCTGCGCAACAACGACCTGGATCAAAAAGAGAAATTTCTTAGCAAAGCTTACTAAGATCATAACTGGCATCGCTAAGAAGCAAGAAAAGAACTTGAGCTTGGGTAGCCATAGCCTCGATGTAGGCATCATGCAACGAAAATTTCCTCACCAATAGGATCTGACACCCGGGTGACTTACGATGGCAGAAAAGGTTGGCCATCCCAACACGATATTTGATCGCTGGAGAGTCCTTCGCGTGCTTGAAATTCCAATGAAAAGGTCAGTAACATGAGCAGTGTGTTCATCTCGACGGGAGCCACCTCGTTGCTCGCCAGAGCAATGTGATTCAGTCCTCAGCCTCTTTGAAACCAGGGCTGACGGGTCAGATTGCGAACTCACCAGCATAACCACTTTTGGCAGCTCAGCATCCCTAACCCTTGCCTCGGCCAAAGTAGCTGGTTGGTTGACCTCTTCGCTGCGGACGGGGACGAGACCGTGTAGAGCAATGCCTCGTCGATGTCGTCCGCACTAACCCAGCGGAAAGGGTCGGCCTGTTGCTCTCGAAGCTCATGCAAGGTTGGCTCTCGCGGCATTCTGCTCAACGCAGTTGTGGTTGATGACGTGCTGGAAATTGGGGAGCGAGAACACATGCTTAACCATTAAAACCAAAAACATATTCTGGTTTCAAAACCAAAAAGCATAATCTTATCGTTTTTAAAAAAGAGAATTGACACTTACGTGGAGGAGCAGGCAATGACCCTGCATCAATCTGTTGCGGCGAAACCTCTGGAGCAACTGGAACCTCAACAGCGACCTGATGAGGAGGAGCATGAACTTACAGCAAGGGGCCGTTCAGGGCTGCGATTATACGAGCATGGGTGAACATAGACCAACGGACGTTGTCTCCACGAAGTTGCTCCGTTAGACCTTGGATCGCGGGGGTCAGAGGAAAAGCCCGAGATTTTGCACAAAAAACAAAAAAAGGGTAAATCCAAATAACGGACAAGATATAAATACATATCGAAAAGCTACACGAATGCGAGTAGGTATAAGTCGTTTTGATTGCAAATCGAAGTCGAGCTAACCAATGCGTAGGGCCTAGAAGGTGGGGAGTCGCGAGAAGTTATTGTTCCCGACATATGATGGGTACACGCAGAAGTAAAAAACTTCTCCCTCCACCTGTCATTTCAGTTCGGTATCCCTTGGAGGATATCTCAGTCGAGTCGGTGAGATAAATTAAAGGTCTCGGGGAAACCTAGGTTACTCTTGATCAAACCCGGAGAAAGGCTCATCTTGACCTCCGGCGGGACACCGTGCTTTTGACGGAGGTCGGTGAAGTGTTTATTCATCGTTATCGGCGGAAGATGATGCCCCTAAACCTCTTGCTGGTTCATGGGGTGAGGAACATCGTCTCTGTTTTCTTCCATCGAAGTCGAAGTGGCAGATGGGTTAAGGAAAGAAAATGTGAAGAGGTAAAAATTGATTAAAATTGAGCAACGTCGATTCGATTTTGAAACGAAATCATCGATAAGAGTCTTCGCATTATTGTAACTAGTAACAAGCAAAAAAGAAAAAAAAATCTAAATACAAACGGAGAAGATGAAAGGAGTGGAGAAGTTACCTTGGTAGTGGGCGAGTGAGAAGCTAAAAGAGGGAGAGATGTGATTAGACGAATTTATACGCTATAATGCTCGCAGTTATTGAGATCCCGCGTATCTCTCCTCTTTCCAAATCTCAGTCGTCCAACCTTTCGCCTCCACCGTTCGATCTAAAAAGGTGATGATTACATATCTCGTCGCTCAAGATTCGACGTCATCCTCTTGACAAAACCTCAAAACCCAAATGACAGAAGATGCTCCGAATATTTTCCCTTCGACCTCGACACAAGCCCAAAGGGCTGGGGGTAACTATTGGTACTGGGCTTCGATGGTAGAAGGCCCATTTGCAGAGCCCATTCTAGGTGAGGATAAACGGTCGAATCAGACGGGCATAGCGATTAAGTAATAGGCTCATCAAGGACGGTTCGACGAGGAAGCGAGTCAACTGGGAAGTCAGTGAGATTGAGTCATTAGATCCGCAAGAAGCTTGACCTGGAGGATACGAAGGACGGTTGCATGAGGCGAGATATGCGGAAGACAGGTAGAGCACGAGCCGGTCAAGTTGGGAATAGAAGTTGTGACTCGTGAGTATAAATATAGAGATCAACCTCAGGAGAGGGGATCCGTTCATTCATTCTTCAACCCTAATATTGTACGCTCATCGAACTCTAAAAACACCTCATCGAGATCATTTGTAATCGACATGTAATTAATATAAAAGTCCAATTTGTTTCATTGTCTTGATCTTGTTTAATCTATTAAGAGAATCTAATCCTAAATTTTTTCAAAAAACTCTAAATTCTTAATTATAAAATCTCGCACCCACAATGTCATACTTTGAGTTTTTATTTGGTGAAGTAAACAATAGTAAAATAGTTGATCTTGTGGATGTTAATATTTTAGTTTAAATATTTTTTTTTTCTCAAATCTAAATAATTATTTCATGTCCATTAATGTTGTTATTAGGCTTACGAAGGGTGAATTGGTGCAGTAGCTATGTCAGAGAGACGAAATTAGGAAATTAGAAAGTGCATAAATTAATATTAAAGTTATTGTAGAAGTTTACCCTTTACCCCATCGGTTACTTTGTACACTACCACGGTATATTTGCTAGTAATTCATGGATGATTTGATAACTAATAGTGATAACTAAGGTTTAATATTAAAGTAATATAGAGAAGTAAACTCGATCGGATCATTTTAAACTCCTCAGATCTGATGTTGAAACTCACAACCACATAATTATACCAATCGATCCAAGCCAAGTAATATATAACCCCATTGATAGACAGTCCTCGTCTAAGAGGAAGGTGAGGACAAAAGTCCACTCGAGGCAGAGCTACCTTTTTCCACGAACCTCCAGGTTTTAGGTCAAAGACCCAATCAGATTTTATAGCGACATTTTCGAGCCGAGGTTTTGGATTTTATAGCGGGCAAGGTTACAAGTTGTCTGGTGGTAGGGTTATAGATTTTTGGCATTCTCAAAAATGTGTAGCACATGAAGCCACAAAGATTGTGCAAGATAGGGCATCCTCTCTTTCAGATGGTCAGATCGTGGTCAACAACAAAGGAGGAAGATGGACTAGTAGGGCATGGAGCTGTTGATAGGATTACAGAGTTACGGTAGTCCTCGAAGTCTGATAAACAAATGTAAAGTCGTTGAGATGGGACCGTAAGGAAACGGCTGGTAAAGTACGGAGAGCGGATGAGAGATGACCAGAGCTTTGAGAGGCACTTGAATCTCTGTCGTTTTGGTGATTTGGATCAGATAGGTGGGTATGTCTTAAAGGGCTGGGCCGGTAATTGCGAATAGGCCCAGTCTGGTCTGCTATGAGACATCACCCAGGAGACAAATGACGGAGGCCATGTCGTTTCGATGATAACACACTCTGCGTGTGTTTCAGGTACGGATTTGTCTTGTATCACCTGCAAGGCAGCGACAAAGGGCTATTAAAGAAGTGAGCAGCGGAGGGAACAATGCAGAGAAGCATTTTGGCGTTACATTACAGAGATAAGGGCTAAGGGTTAGAGAGAGAAACTAACAGTGGGTTAGATATACTTTTGTCTTCTTCACTGTTCTTCTTCTCTTTTCTTGTTAAGGGGTCTGAATCTTTGTATGGTGAGTGGCGTGGGCTTGGGGGTGAGTTTGTTCAAGTTGTAGTTGCTTCTTTGAAACTTCTTGTGAACCGGTTTCAGGTTCACCGAGACGTACCAGGATCAATTTGATCCTGGGAACTCGTAAATCTCTGTGTCTCTTTACTTTCTTGCACAACAAACAACAAAAATGCAAAACGTGAAAACAGAGCACAAGATATCACAAACCTGTTAGTAAGAACTCGGCAGTTCTAAGTTAAAACACTCAAAGCTGTTTCCAACAGTGTTACAAGGAACTCTACAAATCTGAGGGGTCTCTGTTCTATAGCTCAGAAAGGTCTAACCTTTAAGGTACATTTCTTCACCAAGTTCGGTTTTTTTTTTTTTATGTATCTGGGTTATTTTTGAAGGAGATATAGAAACAAAGTTGAAAAGTTTGAATCTTGTTGGTTATTCGGTTCGTGGTTGGTGTTTTGTGAGTTTTGCTGAGACAGATTGTTGGTTTTGTCTTTTGTGTATGGGTTTTATGTTGTGAGTCTCCGGTACTGAAGAGATCTCAGTGATGGAACCTACACAAGGGAGGTTTGACGTGGAGAAATTTGATGGAGATGGTGATTTTGCCTTGTGGAAACACAAGATGCGTGCTCAACTGGAAATCTTGGGTCTTGAGTCGCTACTACAGCCACCACATGAAGCAGCAAAGTCAGATCCGAAATGGTTAGAGAAAGACAGAAGAGTGAGGAATCTTGTGAGTCACAGTCTGGCGGACATGGTGCTTAGAAAAGTTATGAAGGAACCCAGTGCTTATGATATGTTGACAGCTCTAGAGAACACATATCAGGCTAAGACATTACCGCACAGGTTTTATCTTAAGCAAAGGTTCTTTAGCTTCAAGATGGAGGAGGACAAAAATCTTGACAAGAATTTGGACACCTTCAATAAGTTCTTGTCAGATTTATCTAGCCTAAACGTGGAGATGAGTGAAGAAAATACGGCTGCAATCCTCATGAACAGTCTGCCAAAGAGGTTTGACAACCTGGTACACACCTTGAAGTATAGCATCAACAAAGACAAGGACTTTATTACTCCTAAGGAGATCATCACGTCAGCATATTCTATTGAACTGGAGCTGAAAGAAAAGGGAGTACTAAAGAAGCCTGCTGATGAAGGATTGTTTGTACAAACAAGAGGCATAACTGAGAAGACGACTCAGCCGAAGGGAAAAGCAAACTCAAGGAGCAAGTCTAAGACAAAGAAAATGACTTGCTGGATCTGTGGTAGTGAAGAACACTTGAAGAAGGACTGTCCGAAGAAGAATCAAGCAAGCACTAGTCAGAAGGGTGAAGCAAGTATTGCTCAAGCCTAGTGTGCTGAACCGTTGATGTTGACAGTCTCTGAATATCAACCAAAGGATGCTTGGATCTTGGACTCTGGATGTTCTTACCATATAACTTTTAGAAGAGATATGATGTATGATGTAGAAGAAGTAAATGGAGGAAGGATTCTGATGGGAAATGACACGTTCTGTGAAATCACAGCAATTGGCAAAGTCAAAATTGTGAATTATAATGGGACTGAAGTTGTGTTGTCACAAGCAGGGGCGGACGTACGGTATAGTTGGGAGGGGCACTTGCCACGGGTAAAATTTTCAAGTTTTTTCAAGTTTTGTGTTTTTTACAAGAATTTTTAATTATGCCCCTGCTAATATATTGTTTAATGCCCCCCATTACTCTGTTTTCTTCTTGTTGTGTTGTATAATATTAAAACTGAAAGTCCATATCTTACCATTACAATACAAAAGGTTAATTTGTTTCTATTTCCTTTGTTAACAAGTCCATATTTTATTAATAAAACAAAGTTAAATCACTTTCGTTAACTTGAAAAATTTAATCAAATGTTTTAACTGAATCAGAAAGTTTATTTTTCAAAAAAAAATTAGGATTATTTTAATTTAGTATTATTGCCCCGGTTAAAATTAATTTCTGGATCCGCCACTGGTCACAAGTCAGATACTCACCTACAACAAGAAGAAATCTAATCTCTCTGGGACAGTTGGAATCAAACGGATGTTGGTTCAAGTCTAGAAATTTCAGACTACAAGTCTTTAAAGGAGACAGGGAAGCTCTTACTGGGAACTATAGAGACACACTCTATTTTCTAGAGGGAAAGGCAGAGCTTGAGCAGATGAATACAGCTGTGAAAGCAGTGAACTCAACAACTTTATGGCATAGCAGACTTTGTCATACAAGTGAAAAGATGTTGAAGTTGTTAGTAAAGAAGGAGTTACTCAAAGGGAGTGAGATAACAGAATTAAAGCAGTGTGAAGACTGCATTTTGGGAAAGTCTCACAGATTGTTATTCAAGACTGGTAAGCATACTTAAAAAGAAATTCTAGAGTATGTGCATTCTGATATTTGAGGCTCTCCAAATGTGACACCAAGTTTGGCAAAATGCCAATACTACATATTGTTTGTAGATGATTTCTCCAGGAAAGCATGGGTTTATTTTTTCAAGACAAAAGATGAATCGTTCTCCAAGTTTGTTGAATGGCTCGCTCTAGTTGAAAATCAAAGTGGAAAGAAGCTGAAAGCACTAAGGACAGACAATGGTCTGGAGTACTGCAACAAAACCTTTGATGACTATTGCCAAGAGAAGGGAATTTTAAGGCACAAAACATGTCCTTATACTTCACAACAAAATGGAGTGGCTGAGAGGTTAAATCGAACAGTGCTTGAGAAGGTGAGAAGCTTACTGAGTGAAACTAGACTGGGAGAATCATTCTGGGCAGAAGCTTCATCTACAGTCGTATATGTGATGAATAAGACTCCATCAACTCCATTAAACTTTCAGATTCCTGAAGAGGTTTGGACGGGAAGGAAACCGGAGTATGATCACCTAAGAAGATTTGGCTGTTTGGTTTACTATCATGTTGATCAAGGAAAGTTAAAACCAAAAACCAAGAAGGGGGTGTTTATGGGGTATCTGCAGGGAGTTAAAAGTTACATAATTTGGAGTATTGAGGACAGGAAATGCATTATTAGTCGAGATGTAACATTCTGCGAAGATATTCTATACAAAGATATAGGAAAAATGTCTGAAGCAGAAGACACGATATCAGAGAAACGGGGGAGGAAAGTTACATTCATTTTACCTAATGAGACTGCAAGTGGAGAGTCTTCTGGATCCGGAGGTGAAGCTTCACCAGAAGCAGGTGGAGCTACTACAGAGAATGGATCAGAAGATGATTCATAGGAAGGTTCTGATAATGACGATGATACGCTCAGAAATTATCAACTTGCAAAAGACAGGGAAAAGAGAGTGAACATCAAACCACCAAGTAGGTTTGATGATGGAGATTTTTCTGCATATGCTCTCACTATGTCTCAACTCATAAATGCTGAGGAACCACAAACCTATGAAGATGTTATAAGCTGTAACGACAGACTGAAATGGATAGCTGCTATAGAGGAAGAGATGGATTCGCATCGCAAGAATCAGACATGGATTCATGCAGACAGAACAGAAGGTATGAGAACCATTGGTTGTAAGTGGATCTTTAAACTTAAACCAGGAATACCAGGAGTGGAAGAACCTAGATACAAAGCTAGGTTGGTAGCCAAAGGTTTTTCTCAGATTGAAGGGATAGACTATCATGAAGTTTGTGCACCAGTGGTTAAGCATATAACCATAAGGTTGGTGTTATCAATGGTGGTCAATAAAGATCTTGAATTAGAACAGTTTGATGTAAAGACGGCATTTTTACATGGAAAACTGGAAGAGAAGATCTTCATGGAGAAACCACAGGGGTATATACGGATTAAAGAAGTCACCAAGACTGTGGAATCTAAGGTTTGATCAATTTATGAAAGCTCATAAGTATAAGAGGAGTCAGTACGATCCGTGTGTCTACTTCAAGTGTCTTAAGGGTGATGAATATGTCTATTTACTACTCTATGTAGATGACATGTTATTGGTTGCTAAAGATATGGCAGAGATTTTTAGATTGAAGGAAGTGTTAAGCAAGGAGTTTGAGATGAAGGATCTCGAAAATGCAAAGAGAATTCTGGGCATAGACATCATCAGGGACAAAGAAAAGGGTACGTTATGTCTATCTCAACAAACCTATCTTGAAAAGGTATTGGCGAATTTCAGAATGGATGAGGCGAGACCAGTACAAACGCCTATGGGGGCAGAATTCAAGTTGTCGAGTACAAAGCCAGAAAATAAAAAGGAAGCTGAGATGGAAATGAGAAACATACCGTATGCAAGTGCTGTAGGCAGTCTCATGTACTCCATGGTTGGGACAAGGCCGGATATAGCGTATGCAGTTGGCCTGGTGAGTCGGTTCATGAGCTCTCCTTGCAAACAACATTGGGAAGCAGTTAAATGGGTGTTAAGGTATATAAGAAACACGACAGACTTCAAGCTCACATTCACTAAGTCTACAGACTTCAAAATTAGGGGCTATAGTGACAGTGATTATGCAGCAGATCTAGACAAAAGAAGATCAATTACCGGTTATGTATTCCAGGCTGGAGGAAATACAGTCAGCTGGAGATCTGGTCTGCAACAGGTGGTAGCTCAATCAACAACTGAAGCAGAGTATATGGCTCTCTCAGAAGCATCCAAGGAAGCTTTATGGTTGATGAGGATTGTGAGCGAGCTAGGTATTCCGCAAGAGCAAGTTGAAATCTTCAGTGACTCCCAAAGTGCCATTTGCTTGGCAAAGAATCATGTACACCACGAGAGAACAAAGCACATCCAGGTGCGTTATCACTTCATCCGAGATGAAATTGGGTACACTGAAAGTTTCGAAGATTAACACAAAAGAAAACCCAGCCGATTTACTGACAAAATCGTTGCCGGTGAAGAAATTTGAGGATGGACTAAGTAATCTGAAGGTACTACGGCACTAATTTTAGCTCGGTAAAGAGCTAGGGTTCCGGTGGTGAAGGCGGAACGGTAGGTTTCCGGTGGTGAAATCGGAAATGGAAAGGTGAAGGGGGTTGAATCTTCGATGCTGTCTGAGACAAATCAAGGTGGAGTTTATCGTTTTGGTGATTTGGATCAGACAGGTGGGTATGTCTTAAAGGGCTGGGCCGGTAATTGTAAATAGGCCCAATCTGGTCTGCTATGAGACATCACCCAGGAGACAAATGACGGAGGCCATGTCGTTTCGATGATAACACACTCTGCGTGTGTTTCAGGTACGGATTTGTCTTGTATCACCTGCAAGGCAGCGACAAAAGGCTATTAAAGAAGTGAGCAGCAGAGGGAACAATGCAGAGAAGCATTTTGGCGTTACATTACAGAGATAAGGGCTAAGGGTTAGAGAGAGAAACTAACAGTGGGTTAGATAGACTTTTGTCTTCTTCATTGTTCTTCTTCTTCTTTCTTGTTAAGGGGTCTGAATCTTTGTATGGTGAGTGGCGTGAGCTTGGGGGTGAGTTTGTTCAAGTTGTAGTTGCTTCTCTGAAACTTCTTGTGAACCGGTTTCAGGTTTACCGAGACGTACCAGGATCAATTTGATCCTGGAAACTCGTAAATCTCTGTGTCTCTTTACTTTCTTGCACAACAAACAACAAACCTGCAAAACGTGAAAACAGAGCACAAGATATCACAAACCTGTTAGTAAGAACTCGGCAGTTCTAAGTTAAAACACTCAAAGCTGCTTCCAACAATCTCATTAGGGATTTAGCAGGCAATCTCGTAAGAATCTCTGTCACCACATCCATTGGAATCTTCGGTGCTTGGCTTCGTCTTCTTTTATTCTTTCTCCACCGTTGGATCACTGATAGACGAAAAGACAAACCCATCTCAATCCCCACAGAGTAAGACAGAGTCGTGCAATCTTGGAGAGAAAGAAATCGCCGTCATGTAGGGTTTGAAGATTGATATGGAGTAATATATGCTACGTTTTCTCTTTACTCTTTGTAAACGACGCCGTTTTTAATGTTCTAACCTTATTGACTTTCTGAGGTACATGTTTGCATTTTTCTGTGTTGTAAGTAAATAAAAATGCATTAGATGTGGAGATGATGCATAACGTACATGCTTCTTGAGTCATATTCTTATGTGTAAATTTAAATTTTTTTGTGTCTATAATTTTCTTGTTGGCAATTTTGAGTGCTTCTTGTGGATATTGAAATTCTAAACCCGCCACGATAAGATCTTTGTAACTAAACTCTCCAACATTTTCGTGCAAGTTCGGTAACTTCAAATCAAGATCAAAAGACCTCACAACAATTTTTCATACAATTAAACCAAACCAAAAAAAAAAACATTTTTTCATACAAAAAAATAAAGATTGTCAAGTTCGCGTTCCCAAAGAATGATTCATATACATTGACGACCTGTTATGCATCCCCCTTCACCATATATCTAACAGAGATAAACCAAAAAAAAAAAACATATTGGTACACTCATTAACGTAGAGGAAATTAAAGACAAAACAAACAAAAAAGAAACTTACCAATCCCCATCCAAATGCTATTATCATCCGCCGCCTTCTTGTTATTGGTCCATGAAAAACTTGTTGAAAGTTAGCGTCATTGCTGGTCCTCGGTCTTGAGTGAGACCATTTCGCTTCGTTGTTGTTGTTGCTGATGTAGAATCAGATGGTTTTTTGGTCTGAAATTGCTAGGAAGCCATCGACATAGCCGTTCCGGCAAGAATCTAGCAGACCAAAGGTTTCATGAAAATCAAGCTCCATTGATTATTGGGAATATAGCAAACCAAAGAGAGTGTATGTGTCTGTGTCTTATAAGCAAAGCCGTGTTGCGTTTTAATCAAGCATCATTGATTATTGGGAATATAGCAAACCAAAGAGAATGGTGGTGACTTACAGTTCCAGTCTTTCATGGATTGCTCGACGCACTGAGCTGTTGAAACCATAGGCTATTGAATTGAACAAGCCCTGAAAATACAACATTCAGAACAGCGACTTGGGATGAGGCAAAGACGATCAATAAAGAATTTTATAATTGCTTTGTTTGAGGGTTTTGCTACCATTAGTGCAGCTGTCCCGACGTCAAGAACTGAGAGCCAGAAGATCTTATGGCCTGGCTCGATGAAATCATGAATACGGTTAATAGTGCCGAATGCCCATGATCCTATTAGAATAAGTGGATAGTATCCCCATCGGTTCAACACCTGTGGTTTCAGGAAACAAGCAGTGAGGTTTTAACGATGAAACAAATCCAGTCACATGAGACAGAACTAGTATTGGCAAATACAGAAAAAGACAGACCTTTAACTCTGCTCTATTATCAAATTGTTCGACTCGGTCTGACAATCCAACTGCCATCTGAAATTCACATTGCCATAGCAGCACACAGCCAAGTGTATCAATTATGTTTTTTGAATACTTTCAGAAGACAATGTTAATAGAGATTAGAGGGTTACGTACACGTCTAGCATTTCTTAGCATCCGTATCACCTGGAAGTAAGTAAACCCATTGTAAAGAATGGCGCCCCAAAGAGGAGCGTAGAAAGTTAAGAAATGAACAGCCTGCAAATTTCGAGAGGTGATATGAGTTCCAAGAATGGGAAAACTACTCTACATTCATCTGGCGGCCCAGTGTTGCAACAAAAAATTCAAATGCCTTTTGAGAGGCAATAATAAGTAAAGAATTGAAAATTTTAAGCTCAACCAAACATTCTCTCTTGCCTTTCCCTTAAGACCAGTTTGCGTCCAGCACCACGGCCCTAAATGCGAATGGTTATTACCAAAAGAACGTATGACAGTCACAACCAAGGAAGTTCCTGAGAAAAGTAATTAAAATCAGACTCTTATATGACTAAATCACCAAAGCAGATACTAACACATTCTTATCCTTAAACCCAAGGTGGATATAATAACGATTGAGAACATAAACCAAGAAAAATAAGAGTATCATTTTGCATACCCCAAACATACAAATGAAACATAGCTTCCAAATCCTCCACATCAGTTTTATGCTCAACCACAGTACGATGAAGAGTGAAAGCAATTGTGGTTGTCCACAAGAACGAAGCAACGCAGAAGAAATGAGTGGTGTAGCCTTGTGCATAACAAATGAACCCCTTCGAAGGATCCCTACATAACCAAAAGGTAACAATCATCTTATGAAAAAAATCTCAAGAAGAGAGTCACCAGAACTAAAGGTAGATAAACATACCCAACAATTAGGAAGAAACTGCAAAGCATATCCTGCAACAATCAAAAATATTGCTAATAATCAGCAATAGAGCTCGATATCCTCACTACTGAACCCAGAACGCAATGTTCACATCTAACTTAGCGACGTAACAATTCACAGTGCGAAGAATCGAAGAAGAAAGAAGCAAAACAGTACATAATCCTAGATCTAGCATGATCTATTTTACTGGAACTTGTATGAATCAGCTTCAGGTACTAAATCAAAAGACAAGAACGAGAAACTTACAGAGAGAGCAAGGTAGAAGACAAGCTTGAAAGAGAACTTTCGAAGTTCTTTGAAGAGGCAATAGCAGAGAACGATGAAGGCTGAGCCAACGAACGAGAGACTCGAAGCGCCGGTGTTAATCGCCGTAATAATGCTGCGATCTCCGGCAGTTAAGCCTCCGCCGGCTGCGAGCACCGCCGACATTGTTATCTGTGATTCCAAAACCGATCTGAGAGATTTGATTGACGTTTTCCGCGTTTCGTGTTCGTCGTTTCCGTCGCGTGGTATCTTCCCCGACGGACGTTGCGTGGTGGGCTAACCTCTCACCCGGGTCGGGTCGGTCGGGTCTAGTTATGTCTTTTCAACCGGACCCTCGTAATACACTTCTTTAGGCCCAGCCCAAATATTTTATTAAGCCTCAAAATCCCAAAGTTTGTATATCATAAATTAGTAGCTATATTAATGAGAATTCACATTTTTATAGTTAAATTTCTTTTCTTTTTTTGGTAATGTTATAATTTTAATTCATTCGAAATAAATTTCTAAAATAGATGTTTGAAGTCATATATCCTATATATTAATTGATTAAAAAACATTAATATGATGTTTTTTACATGTCATGTTATCTCATATTTTTGAAAATTTTAATTTAATACACGTAGGGATATTTAAAAAAATCTAACTTATATGATTATCTATTTGATACCATACCATAGCTCCTATAGACCTAAAATTAAACTATGAAAAATACTTAATTGAAACCATACTAGGTTTCTATCCCATACATAATGCACGGACTTTTATTTTTTTGATAATATCACCATTGAGAATATTCAGTATTTTCTAACAAATTGGAAATATTTTCGTTTTTAACTTATTTTTCTATTTAAGAAAATTTGACTCGAGTTGAAAATAAATTTTGTGAAAATTAAGTTTCCAAAAATATATGTTATCAAATAAAAAAATATTGTATATTTGTTTGGTTATATGGATAGTAGAATGAGACTTTTAGTATGTTTGGTAATAGCCTAATAGTAATAGGGATAGTATTTAGACATTTTTATCTTTAATAGTTTCTTTATACCAATGGCATATGATGCAACATTTAACAAATTTAATGTTAGTTTTTTAAATGCAATTTCCGTTTAATATTAGTATGATTATGTACGAAAAAAATAGTAGGATTATGTGTTCGATTTAGTTGCAAACCAATATTAAGCCGGTAAAGATATTATCATACTTAATCGATCAATATAAATATGTTGTAAACACGCTTCCCATGGTGAATGATGTATCAGTGTTGCAGTACATACATTAGGAGTTGTAGTCGCTAATACATGAAGTTGACGTTCCATCTAACACCGATTGGGTGATGCGCATTTACAGAGCGTGTATGGACTTTTAGAATGGTAATCGGAAAGCCAAGTTTATGTAAGACACTTGGAAGTGTCTACATTGCAGCTTTCATGCTACTTTTCCGAGATTTGCAGTTGAAAAGAAGGGAAAATGAGCCGAAGAAATAGAATAGAGCACGAAGAAATATTTTTCTAATAGATTAGGAGATGTTCGAGGTGATACTTCTAACTCCTAATTTATTACTTGTAAAGGAAAATAATATTTTCAAATAGATTAGGAGATGTTCGAGGTGATACTTCTAACTCTTAATTTATTACTTGTAAAAGAAAAGAATATTTTTCAAATAGTTTTTTGACGTCATCTATGGTATATATTAATTGATTAAAAAATAAATATTAATATGATGTTATTTACATGTCATGTTATTACATATTTTTGAAAACTATAATTTGATACATCTAGGGATATTTAACTTATATGATTATATATATGATACCATACCATAGGTCTTATCCACCTAAAATTAAACCATGAAAAAAACTTAACCAAAACCATATTATTTGTTCGATTAATTGCAAACCAACATTAAACCAATAAACTCTTACATTAAACCAGTAAGTAATGGCAAGATAAATAAATTATTGTCTTCTTACCTCCGTTGAAGTGCACTCTCATTGCGTGGTTGATCATAGTTTCCATTTATGTCTGAATGTTCCATGGGAGGATCTTTAACAAAAAAATCCCATGAGAGGATTTAGATGTAAATATATATTATCAGGTCATTTCCACATATATCATCATAAGTTCATAACTTCATGAAACCCCATAAACATCAATTTATTGTTGATAGGTCCACAAAATTTCATATGGACCTATCAGTATTTTATGGATCTGTATTCTTTAGATCCAAGATAACACCTTCCACGCCACCTCTTTCACCATCACTTCTTCCATATGTCTATTCGTGGGAAGAACCAGAGAGCCTTGATACTCCATGGTACGAGAGCTCGTCCAAAAACCGAGTTTTTTTGCCTCTTGAGGAGTCCCAAGATGCAGGTTCTCCACCTAGTACACCCACAGATGGACATGATGACGATGAAACCGATACTGATATCCAAGAGGAGGAACTCGTCTCTGACCATGAGGAGTACGCTGAAGACCCTATACATTCTCCTCTGACCCCGAGCTTGCTGAGGCGTGTGTTCAACTACTTGTTATCCTGTTTCAAGAAATCCAGAGACGACATGCCCGCTCTTGAGCCACTCTAGAGCTCTCAAGACTTCATTTTTGTACATATCAGCGCTTCTCAGTAATGTTTTGGCCAAACTATGTACCTACAGAAAAATGATGTGTAATAAATACGCCAATCAGATGGATTTTATCACACCACATTGTCAAGGGCTCATCTAAAAACCAAATTTTTCGCCTATTGAGGAGTCCCAAGATGCAATTTCTCTACCTAGTTCACCCGTAGATGGACATGATGAGGATGAAACCGATAGTGATATCCTTGATATATCTAAATCAATTTTATGCAATATAAATAAATAATTTTAAAAAAAAAACTAAAATAAAAATTGTCAGAACAAATATTTATAAGAATTTGTATAGGTAAAATTCTAAAAATTTATGTTATGTTATGTCTTGGATTTTATTTATTTTACTCATCAGATGATTCAATATACAATTTGCATTTTAGTTTTGAATAATACTTGATTTTATTGAACTATTTAGAGCTGTAATTGATAACACTAAATTTCAAATCTTTGAAGCATAGTTTTAAAAATATTAAAATTCAAAATTTCATAGTTTGGGATGAACGAATGAATGAATTGGATTGTGATTCAATTATAATCCATGAATGAATGTTATAAAAAATTTCAAGGTTATAAAACCATTAATCTAATTACTCTTATGTTAATTTTTGTTATTTAAAATCATGGACAACAAGTTGGATTTGTTAGCTTGTTTAGAATTTGCTTTCTTCTAGGTAGGATAACTCTGTTGTCAACAGTGAGCCGAGTTTGTCTGAAATGTTAATCTTGCTTTCTTTGGTTTGTTTTTTTTTTTTTAATTATATCTTAGGCCTATATGAAAGCTTAAAGAGATATTGGAGTATAGATGGTCGCAAAATCACAGGTTAGTAAAAGCTTTTATTAAAAGAATTCACTTGATATGGACAAGTTTGGATAATTGGAAGATTATTTCGTAAATATAATTAATGGAATTTTCTTTTTCTTTTTTTCCAGGAGATTTATTATTTGCCAAAAAGATTACTATTATTGATGTGATGGTTTATTTCACTTCAAATCTGGTACCTAATAAACCATATGTAAGTTGTAAGTGCACAACTATTTGTCTGTAGTATTTAAGTATTTAAGGATCAAATCACACATAGAGTATTGTTGTTTAAACGAATAGTATAAGAGTAGAAATAGCTAGAACGAAAATATTATTTTAGGGTTTTAGGTTTATGGTGAACTGAAATAAGCGAATAAATAATGAATGTAAATCAATAAAACAAAATGTTGGGCGTTAGGATATCGCAGGAAATTCACTAGAGAGGTTCATACAAGGATTTAAAGAAATAGAAGCCTATCACTACCAAATTCTCAAACTACGAACCACGATTATGCGATCAACCGACTTCCGTGGGATAAATCATCTATATATAAACTACTCTGAGACTCAACTAATTAGAAGGTACCAACGCGGACAAATATGCATTATATGATCAATTCTGATATGTTCACTAAACTCCATGACTCAACCAATTGGCAGACCATGACACAAAACTCGTTCAAGTCTATGTCAGGATTATAGAGGTTTGCACTTATGGTGGGTCTACTTTCCAAGGATCAGATCCAGTTTTCACATGCATTAAGGTTAAGCTTGACCGAAGAATTGACAGAAACTACCCTAAAAACCACCACTCAAATTAGACTAACATAGAATCCATTTTGAATCACCCTTATACCCATATAATAAACTACTCAGACATAATTAAAGCAAACGAAATCATGGGTGATCAAAGTGTATGCATAATAAACGAATCAATAAATTAAAGTAGGTTTAGAGGTACTTCTCTTTTAATTTGGGGCTTTATTGGACTAAATCTTTTAATTTAGGAACTATTTCCTAACCTTACAATTTTAGATATTTTTGGGGTAGGGATAAAGATTGTTTTGCCTCTGTCCTCTGTATCTTCTCCTTCATTTCTCTCCCTACAACAATCATCTTTCCTCTGCCGATCAAAACCTTCGCCTCCTCTCCCGACCACAACCCTCGCTTTCACGGCCATAATTGAGACGACCAAACCCGTTTTTTTTTTTTACAACTATTACGCCCATACATAAATAGTTCAAACGGATTTTTATTAAACAAATCAAACCGTCAATGACAAAAGATAACAGGTTCACAACAACAACCACAGAAACAACAAGAAGTACAACTGTAAACCCCCGAGTCCTAATCATCCCCATCTCTTCGCCCTGATTCCACGATCACACTTTATCTTTACCTGCAACTCAAAAACACACAGAGATGCGTAAGTATTATCACAAATACTTAGTGAGGCGGTCCTCCCATCTACGAGCTATACACACAAGCAACGAAGACGATAAACCGCTCACAACGCACAAAACAACAAATCTCAAAACAATAAACAATCAGATCGATCGATCCAACCTACCAACAAACACGGATCGATCGGTCCACACACAATCGCAAGAACCAACACTCAAAACCTTTCTGGATCGATCGATCCTCCCTTGGATCGATCGATCCCCCACTTACCTGCCTTGGATCGACCGATCCTACAATGGATCGATCGATCCCAACGGTTCTGAAACTCGAACACAACCTTCACACTACAAAATTTTTTTTTATTGATACGAAATAATTGTCACAATTGTCGTAACAATAAAAATGTTGTGACGAATTTGTGACAAATTGTAAACGGTTGCAACAATCGTCACAAATTTTTTTTTGTAACAAAAAGGTCATAATATTATGACGAATATATCTAGTAACTATTTTATCACAACCAGTGACGCGAAATAAACGTAACAAAAACATTGCAATTACCCACTAAAAAAATAGTCTCAAAACCATCATATTTCGTGTCTATCATAACGTCTCAATTATGTCACTCATTACAACATAATAGTAGCCACTTAATCGTCACTAGTGATGACTAAAAAATCGTTGCTTAATCGTCACAATTACCGACTAAAAATATAGTCTCAAATTGTCATATTTCGTAACTATCATAACGTCTCAATTATGTCACTTATTACAACGGAACTATAATCACTAAATCGCCACAAGCAATGACTAAAAAATGTTGCTTAAACGTCACAATTATCGACTAAAAACATCGTCACTAAATCTGTCGCTAATTATGACGTAGTCTTTTGTGCTTAAAATTTGTCATTATTCTTATCATATTTTTTCTCCACAAAATTGTCATAAATACTTATTATATATATATATATGATAAAAACAAAAATAATTAGACAAATAATGAAAATAAATCACCAAATCAACATCCAAAATGAAATTGTTATAAAATAAAAAACAAACGTGATGGTCTAAACTTAAGCAAATAGAAACAAATAGACTTAACAACATAAACAGAAGCAAATAAACTTAACAACATAAATGGAAGCAAATAAACAGAAGCATAGTAGCATAAGCAAACAAAGTAGAATCAAACTATGTAGCACGAGGAAACGAACCAACACCCATGGAAGCTTGTGAAGAACCAGAAGTTCCTACAAATGGAGTAGATGGAGCTGCTGCATTTAACCCATTGTGACCTGCAAAAGATTGAATCAGTAGCTCCATAGTATCGAGTCGTTTCTAGACAAGCACATTATCTTCACGACTCTTTTGCAATTCCGTTTCCAGTTCTTGAACTCGTGGCGTTAATGTTCCCACTTCTTCAGTAGCTTGAGGGGGCACCGCCGAACCATCTAAAGACATAGAAACCCCACTTTGGAGTGATCCAAGTCCAAATACACGACCTTGTTTCGATATTCCAGCAATCTACAAAAGAAAGCACAAATTTATGAACATTGACAAATTTTAAAACACAAAATATACTAATAAGAAATCATTCACTCGCAAAACTTTTTCAAAATTCCAAGAAAACAAAAAGGATTCAATCATTCAAGTGAAAACAAATTATACATTATGTAAATAAGATACTAGATTTTTATAAACACACACATCATCATATGCCATACATAAATTCATTTTTGCTTAGCTATTATATATATTAACACACATATAACTTGTACGTATAATTTAACATCATAAACATTTAACACACGTAAAGATATATATTAGCTAACTTGTACGTATATAGCATATCAACTAAAAAATAATGGAAATTATAAAAAAGAGTAACTATATATATTAGCTAGCTATCAAAAATATATATTATGTAGATAGCTACCTTAACATAGATGTCATTTTTCTCCTCGATGGTAAGGGAATCCATTGTCAAAACCTCTCCATTAGAGGACTCCATTTGTGCCAAGCGTTCTAAAAAATGTTCCATTAATCTACCATTACTGTCCAATGTTCAGACAGAATCCACTCAGGTTGTTCTCCTTTGGACTTTGCGAGACTAACCATTCCTTTGAGACGAGTAGCAGCAAGTGCATCAAAGTTGGCTTTAACTAGATGCTCAATCGAGGCATCCCACACAAACCTTGTCTATAATATATATTGTTAAACATGTATTAAATATAAAATTATTTCTGAAAAATAGTTTCTATATAACTAAAACAAACCTTAAAAGTTGAAAACCATGCATCTCTATAAAACGACGACACTTTTTTCCAGCTATACCATGGTCCTTTAAAACACCTTTCAATGATTTTTCTAACACGCGTTGATAATTCGGTGTTGTTTTTGAACCTGTTGCATATGGTTTAAAATTATTTCCACTTTATTTAGTTACATTAAACAATGTATGAAATAGAAAAGGAAGAACAATACCATTTAGCTCCATTCCTTCGGGACGGATGAAGCACTCGAGTATCACGTTGCACAGGTGCATTTTCTTCCCTCTGCTCAATTGGTTCAATGTTTGCAGGTTGGGAATTCGAAAGTCTAGGAGACAAAGGTCTTTGGAAACCAGCAGTTTGAGAACTCGATGCTTGCAAATACGAACGACCGCCAATGATGATTGGTGGACGCATCTGTAATTACCAAAGAGAAATAATATAAGAAAATTAGTCACAAGATAAATTTATACTTAAATAGAGATATAAGAACAAAGTACAGATACTGCATCACATGTTTCCTCTGTATATATAGATTAAGGCCAAATATGTTCAAAGCTATGACTCGTATCACTTAGTTCAACAAAAATTGAGTGAGACGTTGAATTCTATAAGGTTTTTCATAGTTAAGGTTCTACAAAAAAACTTGAAACGTTAAGGTTTTCAAGACCATGAAAAATCTAAACTATTTTTTTGTTTGTTCACACAATTTATAACAAAACCAAAAATCTAGAGGATTAGTATCTACAGAAATCAAAACCAGAAATCTAGAGGATCGGTATCTGCATAATTCAAACCTTGAAATCGAACAATTTATAACAAAACCAAACAATTTAGAAGAAATCAAACAATTTATAACAAAACCAAAAATCTAGAGGATCAATATGTACAAAATTCAAACCTTGAAATCGAAGGTAGTGGAAGAGCTAAGGGAAGACAACTACAACGGGATCAGGAAGAGATAACTGACAAGAGAGGAGGTTAAAATCGAAGGACCCACGGAGAGAGGGCTCCGATCTTAGCTTTGGATTGAGAGATTAGTCAGTTTCTTAGGGTAGAACGTAGAAGAAGATTATTACTGTGTTTATATAATAGGTGAAAATTTGTGACGCTTAAGTATCTTAGTTTTAGTCACAACCCAAAAACAATAATGTTTTGCCGGGTGTTTTTACCGCATTTCCCTTAAATCTAATTTTTCCAGAAAAAACAATTATATTTCACCGGATAATTCTACCGCATTTTACTAAATCTATTTTTCTCAAATATTTTCTTCCGCCTAAATTTTTTTTTCCATCGCCTACAACTAATTGCCTATAATTGTGGCTTAGTCATCGATATTCCACCGCCTAAATATTTACAGTACAATATTGTGATATATGCACGTCTCTGTATCTCTTCAGTTATGAAACAGAGCTCTTGACTTTTAATTGGATAGAAAAGTTTATTGATTTATGAAATAATCTAATTTTTACAATAGTCGTTCAAATTATCTTAATCTAAATATAATTTAAAATATTTTGGTCAAAATATTATAAAAACCTAAAGCTATTCCATCGTTAGTTTGTTAACTTATCATCTTCTAAATTCATTATATATTGCTACAATCAGATTCTTTCATGCAACCAAAATCTAAAACCAAAAAATGCAACAAAGAGAAAGCAAATCACAAGATGTTCAATCCATCAGCAAGACAAATCCTCACAAATTTGATCTAAACAAACCGTATTATGACGAAGAAGACCTCCATCTCAACGAATTATTGGAAGAAAAATAAATTAAAGTAGGAAATTTCCAATCTATCAAGAAGACAATTTTTAGCACCACTCGTAATTTCGATCTTAACAACCCGTATTACGACGAAGAAAAAAATCATCCTAACAATGCAATCGATGAAGTCAGATTGGAAATGCTGAAGATTTTGTTGCCTACATATTTTAAGGTTTGATCTGGTTATGGCTTAAGACAAAATAATTATCTCATACTTTTTATAAGATAAAAAAGTATGTCGTATACATAACTTTCTTCATTTCTATTACTTCAAACATCTTTGCTACGTAGCCTGAATGTCAAAATTGACTATTGAAGTATTGTTTGTTAAAATAAATGTATGGGTTTGTGTTTTAAGATTTGATTTGGATTTGGCTTTGTCTGGCTCCCGATGACACTCTTTTCCGTATCAAGGGAGACGAGCTTAGGCCCATATTATTGCAATTATTTCATTACAAATTATGTCAAAATAAATTATTGTTAAATCAATCATTATTGCGACGAAATTGTTACAAAATTATGTAACTATCTACAATAAAATATTATGTCACTCATTGGTACCAATTTGTGACTATATTTCAGTCACACTAATGTCACAAACTGCGACTCGCATATCCGTTATAAATTCGTAACTAATTTGCGACTATATATTAATCACAATATTGTCACACTGGTTACAATCAATACTATCGTCATACTTTCGTCACTAATGATGACAAAGTTTGATCATGAGTTAAACCGTCACAATATTGTGACGAAATAACTACGAGTTTGTGACAAATATAATTAGTCACAACATCGTATCTAAAATGTCCCAAATTTGTGACGTATATTTTTCGTCTTAAATTTTCGTCTCAATAAAACCAATTTCTTGTAGTGTCAAGCCTTGGATCGGTCGATCCTCCCTTGGATCGATCGATCCTCGAGCTTCTGCAACTCCGATCTCGACTTCCACCACCGAACACGGCCAACAACCACTCAAACAAGCTTCCTACAGGCGATTGAACACAAACCCAACCCCAACAACCAGGAAACAAGCCACAAACCACAACACAAGCAACACTCCAAGAATTCGATAATTCTAACCAAACATCAAAAACACCAAACCTTAATTGCTTAGATCAGCTCATGGTACGCACTCACCTTGATTCGGACGGACTACAGAACCACGAACAGCCCACAACAAACCGGTGAACCTCCACGCCGCAACACGAGATCCTCTGCAACTCAACCACAACAAGCTTCTTCCCTTAAGCAACCACAACCTTCTCCCTTTGATCACTCACACCCAACACCCAAAACCTTGAATTCACACTCTCCTTTTTCCTCACAAAAGCTCCAACAATCGCCCAGGAAGAAGAAGGAAGAAGAGAACCCGAATAATGGAGGTAGGTGAAGCCAAAGAGAACAAAAAGGAAAGTTGCCGACAGGACCGGATCGATCGATCCACCCACCGGATCGGTCGATCTGCCTCACTCAGCACACTGGATCGATCGATCCACACCTTGGATCGGTCGATCCTCACCTACCCAAAGCTGGATCGATCGAACCAACACTCCAGGTCGATCGTCCACTCCTCCGCAGAAACCAAACACTTCCACTCCAATGGATCGATCGATCCATGGCCTTAAGCCACTACAGCCTTGGAACACAACCCTGGATCGGTCGATCCAAGATAGGATCGATCGATCCTCTCTCTTTTCTGGACATAAGTTCGACTTTTCGACACTCGATCAATCCGCTTTCCGGGAAACTCCATACCCGAACACAACAGATTGTCTCCAAAGAGAGAAATCACATTCCCGACAACCTCCGAGAATCGAACCGCCAATAAACGATTCCTCTGTAACGATCCCGACAATTCCCCTTTTGGAACACGGACGTTACAATAATCCTTGCTTCTCACCATCTTGCTCCATCAACACTATCTCCGTCACTTTGAACACCAACTTCTTCGCCTCTGAAACACAAAACCTCTCCGCCGCCAATACCATCTCCAATTCGATGAGTTCAATAGATTCAATTAATTGCGTTTTGAATAAAGAAAGCTAAACTCTAAGAGGATAATATCTAATGAACCCAAGGACTCTAATCGCAAACATTAATCGAATCAAAATTTCTAATTTAAACCAAATTGACATCAGATCTTATCATCGTCATCATCATCTCGCTCAACGGATCTCATCATTGTAATTAGATCTCATCATCTTCACCACCATTTCACCAGATCTCATCATTGTAATTAGATCTCATCATCACCACTATCTCGTTCACCGGATCTCATGGCCACCATGGAAACTTCTGGTTTGAATTTTGCTGCAACTCTAATGAAGGGTAAAATCATCATTCCATGACAAAAATAATACCTAAAAACAGAAGTACGGACGATCAGTCTGAAATTGATAAGAAAGTTGGGGAATAATGCATTTTCTCGTAATTGTTTCTATATTAAATTCAAGCTTCTCGAAATTCTTTTTTTTGTAATTTTTTCTAATTTTAAAATTCAAATAAAAGCATATTCGATTAGACTCTTAACATATTTTTTGGAAGCTAACCCATTATCGAAAATAAAATTTGGAATACAATCTAAAAAAAATTATATCTTTTCTTTTATGTTTATTAATACGATATGAAAAAGTTTGATTTGACTAATTACGGTAATAACATTCAGTATAAATATTTTTTTTAGAATATATTGGATTCAAAATATTATTTTACAAAAATTGTGATTTGTGGACAATTTTAAAATTACATTTTCAAGACAGATTTTTACACCAATTATTACTAACATAAAATAAGTAAAACTGTATTTACTGTTTCTTCTATAAATCCAAACGCAAATACATAAATAAACAAAGCCGACTTGAGAATCCTTAAAAGAAAAAGAAAAAAGTTAATAGTAAAAGGAAATGTAGTGCGATGTGTAGTCGGCAGTAGTTTATGGCTAAAAAAGTAGAGATCAGACCATAAATACAATATGAAACATAAAAATATAATATAATTAGGTTAATGATGGAGACATTCCTCCACACATATTGCTTCTCGTGTCCTCACTCTTGTATATATATGTTCATGGATCTCCCTGATTATTATTCATGTATTGCTTTTGGTCGTAAATCCCGTGGCTAGACTTATCACAATCCGTAATATAATTTCGTACATGTTATAATGTTTGATTATACATTTGTAAGCAATACATTTTTTTAGTTTTGCCAAATAGGCAAATATATTTAGAAAGTTACAAACATAAACATGGACAGAAACATCAAAGACAAACATTTTTTCATTTGCGTTCAATCATATATTAATTGAGTGTCGTGTGCTAATTTACACAATGACATACAATTTTATTGGATGACACATTATCTAATAAATGGCAACAAACGTACGAGAACCAAATAGACATTTTTTGTCAAACCACACCAAAAATAGATTTTAATCACTGACGTTATTTACATAAATTTAATTAGTACCGCAATTACGAATTATCTTTATACATTAAAATTTTATGATGGCTTGTCTAGACATGTAAGTTGCAATATCCCGACCCGTTCGGACTGAGAGTTACATAATATCCTTTATATAGTCAAAGACAAATAGTTCATCCATGAGGTGATTGATACATTAGTTTGAAGTACTGGAAAAGTTTAGCTACTACTTATAAAATTCATGGATTAATCCATTATCATGTCCGAACATATTCACACAAAAAAAGAAAAAAACTTTTTGATGACTTAATTAATAACAACGGATTTGACATTTTTTTCGTTCAACCATAAAAGAAAAACATGGTAAATATATAAATAAGCATATACTATGCCATACTAAATCATTGAGATTGGCATAAATTACGTTGGAAATGTTTACTTCAATTGAGAGGTATACGGAAAAATACGCTTTCTCTTGGAACATGACCGATCATCTAATCCAATTTTCTGATTTGGATAATTTATAACACATGTCATTATCCTTTCGGTTTTATTCTTTAGTTATAGTTTGCATACGAAAAGGGTACACCTGATTTTGTCCGTATTAAACTATTGTTTCACTCGTACTCCATTTATGAAATAGACGTCTACATGACTACATATACATACTTTTTTTTTTTCCTATTTCCTTATGGTTTAATTATTAAACTATATTTCTCTTCCGGTTTCTCCAAGTTTTTAACCCTTCCAAGACATCTCACGTACCATTGAGCTTATATAATTATTTATAAGAAACCTATTCATATTCATTCGCCCAGAGGTATAAAAGCACTTACATATATTATATAGACACATGAATATGATGTCATCGTAACCATGTATTTATATATAAGAGATCCATGTGTATTCATTCGATCATCATCATCAGTAATGAGAATGTAAACAGGTTTTTTTTTTGTGGGAAGACGACCATCACCAGTATTCTTCTTCCTTCTTCGAGAGTTTCATCTCTAAGGTACTATTTCTCTTTAAGTTCTTAAATGATTTATCCTCCATCTGTCTCTCCATTTGAAAATTAACAAGAATAAACACCGATTTCATTGATCTACGGTTAATGTCTTTGTTTGGATACATGGGTTTTAGTTTCTGTTATAATTGTTTCTCTAAACCACAATTATCATCTGCGACCAAACTCGAATAGAAATCTCATGTTGTTGTTTTAATTATCATATTGTGTTACCTTTCTTTTCTTTAACCACTAAATCATGCCACAAATAACAACACACTCAATTGCATCTACAGGATCCTTACTTGAGAGCTTTACATTGTATATATATCATTTACTTATATATCTAGTTTATATTGATAAAACCATGTTGTATATAATATTAAAAAGGATAATGATGTAAATATATGAGTTGATGACGTTGTTACATATACAAAATATTTTGCTACGTTAAGGAACTGACGTTTCTTTCTTTTGTTTGTTTTATGTTCATGTTTCGATGTTAAATTAATAATTATGTCTTAATAAAACACAAGATTTTAGTTTTCTTATTTAACTCTGCGTACATTGTTTGTGTTTTTCTTAAAGATACTTAATAAAATATTATTTTTTAAGAAAATTTCAAGGACATCATACTTAATTAATAAACACAAAGAGATATATATATATTTTTTTTTGGGCAATCACACATCCATTTAAAAGTAAACTCTTTGATAGATAATTCAATCCGAAAAAATAAAGTATTTTGTTGAAACAATAACAAGTCATATTCTACTCTTACGGGTTAAACAATAAGCCTTATAACATTTAAAAGAACATGATTTACAAAACTGGTTTGAAAAATACGACGCTCCAGTCTTTACTTTCAATTTCGTAAAATATAATATCTGATCATATATAGTTATGATTTTGCTATCTAATTAAGGCTTTTCCTTGCCCTTTCTTTTTTTTGTTTTCCTGTAAAGAATCCAATAAAATTGCAGATAGTTGCGAGTAGATTTACCTAGCAAGGCACAACTTCATAGCCCAATAATTGCCTTACGGACCAAATAATTTCTATATCATTATATCAAATTATGACCAAATTCTCCAAAAATCTTCAAATAAGTCAATAACTTAACTTGTAAACCAATGGTCACTAACAGCTTTGAGTTTGAGTATGATTAGGACATACTCCTCAGTCCTCAATCTTCCCTTTTGTCTTAAACATGTCTTCCAAGCTTTATAATTTTAAATTAAACCCCCACAGACGCATACATATATATATTTAATACCCTATACTTCTTTTTACGTAATACAACTTTTATTCCAAACATAATGGTCCCATCATAAATGTCAAATGCTCTTTGTTCTATTTGCAACTTCAACATGATACAAATTATTAGTGGGTCCTTCGCTTAACTGATTCTTTAATCTGTTTTCATTGTTTCAACTATTATGTCATTTAGGTTCATACTTCATACCCTCCTCAAGGATCTTGAAATGCTATAAATTTTATAGAAACGTTTTTAGTTAAGGTAAATCATTGTTTTATTTAAGGTAAACTGTTGTAAATTTTTAAAGGCTTATAATAGAAAATCAAACACATAACCATAGGCCATAGCCATAACTTTGTTTGGTTGCAGTTACACGCATACACCTATGAGCTATATCGATACACGACACTGTCTACTTTTTCTGTGTTGTTAGGTTTCTGGTGGCGCGTGTGACGGACGCGTCGTCATCTGAAAAAAAAACAAAAAAAAAAAAACAAAATTGGCCCACCACTTAATTCTTTTTGTCTTATTACAAAAGTCGTCAAACATTTGGTGGGCCTTAAAGCCCACTGTTTCCTCCAAACGGATCATTCCTTCATTAGTTGCTAATTAATCAAAATACTAAAGATTAATCGCATATGATTATTGAGTTAATGATTGGTGATTAATATTATAGTTGTTGTTTTCTTGTGCGACAGCTTCGAAGTCCAAGTCGTCTTTTGATTTCACAAGTCAAAGCTGAGTAAGACGTTAACGACGAGTGAGTCTTCTCGTCGGCGACCGTCGTATACGGCGGAGATTTTGTTAGTTATGTCACGCATTTCCGCCACCTCCACCACTCCTTCTCGCGTGAGAGCTGCGAATTCGCACTACACAGTGATCTCTAGACCTAGAGCACAAGACGATAACGGTCTCACCGGAGGTAAACCGAAATCGTCCAATCACGATGTGAAGAACGATCCGGCGAAGAACCGGCGATCGATTCTGCTTAAGAGAGCGAAATCTGGAGAAGACGAGACGACGGTTTTGGCTCCTCAGAGAGCTCGGTCTGTGAATCGTCCGGCGGTTGTAGAGCAATTCGGTTGTCCGAGGCGGCCGATTTCTCGGAAAAGTGAAGAGACGGTTATGGCTACGGCAGCGGCGGCGGTGGAGGATGAGAAGAGGAAGAGAATAGAGGAATTGGAGGAGAAGCTGGTAGCGAACGAGTCGTTGATTAAAGATTTGCAGTTGCAAGTTTTGAATTTGAAAACGGAGTTAGAGGAAGCTCGTAATTCAAATGTAGAGCTGGAGTTGAAGAATAGGAAGCTTTCTCAGGATCTTGTTTCAGCTGAAGCTAAGATCTCATCTCTATCCTCTAACGATAAGGTAAACATTTGCTTTCATACTTCAGATGAAGAATCTCACTGTTTGTTGCATTGACTCTTAGTGAGACTACGGAATTAGAATTGCATTTGGTTGTTTCCATGTTTCTGCTTCTGTACGTAGTTTAGGCTATGATAAGATTCTAATCTCTCAAGTGTTTTGGTTGATTCAGCCAGCTAAAGAACATCAGAACAGCAGATTCAAAGATATCCAGAGGTTAATAGCTAGCAAATTAGAGCAATCCAAGGTTAAAAAGGAGGTAGCAGTAGAGTCATCAAGCTCCATTAGAACAACATCATCTCCACCATCACTTTCACTTTCAAGATTACCGCCAACGCCGCCATTGCCAAAGTTTTTGGTGTCTTCAGCTAGCAATTCAGGTAAAAGAGATGAAAATTCTTCACCCGTTGCACCACCAACACCACCTCCTCCGCCTCCACCTCCACCACCTAGGCCTCTTGCTAAAGCAGGTCGAGCTCAGAAGTCTCCTCCAGTTTCACAGTTATTTCAGTTGTTGAAGAAGCAAGATAATTGTAGAGACCTTTCGCCGTCTGTTAATGGAAATAAGTCTCAAGTTAACAGTGCTCACAACAGTATTGTTGGAGAAATTCAAAACCGTTCCGCTCACCTTATCGCTGTAAGCAATCAAATTTCCTTTTCTGGACTTTGTTCACTTTAACCTAAGCCTTGGCCAATCTTATCTAACACTGATGACCTTCGATTTATTCCACAGATAAAAGCTGATATAGAGACAAAGGGGGATTTTATCAATGATCTTATCCAGAAGGTTCTGACCACTTGTTTTTCGGATATGGAAGATGTCATGAAATTTGTGGATTGGCTTGATAAAGAACTGGCAACTCTGGTAACGCCTAATTCCTCTTTTAACATTTTTTACACAAGTGACTAGATTTTTCACATTTTAACTTCGACCATGTTTTTGGTGTACTGTGATGAAAGTGTATCAGTTAATCATATAAATGATCGTTTCTCCAAACTTTATATAGATTTGATGAGTTTTGCTTCATTACATATCTTACATTACATGTGCATTCCTCTTTGCCTATTGCCTTACAGGCTGATGAGCGAGCTGTGCTTAAGCATTTCAAGTGGCCTGAGAAGAAAGCCGATGCCCTGCAAGAGGCTGCAGTTGAATACCGCGAGCTAAAGAAACTGGAAAAAGAACTTTCTTCCTACTCTGATGATCCGACCATTCATTACGGTGTTGCCCTGAAGAAAATGGCCAACTTACTAGACAAGTAAAAGAAGTCTCTACTTTGATACTCAGTAAAAGAAAATTTTAGATTCCCCAAGATGTTAAAAAATCAAAAACTTTGGTTATGACAAGGTCGGAGCAGAGGATAAGGAGACTAGTCAGATTACGTGGCTCATCCATGCGTTCTTACCAGGACTTTAAAATCCCAGTCGAGTGGATGCTTGACTCGGGAATGATAAGCAAGGTATGTTTTTCTTTCTATGGACTATGTTTTGTCTGTAAGTAAACCATCAGTTACACTCTTGATGTACTCTTTTAACATTGTTCTGATTCCGTTAATAGATCAAACGAGCATCGATCAAGCTTGCTAAAACCTACATGAATAGAGTTGCGAATGAGCTACAATCAGCTCGGAACTTAGATAGAGAGTCTACGCAAGAAGCCTTGCTTCTACAAGGAGTCCGATTCGCTTACAGAACGCACCAGGTAACTCCTAAACGTCAAATATACTCGAGTCAAACACCCCGTGCATTGATGCTTATGATCTTTAAATGTTTATTCAGTTTGCGGGAGGGCTCGATCCAGAGACACTGTGTGCATTAGAAGAGATAAAGCAACGTGTTCCGAGCCATCTGCGGCTGGCACGGGGGAATATGGCCGGAGCTTCGTCGTAGAAAAGTACTCAGAGAAATTGTGAGGCATGTGTCCCTTTGGTTTTAGCTATGAAATTCGTTATTTACGTTAATAGTGTTTGTTGAGTGAGTGAGTGAGTATATGTATATGTTAGACTCCCAAGTAATAATAATGTTAAATGTATCTAAATATGCCTCCAATGTTACTCAAAGAAATTTTGAGCTATATACATACTTATTACAGAAATGATAAATTGTTTTTCGTTTAAATCTTTCTCTAATTTACCGATTCCATGGGAGTGATAATGTCCCACTCTATCTAATATTTCTCGAATTTTGGGCTTAGTTGCTAAAGCATCTTTATCTTCTTATCGAAATAAATTCGTGAGGCCCAAAAAGAGCTGGGTTCGAAAGAAAGTAATTTGAGATCTGACGGCTGTAGGAGTGATTATTGTTTTGGGGAGAAAAAACTATAAAATATCGAGCGGCTAAGATTGCGTTTGATGAGATGTCACACAAAGTGAGAGGTAGCGTGATCCACTCCAGTTTTATCGGTTACCATCCCAACAATACCTAACCCAACAATTAAGTTATTTATATTGAGGATTTTAGATTAGATAATTGAGTTAAACTAAATTTTGGATAATGGTTATTTTATCATTTTGTCTGTTGTTGTTTACCCTAATAATTTTTTTAAAATGCAACATGCATTGTACATGATTTGATACTGTTCCTTCAAAATATCTAAAATATTAAACACGTAACTTTAATATTATGATAACTAAAAGAAAAATAGTTAAATTTTTATGAAGCCAAATACTTAATTTAAAATATTCGTATCAAGTTGCCCCAGAAGACTTGATCAAAAGAAAGAAAAAAAGTTTCAAAAAAATTCCAAAATACAAAAGCTAATGATGCTAGTGTACAAATGGCATATTTGAGTATTATTTAATATAAACACATCTTATTTCTCCCAAAATTATTATCTACGTGGCAAACATTTACAAAAGATTCTCCACGTGGCGATCCGACATGTACACCTATCGTAATTTCAGACCGTTGTTCCCCATAGAACTTTAAATCAACGGCTGAGATTAATGATCAGGCGCGTGTCCGGAGCGCGGGAAAGTGTGGAACTCGTGAGACCACAGGTGGAGAGCCTGAGTGCAACTCACGACACCTTCAACCAGTCAAAACACGCCACGTTATCTCTCACTGTTAAATTCTCTCCTGTAAAAGAACTGGCAAATCTCCCTCAACAAGGAACTCAGCCTTAAGGATTTGTATGTTTATCTCTTTGAATCGCTTAAGGCTCAAGTCATCAAGTTTCATTGATTCTACCTTTCAATTCGAGAATGGAAGTTTCCGGCGTGGTTCTCCGACAAGTTCCGTGTGTTTCTGGTTCCGTTGCCGATGGCCGTTACTCCGGTCTCCGATTAGTATCGGAATTTTCCGGTAATACGAGAACGGTAGGGTTTCGAACCAGAAAATTTCGTGGGATTGTGTGTAATAACGAGTTTGCGGATAAAGGGCACATGAATTACTATATCGAGCCAACGAGATGCGGCGAGGAGAAGGAGAAGGTTAAGGTTATGGAGAAGGAGAAGAAGGCGTTGAAGAAGAAGGCGAAGGTTCTGAAAAGTCTTTCTAAGAACTTGAACATGTTCTCAAGTATAGGGTTTGGTCTTGATCCTGAGGCTGGTTTGGTAGGTGAAATTCAGACCAAGACAATCTCGGTAAGAATTTATGATGCTAGATTTGACTATTTCATGGTGATTGATCTGAGTGATGTGTTAGATTGAATATTGATTGGTTTATGATTTATGCAGGAAGCAACAGAGATATTGGTTAAGCAGCTGGAGCAGTTGAAAGCAGAGGAGAAACTATTGAAGAAACAGAGGAAAGAAGAAAAGGCAAAAGCCAAAGCTATGAAGAAGGTGACTGAAATGGACTCTGAATCGTCATCTTCTGAATCAAGTGACAGTGATTGTGACAAAGGCAAAGTTGTTGACATAAGCTCTTTCAGAAACAAGGCTAAACCGATTCTTGAGCCATTACAACCAGAATCCACAGTAGCAACCCTTCTTAGAACCCAAGACGCTCTACTTCCTAATAAGCTCGAAGAAGATGCAACTTATTGCAAGAACACCAGTGAAGCATTGCAGATTGCTCTGCAAACATCCACAGTCTTTCCGTCAATGGCCAATCCTGGACAGACATTGAAGACGGTAGAAGCGGTTTCAGTGGTTGGATTACCATCGAAAAGAGTAGAAGTGTGTATGGGAGGGAAGTGTAAGAAATCAGGAGGAGCTGTGTTGTTGGATGAGTTTCAAAGGGCTATGACCGGTTTTGAAGGATCCGCTGTGGCTTGCAAGTGCATGGGGAAGTGTCGTGATGGTCCAAACGTTAGAGTCGTGAATGAGTCTAATGCTGTGATGACTGATTCAGTTAGGACACCGTCCAAGACCGTTTGTGTAGGAGTTGGATTGCAGGATGTGGAAACTATTGTGACAAGTTTCTTCGATGAAGAATGTAGCAGAGAGAAGTCGGTTATGTCTCATATTGAAAGCGTTTAAGTGTGGTGCTTTCTCATTGTACATATCTGGTCTTCTGGGTAAATCATTGATGTAAATCTGTTGCGATAAGACCTGTAACGATCATTGCACTAAAATATTACAAATGATCATTTTACCCAAAAGGTCATGTGTTTATGCAAGCAACAAAAACACAGCTGCGATCTTGCATGTTTTTAGTTTCAGTGTCTGGGAACTTTGGGCCTGGGTTGATGTTCCTCGGTGTCGTCATCTAATCTTTTGCAGCGCTTCAAGAACGGCTCTAGAGTTTGCTGTTTCGTAGGGCTGTTTCTTGGTTTTGTTGGACTGCTCATCATGTGACTAGATGAAACACCTAAAGCATTCTCTTGTCCATCAAGCATCTGTGTTATATATTGTTCAGAAGTTTAATCTCCAACAGATAGAACAGACGATCAAAATGTGTAAACTTTTAAGACACTATCATGGTGACAATCAAACATCTATTTTTCATAAATCACACTGAACACACTCCAGTAGTTGAGACTTTAATAGGATTCAGTGATAATTTGTATATGACACCAAGATATTTTCTTTAAGGGTGGCTTGACATAGAAAAGGAGAATACCTGTCCTAGATTATCCAGCTTGTTTTGGACAACATCCCTATACAAAGAATGACCAAGATTACGAGAATTCAGTAAGGAAGAACTGAATTTAGAGAATTAACTTAACTTTCAAAGGTAAATGTGAATGAGAAAGAACCAGATGATGTCGTCAACAGTGTCATTTGCTAGAAGGTAGTGTACGTTGACTGAAGAGACCTGTAAATATGAATCCAAAGTCATAGAAAGGTTTAAAAATGACATTGCAAAATGGTTAGTGATTGTGATTGTGATTTGTGACTCCGCTAAACTATAGTTTATGACTTACCTGACCAATCCTATGTGCACGATCTTCTGCCTGAGTCAGGTCACCCGGAGTCCATGACAACTCGGCAAAGATAACAGTGCTTGCTGCTGTTAAAGTTATCCCAACACCAGCAGCTCGTATTGACAGCTGCAAATCCATGTAAACAAAAAAAAAAGAAAATCAAGGACTAGTAATCTTTTCTATAGATTGAAAGGACTAAGATTTAACATCAATGAAAGTATAAATTCTTTTCTTATAACTTCTCTTTGCGATTTACAAGTTTCACGGCACATAATATCCATAAATAGTTAATATGAAAAAATGTGTGCCTTATATAGTGGCATATAGAAAGAGAAGGGTAGGAAACTTTGTTTTAAAGATTGGTGAAAATACTTACCACTGCTGCTTTAATCTCATCCTTATCCTGAAAGTCAGAAACCAAGGCTTGTCTAGAGGAGGCAGGGGTGCTACCATCAATTCGGATGCAGCCCACTTTCTTTTTCTGCAATTTTGTTTTTTTTTGTATATCATATGAGAAACAGAGGCTTTTTGGAAGCTTTGCTAAGATAGTTCAATGCCTTACTTTAAGAAACTGGTGTAATGCCTCAAGCATGGACAGATGATGAGCAAATACCAGAAATTTGCAGCCAGCCTGCACCACAAAGCTCGAGGAGAAGCAACAGGAACAGGTATCAAAAATGTATGGGAGTTTTAAAACAATTCATTGCTAATAGCTATTACCTCAAGCACATTTTCCAGATATTCAAGCACTGCTGGGATTTTGGCTTCAGCGGAATCAGTGTAAATCTAAATTACAAAACGAGGAGATGTTATAAAAAACTATGAAAACCACGCAGGTCCAACGAAATAAAAGAAGAACATATATTGGCAAGAAAAAGTGCACACAAATGAATCACAAATCCTTTGGCTGTTGATTGTGAAGATATAATTCGGAAAAGGCAAATGAATACCTTGTTAATAAGGTTCTTCTCTGTAAATTTCAGAGATTTAATGTCATCTTCTGATATACAATCCTTAATCTTTGACTTTACCACCTTTAACTGTAAAAGAGAAAACAAAACTCATTCTTTTTCTCAAAAACAAATTCTTCAAGGAAGTTAAATTGTATAAATATTGAAAACTAAATCAAGTTACCTCATGAAACAAAGCATTGATTTGCTTCATGTTCTTTTCAGCTAATTCTAGGAAGACCTATTTAAACAAAGATAAGATTAATAATGTCAAACGAAATCGTTAACAAGTACTAAAAAGATATCACATTAGATGTGTGGACATAAGAGAAAGAGTTACGACTAATAACCTGCTGCCTGCGCTTTGACGGAAGTTCAGTCAAGACATCCTTTTTAAGTCTTCTAATCATAACTGTTGCCTTCATCAAATTGTGCAACTCGTCATGATTGCTTGCGCCTTGATATGTTCCAAAAAATCCCTGAAGATTTGGATTAAAAAATATTAATTTGATGATGCACAGTAACTACCTTGTATGAAAATTCTAGGCAGTTTCTCAATGTGCAATGGACTTACGCCTTTGCAGTATCTGCTACCGTATTCATGAACATTTCTATAAACATCTGGATATAGAGCTTCCAGCTGCCAAGAGTAAAGACCAAAAGGATTTTTAAGTTAATCAAATTACATCCATAAATACACAAGGTCCCTCACAAATCCAAATAAAATAAAGAAATGCGGACTAGTAAAATGGAAGGATCACCTGTTTGAATAGCTCTATTGGTCTAGATAAAGCAGGAGTTCCACTCAGAAGGATTGCATATTGAGCTTTCTGAAACATATGCATGAGGGTATGGATTTTAATAGAGTAGAACTAACTACGAGAATATTACTCTTTAATAATGTAACGAAAGATCACAGTTGCACCAAAAAGAAACTGATTTTCCAATTCTGTTAGCTGATAACTTAAAACTAGCTTGGTAGGCAAAACAATGAGAGAATGATATAATGATATATTAATGATACCTTTATGACTGGAAGGCAAGCACTGGTCCTCTTTGCTTGAGCGTTTTTAAGAAAATGTGATTCGTCTGCTATAACGACCTGCAAAGAAGGACTGTACATAGTAAAACCTCAAATAATTGAGACAACACTAAAAGCCTGATTTGCAAGTTACAGCAGAATCTATAAATGACTCTTTCCTCTCCATTCCTTAACTTAGCTTATCCTCTTAACATTCAAGATCTCAATCAAGAAATCGGGAACAATTTACCAAAATATCAGTACGAAGCAATGTCTAGTTAATCACCTTAAAGTCCAACGCCATTAGGAGTTTGTCCAGCTTAGTGACCACATCATAGGAAACAATGTTGAAGACACCATCAAGATGGATTGTGCCCTTTGTATTTGAGGAAACTATAGAAAATCCACACTTGTTTGATCCACCCGGTTGAGGTAAAACTACCTACTAAAAGGATAACTTAGATGAGAGAGAAAATAATATAGAATGGGTATATTCTAGCTACAAGCGTTATAAAGTACTAAGTCACATACAACTATGTCTGACGGAGGTATATGCAGCCATTGGTGAATCATCTGCAAGAAAGCAACATAATGAATTATCTCAAGTGACATAAACAACGTCCAAGTAAAATTCAAATATCATGAGCTTACTGTTGCCCAATGTAAACGTAATGATGATGGTGCAATAATCAGAACTGGCCAAGATTCACGAATGCATGTTGTCACAGCAATTGCCTGCACAGATAATGGGCATGTGAATGAGATTGATGTTATAAAAAAATACAATCCATGATAATATGTGTAACAATGTCAAAGAGATCTATTACAATAGATATCTTCTCAAATGAATTGAAAGGGGAGTAGGATTCTCAAAAATCGAGAAATGAAAAGATATATAGAGGCATATGAAACAGGAAACCACTTGCCTGCAAAGTCTTTCCAAGACCCATTTCATCTGCTAGGAGCACACGTCCTCCGTGCTTTAAAATAAACCTTACGGAACGGTGCAAACCAATCATGAAGAAAAGGAACATTTATCAGGCAGTCAAAAGGCAAACAAGTTGCTACACATCTGGTAATAAGAAGAATCACACAGCTACTACATATTGCTGACATACTCTATGCCTTCTCGCTGAAATGGAAGAAGCTTTGGTTCAATGTGGCTAGGTATCTTGTCATACAGATCTGGGGAAATTACAAAAAAAAAGAGATAGTAAGATATGAAATTCCCATAAAAGGGGTAAAAAAGTTTGAACATATCTGAAGTGATAATTAACGTGTCTGAAGTAATAAACAGGACGCAAGACTTACGCCGTAGATCTGGAACTCTTGAGGCAGAAGCTATTGCACGTTGCACAAGAGGATCTAAGTTCTCTATCTGATAGTTCAAAGTAAAAAATAGATAGCAATGTATCTAAGAGACACTTGACCTAGTTTAAGCTGAACTTTCTGAACCAAGAACCAAGGTGGCTTACCTCGACTTTAACGCTGGAAACTTGTTGCAAAATATTTTCTGCTGATGACAATGAAGAAAGGGGAAAGATCCATAACCTGGAACAAGAGAATAAAAAATGGGTTACAAGCCAAGGCGTATTTCTCTGTTTTATTTATAGATCACACAAATGACACATGCAAATGAAAGAATATAAAAAGGCAAACCTTTCTTTAGCATTCCAAATAGCCTTAGGGATTTTACGCACAGCATCCACCACAACCTAGACAAAGACAAATAGCAAGTAAGTGTCAAACACAAAACTACCTAAGCATTTCCCCACAAAACACACTTCTGACTTGTGATAACTTACCTGGTTATAGGGGAACTTTGCAGCAAGATCTCCACTATAATGAAGCAAAATTTTGACAGAGACTTTTTGCTCCTTTGGCTTAGAGCCCTCATCTTTTGGCGCAGAGACTAGCCTCACAATTAATACAGTAAACGTGAACAACCCATATGCAGAGATATAACGTTAGATGACTGGAAAAAATAAACTGACCAGTGTTTGGTTTAGATGCGAGAGTTGAAGGTAAGACTCTGGTTCCTTGAGACGAAGCATGAAGCTGAGCATAAAGAAACACACACATAAGGGCTGCTGATTAGAAGCAAAATTGCACATTACAAACACTCGAAGCCATCCGAAATTGCCCTAATTACCGCAACGAACAAAACAAAAAACTAATTTAGGTTAAAACCCAGAGATGGAAACTGCGAAGTGTAGAACCTCGTTATAAGGAGTTGGCAATGAAGAAGAAGAAGAGGAATTGCGTTGCTGGTTGATTATCTGAAGAGCTTCTTTTTCGATAGCATCCATCTCTTCCACTGTCAAATCCCAGTCATCATCCATTTTGATCTCTTCTTCTTCTTCTTCTGCTTCTTCTTTCGGATTTGACCTTCTTCAATGGCGGAATCTCTTCTCTTGTCAAATTGATTCGGTTTAGAAGAAATAATTGTGGTTTAAATCGAATTATAATTTATTTCATTTTTGGTTCGGTTGGATTTTCAAATTGGTGTTTCGGTACGATCGGTTTAAACCGGATTGAGCACCCTAATTTACCAAAAAAAAAAAAAAAAAACAGTTCGCTGAAGTTGCGCTGAGAAGATTGAGATGAACTCGATGAGACAGAGATCGAAGGTGATGGAGATTTGGGGTTTCAATTACTTCCAATTGGGAGATGTCTCGCACTCTCTCGTTTTCTTCATCCTCCAATGGTAATTTAAAACCATATTGATTCGTCATAGCCACAACGAAGTTGGGTCTTCTTCAGTCAGTAGAAAATCGCAGATTATTGGTTACTTTTCTCACTGAGCTTTTGTGTCGATCCCTGTGTTACTCTATAGCCCTAAGTACGGATCAAAGTTGCATCTTTTTAAACTCTATTTCGGTAATTTCTTGCCATTTTCTTGGAATCTAAACGAGATCATTTATTTGTTGCTTAGAGATGAAACTCACCAAACTGCTTATTAGTATGAGTTCCATAGATACTTATCATCTCGATCTTATTAGGTTTCAATTGCTTGCCAAACTTTGATGATCTTCACTATGCTTATGCACGTGATTTGTGGTGGCAAGCCTGCAAATGATGCACCTGACAAAGCATCCTAACTCCTAGCGTTGATTAAGATCTGACCACATCTTCTGTTTGCAAATACAAGCTTTCCTAACAATCATAAAGTTCCATCTTTTATCCAGGCAAAACAGATCCCAGAGAATAATAATTTTTTTGTCATTTATCTTTGCGAGTTTGGGATATATGAAAGATGGTCCATTCTTGATCATTCCAGTGGATTGTAAAGATCAAGGCCAGCAGCCAATGTTTGGTTCCTGTTTACGACACCAGAGGCGTTTCTGTGGCAAAAACAAGGTAACATTCATAAATCCAAGACACTTTGGTATCACTGCCTTTGCCACTTTAAGCTTATTATCAATTTTCAGAATTCAGAAGACGGTATATACATACAAGTAAAAAAAGCCATTTGTAAAGATTGCACAATCACATAGAGACTAAAAAAAGCCTGAAAAATCTACAACTTTGCAACCATTCTAAGCCGGTCTGCTGCATCTTTGGCGTTATCAGGGATAGGAAGATTACAGATAAGTGTGACTCTAGAGGAAGATATTAAGATTTTGTTAGCTTTATCTTTCTCTGTTGTTTTCCATAACTTGACTTCCCAAACCTGAATAGTCCTCCCTGTGCTTACAGGAGATGCTTCGGCGAAGACAAGGTCTCCGAGATCAGCACTCTTTAAATGGTTGATTGAGAGTTGGATCCCAGCTACCCTTTTGAAACCAGAAGCCATGTGAGCTCCCATACTTGCTAAAGACTCAGCGATCAAAGCAGATACACCACCGTGTAACACCTTGAAAGGCTTTTGAGGAATTGAAAAAACAAAAATTCTCAGAATTTGGGGATAAAGAAAGGGTCAATGATCATCAAATTGAAGAAGAAGAAGAAGAAACCTGGCAACAGATTGAAGAAACGGGAAGACGACCTGTGATACGTGTCGGAGATAATTCATCGAACTCGAAACCTAAAATGTGAAGCGGAGGGTCTATAGCTTTGGTCTTGGACGATGCAGACTCCATTTGAGTGCTCTGTTTCAGAGAGAGAGAGAGAGAGAGAGGTAGGTAAGGTGGGTGTGTTAGAGTTGATAAGAGAAATTGAGATAATGGATTGAAAATGGTTTGTTGGGATTAACGTCAATGGGAATTTAGATGAAATGGTTTTTTTCTGTAAGTGAGTCAAAGACGTTTACTTGATTGAGACCTTTAATACCCAAAAGCTTCATAATTGGTGTTGGTGAGTTTAGAGGTGCAAGGTACTGTTTAGGTAGATAAGACGCGCGTATCGTATTATTTAGACGCGTGAGAGACGTTTTTGTCAGTTTGGTTTAATAGGCCGAAAGTGGAAGTTGGCTCCTCTAATGGGCTACCGTAAATTAAGGCCCACCAGTGGTGTACTAACTCATTTTGTCCTTTAATAGTGTGAATTACGTAGAGCAATTTTTGGTCAACGGGTTAATGAGATGAGAGTAAAAACAGAAATATGGAAAAAAAACAAAGATGAATAATGCCTAAAGAAATTTGAGATTTGAAAAAACAAAAAAAAACTAAACGTAAAAATGATAAACTTTGTTTAAGAGATGGAATATATTTATAAAGTAAGATTTTTTAGAGGAATAGGAAATAGATTTCGAGAAGAGAAGAGGATTCGATCAAATCAAAGATGGCCTAATCTAATATGTTATTTCTACAATTATAATTGAATACCAAAATAGGTTGAATTCTTAGTGGATCTACCCCCTCGTTGTTAGATTAATAATAGCAATAGCATCGAATCTCAATAGCCTTTGGTTAAGCTATTTTATATTATAGCTTTTGTCCACGAAACTCTAGTCTACTCTCTACACATTTAGTTCGATACGTATATAATTGTTTTAATAAATACGCACACATTGAAAATTTACAATAAATGAAACGAAACACTAGTATATCACATTAAAATATGCTTAATACGATGGTATAAATAATTAAGTTGTATTAAAAAAATAAAAATTGTGAAATTCATATCCGGTTTTAAAAAATCACTCAAAATTGTATAGGTTATCACTTTAATTTTAAATATTATCGATATATTTAATTTTTAATCCGTGTATCTACGTATCTAGTTTATATCTAAGAGTTTGTTCAAATCACAATATCATAGCTACACTGGTTTGTTTCTAAGTGACTTGGTGTTGAACAATAATATATGGGAGTTTTAGTTAACTAGTGTTTCGGCAAATGAAGGGCAAAAGAGTCTTAAAAAGATACAAACAATAGAAAAAGTCTACTCTCTTTCTAAAGTGTATCAAACGTAAACACTTTCGCATAGAACGCTCCGACTATCGAGACATCTAAGGCGCTCCCCCCTTCCTCCGACGTGGTGGAGCTTCGGTTCGCCGGCGTCGGACAGTGCCCCTTTATCTCTGCTATGGCTGGAACTTCGGCGAAGCTTCCTCCAATGTGGAGCTGTTTTCTTCTCGGTTTGAATCCGAAGTTCTTCTCCCGACTACCGTTTTTCCTCTCGGATTGCAGATCTGGTGGTCGGAGACTATAAGTATCTTGCATCCCACATATAGATACTCAAGTCCGGTGAGGTTTGGAGGCGACCAACGCTCTGCGGTGGCGAAGTTAGGTGGAGCGGAGATGGCGACTTGTGCGAAGCTTATTCCGGATCTTCGAGGACGAGATCCAGTGGGAGTTGCACGATGGAGCTATCGAGGTGAAGCCTTAGAGTGGGTTGTGTCGCGCCGTGTGGATGTGGTGGTCAGTGTGGTGGCGCGTGGTCCAGCGGGAAGAGATCAGCCTGATGTCATCGACGGTGGCTGCAGATTTGCTAGGGGGCGGTGGATCTGTGACTCAGTAAGTCTCTCCCGGTGGATCCCCCACCAAAAGTCTTTCTCCCTCGTTATCGCATCTCTGGAGAGCTGGCGTTGTTCCTCTGTGGCGGTTGGCCTTCCCTTCTCATCCGGTCTGGAGCGTGGTGGCCGGAGAAGGTCCTGGGAAGGCGGTGCAATGGAAACAGTGGCGGCCCAGTTTTGTCGCTGGTGGTGGTATCAGGTGACCGGATTAGGTCAAGCCTCATCCCACATATGGCTGGCTTGTATCTGGGCTTGGCCCATTAGGGTTGTTTTGTGGGTTCTATATGAACAAAATATATTTGGATGTCTTCCTCCTCTTGGGAGAGAATAGTCTCAATTTCCTCTCTTTTGAGGAGAGATCGTTTTCAAAGCTTCATCTCTTTCGGAGTGGGTTTTGTTTTCCGGGTTTAAAACCGAGAAATTTTATTGGATTCGGTTTTTTCGCCACCGCTCCTCCCACCTCTGGTGTCGTCAACGGTGCTCAAACCCCTACGGTTACTTCTGTTTCTATATCCGAAGAATGGTGGCTTCATTACTTCTTTTTGGATGCTTTTTTTGGCTTTTCGACCGCGAGAATTATTTCCCGTCCTATTTGCGACCTCCCTTTTCAGGGAATGAGTGTTCCAATACTTCAGGCGCAATATTGGAAGTTTAAAACTGCTCGAAATCTTATGTATTTCATGCGGCATTGGTTATCTTGGTGGTTGGTAATCTGGCAACAGAGAGCTATCTACCTTTTCGAGTGGTCTACATGTGTGTTAGATCTCTTTATCTTTAGGGTGCTTCATCCCTTTGCTTTATCTTTTTATGTTTCTTGTCGTATTATTATTGTATTTGTTTCGTGCTTCTCCTTCCTCCTTTGTAAGTTTACTGGTTTTCGCTCGACTTTCTTTGTAAAGGAGGGTGTTTGCCTGTAATTTATTTAAATGGAGTGTTTGATGACAAAAAAAAAAAAAAAAACACTTTCTCATAAAGTGTTACAATGCAAATCACCCTTTCAAATCAGACGAGAGAAGAGATCGAAGCTTCGCACTTCAGAGATCAATCACTTTTCCAGTAGCAACTGGTTCCCATCATTGTCTTGTAGCAAGAGTCTTCCGAATAGAGGAGAGTCCGCGAACTTTTCAGCACAAATCAGTGTGTTAAGCTGCAATTAAAAAAACCTTACCAACATCAGTACCATGGTTGTAACTTATGGCCATTAATAGAAGTATGAGAGAAAAAACATCAAAAACAAAGGCAGTTAGAAGGAACTAACCCTCATACAACACACAGCAACATCATCACTCTTCAAATATCCCTTGCTTTTTATGCGTTTCCTTGTCTTGGGATCAATATGGCTCATTATATCATATATCTCACAGTTCCCATGAAACCCATGGATGTAGATCTTAGCTAGGTAACCAGTTGTAACAAAACTCTACAGAAGCAGCAAAAATCTGAGTGTACAGACAATAATGGCAAACATAATTATTTGTAAGGAATATGTGCCTTACACGAATGCTCAAACGCTTATCCATTCTTAGTCTCGCAACAAACTGATTAACAGCAGAGACAAGATTTATTGCAACAGAAAAAGAGCTCATGTGAAAAAAATCAATATTTTGCAAACATAATAATCTGTAATGAAGGCAAATCTGTAAAGCATCATTTTCACCATTGCTAGATAAAACAAATCCTGAACCAATGTCCATCTCCTCAACAACAGTTATGCAAACTCTCAAAGCCTCAAGCGGCCCTGCTTGCATAACCTCATCAGCGGCCCTGCTTGCATAACCTCATCCTCATTGCAATATATAGCAAAACCTTTCACATGTTCCTACGTAGATCCATGAAAGTGGTAAGAAAAACAATCAGTTGGCAACTATATACGAAATGAGAATAAAGACATCTGGAAAGCACCTGGATTGGCATAATAACCAAGTAATCACCAACCCGAATGCTGCCAGATTCTACTTTACCCATAATAACAGTTCTCTCATTTTCGGATTCGCACATATCAGTAACTCCAATGGGAGTTCTTAAGGGGTTCTAAACAAGGGTTCTTAAGCTTTAAAAAAAAAATAAAAAAAATCAAAACTCCTAATTAGTTGAAGAACCGACTCTTAAACAAGAAGTTTTAGAAACGGTAAGAACCCTTGACGTGTCATTGTCTGGTTGGGAGCGACAACCTAAAATGCCATGAGAAAGAAAATTTTAATCTTGCATGCCACTAGTTATTCTGAGTGCCACTCTAGCGTGGGAAATTTCGAATCTATCCTTAATGAAATAATTGATTAAATTTAATCTGAGAAAAGAAAAAAAAAAAAAAAAAAATTTGTCCCGATTCCTCTCCTTTTCTTCGCCATTGCCGGCGACCAAATTCGGGAGAGGAACATCCGACTTGAGCTCCGATTGCATCTGCCGGACTTACCGTCGCCGGCGCAAACCCGAGATCCCACGCGCCTCTGATTCTGATCCACCGCCGAGATCCGGTAATAATCTCTCCCATCCAAATCGATTCAAACAATTAGAATTGTAGAATGATTGATTAGAAGTGAAATTTCTAGTTTGGGTATCACACATTCAGTTGTTAATAAGATGAAACTGTTGCATTGTCAAGTTTGGACTGTTGAATCGTGTTGAATCGTGGTGAATTAGAAAAATCGAATTGGAAGATTGCATAGTTTTCTCCATAGAAACCCAGAAATATGCAGAGATAGGACAACTGGGACAAATGGTATCACTGAAACATAATAGGACATCTGGTACAAATGGTATTACTGAGAAATAATAGGACTACTGGTACAAATGATATAACGGTGAGAACCAGTGTTTTAATTTTGTATTGTAATTCCAGGAGGCGATGAAGAACAGCCGGACCAACATACATTTTGACTATGGAGGGTACTATTCTGAAGGGCATGAGTGGATTTCAAATAATTCTTTATATGCTATATCGTTGAAGACGTCATCATTAGAGAAGATAACGTACTCGATGTTAGTAGATAAGATCTGCAAAAAGATTGCGATAGTGGAAACCATAAGGAAGGTGAAAATGAGTTACAGTCTATCTAAAGCTCGGAGAGAGTCCTATATTGTAGATGACGAAGATGTATATGTTTTTCTAACGTCAGTGGATAATGAGGAACTTAAACCTGTTTTGCATGTGGAGTTACTAAATGATTTGGAAGAATGTGAAAGAGTGGAGCAAATTTCAAGGGTGGAGCCAAGAAGTTCAGTTGGTGTGAATTATGAAGAGCTGGATTCAAATGGCAGAGCTAATGATGTGGAGAATGGTGGAATCCTTACTAATGATGGAATCCTTACTATTTTCAGAGGAGAAATGGGAGAAGAACTTAATGAGCAGATTATCGAAGAAGCGATGGAGGATGTGGTTAATGGAGATTGGGAGCATGTATCAGGCAACGAATTTACGGCTGTGGATAATCCAATGGATAACCACGAGGATGACAGTGTGGATGGTAGATATGAATATCTTGAGCTTCCAAGTGTTGTAGAAGAAAGTCAGAGAAGTCAGAATGTTGACGAATGGGAAGATGGCACGGGGATTGAAATAGGTCAAGAATTTTGTTCTAAGGAGGCAGTGCAAGATTTGGTTAATAGAGCTGCAAATAAGTATTGTTTTGCGACCGAAACTATAAAATCGGATCCGGGTCGCCTTATGTTACGATGCCGGCAAGTTTCAAAAGGTTGTAAATGGTATTTACGAATTGCGAAAGTTAAGAAATCAAACTGTTTCACTGTCAGAGTTCACAGGAAGATGCATACATGCCAAAGGTCTGATGCGAGTACAAGCAATTGTAAACATACCGGCACACCACGATTAATAGCCTCTGTGTTGCATGAGGATTATCCAGGTCAGTTGAACACTCCGGTTCCTAAAAACATCATGAGTATTGTTCGAGGAAGACTTGGTTTGCATTGTTCCTACTCTACTGCATGGAGAGGGAAAAAACAACACGTTAGTGATGTGCGTGGGAGTAACAAGTGTGGAATTGGATGCGGAAAAAGGTTCAATCCCGGGACAGTAACAAGTGTGGAATTGGATGCGGAAAAAAGGTTCAAGTACTTATTCATCGCTTTGGGTGCTTCCATTGAAGGGTTTAAAGCAATGAGGAAAGTGGTTGTTGTTGATGCAACTTTCCTTAAGACTGTATACGGTGGTATGTTAGTTTTTGCAACAGCTCAAGATCCTAATCATCACCATTATCCCATTGCGTTCGGTGTAATTGATAGGGAGAAGGATGCGAGTTGGTCCTGGTTTTTTAAAATGTTGAGAACAGTTATATCTAGTTCCGCATGTGTCTACTTGGAGTATTCCGGATGAAATTAACGAATTGTGCGTCTTCCCACCGGAGTGCACAAAAAAACCGGGAAGAAATCAAGAAATGCGGTTTCCATCCACCGGAGAATGTCGCCGAAAGACGAGGAACAAGTACCAGCCTGTGATAAACTTGAATAAATGGTTGCAGCTCGATATTCTTGAGGATGCAACATAATTTATGTAATCGTATTTGAGATTTGTTTCAATTCGAATTTTATTTTTATGAACACTTGTTTTGTTTTGTATTTTTTTAATGACAAAAGTATATTTTTGTCTCTATTTGTTTTGCATGCCAAAAGTGTATTACGAACATATGTATGATTCATAACGTGTTCGAGATGTTTTCATTTCATTAGTAATACGGTCCAGCAGGTTCAACTATGTATAATTTTGAAAAAAGTGAGATAATTATATTGAACTGAAAATTTGTAAAATTTTTTTGAAATAACCATACTACAATCAATACCAAATCAGTCCTAAAATATGAATAATTTAGTAATTTTTAACCCAAAAAATTATACTAACCAATTCTTGTTATCATATAAAACACTTCTTATAATATATGGTAAACTTAGTGTAAGTTGTGATCACTTTATGATGGATGGGGAAAAAATTATAATTTCGTAAAAGTTATATATTGTAAACCTCATATCTGTTAGTTAAGATTGGTTCCTCATCTTTCCAACCATAAATTAAATATATTTATCAAAGTCCAACTACAAATATGAAAATTTTGGGAAAGTACAACTAAGATTATTACCGGACAACTGAACAACTATGAGGTTTATAGCGCCGTCTATTCCTAAAGCCAACCAACACGTGTTCCAAAGGTTTATAAAACACGTGAAAATGACGAAAAACAATTTTCTTTTCTTTCACCTTATAACTTTTTTTCCCCCACTTATCCGAAACTTTCTTTATTTCTTCTTTCTTTCGTTCTTTTCGTTCTACTTCGGTTCTTCTCTCTTCTTCCATCGCCTTCGCCGTCGCTTTCGATTTCATCCATCGCCGTCGCCCACGATTTCATCCATCGTCGTATCCGATTTCATCTAAGCCGTATCCGATTTCATCGACGATTAGTAGGTATGTCATTAGTAGGTAGTTTTATAGATCTAGGGTTTCGATTTATAGATTTTATCATTTTTTGGTAATTAATATTTGTCCCTCATCTAGATTTTTCTAATTTGCATCTATCTAGATTCCTAGGTCGATTTGGTTATAGCAAAAATGCCAATCAGTCCTATAGAAAGTTCTTCATCGGAAGGAAGTTTTGATGATGGCACCCTTTACAATGGTGATTTTGGTTTGCCAACACAATGTTGGTGAGGGAAACTTCTCAAACTTGAAGTGTGTACCGTGGACAATCAAAGAAAGACATACTATAAATGTCCAATGAGTGATGAGGTATGTGGAACAAGATAGTTAAATATGTATGTATGATTTGCCGTTTGTGTATTATTGCCATTTGCGTTTGACTGTATGTGTAGGATGATAGAGTTCACATATCTAAGCCATAGGGGGCTATGGCAGTTTCAGAGGAGTTCTTTTTCATAAGGAAACGTTTAGACGAGCATAGGGAATTGATTCAACACGCTTTCCAATATGGAGGTGATACTATTCGTGGGACAATGAACCAAATGCGTGTTGAAATTGACGAGCTTAAGGAGCGCTTGGACAAGACAGATGCCGAAATCGCAAGGCTTAAGGCGTTAGTTGCTTAAAAATATATAAACCTATGTTTATGTTTGCTAAAAGTATGTTTCTGTTTTTTCAAACTATGTTTATGTTTTTTAAAATTATATTTTCGATTAAACTTAACGAAATTAAAAATCTATCATTTATTTAAACAAAGTTGTACCCAATACGACCTAGTTGTACTTAAACTTAACGAAATTATTAAACAAAGTTAAAGAAACACACATATGCTCCACATAAATATGAGTTAAAGAAAGTTAAACAAAGTTAAAGAAAGTTAACGAAATTATTAAACAAAGTTAAAAAAACACACATATCCATCGCTCCCTTTAAACCCTTTAAATCAACCATCTGTCTTTTTTGGTCGCTTACGGTCAGCCACATACGGTGTCCTTACCATTCTAGATGGTTGCCTTCTACGCTTCTTCCCTGGTTCATTGTCCTCCTCATCCTTTTCCTTATCTTTTTTCTTATCCTTTTTCTTCTCTTTCTTCTTCTCCTTCTTCTTCTGCGTCTCCTCCTCCTCAACATGCGTCTCCTCCTCCTCCTCACCAAGCGTCTCCACCTCCTCACCATGTGTCTCCTCCTCACCATGCGTCTCCTCCCTACCATGTGTCTCCTCTTCCTCACCAAGCGTCTCCACCTCAACATGTGTCTCCTCCGCAGAATGCGTCTCCTCCTTATCATGTGTCTCCTCCTCGCCTGCTTTTCCTATAGTAATTGTTTTAACAACCACCATATATAAATTAAAGCCATCAAAAAAAGAACATAATACAAATACATACCTATATCCGTATGTTGGTAATCATCACTTCGGAAGGCACTATCTGGCGCATGCATAGACTTCTCATCTTCTCTCCTTAGTACCTCTCCAACTGAAATTTCAAGGGTTCGAATTCTCACATCGTGTGCTTCTAGCTTCTCCATGATTTGCTCAAAGCCTTTCCCCATGGCTTCTTTTAATGACAGAATTTCTGGAACAACGTTATCCGCTCTCCCAGGAATATTTCCAGGTACGTTTTCGTCCTCAATTTGAAGGATGCTTGGAGAGCTTCGAGCACACACATCCGCTTCGTACATGTGCTTCGACCAGATCTTCTTCTTCTGTGCGATTAGGCGGTCTCTCCAACTATCAACAATAGGATCAATGAAACCTATCCCTTCATCAACAACATCATCTTCTATAATGCGCGCCAACATAGACTTTTTCTTCAACGTCCGGCTCCAAGATGCTAGTGATATCCTGTTACAATTCAAACTTAAAATTATAATCAAACTCATACTCATAAATAAACCATAATTCACAAACCCTCTTACCTTGACACTTCCAAGCTCCTCGTTTATGGCTTCCAATGGAAAACCTTTCATCAAACTATCACTAAACTTCCTCTTGCAAATCCTCGGACAGTCTTTCTCGAAGGGTACAGGATCTCGAAACTTACGTCCGAGATGTGGAATACACTCACCAAAATCTACACATATTCAAAGAAAAAATCACAAAACTATTAGTTTAAGTATAAAAATCATGACTCAAAACATAAAGTGTTACCTCTAGCGGAAGAATAAATCCAGAGAAGGTCGTATGTGCTTTCGGTTTCACAAAACCTTTCAAGTTCTTCATAATCGTCTTAATCCCTTTCATACACTCATCAAATGTATAACGACCCCATGGAAATGTCTCGCAGGCATGCACATCATCAACAATTCTCAGCAGGAACGAATCTATGTTTCCATTAGACTTGGACTTCGCAACGATCACGTTGCATAAAAATAACAAGATAGCCAACTTTATCCTATCTCCACAGCTCTTATCCTTCATTTTATCCAGCTTATCTTCCACATCCTTGATTTTTATTCCAGAACTCTTTCCAAACATCCTTTCTGCAAACTGTAAATCTCCAGTCTCTTTGTTCTTAGGGTTATAATTTTTGGGGTAATCATGGCAGTCAAAACCAGTTAAGAGCGCGTGCTCTCTAATGGAATACCTAATAAGCATTCCATTCACCACAAACCAGCACTCTCTTTCTATCGCTGTACGTGCAGTGCGAAGTAAGAGCATCCACATGCCTTGAGTCATGTGGTTTGGTTCCTTAGGCATGTGGAATACATGCCTAAACTGCGAATGCTCCCTGAACCATTTTAATTCTTCATCAAATCTCTCTATATACTCCACTGTATGAAGCACACTACACCGAGTCCCTATCTTACAGGTCTTGTTGTATTCACTTTCAACAAAGAACATCTCCTCTGGCTGCATTGGTTGCTCATCATCATCGGTATCCTGAAAATTCATACACATACCACCAATTAATACTAAGTTGAACTAATTGTACTTGTTGTCCCATAACCAAATTTTAAAATGCAATCACAGTTAACCGAAATACCACAACTAAACCTAAGTTTCACTAGTTGTACTAGTTGTCTAGGAACAAAATTTCAAAATTCACACACATATACTAACTTATTTCATCCAGTTAACCTCAATTGTACCAAATCGATTAACCCTAAATTGGACTACTTGTACTACTTGTCTAAGGACACAATTTCGAAATTCAAAACCAAATAAACTTGCACAAATTCGAATTCCCACCTGATCATCAACGTTATCCTCTTCCTCCCTATCTCCTTCGCTTGAATTTGTCTTCTCCGGACCCTTACTAACGTTTGCTTCATCCTCTGCAACATCATCTTGAGCATTCACTTGTTCCTCTTCATTATTCACTTCTTCTGCTGCTCTTACTTCCGTTGAATGATATTCAACCCGCTTGTTTCTTACACGAGCCATTGTTCCTACAACAACAATGGTTAAGGTTATGAATCTCGAGTTAATAGATTGGCCGGATTCTATAATAAAATAGATTTACCGGATTGAGAGCAGCGGTATGTGCAAAAATCTTACCGATCTCAATAGTCACCATACCGGAAGACGGCAGTGACGACGGAGACGGCGGTAACAGTCACCACACACGGAATCGCCGGAGGCGGCGAGAGAGATTCGGCGGTACGAATGCGGTCTACAACACGGCGGCGGCCTTCCCAACTTCTCCGACGGTTCCTCTTCGGCTCTTCACCGTTTCGCAAGATGAAGATGAAGGGACTCGGAGATTTTACGGTTTTGTTTTCACTTTTATGTAAACAAAAAATGACTTAGGGTAAACTAAAGAGAAAATCCGAATAGGTCGGGTCGGTCATTAGGTTGGATGCGGGTATATAGTTGGATCATGTAATTTTTGAAGTTTAGTTAGGTTTTTTGGACTTTTTGTATTTTTTCTGATTTAAAAAATATGTTACATAAAACGTTTTTATTTTCAGTGGCATATCTGAAAACTGTTCTGCCAATCGTGGCATTTTAGCGATTGATCCGTCTGGTTGGATAGAATATTTTGACAAATCAAAAAAAAAATTATTTCCCGTGTCTCTCTCTTGCTCGTCTCTCTCTTTTACTCGTCTCTCTCCGATGGCGAAATAGGAGACGAAGCGAAACAAAGCAAGGAGAAGAGATATATCAAAATTCCTCTAATCGAAATAAAAAGACAGATCTATGAATTTTGAGATCGGTGGTAACGGCACCGCGGAGGATGTCGTCTCCGGAGTCGAGAAATCGATTCAAGAAGCTAGACACCGCGCAGGATGTGGCGGCGCGGCTGAGATCTGCGGTAAGCTCCCTTTGATTCACATGTTTTCATCTGATTTTAATTCACATGAGATCGGCGGTAACGGTGCAGGAATCTATTCTGTTTTTGGCTAAAACTATGGTTTCTTATCAATCGTGTGCTTCCAAGTCCTTTATGCATACATAAGTTTTCATGTGAATTTGATTTATGGAACTTCATCTTGAATATGTGAAAGTGGAGAGACTGGGTTTATTTGAATGATATTGACTGAATGGGCAACTAACAATTTGCTATATTAGTTAATCTAACACTTCTTCTCACTATAAATTTGCAAATGTTTCATGCATTTATCTTTGTGTGTTGCATCTGAAAAGAGAATTCATGTTCATATAGCAAAGACATCTTTTCGTGTTTAATTCTGAGGTTAGACTTCCCTTTGTATGAACTCTTAGTTTTTTAAATGAATGAATCAGTTAACTATGAGTTTTTGACCACTTAGCCATGTTGTGTGTCATGTTCTGAGTATAAATGGTTTGTGTGCCATGTTCGTGTGTCATGTTCTGAGTATAAATGGTGTGTGTGCCATGTTCGTGTGTCATGTTCTGAGTATAAATGGTGTGTGTGCCATGTTCGTGTGTCATGTTCTTAGTGTAAGTGTCAGATTAGATTGTTTAGAAAAGGAGAAATAATTCATTTTGAATGGTTGTCTTGTTGCAGCTCTTGGCTGAGGATGCATCTTTGAGGAGATTCAAGTCGCATAAGAAAGGTGTGCACAGATTGAAGAGGATTGGAGATGTGCTCACAGTTGTGGTTGTTGCTGGTATGTAAAGCTAGTTTCATCGACTTCTCTGTCAAAGCTATGTGTTGAGTAAATTGCAAAACAGAATCAGTCATGAATCTCTTTTATATTACTCAAGTAGAAGATGTGCTTATGAACACTTTAAACACCAATTACACCAAATGCACTTGTCTCTTGTATATTTTTACTTTGTCCCAATACACCAAATTTCATACACTTAAAACTTCATACACTTAAACTTAAAACACCAAACTTTATTTTCAAAAAACTAATTCTTAAGAACCCTTAATGAGGTTCTACCATTGGAGAAGGTAGAAATTAAGAACTCCTAATGAGTTTCTAAACTTTTAAATATGCTAAATTTATACTATAAATATTTGTAAGAACCCCTCATGGGTTCTTACCATTGGAGATGGTCTAAGCATCCTACAATTCATAAAATCAATTTGGAAACCAATGCATATAGATGTTGTTGTCCACAAACAACATGAATTCACACAAGTAATGGATTACAGGAAAGAGTCAACCGGTATTTAATAAAAAGAACAAGCGGAATGGAAAAAGAAGATGGGAACCTGAATGGACCATTAGCATCTTGCCGCGGGAACTTCAATAGAATCAAGGGCTTCAAAAAAGCAAGGGCGGTCACCCCACCAATTACGAAAGTTTGTATGCATCCTCTTGTCCATATTTATCCCGCGTAGACCAGACATCAGCAAGAAGACAACATCTTTAACACCAAAAGTTTGGAAAAAGAAAGAGATTTAAACAAGCCGTTAGACCTATATATAGCTAGTTTGTAAGGTTATGTTCATTGCATACCTTTCTCTGTGTTGTAGCCAGTGAGTTCTAGAAACGTTACCATCTTTTGTTTTATTTCATTGTACTTGAAAAGGATTTTACTTAATTACAAGGATGAATGGAAGAAGATAAAACTAAGACAGACATGTTGCTGTAAATAATCAGAAAAAAAAAAAAACAAACAAACGTTAACATTTAACTGACTAACCAGCTCACAAATGTCAGCTTGAATTACTCCACTAATCATATATTCTTCCAAACTCTTGCGAGCCTACAAGTCCAATGAACCATATGAGAGTAAGAGCAGAAAACTCATCCATGAATGGAAAGCGATCACTTACCGGAGCATCTAAAACGGTAAATCTATTACTCTCGGTTTCAAAGAAAACCCTTCCAACTTGCCCAACATCTTGCGTCTCTGATTAACTTGGATTAATCATATTTGCCAAATACCTGGGATACACAAGAATTATAAGTCCGCAGCCGCGGGAACAGAAAAATATAAACGGCAGTTTCAACCAATCAAGAACACTCACCAGCTTTCTCTATTGTTGGCTACTGCTCTTTCCTTATTCTCTAGGATTGTTTCATGATCCACCTGATTGGTAAGGCAAAGAATCCGTCCTCCAATGGTAGATTTTCCAGAATCTACATTTGAATGTAAGGGGAAAAAATTAAAAAATTAAACAAATCACAGAAACTGTGTTACATAAGCTCTGGTACCAGCATGGCCAATTAACATCACGTTCAAATGTTTCTTTTTTAATTGGTTCAGCTTGTTGTGATAGATTTTGAGGATTTCCATAATCATAAATCCACTTCAGTTTCTGATGAATAAAAACAAAGCATAAGCTTATCTGGATCCGTGGAGATTTTTTAGAATCTTACGAACGTTTTTCTTCATGAGAGAATTTGGAAATGGTGCTTCCAAAACATAATCCAAATAGTGAAAACTTAATAATTCTATTAATGGGATATAGAATATATATACTGTATTTTTGGCTTGGGTTGCTTTGGGGACCATAACCCTCTGTTATTAGAAATAATTTCTAATTCTGCCCGTCATTAAATTAGGAATTACTAAGTGTATCCACACATTAATATTTCATAACACTTACGCTTATAACTTTTTACCGTATTTGACCATTACATAATAGGCTAATTAATTAATGGTCCTATCACATTAATACGTTAACATATGTGATCCCAATAAATTATTTAACATGTTGCTCATTGGGAATAGCCTCTGGTTCTTGCATCATATATGTCTGCTTTATCCGGAATGACAACGCCTGTGTTTTCTTCTACGTATATCAACACCAACAGTAAGTAGTATCGAAATGCGAAAAAGATTGTTAAGCTTGTTTATCTTCAGGAATTTCCTGCCTAATCAGGATGTAATGCTGGGATCTCAGCTTCAAGATTTACACAGTTAATAAAAGAGACGAAATTTGAAAAAAAAAGAACGGAAAAGACAGAAGAAATCATAAGTCCCACATACCTACCACCAAGGCACATAATGAAACGGATTAGTACCTATTTTGGGAAACATATTGCCCACCAGTGAAACAAAATAACAATAAAAAAATTGAAACAAGATTTGTTAATGTGGCACACCCATTCAGCTGTCACATAAAAGCAAGATTCCTATGACTCGATGTCAGACCAAATATGTTCAGAAATACCCCAAATTGGCTGGGCAAAGCAAAGCCACTGCTAGATCCGCCCAAGAGAACAACAATACTGAGAATGAGAAGTGGGCATAAGCGAAAAGAGGAAAGGCTTTTTAGGTCAAACGAGATTTCGTACAAGTATCTACAACCTAAGCATATCATAATTCGAATCATCATGCTGCAAAACTAGATAGTTTTGAATTTAATTTCGACCTCCAAAGCGTACAATCAAATAAACATATCATCATCACCTACAGTCTACTAAGACAGAGAAATGAAGAGAGAAAGAGCTTGGAAACCTGACTATGGCGGATACTGGTCGATTGAACGGAAATTTTTGTAGGAAGAAAAGAAGAAGCGTGTGTTAAGGGACCAAACGAAACCAGTCCCGCTTTCATAACTAGAGGAAAAGAAAATAAGACTGTTATTAAGCACCAAATTATAACATAATCAAACTTAAATTAATTTTTCTTTTCTATTATTAAAAATAATCTTTTTTTTTTGAACATACAGTTAATCTTTTTTTTTTTTTGAACATTCACCTGTATTAAATTTTAAAAGATTTTGATAAATTGTTCAAATGATACTTTTAGAAACATAAATTTGAGGAATAGTTTACTTTATAAATAAATATATACTACCCTTAATTAAACGGTGCCCAAGTAGGGAAACTGAGATGTCAAAACATAGGTAGAGAGTTGATACGATATTTCATATTTATGTTTATAAATATATTTCTTTTTCTAATTTTAAGGGGAAAATTCCCAAAAAAACCCCAAACTTTTTTATTTTTGGAAGAAAAATACCTGAACTTTTTAGACACCCTGATTAATACCTCATCTAATAATGTTGTGTCGTTTGACACACCGTTTATCAAAAACTCTCATTTTCCGACATCCGTCGTAACAGACGTTAACGAGCCTAACGTAAACAGTAAACGGAGTTATCTCTTTAACACACGTGTTAAAAACACTAATTAAAAAGTTCCCAAAAAAAATCCCAAACTTTTTTATTTTTGGAAGAAAAATACCCTTACTTTTTAGACACCCCGATTAATACCTCATCTAATAATGTTGTGTCGTTTAACACACCGTTAAATAACAAGAGTCAAACAAAAATCCGAATCAAACACAAATCGATTAAAAAGTCATTGTTGCCATTTTCTATTAACCCCAAATCGATTTTCCCCTTTCTAAATCCTAGAGCAAAAAATTGATTTTCAAACTTTTATCGTCTCCTCTCCTCTTCATCTCTTCCAAAAAATCGATGGTCTCATTGGGAAGTGAAAGTTATGGGTCTGCAAAATCTCTGAGCCAGAGCTCAGGCAGGTTTCACTGTGGTTATTGTCATGATCGTTACAATGGTGAAGAAGTAATCTGAAGATGTGGCTTCAAGAAGGAGGTGAAGAAGTAGTTTGATGCAGAATTGTTAGTTTTTGTTGTAGAAGTAGTTTTCGGATTTGTGTTTGATTCGGATTTGTGTTTAACTCTTGTTATTTAACGGTGTGTTAAACGACACAACATTATTAGATGAGGTATTAATCGGGGTGTCTAAAAAGTTCGGGTATTTTTCTTCCAAAAATAAAAAAGTTTGGAGTTTTTTTGGGAACTTTTTAATTAGTGTTTTTAACACGTGGGTTAAAGAGATAACCCCGTTTACTGTTTATGTTAGACTCGTTAACGTCTGTTACGACGGATGTCGGAAAATGAGAGTTTTTGATAAACGGTGTGTTAAACGACACAACATTATTAGATGAGGTATTAATCGGGGTGTCTAAAAAGTTCGGGTATTTTTCTTCCAAAAATAAAAAAGTTTGGGGTTTTTTTAGGAATTTTCCCTAATTTTAAGTATACTTCTTTTTCTAAAACCACTTAATTTTTAAAATGTTTTCTTTTGGTTGAAAAGACTAACTATGTACTTACATATACTTGCATTGGCTATAAATCTGCTTTATGACAAAAAAGCTGCAACTAAGACAATTATTGTTGCTCTGTTTTAGTTTTGATTGCCAAAATGTTTACAATACACACTACTTTTTGCCAAAAGCATTTTCCAAGTAAAATCATCTTCATCATAATTTTTTCCCTTAAGTTTTTTTATATTGTTAGTTTGTGGTTTGAGATAAATCTAAGCAAAAAAGATAAAAAATTTAGAGAGGAGATCATTTGAGTGGTTAACAGAAAAAGGAAGAAGATAATCTTTTAGTGAGTTCCATAACAAATGTAGTTAGCTTACATCTTGGAAATGATATTACACAATCCACTACGTACTATCATGTGCGCAATGAAAATACATCCTATTTATTATCCATAACTATAATCGTAGTTTTCTGTATTACCATATTTTTTAATTCGCCTCCGGCTTCAATTAATATAGACATGGTTCTGTGTAAATGTCTGAACCACTTAGTTATTAAAAAAAAAAAAAATTAATCTAAGTAGATACAACTCAGATAACCAATTTTAAGTTTGGAATAATGTGTGTTTAATTTCTTACATGATTCTGATGGCAGTTGACAATCAAATTTTTGATGCAAAATCTTCTCTTTTTGTATCTGGGTATAAAGTTGAGCTATTGTCCAAATCAGGTGGTTCGGAATGGATGCTTTGTTTCGGTTTCATCATGTCACTTGTAACCTAAAAGTGTTATACAGATTAATTTCAAAGCTTCATTATAAACATTGATGTGTGCAGTGTGCAGGTTGCTGTCGATTACATTTGACATCCAAGGGCCATTAAGTATAATTATATATCTTATATTAGGGTACAAGCTTTTTTCACATACTTATCAGGTTCGCAGTTCACTATAAACAGTTATATTTGCTAGAAACACTTGGTAGGTATAATTTTATTTTTGTATCATTATCTATATATACAAATTATTCAGTTTCATGGTAATATATTACAAAGGCAAAACTGGTAATAATTTTTTTTCTGTTTCTTTTCTTTCTGAACATCCGCTTTATAATTTAAGAAGTTGTTCAAATGAGTACTTTTAGAAACATAAATTTGAGGAATATGTATTTTTTAAAACGTTTTTGTATATTATTGAGATATGCATTAAGATCATAATTGTAAGTGTAACTACCTAATTCCTAAGTATCCTCTTATATACTCCTAATAAAGTATATTAAGACCATCATTAGTTATTCTTATAAAACGATTAACTATCGCGATAGTATATGCTAAACTAGGTCTATAACCAATTATTGCATATAACAGTCGAGTAAGGAGTAGCATTAGTATCAATAATACCTTCTTCTCCTTCTTGAAATGATCTCCAAGTGGAGCGTTTATTGACTTTTTATGTAATTATGGATCACCTTTTTAAGATATATGTTCCGTCTGAGAAAACCACACTGCTGTCTTGCTTAAATCTCTTATGATATCCATCTCCAAAATTTCCCTTGTTACTCCAGCGTATAAGTCTTTCATTTTGGATTTACCCAACTGTTCTTTAAGCTTCTCGCTTTACCTCCGCCCCTGCACTCAAGAATAATTTTTATATTATTCACCAACAATGTGGAAAGTGGGAAACATATTAAAACCTTTGAACTAAAACATATTTTAAAACATCACACACTTGTTTTATATTAATGAAATACAACAAATTATTTATGATATTATACACCAACTTCATTAAACAGAACAACAATGCTTTACGCAAGGGAATGTGATCGATGAGTAATTTAACGAGTTCTGGTGCTCTGTTGCTTGCTTCGGCCAAAAGTCTTCATGAACCACTCATGCTTGTATGAAGCCACTATGTATCCCATCGCCAGTCCAAATACAACTCCAGGTGCAAAGCCTAAACCTGCTGCTACCCAACTCAGTGATTCTTCTTCTTCTTCTTTTGTCTCCAGCGGTTCGGGTTGGGCTGGTGTTGGCGCTTTGATATCTCCACAAACATCCTTAAGAGAAGGACCATTAAGTCCGGGGTTTCCTTCATAGGAGGAACATTTTTGTGTTTGAAACTGTGTTCCTTGTGGTATGGAACCTACAAGCTGATTATGTGAAACGTTTATCCACTCGAGAGAAGAGAGGGTCGCAAGCTCAAGAGGAATCTCACCAGAAATCTTGTTTTGGGACAGGTCTAGTGACTCGAGATTCGTCAGGTTTGCCAAAGAAGATGGGATGTGGCCCGTGAAAGCATTGCTTGACATGTTGAGAATACGAAGCTCCTTCAGCAGACCAACATAATCTGGAATTGGTCCATGGAGTTGATTTCCTGAAAAATCGATGGCTGTGTAGATTGTAAGGATACGATCCATCTCCATTGATACTCCTTTACTCATCAAGACAAGTGAAGAGTAGTAGCCATTAGTACTAGGATTTCGAATGTACTCTGGCTCTATATTATTATCTCTCTTGGAGGACATCACAGTCCAGTTTAGGAAGTAATCAGATGGCAAGGTACCAAGGAAGTCATTATGTGATACATCAATGATTTTCAACTGAGGAAATCCAAACCAAACCCCATCAGCGTTATGTAACGTGCCATGAAACCTGTTAGAGCGGAGAACAAGAACCTGAAGCTCCAGCAAAGAATTCAACTGGAAGGGAAACATGTCGTTGATTCTGTTGCTTCCCACGTTTAAAACTTGCAGATCAGAGCAACCAATAAGAGAAGCAGGAAGTTTCCCCGTCATTCGGTTGTGACTGATGTCAAGTGACCATAAGTTCTTGGCGTTCTTAAATATTTCGGGAAGACTTCCGCTGAGGCTATTGTTACAGAGATTTAGATCTGAAAGAGAACTCATCAGAGTCTCTAAACACCGAGGAATGGAGCCGTGGAGATTGTTGTTCGATAAATCTAGGAGCTGTAGAGAGTTTAGTCCATACATTGATCGAGGTATCTCTCCAGTGAAGTTGTTCTTAGAACCAAAAAAATATCGGAGATACTTCCAGGACTGGATGAAGAGTAATCCTTGGAAAGCATTTGAGCTGAGATCTAAAGTCTTGAGTTGACTCTCAGGAGAAGCTTTTAAGGATACATTGAAACCGCCGCTGAGAGAGTTGTTAGAGAGCTTCACAGATTCCAACACTGGCAGTCTCCACAACCAATCTGGTACTTGACCTTTGATTTTGTTGTTGGAAAGGTCTATCCTCCATAATTTTCTTCCGTATCTTATGAACTCAGGGAACTCAGTGATGTTGCAGCCTCACAATTTCAAATATTCCAAATTTGATGGAAAATCCGAATCAGAAGTGATGTTAGCTGTTGAAAGAGGGATGCCCGAGAGAGATAAAAACGATAGGTTCTTGAGAGGCGAGAAAACTTTTAAGTCAACTCTTGGACCGACTTTGTTGTAATTGTTACTGTTAATTTTAAAAGATTGTAAATTAGGTAAGAGAGAGATATTCCCAATCCCAGTAAAGTCGCTGAATTGGTTATAACTCAAAAAGATCTCGGTCAATGAGGGAATCGTGCGTAGGGATGAAAGAATGGCTCCCGTAAAAGTATTATCAAAAGCACTAAAAGTCTCTAATTTTGAGAGTTGGCTAATGTTAAGTGGAAGGGAACCTATGAACTGACTGGAACCGAGAGAGAGATAACGTAGTTGGGTCAAATTGAGTATTGAAGCTGGCAAGTTTCCACTGAGCTTGTTAATCTCAACATCAAAATAGGTCAATTGTTTAAGATTGCCAATTGAAGATGGGATTTCACCAACAAAATCATTGAAAAAAAGATCGAGATGAGAGAGATGAGAAAGGTTCCCAAGTGAAAACGGAATCTTCCCAGAGAAATAAGAATTGGAAAGGGTCAAAGAAGTCAAATGTTTGAGACTGCTAATGGAGTCAGGTATGGTACCTGAAAAGGCTGTGTTTTCAATGGTCAGCTCTAGCAAAGAGTTATTTTCACGAAAAACGGGAAGATTGCCTCTCAGATTTGGATTGCTCGTTAATAGAATGGACTGTAAGCTAGGTATCAGAAGAACACTGCTTGGAAATTCTCCAAACAGGTTGCACCCGGTAAGATTTAGCGATCTTAGAGACTGCATGTTTGAAAACTCATGGGGGATTTCTGAAGAAATGTTTATGAAGCTCATATTCAGATTTCTAAGATTTCTCAAGTTTCGAGCAAGTAGAGGAAGAAAAGATTCATCAATGGAAAAATCACTAGAAGAAAGATCGAGAGACACCAACTTGGTTAGCTGATGAAGGTTGCTTGGAATTTGGCATGATAGTGAAGACTGAGAGAGGTCAAGTCGTTCTAGCCACATGAGTTTATCAAACTCAGCTGGGATTGGCGAACCAATGAAATTGTTGCCAGCAAGGTTCAGATCACGGAGATGACGCAGTCTAAAAAGACTACTGTTGGATTTAAGCGGGCCATGGAGGAAGCTGGAACTAAGGTCTAGCCCAATCACTTTGCCCGACCTAGCATCACACGTGATACCATCCCAAGAACAACAATCACTTTTATTCACCCATGATTCTGTCTTTGAATATAAGGAGTCATCTGAATTGATCAAAAATTCATTCTTGAACTCAAGAAGAGCATCCCTTTGGTCGGAATGGCACAAGTTTTGTGTGGAAGAAACAAACGTGTTTAGAAAACTTGAGACGAGGAAAAAGAAACAGATGGAACGAAGAAGGAAACTCATTTTCTGATTAGATAAGAAAGCTTTCATGTTTGTGGAAAAAAAGTAATCTGAGTAGTGATGGTAAATTAGTGTTGCAAGTCACTACATTATATAAAGAAACAAACACATGAAGCTCCATCGATTCGATGATTTGAAGTCTTTTTGATGAAAAGTATTCCCTACTAAAAATCTTATGATCAGCCCTTCCAGTGGACTTGACTTAAAAGAGCTAAAAAGCAAGATTGCAAACTCGTTTTTAACTCCAAAAGGACAATCATGTTTAGAAAATTGGAGTTTAGTGAGGGCAAATTAAAGTAAAATTCTAAGTCCTTCAACTTCAGATGGGACCTCCCTGTGGCATTTTCCTGTAAAATGCTTACCAAGTCGTCCTCTGTCAAATTCCAACCTAAAATAAACGTCAATATTGCATTTCTAAAGTTTGTATTGCCTCTCATAATGTAAATTATAAATTAAGAACATTAGATTCTTTATATGAGCCAAGATTAACATTGAAGTGTTTTGTTCACTACCTCTTCTTCAATCAACAGATCTTCTCTACAGTTTCTCTCATTTAACAGACAAAATTTGAGTTGTGCTTCTATTCCGATAATGCTTAGCCTGTTAGCCATGATTTTCAACAATAAAATTACCATAAATTTTTTGAAAAAACCAAATCAAGAAAGAAACTCTTTCAATACGATTCACTTTTTTTTGGTTAGGAAAATTCGTTTCACCATTTATGTTTGGGAATTACTATGACGAAACAGTATCATTTGACATGGTAGTCAGCGGCAAAACGGGATCGTTCGATGTTCATGATTTTTTATTTAGCTCATAAGGTCTGTTTGTTTGGCGTTAAATTACCAAGGGAATGTTGTTAATTTTGATGTTTTTCCTCTGAAACACAGTTTTTTATTTGGGTACTAGGTAGTTCGGCTAGAGTTATATGATTGAACAAAATTGCTTGCTTGGGATCCAATTAAGCACTATATATAAGGATTCACCAAGATAGCAATGTCCAATGTGGTAATAATGCCATTAAAGTTCATAATTATTCTCTAGCTTCATACATTCTTCTCGATAAATCGATATTTGTTTCATTTTCAATATACTGTATTCTTTACTATTAAAAGAAAATGCTGGATTTCCAACAGGGTATCTTGTAAGAATTTTCTACTATTTTTATACGATATATGTTCGTCATAAATGTATTGTAGGAAATCGAGAATGCCAAAAAATTTGTCGGAATTTCCTACCAAAAATTCATAAGAATTCTTGTTGAAACTTTTCGTAGGAAATTTCCAACAGATTTCGTACCAATAAATCGGTTGAAAATATATTTCTAAGAATTTTCCACCAACAAATCCAACCATTTTCCTTCAAATATTTTGGTAGGAAAATATGTCCTTACGTTTTTCTACTAACTGTTTCCTACAAAAGTTATAAAAAGATTTGATTTTATTAATTTTAAATATAATTTTAGTTCCGAAAATTAAATTTGAGTTTATAAAATTATCAGTATTCTTACTAGCTAGTCTTCCAGCTTTGATATAATGAATATAAAAAGAGGAGTTTAAACTCTCGTAACTAATTTTAAATTTGGAACCTTTGTGTTTCCTAACAAGACTCTGACACAAATTACTACTTAGTTGACTATCTAATCTAATTTAAAATACAATATTATCTAAGAGGGTAATGAGCGTTTGAGGTTTAGCTAGAAATGTTAAAATGGGTAAACCCACTCTATTTATACTCATTCCATTTAACTATAAACTTATTTAGATATGAAACTCATTTAACTTGCCCATTTTAAATATACTTTGATTCATTTAAACCTATTTAGACTCATTTAAGCTATATATAGAATTTTTCAAATATTTTATTTATTATTTAATTAATTATTAGGTTTTATATACGAATTTCTTAAATAAACTTTTAGTTACATTGTTGTTTATTATTATTTATATATGTTCATGATATATGTGTTTTTATATTAAAATATTGCGATTTTTATGGAAAATGCGGTTTTGCAATTTTAAAAAGAAAATACGGTTTTGTGAGAAAACATGTAAGTTAGATCATCGAACTATTGTCCAAACGAGGTAGTTCGGAATTGATGCTTTGTAAATTGTAACCTATGGCCCCAAGTGTCAAACAGATTAATTTCAAAGCTTCATTACAAACACAGATGTGTGCATTGTGCAGGTTGCTGTCGTTTACATTTGAGATCCAAGGGCCATTAAGTATAATTATATATCTTATATTAGGGTACAAGCTTTTTTCACATAATTGTCACCCATCGAATGACACTAGAATGTTTGCAACTTTCATTTTAAACAAGAGAAAAACCAAAAAATACAAAAGAAAAAAACTCTATTAGGAATATATAACATGATAATCTTAAAACCATGTGGGAAAGGAACAATGGATAAGTCTCCAAATCAAATATAAAAACATAAGCAACCAACCTTATAAGATCATCCAACCTGCTTTCCTCAGATTGCATACTTTCTACCTCCGACTGAAAATACATAAAGATGCTACTGGTTATTCAATGGGAAATTTGAAAATAAGTGTGTGAATTAACTATAATGCCAGACGGCGAAATTCCGAAAACGCAAGAACATCTTATATCCCCAACATATACATTTAAGAGAAGTGGTTATTTAGACTGAAAAAAATGAAATCATGACCGCTTTCTTGACTATGTGATCATTTATTCTAATGCAGTAAGTTCTACGACATAGTAATATGTAATGCCATTGTCTATGAACCTTAAGCCTAGCAATTTGATAGTCCACGCACATTCTTAATTAGATGTTCTGCAATTTCAGACATACATTTGTAACTCAATATTAAGATACATTTTGCAGACCTCCAAAACATATGCACGATAGTTAAGGTCTAGTGTTCCATTCAGCTTCCTGGATCAATTTGACGAAATATTTTGTCAAGAACCCTGCCAAACAAAACAAATAATGACAAAGTTAGAGTTGAAATAATGACAATGTTTCATACAAACATGAACCTGATAAAAAGTTAACAGATCAATATACGATTGCGCTTTGGAGTTATTAGTAGTTGCATTTAGGCCACCTTTGTGCTTCTGAGATTAAGCTGGAGAGATTGATAAGAAAGCAGATACATATTGAACAAGATTCGTTTTTGGGAATTGCTAACGTTTATGGCAGAAAGTGGAAATCGAGTTTGACAAGAAGGTCTCTCACTATGAACATAATAAGCTACTAATTAAGGTCAGCATCTCAGATAGTATTTTACAAGATCGTTGGAGATATAAATGCAGTTTGCAAGATGTAAATGCAAGAACAAAATATGGACCAATACAAGACTTCTGAGCTAATTTATGTCAAGAACAAAATCTGTTGGAGGATTGTCATTTGGCAGAACAAAAACTGCAGAGCATTCACCAAGATTTGAAAAATGCTAATTTATGTCATTTGGCAGGCAAATGATTTTGTTGAACTGATCGAGGGCTTTTCCGTCACGTTCAACCATGTTCTAAGCGGTGAAAAAAATTTGGACAATTTTGTTTTTAATCTTGCTAATGTCTTCAACGAGGCCATGGAGCTGAAGATAAATTTTAGTGGTCTTGCTTCCTCTGAGGATGCTGAGTCCAGATTGCATAGACAAGGTTGAATTACCCGAGAGCAAGGTTGTTGATAAAGATTCATCTCAAGAAATCTATCAAAATGGATGTGTCCACAACGAGCCAGGGGTACCATGCGATGAAAACAGAGTTTTGGGGTATGAATCAGACTCCAAATTACCGGAACTAGAAAAGCTGAAATCAGAAAAAGAAAAGATGGCAGTGGACATTGAGGGGCTGAAGTTTCAGTTACAAGAATCTGAGCAGCTGTTAGCTGACATTAGATCACAGTGTGATTCTGCTCAGAGGTCAAACAACTTGGCAGATACGCAACTCAGATGTATGACTGTCTTATATATCAATTGAATAACGTGCACCTAATTTAGAGATCAATGTGAATCAGCTTAAGGAAAAAAAATACGGAAATTGGATTTACCCATTTCCCGCACTTCCAATGGGAAACACTTCCTTGGTTGCTGAGGATGACGAAGAAGTGTTTATTGCATTCACTCAACAACAATGTTTTTTTTTTTTTTTTGTATGAATGTAAACTTTATTCAACAAAAAACCATGTTTACAATATATGCCACCTTGTGCTTAATTTTTTTGAAAAAAAAATAAACTGAATAAAACTGATAATAGTTTGATAGGAGTCGAAACAGAGCCTTCTAGCTTGACAAGCCCCGAACTCGAAACCATACTATTAACCCATCCTCAAATGTTCAAATATTAAACCATACTCTTAAGCCATATTCACCAACAATGTAGGGGAAAACATATTAAAACCTATGAACTAACCATTTTTTTTTTTTTTTTTGTCAGTCTTTGGTTTACTGATAGTTCAAAACTTTATATTTTATTATACATAGAACTTGATTCATCACACGCTGGTTTTTTCCTCATGAAATACAACAAATTATTTATGATTATAACAACAATGAGTTAAGGGAGAATGATCGATAAGTTATTTAACGAGTTCTGGTGCTCTGTTGCTTGCTTCGGCCAAAAGTCTTCATGAACCACTCATGCTTGTATGAAGCCACTATGTATCCCATCGCCAGTCCAAATACAACTCCAGGTGCAAAGCCTAAACCTGCTGCTACCCAACTCAGTGATTCTTCTTCTTCTTCTTTTGTCTCCAGCGGTTCGGGTTGTGGTGGTGTTGGCGCTTTGATATCTCTGCAAACATCCTTAAGGGAAGGACCATTAAGTCCGGGGTTTCCTTCATAGGAGGAGCAGTTTTGTCGTTGAAATTGTGTGCCTCGTGGTATGGAACCTACAAGCTGGTTATGTGAAACGTTTATCCACTCGAGAGAAGAGAGGGTCCCTAGCTCAGGAGGAATCTCACCAGAAATCTTGTTTTGGGACAGGTCTAGTGACTCGAGATTCGTCAGGTTTGCCAAAGAAGATGGGATGTGGCCCGTGAAAGCATTGCTTGACATGTTGAGAATACGAAGCTCCTTCAGCAGACCAACAGAATCAGGAATTGGTCCATTGAGTTGATTTCCTGAAAAATCGATGGCTGTGTAGATTGTAAGGATACGTTCCATCTCCATTGATACTCCTTTACTCATCAAGAGAAGTGAAGTGTAGTGGACGATTGAAGGAGGGTAGCCATTTTTATGAGGATTCGTAATGTACTCTGGTTCCATATTGTCATCTCCCTTGGAAGACATCACAGTCCAGTTCAGGAAGTAATCAGATGGTAAGGTACCGAAGAAGTCATTATCTGATACATCAATGATTTTCAACTGAGGAAATCCAAACCAAACCCCATCAGCGTTATGTAACGTGCCATGAAACCTGTTAGAGCGGAGAACAAGAACCTGAAGCTCCAGCAAAGAATTCAACTGGAAGGGAAACATGTCGTTGATTCTGTTGCTTCCCACGTTTAAAACTTGCAGATCAGAGCAACCAGTAAGAGAAGCAGGAAGTTTCCCCGTCATTCGGTTGTGACTGATGTCAAGTGACCATAAGTTCTTGGCGTTCATAAATATTTCGGGAAGACTTCCGCTGAGGCTATTGTTACGGAGATTTAGATCTGAAAGAGAACTCATCGTAGTCTCTAAACACCGAGGAATTGAGCCGTGTAGATTGTTGTTTGATAGATCTATGACGTGTAGAAAGCTTTGTCCACATATTGATCGAGGTATCTCTCCGGTGAAGTTATTCTTAGAACCGGAAAAATAGCGAAGAGACGTAGACGGGATGAAGAGTGGTCCTTGGAAAGCATTTGAGCTTAGATCTATACTACTCATTTTGCTTTCAGGATAAGCTTTTAAGGATCCATTGAAACCGCTGAGAGAGTTGTTAGAGAGATCTGCATAGGTTAACTCTGGCAGTCTCCACAACCAGTCTGGTATTTGACCTTTGATTTTGTTGTTGGAAAGGTCTATCTCAATTAGATTTCTTCCGTTCCTTATGAACTCAGGAAACTCAGTGATGTTGCAGCTTGGCAAGTACAACTGTCCCAAATTTGATGGAAAATCCGAATCAGAAGTGATGTTAGTTGTTGAAAGAGGGATGCCCCAGAGGTATAATAAGAATAGGTGCTTGAGAGGCGAGAAGACACTTAAGTCAAGGGGAGCGACTTTTTTGTAATTGTTATGAATATAAAAACTCTGTAAATTAGGTAACAGAGAGATATTCTCTATCCCAAGGAGGTCGTTGAATTGGTTATAACTCAAATAGATGTCGGTCAAGGAGGGAATCTTGAGTAGGGATGAAAGAATGGCTCCCGTAAAAGGATTATCATCCGAACAAAAAATATTTAATTTGGAGAGTTGGCTAATGTTAGGTGGAAGGGAACCTGTGAACCGATTGTAACGGAGAGAGAGCTGACCTAGTTGGGTCAAATTGAGTATGGAAGCTGGCAAGTTTCCACTGAGCTTGTTATAACCAACATCAAAATAGGTCAATTGATTTAGATTGCCAATTGAAGATGGGAGTTCACCAACAAAATCATTCAAATTAAGATCGAGCTGAGAGAGATGAGAAAGGTTACCAAGTGAAAACGGAATCTTCCCAGAGAAATAAGAATTGGAAAGGGTCAAAGAAGTCAAATGTTTGAGGCTGCTAATGGAGTCAGGTATGGTACCTGAAAAGGCTGTTTTTTCAATGGTCAGCTCTAGTAAAGAGTTGTTTTCACGAAAAAGAGGAAGATTGCCTCTCAGATTTGGATTTTCTTCCAAGCTAATGGACCGTAAACTGGGTATCAGAAGAACACTGCTTGGGAATTCTCCAAACAGGTTGCAGTCTACAAGACGTAGCGATCTTAGAGACCGCATGTATGAAAACTCATGGGGGATTTCTGAAGAAATGTTTACGTAACTCATATCCAATTCTCTAAGGTTCCTCAAGTTTCGAGCAAGTAGAGGAAGAAAAGATTCATCAATGGAAAAAGAAGAATAAGAAAGATCGAGAGACACCAACTTCGTTAGCTTAAGAAGCTTGGTTGGAATTTGCGAACCGGTGAAATTGTTGCGAGCAAGGTTCAGATCACGGAGATGATGCAGTCTAAAAAGACTACTGTTGGTTTTAAGCGGGCCATGGAGTAAGCTGGAACCAAGGTCTAGCCCAATCACTTTGCCTGACTTAGCATCACACGTGATACCATCCCAAGAACAACAATCACTTTTATTCACCCATGATTCCGTTTTCGGATAAGAGAAGACATCTGAACTGATCAAAAAACTCACTCTTGAACTCAAGAAGAGAATCCCTTTGGTCGGAATGACACAAGTGTTTTGCAGCAGAAACAAACGTGTTTAGAAAACTTGAAACGAGGAAAAGGAAACAGATGGAACGAAGAAGGAAGCTCAGTTTCTGATAAGATAAGAAAGCTTTCATGTTTGTGAAAAAGGGTAATCGAGTAGTGATGGTAAATTAGTGTTGCGGGTCACTACTTATATATAAAAAAAACAAACACATTGACTTGATGATCTGAAGTCTTTTTGATGAAAAGTCTTCCCCACTAAAAATCTTATGAGTCCTTCCAGTGGACTTGACTTGAAAGAGCATAAAAAGTAAGACTACGACTACTAAACTCGTTCTTGACGCCGAAAGGGCAATCATGTTCTTTAACTTTAATCATGTTCTTCAACTTTAGACGGGACTCCCTGTGGCATTTTTTCCATGAAATGCTTTCCAAGTCGTCCTCACAATGCTTTCCAAGTCGTCCAATTCCAACCTAAAACAAACGTCACATAATTTCTATAATTTGTATAGCCTCACAATGAGCTTCAATATTAAGAAAATTAATTTCTTTTATATGAGCCAAAATAATATTGACAAAATAATATACTTTCAATATTATTTAAAAGACGAAGACAAGAAACAAAACTTGCAGGCTTGGCGAGGTTGAAGAGTTTTGTTCTCAAAACTATGCTATTTACTTGTATTAGTCTCGATGCAACCCCACATATTTCTGTACTCAGTGACTCACCTAGAGTTCTATGGTTAAACTAATAGTGTGGGATCCAAGTAACCACCATATTCAAGGAACCACAAAGATAATATGGCCGTGAATGCCATCGAACCTGATATAATCTCCACGAGATCATACATTCTTCTCGATAAGTCGATGTTTGCTTCATTTCCATGAGATCGTATGCTCTACTTGCTTTCCAGCTTTGACATTAAATCTAAGTAACCAAGTGTTTATAAATGTTTATAAATATATTTCTTTTTACGAAAGAAATATATTCTTTTTACATAAATATCGTATCAAAACATAATACGAAGATGTCGAGAATCGACGCCGCTGGAACACGAAACGACCTCCGTCAAAAATGAATCTAGGAAACAAGAGCGACGCCAGCGATCTCCTCCACCACAGATCTGTGTTGTATGAAATCAGATTTACTATAAGTGTTGGAGGTATTTGACTCCAATGAGGAGTAGCCGGAGAACATGCGGTGGTGCGATGGTATTGGGTTGGAGAAAGTGTTGAGTTCGTGAGGAAGACGTGCAATGAGTTTTTTATTTATTAATTAATTTATTTATTTATTTAGTTGTTATCGGTTTAGTTTCGGATTTAGATGGTTAAAGTTAGATTGGTAGACAATAAACCGACACTAACCATCGTATATGTGTAATTTAGTTTTGAACTATGAATTTGTGTGTATATAAGTTTCCAAGTTTAATTATGTATGGAAATAGGTTTAGAACTTTTATTTTGTGTGGAAATAGAGCGAGGATCAAAATCTTGGTAGAATTGATGTTATATGAAAGTTTTGAGGGGAAAATAGATCGTTTACCCATTATTGTTGCTTTGTTTTAGTTTTGATTGCCAAAATGTTTACAATACATGTGGTTAAACCGGATCTGCAACAGTTCTGGAATACGAACTTCTCCCTCCTGCCTCGTGAGTTAAAAAGTTAAAAAAAAAAAAATTAAATCAAAGTAGATACAACTCAGATAACCAATTTTCAATTTGTAATCATGTGTGTTTAATTTCTTACATGATTCCGATGGCAGTTGACAATCAAATTTTTGATGCAAAATCTTCTCTTCTTGTATCTGGGTATAAAGTTGAGCTATTGTCCAAATTAGGTGGTTCGGAATGGATGCTTTGTTATAAACATAGATGTGTGCAGTGTGCATTTGACATCCAAGGGCTAATAAGTATAATTATATATCTTATATTAAGGAACAAGCTTTTTTCACATAATTGTCAGGTTCGCAGCTCACTATAAACAGTAATATTTGCTAGAAACACTTGGTAGGTATAATTTTATTTTTGTATCATTATCTATATATACAAATTATTCAGTTTCATGGTAATATATTACAAAGGCAAAACTGGTGATAATTCTTTTCTGTTTCTTTTCTTTCTGAACATCCGCTTTATAATTTAAGAAGAAATTGTTCTAATGAGTACTTTTAGAAACATAATGTAACACATGTCTCACCCTCATTCAGGAACGGCGTGCCACGCGTAACATCCGTCTCACCCACTCTCGAGAACGGCGTGTTACCATAAACAACTCCAATAAATAAACATTTATTTTTATTAAATATCAATCCGATAACTTTGATAAAATCATAACAAATCCAAATGAATCCAAAACACAATTGATTAATTAAAAATCGCGGAAATACGAAAAGATCAAACCCAAATGACACACCCCGACACGTCAAGTATGAAACTACTCGCCAGGCTCACTTGAAAGGGGGAAAAGAGGGGTGAGCAACAGGGGAGTCACTCAATGAGGTATGGGATGCTAAATCCACAAGTCACTGACTCCGTCTAAGAAACTAATCACAAAACAGTACAGAACCAAACATGAACAAACACATCACCTACAGTGCTCAACCAACAGACAATGTCCTAGTATGGGATAGTGCCCAATCACACCGCCTCGTGGACGCTTTTATCGATCTTAAGGTGCCGGGCAACATATCGACTCAGGTTGTCCTCACCCCAACCTCATTAAACTATGGGATAGTGCCCAATCACACCTCCTCGTGGACGCTTTTATCGATCTTAAGGTGCAGGGCAACAGATCGACTCAGGTTGCCCTCACCCCATCCCTCACACAATGCGACGCGATACAAAAGTCCGTCTCTGTACCCCCGCTACCATATAACCATATATATATATATATATTTATAACAAACACTAAACATAAACAGTATGTGAACAAACAATTAGGTTGAATCATCTATATCCCTAAGTCCAATTTAAACAAGTAAACTAACTAGACTCGATCATAGAAACATATCACATTTAGTACTACACTATCCGTAACTAGAATCCTCGAACAAAGTACAGAAGTCTGTCGAATAGCTCTCAATTTTGCAACAACGAAAACAGCGGTTTCTGATCAAATGCTTAATCCGACTCCGGATCTGAAACCAGCACAAAAAATCAAGTCAGACGGTCCTCGAACGACGAAAAATGGTTTTCGGGTCAACCGGTCAAAGTCAACGGTCAACCGGTCAAAGTCAATGGAAAAGTCAACGGTCAATCGGTCAAAGTCAACCCGAAACGGTCAACGGTCATACCGGTCAAACCGGTCCGGTTAAGCTAAACCGGAAATCAATTTCAAAATCGGACCGGCTAGCCTAAACCAAGAATCAATTGATTTAAACCAATCGGTTAACCTAAACCGAACCAAATCGATTTAAACCGACCGGTTAACCTAAACTAAAAACAAATCGAAATCAATTGCACTAAACCGACCGGTTAACCTAAACCAGTCGGCAGCGAGAATTCCACCGACGGCTTACCGGAAAAGTCACTGGCAGCGACGGCAGCAGATGGCGGCGACACGGCGGCTCCGGCGACCGGCGGCGGCTGCGGCGACCGGCGGTGGCGTGTGAGATTCACGCGCGGGAAGCTCGGCGGCGCGTGGAGGCGCGTGGCGGCGCGTGGCGGTGCGTTCTGCGGCGGATTTGGCCGATCTTGGTGTCTCTGGCTTCGTCTCGTCGACACGAATCCGATGGTGGCCTTGGATTTCCGAGATTCAAAGCGGTTAGGGAGAAATTTTTAAAATACTAAACAGACCGAAACCAAAACCTTCAAAACTCGGTTTTCGGGGTTACCTTCGGTTAAACTCGATGGTGGCTTGGTCGATCTTGGCTCGGGAGATGGTCGAAGGCGGTTTGGTGGTGGTGGTCTCTCCGGTGCGGGATTTCGGCAGTGGTTTACTACTCGGGAGAGTTGTAGAAACAAAATGAGGGGAATGAGTGGTATTCATAGAAAAATAGAATAGTGTATCTAGGGTTTTGAATTAGGCTAATGGGCTTCGGTTTTGAGATTGGACTTTGTCCAAATTGGGTTGTTACAATTCGTCCCCACTAACAAGGAATTCGTCCCCGAATTCAAATCCAGACTCGCTTGCCCATTTCCATCCTTATACAGTTCTGGGTATTCTGGTCTCATATCCTCCTCGGGTTCCCAGGTCTCCTCCTGGATCTCGTCTCTCTCCCAACGAACCCTGACTTTCCTTTAAAACCGACACACGAAACACATCATGGAAGTCTGATAACTCTGCTGATAAACCCAACGATGGGCTACTGCTCTAATCCGCTCAACAATAGGGTACGACCCCATGTTCCTCGGTTTTAAACTTCTTTAGCTTTCAAGTCTTAGCACCGCCCTGAAATGGCTAAAACTTGGCCAAATCCGGACACCTGAAGCTATGCGGAACTTCAGTATCAAACAGCGTATACGCTGCCCTACCCCAAACAACAACCAATCTTATACGAGTTGCTATCTAAAAACGACCTCACAATAGAGTAACCACGGAAACAATAACAAGAACAGAAAAAGAAAATAAATTACATACCGGCTATCGGTTCCGCTCCCTTGTAGTCTTCCACAGCAAACACTCGTGGAGCGATGGCCTGACGCTTGGGCGACGGTGGCTGAAGTACGTCCCCCATCCTCTTGGGACATTTCCTGAAGAAAAGACCCTGCTAGCCACAATTGTAGCAGGCCCTAGGTCCAACTGGTGGTGGTGCTGGTGTTGCGGTCTGTCTGAAAACTGGTGTAGCCACTGCCTTACCCCGACAGTCTTTCATCATATGACCAACCCGTCCACAGGAAAAATACTTGACGCACTCCCCAAAATGGTGGCGGTTGCACTGGAAACAACACGGTGGTCCTGACTGTCCCACTATCCTCCTCTGTGTGTCTGCAGCTTTCCCGAAGCTTCGCTGCGGAATCCTGTTGAGCTTCTGTTCCACTGCAAGTCCTATCTCTTGAATGGCAGCCTTCTCTACCAGCTCCAATATGCTGTGGTAATCTCTCACTGCACAGCGGTTGCTAATCTCCACTCGCAACCCCTTCATGAACCTCCTGACGAGCTCCTGCTCATCCATTTATCGCCCAAGGATCCTGCGGAGGCAACTAAACTCGAGCTCGTACTCTCGGACTGTCATGGTACCCTGTCGGAGATCCTGGAAGGCATTCTCCTTCTCGTCCATGACTTCTCGAGGGAAGTACTTCCTGGTGAACTCCCTCTTGAAGCCATCATAAGTCAGCTCATATCGTCCACGTGCCCCCTCAACAACTGCCTCCCACCAGGCTAGGGCATCATCTCGCAAATACTGGGTAGCCAAGTCTAGACGATACTCGGTAGGGCACCTCATATGGTCCAGGTTGCGCTCTAACTGCCTCCTCTAGTTATCAGCAGCGGTGGCATCCACAACCCCTCCAAACCGATCCAGCCCCATGTCCTTCATCTGTCTCATCAACTCCCAATATATGGGACCCTCTCTTATCCTGGAAGGTGGAGGTGGCGGAAATCGCTCACGATCAACAGGTTTGCAAATAACACGACGAACATCCTCTGCAGCCTGCTCTCCACCCATCTGACCTCTGAACCTCTCACGGTACATCCTCAACTCCTCCAAAAACTCCCCATGAACTGCGGCCTGCTCGGCTCCCTACACAACAGCTGGTGGTGCCTGCTGCTGCACCTGCTGCGCCTGAAGACCCATCTGATGGGCTACCTCCTGAGCCGCAGCTCGAGCAGCTTCCTGAGCAGCTACTCGTGCTGCATCCTGAGCAACCTGCCGCACGATATCCTGAGCAGCCTGCCTTGCTGCCTCCTGAGCAATCTGCCTAATGGCATCTTGATCCACATTCTAAACAACGGGTCGGTCAACCTCAGTCTGGCTGCCCCCGACATGAACACTTTCATATGCCTGCTCAGGCACGACAGGCAATCCTGAACCTCTGGCGCTCTGAGAACGGATAGTCCTCATCTGAAAGGAAAAACCACTGGGTTAGCTTCACTAACCAACAACACACTAATACTCGACAAAAAGGGGTGTCATTTATTTTGAAATCTTCCCATCCCCAAAAACAACTTTTAAAACAAATCCGATTCAAAAACATTTTCAACTTATAACAGCCCCCGGGTCAGAACCGGGTCAGCTAAACTCCGCTCTGATACCAAATTGTAACACCCGTCTCACCCTCACTCGGGAACGGCGTGCCACGCGTTACATCCGTCTCACCCACTCTCGGGAACGGCGTGTTACCATAAACAACTCCAATAAATAAACATTTATTTTTATTAAATATCAATCCGATAACTCCGATAAAATCATAACAAATCCAAATGAATCCAAACACAATTGATTAATTAAAAATCGCGGAAATACGAAAAGATCAAACCCAAATGACACACCCTGACACGTCAAGTATGAAACTACTCGCCAGGCTCACCTGAAAGGGGGAAAAGAGGGGTGAGCAACAGGGGAGTCACTCAGTGAGGTATGGGATACTAAATCCACAAGTCACTGACTCCGTCTAAGAAACTAATCATAAAACAGTACAGAACCAAACATGAACAAACACAGCACCTACAGTGCTCAACCAATAGACAATGTCCTAGTATGGGATAGTGCCCAATCACACCGCCTCGTGGACGCTTTTATCGATCTTAAGGTGCCGGGCAACAGGTCGACTCAGGTTGCCCTCACCCCAACCTCACTCAACTATGGGATAATGCCCAATCACACCGCCTCGTGGACGCTTTTATCGATCTTAAGGTGCATGGCAACAGATCGACTCAGGTTGCCCTCATCCCATCCCTCACACAATGCGACACGATACAAAAGTCCGTCTTTGTACCCCCGCTACCATATAACCATATATATATTTATAACAAACACTAAACATAAACAGTATGTGAACAAACAATTGGGTTGAATCATCTATATTCCTAAGTTCAATTTAAACAAGTAAACTAACTAGACTCGATCATAGAAACATATCACATTTAGAACTACACTATCTGTAACGAGAATCCTCGAACAAAGTACAGAAGTCTGTGGAATAGCTCTCACCTTTGCAACAACAAAAACAGCGGTTTTTGAACCTCAAATGCTTAATCCGACTCCGGATCTGAAACCAGCACAAAAAATCGAGTCAGACGGTCCTTGAGGTCAAAGTCAATGGAAAACTCAACGGTCAATCAGTCAAAGTCAACCCGAACGGTCAACTGTCATACCGGTCAAACCGGTCCGGTTAAGCTAAACCGGAAATCAATTTCAAAATCGGACCGGTTAGCCTAAACCGAGAATTAATTGATTTAAACCAATCGGTTAACCTAAACCGAACCAAATCGATTTTAACCGACCGGTTAACCTAAACCGGAAACAAATCAAAATCAATTGCACTAAACCGACCGGTTAACCTAAACCGGTCGGCGGCGAGAATTCCGGCGTTGGCTTACCGGAAAAGTCACCGGCGGCAACGGCGGCGGGCGGCGGCTCTGGCGACCGGCGGCAACGGCGGCGGGCGGTGGCTCCGGCGACCGGCGGTGGCTCCGGCGACCGGCGGCGGCAAACGTGAGATTCACGTGCGGGAAGCTCGGCGGCGCGTGGCGGCAGATTTGGCCGATCTTCGTGTCTCCGGCTTCGTCTCGTCGACACGAATCCGATGGTGGCCTTGGATTTTCGAGATTCAAAGCGGTTAGGGATAAATCTTTAAAATACTAAACGGACCGAAACAAAAACCTTCAAAACTCGGTTTTCGGGATTACCTTCGGTTAAACTCGGTGGTGGCTTGGTCGATCTTTGCTCGGGAGATGGTCGACGGCGGTTCGGCGGTGGTGGTCTCTCCGGTGCGGGATTTCGGCAGCGGTTCACTACTCGGGAGAGTTGTGGAAACAAAATGAGGGGAATGAGTGGTATTTATAGAAAAATAGAATAGGGTATCTAGGATTTTTGAATTGGGCTAATGGGTTTTGGTTTTGAGATTGGGTTTTGTCCAAACTGGGTTGTTACACATAAATTTGAGGAATATATATTTTTTAAAACGTTTTTTTATATTATTGAGATATGCCTTAAGATCATAATTGTAAGTGTAACTACCTAATTCCTAAGTATCCTCTTATCTCTACAAGAACAGGTTATTTGCAAGGGACAGAAGTGTCGGAAAACCTTCGGAAAATGCCTATCAGACGGATTTTTGAGAGACTAGGATCATCGGTTTGAGATGGTCAGAAATTAAGATCCGTCAGAAATTGGGAGAGTTGCGTAAGCCGTTCTATCTTCTGAGGCTTAATCCTCTCGATCTGCTCTTGGACAATCGGATCTTGAATTTGTCCGGTTTACTTGCTAGTATGTGTTTCTTCCATCACCTCTAACCAATCCGGTGTAACTCCGGTCTTGATCGCCTACACAAAAAATATGTTATTAAATTCTTAAAAAATTTTAAAAAATATGTAATAATTATAAAATTTCTCATTCTCCTTTCATGTATTTTAAAGGTAATAAAACCCGCATTATGGATAGCTATTCCCTTTCCACCTCCATCGCTCTTACGATTCTTCGAGTTTTGTGTGGAAGTCGCTTCCGTATTCTCCATACTCCAATAGCGGATAAACTCCTCCCAAACTTCTGGGTCTAGATCCTTCGGCATTGTCTTGCCCTTCTTCCACTTTTGCTTCCACTCGTACATGTGGTTTTGTTACGATACATTGGCCTGAATGTCGAAGGGATGACGCACTGTTTGACATAGACCGGATTCCCAATTATAATATTTCTGCAAAGTAAAAAAGAAATTCAATTATAGTTAATCTATAAATTATTTAATTAAACATAATTTTTAAGTAATAATTAAAATTTTAACTTACCGCAACATACTTGAACTAAGTCAATTTGGTATTTGGATCCACGCCCCGTATGTTGGCCAATGTTGATTGAGCTGTGTAATGGCCGTGTTCCAGAAAAGGGAAATTTGTCGGGACGTTACAGAAAGATCGTATCAAGGTATTTTGATTCGATGAGGTTGTCGGAAATGTGATCTCTCTCTTTGGAGTCTATCCTAAGTGCTTCGGGAATGGAGTTTTCTCGAAAACGAAAGGCGGATTGATCGAGAGTCAGAAGTCAAACTTTTGACCATAAAGATCGATCGATACATATTGTTGTTAAGTTGCTGTTTGTTTGGTGTTGTTTGGATCGATAGGTCCATGCTTGGGATCGATCGATCCATGCTTGTTATTGGCTGGGATCAATCGATCTGTGCTAGGATCGATCGATCCATATGCTTAACTTGCTGTGTTTGTTCGTTTTTCGTTATGAGTGGTTGGTTTGTCTTACGTGCTTGTGTGTATAGCTCGTAGATGGGAGGACCGTCTCACTAAGTATTTTTGGTAATACTTACGCATCTCTATGTTTATGTGAGTTGCAGGTAAGGATAAAGTGTGATCGTGGAATCAAGGTGATGAGGAGAGGATGATTAGGACTCGGTTTTCGTGTTGTTGTGTTGTTGTTGTTGTTGTGTTGTGAACTTGTTTACATTGATAAAGGAGAATATTGTTGTTGTCGATTGTTTAATAAGATCGAGTCTTATTGTGTTAATAAGCGTTCTTGGTTGATAGCTGGTATTATGGGGTATTAGCTATTGTTTTTAAAAAAAAACAAAAAACGGGTGTGGTCGTTTCAGTTTTGGTATCAGAGCGTAGTCGGTTCTAGGATGGTTTAGAAAAATTAATTGGAGTTTAATTAATTTTCGTATTGCTTGTTGCATGTTATCATGAACCGTGGTATTGTATGCTAGAATTGATTATGTGGTATTTAGTCAATTTGTTTGAGCATGGGGTCTTAGAATCATCCTCTTCGAGCCTGGGAGATTCCACGGTAAGTTATCTTTACTCTGTTGAGTTGCTTAGTATCTTAGTCTCTGTTCTTAGTTGTTCAGATGGCTAGGGGTGCTAGGGGTCATGGTAGAGGCCGTGGCCGCGGTAGAGGTCGTGGTCGTGTTCCAGTGGTGGCAGAGAGTGTAGCACGAAGTGCTACGGTTGAGCGAGTAGCGGCTACGCATGTGTATTAGGAGGGGTCTGAGGGTGTGGCTGGAGTTCCAGCGGGAGCTGCAGCTGATTTTGCTCAGGCCCGAGATGATCTTATTGCGGGTTTGCTTACTTTGCTGTTGGAGCGGTTACCAGAGAGGGTACCAGTGCATGCTCCTGTTGTGCCACTAGTGATTGAGGTGCAGCCGAGAGTGGTAGTTGCGGAGGAGCTCCCATCTTACCTTAAGAGGATTGGCACATGATTTTTCCTGGGAGGTGCCAACCCTGAAGACACAGATGCGTGGAGGAAGAGGTTAGAGCGGAACTTCCATTCGATTAGGTGTCCGGAGAGATACCGGGTGGACCTGGCAGTACATTACCTGGAGGGTGATGCACATCTCTAGTGGAGGGGTGTTATGACCAGGAGAGTGCAGGCGGAGATGGCCTGGGAGGATTTTGTGGAGGAATTTAACTCCAAGTATTTTCCTCAGAAGGCGCTTAACCGGTTGGAGGGTCGGTTTCTGGATTTATCTCAGGGGAACAGGACCGTCCGGGAGTATGAAGCGGAGTTTAACCGTCTCAGTGTGTACTCAGGTTGAGCATTGGAGGATGAGCGGGCTCGTATACGAAGATTCTTATTAGATCTTCGGGCCGAGTTGAGGAACCGTTTGTGAGGGTTTTTGGCACGGTTGCTGAGTTGGTGGAGACAGCTGCTTTGCTGGAAGAAGGTCTGAGAGATGAGGTGGTGATTGCTAGCCCCAACTTTCAGGCGAGGAGGCCGCAGCAGCAGTCCGGTCCAAGCAGAGGCGGTAGGCCAATGCAAGGACAGAAGCGGAAGATGGAGAGTTCTTCCAGTGTTACCCAGAGTGGTCCGAGATGGTTCAGGTGCGGAAGCAAGGATCACAGGGTTGCGAGCTGCCCCGAGAAGGGCGAGACGCGTGTGGATACGCGTGTGTGTTATCACTACAGGGAGACAGGGCATATCAAGCCGAGATATCCCAAGTTGTAGAGGGAGGTAGCACCGGCATCGCCAGCTAGTCAGAGTGCAGTGGCGCCTCGATTGTACTCGATCGTGGAGACGGGAGGCCCGAGTTCCAGGCCGATCACAAGTACTTTTTAAACTTACCTGAGTTAATTTCTTGAGTATTAGAATTTATTGTCTCCATGATGGGGTGTCAGGATTCTGAGCATATGAAAAATATGCAGGAACTCTGGTTGTGGGAGGTGTTGAATCCCACGTGTTGTTTAATACTGGAGCATCGCATTGCTTCATTACTGCGGAATTTGCCGAGAAAGGTAAATTACGGGGAGCAACTGAGGAGCGGTTGGGTTTTGTTAAGGTTGCTGGAGGTAAGCTACTGACCATTCACATTCGAGTTGCTGACGTGGATGTTCAGGTGGCTGGGAAGTCTATGCCAGTGGATATGGTCATTTGCTCGGTGGAACTTTATGATGTCATTTTGGGCATGAATTGGCTCGGGAAGTTCAGAGCGCATCTGGACTGTTACCGAAGGCGTGTTGTTTTCGAAAGGAAACAAGGGAGGTTGGTTTATCAGGGAGTGAGACCAACTTCTGAGAGTCTCGTGATCTCTGCCATGCAGACAGAGAGTATGATCGAAAAGGGTCGCGAGGCGTATCTGGTGACGATTGTTACATCAGAGACGGTTGGAGAGGTTGCGGTTGGGGATATTCGGGTTGTTCGGGATTTCCAGGATGTTTTTCAGTCGTTACAGAGATTATCGCCGTCTCGGTCTGATCCTTTTACGATTGAGTTGGAACCCGGGACAATGCCGAGATAGAAGGCACCGTGCAGGATGGCTCCAACAAAGATGGCAGAGCTGAAGAAGTAGCTAGAAGAGTTGTTGGGTAAAGGTTTTATCCGACCGAGTACTTCACCGTGAGGAGCACCGGTGTTGTTCGTGAAGAAAAAGAATGGGAGTTTCCGATTGTGTATTGATTATCTGGGACTGAGGAGAGTTTCACGAACCTGAAGGCGATGTTAACGAGTACGCCTGTATTGGCATTGCCCGAATCGGGTGAGCCTTACATGGTGTATGCAGACGCTTCGGGAGTAGGTCTGGGTTGTGTGTTGATGCAGTGAGGGAAGGTGATTGCCAATGATTCGAGGCAGTTAGGGAAGCATGTGGGCTACCTTACCCATGATCTTGAGATGGCTGCGGTGGTGTTCGCTCTAAAGATTTGGAGGTCTTATCTTTATGGCGGAAAGGTCCAGGTGTTTACAGATCATTAGAGCCTGAAGTACATTTTCACTCAGCCTGATATGAATTTGAGGCACAGGCGCTGGATGGAGTTACTGGCGGATTATGATCTTGAGATAGCTTACCATCCGGGTAAAGCTAACTTGGTTGCGGATGCTTTGAGTCGCAAACGTGTGGTTTCGGCTCGGAAGCAGGACATGGAGTCGTTGGTGTGCGAGCTTGGTTCTTTAAGGTTGTGTATTTTATCTCAAGAACGATTGGGCTTGGAAGCAGTTGATCAGGCAGATCTTCTGAGCAAGGTTCAGTATATCAGGTCTCTGCTAATGGGACTATTCTGGTGCATGGGCGGGTATGCGTACCTAAAGATGAGGGTTTGAGGCGAGAAATCCTGACTGAGGCTCATGCGAGTATGTTTTCGATTCATCCAGGAGCGACTAAGATGTACCGAGATCTCAAGCGGTATTATCACTAGGTCGAGATAAAGAATGATGTAGCTAACAGGGTCACAGCGTGTGATACGTGCCAATTAGTGAAGGCAGATCACCAGGTTCCGAGTGGATTGTTGCGGATTTTACCAATTCCAGAGTGGAAGTGGGATATGATTACGATGAATTTCGTAGTGGGGTTCCCAATTTCTCGGACCAAGGATGCTATTTGGGTCATTGTGGACTGTTTGACCAAGACTACACGTTTTCTGGCCATCAAGAAAACTGATGGAGCTTCGGTGTTGGCTAAGAATTATGTGCAAGAGATAGTGAGACTTTATGGTGAGGGTCATAATCCAGAAGCCTTTTCTCGTAATGTAGCATACTTGATCAGCTTGTGATGCGATGATGAATGGGTCATAATCCAGAAGCCTTTTTCTCGTGTGTATTGTTGTGACACCGAATTCGTCATGTTGAACACCACGTCCAACAAGTGGATCGTACCAATCACATGAGAAAACAATGCACCTCCAATTGATCATTCTCGGATAACAGACCTCCAAGATTTCACGGAGGACACCGTAGTATACAAAATCACCAGATTGTGCCGATACACCATAATCACAATTTGGTCTAGTCTTCTTGGGTCGAAAAATCTTAAAAGCGTAACCGCAAGTACAATACATAGGATACGCGTCCGCAACATATAACGGCCCATTAACAAACTAGACTAACAATGTATGAAATGATTGACCTTTAGAAGACATTGTTGTAACATGTACAAAGTAATTTATAATGTGTAAATATAGACTAAATTCTACTTGCAAATTTATTAGTTAGAAAAAAAAAATAAGGAGAAACTTATATAGAATTTCAACCAATGACAAAATTCATTCTGCTTGAGTTTTTGAACATCATCTTCCATCATGTCTGGATATTCAAAGCGTAGTTGACCCAAATAAATCCTGAAAATTAATAAATATTAAAATTAGCAATTTCAAATATAAATTAAAAGTTAAAAATTAGCATTCTTCCTCGAAAATACCTCCCATAATCTATAAGTTCTTCACAGTATGTGATCAGGTACATGTGCAGGTGTTGATGCTCCTCCTCTGTTAGCCTTCGCTTCTTCGATTTTTCACTTAATCGACCAATTTATGCAAATAGATTAGGAACTTGTACTAGGTAAAAATGTCTCTCACCACTATCTTCGTGTCGAGCAGATTTCCGTGTCTTTGTTTGGACATGTTTTCGGAAATAATATTTGGAGAAGTGTGACATTTTTTGTTGATGCTCTGAGCTACAATAGAACCTTCAACTCTTGCCAAATTTTTCACTTTCTTCTTGAGAGTACCCATGTAACGCTCGAAAGGATACATCCATCGATATTGAACGGGGTCGCCAAGTGCTAATTCTCGTGGGAGATGAAGTGGAAGATGTTCCATATCATCAAAAAAAGACGGTGGAAAAATCTTCTCAAGGTTACATAGGATCACTGGTATATTTTCCTCCAGGTTGTGTTTTCCTTCTGCCGTTAGTGTTCTTGAGCATAAATCTCGAAAGAACACACTTATAGCTGCGTAGTATAAGATAAAATGTTAAGATAAAAACTTACATATAGTTACATATAAATAGTAATTAAATTATGTAATAATATACCCTGCAACTACTTTGTGTACATTTTGTGACAGAAAATGCTCAAAAGCAAATGGAAGGAGGCGCTGCATAATGACATGACAATCGTGGCTTTTCATTCCTTGAAACTTCTCATCTCCCATATTCACACAGTTACGGAGATTAGATACATAGCCATCCAAAAATTTGACTTCCTTCATAATCCACTCTAAGAACACTTCCTTGGAAGGTGCATCTAATCATAATCGAGGTGTTGGTACTTTCCCATTTGGCATGACATGAACCTTTCTTCGAGAACATATATCAGGTAAATCCAGTGTAGACTTTAAATTATCTTTTATCTTTCCTTGAACATTAAGTACGGTGTGCATGAGATTATCGAAAAAGTTCTTCTCGGTATGCATGACATCTACATTGTGCCTCAACAAAATATCTTTCCAATATGGCAAATCCCAGAAAATACTCTTCTTGCGCCAGTTGTGAAGATTGTCATATCCATCAACGTTTCATGCCCATCACCATCGCACACCACTGCCTTCTCAGCACCAAAATCTCTTAACTGTGTCAAGATATCCTCGCCAGAATACTCAGGAGGTAGACTGTTAGAGACTTGTCTGTTCTTTTTAAATAATGTGGTGTTCCAATGATCAGGATGGTCTTCAGGTAGCCATCGTTTGTGACAATCAAACCAACATGTTTTACGTCCGTGTTTCAGCTGAAACGCGTCGGTGTTAACCGGCCGTGCGTTGTCCATCTAGATAACATACCATAGACTGGAAAATCGCTTATATTCCACATAAGCACCACCCGCATGTTGAAATTTTGGTTAGTTGAAACATCGAAAGCTTCTACACCATGTTCCCATAACATTTGTAACTCATAAATCAATGGCTGCAAAAACACATCAAGTGCTTTCTTATGATGATCTGGCCCAGGAACAAGAATGGTGAGGAAAAGAAACTCTCGTTTCATACACAATGATGGCGGAAAAATTATAAGGTGTCACGATAACTGGCCACAATGAGTATTGCCTCCCATGCTTCCCAAAAGGATTAAAACCATCTGTAGACAAACCGAGATAAACGTTCCTTGGCTCATACGCAAAGCTTGGATACACTGATTGAAAATGTTTCCATGCTTCTGCATCCGACGGATGCGCAATTACACCGTCTGATGTATGTTCTGCATGCCATCTCATTGATCGTGATGTACGCTCTGATTAATACAACGTCTTCAACCTCTCTGCTAACAGAAAATACCACATCCGTTTATATGGTATGGGAACTCTTCCACTAGTGTCCTGATACCGAGGTTTACGACAAAACTGACATGAAGTGTGGCCTGCATCTTCTCTCCAATAAATCATACAATTGTCACTACACACATCTATCATCTGATATGGCAAGCCAAATCCATCTACAAGTTTCTGCACCTCATAGTACGAAACTGGTGAAAGATTATGTTCCGGTAAAAAATTTTTACAAAATCAGTAATTGCATCCACACAACCCTCGAACAAATTTCAATCTGTCTTTATGCCCATCAACCTAGTTGCAGCTGATAATGGTGAATGACCCTTCTTACAACTATCGTACAACGACATATTAGCTGCATCTAACATATCAAAGAATCTTCGGGCTTTTAAATTCGGTTGCTCTGCTCTATCTCCATCCTGAACGAACGACGGTGTATTTTCCCTAAACGCATCGTTCACCATCTGAAATGTACCTATGTCTACTTCTACCGATGGTTCCTCTACACTATCCGGAATATAATGTTGACTAGAACTACCATAATCTAGCACTAGCTCACTCTCTCCATGCGCATACCATATCTTATAACCCGACATAAGTCCATTCTTAAACAAGTGCTTCCTGACTCAAGTAACCTCAAGATTTCAATAATTCCGACATTTTGGACAAGGGCATAACATAATACATGTTTGTCGTGTTATGTCCTGGGTTAAGGCGAATAACATGAATTGTCTAAGCCCTTCTTTGAACTCTTCTGAAAGTTTGTCTGTCTCTTCATCGTATTTAGATTTGTCCATCCATGATCGAAAATAATCATAAAGATCTGAAGAAGACATTATTGTTGGTATTGTTTCTAATTTTAGTTTCCTAACATGTGAATGGGAGGTGGAGAATATATACACGATATTTCCGAGGGATTTCCGACAGATTTTAAATTACAACGGCTAATCCAACGAATACATCTACGGCTATGTCTGAACGGCTATATTCTCGAACAGTCCTTAGAAATCTCTCGAAAATCTCTTGGAGTAAAACAACAGTTATATTTCCTCGGAAATCCCTCGAAAAATTCATAAAATTCTGAGGATTTTTCCGATGGAAGCATATCCCTCGGAAATTTTCGACGGATTTCTGAGGAATCTTTATTCCTCGGAAATCCCTCTGAAATTTTCGATGGATTTTTTTCCGTCGGAAATTCTGTCTTAAGTGGGCGTCCTTTCTTGTAGTGTATATACTCCTAGTAAAGTATATTAAGACAATCATTAGTCATTCTTATAAAACGACTAACTATCGAGATAGTATATGCTAAACTAGGTCTATAACCAATTATTGCATATAACAGTCGAGTAAGGAGTAGCATTAGTATCAATAATACCTTCTTCTCCTTCTTGAAATGATCTATAAGTGGAGCGTTTATTGACTTTGTAGACTCCATTATGTAATTATGGATCACCTTTTTAAGATATATGTTCCGTCTGAGAAAACCACACTACTATCTTGCTTAAAATCTCTTATGATATCCATCTCCAAAATTTCCCTTGTTGCACCAGCTTATAAGTCTTTCATTTTAGATTTACCCAACTCTTCTTTAAGCTTCTCTACAGTTCCACTTTTGTTCTTATATATACGTTTTTTTTGTCTATATTATATATACGTTAGCAAATAGCAACATGCCAACATATCATAATTAAGAGTTATTCCAAGGTGAAACTCTAATGGGGTGTTATTGGTTTGCGATTTAAATAGTGAGACAACCCGACCTGAAAACAAAGAAGGAGGAAGAAGAACACGTAATTCATGTGGAAGGAATCCACCAATCACAAGCTGCCGACAGTGTCGGATCGATCGGTCCACACTTTTCCTTCTGGATCAATCGATCCCACACATGGATCGATCAGTCCACACCTTCCCTTGATCGATCGAGTCTTATTGTATTGACTGTGTTTTTGTTGGGTTAATATTATGGGGTATTAACTACTGTTAAAAAAAAAAAAAGGGTTGAGTCGTCTCAAATAGAGTTTTAATGACTTTTAAAACATATAATTAAAAGTAAAAACTGAAGAAATTTGTACCGGTTTATAATGATTTATAAAACTAATTACAAATTCAATTGCCAGGATTCGTGTAAAAATTAAATTAAATCTACATCATCAAATTGTGAATATACCTCAATGATTCGCAGCGGAAAGATGAACGAGAATAATCGAGGTTATAAAGCACTCCAAATGTTGTGCCTCTACTTGTATCCACACGCACACAAACTGGATCGAACGGGATGCTAGTACCGTATAGAGATCATATCTCAATATTTAGACAAACTCTTTGTCTCTTATCTTTTTTTTTTGGTTCGTTTGTTTTCGCTCTACATTTCAACAAATGTGACTACATATATATATAAAAAAAAAGCATTAAGTCACCAAGTCTACCTACTTAGCAACTTCTTAATCCCCACGTTTATATACATGTGTTATGGGCAACTTCCAACATACATATTATACAATAAACAATTTTATTATATATATGCACAAATATAAATATATATATATATATATCTCATATAACATATATATATATATTATATTATAATTATTACCTAATATTGATCCGGTCTGCTTAGGTGTGTGAGCAATGGACTTCTAAAGTCACCGATTATAAGATGCTTCTAGCAAAATGTTATAATCATCTAATATTATTCGACTATCGAACCTCGACGATACAACTTAAATTAGAGTATGTACAAATGATTTAGGAACATTCCCACAAAAACAAATAATTAAAAGTAAAAAAAAAATATTTTAAAAGATTGCCACATAGTTTTGTATATTCTATAGAAAACTCTTGCATATTCTCAAAGATTCTAATCATTTCCATTAAATTTCACCATCTTTCACCTCTAGCTGCCATCTTCATCTGCTTTATCTGATTGGAATGATGGTGATTTGTGCCGTTTTTCTGGAATCTCTTGTATGAACATCTCCGACTTTTCTGCCTTTCACGTTGTTGGAATTTTTCTCACAGGAAAACGTCTTCGTGGTTATACCCCCTGAGAGCTTGACTCGATTGTCTACCTACGCCGTCTTAATCTCCAGGAAAACGTTTTCGTGGTTATACCCCCTCAGAGCTTGACTCGATTGTCTACCTATGCCGTTTTAATCTCCATGAAAACGAAGTTTACAAAAACAATCTCACAATCTCTCTATTTTGATGATATTTTATTTTATTTTATGAAGAAAAGTGTATAAAATCATAAACCAATAACATAATAATTTAATTCATTAACAATCAAAGACTTTTTTGTTTTAGTTAAATAACACAAAATTTTTATTGACTTTATAAAACTATAAATCCAATAACTCCAGATTTATGAAGATTTTAAATTACATTTTACAAATCAAAAACTAATAACACCAAACTTTAATAGAGTTTAAAAAAATCTTAGTTGAATAACAAAAGATTCTTCATAACATTTTAAATCATTAAAACTTTATTTAAATCACAAACCAATAACATCTTCTAAAGAATTATAATTCATTACTCACAACATTAATACAAAATAAACTTTATGCGCTATGAAGTTGTGTTCGCCAAAAAAATATGTCCGTTTTTTTCTTTGATACGTTTGTAAATTTTCTCCAAGTTTTGTCTCATATTCATAATAAAATTATTTATAAAGTTTGATATATACGTCAAAGAGAAATTTATAAAATTATTTATAAAGTTTGATATTTAAGTCAAAGAGAAATTTTGATATTTTTTAAGAACAATGATAGTTGGGATTTTTTTTTTTCCCCCGTCATAAAAATCTCAACATGGAGTTTTTGAAAAATAATAAAAGTTGGGTACATCGTGACCGTCAGTTATCGGGTCGAAAAGCCGTTAAAGAAGATCCGTTTAAAGATCTTGTATTTAACAAACATCAGGAAGACAAATTATGACACGTGTAGTCACCTCAATCTGACAGTAACGATGTAATGTAATTATCAAGCAGTTTCGGGGTCAGAATTGTCCAGTAGTTTGCTTCGTACATATGTTATTCGATTTTCCCCGCTTCTCTCTGTCTCTCCCAGAAAATTTCGAATTGTGATTATCGTTCCGTTTGCCAACTTGATCAAAGATGTTGAAGCTCCTGACGAGTTCGACAAGGTATTGGATTTTAACCCCAAATTTGACGTTTAGATTGTTTACTGTGATCTTCCGTGCTTGAAGATAAGTGCGATTTTAGATGTTGAATTGGCGTGGTATTAGTTGAGTCAAATTTGAATGCAGACTGTGTAATTAGGTTGATCATAGTTCTGATACTTGGTGATTTATGTTTTCTTGGAAGTAATTTTTAGGTTTTGATTGCAGGATACAGAGATAAATGATGAGATTAATGTGCAGCCAGCGTCAAAGAATAAGTCTAAGAAGAAGAAAAACAAAGAGAGTGGTTCTAAAGTGAGCAAGGCTGAAATCCTTTGGCTGACTTCACTTGGGCTGAAATCCCTCTGGATTTCAGCCCAAGGTGTTAAGACTTAATCTTAAACCTTGTTTGTCGGAGAATTATTCCCCTGAGATTTTTTGGTTCAATTCTTCGGTAAGAGTTTCATTCTTCCTGTCTCCGTCTCGGTTTTTGAAATTGATTCTAATCGATCTTCTGAGGTAAGAGTTCCTCCAGAGATTGGGATTTAAGATTTTGTGGATGATCGAACAGTGTTTAGACTTGTAGTTAGGTCAATGGCACAATTTAACAGTGCATATCTTGATCTCAATTCTCAATTCCTTGGGAATAACAAAGCATGATTCTGAGTTTTCTCATTCTGATTTTGAAACGGTAAGCAATTTTTGTGATGTTCTATTAGTTTTGGTGTCTTTGGTAGAATATGATCCTATGCTGTCTTATGTGGCAGAGGAAAACGGCGACTGATACAGCAGCTCAAGGACGCAAGACATTCGAGGGATTCAGTGCGAAGGGTTTAAGTACATTTAGAGTCGAGAGTTTGGTGAGACCAGGTTGAGCTTCATAAGGTCAGTTGTAGCCCATCACTCATCATTAAAGAGTAGATACATGAAGACGTTTTGTGTGCAAAAATGTCACAATCGACTGGAACATATGCAATATGAGTAAGGAAATAAATTTTACAACTTTCAATTCAAAACCAGGCTTTGTCACATCCACTGTTGTACATTTCCAGCTAGCAATTTTCTATCTGCTGGTCCATTCTGGATTTTTAACCAACATTTTGCTGTAAAAGGCGAATCTCCCTTCAAATTTTCAAGTGTTGGGAGAAATAATAACCTAGGCTTAATTGTATGAAAGTAAGAGTCGGTTTCATATGTGCGTTCTCATGCTTAAATCTTAGTAATTTACAAGTGTGAATAAAGTGAGGGTTAAAACAATCACATACAGGATTCTTGTTGCACTCTACTTTGCACATATCTCGTATTGCCGATCCGCAGTGTGTTTATTCTATAATGTGAATATGGCTTATAAACATATGGCTCAATAATTTGTGGCATTTAGGGCTACTTTCCTCTAATTTCAGTCTCTGATGCAGTTGGGAGTAATCTCTAGCAGCCAGCAGCATAATGAAATCTATTGGGTATGATAGGATAATGTTTGCACATCTAAGAGGGACATATATATATATATATATATGTCCAGATAGAGTTGTGTTTCTTACCATATCATACGGCTTTAAATGCATTACTTGACCAGTTTTGGGTACTTTACTCGTTCATTTTCTAACTTTTCTGTTCTCGCATTTCGTCCAATGGTTTGACTGAATCTGATTTTATAAGCAACTTAGTCATTTTGTGTAATTTGTTCAATGTGTATCAGCAACATTGTTCAATATGTAATGGTATTTATTAGTAATGGGGTGATTTTATAGGCAACGTTGTTCAGTATGTAATGGTTTTTAGTTCTAACTTGAGTACATTAACAGAAGGTCAATTTGGCATCAAGACTTGTTCTTACCTCATATTCATATACAAGGAAATTTTGATTCCATGTTTCTTTTGATTACATGGCGCGTGATTGATCCTTAATATTTGTTCTTATGCAGCTTCGGAACTTTGTCTGGGCCGGCAACATATCAAAGCATGATGTATATCTATCTAATGCAGAATTATTCACTCATGCACTGGTCGTCTCTACTCCAGAGAGGCAAAGAAGTAATTTAATGTCGCCAGATCAGTTAACCCCACTCAGATGAGAGCTTTGAAATCTCTGCAAGGTTCACATGTTCTTTGAATATGCAACTACTTTACCCCCAAGTAGATAATATAAACTTAACTTCCATATCCTTTAACTTGTATCGCTCTTCACTTTTTCCATTGTGTAAATCAGCCTGGGGTTTCTTACTGCACAAGGTTTCCAGCATAAGATATATGCCACCACAGACACATGCACCAAGGTTTTACGTATCATCCTAAACTCAACTGAAGTTCCTTCTTCTCTTATTAATTATCCGCAAATAACGACTGTAAGATTCGGGTATTTGATGCTCAGAGCTTAACACGTGTCAGTGAATTTGTTTTCGGTTGGTCTGTCAATTGAGTTTCCTTTCTATATATTGTCCACTCCATCCACCAACATCACATTTTTGAAGCCGCCTAATTTTCTGTAACACTCTTTTAACGGGTTTTAAACCATATTATTTTAAAAGCCCATAAATTCTTTTAAAAATAGTATTATTTAATTAAAAAAAATTTGTAGGACCACATATTTTTAATTTTTCTTTAATTGTATCTCACTTATACTTTTTTTTGTTGCTTGTTTCTAGTCATTTGTTTTTAAAATTAATTAGAATTCTAAATTTAAACAGAAAAAAATATATATACATTATTATAATAAATTATAAAAAGAGGTCACGTTTTTTGTTTTGTTTCGGACCACCAATTTTATAAGATCAGCTCCGTTAAGCTAGAGATGGATTCGCATTATATACACGGAAACCTTGAGAAAGACTTTCTTGCTTACCCAAGTATGCACAAATGGTCGCAGGTTTCAAGAGTGTAATTGTAACTTTTTATGATTGCCTAATGATGGCAAGGGGACCAAGTTTCTTCAAGAGGAAGCAGAACGAACACCAGTCTTAGTTGAAAAATGAAGTCTGTAGCTTAGGTTCGTAAGGTTCATAAAGTATTAAACTCATTCATGCTCTATGAATTTTGATCGCTGCTTATATATGATCTCATGCAATGTGTAGAAGAGCGAAGGCATCTATTGAATTTGTTGTGTCCACTTGAGTACTAAAAGTTAAAACTTAAAAGCTTTAATCTCAGAACAAAGACGTTTTTGTCGTCCACCTTATCCACCAAAGCAAAGCAAAGTGAACACAAAACATCCATGCATTTGGGCAACACTAACATAACTAACTCTAATAACATTTATAAGTTGAACAACCGAAAATCAAACTGCACAAATGACATGAGCGAAATGCTACCCAAGGTAAGTTGTAGACAAGACTAATTCATTTTCTACCTGTTTCTTCATTCTCCACCTGTTTTTAACAAACAATTTCAGAGAGTAAGCTAGGAATTCCAAGAAAAACAAAACCCCTTAGGTTTAAGAGATCCTTTACCTTTGGAAAGAGATGCGTCTCCAATTATTTTCAAACTATTTTTTGAATGAGCCCATTTGTATTAAGGCTTGAAGGTGGTCCATCTTTATTAAGCTATCCATCCTCAGGATCAAAGGCACTCAGGTCAAGCGGATAACGAAGTATCCCTCCAATCCCTTCAAGCCCTCTGCAAAACTGAGCACCTTCACGTGATTTGTTGGTTACAAATTCTAGCGCAAAACCAAAACGTATGTATTCATTAGCCAGCCAATCCACTAACGACATCTTCTCATCCACATCTAATTCAGTGTCTGTGTTGCCTTCTTGTTCCTTGTTCAGGTGTTTTATCACAGTTTCACCCGTTACACGGTTCTTCATCACATATATGTTAATATCAAGATTTTCCCACATAATAAGTGTCTCGACAATACCCTACTTTCGAATCACATAACATACGCAGATTTACATAATTTGAAAATGAAATTTAAAAAAAAAGATGATAGAAGAAATATAATTTTAAATCTTAATAAAATCTTTCAAATATAATAATTAGAAACAAATATTATGGTATAGTTAGATTTCAAATATTAGTTTTTTATTTCTGATTGGTTAACAATTTTTTTAAAAATTAGTAATTTTCGTCTATAATCAATTAGAAAGATAAAGTAAGTCAAATTTTTATGAAACTAAAATTATTTAAAATATTTTATTAATCTAAGATTTAAGTTACAATTTTACCTTCAATAAAAAATTGACAATTTGCCTTAACCGAGGGATTGGACCATTGGTGGGACAATAGCCAAGGCATTGGACCATTGGTAGATACCACAAAGTCATACGCCTAACTTTTGGACCGACCAAAACCTTCACTTCTCCCCAGACTTAACAAACCAATAAACAAACAAACACCAATTTTGTTTTTCATAATAAATATTTTCTCTTTTTATTGTTTACTAGATTAATAATCCATTTTGCATCCGGATGTAATATTTTTTTTAAATAGTAATTTATTATTGTATAAAATGATAAAAATTATAATTATTTTGTGCTGTTAGAGTATAATGCATGTGAATTATTAGTAAATTGATTAAGTTAACTAATGTATTAATTGATAATATGTGCTGGCATCCGGAGCAAAGTTTTAACATAATTTTTATTTGTTAATTATATTATCAAATTTTATTGGTGTTAGCATGTGTATATGTTAATCATGTATAAAACTCATTTGAATGTTGTTAGTTGTTATCATTTTCATCCTCGTGTTAGGCACTGCAGGTTAGAAGTTAGGCGGGTTTGAACATTGATTCTAATATGCGGTGTAATAAATAATTTTTTAATCCGTGATAACGTCAGAAGATTAAAAAATATATATATAGAAAAAAACTAACCTTAGTCGACTAACATGTTGATTCGTATGATTTTGGTGTTTTATATATCGCTGCTTGGTAATACACTCCATTTTTAGAGATTTTATTTTGATTTTGTAGTTTCAAACAAACAATGTATTTAATTTGAAATAATATGAATGGATTGTATTTATATTTTAAATTTTAAACATATAAATCACTTTATTAACGTAATAGAGATAAAAAAAATAGAGACGATGCTATTTCTAATCTCTCATTACGCGTTTGACGAGGCATCCACTTTATCAATCTTGTTACAATAAGTACAAAAAAACTAAAGCCAGAATCTTAATTTGACAAAAAGATATATACATGCTCAAGAGTGTAATGGGGCTTCAAGTTCTTCTTCCTAGCTTTTGTTAGGATCTGCAACCCAAATCAAAATACATCAAGAATCATAAACCAAATTCTAATTCAACTTGGCTTTAATCATCAGGCATAATACATCACACAAGTCTATGTAACAGAAGAAAACAATAGACCAATATTTGTAAGATAAATGTTCTAAGGGATTTGGCAGCCTTTTCATAAAACTCAAAGGTGCAAAAACACACCTAGAGTACACGGGAAGAAACATGTGAAACTGCAATCTCTGGAATCTTACCCTTCATATTTCTTATAGCTTCTGATGTTAGCCTAACAAATAATTTGAAAACCAACTTTAATCAAACAATATAATATAGAGTGTTTTAAATCAAAGAATCAAAGACATCTTTTATTGTATATTGACTTTGACTGATCCCCTTGCCAATGTCACGACGTCTCATCTTCTCCAATAGAGATGCAAGCTCCTGATTTAAAGTATAAAAGAGTGACCAATTCTATGCCTACTACTTATCCCGCTTGAAAGAGTGGAAATATGTAGATGACACCATTAAATTCTCAGTATGCACTTGAGACATTCAATTTATCAATCCTATGTTAGAATAAATAGAAAAAACTAAAGCCAGAATCTCAATTTCACAAAAAGCTATATACTTGCTCAAGAGTGTAATGGAGCTTCTTCATCTTTTTCCTAGCTTCTCTTAGCTCATGCAAGGCTGCAACCCAAATCAAAACATATCAAGAATCAAAAACCAAATTCTAATATTAGAAATTAACAAAGACTGATGCTCATGATGTTAACCATACTCTGTTAACTACCTTTTGTCTTTCTAGACCAAGTTCAAACCTTACTCTAGAGAACCTTCCAGCTCTGATAAACTCATTCTCACCAAAGATCGTATTTGATTACCGTTTTCATTAGAGTTTGGATCTTTCTGTCATAGTTTAAAACAGATTAAAAATGCAGATAATATGATACATATACAAAAATAGCAGTGAGATACATTTACAATTGCAAGGTGTGATGCTAATCATCATTTATATATTTTAATATCTTTGTGGTTATTAAAGGAGTATTTTGATGAGAGATAGGCTTGCTCTGTCTAACATATATGAGTTAATTTGTGTAATGTTTATTATCAAATATTTATTTATTTATTAGAGATTTTGGGTATTATTTTCAAACTTCAGTATTAAAACTTTTTTACTCTTTATTTTTCAGTTATTACTTTTCCTTCCATAAAACAAATATGGGTGGTAACGAGTAAACCGTACTAATGTGTGACCAAGATTTGTAGCATAGTGTTTTATGCTAATATCGTTTTTTGTTATCATTCAATTTAAACTTGTATATTGCAATTTGTACGTTGTCGAAAAGAAGAAAAAATAAATTAAATTAATATGTGGTTGTTATTAATGGCACATTGGTTAGACACAATGAATATTTTACATCCTAATCATAAGGATTCAAATTCCTTACATTGCAGGCAATATGTTTTGATGGATTTATTAACTTATGGAGTATATGACTTCTGCGAAAGATCACCATTAACAAGTACTAAAATATATCAAAGCATTAACTACTTGTAAGTTGTAAGCAAATAATTAAATTCACCGTGTCTCGAGGTCGACGGTACCACCTAGTGTGTGATGTGATCAAAGAACTACGAACCTAAACATGTTCACCGTGTCTCGAGGTCGACGGTACCTCCAAATGTGTGATGTGATCAAAGAACTACGAACCTAAACATGTTATATATATTCTTTATATATATATATATATATATACTATGATATTTGATTACCAACTGAAAGAATAAATTCTTTGACTCAAAATTAGTCCGTTGGCTCTGTCATGTGGGATATTGCTATAAAGTTATTAACTAATTGAGATTAGGAGTTGATCCTTTGAATTTGTTGGCTCATTAAACAAAGGATAAATTGGGATCTATAACGGTGTACTATGATCCGTATGGTTGATAATACTTTTTGGTTACAAACTTAAAATCAGAAAGTTGACAGTGCCTTTAGAATAGTTCTGAATGTGTTTCAGATGAACAAACGCTAATGCATGTGTGTTATACAATTTTATTTTTCTTCCATCTAATTTACTTAACTCCTACAGATAAAAATCTATCAACTACTAGTAACGTTATTAAATTTTTGGTCACAAACCAACTAATTAATAACAGTGTTTTATGTTATAAAGAGATGAAAATGCATGCACTGTCACGATTCCTCTTATCATGCACATTATGCTTTTGGTCTTGTTAGTTGTTATAATTATAATATTGAAAATTTGAAATCATTATCAAAATTCCATTCCATGTACCTTTAAGTTACGCTAATGTTAATTATCACTCTTTGGATCCCTTCTACTTTAAATTTTACATAAACGTGCCTCACACATACAAAAAGGAATCTTGTTAATATGTTTTGGAATTTTTTTTTAAATAGTATAGCATTGCCAATATACATTGTGTTGTGTGAATACGATTAAAATAACACGAATAGCACAAAGTCAATTTTAATATCACGCACTCACGCAGAACTGGGAGAAACAAAAAATATATCACACAGAGCTGCAGAAGTCAAAACATGTTAATCCTTTTGTATATTGTAATTGTAAAGCATAATTAATATAAAACATTTTTTCCAAACGATATCTTCAATACGTTAATACATATAATAGCTCAATAATTTTTATCAGAAAATAAGAATAGGCAATCTACATATAATGTTCAAAATTATTTCCTATATATACAGTTGAAACATTTAATATCGTTATTCGTTACATACATTCGAGTTTTCTTAATTAAGAATTTAGCACTGTAAAAGACGTCTTGATTGCTAAACTAGTGGTATGACGAATCATATAAAAAATAATGAATAAATACAATAACTAAATATGAAAGAAAATTATTTGTCAAACTACTGTATAACTTTTCTTATGCCCTTCCTAAATTAATTATGCCGTTCCACATGCTACCAATGAAAACTAGAATATGTTATCTAGACTTGCATATGTCAAGATATAATCATAGAAAACCATTGATAGACAAAATAAAAGTAAAAACAAAATTTTAAAAAAATCATAGAAAATTATTTTATTGGCAAGAGAAAAAGAGTAAATAAGGAGAGATGTAGGATAGAAGAAGAGAAAGAGAAAGACATGTGGAGATCACATGGGATTCTCTGCGCATTACTCTGCCCACCTCAAACTTCTAATCCATTGGTTGTTGTAAATAATTCACGTTTACCCATCTTTGGCTACAACATTGTTCTCACCTAACAATTTGTCAATTTGTATCGTCTTACTATTTTGAGAATTTGATTATAGCTTTTTGTGTAAAAGTAAACAGTTAACTAAGAGTTTCTTACAGTTTTAATTCATAATTATTTGGAACAGAATTTTAAAATATATTGGAAGATTACTATCGCCATGGATGAGATAAAGGGTTGTTCAGTTCTTATGGATTTTTAGTGAGTTTAGGTAGGCAGTTTAACTGCTGAAACAAATTAACTTAAATTTCTTGTCGGACTGTGATTAGGTTATGCTCATCAGTTTATGGGTGTATGGAAGCGTTACTAGATATCTCTAAATATTAAATAATAACATGTCGTCTATATCCATAAACTTCACACTCGCAATCTCCTAAGTCTTAAGTCCTAACGGTAGATAACATTTGTGGTTCTGATAATCATATGATACACATGAAATATTCATTACACATTTGACTATATTTGTAGGTACATGTGTCAGCATTTGTGTGAAAGATTGAGTATATGAGAAAAATATCTAGAAGTAGCGCAAAGATCAATGAAGAAAAAGTGATTGGGTAAAAACATAAATAGAAAGTGAGACCCCAGTAGAAAAGTAGATGTAAGCGTTTGGTGTTTGTCGTCAGTAATTAGAACCGGAAAGGCAAATTCTTGACTTTTTCTTATCATTGTCATGTGTCATGTGCCTGCCTACTCATAACTACCAATGAGTTTCAAAAATATCTACCATGGAGATTCAAAAATATCTACTAGGTTTATGGTCAGAAATCGTTTTTGTTTAGTTTCTAGAAATTAGTGTAGAATGTATAAAAATGTTTCTATATTTCACAAATCACCACAAGAAGTTAGCCAAAGATCTGTTTATTTTATTTTTATTGAGCTAGCCATTGGTACTAGAAGAACCAATTTTGACTTGATCTGTTCTTTAGGTTTAAAAAATGGGAAAACTCGAGCCGATGATATAACCATTAAAACACTCTTATAAATACTTAATACATCAATGACCATTGAACTAAAACTACTAGTCTCCACATAAATGTACTACCTACTACGTAAACTACCTTGATCTGTAAGATGTATTAGTTCTCTACATTTATTATAACCGGTTGAACTATTATGAATGTAAAAAGGAGAGAGAAGTGGTAAAATTGTTGCAAGTGTGTGAACAAAGGAGATCACGTGGGAGGATAAGAAAACGAATTGATGGGTTCATGGGAATGCTCTTATCGCGGATCTTGCCTCTCTTGACCACTCTCTCTCTCCCTTTCTCCAATATTATTACTTTTAAATTTCATTTTATAATTACAATTCCTTAATAAAATATTAAAAAATTAGAAAGATCGCTTTTGTGTTCACATGAGGTGTATAAATACGTAGAAGCCTCTTCAATCCAACTCCAAAAGAGAAGCATTTCAAGAAGAATTCCACATTTCTAAAAAAAAAAAGCAAAAAAATGGCTTCATGGAAGAAAACAATCGCAACGCCATTCAAGAAAGCGGCAACGTTCTTTAACCAACCGCAGCAATCGCCACACAACCGCCACGCAAACGCAAAGGCGAGAGAAGAACATGAGAGACGAACTGTGCAAGAGCTTCAAGGTGATGTCATGGCTTGTGGTTATGAAGATGTCCTCGTCATGTGGTCAATTCTGGACAAGTCAAACTCTTCAAACAATCTCACTTCTTGATTAGTTTCTTGCAACCAAGAATGAGAAAGGAATTCAAATTTCTCTCTTTTAATTTCGTCTTCGTTTTTTTAATGTGTATAGGTTGTATAAGCCCGCCATGTCTCCCATCGTTCTCCTTATCTTTATGTGGTCGTGGCTTTTTAATTTAGATTTTAGTGAATTTTTATCCGATGTCTAGTTTGGATTCGGATGTTATTAATCCCTGTGATGATCTATCTAATTCACGGTGAGATTTTTCATTTTGGTTTGGAACAAATGAATGAAGTCTTTTCATGTTGTTGGCCTTTAATTCCGGTTTCATTTGTAAAGTTTTGTTTATTTTAGCGGTTTACGGAACCATAGATGAATCGAATATATAATTAACTAATCACGTTGAAATTGTAACCATAATGGTTTAATAAGAAATATAAAGGAATATAACTAGTGGTAGAGGATAACAATGTAATTCATTAAATGATTAAACTTTGCATTATCTCAGTAACGGATTTCTAAGTCTCAATGAGGGATAATGTTATCCACACTCTCTTATCCAATAGCCTTTCAGACACTATACTTGAGCTCATTGATTGCAAAATCTTTTGAAATGTTATATAAATAACCCCAAAGACAATTTATTTTAACTCAAGTGGACCAATTCTGTTTTTACGTTGTTATTTTATTTTTTTTGGAAAATGCATGAATGAGCCAAAACTAGATTAAAAAGGTGATTGCCGACAAATAAAAAGAGAGGTGATTTTCTATTATGTGCAATTTTATAAATTACTCCATGTTACATTTTGTTACAAAATGTCTACTTTCAATGTAATTTTTATGAAATTTCACTGTTGGGTTGGTTTCATTGCTATGGGTTAAGTCAATTTAGAAGAAACCAAATCAAGTTAAACAGATTGTTTTGGTTTAGTACAATCCGGTTTACATGTTTGGTTATTTTGTCAGCCACAACAACAGATCTTAACCCTTGAATAGTAGAACATGTGGGGAAAACATCATAAACAATACATCAATAATCTTCATATAAGATTGGTGTTCAGAAAATACACATATAAGATTACAAAAACTTGAACAAAAAACTAAAATAAAATAAGATGACAGCCCTTAAACTTAGGAAAAACCCAATCATTGAACCCAAAATAAAAATAAGAAAGAGAGAACAAAAAAAGTACAGCCGTATAAGGCAGTGTGTGAGGTAATGTGATGAATGATAAGATGTGAAATTTTAATAAATTGGAAAGTGGGACAACAGGCTTCCTATAACGTGCCTTGTCTTCTCCATCATCCTCATTAACATCCCTAACATGTTCAAACATCTGATCAGAGAGCTGGCCTCACTTCTGCAACCTAACATGGCCCCTTTAAAGGTCAAATCCATCTACAAGATTTTGGAAGTTCATGTACAAGCCTTAATAACAACATCTTTTCGATAAAGGACACAAAACAACATAAGAGAGATATTTATAGCCCACGAGTCTATTAACTATTGGTTTGATCAGTAATCATTGATCTACTGTGTATAACACTATACTTTAAAGTTTACATACCAAAAGCAAACATTTTCTTTCTGGTAAAATATTGAGAGCTACATGGATCTATGTGAAGGTTGCTCTAATAAGATCATTATGCCATAAAAAAATAAATTTGGGGTTCATGCTATCAGTAAATGTACAAATTGTTTTTTACGTTGAGTGACTTTCTTCGCGATGGGGCTGCAAGCGCATCAACAGCATCAATTGTTTGTAGATCCACCACTGGCTTTTCACCATAAATTTCTTCCCTTTTCTGTCAATATCATGGACACAAATTGTTGTAGATATAAATTATGTTGTCATTTTGATCTTAGTTTGGCTTTTAAATTGTTTGCAATCTCATATTCTATTGGAACTTGCATAGCAGGAAGAACTTCTTATATCTTACTCTTTACCGAGTCACTTTTGCACCAAGTGACCCTTTTCATGTTCGGTTATGCGACATTATACGGTATAATGTCGCATACATTATAAGCTCTCTTACGGTATAATTTATACCGTAAGAGAGCTTATACCCTTGAGAGATTAATGAAACAGAATTATTCAATAAATCTAAGGATGGGACAGCTCAAAATGATGGAACAATAAACCATCAAATGATATAAACCAATTGCCGAAGAGATCCTATATTACCAAGTTGATATGAAGTAGAGACTTTGAAGTACATACAAAAAAAAAAAAATAGAGCCTTCGGATGTGTCATAAAGTTTACTGCCTCAAACTTATCCTTTTACCAATATAAATTACTAGCGGTAACTCTAATATATAATCAAGAGAAAGATTGTACACTTACTGAAGAAAACTGTTAAAGTTGTTGTAGCAAGCTCCACTATTGCCAAAAAGATTGGAACTTGGTTCAACCGCATAATACGAGAGGGTTACAGGAACTTCATCCTTGCTATAGTTCTATAGATTCTAGCAATAGCCTCAGGCTCACTCTCAAAAGTTGGTTTAGGTCCAGAAAGCCAACAAGTCAAAACTGCGTTGAGCCTGAAACCAGGAAGGCTCTACTAAGTTGTTGTAGAAAGCTCTACTAAGGCCACAAAGGTTGAAGCTTCGTTTAACCGCAAAATGAGAGGTAAAAACACAGAGTGATGTCAGGAACTTCAACACTCAAATCCTTGCTATAGATTCTAGCAATATCCAGAGGAACACTCTCGAAATGTTTATGTCCTGAAATCCAACAAGTCCGGGAAACTAGCAAATGATTTAGTTCACTCGAAGATCAAGCTTAAAAATAACAAAGAGAACATAACGGCTCCAGTAGATTCTGGTTGTTCAACAAAATGACTCATATGTAGCGCATTGGTGGGTACTAAAAACCTACAACGTTGTGTTATGGGTTTTAGAGAGAGGGAGAGAACAAAAAGATTCCAAGTTAAAAGCGAATTTGTACCGTTTGCCGTCGATCTCAATGTCTAACGAACTGGTACAAGATTATCATGTCCACAAGAGTGTCGTTTTTTAAGATTTTATTTTTGTTTTATAAACGTGTCGTTTTGTATTTTTAATGTAGTTTTAAAAACTAAATCTTAATTTTATCTCTAGTTTTTTCAGCTTATTAATTAGAGAGAAAACTTGTTTTAGTGTATTAACAAAGGGTGTAAATTTTTTTTCACATTTTTCACAATTAAAGAACAATTGTAGAATAATTAAAAAAAGTTAGGAAATTAAGGGGCCACAATAGAAATTATCATTATTTTGAGGGAGAAAATTGGCAAATTGGAAAAGCTGTAGTAGAAATTAAAAAGAGAAATTGACCAAGGATGAGAAATTCATTTAAAGAACAATGTGGAAGAATTGAAAAAAGTCAGTAAATTTCAGGGTCCAAAATATAAAAGATGCAAATCTATATACACACAGCAAGCTGCAAGGGAAGGGGATAAGGCAAAAGGATTTGCTTACACACTGAGCGAGAGAGAGTGGCCAAAGTATGACGAGCGTGAGTGGGTGTGGGTCGGTGAGCCTGATAACTAACCGCAGTGCGTTTATGGGAAGCGGACTTCAACACCGTGCCGTTTTCCTGAAGCCATGGTCGTCGTCTTCGCTTCAGTCTCGGTCCATGGTGGTCGAAGCCAAAACCAAAACCAGTAGTGAAGACCGAATCGCCCGCCATTCTCGTATCCGTAAGAAGGTGTACTATCTCTTCTCTCTTTTAATTTCATTCAATTCTTCGCCGATTGTTCTAGATTCTCTTGAAGATGGTGTTTAATCGTTACTTGGGATATATTAATGTAGAATTTGCGATTAAAATTGAGTGCTTTTTAGAGTCTGAGAACACAATGTAACGATGTTGAAGTCATGTTTGTTGCTTCTTCGTTGAATCCGTAACCAGTTGTAATAACAAATTGAAGCATATGTTTGAGTTTTTTGTTCATGTATAGTGAATCTCCCAGCTTCTTGAAGGTTTTGAGTTACCCAAATATGCACAAGTGTTGACGTATTTTTCGAAGTTGAATGTAATTTAACAATGAAAATGGAAATGTGATTCATCAGTTTTCGGATTTTCGGGGTTTGATGTCTCTTTCTTATTATGAATCTTGTTTTCTTCTCATTACCGTTACACTTTGATAGGTTAACGGTACAACAGAGAGGCCAAGGCTCTGTGTTTTCCGTTCAAACAAGCATCTTTATGTTCAAGTGATTGATGATACTAAGATGCACACCTTAGCTTCAGCCTCCACTAAGCAGAAACCTATCTCTGAAGAGTTTGACTACACCTCTGGACCAACCATTGTAAGTTCATCTTTGAATTCGAATGGCAATTAGAGATAAATCTATGGTAACCATTTAGCGCGAGTCAGTTGACACTCAACTCGGATTCCTCTAAGGCCATATACTGATATTCTTACGCTTTGGTATTGAGTAGGAGGTAGCGGAGAAAGTTGGGGAAGTGATAGCAAAATCTTGCTTGGAGAAAGGGATCACAAAGGTGGCCTTTGACCGTGGTGGTTACCCTTACCATGGACGCATTGAGGCTCTTGCCGCTGCAGCACGTGAACACGGTCTTCAGTTTTAACCGTCGTTTTCTTTCCTTCTTTCTTTCTGAGGAACCGCGTATGAATGTAGAGAACCCATTTCCCTCAATGAAATGTTGAAATTTTTTCTATAATTTTGATATAGCCTGAACTAAGGCCCTCTGAACAAACATGTATCCAAACATTTCACAAAAGTATCATAAGTTGCATAAGAACTGCAACTTCAGTGAATCAAGCAAGAGTGATTCCGGGAACAAGATCAAAGAAAGGTACTGTAAAAAGCATACAAGAGTCGTGGCCTGGCCACCAAAGTGGAGCTACCTTTTAACAAGAAAAGATTAGTGAGAAAGCCAGTTCTAGTTGCCCAAACACGACATCTAAGATAGCTTTCTACAAAACCTAACATCACTCTACGTCTATACCTACTGGCTACTGCCCATCAGAATTTAATATTCACGATTTTTGCATTTGATATTTTTCTTAAATATTATTAACATCATCATTGATTTTTTAAACTATAAATCTATAATTGAGTGAGAATTTTCTTATTTCTAAGTTTTTAACCAATGAAAAAAATAGAGAAAAACAATCTCCAACCAAAAAAATATTAAAATGGTAAAACCAAAAAGGGCATAAGAAAGAAACTGTAGCGCCAATCTAAAGGTTTCCCGCGTCGTCGTCAGGAAATGCTCACCGGGCGGGAGAGCTTGCTCCGGTTGATTGGAAAACGCCGGCGATCTCTCCCCAATCGCCACCTTCTTCTCTCCGTCCCTACTCCGGTATCAATCTTTTCCTCAAATTTCCCCCATTTTTCCCAAATAGTATTAAAGTAACATCCTTTATCCCAAAATGTCCCTAGAATTCGTTGAATCTCGAAGTCAACGACTATGGCAATCTCATCTCATTAGCCGGAGATGATGGTCGTCTGTCGGAGAATACGACTTCTCCCGATGACCCGAGCAGATTCTCTGGTGGGTTTTAACTATTGTTTTGTCTATGTGCTCATCTTCTTCATTAGGGATTTTGAAATTAACAAAATCCTTCAACCTCCTCAGATGATTTGAGTCTATCCACGAGGAAGAAACGGAGACTAACTCAGACCACTCTTCTTCAGTCAAGTTTCTGGTCTGTGCCAAAACAGTCTGAAGATGGTCTTGTAATCTGTACCCAGCAGCAACCAATACTTGATTCTGAAACTTCTCAATTCAATTTGGTGCAAAGAAGTGAGCCTTGTGACTCCATTTGCTGCAAGGTTGATGATGGTTCATGTTCTCCAAGTAGTGAGGAGATTTTGAAAACTGTGACTTTAGATGAAGCTAATGGTGAGGCTATTCATACCTTTATAGTTGGTAGGAAGTTCAGTGATGTTCAGGATTTAGAAGTTAGGGGTAACGTCTGTCTTTCGAGACATCCTGAGAATATCAAGGATCCCAACGCTATAAAGGTTTTTATCCTTTCCTTTAACATTGTCTTCTTGAGTGTAAAGTCTTGTCTCTCTATCTGTTGTTGGCTGCTAAAAACATTATATTTGTCCTTTCACACTAGGTTCTTTCTGCAGACTATGAAATGCTTGGGTATATACCTAAAGATATTTCCCAGTGCTTGTCCCCGCTGATTGATGAGTATGACCTTAAGTTTGAGGTTGGTGACTGATTTCTATGTCTTCTTGTTGTGCTTGCTCTGATATAAGCTGAAAAGTTGAGATATTCAGCGTCAGGTGCAAATGATGTAACTCTACATTCTTTGCAGGGAACGATAACATCTGTTCCGAAGAATTCTTCTGAAGCTGTTCCGATCGAAGTTGTTTGTCACAAGATGACATCTGATGGTTGGAAGGAACGTGAATTTTATGGAGATTTTAAATCCCTTTGGGAGAAAGTTCTTCAGGTTGTTGAGCATCAGATGCAATTTCCGCCTAAAGCAACAAGATACCAGTTGAACTTCAACGTATTACTACAAGAGGTTCTAAGGAGCTGTTCTCACCTGTTCACAGCCGATGAAAGGGCATTCTTGGGTATTCACCTATGATTTTTTTGGTTTTCTTCTTGATGTTGTTGGAATGATTGATTTACTGTTATACACTCTTGTTTCTTGTTTTGGTTTACAGAATCTTTCCCCTCTCTTTCAGAGGATAGCCAGAGACTTTTTATCCGTCTTTACACACGAAAAGGTATATACACTATTAGATTTCGTTTTTGCATTACCCCTTGTGGTTATATTTGTTTGCTCTCAATATGGTGTAAATGTTCCTAGACAAACTGCTATGAAGCGATGTTGAACAAATGAAAACAAGTCTTAGGGCATCCTTAGTATCCCTTTCTTTCCTATTTTCATACATTAGTTAGTGTTTGACACTTTGTTTTCTGTCATTTCGAATAAACTTCAGTGGTCACTGATTAAATTCTGATGGGCAGTAGGTAGAATGATGTTAGGTTTTGTTATATGGTCTCAGTTGCTGTCTGGGCAACTGGAACTGGCTTCTTTGATAATTTTCTTGTTTAAAAGTAGTTGCTCTTCTGGTGGCCACGACTCTAGTCTGATTTTTACAGATACCTTTCTTTGATATTGTTGTTGTGCTGGAAACACTCTTTCTTGAATCACTGGAGTTACAGTTCTTATGCGCTTTTTGATAGTTTTGTTAAATGTTTGGATACCTGTTTGTTCAGGACCTTGGTTTAGGCTATCAAATATTTCATACCATGAGGTGTCTGATTCTCTTCAAGCCCTGAAGGATCTAACAGGTAAATGATATGCGCTTGTCAACACGTTTAGACACACACCAAGAACTTCTTCTGGTTGCTAAACGTTTCTGTACATGTTTTGAAAAGGCTAATATCTATATGATTTTCAGTCAGGGGATTTATGAGTTCAGTGAAGGATGCAAATGAACTAGATTTCCAAAAAATGAAGGAGATCATAGAGTTGCTTAACGCCACTGAAATTCGTGATATCTTATCTATGAACAAGGTTGGACCACACTAACTTAAAGATGTTTGCTCTGTTTATTGGAAGTATTGGATGTCAAAGGTTGTGGTTCTCTTATTGGTATGCTTGAAATATGGTGTGCTTTATATTGGTGGTCCAGGTGTTCAGTCGAGGCTCAAGAAAGAGAGACCTTATTAATTCAATTTGCTCTTGTTACAATGATGGAACGAGGTTCGTCTGTAATCCTTCGTAATAAGATTTTTGAAGCTTCTTTCCTTTTGTAGCAGTTTCTATTTCTCTCTGAGGTTGAGTTGTTTTGTTTAACTTTTAGGATAAATCTAGCAACAATGATTCTAGAAAAAACAGGACTTTGTGCTAAGATATCCAGTACAGCAGAATCTCTCATATGGCGTGTTGAGGTTCATTTTGGATTTTCTACTTACAGAAATTAGTCGAATTAATTTTAGGACGAGAAGAAATAAGTTTGGTTTTATGTTGCAGAGGCTTTTCTTCCTCAATGGAGAGCAAGATCTTTCCTCTTTTGTATTACTGGATCTCGGTATTATCAAATACCCAAGTTACAAATGCATTGAGTCAGAGCAAATATTTTCAAATCGGACAAAGTTTCTAGCATATGAAGAGGTGTTTACTTGTCTATATTGAAAAAAAAAAGAAGCAGGCTTTTTTTGTCTACTATATCTCAAAGCTTCAATTACAGGCCATTGAAGTGGCTCAGTTGATGGATGAATCTCTTGGCAGTGAGGATTCTCGGACAGTGTTGAAATGCATCATGATTTCTGAAACCCGCATATTCAGTTTGTCTTTGGATTCTGCGCACCTTGCTGCATTTAACTGCTTTACCGCTCCATGGGTTTACTCAAAGGTGGTTCTTTTAGGAGTTTCCTTTCTTGAGAACCACAAGAGGCATGTGAAAACAACTCATCTTGTTTTTGACTTGTTCAGATTATCTTTGTCTTTTTGCCTGTTTTAATTTGTGTCTGTGGTTGCAGGTACAACCAAGCAGCTTATCTACTGAGGCGGTTGCTCAGTTGTTTCAATTGTGACAGGAGACGAGGATATTGGACAGTCAGGTTATCAACAGATTTGGATCACATGGGACGCCCAAATGAGAGCCTTGCAGTAGCAGAGCAAGGACTGCTGGATCCTTGGGTGCGTGCTGGTTCAAGAGTAGCTTTGCAAAGACGCATTCTTCGTCTGGCAAAACCTCCAAGACGCTGGAAACCTCCCACCTTTTCAAATCTCATAGAAAACAAGATCCCCGAGGTTATTCTTCTACTCCAAAGTGAAAAAAATAGAGAATACAATTGTTCATCTTCCTACCTTGCCTTCAAATGTGCAATTTTGCATTTCAGGTTACCATTCAAGGGAGATCACTGAATTGTGAAGTTGGCATGAAAAACAGGTTTTATGGGGAAGACGGAGAACAATGTGGAGTTGAGCAGCTCGCATTGCAGTATTACAGTGGAGAAGGAGGAGGATGGCAAGGAATTCATACAGAGAGTAGCATCTGGTTAACGATTTTCGGGCTTCTCATGTGGGACATTCTATTTTCCGATGTCCCGGGTGTTTTCCAAACCCGATTCCAGGTTAATGAAGCTCACTACTTGTTTCACGCAACGAAATGAACGTCCTCATTTGATTTTTTTGTTCCCCTTGTGCAGACTGCTCCATTGGACTTAGAGATTGAATCCTTCTATCTAACCAGGAAGGAAATGATAGAATCTCAGCTTGAGAAAGTTGCAAACGGAATGGCTGAAGAAATACTAATCATATCATATGAAACGCACCGTGAAACAGCGTGCAGGGGAGTGACTTGGGAGCGGTTTTCGTTAGAGGAACTGAGAGCAGCAGTGGCTTGTGTTGGAGGTGTGTGTGTAGCATCGCTGTGCCGGTATTTAGCTCAAGACTATCGGAGCTGGTGCAGTGGAATGCCTGATCTGCTACTATGGCGGTTCAAGGAGAATGGTTATGAAGGTGAAGCTAAGCTTGTGGAAGTGAAATCAGAGAAAGATAGGTTATCAGAACAGCAACGAGCTTGGCTTCTACTTCTAATGGATTCAGGCTTTAATGTTGAGATTTGCAAAGTAAGACCTGCTTGTTTAATTAAAACTTAATTATACAAATTATAAGGATTTGAATATGAACACACGATAAGTTGGATAATTAATTGTTTTCTTAAAGAGTTGGTCTTTTTAGCCGCAAAACTCTCTTGCCGGAAAGTTACTGTTTTTTTTTTAAACAAGCATGGTCAATCATTGGTAAGGATTTCCTTGTTGCCATTAAATCTTTTTTTGTCCATGGTTTCTTACCAAAAGGCGTCAACTCCACCATCCTAGCACTTCTTCCAAAATCGCTTGAGTCCACCACAATGAGAGACTATTGCCCTATTTTCTGCTGCAATGTTTTGTATAAGGTGATCTCAAAGATCTTAGCCAACCGTTTCAAACACATTCTTGAATGATTTATTGCTCTGAACCAGTCTGCCTTCATTTTTCTTCTCAATAAAGGAATTGCTTTTTATTTGTTGTTGATTTGTCTCGGAGTGGAACACTCGAAATCAGAAACACGTGTAGATAGATATCTCAGAATAGTTGATGATGTTAGATTGATCACGTAGCCTCTGATAAAGACTAAATTTTGGTCTTCAATCAACTTTTCAAAGAGATTTGTAAACTTGGACAAAGTGTGGTGGTCCTCACGTGTAGTAATGAGTAGATACTAGATAGATCTTATTTTATGCTTTAGATTACTTTTTATAAAAGACTTTGTTGGCTTTTTGGTATCATTTTCTCTCGAGGAATATGCCATTTGGGGTGGGAAAGGGTACAAAGGGAGAACAAAATTTGAACTTAAAATAATTACTAGACCGAACCGGTTTATATAATCGATGTTGACTGCGAGAGTTTAGCACCATCCGATTAATTCGAATTAAACTAAAAATAGTGTACCATCAAAGTTTCATGAAATATGGTAATGCATGCTAAGAGATTTAAAAAAATAAATTTGATCATTTATATTATAAAGTATATTTATCTTTTCGGTCAAATGTTTTGAGAAAACTTTGTAGTTAAGCGTGCTTGAGCTAAAATTTTTTTATGATGAATGACATATTAGAAAATGATTGTCGGTACTATGCAAATGAGAACAAAACACAGGAAAAGATCACGTGGTAATTTGTAGGATCGGTAAATAAGTTTTTCGAACCTCCCAAACATAGCGTACCGACCGTCGGACAGGTCGAAAGAGAACATAGGACCTACTAAAAGGTAGCGGTCGGAACGTTACAAATAAATCAAATAGTCCATAAACTCGACTCAACCGTGAACTCAGCTCAAACAGTACAAACCTAACATCGATTAGCTCGAAACCGACCTTAAAAATAGCTAAAGAAAGATAAGTTCGAATTTACAAGAATATGTAATAAATTGGAAAAAATGAAAGATTTTCTCTCGAAAATTAAAGGAATAAGCCATATCTGAAACCGATGTTTTCTCCATATAAATAGCGAATTCAACCGTTGAGCAAGGAATCGGCAACTCAACTCTCGATTATTGCTAAACATCCTAACTTGTTCTAGTTAAAAATCTCTTGATCGAGATTTACCATAAATTAATAAAGAAAATCGCTTAAACTCCTTTTTGCTTTTCGGTACTATTGTGTGTGTTTACTCGCACATTGACCAAAAGAATTATTAGATGACAACTCCACACAAATCTATGTACTTATAAGATTAAATATATTTATAAATTAGTGATAAAAAGATCATTCTAGTTAGTATAGATTATTTATGTATGTATAGTTTGAAATTTGATTAATACTAAATTTATTCAAATTATATGTAACTGAAATATCTTCGTCTCTCTCTCTTCAGACAAAGGTTCAACGAAAATAAAAAGATAGATGTTTCAATGAAAATATTCATATGTAATCATATGTTTGAAATATCTCTTTTTTATTTTTATAAAAGAATTAATTTAATTGTGAATGAATAAGTGGCTTTTTTAAATTTATATTCTATCTCGTCATTTCTTCTTTAAAGAAAGTTTTGCTAATTTTAAAATTTTCCAAACTTCACATAAGAAAATAGATAATTTGTTTTCACTTGGTGAAATGCACAGAACTATATATGGACAATATCTAATTTGTTTAGTAATTAAATCCGTATATGGAGAAGTTAAATGAGATTTAAAAGGCCAAAAACAAATGGCAGTTTCTGAGAAATGAGTCGCAGATAGCGACAACAACAAGAGCCTTAAGTTAAAAAGTAGCTTGACAGAAAAAAATGTAGTTAAACTATACCATTGTCTGATGAAAGAGAGACGAAGAAGTCCTTTAGTTTTAGTTGACTCTCTCTGAAAAATCTTCGTTTGTCCTTATTTCATACAATATATTACTTCTCTTCTTCTGCTTCTTCATGTTTACCATCTCTCTCATTTCGCAGATCTAAAGAGAAAACCATGAAGAGGGGAGATTTAACTCTTGACAGAGATCGTCAGATCGAGGAACATGAGTTGCAGGAAACTTGTTTTAGTCCTGAAACAGAGAGGGTTAAGAGGAACAAGAATGTTAGAGAATACCAAAGAGAAGAAGATGGAGGAGAGGAAGAGGAAGAATCTGTGGAGGGAATATTCGAAAGCAGAGAGGTTCCTTCGTGGAAGAAGCAATTAACGATTAGGGCTTTTGTGGTTAGCTTTGCGCTAAGCATTTTGTTTAGCTTCATTGTTATGAAGCTTAACCTCACCACAGGAATCATCCCTTCGCTTAATGTCTCTGCTGGTCTTTTGGGGTTCTTCTTCGTCAAGACATGGACTAAGATGCTTCATAAATCTGGTCTTTTGAAACAGCCCTTTACCAGACAAGAGAACACCGTTATTCAGACTTGTGTAGTTGCTTCCTCAGGCATTGCCTTTAGCGGTAATAGAAACAAGATTGGTGTTTTTTCTTGATTTGTGACCTTTTTCTTATAAAAAGACAAAATCTTTGAGGTCTTCTTCCTTCACACATAATTCACCTGACCCTTATTTTCTCTCTTTTCTGGTTTGTTTTATTATATTAAATTGCAATAGGAGGATTTGGGACTTACCTATTTGCAATGAGCCAACGAATAGCTGACCAATCAGGAGACCAAGCCCGTGGCGTTAAGGACCCTTCTTTGGGTTGGATTATAGCTTTCCTCTTTGTTGTCAGCTTTCTTGGCCTCTTTTCTGTTGTTCCTCTTCGAAAGGTTTTGTTTCTGCTTCTTCTTCTTCTTCTCCTGTTAAAACCCAGAGAGAGATTGAGCAATTGATGTAATTCTTACAGCTACCAAATTGTGTTTGCAGATAATGATAATAGACTTCAAACTACCATATCCAAGTGGCACTGCAACTGCTCATCTTATCAACAGCTTTCATACTCCCCAAGGGGCAAAGCTAGCCAAGTATGAGACTTTCAGTTTCGTAGATTAACCAACATTTTGAGTTCTCTGCTCATTAACTTGTGCTCTCTGTATCAGGAAACAAGTCCGAGTGTTGGGGAAATTCTTCTCCTTCAGCTTCTTTTGGGGTTTCTTCCAATGGTTCTTTACTGCAGGTGAAAATTGTGGGTTTAACAGCTTCCCTACTTTTGGACTCAGAGCTTACCAATATAAGTAAGCATTATGATATTACCTGATGCATTGTCTTTAGCTCATAAACTGGCTTATTGTCTTGTCTTTGGCTCATAAGCTGATTTTATTGTGTCGACAGGTTCTACTTTGATTTTTCAGCAACATATGTGGGTGTTGGTATGATATGCCCATACATAATCAACATCTCTCTTCTATTGGGTGGAATTCTCTCTTGGGGACTAATGTGGCCTCTCATTGAAACCAGAAAAGGAGATTGGTTCCCTTCTAATGTTGACTCTAGCAGCATGACCGGTCTTCAAGCTTACAAGGTAAATTCCTCCATCACTCACTGTCTTATACGCCGCTTCTGCTGAAACAATTTTCCTTTCGCTTCTTCAGGTGTTCATAGCTGTGGCTATGATCCTAGGAGATGGTTTATACAACTTTTGCAAGGTGTTGACCCGAACCCTTTCAGGACTAGTCTCGCAGATCCGAGGTAAAGCTGGTTCGAGAACCTCTCTTGCACGCGAAGAAGACCCTCCTGCTTCCCCACTGACCCCAAAGATATCTTATGACGACCAACGCCGAACAAGATTCTTCCTCAAGGACCAAATACCTTCTTGGTTTGCTGTTGGAGGCTATGTGGTTATATCTGCAGTATCTACAGCTATACTCCCTCACATGTTCTCTCAGCTGCGATGGTACTACATTCTGGTCATTTATGTCTTTGCTCCTATCTTAGCTTTCTGCAATGCTTATGGAGCTGGGCTCACTGATTGGTCACTAGCATCAACCTACGGAAAGCTCGCCATATTTACAATTGGAGCATGGGCTGGTTCGGATCATGGAGGCCTTCTGGCAGGCTTAGCAGCTTGTGGAGTCATGATGAACATAGTATCGACAGCTTCAGACCTGACGCAGGATTTCAAGACTGGTTACCTAACATTGTCATCTCCAAGGGCCATGTTTGTGAGCCAAGTGATCGGAACAGCTATGGGCTGCTTAGTTTCACCCTGCGTGTTCTGGCTTTTCTACAAGGCGTTTGATGATCTCGGCCTCCCAAACAGCGAATACCCGGCACCGTTTGCTACTGTGTACAGAAGTATGGCTAAACTCGGGGTTGAAGGCGTCTCGTCTCTACCAAGAGACTGTCTTGTCCTGTGCTACGCGTTTTTCGGTATAGCCATAATCATTAACATAGTAAAGGACGGTCTTGGTAACAGGTGGGGAAGGTTTGTTCCTCTTCCCATGGCTATGGCTATACCGTTTTTCTTAGGGCCTTACTTTGCAATTGACATGTGCGTGGGGAGTTTTATTTTGTTTGTCTGGGAGAGGTTAGATGCGCCAAAGGCTGAAGCTTTTGCAACAGCAGTGGCTTCTGGTTTGATATGTGGAGATGGAATCTGGACTTTGCCAAGTTCAGTGCTTGCTATAGCTGGAGTTAAACCTCCTGTTTGCATGAAGTTTCTCTCAGCCGCAACTAATCATAGAGTCGACAAGTTCCTGCAAGGATCCTCTTAGTTTTTTAAAGTTTAATGAGATGGATCTGTTGAGAAGTAAAGTGTTAATTTTTTTAAAGCTCAATGAGATGGATCTGTCGAAGAAGTAAAGTGTAATGAGATGTTTCAGTTTTGTAAACAATGATAAAAGGTATATTGCCTTTGATAATTCGTATAGATAGATGAGAGACGGTTTGTTGTATTAAAATGAGCAGAGATGATTTATACATAGCTTGGTGAACACAAACTGTCGATTAGGCATGATGAATCCATTATCCAATTCTTGCTTTGTGCAACATAATCATCAGTCTTGTAGCAATTTCTCATTCCTCATCTCACACAAACATAACTAAAAGAACTAAAAACTGTTCATTCTCACAGCAAAGAGACAACAGACCTTTACTTTCTTCTGGAAAAGAGTTCTTTAAGCTTTTGAGGATGATTTCGCCTTGGAAGGTCCAGTTGTTTTCTCCTCAGCTTTCTTGAAAAGGTTAGACACCGTAGCTTGAACGAGCTTACTGTCTTTGCACTTTTGTTTTTCCTTGTTAGCCGGAAGTTCTGTAGGCAACTTGCTTGCTGATGCTGTAGTACCATCTTGAGATTCCTCACGACCTCTTGTTGAAGATTCAGGTTTCAAAAGATGTTTCTCATCTTCATCAGATGTATTGCCTTCACTTTTATCAGAGGAGACTTCTGGAGAAGTTTCTGCAAAGCTGCGGGATACGTTTTAAGAAAGGGTGTTAAACCTGATACTACTTAAATAGCTCATCAATGGAAAACTAAAGATCTTAGAAAGGAGAACAAAATACAGAAGTCACATAGAGGCAAATGTATATACAACCAATGAAAAAATCAACGAAAACACAGAAAACTAGGTAGCATCATAGAGATAGTTACAAATCAAATAAAGAGGAGGTGATTCCCAGGAAAGGAATCTAATAATTCATCAAAATCCACCACAGAGACGTTCAGGAAAAAAGTATAACCGCTAGCTCAAAAGAGTGCATTTTAAAAGGATCATACTTGAATTTCTTCCCAGAATTTCTCTGAGACTGCCGGACTGGTGTTACTTGGACTGGTGGTGTTACTTGAATCTTATCGTCCAAAAATTCTCCATCCTCAGACAAAACATCCTCCATGACAACTTCAGGAGGTGAGTCAGTCTCTGTTGGTTGGCTACCAGTTTCAGGAGTAGCCAGCGTCTTGACAGAAGCTGCTCCTCCTGCACCGCCTTGGAAATCAAACTCCGCTTGCTCTGCCTGAAACCAAAGAGTTCTGTTATCATATGAACATCACTGTGAAAACTATAGACTTGAGAGAAAATGTAAAATAGGTGAAAAGGCATCAACCTGAGCCAGTTCTTTAGGTAAATCAAGACGAGCTTCATCAGGATTCTCCCCTTTTGTCCCAATCCACCATGATTCAGAGAACACAATCTATATGCATTACCAAAACCTCAAGAATCAAAATACAGAAAAAGAGAGAGAAGTCTAAAAAGGTGGAAGGAGAAGAGACTGACCATATTATCAAAATAATCATCACATAAGACCTTTTTGCCTCCTCTAGAGAATTGAAGAGTCAAGTATCTGTTCTTGGGATACAGAATCGTTCCAAACAGTTTCATACGACCCTAAAGAACCACAATTTCCAAGATTAAGATTCACACTAGTAGTAATGCCTCAACATTGAGTAACAAAAGTGACCCAATTAGGATCTAACCTGGGGGAAATTGAGGTAGAGGACAGGGTTTTTAGTAGACAAACGATCGAGATCGCCGATGGTAGCGCCGGAGATAGGAGCAAGAAGACCAGGGAAGGAGAAGAGAAACCGATTCTTGCGCTGAGACTTGCGGATGATGTCGGTACCATGGTGTTTCAGAACTTGCTTTGAAGGTTTGAGAGAGGAATGAGATTTCGCCGGAGAATCAGAGAGCAATTGGTTATCGAGAGCTAGGGTTTTCAATCTCTTCCTCTGTTTCGACTCTGCATCGTCTTTGTCTCCTCCTTTCTTCGACGATGAAGCTCGTACCATTACTGCTTCTACTACTACCCTCTCTAGATTCTAATGGGTCTTCTTCTCCACTTTTATATGACTCTGTCAACTTAACAAATAAAGGGCACAAAAATAAAAATGTTGTTTTTGAACTCACCATTGTTGTAAAGGTTGCATTTTTTTTTGCTTGGTGATGAATTATCATTACAGTGATGATTGTGCAGAACAGGCAAGTAAAAGGCCTCTTGAGTTGAATTTTATATCAATCTTAGCTTTGATCATCTCAGGTAACTGTGGCATACTACTGTAACAAAAACACTGTTTTTGGCTAGAAGCTCCTCTAAGACAATGTTTGATCAAAGCCTAAGGTATTGTATGATGAACATGGATGATAAGGCCGTGCAAAGCTCACACTTTCAGAGAATTATGGACTTGGGATGCCGTCTGCTACAAATCTGCACAATTGCATGACCTGAATAGGTGAGCTGAGCTTTTCTTTCCCCCAGATGGTCAAATTGTCATCAGGGTTTTTCGGGACAACGCAAGCTGAGAGCAACTCCTGTCCACCTTGTTTATATTCTGTCCGAGTATCAGACAATGATGGATGTGTTACCAGAATGATCCTGAACTATACTCAGAGCTAGCTGATCATTCATGATCGACCTTACCCCAACCAATAGTATGGTCACTAGAACATCAAGGCCTATTGACAAGAGAGCGGGTATGTTTTCCAAGAGACTAAGGAAGGATTTGTAGTAGGTAGTAAAAAATCTTGATGTTGTAGATTTTGTTACCATTCTTTTGCCTGCAATGCGTTCATTTAGAATCTGCAAGAGTATTGGCCAATTTTGTTGAGAGATTCATTTGATATTTACACCAGTTGGTTCCATGGCACGGAACTGTTGGTGCTATGGTATACTCGATAACCAGCTGCATATGGACAGAGAGATCAACTTACATGGGACGACCAAGGTTTCTCCTAGCAAAAGGATCACTGGTCTTCAGTTTTTCCTCGACGATTCGGACAGAGCTGTGGTTACAGATTCAAATCACTGTCAAACTTAAAACGAACCTGCTTCTGTGGCTGAAATCTGCTCCCTATTTCCCTCAGTATCAAAACTTGATGTGCTATCTTTTGTTACATAATCCAAAGCTGGAGTCAATTGTAAACTTTCGGCATCCATACTAATTCCTCGCTGCTCATCAGTTTTGGTGTAGAATGGATACAAGCTATATATATATTATACATAGTTAATCAGCACACTCGACTACTACATGGTATTTTTATTTTGTGGCAACAGAGGAGTGTGATTCCACTAGCTTACAGGAAGATCAACTTTAATGATATTATAGTGATATAATCATATTCAATGTAAGTTACGTTTACATTGCCATCTAATCGAGAAAGATAAGGAAAGAAAATCAGATGAACTGGATGTTGCACTTTGTTGAAAGTCTGGGGAGAGTCAGCAGATTAGCTCCCAAGAACTCACTGTTGTTGTTGTCCGCGTCCCATCTGTTTGAGCTCTTGAAAAGAACATCCATACCCTGGAACCTCTAGCACCTTCACTTGACATATACATAAACAACATATTTCCTCTTCCTTCTTCTTCATTACAATCTTCCTCTTCCTGATATGCTTCTCAGGGCTGCAAGCACATGCATCTCCACATCTAATTGTTACTCTGTGCACAAGACCCTAAAAACCAGACCAATTGACATGTATAATGGGAAACACTAACAACAAAAAAGAATCTCAGTAAGGAAATTGATAATACCTTGATGACTAAAGTCTGTAGATTTGAACAACTCTTGAGGAGAAGTGGCATTACTTGCCAACCTTTTTCCTTGTTACTCTCAATAGATAAATTAAGGAGGTTGTTGAACACCGGCATGGCATGGATTTACAGAGGAGATAAATCGCCTGATTTATATATGATCACAACAAAAACCATATAGTGAGAGACCTTACTAGCTTAGCAGTACATTGATTCTAACCCTCTAAAAAAACAAAAAAAAAAACAAAAAAATCAATAGAAGAATAAGTAGCAAAAACTGACCTCAAGGGAATCAGGAGACAAGTGAAGGGTTGATATGTTGGTTCTAAAGGTGTGCGAGGAGTGCAAAAGCACAGGGCCCGCCATTTTTTTATTAATTTTTACATAACATTTTAGGGTCCTAAATTTTCAAATTTATAAAATATAGAATAAAAATTTGTTATTTTTTTACTTTGGCACAGGGGCCAAAAATATTTTTGAGACTTTTTGAGCCGGGCCTTATACCCGCAATTAGATTTCTAACATGACCAAATTTAGCATGAACATAATAATTCATAAACATTATCATCAGAATAATCATCACCATCATCATTAGCAGAAGAATCATAATTGATAAGTGACTCCCATAATCTGATATTCAGCCTGGCTTCGACAAGCGAATCCAAATCAACAGACTGATAATTTCCGAAGACGTAACTAGAATAGTCAAGGTAAACAAGACTTGGTGCTTCGAAACTAGTTACTTCGAGATGCTCTTTAGAAACTGGAAGATTGACAAAAACCACAAGTCGCTTGATGGATGCACTTTTCACGAACGCACCGCAACTTGGCGAATCCAAATGACCAGCATCACGTATGTATAACTCTTCCAACGCAGGGCAGCCATCGAGGAGGCGGCAATAGTTGTCATAATCAAGCACTGAAACTGACAAGAGAGAAAATGATTTGAGCGCAGGGAAAAACACACTCTCGACTTCAAGAGAATATAGACCGGATAGTGTGAGCTTAACAAGTATGTTGCTCGTGAACAACTCTCTCTCTCTCTATCTCAACAAAATAAAAGCGTGGATCCGCGTGCAAGTGTAGTTCCAATAGACCACGGTCCATAACAGTCCTGTTGAGGTTTTACAACCATCCAAAGCCTCAAGCTTTCTCTTTTGTCATCATAAACAACATCAAATCCAAAATTTCTGATTTTTGTAGAGAAATTAGAGGTTGCAGTGAGTAACGAACGACAACAGTAACAAGTAAGAATCTTCGTTTACTCTTGATTGGAATGGAAGGAGAAATTCAGAGATGGAAGCAAGAAGCATATGATCAATGATGGGTGTTTCTTGATCATTGCTGAAGAAACCGATTAGAGTTGATGTCGAAATTGAACATCAACTTCAAGACTCAAGTTCAGTAAGACCTTAAGTCTGATTCCGCTGCAGTCACAAGGTATTTTGTGATGTTCAGTATTGAAGTTTCATGTTTGCATAAGTTCTGCATATTGATGGATTGAATGCTAGTTGGAACACAAAGGCAGTGTATTGATTTTGAAAGGGATTGGCCAAGATTCAGTGTGGTGTTTTTTTTTAAAGTTGCTTTCTGGTCAAATCAGCCTGGTAAAATCAGTTGAAGGTGGTGTTCTAAGCTTTGTTGTTTTTTCAGCCCGGTAACTCATAAGATTCATGGAACTAGGGGACGCCTTAGAACTTTGATTATTATGAGTGTTTTATGGCTGTTTAAGTATCAGTAAGGGTATTCTTAATTCAGTTTAAAGAAGGTTGCAGAATGGTTATAGAGCAAGTCATGTTTTCTGTTTGGTCAAGACAGAAACGGTTTGGGAAACTTCATTGGTTTGGCTGAGTTCTGAAAGGGGTTTCGGTTGTAGGTTTATCTCTGTGTGTAGTTATCAGTTCTTGTGAATGAGAGAGTCTACAGGTTGTGGATCATCAAAGAACGTGAAGCTACAAGGCTGTTATTTTCAGAGGGAATGCAGCATGGTTTATAAGCATGTTGTTTGGTGTAAGCTGGACAGTGTGTGGGTTCTTGTTTTGAGAGTGAATGCTCTTGACAAAGATGGGAGTTGCTAAAATGAATATGAGAGAGCAAGTAGTTCTTATCTCGGGTGGAGCAATGTTTTCTCAGAGTGTATCTTGTGTTTTGTGAATCAGATCTTCAAGTCACAAAAGAAGTATCTGATGGTATGCAATTGGCTGTACTATTTTCTTGTGTCGAGAGTCTTCCTAGCCAGGGGGTGTTAGGCGGCGTGTCCTGTTAATTTTTTTTTAACAGCGGTGCAAGATAAGAATATGGTGGATTTGCTGAAGAAAAGTACAAGATTTGATTTCTGGGACTGAGGTATGGTTTGATGGTGTATCAGCCTAAGTTGTTGCACTATTAGATCATGAAAAATGCTCCAAGTAGAGAGGACAAGGCTGCTGAAACAGATAAAGGTTCTTGGTGCTCTTTGTGTTAAAATGGATCAGTTGGAGTGGCTGCAAGAAGAGTATGTGTCATAAGTTCTGACATGCTTTATCAAATAAGGAGCCATTGTTTTAACATTATGATACTAAAGAACGAGTAGATCAATATGGCAGTGGAAAGTGGTATAACTCAGAGGAGTGAAGCTGAGCTTACAAAGACAAAGTAACATCCATTTGTTTTTTTTTAGTTTCTGGTGGAGCTATGTTCATGGAGGTTGTCTTGGGTATGTAACTCAAAAGAAATGAGTTAAAAGGCTGCATAACTCACTGTTGATTAAGGTTCATGGAAGTTCAGTTTAGTACGAAGAAAGGAAAGCCAAGAACAGGTGGTTATCAACAAGTATAAAGCTCAAACAAGGTTAGAATCTGAGGATGGTTACAGATTTGTTTGAAGCTGGTTCCTGGTTTTCTAGAACAGAGTTGCAAGTTTCTGGAAACTTCAGAGAAGACAGTACCGTGTAGATTGAGATGAAGTTATTGAAACTGTCAAGTGGGTTTTCTAAAGAATAACGAGACAAATGCTAAGTCTCGCAGGTTATGTTTCAAGGTTATAAGGTCATCTCAAGTCGGAATATGCAACAAAGGGAGTTCTAGGAAGGTTACAAATGCAGGAGACTCAATTGCATTTGGGAGACAACAACTAAGGAATTTCAAGTTGTTTGTTTGGATCATGAGAAGATTACGTAAGTATCTACTCAGGGAAAATCACTTGCAGGTTAGTCAAGTGAATGATTTTTTTTTAAGTATCAGGGAATCATAAAGAAGACAAAGGCTCTAGTTAGAGTCTGAAAATTGTCAATGATGATGGTACTAAGTTCTAGTGGAGTTTGCATGCAAGAAAATGCATTGCAGATTGAGATTACAGCACGAAATGCATCAGGGTTCTAGATTTGGTGTGGAAGGTGGTGTACATGGTTGTCTGAGGACTATCACAAGGAGTTGTTGATGTGAGACATGTTAAAGGTTGCCGGTAGTGCTTGAAATCTGCTGGTGATGAGTCTGTTTTAAAAGAAGGATTGAACAAGGTTTATGTTCAAGTTCAAATTGTGTGAAACAGTTTGTTGTAAAAAAAAGGTTCAGTCTCAGGTTATACAGGATATTTAACCAGTTAGTGAGACTTTCTACATGGTGAATCAAGAGTTTCAAGTTTGAAACTAAGATGATTCAGATTTCTGCATATGGTTCAAGGACGAATTGATTCTAAGCTCAGTGCACATGAGTTTGAATTAGAAGCTATAGCAAGAAAATCAAGTTTTGCAGAAAGTTAATTGGTATTTCTGTCACTGCAACATGCTTATGGTCTTAACAGAGGCCATGGTGGAGAATGTGTGATTGAACGTTTCATAGGTGGTAAAGCTTATGGAGTTTTCTGTTGAATTAACAAGTTGGAGGTGTTTTCTTGACTTGTTAATGGAGTTTTGTTGAGTGGTTACATCAATATTCAGGTGCTGAATGCATCATGAAGCGATCATTGAAGAGTTAAGTTTAACGCAAGTGTGTATGGAGCTGGTTTTCACAACTCTAGTGGTCTAAAGATGTGTTGATGGCTCAGGTTAGTTCAGCGGTGAGAACCGTCACAGCGGAAGCATATTGAACGTAAGTTAAATGCTGAATGGGTAGAGCATGTTTATGGTGTTTAAACTGCTAAGTGTCAAGGCTGAGTAATACTACTCAAGAGCCAAGATTTTGATCCAAGAAAACAGAAGAAGGTATCCTCTCTTCCTCTTTAAAGTGTGTGCAGGTTGCTTGGCTTGATCATTATGTTCTCAGGTGGAGATTGTAAAGATGAGAACCTTATGCTCAAGTAAACAAGGTAAAAAAACAGAGATGTTAACTAGAGTTAAATGTAAATTCATCTCTGGTTAAGTTGAACATTTATGGGAGGACAAGAAGCTGGCCAAGGACAATTTGTCTCTATGTGAATTCAAACTAAAGGAGTGTTTGTGGGAAAACCAAAACTTGTAAAGAGAAGGGTCTTTTGGGGTTTTGGTGGCTATACTAGCTTTGAAGTTGTCTCACATATATAAAGCATATATGAAGACGTGAGAGGACGGCCAAGAAGAGTGAGAGCAAGAGCACAATGTAAATCTATGGAGAGAGAGTGACGGGGGGCTTTAGAAACAAGAAAAGTGTAAGCTTTGGGTAAGTTTCTTAAGTAGCAAATGATGAGAGACAAAGTGAATCTTAGCTAGTGAAGAGCTTTAGACAATCACTTGTATCATTTGTAAACACCTTCTTCTTCATAGTGGAGTTGTGGATCTATCGATCCTAACCGGACGTAGCGGCTCGTTAATGCCGTGAACCGGGTTAACAAATCGTTTGTGTGCTCCTCTTCTTCCTTTCTCTGCTCTGTTTATTCTCTTCTTCTTCTCCATTACTTGCTTTGCTTGTTTGTGTGATCTTTTGTTTATGATGACAAAAGAGAAAGCTTGAGCTTTGGATGGTTGTAAAACCTCAACAAGTCCAAATCCAACGGTGGTATGCATCGTGATGGCCATCGTACATGACACAGAGAGAACTTCTTGATGTGAGCATTGTTTAACAGAGCAAATGTCTTGTCTACGAAATCACAGAAGCGATGCGAACCACTTGTTGCTTCTTCTTCGTTGGGATACACAACCATCGAATCATCAAAGCAAAGGGTGACTACATGAACCAGCAGATTCCTCCATCTCTTAGACAGAATCGATGTGGAAGCAGCAACCTTTGTCGGAAGGAAAGACAGGATTTTGCCAAGAATCTCATCTGGCAAACTGCCTATCGAATCTCTAGAAGAAAAAATATAGCCAAATAAATTAGGGGTTTAATTGTCCCTACTTAGTACACACTAAAACTACTCGATTAGGGTCACAACAAGTTTTAGAAAAATGGAAGTGTTGGAATCTATAAAAGAAAAAACCCAGAATCAAAAATGATCCTTTATCAAAGGCGAAGGTAACTTCAGGAAGAGAAAGTTCTTGAAACTGGTCAGGAGACAAACCTACGACGGCAGAGGAAACGAGGGAGATCGAAAAAGCTTGCTTCGCTTGACGATGGAATCTAAGACAAGGAGACTGAAATAAAGAAGCTTCTTTTTCATCTCAGTATTGTTTTTGCGTCTGAAAGGTTGCTTCTTTACTTTGACCATCCACTTTAAAAAGTCCGCATGATCAAATCTTGCAGATACGTATTATGTAGCTTGACTCATCTATGATGGTTCTTAAAAATCAATCATAGTATGTTGCAGAGGTTATGGAAGGAGACTTTATATGTTTCTCACACCTTCCAACAAGGTATACTTAGTAACTGATCCACAAGAGACAAGTTGAATCACAAGAAATTAAGAAGCATTTGAGCTGCGCTAGTCTCTTCTGTAGATTCTTTAAACACCGCGATGTCTAACAAGGCAAATAGAACATACGCAGGCATTGTTATCCATCCTGAAGACAGTAACTAATCTAATAAATTACGCAAATTCAAATGTAAAGGGTAACTAATCTAAAGTGCAGCACGATGGAGCGGAGAAGATCATGGGGTTATGGCCTAACATTTATTTGGTAAACGGATTGATGGTATTGAGTCTCTTTAACCACTTGGATCTCTTTTTCTCTCCAGGTTCACGTCTTGTTTCACTCATCTTTCTCTTCTTGCTCTTGTTCTGACTATTATCTAATCCGAAGCAGCTCGGCGGGGTTACATTTTCGTAGATAACCTCTCTTGATGACTGCAGCGCGTAGATTTGGTTCTGAAGATGACACACCTTCCGAAAATGTTCATCTCTCATCTTAAGCACGCACCTAGCAAGCCTAACTGCTTCCTTTTTCATAAACAGCGCTTCAGTGGCGAGTTCTCGGTTCTCTTCCAGGAGAGAAGTGAGTCTGTATCCGAGATTTGCGGTTTCCTCTACGGCTACTTCTTTCTCCATGTCAAGCAACATCACAAGCTTCTTTAGCAACTCAATTGTCTTGGAAGCTTCTTGCAACTTTTGTTCTCTGCGTTGTAACTCGTGCTTCGCGGTATCTAACTCGTCGATGTTCTTCTGCTTATCACAAGTGGAGACTTCCATCTGTTGAAAGGACAAGATGCTCTCTACTTCAGAAGTGATGTCAGTATCGGTATCATTGTCATGAGGGATAAGCTGTTTAGGGTTTTGTGGTTTGGAGTGATTGAAACGGTCCAAGAGAGTGGCGTAACCATCGTAGAGATCTTGACAGAGTGAAAGAAGTAGAGGACGTCTCTGGTAAAACCATTCAGCACGTTGAGAAAACGTTTCCCCGGTTTGGTTTTCTTCAAGAGCAGAGACGCGCATTACTTGCATCCGAGACTCAATCTCTGTGTTCATTCACCAACATTTCAAACCAAGTAAGCACGAGACACACATACAAAGTTTGAATTTTTGAATAGGAAGATTACTTTACCGGAGAGAGATGGCAATTGTGGAAGAGGAGGCTGAGAGTCATCCATAGATTCTGTCTTCAAACCGAAAGTGATTACTTTGCTGGTTAAGGGAAGATAGAGAAACAGGGGAAGCTTAAGGAAAATTCAAAAACCCATTTTTCAAATTATAAAGAACGAAAAGCAAACGCATGAATCAGTGAGAGATGGATATGGACATTAATAGGCTTTGAAGAATTACAACAAATGCTGCAAATATCCGGAAAGGATTCGTTCGTCGAGCAACATGAGTATAATATGGAAACTCTACGAAAAGTTGAGAGATATGAGGATTTTGGAGATTTGTTGAATCAGCAGAAAGTATAAAAGAGGCAGTAAATCCGCCTAAATCAAATTTGTAAATGTTCCCTTATAGGCATTTTACACACATGCCTCTAGGCTCTAAATCCCATTAACATACCAGCCCATTATGTGTACTCGGCTCAATATGCCAAATAAAAACAAAAACATGTTGTTTGTTATGTCACTTATGTCAGTTGAAAGAACGTATTTTGTTACTATTTTAGTCCTGGATCTCAAAGCTTGGTCGACAATACCAACAACCTAAACATCTCTAAAACACTAATAACCATGAATAACACTGACTTAAAGAAAGGATCAAAGTCTGTTTTAAAAAAAAAGTTTAGTCATTGTCAAACAAAATAATCAAACAGCATCGCAATACCCATACTAGAGAAAGAGTGGCAAAACATGAAATATCCAAACACTCAAACCTTGCAACAACTCCCAGTAACAAGTAGACATAAGTTATAGAAAGCAAACATGATCATTCATTAATTAAGGTGGATAAAGATGGATGGAGGTAAATAAATTCAGCAGTAGAACATAACACGCTTCACATTCTCTTTCAGTGCTGGGAGTGGCCTCACTGCAGCATTGACGTTAGGCCCACGTGTGCTTCTACCAGCCATTCCGCCTCCACGTGCCATGCTCCCGCTAGCCATCGAACCACTGTCTGATGTCTCTGGCTCCATGTAGAATCGAGCCCTAAAAGCTGCTAGATGTGCATAATATGCAGGCGGCACTACAATATCCCAAAACAAAACAACATACTGAATTCTCTCTTCTTTAAATCAAAATCAAAATGCCACTTAGCGAGGGAACACACAAAACTCACCAATTGAAACTGAGCGTGTGCATCTTGCATACCTGTACAAGTCAAAAAAGGTATTTCAAATGTTGTTACTCTTATTTTCCTTGATATCTTACGAACACTTATAACAACGAATAAGTAAGAAAGGGTAAAAGAATATTACGTGTAACATAAGTTATTGGTCAGAGATTGAAGTCCATCTGCAGTAAAGTTGTTCTCATCCCAAAGAACGTGGTAATGAGCAGGTCGAGAAGTGCCCTGTTAATGGAATTTTGATTTGTTAAACACTTGAATAAAATCTCACCTACAAACTCATTTTGAGATTATAAATTATACCTGAATACCAGCATGACTACAGAGGTAAAAGTCGAACTCTGTAGGATGACAGATTTTAGAGTCCACAACAGTACCTACAATTAACAAAAGGGGTTAAATCCAATGCAATGGATTTGCAGCAAGTTAAGTATACTTGCAAAAAGCTTTACAAAGATCCAAACTTGTCTCACCAGGTAAAATATTTCCACTTCTGTCCACCGAATGACGATCATTGTGGTTGTGAGCAAACAGCCTCGTGTGATGGCGCTTCTGCACCACCACAAAGGTCACTGGTGGCTGATAACCTGCTTCCAGCGAAGCACAGGCCTGAAATAGGTCGAAATTAAAATCGGATTAAACAGATGACAACCAGCACCTAACCCAAGCCATTTGTTAAAAGAAACTCTTACCTTGCGGATAGCATCAAGTTCATAGAGCAAAACTTGGTAAAACTGTCCTTCGCTGACACCATCCCTGTGGAGTTATACCATATAATACATTTTACAACAAAAGAGACACAGTTATATAGTAAAGTAAGTGCCATAAAAAGAAATGATACCTGTAGAAGATGATCCTAAGGGGTTTATGCCCAGTTGATCTACGGAAGGCTATGAGCAACTCCCTGTTCCAAAGTAAAGGACAAAATGCAACTATCTGTTACTTAAGAGCTGAAACTAAAACCCAATTACGAAAATAGAGTAAATAATATCAAAACGTACTTTATCATGCCACCAGTCACCACCCCTTTCTGAGGATCCTTCCACTCTTTGAACAGATCCTGAATGAGCTCCTGCCTATGCGCTTGAGCGCAAACTAATCCAGCATATTTGGTGATTTCAGGCCAATCCTGGGATGCCACAACCTGAAAACCAAAACATTTCATGGTAAACCAGACAAACACAAATCAAAAAGGTCAAGGCCATGGAGATATATAAAAGCATCCATTGTTAAAGGAGAGACTAACTTACAGCAGCAATAGACGGGCTTGAATCCTCTCCAGGGTGAGGATGGGTAACATCAGCACCAAATATAATGGTGGGCCGATCACTGACTAGAGGAATCCGCCTTGATAAAGCATCAACAAGCACTGTATTCCTTCCTCCAACCTTCACATTAATCTTCAACGCAACATTAGCCATGTATTGTTTGCTCATCTTAAAGACATGCTTTGTCAAGCAGCATTGAGAGACAATGCCAAGTTCAGTCTCACATATGCGTTTCAAATCACCTGCAATGCATATTATAAAAGGAAAATAACATGAAAAGTGTGTTCATAAGCAGTAGACAATGAAGCGCCCTAGAACACGGCTCATACCATATAATGATCCGTTATTGTCAGGCAGAATGACAATAAGCAGATCAATCTCTTTTCCTGGGGAGATTTTGGATGTGGCATCATGGTATCGAGTTTTCAGGACTTTCTCTACTTGCTCAGGGCGAGCACTGACTGGTGGGAGGACTGGTTCCGGATTAAATGCCTGCAGGTAAGAAATAAAAAAAATTTCAGGGTAGGAATCAGCGTACGAATGGTTAATAAACTGATCAAGTTGTGCTTTACAAGACTCACCATGCCAGACACGTAGCACATTTGAGCAAGTTCCTGACAAAACGTGCGCGCTAGATTATCCTGCACTTGTCTAGAAAAGTTGATGCAGATCCAATTATTCACTGTACCACCATTGATCATTTTCTGCAGAGAAGACTCATGTCAGCCAACAGAAAATGTTGTGATCACTTGCAAAAACGAACACAAACATCAGTGTGTATCTACATAGCTACACAAAGAAAACACTCTTTGCAACGAGTCAAGTGACACACCCGTACCCATATCAATAGAATAGAATTTTAGAATAACATGTCTCGCAAACTGACAAATAAATAAACAATTTTCTTGCTACTTGCCCGAAAATACAGCTCAACCATGATTTCAAAATATTCGCATAAAAATGACAGCATAATTATATAGGTAACTCAAGCAAATAATATAGAAGTGCTTAGTTGAAAACCAGGAGCGTTTTCATCTAGTTACCTTATTCATCATGTTCCATTGACCAACTTGTGGCAGACAAGTCCCTTCCCTTCCAGACTCGTGGTACTTAAGCTGCAGAACAGTAAATCAGAATGGAACCCTAATTTGAGTAATCAAGATATAGAGAAAAAGTGTAATAGCAAAGAGACAAACAGAACGATTACTATACCCATGGAGGAGGCAGAATACGAGCCTCAACAGAAGCCAGAGACGTACTTATTTTTATGCCAAACTCCTTAGCATAGGGATCTTCCTTATAATTATTGAGTTCTACCGTCTAGGCAATCAGAAAATATTGTCTCATGTTAGAAATAAACAATTAAGTCTTCAACAGCAGATGAAAACTGAACCTCTACACAAGTTTTCATGAGAATAGATAAGCATGCAGCTAATTTAAGAGCACAACTGATCTGCCTCACTATTTATTAACTAAAGACATCATCTCAAATTTAAATCACTTGCTTCAAGCAAACACATACAACCAATCAAGAAGAAACAGATTTTACAGCTATCCATTCCACAATGAGCCTTTATCACCAGTTCAAATTTTTTAAAACGTCTATCAGGATAGGCAGACAATAAGAAACTCAACATTCAAGTGAAGGAAAACAAAAATATCCAAAATAAAGAAACATACTCGCAAGATATCTTTTTCTCGTTCTAGGGGGCGCTGACAGGTAACCTTCAGCAAAGCAGTGATCTGTCTCTCATTCAATCTTTTCGAATATCGCTGACCTTCGACAATCTTGCATACCTGCACAGCAACACATTAGAATAGTAAGTATTGGTGAACTATAAAAATTGATGATGGATTTCAGCATTACCTCCATTGGTAAGTAATTTGGCCTGTTAGAATTGCCAACTTGCAAGCATGGTAGTTGAGTGTGCTGAATGCGAAAGCCATATGTTTCGTGGAAGTATTCTACAACAGATTTCTGGGTATTTCTTTCATCTACTGGGAATCTGAAAAGGATAAAAAAAAAAAATGAAAACTTAATTTCATCTAAATCAACATTCACGAAATAGGAATAATAAAGGTAAAACAAATACGCACGTCAGTTCCCGAGTGGCCACAGCAGTTAAGCCAGAAATGCGGTACTTCCGACGCATGTTTCCCCGATGAGTCACTTCAACCTTGACACCTCTAAGAGCCTTTTTTATCTGTTGACAGAAGAATATTTGAAATCATTAAACAAAGGAGAGTAAATGAATGCAAGATTTCACTTCCGATAGAAAGTGATCATGCAATCATATTCAGAAAATGACAATTGAATCATACCTTTACACGATCAGCATCAGATAAAGGTCGAGATGAGATATCCCGGTTCAGCAAATCACAGACAAAGGTAATCACAGGAGATGCCTCTATGAATGCTGTCGATGACATATCTACAAAAGAGACAAATTACAGCACAAACATGAGCTGAAACATTACGAGGAGTCCAGATATAAAATTAATTGAATGTAATGCAGCAAGCCATCGCACCTATATTGAGTGATAAGCCCATCTGTGTAGGACGAATGCTTTGATAGAATCCACGCCAGCTCTCCAAGCCATCCCCCAATGATTGCTTTCTTCCTATATCAGGGGAATAAAAGGACCGGCCCACCGGAGTGTACCTGTTTCTAACATGTTAGCAAAACTAAACCAGCTGAGACTTCTAAGCATGGTAGTCAAGTAGCAAACATCCATAGGATGAGTAACCGGTACCTGGAGGTAGGCAGCTCACGAAGAACAATGTCAAGAACCTGCAGAGCTTCCTGTGGGGCATCTGCTTGTTTCCCCTCTAAAAACAATCCTAGGTGATGCAGATCAGCACGTGCAGCTAGCTTGATAACAACTTTGAATTCCCTTTCTCGTCTGTGAAATAGGAAAGAAGTTATTTATTCTGAAAATTCCTTATTAGAAAATAAACAAGAAAAACATAAAAAATTGACCTTTGTCCCCCAGCCCCTTCTTCCTCATCAAGAAGATTGATTCTGAACTCCTTGGAGACAAACGGAAGTGGTCCAGCAGTGTACAGACTTTTCCGACCATCATATGCAGGAAGACGCCTTCCAAGGTGTGATTCACGATACATCTCAACAAGTGTTTTCATCACAGCACGATTAACACCCCTTGATGTAACTTCTGGAGTAATGGTAACCTAACAGAAAGAACACACAGTTTGTCAGGTAAATCCATAAACAGACGTTAGATGTATGGTAGCTAATACTAAGGGAACAAGGGAGCCAAAACTCACATCATACTGGTGTAAATCTTTGTCAGGCAATTCAGCAAAGAAATGGTTAGCCTTCACAATGCAACGCTTTCCAGTCTGTCCTTTCCCAGGCCTCATTGGAAACTTATAAGCCTTGCTAGAAGAGGGTATAGGCTGGATTGCCTGACTGGGAGCTCCTTGCTCAACAGAGAGCTGTTCAAATTGCTGAGCCAGAACAGTGGGTTCCGGCACCTGGGTAGGACTCACCTCCGACAGTGCAGGCTCAGAAGACACCGCTTGATAAGTAGGTGAGGTAGCTTGATGCAGCTCGGGAACTGATTGTCTCTGCGGTGGTCCAGAAGAAGGTCCACCTCCACGGCCACCACCATACCCTCCTCGACCTCCTTGATGAGGAGGTCCTCCTCTTCCTCTTCCCTGGTACTCTTGTGGACCACCATACTGTTGTTGTTGCTGGTATTGCTGTTGTGGTGGTTGTCCATATCCACGACCACCACGACCTCCCTGTTGATACTGAGGGTTATAACCCCTTCCACCTTGGTGTTGTCCTCCTCCACCTCTCTGCTGGAAACCACCTCGCTGTGAACCACGTCCACCACCTGAGACTGGACCAGCTTCACGAGACCCAGAGCCTTCGCCTCCTTCAGATGGAGCATCCGTTCTTCTCTTTCTAACCATTATGATTCCTGGGAGAATAACACCAACACACGCAACCCAAAAAAAAAAAGTGAGTAATTTCGAAATTATCCTTGAAAAATAAAAGCAAACATGGAAAACGAAGTAAGAAACATTCAAATACCTAAACAGGAAACGTAGTAAGAAAACAAGCTCGAAATTATCGAAGCAAGACAAAAAAAAAAAACCCTAAATATCTTCGAAGGCAAACAATACAGAGGCATAAAAACCGTTACAAATTCAACAGCCCACCAGAAAACGAAGTAAGAAAACAAGTACGAAACTATCAAAAAAATGGAAACAACAACAAAACCCTAAATATCTTCGAAGACGAACACAACACACACACACCAAAACCGCTAGAAAGCTAATAGATCCGAAATTACAGAGATCAACGAAGAACACAAACCTATCAGTGAACTATAACCCCAAAAATGAAGCGGATCCACCCAATCCAGTGGAAAACTCAAGTAAACACGCAGATCGAACACAGATTAAGTGAACAACAAACACAAAACCACCATGATTTTACCTGAAAAACTACAATCTCTCGCCGGAGACGCTTAGATTGACCGAGAAAATCCGTACGAAACACCCCAACCCTACGTCTCTCTCTCTCTCCTCTCTGTGTTCTCTCTCTCTCAACTCCTAACAAACGAGATAACAAAGAAAATGGGATTTTACTGCTACACTTTAAATTCCACTTTTTTCACGAGAGAGTAAAGCAAGGGTTCTGTGGTTCGGAAATTACGAAATTACCCTCGTCGTTAATTCGCTGGCATGTGACGACGTGGCGAGTCAGGGTTGGGTCTTTGTAATGCTGACCCAAGCTCGTGTGTAGTCTTTTATTGTTTGTAATGCGCTGCTGACGTGGAATTGCAATAATGTTTTTTTAATCCGGAAAAAAAGAAGCTTCTCGAAAACAACAAGACGAAAAACATTTTTGTCGTTTATATGCCAAATATTTTTTAATTCATTTAGTACAAGTTTACGTATTTATCCGATTAATTAATTAGTGTAATGCGTTACCTACTTAACCTCGATTAATCTTCAGGGTTTGTATTAATTTATTATATTAGTAACTATTAACTACACGAGATAATGCATGCAGACTAGTCATGGATATTAAACCGGCCGTCATTTATCTTATTATTATAAATCTGTATTAATTAATTAGGTCATATTTTGTCTTAGATTACAAATAAACTGGCAAAGGGTATTTAACTATACATGTATAAGTATAACAGTTTAAAAATATTTGTGTTTGAGGATGAAACAGGAGCTACGGAAGTTGTCAAGAGTCAAGAGAGTAATGAAGTGTTGACGGCAAAAAAAATAAAAATAAAAATAAAACAAACGATTAGTACCATTGTCAAGGACGATTCTTTTTTCATGCAACGAAAGGCAAAATGTTAGTTTTCTAGACTGTAATGAATTTATAAAAAGAAAAAGCGTAAGATTGGTGAATAGAAGAACTAACTACTATTAATATATTGAGATGGGTGAATGAGATTGGTGGGGCAAATATGAATTTAGTCATTTACTATAGATAAATCTAAATTCGTTTTCATAGAAATATGACCTGCGATTTCGGGGAAGTGGTACTTTTTGACAGGTTTGCTATTTTTCTAACTTTGGGAATGTGGTGGAGTCATCACGTGGTTTGATTTGTCTGTTTAATTCAATTTACACTTTTCTTTATCTACCTTATTTGACGGCTAGCTCTTTAGTTTCATGACTGGTTACTTTGCTTTTTTACCTCAAATTGATCTTATTATATATACATATCAATTACTTAGGTCTTATTGTCCTATTTACTTACGGAGTCAAAGATGATTTATACATATATAGCAGGTTTAAAATTGGTTGCTCGTGTGTGAAGATGAAATGTTACCAGTAATGAAGTGTATATAGCATTTGTCAACGAGGATCCTTTTCATGCAATGAAAGGCAAAATCTTGCGAATAACGTTTAGAATTGTAGAATATATAAATATAGAAAGATTATTATAATCAAAGGAGATGAAGAGAATAACCATTAATTAATCTTAGAGGGAACATATATGATTTCATCCAACGGACGATGCACTTGTCAATTTCTGTCTCGAGAGGATGATAAATGGCCAGTAAATCAAGTACGATATGATCATCCTAAGGGTTAATGTTTACCCATGCAAGCTATGAACCCTCGCTGGTTTACGTAATAATGAACAAGCACATACGCACGTGTACATGCATGGCGAGTCTAAAACCAGTCCAGCCATCGGGATGATGAAGATCAAAGACATTGGTTTACTACATAGGATGGGCTCCTCGTATAGATTGGGTGATCAGGTTTAAGTCGAGTCGCTCGGTCTTGGCAAGAAAGGATTATCAAGACTCGTTCTCCTCAACATTGGTAGTCAATTCTTGTTTTATAAGTTTTTTCATGTGTTTATTAGGTTAAAAATGTTTAGGCAGTACTTTACCTTCTTTTTTTTTAAGTTATGTCTATATGAACTCATCACAGCTTGTTTCTTTAGTGTATAACTAACAAAAGTTATATAAGTCTTAGATTAGGCTTTACTGAAAAGAAGAGAAGTCAATGTCATATTACATTGCTCATTGTTGTAGTTTCAAGGTTATATTACTAAGTGTTGAGGTTTTTTTCATTAAGTGAATACGTTGAGTGTACGTAACGTCCTAATTGAGTCGATGTATTTAATTAATTTCAAATTATATATCGACGGAGTTTATAATGTGATTGTTTCTCCACTAATATTGTCACCTCCTTACCTTTCTGAGTCAACTGATCACAGTTTGTTGTGAAATGTAAGTTGTAGAAAAAAGGAAAAAAGGTTATATATGAAATGGAGACTTGGAGTTCTAAACCAGATATGTAGGAAGCCGTTTAGAATAAGGAAGTTGCAAATTCTTCTGAAAATGATGTTTGAACGAAGACTTTGAGTAACATTCCTTAATAATTCCTTGTAAGCCATTGGATAGTGGTTGGAGAGTGTCCATTCTATTGAAAAACATTGACATCTTAGTCATCAGATTTTGTTTTAACTCTCAATTATTTAAGAGAGTTATGCCTTCAAAATCTAGAAAATTTACGTTTCAATTCCAATTATATCCATCGCACATTCACACACATAGACAAAAAAAACATTCGATTCTCTGCACTATCATTTCTCCATATCAAGTCAACTTAATTTGACCTCCGGTCAAAAATTTTCATGGACAGTGAAATGACATGTGTGGGACTCATCAGGCTATGTTAAAAGTCAAGGGATGCATTGATTATGAGTTTTAACAAGTGGCAAAATTGGGATAAATGATAAATGGGTGGGGCAAATATGAATTTACCATAGATAACTCTTTCGTTTTCGTAGAAATATGACCTGCGATTTCGAGGAAGTGTTACTTTTTGACAGGTTTGATAATTTTTCTAATTTTGGGAATGTGGTGGAGTCATCACGTGGTATGATTTGTTTGTTTAATATTCAATATACTTTTCTTCATCTAATTGATTTGACGGCTCTTTAGTTTTCACTGGTTAGTTTGTTCTTTACCTCAAATTGGTGTACTCAACAGAAAGCTACTTGATAGAGAACCATTTGAATTCTTATCACTTTTTTGGTAATTGAGTATTCATATACGGACGACACATTAAGTTGACACGACGATTGATATCAATGAAAATGAATAATTACAAAATGCTGGTTTCAAATAAAACAATAATGATACTATGGACTATAAGAGAAATAGTTAAATTGTCTACAAACATATAATTTTTGTTTTCAGACAAAGTTTCATTTACTGGTCCCATTAAAATATTTATTATTTTGGTAGGAGTAGAAGAAGATATCAAGATAAAGAAACGATAAGATTGATGTAAATCAATGCTAGTAGCTAGTACTTAGTACCATATTGATTCACATAGGTCTTATATACGCTCATTGCGAGATCTTATGAATTACATCTTGCAGTACTCCTACCATATTTTAATTTGCATAAAGCATATTGCAAAAATTTAATATGAGTTTCAAAACTGTGAGCTCCAAAACGATGCTGAGGCGTGGTGTCGCGGGTCGTGACGGAGGGGAAGCCGATGCGTCAGTGGAGCTTCATGGTCGCTCTTCAGTGTCAAATATGAAATTGCTTGAGGATGGCGGCGAGATTTGAGAGAGTGCATTTTGAGGCGGAGCGACGCTTGCTTGATACTTGTTCGCGGAGGAAGACGACCAACAACTAGGTGGGTTGTGCATCGCGAGTCTTCAAACCTCTCGGTAACGCATATCTGATCCGATGAAGATGGCGGTTTTTCATAGATCTTCTAAGTCTCGCAACCTAGGGTTTGTTTAGACCGGATTGAAGGTTCTAGATCGAGCGGTGGGGATGTGAAATGTGGCAGTGAGGTGATTCATGTGCCACAGAAGTAAGTCTCCGTTGTTGGTTGAAGCCCAGATCAGCCGACTTTGTTGTCGTAGGGTTATCGGCTCTGGCATCACTACGAATTCGGGTCGGTAAAGAAGTTAACGAGATTTACCAGCAAAACACGACTTTTCCGGTGGAAATGAGAAGAAAATCTAACATGGCCGGACTTAGAAACTCCGACTACTTTATCCAGTGGTGGCTTGTACTTATTTTTTGGATTTTCTTCTTATTTCCACCAGAAAAGCCATGTTTTGCCGATAGATCTCATTAACCTTTTTACCGATCGAAGATTTTAACCGAATATTTTGCTGATCCTTGCTGTTAATCTCTGAAATTTTTTCTGGTCATTTTGTGACTTTCTGATGTTGTAAATGATCTTTCCGATCACTCATTTCGGTAGATTGTTTAATAAAAATTTTAAATAAAAAAAATAAAAAATAGAAAATAAATATCCAAATACGACCAGTAAAAAATACAATGGAATAAAAAATGTAATAATGATAAGTACTGTGAACAAGTTCTATTGCTTAGAATCTTTGGACCCTGGAGTGGCCGCAACCATCTGTCAATACCTCGCAAATTTAACTTACTAGGACTAGTACATACAAGTTTAAGATGTCTGGAATCTTTGTAAAATCTGATTAACGTCGAAAGCAAGTAAATGTGATGGTTAGAACCTGAACTAGACTGTTAGACCTGAACATTGGCTCTGGTTGGGATATTCCCATCTGTTTCCATTTCCTTTTAAAAAAGCTAAAGCCAGTAACCAATATAGCCTCTGATGGACCAAGTGAGCTACCTGTTTACACATCGATCCTGGAAACGCATAAGAAAAATTAATATGTGAAAGCACTATGGATGGTATAACAAATGAAGGATATAAAACAACCTGAAGCTCTTCATCCATGTCAGCGTAGTTCTTCACAGAATCCATGATGAGTTTTGTCACACTCATGAAAAAAAGTAATGACTCGATAAGCACCGTATCTAAGCATAGACTTGTAGGGCAATCTTGAATCTGTTTTGAGCCATGCAAACACATACATTACATTCATTGGAACATGAAAAACTGAAAGGGGAAAGAATCCGGGAAAAACAAGTGAGAAGGACCTGGTTACAACAAGATATGTGGAAGCGATTAAGGTGTTCTTCTGAGTCTGATACTTTGGTAGAGAGCAGCATTGCTTGACTTCAGCTGAAAATGTTGAGCAAAAGAAGAAAAAAGATAGCTGACGTTCAACAAATATAACTAAGAAAGAGTGGACACACCATTTATTTATCGTAATTGTCCCGAGCCATTAAACATAATATATCAAAATAGAAAACAATGAGTTTTATTCACTGCCAAATGCACAAATTGTTCAATCTGTCTCATCTTCACAGGATTGTTACAAATCAGAATTTCTTCTGCTAGAACATTTTCCCAACACCATCTTTTCTTGGAACGGATTCTGAAACATCCATCCGGCACCAATTACCCATCAGAGATGCCATTTGATCAACCTTATCATACAACCCAAGAAGCCCACCAGTGTGTATGAACAATATCTTCCTTCCTTCCCAGTTTTTGGGATCCTTGGTCATCTCATTTATCAAACCATACGCAGCTTTCCCACTGGATATACACTCGAAAACCCAAATGTCAATTTCACTATATATTACGATGCTACTTTGAAATATTAAAGGGGTAATCATGACCTTAAACATTATTCGGAACAAGGATGAACTAGAAAGACTAACATACCTGTAAACAGGATCAAGAATAACACCAGTTGAACTTGCTACTTCCTTTACAAACTTAAGCTCCTCTGAAGTGTTCATAGCATATCCTTTTCCTTTGGCCTGCAAAAAAACACAAGAATCAGAAGCAGAAGTAAAATCTCTGTACCTAAGAGAAAAAAACATCTATCACAATTTTATACATAGTGATGTTTGCTAAGGAGCCAAGAGAAATCACCAAAGGAAAATAGGCAACACCTAAACAGAGATGCCATGACACTCACATTGTGGATGCTAACAATATCACGAGAGTTAACACCAGCTTGAAGTCCATCCAGAAGGCCTTGGACAAAGTCATAGAAGTAATCAGGATCATCGCAAACCGAGAAAGCATGAACCTGTACAATGAATGAAATATATATGAGTCATCTGTCAACTTCACTGGGAGCGATGCACCCCAAACAGAAAAAGACCACACCTTGGCTTTTAGAGCTCCCAACCAGGACCCCAATGAAATACCAGCAATTGTACCACCACTAGCAATCCAAAAGAAAAACTAAGATGAGAGTGAAGCAAACAAAAGTAAAAGGCAAGAAATAATTACAAGGGAAGCAAAAGCAGAACCTGCCACATGCTACCACAATATCATCAAATTTCAGGCCATCAGGTCTACTTTTCAGCTGCTCCTCAATTTCCCTTGCTGCTTCGATATAACCCCTAGACGATTAGTGTAGGGAAATTCAGTATTAAAAGGACTCAAACCCGGTTCGTCAAGCAATAGACTAATGACTATTCAATCTAAAAAAAGTGCTTAAAACTACACACATGTTACTGCACTTAGCTAGATTGAAATAGTTTCTTATGAGAACACATTCTCACCAAGTTCCCAAAGAGTTGGATCCACCGACTGGAATAACATACGGGTTTTTTCCTTCCTTTTCGAGTTTCTCTTTCAGAGCATTAGTAAGAGCCTATCATTACCATCACGAGAACAAGTTTTGATCAGGCTAAGTAAAACTACTCATTTCGTGTTCTTAGTAAGTAAAATTTAATGCAATGGACTTAACCTCACTCCCAATGGAGGAATACTCTTCCTTAGAGATGAGATGAACATTAGCTCCAACGAGACGCTCGACCAGTAGATTCCCAACCAACCCAGGATCATCATCAGCAAGAAGCTGCAAACACAAACACACACACATAAACACGTGTAGCAACAGAGATTTTATCAACGTAAGGTGAAGAAACAGAAGCCAGACCTTAGAAGTGCGGAGAATAAGATGAGAATTGAGATTGAGATAGTTAGAGGCGGTGGCTGTAGCACGGCAATGATTGCTCTGAATACCGCCGATGGTGATGACGGTATCGGCGTGTTGATCAACAGCTTCGGCCATTAAGAATTCGAGTTTTCGGACTTTGTTTCCACTCAATTCCATGCCGGTGAAATCATCGCGCTGCCAAATTCGTTAAATACGGTAAGCGAAGAGAAGCCACAAAAAGAGTCGCGTAGGAGAAGAGATATGAGAGACCTTGATCCAGAGTTCAGTGCCATTAGGAAGACCAGGAAGATTCCATCGATGGATCGGAGTAGGAAGCTGAAGAAGAGGTCGAAGATGATGATCAGTGAAAAGTAATGGAAAATGAGAATTGAAACATAGAGAAATTGAAATTAACGTACGTGAGCGAGGGAGAAAGTGTGAGAAGGAATCGGACGAAGATGAGAAGCCCAAGAAGGAGGAGAGTAAGGTCTTTTTGTGAGAAATTCCGCCATTGATGGTACGGATGTCGCAGACATTGTTCTTCTTCTTGATCTCCCAAGCTCGAGCTTTACTCTTGAGAGTGTCAAGAGTCCTCTCATTGCTTCCTCTTCTTCTTCTTCTTCTTTTAGTCACTGGATTGCTTAGTTTGACCTCCAATGTTTCTTTTTATGGGCCTCGGCCCATTTCACTTTAGTTTTTGGTTCAATTTCAATAAAAGTTGGTTAATTTTGTAAATTGGTTAAGTACTTCAATAGTACAATTAACTATGTAGCTTAAAAAAAACAACAACAAGAAGAAACCAAATACTACAAATGAGTTATTGTTATAATATATAATTCGCTGTCATTCAATTCCATGATTCATTTTATCTTTCGATATTCATATCCACTCTATCTATAAGTAAGTGTACATGGCTTATAATTCATGGGGACACACACATCTCTTACCTACGCATATCGGTATTTTATATTGGCCACAACCCATTTTATGTCTACACTCATTGGTTGTGTTACATGGTATGTCTGTAGCTTTTTCCACATTGTATGACTTAGGAGGAGTACACTCGCAAGTTCCATTGTTGCAATATGCTAGACCTATGACACAAGGCAAAACATGACACTCATCGTTTCTTTTACACTTGGCTTCCACGAGATCTTGTCCTTCATATAATCATATGTATATAAGGTGTTAGTTCAACATGGTTTGTCATAAAAACATATATATATATATATATATATATATATTTTTGATAAAAAGTTAAATTGATTGAAATAGGAAAGTTTATACACAAGGAAAAGGAAGACGATACAGAAATTTTAAAGACAAAAACTAGATTTATTTAAGAAAAGCCTCGAGAATGAAGCCAATATTGGAGAAGTGGTTGGAGACGCATGTCTTCATTGTAGCGGATGGAAAAAAGTCTATTCCGGATGGTCTTGTCAATTTGCCGAGTAGTGTAAGATGAGGAGTGGCTGTAGGTGTTATGTCTTCTACCATTTCGTTCTCTCCAAACATGATATATTGTGTTTTGGAAGACAAGCCGCAACAATATGTAGGTTAGATCATCATACGTAGATGTTATGAGATGTGAAAGTGTCTCTCCCCAATCTGGGTTGTGGACCACTGCTAAAAGGCTTCCCACAGCTCCTATCCAAACGGTGAAAGTGTAGGGACATGCGAAGAAGAGATGGTCTCGAGTCTCATTAGGCTCTCCACAGAACAAACATGACTGAACACAACCCCAAGCTCTTGAACGAGAGCCAACCGATAATCTGTCCCGAATAGCTAACCATGTGATAAAAGCATACCTTGGGATTGAATGTCGAAACCATATAAATTTCCACCAATTAACCACATTACCATGCCTTCGCAACTGCTGGAATGTATTGGCTGAGTAGAAGGTACGTTTGAAATCGGTATTGTTGGAGCGCCACATAACAACATCCTTGTCTCCATTAAGAGGTGGTGGAGGTCGACTAGCAATCAAGGCTGCAGTATTTCGGATATGTGGGTCGCGACTTGATCTCATTTTCCACCCCTCTGAATCAACAGCATTTGCAACCTTGATATCTCGGGATAAGATTAGCTCACGAGTTCCCCTTTCGCCGAGTACATCAATAAGGCGGCCCAAAGGATGCCATGGATCGAGCCAAAAGAAAGTGGTCCTTTCATTACCAATATGTGATCAGACAAACGGTAACGCTTGCCCCCTTAGTTTTAGGAGCTTATGCCAAATCCAAGACCCCTTAGCTGTTGGTCGCACGTCCCAGAAACTTGTAGTTTTAATAAGGTTTTGGTGAACCCAAGCAACCCATAGAGAACCTGACATTGTGATGAGCTTCCAAATGAGATTGAGTGAGAAAACTAGAGATACCTCATGTAATCTACGAATGCCTAGCCCTCCTTCTTTTTTAGGATAACACACATCCTCCCAAGCGACCTTTGATTTTGTTGATATTGTGGGTGATCCACTCCAGAGAAAAGCTCCACACATTTGTTCAATCTGAGTAAAGCAGCATTTAGGTAACTGGAAAACCGAACACCAGAAATTGCATATGCTTGCTATGACCGAATTAATGAGCTGCAATCGACCGGCAAAGGAGAGATGTCTAGTAGACCAGCTCATGAACCGCTTCGTTAGCTTGTCTAGGAGAGGAACATAATCGGCAGGGGTGAGAGACTTTGATGATAATGGGAGGCCGAGGTACTTAATAGGCAAGGAGGAAACAGATAAACCAATCGACCTAGCTGTTGAGATTATCGATTGTCTATCCTTCCCACCAGCCACGTCTGTTGATTTTGTTGGTTTGATATTCAGACCTAAAAGGCATGCGAATTGAGAGAACACAGAAAGAGTACCTTGGAGAGATTTGAGACTACCATCGGTGAACACCATTATATCTTCTGCGAAACTCAGATGAGTTAACTGGGTACCCTTGCAAGTAGGATGGTAATCAATACTATTTACAGCTGCTGCTTTGTCTAGCATTTTAGAAAGGACGTTATTGATGATCACATATAGGGAGGGAGATAGATAACAGCCCTGCCGAATCCCACGTTTTGCTGGGAAGAACCCATATAATTCTCCATTAATAGACACCGAAAAAGCTGATGTAGAGATACAAGTGTGAATCCAGGTTATGAACAACTCCGGGTAGCACATTGCTCTCAAGCAGGAGACTATAAAAGACCATTGTACTGTGTCGAAAGCTTTTGATATATCCAGTTTAATAGCACTACGGGAAGAGACACACTGCTTGTGGTAGTCTTTAACTAGCTCAGTGGCCAACAAGACATTCTCCAATAAAAGACGACCTTTCACAAACGCACATTAATTTGGTGCAATAGCATTCGGTAGTGTTTTCTTGAGGCGGTCTGCAATGATTCGTGAGATTACCTTGTAGAGTAGATTGTAACATGATATCGGACGGAAGTCTTTCATACTCTCAGCGGCCGCTGTTTTTGGGACGAGTGTTAGAATGGTTGCATTGACACTTCTAGGCAAGAACCCATACGTGAAGAAAGAGGTAACGGCTGTAGTGAAGTCTTTACCAATGACAGACCAACCGGCCTTGTAAAATTCGACAGGAAACCCATCTGGACCAGGAGCTTTGTTTATTGACATTTTGAAAAGAACTTGTTTGATCTCCTCTGCGGAAACCTGTTTGACTAATGCAGAAGCTTCTACTGGAGAGCAACGATAGTCTAGCAGTCCCTGGAGGAAAGACTGATCCGCTATTAATAGGTTGACTGGCTGATGTTGGAGGACACGTTGAAAATAGGTAACTGCCTCTGATTTGATTGCTTCAGAGTTTGTCAGACGCTCCCCCTCTTCTGTTAGCAGACATTTGATCGCGTTATAAGATTGCCTTCCTTCTGAGACTTTGTGGAAAAAGCTGGTGTTTTGATCGCCCTCCTTAAGCCACTTGACCCTTGATTTTTGACTAAAAAATTGCTCTTCCAAACGGGCTAAATGATCCCAGCGTTGTAAAGCCACAGAAGCGTCCTCGAAATTGGCGGCAGAGGGGTTGAGTACCGCCTTGTCTTGCTGAGAGCGTAATAGTTCCAGAGCTTCCTTTGTTTTTTTCGGTAAATCTCCATAAGCAGAATGATTAAGGAGGCGCAAGGATTTCTTTAAAAATTTTAATTTGTTGTGGAACAAGAACATAACCGAACGAAAGTGATAAATGTCACCTTCCTGAGACCAACAATGTGAAACCACCTCTAGGAAGCTCGGGTGTTGAGTAAGAAAGTGAAGGAACTTGAAAGGATGTTTGTTACCCGGTTGTGGAGACCTTAGATTGACCCAAAATCTGGTATGATCAGAGATACCTCTCATTTCGAAAATTGCGTAAGAATCTGGGAACTTAGACACCCAATCCGCATTGGCGAGCACCCTGTCCAATTTTTTCCCAATAGGATTATCGGCTTGGTTGTTGGTCCAAGTGAAGGGAGGGCCTACAAATTTTAGGTCAGAAAAATCGCATTGTACAATCATTTCCTTGAATTCCCTCATCGCCAATGATATTGATCTGTGGTCTAGCCTTCGGGAATCTTCGGCAATGGAGGCCGTGACATTGAAATCTCCAAGCACCAGCCAAGGATAAATCCCCTTCACAATATGGTGCTGAATTGCAATCAAATCTCTCCAGAGGAGCCTTCTGTCAGTAAGAAATTTGATGCATATACAAAGGAGACATGGACTGGATGCCCACCTTGACGAACTCTAATCCAACACGAAATGAGCTGGGAAGTAATTAGAACTGGAGCTACCTCCAGAGATGAAGACCAGCAGACCCAAATCCTCCCAAGACGATGATTTGACTAATTGGTAATTGAGTTCCAACCCAGAAAAGTAAAGGCGAATATATGTTGAAAGTTGGGAGCTTGTACTCGCGTTTCAAGTAGACATCCCAAGGAAAATTTACTATCTTGCACCCATTGTTTAACTATACGATGCTTGCGCGGCTGATTGAACCCGCGTGTGTTCCACCCAAATATTGATTCCATCAGAGCCTCCTAGAGGAAGCGTTCCTTGTTTGTCGATGCTCCGATGAAAACTTGTTATGTTTTCCAACATGTTGAGATTTCCTCCCACCTTGTCTTGTTTTTGGAGGTGACATGGAAGATAAGCTGGATGGAGCATTCACCATACCATCTGAACCAGAGTCATCATCAACGTCCTCCAATTCGCCTTCCTCCTTGTCCAGCTGCAAAACCTGGAATCGTGAAGGAGATACAGAGGCAACGCCTTTGCCTTTGTCAATAATTACCTTTTGCTTTGGTGAAGGATTAGGAGGAGTTGGAACTGTAATCCAAGCATTAGGTTCAGAACTTAGAACCGCCAAGGACTTTGGAGATTCAGCTGAGTATTTTTGAACATCGCATTCTATAGATTCTGGTTGCCGAAAGAGCGTTGGCTCTGCTTTATTCGCGTCGTCCTTGTCCCGCGAATTGATTACGGATTCGTCGTGGATTTGGTTGCTGAAGTCTGAGGTTGGAGGTATGACTTCGGGATGGAGAAGCATAACAGGGGAAGCTGCAATGGCCAAGGGTGAATGAGAGGAGGAGGAGGCTTGTTGTAAGATCGATGGACCTGGTAAAGTATCTGCTTCAGCTGAGGGCAAAACAGCAACATGTTGGACATTTCGGCCAACAAGGCGAACCGTAGAAGGACATTTGGAAGCTACATGACCCCATTTGTTGCAGATGGAACAGTTTGGGGGTAGCCATGGAAAGGATATCGGGATCTTTGTCTCTATCTGATCATGAGAGAGGTTGATGCTTTGAATTAGTGGTTTCTGGAGGTTAACTGCCACCAACACCCGAGCAACGTCCAATCTTGTACATCGTTCTGTTTGGGGGTGTAGTTTCACCGTTTTACCGACAATATCGCCTAAGAATCTTAGCCCCTTGTTAGAGAAGAGGGAACCTGGGACGTGTTTGAAGTCTACCCAAATAGGCATAGCTGAGAGATCCGGTTGCTTGAGTGCGGTTTCATGGCTCCACTCCGAGACCACAAGTGGGATATCGGCAATATGCCAGTACCGACGCTTGAGAATTCGTTCACGCATAACCCTCTCTTCAATTCGAAACAGAGCTGTAGTATTGTTAAGAATTTGAACATCGATCTTTTGTGAATCAGAGGATCTCCAAATACGATTGACCACATCATGGATCTTTGCAACATGAGGGATATCATCAATGAAATGACCTGCCACGAACCGAGACCAGAGAGGCTGGAAATCAGCTAACACCTCTTCAGGAAGAGAAGCTTTCGCGACCCCATCGATAACTTTAAACACAGGAGGAGAGCGAGTCGATAGAGAGAACCAAAGATTCCGGGGAGGAGGCTGAACCGATGGGGGAGGAGACTGAACCAACGGGGAAGGAGAGGGAGCGCCGTTCACCGAGGCCGGTGGCGGTGAGCCCATGATTAGCGGCAAAGTTGTCGACAAACCAACGAAAACTTTGTGAAAATTCAACTATGGACTTTAACACTTTTTGAAAACGAGAGAGCAGATCCGAAACTTTTTTCTAATTTCTAATTTATTAAAATTTTGTCTTTTTCCATAAAAACATATTGATTTATAAGATTAGTTTCCAATCATTTGTTTTTCGCATTTTTTTTTCTAGGCACAATCTCTTTTTAATAAATATTTTTTCCTAATACTAAATATCACATTTAAACAAAACAAAGGTTAATATTTATTCTCTTTGGGGTGGTGAGGGAGAAATCATCACACTTGTAAATCAAGATTGGATATGAGATCATGATTGTTCACCCTTATTCACCCTTATTGAAAATGTGTATAAAAATTTAGTTTAAAAAGAACCTTTTCTATATTAAAAATTAGAGTTTTTGAAAAATAAACATTAGAACAATGATTTCATTACTGTCTTTTTTTTGTTAACATATTTCGTTCTCATATAACTTATGACACATTTAAAACATGGAACTTGAACAAATAAAGTTATCATTCCCGGATTTTCAAACATTATTCTCATATATGTTTCAATGTATTACAAAATGAAAAGAAAGTATACTTACGATAGACGACGATAAGAAGAGTAACAAATAACATAAGTTTAAAGGAAATGCTCTTCATTCTCCAAGCAAATGTTGTGTTTTTTTGTTTTATTTTAGTGGTGAAGTTGAAGCTACTCTTCATTGCTTTTTATAGTCTATCTTAGTTGATAGTTTGAGTAGGAATATTTGAAGATTTGGTTCCAAAAATTGTAGATCTACTTAATATTAGTAGATTTGACTATAATTTTTGGAACCAAATCTTCCTAATACTATTTCCAAAACAAGCATTAACTTCAGGTTTGGTCAATTCGCAATTCGAATTGTATACATGGTTTGGATTATTCGTTACAAATACTTTTGTTCTTGCCGTTCGAATTATTTTAAAATTTAGTTAGGTTAAGTTCTTTTTTTCTTCCCACCCCTACTCTTTTCATTTTTAATATATATGTCATTCACTCAGATGCATATTTAGCATATAGACAGGGAACGCATTTCACAAGAATCCCATAGTCATTTGTACATAAACAAAATCAAAACTCAGAAACAATAGATACATAGACGACAAAGCCAGAGGCAGAAATCAAATCAGTAAAGCTCGTTATAACCTCTCACAGAGCCTAGTCCATCGGATCACAACCCCTGGCTCTTCTCCTTCATGGCTCTTGCAGCGGCGCTGTACCATGCTGCTGCAGCCATTGCGCCTGGATCAGGAATGGATGCAAGATTCTCAGCTGATACATAGCTTGATCTCCCTGCCTGTCCTCCAATCCCATAATCCGTTGCATCAAATAAACAAAAAACATACATCCAACACATAACTGTGATCACAGTGATTGCAATTTTGCATCAATTAACCGAGAGTCATTAAAGCTCACCTGTGCTTGCATATGAATGGTAGATTCAGCTCCTGCGGTTGCAGCTTCAGCAGACAGAACAAAAGCAGCAATAGGGTCCTCCCCAACACTCAGTTTCTGCTCACAATCAAAGCAAAGCTCATTACTACTTAAACAAATATCAATCTTTGGTTTGAAAAAGTAACCTATTGATCAGTCACCTCCTCAAGGACTTTTGAAGCTGGGATGAGTGCATCTAACATCGTTCTATAACCGGCAGTTGCTCCACCATATTTACTGACAGCAGAGATTGATGACTTGAGTGCTTCAGACCCTGATTTCAAGAAGAAATCAGATTCATAGTAGGACAACATGTGCCTTTTAGAATAATTAACAACAATGCAAGAAACGATATCTTACAGTGTTTGGGAGTGGTTTCTGACTGACCGTTAGCTTTTAACTCCGCATATGCTGCCTTGCAGAGGAGATTGTAACTGGTTTCATATGAGACAGTGTCATGTATTTATAAGTAAATTCCAGAAGCTTGATCAGTAAATTCCAAATGCATGATCAATTTTAGAGAAAGAAAATTGTCAAATTAACTGCGTTGATTTACATTATTCCACTTGTTCCCCCCATGACTCTTCTAATCGATGAACCAATCTCACTCACTGTTTCGGCAGCATCGTTGAGAGGATAACTATAAAAGCGAGAAAGAGAGGGTATAAATTGCAAGTAAACAATCAAGCTTAACAGAGGAGAAGAAGAGGTCAAATGGAGTTCAGAGTAAAGTGACTCACTACTTCTTCATGTCCTCCAGAATAGCTGTTGCACCTCTGCACATCTATGAATGGTGATACAGATTTAAGACATGCATAAATGCAAAACTTTGTGGTATACAAATAATTTAAAAACAGGACTTACTGTTGATCCACAGTCCCCATCACCTACTTTTCCATCCCATTCGTTCAAACTATCCTTCAGATTGATGACTACAGTTGCCGCTGCTTCAATAGCTGCCTCAAGAATTCGCCCCTGTTGACTAAGCTCTTGAGGTCGGCTAAGAGACTAAAAACAGCAAAACAAGTTAGCATAATCACCTGGCAAGTTCTCATGAAACTTACAGATGATCACATCTCATTGAAATGCCCTTCTAAGCTGACCAATCATATTTTTATCAAACCTAACGCTTACCTCTTCATTTTTTGTTGATTGGAAGGGCAGTGGAATGGGGATCTTTGCTGGTGGGCGGCTTCCTGTAGAGAGAGATGTGGCTTGAGCTCAGAAAAAGGAAAGAATCAAGTCTCGAAATGAAATAAAATAGGAGATCACAAAGACAGAACCAAATAATGATACAGAACGAAGAATTTACAGTCTATTACAAAGTTCCGAAGGAAATATCAAAGGAACAAGAAAGACAATTTTACTACGTCTCACAGACCATCTGTGCCGACTGGCCAACTAGGAGCCTTGGTCGGAGCATCCAAACGCTCTAAAATTGACTGGTTAGCCTTCATGATCGATATCGAGAACCCTGAGAAGCGAAGGAATGTGAGAGCAACAGCACAAAACCGGTGACTCTACATAGACACAACAGTTAACAGTCACCTGCCATATCAAGAGACGTCATAAATGATCCAGTATACACCCTATCAACGGCAAGCCCAAATTCCAACTGTAATTTTGGGACTGCTTTTCCAGCAGCAATCATAAGTTCCATTAGAGGGGTACCACCTAAGCTGCAGAACAACAGGAAAATAAAATTATTCACTGATTAAATATTCAGATATAACTAAGCAAACTCATTAGACCATAAGGGCATATCATAGATATAGCATTATGGTAATGGTGAAAATGAGTACAAGGATCACCTATATAAGAAGATGGAATATACAGGCTTACCCATTAACCATCAGAACCACACTGTTACCCCGTGTAATTGGAACATAATTAGTCTCCTGCAGTTAGAAAGAATGCATAGGCTAATGAATGATACAAGATACATGTATTTGTTTAACACTATTATTTTGGAGATAGTAAGTCAATAACTGTAAGCTGGTTATGGAAAGAAGAAATTGCAGCAGAGAAAACAGGAATAGTGTACATACTGGACTCAGTATCTGTTGAAGAACATGGGAAACTACAACTTCCACAGGTTGAATGTCGACAACAGCAGCACCAGGCTCCCCATGCTGAAAGAAAGGTTCAAAATAGGAAGAAAAAACTGTCAAAATACAAGAAACAGCAATGTGCTCTCACTTTCCTATGGCATAAAAGAAAATAAGAAGGGAAACAACATACAACTCCAAGCCCAAGTTCCATTTTCTCTGGACCCAAACGATCTGATGTAACCTGTCCTGGAAGCGCACAAACAGATAGTGCAACACCCATGGTCCCAACCATCTCAGATGCATGTTTTGCTTCCGCTGCAACTTCTGCTAGAGAAAGACCAACAGCAGCTGCTGCTCCAGCAACCTATCCGTAACCAAAAAACAATAAGAAAGGATAAAAAAATATAAGTGCACAAAAGAGCCTGCCACTTCGATATCACAGACAAATATAAGTAAATACAATAACAAACAAGATCTGGACGATAGAGGGGCAACAGCATAGTATGAAAACTGAGAACCTTATGGACAAGAACTGTTCCTGCTAAACCTCTGCGTCCAGCTATGCCACGCGGCGGGGGTAGAGCACAATCGTCTCCAACAATCACAGTCTACAAAAAGGGATCATGTCATTGTATCTACCAATGCTCTTACTAAATTCTACACAAATAAAAAGACAATTACCTCTATTTCGAAACCCTCAGTTTTTGCCTGCTCAGCTGCTAGCCCGAAGTTTAAGCGGTCACCAGTATAGTTCTATGAAGAAATAGTTAAAGGAGAAACTAGATCGACCAAAGTCACAGAGGGATAGTCTTTCAAAGCTATTGATATATATAAGCATATACCGTGACAACCAAAAGGCATCCTTTTGGACCAGTTACAGCTCGAATCCCCTGGAATTAGACAAAGATTCATCATTTACTCGAAAGACTCAAGAGAAGGGCAAAGAAGAAGAAAAGTTATGTGGGAAGAGTTACTTACAGCTAGGATGGAATCAACCGGTGGCGAAGCAAAAACATCTCCGCAAATAGCAGCTGTGAGCATTCCATCTCCAACATACCCAGCTTGTGCTGGTTCATGCCCACTTCCCCCTCCTGTTTCAAAATAGCATTGCATCACACGGAAATAAAACTCAATCAAACATAAATTATAGGGTTTGGACAACAAAAATCCTACCTGATATAACAGCAACCTTGTCATAATTTGCAGCCGAGACATCAGCCCGTAGTACAACTTTGATCTGTAAATTCATCAGAATAAGCTGAGGTTTTGCACAGCCATGGTAGAAATTGAAAAAAAATCGGAATGGAGATTATATAACCTCGGGAAGACCATCCAAATACTGAAGTCCAGGATAAGTTTCAACGAGACCCTCGATGAACTCGGTTACAACATCTGAAATGCACAGTGACGAGAAATAAACAGATTATGTTCATTCTCTCTAGCGATTGATATGAAACTACCATATGAGATTAACTATCTAAAACAGAAGAGCTCGAAACACAAAAGGAGAACGAAGAAGGAGACGAGGGATCACGAACCGTTGGGGTTGTTGATGAATTTTTTAGCCGGAGGAACCATGGTGCTAGCTAGCTTTCAGGGAGATCAAAACCAGAGAATCGGAGAAGCTCATATGGAGAAACAAAGAAGAGAAAAAAATTGAGACTTCAAGAGTCAACAATGGCAGAAAAGAAGCAAAGAAGAAGAAGAAGAAGAAGTGAGTGAGTATTTCTGTATTTGTTCCGTAGGAGAGAACAAAAACCCAACCTCTAAACCGAAATAAACCGATAATCAGCGATCTAACCGGTATATGGAGATATTGGGCCGGAGGTGAGAGCCCATCAAGTTAAAAAAAAAAACTTAATTAGTAAGATATAAATAAAGGTAAGCGTAGTAGGCACGTGTTCCACGCACACGGTTCGTCTATTATTATTATTCTTCGTCTACTTCACACGAAAGAGAGGGAGAGACTCAAAGAGGGGAGATCCAGAAGACGAACAACAATGGCGTTGCAATGGCTGATTCTGTCGTATGTGGTGGCCGCCGAAGTTGTAATCACCCTCGTGTTGACTCTTCCTTACCCTATGCTTCTTAAGAAACGTGTCGTACAACTTGTCTCATTGATTCTCCAACCTGCTGCTTCCATCGTCGCCTTCGCCGGATTTCAGCTCCTCGGTGACCTCCTCTCCCTCTCTATCTATAGCTATTAATTCTGAGTTTATTTTGATCATATGATTCCTCTATTTCGAATTCGGAATCTAATTGGTGTTAATTAGTTAGGGTTTTGAGCCGCGAGTGATTCTGTGGGTTCGGTACCTTTTGTGTGTTTTGCTTATTTCGTTTTGATTTCTTTCAGATATTTACTGGAAGGCTGAGCATAGGCTTTCTTGTTCGTCTGAGGTATGCACTGCTACAGAAAGGGATCGCTACGAGAAATCTGTAAGTACCTTTTGGAATGTTGACTTTTTCACCTTAGTCTTTGTGATTCTATTGCTGAATTCTATGTGTTCTGAATCTTTTTGAATCGTAAATTGTTAGGTTGTGAGTTTCATCCTGATAATGTTATCCCTTATGTAGTCTGAAGATCAATATTTGTAACTAAAACATCTGAGAATTCCCTTTCATTGTTTAAGGATGTTGTATAGATTAGATATTAGTGTATCAACGATTGAACTACAGAACAGTCTCTCACTTCTTAGTGTCAATTGCATCTTTTTAAGGTCTCGATCACCCATTGATGTACTCATTCTCGTTAAATCATAGCTCTAGCTACTGTCAAATAGCAAACATGAGTTTGTCTTTATCACGTTCATGGTTCAGTTTATACAATTTTCTTGTGAATCTGTTGGCAATTGATTCTTGGTGAAGTTTCCTCACCATTCAATTGATTCTTGGTTCGCAGTTACTTTTTTGTTCTGCCGTCGCAAGTTGCCAGAATCAATTGCACTTAGTGAAAATTAGAACTCTCTGATATGTATTTAGTTCATCTATTGTTTCTTCTCTTGCCCTGAAATGTCTCAGCTTGCTTACTAACGATTTGTGTTTACTGCAGATCTACAAGGCTCAGAGGAATGTGGTTCTGTGCGCCGCAGGAATTCTTCTCTACTGGTAACTTCATCAGCTATTAACAATCACACACACGCACAAGGTCTCGCGTTATTCACTGATATCTATTGTGTTCGTTGACAGGTGCATCTACCGCATCTGCAAGTACAACAAGGACCTGGAGCGCTTGGAGGCAACGGAGAAGAGATACAAGGAAGAGTAATAATCTTCACGAGTATAGGGAGTTGGTTCCTCAAAACCATTATATAAGTAAAGCTTTTTTTTTTATTGCATTTTTTACATTTCAAATATTACTGAACCTGAACGAAACTATGAGTATCGTGAACAACCTTGCACACTATATGTATATCATCAGTGCCCATTCATTTCTGCATCTTTGATCTATATTTTCAAGAACAGCCTTAGTTTATCTTCACGTCCAGAATTATCATATACAGACACTAATTTTGTTAAACCACAACTATGAACTTAAAGATAAATCTCAACCGAACATATTGATCATGAACTTCAGTTTGCAAAATGCGATCACGGAAGTGTAAATGAGAAGAATAACACAAACTGATCGCGATTGTATCATTACCATAAAATGGGTATTGATAAAACTCAATTTCTCAGACGGCAACAAATATTAGTTGGTCAGTTCACAGTTGCATATATTACAAAGAACCAATCCCCAAACCCTCTCAAAGAATGTGGCACATCCTCACCAAACACATAGACCGTTTCAGTTCAGTACAAAGTGATACCTTGAATCGACATGACTCTCCACGTCCCAGAGGAAAGAGCCAAACGTCACAGCCTCCAACACAAGCCTCCTCAATCCCTTGAAGCTGATCTTTATATGCTCGTCCTTCGACGAATCAATTGTGCCTTGTGGCGTTATCACAATCTCTGGCCTCCCAAATAATGCCTCTGTGTGCTTCTCAATTATCCCAACCGCTTCTCTAGATCTTATTGTAGCGTACCTTTGAAGGGTTTCTCCGTCAAAGGACATAACATATGTCTTTAACCGGGACTGCTTCATTTCGCTGCTAAAACCGCCACTCGCATTGATCCCTCCCACAAATGAACCAACCTCTTGGTTTGAGGATACAGCCTGATAAGTTTCTTCTGCTTCTTCATAAAAGGTTCTCTCTGTTTCTCGGCCTGCTTGCTCAATGCTAGTCTCACCTTCATATGACCCACCTGGAAGAATCCTCATCGTCTTCTCGAGCTGAAACCTTTGGTCGATCCGCTTCAGGAAATACCCATACATCACGGAAGCAGCATATACCTGTCCAACTCCAAGTTTGCTTATCTGCGCAACTGATGTCAGATCATCAGTGCGGTTTTTAAGAATGATGGATAGATGATTCTGAATCATCTCATAAACCTCAGGCGAATGAAGTCTCTCAAGTTCCCCATCTAGAGTCGGCCAAGTATCAACTCGATCAGACGGATCCGCAGATGATGAGGTTATGGATGGTACAAGTGAAACATTAGCGTCCATGAACTTCTGAACCACTAAAGCATATAAAATCTCTTCCAAAGCCCTTTTTCTCTCTTTCTCCTTAATTTCAGCAATTCTCCTAAAACATCCAAGAAACAATCTAATTCAAAATCCAAACCTATAAAGCAGCTGAACGGTAAATAATATAGGCATGTGACAAACCTGTAGAGAACAATGTCTGTTCCAGGAACAGAGGATTCATCCCTGATTTGTTCCTCAGCGTCGCGATCGATTTGGAGCTGTTCAAGTTGCTGTTCAACAGCTGCTGGAACAAGATGAGGATGGCTCACTAATATCTGTGACAGAAACTGCCCCACCGGAGACTTCAACTGAAGTGGCGCAATTGAATCGGTAGAAGCATCACCAGAAGCTGAAGCTTTAACCACAAAGCTTCTCCGAGACTTAACACAAGTTGTTCGGCTTTGCAATGCTCTCGAGAATTTAAGAGAAGAGTTGTGCTGCATGCAGAGACAACATATTCAAATTACTATAATGAAGCCAATTATTACTTATGAGACATTTGCACGAAGAACCCAAAGTTCCCATTTTTTTTTTTGACACACATCTCGAATTTTATTGGGTGATAAGCAATTATGGGGTAGATTGAGCACAAACAAACATGAAAACTAAGTTAAATTGATTTCTAGGCTTAAGTGAATCAAAAGCAGTAAGAAAGAAGAAGACGTACTCTGAGACGAAATTGAGGCCCAGAGCCGAATCGCATGAACCCAGGAGAGTTGGGCGTCAAGAACATCGACCTTTCGGAAGATTGACGCAGTAAGAGTGAAGATTGAACCAAATTCGCAGCCACGGCGTCCATGATTACCCTCCGAGAGAAGCAAAAATTGAACCTTTTGGCCAGAGAAAGGAGAAAAGGAAGAAGAATCCTAGGGCTAGAATGTAGAAAATGTGGAAAAATTGGTGATCGAACCGGTTAGTGTGGATGGTTTATGACTCTTATCTCTTCGAATATTAAATACCACTCACGTTTTTTGGATAATTAGAGGAAAAAATAATAATTAAAAACAAAGATTTGAATCTTTTTAAATCAACAAAGTATAATATTGGTCGGATTGGATTTATGATTTAGATTTTACAACTTTCTGTTAATTTAGAAAAACATAAACTTTTCTTTAATTTTTTTTGTTTAATTCATATAAAAATTTTAAATTAATAGTTTTCGTAATAGTTTTTTTATTTTCTTATATGAAATGACGCATTAGAAAAGTTGGATCATAGTAGTAACACTCTTTCTAATTTCTCATGGCCCATCAAGTAGGCTTCTAGACAACTCCAGAATACATAAATAGCCCAGTATACGACCCATCAAGACAACTAGGGTTTCTCGCGTCTCGTCGAGTCTCGTCGTGTCCAAGTTGCCAATCAGTGTTGTGTAAGAATGTCGTCGTCTCTCTCTGATTTTCGTGTACAGAAAAGGGTTTTTACTTTCCCATATATTTCATTTCAACAATGATCCAAATCTTTGTCATCTGTGATTTTGTAATTTTTGGGATACACGTTAAGGGTTTTCGTCTTTTTAATAAAAAAAAAAAAAGATACGGTGGCGATGATGAAAAAAAGGCCGGACTTACGGCTGCTACCAACACCAGAGTGGGTGGGTGGGTAGTAGAATGATGCTAAAGTTTCCAAAGGTTACATAGCTGAGCCTCCTGTTCTTTCCAAAGCTTAACCCATTTTTATTTAGCCTTCACTATTTTGCCTCAAAATTCATTCCCAAACGCTTCTGTTCCCAAACAAATTATAAAATTGAAATTTTCCATTAAACATCAACCGACTTTTTAAACAATTTCCATAGAAATGTATGATAAACAAATTGATTTTTGCCCCAGAAAAAAAATATACAGGACTTGATCAAAATTATTCGTTGTATAAGTGTTTATAGCTCTGTGTATTATACAAAAGAATTACTTCTGTGTGTTACAAAAAAAAAAAGAATTAGTTCTGTGTTTTAAAAAGTTAAAACCATAGTGACTAAAGTAATTTGGATTTTTAAGTGAGAAAATATAATTGGATTGCTAGTAAGTAAAAATTTGGATTTTGAGTGAAAATATAAATAATTGAATAGAAAAAAACAAAAAAAAGAGTGAAGAGATATAATTTGGTGGGCAGGTTCTAATTCTAAAGCCTCGTGGGTTTAAGCAGCTGCTGACAAGAAGAACACAAAAAACCTAACCAAAAATGGAATCGAAAGCAATTTGCTTAGGGTTTCTTCCTTCAAAACTTCGATTCTCATCTCCACATTTACTCTCCCATCCTCCTGTAAGTCAAATTAACCATCAAAAATTTCATTTTTTCCATTTGCTTCTCCTAAAACCTTATCCTAAAATTTGTCCTGATTCTCTAGGGTTCTTCGACATTTGCAACGCGTTCCAGACGTAAGTATCTATCTAAACCCTCTTAATTCACTCAACTTGTAGCACAAAGAGTGATCCTTTCTCTTTGTTTCATTGTTGATTAAGAAACCCTCGTTTGGAACAATCCGCAATTGAGCCGAGGCCGTGTAGTGTGTTCTTCTAATTCTGAATCAAGGCCTGAGACAAAGCAATCGGATAAGAGTAACTATGCTCGAGCTGAGCTGTTCCGTGGGAAATCAGGTTCTGTTTCTTTCAACGGTCTAACCCACCAGCTGGTTGAAGAAAGTAAACTTGTTTCAGCTCCGTTCCAAGAAGAGAAAGGTTCTTTCTTGTGGCTTTTGGCTCCTGTTGTCTTGATATCTTCATTGATTCTTCCACAGTTCTTTCTAAGTGGTGCCATTGAAGCTTCCTTCAAAAACGACACTGTTGTTGGTAAGTTATATTTCACTGCTGCTTTAATGTTTTTGAACTTTTTGATTCATCAATCATCTTCAAGTGTTGAATTTTATGAATCCTAAGGGACTAATAGATTTGGAGCTATCTTAATGGTGTGTTACATTTGCTAACAGGTCGTATCTTAGTGTGGGCTTCTCTTTAAATGCATCTGACTTTAAGGTTTTGATAGGTTTGGAACCTGTTTTCTAATGTGCAATACTAAAATCTTTTTGTTGATCTTGTATTGTCGATTACAATAAAAAAGACATGACTAAATCCTAAGAAATAACCAAAAGTATCCAGGAGCTTCGTTCTAGAGGCTTCCCTTATGATCTGGCTCTCGTTTATATGATATTCATTTTGATGCACTCTTTTATCAGCTTTTTAAAATTATGATTTCTTGATGCAGAAATTGTTACTTCGTTTTGCTTTGAGACGGTGTTTTATGCTGGTCTTGCGATATTCCTGTCTGTGACTGACCGAGTGCAGAGGCCATACTTAGACTTCAGCTCCAAGAGATGGGGTCTAATCACTGGACTGAGGGGATACCTTACGTCTGCATTTCTCACGATGGGTTTAAAAGTTGTAGTTCCTGTATTTACAGTATACATGACTTGGCCAGCTCTCGGAATAGATGCGTTGATCGCAGTGCTTCCTTTCTTACTTGGCTGTGCGGTTCAACGAGTTTTCGAGGCTCGGCTTGAAAGACGCGGCTCATCGTGTTGGCCCATTGTTCCAATAGTCTTTGAGGTAAACTTATGTGCTCTGATTAATGGTCTTAAGTTTGTCTCCCAATCTTCTTGTGTGAGAAACCCTTTTAGCAAGCATTGGGCCATGATGTTGTAGTCTAGTTTAGAGTAACTATGGTTGTATGTAATGGCAGGTGTATAGGCTGTATCAGGTAACAAGAGCAGCTACTTTTGTTCAGAGGCTGATGTTTATGATGAAAGATGCGTCAACAACTGTAGAAATTACAGAGCGAGGAGTTGCGCTCGTTGGTTTGGTTGTGACTTTGCAATTTCTAGCTGTTATGTGTCTGTGGTCGTTTATCACTTTTCTTATGCGCCTCTTTCCTTCTAGACCTGTATGTGAAAACTACTAAATCTCAGTGTTTAGTGATTACTAGATGTAGCCAAATCCCATCGGTTTTGTTTTGTTTCCGTGTTCATTTCAGGAGTAATGGGTTGTATTAAGTCATTTTGAGAGTTCGTTGATCTTGAGATATGAAATTGGCTGGAAATGTTGTAGAACAGTCTACTAAACTTCAATACTTGTTTAGATCTTATTGGGGACTTTACTTTTGTGATCCTTTATCAAAAGTTTCAATGTCTCCCTCTCCATCTCTTGTTTTTGTGGTCTTGTTACGCAAGTTGACTCATTTCTCAAACTCTACAGTATTTTGCCTATGTTCATTCTCAATCAAAGGCAAAAAAGCTTCTCTGTTTTCATCAACAATTTTTCAGAAAGTATTGCAGGTGATTCCAGTTTACTCTGCTAAATAGATTCGCTGAGAGACTGTAATCAGACATCTACTCGTAGAGTTTGTCTGATCTTTAAAATGTTGAAAGCAAAACATAAGTACACAACAATAGATGACTACAGTGACACATTTTTTAGGTTCCACTTTTGGTCTCAGCTTGTGTGTTTGGATCGCTTCTAGGCACAAACGTGAAATTGCAAGCTTGTCCACGTGGAAGATCTGCGCCTCTGATAGGTGTCTTTTACAGTGACGTGTCTGTGCTGTTTCATTGATGATTCTGTTAGTGAATTACACCATCGAGTGATTCTCAAATGAGATGGTTTCAAAGCTTTATATAATTTTATCAAATCTGATGTTAATATTAATGGATACTTAAAAAGAGATCCCATTATACTATAACGGATCAACGATAATTGTTGGGAAAACAATAAAATAGGATCTCAGGAGAATTAGTCGCTTCTATAATAAATACTGCAAAGTGAGAGAGTGAGACAGAGAGAGCCAATCTCAAACTGGTTTAATCGATCGTCTTCTCCGTCTCATTGGATACAGAAACATGTCTCCACTCGCAGATCTCCTTAACCTCGATCTCTCAGACACCAAGAAGATCATCGCTGAATACATATGGTTTGATACCTAACCATCTCTCTGCATTGATCAGTCCTCTTCTAGAAAAGTTTTTTTCGCTTAATCACTTAATGGGTATTTCTAAAATTCGATGCATGTCATAAAGATTCTTGATTTTACACCCTTGTGATCTTGCATGTGTGTGTTTACAACATTGTTTTGTTTTCTCATTTTACTCTTGTTTTTTTTTTTTGGGTGAGAACAGGATCGGTGGGTCTGGAATGGACATTAGAAGCAAAGCCAAGGTAATAACAGTATTTACACAATGTCTCTCTTAGTACTTTTGTATAACCAAAAATTCAAATTAAATTTTCTTTTGTTAACAGACATTACCAGGACCAGTAAGCGATCCATCAAAGCTTCCAAAATGGAACTACGATGGATCGAGCACCGACCAAGCTGCGGGAGATGACAGTGAAGTCATTCTATAGTAATCTTCTTCATCCCCTATACATAAAATTTAAGCAAAATAATATCAAAATTATCTTTAAGGGAATTTAATTTTTTGGAATGAATGAAAAAAAAGTCCTCAGGCAATATTCAAAGACCCGTTCAGGAAGGGGAACAACATTCTGGTTAGCTCATCTATTTTTTTAGCACAAGATTCAACTGTTTTCTTGATTAGTGGATCTTAAAAAAATCTATGTATATGAATATAAATCAGGTGATGTGTGATGCTTACACACCGGCCGGAGATCCAATTCCGACCAACAATAGGAACAAGGCCGTAAAAATCTTCGATCATCCCAATGTGAAGGCTGAAGAGCCTTGGTAATACATAGCCTATGGAAAAAATTCAATGAACTATAACCAAATTTGTTTCAGTTTGGTTTTTGGTTTGGGATCGGGAACGGTTTGGTTTATGACAAAAATATTTGGTCAATTCAGTTTGTTATGACTAAATTTGGGTTAAGTTTAACTTAGGGTTCGGTGTGAAACTTTTGATATCGATCGGTTTATGAATAGATTTCAGTTTGGTTGATCCGGTTTGGACTTGGTTTGATGGTTTGCTGTGTTATTTATTAGGTTTGGGATAGAGCAAGAATACACATTACTTAAAAAAGACGTTAAGTGGCCATTAGGTTGGCCTCTTGGTGGCTTTCCTGGCCCTCAGGTACACTTATGAGTAAAGTCTCCATAAAAAATGCATACACTAACTCTTAAATCAAGAACAAGTTTCTGATATTGAATATCGTTTTTTGTGTCTGAACAAACAGGGACCGTACTATTGTGCAGTTGGTGCTGACAAAGCCTTTGGTCGTGACATTGTCGATGCTCACTATAAAGCTTGTCTTTTCGCTGGTTTAAGTATTGGTGGTGCCAATGGTGAAGTCATGCCTGGACAATGGGAGTTTCAAATTAGTCCTACTGTTGGTGTTGGTGCAGGTGATCAATTATGGGTTGCTCGTTACATTCTTGAGGTAAGAAACCAGTAGAACTTATCTTTGTTTTTTTTATCAAGTTTCATGGGATTGACCATTATCTCTTGTATATTACTCTAGGTCATATCTCATTTCCGATGTGGGACTCCGAAAAGTTCCTTGCATTATGGTATCTTGTATTCTAATATGAATCATCGTTTTTTGTTGGCAGAGGATTACTGAGATATGCGGTGTGATTGTCTCATTCGATCCAAAACCAATTGAGGTCTCTCCTGATCATCAAGACTCTGTTTTGTTTGTAGTTACAACCGAGTTTTCTTGCATGTTAAGTTTGTTTTCTATGGCGGTTAATTAGGGTGATTGGAATGGAGCAGCGGCTCATACGAACTTCAGTACAAAATCGATGAGGAAAGATGGAGGGCTGGATTTGATCAAGGAAGCAATAAAGAAGCTTGAAGTGAAACACAAACAACATATTGCGGCTTATGGTGAAGGCAACGAGAGGCGTCTCACTGGGAAGCATGAAACCGCAGACATCAACACTTTCTCTTGGGTACGTACGAAACCAAATCAAATAGTTACATTTTGGTTTATGATCTTTATATAACTTTTATTTCTCGAGTGTAGGGAGTCGCAAATCGTGGAGCATCGGTGAGAGTAGGAAGAGATACAGAGAAAGAAGGAAAAGGGTATTTTGAAGATCGAAGGCCTTCGTCTAATATGGATCCTTACCTTGTTACCTCCATGATTGCTGAAACCACTATCCTCGGCTAAGTTTTTTTGGTTCTTTGTATAATTCGGGCTTTGGTTTAGTTTCGGTTTTGAGACTTTTATCGCAAATAAGTCACGGAATGTTCTGCGATTTCTACTGTTTAATCCGGTTATGGTTCATTTTTAAGCCAAAACTCATCGTTGAACTCGTACAATTTGCAACCACCCATCCTCGGCTAAGCTTTTTGGTTACATTTGAAGTCGTTCTGTGAAGGGGTTTGCGTTGTACCATAGCGTTCTGAAATCGGAAAAAGCCGATAGATGTCAAACCAAAACCAAATTGAAATCCATATCAGAAGTTCTAATGCTATATTTGCAAATTTTCCGAGTCGATTAGTTTTACTTTTACGTCATTTACATGACATACTGTAGTTTGAAATTTAAATGCCCAGGGGAAAAAGTTTGAATGGGCCTGACTTGTTTAGCCCATATTATATCAACTTTACCGTCTGTTATTGTTCTTTCTCGTTTCTAGTTATTTGTTGTGTTGTTGGTTCAAAAGAAAGGATGATTGATTGATACACAAGAAACATATATTTAGAACCCAATTCGTTTCAAGCCTAACCTCAACCGTTGTGACTCAAATTCGAAGTCTTGTTTACGCAAAACACTGATCTGATTTCGTTTCATTTTTTTTTTGTTTATTCAAGATTCAAGCTAACTCATAGAACCTAGCCTAAATCGGGTAATCATTTCCAGCCAAATAATTAACTGTTAGATTGTTAGAAACCATTTTTTTAAAGAGAAACTTCCATGGTTACTTTATTTAGCATAATGTAGTTCTTTTTTTCTCTCTTTTTTGACATCAGCAAAATGTAGTTTTCGTCCATTGATAATTAATTCCGGAATGTTAATAGAGCATGCAATATGCATAGTTGCATACTTGAATCATTAAGACAAACCACGAGATTATATATTTTAGTCGATTCTTTACTTAGTAATTTTTAAAGTTTTATAATTAGTACTACAATATTTACTTAACGATGTATATACTTGGATTAATATTGGCTTATAGAGGGATCTAATTATAAGAAATGGACGTATCTTGTGGGCAGGTAAAGTCGGTAGATACGTTCACGAAATTCATGTCAAATATAACTAAATAAACTTCTTGATTGGTCCACCTTCACGCATATACTTTATCAACAATATATATATATATATATATGTATATTCATGCATGTACGTATATTTTACCACAGAAAGAAGAAATAAACGCCAAGAAAAACAAATATTAAATGACTAATTCTAGAAAACCCTTTAAGAAAAAACAGAATTATAATTGATTTCTCGAAACTATCTAACAGGAATTCTCTGCGACCAATGAAGAATAATCAGTTTTTTTTTTTTTTTTTTTCTTTGGTCTTTCACGAGTAAACGAAACTTATTATTAATGGATTTTGGTGAGAAGAAAAAGAGCCAAACCACATGAAAATAAAATGTAAATATTAATTGTAGTTGTCGTTTCCTTTCGTGTAACGCCCAACCATGTATCGCAGCACGTTACGACTTCCTTTTTGTTGATGTATGTGTAAATGATCTAACCTAACACTACTATTGCAATTTGCAAAGAAAACTAAACTATTCCTTTTGTCAAATACTAAATTCCAGGACACACAACCATAAACTTAATTTGTTTTTTTTCTTCACCACCAAACGGAGTAGTATATAAGAACATCTATTAAAACTAGCATATCTCTACAAAATTTATTAAACAGAAAACTAACGTTACAAATGATTTTTTGGACCTTATATATAAACTGATATTATCAGTCACGAATTCACGATCATAGTCATCGAACAAAAGACCTGTTATTTACCTCAAATAACGAAGCATGCATAACAAAACTATATTATTTCAACAGGTGCATTAACATTACACTTGAAAAAGTGAGATTTTCCCTACACAAAATGTTTACTTTTGAAATTTGAATATTTTGGTCTATATATAGTTTCTAAGTTTGAGATCAAATATTTGATAATATATGCGCATGCGAAACTTATACACTATCATCTAACATGGTCCCGGACTGTAGAGGACAATAGGCCAATGTCGAGAATTTCTTAGATACAAAACAAAAACTAAAGAAGGTTTTGTTCCTGTAAAATACAGAGTGGCCAAGACAGACACAAAACAACGATTTATGTCAAAAACTTTAATGTAATCAAATGTGGTTGTGATGATCTTCTAACATGTTACGGTCCTACCAACTCTGTCTAGTCTCTACCCACCCATTCTCTTTTTTTCAATATTATAATAATAACAACTTCAATCTTATTATATAAGTCAGAGGAGGTTGCTAAATTATCAAAGAATCTTTAGATGAATGCTAATTAGAGAATTTAGACCAATTTATTCTGTTTTTTTTAATACTTTTAAAACCAATATTTTAATTACTGACACTAATATTATTATTATTATAAAAAAAAAAACACAGGGGAGGAAAAAAAAAAAAAGCAATAATAAAACATGGGAAAAAGGAGAAGAAGAGGATTAGGCTGTTGACTGCTTTCACTCCTTTTTACAGCTCTCTGCTCTTTCTTAATAAAGTTTTCATTTTCAAAGTTTCTCTCTCTTCTCTGAATCGTCGTCACACAATGCGAGTCTTCCCTAACTCGTCCATGGCGATTCTCTCTGTTTTCCTCTCATTCCTTCTCCTCTCTCTCCCTCTTCCGTCAACACAAGACCTCAACGCCGATAGAGCAGCTCTTCTCTCTCTTCGTTCCGCCGTCGGAGGCCGTACATTTCGCTGGAACATCAAACAAACCTCACCGTGTAACTGGGCCGGTGTCAAATGCGAGAGTAACAGAGTCACCGCCCTCCGTCTCCCCGGCGTTGCTCTCTCCGGTGACATCCCGGAAGGTATTTTCGGTAACTTAACCCAGCTCCGTACACTCAGCCTTCGTCTCAATGCTCTCACTGGCTCACTCCCTAAAGATCTCAGTACCTCCTCCAATCTCCGACACCTGTACTTGCAAGGAAACAGATTCTCCGGCGAGATACCTGAAGTTTTATTCAGTCTTACCAACCTCGTGAGGCTTAATCTCGCTTCCAACAGCTTCACCGGAGAAATCTCCTCTGGTTTCACGAACCTCACGAGGCTCAAGACTCTGTTTTTAGAGAATAACCAACTCTCTGGCTCAATCCCTGACTTAGATATACCGTTGGTTCAATTCAACGTCTCGAATAACTCGTTGAACGGATCTATACCTAAGAATCTGCAGAGGTTTAAGTCTGATTCGTTTCTACAGACTTCACTTTGTGGCAAACCGCTTAAACTTTGCCCTAATGAAGAAACTGTACCTAGTCAGCCTACTTCTGGTGGAAACAGAACACCACCAAGTGTTGAGGAAAGTAAGGAGAAGAAGAAAAAAAACAAACTTTCCGGTGGAGCTATTGCCGGAATTGTGATCGGATGTGTGGTTGGTTTCGCTTTGATTTTTCTGATACTAATGGTGCTCTGCCGGAAAAAGGGTAACGAGAGATCAAGAGCTGTTGACATTCCAACAATCAAACAGCAAGAAACTGAAATCCCCGGCGATAAAGAAGCGGCGGATAACGGAAATCTGTATTCTGTGAGTGCTGCGGCAGCGGCGGCGATGACCGGGAACGGAAAAGTTGGAGAAGGGAACGGTCCAGCGACGAAGAAGCTTGTGTTTTTCGGCAATGCAACTAAGGTTTTTGATCTTGAAGATTTGCTGAGAGCTTCAGCGGAGGTTTTGGGGAAAGGAACGTTGGGAACGGCGTATAAGGCGGTGCTTGACGCGGTGACGGTGGTGGCGGTTAAGAGGCTGAAGGATGTGGTGATGGCTGATAAAGAGTTCAGGGAGAAGATTGAATTGGTTGGTGCGATGGATCATGAGAACTTGGTGCCTTTGAGAGCTTACTATTTCAGCAGAGATGAGAAGCTTCTCGTCTATGACTTCATGCCTATGGGAAGCTTATCAGCCCTCTTACATGGTGAGTTTATATCAAAACTTGTGCTTAGATTGTGAAATTTCTTTCCTTTATACCTAGTTTGGTTTCTTGTGAGGCAAATCAAAGCTTTTAGTGACTTTAACTAGCTTCATCTAGGGTTCTTGGAGATACAATATGCATATTACAACTATAGCTCTAATGGTGAATACATTTATAATCCAGACATGGCTTTGTTTATCCACATTTTGGTTAAGGCAGAAATATCAAAGCTGATTGTGTCACAGAATGATTAGTTTAGTGCTTAGTCTCTTTGATCTTGATTCTCAATTGAATAAATATCCACAGGATTTACATAGTAATTGGTGGGGACAATGTTAGCATTGGATGCTTTGCTCTGTTTACTTTAGTTTCTATAATTGTCTTTTGTCTGTTTACAGGAAACAGAGGAGCGGGAAGGAGTCCACTAAACTGGGATGTTCGATCACGAATTGCTATTGGTGCAGCTCGTGGCTTAGACTACCTTCACTCACAAGGCACCACGACTTCTCACGGCAATGTCAAATCCTCAAACATCCTCTTAACAAAATCACACGACGCTAAAGTCTCAGACTTTGGCTTATCCCAGCTCGTGGGATCATCTTCAGCAACTCAAAACCGTGCTACGGGTTACCGTGCTCCAGAAGTTACCGATCCCAAACGCGTGTCGCAGAAGGGTGACGTGTACAGCTTCGGTGTGGTGTTGCTTGAGCTGATCACTGGTAAAGCACCTTCGAATTCGGTGATGAACGAGGAAGGAGTTGATTTGCCGAGATGGGTTAAATCGGTGGCGAGAGATGAGTGGAGGAGAGAGGTTTTCGACTCGGAGTTGCTTAGCTTGGCGACGGAGGAAGAAGAGATGATGGCGGAGATGGTGCAGCTAGGGCTTGAGTGTACGTCACAGCATCCGGACCAGAGGCCGGAGATGTCGGAAGTGGTTAGGAAGATGGAGAATTTGCGACCTTATTCTGGTTCAGACCAAGTGGACGAAGTTGATTAAGTCAAAGCTGTTAATTGTTAAAATTTTAATTATTTAATTTAAATGAAATGGTTGGGGGGTTTTAATTTAATTTTTAATTTTTGACCCTACTTGTCAAAAAGGAGAAGGGTTTTAGTGGTAACTCTGCTGGCATTTGCAGTTGTTTGTGTTTAGGCGTGAGGATTTGGTGGTGATTTGTAATTATTGTTGTTTCTCTTTCTTAAATCTATTTTCTAAATTTTTTTAAATTGTTGTTTATCATTTTGTCTCTTATGTTATATGATATATGTGACTTTATATCCTAATATAAAGTTGTATATATAGTGGCAAACGTAGTTGGTCTGTGTTTTATGAAAAAGATGTGTTCCAGTTTGTCGAACAAATACAAATTGTTTGGATATAAAATATTGTTTTGGTTGGCCATTTGTAGAGCGCCTTTTTCCGGCAGATTTGATGTGTTTTGATAGGTTTGTACATTTTAGCTTTAGCGAGTAGAATAGTTATATATCCGAAAACAAAATTAGATCATTTGAAATGAGAAAAACTAGTTTTAACTTTGAAAGTTGTACTAATATTAAATCACCCTTCAATTTTTATTGTTGTGTTGTTTTGATTCCGTCTATTTCTCGCATTTGTTCAGCTTGTTTTGGTCATTCTGGTGTATGGAAGTTATATGTAATTTTATCATACCAATATATTTGTTTTGTCAACATGTTATACCAATTAATAAGAGAACATGCTCTTTTAGTATCCTTTGCTATCACAGAGACCCACATCTAGTTTAGTTTCGATGGAGGGAAAGCTAATTATACCAAAAATAAACACTTGGCACATGATTTATAAAATGAATGAATGAATACCAAGTTTGCTATTATTGAAATGTTGACAACTCTTTTAATATTTTGTCCAACCATTTTGATTACTTTTTTTTTTTTCACAAAACCCACTATGATTTTTGGCTTCCAAACATTGACAGCTTTATGAGTAAAGCATTTAATGCAAAAGGTTTAATTAGGTAGGAATGGGTGCAACAGTAACAGTACTAAGGCTGCTATAATTGTATGACTCTTTTAGAGAGGTCCCAAAGGCACACACACATACACATGATATTGGAGGGACCATTAAGAGAGATAAATAAATGGTTTCAAGTTTGATGCTTTCTTAGAGAGAGAATGAGAAAGAGGACATTGAGAGAGTGATGATTCCGTTTTAGGTGCACCCCCAGAAAAGAGTTCATGAAAGGGTTCTTTTTATGCGTTGTCTCTTGCCTACATTTGCGGTTGATGCGGCTGCTAATTGCCCATAGTTCAAAAAAGCAAACGCAATCGCTAACTATATATCTGTTTAAGAAGTTTGGATTATGCCCATTAATATTTATAGGTTTAAAACTTTAGTTTGGAAATGGTTTCTCTCGTTCAGAATCTAATGAAAAGATGCGAAAGAGACACATTGTGAAACTAATAATGAACATTGAGATCCTATTTCACTCAATTTACTTAAGACAACATTTCACAACCTTCTGTGAAGGTGGAACGCAAAAGCCTGAGACCATGTCCATATATGTTAAATCACAAATCCAAATAAATATCAAACCGCATCTGCGGCTGCAGTATGCGACCAAATAATGTTTCCCTTTTCTTTTCTTCTGTTTTTCTTCCTGTCTCTGCATCAGAGAGTAAACTCAAAACAAAAATCAGCTTGTTATGGATATCACAAATTTTGTAATCAATGAAGAATGACTTACATGTACAGAATAACAAGTAAAATTCATCTGTTTGCTATCTTCGATGCGAACTTGGTTGGGTTTCATCTTTGTGACCTTTGGACATCAAATCATAGTTGATATATGCCAGCTGCGAGAGGTTCTTCATACCGTAAAAAGAGCGAGTCAGAATATTAAAACTGGTTCTTCTCTCTTAAGAACACCATTTTCAAATGCTACTCGAATCGCTTTGCCATGATGGTACAAATACAAGCCAGTTCTTGACTTGAATTAGGTGGAGGCACAGCCCACAAAGTTCATAACCTACCAATCTATAGCCTCAACCCAAACTCGGTTCTATAGTCGAAGGATTCTGCAAGTCTGTTATAAAGCTAACAACCTACGTTGTACTTGATTGATGTGTGATCCTCATACAAAGCCATCCTTACAACTTTTATCAGGACCCAAATTATAACTAATAAAGTTTGCAGCAAGATCTCAATCCTAAAATGAAACTTCCAAGGGAATTTCTACAACTGTACAAAACTATGATCAATCGTATACTTGGGTGACAAGAGATCTTAGGAAGAAAGTCATGATACAATACCTTGAACGAGAAATTATTGAATGGGTAGTTTTCAGAGACACCAGTTTCAAACTCCGCAGGTCCCCGGGGTATATCAACCTGCATACCATCATTATCCAATTCAGGGACATTATACATCTAAAATTTGACATCAATATGTCTGAGGAGGAAAGAGAGTGGATCAGCAGATATTACCCCCTCGTCGTGATGATTGCTCAAGCGACCACTACTGCCACTCAAGCTGTCACCATCACTAAAATCTTCATTCTCATTGGTTGGAAAACATTGCTCATCCGAATAGTTCCACGAGTAGCGACTATGGAAGTAACTTGTGTCAAGAGCATTTTCTGAATCCGGCACAAATGCAGCCTAGAGAAAACAAGCATTAAAATGTCTATAAAGAAGAAAAAGAATAACAACATGAGTATGAGCTTTGCAAAGTTTATGACTTTAAAAGCAAAAGATAAATGAATTCACCTTCTGCTGTGCTAGAGTGTGCCAGTTTATGTCTTTAAAGAAGATGTGCTGCTTGACCTGGGTCATGATATTTGTTTCATCACTACACTACACTACACTTTACAATAAACTAGAATCAGTCATCCAAGAAAAAGACATCAATGTCACCTCAGCCGCCCCTCTAGCTCCAAGTCTCCGGTGAGGATCTTCCGTTAATAACCTAGATAAAGCACATGACACGATGTTACAGAAAGTAATACTCGTCTTCTTCTCAATTGGGTTATAAGCTGATCTTGAACCAAACATCAAAATGGCCATTTACTTAGACTATTATGGGAACACATATATATATATATATATATATACACTAGCAAAACATGAGAAGAAAAGGGTTACTTATTGATGTTACGACAGAGCTGCTGAAAATTTTTGAAAGGACTATTTTCACTACGCATATAAGACTGGACAGAGAAAAATCACTTACCGATCTATCAAATCACGGGCTTCATGGCTCATATCTTCAGGAACAGAGGGCCATTGTATATTACGGTTGAGAATATTGTCAAATATTTGCTAAAACCAACAAAGAAGATGCAGATCAAATATCAGGGAGTTGGAGAGTGAGACTAGATATTAAATACTATGTAGCAACATATGATGATGCTAAATGGACTAGTTTGAAAGTTAAGAGGCCAATACCAAAAACATGGCATTTGATGACCAGCCAAAATTAGAACATCAGTTTCTAGAACCTTGAGAAACCTCTATTACCTCTAACAAAAGAATTACAAGAACGATGCAATATCTAGTCACTGACCTGAGGATGGTCAGCATTGAAGGGTGGAATCCCCACAATGAATTCATACAAAATGATGCCAACAGACCACCAATCCGCAGTTGCACCTGAACAGTTATGGAAATATATCAGCCTTTACAGTTTTGGTATGTGATAAAGAGAATTGAATATCTAAAACTATAGTCAGACAGGCAGCAGAGCAACAATTTAGTATGAACCTAAAGTTGCAAATAAGCTACATATTCAAGCTTTCTACTTACACCACCAGATAAGTAGAATTGTAATCAACCTGATATACCACACATCTTGTTATTCAGATAAACAATCTCAACCCAGGACCAATCATTTTGCTATCAACCCAGCACCAATTTCTACTCAAAAGTAAGATTTGGAATAATAGAGAGAAGCAGACAACAAGATGAGAAAGAAATGTGTATGCACCATGTCCTGTCCCCAAAAGAATTTCTGGCGCTAAGTAGTCAGGAGTGCCCACTGCAGACCGCTTATGCTCCAATGTTGGCAATTTTGGTTTCTCCTCAACAAGCAGCGATGTTGCACTGGAAACTGGACCAGAGAGATCATCGGTGCTGTTGATGAGACCAACTTTTGAAAGCCCAAAATCTGTCAACTGCTCAGACGAAACAAAAAGGTACCATAAGGTCTACAGGGAAGCATGGTTCTGATAATTTATACATGTATTATATTTACAGACTCATAAATGCAGAGGCTAATTATCCGTGTGGGTTTTAATTACGAGATTCGGAAAGGACTATATAATCTCCAGAGCATCACATTGCATGACATCAACAAAACGTTCTGAAGGCCCAATACTATTCAATATAAGTTCCCAAATGGTTATTACCTTAACATGACCATCATGTGCAATCAACAAATTGTCAGGCTTCAAATCACGATGCACAACACCCTCAGAGTGTAAATATTCCAAAGCAAGGACCTGACACGAATAATCGACACTGCATCACAACATCTAGATAAAATTATCTTGTTATTATGGCATGATCTGTGAGAGTATTGCACACTTACAACTTCTGCAATGTATACACGGGCATTAGTTTCATCCAAGCAACCTAATTTTCTCAACATTGAATAAAAATCCCCTCCATTGACGTATTCCATCACAAGATATAGGTTTTCGCTACAAGTAAAAGAATAGAAGAATCGAACCTGGGCAAAAGAACGTTATGTTAGCATAAGAAATCTCTGCAGAGGACAAAATATGCTTAAAGCTAGAACAGCTCACCACAAAGGGATTGCGGGCATTGATCAAAATATCTCGTTCAACAAGTATACTTTCCACAGCATTCTTGCGGATCATATCTGCCTTCCTCAGAACCTACGGAGTATTACAGCCCCCAAAAACAAGATTTAGGAAAACAGATTGACTGATTTTGCCAACCAAGTCAGCCTAACTGCACAGACAGAATCTTTCACAAGAGTAATAGAAGCAAAACGAACTAAAATTTAGAACACCTTAATTGCAAATAGGTCTCCTGTAGTTTTCTTACGAGCCAAAATAACATGCCCAAAAGCTCCCCTACTAATTGTGCCCAGGATCTCAAAATCATCTATGGATGTGCGGTTCCGCATATGTACTGGACTGTTCCTCAAGCTGCGAACAACATCATCTTCCAAAGGAACATCTTCATCAATTATGGCGCTTGATAGGTCGACTTTTTCATCATCCATAAGCTCGCACAGCTGAAGATACTTTTCCCTAAATAATATAGAAAAATATTCTTACATACATTCCCAGCCTGAGCCATTCTTGCCTCAACTGACAAGAGAATAGTTCTGGAGACAAGAATACATCTCCCAGAACACTTGCATTGCAAGCAAAGACAGCACGTGATGAGATCCAAAAAAAGATATTTAAGACAAAAGTGGTACCAGGAACTCACCGTATCAACTTTTCTATGCGTGTACCAAAAGTTTCTACTATCAGTGAATCAAACTTTCTGCGGCCTATGACAACCATCAAGTCTTCAAGACAGGAGAGTAAAAGCTGAATAGATTGATCATCAACTGGAATGGCATTTGCTGCGGATCTTGCAATGTCAGCAAGTTCACTAATCTGCATCATCAGTTAGCCAGGGTTCTATTCATCAGTGCAGATATTAAATAAAAGACTACGAAAATATGAGCTTAGAGCAGAACCATCACAAACCTGTGGGATATCATCCTGGTCATGGAATGTACCCTTGCATCCAAATAACAATTCAATTGGATCAGGTCTAGGGGTTGGAATAGGGGATCTAGGAGTCATGCTACCAGCAGATGAAGTAGTCATGCCTTGATCAGACTTGGGGCCAAAACGAGTTCTGCATGACATTGACGGTAAACATCTCATATCATCCATTAAAACTGAATTATCAGCCTCCGGAAAACAGTCAAGCATGTCCTCCGATCCTCTTTGCGACCAATCACTTAGCTTTGGGGAGAGAACATCAAATTCTTCAGTCAAGCTCGCGTTAGATATTTTTATACCATCTGGGCTTTCTACCGCTGCTAGGCTATTCTTTTGTATGAAGTTCTCTGTTATCTTTTCAAGAGTTACAGCAACTGCCACCAGCCGCTCGTCAACACTCACACCCTTTTGGTCATATTTATCAGCCAATGCACAGATTCTAGAGTGATCTTCCACATGGGTGGTGGAAACTTCCTCCTCGCATATGCGGCAAATAATTGAACTTTCCTCAGAAATACATGACTGATCCCCCCAATAACCCCAAGAAATATTGTGCCGATGCTGAGACATATGTTCCTGAGACAATTTTGCAGAAGAAAAGTCTGGTGGCTTAGCAACAGCCATATCATCCCTCATAGCTACTCGATTTTTAACTACCTGTGGAGGTTCAACTTTGCTATCATTCTGCTCTTTAGATACTGCAGCTTCTTTTATACCCTTCGATGCTGGAGATGGAAGTCTTTTCCAAGAAGACATTTTATCGATGTTTGCAGGCGATTCAGAATCCTTTGACGCTTCGCTGTACGGAGAAGAGAGAGGAGCTGGACGAACAGCAAAGCCCTCGTTCCAATTCAAACCACGCTGCTCCTGACTATAAGCTTTCTTGGTGGATCGTACCTTTAAGGCATTTTCAGTACTTGAACCCCTCCCTTCCCTAGCTTCTCCAGTGAGGACTCTTTTATCAGCAGAATGCAAGACTCTTGACTGACGTAGTTGTACGACATCTTCCTCCTGCCCCCAGCTTTCCTTATGAAATTGAAGTAATCTGGTACATCTGGTAAGGATAAAAAGCATCCGAGTGTGAAGCTGCTTGAGCACGCCCGGAGGAAGCTCTTGACGTTTATCATCTAAGTCTTGTACTATGCCCTCACACTGAAGCCAGAACTCTCCCGAAGTAGTCTTAGCACAAGTCTTTGCCAAAACCAACAAGTCTTCAATTGCTACCAGCAACTCAGGATGACTTTGTTTGTTTTTATCATATATATCCAACAGGTCCCCACCAAATGCAAAAAGGTCTGAATTAACTTCTTCCTTTGCTTTATCAAATTTGGTTCGAATTAGATTCAAGATTTCCTGAATAAGACAAATGATTAGAGAATGCAATGAACAGATTTAAATACAGAAACAGGAGCATCAAGACTACCTCCAAGTTATTTGACCTACGAGGCTTCCATAATGGAAAAGGCCGTACACCTTTCGAGTTCAGCTCATGAGAAAAGCTCTTGATGTCACCAGGAAACCTCTTTCTTGGAGCACTGGTCATACGAAGTAAGGCTTGATAACGAGGCGATTCTGACTCTTTTGGATTTTCCAATTCATATGAATTCTAGAAAGATAGACGTCAAGTCACCAAGGTCACTTAGAACTGATATATATACATAGCACATACTCTTTTTTTTTTTTTTTTTCGTTAGGAGAAAGTAATACCTCTGGTGTGCAAAATTCTGAGCTTCCTACAGGGCCAGAGATGCTAGGTGATACCTCGAATTGACCTGCTGAGTAACATGAAAATCAAACTTGAGAAGCAAGAACTGAAACATCAACGGGTGCCACGATAAAATGCAAGAAGTTGTGCAGTCACACAGCATATCATTCAACAACATGATCAAGAGAATTTTGAGCATCTGAAGCCATACCATTTCCCAAAGCCGGCAATGCCGGGCTGCTGCTTCTTAGCAGTCCACTATCAGGAGATATGTGATCAGCTTCTACTAGCTTGCTACTTCCAGCTTCCTTCTTACCACTTCCCGAGCTAGTATCCAACTTCGATAGCTTGTAACACGGTAAGACCGGAATTTCATTATCATTCCCAAAACTGAAAAAACTTTCCTGCGGCAACGGGCCAGACCTCGTCTTAATTCGATTCAAACCCAGAGATGAAGCCATGATAGGCGTTTCAGCAACTGGTTTCTTCGCCTCAGAACCTGAAGATGACAATTTCGATTTGCCGGGACTAGAAGAGTGAACTTCGAACGAGGCTTCTTTACCCTTTGACGAGCCATCCTTCTTCTGATTAGGGCTACGAGTTTCCTCTTTGGAATTTGATTTCGGTTTCTTCTTATCGGATCCAATCGGAGAATTGGAGCCAACAGATCGAGGACTGTTTGTGCTATTGGGACTAGAAGATCCCGATTTCTTCGAGGAGAAGAAGAGTTTGCTCTTGAACACCATAGCTGATCTTCCCCAAGAGATTTCAAACTTAATCCTTACCACAAAGCACGCTACGGCAAAATTCGAAACGCCATCTCCAATTCAAAAGCAAAATCTCTTCTCGCTATGTCTCTCGTCTTCAATCTCTTTAGAATTCAAAACCTTCAGAAAATTCAAAACAAAGCCTTCGATGAACCGACGAAAAAGACGTAACTGTTAAGTGCGAAGCTAATCTAATTTTTAAGCTTAAAACGAAGAAAGATTAGGGGAAGATTAGTCAAACCTGATTAAGACCAAACTTTGACTATATGATTAAACGTTAATATGACTTTCAACTCAAGACTAAGTTAAGGACTAAGGACTGCATTTTCTTATCTTACATGAGTAGAGTATATAAGACTATGGATACATTTTCGTGAGGATTTTAGTCATAATTGAATTTATTGTGTGACTTGAAGAGTTTTAATCTCTTGGATAAAAAGAAGAACAAAATTTACAGTTTTGAATATTTGGAGATTTCGCGCGTATTTTTTTGTATATTTGAACTAATAAATTTAATTAATTTTTGAATTTTTTATTACCGTTGAGATTTGATATATTCACATCTAATCGAATTATAATTGTTAGATACCAATTTTTTATATAAAATTATAGGTTTCATTGATATTAGAAGATTTCGCGCGTATTTTTATGACATTTCATAACCATTGAGATTTGATATATGACATGGAATCAAGTAATAATTTGTTAGATAAAAATTTTAAAGCTATAGTTTTGATTACTATCCGAAATTTTCGCGCATATGTTTACTTAGATTTGAATGAATAAATTGAACTAATCTTAGAATTTTTAATACTGTTGTAATTTGATATATTTAATAACTGCTAGATACAAATTTTAAAAGTTATAGTATTAATTAATGTTAAAAGATTTTGCACCTATGTTTGTTTATATTTGAGTTAATAATAATAAAAATATAGTATTGATTGATATTAGAAAATTTCGCAAATGATACTTGTGTATTTGAGTAATTAGATTTAACTAAAGTTTAGACTTATGATTACCGTTGAGACTTGATATATTTTTATCAAGCTTTAGAAACAATGCACAACATCCGATTTTAAAAATTTAATCTTTTATTTTTTATAGGTAAATTTTTGTAACTTGCGAAAATAATATTCACATCTAGATTTTTTTTATGTTGAAATGTAAATAACAGAATCGTGGATAGGAGAAATATATTATCGACCTACCTAACTTTATTGTAGAAATTTTCGGAATAAAATAATTTTGTTAAATAATATTATAAATTTATGATATTAAACTGTATATGTTTTTTTTATCAAAGAAACTTATTATACATGTACTGTAATTTGTTAGTATATTTTGTGTGTCTATAATAAACGTAAAGTTTTTTGATTTTTTTTGTCAACAACACGTTACATACATATATGAATCTGAGTGGTAATACATCGTCAACACTAGCCTAAACTACTAGATTACAAGTCTTGTTAAAAAATGATTTAAAATATTATATACATTACAATAATTGATTAAAATAGAAATGATTTGATATGAATCTAATTGATATTTTTTGTTATTATTTACTTCTAATTAAATCAATCAGATTTTCTACTAAGAAAATATTTTATCTTTATGATTAAAAACTTTTAGAAGATATTTTTGTTCAAATTTCTCTCTATTCATTATGTATTTTTTTTAATCTAGAACCTATGTAAAATTAGTTATCAATTATTCTAAAGTAATATAAGTTTATTATAAAATATATGTAAACTTTAATTCGCAATTTCACGATATTATATGATAGTGGCTTGTTTTTCACTACTATCTCAGATTTTTTCTTACATTAAATTATAATTATAATTAGAGTTATGGTTATACTTAGTATTATTCTTTTTATTTATTACTAGTTTGTATTTTTTTTAAGAATGACAAAGAAAAAGTCTGGTGAAAATTAACTCCAAACTGTAGTTAGATATACATTAATTTACTCATTTTGTTATTTTTTTTCTTTAATTCTGAAAGATCTAAATGTTTGTAGTTACAAAAGAAAAAAAAGGTTTTATCAAGATTTTTTTTAAATAAACCGTTGCTAATAAAATGAGTTCAGATCTTGAGAGACCGGTTTGATGCGGTTTCTCGTGCTTGTTTTTGGTAGTGTGTTGATATGCAAATGCATGAACCTTACTCGAATCGCACGCGATACACTTGTTAATTCACATAGCATGCAATCTTGCATGGTATCATATGAATAAACAAATTTACAATAATGACTTGGGCCAGAAGCCCGTAACTTTTGGGCTTAAATGGTTAGTTGTCAACAGGCCATATTTTATTCAACAATTACAAAATTGAAAAATGGTAGTAGAAAGTCGACAAAAAGAAGTTTTAATATTCGGGACTAACAAACAAAATCTAAGTATCTAACCATATTATTTATACTACACCATTAATTACCATGTTGTGTAGAATGAGTCAATGCACTTCGGCTCTGCCCTCTAAGAACAACGTTTCGTAATATAATTGGTTTACTCGAGGAATTACCTGCGTTTTGCACGGCCTAATCAAATATAAAAACAAATATCATTTAAATATTAAAACACTTTTTTTCGTTACCAATAGTACTGTTTATATAATATATAACATACATTTTGTATATTTAGATAGATATATTTGTAAAATAAACATAACAACATTGATCAAATATATATATATATATAATGAAAAAAATATTAATACGATCGACACAATATATTCTATGAATAATATAAATATAAAGTAGACATCGTTAAACTATTTAATATTATAAAAATAAATAATAATGAAAATTTCTTTAAAATATTCCAATCACATAATTTTGAATCTAAAAAATGTCTATAAATAATAGCAAAAACAAAAGAAAAAAACTTAAAAACACCAAAAAATTAAAATCGAAGAAACCAGTATTATTAAGCATTTTCTTTATCCTCTCTAAGAGTAAAAACACTTCATATCTCCTTTACTTGGGGACATGGATGATTGAAAAACTTTAATACATGTGTACGCTGTTGTGGTTCTCCAAAAGTATTTAAAAATATTATATATATATATATATATATATATATATATAACATAACTCAACAAAAAAAAATATCATATTTTTTAAAAATAAAGTGCAAAGACCTTAAACTATTTCCAATCTAGCTAACCTCATAACATATATGATGATGTTATCAACACATTTTTCCAACCATAAAAAAATTCTTGAGAATATTCTCTTAGCGACACACATAGTAATACCAAACTTGCTGAGGATCATCCTCTTATGAATGGTAACCACGGAATAAAAGAAAATGTTGTATCTATGGAATCTAGAAACATAACGAAGAAGTGGGTTCGTGGAAGGCTCGTCGAAGTCACAGAAGCAGCCTAATGTTGTAGCAATTTAGCGGAGAAAATTAATATTTTTCAATCAGTGATTCAAAGTTCTAGCTTATATATTGGTCTCATGCTTGAGAAAAGCAGTTTCCATTTTGTGATATGCCAATTATAAAAAAGCCATTTGTCTTATTGTCTCTTAAGCACTTAAAGATTGACACCGTTAGTTTTGGAGAAAATTTCAACTTCATAGTATTCATAACTGCAAATTGTAAACTGTGTTATTTATTTTTGTTCTTACACAAAAAAATATAACTTGTATGCATATTTAACTTATCGTGGGTTTAGAAGTTTTATGCCTCTCGACACACTTTAATAATCTTAGTTGAAGTTAATTACACTTGAAGTTGAAATTGACATTTATATTATAAAGAAGCAATGCTTATAAACTTAGAAGATAAGTTGGAAATTATAAAGTTTGTTTTTCATTTATCCTTCCCATGTCTTTTTTGTTCTCTTATGTTTTCGTATTGTGATTGTGATTTTTTTATCTAACGAATTTGTTATATATATATATTTTTTACATAAATATATTTATATTTTATAAAATATGCTTGCCCCCTATAAAATATGTTTTTGGATCCGCCACTGAAGAAGGGGGTGAAAAAGAAGTAGGCTTTTAGGTGACAAACGGTTACCATTGGTGTTTCGTAACAACTATTTGTTGCCTCAAAGTTCTGAGGAATCATGGCTTCGAACAAACATTTTTCGATCCACTTGTACGATTCGAGGCAAAATTTGCTAGCTGATTATTGATTCAGGTAGTTGTACCAACATTATTTTTGAGGAAAGCAGTAGAAAAATTAGCGTTATTTACTGAGACTCACCTTGTTCCTTGCCGGTTGGCGTGGCTTAATTATAACTCCTTTCTCCATTGGTGTTAACTACAAGGATTTGATATGTTGTGATGTTCTTCCTATGGATGCTAATCATATCTTTCTTGGTCGACCTTGGCAATACGATCGACGTGTATCTCATGATGGATTTATGAACACTTATGATTTTACTTTCGAAGACAAAAGGATTAAATTGCTTCCAGTTCAAGATTCAACAGATACACTTACACCTCGAATTGAATCAGCTCCAATTGTACGTGATGTTGCTATTTCGAAACCTGCATTGTTCTTGAGGCCATTTGAATTTGAAGAGGAGATTCTCTCGACCGGAATTGCCTTTGCATTAGTCGTTGCTCCAGAAAAATATTTCATGGATATGGCAGCTCCAATTGATTTTCGTGACATTCTCTCCAACTTTAAAGATGTATTTCCTGATGATCTCCCACTGGGTTTACCCCCGTTAAGAGATATTCAACATTATATCGATCTTGCACCTAATGTCGTGCTTCCCAATAGACCACATTATCGTATTAGTCCTCAAGAACACGACGAATTGCGTCACCAAGTGGAAGAGTTATTGGCTAAAGGATATTTGCGGGAGAGTTTGAGTCCTTGTATGGTGCCGACTTTACTTATTTCCAAGAAGGATGGATTGTGGCGTATGTATGTTGATAGTCGTGCTATCAACAAAATCACTATACGTTACCATTTTTCTATTCCGCGACTTGATGATTTACTTGACCAAATTGGCAAAGTATTGACCTTAGAAGTGGTTATCACTAAATTCGTGTGTACTCTGGCGATGAGTGGAAGACTGCATTTAAAATTCGAGAAGGCTTATTTGAGTGGCTTGTCATGCCTTTTGGGTTATCAAACGTGCCTAGCACATTTATGCGTGTCATGAATCTAGCTCTTCGTCTTTTTATTGGTCGTTGTGTTGTGGTTTATTTTAATGATATACTAATCTTTAGCTCATCTATCGCAGAACATTTAACTCATTTAAAAGATGTGTTGCTAGTGTTACGCAAGAAAAAATTATTTGCCATGGTCAAGAAGTGTGTGTTTGGTGCCTCGGAAGTAATTTTCCTTGGATATATTGTTTCCCATCGTGGTCTAGAAGTGGATCCTGCCAAGGTCTCAGCCATACGGTCTTGGCCTACTCCGAAAAGAATTACGGAAGTGCGTAGCTTCCATGGTTTGACTTCGTTTTATCGACGATTTATGGCTCATTTCAACAACATCATGGCTCCTATTACCAATTGTATGAAGGAGTCAACTTTGCGGTGGACAACTGAAGCCGATGATGCTTTTCAAACTGTTAAAGATTGTCTCACGTCTGCGCCGATACTTGTTCTTCCAAATTTTGACATAGCTTTCGAGTTACATTGTGACGCATCCAAGGCTGGCATTGGTGCAGTGTTAAGTCAAGCAAACGGTCCCATTGCATTTTTAATGAGAAAATAGCAGGTTCCCGTGGACGTTGCAGCACTTATGATGTTGAACTTTATGCGGTCGTTCAAGCCATAAGCATTGGATACACTACCTGTTTCATCAAGAGTTCGTTTTGTTTACTAACCATATGCTTTAAAAGACATGGGCTCACAAGACAAGGTCTCTGCTTGCCACGCCTCATGGTTTGCATATTTACAACAGTTCACATTTGTTATCAAGCATAAAGCGGGTACTCTTAACAAGGTCGCAGATGCCTTAAGCCGTCGCCGTTCTCTCTTGACCACTTTGCATGTCTCGGTTCCTGGTTTTGAGGTTTTGCCCGAGTTGTATCCTGTTGATCCTTTCTTTGGTAAGATTTGGACAGATGTTAAGCAAAGTAATGATCCTCTCTACTTAATTATCGATGGATTTTTGTTTCGTAGATCACAATTATGCATCTCCGAGTGTAGTTTATGTTTGTAATTGATCCGCGAGCTTCATGGAGAAGGTCATATTGGTCGTGATCGCACATTTTGGCTTGTGAGTTCATCGTATTTTTGGCCGAGTTTGCGTCGGGATGTTGAACGCTATATCATTCGTTGTGGGATTTGCCAAGTTGCTAAGGGAAAAGTAACAAATTCAGGACTTTATTTGCCATTACCTATTCCGACACAACAATGGACTGACATTAGTATGGATTTTGTCCTTCGCCTTCCTTGAACCAAACGTAGAAATAATTCGATATTTGTGGTGGTGGTTCGTTTCTTAAAAATGGTGCATTTTATTCCATGTAAAAAGACGACAATTCAGTTCAAGCTGCTATTTTATTTTTTCGGGAGGTCTACAAACTTCATGGGTTACCTTTGTCGATTGTGTCAGACCGTGATTCACACTTTTTGAGCCACTTTTGGCGTTCCCTTTGGTGTCTTTTACGTACTAGTTTGGATATGAGCTATACTTATCATCCTCAAACGGATGGACAAACCGAGGTTACTAATAGAGCTTTGGGAGACTTGTTACCATGTTTGGTGGGCGATAACATTAAATCTTGGGATACGGTGTTGTGTAAAGCGGATTTCGTTCATAACCATGCTGTCAATCGAAGTACCAGTTTCATCCCTTTTCGAATTGTTTATGGCTTGTTACCGCGCTCTCCAGTTGACTTGGGCTTGTCGCCGGATCGTACTCGTTATCATGGTCGAGCTTGTGATTTTGTTGATGAGTTTACTTCTATTCACCAACAGGTCCGCTCGAATCTTGAGATATCTACAGCTAAGTACGAGGCAGCAGTTGATGTTCATCGTCACGACGTGAAAGTTAGTGTTAGTGATTTGGTTTGGGTAGTACTTACTAAAGACCATTTTAAACCAGGTACTTACAACAAGTTAAAATCAAGGAAGATCGGACCACTTTAGATCATTGAGAAGATTAACAACAATGCGTATTGCTTTCGTCTTCCACCGCATATGCATACAGCTGATGTCTTCAATGTTAAGCACCTCGTTCCTTATATGTCTGATGATATGAACGAAAATTAGAGGGCGAAGTTTCTCGATACCCCAGGAGACCTGATGTAGCATCTCCTTACTTCTTTACCTTGGGCTTTAAGTTAGTGTTTTCATTATTATTTTGCTTGGCTTTGATTTACTATTTCCTTTTGTTTTGTCTTATGATTTCCTTATTTCTAAAGAGTTTAGGTCTAAGGGTTTTGGTGCTTACGATCCTATATTCTTATAAATAGAAATCGACTTCTATTGTATGGGCATCTTTTGATATTTTTATAAAGAAAAAAACAGAGAGCTTTCTCTCAACTCTATCTTGTCTTTTTGCTCTGTTAGCTTGAACTCGCACCCAGTGAATTCTGATCCTGTTGATCACGAATTCAACCTCGTTTACTGTTATATCCGTTGCAACAATATTCATCATGTGGTGAGATAGTCAAATAAACATCTAATTTAGTTCTAGGATAAAAAATCGATCCAAGCAAATTAAGAGGTGGAATTTCTTCGTAGTATTTTACCCACTTATCTCTCATACTTTTAACACATGATGACAAAACAATATTATTTTCATGTTCATGCATCACATCAGCAATATCAACGCATTCATATAAAAGTAAATGACTAGTCGGATAATAAACACCACTAAACAATAAATATGTTGCATCATTGAAACATTTTAATAATTTTAGAAGTGCACTACATTCATCCCAATGAGTTGGCCACTAAGTTAAAGAGCTACAGTTTTGTTGAATAAAACTACACAATAAATCTTTGTAACCAATAGAATCAACAAACATATCATAAGTTGAATTCCAACGAGTTGGAACATCTCGAGAAAACTTTTTAAGAGATACACATTATGCATTTCAAAACTGGAACCATCGTTTCATTAATTTTGGATGCCCCCATAAATAATTTAAAGCCTTTTTAATTTGTGAAACAAGATTATTTTGAGAAACTAATAAACCATCTTGAACGCATAAATTCAAAACATGACATATGCATGGAACATGAAAGAACCAAATTATTTACCGAAACTATATAATACTTTTTATTTATTTAATTTCTTTTAGCATAATTAATTTAAATTGTGTCACAATTTTACAAGGAGTCAAACACAAACACGATCACTAGTCATAAACTCATAATCAGTGATATTTTCATCCACAATCCTGAATCCGCTCACTTTGACTTTGTCATTTTCATCATTTCTTTTTATTCGTTTAATCTCTATTTTTTTAAGAATCAAACTTATCTCTTTTAGTTTATTTAAAAACTGTTAATTTAAGAAAGTCATTATATTTTTCGAAAATTAAGTTTAATTAATATAGTTTTCTTCATGTTTTAAAATTTGGACTTGGTAAATATTTAGTACTAATATCTTAAAATTTGGACTGTAAATATTTATTATACATAATGTTTATATAACACTAGATTAACCCCGCATAGATACGCAGGTATAAAAAATATATGTTGAATTTTATTGAAATTATTTAAATTTTCAATAGTATCCCGCATATTGAATTTTAAGTAGTATTCTGCATATTAATTTTAGATTAAAAGTGACTTTAAATTTCATGCACTTTATCTTAGAATACAAATTTAATTGTATATTACATCATAATAAAACTCGATTTTAATTCTATGCATTCCATCCCAATGGTTAAGATATATAATTTTCTTATCAAAAATAATATTTGCATTATATATCAAAGATATATCATACTTAGTATTAAAAATAATTAAAAATCAATAAACATAATTACTAAATAAAAAATGAAACTAACATTATTTTAAACGATTATGGAGTTTCATCAAAGAGACGATAGCCAAGAACGACGATCTCGTTAATTAGGACTGATTATGAAGAAGAAAAATAACAGATTTATTTATTCGTTAGCGAGTAAGGCTCTCATATAAAAAGAATCGTGTAAATTTATGTATTCATCGTTCACTTTTATGATTAGTAATGTATCTGTTGATGTGTATTTGATTTGACATTTTTATTTACTTTGATCTATCAATTATTGTAACTATTATGAAATAATAAGTAAACTAGATGTTAAAAAACATGTCAAACTATAATTGATTGATTGACACACTTCAATTAATATCTTATAATTTTTTTTTTTTTAGTTACAGAAAATGAAGTTTTTTTTTGAAATAAGAAATGAATTAGACGTTAAAAAAATTTGATATATGTCAAAATATAATTAATCAATTGGCTTAAGTAAATTATTATATTGAAATGTGTTTTTTTGGTGTTAGTTTTCTTTTTTGGTTAAAGGACTCTAAGAAGTCTGCAAAACTTTTGTGAGCGTAACTAACCCATATTATTTTTTTTTTTATATATCTTCCAAATTATTATTCTAACATTGAGTTTTATACAAGTGTTACAAGAACGCTGCTGACATTGTATTCTTACTACGAAACAAAGTAAATTTCGTAAAAATTATATAATCTCTAGCTACCGTACTCAAATTTGTTGGTCGTTATTATTTAACTGTTTTGTTTACCGTTCAAACTTAGATTTTTTTCCTAAAGAACCAACAAATCCAACTCAAACAACAACTTGTACATCACTTGTACAACTTTAATTATTATGCATACTTTGTCATAATACATATAGATAGTGTCTATGTCTAATAGTTTGCTATAAATATTTAGTATTAGAAGCCATATAAATTATTTACTACGATAAATAAATTTATGTATACAAATGAAATAATCAATTTCAAAATAAGTTAAACATTATTTCAACTCCATATTATTCATAATTGCATATGTAAAATATGTTATACACACAAAAATAATATAATTTGTATGCACATCCCAATTATCGGAAGCATAAGAAAAGTTTATGAACCTGAAGAGAAAACCATTCCACCAAACACAAGTGATGTACAAGTTGTTGTTTATATTGGATCTGTTGGTTCTTTAGAAAAATAAATCTTAGTTTATCATTTATATATGGTTGACAAAATAGACAATCAGACAAATAATTGTTTTTTTTACCTAGTTGTTATAAAAATTTAAAAATTTGAGAAAAACACAGATAGAAATCACAACGATCTACTTTAAAATTATGTTTTTGGTGGAATGGTTTATATATGTCAAATAGTTTGCTATGAAATTCATCCTGGATTGAAGCTCTGAAAGACTGACACCGTTAGTTTTGGAGAAAATTTCAACTTCATAGTATTCATAATTGCAAATTGTAAAATGTGTTATTTATTTTTGTTCTTACAAAAGAAAAATATAACTTGTATGCATATTCAGCTTATCGCGGGTTTAGAAGTTTTATGCCTTTCAACACACTTCAATAATCCTAGTTGAAGTTAATTACACTTGAAGTTGATAGTCATTTATATTCGAAAGAAGCAATGCTTATAAAGTTAGTAAATAAGTTGGAAATTACAAATTCCGTGTAGTACCGTGTCACAAATTCCGTTGCTTGGTTATGATATGAACAATAAGTTTGATCCATTCAGACGTCGTATGACCACGGAAGCTTAGCAGGGAATTTGTAGTTGTAAAGAAGCTCATGGGTGGTACCTCTCAGAGTTCCAAAGATAACGCCTCTTCTGTCCATGACAATAATACCAAACTTTTCACCCGCATCCAGCAGGTGATGCAGAGCTTCTGTGTGAAATCGAGTTACGAATTGGTAAACAGAGGTCTTTATGGGTTTGAAAGGCTCAAAGTTAATACTAAACCTCTCTTCTTTGCCTTCTTCCTTGAGGATGGTGCCTATATAGAGCGCTAGGCCATCAAAGCGAACCCTGTTTATCTCTTTAAGCTTTTCCATCACAACGGAAGAGCGTCTGACCCTCTTCTCAATGATGGATGCTTTTTTATATTCACTATTAAGCAAGGTGATAACTCTAGAAATCTGATGACGATAAGACATGATGAGTGAGAACATGCCATTTCATCTAGCAGTATCAAGGAATGTTTTTAAGCTGCCATATCATTATGTTCTCTCTACGGTCACCCATCTCCAAATATGAAAACGGTGATAACCCGAGGAAGCCTGCAAAATTTAACGGATCGACTCAAAAATTGAATAAAAATTCAAAGATCTTTGTGGTTTCTTCAAAATTGGCTTCAACTGAGCTATTTTCTTCTTGTTATGGCGAAAGTAAGATAATGATTTTGATCATTCTCAGTTGGTTTCCATGGAAGACGATAAAGATTCACTCGATAATACCTTAAATTTGAGATCTTGAAGAATAATCGATGGTGATCTATTACTATATATATATATATACGCATATATACAAACAACTATATAGTCGTATATATCTGTGCTTCAGAAAAACCTATTAGGGTTAAAGATCAAGAATTTGAAGCAGATATTTAAGAATATATCTTTTTGATCTCCCCAAAAAAAGGGTTCGATTGAATCAAACTACGCAATTTCTCCTCGTAATAGCGAAATAGGATAAAGATTTGATCATTCGCTTAAATCTTAACCGGTTTCCATGGAAGAAGATAAATATTCACTCGATATACCTTGAATTATATATCTTCTTGAAAAAATGAAATCGATGGAGAATTCAGAGAAACCCAATCGTAGTCGGTTCGTCGGAGAAGAAGATGATGTTGAAAGAAAACTCTTGTGAAAGGTGATGGAAAAAACGTGAGTATTTGAAAAATTTAGGAAATAGAACTTTTATTATTTTGATTTAAACTTGAATAACTTCATAAGAGAGTAGGAGGAGGTATTTATAGCCTCCAAATTACAAAATATCTAGAATATTTTAATCTTTAATCCAGATTATTCAACCAAAATATCTAGATTATAATATTATAATTATCTAGATAATTCTATAAAACTATCTTGATTTTTATGTTTAAGGAGGTAGAAGATGTTGATATTTCTATAGAACATTGTAGAAATTGGATTTGGCTCATTTAATAATTATTGGGTAATTTTTCCAATAATTATACTTGATTCAAAATCAAGTGTAATTCTCAACACCCCCTCTTAAACTTGATTTTGCTATTCCAAGCAAACTCCTCATTTTAATAAAGTCTTCGCGCTTGAGAGGGTTGGTAAAAATATCGGCTACTTGATCTTGTGTCTTCACATACTCCAATTGCACATCATTCTTGTCAACACACTCTCTAATGTAGTGCTAACGTGTATCAATGTGCTTACTTCGATCATGGAAGATTGGGTTCTTCGCCAAAGATATTGCGTCCCACTGGGTGTGCCAACTCCCCCGGACTTAGATCTTTGCTTGTCCTCAAGCAAAACAAAAGTCTAAACCAAGAAAAGAGGTTTGAAAAACGCAAATTTACAAAAACATGAGAACTAACACAAGCTTTCCGGGATCATGCCAAGAACCATATGCTTACTAACCACTTAATACGAAGTTTAGATCAAATTGTACTACAATGTACTTTTCCATGATTAGAATACTAATATCAAATCTCTAAATCACAATGCTCTGTAAGAGACATAGAACTTAACTTTTTAACATTCACCAAAGATGCGTGTACTCTCACAAAGGGGATATTGAACACGTTATGGTCTAGGTTTGGTGGCAATCTATGGTGACTCACAGTGTTTCGGGTTTCCGACAATGCAAACGGATGCAAATCATTATGCAAAATCACAGTGAGACACAGACCAATTATGAGGTACATAACTTCCCTTTCGCTTGGATCATCTAACCATCTCAATTCCCAAATAATACTACAAGTTTTCTTGATGCAAATAGAACGAGACTAACAAAGTCTCAGATTTTTCCGGTTTCCTTCTCTTTTTATCAACGAAATATGTAAATCTTTTTTTTTTCTTTTTGTTATTGCTTTTTTTTTTTATTATAGAAGGAAAAACCGGTTTTCGATTTACAAAAATGCATCAAAAGAGATTCAAACTTGTAAGTTCAAATAAAACGCATGAATTTAACCACTTAGCCATATATGCTCTATTATCAAAACATAATAACATCCCGCGAAAACTACAACCCACAATCCTAACGAAAGGAAAGCTATGTCGGTCTATATACTCCGTAGTTTTTGCACATGAATGCACATGATGATCATATATCAAGAATGCATGTGGTTTGAATCATAGATTGGGTGAGAGGTGTGGTACTAGACTAAAAATGAGTCTAGCCATTTGGAGTTAACAAAGAATGATATCAAAGATGCAAAGAGAACTCCAAATGTATGATCCATTACATGATTTCCAACCCCCTAAGTGAGATATAATTAATCCAAATTAAGTTCAAGTGATAGAAATGTTTGTATGATGATCTAACCATGGATTTTTCTGTGATTCCAGATCATCCTTAACGATGTACAATGGTCTCAAGGCAATGAAACTTAGCATGGTGCAATCCCTACGAAAACTTAGTTCTCAAATAACAACAAATTTTGACTTAATAAAAAGATACAGTTTTAACTCGATAAAACAAACGACGAACATACTCAATAAAAACAGAAAACATAGAAAAGACACATCAAAATGCAAACTTGATTAGTATACAAGTGACATCCTCTCCCACACTTGAATCACACCGTCTCGGTGTGAAGACAAAATGCCAGAGGAGTAGTCGAACAAACAAAAATGATATGTAACTAGGGGAAAAACAGAAATCTTACAGTGATGTGAATTTTGGTGGGTGGGGCTCAAGTTGAAGTTGTGGCTCTGTCCTAGCTCTCTCGTGGTCTGTCCTAGAGGCTCATCAATGTCATTTGTCCCTGGGTTTTCCTTGGACTGATCTACCACAAGTTGGATCGATTGATCATGAAGACTCAGGTTGCATATTGTGTGCTGGACCGATCGATCATGTTCCCGAACCAATCGATCTTTATCACTCAGTCACGAAATTGCTCTTTGAATCGACCAGATTCTTCTCAGATCGATCGGTCCCAGATGAGATCGACCAAAAGCTGCTTTGGAAACCTTACATGGCACAAAACTAAAGCCAAACATCAAAGGACAGAGTGAACGATCCATAAGACGGATCGTTCAACACTCACAAACAAGGTCAAACAAAAGTGGAAACAATCAAAAGTATATACAAAAAATGTAAACAAGAACATAACAGAAAACAACACAAGTTTATACAAACGTACCTTGCAGGTTGCCTCCCGCATAGCGCTTAGTTTAGGTCCGTAGCTTGACCGTATTCTCATGAATTAATGGGAATGAGCATAGGAACTTGCACCAAAGCAAGGTCCCCAATCATTCATCTTCAACTTTAAAACTCTACTCATAACCCCTTTCACAGATTTTTGACCTTTTTCTTTCAACTCCGAGGTGAGAATACTCCTAGCCTTGGAGAATGGGTTCGAGATTCCCTTACACCGCACCTTATACTTAATCGTATCTCCAACACACTTCAGTGGTGTCAAGGTCATATGAGGATCTCTCTTGATCCCTTTGGGTTTTACCTCACCTTTTGCATCAACCTTTTTTGTTAGAGAGTGAGTATCCCCATCCAGGACTTCTTTGACCTCACTTCCCCCAATGCATTTTCGTTCACGCTTATCACCAGGATCATCAACGGTTCCAATTGAAAAGGCTTGTCCTCCAATGGTAGGCATTTTTTTCAACCTTTTCATGTCAAACTCCTGATTATGATCACCAATTTGCAAATGGATTGTGCTCTTTCTAACATCAATCATAGCTCCAGCGGTATGTAAGAAAGGCCTACCAAGGATGAGAGGATCATGTGGCTCTTTATAAAGCTCCAGGACAATAAAATCAGTTGGGATGTTAAAATTCCCAACTCTCACATGAACATCTTCCACCAAACCAACGGGGGATAGCATAGAACGATCAGCAAGCACTAAGGAGATCCTTGACGGTTTGAAATTAGTGATGCCCAAACGTTTTGCCACAGAAAAAGGCATCAAGTTTACACTAGCTCCCAAGTCACATAAGCATCTCTCAAACATGAACTTCCCAATTTGACAAGGTAGTACAAAACTTCCTGGATCTCCAAGCTTCTTAGGAGTCTCAATTGGAATGATGGAATTGCTTTCATGACTAACCTCATTTCTCTTCTCTTTCAAGAGTGCCTTATCAAGGAACTTCTCCTTGCTTTGTTGACGTCTTTCTTATTCCTCAAAATGCTTATACGCTTTTCCAGTAGAAATCATCATGACTCCTTCTTCAAAGCTCATCTTGTTAGACAAGATATCCCTCAAACATTTCTTGTTTGCTTTTACATCCTTAGCTAACTCTAGAAAAGGAAGTCTACCGTGTAGTTGTTTCATTATTTCTTCGAAACAAGCCTTTTCTTTTTCAATTTTCCCTTTGGCCTCTCTTAGACGACTTGGAAATAGGAGCTTAGGAACATATGGTGGTGGTGCAATATATGGTGGCTCATCATCCTCTACAACCGTATCCTCTGTAGCTACTTCAACAACATGAACTTTCTCTTTAGGACTAGCACTAGCGATCTTGGCTTGCTCAAAAACTCCCTCATCATCTTCCAAGCTCTCAACATTAGAGCCATATAGAAGGTTAGAGATCTCTTCTATTTCCTGTTCATTCTCATTAACTTCTGCATGTTCTTCTTGAATTATCACTGCATAACAATGCTCCTTACCATTGTTGTAGTCTTTTGGGTTCGGGACAGGTTTGCCAGGTAGAACCCCAGGTGGTCTTGTAGAGGCAGAGGCGGTTTGAGCTACTTGATTCTCAAGTGTTCTGACATGTGAAGTTAATGCATCAAACTTTCCTTTAAGGTCACTGTATTGATTGTCTGCTCTGTTTTGACCATCAATAAGTTGCTTCATCATAACCTTCATCTCATTGTCTTGGAACGGTGGGGATGCTAGAGAAGCTGGTTGTTGGGCTTGATAACCTCCTTGGAAGTTACTGAATTGTGTCTTTTGTTGATTACCTCCTTGGTAGTTATTGTACTGAGGCCTTTGTTGGAAATTTGTTTGATCATATCCAGTGCCTCTGTTTTGCCCTTGGTTCATGAACGGTTTGTTGTAGTTCCCTTGATTAGACGCAAACTGCAGTGATTGTTGAAATTGTTGTCCTTGAGGCCTTTGTTGATTTGGATAAACTTGATTTTGAGGATTTTCAACATTGGTGCTTCTGTAGGATAGGTTGGGATGGTTTCTGTAGTTTTGGTTGAACCCTCTGTTCTGATAATTTCCTTGACTGTTTACGTATTTCAACTCAGCTTGCATATCCTCAAAACCTTCTCCCTCATACTCTTGTGAAGATTGACTTTCTCCGGTATCCTCACAGTAGTTGACTCCTCGTTGATCTCTCCTCAAGAGCTGTTCAACTTTTGCAGTCAATTCCGAAATCTGTTTTGATTCTACGGTTCCACTGCCCCTTAAGGTTCTATCATAGTCAACACAATGGTTGCTATTGCTGGCTGCAAGATTCTCAATCAAGATTTGGGCTTCATCTTCAGTTTTTGTCATGAAGTCCCCATTGCTTGCAGTATCCAAAGCCATTTTGTACCTCTCATCAACTCCCCTGTAGAATGTGTTGATAAGTGATTAAGGAGAGAACCCATGGTGAGGGCACTCTCGTTTATAGTCTTTGAACCTTTCCCAGGCCTCATGAAATGATTCTGTACCGCCCTGTTAGAAGTTTGAGATCTTGTTCCTTAATAAAGTCGTTCTTGCCTGAGTAAAATATTGACCCAAGAACGCAGCCTTATATTCATCCCAAGTATGAATGGAGTCTCTCTCCAATGACTTGAACCATCGGTGTGCTTTATCACTTAGAGAAAAAGAGAATAGCCTGCATTTCACAGCATCATCAGGAACCCCATTCATCCTAGTTGTGCTACACACATCTTCGAAATTGTCCAAGTGGTACACCGGATTCTCAGAAGGTAGCCCATGGAACTGGTTTTGTTTAACAAGTGCTAACAATCCCGGTTTGATCTCAAAATCATTTCTGTTGATCGGCGGATGTTGAACACCATCGCGGTACATTTGAACATTTGGAGCATCATGCTCCCTCAAGGTCCTACGAACAGGGGCAGGCCTTGGATTATACGCATCTGTGTTTCCACCAACTGGGGGATGATTGTTTCCTGCTGGAGGATCTTGTAACTCTCCACCATTATCTCCATCATGTGGTGGTTCTGGTGGCAGATCGTTATTTCTTTGACCAAGGTTGGCTATTTCAGCCCTGTCAGTGGCTAATCTTTCTCTTCTTCTTTCTCTTTCAAACCTCCCAAGGTTTTCGTGATACTCTACAAGGTGTGATGTGCCTTGGCTGCGGGTCATACACCTGAAAATACCAAAGCGACAAGAAAAAGGGTGTTTAGTAACAGAAAATAAAAGTGCTCAAGTCTAAGAACTAATCTTAAATCTTTAGATAACGCTATTGGTCCCCGGCAACGGCGCCAATTTGATTGTATCCTTTTACGGTACTTAATTACTCGATACAACTAACCGTTAGGTAGTATATGCGAGGTCGAACCACAAGGACCAATGGTTATACTAAAAACTTACGGGATTCATTCTTAGCTAAAGCTTTGGGATTTGGGTTGTTTTTGTAACTTGTAAACATGGAAGCAATTTATAATGATAATGAGAATGTTGATTTAAAAGCATTGGGCAATAAGATTTTTCGGGGAATTCTAGACTAACGGAAAAACTGAAATGAATTAAGCTTAACAACTTACAAAATCGTTCTAGAACATGAACATAAGGTAGACTAATCCACTGTCGTGGCATTAAGCTCTAAATTTGATTATTCGAAAACTAAACTGTCATTTGATTTCTCATAACCGAATTAGCATTAACAAGCGAGTTCATTGAGTTCACAATACGCTCTAACATCAACTGTCGTCGGCTAGAGGCCTATTGCTCATAAACACAAGGATCAAAGAACTTCAGATTCACTTTTGGTGCATGAACTTCTCTAGGCTCAAGAATTAGTAGATCAAGCTAATTCTAGCATTAAGATCATATGAAATGAAGAACCTAAACATATGAAAGCTATAAACAATCAATCTAACTCATTAATCCTAAATTCTCCTATGAACCCTAAAACCCAATAAAAGTTTACTCACACATAACTAAAGCAGAAATTAAAACCATAGAGGCATTCATAATGAAAGGACAAAGAGATTAAGAGTAGAATTAAGAAAAACTTCTCCAATAAACAAGATTGTTGCACAAGTGTTCTTGAGTGTTCTTGAGAGGAAGAACTAGAGAGAGAGAGATGAAAAACTAGTTAAAAACGTGATAATCTAATCTCCTCCACACTTAGAGTATTTAAGTTTTATTTTACAAACTTTCTGCAGAAGAAAGTGAAAAACACTATGTCTGGCCGACATAGGTGTGGATCGATCGATCTACTGAAGTTTGGTCGATCCGTGGCTCTACAAATCATTTGGAATTGGCTCGTCGAAGTGGATCAGTCGATCTGGATTTGGATGGATCGATCTGGGTGTGGATCGATCGATCCATCGAAGTTTGGTCGATCCATGGCTCTATCGGTCATTTGAAATTTTCTCGTCGAAGTGGATCGATCGATCTGGATTTGGATCGATCGATCCATATACCATATTTCCCCATCAGCTTCAACCGCTCGCCAGAATGACCTGTCTTCACTCAATCGGGTGTATCTCTTGCATGCACCGTTGGATTGTCTTCAAATCAATTTCAAATGAAAGCTAACATCTGTAGCTAGGTTGTGTCAAAATATTAGGAAGATCCAACGGTGGAAAGTCCTCCACTTGTGGCGAAACATTTGACGGTTGTTTATGATCTTGCGTCTCAAATGTGTATTTTTGGCCAAAACAGATCCTTTTATTCCAGAGACTCTAAACCTGTACAAACTCAAAACACAACCAAAAAGACACAAAGACGTACAAAAACAAGACTAACGAAACAAAAACGGAATGAAAACAATGTACAAAAACGTGTAAAAACACAACATATCACTTATCATCTACAAAATTTTTTATTGGCTCCTCTTGTGGCGAGCTTAATTCCTTTAAAAGATTTTTTAGCCAAATAGCATGGCACACACATGAAGTAGCCGCTACATACTCTGCTTCACAAGTGGAAAGCGTGACAATTGATTGCTTCTTTGACATCCATGTGAAAGCCGTATCTCCTATGTAAAACACGAAACCACTTGTGCTTTTTCGGTCATCTGCGTCTTCACCCCAATCGCTATCGCTATATCCAACGAGCTTATAATCATTAGAAGTAGAATAGTGCAAATCAAAGTTCATGGTACCTTTATTATAGTGAAGAATCCTCTTTGCCGCCTTCAAATGAGTTGTTGTTAGATGTTCCATGTATGACTAACAACTCCGACCGCATATAAGATATCGGGTTGTGTACATGTTAAGTATCACAAGCTTCCAACTAAGCTCTTAAAGAGTGTTGGATCCACTCTTTTTCCTTCCTCGTTCTTTGATAATTTGATTCCACATTCCATGGGTGTGCAAACAGAATTTGAATCATCCATCTTGAACTTCTTAAGTACCTCCTTAGCATAGCCTTTTTGAGTAATGAATATTCCATTATCTTCTTGTTTTACTTCAATTCCAAGGTAGTAAGACATCAATACAAAATCCGTCATCTCGAACTCCTTTGTCATCTATTTCTTGAATTCCTCAAACATGCTTGGATTGTTACCCGTGAATATCAAGTCATCTACATATAAGCATGGAATCAATATATCGTCTTTTTGAATTTTGATATAGAGTGCATGCTCATATGGACACTTGATGAAATCTTTCTCCTCGAATCACTTGTCAATTCGAGTATTCCAAACTTTCGGGGCTTGTTTTAACCCATAGGGTTAAAAGTGCTTTCTTTAACCTCAAGACTTTGTCTTCTTCTTCTTTGACTATGTAGCCTTGTGGTTGCTCAATGTAAACTTATTCTTCAAGGTCTCCATTTAAGAAGGTTGACTTGATATCCATTTGATGTATCTTCCACTTATTTTGAGCCACCAATGAATAATTAGTCTAACAGTTTCAAGATGAGCAATGGAAACAAATACCTCGTCATAGTCGATTCCGGCTCTTTGTCTATATCCTTTCGCAACTAATCTTGCCTTGTATCTTTCCACTTCTCCTTTAGAGTTTTTCTTTGCTTTGTACACCCACTTCACACCAATCGCCTTGTATCAATTTGGAAGTGAGGCTAAAGCCCATGTATCATTCTTTTGTATCGCTTTGATCTCTTCATCCATAACATTTCTCCAAGTCTTCTTTTCCATAGCTTCTTGGAAGTTCATGGGCTCGCACTCTGCAAATAGACAAAATAAAGTAAGGTTGTCTTGATTTTCGGTTACCTCGTGGAGCTTTTGTAGACTTCTAAAGCGTGGAGTCCTTTTGCTCGAACTTTCTTCTACTTGAGAACTTGTTGGTGAAATTGGTGGTGTAGTAGGCTCTTCGCTTGGTGGCTCCGGGTCATCTTCTTCAAAGTGTGGAAAGAAGTTATAATCTTCATCATTTGATTTCCAATCCCATTCTCCTTCTTCATCGCACATAACATTTCGACTAATAATTGTGTTTCTCGTATCAGGATTGTAAAGCTTGTAGCCTTTGGAGTTGTTTTCATAACCAATGAAGATGTACTTCTCACTTTTCTCATTTAGTTTGCTCCGTTTTTCATCCGGTACATGAGAATGAGCAATGCTTCCAAAGACTCTTAAATGAGAAACACCGGGCTTCCTTCTGGTCCAAGCTTCTTGTAGTGTTTTTTCCGAAACACTTCTTGTTGGAGATCGGTTTAATAGATAAACTGCACATGCGGTGGCTTCCGCCCACAATTCTTTTGGTAATTTTTTACTTTTGAGCATGCTCCTCGCCGTCTCAAGAATTGTTCTATTCTTTCTTTCTGCTATTCCATTTTGTTGAGGGGATCTTGGCACCGTTAGTTGTCTTCGAATGCCGTTATCTTCACAATACTTAAGAAACTCTTTCGATGTGAATTATCCTCCACGATTGGATCTCATGGATTTCATTACAAGACCACTTTCCTTCTCAACATGAGTTTTAAATTTTTTGAAGTTCTCGAATACCTCGGATTTTTCTTTCAAAAAATAAATCCATATTTTTCTTAAAAAATCATCAATAAAGAGAAGAAAATAGTCATTCTTCAAACGGATGAGAATGTTTCTTTACCTTTTACCTCCATCTCCGATTCATCTCCTAAAGCCACGTTTCCTTTCACCGACTCATCAAACTCCACAAATTAGCTTCTTATTCCACATATGTGATTGCTTGTACCACTATCGAGGTACCACTTATGATTCTCTTCTCGTTCATCCGTCTTGTAATTAGCCATCAATAACATGTCTTCTTCTTGGTTTTTTCTTCAACGTAGTTGGCCTTCTCCTCTACTTATTTGTTGGTATGAGCTTTACATTCGGAAGCATAATGTCCAAACTTTCCACAATTGTAGCATTTTATTCTTGATTTATCCTATCTTGATTTTGGGCTTCCTCTCCCATGACCTTTTGATGAGATTTCTCCTCTTTGATTTCTGTTGTCTTCATATGGCCTCCAACCTCGTCCATTTCCATATCCACGACCTCGTCCTCGTACTTGACCACCACCTCTTCTATGATAACTTTGGACGCTTTTTTTTCTGTAGTATTATCAATTCACATCTTTAGTACTTGTTCCACAATATCTTCTTTCTTTTTCTTCTTTTCTTCACAAGCTTGTAATGACCCAAGAAGTTGCTCCATTGTCATGGCCTCTAAATCTTTTGTCTCTTCAATGACGGTAACGATATGCTCAAATTTTGGATCTAATGATCTAAGAACCTTCTCCATGATTCTCACATCATCTAGCTTCTCGCCGTTTCTTTTGAAATTATTAGTGACCATCAAAACTCTTGAGAAATAACCAGAGATGAGTTCACCTTCCTTCATTTGCAATGCTTCAAATTCTTCTCTTAGAGTCTGAAGACGCACTTTCTTGACTTGATCGGCACCCTTGTAAGCGGTTTGAAGCTTCTTCCATGCTTCTTTGGCCGATTAGACAGAGACCCTTCTTGTCTCTCTTCCTTGAATCTCTCAAACCATCCTTTTGAGTTTGAGAGAGACTACCTTCATTCTCCGGTTCAACATAGCTTTTCTCGACTATCTCCCACACGTCATGTGCTCCTAGGATAGCCATCATTCGTAAACTCCAGTTGTCATAATTGCTCTTTGTGAGCATTGGAATTTGGAAGGGAACGTCACTACTCGCCATCTTTAGGATCTTCAAGCTGTGATACCACTTTGTTGAAAGAAAACTCTTGTGAAAGGTGATGGAGAAAGTGTGAGTATTTCAGAAATTTAGGAAATAGAACTTTTATTATTTTGATTTGAACTTGGAACAACTTCACAACTTCATGCTTACAAAAAAGAGTAGAAGAGGTATTTATATGCTCCAAATTACAAAATATCTAGAATATTTTAATCCTTAATTTAGATTATTTTACCAAAATATTTAGATTATAATATTATAATTATCTAGATAATTCTATAAAAATATATTAATCTTTATGTTTAAAAAGGTAGAAGATGTTGATATTTCTAGAAAACATTCTAAAACTATTTTGCTCTCAACAGATAACCCAATATTTCAATTTTCCGTTTGTCTACTTTTTTATAATTGCAAAAAAAAAGCCAAAAAAGAGAGTAAACATATAGCAATCTGATTGGGGCATAATAAGTTATTAATGGGCCTATTTCGTTCAGGCCTATAATTATTAAAGTCAAACTTTAATCTCAACCGTACAATTATACTGCGTAGATAAAGCCATACGCTCACTTTCTCCCTCTAAGGGTTTTTGATTTATGATGCATCTATAAATTTAATTTCAATTTTAACATTATGTTTTATATTTGAGATTATTAAAACGACTAATTATTTAGTAGAATTATATATATATATATATCATATTGGAAAATATTTTTCAGATTGGCAATAATAATTATATATCATGTTTTAGACCCTGAGTCGATATGCGGATGTCCAAGAGTGTCTCTGGTTCAGTGGCCCATTCCAGCGTGGGTGTGAGGATGGGAGAAAGTTCTTGAGGTGAATGAGAGGTTGGTACCACCAGCTTCAACTTTGATACATGGAAAACTGGGTGGATATTGCTATGAGCTGGTAGGTCCAATTTGTAAGCAACCTGCCAATACACTGTATGACTTGGTAAGGGACGAAATACCTCTGTGACAGCTTATCATTCCTTCTCTGAACCAGCGAGCTTTGCATGTAGGGACGCAGCTTCAGATATACCCATTCTCCTACCTCCAACTCAACTTGTCTCCTGTGTTTATTGGCTTCCTTCCTATTTTGAGCTATCTCCATATTTTCCCTCAGCTCCACCAATAAGCTGTCTCTATTTGCTTAGTATTGTCTTATATGTCATTACACCTCTTTTGCCAATCCCTAATGAACCAAATAGGTGAGGGCACGAAATTAAAGTCTTTTTGATCTCGATATCAGCTTGATGCATTTATCTTTGTTGCTTGTGTATTAAGGTGTTGTTTGTTAATGTGTTTGGATGCAACATCTAGACTAGATGAAAATACTTGCAAATTTTGTGTCGTTTTAACAAATAAAGCTAGGTTGCATTCAAATTAAAGATTTCTATATCAGCTTAAAGATTGTTTTAACCACAATTTTGCTATTAATATTATAATATTGTGTTGTATAGAATGAGTCAATGCTCTCTTATAATTTAAGAATAACGTTTCATATTACAATTGGATGATCAGCTTTAGTACTATCTATTTATATTTGAAATATAAATAAATAAAGTAAAACATTATTTTTAAGTTTGAAAACGATATATTCAAGTCCAATGATTAAAATTTTAATATTGGAAATCTTTATTCCGGAACAGGAAAGCAGACGTGATATATACATATACCACATGGGATATGATTTATATTAAAAAAAAAAAAAAAGAGTATTAGGAGAAAATTATAAATCGGCGGTGTGTGTAACTTCAGCTCACCTTTTTCATTTTCTCCAAAGCCCTTTAGTTTGTTTATTCTCTCTCTGATTTCTTCTCTTCTCTCCGGTGAAAGCTTAATCGTTTTGGCTTTCTCAACTATTTGCGTGATGGAGGGAGATTTTCTCGGGTTGGGATCAAAACTATCTCCGATGACTGTGAAGGAGGAAACTACCCAAGATTTAGGTAATCCTCTTCTTCTCATGTATCACTTATAAATCCAATATTTGATTCTGGATCACTATCGTTAAAGACGCACTCGATTAGTTTTTTTTTTTTGGGGTTGTCTTATTTAAATTTGAACTTTTACGTCCTTGCTTGGGACTTCTATTGTCATGTTGTCTCTAGGGAAACGAAAAAAAAAAAATTAGGTTTTATTTAGTTAGCCATAGCTGCTCTAATCTTTAATTTTTACGTAGTCGATGAAAGCACGTTTTTGGGCCTCGATTGTTTGAAACTTTATAAGTTCACTCTCTACTTGTGAATTTCTTTTTATGATTTTTTATTTTATTTTTTAAACTTTTTCATAGATTTTATTTTTTTTGCATGTATAGTACAAAATACAAGCAAATAGCCAAACACTAAACTCGTTTACGTTTGTTATTAGCCAAATAGTTTTGCTTCGAATGTTTATATATGGCTACAATAAATGTAATCGCAAAAGAAAAAAATAAACGTAGCTATAACTTTTCAGGTCTACCAGAAATTATCAAGATCGAAACTCTAATATAGTACTATCTTTAACAAATAGTAATATTCAGAGAAAAGACAAACTTGAGTTTCTAGGCGATGATGCATGTTTCTATAACTGTGTTGGTGTTGAGTGTTCTCAATATAATTTCGTTTTATTTTCGAAATAGCCGACAGTTTAAATGCTGCCTTTTGTTGCTTACAAAATTGATCAATTGGTATGAGTTTTCTCCAATATATATTTTCCTAACTTTTTTCTAAGACGGATTAATTGAGAATGAAAACACTGGTTGTTCTTTTTGAAAAGTTTATGCCATTGTTTAAGGTTTATTAAGCAACTTGAATTCTACAAATTATTTAAAAACGAAGACGTGAAATGTGGGGAAAATAATGGATTAAATAGCGACCGGCTGACGATTAAAGATTTAACAACAAATGCAAGTTGAATTATTTAACAAAAATATGCGATCCATCAATCCATATATGATTAAATATAAAGCAAGATTGATGGTGACTTGATTAAGTTTTTTTCTTTCCAAGTAGATTAATTGATTAAGTTAATTAGAATCATGTTGGGCGTTAGATTTAGCTTAAGGTAAATTTTGGATGAATGATATACCTACCCAAGAGGAATTTAATAGTTATTGTCTTTTTATATTCCGAAACGTGCCATTTCTTGAAAGTAGTGGGATTATCATGTGTGTGTGACTTGAATATGACATTCTCAATTTATATCAATTTTGTGTTTCTATAATTCATTAAGTCATACCCAATTGTGATATGTAAGGCCGAACACGGAAGGGATACCCTTGAATTTTGAGAAATGTTTTATTCGATCCGATTTTTACGGATAATAGAAAAAAATTATTTGTACTCGATCCACAAATAACGGGTATCCGGAAAAACGAGTATCCAGTAAAAATAGTTAACCTTTTAGATACTCAACCTTTTACCATTACCCTTATATTTATTAATAATTCATGCGGAAAAAGATTTTCGTCACCGCATAATAATTCCATATTTCAAAAGATGAATAATTTATAAATGTGCAACATATAGTTCAAAAAAATATAAAATTAAAAACTTCAGAAATAAAAACTAATAATTTCATTCTGTAATATATTTATAAACTATTAGTAATATTATAAAATATTAGTGGATATTTACGGGTCGAGTTATAAAGCAGATAACGAGACAAATATTAAAAAATAAATTAACATCTTTCACTCAATTTTTACACACAGATAATTTAATTATTATATCCTTTACTTGACCCCAAAATTACAAATATCTTTTCTCGAGACAGATATGAACCGAGTAACGGATCGAGTATTAGTGTCTATGCCTAGTGACATGATAGTGACACAATTCAAAAAGTATAAACCAATAGATTACAAATCCGTCTCATTAAATAAAATATATTTTTTTAATTAAAAGTTAAAAACGGTTTCTTGACATGCGATGGTAAAACTAAGAGAGCATATAACTATTAATATTACTGTGAAAATTGTTATTGCATCTGAGTTGGTCAACCATTTTTGAACCAATTTGGGACCCTTGTAATAAATCTCAGCTTTATGTTTTTTTTTTTAACTGTGTTTATGAAGTATTTTTATGATCATTATTTTTTACCAAGGTGTCACCTATGCACATCTGTTTCATTGTTGATGAATCTAATTAATGTTAAGCATTTACCTTCATCTGCGACGCTTCAATTTTAGATGTAAGAGTCGTCCACGTATGCATTGATCTGAGTGTTCCTAGTTTGATAAAGTGTTGAGACATTTGCTCATGTTTCAGCCCCAAGTAGAGGTATGATGCAGTGGTCATTCTCAAGCAAAAGCGGTTCTGTTCCTCAGATTCTTTCTTTTGGGACATCCCATCAAGACAGGCATATAAAGTCAGTCAATGATCATTTGCTTCCTTGTGGTGAAATTAATGAAAACAGAACTTACTACAGTTCAGAACAGGTTAGGTTATTTCTTATGAAAAACTGTATGATCAAATGTGATTTATTGACATTGTAAAAAAACTTGGCAATTGGTTTGGTATCTAGAATAACAAAGCTTTCTTGGGAGGCAAAAGCTTCATCAACAGTTTCATAAACGACCAAACTTTGGGAGGATCTCCTACCATGGCACCTCCAGTTTCAGTCTTTCCTGCTCCAAACAATATTAGGCACGCAACGCTTCTATCTTCTTCTGCTTTAATTCAGAGGCACAATTCCGTAGTTGACTCGAGCTATCATTTTTTTTTTTTCCAGATGTTCTTCAAATCCTACTCAGTTGACAATCTTTTATGCCGGTTCAGTATCTGTTTACCAAGACATATCTCCTGATAAGGTAACCCCATTTCCCCCAGTATACATTACATTTCACTCCCAGTTAGTCCCTGACCACTTTCAACGTTGGAAGCTTTGTAATCAAAGAACACGTTAGAGTTAGTGGATGTGTTAGTACTTAGTAACATTATAGGCTCAAGTGAGAAAACCTCTAATCTGGTTCCAATTAAAAGGTTTAATGATACATTGATCTGATAAAGTATGATAAATCATTCTGCTTACTTCTTCATTTGTCCCTCATAGGCCCAAGCTATCATGTTGCTAGCCGGAAATGGACCTCAGGCTAAACCGATTTCAATGCCTAAACCTCAAAAGCCGGTTCATCACTCTCCTACAACTACTTATTCTCCAAATTATTTGCCTTCCGTCTCTTACATTGTCTCTGAAACCGGTGGTGGATCCAATGGATCACTGGAATTGGACCCACACAAACAATGGCGAGCTTAGCATCCATGCGCAATAACCAAACCGATGCCTCCAATATGGCTCCACCAGGTTAAAAATGAAGTCTTAAGACCTAATAATGTTTTCTCATCAAATTTTTATATCAGCTTAAAGATTGTTATAACCACAACTTTGCTATCATTCAATACAGTGGGTTTACCGCAAACGCGCAAAGCATCCTTGGCTCGGTTCTTAGAGAAACGCAAAGAAAGGTACTAAGCTATAAGATTATTCACTTCTTCATAGTATCAAGCGTAATCAACACAGGTTTTCTGTTTTGCTTTTTGTTTCCTTGCAGGATCATTAACGTATCACCTTATTACGTAGACAACAAGTCATCAATAGACTGTATAACACCGATGTCTGAATGCGTAAGCTGTCCTCCAGCTCATTCATCTGCACTAAGACCAATTTAGACCCCTCATGGTTCTAAAGGCTTTTTCTTTTTCTCTGGCCATTTTGAGTGTCTGTAGACTGTACCCTAGACTATAGTAAAGTTATTAATTTACTATGGCCTTCAATGGCGGCAGATTTTGAAGTAGTTTTTGCTTTTTGATTTTGCAAAAACAGTTAACTATCCATTCACGATTCTAATTAAAGTAGATATCTTAAAAAAATAGGGAAACCACATTTTAAGAGATTTTGTTATTTCTTCATAGAATCCAAAACCCAAATTATATGGGTTTTCTAACAACTTTTACGAGACATTTTTTTTTTAAAAAAATTATACATAAAACAAAAACTAAAAATTAAAATACATAACTTGGTAACACATATGAGATTGATGACAATAAAAAAGTGAAAATTCATAAAATTTTCACTTTAATGTATTTATCCAATTAGTAGGAAATTAAATTTAGATATTTTTCTATATAAACGAATGTAACTTTTGCAATTATTCTTATAGGGTCTAATAACAATTATTCTTACTCTCGTCAATTTATCACTACGTTAATACATTAAAATGAAAATTTACTCAAACCTAGTAAAAAAGTGCATAAAACCAACAATAGAAGGGCTCTCTCTCTCTAATATCTAGAGAGGGAGAATTCTCTCTTTTTATGATTCGCCGTCACCGTCTGACCGGCCTTCGTGTCCGGATGATATCCGATTTTGCCTTTTTGTTTCGTCGTCCGGTTTATCCGGCCTATGTCACGGCTATTTCGTTGTCGTGTTTTTGTTTTATTATGAATAATCTCCACGGTTCTAGTTTTGCTAATACGGAGTCACTGGACTTGGACCCACAAAACAATGGCGACCTTAGCATCCACGCGCAACAACCAAACCGATGCCCCCAGTATGGCTCCACCTGGTTAAAAATGGTGTGTTAAGACCTAATTATCTTTTGTCATCAAATTTCGATATTATCTTAAGATTGTTATAACCACAATCTTGCTATAATCCAATACATTCGTGGCTCGGTTCTTAGAAAACGCAAAGAAAGGTACTATGCTACAAGATTCTTTACTTATTCACAGCATCAAGTGTAACCAGAACAGGTTTTTTGAGCGTGTTTGCTGTTTTGCGTTTGTTTTCTTGCAGGTTCATTAACGTATCACCTTCTTACGTAGACAACAAGTTATCAATAGACTGTAGAACACCGATGTCTGAATGCGTAAGCTCATCATCTGCACTAAGACCCCACCTGGTTCTAAATGTTTTTTCTCTGGCCAGTATCTGTATCCTATATATAGAGACTATAGTATAGTGTACAGTTTTTGTTTCTTCAGATTTTTATTCAATAAACTCTCTGTTTTTGTCTTTACGCTTGTAAAGGTGTATAAAAAACATTAAAATAAGACTACATGCTCTGAATTTTGGTGAAAGTCCACCTTACCATCCTCACATTTACAAAAACAATTGTAGTTGTTATTATTTTGTTTCTTTTCGTTAAATTTGTTATAAAATATTTCCACCAACATATATGATAATAATATAATTAGTAGTGTGCCATGTGCTTATGCTGATAAAGAAAAATAAAACATTAATTAGAATGAAGATTTAATCAAACCTCTTAGTCGTCATAGATTTCAACCACAAATTTACTGGATCAAGCATAAGGAGACAAAGAGAAGAATCTTGGAGGAGACAAGGATGACAAAACTCGTTTCTAAGACTTTAACGAGGTTGATCTCTCAAAGTCAGTACAGGTCTTCTTCTACTAGTAGCAATCTCCCTGCTGCTCCACAAACTTCCAATCTTGAGACCCAATCGCTTTCTTCGGTTCCACCACCCGCAAGTATCTCGCGCATGCTCTCTCTCGTCTAATTTGTGATTAACCTCTGAATCTTGGTGATATATATTCATGAAGAATGGAATTTTGTTTTGAAAAATGTTTTGTAGAGAAGAAAAGAGGGTCAGCGTTGTTATGGTACTTAGTTGGATTCACTACCTATGGTCTCGGTGAGACGTATAAGTTCCTACAAACAGAAGTGGTCTGTGATTTTCATCTATATATATATTAACCTATTCGAATATATGTGTGTTGTTCTTTGATCTGCTAAAGAATTGGTTCAAACTCTTTTGTTTAAAGTACAAGGAACATCTTGATTTCAGACGACAATGCTTGGAAATGAAACCAAGGAAGCTGAATACAACGAAGAATGTGGATGAGTTAGGATTTCAACGGGTTGTCTGCAAAGGCGTTTTCGATTTGCAAAGATCGATCTATGTGGGTCCAAAGCCTAGATCCATGTCTAAAGGTTCTGAGGATGGCTTCTATGTCATTACACCTCTTTTGCCAATCCCTAATGAACCAAATAGGTGAGGGCTTTACTCTCCTTCAGGTACAAACCACATTAAAGTCTTTGTGATTTCTGATATCTTGATGCAAATATCTTGTTGCTTGTGTATTAAGGTGTAGTTTGTTTATGTTTTTGGATGCAACATTTAGACTAGATGAAAATTTTGTGTCTCTTAGAAATAAGGTTGCATTCAAACGCAAAACTAATTTTAGAAATGAACCCAAAACAAACAAACAAACATGGTCTAACTATTTTTTCTTCTTCCTTTTGTCACTAGTATGAAGTCCCCTATTCTAGTAAATCGCGGATGGGTTCCTTCGGATTGGAAAGAAAATTCTCTCGAATCTTTAGGTACTGGCGTAGTTGTTTCTGCTGCAAATGAGTCTAGAAAAGCTAATAAACCACTCTCCTCTCAACAAAACCTCTTGTCGAACTTCTGGTATAAGTTTAACAACCCAATGATTGCTGAGGTTGGTCTTCATTTCATAAACTTAAAAAGGTACGGTACTCAATCATTCATTGCATATTTTGATATCACAGATAGGTTTTTGGAATTTGTTTTAGCAGGACCAAGTCTCGAGGGCTATGCATGTGGAAGTGGTTGGTGTAGTAAGGAAAAGTGAAACTCCAGGCATATATACTCTAGTAAATTATCCCAATTCGCTTGCGTGGTTCTACCTTGACGTTCCTAAAGTGGCTCAAGCAATGGGATTTGGTGAGGACACAATGTATATAGAGAATACTTACAAAGATATGGATGAAAGTAGACCTTATCCACTACCGAGAGACGTTGAGAACATACTTCGTAGTAAAGATATACCACTGAACTATCACTTTTTCACAGTTTTATGGTAATTAACAAACATAAACTTCGAACTTATTGTACTAATTACTGGTTTTTGTTTGTTTGCTTGTTTATGGTGGTGTGCGTGATTGTTTCTATGTGCAGGCACTGGAGCTCCCTGACTTGCTTTATTAAGGCCACATCGATTTTGACGCGAAAATTAACAAAATCTGCTCCTATTGGTATTGAGCCAATATTGATTCCAATTTGTATTCTCGTTTTTATATGTACCAAGATATACAATCTTCGTAACTTATTTTGTAAAATAGACACTATTGGTGTTGGGTGTCACACTAAACTCGAGCCAGGAAAAGACATGCCCAATGAAGCCCATAACGAAGGATGAATAAGTTCGAGATCGCGGTTCGGATTGACTGAGATCGGTGGCATGCCCCGAAGATCAAGGAGAGGATATGGATTGTGAGCTTGTCTATTAGAAGCAAAGGAGAATTTCATTCCGAACAAGAACATTTTATATTCAACCAATTTCCCTGTCTTCATCTCTTAGAAACATCTCGCATCTAAAACATCGTCATTTGTACTCTTCACTACAGTTTATCAATAAAACAACATTCATTTCTTACAATCATAGATTATTTGGTGCCCGATTGGTTTGTGGTCTAGTCAAGCCCGAAGGTGTGCATTTGCATTGGGTTCACAATATTTTGGCCAAAATTTTATAATATTTTAGCGTCCGTTTTCAAAATTTATGTCATATTTGAGGGTTTTTTTTGAATGAACTTAGAGATTTTTATAAATTATATGTATTAAATTAGAACTATTTTCAAAAGTGCACATGGCCCATAATATTAATGAGTTGGATCTGAGTCTAGTGGTACTCTTGCTTTTGTGCTTATAAATAGTATGAACAAATGAGCCGTCTACATCTTTTAGTTGATAGTTTATCATGAAACACTGTAGGGACTAGGGTGGATAAGTTTTCGTGGACATCTTAATGTCAAACATTGTAATACTAGCAACTGGGCTCTTTTTTTTGGCAAGGGATGATCTTTTGTGTATAGCTTTTGTAACTTCTACAAAATGTTTCATTTTAATAAAAATTTACATATTTATCAACAAAAGAAAAATACTAGTAATTGATGACTATGCCATAAAATATGTATTAGATGGATAATACATTCTCGTGGACAAGGCTGAACCAAAGTCTTTTTATGTCTAAACCCCATAAAAATTTGTCTTTTATCCATTTACAAACGAAGATAAAATAAATGTTATATTTTCTTTATTTTTTAAAGATTGATTTTTTTGAGTTTTTCACATAGATTAAAAACATTTAATATTATTATTTTTTAATCATTTATTCTACAAATGACACCCAAAAACTTTTATTAATTCTACTCCATATCATGAAGAATTTTTAAATAATAGACCAATCATATATTTTTTTTAGGAATATCCAGTTGTAACTAATTACCTAGTAAAAAAATGTATTAATTAGAGTTTAAAATCAATCTTTTAAAATATAAAAAAACTTAATAAAATAATTTACAAAAAAGAGAGAGAGTAAATATCAATTTTCACCGCTTCAAAATAATAAGATATTTTGTTGGTTATTAATATAAGAATAATCACTACACTAGAAGACATATTTATCATATTTGATGCTCTTAAAAATAATAAGATATTTTGCTGTCTAAAACACTATTTTGTTTGGCTTTAGATCAAGGCTGAACCTACCTCGTGGATACTACATTAGTTGTAAAAATAGATAGTTGTAGACATTTTTTTTTGCTAAAACTGTTAATATCATTAAAAGATAATGAAAAGTTTGACTTTTACAAGAAAAATCCTTTGGACTTTAACTCTTTGGCAAACAGGAAAAAACAAAGAGATAAAATACAGGAAATCAAAGAAGGGTGAGATCATGATAACCAGAACTGCATCAATTTTCGGAAACGTTTCATAGGACGTCTTGCTGAGATGATGTTTCTGATCTCCTTATCCAGAAGCAAGAAGATAGTGGCTGGTTGGATTGCTTGCTGATTGTGAATAAGGTTGTTACGTTGCTTCCAGATGTTGTATATGGTGGCATGGGCTACAATTTTTCTCAAGAGAGAATGGGTAGATCGCGAGGTAACTCTTACCTAAGTGAGGAGCATCGTTCGATTAGGGTCGATTCTTGAGAGGACTAGCTTCCAAATGGCTTGGGAGAAGCTACAGGCAAGAAGGAGATGGTCTCTAGATTCAATCTCGGATGCGCAGAAGCTACAAGCCGGAGAAGGAATGAGACCCCAATCGCACATTCTCTTCTTTGTAGGAAGCCTGTTTAAGTTAGAGATCCACATATTGAAGGCATGCTTAGGAACAGACCCCTTAAACCAAACAACATCATGCCAAGCTACGGGCTCTTTCCTTGGCCTTAGCGCATTCCAAGTTGTTGCACAATAAAAGCATGTGCACTTGACATTATCAACAACCCAACAATATATATCTTCGGGAGCGGTGCTGCTTGGGACAGGAATAATGGTTAAGAAGACATGTAAGCTCACTGCTTCTTCGGATCTGGGCGAGGGTAAAGTCCAGCCTACAGGAACGGAAGCCTCCTTTATCTTAGCACTCAGAGGTAGCCGCAACTGAGAAGGACCAGCTGGCCCTAAAAGCTTGATGAGAGGCCCCAAAGGAGACCAAGAATCAAGCCAGAAGCTGGCTTTGCTGCCATTACCAATAGTTACTTTTACAAAATGCTCTGCAGCTGGTCTTAGCTTTAGAATTGCTTTCCAAATCCAAGAGTCTCTTGGAGTTTTTTTAATTTCCCACAGGCTCCTGCTTTTGATGTTATGATACTTGTACCAAAGAGCCCACAGGAAACCAGAATCTGACAATAATAACCAAATGAATCTCAAGCACAGGGTGGTATTCCACTCAGTAAATCTTCTAAGACCCAAACCACCTTCCTTTTTTGGTAAACAAACTGTGGCCCAAGCCACTTTTGCACCCTTACTGCCATTTATTCTCCCTGACCAAAGAAACCTAGAACAGAGAGACTCAATCTTCTTTATACAGCCTTTGGGAAAAATGAAGGCTGAAATCCAGAAGTTAACCACTCCCGAGATGGCAGAGGCGATCAGCTGACTTCTCCCTGCATAGAAAAAGGTTTTTGTTGACAAGTCTTTGAACTTACCGGCAATCTGATCCAGAAGAGGCGCGTACTCAGATATCTTAAGCTTTCTGTGCATTAACGGTAAGCCAAGGTAATGAATAGGAAGAGAAGCCAAGGGGAGATCATAACGCGAGCTGTTGTGCTAGTCGAATTGAGACGAGCAAGAAACAACTGAGTCTAATCCTTGTTCATATGCAATCCCACCAGGAGGCAAAGTCGTCAAGAGTTTCGACGATCCCATGAAGAGAGGCTTTAGCTCCATAAAAAAATATCATAATATCATCAGCGAACATCAAGTGAGAAATAGACAAACCTGATGTTCTCGGATGGTAGTTGATATAACCTTGTTCAAATCTTGACTGAAGTAGCCTTGAAAAAACCTCCATGCCTAGCACAAAGAGATAGGGAAAGATTGGGTCTCCTTGCCTAAGGCCTTTTGAGCTTTTGAAGAAACCACTAGAATTACCATTTAGGCAAACTGAGAATGTTGGAGTTGTGATACATTCTGAAATCCAGCCAACAAACCTTTCCGGTACTCCAATAGCTCTTAGCGCTGATAAGATAAAAGACCAGTTTACCGAATCAAAAGCTTTCCTCATATCCACTTTTAACATTGCCCTTTCTCCAATATTCTTCCTGTTGTAGCCTTGGACAATATTTGTTGCAAGCAGGACGTTCTCCGCCAATAACCTTCCTGGCATAAAAGCCGACTGGGAGGGAGAAATCACATCTGGACGAACCTTTGATGCTAAAAGCTTTGAGATCACTTTATAAACTGTATTCAAACAGGAGATAGGTCTGAAATCCGAGGCTCTGGAAGCGTTAGTGGATTTAGGAATCAACACTAAGGTGGTAGTATTCCACTGTTTTAGTAATTTCTCCGATCTGAAAAATTCCAAGACTGCATCTGATACTTCCGGGCCAATAATATTCCAAGTACCTTTGAAGAATTCACAGGGATAACCGTCTGGACCACTTGTTTTGTTCCTTGGGAGGGAAAAAAATACCTCCTTGATTTCTTCATTTGTAAACATCTTCTCCATATGGGACTGCTGGGATTAAGAGGTCCTATAAGGGAAGAGAAGTTCCATATCACTTTGGATCATGCTAATAGTTGTGTCTTCACTCCCTAAAAGGTTAGCTCTCTGATGCCTTCCTGCGAATCGATTTTACATCATCTGAATCCAAGAGATAGTGAATATGATTCTTAGCCTTTCTCGAAGCTGCCATTCTGTGGAAGAAAGCAGAGTTGCAGTCACCGTCTTTAAACCAAGAGATACTGGTCCTTTGTCTGAAGAAAGCTTCCTCTGCCTTCACCAGCTTTTACCACTTCTTTTCTGCTTCTAACTCAAGTGTCGCATTAGATGTAGAAGGATTTGTTAGAGTTCTGCTTTGAAGGAATAAGAGATGCTCATGGGCTTCAAAAACTCTCTTCTCTATTCCTGAAAAATTTTCTTTGCTGAAGCTTTTAATAGTATTTTTAAGCTTCTTGAGCTTAAGAGAGACTCTAAGCATTGAGAAACCAGTCACAATTAGGGTGAACCACTGTTCTGCCACAGTTGGTAGGAAATCCTGGCTCTGAAGAGAGAAATTATAGAATTAAAAGGCCTTTTCTCCTTTATGCTGCCAGTTTCCAGCAAAACCTCACAAGCTGAATGATCTGAAAAATCTGGTTCTCCGAAAGAAGCAAAAGAAGAATGATATATTGGAAACCATTGGGAATTTACCAGCACCCTATCCAACTTCTTTGCTATAGTTCTCGTCTTCGATTTATTCCACCAAGTAAAGGTGGTTCCTTTAAATGTCAGATCAGACAAGTCAGCAACTTACAAACAATCCCTGAACTCTCTAGTCTTCCTGTCCACATTTAACGTTGGCGGTGATGAATGTTCAGCCGGGTCAAGAACTTGGTAAAAATTGCCCACCACAAGCCAAGGTTTATTAGCCATAAACTGGGAGTTCGCAAAAATCTACATCTCGGCCCATAATTCTTTACGAGGACCTTCCTCATTCGAAGCATAAATGATGGAAACAATAATCCAATCTTTTGCCTCTGGAAGTGGAATCTCACAAGTAACCATCTGTAGCGATTTCGAAAGTACCACTACCTGAACACTTGGATCCCACAAAACCCATATTTTCTCCAAATCTGAGAAACCATAATTTTCTTCAAAAAACCAGCCAGGTAGAAGATCATTCACAAACTTCTTCATCTTCACCTGCTTGACATGAGTCTCGATGGACCTCCAAAAAGGGATTTTTTTTAATTTCTTATCCATTTTTTAAACTCGTTTCTATGGCTATATATATTGAAGCCGCGGACATTCCGACAAAAAAGGTTTGTACACATATCTAATGAGTAGTTTTGAGGCTCTTGCCTCGCTGAACCTTGCGCTGCCGCTTAGACAACACCGCTTGAAATTTTTCAAAAACCTCATCTCCACTATCGTCATCTCTGCCTGAAGAAGAAATGTCTGAAGAATCTGCCTCAGCATCAGAAGATTTATCAGGATCTTTTGAGTTACTGACCTGGGAGTTAATAGCCTTACTACTGATGGATAAGCCACTGGCTTCACCCTTCTCATACTGATGATTCACTTCTAGAAGCTTCAAGTGCTCTTTCGAGACCTCTCTAGCCTTAATAGAGGATTCTGAAGTCATTGGAGGTACTTTAGCATAAATAAGCTTAGGTCCTTGTCCTTTAACCTCTTGAACAAGATGAGAATGCTTCTTTTGCTGTCTACGTTTAGCATCTGACTCTTTCAGTCTCGGACAAGATTCTGGTGGGTGAGCTGTAGAACCGCACTTTATGTAGGTAATTAGAGCTTTCAAACATCTTTTAATAGTATGCCCAATTTCTTTGCAGTGAGAGCAAACTGGAGGCATCCATGGACTAGATACTAGGACACGCACAATCTTGCCTGAGTCGAATTTGAAACAACCCATCCCGAACACTAAATCTGAGAGGACATTTCCACTCAGAAAACACTAAGTATTTCCGAGTCAAACGATCCGATTTTTATGGTCTATTCTTTAAACGAGGTTAATTGACACGGTCATTCTGAGATTCATAAATGATAGAGTCGATATGCAAAATATAAGATCAAGACTGGATTTTTATTTATTTCATAAGGATTCGATACAACTTTTAGGGTTTTGCACTACAGGCTATTACAAGTGTTCGATCCCAATCTATCCAGCCTAATACACCACCCATCCTTCCTAGCCCTTGTCTCGCGCGTCTAGGCCAAATCCTTCCCGCGATCACCATCCTTTCCTGAAATCAGAGAGGCGTAAGTAACACATATTTACTTAGTGATGCGGATAATCGCCTATCAATGACTATATGATCCCGTCCCTTAACGTTTCCCATTAGTTCTCCCTTATTAATCAATGCATTCCAAGACTTAGCATGATCGCCTGAGTTTCAGCCGAGCCTTGGTGGATTTAATCCGATCCCCAAGTCACCCGCCAAAACGTGCGTAGCATAGTCCCGGATACACAGAACAATATACGCGCATTAACCACGCGAGTAAGAGTTTTGGCCGAATAACCGTGTAGCCAAACCGTAACCATCTCGGCGAACCGATAGTCATGGTATCTTGGCTAAGTTATGGCCATAGCACGCACCTTTGCCGTACGTTCCGGAGAATTGCCGAATTTTTCTCGTTCCTTTGCCGCATTAGGATCCATCCTTGATTCGATCCTTCACGGTCAAGCTGCACGCCCACTCGGTTACACCCGATCTAATGTAATCACCCACGCTCGGATTTCACCGTGAAACGCCTGGCTACTTCCTTTCTTTCTCGGAAAATCTTCTTGTTCACCCACAATCCTTTTTGCTAACTTTTTGGGAATTTTCTCTCCTCTTCGCTTCTTGTGTGTTTTTAAAAAAATCGCCTAAGTATCTTTTATATAAGATTTGCGGCCATAAACTTCCCATAACCATTTTATTAAACGAATGGTTGTGATTTCTCGCTTAGTAACTCTCTTGAACCGCTTCATTCAGCGAATGGTTGCCACGTCCCTTCGTTTGGTAACTTCCCCAACCGTTTCACACGCTGGACACGCGCATACCCGCACGCTTGACACGCGCATAGTTTATTGTCCGACCTCAACCGTCGAACACTTGGTCCAGCTACGGTGAATACCTACACAGCTGGCCCAACTGCCGATTACTCTGTCCAGCTACATTGAGCTCCCGGCCAGCTGCCCCAGCTAGTTGAGCTCGACCATCCAGCTCGTTTCAGCTCGTGTGATCCACCCGAGCTAATCCTTCTCTTTTTCCCGGCTTTTTCCGAGGTTTTACTCTATTTCTCGGCTAAGTCATATTCTTCTCGGACTTAGTCCTTCATTCCGGACCATGGATCGGGCGAACTTAGTTTTTTTTTGACAACTTTCCCCATTCCCGACCACGGTCCGTCCTGCCACCCTTAGGGAGGATCGCGGTTGTTACAAGTCTCTCCCCCTTGAAAGGGATTCGTCCCCGAATCCGGACAGACTTGTTCGTCTTTCGCCAATTCTTCGAACCACTTAGGAAACTCAGCTTTCATTTGGTTCTCTGTTTCCCAAGTTTCTTCCTACGTGCCATTACAATCCCAAACGACCTTGATCATTTTGATCACCTTTTTCCTTGTGATTTTCTCCATTCGATCACTAATCCGCGTTGGCCTTACTTCGACGGTTAGGTTTTCTTGGAGCTTCGAGGGTAATTCGTGCACCACCACGTCTTGTTTCGTCAAGCATTTTCTTAGTTGGGACACATGGAACACGTTGTGGAACGCATCCATTTCCGCGGGTAAGTCTAACTTATATGCGACTGTCCCAACCCTTTGCATGATCACGTATGGCCCAAGGTATCTCGGGTCCAATTTTCCCTTTTTAGACGTTTTCGCCTTTCCTTTGACCGTGATCATCTTAAGATAGACCCAATCGCCCACCAAAAATTCGATGTCTTTTCTTCTCTTGTCCGCATAACTTTTCTGTCTATCTTGCGCTTCCTTCATTTTTATCCTTAGGAGCATAATCTTCTCCGTGGTTTCTTCCACTATATCCGGTCCGATCACACTTCGTTCCCCGACTTGAGTCCAACAAAACGGTGTTCGGCATGGTCGCCCGTACAAGGCTTCATACGGCGACATTCCGATACTCGCTTGAAAACTGTTGTTGTATGCAAACTCGGCCAAGGGTAAATGTTTATCCCAAGAGCCGCCCCAATCCAATACGCATGCCCGCAACATATCTTCCATTATTTGGATGGTGCGTTCGGATTGCCTGTCAGTTTGCGGGTGGTACGCCGTGCTCATGTTCACCCGAGTTCCTAAGGCTTTTTGAAATGCCTTCCAAAAGTGCGACGTGAATCGAGAATCTCGATCCGAGACTATGCTTGCTGGAACTCTGTGCAAGCGAACAATCTCGTGTATGTACTTATCGGCGATCACATCCACTCCATCCGTTCTTCTTATTGCCATGAAGTGCGCCGATTTGGTTAGTATATCGACAACAACCCAAATCAAATCACATCACTCCGGGATAGGTAGACTTGATGTTCTGCCTTAATCAATTGGCACGTCGGACACTTAGAAACCCATTCTGCTACGTCCCTCTTCATTCCGATCCAGTGGTAGTACCGTTTAAGGTCTCGGTACATCTTGCTCACCCTCGGATGAATCGAGAATTTCGATTGATGCGCCTCCTTTAGGATTTCTTCCTTGAGTCCTTTCTCGTTTGGTACACTGACTCGACCATTGACCACAATTGTCTAATTGTTCGAGATTTGGTATTCGGTCTTATCATTTTGTGCCACCTTGTTCAGATTTTCGTCTCGCCCTTGAGCAATCCGAATTTGGGTAAGCAAATCTGCTTGATCAGCCGCACCCAAACCCAATGGCTCTAGATCGCTGGATAAGGCATTTAAATGCAATGTCCCGATCATGTTTACTAGTATTTCTGCATCTTTCCCTGCAGCCACGTCCGACCGCCTCCTACTCAAAGCATCGGTGACTCGATTTGCTTTTCCCGGATGGTAGGCGATGTCCAAGTCGTAGTTCTCCACAAATTCCATCCATCTCCTTTGCCTCAAATTTAGTTTGGGCTGAGTGAAGATATACTTCAAACTCTTATGATCGGTGAAGATTTGCACTTTAGCCCCATAAAGATACGATCGCCATATCTTAAGTGCGAACACCACCGCGGGCATTTCCAAGTCGTGTGTAGGATAATTGTCTTCATGCTTCCGTAATTGTCTCGAAGCATAGGCTATTACTTTGCACTTTTGCATTAAGATGCAACCAAGCCCGAATATTGACGCATCTGTATAGACCACGTACGGTTCATCCGTTTCCGGCAAGGCCAAAACTGGTGCACTTACGAGCATGTTCTTCAACCCAGAGAAGCTCTTCTCGCATTCCTCCGACCATGTGAACTTTGCATTTTTCCCGGTTAGCCGAGTCATAGCTTGCGCCATACTCGCAAACCCGTTCACAAATTTCCTGTAGTAGCCGGTCAATCCGAGAAAACTCCTCACTTCGGTGGCATTCTTTGGCCGTGGCCATTCCTTGATGAACTTGATCTTTTTCGGATCCACCGAGACACCTTGATCCGAAACAATGTGCCCAAGAAATCCGATCCGCCTTTGCCAGAAACTACATTTGCTTAGTTTAGCATAGAGTTTCTTTTCCCTTAGCCGTTCTAGCACCGCCCTTAAGTGATCCTGGTGGGTTTCGCGGTCTTTTGAATAAACAAGTATATCATCGATGAAGATGATCACATACTCATCTAGACAATCACGGAAAATCTCATTCATCATCTTCATGAATGCCGCCGGCGCGTTAGTTAGGCCAAACGGCATAACCACAAATTCATAGTGACCATACCTCGTCCTAAACACCGTTTTCCGGACATCCATCGGCTCTATTGGGATTTGGTGATACCCTGAAGCCAAGTTGATCTTGGAAAACCAAGTCGCCCCCTTGAGTTGATCCAACAACTCGTCTATCCTTGGTAAAGGGTACTTGTTCTTGACCGTGACTCGGTTCAAGCCCCTGTAGTCGATGCATAGCCGAAAGCTACCATCCTTCTTCTTCACGAACAGAACCGGTGCACCCCACGTTGAATTGCTCGGCCTAATAAAACCTTTTTCCAGCAATTCTTCTAATTGCTTCTTAAGCTCGACCATTTCGGCTGGAGCCATCCGGTAAGGTGCTTTCGAGAGCGGGACCGTTCCTGGTTCGAGTTCTATCGTGAATGGATCAGACCTGTCTGGGGGTAAACCCGTTAGGGACTCGAACACATCCGCGAAGTCTCTTACCACTGGAATGTCCTTTATCTCCGCACCCTTCCCGACTTCGGTGGTCGTGATAGTAGCCACGTAGGCTTCGCATCCTTTCTCGAGCATCCGTTCTGCTTGGATTGTCGAGACCACCAAACTTCCTGAAGTTGGCCAAATTCCTTGGAATTCTAACTTCGTTCCTTCCCTTTCGAACCGTATCCGTTCACGGTGACAATCGATGGTCGCCTTATATTTTCCCAGCCAGTCCATACCCAAGATCACTTCATGACTCTTGAGTTGGACAATGACTAAATCCACCGGCATTTCCACTCTGTCGATACTCACTGGAATATCGCACACCGTACCCAGCGACGGCATGGCCTGACCGCCAGCAGCTTTGACTATGCCGACTTCATTCCTTGGTCCCTTTTGGAACCTTCCTTTCCCGATCATATCCGGCCTTTCAAAGCTATGTGTTGCCCCAGAATCGAACAAGGTGTGCGTGGTTACGCCACCAATATCCAAGGTCCCTATGCATTCAATCACCTAGAATGCTAAGTTCCTATCCTTTATCCCGATGCAATGCCATGCTCGTATTTAAATAGGATAGGCTTAGTGACATACCAGTGATCGCGCTGTAATTACCGGCCTCGCCAGTTTCCTTTGACAGCTCATACACCCGCGGTGCCACGGCTGGCCTCTTGGGTCGAGCCGACTGGTCACCCCTTTCGCGATTTCTCCTTGATTCCCCTTGTCTTTCCACTTGAAGCTTCAGACATTCCCTCTTGAAGTGCCCAGCCTTTCCGCAATGGTAACAAGCCTTTTCCTCGTCACTAGCCACTTTGCCTTGATCCCTTCGCGGACAGTTTACGGTTTCATGCTCACGATTGCCGCATCTTGCATAAGCGCCCATTGTTTTCCAGCATTCCCCGCTGTGCCTTCTCCCGCAAGTTGCTCATTCACTGCACCTCATGATTGACTTAAGCCGATCATCCGCCTGATCACGCTTCCTCTTCCTATCACCGGTCCTGTCAGCCGTACCAGACCGAGATCGAGCCCTTGCCCGATTTTCTTTCGCAAGATTAGCTTCAACCACCGCAGCCCTTTCGACCAACTCTGAGACGGTGTTGAAAGTGCGGACCGAACAGTGAGTACGCAGTTCCACCCGTAAGCCATGGAGGAAACGACGAACCATCACCGATTCGTCTTCTTAGTTCTTTTCCCACATAGCGCCTAAGCCGATTGAATTCCTTCTCATATTCTCGAACCGTTTTGTTGCCTTGGACTAGATCAAGAAAATCACTCTCGAGTCTATCCCAAGCCTCGGTCGGAAAGAATTTCTGGTTAAACTCGGCTTCAAATTCCCCGAAGGTCACAATGCGCCCACCTGTGCGCTTAACGACCCCGAGCCACCAGTTGTGTGCGTCACCTTCCAGGAAGTGAACCGCGATATCCTTTTTGTAATCTTCTAGGCAACGTGTGGAACTAAAGTTCCTTACCAACCGACTCCTCCATTCATCCGCCTCAATCGGGTCAGAACTACCTTTGAAGTGTCTTGTCCCAAGTCTCGAGATGTGTTCCAAGAGACGAAGGTAATCCACCTTCCGAGTAGTCTTATCCGGCGGAGGTACGATCTCGACCACTTTGGCCGAATTTCCAGCATGTTCGCCTACCACTGGTACGGTGGCCCGAATTCGAGTCGTTTGCCCCACGGTCGGATTCTCGGCTGGCGAGATAGTCTGGATCAATATCACCAGTTGTGTCATGACCGTCTGTAATGTCGCCCACATTTCCCGTGCCGAAGGCATCACGGTTCGGTTATTCCCACCAACCGTGTTATCATCATTTCCCATGTTCGTGTCAGATTGCCGTGGCACGTTTGATGATTCAGCCACTTCTTCACGAATTTCGCCCTCCCGGACATTAGCATTCGGAGCCCGAGTCTCGGTTTGCGTAGTCGCCACCACAGGCATTGTGCCATTTTTCTCAGTCACAGGGCCGACTAGGTTGGTAACGCCTTGGTTGGCACAGTCTACCGCAACCGCGCTTGGATCCGCTGGTGCCTTGTTCTTCTTACTTTTTCTGGTTTTCCTTTTTCCCGCCTGAGATTTAAAGCATTTTAGAATCACCTAACCATAAGAAAATCTCAGCACGTTAAGTAAAACTCAAGTTAATCCTAGCGCGAGACTCTAAAGCCGGATGAGTGGCATTGCCCAAACCCGACACGCGACTGTCCTAGGAGCAAGCATGCTCTGATACCAACTTGAAACAACCCATCCCGAACACTAAGTCTGAGAGGACATTTCCACTCAGAAAACACTAAGTATTTCCGAGTCAAACGATCCGATTTTTATGGTCTATTCTTTAAACGAGGTTAATTGACACGGTCATTCTGAGATTCATAAATGATAGAGTCGATATGCAAAATATAAGATCAAGACTGGATTTTTATTTATTTCACAAGGATTCGATACAACTTTTAGAGTTTTGCACTATAGGCAAGTGTTCGATCCCAATCTATCCAGCCTAATACACCACCCATCCTTCCTAGCCTTTGTCTCGCGCGTCTAGGCCAAATCTTTCCCGCGATCACCATCCTTTCCTGAAATCAAAGAGGCGTAAGTAACACATATTTACTTACTGATACGGATAATCGCCTATCAATGACTATATGATCCCGTCCCTTAACGTTTTCCATTAGTTCTCCCTTATTACTCAATGCATTCCAAGACTTAGCATGATCGCCTGAGTTTCAGCCGAGCCTTGGTGGATTTAATCCGATCCCCAAGTCACCCGCCAAAACGTGCGTAGCATAGTCCTGGATACACAAAACAATATACGCGCATTAACCACGCGAGTAAGAGTTTTGGCCGAATAACCGTGTAGCAGAACCGTAACCGTCTCGGTGAACCGATAGTCATGGTATCTTGGCTAAGTTATGGCCATAGCACGCACCTTTGCCGTACGTTCCGGAGAATTGCCGGATTTGTCTCGTTCCTTTGCCGCACTAGGATCCATCCTTGATTCGATCCTTCACGGTCAAGCTGCACGCCCACTCAATTACACCCGATCCAATGGAATCACCCACGCTCGGATTTCACCGTGAAACGCCTGGCTACTTCCTTTCTTTCTCGGAAAATCCCCTTGTTCACCCACAATCCTTTTTGCTAACTTTTTGGGAATTTTCTCTCCTCTCCGCTTCTTGTGTGTTTTTAAGAAAATCGCCTAAGTATCCTTTATATAGGATTTGCGGCCATAAACTTCCCATAACCGTTTTATTAAACGAATGGTTGTGATTTCTCGCTTAGTAACTCCCTTGAACCGCTTCATTCAGCGAATGGTTGCCACGTCCCTTCGTTTGGTAACTTCCCCAACCGTTTCACACGCTGGACACGCGCATACCCGCACGCTTGACACGCGCATAGTTTACTGCCCGACCTCAACCGTCGAACACTTGGTCCAGCTACGGTGAATACCTACCCAGCTGGCCCAACTGCCGATCACTCTGTCCAGCTACATTGAGCTCCCGGCCAGCTGCCCCAGCTAGTTGAGCTCGACCATCCAGCTCGTTTCAGCTCGTGTGATCCACCCAAGCTAATCCTTCTCTTTTTCCCGGCCTTTTCCGAGTTTTTACTCTATTTCTCGGCTAAGTCATATTCTTCTCGGACTTAGCCCTTCACTCCGGACCATGGATCGGACGAACTTAGTTTTCTCTTGACAACTTTCCCCATTCCCGACCATGGTCCGTCCTGCCACCCTTAGCGAGGATCGCGGTTGTTACAGAATTGAGCGTTTACCGCCTCCGACAAAGGCTTTCTCGGATAAATAATGGTAAACACCTTTGTAACCTTAAGGTTTGTTTTGTTGGCTGTTGACGGGTGAAGGCATTTCGGGTCCCCTACAAGTCCTGCGACGTGCTCCAGCCCTTCCTCATTGAAGAACTGCAAGGGAACATTCCTTAGCTCCAGCCAAATTGGGGCTGATGTCAACTCCAGCTTCTTTGGGACTACACCTGGTTCCCATTTTGCAACAAACATAGTCTGACCTTCAATCTGCCAAAGCCTTTGGGTTATAACATGATGTCTAGTTGACGAGTTTGGGATACAAAACAAGAAAGCGTTTCCATCTAGCTTCGAAACAGAGATATCTCGGTAGTGCTTGCTCCATATCCCATTCACAATGTTGTGAAGAGTTCCTTGGGTTGGCGGATCCGAGTAGAACTGGCCAAGCACAAAACACTCCCATGATTTTTTATTTTTCTCAATCACGGAATTTGAGATTTTAACACAAACTTCACCAGAAGGGAGAGTGAAAGGTGTGCCTTTCTTTCTGAGCATCTTGGATGTGCCTTTGACAAGGTCGACCCATGAATCGTTATTTGAAGAAGTTGGATTTCTTAGGGTTTCAGGAGAAGGAGCCTTTGGGGTTTTCTCCAGATTTTCTGAAATTGCAGGGGTTGAAGCAGGTAAGCCTGTTTCAGCGCCTATAGAAGTTGAATCTGAAGCAATAGAAGCTAGTCCTTGCTTAGGTTCGACTGCGACTTCCGAGAGGTTGGGTGAAGCCATCTCTGCGGGGATCAGAGTAACAATGGCCAAGTCTGTCCTTTCGGCAGTCAATTGGGCATATTCTGTAACTGGGGAAGGAGCGGAAGAAGCTCTTTCAGGTGCTGAAGGCAGCGAAATTGGCGGAAGAGGCGAGATTGGCGGAGGATGCGAAGTAGGTGATGGCGAGGCTGGCGGAGGCGACCTAGAAAGGGAGGGTTGAAGAAAGGTCGAAACTTTTTGCGTTTATCTTCCCCATAAGGAAGGGAGGGCCTGAAGAGAGGATTGGAAGAGGGTTCCGACGTCGAGAGAGATGTCGGCGGTGAAGAGAGAAAGCACTCACTTTTTCGCTCTCTTTCTCTCTTTTGAATTTGGTATAGTCTCTCCTTTCCTTTTTGCAATCCTAAATTCTAGAACGATGTTTTAGAAACTAGCTCTAATCATGTAAGCGAACTCGTGAGATGTTAGTTGTAGACATAGTATCGTAGATACATGAACAATGTGGTAGAGATATATCACATGTATATATGAGGATATTACTTGGATGTTTCGGAAAGTTGTATTTCTCATGGGTTCGGACAACAAATTGCAAATTTTAACAACAACAATACTTCCCTATAAAAATGTTAACTCTAATAATTTAAGTTAACCAAATGTTTTTATTCTCCGAGGGAAGGGACATGATTCTTGATAGGCATGTCAGCCAGGTGTTTTTTATTGAAATCTCGCGCATGTGACAAAAAGACAAAAATACCCTTTAAACAATCTCTTTTTATTTCCTAATTTTGTTTTTGTTTTTGTTTTCTTTCTCCAATCATTCGTATTCCTCCTTCTTCTTCCTCTCAACATCGGCCATGGCGGTTTCTATCTTTATCCCTCCAAAACCTCCTTTCTTCCACCCTCTCTAGACCTTCATCTCTCTCGATCCCGCCTTCTATTCGCTTCAACGTTTCTTCATTCGTCGGTGTATGTAATTCAATTTTCCGATTTCAATGGCAATTGTGACGGGAGATCGCTATATTGAGAAGCTACAGAAGTTTTTAGAAGACGAAGCTGAGTCTCTTCTCGAAGAAACCATGATTCTTAAGCTTAATCCAGCTGGTCTTCACTATCTCCACCTCCGTCTTGAGTCTCTCCGTGAACTCGAACGCATGCTCTCTGGTGCTCCTGTTGATTACCTTCGCGCTTACGTTTCTGATCTCGGAGATTACCGCGCGCTCGAGCAGCTCCGTCGTATTCTCCGAATCCTCACGTCACTTAAGGTCGTTTCCACGCTTCCTTCTCCAGCTCGTGATCCCACGCCTCTCTCTCTTATTCCCTTTGGTAGGCTTAAGGTTTTGGAACTTCGTCGCTGTGATTTGTCTACTTCTCCGGCTAGAGGCTTGCTTGAGCTCCGCCACACTTTGGAAAAGATCATCTGCCATAATTCTACTGTCAGTTTTGCTTCCTACTTCCTTTGTGCTGCTTTAGGTTTTATAGAGAAATTGAGTACTATTTAGTATATTTGGAAATGGCAAATGAGCTATTGAAGGTTTTGCATGTCGTTTCTTCCAAGAAGTTAGATGTTGGTAATTGCGTTTATGCATTTCATATGGCTGTGAATTTTCTTAACTGAGGTATTATTTCGATTTGATATAGGATGCTCTGCGGCATGTGTTCGCTAGTAGAATTGCTGAGATAACGAATTCGCCGGAGTGGAATAAGTTGGCCGTCATATCTTGTGCTTGTAACCGTCTTGTGCTCATGGATGAGTCCTTGCAGCTTCTGCCAGCTGCTGAGTCCCTTGATCTGAGTCGAAACAAGTTTGCAAAAGTGGATAATCTTCGGAGATGCACCAAATTGAAGCACCTTGATCTGGGCTTCAATCATCTTAGAACAGTCTCTCATTTGAGTCAGGTAGGAAACTTCAGTCTTTAGCATATCCTTCATTTGATCCAATGTTACTTAACACCTAATGTTGTAAGATGAGAATGAATGTTGTAGTACATTTCCCTTGAAGTTCGTATACTTGTAGTCATTTGAACTGCCTAGCTTGTCTCCATAGTGGGAGAATATGATGGTTTAATTCTGAAAACATGTATCGGAGCTGAAACTTTTACTCTGGTTTTTGCACAATGCAGGTATCATGTCATCTTGTAAAACTTGTTTTGAGGAACAATGCTCTAACTACGTTGCGTGGGATTGAGAACTTGAAGTCACTCGAAGGCCTTGATGTTTCCTACAATATTATTTCCAACTTTTCAGAATTGGAGTTCCTCTGGAGTCTTTCAGTGCTGAAAGAATTGTGGTTGGAAGGAAATCCAGTGTGTTGTGCTCGATGGTACAGGGCACATGTCTTCAGCTACATTGCTCTTCCAGATGATGTAAGCTTAATTTTTTTATATTCCTGTTTTAGAGACCCTGAGATCTTGTCGAGAAGACAGAAATTGCACCATGTTGGTTTGTGCTTGATTTGTAATGCTTCTTGTGTTGGTACGGCGTCTCAGCTGAAGCTAGATGGCAAACAGATAGGAACTAGAGAATTTTGGAAGAGGCAAATCATTGTAGCGCATAGGCAAAGTGAGCCTGCCAGCCACGGGTTCTATTCTCCAGCTAGAGAGGAAGCAAATGAAGAAGGGAGCTGTAATAGAAAAAAGGTAAGCAGCCGCAAGTCCATTTACAAATACTTTCACACATATATTGATTATTTTTTTCTTGCTTGAATTCAGAAAAATGAAAAAAAATGGAAAGAAAAATAAATTCAAGCTAAGAAATTGGGCATTGTGGTATGACTTTCTGTTGAACTTTGTGAGCCACACACATATCACATTCCACTTCTCTATTTGTGTTTTTAGTAGCATGGTTTGTTTTGTTTGATATATAATCATCAAAAGCTTATTATGTTCCTGTTTTAACCTTTAACAGAAAAAGATCTGCCGTCTCGCTTCTATTGATAGTGATGAAGAGAGCACCTATGTGAATTCTGACCAAGAGTCAGCTTCATGTGATCACGAGAACAAAGAGAATGTGAAGTGTGATCAAGAAGCCGATATATTTGGTCTTATAAGTAAAGTTGAAAACCTGAAGAAAGAACGTAATGTTCTGTGGTTGCGAGAGTTCAAGGAGTGGATGGATCATTCACTAGAGGATTTTGCAGATGTCAGCAAAGACAGTCGGGGTATCAATTTGGAAAAGAAGTACTGTACAAAGATTAGAGAAACCTCGAGGCATCGTGGTGGAACACCGAGACATGCGCCTGGGTCTTTACGTGCTCCAAGAGCTAAGAGCTATAGGAAAAGCTTAGAATGCAATGGTTCATGTGTGGATCAGAAAACGGGTATAGATGATATGAAGTACGTTGAAGGTAATGAGACACAAAAGATAACCAATGACATCTCTTCATTAAGCCTTCAAAGTACAGATCTAAATCAGAAGCATCAGGAATGTTTATACGATAAGATGGAAACTTTGTCAGTTGAACCAAACAACATGTTTCCTACAACACTTGTTGGGGAGAAAGTAGCTGAAAACGGACACATGTCAACATTGGATATAACCCAGGATATGACGGGATCTACATATCCTGGGTCACCCCCTCATTATCAGAAAGATGTCTTATATCGACGTCATAACTTGGTGGAAGAAATCTTGCAGTTGTCTGCAGATTCTTTTTCAGTGGCATCATCTGATAGCACAAGCAGCTGCAGTGAAGATGGTAACTATGACTCTGAGTCTGAGTATTCAAATCATGAAGAGAGGCGGTTTACAGATGTTTTTAATGTGAATAGACTTAGGGAGCAGAATCCTGGATGTGAAACAAACGGAACAAGCTCTCATGATTCTCAACTGAAGAATGGTAGCATAATAAAAACTTTAAGGACAGATGACTCGATGAAGGAGAATACTACTAACGTGTCTGGATTGCATAATGGTGACCTTGATTCTGGTGTTAATAAGATTTACCATTTGGTTGAGAAAAGGAAAAGGAAACCTATAAAAAGATTTGTTTCTCTGCAGAAAGAGGAAAGTTGCATTCTTAATGGAGAGACATCTCTCAGGAGTGATGTAGATATCAATGATTCCGGTGAAGATGAGTGTATTTCTGAGCACTTGCGGGAAAGTTTGTCAAAAGTTTGTAGTAGTAATGATAGCAATATTAGATTTTTGGGGACTGAAAGAACACTTGAAGGAAAAAGCGATTTAGTAGAGGAATATTTTTCAGCTAAACTGACAGATTCCAGTTCTCAAGAAGCTTGTAGGATGTATATGAGTTGTGATCTTATACTAAAGAAAGGTTCCACATACAAGGAACGGTGAGTTATTGTTCCATTTGCATGGTTGTAGTTTACAGGTAATGGATAGTAATGCGAGTCCCCTTCAATAGATACATTAGAATTGACTTGCAGAACCACACGATAGCCTTAGTATTAGATGTTTTGGGCTCCCTTAAAGTGAGTGATGTGTGAAAAGTCGTATGTGAATTTCGGCTTTTATATAACTACATAGCTGGTTTGAGAAGCCACATCATACCTGGATTTATCTATTCGCTTCCCTTCTGACCATATTTTGAAATACAGGGAAGCAGTGTTGCTGCTGAGTAACCAAGACAAGCTGTACGTGCTACTCGTGGGTGTGGCTACTGATTATGAAGGTTAGACTAATCAGCTGTCTTCCTTGCCTAGCACGTCATAAATTTTACTGATGCTGAGTTCTTAATGGCGATTGGTGACTGCAGGGAGTACCTTAAGTGTACTGTGTTGCCATAAAATCAAGGATTTAGAAGATGTTTCAGTTGGTCTAGGACTCCAGTTTGTGAGGTTAGTCTTTTTCTGGTTCGGCTTTGTAGAGTTGGTTTTTTGTCCATGTCCCTGAACCTTTCTCTTTCCTTCTGGGTAGGCTACGCTTTTGCGAGGATACAGAATACATTTTCGTAACAAAGTGCATTGAGAAAACAACAGAATTACTCAACATCATACAAGTTTTTGATTCCCAGGCTACAGAGTTTAAATGTTCTTTGCAAAGGTAAGCTATTAACTTTCAACCCAGAGTCTGCTCCGCAAATTTTTGGTGTCATAATTTTGTCTTCCATGTTAATTGCAGTCTGGAGAATGTTCAGGTGAACTTGTTTGAGAAAGATATATGTGGCGGTTTGAAGCTGAGTATATTCCAGTACAATGTTCTCCATTTTCAGAGCAACACTCTTGGAGGTATATTCTCTCTTGCCTAACTAAAATATCCTAATATCCTAGATTGATAAAAATGGTTCATGAAAAGTTACATCTTCCCCCCTGAAACCGAATGTGAAAATAGACCTCAAAGTGTATTTTTTGTTGATAATTCTGCAAACCTGTGGTTAGGCCAAATCATGCCAACATTGGCGACCTAGACTGTAGGATTCATATTCGCGATAAGCCATGTCCCTCCCCTTCATTTATTTTCTCTGGTTTATATACATGACATCGAGAACCTTACCAGAGAAAATGTTTTGGGTCCGTGTTTTTAACTTAAATTTCAGATAAAGTGCACTCTGCATCATGAACCATGAAACAGAACAGTTTCATGACTATAGTTGTTGTCTTGCTATGTTCACTGCGTCCAAAACCTCCAAATACAAGCTATCACTGATTGACTACAAAGATTTTTGTTTGATTTAAACTAAACAGAAGTGATGTGGATTTGGCGGTCGCTATTTGTGGCTGGTAGGCGTCTCTTTATATGCAATGAGGACTTCGCAGAACTTAGTTCTCGAACTGCGTATTCTTCTGCTGCTCCGTATTTCTTGCTTGACTCGTGCTGCTCCATTTCTGCTATATCTGAGATTGTAATCAGTTTCTTCATTCTTCTTCCCATTTTGCTCGTACTTCATCGAGTTGAGATGTCAACTTCCATGTACGAACTTGAATATTGTTTTTGTTCAGATCGTCCAATCGCAAGGAAGTGTTGTGTTATTGAAGATCAAAGAGAACAAAACAGTGGATTCAGTTACATGGAAGCTCAAGTGGTGCAGCATAGAGAATGCACTGAAGTTTGTGGCTTTGCTCAAAGCTCTTCACCCTAATTCACCACAATGGCCGTTGGCTGTAAGATACATGAGATAAGTCTTTGTTTACCTTTTTCTTTAGTTCTTTTACCGATCACTTTCGCTATCTAGTGATGTATATATAGCACACATGTACATTGTTCATATTCATTTGATTCAATTTGTTTTTGGGTTAAAATCATCTCTTTAATCCCTCTATGTGTTTCGAGCCATTATTTCCCTTTTTTATGTAGTAGGAACATCTTGGAGTCTAAATAGTAACAAACATTGGGCAGGGTAACAAAAATCAGAATCTGTACACGCAGACACGATTTTAAACCGCTTCAATTAGGCAGGCAGAGCAAGCTAATAAGCATTCGAGTCCAATTCCAAGTGTATGCGTATGACATACAAAGAAACATGCCTTGACCTGATATGTTAGCTTGTTCTTTAGCAGCTGAACTGATCTCGCTTTGTACGGACAAGTTCCAGCGGTAATCTCTCCAGTGCCATCTGCAAAAATCGCACATGAATTGTTAATCGTATGATCCAAATCATATGTGACGAAAAGATTGACTCTTTCTCACCCATAGTCTTGGAGCCGTTGGATCAGATTTTGGTTGTGCTTTGGCTAACTTCGACTTAAAACTTATAGTGATGCATACCTTGAACTCCACTGAGAAGGGACTGTTCCACAAAGACATATTGGAGCATAATGATCATCGATCCAGCAGTTTATAGTAGGAACTAATTAGGTAGTCATTTGTTTCAATCAACTGCCTAGGTTTATAAAAAGTGAAGTAAAGAAATTTACCCTGCGAAAACGGAAGGACACATCAGAAGCCGAGGAAGTAAAACGTAAATGGGTAAAGTCATGTTACGGCACACATCTCCATCTGCAATCTGAACATGGTCTTAATTTAGCAAAGCATTTTGATATTATGATTGTTACATAAACAAACCAAGATGGTCATAGTTAACACCTGTGTAGACTGAATCAAAGAGGTCTCAGTGACAATCCTTTCCCCTACAATTATTGACTCGATGCGGAGTAGGTGAATGTCGATAGAAGTAATAGGAACTGAAGATGCTTCCACCGTTAACTCGCCACTGAGTGGATCCTGCAAAGAGCATTGGGTGGCTAATTTTCCGGTAACTCGGAAACCACCTTGTGAGATCAATAATCCTATTAGTTTTCTCATTAACAGATCATAAAATCTCCAAAGTAGAGTGAAGATGTTGGAAGAACAAACCTGTCTTAATCTCGGGAAGCAACGGATGTCTCTGAGTGTCTTGAGTGATGTAGAAGATGACCATTTCCGGAGGAATTGGGCGCTCGGGAAGATCAACTTCAAACAAAAACCGAGGAAAAACATCACAAACAATTCAAGTTTTGTCCTAGAAATACCAGTGGAGTCAAGAAAAAGGTACCTCTACCGCTCTCAATAATAAACTCCACTGTTGCAGACAAAGGTTTGTGCAAGTATCCTCGCGGTATATCTGCAGTTAGTAAATACTGTGACAGATTTTGCATCAATTTTTTTCCCAATTCTCAGATGAAAATCGTAAAATCCTTTTTAAAAACTGATAAATATAACTGACTTGGATGTTGATATTTGTTCCATGAAATGTCTCATAGAACTTTTCTGCAATGCTTTCCCCAGGCTCCCTCAGATTAAAAGAGAATGGTATCTACAGCAACAATTACAACCACACAGAGGATTGGTATCTAGAGCTTAGCTTTCTCTCACTCAATGGGGACTGTGCTATTCATTTACCTCTGTAGTTCCAGAAGCGATTTTACCAGAGGATCTAACTTCGATCGTCTTTTTGCTGTGGCCAAATTCAAATTATTTACTTAAGCTCGAGTAATTTTACGACATCAAGGAACCAAAGAAGAAACGAATGCTTACACGATTTGAATGGGCTTGATGACACCATAAAAGGACTCGATAACTCCAGCTGATCCTCCACGAACCTGTTGTAGGAGTGAGGAAGAGATTTAACTCGGAACCAAATTGAACAAAAGCTTAATCGAGAGAATCTGAAACCTGCAAGTTGACTGATCCATTGACGGATAAACGTATTGCTTGGTGCGAAATCGAAGTTGCAGATTTGATCACAATTTTTCCTTCCACTGCTTCCTGGGTAAATTCAAAACCGGAGATTTCAAATTCATCTTCATCATCGTTAATATCGTGATCTTAAGCAAGAGATTCGAGACATACGGAAGAGCGATAGATACGATTTGATCGAGAAAGTTTGACATTCACCGTCGCCATTAAACCACCGAACTGAGCTGAGCAGCGGCTTTTGTGGTTTTTAACGGCGGAACAAATGAGACGGCAAGAAGTTCTCTCTACTAATATAAAAACAGCATGGTGTCTTTACGTAAAGACAAAAGGTTGATAAAAACGGCAACTAGTTAGTATCTGAAAGTTCGAAACAGCATGAAGTGTAATTCAATTAAAGTACAAAAGCTCTAGAGGAGACGTTACACAGAGCACTACACTTAATTTCTTCTCTCTTGTCTTGTCACAGAGATGGTATCAGAGAGAAGGCTTCAAACCCTAATTTCATCAGAGAAGAAGATGTGGAAGAAAGGGGAGCTAGTTTGGGTAAGCCTGAGCTATTCAGATACATGGATTCCGGGTCGGATTCTTGATCCATCCGAACCGGTAGGAGTTCTAGTCTCGTTCTTCGGCCTAATGGAGCCGCGATACGTTCCAAAACCTTGTCTTCGAAGCTTCCATCGCGATTTTGGAACCCTGGTTTCAGATTCGCGGAGGTTTCGCCGGTTTGTGAATCGAGCTCTGCGAGCTCACTTTTGGAATATCTCGTTTGGGTTATGGTGTTCTTGCCAGCCGTCTATTGAATCGCCGTACTTGGACTGTGAAAACTCTCTCCCATGGTTTCCTCTCTCTTCTGATTCGGCTCTGTGTTTTGTTCGAGATATGGCCGTTTCGCTACGGGTGCCTCTACGGAGATTAGCTAAGACCAATAGTTGGAGCGCTCAGATCCTTAGTTTTCGGCGTTACACTGTTGATCTTAAGCGCTCTGAATCTGTATACGAGGAAATTAGAGCAAGTAAGTGTGAAAATTCTCATTTTTTGGGTTTTCTTGTTCTTGTGTTGTGGTGAGTCCAATTAGGAAAGAAACCCCACTTGATGTTCTTACTTTATATGCTTTAGAACTGCTCAAGACAGGTTATTGCTACTGTTTCGTTTGATCAGTTTTAGAGGAATTTAAAGACGCCAAATTTGAGTGTGAATCTATATGCTCTGTTTACAATAGAACAAGGTGAAGTATTGGTTGACAGATATTGCTATGATTTGTGTTCTCAAATGATTCTGTGAATATATGTACAGGTGCAAAACTAATGGATCGCTCTGAAGAATCAGATTGGTGTCATGAATCCTTCAACAAGACGGACAGCATGGACCTGGGTTTTATGTTTTCTGAGACAGGGGATGCAGACGTGAGAAGCAGTAGAGATTTGAGTCTAAGAGATCCATTGCCGAAGGATATCCATTGTTGTTCTTCTGAGCAGCCTGTTGATAAAGTAGTTCAGATTTGCACATGGAATACGAGGAACCCTCGAACCAACTCTAATTCTAGCACCATGAAAGCTTGTGAAACCATGGCTCGAACAGCTGTTCATGAGGATGATGGTCACCGGTCCATGAGTAAAGAATGCTGTCAAGTTGAGCAGAGTATCTGCTTACTGAATTCAGAACCTCCTATTGAAGATATGATAGAGGAAGACACGGCTTCCGTTACTGCCTCAAGAGTTGCTGTAACAGAAGCACTTCCTGATGTTCTGATTGAAACTAATGATGACATGATTGGTTTGGTTGATGGACCTGTGACATCGACAAAGCAACTGTCACCCTTGCTTGATGAGAGTAACGACAAAGCTTATTTGGCAAAGCCTGTTTCTTTTGTTGCTCCGGGAGCCTGTCATACTCTGGCTTGTTCAATGAGAAAAACATATGCTGACCCAAGAAACAAGCTTGATAGCTCTATAATCAGTGCCCAGACCTTGAATGAGCAATCTTTAGACAGGAATAGTTTTAAAGGAACACGAGAAAACTGCTCTAACGATGCATTGGAGTCGCATATTGTGGAGGTGGGACAGGTTTCGCTACATGTAACAGGCACTTCAAACAAAGAATTCAGTTCTGATGATGTAGGCATTGCACCTGCAAAACAATTACAAGATTTCGAAGCTGGAACAACTGTTGAAAACCAGACGAGGTCAGTGGATAATGTCAGAATTATTGGTGGTGTCAAAAGGAAAGCAAGTCGAGACAAAGCGTCTGGACGTACCTCCAAGAGAAAGAAGAAAGCAGGCCAACAATCTAAACCGTTGAATCTACACCTGATGAAAGATATGCGGCTTGCTAATCCAAAATGTTTGCGAATGAAGTTCTTGTGTGGACATGGGAATCTCCCATCCAAATCAGAACTGTTGAAGAGATTCAGTGTGTTTGGGAAAATAGATGCTTCAAGAACTAATGTAAACCCAGAGGAAAGCTCTGCGAAAGTAGTATTCATGCAGAGCATAGATGCAGTGACGGCTTATCAATTTGCTAGGAGCAAAAAGTTTAGACTAGGACGGTCTAAAGTTATGTACCACCTCGACCCCTTTGAGGAAGACAATGAAGTAATCAAAGTTCCTTTGTCTCCGAAGCCTCAAAAGTCCGTTCCATCACCAAAATCATGTCTCAAGGAACATGGTTCGGTAGATAAAGATGAGGGAAGAAGAAATCTGAAGGTGAAATTTCAAATGGAGACTAACTGATGAATCCGTTCTCATCATTATCTCAATAGTTTTGTGCATAGCTTATGTATCTCGCATGGAAATCCCTTGTAAAGTAGCTAAGGTCTATTCCTAACGAATAACTTGCACGTTTTTCTGGCCCTGAAGCTTTTGTATCATCATGGCTTGTTTTGTATTAGAGATGACATAGTTTGTACTTGACTTATATAAGATAAGCTTTGAGGATGAACGCGACTACAAACTAGGAGTCCATTTTTCTGCTTCAAAATTGTTTCTCTGTTTGGAAATTTGGAAACTCAACGAAGAGAAGAAGAAATAACAAGTTGAAAGGAAGTAGCAAGCTGTGAATCTGGCAAGTCCATAAGCATAAGTTTATAGCAAGGCGGGTCGCTTCCATGTATGGTCTTCTTGATCGATATTGGCTTCGCTAGGTCGTTTGCACTCGCATTTCTTGCAAACATCGTTTCTCCTAAAGTTCACGAAGTCGCATCTGCAAAATTAACATGAGCCATGGGAACAAGAATGTTCAGTTTATGATACTAAGATAACAAATTACTTAATAAGAGATCGAGAGAGAAAGAGAGACGCACGAGGGGCATTCCCAATCTCCAGGCTCTGCTAGCGTCTTGTTACGTTGTTCTCGGCACTGTCGACACTGTTTGTTGCTAGCAAAGTTCATATATCCACACCTGAAAATATACATACAAAGCAGTCTGATCAGTACAAAGAAATCGAGCAAAGATAAAAGATACAATGACTTTACAAACTTCCAATCTTTAGCAGACAGAAAAATGAACATAAAGACTAAAGGCAGATACAGCTGATGATCATAAACAAACAAGAAGACATAGAAGCAAAAAAAAGATATTGTAGAGGCTTTGAGAGGTAAGGGAAACTTACCCGGTGCAGTTCCAGTCTCCTTTTTTCATTTCAACAACATTCACCATTGAAGTTTTCTTTGGTCCTTTTGCTTTGCATTTCAGACAGCTCTGGTTTCTTGTGAAGTTTAAGAAACTGCACCTGTGGAGTCAGCAAGGAAATAACAAATGAGGGTATGACATAAAGTCTTATACTTTTGATTTCGAGAGAAACGGGTAATTGTCAGATTTAAACTTACTCAGGACATAGCCAGTCACCTTCCTTGACAACAGCAGCAACAGGTCGTCTGTCAGCGACTTCATTGCACTCTCGGCATCTTTCATTTCTGGCAAAGTTTACGAAGTCGCATCTGTAGAGGAACACAGTAACAGAAAACACAAAAGCTAAAGTCAGAAATTTACAGAAACAAACACTAATTTCTCAAACCAGTGTTTTAACCTCTTCATCCAAAGAAACTGACAACACTATTGCAGAAGGTAAGAGCTTAGGAAACTAAAAAATGGATACAGTGTACAAAGGATCAGACCAATTTCTCTAGAGACATGGCATACGAGCTAATCGTTCTTAGAAATAACTTACTTGGGACAAGCCCAATCTGCACTGTAATGAGGTCGATCACGTTGAGAAGGCTCATCGTTCCTAGATTTAAAAGCCACACGCGGAGAAGGCTCATCATTCCTCGATTTAAAAGCCCTCTCCTTCGGAGGCAAAGATTCCTTGGAAGAAGGTTTTGGCAAGGCAGGACTTAGAGGCTTCTCACTGAACTCAACCAACTCTAAAAGAAGTCTTCTTGCAGACTCATGAACAAGTTCTTTACTAGGTGAAATCTCACCTCGAGAGATAACAATCGAATCAAGCGCATTGAACAATAGCAAACGCATAACATCAACAGTTCGAGCATCAGCTTCTGTATCCTTAAGTATCACATAAGCTCTATCACACGAGCTACGAAGATCACAAGAACCACAAACCTAGAATCAAAAACAAACATTTCTTATAAGTTAAGATCTCTCTATTTCAAGGTTGACACAATTCCATAGCTAATGAAACACGTCTACATTACATACATCTCCTTCGTCTAATTTAACATGAGCTCGAATCCTTTTAGAAGAATTCACAGTTTTTCTGAAGAGATTAGGGCATCCACGCTCCACAAGAGCTTGTACATCTCCCGATGATAAGGATCTGCATCAAGAATAGCAATAACATCATCAATTTCAACACTGAAGATTGATAAATTCTAGAAATTGTATACCTGAGAACGTCGTATCGATCACGAGCGAAGCTGAGACAAGCATCTTTAACTAGATTCATTTCCTGGTAAACCGTATCATCTTCGGTGTCTTTGGTGAAATATCCTTTCGTCTTTAAACGATCGACGAAAGTTATCCACTCTGGCCATGGATGAGGAGGAAGAGACGGCAAATCCGAATCCACGGTGGTTGTTACTGCGGTGGCGGCGTCACTGGAGAAGCATCGGAAGCGGAGAGATACAGAGGGGAAGCGATGGAAAGAGAGGGGAAACGAAGGTTTGTGAGGTCGGAAAATTGAATTCCCGACTAGGAAAATTCTGGAAGACGACATTTATATCTCTCCGGTAAGATCTCACCAGAGAGAGAGTATAAGTGAGGTTTTAGGAAGGTTTTGGCCGGCGAACGAGTGGATAAAAAGGAGAAGGCATTACAAGTTTTGACTATTTGCAATTTGACCTCTAATTTATATATAGGCTCTCTTTTTTATCCCTTTAAAATTACAACTTCATAAGCTATTGTAGATTTTATGTGATTTTTTTATTTTAAATTTGTATTTTTTCGTAATTTGAGATTCTTTTCCAATCATAAATTCTTAGCACTCTTAACAAGATCATTTTATTTTTAATTCCATCATTATATTATTATTCAAAACAAAATGCAATGTCTATTCGATCATTTAAATGGAAGGGCTAATTTTCATTCAAAAAAAATAAAATAATAAATAAATGGAAGGGCTAATTGTCAAATTGTTTTGAAATCATTCATTTATATATATTAATTTGATGACAAACACAAACAAAGAAAATTTGATCTCTCCAACTACAATATTTGTATACGAGATGACTTTGGTTAAATGGATGCAATGTGTGAAAATCTACTGTTATCGAATGTGAAACACAACATTACAACTGATGGGTTCAAACAATAATATATATTTTAGGATAAGTTTTGATATCGAAATTGAAACACACAAAAACCCACTCAAATAAAAAGAAACATACAAATCATAAGGGACATGTTTTTTGTAGGTTTCAAACGATGTGCCCATCGTTCATTTGGTAATCATTCCACACCCTCAGTAGGAAGAGAACCTTCCTCCTTGTGTGGCTATTGGTTTTGGTCGGAGACACGAGCCTTAAATGGCAGCGTTAGAAACTGAGAGAAGTCGATGTTGGTGGCTCCAGAAAATGATGAGAATAACATGGTCGTGTTGTTGACAGTTTTTGATGTAAGACATTTGCGTTTGTCTTGGTGGAGATGTAGCAAATCTTAGAGAACACATAAAGGAGGAGGAGGCTTGAGGTCATCTCTCGGTGGCTCATTGAGATTTATGGCTCCAATTCTTTGGAGCTGCAACAATCGATAGAACAAAATTTTATTGAAGCAAAAAATGTCATTAAATTGAAGCAAAAATAATTAGTTGAATTTATTGTCTATTTTAAAGTAAATATGAGATACCAAATCAAAAATATGAGATACCAAATCAACAATATTATTTTGACAATTTGGAAATCACAAGTTTTTAAATGTACGAAGCCATAAAAGACAACGAAAGCAACTACTGACAAATTTGTTTTATTTTCTTATATTTTGCTTATAATTTAAGAATTTATTTTATACATACTCATATTTGTTTTACCAGTGTACACATGCATGAATGACGCTTAAACTATTAAATATTTCTACAAACACTCAAGAGTAGAAAATAACATGAAGCAACATCAAACTTAATTGGTTTTACAAACTCAATTTCTACTCGGAAACTGTTTGCACCAAGGTTGTAACAATATATAACTTATGATTTTTCAGGAAAAACGTAGCGAAGGCTTTTATTGACGATGAACGAGATTGGTGGTTACAGAGAAAGAGAAAAGCGAATTAAGGCTCTCAGACTAAGCTATGATTTTCTCTCTAATTCTCTGGATAATAACTTCCGGATAATAACTTCTAGATCCGAATCCCTTATCCAATGGCTTCTCCTATTATTTATAAGAGAGTCTTCTGTACTAAGGCTTCTTCTGTACCCTTTGCGAAATTCCCGTTTTTTGCCTTCCGAACCTAACGATTTTTATTTTATGGTCAAAATAGTCCGTTAGTCTTTTGAGTCGTTATTTGGACCAAAAGGCATATTAAAGGCACTGCCCGTATCCTAGAGAAACTAAAACACACTCGTATATATATATATATGTAATTAATCACACGAGACCAAAGAAAATACAAGAAAAGTAGAAGTTGATATTCCGTAAACACCTCTTGAAGGCAAAGGCCCAGAGCCCAAATATAAATGGTTCCCACATTCTTCATTGTGCCACTTCTTAATGGTATAAAATTTCGCGTAGTCTGCTTGTACCCTAAAGTTTTGAACCGGCAGAAGACTGTGGTTGTCATCGGCGACTCTGAGATTACACAAATAGGCGGCTTGTCTATAGACTTTATCAACAAATTCTCCTGAACCCATATGGGCTATTTGTGTTCATGCCCGAAATGTTCATGTCTATGACCTCGCTGCCGCATTGAACCGCGTGTGCGTGATCAGACAAGAGCGTGACGATAGCCTATGCCCAACCAGCACGACATGGAGGCCCAAACCCAACTACCAGTTCTCGGAAAATTGATCCTACATTTGTTTATTAACTTGTTAAAAACATACATAAAAACATAACAAAAGAAAATATAATTTTATCGTCTGACTAGGGCTGGGCAAAAAACCCGTACCCGAATATCCGAACCGGAACCGAACCGAAAAATTATACCCGAAACCGAAACCGAACCCGAAATTTTAGATTTACTCTATTGAGTCTTAAACTCCTTTACCCGAAAATCCGAACCCGAACCTGAACTGAACCCGAACCCGAAAATACCCGAAATATAAGTACATACTAATAGTTTTAGACCCGAATACCCGACTTTTTTACTCGAATACCCGAATTATTACCCGAAACCCGAATTTTTACCCGAAAAACCGGTTATTTATCCGAAAATCCGGGTATTTACCCGAAATTTTCCGGGTATTCGGGTAAAAATTCGGGTATTTGTGTACCCGAAAAAAATCGGGTTTTTATCGGTTCTGAAAATCTATACCCGAACCGACCCGAACCCGAAAGGACCCGAACCAAAACCGAACCAAATTTTTACATTTATCCTATTGAGTCCTAAACTTCTCTACCCGAATGATCCGAACCCGAACGGTTTCTACCCAAAACCGACCCGAATACCCGAATGCCCAGCCCTACTTTCCAAATTTGAATCATAATATCACATTTGTTTCCCCGAATGTAGAAGTGCTACTAAATGCAGCTCCAACAGTGATCGTGTTGCTGGTTTGCTCCAATAGTCGGTGGCATAACATCTTGTGCGGTTATATGCATTGATCTGCATAAAAAATTTTATTAGTTTCTTTTTGAAATTTATTACATGATGTTTTTATTCTGATTTTATAATTTAGAGTGTGATTGGAGAAAATGTAGTAAAATTCTCTATATAACTTTTTATTAGGTCAGATTTTGTTTTATTTATTTCTTTTGGGCTATGAAATTAACATTTATTAATCAGATTTTAATATAAAATTTAAATTTATTTATTGGTTCAATCATTTTTCAGACGCTATGATAAATTAAAATATGTTTTCATTGTATTTTCTTTTAAATATGTGTGATATAACTATTATTAACCATTGTCATAAATATTCGGTTAATCATTCGGTTTCGGTTCGATTGCGCTCGGTTTTGGTTATTTCGGTTATAGTAATATAATAACTATTCGGATATTTGAGGAATTTCGGTTCGGATCGGTTCGGATATTAAATTTGAAAACCGAAAAATAAACCAAAATTCGGTTTAAAAATTAATCTGAAATAACCGATTTAACCGAATAAAAACCGAAATAACCGAATAAAATCGGAAAATTGACTAGTAACCGAAATAAAACTAAATTAAAAAAACCAACTAGATTCTGAAATTTAAACTACATAAAAAGATGCAAATATGGTTATTACTCTCCATAATGTCACAACACCAAACTAACAATTCACAAAGATGCAAATTGCAAACTAAAAAAGACAAGAACATATTAGTAATAATGAGTAATGACCAAGAAAATGAAATTCCAAGTTTCAAATTACCACCACAAGTCCACAAGCATTCATTACTCATCTAGTCAAGCACAAGAGTTTAAAACACACACACATTAAGCCGAGATAATAGAAAAAGAGAAACAAAGTCGTATTCAGACCAAAACTTTGACATTCCTAAGCTGAGACTACCGAGTCATGTTGTGTCCTCCAAAGCAACCAACAGCTTCAATATGTGACAGATCCAAAATCTATATAATTTGAATAATAAAGTTAAAATTCACATTTCAAAATAACAAATGAAACATAATTTTAAAAAGAACAATTTGTACATTTTTCAAGAATATCATGCAGTTCAACTTCAGTAAGTAGTTGTTGAATGGTGACTACTCCTTTTTCAGTGAAGTGAAAATCATCTTCAGCCATTGTTATGTGCACATCAAAACCTCTGTCATATAGTGACTCAAACAACTCCTATATGGGTCTAGTACTCGGCCACTAGTGCTAAAAGCACTCTCAGATGCAACAAAACAGATGAAACTTGCATAGCCAAGACATCCTTAGCTATCTCTAATAAGATTGAAAATCTTTCAGTGTTGTCTCTGATAATTTGCTTATTTTGGAAGTTGTGTTCCATAAGTAAAATTTTAGAGACAATAGATGTTAAAAAGAATTATAGAATCAATAGTAACTATACTTTTGAATATTAAGGTATTTTGAATAGAATTTAAAAGCTTTCTAACCAATAACATCAGATTATGAATGGAATTCATGAATTTATGAACCATGGAATCTGAACATATATAATTTTAAAACTTTTTCTTCCAATAACACCCCCTTAATATTGCCTGATAATACAACTTACGGCACATGTACATTATTTGTCTTTTTTACCCCAAGTTATAGTATTAGTATAGACTAGTTAACTTTGAAGTTTTATTATATATAATTGTAAAATGATAAAACAATCTTGGCTGGTTGTCAAGATATCTCGACGGATAAACCTAAACAGAAATCAAAGTAATTTTATCATTTCTGATTATATATATTTTTAAAAATAATAGCAATACAAGTAAAAAATGTTCGTGTTTAAAACGAACCTGCCAACAGGCTTCGACAGTGTTGGTATCCGCAGTTTTGTATGACCCCGACGCGACCCAAATCTGGGTTTTATTAATAGTTGCTGAGTTGTTATCTCAGATTTCCAGGCTATGAAAAGTGCCAAAAGATAATCAATGAAGAAGTTGAGCATAACATGACAAGGTTGTGTTAGAGCTGGTTATGCAACTTTAGAGAGACATGCATGGGAGTCTTGTTGTCTCAAGAAGGCGTGCGATTTTTACAACTGGCTCTCATCAAGCTTGTTGCCTGGTTTATTGATGGTTAATCAGGTGTTTGGAGATCTGGAATTGCTAAGATTAATTAAAGCTGGTTTTCAATGGTTTTATGGGGCAACTCACTACAAATTCTTCAAGCTTGAACAAGGATGTTGACTAAGAAGCTCGTCCAAGTTGACATGTTGCATGGTTTAGCAATGTTGTAGCTAAGAGAAGTGATGGACAGAGATTACAAAGTCTCGATGTCTGAGAAGCTTCAAAAGTCTGTTCCGAGCCCAAATTCATGTTTCAATGAACATGGTTCAGTAGATAAATAAAAGAAGGAATCTGAAGGTGAAATTTCATATGGAGAACTCATGAATCCAGTTTCATCATCATTGCAACAGCTAGTAACTGTTCTCTGATTAAGGCAAACAATGGTTGTGTGCGTAGCTTATGTCTCGCTCTCACGGAAATCCCCTTGTAAAGTAGCTAAGCTCTACCTAACAAAAAAGTTCAGTTTTTATTTTTCCCTCAAGGATTGTATAATCCTGGCTTGTTTCGTATGAGAGATGACATAGTTTGCACATGAATATAGAAAATGGTTTTGACGAAGAATGTGTATATAGACTAGTTTTTCATTTTTTTTGGTTTAAGAACTTAGCGAATACGAAGAAGAAAGAACAAGTTGAAAAGAAGTACCACGCTATGAATTTGGCAAGTCCAAAAGTAAAAGTTTACACTAAGGCGGGTCGCTTCCATGAATGGTCTTCGTGATGGGTATTAGATTCCCTCTGTGGTTAAAAATTTCTGTCAATAATTTTAGTATTTCGGTAACTGCTATGCATTCTATTTCACTGCTCTCTATGTGGAAAGTGGAATTGTTCCTACATCAAAAGAAATCCAAACTGTCCATTTCAGTCAAAAGCAAAGAGTTCTTCAAGTTGTTCGTCCGTCCACTCTGGCACCGAGATTGTTGACGCCATCAATTGAGATTTGTAGACCACAGTTCGAGTTGTAACTTCATCAGAGTTCCCCATTACACTCTCTTGCTCATCAGGACTTCTTCTGATCTGTTTTGCGGGTCTAATGCCATCAGCTGTATCAGTCTCAGTAGCTACATCTTCATACAGTTGCTGCTCTGTTTGGCTGATTGAATCATGTTTTCCCAACTGGGTCTGCTCCATTCTAACTTCAAAATGATTCTTGGTCACACCCTTTTTTGGGCAGAAGTTGCTTCCCTCTCCTGGATTAATTTCTACCATTTCTACATCATTGAGTGCTTCACTGCTTTTTTTAGTATTCTGTCTGAGATTGTTCATGATCCCTTGGGTAGTTCCTTGCTCCACGGTAAACACTTTGGGTTGCAGTCGCAAATATTCCTCGTTTTCTGTTAGACCAAGTTAAAGATTTGAGTTTCTTGATCAAACTGTAAAATAACTCAAAAAGAAATTTTAATCACTTACCATTCACAGGAACAGGATTCTTGGCAACCATTTCAGAATCGTTCTGCTTAGGTAAAAGAGGAGTATCCTTCGTGATAACCTGTGAATGGAAACTCTCTAGCCTTCAGAAATTTTCATATATTCCAATGAATATAAGAAGGTGAAACTTGATATCCGAAGAAACCAGATAAATACTACCTTGGAGATGTTCTTCAGTGTTATGTTAAGATAGGTTGATGACCGTGAAGGTGCGCAGACTGCAACCTGAAGAACACTATATCTTATTCCATCTCCATTAAATTATCAAAAGTGGCTGAGAACAAAGTAGCAACATCAAAACCATGAGATTTGTTTCATCTCCTTAATAAAAACAACAAACCTGCTTAAGTATCACCACTGCACCAACTCGTATATCTCTTCCAAACTCACTCTCGGAGAGAACCTTTCTGTGCACGCTGGCATCAATTGTTCCAGTGGGATCCTACCAGAGATACACATTGATTTGAGACACATGTTAAATGGTACTTGAAAAAAAACCAAAGGTGGAAGCCATTCACATTTTTAAGAGTTTCTGGTATTTTTTTTTTTACCTTAAGAGTAACCATGACATCACCTAGACCATTTGGAGAGCAAGTTTTGACAACTGCCACAACCTACGAATGACCAACCACAATTCAAATATATCACTACAGTTTTCACTTTATTAGCTGCAAAGACAAGATGTGGAGCATTATGAAGATAGCATCAGCACGTGGCTTAACCAAAAAAATCAGCATTTGGCTTTCTACTACCTCAGATATTCTACAAGCTAATGCAGATATGTGGCCAAATAGTAAAAAATCGGGTGAAGACATATTTTTCAGAATCTCTCCACAGCACAGAGCAAAAGCCAACGCGTACCAGCAGACTAATTTAGGATGCAGATTTCCAGTATACTCTAATTGGATGATCACTAGATCTCTTGATATAATGGAAATGGACTAGAGGGTACCGGCTAAATTGAGTAGATTGTTAATACCTGATCAACTTTACCCCAACTGTCACATCTGCTCTTAATCTCGCTCACTGGTGTCCCTATAGCATTTCCACCATTGCTCAACAAACCTGCCAAAAATATTGAAAATGGTAAACTAAAATCCCTAGGGATTTGACAATGTTCGCATCAAAAGCTACAAGTGTCAAATTCTAGAGAAAGCCTCTACCTTCACTTCTGATGTAATCAACAGCAGAGACCCACGGGTCCTCAGAGAAATCTTTGTCTTCCCAATCAGGCTCTTCTGCAGCCTTACGTAGGAACTCTTGAGTTGGAATTGGTTCTCCGTGCTCATTGAACGATTTCGGATCCTTATTCATCTTTCTGTGGATTGCAACTTGAACAACTCCTGCAGGTCCTGGAATTAAGGAGCGGGGATAACTGTCCTCAAGAAACTGATCTGACGAGGAGCAGCGGTGGAGAGTCTGATGATAATTTGTGTTACTATTAAAACCCGCCTTTGGATTCTGCTGTTGCTCAGGCGGTTGCAGAGACCTCGATGGAGATTTTCCTTTGCAAGGGCGGAGAAAAGACAGAATCTCAGAATCACCAAGGTCAAGAGCTTCCCATTGCTCTACTTCTGCTTGGGAATTCATATCTCTCGTCACACGAATATGTAGGAAGAAGATTCATCCGCACATACCCTCTTGTTACCAAATTAACACCAAAAACTCCACAATTTCCTGTGAATCATGAGAGAGAACAAAAAAAAAATCTCGTTTACAGTTCTTTGAGTGTCAATCTATAACAGAGAAAAATCGATCATAGCAACTCACTTGGTATCGGTTCTTGAGTTTTTCAAAGAAAGAATATGTAGCCTTAATGACATCTATACCCACAAATGCATAATCAATTGCAGGTTTTTTTTGCAATATTTCTGAAAGCATCATCATAAATCACTCATTTCTCTATAGATGCATCAAATTCAATAGATCAATCGCTCTACAAAAGTTGACAGAACACTTAAAAGGCCTAGAACTCACTCAACAAAACTAACGTTTGTACATCTTCTTCGATTTCGAGACTAAAATTAAGAATCTCACTACCATTAGACTTAGAATGCCTTTTCCATGAAGGCAAGAAATTACCAAGATTGAGAACTCACCGGCGGTGAAGGTAGGTAGAGACGACGACGGCGGCGGCGGCGGCAAAGCGAGGACGATGAGAGAGAGGTCTCTGTGACAGTAGGTGAAAAGTGAAAACGGTTTGATTCTTGGTGTGTGTAATCGGAAGGGGTATTTGTGTCATTACTTATTGGGCCTTTTTATGGTAAGAAATGGGCCGGCTCACTTTCTTATATTTTACTAGTTACTTCTTTGTGCTGCTCACTTGTTTTCTTCTTAATACACAATTTATAAATAACTCATAAGATTTAACAAAGCACACTGTAAAAATAAAAGAGAGCTAAACAAATTTCGAATAAAAGAGATGGGAAGTCTTAACTACAAATTTCCTCTAACGCAGTATCAAATTGTTACAGGATACATATGTGAGAGATGCTCTCTAATAGAATTTCATTTTTTTTTCATTTCTAAAAAGGGTTAATAAAAAAAATTATAGCAATATATATTTCACAAGCGATAATTATCCTAAAAAGCCTAAGATATGGTGTGGTTTCATTTCTTCTATTTATGTTATTGGCTTCTTGGAAATTTAGAATTTTTTTTAAAGTTTTTATTCTTAATCAAAACTTTTTTTTCATAAAATATTTTTGTTATATTTTTAAGGATATCATAATTAATAAATATATCACATATTTTCGAAGATGCCGCAAAAATTCCAAAAAATACTATAAGAAAACCCAATCCTATGAATCGTTTTTAGAAAAAGCTCTCAATAACAAATTTAGTATTTAAAATAGTTATCCATATTTTTCTCAAAACTATTTTTGCGTAATATATATATATATATATATATATATAAGATAAATTAAGTGAAAATATTTTGGAATTGCAATTAAAAATAAAGATTGGATGCTAAAAAAAAATTAAACAAATTAAATTTTCCATATAACCACTGAAATAGATTTTATTATTTTTTGAAGAATTTATTTTTTCACGTACGAATGGAATAACTAAATTTTCATCCTAAAACAATTGATACTGGAGTGTATCCAGTCATCTCAATTAGGACTGGGCATTCGGATATTTGGGTCGGGTTCGGATCCTTCGGATAGAGGAATTTAGGATCCAATAGGTGAATATAAAAATTTGGTTCGGTTACGGTTCGAATCCTTTCGGGTCGGTCGGGTATAGATTTTCAGAACCGATAAAAATCCAATTTTTTCGGATACATTAATACCCGAATACCCAAAAATTTTAGGGTAAATACCTAGGTTTTCGGGTAAAAATTCGGGTTTCGGATAAAAATTCGGATACAAGAGTAAAAAATTCGGTTATTCGGGTCTTAAATTATTAGTATGTACTTCTATTTTGGATATTTTCGGGTTCAGATTCAGATCGGGTTCGGGTTCGAGTTTTTGGATAGAGGAGTTTAGGATCCAATAAAATAACTCTAAAATTTCGGATTCGAATTCGGATCGAATTTTTTGGATCGATTCCGGTTTGAGTACTCGGTTCCGATTTTTATGTCCATGTCTAATCTCAACCTATGCCTTATTACTGTTTTGATTTTGTTTCTCCCTCCCGCGAACTCTGATAACAGAAAACAAAAAGAATACAAAGAGATATGTCATGGGACATCTGGTTAAAATGGCTTTCGACTCTTTAGTTGGTATCCCAAAATCCGACATAGCCGAAGTTTGGAAGCTTGACCCAATTTATTAATCATCTCGATATCAAAGATTATGCACATATAGTTTTCCAACTACACTATATATGGAGAATATGTTTTTGTTGTTTAAAAATTAGACATATCGAGCCTTAAACACCTTGGTCATTAGGGAGTTCAGATCTTGTATGATCTTTATTAAATTTACTATTAGGTCATCCGTTTGAAACATGCATCGCGAGGATTGAAGATTTTAGTATTCCAACAAAAAAAATTCTAATATGCATATCTAAGTTAAATCGATCAATTATCTAAAAACGTGATATTTGATTTATGCATTAATTAAGATATTTTGGATTGGTTCTCAAAGATCAAAAGGAATGATTGATTACCTCGATCAATACCAAATGTTGTTATAGTGAAGACCCAAAACCATTTTAGATTGAGGTAAGGAGATCCGCTTTCTCCCTACCTTTTTGTCTTTGGCATGGACATATTCTCTCAGTCTCCTTGACCTCAGATTTCAAGATGGATTGATTGGTTTTCATTCTAAGGCAACAAATCCAAACGGCTCTCACTTTTTTGCTGATGATATTATGGTCTTCTTTGATGGTGAACAAAAGTCTCTTCGGAAAATTGTGAACCTTCTCGAATACTTCTCCAACATTTCTGGTCTTATTTTGAACCGAAATAAGACAATTTTGTTCATTGTTGGTTCTACTCCGGGTGAGATAAATCATTTGAGCAGTACATTTGGGTTTCCTCTAGGCTCTCTCCCTGTTAGATACCTAGGCTTATCTTTGCTCCCAAACGCTCTTTCTAGAGCAGACTGTGAGCCGCTTGTACAGAGAATCCGCTCTAAACTTCACTCTTGGCACATTAAGCATCTCTCGTACGCAGATAGATTGCAACTGCTTAGCTCTGTTATTCAAAATATCATTGCTTATTGGTGTGCAGCTTTTATTTTGCCTGCCAAATGTGTCAAGGACCTGAACAAGCTATGTAGAAGATTTTTATGGTCTGGATCATCTGAAATTCCGAAGCAAACAAAAGTGAATTGGTCAAAAGTGTGTTCTTCTAAGAAAGAGGGTGGTCTTGGCCTGAAGGATATCAAGATGATCAAAGTTTTTTGTCAGTTTTTTAAAACAACAAAAATTTTAACAACTGTTCAGTGAATGGGTTGATGCAGTTGTTCCTGTTGGAGGGTTAACCGGTTCAAGTCCGGAAACAGCTTGGGGGCCTAAGAAGCCTTGGGGTGACAGGTATACTGGATATACATTGACAGATATAGACGCTGTCGGCAAGGTTGAAATTCCTGCTCACAGGTAGCTGTTAACTACCGAAAGATCGATAACTGAAACTTGGCCAGTAAAGGCCGAATTCTGAGTTTTTCTATTTTATGGAACAGAGTATATGGTCTCAAACACATATGGCTTGTGTTCTCTTCCTCGGGTTCTCTTTGGGTGGCTTGGTGTAGAAAGCGAAAGCTCAGAAGGAAGAGTTTCTGGAGCCTCTCTCTTACCAGCCATGACTCCTCTATGTGGAAACAACTTTTAAAATTGAGACATGTGGCTTTGAATTTTTTATCATGTGAGGTTGGTGTTGGTGATGGGAAATCATGCTCATTTTGGTTTGATATTTGGACGCCTTTTGGCCGGCTATACACCTTCTTAGGTCCTGAAGAACACCAGTTGCTTGGCCTTCCTCTTGACTCCACTGTTGCTCAAGCAAAAACTCTGAATGGTTGAATTTCCAGAGGAGCTCGCAGTCGGAATACTGAGACTCTGCTCTGTCATCTGACTTCCGTCCTTCTCTCAGAGGAAAGACAAGATAAATACTTATGGGCTTCATCTGCTAGCCACTATAAGGATCGCTTCAATTTCTCGGACACTTGGAAGTTGCTAAGACCTCTTCAACAACAAGTTAGTTGTCATAAGCAAGTCTGGTTCTCAGGTTATGTCCCTAAGGACTATTATATTATGTGGCTTTGTTGCTGGGATATAATCCCTACTCTTTCTAGGCTCCAAACTTGGGGAGTTACTGCAGATGATACATGTGTCATCTGTGAGATATACGGAGAAACTAGGGATCATTTGTTCCTCTGATGCCCTTACAGCTATGACATCTGGAGATGGTGTCTAGCAAAACTCCAATGCCCCTTCATGGGGTTCAACACTTGGCCATGTCTTTTAACATGGCTCAAATCCCCTGCCCAAGATCTTTCTTTAGCCTCTCTTAGGCTTATTGCAGCTCAGGCAGTGATTTACTCGATTTGGCATGAGAGGAACGCACGTATCTTCACGGGTATTCGTACTCCGGATGAATGTTTGTTCAAATCTCTCGATCGGAGTGTCCGCAACACTTGCTCTGTCAGATGTCACAAGCCAAGTTTCAAGGATTCTTTCAAATTGTGGTTTCAAAACACATTTTCTCGTTAAGTGTTCGTTTCGTTTTACCCTTGTACCGGAAAAACTAAACCCGGAATTAATTGTCGTGTAGACACTCTTTTTTCTTTTATCTTTATGTAACTTGTCCATTATTAAATCTAAAACCAGAAATTTTAGCAAAACCATTTTAGATGCAGAAATATTAATGTAGTCATGCATGACGTGATTTACACTCCAAAAATTGTTTCTCCATCTACGACTTAGTATAAAACCCTCAAAACATATATAGTTACTAGAGAGTTAAGATATGTTTAATTTATCTTGAAAATTGAGTTGTTTTTTTCTTGTATTTCTTAGTACATAAATTTTTTTTATAGTAAATAGTTTATATACCTTCTGTTAATAAATAGTTGTAGGAAAGTATTGGACATGAACAATGTAATCTTTAATATTCCCTCTCTTTCATTTTAATTGATGTTTAATATTTTGGCACACTAATTAATAAACTAAAAAAAATGATATATTTTCTGCATTAAAACATTATTTCTTATGTAAAGAAAATTATTTAACTAATAAGAAAACACTACAAAGAATACAAATGGTCAAATAAATTAAAAGAAATAATTTTTGAATAGAATAATGAGAACATCATTTAATTTGAAACAATTTCCTTTTCCTCAAAAATCATTTATATTAAAATGGAGGGAATATGAGATAGCACATTTAAAATTTTAAATTAAATACGACTTTAAGGCAACAAATTTATTTCGCTTTGTGATCAACCGAACATGTGATGCACGAGTTGTTGTTTAAATTAGATTTTTTTTTTTTTTAGTTTGTGTTAGGCTTGTTGCTTTATTTAGAAAATAAAATTTAGTTTTGTCATTTATTTATAGTTTACACTTTCTTACATTGTTTTTCTTGATTTTTAATTTATAAAAATGAAAGAAAAAAAACCGTAATCTCTTTCCAAAAATTGTGGAATGCAATAAGATCTGAATGATGATATTTTTTTATCAAATGAATATTCCGGTTTGGAATCATATGCGAAATCGTATGTATCTATTGAAAAGAAATATGCAAAATATATCTCCACTAACATTAGGAGTCAACGAAACCATCAAAGTAATGGACGTCAGTCGAGCCACAACTGCAAAAAAAAAAAAAATTGATCTTTAAGACAACATAACTTATAATCAACTGAAACTAGGAGTATGCATCCAAGATGTACACAACATTTGTTCAAATAGCATTGTAGAGTTCAATGACAAGGTACTGTTTGTATATTATGAAGCTCATAGAGATTCTCGATTCTCTCTTGTAATGAGTAAGAATAAAAATAAAACTTTAAAACTTTAATTTGAACCAAATCATGAAGAAAAAAAATTGAAAGCACAAACGATTCCTAAAGCTCGCCAACCCTAAAAAGATTTGAGATGTGACGGGAGTGACAGTAAAACGCTGAGCGAGACCCTTGAGAATATGCATGCTTTGAACAGAATGTACGGTCTTGAGAAAGATATTTTGGAGGAAAAGATTAAGGCGATGGTGGGACAACAACAGAAGTAAATGAGAAACGGAAGAGGATGTTCATCTCTTTTGACAGACAAGATTAGCTTCCCGCAAACCCGAGTAAATTGCATTGATCCTAAAGCTATGGATCTATTTGATTCATTTAATTTATGTGCAAGAGACTAACATTTTTATCGTCAAGTGTAAGTGTTGTGAAGCTAAAGCGAGCTTGTTGCATGATCTTTGCTTCAGAGACTCGAGTGTAACTGTATTGATCCAAGTACCGTTACATATTTGTAATAACTAATGTATAAACTTTCGTTCATGTGGTATAGAGAAATGTTTTTTTCTTCGTCTCATCTCGCTTGTTATGTTGCTTTCTGAAGTACTGGTTTTCTATTGTCACTCCCTTCACATCTCAAATGTTGCATTCGTCACCCAAAAGATTTATAAGCTCGTAAAGCCTAAAAGCACCGTTGTTGACTTGAATCCGTAAACCTTAAAGTCTTCAATTCGTAAACCAAACCATTTTTAAACCTTAAATGCATGTTTTAAGAAAACCCATCTTACCAAAAACAAATTTTAGAGAGAGTTCTCGAAAGTGTTAATATTTAAAAAAAAAAAAATATATATATATATATATATATATATATTTAAAATAGTTATTCATATTTTGCTCACACCATATTTGCTTAATATACAAAAAGTAGTGAATTATGTGAACATATTTTGGAACTAATTAAAAGAATAAATTTGGAAGCTAAAAAATAGAACAAAATTAGCTTTTCATATAATCACTAAAATAGACTTTATACCGAAATTAAAACATAATTTTTTTCATCCTAAAACACTTAGATACCGGAATATCCGGCCATTTCCCACCAAACCTCAAACAATGTTTGTCCTTGCCTTGCCTATTTGATTTCGTTTCACCCCCCCCCCCTAACAAACTCTCACCTCCCTTTCCGGTAAAACAAAAATAAGATCTGTTGTTTCCTTTTTGGAAAGATCATGTAAACAAAACAAAAACAAAACAAAAAAACAAATTGACGAAGCAAAATAAAACGTAAAAGATTGATGAAGACACAATATTTGCTATGGTGAGTTTCTCCGGTAAAAGATTATATATAGTTGAATGTTTTTTTTTCTAGAGAATTATTTCTTTTCAATTATGTTCACGCCTTTTATTTCCCTTACCGATACAGTTTTCATAATTATATTGGTTTCAACGTAGAATATTCTTGGATGAATCGAAGCTGCTATTTTTGTTCATCCTTTGGGTTGCATTATTAGAATGGTGTCAATAATCTTAGTCGAACTCATTTGATAATTCGATTCACGTTTATGCAGAATCTATAGTGATACTTTTTTTATTTTGAGTTTTTCCTTTATTTGCATGGTCATTTCATTTCTCTCTTATTCTATATTTTTCTGTTCTGCTAGACGTTAGATTTTCTCGAGAAAATTTTAAGATATATAGAAAAATGTTGTATCAGCGGAGAAGCATAAAGATCGGAGGATGAAACCTTCTCTAATGGATAATCTACTGGGTCTCCTCCGTATTCGCATCAAACGTGGTGTCAACCTCGCAATCCGTGATCTCAACAGTAGTGATCCTTACGTCGTCGTCAAAATGGGAAAACAGGTAGCCAATCTTAACCATAACATGTTAAAATGGCCGTAGACTCTGAGTTGGCACGTCTCTGTCTGGTATCTAAAAATATATTTTTGTTACTTTTAGTGGGTGAACGTGAAGGTAATATTGACCATTTAACGATCTTGGTCATTAGAGCTTTCGGATTCTTGTATGATCTTTATTAAATTTACTAATAGGTCGCCGCTTGAAAGATCAGTACTAGTATTAATTGAAGACTTTTAATGTGCAATTATAAAACTACATATGGCTAGGTTGATCCGGTCAGTTTGCCAAAAGAATTTATTTGTTTAACTTATAAATTGCATTTTAGGTATCTTGAAGCGGGTATCAGAATATTTTAGAGTAATGAAATAGTTTTAGTAGTTAAGAATTTAGGGTCTGATTTGTTTTGGTTGTTCGAGTGTTTAAGAAGACTGTCGAATCTAGACTACTAAGATCGAAAGTATTATTCCTTTTAGGTATTACTACTTGCTAATTGATCCGAAGCCTTGAAGTCCCTAATTCCTCGGCTGGTGAGAGGGTGGGGGTGGATACCAAATATCTATTTTTGGTGCATCCTAGAATTTACATAATTACAAATTCTCATTTTATGATTCAAGAATCATTATTTAACGCAAATACAGTAGTTATGATTATTGAAACGAATGAGAAAATTGAATGGGCAGAAATTGAAGACTAGAGTTATTTACAATGATGTAAATCCTGAGTGGAATGAAGATTTGACTCTCTCAGTTACAGACCCCAATCTTACTGTCCTCTTGGTAAGTAATTAAGTACCAGCTACGATCATATTTTCATTTTTCTTTATAATTTCCATAGTGTTACAAAATGTTCGTATAAACAAGCATTATCACTTATTGGTTGTCACTTTCCCTAGACGGTGTATGATCACGACACGTTCACCAAAGACGACAAGATGGGACATGCAGAATTCGTGATTAAGCAGTTCGTTAATGCATTGAAGATGCACTTACAAGATCTCCCATCTGGGACCATTGTGACCACGGTCCAGCCCAGCCGGGACAATTGCCTAGCCGAGGAGTCTCGGGTTATATGGTCTGAGGGTAAGCTCGTTCAAGATCTAGTTCTTAGACTGAGACATGTCGAATGCGGTGAGGTTGAGGCTCAACTTCAATGGATTGATCTTCCTGGATCTAAGGGTCTATGATTTTTTCTGTTTTTATTTGTTACGGGACTCTAAACCTAAATTTTTAAACCCCAAATTAATGTAAACAAATAATTAAAAAAAACTTACAAAATGATAGGAGTAGTACTAGTTGTCCTTTGAATATTCTCCTATTTGCTTAGGAAATGAAAATTTTCGAGGCGTAAGCATAATAGACTGAAGTAAGTTACTAACTATGTTATAATTAAGAGATTTCAAATTTAATTTCACACATTAGTGGAGGTCAAAACCAAGCCCTTATTGGTGTTTAATCCATTACTTCAACTCGTTCGAAATGCTATTACACTTCAACCATGGAATGGAACTATGCAGTATTGGTAAATTCAATCACTATAGTAGCAGCCACAAATTTCATAAGGTAGTTGTGCATACGTCAAAAAAAAAAAAAATATATATATATATATATATATATATTTTATAATTAAGATGACGTTGCGAATTCAGTTTTTAAAAATGGAATAATACTATAGAATAAATAAAAAGCAGGTGTCTCTTCATGGTTTCGAAGTTACAAAGTGTCTCTTCATGGTTTCACGTCAAAATATATGTACTTAGTTTTTGGGAAAGAAGTTACGGGTAACCTAAAATGTCCAAGGAATATAAGGTGGAGATGATATCTCAGACGAAGGTACGTGAATGTATGACACAGCTATGAATACAAGCATGCCCAACACAAACCCTATTACAGTAAAACTTCTACAAATTAATAAATTTGAAGCCATGATATTTTATTAATTTGTAGTAATTTTAATTTATCTATCAATTAATAAATATTAATTGATAAATAATTTTATTTTAATTAATTTTTTTAAAATATATATATAAATTAAAACAATCTAATCTAAATTAAATTAATGATTTGGATGTTATAAATTTTGTAGTTATGGACTTAAAAAATTAATAATTAGAAGAAAAAACAAAAAATAATTGACAATAAATAACAAAGACTATAGACGAATTTACTTATACAAACAATATACATAAATTCAATTTATATAGTGATCTCAATTGTTATATTTGTACAACTTATACTACTATTAAAATGAAAATTATGCATATTCATAATTTGAAAATTTACAGAAAATTTTGGCTATTTTTATGATAAATTTATAGACGATACAATAATAAAATAATTTAAAAATATAATATAACTTTTTATATAAGAAAAGTTAGTGATGAATTCTATCAAAAATTCATTTAAAAAATACTAAAAGTATCTTTATCTTTATATATATATATATATATATATATAAATTTACATGATTATTAATTTATGTTATTAATGGAACCATTTATTTACATAAAGATAACCTAATGATACGTTAATCGTAACCTAAGTAGATCTCAATTTTTCAAATTTTTGTGGTAAATGATACGTTAATAACTTTAAAATTTATTAGGTGCATTGTAATTATAAGATAAGTGCAGAATTTACATCGATGTAGATGAGTAGATCTCACAAAAAGTTTTAACAAAAACAAAAAACAAAAATCCTTTTGTTTTAGAAGATTGTACGACATCAAAGCTTTCGATTCAAAACATCTGAACTATGAACTCACTACAAGAAAGGGGAGCTTTTTCCGACGAAAAAAATTCCCTCGAAAATTTCCGATGGATTTCAGACGGATTTCCGAGGGATATTCTTCCGTTGGAAATGCCGTAGGAATTTTTCAACTTTTCCGAGGGATTTCTGAGAGAATACGAGCATTAGAATATTCTAAAGGATTTCCGAGGGATTTCCAAGGACTGTCCACGAATATAGCCGTCCCTACGCATTCGTTGTTGTTTCCGTTGAATTAGCCGTTGGAATATTCGTTTCCGTCGGAAATCCCTCGGAAAATGCGGCATATTCGTTTATGTTTCCGTTGGATTACCCGTTGGAATATTCGTTTTCCTCGGAAATGTCCTCGGAAATCCCTCGAAAAACACCAATATATATCCTCCACCTCCCATTTACATGTTCTAAACGAAAACTACAAACAATACCAACAATAATGTCTTCTTCAGATCCTTATGATTATTTTCGTTCATGGATGGATAAACCTAGATACGATGAAGAGACGGGCAAACTTACAGAAGAGTTCAAAGAAGCGCTTAGACAATTCATGTCATTCGCCTCAAACCAGGACATAACACGAGAAACAGGTATTATGTTATGCCCTTGTCCAAAATGTCGAAATTATAGAAATCTTGAGGTTACTTTAGTTAGGAAGCATTTGTTTAAGAATGGATTTATGCCGGGTTATAAGATATGGTATGCGCATGGAGAGAGCGAGTCAATGCTAGATTATGGAAGTTCTAGTCAACATTATATGGCAGATAGTGTAGAGGAACCATCGGCTGAAGTAGACGTAGGTACATTTCAGATGGTGGACGATGCATTTAGGGAAAATGCACCATCGTTCGTTCAGGATGAAGATAGAGAAGAACAACTGAATTTAGAAGCTCGGAGATTCTTTGATATGTTAGATGCGGCTAATATGTTGTTGTACGATGGTTGTAAGAAAGGTCATTCACCATTATCAGCTGCAACTAGGTTGATAGGCATAAAGACAGATTGGAATTTGTCAGAGGGTTGTGTGGATGCGATTACTGATTTTTTGAAAGAAATTTTACCGGAACATAATATTTCACCGGCTTCGTACTATGAGTTTCAGAAACTTGTAGCTGGACTTGACTTGCCATATCAGGTGATAGATGTGTGCAGTGATAACTGTATGATTTATTGGAGAGAATACGAAAGCCGCACTTCATGTCGGTTTTGTGGTAAACCTCGGTATCAAGACACTAGTGGAAGAGTTCCCATACCATATAAACGGATGTGGTATTTGCCGTTAGCAGAGAATATTAAGAGGTTGTATCAATCAGAGCGTACAGCGGGATCAATGAGATGGCATGCAGAACATACATCAGACGGTGTAATTGCGCACCCTTCGGATGCAGAAGCATGGAAATATTTTCAATCAGTGTATCCAAGTTTTGCGTATGAGACAAGGAACGTTTATCTCGGTTTATCTATAGATGGTTTCAATCCTTTTGGGAAGCATGGGAGGCAATACTCATTGTGCCCAGTTATCTTGACACCTTATAATTTGCTGCCATCATTGTGTATGAAACGAGAGTTTCTTTTCCTCACAATTCTTGTTCCTGGGCCAGATCATCCTAAGAAAGCACTCGATGTATTTCTGCAGCCCTTGATTTATGAGTTACAAATGTTATGGGAACATGGTGTGGAAGCTTTTGATATTTCAACTAACCAAAATTTTAACATGCGGGCAGTGCTTATGTGGACTATAAGTGATTTTCCAGCCTATGGTATGTTATCTGGATGGACAACACATGGACGGTTATCTTATCCGAAATGTGGAGATAACACGGATGCGTTTCAACTGAGACACAGACGTAAAACGTGTTGGTTTGACTGTCACAGACGATGGCTACCCGAAGACCATCCTTATCACTGGAACACCACATTATTTAGAAAGAACAAACAAGTCCATGAAAGTCCACCTCCTGAGTATACTGGCGATGATATTTTGACCCAGTTACGAGATTTTGGTGCTGAGAAGACAACAGTGTGCGGTGGTAATGGGCATGAAGTAGTTGATGGATATGGCAATTTTCACATCTGGTACAAGAAGAGTATTTTTTGGGATTTACCATATTGGAAGGATCTTTTGTTGAGGCACAATCTAGATGTCATGCATACGGAGAAGAACTTTTTTGATAATCTTATGCACACCATACTTAATGTTCAAAGAAAGACAAAAGACAATTTAAAATCTAGATTGGACTTACCTGATATATGTTCTCAAAGAAAGCATCATGTTATGCCAAATGGGAAAGCACCAATCCCTCGATTTCGATTAGATGCACCTTCGAAGGAAGTGTTCTTAGAGTGGATTATGAAGGAAGTCAAATTTCCGGATGGCTATGCATCTAATCTCCGTAACTGTGTGAATATGGGAGAGGGGAAGTTTCAAAGATTGAAAAGCCATGATTGTCATGTCATTATGCAGCGCCTCCTACCATTTGCTTTTGAGCATCTTCTACCACAAAATGTACACAAAGCAATTGCAGGTATATTATTACAGAATTTAATAACTATTTATATGTAACTATATATGCGATTTAAAACTTTTTTATACTACGCAGCTATAAGTGTGTTCTTCCGAGATTTATGCTTAAGAACACTAACGGCAGAAGGTATACACAACCTGGAGAAAAATATACCGGTGATCATATGTAACCTTGAAAAGATATTTCCACCGTGTTTTTTTGATGTTATGGAACATCTTCCAATTCATCTCCCCCGAGAATTAGCACTTGGAGGCCCCGTCCAATATCGATGGATGTATCCGTTCGAGCGTTACATAGGTACTCTCAAGAAGAAAGTGAAAAATTTGGCAAGAGTGGAAGGTTCCATTGTAGCTCAGAGCATCAACGAAGAAACGTCACACTTCTCCGAATATTAATTTCCAAAACATGTCCAAACAAAGATCCGGAAACCTGCTCGACATGATGACGGTGGTGAGAGACCTTTTTACCCAATACAAGTTTCTAATTTATTTGCACAAATTGGTCGATTAAGTGGAAAATCGAAGCAGCGAAGGCTAACGGAGGAGGAGCATCAACACTTACACATGTACCTAATCACAAACTGTGAAGAGCTTTTAGATAATGAGAGGTACTATTTTCGTCCAAGAATGTTAATTTTAAACTGTTAATTTACATTTGAAATTAATAATTATCATATTTAATAATTTTCAGGATTTACTTGGGTCAAGTACGTTTCGCATATCCAGAAATGATGGAGGATGACGTTCAAAAACTCAAGCAGAATGAATTTTCTCAGTAGTTGAAATTCTACGTAAGTTTCTCTTATTTAGTTTCCATAACTAATAAATTTGCATTTAGAATGTAGTTTATGTTTACACAATTTAAATTACTTTGTACAGGTTACAACAGTGTCTAATAAAGGTCAATCATTTCCTACATGGTTAGTCGAATTTGTTAATGGGCCGTTATATGTTGCAGAAGCGTATCCTATGTATTGTACTCGGGGTTACGCTTTTAAGATTCTTCGACCCAAGAAGACTAGGCCAACTTATGATTATGGTGTATCGGCCGAATCTGGTGATGTTGTATACTACGGTGTCCTTCGTGAAATTTTAGAGGTTCGTTATCCGGGGATGATCAATTTGAGGTACATTGTTTTCTCATGTGATTGGTACGATCTAGTTGTTGGACGTGGTGTTCAACATGAAGAATTCGGTGTCACAACAATACACACAAGAAAAAAGCTTTCGGGTTATGATCCATTCATCCTCGCATCACAAGCATACCAAGTATGCTACATTAGATATCTACGGGCAACCGAAGTTGATGATCCTTGGATCACAGTGATGTCAGTAAATCCTAGAGGAAGAATTGTTGGAATTTCCGAGGATAGTGACCACGATCCTATGCAACAAAACACACTCGGTACCATCGGAGCAATCGTCCACTCACTAGAGGTAGATCTTGTCGTTGATTTCACCATTGATGCAGATGATGAGGTTTTTGATGATTCTGAGGAAGAGGTAGGCGAATTTGACGATGCTTCTGAGTCTGAAAATTCAGAATATTCTCCAAATGAAGAAGACGACGAATAAAATATATAAGTTTGTATATCATGTTTAATAATCCAATAATGTTTGATTCAATTGTATAAAATTTCAAATAATGTATTTAAAAGTTTGTTTAATAAATAAATTAATTAAAACTTTATTTTCATTACTAAAATGTCCAAACCCTCGGAAATCCGTCAGAAATTTCCGAGGGCTTTCCGTGGAAACGCTATTTCTGACGGATTCCGAGGAAATTAAACAGTCCTCGGAAATCCCTTGGAAATTTCCAAGAGCTTTCCGACGGAAGAGGATATCGGTCGAAAATTCCTCGGAAATTTCCAAGGGTAACAATATTTAATTTCCAAATTTGCGGATTTTATGCATATATATAGTGTTGTCTAAGACTCTAATAAACAATATTTTCAAAACTATTAGATTCTAGAGTAGGTAATATTCAAAAATACAAAATGTGAACAATCACATCATCACCGTACTTAAGTGTTTATAAAATAATATGTATGATATAATGTACACTAAGAGAGAGTTCTGAGATTTATATAACGTTTGTGTTTATTGATATAATATGATATCATCACTCTTTCTATTGACAAATATGGCTTATTAGAGTATTAGACACACACTATATATGCATCGAAACAGCAAAATTAGATATATTACATGAATCCGTCGGAAATTCGTCGGCAATTTCCGACGGATTTCTGAGGAAGTTTGAAATCACACACGTTGACTGACCAATCCTCGTACATGCAAATAATCCACAGAATATTCGTTTTCCTCGGAAATCTGTCGGAACTTTCCGACGGATTTCCGAGGGTTTTTGATTTTCGAGAGTACATCATTCTCGAATCGCGTTCAATTAATTGAGGCAATAAAATATCTGTTCCCTCGAAAATCCCTCGGAAATTTCCGACGGATTTCCGAGGGTTCTCCTTGCAAAAATAAATTTACCCGCGTATATTTAGATTACGCGGTATTGCTAAATAATTTTCGAGGGATTTCCGACGGAAATGTCCCTCGGAAATTGTTTTTTAATTCCAAATCGCAATCACTTCTCTTTTTCCCTACTCATTCACTGCAAATTCTTCGCCGACTCGCTCTCTCTCATGCCGATCTCTCTCTCGTTCCGCCACGGTGTCTGTCTTTCCCCGCCGTGAGTCTCTCTCTCTCACGCCCGTGCCGATTTCTCTCTCGTTCCGCCGCGGTGTCTGTCTTTCCTTGCCGTGAGTCTCTCTCTCTCACGCCCGTGCCGATCTCTCTCTCGTTCTGCCGCGGTGCCTCTCTTTCCCAGCCTTCGTCTCCCTTTCCCCGCCGTCGTCTCCTTCTCGCCGGCCGTTTCTCCCTCTTGCCCTCGATCATCCATTCCTATGTAAGTTTTTTAATTTGTTCATTTGATTTTAAAGTTGTAGATTCTATATTGCTTAATTAAAATAGTTAGATTTAGGGTTTAGGGTTATTGAATGTAGGATTTTAATTGAATCAGTTATTCAAATTATTAGATTTAGAATTCTATTAAATTCTATTGTTATTCAATATTAAGATTGTTTTAATGGCAATGTGATTTGATTAGATTAATTAAAAATTAGGATAGATTTGATTGATTTTGTAAAATTAGGATAGATTAGATTAATTATTTAGTTTTCATTAGAATTCTAATTTTAAATTCTAAAATTTAATTATTAAAATTAGAATCAGCCAGTTAAATAAGGAATTTTGTTTATATTTAGTAAATTACTAAATTTGTTTAATTCTTTCTAAAACAGTTTTCCAAATATAATGTGTAACGTTTTAAAAAGTAATTTAAATATTAATTACTATAAAGATTTTAAAACAACTTACTTACAATCATAATTAGTAAACTAACTTTAAATTTAATTAATTAAATTTTTTAAAACGTTAAATAATTTTATCGTAATTAGTATAAATCTTAATTACTTTAAAGTTGTATTAAATCTTAAATATTGTAACGTTTTATTAAATATTAATTACTATAAAGATTTTAATACAACTTACTTACAATCATAATTAGTAAACTAACTTTAAATTTAATTAACTAAATTTTTTAAAACGTTAAATAATTTTATCGTAATTAGTATAAATCTTAATTACTTTAAAGTTGTATTAGATCTTAAATATTGTAAAGTTTTATTAAATCTTAATTATTGTAACGTTTTTTAAATCTTAATTACTAAATAATGTTTACTCGCCGATAATATTACGTTTTATACAATCTATTGTTAATAATCTTAACTATTTTTTTTGTTATAGGTCTTATGCGGAGTTTCATGGGACATCATCCCACCGATCCCGGAGATCACGTAGTGGCTCTGGAACACCATCACAATCACCCTCGAACATTCCTGAGACAAGAAATTCTGCGTCCCAAGATGTGATGACGATGGAGGAGTTTGTTACGCAACTGGGACGACGCCATATCCCGATGCTCCACCCATATGAAGAAAACGGAGCAACTTGGTAATTTATTTTGATTTTACAATTTAATTATAATTGATTACTTTGACATTTCACTAATTATATTTTAACATGATTTTAGGTTTGGATTGGATAATGGCATCACGAAATCCATTCTCCGGATTTTCAAGATGCAGCTGAATCAACCTTGGCTAACTTACGGGGACATGGATCCAAATACCAAATTGACGTGGTTCAAGTCTTTTGCGGTAAGTAAAAAATTTTCAATTATTACTTATAAATTATGTTTTATTAATTTTTTTAAATATTAACTATAATTGCATTTTTCCCATTTAACAGCAAGATTATAATTGGGAACCAGGGCTATGTCGAACAGTTCGACATCACTTCGACATTCAAGCCAATTCCTCGTACCAGAATCACATATACGAGTGGAAGCAAAAGTGGAAGAAGGGCAAGCCAAAGCCGAAGGATCTAGACGAAGAAGTTTGGGAGGGGTTCATCCGTTATTGGAGTATGGAGAATACGGAAGCTATTTCCACACAAAACTCGAAGAATCGTACGAGCGACCGTGGTGGCAAATGAATAGCGACCCATAATGCGGGTTTTATTATCTTCAGAAAGCATGAGAGGCGAATGGTAATATTCTAACTTTTTACTTATTTTGGATTTTTAATGTATTTCGCTTTAAAACATTTTTTGGTACAGGTGATCAAGACCGGAGTTGCACCGGATTGGCTATAGGTGATGGAAGAAACACACACTAGCAAGCAAACCGGACAAGTTCAAGACCCGGTTGTTCAAGAGCGGATCGAGCGGATCAAGTTTCGGAAGATGGAACGGCTTACGCAACTCTCCCAAGATGGCTTATCTTCTTCGACCGATTTACCCAGCGAAAAAATCAACTGCTTGTGTATCGAGGTATAAATTTAATTTCTCTAAATGTTTTATTAATTTGTTTTTCAAATTTTTATATCCTAATTCTCTTCATTATTATGTAGGAAATTCCTTTAACCAAGGGTCGTAGATCCAGTTTAGGAAGCCTGGTGCATTCAGACGGGAGTGTTTCTTCGGTGTATCCCCGCGACACAGAGCTTCTTCAACAAGTCCAAGATCTCAACCGTGTTGTTCAAGAAAAAGATGTGGTAGTCGAAGAACTGAGGCAACAGAATGTCGAGATAAAAGAACAGTACGCCGAAACCCGTCAGACACTATCGCAACTCCAAACTTTCTTAGCGGCTCAATATCTGGGACAATTTCCGCCGCCTCCGCCTCAAATTTGACTTCGTTTATGTTTTTAATTTTATTTTATATTTTCATCTATATTTGCTACAATTGTGTTTTCGAATAATTTTATTTGAATTTTAATGTTTTTCAAATTAATTTTTAAAAATATATTTGATGAAAAAAGTAAAATAATAATATAAATTATCTTCTGAAATTAATAAAATAAATTAAATAAATTAAATATCACATCCTCGGAAATCCCTCGAAAATATTGGTCTTCGAAATCCGTCGGAACTATGACATTCTATTAGTTTATAAAATTATTAATTTATTGGTAAAAACAATTTAAGACCGAAAAAATATATTAATTTATCGAGTATTAATTTATAAAAATTATAATCAGTATTATGCTTCAATGGTATAAAAAGAAACATTGGCTTATGACATCTAACTTTGGGTATAAATTTTTTTGTTTGCTAATTTTAGTTCTTTTTTTGTATTTTGATATATATATCAATTGTTATTATTATTGTAAACGTTTTTAATAAACGGAGATATTTTATTCTTAGTCGCTTATGTCGACTGTCGGTGTTGGCACGGCTCTGGTTATTTATTCATTTCACTTCTTCAAAATATTAGAGAAAGCAAAAAGAGATCGATCACTAGTTACATATATTTTGTAATTCTTTCTTGTCATGTCATGATAAACTTACATTTTTAATTAATTTTTAAAATATTAAAGTAGAGTCCACTAATCTTTTCAACAGTCCACTATCTAATATATGATGATGCGAAAGAGTCCTTGGTAGTTTAATTAACTATTACTTACTGCCGTAAAAAAAAGTTCGTTATTAGTTACTATTATTAGTGTCGTCACACATTTGTTTTGGTTATAATATAAGAAAGACTAATCTTTTTGGGTGATGATCGCAGGTGGAACTTATGGCAGAGAAAATGCTTGGATGGGTCAAGCCAGATGGCTTCAGAGAATCTTGCTTCCATCAATCTGGGGACAGCAAGCGAAAATCAAACCCCACTCACTACCGTGAACCCAGATTCTATACAAAGGTTCAATCTTTCGACTTAATTGAAAAGAGCGTTTGAAGGATATCTAAATCTAAAACGAAGATGGTATTCTCTTGGTTTGTGCTATTATAGCATGTGAGTTATTTATCTTATACATACACAAGTGTGAGACTAGCAGCATGGAGGTTCTGTTATATATACAGTTTGATAAGGCTTTAATATTGTGTATAGCATCAGTTCATAGATTTGTAGCCGCTTGGCTACTCTCTCTCTCTCTAAGCTAATGATGTGTTGGGATGAGTTGAGTTCATTCTCTTTGATATGTGTGTGGGTCAAATTCAATTAACCTAAGTACTCTGCTAGATTTTAAAATGTTTGGTGTAATGCAGGTTTTCAATGAATGTCAGACACGTCATGTTTCTGGCAGTTCGTTTGAGCTCTCTATGGTTGGTTGCAAATGCACTGGGGCTTATGTGAAGAACAAGAAGAAACAGAATCAGGTAAAACAAAATTTCTTTATCAGATTGTCTACTAACCTTATCATTTGATCCCACTGACTGACAAGAGGTAAACTTTATTATCTATGTGATGGCAGATTTGCAGGATATGGCCAAAAGACAGCTTGGAGAATGACAAGGACCTCCAGCGTTTCTTGGACAATGTTCTGTACAAGACCAGTTGGATCTTGCGCTATGAGCGTGTCTTCGGGGAAGGATATATGAGCCCTGGTGGAGTTGGTAGTTCCATTCTTACTCTTTATCTTCATAAGGACATACGTGCTTAGTTTGTCTGCGTGTTGTCTTTATGTTCATTTATTTTCCTTATCAGAGACAAATAAAGAATTTGTGGCGAAGTTGGACCTTAAAGCCGGACAGAAAGTCCTAGATGTTGGTTGTGGTATTGGTGGAGGTGACTTCTACATGGCTGAGAATTTTGATGTTCATGTCGTTGGAATCGATCTATCGGTCAACATGATCTCTTTCGCGCTGGAGCGTGCCACTGGACTCAATTGCTCAGTCGAGTTCGAAGTCGCGGACTGCACCACAAAAACATATCCCGACGATTCTTTCGATGTTATTTACAGCCGTGACGCTTTTCTGCACATCCAAGTAAAAGCAAAACTACACACAACATCTCATCTTTTTTTACTCCTGAAGATGCTTTTTGGCTAATCATCCTCTGCATCATTTGTCTCTCTGTTTAGGACAAGCCAGCTCTATTCAGGACATTCTTCAAGTGGCTTAAACCGGGCGGTAAAGTTCTCATCACCGACTATTGCAGAAGTGCTGAAACTCCGTCTCCTGAATTCGCAGAGTACATAGAACGAAAAGGATATGATCTCCGTGATGTTCAAGCTTACGGACAGGTTTGTGTTTCTTTTCCTCATCAAAACTTTCATCATAGGGACATTTAATATTTAATTTATAGATTAATGGAAATCTTATTCCTGTAGATGCTGAAAGACGCAGGCTTTGAGGATGTGATTGCTGAGGACCGTAGTGATCAGGTGACTCCCACATACACATTTTATATACATTTATCAAAATGCTGATTCTAACATAACCATTTTTTGCAGTTTGTACAAGTCCTCAGGCGTGAATTAGAAAAAGTGGAGAAAGAAAAGGAAGAATACATCAGCGACTTCTCAGAAGTAAAAACAACTCTCACAACTAATTCATTGAGCAACACACCTCTTTGTTGCGTTTCTCATATCGATCACAAAATCTTATTGCAGGAGGATTACAATGACGTTTTAAGAGGATGGACAGCAAAGCTTCGAAGGACTGCATCTGGTGAGCAAAAATGGGGATTATTCATAGCCAACAAAAAGTAAAATCCATGTTTTTACCCCAAAACTCATACCTATCCTCTGGTGACTCATTTCCTTTCAATAAAACCGTTCCTTTGGGGGACAATATTTGCTTGTTTTACTATCCTGAAACTGCAAATCATAAGAAAAACTCATGTGTTGTTTCGATTTCTACTCCAGTCTTTGTGCCAGACAAAACCTGCATTGCTTTGACTCAGAGATATTTTAACATATCGGCATAAGATTTCAAGGGTAATAGATTGTTCAGAGAATTTCTCAAGCTAGGCTTGTCCTTAATGTATTCAAGAACAAAAGATGCATTTATCATATGGGCTGATTGATAAATCTATGACTAGAGAAAACAGAGCAATCAATGGCTAAGTAAAACTCAACTCGTTCCATCACTTTGTTTATGAGCCTGCGACTCCCAGAACAGTCTAACGGTGGAGTAGATCATAGAAGGCTCAGCCATTGCGCCGTTACATGGAATGGAACTATGCAGTATTGGTAAATTCAATCACTATAGGATAGCAGCCATAATTTTGTAGTTGTGTATTAGTGTATACGTCAAAATATACTTAAGTTTTTGGGAAAGAAGTTACGGGTAACCTAAAATGTCCAAGGAATATTAGGTGGATCGGAGAGGATACTTCAAACCAAGGCACGTGAATGTATGAAACAGCGTCGAGTACATGCATGACCACTGACCAACACAACAATATATAGATCATCAAGCTACCACAATCAACGAAAGAGAAGAGACGAGAATAAGGTATTCTCACACCCACAAAATAACCTACCTAAGTTAGATCTCAAATTTTCATTTTTTTCTTTTTTGGGGGTAAATGATAAGTTGATAACCCTAATATTTATTACGTGCCTTATAAGATAACTACAGAATTTACATCGATGCATGTTGATACAATAAATTTTCCAATTTGTGTTCAATAATCACTGCCGGATAAAACAAGGCCCAAAGGCCCAAGCCCATCATCTCTCTCTCTCTCTCTCTCTCTCTCTCTCAAAAGGCGCTCAACGGTCTCCTTGTGAGCCACAAAACCAAAGCTTCCCGGAGAAATCTGAGGGAATTGAGTCTGAGGAGTTCAAAAATTTGATCTCGAATGCATCAAAGAGGAAAATCCAACAACCGTAGATCAAGGAGCTTCTCTAGATCCAGACTCGCCGTTGAAGGCCATTGAAACCTCCCCTCCCCATCACATCACATTTCTCTTTCTGTCTCCCTATCGTCTTCTTCCTTCTTCCACCTTTTTGAGTTTTCCGACGACCTCTCCCTAATTAATGGCGACACCTTATTACAGTACAATTTCTGAATTGCACAAATCGAATCTTTTGTGCTTTTGTTGTTTTGTCTTTTTCTTCTCAATTAAAAAAAATATTGGATCATCATAATTTCGAAAAAAATTAAAAATTGTTGGCCCCTCTTTAGGAATATTATAGTGATTTTAAGATAAAAATCACGTTTTGTGAATTCAATTTTTTTTATAAATCGAATATTAAAAAAGTAGGTGTCTCTTCATTGTTTCGAAGTGTAGAGAGTGTCTCACTTTTGTTTTTGGTTATATATTATTTGGAACAGAGGAAGAGAGAGATATCCAAAAGAGCTACTGGATGGAGCATTCAAGTGATTTGACTGTTGAGGCTATGATGCTTGACTCCAAAGCTTCTGATCTCGACAAAGAAGAACGTCCTGAGGTAAACTGTTATCTATGTTTCACTATCTATGACGTTGGAACATTTCTTTCATATTTTCAATTTTAGAATCTAATGAATTGAGCTTAGGAACGTGTGACATACTGTTCTTGATCGCCTTTCGAAAAACAGTTTTAGTTTTTCTTTTTTTTTTGGGAACATGGACTTGGCTGATGTGTTTTTTTTTTCTGGTATCAATGTTAACTTGGCTGATGCGTTTCTTTGCATCAGGTACTCTCTTTAATCCCACCATACGAAGGGAAGTCTGTGCTGGAACTTGGAGCTGGTATTGGTCGTTTCACTGGTGAATTGGCTCAAAAGGCTGGTGAAGTTATCGCCCTTGACTTCATCGAAAGCGCCATTCAGAAGGTTTTTACTACTTTGCTATATGTCAAAATTTGCTATCTGACATGGTTGTTTACTACTTTGGTAGCTTTCGTTGCTATTTACCATGACATAATGTTGTTATTCATATTTTCTTGTTTATTTCTTTGGTGATTTTCTTGCAGAATGAAAGTGTTAATGGGCATTACAAGAACGTCAAGTTTATGTGTGCTGATGTGACATCACCAGACCTGAAAATCACTGATGGATCTATCGACGTGATTTTCTCAAATTGGTTGCTCATGTATCTCTCTGACAAAGAGGTGAAATCTGATTCTTTTACTCTTTTGTCTTTCTAGAGAAGAAAGACTAATCTTTTGGATGATGATGATGATTGCAGGTGGAACTAATGGCACAAAGAATGCTTGGATGGGTTAAGCTAGGGGGACACATTTTCTTCAGAGAATCTTGCTTCCATCAATCTGGAGACAGCAAACGAAAGTCAAACCCCACCCACTACCGTGAACCCAGATTCTATACTAAGGTTCAATCTTTTGACTTGAGTTTAATTTATGGCAATGACATGCATTATTCTTCTGAGACAAAATTTAATTGCAAAACGCTTTTTTTTTTTTAGCTGAACGTTCGAGTATTTATATCGTTTGAAGGATATCTATATCGAAGATGATGTTCTCTTGTTTTGTGATATAGCATGAGCTATTTATAAAAGTCTTAGTTGACTTCTATAAAACACTGATTCAGTTGGGATTAATATCATTTTTTATGTGACTGAGATCTAAATGTTTATCTTATACACAAGTGTGAGACTAGCTACATGGAGTGTTCTTCTAGATGCTATATATCAACTTTGATAAGGCTTTAAAAGTGTGTATAACATCAGTTCATAGATTTGCAGTCGCTTGGCTCCACTCTCTCTAAGCTAATGTGTTGGGATGAGTCGAGTTGATTCTCTTTGATATGTGTGGGTCAACTTCGGAAAACCCAAATCTCCTTTAATATAACAAACTGTATACGTGAAAATGTACTGCAGGTTTTCAAAGAATGTCAGACACGTGATGCTTCTGGCAATTCATATGAGCTCTCTATGGTTGGCTGCAAATGCATTGGGGCTTATGTGAAGAACAAGAAGAATCAGAATCAGGTAACAAAGTTTTCTTTATCAGAGATTTTAGTTTCCATATCATTTGATCCCACTGGTTTACAAGAGGTTAACTTTATTATCTATGTGATGGCAGATTTGCTGGATATGGCAAAAAGTTAGCTTGGAGAATGACAAGGACTTCCAGCGTTTCTTGGACAATGTTCAATACAAGTCTAGTGGGATTTTGCGCTATGAGCGTGTCTTTGGGGAAGGATATGTGAGCACTGGTGGAGTTGGTAATTCCATCTATAACTCTTATCTTCATAAGGAAATGCGTTCGTAAATGTTTGCCTGCCTCTTGTCTCTAAGTTCTTGTTTTCCTTAACAGAGACAACTAAAGAATTTGTGGCGAAGATGGACCTTAAACCCGGACAGAAAGTCCTAGATGTTGGTTGTGGTATCGGTGGAGGTGACTTCTACATGGCTGAGAATTTCGATGTTCATGTTGTTGGAATCGATCTATCGGTCAACATGATCTCTTTCGCACTGGAGCGTGCCATTGGACTCAAATGCTCAGTCGAGTTTGAAGTCGCGGATTGCACCACAAAAACATATCCCGACAATTCTTTCGATGTCATTTACAGCCGTGACACTATTCTACACATCCAAGTATAAGCATAGCTAGTCAAAACATCTCTTTTGTTTTTTCACTCTTGAAGAGTTTTTTTGTATAATTCATCCTCTGCATCATTTGTATATGTTCAGGACAAGCCAGCTCTATTCAGGACATTCTTCAAGTGGCTTAAACCAGGTGGTAAAGTTCTCATCACTGACTATTGCAGAAGTGCTGAAACTCCGTCTCCTGAATTCTCAAAGTACATAAAACAAAGAGGATATGATCTCCATGATGTTCAAGCTTACGGACAGGTTTGTGTTTTTTGTTTCTCACAAAACCTTTAATCATTTTATGAACTGAGGGATATTTCACATTTTATCTTCTACTTGTAGATGCTGAAAGACGCAGGCTTTGAGGATGTGATTGCTGAGGACCGTACTGATCAGGTGACTCCCACATACCATTTATATACATTTCTTTTAAGTGCTGATTCTAACATAGCCATTTTTTGCAGTTTGTACAAGTCCTCAGGCGTGAGTTAGAAAAAGTGGAGAAAGAAAAGGAAGAATTCATCAGCGACTTCTCAGAAGTAAAAATATTTCTCACAATTAATTCATTGAGCAAAACACCTGTTTGTTGCGTTCTCATATCGATCACAAAATCTTATTGCAGGAGGATTACAATGACATTGTTGGAGGATGGACAGCAAAGCTTGAAAGGACTGCATCTGGTGAACAAAAATGGGGATTATTCATAGCCAACAAGAAGTAAAGTCCATGTTTTTACCCCAAAACTCTATAACCTATCCTCTCGTGATTCATTTCCCTTCAATAAAACCGTTCCGTTGGAGGACAATATTTGCTTGTTTTACTATCCTGAAATTGCAAATCAAAAGAAAAACTCATGTGTTGTTTCGATTTCTACTCCGGTCTTTGTGCCAGACAAAACCTGCATTGCTTTGATATCTGCATAAGATTCAAGGGTAATCGATTGTTCAGAGGATTACTCAAGCTAGGCTTGGTCCTAGTGTATTCAAGAAAAAAAGATGCATTTATCATATGGGCTGATTGATAAATCTATGACTAGAGCAATCAATGGCTAAGTGAAACTTAACTCGTTCCATCACTTTGTTTATGAGCCTGCGACTCCCAGAACAGTCTAATAGTGAAGTAGATCAGAGAAGGCTCAGCCATTGCGCCATTACCGTAATCTCCACAGGCCAGTTTCTTCGTGATGGGAGCAATGAGAGTGATTCCAAGTTCATCAAGCAACACAAGGTGCCGTTCTGTGAACGGATTGTTCCACATCAAAGTGGTCATTGCCGGTGCAACAAACAACGGTTTGCCATAGTCCCAGGCTCTTACTATACATGTCAACAGATTATCACATAACCCACCAGAAATCTGTAAAAAGAAAAGATTGTTTTGCAGATCATGAAGAAACTGAAAAATATAGAGCCAAAGAGCTCAACTCTAGATCTTCAGCTACAGTTCCTATGATTCTGTTTCTTGATGACAAGAATATGAGCCAAAGATCAACAATTTCAGTACAGAGGCGATACTTAAATGATCAAAAGAGAAGTATGTTTAGATCATTAAAAGCAAACAATCTCCAGAATTGTAAACGCTTTATATTCAGCTACGCCCAACTTTATTAGGATCTTGAAAAAAGCAAAGAATATGGAGCCAAAGAACTCAACTCTAGTTCTTCATATACACACTACTTTGCATATGGTTTGGTTGCTTGATGACAATAATATGATCCAGAGATTTACTCTAGACTATAGCTGCACTTTGGAACGAAGCTTCGTCTTTCTTTTTCTTCAAATCCCAAATCCTGTTGGTGCATATCGTGGGAATGAAAGCAGTTCCTAGTAATTCCAAGTCAAATCCCTCTCCCTCTCCTTTCAGTCGAGTTCCCTCTTTTATAAGAGTAATAGATTACCTTGGACCTCTCCTTTCAGTCGAGTTTGTGTGGCATTATCACACAATCTTGTTACAACGATGTATCTTCTAATGGTGATACTTCTTATATAATCAAGATATAAGTATGTCATTATCAACTCTAGATCTTCAGCTAAGTTGCCTACGATTCTACTGCTTGAATATGAGCCAAAAAGAGCTACTCTAGAGTCCAGACAATATCGATACAGCGATTATGTTATTCAGTGGAGATACTAAACAGGGAAAATCTTTATGAGAATACTATTTTACCTTGCCTAATGTGTTAGCAGACAAAGGAGCAATGATCATAACATCAGCCCAGAGCTTGTGTTACAGAGACGACGTTACCTTGTAAAGCTGAGGAAGGAGGATCTGCGAGAAACCCTGGTCGAAATCAAATGCCGCGAGAGGGTTTTCAAGTTTGAAAAGAAAACAGAGAAGTCGACGTCAATCACTGGTGGTCAATATGGTCGTTAAAAATGGGCCTTACGAACAAGAAACCGAAACAATCCAAAAACCTTAAATTCTGGATTGGATTTTGAGATCAAGTGTATCGACTGTGACCCAATCACCCAAATAATAACAAGTATTTTATTGACTTTCAAATTTTGTTTCCCTTGCACCATCCATAACGATAATAGATTCTATAAAGATAATTGTCGGTATATACTATAAATGATTCTGTTTATCTACAAAAAATATCCGATTTAATCGGCCGGTAAATTAGTTCTAGTTGAAAATAGCAGAATCTATATAACTGAGAATTTTGAGAGTTTCAGAAATTGATTTTCAAATAGTGAGATTCTAAGGTTATCTTTCAAATCGTGAGATTCTAAGGTTATCAAAATTGGGTGCGAGGTCGATCACATGAGATAAATTTCTTAGCTTATTGATGTTTAGTGGATGAGTCTTGGAAAGCAAGTGACAAATTTTTCGAAATAGGATGGTACTGTTCGCTACCAAACGATGACACGCCAATTATGAGAGCTGCAAATCTCCGAGGAAGAGCACTGGTCTGGGCAATGAAGTGTATGATTATGGCCGATAAGTGATATGTAGTTTTTCTTCTCCTGTCGAGTGGCCCGCATTTACTACATATTTGGAGGAAATTCATAACGGTAAGAAATTTTTTTTTTTTTTTTATCTTTAGTTTCTCAAAATGCAAATGTTAAAGCGGATAATCTCGCTCGAAAAGTTCGTATTGAACCGCGTTATATAACGTATGTAAACAATATCTCTCAGAGTTGGCTCAGCTGAGCTAATCTAATAAAGCGGTTGAAAAAAAAAAAAAAAATTCTAAGCTCCTTGAATAAAAACTCCAAATTCATAAACTTAAAAAAAGAAAAAGAATGTTATAAATTCTTGACGATAAAGACGTAGCAAATCAATTCGGAAGGAAGAGTGAAAGTTTCCCCCATCTCAGAGCTACACAAGACCATTAACACTACTGTTTAAACCTCTTCTGGTAGCAATCCTACAAACGTACAAACAAACAAACCTAACTGTGAAAATCAAACATCAACCAATCAGTCTTTCCCCCCAACGAATCTTTTCCTAAATTCCCTAAACACACAAGATTCTTCTCCATCATCATTATCCCTTGTAGTCAACTCAGAGCTTTTACATCCCGGCCGCTATCGCTTGGACCTCGTCAATTGCTGTAACTGCTGATTTCAACTTGGCTGCAGCTTCCTTCACTTTCTTTTGCTGCAACAATTTTCATTTCAATAACTTATCATCAGATTCTTTCTTTTTTAGCTGAAAGTATCCCTTTTAGCTAGAGACAACTAATAGAAACCCAGCCCCATCTTTAAAACCAATCAAATGACCATTCAATTCCATCTCCTAACGGATACTGCATAATGTACAATCCTGTTGAATATTAATGCTACTATCCTTTGTCATCCACACAGCATATATAATGTCTAAATCCAAATTGATGCAAGGATAGGGCAACCATGATATACAGTAATGTTAACCAAATCACTATAGAAGCTAAGTGGGTATAGTTGACTTACTAAGAGTGTGGTTCTTTTCTTGAGATCTCTGAGGTTTGCAGCTACTGGTGCCACTGAAGTGCTCTTTTGTTCATGCATAGAAAACCCGACTTTGACATAAGTATACACAGTTGTATAAGCATGGTTATGTCTTACATGAACTAAACACTTGTAGATATTGACTCAAATGAAATGACAACGACTTACCAGATAGACCAATCACTTTCATTTCCACATTATACAAAAAGAGATTTATGAAATACACCAAAATCCAGATAAGATACACATCTTTTCAAAAAACTCTATAGAGAACAAACAGTCAAGAACAACCATATAAATTGGTAAGACCTTTTTCTAAAAATTATACAATAGGCATATTTGTTCAATAAGCATGGTTATGTCTAACATAAACTATACACTTGTTAAAAAATTGTCTCAAATGAAATGATAACGACTAACCAAATAGACCAATCACTTTCATTTCCACATTATACAAAAAAAAAAAAAAAGATTTATGAAATACACCAAAATCCATATAAGATACACATTTTTCAAAAAGAGTTACGAATAATTTCAGATACTTCACACTCAAAATAGACCACATTTGAGACCAGAGACAAATAAACACATTACTTTGAACCTTTTCCACTCTATGCAGAAGAAACAATCAAGAAGAACAATATAATATATGACCGTTTTACAAAATTATACAGTCAAGATTTAGGAAATACATCAAAATCCAGATAAGATACACATTTTTTCTAAATAGACCACATTTGAGACCAGAGTCAAATAACACATTACCCTGAACTTTTTCCACTCTATATCTATGCAGAACAAACAGTCAAGAACAAACCTTTTTCTAAATTATTTTTTGACATTTTGTGAATAATGATAAACGAAGTTAAAGAGGCATACCTTCCTGGTCCTGCGCACAGGCTGTGCAGCAACTACTTCGACATTAGGTTTCCGTCCACGCTTCTTAGCTGGAGCCACAGTTTCTGCTGGAACAGTTGCGGCCGCCACGTTATCTTTCTTTGGCCTCCCTCGTTTTCTAGAACCTTTTCCAGTAGCAGTAGTAACCACAGACGCCGTTACAGTAGGAGCGTTGGACCTCTTTGGCCTACCACGGCTCTTCGCAGCCGCCGCTACAGACGAAGTGGGAACAGCTGGAGCTACGTTTCTTTTCGGACGACCACTTGGTTTTTTACTCGGCTTAGCAGAAACGGCACCGTTTTGCGTGGAGTCAGATTTAGTCTTCGGAGGTCGACCACGGCCGCGTTTCTGAGAAGCAGTATCAGTGGCTGAGACGCCAGTGGAATCCGGTTGAAGTTTGTTGCCAGACGCATCTCCAGGTGTATCGGATCTTGGAGCTTCGGAACCAGTTCCGTGAGTCGCGGGTGGAGGAGTAGAAGCTGATTTCGCCATGAGATCTGTAGATCCGAATCAGACAAAAAGAAAGCAAATGTGAAAAAACGGCGGTTAAATCGGAATCAAAACCCTAGAAAACGAACTTCAACGGAGACTAGACTTAGACTAGACAACCAAAAACTCGATTTCCGCTAAAACCTTAAAAGAGATTTCGATTTCACAAACCAAGAATCTAGAGTTGCAGACAGTAAAATGCTGATTCAAGCTCAGAGAAGGATTAATCGGAACAGAAACCCTAGAAAACAGACTTCAATGGAAGATTCAAGACTATACTTAAACAATACAAACTCGATTTCATCTGCTAAAAACGAAGAGAGTAAACACACAGATTCAGACACTCTCGCGTAGCAGTACGGAAGAGATTTCATTTTTTAGAAAAGTTAGGGTTCGTAAATCGCAATGCACGTACCTTGTTCAGCTTAGGGAGAAGGATTCGCGAATGAGAGATGCTAAAGAAAGCTTGAGAAATCTGGGAGGACGAAGAAAGAAACTGAAACGAGAAACTTGGCGGAGAAGATAGATGAGAGAGATGGTTTCGTGGTTAGAAGAAGATGGTGACCATGGCTGGAGCTTGGAGAGAGCAAATACGAACGACCACCCAGAGGTTCAGAATCCGTTGCGTCAACCGATATGGGTCCACCTTTTAGTCCTTCTTTTATATTTTCGATAATTTTTTGCTTTTTTCTTCGTTTTAATCTGAATTAATTTACATTAATTAAAAATCACTTCAGATTTAGGGATTTCTAGATTATTTATTTAATTTTTGGTTCTATAATATTTTAAAATCCTTTTAATCTCCTGTTGAATGAAGAAACCTTGTAGTATACATGCAATTTTGGTGGTGATTTCTTTTAACTTTTTTTTTCTTAAAAAAAAAAAAAAGTTGATAAAACCAAGATTAAAAATTACCAGACTTTTATTCAAATTCAAAATTTTTTGGAGATAAAAGTTTTGGAAACAAAAAAATGGTTAAAAGGTGTGAGTGAAGTGAAAACCGTTTTACCATCTAACCTAATATTTGCAGTAATTATTACAGTCTTAAACGGATTTCGAAGTTGAAACAAAGCAACTGATATACGCAACGTTTAATTTAATGGTTTAAGAAAACACGTAAGAGACTGAAGAAAGAAACCATCATAAAAGTGGAAGTGGTCATAAAAATTACATAAGCGTTTTGATAAACATCAACAACTCCTAAAAAGCCTAAAAAGACAATAGAATAAGAGAACAGAGTCTAACAAACACATGAGGGAACAAAGAGCAAAAGCCTACACAGATATGGACGATGGAGAGAGATGAGAGCATGAACAATGGTAACATCCTAATTCACTTTACAGACATTACCCTACCTCTCCTTGTTGTTTTGGTTAGAGACACAATCATCATCACATTGTTCTTTTTGTTTTTCTCTCCTGCAAACACCCTTATAAGATTAAAACTTTCATGGAACACACAACAAACAAACCCACCATCATCATCACCACTTGCTAACTTTTTTATAAGGTTGTGTCAAGGTTCTCTTTAGAACAGAGCTTCTTGCATAGCCTCTGCTTCTGTCTGTGCTTGTCCTTGCCCCTGTCCCTCTGCTTCAGGTTCGGTTTCAGGGTGTTCCTCGTCTGGCAGCTGCACTATTTGCATATGCTGTGGCTCGTTTGTCGTCTCCGTTGATACTGTTAACCCTTCCAGGTCCTGTATGGCTTGAACCACCGCTTGATTTTCACTTCCTCCCATCTCAGATTTCAACACAATAACAATATCCTTAGCTCTCGCTTGCTGCATAAATGAGACACCAAAACCAAGCATAAGCAATTAATGAAACCAAGAAAGGACCATATTGTGTTTCTGTTCATTAGATAACTTACAAACAACTCAAACTTCTTCTTAAGTTCTCCATAGTCACCATCTTGTCGTCCAGAAGCTCCCACTGACACCGCATTCTAAGTTTATAAATGGTAATAATATAGATGTAATTAGATAACTCATCAATATAATAGTTTAACAAATTCTAGTGGACAACCGACAGTAATAGAAAGACTTGGAAATACACAAATTCTTGAACTTTGATTGAATAACCAAATTTTTGCTTAAAAGAAAACAAAATTTGCTGGAAGTTTGTGTCCTAGAAGGTAATTCCCACACATCAACTGAACAATAATTAGCAGCTAAAGCGAGCCACCAACCACTTGCTCTTGATTACCAAACAAAGAGAAATCTTATATTAATAGTACACCAAAAACCAGATAAATATAGGCCAAAAGCAGAGATACGAACATAATTAAACACTGGAAACTATTTAGATACTCTCTACTCACACGCTCGAAAGAGACAATGTTCAGAATGGAAAGTGACATTTATTCACAAGACAAAAGTTCCACCTTTTTTCTCTAATCTATTTGACTAGAAAACTGAAAAAAACAAAAAAAAATCAAGTCTATAATGGCATCGGGTTTGAGAATTATCACTGTGAGATCACAGAGACACTGAAAAAAACAGAGGAAAAAAGAAGCAAATTTTACCTTTCTGGGTCTTCCTACGGGTCTTCCAGTACGAGAAAAGCTTCTCTTTAGCTTCATAGGCTTCCCAATAACACCTCCGACCTTAGGAGGCCGTCCTCGTCCCCTCTTTGCAACCACGACTGCAACATCTCTTCCACTCTCTGCATTAAGTGGTGGTGGCGGTGCAACAGAGGAAGCACCAGCGTCAACTCTCTTTGGCCTCCCTCGGCGTCTAACACCACCATTAGCAACGTACGGAAACACTGAAGCTGGAGCTGAGACTACTGCAGGCTTCCTCTCCCTCCCTGCAGCTCTTCCACTCGGAGGCCTACCTCTTCGTTTCACAGTCTCCACACCACCGGAAACAGAAGCTGCCTTCACTGTCGGCAAAGCTCCATCTTTTCTAGGACGACCCGGTGGTCTCTTAACCGGCGGCTGTGGGTGTATCTGTAACTGTGGTGGCTGTATCTGTGCCTCCTCCGGTCGAGAAACAGGTAATTCAGTTTGTTCCCAGGTGGGTTTTCCGTTAGTCTGAGGTTGAACTTGAACATCGGGTTTGGGTTTTGGAGGTCGACCACGACCACGCTTCTGAGTCGGAGGAGTAGAAGAAGCCATCGCCGGATCAGGTAAAGGTTGGTTCTCGTTGACTGTGAAATCAGATCTGGGAGGTTCAAGACCAGCAGCTGCAGCAGCAGCAGCAACAGCTACACTAGTAGGAGGAGGAGTAGCTGCAAACTTGTAAGATTTCTTAACCATCATAAGAATCCCACTGTTCTTCAAAGTCTTGAGATGGTGTGTCAACAAAGCACCATGAGCAGTAGGTATCCCAGTGTAAATTCTCTCTATGTACCTCGAAATCGCTTGCTTGCTTGACCCATCTGGTTCGTTTAACGCTGCAATCGCCGTACAAATCATCTAAAAACACAGAACACCAAATTAAAAAAATTTTAGTTCAGTGAAATTAAAAACCCTAACTTTTTTTTTAAGTCAAAATGTAAGAATGAGCTGAGATGAGCTTACGTCGGAGTAAGGAGGATGGCCAAAGGATGGATGAGGAGGAACCGGAGATGTTTGCTGCTGCGGCGGAGCTTGAAACAGATGGTTGTTGTTTGGCGGCGCGACGGCGAAGAAGGGGTTGTTTGGAGCGGCGTAAGGGTTGGAGTTGGTGAAAGGAGGAAAAGATGTGATGAACTGAGGAGGATGATGAGGATCATTGGTTACAGAGAGAGAAGGATCCATGGATTTAGAGAGAGAAAACTACAGAGGAACAAGGAAGGTGATGAGATTTTTGATTTTTAGGATTTTTTTTTGTTTTTTAGTTTTCCTCTCTTTTAATTTCAGATAAAATTTTTAAAAAAAAACATTTGTGGAAGGAGAAGATAAAAAAAAAAAAAAGTTAGTGTAAGAGAGAGGAGAGTAGTTAAAATCTGACCGTTGAAAGTGTATTTTGGTGCCGATTTACGACACGGATCGATGACGTGGCGTTTTGCTTTTATTTATAAAACTTGAGTTTTGTGTTTCTTTGCAGTTTTTTTGCTGCTTCTATTCAACCACATTCGATTATATATAAACAATTTTCTAATTTTGAAAGTTCTCAAAAAAGTTTTCATTTCATACTAATAAATTTTCCAAATTTATAACTTTTCTTTATTAAGTTTTATAATTTTATTTATTTGCATTTCTAACAAATCAATTTTTCCATATTCTTATGTTTTAACATTCTTTTGGAATAAGATTTATAATTTTGGTTACTCTGAAAAATTGATTAAATGGATTATGATGTGTGTTAGCACCATCTCATACTTTATCCTCATAAATGGTATTTCCTATGGAAATTGGAAGTTTTCACGGAAAATTCGATAAAGCGATTTTTTATCTTTGTACCTCTTTATTCTATGTGCAGAGATTTTAAATCAACTTATCAACAAAGCTCAAACAAAATGGTGGCATTGAAGGCATATGCCTGCACATGCGATTAAGCATTTTTTATTCGTCAATCGTTATTCTTTTATACGGAAGCAGTAAACTGGAATACATATATTAGATGGTTTAATGATAAACCACAGTTCAAGTATTTTTCTGATTGATCTTTCAAACAGGTTTTTTTCTTTATAATCTTTTTTGTGTTAATGGTACAAAGTTGTTATTTATGCTCAATATACTGCCAAATCATAGACGCAAACCAATCACAAACCAACACCAATAATTCTTTGTTTTTTTTGCAAATTTGCAAAGTAAAAGACAATGATTATAGAAAATTAGCTGAGATATTTGCTATTATGAGAATTGAGGGTTTAAACCAAATGGTTAACTATAAGAAATTCTTAATAGTATTTGGAACGAAGGTGTCAAATTTTTTTTTTTAGAAACGCAGATATAGAGAATACTAGGTATAACAAAAATCGGAGGAAGACGCAAATATTTGAGTTTACTAGAGCAATTTGGAAGAAAAATATGAATTATTTGAATTTGTGCAAAAGAGAATCCGAAGCATGACAAATAAATGGTTAAGTACTCTATGTTTTTATCTCAACATAAATCGTTTGATACACATGTGTGGGCATACACGAATGACTTGAACTACATGGTACGCTCAGACTATTGGGCTGCATCACATGTTTTTCCGACAATCAAGAACCAGTAGTAACCTCCTCAAAGCTCGATTAAGACAAAGAAACAGATATGAAAACTCAATGTTGCTCCGAAAATACAACATTTTCTTTAGGAAGCCATATCGGGAGACTTAAGACTGAACTTTAACCAAACTCGACATGTCAAATTGTCAATGATGTTGCAACGATGAAGAATTTGTGAACCATCTCCTCTTCACTTGTGATTACGTTCAAACAATTTGGAGATGTTCAGGGATTATGTGAGTTGCTCTATTCAACCTAACTAATGATCTTAAAAGGAATATCAACATGCTACTCCAAATCTCTAATTCCAAATCAGTATGTTACATATATGAGTTCTACCTTTTTGGATGGTTTGGCAAATCTGGAAATGGAGAAATGATATAATGTAAAACCACAAAAATTATCAACTTCAACAAGTGACCGAGTAAAGCTACAATGATATCCACGAATGGCTAAATGCTCAGGCTGACTAAAGTCAACAAATGCAACTAGGTCCACCACAACAATATAATAGTATACTGACCGAGTAAAGTTAAATGCAATTTTGATAGCAGTTGAGAAACCTCTAAACAATGAATATAAGCAAAACACACTTAGTGAACAAGTCTTTTACTGTTTTTAGAAGTATTTTACTATTTCTTAGAAGTCACTAAACAACATCAGCCTCAAATTCCTCAAAACTCAAATAACCATCATTATATGTATATGAATCGGCAGCTCCAAACCTTCTCCACACAGCTCTCTTCGATTCATGTATTCCTGATCCAAGTCATCACCAAATGGAACTCTTTTGGTCGTTATCTTTCCATCATAGTCAACATCACAAAAAACCAAACGATTTAAATTTTTTTTTTGTTATCCAAATTAGATGATATTCATTTTGACACATGTTAAGCGTATAATTGAACCTTATTAAATATCATATCTTTAAAAAAGAATGGAAACTTAACAAGTACTGTATGTACAAGAAAAAAATTATTTATATTATAAAGCACAAATCACTTGACCAATCAAAGATTGACACATCAATTTCTATTTTATAATTTAAAGAGTTAATTAAACAAATAAAATAAAATAAAATTAGATAACGTGACATAATGGAAATCAAATAAGACATTTTTCATTTTCTAAATTTTCAAAATATTTTATTCTAAAAATTCCTAAATTTTCTCACAATCCCGGGAATCGTACACTCAATTAAAAGTGTAGATTTTTTTTAAGCCATAAATTTTTGAAAATATTTTGAAAACAATTTCACAAAAATATTTTTAGTCTTTTTTTTTTTTGGTGTCAATGTATACCATTTTCAGATTTGTAACAGCAATTACAGAGAAAACAAAAAGATAGAAACACTGAAATCTACAACTAAAAGTAAGAAGACAACAGAAAACACGACAAAGAAAGCACAAACGATAACAACCAGTAAAGGTCCGAAGAAGAAACACCGATTCCAAACCGTAAAGTTCGGACATTTGCGTGATTGCCTCAGCTCCAAAGAACTCGAATCCTCATCGTCGTTGCCACGATCAAACCCTACTTAAGGCCAGTTCTCAAACCTCATAACAAAAGGGCGCTTACAATTTCTCTGAGGACTAACGCAAAAACGGAACGCTAGAATGGAAATAATCAAATCCGGCGGCACAAGAGAGTCTATGAACAGCCAAGAAGCCGCCTCCGACCACCATTCCCGAGCATGACGCTACAAGAATCATCTCCCATGGGTTAGAATACGCCATCTAGACCGAACCGCCGCCTCTATTTAACCCTGAAAACTTTCGCCGGAGCTTCACGCAGAGTCTTCCATTGCCGCATCACAACAACAACAACAAAAACAAAAGCCCCAGAGAGCCCCTAAGAGATGAGACAAACTCATGCTCGCAGGCTGAACCTACAACAACAAGAAACACCTACACACAAGACAATAGACAAACTGAGCCACCAATGGAGCCAAAACAAGACCTCAAACGGATCCACAAAATTGGAGTCGCTCTAAACACTTCAACAACTACCACCGCCGCAGCCGCTCTGAACAGATACTGAGAGCCGTCGCCGTGAATCTTAGTCTTTTACAGTTTGATTTTCTTTAGTTTCTTATAACCCCTGAATCACAATCCTTAATCTTCGCCCACGATCTCTTCCTTCTCATACTTTCATATATTCTATCTCTTTCAAATTCGAAAAACAAATACTAGTAGAGTTTTTCATCGACCGAAAATTATATTCTCCTTCTTCTTCAATTCCAAAACTCTAATTCAAAATCTGATTTTTTTAAAAAGAGAACGAAAATGTGAGACCAAGAGGGGTTATAAGAAGCCTAAGGGGCAACGGATTTGGCAAGAGAGCTAGATCAAAACCATCAAGCCTTCACACTTGGAAATACTATAGCGTGAGTACTTAATTTGGCACTTTTATAATTAACTTTTGACAATTTTCAATCTTTCTAAAGTTTCGATAATTGTTCATGTATGACTGTAAAGAAGAGAGGGAGGTTTTTAGCTTATCTTACCATCGAAATACGTAATGATGGCAGAATCGATGGTGACATGTAAACGGGAAAGAGTTGAGTTATTTTAGTTGTAAGCAGAGTTATTTTAGCTAATTATATTTGCTTCAGTTTTCTAGGAAAATAATTGACCCACAAATTTCAGGGATATTAATGGGGAAAACGGCCAATTCCCCCACCAACTATGTTATTTTATCGCATTCATACACAAAACTTTCGATTGTGCCTAAAATTACATGAACCATACTGAAATTTGAATTTCCTACATGAACTATATTATTACGGTGAAAAACCTCAAATCGTGAGACAGAGTTACTATGCCGTTAACGGATGCTGACGTGTCCGCTGTCTGGACGACACATGATCATATGAAACGACCGCGTTTTGAAACAAGCGAACTCGGATTGGAAAACGACCGAAAACGTCGCCGTTTTGATTTGGAGATTTTAATCTCAAATTAGGGTTCTTCATTTGTCGAGTTCGCTGAGAATTTCAGAGAGAAATCGAGTGACAGAGACGAGTGATAGAAGAGTGAGACGAAGAGTAAGAGTCGAGTGAGAGAGACGAGATCGTCGATGCGTTGGCTTAACTCGAGTTAGTTGAGTGATAGAAAAGTAAAAGAGAGATTCGAGAGACATACAAGATCGGCGATCCGAGATTTGTAGCTGAAATGAGTGATAGAGGAAGAGGGATTCCAAGGAGATGTAGATGTGGAGAGAATGTAGTTTTGAGGACATCAAAGACTTTAAAAAATCCAGGAAGACTCTTTTATGCATGTCGATACGGAGAGGAGGTAATGATTTTATTTTTCTGTAAATAAGGTAAAATCTAGGGAGGGGGGGTGGTGGAATGTCTGAATTCTTGTTGTTTTATGTTGCAGAGTAGTCATAATCATTTGTTCAAGTGGACAGATAAAAGAATTGTTGAAGAGATTAAAGATTTAATTCTGAGGATTAATGATCTTGAAGGAGCTTCATTGACCTTACAAAAAGGTTTACAAGCTTTAGAATCGGACATGAAAACTCTTGCAATAGAGACTCGTACATGTGAAACTGTGGTTTGAAGCTTTGAGAGATTGAAGGTTGTAAGATGGAATTGCGTGGTTTGAAGAACATTCTTGTGTGTGTTATGTTGATGCTTTTTGTTTATGTGTTTGTGTTGTAGTGTTTTTGGTTGTTGTTTATGGCTTTGTAATCTACGGGACTATGTTTTATGATATGTAATGTGAAAATTATGCACTTAACCTTAATATGAAACTAGAATCAAAGTATCATTTTAAACCAAGTGAGCTTACAAAACCTTAATCGTAATCCAAATCCTCTAAATGTGCTTACAAAAACTTCCAAAACACCCTTAAACCAAAAACCTTCTAAAACACCAGTTTAACCAATTACTTGGCTTTGAGTTAGCTGACTTGATCCCTCCTCTGTTGTATTCCCTTTACCCTTCTTTGGAGGTCTATAAATCGCAGCTCCAAAGTTGTGGCACTTCCTTGTGTTATGCCTGCTCCATCACATTTTCCACAATGTATTATTCTTTTCTCTCTAGAAACTTTAAGCTCTTTGCCCTTTCTCTTCTTCTTCTTCTATGGTAACTCATTCCTCTCCTTGATTCTTTTTGGGATTCGCTTTCTACCTTGTGTTGTTGGTCTCAGAGGTAGCAACATCTCAGTCTCACCGGACTTCTTCCAGAAGTTCATTCCTCTAACCGCATGTATATGTGCATTGTACTCATTCTTCCACCTAGAAGTCAAAAACCAAGATGATATATATTCTTCTTGATTCAATTTCTTGTATGTAATCCCCTTCAAAGCATGACGGCAAGGGATGTCTGACATCACCCATCTCCGACATGTGAAAGAATGCATGCCTATCTTGGAGGCTGCTCCGTCCAAAGGAATTGCTAGTACTACTACCCAAAAAAAAAAGCATAGATATTCAATGGACATGTTGTCCAAGCTTATGGAGCCCTACGATCATCTTATATACGTGGACTTGGGTATTGGGTGTAGAATATCTAAAAGATGAGATAAATTAACAAATTACAGAGCAATTAAAGCATTGCACTGCACAACGCTGCTCTATTGAGCGGCTTATGATGCTGAAACATGTCATGGGGGGCCTTGGTTTCTTCTGAAAAGCAGCAAAAACGATCCTGATGATTATTGAGTCATGCATGGTTACCTAATTTGGTGTTTTTAGCATGAAGAATTTCTCAAGTTTCAAACTGTGGCTACACACAAAATTAATGCTAAAACCCATTAATCAGAGTACACAATGCTTGAGTCAATTGCCTTGTAATTTAACATTAATCTTTTTCTTGTTATAACTTAAAAGCAAGCTTGGCATCTGTTGAGGTTTTACAACCATCCAAAGCCTCAAGCTTTCTCTTTTGTCATCATAAACACAAGATCACACAAACAAGCAAAGCAAGTAATGGAGAAGAAGAAGAGAATAAACAGAGCAGAGAAAGGAAGAAGAGGAGCACACAAACGATTTGTTAACCCGGTTCACGGCATTAACGAGCCGCTACGTCCGGTTAGGATCGATAGATCCACAACTCCACTATGAAGAAGAAGGTGTTTACAAATGATACAAGTGATTGTCTAAAGCTCTTCACTAGCTAAGATTCACTTTGTCTCTCATCATTTGCTACTTAAGAAACTTACCCAAAGCTTACACTTTTCTTGTTTCTAAAGCCCCCTGTCACTCTCTCTCTCCATAGATTTACATTGTGCTCTTGCTCTCACTCTTCTTGGTCGTCCTCTCACGTCTTCATATATGCTTATATATGTGAGACAACTTCAAACCTAGTGTAGCCACCAAAACCCCAAAAGACCCTTCTCTTTACACGTTTTGGTTTTCCCATAAACACTCCTTTAGTTTGAATTCACATAGAGACAAATTGTCCTTCCTTGGCCAGCTTCTTGTCCTCCCATAACTGTTCAACTTAACCAGAAATGAATTTACATTTAACTTTAGTTAACATCTCTGTTTTTTTACCTTGTTTACTTGAGCATAAGGTTCTCATCTTTACAATCTCCACCTGAGAACATAATGATCAAGCCAAGCAACCTGCACACACTTTAAAGAGGAAGAGAGGATACCTTCTTCTGTTTTCTTGGATCAAAATCTTGGCTCTTGAGTAGTATTACTCAGCCTTGACACTTAGCAGTTTAAACACCCTAAACATGCTCTACCCATTCAGCATTTAACTTACGTTCAATATGCTTCCGCTGTGACGGTTCTCACCGCTGAACTAACCTGAGCCATCAACACATCTTTAGACCACTAGAGTTATGAAAACCAGCTCCAAACACACTTGCGTTAAACTTAACTCTTCAATGATCGCTTCATGATGCATTCAGTACCTGAATATTGATGTAACCACTCAGCAAAACTCCATTAACAAGTCAAGAAAACACCTCCAACTTGTTAATTCAACAGAAAACTCCATAAGCTTTACCACCTATGAAACGTTCAATCACACATTCTCCACCATGGCCTCTGTTAAGACCATAAGCATGTTGCAGTGACAGAAATACCAATTAACTTTCTGCAAAACTTGATTTTCTTGCTATAACTTCTAATTCAAACTCATGTGCACTGAGCTTAGAATCAATTCGTCCTTGAACCATATGCAGAAATCTAAATCATCTTAGTTTCAAACTTGAAACTCTTGATTCACCATGTAGAAAGTCTCACTAACTGGTTAAATATCCTGTATAACCTGAGACTGAACCTTTTTTCTACAACAAACTGTTTCACACAATTTGAACTTGAACATAAACCTTGTTCAATCCCTCTTTTAAAACAGACTCATCACCAGCAGATTTCAAGCACTACCGGCAACCTTTAACATGTCTCACATCAACAACTCCTTGTGATAGTCCTGAGACAACCATGTACAGCACCTTCCACACCAAATCTAGAACCCTGATGCATTTCGTGCTGTAATCTCAATCTGCAATGCATTTTCTTGCATGCAAACTCCACTAGAACTTAGTACCATCATCATTGACAATTTTCAGACTCTAACTAGAGCCTTTGTCTTCTTTATGATTCCCTGATACTTAAAAAAAAAAAATCATTCACTTGACTAACCTGCAAGTGATTTTCCCTGAGTAGATACTTACGTAATCTTCTCATGATGCAAACAAACAACTTGAAATTCCTTAGTTGTTGTCTCCCAAATGCAATTGAGTCTCCTGCATTTGTAACCTTCCTAGAACTCCCTTTGTTGCATATTCCGACTTGAGATGACCTTATAACCTTAAAACATAACCTGCGAGATTTAGCATTTGTCTCTTTGTTCTTTAAAAAACCCACTTGACAGTTTCAATAACTTCATCTCAATCTACACGGTACTCTCTTCTCTGAAGTTTCCAGAAACTTGCAACTCTGTTCTAGAAAACCAGGAACCAGCTTCAAACAAATCTGTAACCACCCTCAGATTATAACCTTGTTTGAGCTTTATACTTGTTGATAACCACCTGTTCTTGGCTTTCCTTTCTTCGTACTAAACTGACCTTCCATGAACCTTAATCAACAGTGAGTTATGCAGCCTTTTAACTCATTTATTTTGAGTTACATACCCAAGACAACCTCCATGAACATAGCTCCACCAGAAACTAAAAAAAAACAAATGGATGTTACTTTGTCTTTGTAAGCTCAGCTTCACTCCTCTGAGTTATACCACTTTCCACTGCCATATTGATTTACTCGTTCTTTAGTATCATAATGTTAAAAAAATGGCTCCTTATTTGATAAAGCATGTCAGAACTTATGACACATACTCTTCTTGCAGCCACTCCAACTGATCCATTTTAACACAAATAGCACCAAGAACTTTTATCTGTTTCAGCAGCCTTGTCCTCTCTACTTGGAGCATTTTTCATGATCTAATAGTGCAACAACTTAGGCTGATACACCATCAAACCATACCTCAGTCCCAGAAATCAATTGTACTTTTCTTCAGCAAATCCACCATATTCTTATCTTGCACCGCTGTTAAAAAAAAATTAACAGGACACGCCGCCTAACACCCCCTGGCTAGGAAGACTCTCGACACAAGAAAATAGTACAGCCAATTGCATACCATCAGATACTTCTTTTGTGACTTGAAGATTTGATTCACGAAACACAAGATACACTCTGAGAAAACATTGCTCCACCCGAGATAAGAACTACTTGCTCTCTCATATTCATTTTAGCAGAATCACCATGTGTTACACCAAACACAAATCTGCACAAAAAATGAATCTTAGCAACTCCCATCTTTGTTAAGAGCATTCACTCTCAAAACAAGAACCCACACACTGTCCAGCTTACACCAAACAACATGCTTATAAACCATGCTGCATTCCCTCTGAAAATAACAGCCTCGTAGCTTCACGTTCTTTGATGATCCACAACCTGTAGACTCTCTCATTCACAAGAACTGATAACTACACACAGAGATAAACCTGCAACCGAAACCCCTTTCAGAACTCAGCCAAACCAATGAAGTTTCTCAAACCGTTTCTGTCTTAACCAAACAGAAAACATGACTTGCTCTATAACCATTCTGCAACCTTCTTTAAACTGAATTAAGAATACCCTTACTGATACTTAAACAGCCATAAAACACTCATAATAATCAAAGTTCTAAGGCGTCCCCTAGTTCTATAAATCTTATGAGTTACCGGGCTGAAAAAACAACAAAGCTTAGAACACCACCTTCAACTGATTTTACCACGCTGATTTGACCAGAAAGCAACTTTAAAAAAAAACACCACACTGAATCTTGGCCAATCCCTTGCAAAATCAATACACTGCCTTTGTGTTTCAACTAACATTCAATCCATCAATATGCAGAACTTATGCAAACATGAAACTTCAATACCGAACATCACAAAATGCCTTGTGACTGCAGCGGAATCAGACTTAAGTTCTTACTGAACTTGAGTCTTGAACTTGATGTTCAATTTCGACATCAACTCTAATCGGTTTTTTCAGCAATGATCAAGAAACACCCATCATTGATCATATGCTTCTTGCTTCCATCTCTGAATTTCTCCTTCCATTCCAATCAAGAGTAAACGAAGATTTTTACTTGTTACTGTTGTCGTTCGTTACTCACTGCAACCTCTAATTTCTTTACAAAAATCAGAAATTTTGGATTTTTTTACCGGAAGGTCTCCGAGCTTCACAACTTCGATTAAGCTCCAGCCTTCACGTTTCTCAGGCTGATTAGAGCTCCCCTTTCTGATGTCAACACTGACCATGAATGAAGCACCATCGGCCGGAGTCTCTAGAACCGCGGCGAAACTTTTGTAGTCGTTGATTGTCCCTTTGAGCTTCAGTCTCGAAGCTTGAACGAAAGAGAAGCATAAAGAGGAAAACATAACACGTGCCTTATTCCTCTTATGCTCTTGGACATTAATAAATATTTTGGCCCACTATTTACTAATAAGAGAAGAGGTCCATCTTAGCCCAACAGAGGAAAAGAGTTTGTCGTGACCTGACTTCTTCTTCCCTTACCACATCGATCAATTGTGATTCGATTTTTCGGCCAGCATCGCAACTTTATCCGGTGATTGTTCGGTCACCAAGCCTCCACGATTCCTCTCTCTTCCGTTTGTCTCTTCCTCGACACTGAAACCAGAAGCTTTCATAGCCTCGTTCTACAACGACGCCTTCCGTCTTTCATGATGTCGTCATCTTGAGTTCACCGAAATCACGCTTCTTCAACGAAAATCTCTGCGACATTCCTGTCATCGAGCTCTCTGAGAATCACTTGAGCTCGTGACAAACTTCCTCTGCAAAATCCCAGATTTCTGTTGAAATCTCTATCTTCCTCTATCTTCTTCTATTAACGCTTCCAGCAGATCCATGTCTTCTAGATGGGCAAGACGCGCCGTCTTTCATGAGAAATCATCTCAAAACCCATCGTTACTCTAGAGCTACATTTTCCCGAAGCCATCGCTTGATAAAGGTGTGACCTTGTGACAAAACTTGCATCTTCCTCATAAACCTTCATCCTTTTTTCATGAAATTTGAAGATCCTGAGATAAAGCTTGAGTCTTTCAGCACTAACCTGTGCTCTGATACCAATTGTTGAGGTTTTACAACCATCCAAAGCCTCAAGCTTTCTCTTTTGTCATCATAAACACAAGATCACACAAACAAGCAAAGCAAGTAATGGAGAAGAAGAAGAGAATAAACAGAGCAGAGAAAGGAAGAAGAGGAGCACACAAACGATTTGTTAACCCGGTTCACGGCATTAAAGAGCCGCTACATCCGGTTAGGATCGATAGATCCACAACTCCACTATGAAGAAGAAGGTGTTTACAAATGATACAAGTGATTGTCTAAAGCTCTTCACTAGCTAAGATTCACTTTGTCTCTCATCATTTGCTACTTAAGAAACTTATCCAAAGCTTACACTTTTCTTGTTTCTAAAGCCCCCTGTCACTCTCTCTCTCCACAGATTTACATTGTGCTCTTGCTCTCACTCTTCTTGGCCGTCCTCTCACGTCTTCATATATGCTTATATATGTGAGACAACTTCAAAGCTAGTGTAGCCACCAAAACCCCAAAAGACCCTTCTCTTTACACGTTTTGGTTTTTCCACAAACACTCCTTTAGTTTGAATTCACATGGAGACAAATTGTCCTTCCTTGGCCAGCCTCTTGTCCTCCCATAAATGTTCAACTTAACCAGAGATGAATTTACATTTAACTCTAGTTAACATCTCTGTTTTTTTACCTTGTTTACTTGAGCATAAGGTTCTCATCTTTACAGCACCGTTCGATTCTTGACTCTTGGGTTCCGTTCTTGAATTTGTAAATGTTTGTGGTAGGGCTGGGTTTTCAAGATGGGGAAATGAGAGGGTGTAGAATGGTAGAACAAGCGAGATGATGCGTTCTATGATATTCATGGGATCGACGTGTTATCAGCAACTTATTCACCTGGCAGAGGACAAAGTCAAGTTCAGGAACACCAGGACCAGTCTACACGTTCACCAAACAACCATTCGTGGACAGAAAACGTTTTGGTGAAATCAAATTTGGAGAGATGGAGCTTGACTGCCTTATAGCACATGGTGCTTTAGCAAACTTGCATGAACGACTTTTCACTCTCAGTGATTCTTTACGTTAGGTGATGTGATAGAGAAGAGGGACAGCAACGGTAAAAAGTTCAGACAACCGTACTTCAGATTGTGCCACTCAACAGATGATATGGTTCGGGTCTCTGTGCCGAGCTAAGCTTTTGGGTCAATAACTATTCTGTATGGGCATATATAAAATATGAAACAGAATCAATGAGAATTCGTATATATTACTTATGTCTGTGTCGCCTACTCTTTAGACCCATCTTTAGTTTTGGTATCATTTGATCTTAATCAGAGATTTTGAAACTTCCTTGACCAAAAGTCCTCTCTCTGAGTCGTTTTCTCTGGAGACTTTTGTTTGAGTAAAGAGAGGGAAAACCAAACATCCTTTAATTTTGAGTAAATTGAGCAAGTAAAATAGATAAAATGGTTGGTGCAATGGTGTTTAGGGTTTAGGGTTTTACCCTTGCTGTTTTTAGATTCTTAAGAATAAATTCTCACTGTTTTACGGTTGTTTTAATCAAACTAAAGCCAGCTCGAGAGAGTAACAACTTCAAATCAGATTCTATGAGGTGTACTCGTGTGTAAGAAAAAACAAATATGAAACAGAACCAATGGATCAAATATCACGTTTGTGGATTCTGAAAATAGAAAGAACAAAAAATAAATCCTCAAAACACTAATTCAGAAGAGAAGAATCGATGGAAAAATTGGAGAGATTAAAGAAACTTCCTGTCTCTCTAATAACGACCAATACCCCAAACCCTGATAACTCCATCAGTGTAGCCACTGAACAAAGTGTTTCCATCTGCACTCCAGTTCAAGCTCGTGCAGTAGATCACCTGCATTTTGCATTCCATATTAGAACATACATAAACCACAATCTATCTCACATCAACTAACAAGTAGAGCATAGACTGAAACAGTAACTTCAAATCCATATGAAATACTTCAGACATTACAAACTAAGAAATCAGTGACCAGAGCTAACTTAAACCAGGTTTCTTAATCTAGGGTAACTATTCTACTCTCTTGCCCACCAGAATGATAGTTCTTCAATCAAATCAGAAATGCATTCTTGAGAAACTAACTACACATGAGAGAATTAAGGCATTCCTTTTAAAAAAGATCTCATCTTTTAGAGCAATGGCTAACTCAATAGAAACACATTCACAGAAACTTAGTATTACTTTTGATTCAACAATGACAAAAATTAAAATTAGATAATTCACCATAAGATGATATACCTTTGTCTTGTTTCCGATTCCAACAGCACCATCAGACTTCTCAGCCTCAACCTTGAGATCAACCTTCAAATCCTCAACAACACTCTTGCTCTCAAGATCCCAGATCCTAATGCTATTCTCTGTTGCTGCACACAACCAGTACCTATTGGGACTGAAACAGAGTGAATGGATAACAGAGCCAGCCTCAAGAGAATACAACTTCTTCCCTTCTGCCAAATCCCAAAGCAAGATCACACCATCTTTCCCACCACTGGCACATAACGAACCATCCGGTGACACACCCACGGTGTTAAGGTAACCAGAGTGACCAGCAAGAGTGTTCATAAGCTTACAATTCTGGAGATTCCACACCTTCACAGTGCGATCCCAAGAAGCAGATACAATGGTTGGCACAAGCGTATTAGGGCTAAACCTGACACAGCTAACCCAATCCTTGTGACCATCACCTTCAGAGATCGTATACTTGCACTCACCAAGTGTATTCCACAGCTTAATCGTACGATCACGAGAAGCAGACACGATCTGACGGTTATCAGTAGAGAAAGCTACAGAGAGAACATCTTTCGCGTGACCAACGAATCGACGAGTTGATTCTCCGGTGGCGAGATCCCAGAGACGAAGCTCACCGTCCCAGCTTCCGGAGAGAGCGAATTGTCCATCGGAGGAGAGAACAACGTCTTCGACGAAGTGAGAGTGACCAGTCATCCTACGCTGAGCAACACCGTAAGACTTGTCTTCCTTGGTGAGTTTCCAGAGGATGATTGACTTGTCACGCGACGAAGTGACGATAACGTCGGAATTATCAATCGGTGTAGCGATGGCGGTGACCATATCGGTGTGGGCACACATTGTGCCTTTCAAGACTAGTCCCTCAGCCATGGTTTAGGGTTTGAGAAGGGGATTTAGGGTTTCCTGATTCTTCCGAGAGATGCGACACAGAGGGAGAGCGAAATGGAGGTAACAAGAAACGAGATTATTTATACCTCTGCAGAAATTAGGGTTTTGATAGGTTTTTTTCGAGTCTTCTTATTTGGGCCAATTTTGAAGGCCAGATTTTTACTACCCAATTAGTGTACATGGGCTTTAAAAGAAAGGTAAGTTTTCTTCTTCCTTTTTTTACAACAAAATAGTTTCTAATTTATACATAAAAAATGAAATATTTAGTATTTTGAATATTACAATTGAAAGAATTTTGTATTATTTTATTTTAATTAACTTTGTATTATTCCTAGTAACTCCTATTTTCAATAATCTATAACAATGGTGTTTATCATGATATTAAAATTTCGTGGGAATTCCCAAGTATGTTAGTATTTTTGACATCATATTATATGTTCCTTTATAAAAGATAAATCATTCTTTATACTAAATATTACACTTTTGTAATCTGATATGTGTTTTGTTTTGTCTGTGAATGCATGCATGCATCAATGGTGTTTTCCGATCCAGAGTATCAGCTGCAAAATCGTGGGTCTTGCTTTCGCCAGAATTATAGCTCTGAGTCTTTGCTATCGGTCAATCAGCAGAATCCGATCTCTCCTCCGATGATGGACCGGTTTCTTGTATCTCTTTTTTGTAACTGTTACCCTGTGTAAAAGTTCAAAGCTTTGCCTAATTTTTTTTTTGAGAGATCCACTAATATTAACATATTTTACTAAAATATATATATAATCCACGAAAAAACAGTTCAAACTAACATGTTGGAACTTACACAGAGATATTAAACCTAAGAATTGTCGTACTCCTGGGGTGGGCGTTCGGGTACCCATTTGGATTCGGATCGGGTATTTCGCATTTTCGGGTTTAGAAGTATAAGACCCGTTCGGGTATTTTTAGATTTCGGGTTCGGGTCGGATATTTCAGATTCGGATTCGGGTTAACCCGAAGTTCCCAAATATTAAAATTTTTGAATTTAAACTACTCGAAAATACTGAAAATTTTAAAAAATTCGAAATATTTTTTACTCAAATTCACTCAAAAGTAGTTTAAATATCCAAAAATATCCAAAATATCCAAAAATTCGAATATTTTGGACATTTAGATTATTACAAATATAAATATTTCTAATATATTATTACTATGTACTTATATTGTGAGTATGTTCGGGTACCTATTCGGGTTCGGGTTCGGCTCGGATTCGGGTTCGGATTTTTGGGTATTGAAGCTTAAGACCCGTTCGGATATTTTAAAATTTCGGGTCGGATTTGGATCGGGTTTTTTCGGATCGGGTTTGGATCGGGTTTTTTCGGGTCGGGTTCGGATCGGATATTCGGGTTCGGTTATTGTGCCCACCCCTATTACTCCATATCACGGATAATGATATTTAGTCATTAACTATATATGTAACATAATTGTCTCCATTTAATGTACATTATCATTATCCCGTGATTCTTAATGTCTTAATGATGTAGGCAGAATTTTAGAACATTAGTACATCACAAAGTAAAGACGGTCTTTACTTGTTCAAGCCTTTCCACCATTGTATTTTCAACATGAAAATGTTGTTTATTTCTCTTAATTAACAACTTATTCAAACTGCATTTTAATCTATAGATTGTCAGTAAAGTATAACTCTGAGTTTGGTGTCAAAACAACTGGAAATCGAAATTATATTAGTTGAAAGTTTTATCTTCTGTCTCACGAAATATTAGTTTTTACAAAGATGATTTGTATGACTAACTATAATATCCGACAGTAAAGATAGAAATTTACTAATTACGTAATTATGAAACTATTTTTCCAATGAATTAGTAACGAAGCTGCAAACTAACTAATGCTTTAACTTAAAGAAACTCAGATTAACTTTGTATTGCATCAATTAATACTTGAATGTAATAAATATATGGTCTACAGGTCTAGAATGTCAAAATAATAACTACTATAATAAATTTAACATTACATCATGTCATGCTAAAGTTCAATGACTTTTGCGCCACAAACAGCAATTGTGTCGAATAAACCATAAAAGAAACCCCATATGAAGGATAGAAGAACACAATAAATAACGTGGAATGAAAGCTGATGGGGTTGTTAAATTGGTGTAATAATCCCCAATCTTCTTCATGGTTACACCAAAAAAGAAACATCATTCACATACATTTACAGACCACATTGTTAACTGGGAAATTGCTTCTCCACACTATGAAGTTTCCGAGACATCTAAAAATCATGCTAAATTCTACAATACAAAAGCTCAATAGAGAGTGTGCCATTAGTTTCGTCCTCTCCCAAAATTTATAGGATTTCATCTTCTGTACAAGTACTTGGCTAGTGGAAAGCCGAGACTTCTTGCAGCCTATAACCATATTAGAGGAAAACACAAAGGAACTGGTGCATCAGCATTGTTTTTATATTACACTCTGCTATATGACACAACAATTGCAAATAAAGTGTTACCTTCAGAGCCAGATCTTCAGAGACCAAAGAACGGTACCTAATAGAACCTTCTAATGGGCAGCTTCCGCTTTTGATCAAAAAGTTTGCATCACAAAGACTTGACACTTGCAGCAGAATATCAGACATTAGGTTGTTATTTTCTTTGTCGTAACCTGTTGGGTCTTCGATTTCTTCTTCTTCCTCTTCACCAAATGAAGAATCTCTCACGGAGGCAATACATTGGAATATCGCCAATAGTCTTTCCAGTGGAAAGCTTCCAGGCCCTTTCATGACTGCCTCCTGCTCTGCAATTTCCTTTTTTTCCATTGATTTCTCAGAGGCCCTGAGGAGGAACCATTGTGAAGAAAATATCAGATTTTTAATTCAAATGCATCACCGGAACACACACCACCATTACCATTACATGCTTTTACTAGACTTGTTATTAAACTCAGTGAATCAAATCATTTTTCTATTAAGCTATATGTCAAAAGAGAAATAATGACACTGTTTTCGACAACTTACTTCCGCTTTCTTTTACGATTATCCATGCCCCCTGTGGAGTCAAACATCGATGCGTCCAGTGTTGCTGGGTTTCTTGAAGCGAGAAATGCCACAATAAGAAGATACTTTGCTGAAGTAGACATATGGAAGTCCAATATTTCAAGTTCTTCACCGTTTTCAGAACTGTAGCTGCCTTTCTGCCTTCTCTTGCCTCTGGTGTCACCATCATGAGGGTGACTCGAGACCCTGGATATCTCATTTAAACAGGGAGCAATAAGCGGTTTAAGATGGCTATACAGCCTTCTCTTCATCTCTTCATTGGGTGAAATTCCTAAATCATCAAGTGGTTCACAATACTTTCTGAACAATGATGAGAAGGTAGTAGACAGTTCCTCAACTCTCCTGGTGACCCTACAGAATGGTCCCAACACAACGCTGTTTAACACCAAAAACTACATCAGTAAACAATATGAGTAAAGGATAGAGAAAGCTGGTAGGGAGACAAGGTTGCACTATCGCCTTACTCGAGGAATGCAGAGTACAATTGCCGGTTAGCTTGATTTCTCAAGAAAATTTGACGAAGATCCTCTTCAGAATACTCAGGAAAATAAAGAGGTAGAGGGTCTGTATATCCCATATTTGAGTAATACACATCTGGTGGCAATCCGCTGATAAGTATTATACCAAGTTGAGGCATCTTCAAAACAGTATACAAACTGAAAAGAATCTGCAGAATCATAGAGCCTTTGTCCCAGTCTCTGATAAGATCCACATTATCAAGTATTAGGTATACCATCTTCCCCACGGGTAATCCATTCGACTTATTTGGTCTTGAGATTCCGGAACCAGACTCAAGAGACTTTATCACATTACTAAGGGCTTCGCGAAGCAAGTTGACAAAATCAGATGGCTTGTCACATCGTTTTGCACTAGAATACCCATTTGAAGAACACTTCCTATGCAGCAACAACTGATTTAGAATCGACTCAAACAAGATACGGGGATTGTAACATGTACGACAGCTTGAATAAACAAAGGGGCGACTGAGATGCCTGAGCACCTGAAGAACAACACTGGTTTTTCCAGTAGAAGCACCTCCATAGATCATTATTGGAAGAGTAGAGCAATCCAATGGGCCCATAAGACGAATAAGGTCGAAAATCTGAGAGCGTCTCCCCGGAAAGTTAGATAGAACCGCATCCAACGTGATTGATTCTTCCCCAAACGTGAGATCATCAACGGTTGGTGGGAGCTCATTAGGTTCTGGGTTCTCAATAGTTACAGAAGATGACGACCTAGTGCTTCTTCGAGTGACTTTCGCACTCTCCTCTCTTGGCATGTTTTAAAACCTGTGTCCAGAAGTCAGATAAAAACAAAAAATTAGAGGTTCCTAACCCGGCGGACGAGAAGAACCGTGGAAGACCATGGAACCGTGAAAAAAACCCAACCGAATCGGAAGAGAAGAAGAAGCAATAATCCAAAATCAAAAGTAGGCTTGAAGATTACAATTTTGAGCACGATGAGCAGAGACTTGGAGGTTCAAGACGCGGTTTGATTGAGATCGGGGATCGGTGATCAGAGGAAGAGAGAGATATCGGCGATGAAAGAGGACACTGTCCGATTCCGAGATGAAAGAGTTTTTTTAGAAGAAGAGAGTGTTTTGTTGTTTAACGAAAAAAAAAAAAAGTTTTTGGGCTGGCCCTCTTTTAGCCCGAAAATATTTCAGGTTTCTTAATCAGGGCCATGGTTTAAACGGATCCGGTCCGGCCCACAAGTTTTAGCCCATTTTAACATCCTTATCTACAATATATCTCTATATATAGGATGAGATGATTAACGTCAGAATTCATCACACAGACATAGTTCTCTTAGCGGCACTTTAATGTGTATACGCTAAATGATCATTAATGTTTTATATGAATCTTTGTCATTGTTTTCTACACTCAATTCAATATTTGACTCGGGTTTTCTTTCGAAAAACCACAAGAATCATGTCCATGTTAATATAGATATCTTTTATATTAACGTTCATTTTCTGACTCGATTTTTGATTATTTTTCTAATACATGTTTTTTTTTTTTGGCAATTCTCATAAATACCACTAAAATGAGTTTTTTTTTCTTCTAAAAATACCATTATTAATTTTATTTTCCAACAATACTACTAAAATATTTTTTTTTCTAAATATACCACAAAACTATAACTAAACTTTCAACTTTCAAAACTAAACCCTAATTCCTAAGCACTAAACCTTACTCCCCTAAAAACTATACCCCAGATGTAAAATAGTTAACCCAAACCCAAAAATTTAAATTCTACACCATTGAAAATCAATTTTTGTGTTTGTGTCATTTTTGGAAAACAAAATTTTTAATGGTATTTTTGGAAAATTAAACTAATAATGATATTTTTGGAATTTTGTTTTTGAAAGTGTACTATTTTGAGGAATTTTTTTTTTTTTTTGTAAAAGCCTAAAAGGCTTTTTAATGCATGTAATCTCTCTTATTGGGTGCTCACATTATTGACTAATCTTGCCATTTATTTTTAATTAATGATTATTAAGAGACTTTAGTAACTTTATTATCTTTTTTTTATTTTCATTTTTAATTTTGGTAATGAGCATTGCAAAAGTTAAATTTGAACTTGGTCACTTTAATAAAATTGGACTAAATAAAAAGAGGCCAAAGGAGACAACAACGAACATTTTTGTCATTGAATTTCATTATTTGTAGTCATGTTTTGATATGCTCATCTAGGTACTGTACAATCTGTAATTTATATGCACAATCATGTATTATTTTAGAAATTTAAGTATTATATAATTTTAAGATAAAAAGGCATAAAAAATTATATTATCTATTTTTTAATAAAAAAAACAGATATGCTAATTTTTCTTCGTAGACATCATGTATCTTTTTGGTTCTTAATATATTACCCTTGCTACAAATTTCCAAATAAAGACTTAATGTCGATTTTTTTTTTCAACAACGTCAAAATTAGATCTCAGAGTTTAAATTTAGTTTTTTAATCTTTTGCAGTTTATGCTTTTTATGGTCTAATTTTCTAAACATTTTCGCTCAGTCATAAATTAATAAATGTTCAACTAAAAGTTTGAGAGGTTTTGGAAAATATATATTTTAACCTAATACGATGATTAAGGATTCGATGAAATTCTCCATCATAGGAGAGGTAGTTGTTAAAATACTTTGACGGGTATTTGTTTCGTTTGGTATTTGGCATCAAGAAAAAAAAAAGTTCAAACTTAAATTTTAAAATTAAATGATATAATTAAAACATGATTATAATTTTAAAATAAGAAGGGAACTAGGTTTTAGAAATGTGGATTATTTCAATACTGTTTTACTAGCAAAACAGCTTTGGTGGCTGATATCCGCCCTTGATTCTCTTTTTACAAAGGTGTTTAAAGAAAGATACTTCCGGAATTCAACCTTTGGATTCAATCAATTATTACTCTCCTTCTTATGGCTGGAGAAGTATAGTATCGGCTCGACCTCTGGTCAATAGAGAACTTATTAAAAGAGTTGGTTCTGGAGAATCCATTTCACTATGTAATGATCTATGGATTCCGGCTCAACTCCAGAAGCCAGCCTTAAGCAATGGCTCATCATATGATACATTGCTCCGAGTTAAAAATCTTATTGACACACAATCAAATACATGTTATTTTTGAGGCGAAAGATGTGCCTTTAATTTGTGCGATACTGTTGGGAGCACCCACAAAGCCAGATTCATTAGGCTGACATTTTACCAAAACAGGAAATATACGGTTAAATGCGGATATCAAGTGATGCGGTTGGCAAAACCGAAACCTTGTACTAGAAGAGTACTAGGCCCTAATATCTATCCTTTGCAGGCTTATACTTGGAAAGTAAAATGCCTGCCCAAACTAAGACACTTTGTGTGGCAAAGTTTATCAGGTTGTGTGCCGGCTTTAACAAATTTAAAGAAGAGGGGTATAAATACGGATTCAGAATGTATTAGATGTGGGGAATCAGAGGAAACAATAAATCATGCACTTTTTGAATGTCCGCCAGCGCGGCAGACTTGGGCATTATCAAAAATTCCAACCTCGGTAATGATATTTCCATCAAAATCCATATATGCTAATATGAATTATTTATTCTGGGGCACACCGGCTGACGCACAATGTGATATGTTTCCATGGATAATGTGGTATATCTGGAAAGCGAGAAACAAAAAAAATTATGAAAATGTAGGTTAAAATCCAATGGAAGTTTTATGTATGGCAGAAACCAAGGCGAAGGCATGGAGTTTGGCACAACTAGAGGATGATTCAGAAAATCTTGGACCATTGCACAATGTACTAAATATCTCTATGCGGGGAGAGATTTTAGAGTAAAGGTACTCTAGATATAGGTGTTTTATTGATGGATCGTGGAAGGAAACTGATAAGTTTTCAGGATTAGGCTGGTATGGTTCATCATGTAACGAAATTACGCCTAGTATGGGTGCTGCAAATTTTCGACGTAGTTTAATCTCCTTATATGCAGAAGTTGAAGCACTGGTCTGGACGATGAGATGCATGATTGGACAAGACAAACGCGAGTGTTTCTTACAGACTGCTCAGAGTTGGTGAAGATGGTGTCTTCCCAAAGGAGTGGCCAGCTTTTTCTGTTTATCTAGAGACGATTCATGGTGATAAAGACGAATTCTCATCATTTTCCTTATCTTTGATCTCACGTCAAGAAAATGTAAAAGCAAATAAATTGACATAAAATATTCGTACGAACCGCATGTTATTACTTATGTAAACAATTGTTCTCAACATTGATTTCGGTGTAGTGGAACAATTTAATAAGTCAATCATATTAAATTGTTGACAATAAAAAAAAAGAAAGAAAGCTACAACCTATATATGTAAATATATTTTGTCTTCGGTGTAGTGGAACAATTTAATGCACTAATCCCACATTTCAAAATTATTTTATAGTATATCTTATTTCTTATAGTATATGTCTTTACCGTTTTAGTAATGTCACATTTACAACGTAATTAAACTACATAAATATATATAGGTATTTTAATTTGGTGGTATATTTTATTCGAAAATGTGATTCACAACTTTTATGACAAAAATACATTTCATAAAAAATTAAGTTTAACATGGAACTGGATGTAAATAACAAAATGGATTGGCTAAAAGTCTAAAATTACTAATTTTGGATCACATATATTACTTTTTAGTAAATATAAACCTATTAAATTACATCTATATATATATTATTTCTATATTATAATATATTTATATTCTTAAAATTTTTTTTTCTCGCACAATTTTTATGACTACATTTTTTAAATGTTATCTCGCCAAACTATACAAAACATCTCTATTTTACGAGACGAGTTAACTTATTTGATACTTATAAATGTTCAAAAAATATAATTTTGCACACACACGACAAATTTTAATAATAAAAATATATTTTTTATATTCCACTTCACATCCCATTAACATAATTCTCATCCACTTAAATTCATTTTCTATGTTGACTCATTAGTATTACAAAATAATTACTTAAAAATATATAAAAGATTATATCTTATTCGCCAAACATTTTTCCATGCTATACATCGGCATAGTGAAATCTTATTAAATCTAAAAATCACAAATAACATGTTTTATTTAATACAGTATAACTAAAAAAAATCATAAAGTTATAATCAAGATTTTTAAACATAAACGCTTCAACAAATAATACCGGATCACAGATCAATGCAAATTTTATTAATTTATTTTTCTGGATTTTACCAGATTTATAATTAACGAATTTTAACATTGGACTCAAAACGAATTAATGCTAGATCGTCTAATACTATATCAACTGTCGGTCTAGATCGGTATATGACACAAAATAAATTAAATATATAAAATTATAAAATACATAGAAAAAAATAAACAAAAATACTACTATTATTCTATTATTTTGTAAACTAACGAACCAAAATTTACGTAAATATTTCCCCGCACAGAGCCGGTACCGTACCTAGTATACAGCGTTGGCTAGAGCCAATAACTTGTTACAAGACATTTTGATAACCACATGAGAACTCTACCGACAAGATATTATTGAAATAGACTCAAAGTCGGTTCAATTAAAGTAAACAAACCGAGTTTGGCCATTTCAACTTATTGTAAGAACTAAGAACACAACTTGGACTGTCCCGTGGAAGATACAATTTTACATGTTGGAATTCCGAAGAAGAAGAATCTCGTCGGGAATAAGATGAAGTGATTGATTAGATTGAAATCTCTGTAACAAAAAGCATCTCTCTCGCCTGCAAAGTTTTCTCCTTTTCAAGCCGAACGACCCAATTCGGGAATTTTCATCTTTCTACTTGTTTTGTCAGCTATGTATCTCTGAGTTCGACTTCAGTAAGCTTCACCAACCATGGATTTCGTCAGGTTTTTATACTCTTCTATTTCTTTCTTTTTCAATCTTAAGTGTTTTCGTGGAATTCGAATTTTGGGTTTCTTGCGTTCTCTCTCTAAGCCACTGATTCCAATTATTTAGGAAGGGTTTATGGTAGATAAAGTTAGGGTTTTTAATTGATTCGATACCTTGTTGAAAAAAATAGGGGTTTTTGGAGGAAGCATAGAAGGAAGGTCTTGGTGACGGCTGGTTGTTTGGGAAGTGGGTATTTGCTCTACAAACTATACAATTCCCATACTCGTAGGCTTGCTGATTTGGAACGACAACTCGCTCACGAGCGTGAAAATGACGAAATCATCAAAACCCAGTTAAGTTTTGAGCTTATAAAAACTCAGCTGTTCCTTATGGATTCTCTGACTCATCTGTCTTGTTTATACTCTCTTGTTTAGAATGAAAGCACATTTCGAGAGTATTCAGATGATTGTGGATTCGACCACACTGCCTCACGCAATGCAGTATTTGAGTATCCGTATAAGCGAGGAGATCCATGTCTCTGATGTTATGGAGAGACTGAACAAAGGGAAAGGAATGTTGAGTCCTCCTGAGAAGCTTCAGCTCTGGGACGAGCTCAAGATTTTGAGTATGCACTGCAGTCACCTACTTACTCTATCAAATTCTGTTACTTACCTGTATTCATGTTGTGTGTTTGTTATTTGCCAGGTTTCACGAGGATGGTTTTGTCTCTGTGGTCTGTGACAATGCTTAGCTTATACATTAGGGTTCAAGTCAACATTTTAGGCAGACATTTGTATGTTGACACCGCACGAGCTCTTGGCAGCTCTCATTTACTTGTAAGATAATATGCTTCCCTCTTCTCTGTATTGAGGAATTTTCTGTTTATTAATCGTTACTGCACACGTTCTTTCCTGCTCCCATTTGGTCGCAAGTATGAGTCAGTGTGCTTTACTTATCTCATCCCCAACAAGCTATTTCTAGGGAACTTGTATAATTATGTTTCTTGTAGCTCTGTCTAATTGCGATAACAATTATGCAATTGAGATTTATGGGTGATTTGGATTAAGATTTTGGAATCACCTATCTTTCTTTTCCTTTCTGAAAAATTGAAGTGTTATACTCATAGTCTTTGACATAGTTCTGATTACCTTTTAAAGCAACTGCCGCTTGTCCTGTGATCTGCTTGCCCTGTGAGCTTTTAATAGTTTTCTCTATTAAATTCCTTTTTTTTTATTTGCAGGAAGAGTTAGATCTCATTGATAGAGATGATGAACAGAAGTTTTTGTCAAGTGCTGATTTTCTTGTCACCAATGCAATGCCAGGTTTGATTTTAGATATGCAGGGTGCAGTCAAGGAAGTTCTTAAAGGGTACTTTGCAAAATTTGTATCAAGATCGTTTATAATTTGACTATTATTGGAAAAATTCTAATATGGTTTCTGTTATAATTGCAGAAAGCAGTTAAAAGATGTAATTACCACAAGAGTTCTTCAAGAAACTGTGATGCGGATTGTGGATGTGTTTATGAGCACTGGAAGTCCACATCACTGGGTTGATTATTTAATGATGCCTCAAGACACAAAGCTTTCAAGAAACACAAGTGGCTCTTCTGATGAAACTGTGTCCAAGTTTCATCAACTCATGGTTGAGACCCGAGAAGTACTCATCAGGTACGTAATGTCTCTCTGCTAAGATTAACACAAATTTTTTTCTTTATTACACTCTTGGATGATTGCGGAATCGACTAATCTCTTGGTGTCTTTCTTGTTGCAGCACTGAATTCACAAATATAGTGGAAATTTCGCTAAAATGTTTCACAGACGCGTTGGTAGAGGAAATGGAAACGCAGACTGTAGCAGGCGGTTTGGCTACAGGGAAACCATTGGCAAAGGTCTTACCACATATCGAGACGACAATGCATGTGATTACAGCTGAACCAAGCAAGAACCGGTTCTTACAACTCATCAGAGATCTGCCTGAAGTTAAACTCTTTTTTACCCTTTTATACGCTAATATGCCGCAATAGCAACTTTTGTTTGTTCTCTTAGCATTCCCCAAAGTGTTTGCGATTTGCTTTCTTTTTTGGGGTCTTATTAGCTTGAAAGAAATGCAGGAATTTTTGTTTTTGAGCTTGTAGAATCAAAGTTGATTTCTTTTCGTTTTTTGATTAGAAAAACATTTTTTAATTGGACACTTATGAACTTTGATTAGAAAATAAGTAAAGCAACTTACATTTTCAAACTTTAAATATGTAACATTTAAAGTGTCCACGATCCCTCCATTGCGGCCGGGCCTTGCACACAAGTCAACGGAACTAAGGTTGACTTCTCTAATGTACAGCTACAAGTACAGGATTTATACATACATATCCGTGATTTATGAGATTACCAGAGAGCCAAAGTGTTAGACTTATCACATTTGTCGGGAAAAATGTACATTCAGATGACAGACGGAGTGCCTCCGCCGCCGGAGCAAAGTTCGTTAGACCACCGGGTCTGTCAGATCACCCTTTCATTCTCAATGCCTTTTATATAATCTAATTTGCTTTAGTTATGAAGGGTTAATCTTGATCTTTCTTTTTTGATTATAACTAGATTGAAGAGCTTGAGAGACAGAAAGAGATCGACGATTGGCTTCCGATTACTTCATCGAGAAACGCGAAATGGTGGTACTCCACGTTTCACAATGTGACTGCCATGGTTGGAGCCGGCGTCCTTGGTCTCCCTTACTCCATGGCCCAGCTCGGATGGTACGCAATTCTACATTTGCATTTGCATTTTTCTTGTTATCCACATTTTTTCGAATATAATATTTTAATCTTTCATCAAATCTTTGCAATTTTTGAACACAAACGCAATACTTTAACAAAAAGATGTATTTTTGAATATATGTATCTATTTGTCCTTACAAGTTACAACAATCATTTTACTTCCGATTTAAACTTTGTACATTACTTATTATCCCCATTGAACATATATGTATTTCATGATATATATAATCGAACCATATATTCGAGATTTTACATGATCTTGTTATATATTTTAGGGGACCAGGCATAACGGTGTTGATATTATCATGGATAATAACACTCTACACATTATGGCAAATGGTGGAGATGCATGAGATGGTTCCTGGAAAACGCTTTGACCGCTACCACGAACTTGGCCAGTTTGCATTCGGCGAACGTCTTGGCCTTTATATCATTGTTCCTCAGCAAATCATTGTCGAAGTAAGCAGTATTTAATCCCCAATTCGATTGTATACAATTATTGATTTAAATTACTTATCATTAATATAGATATAACTATTTAAGTCTCGACTTTGGTTACTTGAACAATGTAAGGTTGGAGTATGCATAGTTTATATGGTGACCGGAGGACAATCTTTGAAGAAGTTTCATGAACTCGTCTGTCAAGATTGCTCACCGATCAGACTTTCTTTCTTCGTAATGATATTTGCTTCTTCTCATTTCGTTTTATCTCATCTCCCAAACTTCAATTCCATCTCCGGCGTCTCTCTTGTCGCTGCCGTCATGTCTCTTAGGTATACTTATCATCGTATATACGCATTACTAGAAAAAATCATGAAACATTAGAATGGATGAATAGTATTTTATTTTTGTAAGTTATATTTGAACATGTGCATAATATATATAAAATGATTTTTTTTCTTTCAAAAACGTGAAAACATGATAAAGTGTAAATGATAGAAGTTTAAAATAGTAGAAACATGCTTCTGAAAAAGTGGTATATCAATCACCATTTACGTTTTTTTTTTTTTAGTTATTCGACGATTGCTTGGACAGCAACAGCCGCCAAGGGCGTTCAAGAAGACGTTCAATATGGTTACAAATCGGGTACGACTGCCTCAACGGTCTTAAGCTTCTTTACGGGACTTGGGGGCATTGCGTTTGCTTATGCAGGTCACAATGTGGTCCTTGAGATCCAAGCAACGATACCTTCTACTCCAAGTAACCCTTCTAAAGGTCCTATGTGGAGAGGAGTCGTGGTGGCTTACGTGGTCGTGGCCCTGTGTTATTTCCCCGTTGCTTTGGTTGGATATGGAGTTTTTGGAAACGCTGTTTTGGATAACGTTTTGATGTCGCTTGAAACGCCCGTTTGGGCAATCGCAGCCGCTAACTTGTTCGTCGTTATGCATGTCATTGGTAGTTACCAGGTCAGTCTAGTAACTTTAAATCGATTCATGGAAGTTTTATTGATCAATCAAATGAGATCTATCTGATTTCTGAATTAAAAACCAACGATTTCTTTCGTTCTTTTGGGAATCCACTTCTACGGTCCAAAATTCACTTCTTAAATGTTAGCCTAGGCTTCACTACATGAGACACATTGCGAAATTTGATATTCTAAATATAATTTTGAACTTGCAGATATTCGCGATGCCGGTTTTCGACATGGTCGAGACATTTCTGGTTAAGAAACTGAATTTCAAGCCATCTACAATTCTTCGTTTCATTGTACGAAATGTTTATGTTGGTAAGTACGTTGGTCTATACTCTATAGTACTCTGCATTATCTCTTAATATTTTCCTAAAAGATAATAAGATATACAGCTTACATGGATCAAAGAAAATATAAAAATTGCTAAACAAAACATTCTTTATGTTAAAATTGAGCGTCTAGACTTTGTCCTGAATGATTATTAATGTATATTTGTAATTGCATTAGAATCAAGAATAATAACTGAATGATATATTTTATTTTTATACTTGTAATTTTGTTTTTTGTATAATGTGAGGACAGCTTTAACGATGTTCATCGCGATAATGATACCGTTCTTTGGCGGCCTTCTCGCTTTCTTTGGAGGATTCGCGTTTGCTCCAACAACGTATTTTGTAAGTGTGTATATACTAGTTATTTAATTTTGAACTTTATGCAGATAAATCTTCATTTATAAAAGTAAATTATTATTATATGTAAACTTTGTACGCTTTATAATTTTGTTCTGCAGCTTCCTTGCATAATGTGGCTGATAATCTATAAACCAAAGAGGTTTAGCCTGTCATGGTGGATGAATTGGGTAATGTCTCTTTATAGCGTAAACAAGATAAATAAATTCTTAAATTTAATTCAAACAAAAATTCTAACAATGAGATTGGATATGCGTATGTAACAGGTATGTATAGTGCTTGGAGTTATTTTGATGATCTTATCATCAATAGGAGGTTTAAGGCAAATCATTATTCAATCCAAAGATTACAGTTTCTTCTCTTGATTTATTCTCCGGAGTACACAATCTACAATAGAAAAATTGGTGTTTCTTTATCAAATACATAAATTTATCATTTTTTCATTCGTCTTTTGAATGTTAAACGGGACTTTTACTTTATCAAATACATATGTAGTAGCTTTCCTTACATTTATTGGATTTATAGGAATTAGGGAATCTAACAGATCATACGACCTTTTTGGCTTTTTTTCTATAGGAATTAGCAAAAACCTCAATCATCTCTGGAAATTAGAAAGCTTTGCACACTGAACTGAACAAAACCAAAGTCTTGTTTTGTGTCTTATGACTATTGTCCAATGTTGTAAAGAAGTGTTTTGTTGGTTATGATCATACTAAAGTGATTTACATTGACATCAAAATTATGTGTTTTTTCCTGACAAAAGCCACAAAGTCTGAAAATCTCCGCAGTTTGATAAAAAAAAATTACATAAAAATTCTAAATACGCATACAAGTTTTTTTTAAGCATAAGCAATCTCAAAATCTAAAGCCTTCAGATGGTTTTAACAAATCCTGTCTCTCTCACTCGAGCAATAGGCCTTCTTCCTTAAGTGCGCCTTTTATTTTCTTCCTCTGAATTCCAAGACTTGATCTACACCACAGTTTAAATCATTTGATACTGTTTTGACAAACTCTTAAGAGTATACATATATAATAGCATACACAAGTTATGCTTTCAAAAATCTTATTACCTCCTTAACATTTGCTCCAAAGTATTTCTCGATCTTCTCCATCACCTCTTTATCCCTCCCATCATCTAGCAGCAGGTTGAACACCGCAGCTGCGATACAAAATACACAGTTCAGAAACTGAAGAGAACTTATGGCAATACTTGAGAGAAAAAAAAAACGGAAGAATCAACAAACACCTTTACGACCAAACCGGCCAGCTCTCCCAACCCTGTGAAGGTATCCCTCATAATCTGGCTTCCCGGTTTCATATTTAGTGGGAAGATTATAATTGACAATCAAATTCACCTGCAAGTATTTGTATATAACCAGCAAGAGGCATTAACTAAGAAGCACCTTTGGGAAAGAAAAGAAGAAAGGAAGTGTGTCCTCGCTAAAATTCACCTTTTTTTGTCAAAAACCTCTTGCAATGAGATGGTTGCAATGAGAACACTAGCTAGGTTTTCTTGGGATTCCTTCACTATTGTATCTCTGTCCACTAATGACATATTACCATGAACACTGGTGACATCATACCCATCTCAGCAAGAGCTTTGTGCAATTTGTCTGCTGAAACTTTTGTTTTCACAAATATTATGGTATTCCCGATATCTCCGAGCTCCATAATCTGATCTTTTATAACTTCAAGCTTGTTTTGGTCCTTTGGGCAAACCACTTTATATTGCTTCACTGAGTCCAAAGTCAGATCCTCTCTAGGTACAGACAGTTTGTTGTAGTCCTTCACTATCCTCTCAATAAAATCTTGGACTGTTTCATTAAAAGTTGCCGAGAAAAGAAGAACCTGAATAAAAGAAAAGGTCAACAACACAAAACACATAATAAAGTTTAGCACAAGACAGAAGAAGAAAAAGAGCTTCCTTTCAAGTAACATTAGCTTAACAGACCTGGAAATTAGGATTCACTTTCTCAATGTCTTTCATTATCTTCAAGAAATCATCCCTGAAACCATCCTGCAACAGATCAACAAATATTGTCACATTTTACAGAAAGTTAAAAAAATTATTCAAGTTAAGAAATTAACAAAGCCAAATCAAAACAGAATAAAGTGTATACCGCGGCAAGCATGTGGTCAGCCTCATCAAAAACCAGAATCTTCAAATGACTTAGACCTAGTTTCTTTAAGTGTTCCAGGGGTACCAATAACCAAATGCGCAGAGACGGGTGCTTGTCTTGCTATCGGTACACCTGTTGTTTTCTCTGGCACAGCCACTTCAGCAGTGATCTTAGTGAACTTCCCCATCTTCTGAAGAACTTCCATATTCTGTCATTCATTCAACCACCCCAAATCAACAATCAAATTCTCTCAGATCATTAACCAATATAGTAACTAAGCTAAACTGCACTAACCTGGTTTGCTAATTCTCTAGTGGGACAAATGGAAAGCGCTTGAGGCTCTCTCAGGTCAACGCGACTCAACATTCCAAGCACGAAACATGTCGTCTTGCCAGTCCCGTTATGCGCCTGAGCTATCAGATGCTTGTAAGGCGGCGTCATTATCATGGGCAAACTTCTTGCTTGGATCTTGCTCGGCTTTTCGAATTTCATCTCAACGTACAAGCCTTTCATCAATTCTGGTGATAAATTCAAATCTTCAAACCTACTTGCCGACGTATATGGTGTTTCATTCTACCAAAACAATAAAAATCAATATCATCCAATCCAAGAACAACTTTGCAGCATCAACCGATCCGAAAGACCTAAGCTTGTGTGGCAAGATTCAACAAAATCACAATTCACTACATTAGAAAAATCTGCTAACCACTTGGATGTTTGAATCTTCGGGTTCGTCAAGCACAGAAACATGTTTATCTTCCTCCTTAATGCTCAAAGAATTGAGCTCCAAAACGACTGCGTTTGCATCCTCTTCAATATCGCCCAACTTTTTCTTCTCCCTCGTGGGTTCTGTTTTCTCTCCACCGACGACTCAGCGGTGATGACTTTCTCTACTGTGTCCGCCATGTCTGTAGCCAGACCAAAAGTTAGATTGGAGAGATTATGTTGTAGTCGCAGACAATTAGGGCAAAAAAAAACCCAAATAAACAGAACCTGTTGCTTTGTTTTCAAGCTACTAGGTAAAATTATAAAATAACTGACTTCAATTTTAAGCTACTAGTAAAAATAGTAAAAATGGGAAATAACTGACGTTAAATTCAAGCTAGAAGTGAAATAACCGAAACTTACTATGTAGATTTTTTTTCTTACAATTCGGTTTATTTTTTTTTATTTTTTAAAGAACACAAGTGAAGTCAGTAAAATTAGTGCATAATCTTTTTCTAACTCAAATTAATCGATCGAATGATGAATACACACGAGAAAAAATTAGACATTTAGAAGCTACACAATAAAATATTGAAATGTCTGGTTAATTACCTTACATACTTTAAGATTATGTGTATATATGTGTATACAATGATAAAGAAGAATTATAAGCTCTAAGTAAGACTTAAACTAAGACAAGAACAGAGACATAACAAGACCAGTCCACGAGGCACGAGCCACTCTCTTTAGATCTTACTACTCAGCAAGAACCTACAGAGCTATTTGTTAGAGAGCAGTGATGTTACTTCTTGGTTGGGTTCTTGATTTCCCAACCGAACCAAGAACTCAGAATAAATCATCTGCATATCTGAAAACTTTAACCAAAATCTACCAAGCCCTCTCAACTCAGTATTTCGTCTAAAAGAATCTCCTGGTCATGACTCTTTCTGACATTTAACCCGAGAGATCATGAGGTTGGTAAGAATCCATACCACCACGTCTTCACTTTTCGCTTTGGTTTTCTCCTCTCCATTAACCCCATTTAGCCGATGATGCCCTTGCGGATTTCTTACTTTTGTTCTTTTTTAAGAGCATTGACATGTGGTTAAGATCATTCAGACTTGACTTGGACTCGCCTTGTAACCACAACAAAGCCTCATGAGCTGCATCCTTCTCTGCATTTTTCTTACTACTACATGGCTTTCCCATGAAATCTAATCCATTGAAAGTAACCATAGCGCGAAACTGGTTGTTCTTAAGCTGTCTTGTCTTGTACACAGGTGATCCATGTCCCGCTCGGGCAAGCAGTGTCTGAAGTTGGTTCTTGTTGTTTTCCCCACCGCTGTTCTGCAGCTGAGTCCCTACTTCTTTTAAATTCTTTGTTGGTGTAGGGCTTAGAGCTTTCCGGCCAAAGACGAATCTGCCCTCACATTGGTCCTCGGACACAAGTAATCTAATGGCACTCATAAGTTTGTCGTATAGTTGAATATCAAGTTTTGGATTCACAAGCTGTAGAAAAGACGAGAAACAAACTTTGTCAAAGAGGGTAAATACAACAAAAGATGTATCCTCAATACTAGGGTTGAAACTCTACCTTATTCTGAATAAGTTCGTCGAGCTCTCTTTTTAACGAAAGGTATGTATATGCTAAAGTAGGTTTCATGAAAAACTCTAGATATCCTCCAAGCATTTTGAGATGACCATCCTATGGGGAACACAGAGATGACATGATGTAAATCAAATGTGAAAATAAGAACAAGAAGGAAGGAAATTGACAAAATAGGATGGGATTATAACTTACAAATCCACCGGAAGAGATTTTATCTCCAAACAAAAGAAGCACAGAGTCAGATACAGCAGTGGAGTCTCGCAGGAACACAGAATTGACTTTCACTTTGTCGTTGAAGACTAGCCAAGGGAAGGGAATCATTGGTACATTGCCATTCACAGAACTCTGAAAAATATTAAGAGCAGGTGTTGGTAAGCAGCTAAAGATCTCCATTCTGAGGGGAGTTTGAAGACTGGTAAGCTAAAAAGATGGACTCACCGAGTATAGAAGCACTTGCCCATCTTCCATTGTCTTGAGCGTGATTGACTTTTCCTTGTTCTGTGGAGGAGAATAGTTTTATTATATGGTAAAACTGCAAAATATAGGAAAAAGAAAGAGGTGAAAAGTAAATGCAAAGGTGACGACGACTCACAACAACAGAACAAATTCCAGGGAACAGGCCAGCACAGATGATTGAGCGGACAAGATGTTCATCATGACTCAGCTTACTGCAACCTTCAATGTTATCAATCAGAGAAGCTTCCTTGAGGAGATTGAAGAATTGTTTTCGCATAGAGTCCATGGCTTTAAGAGTTTGAGAAGAGAGAAAGTTCTTCCAGCAATACTCGTAACCAGACTGTGTTCTTTCAGCAGCTTTCCAACCACTGTATGCTCGAACCAATGTCAAATGATCACTGTAATCACGGCCAGAGAACTTGGACTTTGCTGTTTCTGCTAGCTGCAATAAAAGGAATCAAGTGAATAAGGCACTTCTTGGCATTCCGCTGGCCTACAGTCAATTGAGAGGAACATTTCGCCAAAAGCAATATGAATGAATCACATGAATAATCACTATAAACTTACATCTTTTTTGTCAAATGGCATAAGGAATGGGTCTCTCACACTAAGACCAGCAACAACCGTCATTACTGGATCTAGACAGTTGAAGATAGCCCCTAATATAAGCATTTTTCCAAGTTTAGGCTCCACAGGAAGCATTGACAGATTTTTCCCTGCATAGAGCATATAATGAGTTCCTGCCAGAACTTGAGAAACCTGATATTTAAGATGATAGAAAAATGTCCCGTAGAAACACACCTAAAGCTGTTAAATTTTCGTCGTCATCAAGAGCCCCAATGATCTTTAGATACTCAACAGCATTTTGGACCTGAAAATTAAGATGACCATCAAAGACTAAATGTTAAACCTGAAAGGAAAACCCAACGAGGAGAGAACAAAAAAACTGTAGTAGAAAAATACCGATAATGCTTCAGGAGGTTGCAACGCTCTGGAAAGGAACTCTGAAATGCTTCCAAGTCTTAAGCTTTTGATTTGTAGACATAGAGACTGCAACGGCGTCCTTAGGAGTTCCGGTTGCTGGTAGTCAGCAAAAGCATCATAGACACATCTAGGATAGAGGTGATAACATTCTCCAGGCATAACACGACCAGCTCTTCCTCTTCTCTGTAATAGAGGAAAAGAAATGGCACACTTATTTACCACTACACGAGAAAGTGAATCACAGAAAAATTAAAGCAGCAATCATCAATGTCTGTCTCTTACTTGGCGAGCAGCTGCCTTCGAAATCCAAGATGGAAGCAGACAAGGGGTATTGTTAAGGGCATCATAAGACGTCTCTTTTGCTTTACCACAATCAATGACATATACAACATCATTGATGGTGATACTTGTCTCAGCCATATTGGTGGCCAGCACTATTTTCCTAACTCCTTCTGGAGGCCTATCAAAAATCAGCCTCTGTAGAAAGGAAAAGAAAAACATCATCAAAAAAATGATAGGAAGAGCAGAATAAGATAAATTTTAACATTATCACATGTGTTGTGCTTGTATGCATCGATAGGCAAACAATGGATACTAGCATTACCTGCTCAGAGCTGGCCATGGATCCATGACAGGCAAGCAACAAAACTTTGTTGGGATCTCCTAGAAGAGGATGAGCTTCGAGCTGATTCTTTAAGGAGTTTATATCATCCCAACCGGTCATGAATACCAAAACAGCACCAGGTCTCTCTCCTTTGACGATGTGACAAAGCACATTCTCAATGAGGTTAAAGCCTATCGAATCAGGACTCCAACATGACAAAGAATCTCTAGTACGAAAGTTATATCCTTTGAAGTCTGCAGCTTCAACAGCATCCTGCTCACAAATTTGGAAGAAGCATACTTTTAAGCAAATAACCTGAGAAATTACAAATTCTGTAGTGTAATTTAACAGACTTTTTCGTACCTCAACAGCAGAGGATATCGGGGATTTTCTTTTTTTCAATTGAGCTTGTTTTTGCATCTTCCATGTCTTTTCTTCACCATAATCGTCAATTTGATTATATGCTGTCAGCCTGTACCCTGTCTTCTCAAGAAAATCCTCCAAGAAATGGGCTCGGACAGGGTATGTAAAACCCTGTACAGAAATTTTCACTTTAGTTCAAATACTCTTCTACAACATGAGATATATTTCACCAGGTATGGAGAAAAGAATAATGTTTACCAAAAGTAACAAGTGCATAAACTTACTGGGATATGCATGGCCGGTGCACCACCAAAATAAGAAGAAAAGAGCTCAGCGTTTAACGTAGCACTCATTAAAATTAACTTTAGGTCAGGTCGACGAGGTAGGAGATCTTTCAGGACGATAAGCAGAAAATCTGACATAAAAAAAATGAGAAAGAGTGGGTTAATATGATACTGGCTTACTTACTGATTGGATTCCCCTTTGGTAAAATACCATATTAGTATAATACCAAATTTTACCTTCATTCATCCCACGTTCATGAATCTCATCAACTACAACATGAGTCACACCTTTCAGGCTACGATCCACAAGTAACCTTCTAAGTAAAACACCAGTTGTACAAAAAAGAAGACGTGTATCTCTCCCTCTCATTCCTTCAAGCCGCACTTTGTAGCCAACCTTCCAAGAGAAGAGAGTGCAACTCAACCTCAAAAATAGTATTACCACAATATAGAATTTCATCTTAGGTCATAGTGTTGAAATCAGATTTGTTCATTCCAATAAATCAATATAAGTAAATGAAATATTCCACGGTGTCAAAATATCTCACAAAAACTGCTCAAGAAAAGAGCGTTACAAAACTTACGGATTCTCCTATTTGTTCTCCACGTTCTGCAGCAACTCGTTCAGAAACAGAAATAGCAGATATTCTTCTAGGCTGGGTACATATGATGCTGCATGAAGCTCCACGGGCAGCCTCAATCTCAGATTCTAATATGTACTGGGGAAGCTGTGTTGTTTTACCACAACCAGTTTCTCCAGAAACCACTACAACCTGCAAGAGACACATGACACGCAGGATGCCAAACAGTTAGAAATTAGTTGATATATTTACATGAAATAAATGGAAGAATTGCAGTTCACCTGGTTTGCTGCAATGGCTTTCAGTAGTGCATCTTTCTCTTTGTAAGCAGGAAGGGTTTTGCGAAACTCTACCATTTTCTGGCCTTCTGGAGAATCCTGCCAAAAGACACAGAGATATACTAAACTTAATATGAAAAAGGCATATGATCCACATCGTATATAAAAAAAGGCTACAGCTTCTGAGAAACCAACCACCCATTGCTGTTGCTTGCTCCTCAGTTGTAAGCTTCTTGGACGGAGTATTCTTTCCCTTGCAAGACTATTTTGCATCACGGTCTCTGGTTTCTCATAGTTTCCGTAATCAGTTGCTAAACTTTCATTACTATTTGGCCTGGGCATCTCTGGAATCAATGTTTTTTTCTGATCGAGGAAAGCATGTAGATGGGCATCTACTTCGCTTTGTAGACCAAAAGGCAAAACCACCTTTTATATCCAAGACGCCATGAAAATGAACAAAGCATAAAAACATGTAAGAAACTTAACTATTTAAGAAACTCCAATACGAAAATCGTAACAGAAATCAGCCAGCTTTACATCACTAGGTATCTCTTATAAGCTCCCTATCCCGGTAAACAAAAGGTAGACACAAAAGCATATAAAGAACACAACAAGTTTTAAGAATCACTTAAATACCTCTCTTTGTGGGCGTTTATCATCAAGATCAGGTCTATAATTTGGCAAAGGAGATTTGCTAACGACAACAATCTTCGAATACTGACGGCTGCAAACAACAGAACATATCTCTATACACTTGCAAAGACTAAACAAAAAACCTCAACCTCGACATATTTGGTAACATGACAAAAATTTACCTGTGTAATCCCATTCTGGTTGCCATAGCTGAGATATGATCAAAATCACGCCGATCTTTTCTCTCCCTTGACACAACTTCTTGGTCTTCTTTGTTCCGGAGAAGCATAGTTAGTTTAAATCTCCATTGATCAATGTTATCAAGAGTCGAACCCGCCTAAAACAACACAGTATACAAAACAAAAACCCCAAATTCACCAAACTTGACAAGTAGTGAAGAAACTACAAAACACCCTATAACAGATCCTATCCAACTTACCATTTGCTGAGACTGAGAAGACCCAACATCTCGGTCTGACTCATCGCTTGATTCATAGTCATTGTAAGCAATACGTCCATAGCCAGAGTTTTGCCTCTGAAAGTATGGTAAATTAGCTGCTCTCCACTCCACTCCGAGAGTCGAAGAAGAAGCATTACCACGACCTGCTTTCACAGACAAGACCCTCGACCTCTGAGAATGCGTAACCAATCCACCTGACCTTCGACAATGAAGGGACCTAACCACAGAGGAAGGTCTTAACAAAAATTTAGGGCTCCGATGAAGCTGGACGGAGTTATGTTGAATAAACATGGAGGCAGCACCGACGACGGAGTTAGGTCTGACATGTCCTCGGAAAATTGCAGAGTAATAAGGCATTTTTACGAGATTAGAACATCTGAAAATGCTAAAAGAGTCGGCTTTTCACGACCAAATACCCGTCTCTGTTTCTTGTGTGGAGTTAAAACAGAGACAATGGTGTTTGAGTTTGATGAAAAGGTGAGGTTTTTGTGAGGCTGCGTAAGTGCCACAACCCTTTCAAATGACGGCCACGACGGAGAAGAAGACGCTGAGAGTAATTTATTGGGCTTTTTTGTTCTGGGCCGATTAGTATTGGGCTACCTTTCGAATCTGGTCCACTAGTCTATTTATAGATTTCAATCCACAGCATAGAATCAGAATATGTTATAGGGATGTATGGAGTAAAAATATTCCAAATGTAAATTTAATCATTTGGAAGGACTAAGATTGATACAATAAAATTGCTTATTCTTAGCAATTATCTCAGGAAACAAAACTAAAATAAAAACTACCAGAAGATCCTTTGTAGGACCTGTGGAGCCTGTGGCTTGGCCAAGTTCTTATATGCTATCCATTATCATGTGTGTTGATAAAGAAGATTGTGCGGTGTTGTATTACACTAGAGATTCAGAGTCTTTATTGTGTTGAGCTTCTTTAGTTTCATCACCAAGAAGGTGTCTGGTCAGTGACTCATGGTCTTCTTCTTGACGCAACTCTTCATTCACCTGTCTTCTCTCCTCGGTTTTACCCCAAAGAAGTAAGTACAGCCCCAGGATTATGAACACTGCACCAACAATGCTGCATACAAGTAAAAGAACCATATAAATCCGGGTCCAAAAATTTTAATTCGTGAACTTATCTTCCAGAGTACAGTTGATCACCTAGGAGAAGAAATGTCATGCCAGCGACCAGAAGTGTCTGGAGTGGCTGAAAGACAGCGACGACAGGACCACCTTTGTGAATACACCATGTCTGAAGATAGCCACCAGACCCGACGACCCTATTCCCTCTAAAGCATCTGCATTGTAAACCCACTTCTTGGACTCAGGTCTCAGAGTAGGCACCAGTATAGAAATGGCAAAGGAAAAGCTTACGCGTATAGGATAGTGAAGAGCTCTTCCCATGAGACAATGATCCAGTTTTTGGATCAGTTTCCACAAACAGAGTAATGACCAGAAATTGAATCAGACCAAAGAAACATGTGAATGATGTCAAGGTGAGCTTTGCTGGATATTTCTTCAGGACAGGAGCTTGAAGAACCATCCAACCAGCCCATGACAAGCAATGAGGAGATCAAGAGCAAGAAATGTTCCTGTAAACAGGGTACACAACTTTACTGATACCAATGTTAAGTGCAACTCCTGAGACAATGCGGAAACCTTGCAAAGTTATCAAAGCTACAAGAAGCTTCATCTTCTCAGACACCACTCCCTTTCCCATTTCTCTTCTTCAATTCCTTTTTACTTTTATTATTTTGTTTCTTTTATCTTTCTTCTTGAATTTTTTTTGCTGTTGTCTCTTTCTTTCTGATGTATCGTCACATCAAGACTGCTCTTATAGTCTTATATACGTGTGTCACATGAAATTTCTAATGAGTAATATAATTTTAAATAAAGTAAATGATTAGCTCCATTAAGAAGAACTCTAATGGTACAATTCTTCAAGGGTAGTTTCTGTGAATTTCTTTTGCATTGACTCAGTATGTTTGGTGCACATATACAATTTTAATTAGACCTTTTTAATTATTGTAATTTGTGAACCATATAATATACCATGACATTAGCATTCAGAAGCATAATCCCATAACAAATTTGATATTGAATACATTCAACAGAATTTCATGTTATTGGGATTCTTTAATTTAAGACTTAAATGCAAAGTCGTCCCGTGTTTAGCAAGCAGACAAACACAGATCAGTTTACTGGTTGTCACGATCCATGTCTCCTTAGTTTCATTTCTCGTAGGCTCTACTTTTTTATCCTAAAATATAAAAAAAGTCGTTTTTAGTTGTCAACTATAAAGGAAAAATAGTTATATACCATAAAAAAAAACAAATACGAATCTGATTAGTGATAGAAATAAGTAAAATGGTTTTAGCAGTTTAGAATAGCAATTAAAATGTGGTACATACCGTACATTTTAAAACTGAAAAATTGAATCACTATTTCATAATGCACCGGCATCTTATAACTATTTTACGTATATTTTTGAGTTAGTATGAAATTCATTTGATCACTAAAATATTCTCGACCTAAAAAATTTATTCGTCGCTTTTCTATTTAATTTAAATTTTGCATCTTCCTTTTTTTTTCTTCTTCTCATGTAATAAGGATTTAAGGAATCGAATTGCATGTGGCCTCTTTCCTCATAATTAATTACCGAGAATGCAGTTATGCCCTTAGAATTTTAACCACCGTTTTTTTTCTGCTAACTTGTTCTTATACCTATCATTAGGTAGATTCTCTTTTGCCTTTTGCTTGGCGGAGTATTTTGTTTGATAGCTCTTAATGATATAAGTTTAACCCTAACTAAATTATGTCCCTCACCAAAGGCGAGTATAAAAAATTAATTAAATTTCTGATGTGTAAATAATTCAAATTCTGAAGAAATATTAATTTTAATATAATACAGTACATATTAATAAATATATGTAAGATGCTGTAAAAAAAATCAATGAATATGTAAGAAAATTACTAATGAGTTAATTACAAAAAGAGCATTTGTTTTGATATTTGGTTTCTGCAGAAATGGAATCTGGAAGCTGGAAGAAGATGAAAGATGCTAATAGGTAGAGTACGCAGGTGGAAGAACTCGCGAACAAAATACGTGACTGTAAGCAAATCTCCGTGAGCTCCATTTGCGGTGGCGCTTCTGCTTGTCCAGCTGCAAGTAGCGAAAAGATTCTTCAATGGCAAGTGGTGCGTAGTTGCTTGGTCTTGTAGGAGCAAAATTTGCAACACTACTAAAGATGATTGAAATATACGAAATCATAAACGATAAAAATAATAAGTGGAGGTGAGTTAAGAAACTTTTTCCTTAACTCTTTGAATCACCCGTAGTGCGACGAGAATCTGAGATTCAAGAGTCCCAAGATACAACCACACTAATCGAATTCGCAAGCACTCGAAACTCGATTCTATACGAACAACAACTCTATGATACTCTCAAAAAAACATACTCAAAAAACTTAGAGATTTGTTGGAAATTTTTGATATGATACCTTGTATCTAAACGTGTGTTTGTTGCTCTATATTTCTTTCAACACAACACTATCAACGTTTATAGAAGAAGGATTTTTGTTGCCTTTAAACAATTCCACAACAAATTGTAAACAAATCATGAGTGGGTGAGTGAGTGATTAAAATCTCCACCATTCCATGGTTTTAGGCTTTGCCCACCCACCATTTCTCTTCACCATTTCTTATTTTACTAAGCCAATTTGGCTTTAGTGAAAATAAGTCCAACAATCCCCCACATGAATAGAAATGACACTAAACATATGAAGATTCGACAAACTTAAATAGACTAAACAAGACTTGACTAGACTAAACACGGCTTTGACTAGACTAGACAGACTTTCGAGAGTATACGAAAATGTTACTGTATCTGAAAGGTAGCGTTTTTCAGCTTTGAACCAATCATTTTTAATATATATCGGATTTACTCGGTCAGGAGGTGAACATGATGTCTTGAACCACCCGAACTTTGATGTGAATCGAGACAACATGTATTATGCAACAACATTTTCTCGTAGAACTTGAGTTCTCTATTGTGTTCATTTTGGCCTTGAACATTCTTGGTTATTCATGAGTGAACTTGGAGAATATAGCCTCTCTTTCATTCTCCTAGAAACGGCCCCATTTCACGCTCATTAGGTGATTTCTCATTAGCTTTGTTTTTAGAAGCATCCTGTAGTACTCCACTAATATCTCAAAGCTATTGTATCATTAAAAGCCAACGCTTAGCCTCAACACACACACAGGTAACACTGTTTATTTTTATTTTTAGGAACTGGGTATAGACATAGTCTTACAGTGCCCAACTCTTAATCAACTTGATTTCGTTTTCCCTTTGAACCTAGATTTTGGGATCTCCAATCACATATGTGAGGTTTCCATCAAGCATCCTCTTTGTTTATAGGCTTTAAACCCATTCCTTTTGATAATTTAATAATTTGATCTCGCGACAGATTTTTGGTAAAAGGATCTGCCAAGTTTTCAGCTGATTTGATGTATTCTACCGAAAGTACACCAGTAGAGATCAATTGTCTAATGGTCTTGTGTCGCCTTCTAATATGACGAGATTTACCATTGTATAATTTATTCAGTGCCCGAGATATAGCTGATTGGCTATCACAGTGTACACGTAATGCTGGCACTGTTTTTTCCCACATCGGGATATCTTCCAAAAAATTCCGAAACCACTCTGCTTCTTCTGCTGCTTTATCTAAAGCTATAAACTCTGATTTCATGGTTGATTTAGCCAGGAGAGTTTGCTTGGAAGATTTCCAGGATACCGCTGCACCACCTAAAGTAAAGACATATCCACTTGTTGATTTAGAGTTTCTGGAGTCTAAAATCCAGTTGGCATCACTATATCCCTCTAATAAAGCTGGTTCTTTACCATAATGCAGCCCATAACTTTTGGTGTATTGAATATAATTAACACTCTAGTTATAGCCTTCCAATGAGTATGACCTGGATTACTCGTATAACAACTTAACACGTTTACCGAGTGTGCAAGATCAGGTCTAATACAGTTTGTCAAGTACATAAGACTTCCGATCACTCTTGCATATTCCACTTGTGATACCGATTCACCCGAATTTTTGGTCAAATGAAGATGAGGGTCAGCAGGAGTTTTTGCAGTTCCATTAGAATAGTTCTTAAACCTCTCAAGGATTTTTTCAGCATAATGTTCTTGGGATAAAATTAGACCATCAGAGTGCCTAATAATTTTTATTCCTAAAATTACATCGGCTAGTCCCATATCTTTCATATCAAACTTGTTACTTAGCATGTTCTTAGTTTGTGTGATCACGTCTTTATTGCTACCAATAATGAGCATGTCATCAACATATAAGCATAGCAAAATGTATCCATGCGAAGTAATTTTGACATATATGCATTTATCACATTCATTTATACTGAACCCATTTGACATCATTACATTGTCAAATTTTTCATGCCATTGTTTTGGAGCTTGCTTAAGTCAATACAATGATTTCACTAGTCGACAAACTTTTTGTTCTTGTCCTTGAACTACAAACCCTTCGGATTGTTTCATATATATTTCTTCTTCTAAATCACCATTTAGAAAAGCTGTCTTTACATCCATTTGATGAATTTCTAGGTTTCTTAAAGCAGCGATGCCTACTATTATTCTGATTGAAGTTACTCTTGTTACCGGAGAATAGGTGTCAAAGAAATCCAAACTTTCTTTTTGTCTGAAACCTTGCACCACAAGCCTAGCCTTGTACTTATTAATAGACCCATCGGTTTTCAACTTTGTTTTGAAAATCCATTTACTCCCTAGGGCTTTGAACCCTTGCGGTAAATTTGTTATCTCATATGTATTATTTTGTAAAATGGAGTCCATCTCACTATTAACAGCTTCTTTCCAAAAAGGACCGTCTGGTGTAGACATTGCTTCTTTAAAGGTTTTTGGCTCATTCTCTGCGAGAAAAGCGACTAAGAACTCATATCCGAAATGTTTTTCTTTACGAGATCTTTTACTTCGTCTAAGTTCTTCAACTTTTTCTTCGTCATTAATAGTCATGCCTGAACCACTTGCTTTATTCCCAGAGGAGCCAGCGTCTCGTTGATCATGAGTTCGTTTATTATTTTCTTTATCCTTACATGGGAACATATTTTCGAAAAATGAAGCATTTCTTGACTCTATTATTGTGTTAACATGAATATCTGATATATCAGACTTATATACCAGAAACCGATAAGCACTACTATTGTGACCTTTTTCGGCGGTGGAACCGCAACTTTTGCAAGGCACCCCCACACTTTCAGGTAGTTGTACGAAGGTACATTACCTTTCCAAAGTTCATAAGGAGTTTTTCCTGTCACCTTATGCGGTATTTTGTTCAGGATATGATTTGTGGTAAGCAAAGCTTCCCCCCACATGTTATGAGCTAACCCGTATTCCTGCAACATTGCATTCATCATTTCTTTAAGAGTTCGGTTTTTTCGTTCCGCAACTCCGTTGGATTCCGGTGAGTAGGGAGCGGTCGTTTGATGGATAATACCATTTTCTTTACAAAATGCATCAAAAAGTCCATCATATTCACCTCCTCTATCACTTCGGATCATCTTGATAGTTTTATCAAGTTGATTTTCTACTTCCAATTTGTATTCTTTGAATTTCTCCAAAGCTTCGTCTTTACTACGTAATAGATATACATAGCAAAATCTTGTGCAATCATCTATGAAGGTTATAAAATATTTTTTTCCACCTCTAGTTTGCACAAATTTTAAATCACACAAGTCCTTGTGAATTAAACCTAGAGGTTGTGTTGTTCTTTCCACTGTTGGTGATGGTGTTTTAGTGAGTTTAGCTTGGATGCAAATCTCACATTTATCTTTGCTTATTTTGTGCTTTGGAATCAAATTCATGTTCATCAATCTACTCATAGATTTGAAATTAACATGTCCTAAGCGTTCATGCCAAATATTAAAAGACTCAGCAAAATAAGCAACTGGATTCTTATTATTATTCTTCTTCGAGGTGGAAGCCTCGGTTACATCATTGTTGCGGATAACCGCTTCAACAGACATCTTAAACAGCCCATCACAAACAAACCCCTTACCCAAATACATCCGATTTTTGGAAATTACAAGCTTATCCGTATCTAACTTAACGGTAAATCCATGCTTGCTAAGGAGAGAACCCGATATTAAATTCTTGCGCATATCCGGCACATGGACTACATTCGTCAAAGTGAGCTCACGTCCAGAGGTAAGCTTCAAGACAATTTGTCCATAACCTTCAATCTTTGAGGTGGCAGAGTTCCCCATAAAGAGTTTGTCGTCACTCTTATTCTTTTTATAGGATGAAAACATCGACCTATCCAAGCATATGTGCCTTGTCACACCCGTATCAAACCACCAAGTCTTTGGATGGCTTTCGGCAACGTTAGCCTCGGTGACAACTGCACACATGTCAGCTTCGGTGAGATTAGCTTCGTTTTTGCCATTAATTTTTTTTTAGAGCCTTCTTGCTATGACACTCAAAGGATTTGTGGCCGACCTTGCCACAATTGTGATATGTCCCAGTAAACTTCTGTGAGTTCTCACTAAACTTTTTTTTGAACTTTTGCTTGTTCTGTGGTGGTACTTTCCCTTTTCCCTTGTCTTGGCGTCCCTTGTTTTGCCATTTTCCTTGTTTTTTTTGGTTTGGTGTTCCACAATATTCGCGTTGGGCTCGCGAATTTGTACACCAACTCCCATTTGTCACCGGTTCGTTGACTCAATGCGAAGCCTTACGATCAAGTCTTCAAGGCTCATCCACTTTCTCTTCAACTTGAGATAGTTCTTGAAGTCGGTCCAACCAGGAGGGAGCTTCTCAATGACACATGCAACTTGATATGTCTCACATAGCCTCATTCCTTCAACATGTATCTCATGGAGGAGATTGGTTAGCTCTTCGACTTGCTCCATCAATGGTCGTGAGTCCACCATCTTGTAATCTTAAAATTTTGCCACGGCATATTTCTGTGATCCAGCGTCTTCGGCGCGTTATTTCTTATCAAGAGAATCCCACAACCCCTTAGAAGTCTCAACATTGCAATACACATTGTACAACTGATCAGAAAGACGGCTTTGAATGTAGCCTTTGCAAAGGAAATCACCATGTTCCCAAGCGTGTACGCTTGCAAGCGCACGGTAATCAGTGTTATCCGCTGAGAGAATTGGTTTTTCCTCACGTGTGTATTGGCTCAGCTTCAACGTTGTAAGATAGAAAAACATCTTCTTTTGCCACATCTTAAATGCATTTCCGTCGAACTTGTCGGGAAGAAGACCAATTGAGTTGGTAGCTGGAATTTGTACCGTTTGAAACAGATCCGGAACTGCGGTGATCATGGGTTCAGGGACCGTTACTCTCACCGGAGAAAGAGTTCCAAACTGGATTTTGGTTTCAGCTCCATTGGTGGTGGTCTCAGTGACCTCAACGTCCATGTTTTCGGTTGTCATGTCTGGAATTTAACATAAAACCAGATTAGAACTGAAATATAATTCATGAATAAATCAAGAGTAAAACTAGAATTTACACTCGGAAAAATTATTATACTTGATTAATGTTCTCAATTTTCAACAAATCAAAAACCAATTCCATATTTCCCAAAACCAACATGTCCCATATTTAATTATTCCAATTGTCAAAGAATCATTAAATATAAGTCTCAATTGTGCTAGAGTTGCTAAACACAACATCTATCTAAACACTTTAATAATCGAGACTGCAGTTCACGTTTAATGGAGTGCAACGAATGAAGAAAATGTTATTTATTCTTTCTTCTTTCACACTAGCTATCTCGACAAAGCTGTGCAAAATGTTATTTACAAATTAATTCCAATCACAACACAAAGCCAATTGTCGTTTAAGCAATTCCTTTTAATCGATTTATCAAAGTTTGATTTGTCACAAACTCAGAACCAAAACCAAAACTGCTCATATAATTAATTTAAATTGCTCAACAAGTTATCGCAAGTGAGATATCAATTCAAAAATAATTAGCCAAAGCAAATCCAATTTAATTTGCAAGCCACTTGCTAACATAATGTTCAATTATCAAGCGCATGTTTTGAGAATCAATCGCTAATCACTTGTTTTGAATCATAGATAATCGATTTTATGTTGATCAATTATGAATAAAAAAAAAAATTCCTTCTTTCTCAAAAGCTTTTATGAGTGGAAATAATTAACACCAACTTCATATTAATAACACAAAAGTCACAAAGCTTTTATTAAACAAAATGAAGTTTAACAAATAACCTTTTATGAATCAAATTGACGTTTGTGGAAAATTAAAGCCAAGAGACTATAAGTCTTTGCTTTTGTGTAAAATTTTCCAAACACAACAATTATCAAAGCATACTTGATTAATTAGTTGTTGATTGTCTCAATTCTCAACTGTTAATTAGAAACATTTGCAGGTTTAACAATCGCAAAAGCCAAACATGCAAAGAAATCCAAACAACCAAAGAGCTGATTTATTTTGCTCAATTATATTAGAGAATACAATATTCCTTGTTCTTCCTCACAAGCTATCATGAGTAGGAAATAATTAGCAAAATAAAACCAATATTCAACAAGTCTTTACAGCAGCAAACATCCTTGTTTAATCGATTGTTATGGTAAGTTTCATTTATTAAAACAATTACAATTCTCATAGCTAATTGTTTAATAAAACACTATGAAACACTACATATTAAACTATATGCAAGTTTCTCTCAATCAATGTATCACTTATGTTTTAATCTCCAATGAGAATTTAATGAGTTTCTCTGTTCGCAAACAAAAACCACTCCGAAGTGATCGTTTCAAGTTTGAACCAATCGCAATTGGTAAACAAAAATTTTATACTTGGAATAACTCACAAGCTCTTGTCACATGTTTATGAAATCTCAATATCAAACTGTTGTTTATATAACAACAATGGTTTCAAAGAGTTAAGAATGTATGAGCAAAATTTGCAACACTACGAAAGATGATTGAAATATACGAAATCATAAACGATAAAAATAACAAGTGGAGGTGAGTTAAGAAACTCTTTCCTTAACTCTTTGAATCACCCGTAGTGCGACGAGAATCTGAGATTCAAGAGTCCCAAGATACAACCACACTAATCGAATTCGCAAGCACTCGAAACCCGATTCTATACGAACAACAACTCTACGATACTCTAAAAAAAACATACTCAAAAAACTTAGAGATTTGTTGGAAATTTTTGATATGATACCTTGTATCTAAACGTGTGTTTGTTGCTCTATATTTCTTTCAACACAACACTATCAACGTTTATAGAAGAAGGATTTTTGTTGCCTTGAAACAATTCCACAACAAATTGTAAACTAATCATGAGTGGGTGAGTGAGTGATTAAAATCTCCACCATTCCATGGTTTTAGGCTTTGCCCACCCCACCATTCCTCTTCACCATTTCTTATTTTACTAAGCCAATTTGGCTTTAGTGAAAATAAGTCCAACAGGTCTCACAACCCTAGCTTCTCCCTCCTGTTGGCGGCGGCTCTCCTACGGTGGTGGCTCGGCGGTGCTCAGTTTCTCTGTTGGGCGTAAAAGCTGTATCCTCTCTTCCTCTCCGTGTTTTGCCTTAATTCTTCACTCTGAATATCTTCTCTCCCATCCCGAGATTAGATGTCGTTGGTTTCCCATGGCTCATTGTTTGTTCCGGTAAGCTTTGTCCTCCGTCGATTGCTGTTGTTTTAGGTGGGACGGTATGTGCTTAGGATTTCAATCACCGGTTGTATCGATCCTTAGCTAGTGTCTTCACTAGGGTTCTTGTTCTGGGTAATGTGTGTCTTTTTGGTGTGGCTTGCTGTTAGAGCCAGCTTCTCTGACTTTTGCAAGTCACCTCTTGGCTCTATTTCCTCAGTTCACCTTCCAATATTTGGCTTCCAGTATTTGTCCGAGACCTGTTTTGCTTCTGCAGGTTGCTTGTGAGTTTCGCGATGGATAAATTTTATGTCTCTGCTGGATCAAGGGTTGAGGTATGCCTAGCGTCGCAGAAGCCCAATCTATCTCCACGCAAATCCTTGGCATGTCGCACTTGTTGTATGCTTTTGAGCCCAGGTTTATTGCAACCTTATGTCACTATCTTCTCAGCTTCAGATTCAGCTTTTTCGGATAAGTGTCTGTCTTGTGAGAAGCTCCGAATAATGTCAAAGCTTTCTGTGTTTGGACTTCACGATTGGCGGTGCTAGTATGGCTCCTTGTGGATATGATGTTGCTTCGCTTTGTGCTGCTGACTCCATGAGGGACTTGGTAGAGTGATGAAGCATTGTCTACCTCATTAAGCTCGGTGATTCCGCAATTGTTTGATCGGCTCGGATTATCGTTGAAAGGACTGCCTAATCGTTTTTGGTCATCTGCCTTTCTCTTTGTTCATTTTTCATTTGTTTCTCTTCTTAGCTTAACTTAAGGGTTTCTATTTATCTTGTATCACTTCATTTTCTTCCTTTATAGATTGAATTGATGATCATGATATGATTCAAGAATGTGGTTTACTTACATGTTTTTTTTTTTTTTTGGCATGGAACCATGTATTGGTTATGTTTCATTATGTAACATCAACTTTCATTGTAAAATGAATATTTACATTCTTATAAAAAAATTTTTGGTTCCATCAATTAATGGTATGCTATTTTTTCTTTTCAAAATATAAATTGTACCTTGAGAGGAACTTAAAGCACTTCCATCAAGGAGTTCTTATACATGAGTCTCTAACATTAAAAATAAAAAAAATAATACAAAAAGAAGAGAGAGAGTAAAATGGGTCTCTTAAATGAGAGACTTTAGAAACTCTTAAGAGACTCTAATAACACTTGCATTTCTACAAGTGGTTCAATTCTTTTTACAAATTTAAAATTAATTGTATAACTAAATTATATTGTAAATATTAATATTTTATTATTAAGAACCTTTTTTAAGAGATTCAATGGATAGAGATGCTCTTAGTAATGGGTTCTCCAGAATTGATATCAAAGGTTTCTCTATTTCCAACGTGTCCATATAAAGAATTAACATCCTCGTAACCAACTAGTGTATTTTGGAAAGTTCTTTATCAGAACTCCCATGGAGAAAACGTTGCAAGATTTGATAAGAAGAAAACCAAAGTTGTGAATAGGCATTACAAACAGCTTAAGTGCGTTGTTTCATGTTGTTTGCAACAATTTGGTTTATTCAAAGCATATAGAATACAAATAACTATGCGTAAAGAGGAGGAGGTTTTTCGCTGTAGAATCGAGCAAGAACCTTGTTTTCAAGAACTGCTAAAGCTTCAGATGAAGAGTTGATACATATGGGTGTCTTGTACTGAGCAATCGAACCACCTAAGGAGACGAAATACTCCATGAGAGAATCAAATGTTCCTTGTTGCACCACTCTTATCTCTAGAGCTCCTATAGTTCTATCTTCACTCCTATTTCTTCTATATACTTCACCAAATGATTCCTCTAATACGGAGCAACATTTCACCATTACTTTCTGATCAAGCTCAAAAACATCGTTAACGCCTTTAGCTTTGAGTTCCCAGTAAAAAACGTAGTGACCTGGAAAAGTGGAGATATCTGCATAGCATGTGAAGCCCACCAACATCAAATTTGAAGATTCAAGAACAATGGTCGCATGAGCGGATGCCTTTAAAAGCTCCTCTTCAGTTGTTGTCTCCGATCTGACGCTTAAAACCACATTTTTCCTATGTACAAATCTAAATTTAGGTGTACTATTGTAAAATCCAGTCACCTGTAGAATGTCTCCGATTAGATATCTGTGTAAACCAAAATAATTAGTGACCACAGGTTCATAGTAGCACCCTAATTTGACATCAACAAGATCAACAATGCTTGACATGTCTCCCTCATGATCAACAGGTAAAAACTCGAAGTAGGAGATGTTGGGCGCAAATGTGTAGGAGACATCTTGTGGTTTGCATAGAGGATCCACATTCATCCCAAATGTACTTTCAGAAGACCCATATGTTGTGGAAACTAGAGGAAGCTTGTTGGAATAAAAATCCAATGTTGGAATGTATTGAGCCATTTGTCCTGTAATAATGCATTCAATATATTTGGCTTTGGGCCAAAGTTGTGAGATGATACCTTCCCATGACTTGCTGCTACATTCTTGTTCAATCACATCAGCCAATTTGGGATTAGGTCCTCCAAGAATGGTTGAGACAGCGTTTTTGCAATTAAGGTCAGTGATCCACTCACTAACATGACCTGATCGGATGTTTCTACACAATTCCTTCCAGTAATTCTTAAGAAAATCGATTGCTCGGACCAAGACATAAGCAAAGGTTGCACCAACACTCACAACCTCATCTCTCTGGACAAGCCCGCATAAAAAATGGCAGTACAAACTCTGTTTGTAGTCTGGGCACAATATAACATGGTCAGGGCTTGTGTACTTAGAATTACACTTTGATGGTCGGTTTTTGAAGTAATCGCTCATGAAAAAGCTTGAAAATACTGCAGTAATTGGTAAACCGGAGGGTGTTGCCGATGGCGGTTTAGTGCAATGAAACTCCAGCGCCTTTCCTTGCTCGCCACCGCTATCAAAATGCCTATATATAATCCACAACGAGATCGATCTTAGTGGTGGAAGTAGCTAAAGGATAAAATATATACGATCTCTTATATATCACGTTAAAGAAAATTGTTCATGTGCCAGCACCAAATTTATTATTAGAAGATCTTTTACACTTTAAAGTTACTGAATATAAAGTTTTCTTAGCAAAAGCGAATTCAAATGAACTACAATAGGGTGGTGGTTATGTCTACCTAATGGCAAAGCAACGTAACTCATATATGTAATAACACTTAGAGAAGGAATTACTTGGACACAGCGAGAGATTGTAGAGCAATAACTTATCCAAGCTTCTCAATGTACTTATCGTTCACAGGAAATATCTTTTGTTTCCCTCCTGAAGTTCCGGTGCTACACAACAAATCCAAAAAAAAAAAAATAGACTACTATATATGAGTACTAGCTAGCTAGAGTCATACCAAGCAACCAACACCTTCAAATCAAAACTAGTTGATGATCGATCAATTAGTCATATGATAAGTTTACCTTCGGAGGAATTTAGTAATAGGTCCACCCGAAATCACATCCGAGGGCTCTCCATTCGCAACACGTTCGATATATGGCTTAACATCATCATAGGTGACCACCGGTACGTTCTTTTTGAAAATATCTTTATCAGAGCTCCCGTGGAGGAAGCGCTGAAGATATTCAGTGTTGGCATTAAGTGTGAGTATCTCTTCCAAAATGTCTTCTTGTATCTGCTTTGCGTTCGATGTTACCTCCTCCAGATCCATCAGATTGAAAGTTGGACTCATATTTCAATAATTTACTTTAATTTATTTGGTTTTGATCTCTAATCTCTGCTAAAGGGTTCTTTATATAGCAGTATATATAACACCAAATAAACTAACTATATTGTATTAGAAAATATCACAACCGATTTGTTTTTATATGTACAGATTATTACGCAAGTCAGAACTTGGAAAATCGTGCAAATCGATTTACCAACATGTTAAGCTGTTAATTATATTAATTTATTTGTATCTTAAAAGATAGCAACATGATAATATATTATACCTTACTAATAACATAACAAAATTGAAACTTTTAATGGAAAATTTTCAGTTTAGTGGTTGTTCAAGACTTTAATACTTGTGTTTTACACTAGATTTGGAGTTTAAATTCCAAAAGAACGCTAACTTATTGCAGAGTTTATCCTAAATTTATTGTGTTGCTTGTTGACCTTTCCTTCCGGCTGTGGTCACGTTTAGATTAAAGGATTAGACCACAAGGAAACGAAATTCATTGCTCATTAGTTGTATAGTTAATATGTGCTTCAATTATCCCTTATCAATCATTTTCTCATGGAAATTAAAGAAAAAACAAAATGGAACCTATAATTGTTTTAACTAAAACTTGTTTGTCTTGTTTTTATAAGTGAATTTTTCAAATGGCAATTAACTTTAAGAGAAATTAGGTAAATGACAATGATGTGACCAATTTTTTTTCAATTATGTCAAAATAGATTTAATTCCGATTTTGTCTTACATAATAGTGAAGCGTAACTTTTTTCTATAACCTCTTATTATATTTTGGAACACGAATTTTTTAATTTGGATATTAAATTTATTACATAACACCCTAACAAAGCTATATTTTAAACCCAAAATCCTAAATCACAATATACATTAAATAGATTAGACATTTACATAAATAATAACATGTTATGAGGAAAAAATCACACTTACCGTAACAATTATAAGAAGGTTAAAATCTTCAAAAAAATTCACTAGTTTTATTTATCTATTTTTTCTCCAAAATTTTGTCATTCTACATAATTATTTTATTCATGACATGGACCCGAAACACATTGTTTATGAAGATATCTTCGATAAGTGCTAGTTGTCTCCATCGTTTCTAAAGTTAGAACAAAAAAGGAAAAGAAAAGAAATCACCATCTAATACCTCAATTCGTTAAAATATTTTGATATTAAATGTACGCAAAATAATTAAAATGATATTAAGAAACATGTTAATTATTTTTATTTTATTTTTGACATCAAGAAACATGTTAATTATTATAATAGTAAACATGTTTGAAAAATCATACTCCTTCAATATAAAAATAAAAGATGTTTTAGCGAATGCACACTAATTAAAAAACTTGCAAATTTACTTTACTACATATATATCATAATTTACAGTCTAAATAGTGTGAAAATGTTGTAAAGTTAAATGAGGAAAATTAATTAAATTAATTTATATATTGGAAACACAAAACATCACTTATTTTAAAAAAGGGTAGAACATCACTTATATTGACATGGATGGAGTAATATATATTTTTTTAGCATGTGAAGAAAATATTAATTACAAAAATATCATTATCTATTTATGCGTCTGAGGCAAAAATTTATGTTTTTTTACGAAAACATGTTGTTATTTACGAAATTCGCCATGACATTTTTCGGAAAATAATAGTTCTACAAAATAAGTCTGTAACAATAATGGTAACAAATACTATATTTATATTTATTTATTCTGCAGACATATTTTGCAAATTTGTTAGACATTTTTATTTCATGCGAACATTAACGTACATATTGCTTCACTAAACCACAAGGTATTTTCGTGAACAAATCTTATTGCTAATTAGTTGTATGATGAATGTGTTCTTCAATTATTGCTTATCAGTAGGGATGTTAAGGATGGGTTAAAACTCCCTGTGTATCCAAAATCCATACTTAATATTAATAGGCGGGTTAAGCCTGCGGACCTGCTTTTTGTATCCAAAAAAATATGGATTTAAAATAGGCGGATACCCGAAAATATAGAGTCTTACTCGGGTTTACCCTATGAGATTATGAGTACCCACCGTGTTTTTTTCATTTATTTCTTTATATAATTTGTTGGTTTTGTGTAGAAAATCACATCTCTTTAACGTTTGTTTAGATATTATTAGAGACCATGAATCCATTTCACACATACAACTCTGTGTGATATAATCGCAAGTTGCTTAGTGATATTTCATAATCACAAATTGTCTTGATTTTAGTATATTTGGTCTAATTAATCGACTATATTCAAAATACAAATACATATCATATTTAATCGACTAAGTACAGGATATAAATACATATCATATTTGATTATATTCAAATTACAAATATAAATACATATAATAGTATACTAGCAGTTATGAATAAATTTAAAAAAAAAAGGACAAAACCAATTCGGGTACCCACATGTAATCCTGAAATCTATCGGGGTTTTTTTCGGATTTACCCATAAAACTTAAAACCCATTCGAATTTTCTAAATTCGGATTTTTGGTGAACAGACTTATTTTGGGTTCGGATCGGGGTAGGTTTTTTTACCCACCACAACATCCCTGCTTATCAGTTATCAATCATTTTGTCTTGGATCTCTTGTCTTAGTCAATTATTATGTTTTTCTTATTCTTATGGACCAGAGTACATTTGTTTTACATTTTTAATGTAAATATATATATATATATATATAATTGATACTTTAAAGTGCTAGTCGTCTCTTTTACTTCTGAAATTAAAAAAAAAAAAGTTCTCATCTACTATACGTCAATTTGTTCAACATATACTAAACCGCAACATACACTAAACAAAATAACCTTATGAACGTACACTAATACATGACTATTAACGTACACGTACAAATCACGTGAACATGGCCACTTTTCTTTCTGTTATGATATAGGCTTTTTGCAAGTCTTTTTGTTGTGCCCTTTACATCGATATCCAGTACATTGTTTGTCGTGTATGTAACCTTGTTGTACCCTTCTCTACTTGCATTTACGTTGTACCTTTCTCTACTTGCCCTACTGACTTTCTCACTTCAATTGTATGTCGTGTATGTAACTTTGTTTTGCCCATCTCTACTTGCGCTACTGACTGTCTGTCGCGTACATACCCCGTCATATTCCGTAAACCACCTTGTACATCATAATATCCTAATACCATTTTGTACCCCGCAAAAAATATTTTACACGTATAAAAATTATTTAAATGTGTACATACACATGAGCAAAATATTACCGTGTACATACACATATGTACATAGTAGTGTTAATCTAAAATCGTTTCCAACGAATTCAAAGTAAAATATATAAAATGAATCCTAAAGGATAGAAAAAATGAATTATAAGTCAAAGTACAAAAACAAAATATAATTGTAAAAGTGAAAATAGAGAAAATGGAAAACAAAAAAAGGGTGGAGAATAATATATAATAACCATTTTCTTATTCTTTTATTTATTTTCTGTTTTATTGTAGCCTCAACCAAAAAATACACAAACGTGGCATTGTAGCAGACGAGATAAGCGAACAAACTGTACGATCTCATTCGGTTAGAGAGATATTTTTGTCTAAAAATTATTCATTATCGTAGGCACGGCTTTGGAGAAACTGTATGTTGATGTGAAATTCACCAAAGAAGATTTAACAACAATTGATTTGTGGTTTACTTAGATTTACTCCAAGGAAATCTAGGTAAAAAGGAAAAAAAAAAAATACTTGTAAAGGATTAAAACTTGGTTGATCGAGACTGATCCACCAGACTAGGGGCACTAAATGAGACATTCCTGGAGAAGAAAGGATTCGTGGTTGCATGGTGGCAAAAATTATCACTTTACGTGCACAAAATAAAGGGAAAATCAAAGAGAATATCCGAGAGACATAATGCAAATCGGACAACATTGATAATGGTTTTTAAAGCTCCAGAGAAAACGATAATGACTACTACTCGACAAAATAAATATGGGAAGATACTTGGCATTGTCAAATTAAGTTTGATGCCTAATGTGTATTTTAGTATTCTTATTTGTAATTTTAACTTCAATCTTGTATTTGATTTTCTATAAAATAAAGGATTGTCTTAGGTAATATTTTATATTTTTAAATATACCAATCCCTTTTTCCATTTTTTTGCTATGGCTTTCTCTACTTATATGTATACTTTTTTTTTCCCGTGAAGTTCCAACCACGTGAAGGTCTTAACCACGTTCAACAAAAAAACAAACATATAAACTGATGCTTAAATGTATATATATTTACAAATGTATGCATTAATTTAACGTATAAATGTAAACACAAGCAAAATAACAATCAAACTCTAAAATTTGTTTAATATATAAACGTTAGTTTTAGAGGCACTTTAAAGTAGATTGCTGCTAAATGTATCATAAAATAATTTATAATATTTTTTTTTCGCATTCACCGTATCACATAAGAAACCTTTAAGAATATAATGAATCATGAAAACTAATGCGTGATGGTATAAAGCCAAATTTAATTTCGAATGGTATAAATTTTCGTTTGTAGGTCTAGGAAGAGATCATGTCTTCCCATCTATATGAATTTCCAAAATTAGCTTCTATTAAACTACTGTAAATGCTTTACGTAGCAGAAATGGTTATTTTGATTTCGAATTCTCTCGGCCAAAGAAAAATTTAAAAGTCCATAGTGAATAAAAAAAATAACTATCAAAATTCATTTAAACTCTTAGCCTTCGAATGAAACAATTTTTCAACAATTTGTTCTGTAAAAAAACAAATAATCAACTGCCTTTAATTAAAAACAAATTGCTCGGAGGAGGTAGCTAGGTTAAATAATTTCTAGTAGGCCACGGGTATTAAATACCCACGGCTATTAAATAAACGAAGTTTGTGGTGGGAAAGTGTAGAACAACTAGTATTTAAGTATAAGTCTAGTTTCATAATCATTTCATCATTACAAAGCTTATAAGTTATAAGTGTTTCCTCTACTCACATTTTGTGATCGAACAAAATCAATCAAAAGATGGAAGGCAAAAATGTGATTTTAAGTGTGCTCATAATGAGTTTGGTCATGGCTCAAATTCAAGTAGAAGCGAGGATATGCTGCCCATCCCCGATCACTAGATATACCTATATTCTCTGTCGCAAAGGGGATCACGTCCCCCCGCCAACTTGTGCATACATCAGTGATTGCAAAATTGTTGAAGAGACATGTCCAGAGGGATATATTCATGACAATCTCCAAAACACAGGTAAATTGATTTTCGTTTTATTCTATTATATTTTATTGTTGTTGTAAATTCGGGTAAAATCTGGATGAATATCATAAAACGTAGCCAAAATAAACCGGTGTCTTGGGCGTGACCAATACATGAGTGGACGCAGTGTTTTGATAGAAAGGATGCACCCTGATTTTTATATGTAGTTTTTAGTTAATTTTTCTTGTGCATCCATTGAAATTTGAATATTTTTTAAAGTTTTTTAGATTGTATTTCGTGTAAAAATAACTTATGCATCCACCATTGATCCAAATCAGTGTTGGTGTCCCTGGGATTCTTCTGCTCATTTAAGTAAAGCACCCAAATTGTTACAGTTTGATTTTAAGTCAAATTGTAACAATTATTTTATTTGTTACTAGATGGATCAAGTTTTTTTTTTTTTGTTTTTTTTATATATGGAAGTTGCGTGAATTTTGATTTTTGCTTCAAGGTGATGATGTTAATAAATACTGCAAGTTGGGTTGTGCATCGTCGATGTGCGGTGCCTTAACCACTCTCAAGAATTCCGGTAAAGCAAACTCTCAAGCTCATTATTATTATTATTGTTGTTGTTGTTTGAACAACAGGATAACCCATTCTAATTTTCTATCGGTAACTAGTCAAAAGTGAAATTGTGAAAGGAGAGGTAGAACGATGTGTCATGGCATGTTCTACTGTTTGCACCAAGGGCTCTAAAACCGCAAGTCAAACTGCCTAAACAAGCATATTCACGATCTAAGTGTTGTGTTTCCCCTGTTTTCAATAATTGTTGTGTAAATGCCAAAAATAATAAGACTCTCGTGCTCCACTATTTTAAATAATTTGTTTCCGGTTTGTCTATTTCTAAAATTATATATGCCTTCTGTTTCCTATCATCTAAATAAAGAATATTGTGTCTCTTTATCACCTTGCTCTTTTCGAAAAACTATTTTAATATGCTTTCCACTTATACTATTACTAATATGCAGTCTGTACGTAGTACGGGAAAATAATTGAAAGTTTATTATAACTATAACTAAATTAATATGGAGTCTGTACGTAATAGTAACGGGTCCCATTATTACTTGTCGATAGTATAATCGATTTTCTCGAGTATAAAAATGGGTCTCAATATTGCATTTCGTTTTTTTTATCATATGAAATGTATTAGAAAGAGATGAAATTATATACGTTAGGAGAAAAAAGTTTCTCTCTCAAATCTAAACCGTTAGAAAATGTTGAAATCCTCGAGACAATTTTAAAAAGGAAAACAATTTTGGAAAATATAAGAAATACAAACCAAACCGCCAAAGATTTTTTACTAATTAAATCTTATTAATTCTATTTACCAGTCTTTTCCGAAATCAGAAAGTATTTTGAAGTCGATCAAAACCACAAAACACACCAAAACTATATAATCCTCACTCTTTGCTTGGTGCTTGATAAACTTCTGAAATTTAAACATATGCTTACTTATTCTGGCTTGACGAGCTTTTCTTTTTTTTTGAATTGAATGTAAAATTAATTCAAACCCAAAAAGACTTTGTTTACATCAAGTGCAGCATTTAGATTATGAAATAAAACAAAGAGATATTACAAACTGAAGAAAAACTTGAAAAGATGCCGGTTTTTAGAAGCTTGTAGAGGCGAACCAAACCTGAAGAGCTTGTTGTAATTCTCCATGTCTGATCAATGAAACATTGTTTCGAACGTATTTGTCTATTTGCTTGAATAGAGTTGATGCTGGTGTAGGCTTACTCCCATGCCGGCGTGAGTTTCTTTCGCACCAAATGTGGTGAATGGTGGCTTGGAAGACATATCTAAACAGAAAGAGTGAGATCCGTGATTGACCTTTGTCAACGAGAAGTCGCAGTAACTGATCCCAACAGAGGCTGAATTTGGATTGAAGTAGACCACAAGTTAGCTTCTTCCAGATTCTCGCAGAATATCTACAAGAGAAGAACAGGTGGTTGCGTGTCTCTAATGGTTCAGAGCAGAATACACACGGGGTTTGTGCACCTACATTCCATTTAATCATCACATCACCTGTTGTTAGCTTGTTGTGAATCGCCAACCAAGTGAGAATTGAAAACTTTGGGGTTGAATATTTGAACCAAACCCCTTGTGTCCACTGGAGAGTGGGAGATGCTTGTCGAAGGAGTAGCCAAGTTTGTTTGGCGTTGAAAGTCGGAGAAAAACGATCGCCCTTTGCCCGCCACAAGTGAATGTCTTCATCTAGTGCCCCACTATTTTTCTGCAATTCCAAGACCTCCTCAACTGAATTTAATATGTCTGACCTGTGCTTCCGTCTGCGTCTCACTGACCAAGCTTCAGCAACTGTTGAAGAATGGCATATACCTAGAGGAGCAATAACTTTTCGGATTTTGAGGAGCTTTTCTCTTTAAGGTTTTGGAGTCATATGTGATTTGTCGACATTGGTAATGTCGAAATATATTCAACTAAGGTCCGATTGACATAAAGTAATAACTTTTCGGATTTTGATCAGATCTACTCTTGAACTCAAGTGGTGAAAATTGGAAAAGTTATCCAACCGCTTTACCTGTCACTTCGAATGTGGAAAGTTGTAGATCAACCGATTGAAACCCAAAAGAAGAAATTGGTGAAAGAAAGAAGGAAAAAATACGATAAAAACTTATCCCAAAACAGCAGACCACCAAAACACAACCGAGTAAATATTCTCGATTACGTATGCAAAGCCCATAGACAGAAGACTAGCCGAAAGACCGTCGCCAAGAACCTTCGCTTCTGGATCTGTCAAAGAAACCACTAATTTTCTCCTTTGTCGTTTCGTGAAATCAAAAGATGGCCATATCACCACTGAAAACTTTAAACAAAACAAGTCAACCTTAATCCAACCAACGGTGGAGCTATGGAGGCATCTGGCCGTTTGTTGAAATACGCTGCTTTTTTCTTTTTCGCCTCTCTCTCTTATTACTGTTCGTTTGATAGTAAAATTATTTATCGTGTAAGATATTTAATAAAATTAAATATGTTGTCTCGACAAAATACATCACGCTCCTTCGAGTTTCTAGCTATCTAGATGTAATTGAGCCTTATTTTGGGTCTTCAATTAGTGGGGATGATCGGGCTACTTTCTAGGTCGGATTAGTGGGGCATGTGTGTGTTTGGGCTCTTATATCATATTAGAGTATAGTTTCCAACTCAAATAAATTGGCAATAAGAGGATTTGCCTGTATCTTTTATATACTACTCAAGTCCCTTCCCAACTTTCTGATGTAGAATCTTTCTCCACAACATGGAAATTCACCTGCATGATCACAAGGTGGGTTCGACGTAGCTTTACCCGGTTAAAACTAGTTTTCAAACTCTTTTATCTTTTTCGAAAACCAGTATTTTATTTTGTGCTTAACTTGTTAATTTATGTTTGATGGTTTTGTAGATGACACATCAACCAAGAGTAAGTGGACTCTCATATGGGCTTCTAATTTTCTCTTTCGAAAGGCCTGTTCTCCTAGACTCTCAATTCACACGTTACAACTCAGAACCAAGCAAATATTGGGGATAAGAACGTGATTTTCGAATGCTCCACATGTAGAATGTATTCTTTCAGAAACAACTATAAGATATGGAGAACTACTCCTTCTCCACAAGCTTCCGTGGGGTTTAGTTCATTTGCTCGTGTTACCAAGCTCTTTGAGTTTTTAGTTGGTTTTCTTGTGCTATTTGATTGAATTTTAGTTAGGTTTTTTTATGTTTCAATCTTTGACCATATTTTGGTTATGAGAAAATTATATTTTCAAATAAAGCTTTTTGGTCATTTATTTGCAAATTATAAGATTGACTAGTAATATTATCTTTATAGCTACATATTTTTTACTAATCCATGTAAATAATATGCCTACAATAGACGGTTTATGTATAGTTGTGACCATAATTAAATGAAGAATTGTGACAAGTTTGAGACAAAATCGATAGTTTAATAAGACGGATTTGTGACAATATTTTAGTGATAAGACGTGACGAAGTTGGGACAATAAAACAGGTTAATACAGAGTGGCGACGGTTTTTTAGTTATCAATTATGACGATTTTGAGACTAGTGTCATCATCCACTACGACGAAGTTGAGATGTCATGATATTCGAAATGTGACGATTTTGCGACGATGTTTTTAGTAAGTAATTGTGATAGTTTAGTACGTCTTTGTATAGTCATATTTGGTGATGAATTGCTACTAGATTTGTTCTTTGCAACAATCTTGTGATGTTTTAGTTACGGAAAAATATTTGTGACGATTGTATTGTAATCGTTTATAAATCGTGACAAATTCGTAACAATTTTTATTTTGACGAAATATTTGTTATTATGACGAAATATTACGTCTTCATAAAATTATTTGTAGTAGTATGTTGTTTGGCTGCTTTCAACACACTTTTCATTTGTTGGACGGTTGTTGCTTTGGGCCATAATCTACGGAAATCAAACACGTGAAAGGAACATCACTAGCTCTGATACCAAACAAGCGTAGCGCACACATAACAAATTCGATGATTTTTTATTCAAAGGAATACCGAAAACACATAAATAGTTCGATGACCATTGATTCTGAAGAATGGCCGTTCTTCGAAGATTCTTGATAAACATTGATTCCAGAAGAATATCGATAACTAAGAAGATAAGAGAACCTCTAATTTCTAAATTGACAGAGATGCCAGCAAAGTCAAAGTATACACCTCATCATAAAACTCAATTTCAACCGATGACAATTGGTTTACAATCGTATTGAATTTATTAACGTGCGCTGCAACAGTTCTACCATTTTTTTCGTCAATTGGAAGAGTTTCTTCATGAGAAATACCTTATTTTGGCAGAAAGTTTCTCATACATGTGCGAGAGAACTTTTATCAACCCCTATGTAGACTTCTCTTTTGCGATGTTGTGCTCAGCGTTTTTCGATAATGTTAACCTGATAATATATTATTTTTGGCTGAAAGTTTCTCATACATATCCGAAAGAACTTTAATCAACCCCTCGTAAACTTCTCTTTCGCGACGTTGTGCTCGACGTTTTTCGATAATATTAACTTAATAATACCCAGAACTTATCTATTAGAAAAAATTCTAGTTATCCTGAGTCATCGTCTCAGGCTTCTTGCCTAACGGTTAAATAATTTTTTTCCGGTTTTTCTATTCCTAAATTGTATATGCCTTTTGTTTCATATCATCTAAATAAAGAATATTGTCTCTTTATTAATCTTCTTCTGTCAACTGTTTTAATTTGCTCTTCTCGATAAACTATTTTAATTTGCTTTCCACTTATACGTAGCATGGGAAAATAATTGAAAGTTTATTACTGCGTGGACCCAGGCTCCAGTCTACAGTTAAAATCAAAGAAACCTAATCCAGCTCTTTAAACAAAATTATCAAATTTGCTTTGCTAATATAAAATGAGTCTTAAAAGATAGAAAGAAAAGAGTTACATTTGAAAGTAAAAAAAAAAAAAAAAAAAAAAAAAACTGAAGACAATATTAAACGCAATTGTCTAATTGGCGGTAATCGGAAAAAAAGAGGGAGAAAATTTATATTTGTTTGGTTAAAGGAGTATTTTGGTCAAATAATAAATGGTAACTATTCTATGAAAAAAGGGTTTGACATTGCCAAATCATGAAATAAAAACTCACCAAACCATGAAATAAAAACTCAAACAAGTGTGTTTTATGGAAATTTTTTTTGAAAGTATTAACCTAAAATGTTTAGTTTATTACATGATATGCCATTGAAAATAAACAAAAATAGTTACATCACTTTCCGAAAGTATACTACCATTTTTTGTCTATTTTTAAGAATACCACGAATACGATCTAAATTTTGTTTTCCAAATAAACCATATATGATCAGAGAGGAGGGGGCTTGTCGCTGAAAAACCGAGCAAGAACTTTGTCTTCAAGAATTGCTAAAACTTGAGGAGAGTTTATGCATATAGGTGTCTTGTATTGTGATGCAGAAGCACCCTTGGAGATGAAATATGCCATGAGAGAATCGAACGTTCCTTGTTGCACTACCCTTATCTCTAGAGCTCCGATTGAACCATATTTATTCCTAATTTTTCTATAAAAAACATCAAGTGACTCCTCGATTGCACAACAACATTCCACCATTACATTGTTATCAAGCTTAACAATGCCATTAAAGTTTTTTGCTTTAAGCTCCCAGTAAAAAACGTAGTGACCTGGAACAGTGGAGATGTCTGCATAGCATGTAAAACCCATCAACATTAAATCTGAAGATTCAAGAACAAGACCCGCATGATTCAACGCCTTTGAAATGTCTTCTTCAGTTGTTGTTTCTACGTTGATGCTTAGAACCATACTTTTCCTGCGTACAAATCTAAATTGGGGTGCACTATTGTAGAATCCCGTAACCTGTAGAATATCTCCCATTCTATATCTGCATAAGCCTAGAGACAATATTCAACTTTTAGTCATAGTTGAGAGTATATATATATATATATAAATGTGTGTGTGTGTATGTAACTCACCGAAATGATTTGTGATCAAGGGCTCATAAAAGCACCCTAACTTGACGTTCACAAGTTCAACAATTTCATCATTGTTTGCTTCATCAACAAATAGGAACTCAAAGTAGGACATATTTGGCAAAAATGTGTAGGACACATCTTGTGGTTTGCATAGGGGATTCAAATTTACGCCAAAGAATGTTTCAGAAGCCCCGTAACGCGGGGAGACGAGAGGCAAATTGTTGGAATAAAACTCCAATATTGGTATGTATTGACTCATCTGTCCTGTAACAATGGTTTGAATGAATTTGGTGTTAGGCCATAGACGTATGATCATACCTTCCCATGATTTCTGGCTGCATTCATGTTCAATCAGATCTGCCAATTCAGGATTAGGTCCTCCAAGTATGACGGAGACCGAGTCTCTGCAACCAAGGTCGGTGATCCACTCGCTAATACAACCAGATCGAATATTATAGCACAATTCATTCCAGCGAGTTTCAAGAAATCGGATTGCTTGGACTACTGAAGAAGCAAAGGCAGCAGCAATACTCACAACATCCTCTCGTTGGACGAGACCACACAGAAGATGACAGTACATATTCTGTTTGTTGTCAACACATAAGATGACCTCGAGGGGGCTAACATAACATTTTGATGGCCGGTTCTTGAAATAATCACTCATTGCGAAGCCTGTAGACAGAGGAGCAACAGGCAAACCAGAGAGAGTTGTAATAATTGGTCTAGTATTGAGAAACGCCATCATTTTTCCTTCCTCAACACCATCGATGTACCTATATACCGGAAATAAAAATATGGATTCTTGGTGTTTGGAAGTCATAGATACACTATAAAGAGAAAATATGTATTTTGTATATACTTGGATATAATGGAGGAGCATAAAGCATAGATGAATGTCATATTCTCAAAGTACTTGTTGTTCACAGGAAAGATCTTTTGTTTCCCTCCAGAAGTTCCAGAGCTATACACAAAGTAAGTCAGCAGCATCACAAACTAACTATTCCGTTAATTATATAATTAATTTGGTTTCTAGAATTTGACAACGTTTACCTTAGAAAGAAATTAGTAATGGTTTCTCCCGTAAAAACATTTGAAGGCTCTCCATTCGCTACACGCTCGATATAAGGTTTCACATCATCGTAACTCACCACTGGTACGTTCTTCTTGAAAAGCTCTTTATCAGAACTTCCATGGAGAAATTGACGGAGATACTCTGTGTTCGCATTAACTTTAAGTATCTCCTCCAACAAATCGTCTTGTACTTGCTTCGCGTTCGACGTCAACTCCTCTAAATCCTTGAGCTCTGAGGTTAAACTCATATTTGGTGTTGATCTCTTGATTCACCTCAAGTGATGGGTTCTATATGTAGAGCAATACAAGGAAGATAGCTCAACCCGGAAATATGGATAATATTATTTTATTTGTATCCAATAAACAGCTGGGAAAATAGCGTAAAAAATAGGGTAAAATAAATATAGACACTAGATTGTGTGGACTGACTGTGGTACAAATCTTATCCCTCTTTAAGACCAGTGTAGTTTAAAGTGTAGACTAGGACTAGAAACTGGCTCCACGCAGAGCACTAACTATGAAACAAAAAAATTAATAAAGTTAAAGTGGATAGAAAATTTAAGACGTGTATTGGATTAGGTATTTTAGAGGATTTGGTAGAATTTAGTGGAATTTGACTATATTAGATTTTGGAGAGATTTGAACTGAGTTTTGAGGTGATTTTTTTTTTTTTTAGAGTTTTTATATTAAAAAAAAACAAATTACTGATTTGGTAGAAAAACTTTTACAAAGCTTTCACAACAATACATCGTTTATTCATGATCGAAGATTCTGCGACTCCAGAATTCGACAAAATTAAAGAAGAGATTACGATAATTTTGTGTGCAGATTCTCACACAAGTTTTTTTCAGAAGTGCAACAATCCTTTATGGCTAAATGCGGAGTTCTTTGTGTCACTACCCTGCAAAGAAATTGTGCACACTACTCCAACAAGATCAAGTCATGCAGGGATGCTACTGTTGGATGTGAGCAAATCTTCATCTTATTTTATTATCATAGAAGAGTCGTATATTATATAGTTAAGTAACTGATTTATATATAAACTTTTCATATCACACACCGATACAAATAGAATTGTTAACTGCAAAACAGTTACACGTGTGTGTTTGTGTCTCCACATTGTGTTGTCTTCTAGAGACGTGTCCCTTAGTTAAAGTGTGTCATGTAAACCTATAAATACAGTTTATATATATAATAAAAGTGTGTGGTTTTCGTTTTACAAGAATAGAGCATATACATAAAAGCAGAATACGTTGAGTGTAAAAAAAACAGAGAGTAAGACAAAACAGAGTAAAATCTATGTTGTCCAATCCTTAACGACTTTGAGAGTTCAAAGTTCTACATGGTATCAGAGCTATGGAGACAACAATGCAGCAAGTTATTCCAGTCTTCAATGGTGAATCGTATGGTTTTTGGAAAATCAAGATGATAACCATCTTGAAAACACGGAAGCTGTGGGATGTTATCGAGAATGAATTTACGTCGAGTTCGTCTCCTGAAAACTCACTGGCGTTAACTAGAGAGAGAGATGATCGAGTAATGAAGAATATGATGGCTCTTCAGATCCTTCAAAGTGCAGTTTCTGATTCAATATTTTCGAGAATCGCTCCCGCACCAAGCGCAAGAGAAGCTTGGAAAGCTTTGGAAATGGAGTTCCAAGGAAGTACACAAGTACGGATGATTAATCTTCAGACCTTGAGAAGAGAATATGAGAATTTGAAGATGGAGGAAAGTGAAACCATAAATGATTTCACAACTAAGTTGATTAACATGAGTAATTAACTAAGAGTTCATGGTGAAGAGAAGACCGATTACCAATTTGTTCAAAAGGTTCTTATCTCCTTGCCGGAAAAGTTTGATAGCATCGTTGCTGTCCTTGAACAAACAAAGGATCTATCAACTCTTTCTATGACAGAGATGATAGGTACTTTGAAAGCGCATGAGAAGCGCTTAAGTCTCCGAGAAAAACGTATCAATGAGGGTGCGTTTTATGGAGAAAAGCTTGGTTCGAAAGAGAGAAACAAGCGAGACAAGAATAGCCATGAGAAGACTAATAAGTGGTGTGGCGTGTGCAAAAGAAACAATCACAATGAGGTAGATTGTTGGAGAAAGAAGAATAGAGGTATTCCGCAAAAGAGTGCAAAAAACGAAAAAAAATGCTATGTGTGTGATAGACCGGGGCACATAGGTAAAGATTGTAAACTTAGACGAAGTGAAAGAGCACTTCTAAGTTTTGAAGAGTCAGAAGATAACAATGAAGATGAATGTCATATCCTATTTAGTAACGTTGAAGAAGAAGAATGTTCAATAATTTGTGAAGAGACATGGTTGTGAAGAGACATATCCTATTTAGTAATGTTGCATTTGAAGAGAAGGAAGAAAAGACAAATCTTTGGCATAAGTGTTTTGGTCACGTAAAGTATAACAAGATGGAGACAATACAAAAGCTAAATACTGTAGAAGATCCTCTAAATTTTGGAGTAATAAAAGGTGTATGCGAGTCTTGTGAGATGGGAAAACAATCAAGGAGAAGTTTTTCAAGAAGTTCTCGAAGCAATACAAGCAACGTATTAGAACTCATACACTCGGACGTGTGTGGTCCAATGCAAACAGAATCAATAAATGGAAGTAAGTACTTTCCAACATTTATTGATGATTATTCAAGGATGACATGAATGTATTTTATGAAGAGTAAAAGTGAAGTGCTCTCAAAATTCAAGATATTCAAGCCTTATGTGGAAAATCAATCGGAAACTCGGATTAAGAGGCTTAGAACGGATGGAGGTGGTGAGTTCTTATCAAAAGAATTCATCAAACTATGTCAACAGGGTGGCATACATCATGAAGTAACAACACCCTACACTCCACAACAGAACGGTGTCGCAGAGAGACGGAACCGTACGCTTGTGGAAATGGCTAGATCGATTCTCACAGAGAGGAGTTTATCAAACAAGTTTTGGGCTGAAGCTATTGCAACATCAACTTATTTGAAAAATAGATTACCATCTAAGCCATTGGAGAAAGGTGTGGCTCCATTAGAAGTATAGAGTGGGAAGAAACCAAGGGTAAGTCACTTGAAGATATTTGGATGTGTATGTTACGTACACGTTCCAAATGAGAAGAGAAGAAAACTTGACGCTAAAGCCAAGTCAGGGATATTCGTTGGTTATAGTAATGAATCAAAAGGATATAGAGTGTTCTTACTAAGTGAAGAGAAGATCGAGGTGTCAAGAGACGTGACATTCGATGAAGAAAATACATGGAATTGGGATAAGAATGAAGTGAAGAAATTGATTCTTTGACAATTCAAGATCAAGTCTTCAAGAGAACAAGGAGATCAAAAAGAAAATAACGATATAAATGCTCAAGTAGAAAAAGTAAGTGATGCATTCAACCAACTACAAATCTCAAATAGAGGAGTTCAAAACACAGTTGAAGAAGGAGAAACATATGTTGGTCCAAGAGGATTCAAATCAATCAACGAATTGATGCAACAAACAAATAAAGTTGAAGAGATGGTTCATATACACGAGATGTATCTTATGATGGCCGAAGAACCTCATGCTTTGGAGGAAGCAATGAATGACGTGAAGTGGATAGAAACCATGAGAGAAGAGTTGAGGATGATAGAAAAGAACAAGACGTGGCAAGTTGTGAAGAGACCAAGCGATAAAAATATGATTAGTGTCGAATGGATCTTTCGTTTGAATACTAATGCACGTGGAGAAGCAATCAAACACAAGGCGAGATTGGTGGCTAGAGGATTCACACAAGAATATGGTGTCGATTATCTTGAAACATTTGCACCGGTTTCAAGAAATGATACGATAAGAACATTAATGGTGATTACGGCTCAACACAAATGGAAACTCTTCCAAATGGATGTAAAGTCAGCGTTCCTAAATGGAGACTTAGAGGAGGAGATTTATGTAGAACAACTACCGAGATTTATAGAAGAAAGAGAAGAAGGAAAAGTTCTTAAACTCTACAAGGCGCTCTATGGCTAAAAACAAGCACCTAGAGCATGTATGGGCGCATTGACGGTTACTTTTTTAAGAATGGTTTTGAGAGAAGTATCAATGATGCGACACTATATATAAAAAAGACATTGGAAGATATATTGGTGGTTAGTTTGTATGTTGATGACATCATAGTTACCCGGAAGCAATATAAAGAAGATTGGACGATTTAAAGAGGAGATGAAGAGTGAGTTCGAGATGACGGACTTAGGTAAACTAAAATACTCTCATAAGTAATACAAAACGAAGAAGGTATATTTCTCTCACAAGGGAAGTATGCAAAGAAGCTCTTGAAGAAATTTGGGATGCAAGATTGCAAAAGCTTGTCAACGCAATTGACTCCTCACGGCAAAACAGAGGACGTCTTGAATGAAAAGCTTAAAGACGTTACGAAGTATAGAAGCATGATTGGAGGAATATTGTATATTTGTGCATCTAGACCAGACATCATGTATGCGAGCTCTTACTTGTCTCGTTACATGACATCTCCATTAAACAAACATCTTTAAGAAGCCAAACGGATCCTTAGATATGACAAGGGTAGTTTGACATATGGGATTCATTTCAAGCGAGTAGAAGAACCAGAGTTGGTGGGATTTTCTGATATCGATTGGGGCAGATTAGTTAAGGACAAGAAGAGTACAAGTGGCTATGTCTTTACGATTGGAATAGGTGCATTTTGTTGGAATTCTAGCAAGCAGAAGACGGTTGCTCAATCAAAGGCCGAGGCGGAATACATTGCTCTTTGCTCAACAGCAAACCAAGCAATATGGTTACAGAGGCTGGTTAATGAGATTGGTTTCAAGGCAGAAAAATGTGTAAGGATCTTCTGTGATAACAAATTAGCGATTACAATCGGAAAGAATCCAGTTCAACATCATCAGACCAAGCATATCGACATCAAATATCATTTTGTATGAGAGGTTGAACAGAATGGGAAGATAAAACTTGAGTACTGTCCAGGAGAGTTACAAATAGCAGACATATTGACGAAGCCTTTAAACACAATAAGGTTCGAGGTTTTATGAGAAGAGCTAGACGTAACGATGAAGCCATGATCAAAGAGGAGTGTTGGATGTGATCAAGTATTCATCTTATTTTATTATCTTAGAAGAGTCGTACATTATGTAGTTAAGTAATTGGTTTATGTATAAACTATTCGTATCACACACCGAAGATATACAAATAGAATTGTTAACTGCAAAACAGTTACACGTGTGTGTTTGTCTCCACATTGTGGTGTCTTCTAGAGACGTGTCCCTTAGTTAAAGTGTGTCATGTAAACCTATAAATACAGTTTATATATATAATAAAGTGTGTGGTTTTCGTTTTACAAGAATAAAGCATATACATAAATGAAGAATACGTTGAGTGTAAAATAAGAAACAGAGAGTAAGACAAAACAGAGTAAAATATGTGTTGTCCGATCCTTAACGACTATTAGAGTTCAAAGTTCTGTACAATAAAAGTGTGAGGTTTTCGTTTTACAAGAATAGAGCATATACATAAAAGAAGAATACGTTGAATGTATAACAAAAAACAGAAAGTAAGACAAAACAGAATAAAATCTGCGTTGTCCGATCCTTAACGACGACAAAACAGAGTAAAATCTGCGTTGTCCGATCCTTAACGACTTTGAGAGTTCAAAGTTCTACAGCCACATGCATTGTTGCAGTAGGCAAATGAAGAATGTGACCAGCTAGTAAGTCAAAAAATCGTTTCGTCAACAAATTCACCATGGGCATGCAAAACATTTTATGTCAACAACTGAGTGGAACAAACAAGGGAAAAGCTCAGATTAGTTATTGATTACAAGCCTTTAAATCAATACCTACTAGATCTTAAATTTCCTCTATCAAATAAAAATGCACTTCTTCAACATCTCCAAAGGGCAACAATATTTTCAAAATTTGACCTAAAATCCGGGTTCTGGCAACTAGGAGTTCATCCGGAAGAAAGGTACAAGACGGCGTTTTGTCTACCAAATCACCATCTTCAATGTAATGTTTTACCTTTCAGTCTCAAGACTGCACCATCTCTGTTCCAGCAGGCAATGTTACAAATATTCAAGCCTCTCCTCTATACGGCTTTAATATACATCGACGACATCCTCCTGTTTTCATGAAGTGACAAGGAACATGTTCCGTCTCTCCAGCAGTTTCAGAGCATAGTAAAGAAAGATGGAATTATGCTCTCAGCCCGAAAGATGATCATAGCCTAGCCCAACATCGAATTTCAATCTTAAATCTTGTCATACAACACATAACTTCGTCATTAGAACTTGTCATACAACACGGAACTTCATCATTAGAACTTCTAATATAACAATTCACAATCTCGATGATGATCTCAGTTTTTCAAACTTGATCTCTATTGTTCCATCACTTCGAGAATGAAAGCTGACTTCAGATGTTTGGACTGATGTCTGAGCTGTTTGATGTAGTTTTTCATAGCTCGTAACCTATGATTCTGGTAGTCGACGCAATAGTTATTCTCGAGAGACTTGTCGGGGAATCTGAACAGCGTTAGGTGCTTGCGAGGCTGTTGTTACTTTGAGATATTATGCTTTATCAGATGAGGACAGTATAAGATCAAGAGCATGATATTGGATTCGATAGACGATCTGATGATGTAGGGTTGCTACGACACTCTTTTCTTGCATAGGTGCTCCCATAAATTGCAATTGGACCTTGAGCATCTTCAGTAGATTGGGATCTTGTAAGAAAATATTAAAGTTAGGAAACAATGTTATGAATATTGTTCCTGTGTTCAATGTTGTCTGAACTGTCCCGATGTAAGCTTGTTGGTATGACTTTAGTCTTGAGTCGATTAAAGCTATACGTGCAACAACTGGTAGACCTTTTCGAGCGTGTAAGATCAGACCAATTCGCACTACCCCGAAATGTAGATGAGTATATCCTTGTTGTTGCCAAAATCTTGGTAGATTTTCTGGAATGTTGAGCGAAATGAATTGCTCTTCTTCCGTGGCTGGAACTAGGCATGATGAAAACTTGCTAGACTGGACATACTCCATGAATCTTCTGCTTGAGGGCAGTAGTATGAGTTCTCGAACACCTTTAACCGAGAAAGCACTAGGCTTTTTAGCAAAGTATTCGTATGGATTTACAAGTAAAAGACTAGTTTCAGACAATTGATCTCCCGGAACATACTCGATTTCATATAGGAAATTTATGCTAGTTGAAGAAGAACGACTTTTATTTTTTGGTAAAGTAGAAATAGCGAACTGAGAATCGATGGTTGAAGGATTTGAGATTGACATGGTAAGAAATGGTTTTCCAGAACATTCCCAACAATCAATCATAAACAATGATCCATTCCATCATAATGGAAGTCTTTGGCTCTAATACCATCTAAAGATTAAACACTCTGGTCGATTGTGTTGACTAAGTCATATTGACAGACGAGGGTGATAAGATCCAGGTAAAAGGAGCAAAATAGGTAACTTCGGGCCTCTGGACTCAACCACTGTTAGGAATCTTATCTCCCCCACGAAAATCATGTTGACCGTCGTATTGATAAACCAGAATGCTCAACTAAAAAAGAGAAACATAACCGCGATTTCTGAATGAAACAAAGAAACCAAAGCTTATGAAAATGTTAAGAAATCTGGAAAACTAAAAGGTTTATAGGCTCATTTAGAGAGAGAAGTTTTATATGAACTTTTAGATGATCTTACACAATGGGGTTACACATATATTTATAGGAGAGGATTGGAGCGCTGACATAAGCGCTGGCCTCATTATTCATGCGATTACATTACCGCTTATATCACTATATATATGCCCTAATATAATCGCTTACATCATTATTTATGTGATTACATCATCACTTACATTACTATAATTATACATATTTGAGTATTTAGTATTACGCACTTAATGATCTATTTCGAACTCGATGATATGCTTATCACAACAACCATAACTATCATCTGGCCATTTGTATTCCACTTCTGGTTCTCAAAGTCTTTCTGCGAACTCGTATTGATATTGAACATTTTCTCGATTTCATCAATATTCATCGCATCATGAGGGAGCTGTGCGTCTTGGAAATATTCTGGCGGGTACTTCGGAGACAATGGTTCTTGATTTATCAACTCCGGTTTGCCTGCCATCCTTTAAATAGAAGGAACGAAATCATACTTTAAAAACCATTCGCTCCATCTTAATAGATCTTGGTGTGGGACCATCTTCTGCTTGAATTGTAACATCTTTGGAAAAGAAGACATATTCATTTCGATGCGAAATTTATGTCCTCTCAGATAAAACTCGAACTTCTCAATAGCTTTCTTGAAAACTAGGATTTCTTTGAACGTGGAGTGATAATGCATTTCCGAATCTCTAAAGCGTCCACTTTTATATCCACAGATTTGACGCTTCCCATTTATCTCTTCGAATAATATAGGTCCCCAATATTTGTCAGTTGCGTCAGTCTGCAAAATACATGTCCCCGAAGAAGGAATCTTTAAAGGTGGTAGCTTATATATCTCTAGCGTTAGCCTTTTGACCAATTCAGTTTCTCACTTTGTCCATTGTGGTGGATTTTTTGTCAACATCTTCTGGAGTGATCTTGTCAATTGCGAAAGTTGCGGGATGAAGTCACTTACATAATTGATTACTCCAAGGAATTGTTGAACTTGTTTTTTTATGAAATTTTCTTCTGGAAAATCAAGAAGTGATGTAGCTAGATGGGCTTGTGGTGAAAATTGTCCATTTGTAATTTGCATTCCTAAGAATTCGATGTTGGGCTAGGTTATGATCATCTTTCTGGCTGAGAACATAATTCTATATTTCTTTACTATGCTCTGAAACTGTTGGAAAGACTGAAAACAGGAGGATGTCGTCGATGTATATTAAAGTCGTATGGAGGAGAGGCTTGAATATTCGTAACATTGCATGCTGGAACAGAGATGGTGCAGTCTTGAGACCGAAAGGTAAAACATTCCATTGAAGATGATGATTTGGTAGACAAAACACCGTCTTGTACCTTTTTCCGGATGAACTCCTAGTTGTCAGAACCCGAATTTTAGGTCAAATTTTGAAAATACTGTTGCCCTTTGGAGATGTTGAAGAAATGCTCTTTTATTTGGTAGAGGAAATTTAACATCTAGTAGGTATTGAATTAAAGACTTGTAATCAATAACTAGTCTGAGTTTTCTCCTTACTTGTTCCGCTTGGTTGTTGACATAAAATGCTTTGCATGCCCATGGTGAATTTTTTGACGAAACGATTCCTTGACTTACTAGCTGGTCACATTCTTCATTTGCCTGCTGCAACAGTGCAGATAACATCCCTGCATGACTTGCTCTTGTTGGAGTAGTGTGCACATTTTATTTGAACGGTAATAACACAAAGAACTCCGTATTTAGCCATAAACGGTTGTTGCACTTATGAAGAAAAATTGTGTGAGAATCTGCACACGAAATTATCGTAATCTCTTCTTTAATTCTGTTGAATTCTGGAGACACAGAATCTTCGATCATGAATAGGCGAGGTATTGTTATGAAAGCTTTGTAGAGGTTTTTCCACCTTTGCATGCCCGTGCTGAATTTGTTGACGAAAGAATTCTTTGAATTACTAGCTGGTCATATTCTTCATTTGCCTGCTGCAACAGTGCAGGTGACATCCCTGTATGACTTGCTCTTGTTGGAGTAGTGTGCACATTTTCTTTGAACGGTAATGACACAAAGAACTCCGCATTTAGCCATAAAGGTTTGTTGCACTTCTGAAGAAAACTTGTGTGAGAATCTGCACACGAAATTATCGTAATCTCTCCTTTAATGCTCTCGAATTCTGGAGACGCAGAATCTTTGTTCGTGAATTGACAAGGTATTGTTGTGGAAGCTTTGTAGAGGTTTTTCCACCTCATTCCTCATGACTCGATTGAGATGTCGAAATTTTTTTTCAATGCATAATATGCGTCCCATCCCAATGTTAAATCCTTTTCAGATGTAGAAGAACCATGGACCTCTGTTGTAATTTGACATCCTGGGAAGAGCTCTATGATGATTGGTTTTGATTTGAGCTTAATCATCAACAAACCAGAGTTTGCGACTTTGAACTCCTGTTGGTGAGGTAACCACATTGATGACGAAAAAATTGCCTTAAAAAATTTAACCATGACGACGCCAAATTGGCATGACTTCTCCTCCTAGAAATCTCATTGTTATCTGTAGAGACGAAATAGCTAGATGCAGCGAGAAAACATACGATCATCTCTCAATCAGTGAGGGTCCTAAGATGTTGCTCTTCTCTTCCGATCAAGAACTGTACGTTAACATATGTAAACTAGGAGCACCCTGAGTGGGAAGTAAAAGCCGGGTTAGTTGTGTTCCAAAAAGCCAAAGAAAATGCACCATGCAAGGAGATACCGTCTCTGAAACTCATCAACCAAACCCTCAACTACACTAGAGAGCTAGACTGTATCGTGTAATCCCAACTCATCATGCCAGATTAGTGCTTTTCACACTTTGGTGATTTTATAAGAAAAAACTAGACTGATAATTAAAGGAGACGAAGCGTTTCTCCGAATTTTGTTGTATTGAATATAAAAAAAAAAAGAAAAAAAAAAGAAATTACCAAGTAGAAAGAATGAAAACAACTTAAAGATAAAGCTTAGTAATAGTACTACATCATGACCCCATATTCATAGCATATGTCCACATGTGTGCCGCTATAGTTGCTCTCCAGTTATTAGCAAGCACTCTTTGTTGTTCTTGAGTACCCGTGAAGCTGTTCTTTCTCATTGTTCTCGTCATAATCTCTTTCATCAATGTCAGTTTCTTCGACAACATTTTTTTCTGGAAGAAACAAGTCTGAACGACATTCTTTACGAAGATAATTATGTTAAACAACACAAGCAGGTATTAAATCTACTTGCGTCTTATATAGAAAAGGTGGTGCAGATTTGAAGATGAGAAATCTTGACTTAAAGATGCCGAAAATCCTCTCTATTACATTTCGCAAGCTAGAATGACGATGGTTGAACAACTCATATGGGTTTACAAGATCTTTTCCTTGTCCTCTAAAGTCTTGGAGATGATGGCGAGTACTTCAAAATAGAGCTAAAAAATTACGACGATTGGCGAATCCACAATCAACTAAATAAAAAATTTCCAGGAATTTAATAAAGTATCCAAATATAAGTGAGATAAATTGCAAATTAAAAACAGAAAATATTAATTTTATCATAATATAAATGACATACCTTTAGGAACTATTAGTTTGTTTGTGTTTCTTGGTAAGCATCGTGTAATACCTTTGCGTCGTGAGCTGAACGTTCCTATCCACTAAGAACATATGTAAATTCTAAATCAAAATTACATGCAGCCAAAACATTTTGCGGTAATTTTCCTTTTCGATTACGGTATGTAGCCGAGTCTTCTCCCGTTATCATTGCAAGGATATGAGTTCCATCAATAGCCCCCACACAATCCTACAAAAAATATAAACGAAATATTAGTCATATAGCTTTTCGAAATACTTGAAAACGAGCACAAGTAAACAATCTCATACCTTATAATAAGGATAAAATCGTGTGCTGTCTTTTATTTTTGTAGGCACTGAAAGTTCGGGTTTAGTCGTATAGCTTGGAGCAATTGCTTTTAAGACCTTCAGTATTGTGTTAAAACTCGTACTTATTGAGAACTTGATCTCTGAAATCTATCTTGAGCTTGAATGTACCTCGAGTTTTGACCCACGATGAACAAAAATGTGGCAAGCATTTCTTCAACCGAAACATATGTTTTGTCTTTTAAAACCCATCTTCAATCTAAAAATAGCACATAGTTTCAAAAATGCTTATGGGATACATACGATATCAATGTCGAAAATGTTCACGATCTTCAACCAACGCATTTTGTATGTATTCATGTCCAAGTCTTGTAGTTGGTTTCCTAATCTGGCGTGGTATCTGCGGTACGAAATATCGAATCTTCGCAATGATTGACAAAACCAGTAACATAATCTCAACATCTGACTTGAAATTTCTCTTTTTTTTTTGTCTAGCTTGTATCTCTTCACTTTCTTGAACAATGGGATCCATTATTGAAACCCTACACAAAAACATAGCTATAAACCCACAACGAGAAGCTTTTTATAAAAAAATTGCACAACAACTAGCGGAGAATAAATCAGATGGATTAGCATAAATAGAGAAAAGTTTATACAAAGACACATTGTCAACAAAACGTGTATTGTTCAAAGACACATAATCATATAATACTGAGAAAGAGTAGAAGTAACTCACGAGGAACAAGTCGGCGGCTAGTGTGGAGAAACAAAATAAGTTAGAGACGCCAGCAAATCATATATATATTGACCCCTAATTTCACCTTAAAGTTTGACCCGCCACAATCTATAAACCATATTTTAACCGGCAAAAATGTAGCTTAACCAGAACAAGAAAATAAAAAGATGCAATTTTGCATTTATTGTATGTTAACTACGTATCAACTATCAACTATACTATACATTGTTTTGCATTTCTTTTGTGAAATATACATATCTCTGGTTCCATTTTCCTTCAAGAGTTAAAAATAATAAGTCGATTATTTGTAAAAGGGAAGAAACAGAAGACCTGTTTCAAATTAAAAACAAAATAAAAAGAAAGCTCATAAAGCATTACCAAAATGAAAACGAAAAAACTATAAAATGTCGAAAATTAACCATCTTCAATCCTTGTTGATGCATTCAACTTCATTCTCATGATTTATGACGGTTTCGTATAATCCATCCCTTGCGCTCTACTATCGACATATGGATGAAATGGGGAAAAAGGAATCACTAAAGATGAAAGAAAAAAGGAAGAAGAACCAACCAGAATTGGTATTCTTCTATCATGGAACACAACATTAGATACAAGGATTACATCGCCTATGTTGACTCCTTTAACCTGAATATGTTCAGTCAATCAGCACTTTAATAACTTCCACAACATGAAAATAGAGATATCAAGGATAGAGAGATTTTTCATGATGCAGAAGACTTTAGAATTAAATCATCAAGTTCAGTAAATGAGTAACAGAATCAAACCCAAATATGATCAACTATCGCATTCTCTTCCGCTTGCATAGCTGCAGCTCCATCATATGGATATATGTAAAGAGTAAAGTACCGATGACGAAGACGACCAGGGAGATCGGTCGAGTACTCTCTGATTGAGCAACCTCAGGTTTGTCGATGTCAATAGATCCATCTCCATGAGGGGCCATACCTTTCCATCTCTTCCGATTCTAGACGATTTTGATTTCCCAGGAAAATCCGAGAATCGATCATTGGAGGTGTATTTCTGCAATTGTTTCCCGACACATTTGTTTTTTTTTTTTAAATCCTTCAAAGTTTCACCTCCAGAGGCGTTATTTTTTCAGTCAAGGTAAGAAAAGTCTCCTAAAATCAGTTTTAGTAGCTTTTTCTTAAAATGTTATGATATTTTGAATAAAAGTAGATTTGAGGTGAGATTTACAAATTGTTAATTGAATAACAAGAGATTGTGAATTATTTGAAATGATTTTACATAAATTTAAGTTCAAAAACATAAGATTTCAGAAGACTTTTAAAAATCATCAGGTGATTTTAAGAATACTCCCAAAATTTTCTAAAATCAAGTTCAATACATTTAAGTTGTAGTTTCCAATAACAAATATATTAATTTAGTATGACTAAAGAAACATGCAATCATAACTTATAGTTTAATAATTTATACTAATGTTGTTGTTGTGTCATAATCTAAACTCGAATCCGGCATAATACATGTTGCTAATTAAAAAAGAATTTAAGATACAAAAATATTAAGAAATATAATATATATATATATATATACTATATAATAACAATAATTTCAATAAATATTTTTGAGAATTTGAGCTGCATACGATATAAGACTAAAAAAATAGAGTCAAAAGAAAAGTGACAAACTTTTAAATAAGAGACTTTCTACAAACATGATAAAAAGATAAAAATACCCCCAAAACCACATGCATTCTTCCTTTCTTTTGTTTTCTCTTTCTCTTTATTTCTTTCTATTTCTCTTTCTTTTTTTAATTTATTAAAAACCTCAACTTATGATTTTTCTAAATCTTTAAATTGATTACATCCTAAATTATGAAATTTTGAATTCATTAAACTGGCCAGACTTGTCTGATCAAAATGCATTCACTGAACCTTATAAAACTCTCGGTACAGAGACATCGCGAGTTTGGTGTCGTTCATATTATTATTGGACATATATGATAAATAATTTGGGTAACCATCAAACTGACGGCATTATCATCGATCAATAATGATTTAGCACTTTTGTCTCCCAATTCATTCGTCGTCACAATCTTCCACCTCTGTCGTCGCCAACATACTCTCCTTACCCATCACCTCCACCACCTCCTCCGCCGCCGCCAACATATCTCTTCACATCACCATCGCCTTCTCTGCTACTAACATACAATCTACCATAACAATTTTTACCACAATCACAGCAATCTCCAATTTATTTCACTCACCCTCCAGATCCACCACAGTCTCCACTCTCGCCGTCGCCAACAGACTATCTTTCCACATCACCACCACTATGTCATATATCAAAATATCATGATATATAATTGTAAACTTTGATATATATTTATATATCACGATATTTTAATATATATTATCATATATATTAAGATATCATCCTATTTGTTATGATATATATTAATATATTATATGTAAACAACAATAATAGAATACTACGATATATATATATATATATATCCATATATCATGATATATATTAATAAATTTTGTTATGGTTCTACATATCGCGTCAGGGCCGGAGGTGAAGAGAGAATACGGGGTCAGCTAATAGGGGTCAGCTGACCCCACCAACTTTTAAAAAATATTTTTTTGAAAAAAATTGAATGACCCCGTTTAAATTTTTTTTTGACCCCATAAAAAAATAAACACAAAACATAATGGACTTATGGTAAAAACTAAAATTTAGTTATGATATTAATAGGCTTAAGTTTCTTAAGGATTAAAACTTGGATTTATATTAAATTTAAACCCAATTTTTATGGATTACTATTAAATATTAGTTAATTTTTGTTTTTTAAAAAAAAACAAAACCTAAAACTTAAAAAAAAAAAAAGATTGTTGACAACTTTATGCTTCTATCTTCCTGTGTCGTCTCTCTCTCTGCATCCAGCCATCCACCAAGCAATATTTGTTTAAATTTCAGATTTGATTCTTTTATTTTTTATGCTATACTTTAATCTTCTGGTTCATACTTTATGTTTCTATTAAACTAGAGATGATTATGACTCATTCACTCAAATTCATAGAAATATTTAGGGTTTATGTTTATGATCTAGATATCTTTAACGTTTACTTTTGTATCTAAAAATAAACTATTTTTTATCAGATAACTAATGGATCGATTTCTGAATCTAAAAAGAAAATCTCCATCAGCGAAAGATATTGGTTTAGATGATCTGCCATATGATCCCGGTGAAAGAAAAGGAATACTAGAATATCATCCTAGTCAAAGGGATGAGGTACGATGCAAGTATTTAACTAGAGGACCTTGTCAACCTCGTGGTCATAATTTTAAACAACGACGTATAGGGAATACACTACGACGGTTTAATCCTTGATGGTTTGATCAGTATGGTGATTGGTTGGAATACAGTGTGAAGAAATAAATGCATATTGCTTGTGTTGTTATTTGTCCAACGAGAAAAAGAGTGGCAGCATTGGATTTGTCACAGAAGGATTTGATTGTTGGAATAAGTCTGAGAGATTGTCTGGTCATGTAGGTGCAACACAAGCAAATTGATGTCGTAAAAAATGAGTATCGTATTCGATTAAATGCTTCAATCGATGCTTCTAGATATTTATTGAGACAAAGATTACCTTTTCGTGGTCATGATGAGACAATGGATTCTAGTAACAAAGGTCAATTCTTGGAATTAGTGAAGTATATTGCTGAACAAAGTTGTGCTGAAGAATGCTCCTGGAAATAACCAAATGGTGTCTCATCCAATTCAAAAAGACATTGTTAATTGCTTTTCGGAAGAAGTAGTTAGCTCCATAGTTCAAGAGATGGATCATGATGTGTTTGCTCTGTTGGTGGATGAATCTGCAGACTGTTCTAAGAAAGAGCAGATGGCTATAGTTTTTCGTTTTGTTGATAAACAGGGTATAGTGAAAAAGAGATTTGTTGGTCTTATCCATGTGAAGGATACATGTTCTTTATCTCTGAAATCTGGAATTGATTCATTGCTTGCTAAATATAGTTTAAGTTTGAAGAAGGTGAGAGGACAGGGATATGATGGAGCAGGAAATATGAGAGGTGAACTGAATGGGCTGATAACATTGATTTCAAGAAAAACCAGTTTTGCATACTAGGTACATTGTTTTGCTCATCAGTTTCAGTTGGTTATTGTTGCAATTGCAAAGAAACATTTTGAACTTATAGATTTCTGTGTTAGTGAATGTGGTTGTACCATCTTGCAAAAGAAGAGATAAGATGGTAGAAGTTCAGCGGGATACAATTGAAAAGGGAGTAGAGAGTGGTGAAATCAAGACTGAAAAAGGACTCAATCAAGAGTGAAAAAGGACTGAATCAAGAGTCTTCACTTCCAAGACCAGGAACTACACGTTGGAGTTCTCATTATAAAACGGTGTTGCGGTTAGTTGAGATGTTTTCTTCTGTGAGTAAGGTGCTTGAATTTGTCGAGGATGAAGGTATTGACAATACTCAAAGATGTCAAGCAAATGGCCTCCGCAAATATATCCACACTTTTGATTTTGTATTCTACCTACACTTGATGATGCATCTTTTGGGACTCACATAATTTATCAATGGCTCTCCAAAGAAAAAATCAAGACATCCTAAATGAAGTCTCATTAGTGGAATCCACTAAGCGTCAACTATAAAAGTTCAGAGATAATGGATTGGGATTCTTTTGCGAAGGAAATTTCATCTTTTTGTGAGAAACAAGACACTAAAGTTCTCAAATTAAAGGTTTAATTACTAGAGTATCTCATAAAGTTTAAGGGTTAGTTGGATTATTTTCATGTCTAAAATACCCTATTTTGCTTTGTAAAGAAAAAAATATTACAAAAATGCCATTAAAATTTAATTCCAGCGTGGCAAAAAGTTTTATATAATTAAAAAAAAAAACCAATCGTTATTTTACATAAATCTGCCGACATAGTTGCGACCGATTTATTTTTCCATGACAGATTTATTCGTCCATGACATACTTATTTGTCTACGACAGAGTTTTTGTCCCAGACTTTTTTCGTCCCACATACTTATTTGAATATGGTTACGACAATTTTATAATTTGCAGCAGATTTATTTTTCACGAGAGACTTATTTTATGATTACACCACATACTTTCATAATTTGTGACAGATTTATTATAATGTGTGGCAGATTTGTTTTTTCAGTTGCGTCAAACTTATAATTTTCAATAAAAATATGTCGTATTGTAACAGATTTGTTCACTAAAAACTAATTGCTAGAATGGCGTCTAGTGATAACAGATTTGTTTTACGTTATACCAGATTTGTTTTAATATTAAACAAATATGTCGTTTTATAGCAGATTTGTTAAAAGAAAAAAAAATTGCTTGAATGAGCTATAGTCGGAACATATATTTTTTATGTAATGACATATTTGTTTTATGTTATGACAGATTTATATTAGGTAACCAAAAATATGGCGTTTGATAGCAGATTTGTTAAAGAAAAATTGAAATTGCTCCAATGACCTATATAGTGATAACAGACTTGTTTTATGTTATGACAGATTTAAATTTTGAATCCTATGATGATAAAAAAATTTTTGTCAATGGTTACACACTTTGATTGACATTTTTGTTTTGAAATTTTTGAATCAGTTTACGACAGACTTAAATTTTGGATTTTAGTTTTTAGTTTACGACAGGTTTGTTTAAGGAAATTAGGTTCAGCCTATTACGAAAAACTTATTATATCTGTGGCAAATTTATTTAGAGTAATTGACATATTTGCCATTAAAATCATTAAACATACATGAATGCAATTCTAGGGTTTTGCTCCTCAGTAACGGTTTCTTCCTCTTTCTTTCCCCCCATCGTCGCAACTCTGGGTTCCATGCTCGACTTCATAATTTTTTTTCCTTTTGGGGTCATCTCTTTATTCTTGACTTTGGATCACTCTTGCTCTTTTGGGGGTTTTTTAATAACGCTATTTGGTTCTATACAACAATGTCACAAAACAAAGGGAATGAATTGGATATGGAGCAAGTGATTCTCGTATGTGGCAATTGGATCTTTGAGAAAAACAGATGGTTGTTTGTTGTTGATAATAGTAGGGGTTGTCGAATTCTAGAAGGTAACCGTCAAACAAGTTACGATGATTGCATTCGAATGGTATATGAGGATTACGGACTGGATAACTGAGTATGTGATGTTGTGCTGAGTTACAAGATTTCAGACTAGTCGACTTTCAAACCACATTTGATTAGATAGAAGCATTGAATCATGCATTACATAATTACCTTGAAAGGGCCGATGTACGTTTGTGGACACGTGTACATTTCCCAGGTGATAGGTACAACTTGCTTACAAGAAACATTACGGAATCAATGAATAATGTGATGTCACACGCAAGGAGTTTTTCTATTGTACAACTATTAGAAGAAGTAAGGTCCATGATGACTAGATGGTTTTCAGATCAAAGGAGTGATGCATTAAAAATGACAACATCTTTGACACGCGGGGTAGAAAAAATTCTTCAGGTTTATTTTCTCATATTTTCAAACAATGTCAATGCTACATGTATATATGTTTCACTAATACCAACGTTATTCTTTTACAGAGCCGTGTAGAGTATGCTAAGTTACTTACGGTGCAAGATATAGATGCACATCAAGTACAAGTTAGTAGTGGTACATTTCTCTATGTTATAAATTTGAAAGATAAAAAGTGTACATGTCGCAAGTTTGACTTGGAGAAATTGCCATGTGCACACGCTATTGCGGCGGGTGAAAATAGGAAAGTCTCTCGAATTTCAATGTGTCATCCTTATTATCACAAGAACTACTTGTGCAATTCCTATGCCAACGCCATCATGCCAAGGGAGTTTGCTATATACGTTCCTGAAAATGTGGTGACCAAGGTTTGTTTACCACCAATTGCTCGACAACAACCGGGTAGGCCAAAGAATTCGAGAATTAAATCTGCATTGGAGGTTGCTGTGGAGAAGAAAAAGCCAAGAAAGTTATACACTTGTGGTAATTGCAATTAAGTAGGACATAATCGAAAGACATGTAATTTATAAACTTCAAATATTTTCTGGATTGCTTGTTTCTTGTTTCTTGTTTTTTGTCTCCAAATTCTAACTTGCATTGTTGTTTTATTCATGAAAGTGCTTGTTTTTTTTTTGTCGAAAAAAATGTAAAAACATGATTCAAAATAAACCTGCAAACACGTAATATAAACCCAAGACAATGTGTTCGGCGTTTTTAAAAGTCTATGACAATGCAAATATTAGAAAGAACAAATAAAGGGAAACAAAATACTACGAATCAATAAAGATGTGGGATGTCGATGTCTCCAGCACGAGGATATGAATCAGACATCTGCAGTGGTATGGCTAACTCTCCAACTTCATCATATAACTCTGCGGCAAGCTTTGTCCAAAGAGCCGGAATGTTCCTATCGCAAAGCCCATCGAATGTTTTCCCAAGAGCTAAACATTTAATGTATTGCAGAGCATACATACCACAATCACCTGGATCTTCATTCTCAGGGACATTCTTCTTCACTCTTTTCACATCTAACATTCGTAATCTCTTCTTACGAACCTGCTCAGGAATCATAGCACTTAACATTGCAGGGATCATTCGCCTTAAAGGCAGGCAATATTCAACCATTTTAGCATCACGCACCAAGCTTGGGATGCTATCATATATGTAAATCTTCCTACTAGGCAAGTCAATATCCAGAGTCACCCAATGCTTTTCATTGACAAAAAAGACAAGCGTATAAGTGATCAACATGAATGTACCACTTCTTGTTTATCACTGACTCATCCGGAGCGTTACCATTAAAGTGATCCAAATACAAGTCCCTGAACAAGAAATTCTTTGGCGCGATTTCAAACTGTTTGTAATCTTTCACCATTGTCCGGATGAAATCTTGATCCAAAAAGGCTATGCGTTGATTAGGGTACGGACAAGGATCACGCATATACCTTCTGCGGAACATAGCCATTGTTACACCAATGTGCTATATTAAAATAACAACCACATTATAATCATGCTTTATATGCAAAAAATCAGAAAAAATATTACATAAAGAGTTCGTGATTTACTTACATGGTCTTTCAACCATCTATAATCTCCGCTTGGCCAGTCCTCCTTGGAGTCATAATCTGCCAATAGAATCTAACAACTCCATTGCTTGTTCCAAGTGGTTCTTCCCGGTGAATGAAATAAAAAAGTGAGTAAATAAAAAGGTTTAGAGTCACTATTTTAATATATAGCACATAAAGTTTTTGAATCATACTTATCAAGCGAGAGGAATTCCATAAGTTTCTGAAATTTCTCATCTTCCACAGGTTTAAGATGATCACATACCATAGAATCACTCTCTGTAATTATACGCTTCACTGTCAAGTTACCCACATATGGGAGCTTTTGAGATTCCGCCAATTGTGGTACTCGTCTTGTATGATTCGATCCGCCATCCAGTTTCTTTATAGCCTCTCCTAGAGTTTTCAATGACGCACCAAGGGTCTTACTAGCCAACTGTTGTCCATGTCCAGACCATGTTTCTTCAGAACTGGAAGCCATTTTCGTCTTTGCTTCATCAACCTGGGCAGTTATATCTTCAACATCATCACCAATATCCTCTGACATTTTTTTCACCTTCTTCTTACTCTTGGGTCTTTCATGAGCAACTATCTCCTTCTTCTTCTCATCCTTGGGACCACTATTCTTCTCATCGTCCTTTGTATAATCTTCTTTTTCAAATAATGGAAGATTCTCAGATATAGCGGCTTCTGTCTTCTTCTTATTCCTCACAGTATAAACCTTCTTCACCACTCTTTGAAATGGAAATTCATCATTTGAAGTCTGCTTCATCTCAACCATCCAAGACTGCAAAAGAAGAAAAATTTAGATGCACACAAATTTTAAATTAAACTATCCAACATATTAAACTATCCAAGTAATTAAAACTTACCGGTGCTTTACTATTTGCCTCATCATTTTCATTATTGTTTGAAGTGGCTACATTTGGTACAACTGTGGGTTTTGACTCCTTCATTTCTTTCATCCCTTCCTTGACTGCTTTAATCCTCTCACTAAGCTTGTCGTCTAAGGCACTCATTCTCTGATCAACAAATGATTCAAATTTACTCTCCAAAGCGTCTATTCTACTGCTGAGAATCTTGCCCAAGTCTGAAATAGTCGCATTCATTTTTTCCATCATCTTCCAAATATCCAACCAGCTTTTCTTTTCATCTTCAACATCCTACAATAACTTTCATATTAATATAACAATATAGTTGACAGCAATATCAATAATAGAAAAAAATAAATGTGCAAAAAGAAGAAAAACATCACCTCCAAATGTTCTTTACCTAGCTTCTCTTCTTGGTTGGAACTTTTGCTCCTTCCTCATCCGTAGGGTGAGTCTCTTTCATTTTCTTTTTCTTTTTCACCTTCCCAAATTTTATTTTTGGTTTTAAATAATTAGTAGAAATAGTAAATAAAGTTTTTTGATCTTTATACTTAAATGTTGGGTCATTCTAGTTTTCCTTTAAGATCGGGTATTAGTCTAATTATTTTTGCTGATATTTGTATCAAACTAGGTAAATCTCCGTATATTTAATTAAATCAATATTTTTTTATGATTACCTCTTTTTCATAACTTTTCGTAAAAGTACTTTTTTAATTTAAAAAGTTTCAGTAATGTTTTATTTGAGATATGACATTTGAAGGCTCTCTTCCATTCGCGACCAACACGCTCGATATAAGGCTTAACATCATCGTAGCTTATCACTGGTAAGTTCTTCTTGAACAACTCTTTATCAGGGAGCTTCCATGGAGAATGCGTTTAAGTGTGAGTTTCTCCTTCAATACATCGTCTTGTATTTGTTTTGCATTGGGTGTTAACTCTAACTAAATCCTTGAGACTTCTGTCTGAAATTTATCTCTAATTCACCTCTTATTTGAAGATTATTTATTTACACAAAATGAGAAAAGTCTGAAACGTTAATATATTTTGATTTATTAAATAGATTTATTAGAAGTCATACCTTCGTTTTTTTCTTTGTCGTCAGTTATAATGTCGTACGTATGTTAATAGTGAAATGGATGACAAAATATCTTAAATAAGTTGTCATAAAATGGATCATGATCAACTAAGACTTTAGAACAACTCCAATTTTTAATAGAGAGAGAACAGCGAACGTAGGTGAGAAATTATGGTCTTGGCCAACATTGATGAAGAGAAGAGCCTCATTTTGAGCCCAGCCTTTGAAAAGACAAAGATTTGTTCTTTGGAGTAATTGTGATCTCTAATGATGATTAGAGGAGATATGGTATATGGATAATGTTGCGGATTCACATATGCGACATCTAGAGACCACGAAGATAGCTGATCAACTATATGAGTGGTCATTTGGGACGTTTCTATGCCAATCATGCCGCTCAGTCTTTATCATTAAATGCCCATACCAAGATTCAAGATACAAAGAGCTATTTACCTCAAATGATTCTACATATACTCAGTTTTTCAAGTAAAGAGTCATACGGCAAAGCAAATACTTCAGGGCTTGACCAATTGTAAGCTATGCGTTATGTTTCATCGAACTTTGGCTCCACTCTCTATTCTAATCATCTCCTGCAATAAGGACCCCCCATAGGTTCATAACCATGCTCAAACCAAACATCTTATAAACTTGTGCAAAATCATGTCTTTTTTTTTAACCTTTCTTTTGGCAGCAAGACTCTGGCTTTCGTTTTCTTTCTTTTCATGGGCGCATTGACCGCACCAGTCTGAGAATTCCTTCCCATAAGTTTGCATCTCCCTAAACAAAGAGCTGGAATGGAAAAGCAGAAGAAATTGTGATTCAATTGTGATCTGAAATCCTGAGGCAAGCTTCAAGATTGCTTACCTTTGGCACCAAAGAATCATATTGGCCCGATAACCAGATGTTGTGGCTCTGGCACCATGGCGGTGGCGGCCACGGTGAAGTATAGCTTGACCCGGTATATGACAGTATTTAAAATTTTCCTGCTTCAGTGAGAAATAGTTCTTTCCTTTATTACTTAACCATTTTGCCATTTACGAAATACTGGAATGTAATAGAACAAAAAAAAAAAAGCTCCAAAAAAGGACTCACATACCTCTGCCTCTATAGTTGTATCCATATGTTTTTCGCATCGTGTGCCTCCGAAGAATGTTTCCCCTCCCTCAAATTGTTTCCTCAAACAAACATTCAATGTTATTTCTGAATCATCCACATGATAGCCTGCAGAGTTAGGAGACGATTAATGCACTAGTCACTGAGTTGAACACACAATAATAAAAAGAAGCATCCATTGCCAAAACAATAGTCACTAGTATTCTGTCCCGGACGATTTTCCCAGACATTAGTCATATAACCCCTTTAATCCATCATGTAACCAAACCAATTGATGATTTTTCCGTGCTATTCTGTTTCCTCTCTTCCTAAAAATGGAGACATTCATATTTTTTCCAACTAAGAGTAACATAGACAACTGCAAATGTACCTCAGATTATCCATTGAACAAACATAGACACACTTCAAAAGAGACCATTCAATCACCAAAAACTTTGATAAAAAGGTTTATAGAGAAAATCCGTGTACTAAACCAGATTTATGTTTGCTATTAAAGAATTCACACTGGTTCTCTAAGCAGCTTAAATATCACAGAATATTCTTGCACTTCAGGAAAGATTGTACGGTCCTGTGAGAATTTTTGCAGAATCGTTGTTGCAAAGTAAAAGCAGAAAATCAAAGGGACTCACCTAATTCAGCATCCCTATCTTCGCCATTTTCAATAAAAAATCCATGGTGAGAGTCAAACATTGCTCCACACACCTCAGGGAAGAATACTGCAAAACAACAGAGGGAAGTTTAGTGTTACTGTATTTTATTAAACAAGCTTAACCAATAAAATTCTTTCTATATTCTAATGCATTTATGTAAAATATTTCCTTGCCTTTGCAAAGAGGAAAGATAAAATCCTCCATGAGTTTGTTAAGCATGATATCCAGGCCAAAGTCATCAAGCACAACACCGTATTTACTATTCTTGTACGGTCTCCTGATCGGGAAATTTGTCTCATGAACCCACTTTCCGAAATTTTCTACCTGATTAATCAAACAGCAGCAAATGAATAAAAAAAAGAGGTAAGAGGATAAGTGGCAAGATGATGGGTTATTACCTCTACTATCAATTTCTCAAAGAAGTCACGCTGAAACATTTGAAAGACAAAAACACCGGGATACGGTTCAGAAATGACGCGTCTGAAGCTTGCCTCTGTGTTTTGACTGATCGCCTTCCAGAAAGAAGGAAGCAAAAACAATTTGGGATCAAAATTATACCACCCCCTGAAAAGTGGCTGCAGAAAAGGAAACAGTTCAAACTTTGGCATGAAGAAATTTAAGAAAACAAAACAAAAGACGAGCAAAGGCTTCTCACCTGATAATTGGATATTATCTTCTGCCTATAGTTCTTTCGCCATTTAGCCTGGAACATTATAGAGACATGAAACTATTCTGAGAATGTAACCAGATTCTATGTGTTCACAAGAAAAAGCAAAAAATCATTCTCTGATTCGTATCGTAATCTGGTAAACTTGTTAATTTCAAGAAACTAACAAGAATCACTATCATAAGAACTTCAGAAGCGATCCCAATTTCACAGATATCTAACGTGCATCATCATAATCTAACCAGATTCTATGTGTTCACAAGACAAAGCTAAAGATCATTCTCATTCCTATCAGTTTGATGAAAGAAAGAAACTAAAAAGACTCAATTCCGATTTCGATTTCACAGATTCGGCGACAAAAAGAAAGAAATCAGAAGTTGAAAGACTCAATTACTTTAGAACAATCTCCGCGGGAAATGTACTTGCGCAAAATGTCTGACATGAATTTCGCCTTCTCTACTCTGTTCGCCGTGAGCATTTCCGGCGGCAAGTACTTCTCTAGCGATCTTAATACGCAAGAACTAAGTTCCAGTTTCAGATCTTCGTAGTTATCAGAAATGTGCTCCTTGTTAGGAAACAGACTCAGCCTCGGGGTAGCCATCTCCGTCGTCGCCGGCGCAGTTTTCACCGGTGGTTGAGAATCTCCACCACCATCAGTTTCGTCACCGTCCACCATCGTCGCTTGCGAATCTCGAATTTTTGAGAATTCTGATTTTGAGTTTTTGTTGCAGTTAGGGTATTTTCCCCCCGAGAACTTTTTTTTTTTTTATATTGAACAAATATAAAAATGCCCCACGCACGCGATTTATCAACGCGTTTCAACCACGCGTGATATTGGTGTGAATCTTCGGCCCATTTATAGGCCCAACAAATGTTTCGAACCGAATATTTTACAAATTATTGGTATTGTGTTCCGGTTTATAGCGAATAAGAAACTTTACAAATTAGTTCAATGATGGAGATTTTTTTTTTTTTGGCTGGTTGCGCTCTAAACTCAGTAAAGTGAAAATGTAAAAGCTGCTGGAACTTTTTCTAAGACAATACTCAATTGCGTTATATTATAAATTTATAATCATTGGAATTAACAACAAGGCAATCTATGTGCGTACGTACACAAATTATTGATTAAGATCACGTAACACACTATTTATTACAATTACCATGTAATATAAGCAATTAAGCATGCACACAACAATCCACGTAACTCGTTTTATGATGTTTGACTTTCACGAGTTTTTACTTTAAAATCAAATAGAACTAATTAATATTGAAGCTCGGATCCCATAGAAGGAGGCTTGTCACTAAAAAAGCGAGCAAGAACATCTTTCTCGAGTACCGCTAACGCTTCAGTAGATTTGATGCAAATAGGTGTTTTGTATTGAGATGGAGAAGCACCTTGGGAGATGAAAAACTCCATGAGAGAATCGAATGTTCCTTGTGCCACCACCCTTATCTCTAGAGCTCCAATAGATCCATTCTTTTTTCTAAGCTCTCGATAAAGAGCACAAAATGATTCCTCCATTACACAACAACAATCCACCAAGACTTTGTTATCAAGTTTAACAGTGTCATTAATGTGTGTGGCTTTGAGTTCCCAATAAAAAACGTAGTGACCTGGAAGAGTGGAGATATCAGCATAGCATGTAAAACCCATCAACATTAAATCTGAAGATTCAAGAACAAGACCCGCATGATTCAACGCCTTTAAAATGTCTTCTTCAGTTGTTGTTTCTACGTTGATGCTTAGAACCGTACTTTTCCTGCGTACAAATCTAAATTGGGGTGCACTATTGTAGAATCCCGTAACCTGTAGAATATCTCCCATTCTATATCTGTGTAAGCCTAATAACAACAATAATGAAAATGAAATAATTATTTAGACTTGAGAAAAAAATACCTATACTATAATATTAGCATACGTATTTATTAATATAACTCACCGAAATAATTCGTGACCAAGGGCTCATAATAGCTCCCAAATTTAACATCCACAAGATCAACAATTTCACCATTGTTTACTTCATCAGCAAGTAAAAACTCAAAGTAGGACATGGTGGGCATAAAAGTGTAGGATACATCTTGTGGTTTGCATAATGGATTCACATTTACCCCAAACATGGTCTCCGAAGACGCGTAACTCGGGGAAATCAGAGGCACTTTGTTGGAGTAAAACTCTAATATTGGAACGTATTGAGCGTTTTGTCCTGTAACAAAGCTTTGAATGAATTTTGTTTTAGGCCAAAGACGAGTGATTATACCTTTCCAAGACTTTTGACGACATTCTTCTTCAATCAGATCTGCCAATACGGGTTTAGGTTCTCCAAGGATGACAGTAACAGAGTCTCTGCAACTAAGGTCGGTGATCCATTTACTAACATGGCCAGATCGGATATTACTACACATTTCTTTCCAGTATATATATATATATATATATATATATATATATATATATAACTAGTTGATCAATCAATCATATGATAAATTTGCCCTCTAGAATTTGACAATGTATACCTCAAGAGAAATTCAGTAATGGTTTTTCCCGAAATGATATTTGAGGGCTCTCCTCCATTCGCGACACGCTCGATATAAGTCTTAACATCATCGTAGCTTACTACTGGTACGTTCTTCTTGAACAACTCTTTATCAGAGCTTCCATGGAGAAAGCGGTGGAGATACTCTGTGTTGGCGTTAAGTGTGAGTATCTCTTTTAATACATCGTCTTGTATTTGTTTTGTATTCGACGTTAACTCCTCTAGATCCTTGAGACTCATATCTGATTTAATCTTTAAGTCACCTCTAGCTAGTCTGAAGATTATTTATGTGCACAAAATAAGAAAAGTCTCAAACGTGAAACACGATTTGATTTATTATATACCTTCTATATGTCCATTTGTGATAAGAACACGTGCTGTGCTGTAATTGGTTCTTGAGATTTTTTAGATTTTTATCTCATTCTAATTAATTGAGCTCAATTATTTCCTAGTAAAAAAAAATTATTTATCAAGGTTCAGCATTTTTACTGTCTATAAATAGAGCATAATATTTTTTTATTTGGACATAGAAAAGAAACCGTCATTTTCACTATAATTTTTCTATTAATCTTCAATCTGTTGAGGATCTTGGATCTTAGAACAGTTATAAGTTTGCAACTTTATGTATTTTAAGATCTCACTTTCACTCCTTCTTGTTGTACTCTCGTGTGTTTGTAAAGAATTTGAGAAATAAGAACTGAAATGTAAAGGACACAGAGAATTAACGAGTTCGGATCCCTTGGAATAGGATCCTACGTCTCGCCGGAGAGGCCTCCGGAAAATCCACTAAGAACTTAGCTCAAACCGAGCTCTTTAACCCTTTACAACAGGCACTCAAATCCTCTTTCTTTTTCTCCTTTCTTACAACCACCCTTGCACACTCTCACACTCTATTCCATTCAATCATCTATTATTTGCTTATATAGATCGATTGAATAACATAGAGATAAGATAAATTACTTCTCCTGAGATAACCCCATTATCCTTGTGTCTTGAACCTTGCACAGACTAAGAAGTATGGTCATCTAGCAGGCCTGCAATTTTCCACTTCTTCTTGTCTGGCAACTGGAATATTCTAGGTTGTACCTTTCTAGAGAGAATGTGTCTTGGTTTTGTTAAACTATTGTTATTATAGTTTATTCAAACCCTCTGCCTCATTCTGAGTCTTCTGCTTAATCTTCTCAGACGAGTTCTTTGTCACACAGAGTTTTTCTGTCTGTCACAAACACATTCCTGTTGAACGACTCTGTTGAACAGCCTGAGGTTTCAAACTATAAAACCTCACAAAACTCCACCTTAGTTTGAATACCTTCCGAACTTGGTTCTTTTCTTAGTTTCCTTGGATTTTCCCCCTCTACGGATTCTTCATATCTTCTCTCAGTTACTTGAGATTCTGAGCAATTCCAATGCCTTTTGAAGCTTTCTCATTGGAACTGTTTTTGTGAAAACATCTGCTGGATTCCACAGAGTTGACACCTTACTTACTTTGATTTCACCATCGACAATCTTGTCCCTGATGAAATGTAGGCGTACATCAATGTGCTTTGTCCTTTCGTGATGCACAGAGTTCTTTGACAGTGAGATAGCACTCTGTGAATCACATAAAACTTCAACTTGGTCTTGAGCAAACCCCAGTTCTGCTGTTAGACCCTTCAGCCACACGGCTTCCTTTACTGCTTCAGCCAACGCCATGTATTCTGCTTCAGTGGTGGACAATGCTACCACCTTCTGTAATCCTGATTTCCAGCTTATAGCATTTCCACCTACAGTGAATACAAACCCGGTTATTGATCTCCTTCTGTCAGGGTCCGCTGCGTAATTTGAGTCACAAAACCCCTTGATCTCAACGCTTTCTTGATTCTTGTAGGCCAGTCTGAGACCTTGTGTAGCCTTTATATATATCTTAGCACCCACTTGACAGCTGACCAATGGTCCTTTAGTGGCTGGCTCATGAACCTGCTGACGACACATAGAGGATATGCCAAGTCAGGTCTGGTTCTAATCATCGAGTACACGATGCTCCCCACTGCGTTTGAATATGGAACATTCTTCATGTATTCAGCTTGTCCTTTTACTTCCTCTTCTGTTGCAGCACTCAGTTTGAAATGAACTCCCAGTGGCGTAAGGACACCTTTGCACTGGTCCATTCTGTACGTATGCAGGACCTTCTTCAAGTAGTCTTCTTGACACAATTCTAGTGTCCCTTCTACTCTGTTTTTTTTTATCTCCATACCCAGAATCTTCTTGGCTTCCCCCAAGTCTTTCATTTCAAACTCCTTACTTAGCAAATCTTTCAGCTCTTGAATCTTTTTTTTATCTTTTGCTGCAATTAATATCTCATCGACATACAGCAACAAGTAAATGTAGGAACCATCATGAAGTTTCTGATAGTAAATACAACTATCAAAATTACTTATTTCATAACCTGATTCTTTCATGAAAGCATTGAATCTCTGGTTCCATTGCCTTGGCGCCTGTTTTAGCCCATACAAATATTTTCTGAGATGACACACTTCATCTCCTGTCTCACTCTTGACTTCATACCCCTCTGGTTGATCCATCAGAATATACTCATCCAGACTTCCGTGTAGGAATGCGGTCTTGACATCTAGTTGTTCCAGTTTTAGATCAAGATTCACCACATATGAGAGTATAAGTCGAATTGAAACATGCTTCACGACTGGTGAGAAAATCTATTGGTAATCCAGCCCTTCCTTCTGCAAATATCCCTTTGCAACAAGCCTAGCCTTGAATCTTTGTGGTTCATCTTCTGACATTCCTGGCTTCCTCTTGTAAACCCACTTGCACCCGATCACTTTGCATTTTTCTGGTCTTTTGATCAATGTCCAGGTCTGGTTCTTATGCAGTGAGTGCATCTCCTCATCCATGGCTTCTTTCCATAATCTCCAATCTTTATCCCTTACTGCTTCATCATAGCAGCCTGGTTCCAGAAAGTCTCCATCTTCTGTAACCATCAGAGCAAAACCGGCAAAATTACTTTCATCAAACCTGTCAGGTTTCCTTGTTACTCTCCTTTCTCTATCTCTTGTAAGTTGGTAGTTTCTTAGGTGATCATTTCCTTGATACCCTTTTTCTTCTGATTCTTTTTCAGATTCTCCAACTTCTGCATTTTGCACATCTTTTTGATTCTCTTCCGAATCATTCTCAGCTCCACCTAAATCGCTGAAATCACCATGATTGATTTCATAAGTGAGAGGAACTTCAGTTCTTTGTTGTTCACTCCCCTGTTCTTCTGATTGGTTTAAGTGCTTATACACCTTCTCCTCTTGAAAGACTGCGTCTCTGGTTATAACACACTTTTTCTCTTCTAGCAACCAGAACTTGTACCCTTTAACACCCGGAGGGTAGCCAATGAATACTGCTTTCTTTGCTCTTGGATTCAACTTCCCCTGATCACTGTGTATGTATGCAACTGACCTGAACACTCTCAGTTCTTCATACCTTGGTCTTGATCTCGTCCAGACCTCTTCAGGAATCTTAAAATCAATAGCAGAGGATGGTGATCTATTGATTTGATGAACAGCTGTTGAAGCAGCTTTTGCCCAAAAGCTCTTTGGAAGACCGGATTCACTTAGTGCATTTCTCACCTTTTCAAGAATGCTTCTATTCATTCTCTCTGCAACCCCATTCTGTTGGGGTGTGTAAGCACAAGTCTTGTGTCTCACAATGCCTTCTTTGTTACACAAATCATTGAATTCCTTGTTGCAGAATTCAAGTCCGTTATATGTTCTTCGAACCTTGATCTTTCTTCCGGTTTGATTTTCCACCATCTTCTTCCATTCAACAAAGCTCCTATAAGTTTCATCTTTCCTTCTTAGAAAATATATCCAGACTTTTCTTGAATGGTCATCTATAAATGATATGAAATACTGGCATTTACTCAATAAGAGAGACACGTTGGGTGATCCCCATAAGTCGGAGTGAATGTAGTCCAACTTCCCTTCTGTGACATGTTTCCCAGCACCAAAACTCACTCTGTGTGCTTTTCCGTAAACACAGTCTTCACAGAACTCCATATCTGAAAATTTTGACCCATCTAGATACCCTTTCTTGAGTAGAGTCTTCATTCCTTTCTGACTCATGTGGCCAAGTCTTCTGTGCCACTGCCTGGTCTCATCTTTCAGACTCACGTTTGCTTCCCCTGTTAAAACAGAACCTTGAAGGACATATAGGGTATCGATCTTCTTCCCTTTTATAAGTGTTCTACAGCCTTTGTTGATCTTCATAATTCCATCTCTGGACTGGAACCAGCAGCCTTGATCCTCCATTGTACCTAGTAAGATCAGATTCTTTGCCATTTCAGGCACATATCTCACATTCTTCAACAGAACAGTGGTGTTATCCACATTCTTGATCCTTATGCAGCCGATTCCTTTTACCTCTAAGTAAGTATCATTTGCCATTCTTACTCTACCCATACACTCTTCATCCAGACTGATGAACCAGTCTCTTCTTGGAGTCATGAGGAAAGAACAACCTGTATCCATGATCCACACATCATTGAACTCCTCTCCTAGAGACAACAACGCTTCTAAAACCATTAAGGCAGCTGTATCTGTGACATGTCCTGTCACGTTTGATGATTCTCCTCTTTCTACAGAACCATTCTGTTTCTTGTTTCTTTTTTTCCACACAAAACACTGTTTTTTGTAGTGGCCGTCTTTGCCGCATATCCAGCAGGTCTTTATTCCTCTTGACTTTGACCTGCTCTTTTGCTTTCCTTTGTCACTGAATTTGTCTCTTCTTTTAGGTCTACCTCTTTCTTGAACAAATAGAGCATCTGTGCTCTATTTTATCAGCTTCCCGCTTGCTCCCAGTTCAAGTTCTTTAGACCTAATGGCTCCCGTAATCTCATCTAGGGACAGAGATGTCTTCCCATACTTCAGTGTATCCTTAAGTTGATCATACTATTTCGGTAAAGCCATAAGCAGCAGAATGGCTTGATCTTCATCTGATACTAACACCTTAACATTTTCCAGATCAGCTATTAACCTAAGGAAGTTGTTTATGTTCTCATCTATAGTCATACCCTCATTCAGTCTATAACTATAGAGCCTCTGTTTAAGATAAATCCTGTTTGGCAATGACTTTGCCAGGAACACGTGGTCAAGGACTTTCAGCATATCTGCTGCAGATTTCTCCTTGATTATCTTTCTGAGAACATTATCTCCAACGCTGAGAATGATTGTAGACCTTGCTTTCCCTTTCTTTTCCTTCAGGGACTTGTCTACAACTCTCTCTCGTCCTGCAGTAGCTATGGCAGTTGCAGCAGCCGCTGGTGTTGATGGTTCTTCTGTCTCAGCCACTGATTCTTCACTTTCAGAGGCTGAATCTTCTTCTAAGCCCTCCAGCAAGCCTAGCATCTCGATGTGAGCTAGTAGCTCTTCTTTCCAAAGCATATAGTCACCTTGCCCATCAAACTTCTCTATCTCAACCTTTGCTGAAGACATAACTTCGCCTTGTGAAATGAACACTCCAATTCCCGGAGCTCTGATACCAAACTGTTGAGGATCTTGGACCTTAGAACAGTTATAAGTTTGCAACCTTATGTGTTTTAAGATCTCACTTTCACTCCTCCTTGTTGTACTCTCGTGTGTTTGTAAAGAACTTGAGAAATAAGAACTGAAATGTAAAGGACACAGAGAATTAACGAGTTCGGATCCCTTGGAATAGGATCCTACGTCTCGCCGGAGAGGCCTCCGGAAAATCCACTAAGAACTTAGCTCAAACCGAGCTTTTTAACCCTTTACAACAGGCACTCAAATCCTCTTTCTTTTTCTCCTTTCTTACAACCACCCTTGCACACTCTCACACTTTATTCCACTCAATCATCTATTATTTGCTTATATAGATCGATTGAATAACATAGAGATAAGAGAAATTACTTCTCCTGAGATAACTCCATTATCCTTGTGTCTTGAACCTTGCACAGACCGAGAAGTATGGTCATCTAGCAGGCCTGCAATTTTCCACTTCTTCTTGTCTGGCAACTGGAATATTCTAGGTTGTACCTTTCTAGAGAGAATGTGTCTTGATTTTGTTAAACTATTGTTATTATAGTTTATTCAAACCCTTTGTCTCATTCTGAGTCTTCTGCTTAATCTTCTCAGACGAGTTCTTCGTCACACAGAATTTTTCTGTCTGTCACAAACACATTCCTGTTGAACGACTCTGTTGAACAGCCTGAGGTTTCAAACTATAAAACCTCACACAATCAACTTTTTTTTTGTATCTTTAAATTAAATGGATCCCAATAATGATAATTTCATCACCCAAAATTCTACTTATTTTTCTTCAAACTACCCAAATCGCAATAAGTATGAAAAAATTTCTACTAATTTTTTTTGTTAAATGAATCACAATTAGTTGCGTGTATTTTATTAGTTGTTTCAGGTGCTTATTTAATGTTTGTATTGCATTTTAAGTTTTTTGTAACTTTATATGTTTTAATAATGGATATTTCTATTTTTTTGCCTTTATAACTTAGCAGGATAAAAGAGTACAAAATTAGAAAGAGTTTTCTTTTTAAAAAATATTTAACTCATAATTATTTTAATTTAATTTCAAACGATAATTGTTATTAATATGTAATCACGATAAGAATATGAGATAAAAGTGGTGGGGTATGGTATTGAATTTTATTGAACAAAACTATGGTAGAGTGTAAAAATTGAGAAGATGTTGAGTTCTTAGGTGAGAGAGAAAGTAGATGATGTGGAGTGTAAAGTAAAGTATCTAGAGTGTAAACCATTGTACATGTCTTATAGTAATTGTGATTTTACTAATGATGATTGGAGGAGATAGGGTAGTGACATCTAGAACCCACGAAAGATGGCCGATCTAAGATAGGATTTCGATTCAACAGAAGAAAATAAAAGCCAGGTTAAGGTGAAATGTGTCAGGATTCTAACTTTGTGCCAGATTAAATAAGCCTAAGAAACCGAATTGTAGTCTATGGATTCCACCAGAACAAGGTATCGAGAACGACTCAAACATCCACCCATGTCAAATGTTTTCTCTATATTTATACCATAGTATCCAACTATCTACATATAACAAACCATTTTTCAAAAAAAAAAAAAAACACTATCTACATATACCCATACTAATATTTCGTATTATTAACATGTCGAATAATGGAGATTTTTTTTATAGAGCAGCACGCACAGAAAAAAAAGCAATCAGATCTGTATTATATACAGGTAATTTCATGTACATAGTAATGTGAGAGACAAGAGGATTGAAGAAACAAAGACCTATTTACCTCAAATGATTCTACATATACTCAGTTTTTCAAGTAAGGAGTCAAACGGCAAACCAAATACTTCAGGGCTTAACCAATTGTATGCTATGTACTGTGTTTCGTCGATGTTAAGATCTGAGCAGGAGAACTCTATATCTTTATTGATAATAACCAAAGAATACAACTTCGTAGTGGTTTGACGAGAGCCAGACCCTCTCTTTACACTTCTCTACCTGTAAGTTCTTTAACTGACTCGACTCAACTCTATACAGACTCCGTATATCACTAATCATCTATACATTCACTTGTACTGTATCTATATATATATATATATCTCCTCTTATTTGCCAACTCAGCTTCTCTGTTCTTCTCTTTTAGTCACCTTCCACTCTTCTTTATGCAGCTTCACTTCTTTTATCTCCACACTCTGCTACGTCAGTTCTTTGAACGCCTAACATAGAAACGCCACGGCTTATCAGTCGAGCTTTTGGCTTTACCCTCTATTCTAATCATCTCCTGCAACAAGGATTATAGGTTCATAACCATGCTCAGATCTAACATCTTATAAACTTGTGCAGAAACATCGTCTTTTTGTTTTAACCTTTCTTTTGGCAGCAAGAATCTGGCTTTCCTTTTCTTTCTTTTCATGAGCACATTGACCGCACCAGTCTGAGAATTCCTTCTGATAAGTTTCCATCTCTCTAAACAAAGAGCTGCAAAGGACATACAGAAGAATATGTGATTCAATTGTGATCTGAAGTCCTGAGACAAGCTTCAAGATTGCTTACTTTTTGCACCAAAGAATCATATTGGCCCGGTAACCAGATGTTGTGGCTCTGGCACCATTGCGGTGGCACCCACGGTGAAGTATAACTTGACCCGGTATTTGACGGTAATCAAAAGTTTCCTGCTTCAGTGAGAAATAGTTGTTTACTTTATTACTTGACGATTTTGCCATTTACGGAATATATTGGAATGTAACAGGACAAAGAGAAAAGCTCGTCAAAAGAACTCACATACCTCTGGCTTTGCATCTGTTTTCACATGTTCCTTGCATCGTGTGCCTCGGAAATATAACTCCCCTCCCTCAAATTGTTTACCCAAACAAAAATTCAGTGTTATTTCTGAATCATCCACACGATAGCCTGCAGATTTAAAAGATCATTACTTATACTAAACCAAATTTATGTTTGCTATTAAAGGATTCACTCTGGTTTTCTCTAAGCAGCTTAAGTATCACAGAATATGTTTACATTTCAGGAAAGATTGTATGGTCCTGTTTTGCAGAATCGTTCTTGCAAAGTAATAGCATAAAATCAAGGGGACTCACCTAAGTCAGCAATATCCCTATTTTCACCATATTCAACAACAAATCCAAGGTGAGAGTCAAACATTGCTCCACACACTTCAGGGAAGAATACTGCAAAACAACAGAGTGAAAGTAGTTTAGTGTTACTGTAATAGGCTTAACCAATAAAAGTCTTTTGAATGCATTTAAGTCAAATATTGTCTTGCCTTTGCAAAGAGGAAAGATAAAATCCTCCATTAGCTTCTTAAGCATGGTATCGAGGCCAAAGTCGTCAAGCACAACACCGTATCTACTCATGTTGTATGGTCTCCTGAGCTTAAACTTTGTTTCATGAACCCACTTTCTGAAATTTTGTACCTGATTAATCAAACAGCAGCAAATGAACAGAACGAAACAAAGAGGTAAGAGCAAGGCAGAGAATAAGTGGGGAGATATGATGGGTCATATTACCTCTTCAAGCAGTTTCTCAAAGACTTTGGGGTGAAACATTTGAAAGACGAAAACACCGGGAAACGGTTCAGAAACGATGCGTCTGAAGCTTTCCTCAGTGTTTTCACTAATCGCCTTCCGGAAAGAGGGAAGCAAAAACAATTCGGGATCAAGTCTATACAACCCCCTGAAACGTGGCTGCAGGAAAGGAAACATATCAAAGTTTTTGGCATGAAGAAGAAGAAAATAAAAAGATGAGCAAAGACTTCTTCTCACCTGATAACTGGATATTATCATCTGCCTATATTCCTTGCGATTTTTAGCCTGAGGAACACATGAAACTATTCTGAGAAACACTAACGTACTCTGTTTCGTATCAGTTTCGTGAACTTGTTAAATTTCAAGAAACCTAACAAGAATCGCTATCGTAAGAACTTAAGAACCAATCTCAATTTCACAGATGGGCGACGAAAAGAAAGAAATCACAAGTTGAAAAGAGCCATTACCATGGTACAATCTCCGCGGGAAATGTACTTGTTCAAAATATCTGACATGAATAAGTACTTCTCTACTCTGTTCGCCGTGATCATTTCCATCGGCAAGTACTTCTCTAGCGATCTTAATACGATTGAGCTATATTCCAGTTTCAGATCTTCGTAGCTATCGGATACGTGCTCGTCGTTAGGAAACAGACTCAGCCTCGGTATAGGCACCTCTGTCTCCTCCGCCGCAGTGTTCACCGGTGGTTGAGAATCTCCACCTCCATCAGTTCCGTCACCGTCCACCTTCATCTCTTTCCGATCACATCAAGAAAAGATAAATCGATGTGAGAATCAAGGTCTCTTTGCACATTACAATTTCGAAAGGTACAAACGAAGATGATGATCAAAATCGAATTTTGTTGAAGTTTAGGGGTTTTTTCCACAAATTGAGCAAAATATAAAACTGCCACTCGCACGTGTCTTATCAGCGCGTTTCCAACACGCGATATGGTGCTGTGAATTCGCGGCCCATTATTACGGCCCAAAGCTGTTTCGAACCGGATACTTAAAACATTATCGGAATTTTCCCGGTTAATAGCGCAATAATGCATGCATGTAATTATGATATGCAATGTAACACAACACTGCAAAAACCCTTTACTTGAGTGTGATATGAAGAATAGTATATGATCTCTATGTACATATATTCATATGATATTTTTTTTAAAGAGTACAACTTATGTGTTGTTGCATATATGAAACGATTAAATTGGTATATAATTCAAGGGATGGATATAATTGTGTCATATGCATGCTTATGTCCATATTTAACATGAATATAACTCATGTGAACCTATGGGCTATGCAAATCCAAAAAACAGAAACTTGATTCTTGGAAGAAAGAAATAACTTTTCTCACACCAACAAAAGGAAATATTAAAGATTTAGAATTTCATTAGCATGAGAAGGTACAAATATGAGAATGAATATAACCATACATATATATATAGACATCATGCCTCATGGTGTATAAGTAAGATACATAAGCATATATGTGAGTATGTAATGTATAGAGATACAAGTAGTGGAGAGAGAAATAGAGAAAGAAAGGTGATGACAGAAGCATAGAGAGCACAGAGGAATAGAGATGCAAATGGTCTAGCTCTTCTCTCTTTTTATCATGATTCACCATATATCAACATTGATGTTAAGTATGAAATATAATGACAAGCACATATATGTACGTTTGTGTGTGTTTGCATTTCATCCTCAGTGCTCTCTATCTTCTGTCAGCAACCACACTATCACCCTCCACTATACATACATTATATTCTTGTTTTTTGACAGCCCCATATATACGATACGTTTTTAAATATGTGAGGATAGAAAGACTATATATAGAGAGAGGGTGGTGAAGAGTAAAAGGTGTAATGGAGAGTGGTGTGTATATATAGGAAAAATTTAAGACCATGTTTCTACTTGAAAGGAATGAAATCAATAACATTAAAGGAATCACATACCAAGTCATTGATTATTTCTTCATGTATCTTCCTCCACACACATGTTGGGAGAGAAGAAGAGTGTCATTCGGGCTATTCCAGAGATTGAAGAACTTGTTGGGAGTGAAGAACATGATTCCTAATTATGTTAATTAGTATAAGACTTGATTTGATGTTACTTGGAATATATGTTTTGGATAATTTATGCAATATAAAAGAATTATATAAATCTAATTAAATATATTATACTAAATAGGATTCAAATATATGAAATAAAATATCACATATTAATAGACCACATCTAATATAGCAAATAAAAAGTGTTACAACACAATATAATACAACATTAAAAATGTGTTATAAAAATATATATCATAACTTACAACAAAACTGCTATGTTAGAAGACCCTTTCATAGCATACAACAAAAATGTTATAATATAGATGACACTACCGTTGCCGATAAAACAACGTTTATGAAAACACTATTAAACACGTATGATAACGCTTATCTTGAGTTAAAAATATTAATTTTTCTTATAGTAAATTACACACACAACACACATCGAGAGATACCAATGTATGTACCATATTAATAAGGTCACTTACCCAACAAACCCTAAAAAGGTTTATGAACCGTATATAATACTGAAAAGTTTTTACGATGAATATTTATATTCTTGTTCAATATTTCTATTTGCATTAAGTCATTAGGAGGTACGAATTTTTTCTTTGCATTGTTTGATATATAATCTAACCATGTAATCCATTACACAACACTTTTTGAGGACACTTATTAATTTTTTGTATATTATATTTTAATTGTTGGAAGACACCTCATGTGATATGAGGGATGGAGATGGTCTTAGATTTGTAAATCTCAGACCGAAACCTACACTAAAGTCCATAAAATAAATTTATAACAGACTTAGAATTTTGATCAATCCAAAGAGTAATTGTTAAAATGTATGCGTTTAACAAGAATTGATCTCTAAACCCTAGTTAAAAACAGATACCACAAAACTAAGTCACATGCATAGTGTTTGAATATATATATATATATATATATATATATATATATATATGGTCTGAATCATTGACCTAAGATATAGTTCGTGGGTACAAAAAATAAAAGGACTAGTAGTAGTTAACCGCAAACTAAGAGCATGACGACAACATTTAAGTGGTGGCTTCCTACCATGAAATAATGAAAATTAAATAAACAAAGCTTTTCCTACATATATCTGTAATTAAATTGAATTTAGTGGGTTTTGATTGGAGGAGAAAAAAATTGAGTTGAATATGAATCTCGAACGAAACCCTACACGTGATTGATCAGTAGAAACGGCGTCGTACGCACAAGGGCAAGCAATACCTTTGATGTCGAACAAGTCAAAGCGACTTCTTCCTCCTTTGTCAAGAATCATAATTACAGCTTAATTTATCATGTGATGAACGCATCATTATAACTGATTTTTCAAATAAAATTACAATGCACATGGGAAAGACAAAAAGAGAGAACTTTACATTTTCATGATATATACTATTTATATTTGTCTTTGTGACACGTTTCGAGTAAGTATTGAGTAAATTGATTTAATGTGTGGAAACATGTGGTAGTACATATGTGTGGCAGGCTTCGAATCATTCAAAGATAGTATTATCTCTCTATTCATTTAATCATTTGAAAAGGATGCATAAACATCTCCCTCACCCATTAAATTTGCATTATATTATTTTCTAGTACTTACTTTTTTGCTAAACAAATATTTGTTCCTAATAAATTTAGAGTGATTGCATGAGATAGCGGATTTTGGAACACAAAAGAGTTTATTTGAGAGCTAATTAACTCTTTTATTGCTTCATTTTTCGATTGATCTCACAATGCTCTTAAATATAAGATCTCACAATGCTCTTAAATAGGAATGAGAGCTAATTAACTCTTTTATTGCTTCATTTGTCGATTGATGATATTACAAAAATGCCATAGATTCCTATTTATATTAGTAGGTTAGATCTTAAATTTTCTAGAATATTATTTAATCCTTATCATTTGCCTTGATAATTCTAGAATTTTTTCTTCTCTTTAGTTCTACAATAATCTCTGAGCCTTATCTATTGTTTAGTTAATGAACACATTTGTCTTAACAATTTTAGAAAATTTTCTCCTTAATTAGTTCTAGGGTTGATTACCTTCACTCTTTGGTTTCATTCTTGGGCTTTTATTTGGGACTACAACTAAACTAGACTCATTGCTTGGGCTAATGAAGGAATATAGCCTGGAATTGTTACGATGTCAGTAACTTGACAACAATTTTGATCGGTAACATCTTGGTCATAATGTTTGACCAGTTCTTGTCTGTGTGCGTCATGGACCATTCTCAATCCATCCTCCGTAAAACACATGTAAACAGACTCAAATCTAATTAGCTAGCTTACAAATTTCAACTCATGCAATATCAAGATGCAATCAAAAAGCCTTAACAACTATAAGAATTCGTCAAAATATTGGATTTTCACAAAATCATGATCGTAAAATAAAAAGTGCCTTAGTCCCGAAGTTGTAGACGCAAAGAAAGAGTTGGCGACGAAGTTACATTAGACATCAAAAGTGTCTTGGTCTTATCATTGTTAGAAGATCAGGGGAGGGGTTGGCCACGACGAATATTTGGACGGGCTATGTTAGGTGATTGAAATTTTAATGACAAAATGTGAGTATATCTTGTTAAAAAATGGTACTTTTAATAGCCATATTACCGTTAATTGTTACACTATTTTAAATATTGAACATATCACAGACACCTCAAATACGAAATACTTCTACTCTAGTCCGCGTAAATAGTTATTTATGATTTAAAACTACTTGGATTTCTAGCATACCACACATTTTATAAACTTTTTCTCATGTCTATGGGCAACTTTGATAATATGATCAGAGAAGGCAACATATAGGGACACTAAGGAATTGGGAGGTGATTCCAAGCATTTGTGCATAAACTAGTCAATTAGGTCCCAAGAGTACATCAAATATTATAAAATGAAACCTTATTTTTGGTTTGTACCCTTGATTTCTCTCTGTCCACGAATGGATAGATCAGTGTTGCGTTTCTGTTCATTGGGCGTGTCCTTTTGGCTGATCCAATGGTTCGTTAAGAATCTAGGACCCATGATGCTGTTGACTCTTGTGTTGTCGATGCCTCTTGGGTTATTGAGAGGTTTAGATAATAAGAATTATGGTATTAATATCATTATCATATCTTAGCTTTGACAAAATATGACACTCGGGTCCTTATAGAATTCACATACCATATTAGAATTCCGAAAATATCTAGTTTTTGCATAAAAGAATATTCGAATTGACTTCTATTATTTTACTAGCAACAAAATTCCAAGTTTGTGTCCCATATAGTTCTGAACCTGGCCTAAAAGTGTTTAAACATTCCAACTGAGTTACCCAAATTTGTTATAAATTTCTCGTTTCTGGTAGAGGGTGTTGTTGCAGAAGCATGTATTCCATTTCTATTTACCACCTCGATATAAAAATTAACGGAAAATAAAGAAATTTGAAATTTCTCTAATCGAAAGATAGAGTTAGTGCATGTTTCACTTTTGTCAGTAAAAGTGCTCTAAGTTTCCGCTTTTCCTCTCTTTTTTTTTGTGTCTTTGTTTAAAAGTGATCTAAGTTTTCTTTGTGGCCACGGTTTTGTAGATTCTAATTTTTTGTTTATGTATATTATTTTAATTCATGTGGCTTTGAAAGATTCATAAAGATATATATCAATATTGTGATAATAGCGACAGGTCTTAAATACAGATTTATAAGATACCTATTATTTATGTCAGCTAAGTCGGCAGTATTTCCACGTAAAACCATCTACAATTTTAATTAGTTTGTAAAGCGACAGAAAAATATATTATAAACTGTAGATAAATATAAAAATATAAAATCGTCTTCTTTAAAAATCATTCATCTTTAATCTTTTTTCTTCAAGAACACGATGAGCGACAACAAAACTCTTCTCCTGAGACGAATGGAAGAAGAAGAAGATCGAGCAAGAAAACAAATCTCTGTTTTGTCTTCCAAAAGATCCCAAACCGCAAACGCAAACGCAGCTGTCACGGCTCCGTCGGAGGTCGCGTTTAACGTTTGTTGCTTATGTGTTTATTGTCCTCTTTGTGTTCTTTGGTGCTGCATCAAACAGCCTTGTACAATTGGATGGAGAGCCATCCTAAACGCCAAACGCAGATTAAGCGGTTGCAGCGGCTGCGGCAGAAGCTTTAGCAGGAGGGTTTTGGCCGCCGATTATTCGTCTTTTTCGGATATTGATTCCGATGATGTGAACTGCAAAGCTCATAATTGTTCGAAACGAAACCGGTGATTACAAAATTTTATTGGATTTCATGTATTACCATACTTCCTCATGCCTTTTCTCTGATCTGCGGTTAATTTGATTGTCCTAAACGCGGACGCAAAACGCTGGAGTTGACTTCATAATGCTGCGTTGATGAAAAATCTCGAGATTAAGCTCTATTATTTCGATAATTTAGAGTTTAAAGATGTTGTTGTGATGGATTTTATAAAGATGTATATATTTTACTTGGTGAGGAATAAAGTTCTTTTTTTTAATTATTATTGTCATAAGGAATAAAGTTGTGTGATGTTGTGCCTTTTTTTGTTTGTATAAAAATAGGAAGAAAAACAACAAAACAGAAAAATTACCCAAGAAAATAACAATAATCACATGAAAGTGTAATTTTCTTAGATAGTACTATATAGTCACGGACAAAACAGAAAGGTAAAAATAGAGTTGATTAGGTACCAAATAAATGACCAGTGAAAATTTCGTATTTGGCATCTAACAATATATAAAACCTAAGTTTTGAGTTTAAAGTCAAATCAATTGTATGTATAATTTCTAATATATTTTTAATGAATATGAAATTTATACATCAAAAATAGTTGTACAATAAAAGTAATTTAGAGAGTAGATAATTTTGATTGGAGTTGCTGCTACTCTAAAGTATTTTGGATTTTTTACGGATATGATCAGATTCAGAGAAAGATATTTCCGCGAAAATCAGTTAATTTCTCGAGGTCCATAGGTTCCATAGGATCCAACAAAACATAGGCGTTTGCGACAGGCCTGTTGGAGGGAGATTAATACTATGTTTGAAGCCTTGGAGCATGACTTTGGGGTCTGCAATCCCTTGATAGTTTGGTTGCCTTGTGATGGGAGCCACATTCCAGACTCTTGCCGTAAAGGGACATTGTACTAGCAAATGGATGATTGATTTCCTCTCCCCACATCTCTTGCACGTCATGTTAATCTGTATACTTCTGTTTACAAGTTGCTCCGCTGCAGCTAAAGTGGTAGAGGCTATTTTCCATAGGAAATTCTTGAGTTTCAGTGAAGTTTTCGATTGCCAAATATTAGTCGACCAGTTGAAATCTCCTTGCCGCGGGTCCGTTAGGTTCTTTTTTTCATGAGATTGTAACCCGTCTTGGAGGAGTAGATCCCTGATTTGTTCGGGAGCCAAACAAGAGTGTATGTTTTGATGGCCCTTGGTCGAAGGCTACAGATTGAGGTCTAAAACTAAGGTAAATAAATACGGATCATGTCCACATCTCAAGTATTTGAGAAAGTCACCGACTCTTAGTTGCTATTGCGATACTTGAACTTGACCATGCGAAGTGATTGGTGAAGATGTAGAGATCCATGCATCCTCCCAGATTTTAATGTTTTCTCCATTTCCGACCAGCCATCCGAAACCTTTTCTCATCACTTCTCGCCTGCCATAATTCCCGCCAACCATGAGACGGATTCGACAGCATGCAACAGCTCATAATAGTTTGGAGTGGCAGTATTTACCTAGAAGAACCTGACCAAGAAGGGAGTGAGGGTTATTAAGGATTCGCCAACTGAGTTTCCCGAGCAGAGCGTCATTGACGTTCTCTATTTCTTTAAAACCTAATCCACCAGCTCCTTTCGGACGAGAGAGTGCATCCTAAGAGACCCAACACATCTTGCGCTTTTCCGGGTTGTTGTCCCACCAAAAGCGGGTTAGGGCGGATTAGATTTTTTTACATAGGAAGACCGGGATTTTAAAGCTTGACATGGCGTATGTGGGTATGGTGAAGAGGACGACTTTGAGAAGAACCTCTTTCCCAGCCTCAGAGAGGAAGCGAGCGGTCCATCCATGTGCTTTGTTTCGAATGCGGTCTACTATGGAAGTGAAGATATCGCTCTTTCTTTTCCCAAAATGTTCCGGAATACCTAAGTACTTACCAATACCTATTTTTTTTGATATTGTAAGGGAATTTTTTGCTCATACTTTGGTCATGTGGGGCGTTTTAGAGGAGAAGGTGAGGGTGGATTTGTTGTATATAGTTTATACATTGTCTCAAGGCTTTTTCATATTTGAGAATGAGTGAGGCAAGGGCTCGACAACTTTTTGCGTCCAACAGACAAAAGAACATAGTATCGTCCGTAAAAAGAAGGTGGTTTATTGGCGGGCTTCCACGCGCCACCTTCACTCCCTTGAGAGAACCATTTTCTTGTGCACGTCGGCATAACCCGGATAAGACTTCGGAGCAAAGGATGAATAGATAATTTGAGAGCGGATCGCCTTGGCGTAGTCTTCTCGATGGAAAGACCTTCCCTTATGGGGAACCATTCACTAAAAAAGAGTATGACACCGAACTCACACATTCCATGACCCAAGTAATCCATTTCTCATGAAATCCCATCTTCGATAAGACCGCTCTAAGGAAGCTCCATGACCGAAGATTTTTATTGATCTTCTCCGATCGGACAAGGTGATTAATTAATTAGTTGGGTTGCTTCACGACATTAAGCTTTAGTAATCCAATTAGTCTTTGTCTCCTTTCAGTTTATCCCTCGTACGACAAATGTTATACCCGACGAGATGGCAAAAAGTGTTTTAAGCACCCTATTATCCTCTTGTAATGGTGTTTTACCTTTCTCAGTTTAAGTAATGAAAGTAGTAGTTAACCGAAAAAAAAAAAAGGAGTAGGTAGTTTTGAAAAGAGAGTTTGAATTTTACATCAAGCTATTAATCTAATTAAGCTAAGTGCTTCGAGTATGAAACCAATATCAAAGACCACCTTCATAAGCTGTTGGCCCCTTCATTTGAATAGTGCTGACACGGTTTCTCACACACTTGTCAATGATAATATAGGGTCGAGAAGCCGAGATTGGGTTTTTTCCATGACGTCGTCCGTTACATTCCATTTATAGACTATGAATTGAGAGTTGAAACATGTATCTTAATGTGAAACTCTGTAAACGTGATTGAGCCGAATCAAGGAGTAATGGGATAATTGAACTCCAGCTTGTTATGTAACGCTGTTGCAGGATGCCTTGAGTAAGAGATGACCAAATGTGAAAAGAATATGGACATGAGAAAAAGAGATGCTCCCTAGTCTCTAGTTTATCTCCGCAGAACACACAATTCACATTAACTCCCATATGCCACTTCAACATTCTATCTCAAGTTGCTAGTCTATTACGGAAATATATCCAAGTTATGAAGAGTACTTAGGTGTAGAGAAAGATTTAATTTCTATTTTTTCCGCTCTATATCTCCGATAATGAAGAGAGACGACTCTAAAGTATACATATAAGAAAAAATGTAGGACAAACAATTATAGACTTCAAATACCTAAAATACTCTTAATAAAACATCTCTTAATATTTTGTAAAGCTTGGAAGAAAACAATGGTTTTTTCTTAGTAACCAGTAGATCTTGAAAGTCATGTCATCATGTTGAGAAAGAGAGATAACATTCAGATGAGTTGTCAACAATAGTTGGTCGTCTGAATGTTGATGAGGAATGCACCACCAGCTTTAAACAATAGCTTAAACAACAATGTAGTTGACGGACTGTCCCAACTCTCCTATTCTATAGGGCCAGAGAAGATAATTAGGGTCATGAGGTGTCCAAGTATCTCACCAAAAAAAAGTTGAACCTCTATTACCAATTTGTGTTCTGATATAATCTCGGGTTAATGAAACTTCAGAATCATATGATAAGAACAAGGAAAACTATTTGATGATTTACTTCCTAGAAATTCTGCTTTGGTAGGTATCTTCGGTTTGCCTAAACCACCCAAATGGAACATCTCATGCAAAAGATCATCCAAATTAACTTGAAGTCACAAATGATATTTCAAGATTTTCAGCAACGAACCTTCACGCCTCCCTTTTCAAAAGAAAGAGAGATCGAGGATATTTACTGTTCGAGTTTATTTAATTTATATGATTGAATTGAATTAAACTTATAGAAGAAAATGTGGCAGTTGAAAAACACACTTCCACTTATATATGTATCGATTAGAAAAATGTAATTTTATGTTTGTTTGTGAAAAACATCGTTTGAGTCAATATATAAAGACGTCACGACGTAATCGGAGGATCATAAAATCTGTTGATTCTTCTCTTCTTTTTCTCCTTAATCAAATTCTGAGAAAATAGAGTATAGTTTATTAAGATCTCCAGACGGTGTGTAATCCGAAGATCGATAGTTGGATCTTGCAAGACGTCGTCTACGAAACTATGTACACCATCGTAGGGACAAAATTATGTTTTTGGACAATCAGAGATTGCCCAAGCATACCTCTATCATTCTACAATTTGTTCAAATCTTAAAGAAGAAGAAATCATTAAGTTAGTATTGTGATTTACATACATTTGTATTTGTATTTGCTATCAATTTTAAAAAACAAACATCTTTCATTAGGTACGATTGATTTACGTTTGTAATTTCAACAATATTTACCACGTTACATCGTGAAGCGGATCCGGATTTCTTTTCCATAGGAAAACATATGTGCAATTGTCCAAAGTGCAGATGTCATCTTTGATAAGAAAGAAGGTAGAACTCCAGTAACTTATAATGTCGGTGATGACAAGTTTGAGGAGTTGAACTCGACCAGCATAACTAAGGTGTCATGAAGTCCAAGAGAAAAGTTTGTACAAGTGGTGATGTATTGACTTATTACAATAATATCGAATTATCATTATTATTTTTTGTTATTTTATTTATCATCACTATATTGACAACATTATATTATATATTGACAAAAAAAAATGACAACACCATATTATATGCTAAGAATAACTTGGGAGAGGGTTTAAATTCTAGTTTCGTATATTAGTAATATGAATCCTATTCATTAACTTCTTTCTTGTTTAAATTTATTTCATACTTAAAACAAGCAAATATATATGAAAATGAGATATGCTTGGTTACCTAGGTTTCTGATAAGTCGATCGGAACTATTACAAATCATTATGAATGCATTACACAATCGCAAAAAAGGTAAACATATATTGGGAACAGTGAACTGTTTTGACATTTGTAAGAGCATGATCAATGGTAGGTTTTAGTGATTTATAAGGAATTGTTAATGGGTTAAAAATAATAAAATAATAATGTAGACAGTTTAATTGATTAGCACCGGTTCTAATTTTAAAACTTATAAAATCCCATACAATGGCATACGTGGAATGTTTTGATTGGTTCAGAGGAAAAAAAGGTTTGCGAAAAAGGAGAGAAAAGAAAGAAGGAAAAAAATCTATTTATCTTCTCTCTTCCTCCGCCGTTTGCTCTCTCTCTCGCGATCCCCTTCTCTCGCGATCTCCCTTCTTTTGCACTTGAATAATGCGAAATCCACAAAAATCAGAGACGATCTAGTGAATTCTGTTATTGAATCACTCGGAATTCGTCTGAGAACCGGTCAATCGTGGTGTCTCAATCGGATTTTGTCAGAAATTGATGATGAAGGAGTCTCTGGAATCGGCTCATATGGTAAGATTTATATGAAGTTAGAGAGATTTTATGTAGATCGTAGTGAATGTATAGAGATTTCATGGAATCGAAAATAGGGATTTCATTTAAGGTTTTTGCGTGTGAATAAAATTGGGAGTTTTTGATGAAATCGAAATTAGGGTTCTTCACACTTGTAATCATACCTTAATTGAATTTTAATATGTGATTTTCGCTTTTGGGAAATTAGGGTTCTTCACGCTTGTAATCGAACCTTAATATGTTTTCGAAATTAGGGTTCTCCACGGTAAGGGATCGCATCAATTGTACCTCTTCAGTTTTTATAAGGTTTAGAAGTTTGCAGACTTGACTCTTCGTATGCAAGCTACCACAACCATTATCTGTTCTTCGCTTCATTTACGAACTATGATGTTTCTGCATCTCTTTATTGTTCTGTTTACATGTTTTGGTGTCTTTTTTGTATGCGAATGTTAACTGAATAAAGCTCCATTTGATGTTCATATTATTTATGGAATGGATGGCTTAGACAGTGCATTGATCTTCATGTTATTTCTTTCTAACCTATCTGAATCAACCTTCATGCCTTATATGTGTTGTTTCTCTAATTTTCTTTACTTCAAATTCTCTGCAAGGTAAACGGAAAGATTCTTTAAGGCGGATCAGAGGCTAGAATGGAATCTCAGAATTATCTTGGGGCCGCCAAATAAAGTACCAATATCCTTCTCTTTTAGTGAGCAGCACTACATGTTTTGGTGTGTATTGAATAAATCATAGCATCTAGTGTGTATTTTGTTATGTTTTTTGTTGCAATTTCAATTGTAAACAAACAAAAAAATTAGGATATTCTTGGTAGATTATGTGTGTTTCATTGATGGCAAATTATGTGTGTCTCGTGTAGAATACTTGTTAACTGTTGTTACTCTTCTGAAATTGGGTACATCCTTTACTATCTATATTTAATTGTGTCATTCAATATTAGGTACTTTCTATGGCTTAATTGTGTCATTGATTGCCAATACTTGGTAGTTTAGATTAGGTAGATACTTAATTGTGTCATTGATTGCCAATAACACTAACCAGATCGCAGTGAACCTCTTGTTATATATTAAAGTCTTTTTGTGTTAGCACCCACAATCATAACCTTCTGCTCATCCCCTTTTCCATTTAACACCCACAACCATGACCTTTCATTTTGGTCTTCCTTTTCCATTTAACACCCACTAGAAACTAGGTTATGAATTCTTCGAATCCATATAGTCAATCTTCAGGATTTATGCACCTCTTAAACAACCAACAAGAAAACCACATAGATCTTGAATCCAATCCGTATGAGGGTTTTTCACCAACCATAGACCTTGGATCATCAGAAGCCTTTGTCTTTAGTACTACGTGTACTAATGACCCACGCCAAAGTGAACACACAGCTGAGAAACGTAGAAAAAGACAAAATTGGTCACCCAAAGAAGATGTTGTGCTGATCAGTGCTTGGTTGAATACCAGCAAAGATCCAGTTGTTGGAAATGAGCAAAGAGCTGCAGCGTTTTGGTCACGCATTGCAGCTTATTATAACTCAAGTCTTGCAAAGATTCATGAGTTTGCTGGTACTCAACCAAGAGAGTCTGCTCACTGTAAACAGAGGTGGCAGAAGATAAATGACCAAGTTTGCAAGTTTGTAGGCTGCTATGAGGCTGTAAAATCTATAAAAAAAAATGTGGCTGAAATCCAAATGATGTTATGAAACTTGCTTTGGAAATCTTCTACACAGATCACAAGATCAAGTTCACACTTGAACATGCTTGGCTGGAGCTACGGCATGACCAGAAATGGTGTGAGTCCTCTGCTACTAAAGGTGAAGGTAGTTCAAAAAGAAGAAATATTGAGGAGGGTTCTACACAGTCTTCAAGCTGCCACCCAGTTTACCCTGAAGAGGATGAAGCATTGGGTCGTCCAGCCGGAATTAAGGCTTCAAAAGCAAAATCTAAAAGGCCTGTGGAATAAGGGAGCAAGGCTCTATTAGATTTTCAGAACATATGGGCAATTAAGGAGAAGGATTTAGCTATGAAAAACAAGCTTCCTCACAAGAAATTGCTAGATAGTTTGCTAGGGAAAACAGAACCAGTTTGCTTATTTGCTATTTGTTTTGATCTCGACTCAGTTTTTATTTTTTCTATTCTCTAGGAACGATGACATTGAACAGAATCTTAAAAGCTACTGTTAGGCCTTTGATGTTGTTTATTCTGTAAGTAGCATACACATTTTATGTTGAGCATATAGATGATTTGAATCAGTTTATAATTCCTAATAAATATTTATATGTTTTGTGTGTCCTGAAAAGAATGATGCACCTATGTGGGGATCTCTGGAGCTTGTTTCTCGGAAAAGAATGATGCACTTATGTGGAGACAAAGAAGATAAGGACATAGGAACATCACATGTTGCTTTGTTATATGCTTTGTGTTTTGTTTTTTTGTGTTCACATGTGATATTTGTGTCGACAAACTACACCTTTGTTTTTATGCTTTTGGTATGCTATGTATGTTATATATACTCTATCATCATAAAGATTTGTTCACAAACAACTCTATATCTCCTTCTATTCAGGAGGTCAATCTCTTTCTCCTCTTCTTCTCCTTCTATTTGTGTGAATAAAAGTTTAACAAATATAATCTATTTCTTTTCACACAAATATGGCATCTTCTTCAACTAATCCCTTTCACGGATCATTCGAGAAAACTTTTGAAGAGACTTTTGATGAAAGTTTTGACCAAAATTTCGATCAAGCGTTCAACAACCTATTAATTGACTATGGTGATCATCGAAGGTCAATCAGTTCCAAAAAAAAAAAAGAAACTTTATTGAAAGAGAGCGCGAAGACGGACACATGCGTTTATGGAACGATTATTTCAAAGAAAATGCAACATACCCTCCTCCTTTATTTCGACGCCGTTTTAGAATGAACAAACACTTGTTCATGCATATTGTTGATCGACTCTCCAATGAAGTTCGATTCTTCCGACAAAAGAAAGATGCTACCGGAAGGCGTGCTCTCTCTGGACTTTAAAAGTTTACAACAACAATTCGTCTCATGGCATATGGTACCGCGGCTGATCAAGTTGACGAATACCTCTGCCTCGCTGCAACTACTGCTCGTTCATGCTTGAAACATTTTGTCGAAAGAATAATATATTTGTTCGGAGATGAGTACCTAAGAAGAACCACACAAGAGGATCTTCAACGACTTCTTGTCATTGGAGAGGAAAGCGGATTTTTCGGGATGGTAGGAAGCATCGATTGTATGCATTGGGAGTGAAAATATTGCTCCACCGCTTGGAAAGGGCAATTTTTACGTGGATCTAGAAAACCCACAATCATTTTAGAGGTTGTAGCTTCATATGATCTTTGGATATGACACGTGTATTTCGGAGCTCCAGGTACTTTAAATGATCTTAATGTTCTTGACCGCTCACCAGTTTTTAATGATATAATAAATGGTCAAGCTCCGCAAGTGAATTTCTCTGTCAACGGAAGGGACTATGATTTGGCTTACTATCTCACAGATGGTATTTATCCAAAATGGACAACTTTTATCCAATCTATTCCACTTCCACAATGTCCAAAAGCATCTTTATTTGCTGAACGTCAAGAAGCTACCCGAAAAGATGTCGAGCGTGCTTTCGGAGCCTTGCAAGCTCGATTTGCCATTGTTAAAAATCCAGCTCTTTTTTTGGATAAAGAAAAAATAGAAAATATTATGAGAGCATCTATCATAATCCACAATATGATAGTAGAAGACGAACAAGATGCTAACACTCAGTTTGATGTAGCAGAATTCCAACTAGGAGAAGGAAACATAAGTTCACATGTGGATTTCACGTTTTCGACATTTATGCCTACAAATAATGCCGATATGTTAGGCATTCGAACTCGATTTCGTGATAGACAAATGCATCAACGATTGAAAGATGATTTGGTGGAGCATATATGGAAAAAATTTGGCATCAACGACTGACTGTTCCTTTCCGTTTATGATTTCGAAATCTATGTTTTAAATGTTTTTGTTTCATGTATATTTCAAATTTCATTCAATGCAAAAAATATTTATGTTTTATTAAATGTACTATGTTATCAATTTTAAGAAAATAAACTCTCTTAAAAAACAAAAATTCATAATTTTTTGTTAATATTTAGAACTCTCCATAGCAACTACTATTGAAGTACAAAAAACAACATATATTATCTTGGGGTTCTAATTTTAAACACAATACAATTAATAATAAAAAATTTACTTAACATCCCTACTTAACAACTACATTGATTATGCTATAAGAAAATTTAAGTAAAATTTAGTAGGTGTCATGATGAGGTGTGGAAATCATTAATGGATGTATGACTCTATGAAGCGTGTGATTAAAACAAGGTCCGTCCAATTAATAATTTGAAACACCACAAAGTTGAAAAAAGAAAACAAGTACAAATGGCAAGCGATAATTACAATTGATAACTTGTTTTTCTATTCACTAGACGTGAATCGTGATGACCTTAAAAGCTTTAATCACAATGTGTTTGGACCCATTTGTAGGTACATAATTAAAGTGCATGAAACAATACAAAGTGGGTAATCTTAGTGCCATATACCTATTGTTGTATAATTTACGAATATTGTATTTGTTGTCTCACTTGTTTGTGTGAGTGTGACAAGAAGAGATGGCACTAGAGAATACTTTAGTTGGTGTAGTGGTACAACTTACAACAATAACCAGTATTTTGACTTTTTACAAGAAAAAATGGGATTTTAAGAGCTAATGCTGATAGGTCCGGCCCAAATAACTGGTTGGTTAAGCATGTGCTTAGGACCCACCAGATTTTTTATTTTTTACGAAGTCACATATTTTGTATTGTAGAATGGATTTTGATCCATAATATTTAAAATCTATAGTTCTTTTAATAAAGAAAATGGTTTGTGTCACGTAAAAGAGGCACATATTTTAATTTTTCTTTTTTCTTTCTTTTATGATATGGAGCCTGTTCTTTTTTTATCGCTCTCTATGTCGTTGCGACAGGTGAGAGCGATAAAAAAAAATACATATAACTATATTGCTTGGAACGCAAAGTGATGGAGAGCATGTGAAGCCGATGTTGATTCCATAGACGCGGTGACTGAAATTGCTACCGCTAGAAAATCCAGCGACAACTTCTCTCTTAGAAAAGAAGTCCAGCAACAACCTTCTTCTTCTCCGTTGACTAAAACTTCAGCGACAATCTTATTTTCCTTTGTATTTTGGGTCGCAGATGTGTGTCGCAGCGACACTAAAAAGAACATGCCCATGCATGTTCCTTTTTTTTTCCTTTTTGTATTTTTAAAAAATTAATTAAATTTAAACCTAAACAGAAAAAGAAAACAAATACAATTAGTGATTTTTTTTTTAATGAGACTTATATTTAAGAAAATTAAGTAGTTTTTTTTTCTTTTAAGGATTTGTTGTTTTATTGTTTGTTTTTTGGTTGGATTTTTAATTTAAAATCTGTTGTTTTTTTTTACAATAAACTATGAAAAGGGCCACTTTTTTTTTCCTTACTTCGTACCACCATTTTTGTTGGGCCGGAAATACTGATTATATTATAAACATGCGTACAACAGTATATGTACACTAATCAATATGAGTTTTAGTAATTTAGAATACAACAGGAAACTACCAACAACATACTATTTTCAAGCGCACGTTACTTCTACACATTATAGAATGAAAACAAATATCTACATATATGGTGAATTACTTTTGACAGATCACTTGCTATTATAAAATGAAACCAACATATCATAAACCGATAATAGTTTGAACATATCATAAAAATCTATAAAAAAAATTATTTGGCTTAATTTTAAAAGGCTGTCTAATTCTTGATTTTCTTTCAATGATGTTCATTACATATTTTGGTCGACTTTTTTCAATCATAAATATGCATATGGCACGCTATTTATACAAAAACTATATTAATTGTAGAAATATGATCATATTTCAACCATAAATTTGTTGTCGACTAACCTAATAACAACTGATAACGTCATAGACTTATTCTAAAATGCAAAAATATAAAAATAAATCATCTAGTTTAATTTGAAAAATCCGTCAAATCAATGTTTTTATATCAATTATGTTCATCCCATATTTTGGTGGAAATTTTCAATTATATATTGTTTTATACGATTTTTAAAATTATCTAAATTATATATAATATATTTCGAGTGAAGCGAATCAAAATGCTTGAAGAAAAAAAAGAACAAAACAATATGTCTAATGTTACATGAATTACAAGAATTCTACATAGTATAACCTATATTTTTTTTAGGGAGATTTTTCATAAATACTCTAAATTTTAAAAGAAATCTGAAAACTACACTCAATTTTATAGTAATTTGAAAACTACACTTTTTAATTAAAAATTTACCATAATACCCATTTTACTTATTTAAGCATTATTTAAATAAATTAATTTAAAATTTTAACTAAAATTCATAATTAATTATTTAATAATAAAAAATTAAAGAAAATTATTTACTTTGTTTAAAGTAATTATCTAAAATTTTAAATAAATAAAAATAATAAATTAATTTTTGATTAAATTATTTAGATTTCTAATTTATTCAAAATAATAAATTCAAAACTATATAATTTATAATAAATAAAATAAAAATTTATATACATATATTTTTGATATTTTTTGGTAAACTTATTTTATTGTATGTTGATTTATTAATAAAGTTGATTTTTTGAACTATGGATTTATTTTTCACTTTGGTTGGCTTAATTTTCTTCTCTATTGACTTATTTTATGGCTAGTTGATTTATAACATAAACGATTTTTTGAACCATTGACTTTTGTTTTTGGTTCATCGATTTATAATTTTTTATGTAGACTTCTTTATTAATGGTAGACTTACCAACATTGATTTATTAACAAGGTTGATCTTTTGAACAGTCGAATTAAATTTTATTTTTGTCGACTAAATTTATTTTCTATCAACTTATTTTAAAACAGTCGACTTGTATTTTGTTTGATTATTTTTTTATAAAGTCGGTTTTTTGAAACTGTTGAATTATTATTTTTTTATTTATATTTTTTTGGCTAATTTATTTATTCTTGGTTGACTTATTTTATTTTACGTTGAATTATTAATAAGGTTGATTTTTTAAAATGTCGACTTATATTTTACTCTGTCGACTTAATATGTTTCTCTGTTGATTTATATTAAAACAGATGACTTATATTTTAGCTAGTTGATTTTTTACATTGTCATTTTTTTTAATTGTTGCTTTATTTTCTTTTAAATCGAACTATTTATTTTTGGTTATTTTATTTAAATTAATTATTTATATTTTAAACAATTAAATTTAAATTATTTAACTTATATTGGTAATTAGATTAAAAATTATAGTGTATTTAAATATACATATATTTTTTGAAACTGTCGACTAAACCCTATATATTATCTAAAATTTTACCATATCAACCCAAATCTAGATAATATTTTATTATATAACTAAAATTTATAATTTATTTAAATTTATTTGTTTGCAGCTATATAACTTAAATATGTAACTAATTTAAAACAGATTTTGATATATTTAAACTAATCATTATCTAAAATCTTTACTAAATCAAAATAATCTAGAAAACAAAATTTTCGTTTAATCTTATTTGAAATTCATCATTATCTAAAATCTTAAAAATAATTTCAAGTATTTAATTTTTGTTAATATGAACAGTTTAATTTTAATTTTAAAATAATAATTTTAAAACTAATTAAATAAATTATTTTATTTTTGTTTTCTGAATTTTGAATTATTAATTAACGACAAAAATTTTATTTTGTACAATATATAAGGTATATTTTAAATACTTATAAATTCTAGTGTATATTTCAAATTTCTTATATTAACGAAGGTATACAATCAAATTATTCTTATTTTTTACTGCTTCAAATAACTGCATGGAATTATTAGAGCATTAACTAACATTTCCAGTGAAGTGAACCAAGATTTGTTGACCAAAAAAAAAACTAATTAATGCTCCAATTATATTCCTATATTCTTAACAAAAGATTGGAATAATAAAAAAGAATGAGTAAACAAAAGAATGAGAAAGCTTTATCACACTTTCCTACTTTATAAATAGAAGGGATATAGCTTATAGACACGTACTGAAAACACAACAGCCACTAACACAAACAAACACATACACATACACATACAGAAAAATCAAAGAAGAAGAAGAATGGTGAAGGTGATGTGGGTTTCCGTTTTAGCTCTAGCGGCGGCGATTCTCCTGGTGACGGTGGCCAAAATCCCGGTGGCAGAAGGGGTGACATGCTCGCCGATAGAGCTGGCTCCATGTGCGGCAGCGATGACGTCATCTTCGCCGCCGTCACAGTCGTGCTGCGCAAAGCTGAGAGAGCAGAAGCCATGCCTTTGCGGGTACATGAGGAACCCAAGCCTCCGCCAATACATTAGCTCTCCCAACGCCAGGAAAGTCTCCAGCAGTTGCAAGATTGCTTCCCCAAATTGTTAAGGACTCGTAATCATGTTAGTGACAAGTTTCACTGATTATGAGTGGTTAATCGCTAGTTAAAGTGGGTCAGTACTGTCTAGAATAATACTAGGTGATGATGACGATCATCATCATCATGCCTGAATGTTATGTTATGTATGTTTCTATCTTATAAAATATGAAAAATACTTAAAAAACAAGAAAAATCTGTTCGTTTTAGAAAAGTGTTACATCGGATCTCTCTTGCAAATTTATAATAGAAACCAAGAAACCAGTACATAAAAATTGCTATACACAAAAAGAATTACACAACACATTTTGTTTGGCTTCTGTGTATGAACATAAACAGACTCTCAAAGAACACAAACTGGTTGTTCACTCAATCACAAGAGAAAATCTGGGATTATAACTTGTTCTGAAGCAGAAGCTACTTCACTTCGCCGTCGCGATTTATGCTTACTACCTCTTTCCCCATTCTTCTTCTTTTTCTTCTTCTTCTTCTCTGAGTTCTGGTGATTTTCTGTTCTCGAGCACTCTTCTGTTTCCTGTTGTCCCGAACTCGGATTTGTCTCGTACTTGTCTTTCTCTTTTCCCTCGTTCTTTACCAGAAGAGCGCTTTGGATCGCTCGGGACAAAGATTCATCATCATTAACGGTCTCTACATTTCTTTTTGCTTGAGGAGTGATTCTTGATTCATCTCCTTCGTCAAGTTTCACCACTACAGGCCTCGATTTAGATTGACTCGGCTTTCTCTTGGGGTTAAACAGATCGTGGGAGATCTCGTTTGCTAATTCATTTGCCAGAGGATAATCGCTTGGTGTGCCGTTGCTATCTGGATCGTCCTTTTGAGAAGGAAGATAATACATGCCATGGCGTTTGCGGTGTTCAGCTAGCAGAGATGAAGCTTCATGTGGAGGAGATGAAGATGAGGAGGCTTCTTGTTGATCTCTGATTCTGAGTTTGGAGACAGAGAAGCTGATCTTTTCCGTGTATGAAACCGAATCCGATTCCACGGGTTTAAGAAATTCCCCACAGATCTCTTCCAGATCCCCGAGATTCTCTTTCAGCTCTAACCCATCCGGTACACAAACCTTTTCTTGTGCAGTTGCAGAAACAGGACCGAGCTCTTCTGAGAACACATCTTCCATGAATGCTGTGACTCCAAAAGCTTTTGTTTCATTGTCTTGGAGGTTTAATTTCTCAGCTATTTCTTGCTTTATCAAACCAATGAATCCTAAAACATTCTTAGCTCTCTCCTGCACTTCCACATCATGGGTTCCAGATAACGGCCCCAAATCAAGCTCAATCACATTCACCAGATTCAATAAAGATTCATATGTGAAAGCATTAATCGATGAAGAGGCAGAACTAAACTCTTGAGCCAAGGATGCCAAAGTGGATTCCTCGGCCGAGAAGTAAGACTTGAGACAGAAGACAAGAACTTTGAAAGCTGAATGTATGTAGATAGCTCTTATGGAGGGCGGCAAGAGATCAGTGCGTGGTTGCAGAAGCGCCTCCATGGTTTCATATGGATTCTTACAGAACTCAACGTATTCCCCTGAAACCCACGCAGCTGCAGATAATATCGGGTGCAAGAACAAGTTTCCGAGCAATGCAGGATCAATGAGAAGTGCCCAAGAAACACGGACTAGCTGCGGTCTAGCATCTCTGACCCTCATACTGATATCGATCAACTGATGCTCAATCTCTTCCCCTCTTTGACAATGTGGGATTCTAGCCATCTCACCAAGAAGAGACACATACCAATCAAAGTCAACTATGATCTCATATACATTCCTGGAGCATGCTGATAAGAGAGAATATATAATCTCGTTGCAGAACAATGGGTCTGATTTGAGTGCATAATTCATAAGAATCCTTGAGATTTCAGACACATTATCTTCATTCACCATCGCCATTAAGAGATGCAATGCCTCGAGCTTCACATTGGGATCCTCATCGCTCAGAGCCTTGACAACAGCTTCTTTGTTCTCCAAAACTGCCCACAAATGCTTTGGAGAAACAATCGATAAGGCATTAAGACCGAGATACTTGAGATTTGGATCATCTTCTACCAGAAACTCCCGGATCTTTGTAACCGCAAGTTTCACAGCTGCTTCGTTATCGCTCAAGCTACTCACCACAGTTCTAATACATTCAAACACCAGAGACTTAGCCACAGTTCTCCTCATATGTTCACAGATCGGCTCAGCTACCTTCTTACCCAATCTCGGCTCAATCGAGGCCAACTTGGCAAATATCTTAAGAACCTTAATCAAAACCCAATTGTTCCTTGAATCAACCAATACTTTATAGAACTCAGGAGCTAAAGGAAGACAAGATTGAGGATCTTTTGTAGCGAGCTCACAGAACACTCCAACAACAGCAGACAGAATCTGCGGATCAGAGCTTTCAAGATTCTCGACAAGACGTTTGAAACACACCTTAACAGCATCAGGATACTTCTCAAAAACCCTCATAACAACGCCAATTGCTTTCTTCCTAACAAAAGCTTTATTACTACCCAAGAGTGTAAACACTTCAGGAGTCAAATCTCTAGTTAGGTCATGAGTTCCAATCCTAGACAAACATTCCAAAGCTAGACTTACCTCATATTCATTAGCACTATTCAAATCCTTCCGCACCTGGTTAGTAATCAGAAGCAGAACCGAGGTCTGATCATGAAACGACTGAGTAATCGCTTGATAACCGATCCTCTTCTGTTGGAATCGTGAAGAGGACACGACTTCGACGGCGTGAAACGCCGCCCAAGACATGTCGACGCCGTGAAGTGCGGCGAGGTAAGTGAGTTTGTGAAGAGCGGTGGATTTAGTTGAGAGATCTGTGACTTTGATCTCGCGGCGGATTTCTTCTAGAGCTCTGGAAATGAAATTGGATTCTCCGAGACGCTGGAGACGAAAGCCTTTGATTAGATCTTCGAGACTTCGTTGGAACAAGTTGTCCATTATAGAACTGGAAGACGACGACATTGATTCTGGTGGTTTTGCAGAGATTGTGGTTGGTGACTAGGGATTAAAGCTGTGATTGGGAATTGAAAGGAGCCATGAATTGGTGTTGGGGAGAAGAGATTCCGAGGTTTTTCGAGCTGATCGACGTCGTGAGACTCGCGATCTCGGCGGAGAAGGGAAGAAAGGAAGGGGATGAAGGAGAAAGGACTTAATGGGCTTTTAGTGGTTTAGTAGAATTTAGTGGGCCTTAATTAATGATTTCATAAAATATTTTGAATATAAAACATACATGAATTAACATGATTAATTTGACCAAAAAAAATATAATAAACATTATAACATATTAAAATTTATAATTAACCACACAAATTTAATTATAAACAATTCAACTAAATATAAAAATCAATTGTTGTTACAACAAATAAAAATCGAAAATTTAGATCAGTATCTCAATGCCATCAAACAAAATCATTTGAAATTTTTGTGTTGTCGATAATAACATCAAGTCTCTCAAAATTAATTAAATTCAATTAATCACTTCCAACATCTCTCACACATATATGATTCATGCCATTGCAAAAGTTTTTAATGTTAAAACATTTTATTTTGGTATTTTATGGTCATAATGATGTAACTCAAGAACCAATCATTTTCTTCCTTTTGTATTTAGGCAGGTTTCTTAATAGTTTTAGTTTTACTTTCATAAGTTGAAGTTGGTTTTTGTAAGTTGTTTCCTTATTGCTATTAGAAGTCTACTTGACTTCCCCCATGTGTTCTATTATATATAAGGCTACCAATAAATCGCACAACGTTACAATAATATCCCAAAGACTAAAAATAAAGTCTTTGAGAATAAATACGAAACAACTTTGAACTGCTCGAAGAAGAAGAAGTTGTGACAATGGAGCCTCCTCCTGAAAGATCCAAACGCCTCCATAACTTCCCTTTGCCGCATCTTCGTTGGGGTCAACAGAGATACCTCAGATGCGTCAATCTACCATCAAATTCACATCACCGATCTCCTCCTCCTCCTTCTTCTTCTTCATCTCCCGATCACGCAACTAACAGATCCGTCTCCATTGCTGGAGTTTCGAACGAGAAGCTTAAAGGAGGAGGAGGAGGAGGAGCGAGGAACGGTGATGTAGTTCGCCCGTGGAATCTGAGGACGAGAAGAGCTGCGTGTAGTGAACCTGGGGACGAATCGCCGGCGAAGACCGTCGGAATTGAAATTGGCGTGAAGAGGAGTATCGATAACGATGATGAGAAATTGAAATTCTCCGTTTCGTTGTCGAGAGAAGAGATCGAAGAAGATTTCTCCATTGTTTTTGGGAAAAAGCCTCCGAGGAGACCTAAGAAGAGACCAAGGCTTGTTCAGAAGAAACTGAATGTAAGTGTAAACCTCTTCTGAAACTTTTTTCTACTTAATCAAATTTGATGCTTGATTGCTCAATCTATATCTTTTTGTTTGGCAGACGATTTTTCCTGGGTTGTGGTTGGATGAAGAAGTAACAATTGATTCATATAATGGCCCTGAAGCTCTTGAAACGTGAAAAGGTGTTTACTTTTTAGTCACTTTGTGTTCTACTTTGAGATATTCTCAAGTTTAGCAATGTTCTGGTCCTGTGAAGAAACCCAATTTTCTGGTTTCTAAGCCTTGTTGTTTGTAAAGTGGATTACTGGGAATCTCATCATTCATTCACTCACTGTAATCTCCAGCTGTTTGTTTTTTTTTTTTTAAGTAATGGAGTTGCTTCATTGTCTCTCTCTTCTTGTTTTACTTTGAGACATTCTCAAGTTTAGCCATGTTTCGGTCCGTGAAGAAACACAATTTCTGGTTTCTAATCCTTCTTGTTATCAAGCAGATAACCGGGGTTATCATCATTCATTCATAATCTTTAGTTTAGTAAACATATTCATCACCAGTCTAATTGTAATCTCTAGCTGTTTGTTTCTTTAATGATGCAGTTGCTTCACTTGTTCAAGGTTTCTTCAATCTTGTCCATATAGTCTACTCTTATTGTTGCCATTGCTGGTATATTGATGGCTTAAATTTCTTAACATAAGAAACTTCTTGTTCTCGAGTATGTTTCGCGGTTCGTTTCCTCCCCTGCTGCTTGTTTCACCAACGGTACATTGGGCAATGTCTGTTGAGGACTCGACAATCTTCTCTGTACAACATCTCACGTCTCTTGAGGTTAAGATGGTTTCTTTGTTGAATATCCAAATTACTTGATTAGCACTGAACTTTAGGCCCTTGCCTTTTGGACAAAAACAAACTCCATCTGTTGCTGTTTTTTTTTTGGATTAAGCAAACATGATCATACTGATAATGAATGATCTGACAAATCCTTCGAAGCTTCTTATTTGTGGACTTGTTGCGTCTTTGTGGTTTCCTGATGCATTCGTTTGTGTTGTTTTGCCAGAGGCTTGTAACAATATCTAAATCTGATTACCAATAGTATTTGTGCTATCATATGTTGTTTGATGACTTCACAGGTTTCAGACAAGAATCTATGTAAGATATTCTCAAATCACCTAAGGTTGACCCAACACCAGCAACAAAGCCTGACCTTACATTTTTGGAGAATTTATCTACTTCTTTGAGGTAATTTATTGCTTAAATTTTCTCAAACTTTAATTAGATGACATCTCATACTTCTTGCATAATATTATCGCTTTCTAGATAACTCATACTGGCTTAATTAGTGTTAATCCTTAACTTGATACAGTGATCCCTCAATAGTAACGGTAACATACTTATTCAAACCCTGTGAAAATACTTTTAGATATTATGATATATATATAAAAGCAATTGCTTCCTATAGAAGTGAGTGGCTTACCACAATCTTTAGACAGATTACGCCTTCCATTATTTTATTCGAAACTTCAACTTCTTCCCACCAACTTAGGAGTTTTATTTGAACTTCTAAAAGCATTTTCACTCAACCTTCTAAAAGATATATATTCATCTTCTAAAAGCAAAGTTTTGACATTGAAGGAGATCATTTTCACTCACTTTGACTTTTTTTGTTGTCCATTTTCTCACTATGATCTGCACGGATTCAAGTCACCAGCGGATTTCGTTCTCGAGTGATCTTGGCCAATCCGATATAGCACCACCACCCGTAATAGAACCATCCGGCCTGATCCGAAGAGACGAAACTCTACTAGATTCATCAAACCCAGACTTCGAGTTCCATATCTCAAACAACTTTGATCCAGGAGACTCCTCACCAGCCGATGAGATCTTTGCAGACGGCATGATCCTTCCTTTCCATGTAACTGCAGCTTCCACTGTACCAAAACGTCTCTACAAATACGAACTCCCTCCCATTACATCCTCCCTTTCTCCATCTCCTCTCTCGCCACAACCATTACCCACAAAACACAGCGAGAAGGAAACTAATGGGCGAGCGAGCGGAGCAAACTCTGACTCAGAAGCAGAGAAGTCATCAAAGTCGTTTTGGAGTTTCAAGAGAAGCTCGAGCCTCAACTGCGACATAAAGAAGAGTCTGATCTGTTCGTTTCCTCGGCTCACTAGAAGCAACTCTACAGGTTCGGTTACTAATTCTAAGAGAGCAATGCTGAGAGATGTTAACAACCACAGGCCCTCTTCTCGGTCCTCTTCTTCCTCTATCTGTTGCAATGCGTATCAGTTCAGACCGCAAAAGCACGCAGTAAAGAAAGGTGAAGGAGGGGGAAGCTTTTCGATCATTCCAGTCCTCAATGGTCCGTCTACGTTTGGGTTAGGATCGATCTTACGCCATTCGAAAGATAAGACGAAGACGAAGACGAAGAAGAAGAACAAGAAGTAGATGATAAGAGATGTTTAGAGTTGTCGATCAATTATTTTTCCTCTTTTGATTGTGTCTACAAATTGTTGGGTTTTTGGTACACATTTTTTAATAGTAGATGATCACAGCAGCAAGAGATTTTTCAGTGTTTCGATCAATTCTTTTTCCTCTTTTGATTTTGTCTACAAATTGTTGTGCGTTTTTCTCGAACTTTGTACACATTTTTTAGTGTTACTACCAAACTTTTTAGGTTGCTTCAATATTTCGAATTGGACACAAACTCAATGACAGATGAGTTGACGCAATCAGACTAAAGTGGTCATATCTATCTCTCTTACATATGAAATGCTCAATATCAAGTTTTGTTGGAATAAAAGACTCTAACTTTCAATTCAGAGATAAGTAAGATGTGGGTAACACCAATGTCATACAAAATCTATAATATACACACCAGAGATTGGTACACATCTATATTCAAAAATTTAAGCTGATTTAATATAAAGAAGTTTATTAATGGAATAAGGTATGACCAACATTAAACATCTGTTAAATGGTAGTTAAAAAGCCAAGTCTAACCTGACCCATTCTTAGTTAAGTTATTTAATAATTACGTATGATTAAATAAAACAATTTTTGGTTTTAGAAATTAGACATGACATGTCCCCCATTTTTATCACTAAGAAAAATCTAGATATTTTGTTTTCATGATATGTCTGTAAGGTCTAAGACTTTAAATATTTAGTCTAAATAATATTCCCTCTGTTTCACAAAAAATGTCATTATACCATTTTTCACATAAATTAAGAAAAATATATAAATTTCTCTTTTACCCTTTGTTAGTACACTAAAATAGTTTATCTCTATATAAGCTGAAAAAACAAGAATAAGACTGAAATTTAATTTAAAAATCTGCATTGAAAATACAAAACGATACTCTTTGTGAACAAAAATAAAATTTTAAAACGACACTTTTGTGAAACGGAAAGAGTAATTGTACTAATATTTCTTGCTACTTTATCTTGAAGTTATTTTGATAATAACATAAATTATACAGTTTGAACTGTATAGTGATTAGTGACAAAACGACAGTAGAAATCACTAGACGATAATTGTATTTTATCTTGATTTATTTTCAGTTTTACATGAATACTTATAAACATAAAAATTGTACACGAAAACATACGTAAATCATATTTAAAATCGGGATATAAACAAACACGGAATTGTTACAATCGTAGGGAAAGATGGCCTTTACTTTAGAGAACATAGTTTCACTTTCAAACGCACAATTGATGCTACCGGAGATCAATGACATCAAACTTGAGATTAGGGTTCATGTAAACATCCGTACACGTATTGTAAATTGGTCCTCCGTCTGCCGGCGAACTATGCGCGTGAAACCCACGCTGGTCACAATTCCTTATCACAGTCATTCCTCCCGGTGTTGTCAGTCGGAATATTCCGTGATTCCTATAAGAAAACAGAATCTTTTTAGGGTTTCTCGAATCAATTTTCGAACTGGAATGAACTTTTGGTCTTTTGCTTGTTTATTACCTTGAAGAGTCTTGTGGCGCCATAACGATTGCCACAGCTTCTGGTAACATAATCTGAAAACATTGTAATTGAACGTTTTAGGGTTTATGATTTCTTTCTGAGGAAAGAGTGTAAATCCATTGTTGATATCGTTTTATGCACATACATATGTAATTCTTTTTGAGATTATTTAGAAAGGTTTTGTCCGTACCTGGTAGGAATAGTGTGTGTGAACATCAATGGATGACATGAAACAAGACTGTGTCGGATGCGTCTGAGGAAATGGAGATAGTGATTAGCAAGTTAGTAAAGAAAACTATAGTATGAGACCAATTAACCGAGAAAAATAATATTAACAAATAACAAAGACTGATCTTCAACAATACAGCAGTTAGAGCTAGAGATATAAAATCATATTTACTCACATGAATCCATCCAAGTGGGAAAAGGGATTGCTTGTCCTGTACTTCAAATATCTCCTCTTCGTTTGTGGCCTGACACTGAGAAAGAGCGACAAATAAGATGAATGTGTATATGAGTAAACTAAATTGAAATACCATAACAAGACTGAGCTTACCGAGTCAGATGTTCCTTCCTGCTTTGGTATGATGAGAGCTGTAATGTAAAATTTTCTGTTTTTCTGCACACAAGTGATTCACAAAGCATTATTGCTAATCCATTTTCATGAGCTAAATGTCAATATCGCATTTTCAAATTTGAAAATGACTTACTAGTGAGCCAGCAAGAATACCACACGTCTCTAAATTCTTTTTAGTGTTTGACTTGGCAAGCCTCATGAAGGTATCCATCATTGTTGTTGCCTGCAAATAAAGATAATTATCAAAATATGAAGACAATTGGGTAATAGAACATAGAGCCAGTGGTTGTCTACAAACTTATTCTCAGTCTATCTTATATTTTCAGAGTCTCAGACAATGTAGCAATAGAATTAGCCACTAGTTCTATATTAAAGTCCAAGAAGATAAATAAAGATTATATGTGTTGAAATCCCAAGGTTAGATAGACCATATATGATATGTGTTTGGAATTGGACCCATCAACACGAGTCTAGTGTTTACATAGGATAAGCTACAGAACACAATAAAATAAGCAATTGATGCAGCCCTGAGTATATTTGTATGAATTTTGACATCAGAATAATAACAACGATAGGAGAAATATAGCAAACTTACAATATGTAGTTCAAGAGGACACTCCGACCGTAGAGACTCATCTGGCAGAGAGTTTTCTATCTTACATTCTGGTTCTCTAGCTTCAGGACATAAAGCAGGAACCAAGTCTTGAACTTCTGCAAGCACTGGAGGTGGTGAAGGTTGCCTAATGAAATTGTTATCATTAACGCCTTCTGGTTCTTCGAAAGAAATCATGGAAGAAAGCTCTTCAGTGTAATTTTTCTGGATATTTTCACTAGATGTAGCACTTGATTTCACTATTGGTCTTTCAGGTTCATCATTACTGCCATTCCTTATCATTGGCTTGCAATCCACGAATTGTTGGAAGCTGTTTCCCACAGAGAGCATCAGTAGGGAAGGTGAACACATAGACATGAGATAGTCAAGCAAAAGAAGTTGGAGGGAGAAAGTGGAATATGTAAGAAATAAACAAACAAGCTAGTTGATCTAACCTTGGGATTTCAACTGGCGAAAAATCTATATTGCTTGGATATTGAACCTGGATCATATAACGCAAAGAACTACAGCTTAGTGTGAAGAAGTGGATTATAAAGATAAAAAAACAAGCATCCTGTGATACCTTTGTATCATTCTTTGGTGGCTGCCACTGTGCACGGAGTCCACCTGGACCCAAGATAGAATGCTTAGAAAGGGTTTCTTCATTTGGTCGGAAGTTCACTGACCTAGATAAATCATGCAGTTAATAAAATCTATAAGACAGAACCAACAGACCAGCAAAACAGTGAGAAATACAACGAAGATCTTTCATTGAGAGAAGCTTCAAGAAACAAAACTGAAGACGTACATCTTTCGGAAACGCTCTTCTAGTGGTGCAGCGTTCAAGAATTGTTGATCCCTGGAACCCATGTAGCCAAAATTATGTCCAGGAGGATTTCTTACCTATGCCGAACAAGAGAAACATAGAAAGGAGCAGGGAATGTTTATCTACTGCAGCTTAAAATCTAATCTAAAAACGTTCTTTTACTAACTGAAACCAAAAGTTTCAGAATGAATTAAGAGCAGAGAACAATGCAAGTTAATTTGAAATGTATGCATGGCATATGGGACAAACAAGAGTAAAGCATTAGGCACACCTTTGTATGATCATAGCTACTTAACGATGGTTTTACGGCCGAAGACCAGCCTAGGGAACCATTTGCTGGATGAGCTTGCACATTATACTGAGGTGTGAGCTTGGGATTCAGTTCATCGATCCTTTGCTGTACAACTGGTTTCAACTTCTCCAGCTCCGTCAAGACATCCAATAGTCTCTAGAGAAGATAAAAGCTCACATCAAACTACTGATTGATAGACAAAACGATCATAAGGATCTATATCCATTACCATATTACCATTCTCAAATACTCTTTGTTGCTTTTTAGAGATGTTATGTAATCTCGATGGGACGGTATAGTCTCGAGAGCCAAGCTAGAGAAAACCAAAAACATAGTTGATCTCAGAAAAAGTACTAGGATCTAATTCTCTCAACAAAGAGAATAAAGTTTGAGCTTCTTTTCATTCTGATGTATAATCCTCACCTTGAAAAACGCAGAAGCATGACATATAAATCAATAACATTCTTCTCTGCCCGAAATATATTGGCCTACAAAACATTTATGCAGATAATTAGGAAATTTGACAAACAAAAAGAGCTTAAACAAGATGGCATTTAGTCTTAAAACAATGACTTTCAGAGAAACAACAAGCCAACAACTAAATATCAAGCTAAAGACATTCAAAATAAAATTGAGACTTTGCCTGCCAAGATGCAGTTTAGAAACCAAAATGTTAAGGTACTAAGACACCTAAAAACAAGAGTCAAAAAGGAGCATCTGATATCAAAATTCCACTGAGACTACACAGGCACGAATGTCAAGGGACAATGACAGTAAAGAACTGGCCATAGTACAAAACTAGAGGGGGGGGGGGGGGAAACATATGCTAAATGTACAGACGAGCAGCTCAACAACAAGAATCAGGTCAATCAAAACATAGTGCAAATGGATTGGAAATACTCAAAAACGTATGGCGAATATCAAAATTCAACTCTGCAGAGCCGACAATAATCTCATCAAAGAGAGAAATAAAAAGCTGGAGAGCATCAACCACAAGGATCAGGTCAAGTAAAGAAACCCCCAAAATGAAAGACAGCTCGATAGAGTAACCGTAAAACAAAATTCAAAGTCGAAACCTGTTTGAGGATATTATCTGCGATCCTGAAGTAAAATCGGAGAGATATCCGATTGTCGACGCCAATTCTCCGAGCACTAGTAGAGATATCGATGATCTCAGAAGACGACCCCATAGTTGCTTCGACCTGAGAAACAAAAGCAAATCTTCCTTCCCGCTTTGCGACTAAAGGAAGAGCATCGAGTTGAAGAGCAGATCTCGGAGCTCTGAGTCAAGCAGATCTCGGAGCTCTGAGTCAATCGGATTCAGAAGGGTGGAGGAAACCTCCGGCGAGAGAGGTGAGAAGATGCACCGCGGTAATGGCGATAAGCGTTGAACAAGAAGAAACGACGCTGTTGAGTAATTTGACTTTCTTTTGAGGGGCAAATACGTACATTCAGGTTTTTGTTTGGTGGGTTGAGATTTTGAGGCAGTTTCAAGAGATTGATAATGTATTTTAAACCGACTCGGACCGGTCTCTTGTCGGCCGGTAAACATCCCCGATTTAATCAATCATGAATCTTTGTTTCTCTCTTGAAAGAAAATAAAGTGATGTTTATTTATTTTCATCAGCCAATTATCGTTCATTATTTCAATAATATTTATTTATTTTCATCTTTTGTATACTTTTTATAAAGTAAAAAACATTATCAATTAAAAATAAAAAATATCTGCAACATGATATTATAAACTTTCATATTTAAACAAACATTTTAAGTGCTTTATTTTAAAATAATAAATCTTATGTTATTCAATCGTAAAATTTTTAAAAATATTTAAAGTATGGTGTTATTAAACTATTGATTTGATAAAATATTTAGTGCGCTAAATACGAGTATATCTAAATTATTAATTTTTAGTATTTTTTGAGTATTTTTAGTGATCAAAGTTTTAGTTTTTTTTCGGTATTTTGGATTTTTTGGGATAATTCGTGTAGATTTGGGTAGTCCTGAGATTCCGGATCAAACCGATTTGTTCGAACCGAACCAAACTAAGATTTAGATAAATCGGTTTGGTTTTTGATCAATTGCATTAACTGATCGGAGTCAATATAAAACTAGTTTGGTTACGTCTTTGGTTCAGTTCGGAGATATAACTGACAGTTAACTGATAATTAACCCTAGGTATATAAGCCTTATATCTGGCTCATTAGTTGTTAAACACAACCCTAATATAATCTCACTCTCTCTCACTCTCAGGCGGCGAAACCCGACAATCTTCTTTGAATCTTCATCATATGTGTTATTCGATATTTTCTGTTTAGTTCTAGTGGTATTGTTTGGGTCGAATCATCATCGTTCTTCACAGTAAATTCTGCTATCTTTAAACGAACCCTAAATCGCTAAATATGTGTCTCTTTGTTTGCATGTCTTGATTGATTTAGCAAACTCTAATCTATGTCTTTTTAATTGCATGTCTAATCTAATTTCACGAACACTAAAGCATCATTCTTCTCTGTAAGAGTCATAGATTCGCATATCATCATTGAAACATAGATTTAGGGTTTCTTAAACGACAAAAAGTTGTTCTTCATTTGATTATGTGTTTTTGTAGTTGTTTAGTATGAAAATTTACATATTAAGGCAAATATTATGTATTTGTGTTATTGTGTTTGTCTGATTGTTTGATCTTTTTCATTTGCAGATGGATTATGATTCTTCTCAAGACAACAATGATGATTATTTTGGTGAAGTGATTAAAGGAGAAGGAGGTCCACCACCTTCTTTAGTTGGAGGGAAAAGAACAAGATCTCAGAGATCAAGGTCTAGTCTTCAAGCCAGACCAAGGAAAAGGCCAGCTCACAGAGCAGTTGTGTGGCAGCATTTTATTCAACAAGAAGATCTTGTACTCAACAACTGTCGATATTGCGGCCAAGAGATTGGGTGTGACATTAGTGAAAACTGGAACAAGTGCCATGAAGAATCACATCACTCGGTGCAAGTTGTACAAGATGTATGAAGAGAGTGGTAGTGAGAAAATGTTGGCTGGTGATAGCAGCGGTGTAATGACAACAATCAAGTATGACAAAAGTTTGTTTAGCAGATATGTGAATGAGATGATAGTGCTTAATGAGATGTCGTTTGCTTTTGTGGATTTAGAGGGGTTTAGGAGATTCTGCAACAATAATCTCCCCATGTACACAATTCATTGCAGGAAGACATCCACTTCAGATATATATGCTATGTTTTTTAAAGAGAAAGCTGCTTTGAAGGAGTTGTTTGGTAAGGAAAATCAGAGAGTGTCTATGACAAAAGATATATGGGTAGCTCCCACTGCTTCTTGTAGTTACATGGTGATCACAACTCATTGGATAGATAGAGATTGGAAATGGCAGAAAAAGATCATTAGTTTTAAGCCTGTCACATATCACAATGGAAATACCATTGCATCACTCTTGATTGGATGTCTATAAGAATGGGAAATTGAGAAAGTCTTCACAATGACAGTTGATTATGGAAAGGGGAATGACAAAGCTCTACGGTTATTCGCAGATGCTTTGATGGTGAGAGGACCTAATGCATTAGTCAGAAATGGTGATTATCTTCATATGCGTTGTTGTGCTCACATTCTAAACTTGATTGTTAGAGATGGTTTAGCTAAGGTGAATGATAGTATAATGGCTATCCGGAATGCAATCAAGTATGTGAGGTCATCATGTAAAAGACTCAAATCTTTTCAATTGAGGGTTAACACTAGAAATGTAAGTAGAGGAAGCTTGTGTCTGGATGTTGACAATAGGTGAAATTTCACCTATCTTATGCTCACAGCCGCAATCAAGTTCAGAGTTGCATTTGAGAAGATGTTGGCTGAAGATAAGTTGTACAATGAGTACTTCATGGAGAATGAAGAAAATGGACAGAAACGTGTTGGTCCCCCCACTTTTGCTAGTTGGGATGAATTGCAAAGTTAGTTAAGTTTTTAAAAATCTTTTTCAATTGCACAATGTGTTTTTCAGCAACTAAATCAGTGACATCTATTTGCTACAATGAGATTATGATCATAGATATAAATTTGATCAGTCTAAGCAACAATAGTGATACATTATTAAGGACAGAAACAATGGTGATGGAGACTAAGTTTGAGAAGTATTGGGATAATCTTTGCAACATGAATCCACTTGTGATAATTGCAAGTGTGTTTGATCCGAGGAACAAAATGCAATTTGCTGGTTTTTACTTTGACAAGCTTTATGGAAAAGACAGTGTGGAAGTTGTTCATCTCAGATCATCAATTAAGAGTGTGATAAAGAAGCTATATGAGGAGTATGTGTTGAAGCTGAGCCCCCTTCTCAAGGTGATAGTGGTGGAAACAGAAGTGATCATGGAGAATCAATAGATGTAAGTGCCTTATTTGATTTTTCAGATGATGATGGTTATGAGAGGATGGATTCTTTGTATTCTAAGATGGTTCCTGATACTGCAAATGAAGAATCTAGTAGTGAGCTTGACATTTACTTGCTAGAGAAACTTGTGTCAAGAACTGCATATCATTTGAGTTTGGATTATGATGTTTTATCATGGTGGAGGCGGAGCAATTCTAAATTCCCAATCTTAGCAGAGTAAGCAAGATATGTGCTTGCCATTCAGGTGTCATCTGTCACTTCTGAGTCTGCATTCAACACAAGTGGTCTTATTTTTGGATCCTTTCCGAAGTTTCTTGTCACCACACATGGTTGAATCTTTGATTTGCGCTCAACAATGACTGAGGAATACCATTCATGAGGAGAAGATAGAAAACTCAATTCAAATGTTTGAAGAATTGGAATTTCACGAGTTCTTAGGTGATCTAGTTATGTCTATCTTTAAGTTTTTCATTATCTCTAGACTGATTACTAATTGCATTTCATTTCCCTTTTATAGCTTCACAAACTCAGACACAACCATCAGTAGATCCTTCAGTTGGAGATGGAAATGAGGTACAGTTGATATTTTTCAATCTGATTTTCACTTTCATTTACATGTCATACTTATCTTTCTCATTAACACTTTCTTATTTTCCTTTCCAACAGACAAGGTGACAAACACATATGATCTTCAAACGGCTTAAAGGCTTGCCTTTTTCTCTCTATATCTTTTGAACAACAAACTTTTATATCTCTCTATCTTTTGGCCTCGAGAGAATAATAACAACATACCAAATGCATCTTTTAAAAACTTAAGAGGAATGGATCATTGGTATTTTGTCATTTGTTTTACATGTTTTTTGAACAAAGTATCTCTCATAGTATGTACTCTGTATTATGATGATTAAGGTTTGTTTGTGAGTTGTTGTTTTGTTCAGGATTGATGCTTGTGAGTTGTTGTTTGCTTGATTACCAAATGTAGTCTATAAAACTAAAATAACCGAGTTTCAAAAACCGAAATAACCGTGTCCGAACCGAAGCGAAAGGATATATTAATCAGTTTGTTTCGGAACAACTTCCGTTTTCTGAATACTCGAATAACCGAGTAACCGAAACCAAAATACCAGAACTAACCAAAGTCGCATGCCTAGATTTGATTATATATGGGTAAAATGAACCGAACCTGAAAATATCCGATACTCGAATTGAATATACCCGAACTCGACCGGGTACCCAAATGCCCATGCTAAGAAAAGCCATGAAAATTTTAAAATCTGTTATTTAATCAAAATAGTCAGATGAAAAGCAAATTTAAAGATTTGCATATCTACCAAATACCAACAAGAGGCAAAATAAAATAAAATTTCTTTCTCTGTAAAATTATTGCTTTCATGTGACAAAAATATCGTGCCTATAAATTTGGTGGTGAAACCTGGATTCCCATATCATTAATTGAGAACATGGAGGCCATAAGACTCTTTGGACCAAATTTTGGATATAAGCTCTCTATTCGTTCTCAGACCAATGTATTTCCAGCATGCAGACTCTCTCGCTTCCCGCCGACGTCATTTCCCGGTAAGCCTGCACATCTTGTTCCTTTGAAGGCCTCTACTCATCCTCTGGCCTGTGAAGACGAGGAAAATCGCAAGTTCAAAAAGTTAGGCCCTTCTGAATGGGGTCATCAATTCCTCCATGGTCATGTTGATCTCTCAGTAAGTCTCACTCTCCCTCTAATATATATATTCAAACAGAGGATATGAAGTCATGTTTATATTGCTTTATATATATTTTTAAGGAACTGGATGCGCTTGGGATAGAAATAGAGGCATTAAAGCCAAAAGTAAGGGACATGTTTATGTCTTCCAAGCGAATTAAGTCGAGCAAGGAGAAAATTATTTTTATCTATTTGCTTGTGAGCCTTGGCCTCGCGTATCATTTCGAGGATGAGATCCAGGAAACTCTCAAAGATGGTTTCCAAAAGATGGAGGAGATGATGAAGGGTGAAGATGATTTGTACACAGTTTCCATACTCTTCTGGGTTTTCAGGACATATGGTCACAACATTTCTTCTGGTAAGGATTCTCGAGCTAGGTTTGTGATCACACCTAGTACACAGTGAATGGATCCAGAATATTATTTTATTTGCTGCCCAATAAAATAAAATAAATCAACTACTGAAACAAAACAAAAGGGGAATACATTTAAGAGGGAAGGGATAGAGAGAGACAGGGAGTACAAGGTTTAGTTGGTGGTAACTAACCAATTTTGTTAAAATAATAATCAAACGACATAGCTTTATACATTTAAGTGGGTGGTAAGTGATCTCACTCCCAAGTACATTTGAATACAGCCGATTAAAACACAAAATACTATACTAAAGTTGATATATATATATATATATATATATATATATATATATATATATATACTAGACTAATTAGGACTCCCGTATTTACGTGGGTATAAAAAAATTATATTAAATTTTATTGATAATAATTGAATTATAAGTGGTAATCCGCACATTTTTTAGATTTTATTTGATGACATTTTTTAAAAACCAAAGTTAAACTTCACAAACTCCATCTTTCAATACAATTTAACCATATATTCCGTCATTATAGATTTTAATTATGTGCACTCCATCATAATAGATATAAACTTAAATTTTCATATCGAAAATAACATGTGCATCATATGAAATATATATATTAATTAGTATTAAAAACTAATTAAAAAGTTAACATAACAAAATTAGTAAAGAAAAATAAATGAAAAATTCACAAAAAAATATTTGAAAACTAAAACTGTTTTAAATATATATATTGTTCCGTATGCCATACTCTTATGCATAATAATTTTACCTCATGTCAAATTAATTTTAGATGTGAGAAAATTTATAAGATAAAACGTAAATAAAAATATAATTACATTTTCAGCAAGTAATCAAAAAAATTAATTCCTATAAGTTCATTATTTTTTTCTAGTTTATTATTTTCACTTACGAATAAAAGACACTATTGTGCAACGATATATAAAAATTTTAGCCAATTAAGTTAATGTTAAATTATTTATATTGTTATTTTGAACTTCGGAATTCATTGATTATTGGTTAATATTTATTCTAAATAATTTTGTATATATGTCAAAATCTAATTGACTAATGAGATACGCGAATTATTAGCATATATAAATATAACTTTTTTGTTAGTTTTCCTTTCTGTTTGAGGAAAAGAAAAAAAAAAAAAATATATATATATATATATTTAAAAATATAGTTTTTCTATTTCATAGAATTTTTAATTTTTTATACGTATCGACATCTGATTGATAAACTTGACACATGTTACAATCAAATTAATGACTAACTTTGAAAAACCATGGTTTATATAATAAGATATAATTTATATTAGGTCCTCTCTAGTTATTATTACTTTTTAAATGACCCATCAAATATATGTTTAACAGAAAATTTGGATAAGATCTACAAATGCATGAGACAGTCCTGTTTGTGATCATGATCGACGTTCGTACGTACACGTTTTTGTTGGTTATTATTTGATTCGTATGTTTAACAAAAAGTTTTTCAATCGATAGATGTTTTTAGGAGATTCGTAGGGGACAATGGAAAATTTAAGGAATGTCTTGCCAGAGATGCTAAGGGTATCCTGAGTTTGTATGAGGCTGCTAACATGGGGACGACGACTGATTATATATTGGATGAAGCATTGAGCTTTGCATTGAGTTACTTTGAGTCATTACCTGCAAATGGGACATGCAAACCTAATCTCTCAAGGCGTATACGATATGCTTTGGGTCTACCTCAGGATAAGAACATGGAGATATTAGTCGCGAAGGAATATATCCGGTTCTACGAACAAGAAGAAGATTGTGACAAGACGCTACTCAAGTTTTCCAAGCTTAACTTCAAACTCCTACAACTACATTACCTTCAAGAACTCAAAATCCTTTCAAAGTATGTAATTAAAATCCCCTCAATAATTTACTTGTATTAATCTATATAACTACCTGTTGGAGCTTGACATAATTCTAACGTTTGGATGCAAGATGGTACAAGGACCAAGACTTTGAATCTAAGTTGCCACCTTACTTCAGAGACAGGATCGTGGAATTGCACCTCGCTACACTAGCATACATCGAGCCAAAATACTCACGCGTGAGGATTATTCTGACTAAGATTTACACGATTCAAATAATTCTAGATGATACGTGTGATAGATATGCTTCTCTTCGTGAGGTTGAAAGCCTCGCTGCAACCATCGAAAGGTACACTATCTTATCAAAGTAGCTTGAATCCGCGCATTCAAACATACAAACAAAAAAAGAGTGAATCAACAAAATTAGAGCCTAAATGAATAGTGTATTTTACATAAAATCCCAGAAAACAAATATGATGATGCTATAAATATTGATACTGTAGGTGGGATCCCGATGATCATGCCATTGATGGACTACCAGATGCTTTGAAATCTGTTGCTAAATTTATATTTGCTACCTTCCAAGAGTTTGAAAGAGAAGTGGGGTCAGAATTAGGAGGATCTTACAGCTTGAAAGCTACAATTGAAGACGTGAGCAATAAAATATTTCAATAACAAATCCTAAATCTTTTGGAGAACGTAGTAATTGTAATAGTACATGTTTACACTTTTGCGCTATTGCAGTGCAAGAGAATGATGAGAAGCAACCTTCAACTCGCCAAATGGGCAAGAACGGGTCACTTGCCTAGCTTAGATGAGTACCTAGATGTTGCTGGAGTCGAGATCGCAATTTATTTTACCTTGGCAGGTATTTTGTTGGCTATGGACAATATCTACAAGAAAGAAGCTTATGAGTGGTTGATCTCTAGAGACAAACTCGTTAGAGCAATGTCTACAAAAGCACGGCTTGTGAATGATCTGTTTGGCTATGAGGTCGGGAAAATAATCCCACTTTTATTTAGTTTTTCAATAGTCATATGTTGTTAATTCATAATCAAACTTAACACGTGACATAATGATTAGGATGACATGAGCAGAGGATATCTCACCAACTCGATCAACTGTTATAAGAAGCAATATGGAGTTACCGAAGAAGAAGCTTTTAGAAAGCTTCATCAAATGGTTGCAGACAATGATAAGATGATGAATGAGGAGTTTTTAAAGCCAATCAATGTGCCATACCAGGTTCTAAAGGTAGTCATCAACACTTTACGTGCGGTGAACGTTTGCTACGACAATGAAGATGGGTTTACCCGTCTTAATGGTAATCTCAAGAACTACATCACGTCTATGTATGTTGATATTTGAGGACTTTGGTGTATGAAATTTACTACTTGTTTAGTTTGCTACTGGGGGTACTCGCCCTTTGAAACTCTACTGAACTTATGCTTTGTGTTGCTTTCCTTTTAAAAGGCTTTGGTTTTATATAAATTGCTTTTCTTTTCTTGTAGTCGGTTCTAAGTTTCTTAGCAACGGAGCATTTTTGAAGCTTAATCCAATCAGATTCTGCTCTGTGATGACTATCTTATTGTAACAACGTGAAGATGTTACTGTCTTAGATGCTGAAAATATCAAAGTGCAATTAAAAAATATTCTCAGAAACTTCACCAATTTGTGAACTTCATCCCAGCTAAAAGAAGTTGAAGGTCCAACCTTTTTCTATCCATTCTCTTCTATTTCTATGAAGTAATCATTGTACATTTTGTCTTCAGCCAACAACTTCTGAAATGCAACTCTAAATTTCAAAGCATCTATAACACTTCGGTTTTAGAAAATATAGGGTGCATGATGAGAGTTTAAGAGAATTAATTTGGCCACCTATGTCATCAAAATGCACTTATTTTTTCGGTCAACCATTCCGAGAGAACTCCACAGTTAAGCGTGTTTGAACTGGAGCGATTTCAGGATGGGTAACATCCCGGAATTGATTTATGGTACCGTGTGAGTGAGGACAAAATACGGAGAAATATCACGTGCTGATTTGTAGGGTCGGTAAACAAATTTTTCTAGCCTCCCACACGTAGCGAAACGGCCGTCAGGACAAGGGTGGGTCCACAGGCCGAGAGAGGACGTGGGACCCACTAAGTGTGGTGGTCGGGGCGTTACAGGTGGTATCAGAGCCGAACCCAGATGAGTGAGGAGTCAAGAGGGCTCACACCGTGGGGGGTAACGGTCTTCGTACGCAACGAGGACATTGCGATCTGTTAGTGGGGGTGATTGTAACACCCCGATTTCAGAAAATATGTTGGTGCATGATGAGAGTTTAAAAGAATTAATTTGGCCACCAATGTCACCAAAGTGCACTTATCTTTTCGGTCAACCATCCGGAGAGAACTCCACAGTTTAGCGTAGGCCTAGGCAAAATAACCGGAACCAAAAAATCGAATCTAACCGACCCGAAAAAATACCCGAACAGAGCCTAAACTAATATATATTCTTCATGCATTGCATATATTTTTTTTATATCTCTTTGCTATGTATTAATGGGTTGTGGTTACTAAATCAGCCGCCAACTTACTCTTATTAAAAAATAAAAACTTTTTCTTCTTTCTATTTTCTGACAATATTCTTTCCAAATTACTTATAACTCGGTTTGGTTAGCAAAAGATAGATTTTCTGTAAGAAAAAAAAAAGTTGCTGTTAATTACATGTCAAGACTTTTGTTTTTGTTAGTGACCAGTAAAATTCAGCACGCTACAACAATGACGTATATGGTTCGATTAGAGATGTATTACTCATGAAGGTTTTGATTGACCCATCTTTAAGACTTTCTTTTTCTTCCTTACCGCTACAAGAATTTATCTTTGTACCTCAAGTCAGCCATTTTGCTACACTCATAATTAATGTTAAGCACCCAATATTCTTACATTAAAAATATTTATTTATTGTAACAAAAAACTATATAAATGTTACTTTGTTTGAATCTAAGATAAACCGACGCTTCTATTTAGATCGATATAATTTCGTGTATATCCATTATTATCAAGACATTGTCCTATAATGCTATAACCAGTATATTTAGTATACCTTAGCTATTAAGCACACATCATTTTTACCGTCACAAAGTTGTTTTACTTATGTCAATAATTTAAGTTTAAGAGTTACTTTATATATATATGCTAGCTCTTATATTAATTGACGAACCTCTTTATATCCAATTATAGATAAGGTTCGATTATGGTTAGGAGTCCATTATCAAGACTTTGTGTTTGGTGTGTAAAAATCAACCAAGACCTTGCTACCGAGCGTTAACATCTAACACGCAACGCCAGTAATTTTATATATATACAATTGATTTTACCGGATTTTGCAAAATTCCCAATAAAACGCAAATTCATTTATAAAGTTCTCAAACCAAGCGAATTCTTTTTTTTTCTGCGTAAAAATGTGAACTCTTTAATGGAGATCGGAGGGATTAGTCGTAATTTATCAGTTCATATAGACAATTCACATACCAGTTGGAAATTACCTGACGACTCTCTTTTTAATTGTAATTGTAAAATAAACTTGTAGATCCATTTTTATTCCTTCTTCCTTTCTAAAACTTTGTTTTAATCGGTTCCTAGTTTCAGACATATCTTTACACACAAAAAATTTTGTAATCGGAGAACTCAGAAGAGGCGAGCGAAAAACTAAATAATTAATACATCACATTACATTTAATTTATTTTTATATATATATAAATCATCAGTAGTAGTAATTACATTATTTCTTTTAACTACTTAGGGTTATAAGCAACCAGTAATACTACTATTTACCCTTCTAAATATGATTCTTCAAATTATCTCCTCCAAATCTTGTCTTCTCGTCCATTATTAATTCTTCTGCGATGAATTGTGTTATTACTAACTCGAGATTATCAATTCAAAACAAAACTATATATATATATATATATATATATATATATATATTAAATTTTATAAGAATTAGTTACCTTCATAACCATTATATATTTCGATATATATAGAGATCGCAGATATCCACTACTTTTTCTCGATGAAAATGTTGTCGCCGAACCCAAAATGTTTCTGAATATTAAAATTATTTTTGTAGTTCAATAAAATTTTCATCGCATAAAAAAAATGTCATCGCATAAGCATTATTTTCACCACCCTTCCGGGCACATGCTCCGTTTTTTCATACACCGTCACTCTATCTAGTGCGGGCGACAACTGGACGTTGACCGGCGGCGGCTGGGCATTGACCGGCAGCGGATGGACGACATTTGTGTTTGGTGGTGCAGGGACTTTCTTGTTCGCCATTTGCTCTACTTTCTTAAAAGTTGTGTTTTTTTTTAAACCTTTTATGTTCCTAGAAGTGAGTTGAGTTGTCCATGCATGTACTCTCCATTTATAGAAGTTTAAACTGTACGGCATAAATATCTATTCGGGTATTTAGTCGGTTTTAGTTTGGTTTGATTTTTCTTTTTTGGTTTAATTCCGGTTCATTTTTTTCGCTACGGGTGTTTTGCCTAGAGCTACCACAAAGGATCATCAGGCGACATAACAACATAAGATAAAGACACGCGCACAAGTAAATTAAGGATAATAGACGCAGCAGAGGAAGAAGAAGTCAAAGACATAATAAGGAAAACGACAACATAAGACATATATGGTTAAAGTAGATTAGAAATAGAAAAAGGCAGATAGCTATTATTTTTTTGATCCGTTGAAAAAAAATTCGAAGAAAAATATCTGCATACGAGTTATTATTAATCGACACCAAATTGACGAAGATTTCACAATCTACAGATTTGGCCTTCACTATCGTTAGACGTGTTTTTTTCAAAAATATGTTACTAGCTCTTATAACATAATTATTTGATTTTTTAATATAATACAAAACTCTAGCTCATTAAATTGGATATACATTTATCAACATGATAGATCATATGTTTGAGTTGCTAGATGTCAATGTAGATTCCAAAAATGGTTCATTCTTTTTCCAATGGAAATGTGTACTGTACTGTTTAATATTCAAAACGATATTTTCAAGTTATTTTGATTTCCACAAATTAGTTACTGCAATCAAATGAATACTTTAAAATAATTTCGTTGGCGCCGGAGGATTCTTATATTATGTAAAATCTATTCATATATTAAAAGTAAAAACTATTTTGAAACATTAGCGTATAACAGAGAGAATACCAATAAAATAAGAAGTACCTAGTAATCAAAAATTTCTAATGAAAATCCTGAAAAACAAAAGTTACCAGAAGAAGATAAATAAACGTTTGCTAGTGGCTGCCCATGAGTCATCTCCAACACAGAGAGAGAGAGAGAGAGAGAGAGAGAGAGAGAGAGAGAGAGCAGTTAATACAATTACATGGTAATTATATATAAAATTTGTAATTTATAGACATGTTGATAGATGATATGTCCATCATTCGCTAATTATGTGTCAGATGTAAAGTTTATCATTATCCGCAACTTACCGCGTCAGATATATATAGAGTACAATTACATGAACCAAGCCATCACATGCATTCATATTTTATATATCACGATTTTCATTAGAAATTTTTGATTACTAGGTAATTCTTATTCATATAAAATCATATAATTCTTATATGCATTCTTATTCATATAAAATCATAAAATCATTAGAAATTTTATATATAAGGATTTTCATTAGAAATTTTTGATTACTAGGTAATTCTTATTCAAATAAAATAATATATAAATCAAATTTTATATGTATGGTTGATGAAAAAAGTCTTAACTATATCTCATGTAGCTACTCTAAACCAAAATAAACGTATATTATTTCTTTTGATTTACGAGATCAAACTAGACTAGATCATAATTGTAGTTCAAATTTGATTTAATGCTCTAGTCCAATTTGATCTCGTAAATCAAACGAAATAATATACGTTTATTTTGGTTTAGAGTAGCTACATGGGATATAGTTAAGAGTTTTTTCATCAACCATCCATATATAATCTGATTTATATATGATTTTATTTGAATAAGAATTACCTAGTAATCAAAATTTTCTAATGAAAATCCTGATATATATAATTTCTAATGATTTTATGATATATATAATTCTTTTACCTTTTTGTGCTCCTATGAGTGTTCTTCTATTAAGTTTGTCGATTTGCATTGTTTTGATTGAATGATTGATGCAACTCTAGCTGTCTTAATTATGGAGTTATGTTCTCTTGGGTTATATTGAGAGAAGAAGCTTTCTATGTTTTACTTACCAGTTTTAGAGTCATTGCACAACTGCTTAGCTTCTTGATGTTATCTTTTTCTCTCTTCCCTATGCTTAGGATGTGATCATCATTGCTACAAGGAGGATTGTGAGGCCACCTAAGAAGGGTTCAGCTGCAAAGAGACCACGCAACCGTACTCTGACCTCAGTCCATGAAGCCATTCTTGATGATGTTGTCTTACCTGCTGAGATTGTTGGCAAGCGCACTAGGTACAGACTCGACGGTACCAAAATCATGAAGGTGAGTAGAATACCCTTTCCAGCAAGATGTTAATTTTATGTTAATCTAATAGACAAAATTTGTGTGTTTTGAAGGTCTTTTTGGAACCAAAGGAAAGGAACAACACAGAGTATAAGCTTGAGGCTTTCTCTGCGGTTTACAAGAAGCTCACTGGCAAAGATGTCGTCTTTGAGTTTCCTATCAGTGAGGCCTAAGAGATGAAATGAAAACTTAGAGAATCTGTTGTGATCTCAGATATTTAAATCCTCTTTCTGGTTTACTTTTTATGTGTCAAGACACTGGTTTTACTTCTGAACATGTGTACAATCGTCAAATTTTCTTGGTAGTTTTGAGTTTCGTGGGCAAAGAACGACAAAATTATAGCTGTCCTTGGTGTTTTTATGTTTTACGTTATAACTAATTTGTCTAGGTGGTCGAAACTGTGTATCATCTGCTTAGTGCCTTTGCACTCTCTAGCATCTTCTTTGAGACTTATATTTTTTAACAGTAGACAGGTTTTTGATGAATTTTTGCTTTCAGCTTTTTCTGCATTGCAAGCGATGTTAAGTGGTGTTCAGCCCATTCATTGGTTGGAGCTGCGTTTCGTTCATTGTTTGAATGAGCATCGTTGTTTTTTGTAAGGCTTGATCAAGTTAGGGATTGATCACAAACCATGAAAGCAAATATATCTTTGATACCAAACTGATGGAACGATAGCGGGTGTCTAACATCGCCAACACTAGTAAACTCACGTAACGCGTGGTCATTTTCTATTTAAATTAATAAGAAAGTTATAACGACTTCAATTTTTAAGCAACTAGCAAGGAACAAGAAAAAAAATCCATAGAAAAAAACAAAGTTTATGGAATTTTGCATAAAAGTAAACATTTACTCAAGACATTAACAAAACCTCAACAATTTAAAATTTAAGTTCCTTTATCTCATCAACTTTCCATTTATCATTGTGAAACATGTAATACTTGGAGTTATTATTCGGACCACGCCATGCAAAATCCCATAACTCTTTACACACCTTGCAGCCTTTTGAACACACGATAAATGCGTCAAGCTTTTGAGTGGCAGTTTGTACGAGATTTTCGTTAGGTAACATTTCCACCTTACCGTCGCTAAAATCTCCGTCCATTTTCAAGTACAAGCAATGTGAAAGATTTAGGATCTTGAGGTTCTGGTGGGCGATGACGAGTGATAATAGTGCTATATTGCATACCGGTGAGGCGGTGAACATTGAAAACTTAACCTCTTCAAGTTAGGGAAGTTACTTACAATTTGCTCAGCTAAATCTTGGTTTAATGGACGAATAAGTTTTAGGTTAGTGAGGTTTTTGCATTTATCTCCAATAGCTCAAAAATTGACAGTTATAGACCGTAAACTGGGTTGAGCAATGATCAACGTTTGGAGATTTTTCCATTGACTGAAAGTAAACTGGATCGCATTCTCATTAAGATTACACCAGAGCGGGAACAAATTTTTTTTGATGTTTGGCATCCTGAAACCATAAAGAGAATGAATATAAGATGCAACTTGTCAACTTTTAAGGATTGTTCACACATAAACACAAAGGTAAAATACGGTACCCGCAGTTCGATTCCCGTTGGCCATTGGAGAATTTACATTTCGGCATCGCCAGGGACAGGGGACCGACACGTGGGTAGGCCGAAAACGTAGGCTACAAATACTCATCGTGGCTAGTCTGGACCCACTTCGGTGGGGGTCAGGATACCCCTGTATAATCCAAAAAAAAAAACACAAAGGTAACGAGTGTCCAACAATGTCTTTTTTTTTTTTTATGTGATGTAATGTCAAGGGCGGACCCACATACATTGATGTGGGGTCAATTGACACCACATTAATTTCTTATAATTTTTTTACAGTGTGAATTTGTTGATTTTAAGCTGGATTCATTGTTTTGAACCCACAAAAAAAAAAAAATTTTAGCCCATCTTATATTGAACCCACGAACTGAAAAGTTATTTTATTTGTTTCTAACATTTACGTGACCCAACTTTAAAAGCCCATTTATAATTTTACTTTACTAAAAGTAAAAAATAGAAAGCCCAATTATTTATTTTTTATTCTTGCTTCCAAATCTAAGTCTACAACCTAACTTGAACGTGATGAGATAATTTTTTCTCAGCCTCTTCAACTTCTCTTCTGCCCTTTCGTTCAAGTAAGTCAAGGTTTCAAATCAACATTTTGTTTCATCACTATTTTTATTTATATAACCATTGAATATATTTGCCTAAACAAAATTAGTAAGTATAAAATTTGTGGTTTTGAATAACATAAATTAACTGTTTGGCTAATCGTTTTAGATCATGATCAAAGACAAAAGACGAATTAAAGGAAAATAAAGTTATCATATTATGCATGTGACCGGCATTATCACGTCGTTGAATTGCTTTACCAATTTAGATTTTGTGCAATTGAATTATTAGAAGTCTGTAACTTAAATTATTAGAATACTGGTAACAAATGATTTCAAACTTAAATTATCTGTACACTTTTTCTCTGTGCAATTTATATTATTAAAATATTTAATTCTTTGTTATTCTCATTTCAGATGAATCAAACGTCATTGAAGAAGTTTTTGAAATGAAAAGATCCACCTTCATCTTGCACTAATTTAGATGATTTGCCATTAGATCCTGCTGATCGAAAAAGAATAACTGATTATCATCCAAATGAAAGAGATGAGGTAATTCGCAAGTATTTGGTTAAAGGTCCTTGCCAACCCAGAGGTCATAATTTTAAACAAATACCGATAGGAGGTGTGATGAGGCGATTTAACGTAGCTTGGTTCGATATGTTTTAAAGCTGGTTAGAGTATAGTGTGAAGAAAGAAGCAGCTTTTTGTCTTTGTTGTTACTTGTTCAAAGATAATGTTGGTAAGGGAAGAAAAAATGATACATGGGGCATTGAAGGATTCTCTAGTTGGAATAAGTTTGAAAGAATTTCAAGACATGGGATAAGTGCTTTTCATAAGAATGCAGTCATGAAGTGTGAAAACTTGATGAATCAAAGTTGTTCAGTCAAGCATGCTCTGCAGAAGCAAGATGATATTACGAAGAATGAGTATCGAGTTCGGTTAAATGGTTCAATTGATGCTTCCAGATACTTATTACGGCAATGACTATATTTTCGTAGTCACGATGAGTCAGAAAAATCTGCTAACAGAGGTAATTTTGTAGAGCTCTTGAAATACACTGCTGAACAAAATGAAGTTGTGAGTAAAGTTGGTTTAGAAAATGCTCCTAGGAATAATCAAATGATGTCTCCAAAGATTCAGAAAGATATAGTGAATTGTTTTGCTGAAGAGCTAGTCAAATCTATTATTGAAGAAATTGATCATGATGTTTTTGGCTTATTGGTGGATGAGTCAGCTGATGTTTCTGATAAAGAACAAATGGCGGTAATGATTCGTTTTGTTGATAAAAATGGGATGGTCAAAGAAAGATTCATGAGTATTACACATGTGAGCGATACATGTTCAACATCTTTGAAAGCTGCTATTGATTCCTTGTTTGCAAAATATGGGTTGAGCGTTCAAAAGGTGAGAGGACAAGGCTACGATGGAGCAAGTAATATGAGGGGTGAGTTCAATGGGCTAAGGTCATTAATTTCGAAGGAAACCCCATCAGCATATTATGTCCATTGCTTTGCTCACCAACTTCAACTGGTTGTTGTAGCAGTTGCAAAAAAACATTTTGATGTTGGAGATTTTTTTAATATGATTTCTCTGTTGTTGAATGTAGTGGGAGCTTCCTGTAAAAGGAAAGACATGTAAAAGGAAAGACATGTCCGAGAGAGTTATAGAAAAAAGATTGAGGAAGGAATTAATAATGGTGAAATCAGTACTAGAATAGGGTTGAATCAAGATGTTTCTCTTCAAAGACCAGGGAATACTCGTTGGAATTCCTACTATAAAACTTTGTTGCGTTTGATTGAGCTGTTTTCTTCTATTGTCGAGGTGCTTAAGTACGTTCAGAATGAAGGCATAGAAGACTTGAAAAGACGTCAAGCACATGGTCTCCACAGCTTTGATTTTGTGTTCTATTTGCAAATGATGATACACATTTTTGGGCTCACAGAGAACTTGTCTATGGCACTACAAAGAAGATATCAAGACATTTTGAATGCTATGTCATTGGTGAAATCAACTAAGAGACAACTTCAAAGTTTAGAGATGATGGATGAGATTCTCTCATGAATAATGTTTCTTCTTTTTGTGAGAAACATGATATTGAAAAGGTTGACATGGAGGAAGATTTTGTTGACTCAAGGAGATCCAGAAAAAAAATCAAGAGTATCAAATATGCATCACTACAAGGTCAATTGCTTATATGTTGTCTTGGATTTACAGCTTCAGGAGTTCAGCGATCGCTTTAATGAGGTGAATACTGAATTGCTTATTTGTGCTGCTTTCTTATCTCCCATTAATTTGTTCTCTGAGTTTGACCACTCAAAGTTGATGAGGTTATCTAAGTTCTATCTAGATGATTTTACTCCTGGAGAGTACATATCTCTTGAAAGAGAATTAGATATCTACATTGATAATATTCGGAATGATGAAAGATTTACTCAGTTGAAGAATCTTGGAGAACTTGCTTGTATGTTGGTGAAAACTCGGAAGCAAATGTCACATCCTTTGGTGTATAGACTTTTGAAGTTGGTTTTGATTTTGCCTATTGCAACTGCAACTGTTGAGAGATGCTTTTCAGCAATGAAGATCGTGAAGACACATCGACGCAATCGCATTAAGGATCAATTTTTAAATGACTGTTTAGTTTGTTTTGTCGAGAAAGATGTTTTCGAGACTATTACCAATGAAACTGTGATGACACGATTTCAGGATATGAAGGAGCGCATGGTGATTTTGTAGGATGTTTTCTCATAAACACAATTATAGAACATTTTTTTTTTGGTAAGGTTATAACTTTTTTTGGTAAGGATATTGTAGAATGTTTTATATCTATATTAAGAAAAGTTAGTTATATTTTAAACCCAATAAAAAATATTTTTGGATCCGCCAGTGTGTAATGTCCAACACGGTTATAGGGATGAAATTTACCTCTCAGCAATGATCGCAAGATCCTCCTCTTAGTATATAGTAATAGTAATCCAAAAATAGATCTGTAGTGATAGTATTGCTGAATTTAGTTATCTCAATCAAGATATCTCTGAGTTGATATCGGCATTCTTCATCATCGTTACCTAGAAATTTTACCTTCTTGGGATTATTATCTAAACTTATTGGATTAGTTAAATTTACACTCTTCCATAAAATCCGATTGTGAGAGGCAAGGAACCAAGGGATACAAACGTGTGATGCCCCCATGAATATGTCAATTACGTTGAGCATCCCAAATATCTTGGCTAATATGTTTCTGTCCATATTTTCCCAACTAGAGATCTTTCTAAGGTATTTGTTGTTTCCATGTGATATAATTTAAACAAAAACAATTGAAAGAGACAAACAAAAACTTTGAAGAATTGACTTATTTATAGAAGACTCATGTGATATAAAGATTTAAAATTTGAGATTGTTACCCTTTTTAAGTCAAGAAGCCATCAATGCATTAGATCTCCAGATCTATTGTGATTAATGGTCTAAATATATATGTTTATAAGAAATTAAGTAGATTTTTGGTCATTATATTATGGGATATAATTAAAATATTATTATAACTACATTGAATGTTAAAAAAATATTGAGTTTAATTTTTAATTTTAATTTTCAGTTAAAAGAGAAATATTTATATTGTTTATAAAAACTTACATATTTTCTAAATAAACATATCTAGACCATTAATCACAATAGATCTGGAGATTAAAAATTAGATTGAGTTTAGTTTTTAATTTAATTTTTCGTTAAAAGAGAAAAAGTTTTATAGAGTTTATAATTTTTTAACATTTAATATATTTGTAATAACATTTTAATTTTATCCAATATTATAATATCTTTGATCATTTAATATAATAACAAAAAATCTATGTTACCTAACAAATTTTTTTGTTTTTATATACCACTATTATCGCTCGTCATCGACCACCCGAACCTTAAGATCCTAAATCTATCACATTGCTTATACATTGAAATTCACAGAAATTTTATCGACGGTGAGGTGAATATGTTACCTAACGAAAGTATTGTACAAACTGCCACTCAAAAGCTTGATGCATTTGTCATGTGTCCAAAACACAGCAAGATGTGTAAAGAGTTATGGGATTTTGCATGGCGTGGTCCGAATAATGAGTCCAAATATTACATGTTTCACAATGATCAATGGAAATTTGATGAGATAATGGAACTTGAATTTTAAATTGTGAAGGTTTTGTTAATGTTTACTTGAATCTTAAGTAAATGTTTACTTTCATGCAAAATCCCATAAACATTTTTTTTTCCGAATTTTAGCGACAAATGGCTGAATCTCAGTGGATTGTGTCCCGTGAACTTTGTTTTTGTCTATGGATTCTTTTTCTTGTTTTTTGTTTTTTGTTAGTTGCTACAGAAATGAAGTCGTTATAACTCTCTTATTAATTTAATTAATATATTTATCTTAGAAATTCATAAATTTTAATGAATATTTTTTAATTAGTTTATTAATAATCAAATGTCGAAATGATTTTTTTTTTCATTATACCTTTTCTTTGGTTCACGCATGCATATGAGAGAAATTACCATGTTGGCTATTGTAGTATAAAATTCAAAATTTTGTTTTTCAGACTTTCTTTGTCATTGTTGAAGCAGATAAAATGATATACTAACTGAAAAAGCAATATGTAGATATTCGTCATATGTTCTTAAGTCACTCTCTACGTGTGAGGATCTCTAGCATACACCGTAACGACCGAAATTTAATTTTAATAATAAATATTTACTAAATTATTTAACAAGTTATTTTCTCCCTTTTGTTAGGAGCATCTCATAAATTGAAAACCACCATTTGTTTCTTCAATAGCAATCAAAGTGCAAGGATAACACTTTTTTCTTGGATTCATCATCAATAGTCCATTTAATTAGTTATTATTTACATTTTTCAACAATAAAAATTTAGTTAAATAAATGGTTCGGTTACTTAAAGCGGAGTTCTAGAACTTATATGTTATAAGATAAGGTCACAAGAATGAATTCAACTACTAAGCACCAACCAATCGCCCTTAACATTTAAACTGCAAGAAATTAAACAAAAATCTAAATATTAATAACAATCTGAACAAACTCTTTTTACGGTCACTTCAACGGTCGCGACTTTTGGTCGTACCTCTTCAAAATATATTTTATACTATTTTTAATTATTAAAATATCAAAGAAATTTTTGTAACCGTTTAGTTGAACCATTGAAACATTTGGTTTATTTGAAGAACCATTGTAATTTGTGGTTTATTTTCTGAACAATTGTAACATTTAGTTTATTTGACAAACAGTTGCAACATTTAGTATATTTGATATTTACAGTCGCGTTTCTATGTATAACTCTTCATAAAAATATTTTTAAATTTTATTTAAATGAATTTTTGCAATATTTTAATTGAACTGTTGCAACACTAATTTTTTTTGACGAATCATTGCAACTTTTAGTTTATTTTATGAATCGTTGTAACCTTTAGTTTAATTGACGAATCTGCAACCTTTGGTATATTTGATATATACGGTCGCGTATCTCCGTATAACTTTTAAAAAAATTTTAATTACTAAAATATATTTAAATAAATCATTGCAACCGTTTAATTGAACCATTGCAACATTTGGTTTATTTGACGAACCATTGCAATTTTTGGTTTATTTTATGAACCATTGTAACATATACTTTATTTGACGAACCGTTGCAACTATTGGTATATTTGATATCTACAGTCGTGTCTCTTAATTATAACTCTTCGAAAATTATTATTTTTTAATTTTCGTTACTTATATAATAATAACAATCTAAACAAATGATTTTACGGTCACTTCAACGGTCGCGTCTTTTGGTTCTCACTATTCAAAATATATTTTATTTAATTTTTAATTACTAAAATATTAAATAAATTTTTGTAACAGTTTAGTTGAACCATTGCAATATTTCGTTTACTTGATGAACCACTGTAATTTTTGGTTTATTTTATGAACCGTTGTAACCCTTAGTTTATTTGACAAACACTCTCTCTTATTTTTTTCTCTTTGTGCGATTATTTCGGTTAGTAACCACCATCTATCGTTTCAAACTCTTAAATAAAAAGTCACTTTTCATCGTGAAACTTTATTTTGTTTTGTTTTTTTAGTTAGAGTTGCGTCTCTTTACTATAATTTCATGTTTCCTATCTTTTATTATGGTCGTTTTGTTTTTTTGTCATATATATGCTGTAGAAAGTTTTATATTCTACTAATAGTTGTGTATATCTAATATTTATATGTTCATAACTCTATTTAGTTTTTTGAACTTTTAAATAACTATCATGTTTTTATTTTATTTTATTTTTCATAATATAAATGTAAAAACTTGGTAGAATTTACATAATTTTTTTAACATTTAAATTCATTATGGCAATAATTTAATACATAAACGCAATAAAAAAATTGCAATGAAATATATTTTGTTAAAAATGAGTTCCCCCTTCGATATCACGGAGGCTCATATCCTAGTAGAAGATAAAAAAAAAACTCTTCAAGTCCAAGTGTATGGTTGGCTAGTCATGAGAAATAAGAATCATCTTTACTAATTTTGAGCAGTCTACTGAAAATGCAATTGCAGTTTTCTGATGTTCAATCATATACGCCATTAACTAGATTGAAATGTTTTGTTCTAAATGAAGAGAAGAAAGACTCCTACAAAAACTTCTAGCATACATCAAGAATGTTTGTACCCCATTCTAAGAACAAACCAAATCTTCTCAAATTAATCCCAACCATGTTGGGCCCAAACTCATCCTAACATAAGTTGATATATGGGTCAATCCACTCATTAACAATTGGTTTTGAGTTGGAAGCCCATATACTAATAGTAATCGGATGGAGAAACAAACTGTATCACATCCATCTGGTCGTGACATCGCATACAAGCCCAACTTCTAGGATTTCAGGCCAAACAGAGACGACCCAACTACAACTCAACATGACCTGAATTTTGACCCAACCAGGAGTCCAGACCGCCCAAGTCCCGACCCGGACCCGACCTAGCCAGAAACGACTACTCACACATGACCAATGTACATGTGATCATTGTAGAAGAAGGGATCAAGAGATTGAATAGAGATTATCAAAGGATTTTAACAATCTTTAAACAACATAATGAAAAAAGAGCGACCTTAGAAAAAACTAGAAAATCGCACAAAAAGTCTGCCTCTGCGGCTAAAAATATTAGAGTATTTATAGGTAATGTGTCGGAGCCCTAAAACTAGGAAAAAAGAAATTTTACAAAACCAAACCGATCGGTACAAGTATGTAACTAATCGGTTATGGGCGTCTTATGTACCGATCTTTATAATTGTCTAACCTGTCGGTCCTAATCTTCACTTTTTTCTCCACTTGATGTATTTTGCTCTATTTCAGTTCCTAAAATCGTCGTTTTATCAAAACAGGTCAAAAATCCTGAAAACACTAAAAAGTATCGAAAACTAAATGTTTTCGACAAAAAGACTCTGTAATAGATACTAAAAAGACCTATAAGAACCGTTAAAAATATAACTTAACAACAGGTAGGCTTTGCGGAAGATAGACCAGATGGTTTAGACAGTTTTAGGCGATTTTTGCATTATCACAAGCCTATTGATAAACTACAGGTTTCTCTGCGTTTTGGTCTAGAAACGCACAGTTTGTGTTGAGGTAAAGCAGAGAGTATAAAGAGGAGGAAAAACTGAGAGTAAAGGACAAGCAAATGCACATAGACATACATCTAGAGTAAAAATGCTATAGAGAGGGTGAGAGAAGGATTGGTCTGAAGGTGAGTGACTAATCTTTTTAGATCTTCATCTTCTTCTTCTTCTTGTTTCTCTGTTATGTATTTCTGTTTATGAGTGATGTGAACTGGTGTATGTTTTTGTTATAATCAGTTTTGATTCATACTTTTGTGAGTTGGGTTAAACCTCACCAAGATGTACCTTGGTCATCTTGACTTTAGGAACTTGTATTTCATGTGTCTTTTTTACTTTCCTGCAAAATCATAACAAATTATTAATAATGTGAAGCATAAGATTAAAGTAAAAGGTTGAATCTGAGCTAAATATAAATTAGGTGACCCTTTAACTTACTCTTTTGTGCCGAGTTCAAAGCACAAGTGGTTAAAATAATGAGCCCATAATGAAATAATAGTAGAAATCTGCCCAAATTGGTTTAATAGTGGATCGTTGAATCTAAACATGAATGGATTGTCCAAATTGTTTTTACTTCAGTTTTCGTCGAACAATTAGGTTAATAAAATAACTAATGATCCATATTAACAAAAATAAGTAATGATCGTCCTTATCATTTTTAGTTTATAAATGAAATAACCAATGATCCATATTTATGATACAAATTTTGTGGTGATATTTTTCTTGTTGTGGCGCGCGTGTTGCTAGAGAGACAACAATATACGTACTAGTTACTTCTCAAAAATCCAATCAGTCAGTGTTCATATTTTGAACTTAATGGCTTTTAAAACCTTATGTCGTCTCTAGTTTATCAAATGTATATTAAATTTCAAGGTATATAGATTCTCTCTAGTAGTTTTTTCTAAAAATTGTTAACTAATGAAAAACTTATTTTTATGTAAATTTTCTTTGGTAAAGTTAGAAAATTTCTCCTTTTTTGACAGAAACATCAATTTTAATCATTTATATTTAATAGTTGGCAATGTTGAGTGTTTAATCATTTTCATCCAAGTATCCAGATTTTATATGGATGGTTGATGACAAAAGTCTTAACTATATCCCATGTAGCTACTCTAAACCAAAATAAACGTATATTATTTGGTTTGATTTACGAGATCAAATTGGACTAGAACATAATTGTAGAGTTATTGTAATAAAAAAAAATTAAACAAATATCTCTCATCTCATGGCGAATCACTCCAAGGCCTTATTATCAAGGTAACATTCCAAATACAAAGATAACTTCTTCTTATTATTTTTTGGATTTTAAACTAAATATATATCTTCATGCATTGCATAATATTTTTTTATATCTCTTTGCTATGTATTAATGGGTTGTGGTTACTAAATCAGCCGCCAACTTAACTCTTATTAAAAATAAAAACTTTTTCTTCTTTCTATTTTCTGACAATATTCTTTCCAAATTACTTTAAACTCGGTTTGGTTAGCAAAAGATAGATTTTCTGTAAGAAAAAAAAAAGTTGCTGTTAATTACATGTCAAGACTTTTGTTTTTGTTGGTGACCAGTAAAATTCAGCACGCTACAACAATGACGTATATGGTTCGATTAGAGATGTATTACTCATGAAGGTTTTGATTGACCCATCTTTAAGACTTTCTTTTTCTTCCTTACCGCTACAAGAATTTATCTTTGTACCTCAAGTCAGCCATTTTGCTACACTCATAATTAATGTTAAGCACCCAATATTCTTACATTAAAAATATTTATTTATTGTAACAAAAAAATATATAAATGTTACTTTGTTTGAATCTAAGATAAACCGACGCTTCTATTTAGATCGATATAATTTCGTGTATATCCATTATTATCAAGACATTGTCCTATAAATGCTATAACCAGTATATTTAGTATACCTTAGCTATTAAGCACACATCATTTTTACCGTCACAAAGTTGTTTTACTTATGTCAATAATTTAAGTTTAAGAGTTACTTTATATATATATGCTAGCTCTTATATTAATTTGACGAACCTCTTTATATCCAATTATAGATAAGGTTCGATTATGGTTAGGAGTCCATTATCAAGACTTTGTGTTTGGTGTGTAAAAATCAACCAAGACCTTGCTACCGAGCGTTAACATCTAACACGCAACGCCAGTAATTTTATATATATACAATTGATTTTACCGGATTTTGCAAAATTCCCAATAAAACGCAAATTCATTTATAAAGTTCTCAAACCAAGCGAATTCTTTTTTTTTCTGCGTAAAAATGTGAACTCTTTAATGGAGATCGGAGGGATTAGTCGTAATTTATCAGTTCATATAGACAATTCACATACCAGTTGGAAATTACCTGACGACTCTCTTTTTAATTGTAATTGTAAAATAAACTTGTAGATCCATTTTTATTCCTTCTTCCTTTCTAAAACTTTGTTTTAATCGGTTCCTAGTTTCAGACATATCTTTACACACAAAAAATTTTGTAATCGGAGAACTCAGAAGAGGCGAGCGAAAAACTAAATAATTAATACATCACATTACATTTAATTTATTTTTATATATATATATAAATCATCAGTAGTAGTAATTACATTATTTCTTTTAACTACTTAGGGTTATAAGCAACCAGTAATACTACTATTTACCCTTCTAAATATGATTCTTCAAATTATCTCCTCCAAATCTTGTCTTCTCGTCCATTATTAATTCTTCTGCGATGAATTGTGTTATTACTAACTCGAGATTATCAATTCAAAACAAAACTATATATATATATATATATATATATAATATATTAAATTTTATAAGAATTAGTTACCTTCATAACCATTATATATTTCGATATATATAGAGATCGCAGATATCCACTACTTTTTCTCGATGAAAATGTTGTCGCCGAACCCAAAATGTTTCTGAATATTAAAATTATTTTTGTAGTTCAATAAAATTTTCATCGCATAAAAAAAATGTCATCGCATAAGCATTATTTTCACCACCCTTCCGGGCACATGCTCCGTTTTTTCATACACCGTCACTCTATCTAGTGCGGGCGACAACTGGACGTTGACCGGCGGCGGCTGGGCATTGACCGGCAGCGGTATGGACGACATTTGTGTTTGGTGGTGCAGGGACTTTCTTGTTCGCCATTTGCTCTACTTTCTTAAAAGTTGTGTTTTTTTTTAAACCTTTTATGTTCCTAGAAGTGAGTTGAGTTGTCCATGCATGTACTCTCCATTTATAGAAGTTTAAACTGTACGGCATAAATATCTATTCGGGTATTTAGTCGGTTTTAGTTTGGTTTGATTTTTCTTTTTTGGTTTAATTCCGGTTCATTTTTTTTCGCTACGGGTGTTTTGCCTAGAGCTACCACAAAGGATCATCAGGCGACATAACAACATAAGATAAAGACACGCGCACAAGTAAATTAAGGATAATAGACGCAGCAGAGGAAGAAGAAGTCAAAGACATAATAAGGAAAACGACAACATAAGACATATATGGTTAAAGTAGATTAGAAATAGAAAAAGGCAGATAGCTATTATTTTTTTGATCCGTTGAAAAAAATTCGAAGAAAAATATCTGCATACGAGTTATTATTAATCGACACCAAATTGACGAAGATTTCACAATCTACAGATTTGGCCTTCACTATCGTTAGACGTGTTTTTTTCAAAAATATGTTACTAGCTCTTATAACATAATTATTTGATTTTTTTAATATAATACAAAACTCTAGCTCATTAAATTGGATATACATTTATCAACATGATAGATCATATGTTTGAGTTGCTAGATGTCAATGTAGATTCCAAAAATGGTTCATTCTTTTTCCAATGGAAATGTGTACTGTACTGTTTAATATTCAAAACGATATTTTCAAGTTATTTTGATTTCCACAAATTAGTTACTGCAATCAAATGAATACTTTTAAAATAATTTCGTTGGCGCCGGAGGATTCTTATATTATGTAAAATCTATTCATATATTAAAGTAAAAACTATTTTGAAACATTAGCGTATAACAGAGAGAATACCAATAAAATAAGAAGTACCTAGTAATCAAAAATTTCTAATGAAAATCCTGAAAAACAAAAGTTACCAGAAGAAGATAAATAAACGTTTGCTAGTGGCTGCCCATGAGTCATCTCCAACACAGAGAGAGAGAGAGAGAGAGAGAGAGAGAGAGAGAGAGAGAGCAGTTAATACAATTACATGGTAATTATATATAAAATTTGTAATTTATAGACATGTTGATAGATGATATGTCCATCATTCGCTAATTATGTGTCAGATGTAAAGTTTATCATTATCCGCAACTTACCGCGTCAGATATATATAGAGTACAATTACATGAACCAAGCCATCACATGCATTCATATTTTATATATCACGATTTTCATTAGAAATTTTTGATTACTAGGTAATTCTTATTCATATAAAATCATATAATTCTTATATGCATTCTTATTCATATAAAATCATAAAATCATTAGAAATTTTATATATAAGGATTTTCATTAGAAATTTTTGATTACTAGGTAATTCTTATTCAAATAAAATAATATATAAATCAAATTTTATATGTATGGTTGATGAAAAAAGTCTTAACTATATCTCATGTAGCTACTCTAAACCAAAATAAACGTATATTATTTCTTTTGATTTACGAGATCAAACTAGACTAGATCATAATTGTAGTTCAAATTTGATTTAATGCTCTAGTCCAATTTGATCTCGTAAATCAAACGAAATAATATACGTTTATTTTGGTTTAGAGTAGCTACATGGGATATAGTTAAGAGTTTTTTCATCAACCATCCATATATAATCTGATTTATATATGATTTTATTTGAATAAGAATTACCTAGTAATCAAAATTTTCTAATGAAAATCCTGATATATATAATTTCTAATGATTTTATGATATATATAATTCTTTTACCTTTTTGTGCTCCTATGAGTGTTCTTCTATTAAGTTTGTCGATTTGCATTGTTTTGATTGAATGATTGATGCAACTCTAGCTGTCTTAATTATGGAGTTATGTTCTCTTGGGTTATATTGAGAGAAGAAGCTTTCTATGTTTTACTTACCAGTTTTAGAGTCATTGCACAACTGCTTAGCTTCTTGATGTTATCTTTTTCTCTCTTCCCTATGCTTAGGATGTGATCATCATTGCTACAAGGAGGATTGTGAGGCCACCTAAGAAGGGTTCAGCTGCAAAGAGACCACGCAACCGTACTCTGACCTCAGTCCATGAAGCCATTCTTGATGATGTTGTCTTACCTGCTGAGATTGTTGGCAAGCGCACTAGGTACAGACTCGACGGTACCAAAATCATGAAGGTGAGTAGAATACCCTTTCCAGCAAGATGTTAATTTTATGTTAATCTAATAGACAAAATTTGTGTGTTTTGAAGGTCTTTTTGGAACCAAAGGAAAGGAACAACACAGAGTATAAGCTTGAGGCTTTCTCTGCGGTTTACAAGAAGCTCACTGGCAAAGATGTCGTCTTTGAGTTTCCTATCAGTGAGGCCTAAGAGATGAAATGAAAACTTAGAGAATCTGTTGTGATCTCAGATATTTAAATCCTCTTTCTGGTTTACTTTTTATGTGTCAAGACACTGGTTTTACTTCTGAACATGTGTACAATCGTCAAATTTTCTTGGTAGTTTTGAGTTTCGTGGGCAAAGAACGACAAAATTATAGCTGTCCTTGGTGTTTTTATGTTTTACGTTATAACTAATTTGTCTAGGTGGTCGAAACTGTGTATCATCTGCTTAGTGCCTTTGCACTCTCTAGCATCTTCTTTGAGACTTATATTTTTTAACAGTAGACAGGTTTTTGATGAATTTTTGCTTTCAGCTTTTTCTGCATTGCAAGCGATGTTAAGTGGTGTTCAGCCCATTCATTGGTTGGAGCTGCGTTTCGTTCATTGTTTGAATGAGCATCGTTGTTTTTTGTAAGGCTTGATCAAGTTAGGGATTGATCACAAACCATGAAAGCAAATATATCTTTGATACCAAACTGATGGAACGATAGCGGGTGTCTAACATCGCCAACACTAGTAAACTCACGTAACGCGTGGTCATTTTCTATTTAAATTAATAAGAAAGTTATAACGACTTCAATTTTTAAGCAACTAGCAAGGAACAAGAAAAAAAATCCATAGAAAAAAACAAAGTTTATGGAATTTTGCATAAAAGTAAACATTTACTCAAGACATTAACAAAACCTCAACAATTTAAAATTTAAGTTCCTTTATCTCATCAACTTTCCATTTATCATTGTGAAACATGTAATACTTGGAGTTATTATTCGGACCACGCCATGCAAAATCCCATAACTCTTTACACACCTTGCAGCCTTTTGAACACACGATAAATGCGTCAAGCTTTTGAGTGGCAGTTTGTACGAGATTTTCGTTAGGTAACATTTCCACCTTACCGTCGCTAAAATCTCCGTCCATTTTCAAGTACAAGCAATGTGAAAGATTTAGGATCTTGAGGTTCTGGTGGGCGATGACGAGTGATAATAGTGCTATATTGCATACCGGTGAGGCGGTGAACATTGAAAACTTAACCTCTTCAAGTTAGGGAAGTTACTTACAATTTGCTCAGCTAAATCTTGGTTTAATGGACGAATAAGTTTTAGGTTAGTGAGGTTTTTGCATTTATCTCCAATAGCTCAAAAATTGACAGTTATAGACCGTAAACTGGGTTGAGCAATGATCAACGTTTGGAGATTTTTCCATTGACTGAAAGTAAACTGGATCGCATTCTCATTAAGATTACACCAGAGCGGGAACAAATTTTTTTTGATGTTTGGCATCCTGAAACCATAAAGAGAATGAATATAAGATGCAACTTGTCAACTTTTAAGGATTGTTCACACATAAACACAAAGGTAAAATACGGTACCCGCAGTTCGATTCCCGTTGGCCATTGGAGAATTTACATTTCGGCATCGCCAGGGACAGGGGACCGACACGTGGGTAGGCCGAAAACGTAGGCTACAAATACTCATCGTGGCTAGTCTGGACCCACTTCGGTGGGGGTCAGGATACCCCTGTATAATCCAAAAAAAAAAACACAAAGGTAACGAGTGTCCAACAATGTCTTTTTTTTTTTTTATGTGATGTAATGTCAAGGGCGGACCCACATACATTGATGTGGGGTCAATTGACACCACATTAATTTCTTATAATTTTTTTACAGTGTGAATTTGTTGATTTTAAGCTGGATTCATTGTTTTGAACCCACAAAAAAAAAAAAATTTTAGCCCATCTTATATTGAACCCACGAACTGAAAAGTTATTTTATTTGTTTCTAACATTTACGTGACCCAACTTTAAAAGCCCATTTATAATTTTACTTTACTAAAAGTAAAAAATAGAAAGCCCAATTATTTATTTTTTATTCTTGCTTCCAAATCTAAGTCTACAACCTAACTTGAACGTGATGAGATAATTTTTTCTCAGCCTCTTCAACTTCTCTTCTGCCCTTTCGTTCAAGTAAGTCAAGGTTTCAAATCAACATTTTGTTTCATCACTATTTTTATTTATATAACCATTGAATATATTTGCCTAAACAAAATTAGTAAGTATAAAATTTGTGGTTTTGAATAACATAAATTAACTGTTTGGCTAATCGTTTTAGATCATGATCAAAGACAAAAGACGAATTAAAGGAAAATAAAGTTATCATATTATGCATGTGACCGGCATTATCACGTCGTTGAATTGCTTTACCAATTTAGATTTTGTGCAATTGAATTATTAGAAGTCTGTAACTTAAATTATTAGAATACTGGTAACAAATGATTTCAAACTTAAATTATCTGTACACTTTTTCTCTGTGCAATTTATATTATTAAAATATTTAATTCTTTGTTATTCTCATTTCAGATGAATCAAACGTCATTGAAGAAGTTTTTGAAATGAAAAGATCCACCTTCATCTTGCACTAATTTAGATGATTTGCCATTAGATCCTGCTGATCGAAAAAGAATAACTGATTATCATCCAAATGAAAGAGATGAGGTAATTCGCAAGTATTTGGTTAAAGGTCCTTGCCAACCCAGAGGTCATAATTTTAAACAAATACCGATAGGAGGTGTGATGAGGCGATTTAACGTAGCTTGGTTCGATATGTTTTAAAGCTGGTTAGAGTATAGTGTGAAGAAAGAAGCAGCTTTTTGTCTTTGTTGTTACTTGTTCAAAGATAATGTTGGTAAGGGAAGAAAAAATGATACATGGGGCATTGAAGGATTCTCTAGTTGGAATAAGTTTGAAAGAATTTCAAGACATGGGATAAGTGCTTTTCATAAGAATGCAGTCATGAAGTGTGAAAACTTGATGAATCAAAGTTGTTCAGTCAAGCATGCTCTGCAGAAGCAAGATGATATTACGAAGAATGAGTATCGAGTTCGGTTAAATGGTTCAATTGATGCTTCCAGATACTTATTACGGCAATGACTATATTTTCGTAGTCACGATGAGTCAGAAAAATCTGCTAACAGAGGTAATTTTGTAGAGCTCTTGAAATACACTGCTGAACAAAATGAAGTTGTGAGTAAAGTTGGTTTAGAAAATGCTCCTAGGAATAATCAAATGATGTCTCCAAAGATTCAGAAAGATATAGTGAATTGTTTTGCTGAAGAGCTAGTCAAATCTATTATTGAAGAAATTGATCATGATGTTTTTGGCTTATTGGTGGATGAGTCAGCTGATGTTTCTGATAAAGAACAAATGGCGGTAATGATTCGTTTTGTTGATAAAAATGGGATGGTCAAAGAAAGATTCATGAGTATTACACATGTGAGCGATACATGTTCAACATCTTTGAAAGCTGCTATTGATTCCTTGTTTGCAAAATATGGGTTGAGCGTTCAAAAGGTGAGAGGACAAGGCTACGATGGAGCAAGTAATATGAGGGGTGAGTTCAATGGGCTAAGGTCATTAATTTCGAAGGAAACCCCATCAGCATATTATGTCCATTGCTTTGCTCACCAACTTCAACTGGTTGTTGTAGCAGTTGCAAAAAAACATTTTGATGTTGGAGATTTTTTTAATATGATTTCTCTGTTGTTGAATGTAGTGGGAGCTTCCTGTAAAAGGAAAGACATGTAAAAGGAAAGACATGTCCGAGAGAGTTATAGAAAAAAGATTGAGGAAGGAATTAATAATGGTGAAATCAGTACTAGAATAGGGTTGAATCAAGATGTTTCTCTTCAAAGACCAGGGAATACTCGTTGGAATTCCTACTATAAAACTTTGTTGCGTTTGATTGAGCTGTTTTCTTCTATTGTCGAGGTGCTTAAGTACGTTCAGAATGAAGGCATAGAAGACTTGAAAAGACGTCAAGCACATGGTCTCCACAGCTTTGATTTTGTGTTCTATTTGCAAATGATGATACACATTTTTGGGCTCACAGAGAACTTGTCTATGGCACTACAAAGAAGATATCAAGACATTTTGAATGCTATGTCATTGGTGAAATCAACTAAGAGACAACTTCAAAGTTTAGAGATGATGGATGAGATTCTCTCATGAATAATGTTTCTTCTTTTTGTGAGAAACATGATATTGAAAAGGTTGACATGGAGGAAGATTTTGTTGACTCAAGGAGATCCAGAAAAAAAATCAAGAGTATCAAATATGCATCACTACAAGGTCAATTGCTTATATGTTGTCTTGGATTTACAGCTTCAGGAGTTCAGCGATCGCTTTAATGAGGTGAATACTGAATTGCTTATTTGTGCTGCTTTCTTATCTCCCATTAATTTGTTCTCTGAGTTTGACCACTCAAAGTTGATGAGGTTATCTAAGTTCTATCTAGATGATTTTACTCCTGGAGAGTACATATCTCTTGAAAGAGAATTAGATATCTACATTGATAATATTCGGAATGATGAAAGATTTACTCAGTTGAAGAATCTTGGAGAACTTGCTTGTATGTTGGTGAAAACTCGGAAGCAAATGTCACATCCTTTGGTGTATAGACTTTTGAAGTTGGTTTTGATTTTGCCTATTGCAACTGCAACTGTTGAGAGATGCTTTTCAGCAATGAAGATCGTGAAGACACATCGACGCAATCGCATTAAGGATCAATTTTTAAATGACTGTTTAGTTTGTTTTGTCGAGAAAGATGTTTTCGAGACTATTACCAATGAAACTGTGATGACACGATTTCAGGATATGAAGGAGCGCATGGTGATTTTGTAGGATGTTTTCTCATAAACACAATTATAGAACATTTTTTTTTTGGTAAGGTTATAACTTTTTTTGGTAAGGATATTGTAGAATGTTTTATATCTATATTAAGAAAAGTTAGTTATATTTTAAACCCAATAAAAAATATTTTTGGATCCGCCAGTGTGTAATGTCCAACACGGTTATAGGGATGAAATTTACCTCTCAGCAATGATCGCAAGATCCTCCTCTTAGTATATAGTAATAGTAATCCAAAAATAGATCTGTAGTGATAGTATTGCTGAATTTAGTTATCTCAATCAAGATATCTCTGAGTTGATATCGGCATTCTTCATCATCGTTACCTAGAAATTTTACCTTCTTGGGATTATTATCTAAACTTATTGGATTAGTTAAATTTACACTCTTCCATAAAATCCGATTGTGAGAGGCAAGGAACCAAGGGATACAAACGTGTGATGCCCCCATGAATATGTCAATTACGTTGAGCATCCCAAATATCTTGGCTAATATGTTTCTGTCCATATTTTCCCAACTAGAGATCTTTCTAAGGTATTTGTTGTTTCCATGTGATATAATTTAAACAAAAACAATTGAAAGAGACAAACAAAAACTTTGAAGAATTGACTTATTTATAGAAGACTCATGTGATATAAAGATTTAAAATTTGAGATTGTTACCCTTTTTAAGTCAAGAAGCCATCAATGCATTAGATCTCCAGATCTATTGTGATTAATGGTCTAAATATATATGTTATAAGAAATTAAGTAGATTTTTGGTCATTATATTATGGGATATAATTAAAATATTATTATAACTACATTGAATGTTAAAAAAATATTGAGTTTAATTTTTAATTTTAATTTTCAGTTAAAAGAGAAATATTTATATTGTTTATAAAAACTTACATATTTTCTAAATAAACATATCTAGACCATTAATCACAATAGATCTGGAGATTAAAAATTAGATTGAGTTTAGTTTTTAATTTAATTTTTCGTTAAAAGAGAAAAAGTTTTATAGAGTTTATAATTTTTTAACATTTAATATATTTGTAATAACATTTTAATTTTATCCAATATTATAATATCTTTGATCATTTAATATAATAACAAAAAATCTATGTTACCTAACAAATTTTTTTGTTTTTATATACCACTATTATCGCTCGTCATCGACCACCCGAACCTTAAGATCCTAAATCTATCACATTGCTTATACATTGAAATTCACAGAAATTTTATCGACGGTGAGGTGAATATGTTACCTAACGAAAGTATTGTACAAACTGCCACTCAAAAGCTTGATGCATTTGTCATGTGTCCAAAACACAGCAAGATGTGTAAAGAGTTATGGGATTTTGCATGGCGTGGTCCGAATAATGAGTCCAAATATTACATGTTTCACAATGATCAATGGAAATTTGATGAGATAATGGAACTTGAATTTTAAATTGTGAAGGTTTTGTTAATGTTTACTTGAATCTTAAGTAAATGTTTACTTTCATGCAAAATCCCATAAACATTTTTTTTTCCGAATTTTAGCGACAAATGGCTGAATCTCAGTGGATTGTGTCCCGTGAACTTTGTTTTTGTCTATGGATTCTTTTTCTTGTTTTTTGTTTTTTGTTAGTTGCTACAGAAATGAAGTCGTTATAACTCTCTTATTAATTTAATTAATATATTTATCTTAGAAATTCATAAATTTTAATGAATATTTTTTAATTAGTTTATTAATAATCAAATGTCGAAATGATTTTTTTTTTCATTATACCTTTTCTTTGGTTCACGCATGCATATGAGAGAAATTACCATGTTGGCTATTGTAGTATAAAATTCAAAATTTTGTTTTTCAGACTTTCTTTGTCATTGTTGAAGCAGATAAAATGATATACTAACTGAAAAAAGCAATATGTAGATATTCGTCATATGTTCTTAAGTCACTCTCTACGTGTGAGGATCTCTAGCATACACCGTAACGACCGAAATTTAATTTTAATAATAAATATTTACTAAATTATTTAACAAGTTATTTTCTCCCTTTTGTTAGGAGCATCTCATAAATTGAAAACCCCCATTTGTTTCTTCAATAGCAATCAAAGTGCAAGGATAACACTTTTTTCTTGGATTCATCATCAATAGTCCATTTAATTAGTTATTATTTACATTTTTTCAACAATAAAAATTTAGTTAAATAAATGGTTCGGTTACTTAAAGCGGAGTTCTAGAACTTATATGTTATAAGATAAGGTCACAAGAATGAATTCAACTACTAAGCACCAACCAATCGCCCTTAACATTTAAACTGCAAGAAATTAAACAAAAATCTAAATATTAATAACAATCTGAACAAACTCTTTTTACGGTCACTTCAACGGTCGCGACTTTTGGTCGTACCTCTTCAAAATATATTTTATACTATTTTTAATTATTAAAATATCAAAGAAATTTTTGTAACCGTTTAGTTGAACCATTGAAACATTTGGTTTATTTGAAGAACCATTGTAATTTGTGGTTTATTTTCTGAACAATTGTAACATTTAGTTTATTTGACAAACAGTTGCAACATTTAGTATATTTGATATTTACAGTCGCGTTTCTATGTATAACTCTTCATAAAAATATTTTTAAATTTTATTTAAATGAATTTTTGCAATATTTTAATTGAACTGTTGCAACACTAAATTTTTTTGACGAATCATTGCAACTTTTAGTTTATTTTATGAATCGTTGTAACCTTTAGTTTAATTGACGAATCTGCAACCTTTGGTATATTTGATATATACGGTCGCGTATCTCCGTATAACTTTTAAAAAAATTTTAATTACTAAAATATATTTAAATAAATCATTGCAACCGTTTAATTGAACCATTGCAACATTTGGTTTATTTGACGAACCATTGCAATTTTTGGTTTGTTTTATGAACCATTGTAACATATACTTTATTTGACGAACCGTTGCAACTATTGGTATATTTGATATCTACAGTCGTGTCTCTTAATTATAACTCTTCGAAAATTATTATTTTTTAATTTTCGTTACTTATATAATAATAACAATCTAAACAAATGATTTTACGGTCACTTCAACGGTCGCGTCTTTTGGTTCTCACTATTCAAAATATATTTTATTTAATTTTTAATTACTAAAATATTAAATAAATTTTTGTAACAGTTTAGTTGAACCATTGCAATATTTCGTTTACTTGATGAACCACTGTAATTTTTGGTTTATTTTATGAACCGTTGTAACCCTTAGTTTATTTGACAAACACTCTCTCTTATTTTTTTCTCTTTGTGCGATTATTTCGGTTAGTAACCACCATCTATCGTTTCAAACTCTTAAATAAAAAGTCACTTTTCATCGTGAAACTTTATTTTGTTTTGTTTTTTTAGTTAGAGTTGCGTCTCTTTACTATAATTTCATGTTTCCTATCTTTTATTATGGTCGTTTTGTTTTTTTGTCATATATATGCTGTAGAAAGTTTTATATTCTACTAATAGTTGTGTATATCTAATATTTATATGTTCATAACTCTATTTAGTTTTTTGAACTTTTAAATAACTATCATGTTTTTATTTTATTTTATTTTTCATAATATAAATGTAAAAACTTGGTAGAATTTACATAATTTTTTTAACATTTAAATTCATTATGGCAATAATTTAATACATAAACGCAATAAAAAAATTGCAATGAAATATATTTTGTTAAAAATGAGTTCCCCCTTCGATATCACGGAGGCTCATATCCTAGTAGAAGATAAAAAAAAAACTCTTCAAGTCCAAGTGTATGGTTGGCTAGTCATGAGAAATAAGAATCATCTTTACTAATTTTGAGCAGTCTACTGAAAATGCAATTGCAGTTTTCTGATGTTCAATCATATACGCCATTAACTAGATTGAAATGTTTTGTTCTAAATGAAGAGAAGAAAGACTCCTACAAAAACTTCTAGCATACATCAAGAATGTTTGTACCCCATTCTAAGAACAAACCAAATCTTCTCAAATTAATCCCAACCATGTTGGGCCCAAACTCATCCTAACATAAGTTGATATATGGGTCAATCCACTCATTAACAATTGGTTTTGAGTTGGAAGCCCATATACTAATAGTAATCGGATGGAGAAACAAACTGTATCACATCCATCTGGTCGTGACATCGCATACAAGCCCAACTTCTAGGATTTCAGGCCAAACAGAGACGACCCAACTACAACTCAACATGACCTGAATTTTGACCCAACCAGGAGTCCAGACCGCCCAAGTCCCGACCCGGACCCGACCTAGCCAGAAACGACTACTCACACATGACCAATGTACATGTGATCATTGTAGAAGAAGGGATCAAGAGTTTGAATAGAGATTATCAAAGGATTTTAACAATCTTTAAACAACATAATGAAAAAAGAGCGACCTTAGAAAAACTAGAAAATCGCACAAAAAGTCTGCCTCTGCGGCTAAAAATATTAGAGTATTTATAGGTAATGTGTCGGAGCCCTAAAACTAGGAAAAAAGAAATTTTACAAAACCAAACCGATCGGTACAAGTATGTAACTAATCGGTTATGGGCGTCTTATGTACCGATCTTTATAATTGTCTAACCTGTCGGTCCTAATCTTCACTTTTTTCTCCACTTGATGTATTTTGCTCTATTTCAGTTCCTAAAATCGTCGTTTTATCAAAACAGGTCAAAAATCCTGAAAACACTAAAAAGTATCGAAAACTAAATGTTTTCGACAAAAAGACTCTGTAATAGATACTAAAAAGACCTATAAGAACCGTTAAAAATATAACTTAACAACAGGTAGGCTTTGCGGAAGATAGACCAGATGGTTTAGACAGTTTTAGGCGATTTTTGCATTATCACAAGCCCTATTGATAAACTACAGGTTTCTCTGCGTTTTGGTCTAGAAACGCACAGTTTGTGTTGAGGTAAAGCAGAGAGTATAAAGAGGAGGAAAAACTGAGAGTAAAGGACAAGCAAATGCACATAGACATACATCTAGAGTAAAAATGCTATAGAGAGGGTGAGAGAAGGATTGGTCTGAAGGTGAGTGACTAATCTTTTTAGATCTTCATCTTCTTCTTCTTCTTGTTTCTCTGTTATGTATTTCTGTTTATGAGTGATGTGAACTGGTGTATGTTTTTGTTATAATCAGTTTTGATTCATACTTTTGTGAGTTGGGTTAAACCTCACCAAGATGTACCTTGGTCATCTTGACTTTAGGAACTTGTATTTCATGTGTCTTTTTTACTTTCCTGCAAAATCATAACAAATTATTAATAATGTGAAGCATAAGATTAAAGTAAAAGGTTGAATCTGAGCTAAATATAAATTAGGTGACCCTTTAACTTACTCTTTTGTGCCGAGTTCAAAGCACAAGTTGGTTAAAAATAATGAGCCCATAATGAAATAATAGTAGAAATCTGCCCAAATTGGTTTAATAGTGGATCGTTGAATCCTAAACATGAATGGATTGTCCAAATTGTTTTTACTTCAGTTTTCGTCGAACAATTAGGTTAATAAAATAACTAATGATCCATATTAACAAAAATAAGTAATGATCGTCCTTATCATTTTTAGTTTATAAATGAAATAACCAATGATCCATATTTATGATACAAATTTTGTGGTGATATTTTTCTTGTTGTGGCGCGCGTGTTGCTAGAGAGACAACAATATACGTACTAGTTACTTCTCAAAAATCCAATCAGTCAGTGTTCATATTTTGAACTTAATGGCTTTTAAAACCTTATGTCGTCTCTAGTTATCAAATGTATATTAAATTTCAAGGTATATAGATTCTCTCTAGTAGTTTTTTCTAAAAATTGTTAACTAATGAAAAACTTATTTTTATGTAAATTTTCTTTGGTAAAGTTAGAAAATTTCTCCTTTTTTGACAGAAACATCAATTTTAATCATTTATATTTAATAGTTGGCAATGTTGAGTGTTTAATCATTTTCATCCAAGTATCCAGATTTTATATGGATGGTTGATGACAAAAGTCTTAACTATATCCCATGTAGCTACTCTAAACCAAAATAAACGTATATTATTTGGTTTGATTTACGAGATCAAATTGGACTAGAACATAATTGTAGAGTTATTGTAATAAAAAAAAATTAAACAAATATCTCTCATCTCATGGCGAATCACTCCAAGCCTTATTATCAAGGTAACATTCCAAATACAAAGATAACTTCTTCTTATTATTTTTTTGGATTTTAAACTAATATATATTCTTCATGCATTGCATATATTTTTTTTATATCTCTTTGCTATGTATTAATGGGTTGTGGTTACTAAATCAGCCGCCAACTTACTCTTATTAAAAAATAAAAACTTTTTCTTCTTTCTATTTTCTGACAATATTCTTTCCAAATTACTTATAACTCGGTTTGGTTAGCAAAAGATAGATTTTCTGTAAGAAAAAAAAAAGTTGCTGTTAATTACATGTCAAGACTTTTGTTTTTGTTAGTGACCAGTAAAATTCAGCACGCTACAACAATGACGTATATGGTTCGATTAGAGATGTATTACTCATGAAGGTTTTGATTGACCCATCTTTAAGACTTTCTTTTTCTTCCTTACCGCTACAAGAATTTATCTTTGTACCTCAAGTCAGCCATTTTGCTACACTCATAATTAATGTTAAGCACCCAATATTCTTACATTAAAAATATTTATTTATTGTAACAAAAAAATATATAAATGTTACTTTGTTTGAATCTAAGATAAACCGACGCTTCTATTTAGATCGATATAATTTCGTGTATATCCATTATTATCAAGACATTGTCCTATAATGCTATAACCAGTATATTTAGTATACCTTAGCTATTAAGCACACATCATTTTTACCGTCACAAAGTTGTTTTACTTATGTCAATAATTTAAGTTTAAGAGTTACTTTATATATATATGCTAGCTCTTATATTAATTGACGAACCTCTTTATATCCAATTATAGATAAGGTTCGATTATGGTTAGGAGTCCATTATCAAGACTTTGTGTTTGGTGTGTAAAAATCAACCAAGACCTTGCTACCGAGCGTTAACATCTAACACGCAACGCCAGTAATTTTATATATATACAATTGATTTTACCGGATTTTGCAAAATTCCCAATAAAACGCAAATTCATTTATAAAGTTCTCAAACCAAGCGAATTCTTTTTTTTTCTGCGTAAAAATGTGAACTCTTTAATGGAGATCGGAGGGATTAGTCGTAATTTATCAGTTCATATAGACAATTCACATACCAGTTGGAAATTACCTGACGACTCTCTTTTTAATTGTAATTGTAAAATAAACTTGTAGATCCATTTTTATTCCTTCTTCCTTTCTAAAACTTTGTTTTAATCGGTTCCTAGTTTCAGACATATCTTTACACACAAAAAATTTTGTAATCGGAGAACTCAGAAGAGGCGAGCGAAAAACTAAATAATTAATACATCACATTACATTTAATTTATTTTTATATATATATAAATCATCAGTAGTAGTAATTACATTATTTCTTTTAACTACTTAGGGTTATAAGCAACCAGTAATACTACTATTTACCCTTCTAAATATGCTTCTTCAAATTATCTCCTCCAAATCTTGTCTTCTCGTCCATTATTAATTCTTCTGCGATGAATTGTGTTATTACTAACTCGAGATTATCAATTCAAAACAAAACTATATATATATATATATATTAAATTTTATAAGAATTAGTTACCTTCATAACCATTATATATTTCGATATATATAGAGATCGCAGATATCCACTACTTTTTCTCGATGAAAATGTTGTCGCCGAACCCAAAATGTTTCTGAATATTAAAATTATTTTTGTAGTTCAATAAAATTTTCATCGCATAAAAAAAATGTCATCGCATAAGCATTATTTTCACCACCCTTCCGGGCACATGCTCCGTTTTTTCATACACCGTCACTCTATCTAGTGCGGGCGACAACTGGACGTTGACCGGCGACGGCTGGGCATTGACCGGCAGCGGATGGACGACATTTGTGTTTGGTGGTGCAGGGACTTTCTTGTTCGCCATTTGCTCTACTTTCTTAAAAGTTGTGTTTTTTTTAAAACCTTTTATGTTCCTAGAAGTGAGTTGAGTTGTCCATGCATGTACTCTCCATTTATAGAAGTTTAAACTGTACGGCATAAATATCTATTCGGGTGTTTAGTCGGTTTTAGTTTGGTTTAATTTTTCTTTTTCGGTTTAATTCTGGTTCATTTTTTTCGCTACTTAGGGGTACATTTAATTTATTTATATATATATATATATATAAATCATCAGTAGTAGTAATTACATTATTTCTTTTAACTACTTAGGGTTATAAGCAACCAGTAATACTACTATTTACCCTTCTAAATATGCTTCTTCAAATTATCTCCTCCAAATCTTGTCTTCTTGTCCATTATTAATTCATTTGCGATGAATTGTGTTATTACTAAATCGAGATTATCAATTCAAAACAAAACTAAATATATATATATATATATATATATTAAATTTTATAAGAATTAGTTACCTTCATAACCATTATATATTTCGATATATATAGAGATCAAAGATATCCACTACTTTTTCTCGATGAAAATGTTGTCGCCGAACCCAAAATGTTTCTGAATATTAAAATTATTTTTGTAGTTCAATAAAATTTTCATCGCATAAAAAAAATTTCATCGCATAAGCATTATCTTCACAACCCTTCCGGGCACATGCTCCGTTTTTTCATACACCGTCACTCTATCTAGTGCGGGCGACAACTGGACGTTGACCGGCGGCGGCTGGGCATTGACCGGCAGCGGATGGACGACATTTGTGTTTGGTGGTGCAGGGACTTTCTTGTTCGCCATTTGCTCTACTTTCTTAAAAGTTGTGTTTTTTTTTAAACCTTTTATGTTCCTAGAAGTGAGTTGAGTTGTCCATGCATGTACTCTCCGTTTATAGAAGTTTAAACTGTACGGCATAAATATCTATTCGGGTGTTTAGTCGGTTTTAGTTTGGTTTAATTTTTCTTTTTCGGTTTAATTCTGGTTCAGTTTTTTCGCTACTTAGGGGTACATTTAATTTATTTTTATATATATATATAAATCATCAGTAGTAGTAATTACATTATTTCTTTTAACTACTTAGGGTTATAAGCAACCAGTAATACTACTATTTACCCTTCTAAATATGCTTCTTCAAATTATCTCCTCCAAATCTTGTCTTCTCATCCATTATTAATTCATTTGCGATGAATTGTGTTATTACTAACTCGAGATTATCAATTCAAAACAAAACTAAATATATATATATATATATATATATATTAAATTTTATAAGAATTAGTTACCTTCATAACCATTATATATTTCGATATATATAGAGATCAAAGATATCCACTACTTTTTCTCGATGAAAATGTTGTCGCCGAACCCAAAATGTTTCTGAATATTAAAATTATTTTTGTAGTTCAATAAAATTTTCATCGCATAAAAAAAATTTCATCGCATAAGCATTATCTTCACAACCCTTCCGGGCACATGCTCCGTTTTTTATACACCGTCACTAGATCTCTATCTAGTGCGAGCGGCAACTGGCAGCGGCTGGGAATTGACCGGCGGCGGCTGGACGTTGGCCGACAGCGGTTGGACGGCATTTGTGTTTGGTGGTGCAAGGACTTTCTTGTTCGCCATTTGCTCTACTTTCTTAAAAGTTGTGTTTTTTTTTTAAACTTTTTTTGTTCTTAGAAGTGAGTTAAGTTGTCCATGCATGTACTCTTCATTTATAGAAGTTTAAACTGTACGGCATAAATATCTATTCTGGTGTTTAGTCGGTTTTAGTTTGGTTCAATTTTTCTAATGCCGGTTCATTTTTTTCGCTACAGGTGTTTTGCCTAGAGCTACCACAAAGGATCATCAGGCGACATAACAACATAAGATAAAGACACGTGCACAAGTAAATTAAGGATAATACGCAGTAGAGGAAGAAGAAGTCAAAGACTTAATTAGGAAAACGACAACATAAGACATATATGGTCAAAGTAGATTAGAATAGAAAAAGGCAAATCGCTATTATTTTTTTGATCCATTGAAAAGAAAGTCGAAGAAAAATATCTGCATACGAGTTATTATTAATCGACACCAAATTGACGAAGATTCCACAATCTACAGATTTGGCCTTCACTATCGTTAGACGTGTTTTTTTTCAAAATATGTTACTAGCTCTTATAACATAATTATTTGATTTTTTTAATATAATACAAAACTCTAACTCATTAAATTCGATATACATTTATCAACATGATAGATCGTATTTTTGAGTTGCTAGATGTCAATGTAGATTCCAAAAATGGTTCATCATTTTTCCAATGGAAATTTGTACTGTACTGTTTAATATTCAAAAACGATATTTTCAAGTTATTTTGATTTCCACAAATTAGTTACTGCAATCAAATGAGTACTTTAAAATACTTTCGTTGGCGCCGGAGCATTTTTATATTATGTAAAATCTATTCATACATTAAAAGTAAAAACTATTTTGAAACATTAGCATATAACAGAGAGAATACCAATAAAATAAGAAGTACCTAGTAATCAAAAATTTCTAATGAAAATCCTGAAAAACAAAAGTTACCAGAAAAAGATAAATAAACTTTTCTAGTGGCTGCCCATGAGACATTTCCCACAGAGAGAGAGAGAGCGAGAGAGAGAGAGAGAGAGAGAGAGAGAGAGAGAGAGAGAGAGAGAGAGAGAGAGAGAGAGAGCAGTTAAAACAATTACATGGTAATTATATATAAAATTTGTAATTTATAGACATGTTGATAGATGACGTGTCCATTATTCGCTAATTATGTGTTAGATGTAAATGTTATCATTATCTTCAAGTTTCTCTCTTGTAAAACTTTGTACACTTATTATGTATCACATCTATAGGCACAATTACTGCGTCAGATATATATACAGTACAATTACATGAACCAAGTCCATCACATGCATTCATATTTTATATATCAGGATTTTCATTAGAAATTTTTGATTACTAGGTAATTCTTATTCATATAAAATCATATAATTCTTATATGCATTCTTATTCATATAAAATCATTAGAAATTTTATATATCAGAATTTTCATTAAAAATTTTTGATTACTAGGTAAATCTTATTCAAATAAAATCATATATAAATCAGATTTTATATGGATGGTTGATGAAAAAAGTCTTAACTATATCCCATGTAGCTACTCTAAACCAAAATAAATGTCTATTATTTGGTTTGCCTTACGAGATCAAATTGGACTAGAACATAATTGTAGAGTTATTTGAACGTATATAGTTATGTTCTAGTACATAATTGTATATAGAATATAATTGTATATTCTATATACAAAATGTGTTTGAATATAAAAATTATTTTTGTAGTTTAATAAAATTTTCATCGCAGAAAAAAAATTTCATCGTATAACCATTACCTTCACCACCCTTCCAGGCACATGCACCGTTTTTTCATACACTGTCACTCTATCTAGTGCGGGCGGAAACTGGACGTTGACCAGCGGCGGCTGGACGTTGGCCGGCGGCGGATAAACGACATTTGTGTTTGGTGGTGCAGGGACTTTCTTGTTCGCCATTTGCTCTACTTTCTTAAAAGTTGTGTTTTTTTTAAACCTTTTATGTTCCTAGAAGTGAGTTGAGTTGTCCATGCATGTACTCTTCATTTATAGAAGTTTAAACTGTACGGCATAAATATCTATTCAGGTGTTTAGTCAGTTTTAGTTTGGTTCGATTTTTCTTTTTCGGTTTAATTCCGGTTCATTTTATTCGCTACTTAGGGTTACATTTAATTTATTTTTATATATATATATATAAATCATCAGTAGTAGTAATTAAATTATTTCTTTTAACTACTTAGGGTTATAAGCAACCAGTAATACTACTATTTACCCTTCTAAATATGCTTATTCAAATTATCTCCTCCAAATCTTGTCTTCTCGTCCATTATTAATTCATTTGCGATGAATTGTGTTATTACTAACTCGAGATTATCAATTCAAAACAAAACTAAATATATATATTAAATTTTATAAGAATTAGTTACCTTCATAACCATTATATATTTCAATATATATAGAGATCGCAGATATCCACTACTTTTTCTCGATGAAAATGTTGTCGCCGAACCCAAAATGTTTTTGAATATTAAAATTATTTTTGTAGTTCAATAAAATTTTCATCGCATAAAAAAAATTTCATCACATAAGCATTATCTTCACAACCCTTCCGGGCACATGCTCCGTTTTTTATAATCCGTCACTAGATCTCTATCTAGTGCGGGCGGCAACTGGCAGCGGCTGGGAATTGACCGGCGGCGGCTGGACGTTGGCCGGCAGCGGATGGACGGCATTTGTGTTTGGTGGTGCAAGGACTTTCTTGTTCGCCATTTGCTCTACTTTCTTAAAAGTTGTGTTTTTTTTTAAAACATTTTTTGTTCTTAGAAGTGAGTTGAGTTGTCCATTCATGTACTCTTCATTTATAGAAGTTTAAACTGTACGGCATAAATATCTATTCGGGTGTTTAGTCGGTTTTAGTTTGGTTCAATTTTTCTTTTTCGGTTTAATGCCGGTTCATTTTTTTCGCTACGGGTGTTTTGCCTAGCGCTACCACAAAGGATCATCAGGCGACATAACAACATAAGATAAAGACACGCGCACAAGTAAATTAAGGATAATACGCAGCAGAGGAAGAAGAAGTCAAAGACTTAATTAGAAAAAGGACAACATAGGACATATATGGATAAAGTAGATTAGAATAGAAAAAGGCAAATCGCTATTATTTTTTTGATCCATTGAAAAGAAAGTCGAAGAAAAATATCTGCATACGAATTATTATTAATCGACACCAAATTGACGAAGATTCCACAATCTACAGATTTGGCCTTCACTATCGTTAGACGTGTTTTTTTTCAAAAATATGTTACTAGCTCTTATAACATAATTATTTGATTTTTTAATATAATACAAAACTCTAGCTCATTAAATTGGATATACATTTATCAACATGATAGATCGTATTTTTGAGTTGCTAGATGTCAATGTAGATTCCAAAAATGGTTCATCATTTTTCCAATAGAAATTTGTACTATACTGTTTAATATTCAAAAACGATAAGTTATTTTGATTTCCACAAATTAGTTACTGCAATCAAATGAGTACTTTAAAATACTTTCGTTGGCGCCGGAGGATTTTTATATTATGTAAAATATATTCATACATTAAAAGTAAAAACTATTTTGAAACATTAGCGTATAACAGAGAGAATACCAATAAAATAAGAAGTACCTAGTAATCAAAAATTTCTAATGAAAATCCTTAAAAACAAAAGTTACCTGAAGAAGATAAATAAACTTTTGCTAGTGGCTGCCCATGAGACATTTCAGAGAGAGAGAGAGAGAGAGAGAGAGAGAAAGAGAGAGAGAGAGAGAGCAGTTAAAACAATTACATGGTAATTATATATAAAATTTGTAATTTATAGACATGTTGATAGATGACGTGTCCATTATTCGCTAATTATGTGTTAGATGTAAATGTTATAATTATCCGCAAGTTTCTCTCTTGTAAAACTTTGTACACTTATTATGTATCACATCTATAGGCACAATTACTGCGTCAGATATATATACAGTACAATTGCATGAACCAAGTCCATCACATGCATTCATATTTTATATATCAGGATTTTCATTAGAAATTTTTGATTACTAGGTAATTCTTATTCATATAAAATCATATAATTCTTATATGCATTCTTATTCATATAAAATCATAAAATCATTAGAAATTTTATATATCAGGATTTTCATTAGAAATTTTTGATTACTAGGTAAATCTTATTCAAATAAAATCATATATAAATCAGATTTTATATGGATGGTTGATGAAAAAAGTCTTAACTATATCCCATGTAGCTACTCTAAACCAAAATAAATGTCTATTATTTGGTTTGCCTTACGAGATCAAATTGGACTAGAACATAATTGTAGAGTTATTTGAACGTATATAGTTATGTTCTAGTACATAATTGTATATAGAATATAATTGTATGTTCTATATACAAAATGTGTTTGAATATAAAAATTATTTTTGTAGTTTAATAAAATTTTCATCGCATAAAAAAAATTTCATCGCATAACCATTACCTTCACCACCCTTCCGGGCACATGCACCGTTTTTTCATACACCGTCACTCTATCTAGTGCGGACGGCAACTGGACGTTGACCGGCGGCGGCTGGACGTTGGCCGGTGGCGGATGGACGACATTTGTGTTTGGTGGTGCAGGGACTTTCTTGTTCGCCATTTGCTCTACTTTCTTAAAAGTTGTGTGTTTTTTTTAAAACTTTTTATGTTCCTAGAAGTGAGTTGAGTTGTCCATGCATGTACTCTTCATTTATAGAAGTTTAAACTGTACGGCATAAATATCTATTCGGGTGTTTAGTCGGTTTTAGTTTGGTTTGATTTTTCTTTTTTGGTTTAATTCCGGTTCATTTTTTTCGCTTCGGGTGTTTTGCCTAGAGCTACCACAAAGGATCATCAGTCGACATAACAACATAAGATAAAGACACGCGCACAAGTAAATTAAGGAAAATAGACGCAACAGAGGAAGAAGAAGTCAAAGACATAATAAGGAAAACGACAACATAAGACATATATGGTTAAAGTAGAGTAGAAATAGAAAAAGGCAGATAGCTATTATTTTTTTGATCAGTTGAAAAGAAAGTCGAAGAAAAATATCTGCGTACGAGTTATTATTAATCGACACCAAATTGACGAAAATTCCACAATCTACAGATTTGGCTTTCACTATCGTTAGACATGTTTTTTTCAAAAATATGTTACTAGCTCTTATAACAGAATTATTTTATTTTTTAATATAATACAAAACTCTAGCTCATTAAATTGGATATACATTTATCAACATGATAGATCGTATGTTTGAGTTGCTAGATGTCAATGTAGATTCCAAAAATGGTTCATCATTTTTCCAATGGAATTTTGTACTGTATTGTTTAATATTCAAAAACGATATTTTCAAGTTTTTTTGATTTCCACAAATTAGTTACTGCAATCAAATAAATACTTTAAAATACTTTCGTTGGCACCGGAGGATTTATATATTATGTAAAATCTATTCATACATTAAAAGTAAAAACTATTTTGAAACATTAGCGTATAACAGAGAGAATAAAAATAAAATAAGAATTATCTAGTAATCAAAAATTTCTAATGAAAATCCTGAAAAACAAAAGTTACCAGAAGAATAAATAAACTTTTTCTAATGGCTGCCCATGAGTCATCTCCAGCAGAGAGAGAGAGAGAGAGAGAGAGCAGTTAAAACAATTACATGGTAATTATATATAAAATTTGTAATTTATAGACATGTTGATAGATGACGTGTCCATCATTCGCTAATTATGTGTCAGATGTAAAGTTTATCATTATCCGCAACTTACCGCGTCAGATATATATACAGTACAATTACATGAACCAAGTCCATCACATGCATTCATATTTTATATATCAGAATTTTCATTAAAAATTTTTGATTACTAGGTAATTCTTATTCATATAAAATCATATAATTCTTATATGCATTCTTATTCATATAAAATCATAAAATCATTAGAAATTTTATATATAAGGATTTTCATTAGAAATTTTTGATTATTAGGTAATTCTTATTCAAACAAAATCAAATAAAATCAGATTTTATATGGATGGTTGATGAAAAAAGTCTTAACTATATATATCCCATGTAGCTACTCTTAACCAAAATAAACGTCTATTATTTGGTTTGATTTATGAGATCAAATTGGACAAGAACATAATTGTAGAGTTATTTGAATGTATATAGTTATGTTCTAGTACATAATTGTATATAGAACATAATTGTATGTTCTATATACAAAATGTGTCTGAATATAAAAATTATTTTTGTAGTTCCATAAAATTTTCATCGCATAAAAAAAATTACATCGCATAACCATTACCTTCACCACCCTTCCGGGCACATGCTCCGTTTTTTCATACACCGCCACTCTATCTAGTGCGGGCGGCGATTGGACGTTGACCGGCGGCGGCTGGAAGTTGGCCTGCGGCAGATGGACGGCATTAGTGTTTGGTGGTGCACGGACTTTCTTGTTCGCCATTTTCTCTACTTTCTTAAAAGTTGTGTTTTTATTTTTAAACCTTTTTCGTTCCTAGAAGTGAGTTGAGTTGTCCATGCATGTACTCTTCATTTATAGAAGTTTAAACTGTACGGCATAAATATCTATTCGGGTGTTTAGTCGGTTTTAGTTTGGTTCGATTTTTCTTTTTCGGTTTAATTCCGGTTCATTTTTTTCGCTTTGGGTGTTTTGCCTAGAGCTACCACAAAGGATCATCAGTCGACCTAACAACATAAGATAAAGATACGCGCACAAGTAAATTAAGGATAATAGACGCAGCAGAGGAAGAAGAAGTCAAAGACATAATAAGGAAAACGATAACATAAGATATATATGGTTAAAGTAGATTAGAAATAGAAAAAGGCAGATAGCTATTATTTTTTTGATCCGTTGAAAAGAAAGTAGAAGAAAAATATCTGCATATGAGTTATTATTAATCGACACCAAATTGACGAAAATTCCACAATCTACAAATTTGGCTTTCACTATGGTTAGACGTGTTTTTTTTCAAAAATATGTTACTAGCTCTTATAACAGAATTATTTGATTTTTTTAATATAATACAAAACTCTAGCTCATTAAATTGGATATACATTTATCAACATGATAGATCGTATGTTTGAGTTGCTAGATGTTAATGTAGATTCCAAAAATGGTTCATCATTTTTCCAATGGAATTTTGTACTGTACTGTTTAATATTCAAAAACGATATTTTCAAGTCTTTGTGATTTCCACAAATTAGTTACTGCAATCAAATAAATACTTTAAAATACTTTCGTTGGCGCCGGAGGATTTATATATTATGTAAAATCTATTCATACATTAAAAGTAAAATCTATTTTGAAACATTAGCATATAACAGAGAGAATACAAATAAAATAAGAATTATCTAGTAATCAAAAATTTCTAATGAAAATCCTGAAAAACAAAAGTTACCAGAAGAAGATAAATAAACTTTTGCTACTGGCTGCCCATGAGTCATCTCCAACAGAGAGAGAGAGAGAGAGCAGTTAAAACAATTACATGGTAATTATATATAAAATTTGTAATTTATAGACATGTTGATAGATGACGTGTCCATCATTCGCTAATTATGTGTCAGATGTAAAGTTTATCATTATCCGCAATTTACCGCGTCAGATATATATACAGTACAATTACATAAACCAAGTCCATCACATGCATTCATATTTTATATATCAGAATTTTCATTAAAAATTTTTGATTACTAGGTAATTCTTATTCATATAAAATCATATAATTCTTATATGCATTCTTATTCATATAAAATCATAAAATCATTAGAAATTTTATATATAAGGATTTTCATTAGAAATTTTTGATTATTAGGTAATTCTTCTTCAAACAAAATCAAATAAAATCAGATTTTATATGGATAGTTGATGAAAAAAGTCTTAACTATATATATCCCATGTAGCTACTCTTAACCAAAATAAACGTCTATTATTTGGTTTGATTTATGAGATCAAATTGGACAAGAACATAATTGTAGAGTTATTTGAATGTATATAGTTATGTTCTAGTACATAATTGTATATAGAACATAATTGTATGTTCTATATACAAAATGTGTCTGAATATAAAAATTATTTTTGTAGTTCAATAAAATTTTCATCGCATAAAAAAAATTACATCGCATAACCATTACCTTCACCACCCTTCCGGGCACATGCTCCGTTTTTTCATACACCGCCACTCTATCTAGTGCGGGCGGCGATTGGACGTTGAGCGGCGGCGGCTGGGCATTGACCGGCGGTGGCTGGAAGTTGGCCTGCGGTAGATGGACGGCATTAGTGTTTGGTGGTGCAGGGACTTTCTTGTTCGCCATTTGCTCTACTTTCTTAAAAGTTGTGTTTTTTTTTTTAAAACCTTTTTCGTTCTTAGAAGTGAGTTGAGTTGTCCATGCATGTACTCTTCATTTATAGAAGTTTAAATTGTACGACATAAATATCTATTCGGGTGTTTAGTCGGTTTTAGTTTGGTTCAATTTTTCTTTTTCGATTTAATTTCGGTTCATTTTTTTCGTTTTGGGTGTTTTGCTTAAAGCTACCACAAATAAAGACATGCGCACAAGTAAATTAAGGATAATAAACGCAGCAAAGGAAGAAGTCAAAGACATAATAAGGAAAACGACAACATAAGACATATATGGTTAAAGTAGATTAATTAGAAATAGAAAAAGGCAGATAGCTATTATTTTTTTGATTCGTTGAAAAGAAAGTCGAAGAAAAATATCTGCATACGAGTTATTATTAATCGACACCAAATTGACGAAGATTCCACAATCTACAGATTTGGCCTTCACTATCGTTAGACGTGTTTTTTTCAAAAATATGTTACTAGCTCTTATAACATAATTATTTAATTTTTTAATATAAAACAAAATTCTAGCCCATTAAGTTGGATATACATTTATCAACATGATAGATCGTATGTTTGAGTTGCTACATGTCAATGTAGATTCCAAAAATGGTTCATCATTTTTCCAATGGAATTTTGTACTGTACTGTTTAATATTCAAAAACGATATTTTCAAGTTATTTTGATTTCCACAAATTAGTTACTGCAATCAAATGAGTACTTTAAAATACTTTCGTTGGCGCCGGAGGATTTTTATATTATGTAAAATCTATTCATACATTAAAAGTAAAAACTATTTTGAAACATTAGCGTATAACAGAGAGAATACCAACAAAATAAGAAGTACCTAGTAATCAAAAATTTCTAATGAAAATCCTGAAAAAAAAAATTTACCAGAAGAAGATAAATAAACTTTTGCTAGTGGCTGCCCATGAGACATTTCCCAGAGAGAGAGAGAGAGAGAGAGAGAGAGAGAGAGAGAGAGAGAGAGAGAGAGAGAGAGAGAGAGAGAGAGAGAGAGAGCAGTTAATACAATTACATGGTAATTATATATAAAATTTATAATTTATAGACATGTTGATAGATGACGTGTCCATTATTCGCTAATTATGTGTCAGATGTAAATTTTATCATTATCCACAAGTTTCTCTCTTGTAAAACTTTGTACACTTATTATGTATCACATCTATAAGCACAATTACCGCGTCAGATATATATACAGTACAATTACATGAACCAAGTCCATCACATGCATTCATATTTTATATATCAGGATTTTCATAAGAAATTTTTGATTACTAGGTAATTCTTATTCCTATAAAATCATATAATTCTTATATGCATTCTTATTCATATAAAATCATAAAATCATAAGATATTTTATATATCAGGATTTTCATTAGAAATTTTTGATTACTAAGTAATTCTTATTCAAATAAAATCATATATAAATCAGATTTTATATGGATGGTTGATGAAAAAAGTCTTAACTATATCCCATGTAGCTACACTAAACCAAAGTAAACGTATATTATTTGGTTTGTTTTACAAGATCAAATTGGACTAGAACATAATTGTAGAGTTATTTGAACGTATATAGTTATGTTCTAGTACATAATTGTATATAGAACATAATTGTATGTTCTATATACAAAATGTGTTTGAATATAAAAATTATTTTTGTAGTTTAATAAAATTATCATCGCATAAAAAAAATTTAATCGCATAACCATTACCTTCACCACCCTTCCGGGCACATGCTCCGCTTTTTCATACACCGTCAATCTATCTAGTGCGGACGGCAACTGGACGTTGACCGGCGGCGGCTGGGCATTGACCGGCGGCGGCTGGACGTTGGCCGGCGGTGGATGGACGACAGTTGTGTTTGGTGGTGCAGGAACTTTCTTGTTCGCCATTTGCTCTACTTTCTTAAAAGTTGTACTTTTTTTCAAAACCTTTTATGTTCCTAGAAGTGAGTTGAGTTGTCCATGCATGTACTCTTCATTTATAGAAGTTTAAACTGTACGGCATAAATATCTATTCGGGTGTTTAGTCGGTTTTACTTCATTTTTTTCGCTTTGGGTGTTTTGCCTAGAGCTACCACAAAGGATCATCAGGCGACATAACAACATAAGATAAAGATACGCGCACAAGTAAATTAAGGATAATAGACGCAGCAGAGGAAGAAAAAGTCAAAGACATAATAAGAAAAACGACAACATAAGATATCTATGGTTAAAGTATATTAGAAATAGAAAAAGGCAGATAGCTATTATTTTTTTGATCCGCTGAAAAGAAAGTCGAAGAAAAATATCTGCATACGAGTTATTATTAATCGACACCAAATTGACGAAAATTCCACAATCTACAGATTTGGCTTTCACTATGGTTAGACGTGTTTTTTTTCAAAAATATGTTACTAGCTGTTATAACAGAATTATTTGATTTTTTTTTAATATAATACAAAACTCTAACTTATTAAATTGGATATACATTTATCAACATGATAGATCGTATGTTTGAGTTGCTAGATGTCAATGTAGATTCCAAAAATGGCTCATCATTTTTCCAATGGAATTTTGTACTGTACTAATTAATATTCAAAAACGATATTTTCAAGTTATTTTAATTTCCACAAATTAGTTACTGCAATCAAATGAATACTTTAAAATACTTTCGTTGGCGCCGGAAGATTTATATATTATGTAAAATCTATTCATACATTAAAAGTAAAAACTATTTTGAAACATTAGCGGCATAACAGAGAGAATACCAATAAAATAAGAATTATCTAGTAATCAAAACTTTCTAATGAAAATCCTGAAAAACAAAAGTTACCTGAAGAAGATAAATAAATTTTTGCTAGTCGCTGCCCATGAGTCATCTCCAACAGAGAGAGAGCAGTTAATATAATTACATGGTAATTATATATAAAATTTGTAATTTATAGACATGTTTATAATTACATTAGCTAATTATGTGTCAGATGTAGAGTTTATCATTATCCGCAAGTTTCTCTCTTGTAAAACTTTGTAAACTTATTATGCATCACATCTATAGGCACAATTACCGCGTCAGATATATATACAGTACAATTACATGAACCAAGTCGATCACATGCATTCATATTTTATATATCAGGATTTTCATTAAAAATTTTTGATTACTAGGTAATTTTATTCATATAAAATCATTTAATTCTTATATGCATTCTTATTCATATAAAATCATAAAATCAATAGAAATTATATATATCAAGATTTTCATTAGAAAATTTTGATTACTAGGTAATTCTTATTCAAATAAAATCATATATAAATCAGATTATATATGGATGGTTGATGAAAAAACTCTTAACTATATCCCATGTAGCTACTCTAAACCAAAATAAACGCATATTATTTCGTTTGATTTACGAGATCAAATTGGACTAGAGCATTAAATCAAATTTGAACTACAATTATGATCTAGTCTAGTTTGATCTCGTAAATCAAAAGAAATAATATACGTTTATTTTGGTTTAGAGTAGCTACATGAGATATAGTTAAGACTTTTTTCATCAACCATACATATAAAATTTGATTTATATATTATTTTATTTGAATAAGAATTACCTAGTAATCAAAAATTTCTAATGAAAATCCTTATATATAAAATTTCTAATGATTTTATGATTTTATATGAATAAGAATGCATATAAGAATTATATGATTTTATATGAATAAGAATTACCTAGTAATCAAAAATTTCTAATGAAAATCGTGATATATAAAATATGAATGCATGTGATGGCTTGGTTCATGTAATTGTACTCTATATATATCTGACGCGGTAAGTTGCGGATAATGATAAACTTTACATCTGACACATAATTAGCGAATGATGGACATATCATCTATCAACATGTCTATAAATTACAAATTTTATATATAATTACCATGTAATTGTATTAACTGCTCTCTCTCTCTCTCTCTCTCTCTCTCTCTCTCTCTCTCTCTCTCTCTCTCTCTCTCTCTCTCTCTCTGTTGGAGATGACTCATGGGCAGCCACTAGCAAACGTTTATTTATCTTCTTCTGGTAACTTTTGTTTTTCAGGATTTTCATTAGAAATTTTTGATTACTAGGTACTTCTTATTTTATTGGTATTCTCTCTGTTATACGCTAATGTTTCAAAATAGTTTTTACTTTTAATATATGAATAGATTTTACATAATATAAGAATTCTCCGGTGCCAACGAAAGTATTTTAAAGTATTCATTTGATTGGAGTAACTAATTTGTGGAAATCAAAATAACTTGAAAATATCGTTTTGAATATTAAACAGTACAGTACACATTTCCATTGGAAAAAGAATGAACCATTTTTGGAATCTACATTGACATCTAGCAACTCAAACATATGATCTATCATGTTGATAAATGTATATCCAATTTAATGAGCTAGAGTTTTGTATTATATTAAAAAATCAAATAATTATGTTATAAGAGCTAGTAACATATTTTTGAAAAAAACACGTCTAACGATAGTGAATGCCAAATCTGTAGATTGTGAAATCTTCGTCAATTTGGTGTCGATTAATAATAACTCGTATGCAGATATTTTTCTTCGACTTTCTTTTCAACGGATCAAAAAAATAATAGCTATCTGCCATTTTCTATTTCTAATCTACTTTAACCATATATGTCTTATGTTGTCGTTTTCCTTATTATGTCTTTGACTTCTTCTTCCTCTGCTGCGTCTATTATCCTTAATTTACTTGTGCGCGTGTCTTTATCTTATGTTGTTATGTCGCCTGATGATCCTTTGTGGTAGCTCTAGGCAAAACACCCGTAGCGAAAAAAATGAACCGGAATTAAACCAAAAAAGAAAAATCAAACCAAACTAAAACCGATTAAACACCCGAATAGATATTTATGCCGTATAGTTTAAACTTCTATAAATGGAGAGTACATGCATGGACAACTCAACTCACTTCTAAGAACAGAAAAAGGTTTTAAAAAAAAACATAACTTTTAAGAAAGTAGAGCAAATGGCGAACAAGAAAGTCCTTGCACCACCAAACACAAATGCCGTCCATCCGCTGCCGGCCAACGTCCAGCCGCCGCCGGTCAATTCCCAGCCGCTGCCAGTTGCCGCCCGCACTAGATAGAGATCTAGTGACGGATTATAAAAAACGGAGCATGTGCCCGGAAGGGTTGTGAAGATAATGCTTATGTGATGAAATTTTTTTTATGCGATGAAAATTTTATTGAACTACAAAAATAATTTTAATATTCAAAAACATTTTGGGTTCGGCGACAACATTTTCATCGAGAAAAAGTAGTGGATATCTGCGATCTCTATATATATTGAAATATATAATGGTTATGAAGGTAACTAATTCTTATAAAATTTAATATATATATTTAGTTTTGTTTTGAATTGATAATCTCGAGTTAGTAATAACACAATTCATCGCAAATGAATTAATAATGGACGAGAAGACAAGATTTGGAGGAGATACTTTGAAGAAGCATATTTAGAAGGGTAAATAGTAGTATTACTGGTTGCTTATAACCCTAAGTAGTTAAAAGAAATAATTTAATTACTACTACTGATGATTTATATATATATATATATAAATAAATTAAATGTAACCCTATGTAGCGAATAAAATGAACCGGAATTAAACCGAAAAAGAAAAATCGAACCAAACTAAAACGGACTAAACACCTGAATAGATATTTATGCCGTACAGTTTAAACTTCTATAAATGAAGAGTACATGCATGGACAACTCAACTCACTTCTAGGAACATAAAAGGTTTTAAAAAAAACACAACTTTTAAGAAAGTAGAGCAAATGGCGAACAAGAAAGTCCCTGCACCACCAAACACAAATGTCGTCCATCCGCCGCCGGCCAACGTCCAGCCGCCGCTGGTCAACGTCCAGTTGCCGTCCGCACTAGATAGAGTGACAGTGTATGAAAAAACGGTGCATGTGCCTGGAAGGGTGGTGAAGGTAATGGTTATACGATGAAATTTTTTTTCTGCGATGAAAATTTTATTAAACTACAAAAATAATTTTTATATTCAAACACATTTTGTATATAGAATATACAATTATATTCTATATACAATTATGTACTAGAACAGAACTATATACGTTCAAATAACTCTACAATTATGTTCTAGTCCAATTTGATCTCGTAAGGCAAACCAAATAATAGACATTTATTTTGGTTTAGAGTAGCTACATGGGATATAGTTAAGACTTTTTTCATCAACCATCCATATAAAATCTGATTTATATATGATTTTATTTGAATAAGATTTACCTAGTAATCAAAAATTTTTAATGAAAATTCTGATATATAAAATTTCTAATGATTTTATATGAATAAGAATGCATATAAGAATTATATGATTTTATATGAATAAGAATTACCTAGTAATCAAAAATTTCTAATGAAAATCATGATATATAAAATATGAATGCATGTGATGGACTTGGTTCATGTAATTGTACTGTATATATATCTGACGCAGTAATTGTGCCTATAGATGTGATACATAATAAGTGTACAAAGTTTTACAAGAGAAAAACTTGCGGATAATGATAACATTTACATCTAACACATAATTAGCGAATAATGGACACGTCATCTATCAACATGTCTATAAATTACAAATTTTATATATAATTACCATGTAATTGTTTTAACTGCTCTCTCTCTCTCTCTCTCTCTCTCTCTCTCTCTCTCTCTCTCTCTTTGGGAAATGTCTCATGGGCAGCCACTAGCAAAAGTTTATTTATCTTCTTCTGGTAACTTTTGTTTTTCAGGATTTTCATTAGAAATTTTTGATTACTAGGTACTTCTTATTTTATTGGTATTCTCTCTGTTATACGCTAATGTTTCAAAATAGTTTTTACTTTTAATGTATGAATAGATTTTACATAATATAAAAATGCTCCGGCGCCAACGAAAATATTTTAAAGTACTCATTTGATTGCAGTAACTAATTTGTGGAAATCAAAATAACTTGAAAATATCGTTTTTGAATATTAAACAGTACAGTACAAATTTCCATTGGAAAAATGATGAACCATTTTTGGAATCTACATTGACATCTAGCAACTCAAAAATACGATCTATCATGTTGATAAATGTATATCGAATTTAATGAGTTAGAGTTTTGTATTATATTAAAAAAATCAAATAATTATGTTATAAGAGCTAGTAACATTTTTTTGAAAAAAAACACGTCTAACGATAGTGAAGGCCAAATCTGTAGATTGTGGAATCTTCGTCAATTTGGTGTCGATTAATAATAACTCGTATGCAGATATTTTTCTTCGACTTTCTTTTCAATGGATCAAAAAAATAATAGCGATTTGCCTTTTTCTATTCTAATCTACTTTGACCATATATGTCTTATGTTGTCGTTTTCCTAATTAAGTCTTTGACTTCTTCTTCCTCTGCTGCGTATTATCCTTAATTTACTTGTGCACGTGTCTTTATCTTATGTTGTTATGTTGCCTGATGATCCTTTGTGGTAGCTCTAGGCAAAACACCTGTAGCGAAAAAAATGAACCGGCGTTAAACCGAAAAAGAAAAATTGAACCAAACTAAAACCGACTAAACACCAGAATAGATATTTATGCCGTACAGTTTAAACTTCTATAAATGAAGAGTACATGCATGGACAACTTAATTCACTTCTAAGAACAAAAAATGTTTTAAAAAAAAACACAACTTTTAAGAAAGTAGAGTAAATGGCGAACAAGAAAGTCCTTGCACCACCAAACACAAATGCCGTCCAACCGCTGCCGGCCAACGTCCAGCCGCCGCCGGTCAATTCCCAGCCGCTGCCAGTTGCCGCTCGCACTAGATAGAGATCTAGTGACGGTGTATAAAAAACGGAGCATGTGCCCGGAAGGGTTGTGAAGATAATGCTTATGCGATGAAATTTTTTTTATGCGATGAAAATTTTATTGAACTACAAAAATAATTTTAATATTCAGAAACATTTTGGGTTCGGCGACAACATTTTCATCGAGAAAAAGTAGTGGATATCTTTGATCTCTATATATATCGAAATATATAATGGTTATGAAGGTAACTAATTCTTATAAAATTTAATATATATATATATATATATATATATATATTTAGTTTTGTTTTGAATTGATAATCTCGATTTAGTAATAACACAATTCATCGCAAATGAATTAATAATGGACAAGAAGACAAGATTTGGAGGAGATAATTTGAAGAAGCATATTTAGAAGGGTAAATAGTAGTATTACTGGTTGCTTATAACCCTAAGTAGTTAAAAGAAATAATGTAATTACTACTACTGATGATTTATATATATATATATATAAATAAATTAAATGTACTCCTAAGTAGCGAAAAAAATGAACCAGAATTAAACCGAAAAAGAAAAATTAAACCAAACTAAAACCGACTAAACACCCGAATAGATATTTATGCCGTACAGTTTAAACTTCTATAAATGGAGAGTACATGCATGGACAACTCAACTCACTTCTAGGAACATAAAAGGTTTTAAAAAAAACACAACTTTTAAGAAAGTAGAGCAAATGGCGAACAAGAAAGTCCCTGCACCACCAAACACAAATGTCGTCCATCCGCTGCCGGTCAATGCCCAGCCGTCGCCGGTCAACGTCCAGTTGTCGCCCGCACTAGATAGAGTGACGGTGTATGAAAAAACGGAGCATGTGCCCGGAAGGGTGGTGAAAATAATGCTTATGCGATGACATTTTTTTTATGCGATGAAAATTTTATTGAACTACAAAAATAATTTTAATATTCAGAAACATTTTGGGTTCGGCGACAACATTTTCATCGAGAAAAAGTAGTGGATATCTGCGATCTCTATATATATCGAAATATATAATGGTTATGAAGGTAACTAATTCTTATAAAATTTAATATATATATATATATATATATAGTTTTGTTTTGAATTGATAATCTCGAGTTAGTAATAACACAATTCATCGCAGAAGAATTAATAATGGACGAGAAGACAAGATTTGGAGGAGATAATTTGAAGAAGCATATTTAGAAGGGTAAATAGTAGTATTACTGGTTGCTTATAACCCTAAGTAGTTAAAAGAAATAATGTAATTACTACTACTGATGATTTATATATATATAAAAATAAATTAAATGTAATGTGATGTATTAATTATTTAGTTTTTCGCTCGCCTCTTCTGAGTTCTCCGATTACAAAATTTTTTGTGTGTAAAGATATGTCTGAAACTAGGAACCGATTAAAACAAAGTTTTAGAAAGGAAGAAGGAATAAAAATGGATCTACAAGTTTATTTTACAATTACAATTAAAAAGAGAGTCGTCAGGTAATTTCCAACTGGTATGTGAATTGTCTATATGAACTGATAAATTACGACTAATCCCTCCGATCTCCATTAAAGAGTTCACATTTTTACGCAGAAAAAAAAAGAATTCGCTTGGTTTGAGAACTTTATAAATGAATTTGCGTTTTATTGGGAATTTTGCAAAATCCGGTAAAATCAATTGTATATATATAAAATTACTGGCGTTGCGTGTTAGATGTTAACGCTCGGTAGCAAGGTCTTGGTTGATTTTTACACACCAAACACAAAGTCTTGATAATGGACTCCTAACCATAATCGAACCTTATCTATAATTGGATATAAAGAGGTTCGTCAATTAATATAAGAGCTAGCATATATATATAAAGTAACTCTTAAACTTAAATTATTGACATAAGTAAAACAACTTTGTGACGGTAAAAATGATGTGTGCTTAATAGCTAAGGTATACTAAATATACTGGTTATAGCATTATAGGACAATGTCTTGATAATAATGGATATACACGAAATTATATCGATCTAAATAGAAGCGTCGGTTTATCTTAGATTCAAACAAAGTAACATTTATATATTTTTTTGTTACAATAAATAAATATTTTTAATGTAAGAATATTGGGTGCTTAACATTAATTATGAGTGTAGCAAAATGGCTGACTTGAGGTACAAAGATAAATTCTTGTAGCGGTAAGGAAGAAAAAGAAAGTCTTAAAGATGGGTCAATCAAAACCTTCATGAGTAATACATCTCTAATCGAACCATATACGTCATTGTTGTAGCGTGCTGAATTTTACTGGTCACCAACAAAAACAAAAGTCTTGACATGTAATTAACAGCAACTTTTTTTTTTCTTACAGAAAATCTATCTTTTGCTAACCAAACCGAGTTATAAGTAATTTGGAAAGAATATTGTCAGAAAATAGAAAGAAGAAAAAGTTTTTATTTTTTAATAAGAGTAAGTTGGCGGCTGATTTAGTAACCACAACCCATTAATACATAGCAAAGAGATATAAAAAAAATATATGCAATGCATGAAGAATATATATTAGTTTAAAATCCAAAAAAATAATAAGAAGAAGTTATCTTTGTATTTGGAATGTTACCTTGATAATAAGGCTTGGAGTGATTCGCCATGAGATGAGAGATATTTGTTTAATTTTTTTTTATTACAATAACTCTACAATTATGTTCTAGTCCAATTTGATCTCGTAAATCAAACCAAATAATATACGTTTATTTTGGTTTAGAGTAGCTACATGGGATATAGTTAAGACTTTTGTCATCAACCATCCATATAAAATCTGGATACTTGGATGAAAATGATTAAACACTCAACATTGCCAACTATTAAATATAAATGATTAAAATTGATGTTTCTGTCAAAAAAGGAGAAATTTTCTAACTTTACCAAAGAAAATTTACATAAAAATAAGTTTTTCATTAGTTAACAATTTTTAGAAAAAACTACTAGAGAGAATCTATATACCTTGAAATTTAATATACATTTGATAACTAGAGACGACATAAGGTTTTAAAAGCCATTAAGTTCAAAATATGAACACTGACTGATTGGATTTTTGAGAAGTAACTAGTACGTATATTGTTGTCTCTCTAGCAACACGCGCGCCACAACAAGAAAAATATCACCACAAAATTTGTATCATAAATATGGATCATTGGTTATTTCATTTATAAACTAAAAATGATAAGGACGATCATTACTTATTTTTGTTAATATGGATCATTAGTTATTTTATTAACCTAATTGTTCGACGAAAACTGAAGTAAAAAACAATTTGGACAATCCATTCATGTTTAGGATTCAACGATCCACTATTAAACCAATTTGGGCAGATTTCTACTATTATTTCATTATGGGCTCATTATTTTTAACCAACTTGTGCTTTGAACTCGGCACAAAAGAGTAAGTTAAAGGGTCACCTAATTTATATTTAGCTCAGATTCAACCTTTTACTTTAATCTTATGCTTCACATTATTAATAATTTGTTATGATTTTGCAGGAAAGTAAAAAAGACACATGAAATACAAGTTCCTAAAGTCAAGATGACCAAGGTACATCTTGGTGAGGTTTAACCCAACTCACAAAAGTATGAATCAAAACTGATTATAACAAAAACATACACCAGTTCACATCACTCATAAACAGAAATACATAACAGAGAAACAAGAAGAAGAAGAAGATGAAGATCTAAAAAGATTAGTCACTCACCTTCAGACCAATCCTTCTCTCACCCTCTCTATAGCATTTTTACTCTAGATGTATGTCTATGTGCATTTGCTTGTCCTTTACTCTCAGTTTTTCCTCCTCTTTATACTCTCTGCTTTACCTCAACACAAACTGTGCGTTTCTAGACCAAAACGCAGAGAAACCTGTAGTTTATCAATAGGGCTTGTGATAATGCAAAAATCGCCTAAAACTGTCTAAACCATCTGGTCTATCTTCCGCAAAGCCTACCTGTTGTTAAGTTATATTTTTAACGGTTCTTATAGGTCTTTTTAGTATCTATTACAGAGTCTTTTTGTCGAAAACATTTAGTTTTCGATACTTTTTAGTGTTTTCAGGATTTTTGACCTGTTTTGATAAAACGACGATTTTAGGAACTGAAATAGAGCAAAATACATCAAGTGGAGAAAAAAGTGAAGATTAGGACCGACAGGTTAGACAATTATAAAGATCGGTACATAAGACGCCCATAACCGATTAGTTACATACTTGTACCGATCGGTTTGGTTTTGTAAAATTTCTTTTTTCCTAGTTTTAGGGCTCCGACACATTACCTATAAATACTCTAATATTTTTAGCCGCAGAGGCAGACTTTTTGTGCGATTTTCTAGTTTTTCTAAGGTCGCTCTTTTTTCATTATGTTGTTTAAAGATTGTTAAAATCCTTTGATAATCTCTATTCAATCTCTTGATCCCTTCTTCTACAATGATCACATGTACATTGGTCATGTGTGAGTAGTCGTTTCTGGCTAGGTCGGGTCCGGGTCGGGACTTGGGCGGTCTGGACTCCTGGTTGGGTCAAAATTCAGGTCATGTTGAGTTGTAGTTGGGTCGTCTCTGTTTGGCCTGAAATCCTAGAAGTTGGGCTTGTATGCGATGTCACGACCAGATGGATGTGATACAGTTTGTTTCTCCATCCGATTACTATTAGTATATGGGCTTCCAACTCAAAACCAATTGTTAATGAGTGGATTGACCCATATATCAACTTATGTTAGGATGAGTTTGGGCCCAACATGGTTGGGATTAATTTGAGAAGATTTGGTTTGTTCTTAGAATGGGGTACAAACATTCTTGATGTATGCTAGAAGTTTTTGTAGGAGTCTTTCTTCTCTTCATTTAGAACAAAACATTTCAATCTAGTTAATGGCGTATATGATTGAACATCAGAAAACTGCAATTGCATTTTCAGTAGACTGCTCAAAATTAGTAAAGATGATTCTTATTTCTCATGACTAGCCAACCATACACTTGGACTTGAAGAGTTTTTTTTTTATCTTCTACTAGGATATGAGCCTCCGTGATATCGAAGGGGGAACTCATTTTTAACAAAATATATTTCATTGCAATTTTTTTATTGCGTTTATGTATTAAATTATTGCCATAATGAATTTAAATGTTAAAAAAATTATGTAAATTCTACCAAGTTTTTACATTTATATTATGAAAAATAAAATAAAATAAAAACATGATAGTTATTTAAAAGTTCAAAAAACTAAATAGAGTTATGAACATATAAATATTAGATATACACAACTATTAGTAGAATATAAAACTTTCTACAGCATATATATGACAAAAAAACAAAACGACCATAATAAAAGATAGGAAACATGAAATTATAGTAAAGAGACGCAACTCTAACTAAAAAAAACAAAACAAAATAAAGTTTCACGATGAAAAGTGACTTTTTATTTAAGAGTTTGAAACGATAGATGGTGGTTACTAACCGAAATAATCGCACAAAGAGAAAAAAATAAGAGAGAGTGTTTGTCAAATAAACTAAGGGTTACAACGGTTCATAAAATAAACCAAAAATTACAGTGGTTCATCAAGTAAACGAAATATTGCAATGGTTCAACTAAACTGTTACAAAAATTTATTTAATATTTTAGTAATTAAAAATTAAATAAAATATATTTTGAATAGTGAGAACCAAAAGACGCGACCGTTGAAGTGACCGTAAAATCATTTGTTTAGATTGTTATTATTATATAAGTAACGAAAATTAAAAAATAATAATTTTCGAAGAGTTATAATTAAGAGACACGACTGTAGATATCAAATATACCAATAGTTGCAACGGTTCGTCAAATAAAGTATATGTTACAATGGTTCATAAAACAAACCAAAAATTGCAATGGTTCGTCAAATAAACCAAATGTTGCAATGGTTCAATTAAACGGTTGCAATGATTTATTTAAATATATTTTAGTAATTAAAATTTTTTTAAAAGTTATACGGAGATACGCGACCGTATATATCAAATATACCAAAGGTTGCAGATTCGTCAATTAAACTAAAGGTTACAACGATTCATAAAATAAACTAAAAGTTGCAATGATTCGTCAAAAAAAATTAGTGTTGCAACAGTTCAATTAAAATATTGCAAAAATTCATTTAAATAAAATTTAAAAATATTTTTATGAAGAGTTATACATAGAAACGCGACTGTAAATATCAAATATACTAAATGTTGCAACTGTTTGTCAAATAAACTAAATGTTACAATTGTTCAGAAAATAAACCACAAATTACAATGGTTCTTCAAATAAACCAAATGTTTCAATGGTTCAACTAAACGGTTACAAAAATTTCTTTGATATTTTAATAATTAAAAATAGTATAAAATATATTTTGAAGAGGTACGACCAAAAGTCGCGACCGTTGAAGTGACCGTAAAAAGAGTTTGTTCAGATTGTTATTAATATTTAGATTTTTGTTTAATTTCTTGCAGTTTAAATGTTAAGGGCGATTGGTTGGTGCTTAGTAGTTGAATTCATTCTTGTGACCTTATCTTATAACATATAAGTTCTAGAACTCCGCTTTAAGTAACCGAACCATTTATTTAACTAAATTTTTATTGTTGAAAAATGTAAATAATAACTAATTAAATGGACTATTGATGATGAATCCAAGAAAAAAGTGTTATCCTTGCACTTTGATTGCTATTGAAGAAACAAATGGGGTTTTCAATTTATGAGATGCTCCTAACAAAAGGGAGAAAATAACTTGTTAAATAATTTAGTAAATATTTATTATTAAAATTAAATTTCGGTCGTTACGGTGTATGCTAGAGATCCTCACACGTAGAGAGTGACTTAAGAACATATGACGAATATCTACATATTGCTTTTTCAGTTAGTATATCATTTTATCTGCTTCAACAATGACAAAGAAAGTCTGAAAAACAAAATTTTGAATTTTATACTACAATAGCCAACATGGTAATTTCTCTCATATGCATGCGTGAACCAAAGAAAAGGTATAATGAAAAAAAAAATCATTTCGACATTTGATTATTAATAAACTAATTAAAAAATATTCATTAAAATTTATGAATTTCTAAGATAAATATATTAATTAAATTAATAAGAGAGTTATAACGACTTCATTTCTGTAGCAACTAACAAAAAACAAAAAACAAGAAAAAGAATCCATAGACAAAAACAAAGTTCACGGGACACAATCCACTGAGATTCAGCCATTTGTCGCTAAAATTCGGAAAAAAAAATGTTTATGGGATTTTGCATGAAAGTAAACATTTACTTAAGATTCAAGTAAACATTAACAAAACCTTCACAATTTAAAATTCAAGTTCCATTATCTCATCAAATTTCCATTGATCATTGTGAAACATGTAATATTTGGACTCATTATTCGGACCACGCCATGCAAAATCCCATAACTCTTTACACATCTTGCTGTGTTTTGGACACATGACAAATGCATCAAGCTTTTGAGTGGCAGTTTGTACAATACTTTCGTTAGGTAACATATTCACCTCACCGTCGATAAAATTTCTGTGAATTTCAATGTATAAGCAATGTGATAGATTTAGGATCTTAAGGTTCGGGTGGTCGATGACGAGCGATAATAGTGGTATATAAAAACAAAAAAATTTGTTAGGTAACATAGATTTTTTGTTATTATATTAAATGATCAAAGATATTATAATATTGGATAAAATTAAAATGTTATTACAAATATATTAAATGTTAAAAAATTATAAACTCTATAAAACTTTTTCTCTTTTAACGAAAAATTAAATTAAAAACTAAACTCAATCTAATTTTTAATCTCCAGATCTATTGTGATTAATGGTCTAGATATGTTTATTTAGAAAATATGTAAGTTTTTATAAACAATATAAATATTTCTCTTTTAACTGAAAATTAAAATTAAAAATTAAACTCAATATTTTTTTAACATTCAATGTAGTTATAATAATATTTTAATTATATCCCATAATATAATGACCAAAAATCTACTTAATTTCTTATAAACATATATATTTAGACCATTAATCACAATAGATCTGGAGATCTAATGCATTGATGGCTTCTTGACTTAAAAAGGGTAACAATCTCAAATTTTAAATCTTTATATCACATGAGTCTTCTATAAATAAGTCAATTCTTCAAAGTTTTTGTTTGTCTCTTTCAATTGTTTTTGTTTAAATTATATCACATGGAAACAACAAATACCTTAGAAAGATCTCTAGTTGGGAAAATATGGACAGAAACATATTAGCCAAGATATTTGGGATGCTCAACGTAATTGACATATTCATGGGGCATCACACGTTTGTATCCCTTGGTTCCTTGCCTCTCACAATCGGATTTTATGGAAGAGTGTAAATTTAACTAATCCAATAAGTTTAGATAATAATCCCAAGAAGGTAAAATTTCTAGGTAACGATGATGAAGAATGCCGATATCAACTCAGAGATATCTTGATTGAGATAACTAAATTCAGCAATACTATCACTACAGATCTATTTTTGGATTACTATTACTATATACTAAGAGGAGGATCTTGCGATCATTGCTGAGAGGTAAATTTCATCCCTATAACCGTGTTGGACATTACACACTGGCGGATCCAAAAATATTTTTTATTGGGTTTAAAATATAACTAACTTTTCTTAATATAGATATAAAACATTCTACAATATCCTTACCAAAAAAAGTTATAACCTTACCAAAAAAAAAATGTTCTATAATTGTGTTTATGAGAAAACATCCTACAAAATCACCATGCGCTCCTTCATATCCTGAAATCGTGTCATCACAGTTTCATTGGTAATAGTCTCGAAAACATCTTTCTCGACAAAACAAACTAAACAGTCATTTAAAAATTGATCCTTAATGCGATTGCGTCGATGTGTCTTCACGATCTTCATTGCTGAAAAGCATCTCTCAACAGTTGCAGTTGCAATAGGCAAAATCAAAACCAACTTCAAAAGTCTATACACCAAAGGATGTGACATTTGCTTCCGAGTTTTCACCAACATACAAGCAAGTTCTCCAAGATTCTTCAACTGAGTAAATCTTTCATCATTCCGAATATTATCAATGTAGATATCTAATTCTCTTTCAAGAGATATGTACTCTCCAGGAGTAAAATCATCTAGATAGAACTTAGATAACCTCATCAACTTTGAGTGGTCAAACTCAGAGAACAAATTAATGGGAGATAAGAAAGCAGCACAAATAAGCAATTCAGTATTCACCTCATTAAAGCGATCGCTGAACTCCTGAAGCTGTAAATCCAAGACAACATATAAGCAATTGACCTTGTAGTGATGCATATTTGATACTCTTGATTTTTTTTCTGGATCTCCTTGAGTCAACAAAATCTTCCTCCATGTCAACCTTTTCAATATCATGTTTCTCACAAAAAGAAGAAACATTATTCATGAGAGAATCTCATCCATCATCTCTAAACTTTGAAGTTGTCTCTTAGTTGATTTCACCAATGACATAGCATTCAAAATGTCTTGATATCTTCTTTGTAGTGCCATAGACAAGTTCTCTGTGAGCCCAAAAATGTGTATCATCATTTGCAAATAGAACACAAAATCAAAGCTGTGGAGACCATGTGCTTGACGTCTTTTCAAGTCTTCTATGCCTTCATTCTGAACGTACTTAAGCACCTCGACAATAGAAGAAAACAGCTCAATCAAACGCAACAAAGTTTTATAGTAGGAATTCCAACGAGTATTCCCTGGTCTTTGAAGAGAAACATCTTGATTCAACCCTATTCTAGTACTGATTTCACCATTATTAATTCCTTCCTCAATCTTTTTTCTATAACTCTCTCGGACATGTCTTTCCTTTTACATGTCTTTCCTTTTACAGGAAGCTCCCACTACATTCAACAACAGAGAAATCATATTAAAAAAATCTCCAACATCAAAATGTTTTTTTGCAACTGCTACAACAACCAGTTGAAGTTGGTGAGCAAAGCAATGGACATAATATGCTGATGGGGTTTCCTTCGAAATTAATGACCTTAGCCCATTGAACTCACCCCTCATATTACTTGCTCCATCGTAGCCTTGTCCTCTCACCTTTTGAACGCTCAACCCATATTTTGCAAACAAGGAATCAATAGCAGCTTTCAAAGATGTTGAACATGTATCGCTCACATGTGTAATACTCATGAATCTTTCTTTGACCATCCCATTTTTATCAACAAAACGAATCATTACCGCCATTTGTTCTTTATCAGAAACATCAGCTGACTCATCCACCAATAAGCCAAAAACATCATGATCAATTTCTTCAATAATAGATTTGACTAGCTCTTCAGCAAAACAATTCACTATATCTTTCTGAATCTTTGGAGACATCATTTGATTATTCCTAGGAGCATTTTCTAAACCAACTTTACTCACAACTTCATTTTGTTCAGCAGTGTATTTCAAGAGCTCTACAAAATTACCTCTGTTAGCAGATTTTTCTGACTCATCGTGACTACGAAAATATAGTCATTGCCGTAATAAGTATCTGGAAGCATCAATTGAACCATTTAACCGAACTCGATACTCATTCTTCGTAATATCATCTTGCTTCTGCAGAGCATGCTTGACTGAACAACTTTGATTCATCAAGTTTTCACACTTCATGACTGCATTCTTATGAAAAGCACTTATCCCATGTCTTGAAATTCTTTCAAACTTATTCCAACTAGAGAATCCTTCAATGCCCCATGTATCATTTTTTCTTCCCTTACCAACATTATCTTTGAACAAGTAACAACAAAGACAAAAAGCTGCTTCTTTCTTCACACTATACTCTAACCAGCTTTAAAACATATCGAACCAAGCTACGTTAAATCGCCTCATCACACCTCCTATCGGTATTTGTTTAAAATTATGACCTCTGGGTTGGCAAGGACCTTTAACCAAATACTTGCGAATTACCTCATCTCTTTCATTTGGATGATAATCAGTTATTCTTTTTCGATCAGCAGGATCTAATGGCAAATCATCTAAATTAGTGCAAGATGAAGGTGGATCTTTTCATTTCAAAAACTTCTTCAATGACGTTTGATTCATCTGAAATGAGAATAACAAAGAATTAAATATTTTAATAATATAAATTGCACAGAGAAAAAGTGTACAGATAATTTAAGTTTGAAATCATTTGTTACCAGTATTCTAATAATTTAAGTTACAGACTTCTAATAATTCAATTGCACAAAATCTAAATTGGTAAAGCAATTCAACGACGTGATAATGCCGGTCACATGCATAATATGATAACTTTATTTTCCTTTAATTCGTCTTTTGTCTTTGATCATGATCTAAAACGATTAGCCAAACAGTTAATTTATGTTATTCAAAACCACAAATTTTATACTTACTAATTTTGTTTAGGCAAATATATTCAATGGTTATATAAATAAAAATAGTGATGAAACAAAATGTTGATTTGAAACCTTGACTTACTTGAACGAAAGGGCAGAAGAGAAGTTGAAGAGGCTGAGAAAAAATTATCTCATCACGTTCAAGTTAGGTTGTAGACTTAGATTTGGAAGCAAGAATAAAAAATAAATAATTGGGCTTTCTATTTTTTACTTTTAGTAAAGTAAAATTATAAATGGGCTTTTAAAGTTGGGTCACGTAAATGTTAGAAACAAATAAAATAACTTTTCAGTTCGTGGGTTCAATATAAGATGGGCTAAAATTTTTTTTTTTTTGTGGGTTCAAAACAATGAATCCAGCTTAAAATCAACAAATTCACACTGTAAAAAAATTATAAGAAATTAATGTGGTGTCAATTGACCCCACATCAATGTATGTGGGTCCGCCCTTGACATTACATCACATAAAAAAAAAAAAAGACATTGTTGGACACTCGTTACCTTTGTGTTTTTTTTTTTGGATTATACAGGGGTATCCTGACCCCCACCGAAGTGGGTCCAGACTAGCCACGATGAGTATTTGTAGCCTACGTTTTCGGCCTACCCACGTGTCGGTCCCCTGTCCCTGGCGATGCCGAAATGTAAATTCTCCAATGGCCAACGGGAATCGAACTGCGGGTACCGTATTTTACCTTTGTGTTTATGTGTGAACAATCCTTAAAAGTTGACAAGTTGCATCTTATATTCATTCTCTTTATGGTTTCAGGATGCCAAACATCAAAAAAAATTTGTTCCCGCTCTGGTGTAATCTTAATGAGAATGCGATCCAGTTTACTTTCAGTCAATGGAAAAATCTCCAAACGTTGATCATTGCTCAACCCAGTTTACGGTCTATAACTGTCAATTTTTGAGCTATTGGAGATAAATGCAAAAACCTCACTAACCTAAAACTTATTCGTCCATTAAACCAAGATTTAGCTGAGCAAATTGTAAGTAACTTCCCTAACTTGAAGAGGTTAAGTTTTCAATGTTCACCGCCTCACCGGTATGCAATATAGCACTATTATCACTCGTCATCGCCCACCAGAACCTCAAGATCCTAAATCTTTCACATTGCTTGTACTTGAAAATGGACGGAGATTTTAGCGACGGTAAGGTGGAAATGTTACCTAACGAAAATCTCGTACAAACTGCCACTCAAAAGCTTGACGCATTTATCGTGTGTTCAAAAGGCTGCAAGGTGTGTAAAGAGTTATGGGATTTTGCATGGCGTGGTCCGAATAATAACTCCAAGTATTACATGTTTCACAATGATAAATGGAAAGTTGACGAGATAAAGGAACTTGAATTTTAAATTGTTGAGGTTTTGTTAATGTCTTGAGTAAATGTTTACTTTTATGCAAAATTCCATAAACTTTGTTTTTTTCTATAGATTTTTTTTCTTGTTCCTCGCTAGTTGCTTAAAAATTGAAGTCGTTATAACTTTCTTATTAATTTAAATAGAAAATGACCACGCGTTACGTGAGTTTACTAGTGTTGGCAATGTTAGACACCCGCTATCGTTCCATCAGTTTGGTATCAAAGATATATTTGCTTTCATGGTTTGTGATCAATCCCTAACTTGATCAAGCCTTACAAAAAACAACGATGCTCATTCAAACAATGAACGAAATGCAGCTCCAACCAATGAATGGGCTGAACACCACTTAACATCGCTTGCAATGCAGAAAAAGCTGAAAGCAAAAATTCATCAAAAACCTGTCTACTGTTAAAACCTGTCTACTGTTAAAAATATAAGTCTCAAAGAAGATGCTAGAGAGTGCAAAGGCACTAAGCAGATGATACACAGTTTCGACCACCTAGACAAATTAGTTATAACGTAAAACATAAAAACACCAAGGACAGCTATAATTTTGTCGTTCTTTGCCCACGAAACTCAAAACTACCAAGAAAATTTGACGATTGTACACATGTTCAGAAGTAAAACCAGTGTCTTGACACATAAAAAGTAAACCAGAAAGAGGATTTAAATATCTGAGATCACAACAGATTCTCTAAGTTTTCATTTCATCTCTTAGGCCTCACTGATAGGAAACTCAAAGACGACATCTTTGCCAGTGAGCTTCTTGTAAACCGCAGAGAAAGCCTCAAGCTTATACTCTGTGTTGTTCCTTTCCTTTGGTTCCAAAAAGACCTTCAAAACACACAAATTTTGTCTATTAGATTAACATAAAATTAACATCTTGCTGGAAAGGGTATTCTACTCACCTTCATGATTTTGGTACCGTCGAGTCTGTACCTAGTGCGCTTGCCAACAATCTCAGCAGGTAAGACAACATCATCAAGAATGGCTTCATGGACTGAGGTCAGAGTACGGTTGCGTGGTCTCTTTGCAGCTGAACCCTTCTTAGGTGGCCTCACAATCCTCCTTGTAGCAATGATGATCACATCCTAAGCATAGGGAAGAGAGAAAAAGATAACATCAAGAAGCTAAGCAGTTGTGCAATGACTCTAAAACTGGTAAGTAAAACATAGAAAGCTTCTTCTCTCAATATAACCCAAGAGAACATAACTCCATAATTAAGACAGCTAGAGTTGCATCAATCATTCAATCAAAACAATGCAAATCGACAAACTTAATAGAAGAACACTCATAGGAGCACAAAAAGGTAAAAGAATTACCTTTCCGCTGAACTTCTTCTCAAGTTCACGAACAAGCCTAACATGGATTTTCCTGTAAGCTTTTCTCAATCTGTAAGGAACATTGATAACAATTGCCTTGCGCCCTCCAGATATATCAACTTGACTACAAAAAAAAAAAGAAAAGAGATTGAATTTTTAGTTGTTTTCTTTCTCCGAGGTTAACAACACAATGTAGACAAAACCATCCAATCATAAACAAAATAATTCACTCACATTGCCGAGTTGACGTACAAATCCTTCAACTCACTTTTCAGTTCTTGGTTGGTGTTCTCCAAATCAAAGAAAGCCTAAGAAAATAAACAGAGATATCAGAAACTCCAAAACTTTCACCAATTATAAGGGAAACCTACATCAAAATATAAGTATAAAGATCAAACCTGAGCAACTTGCTCATCCAATTCAGAAAGTTCCACACCCTTATCCTTGTGAATCTTATGCTGTGCCGAAAACATCTTTTCACTCAAATGCAACCTCCCAAAACCTTAATCAGAGCACTGAGAAACTGTAACATTTCAATAATCAACAAAAAATGACACTTAAGTCTCAACATAGACAAAACACTTAATAATCTAGTGTTGATCACAAACAAGACAGACCCTGGAAGCTAAAGGTATAAAAGAAAGGGATTTTATTGCAAAATGTCCTGTATCACCTCATATTACCGATCAATGCAACAATTAAACATGAAATTTTACGGCAAAAATACAACAAATTGAGGACAAACAAAGAAACCCATCTCTTAGATCAAGATCAAAATAGAAAATAACAGCACTAAAATTCGTCCGAACGAAAACGAACCTGAGGCAGAAGCCAAAGGATACTGAAGATAATCCGCAAAAAAAAAACAAAAAAAAAAAACCCTAGAGCTCGAGGAGGAGGGTAAAGAGACTTTATAAAGGTTAATCTAACGGCCAAAAATTATTAACTTGACACGTTGTAGGGTTAGGATTGTAAGTAAGTGAAAGCCGTTTGATTAAATCTGAGCCGTTCAATGTAGTTGACGTGGCAGAAGTATAATAAAGCCACGTATTGCTGACGTGGTACTGGTCGTATCTTATCATTTCCTCGACACAAGATGCCGACACCGGAGATTCTTACCGTCTCACTTTCTCCGCTTCTCTTGTTCTGTCGCTTTTTCGATAAACCCCAAATCACGTCAGAATCTGGAAGGAACAAGAGCACAAAAACCCTCAATTTTTTGATTGAAAATTGGAGAAAACGAAGCGTTTATGGTGTTGTAGGAGAACAATCTAAAGTTGTGAAGTTAGTTGTGGGTTAGTTGAGAAACCATCTTTCTCCTCTGTAATTTGAGAATCTGATCAGAAAAAATGTTCACAAATTAGTCAGACACACATATGATTCATCCTCTTTCTTCTTTATGTCTTCTCTTGGTTTTAGCTGAGTAACCTCTGTGTTGAAACTTCTAATAAAGCTTAGATTTTGATCAATGAAGGATCAGAAACAACTTAGTCAAAGAGGGTCAATTTTTTGTACAAATATAGGGGTTTTTGCCTAATTGTTTGAAATGACTTTACCAGGTGAATATATCTAAGTATGTCGAGCAGAACTCTGGATGTGCTAGAAGGTCTGGTTAAAGATAGTTCACTTAAATGGTTGCTTGGGAAGCAAAGTTCTTTCGATGAAGAAATCGAGGAGATAGAGATTTCTCCATCTTCTGGATCCAATTGGATACCTGAGCTTTCTCCAGTAGCAAATGTGGTTATCCGTAGATGTTCGAAGTAAGAATCATTCATCTTTGGTTACTTTTCAATCCATACAATTGAATTGGTCTTAAATGGCTCATATGAAGTTTAGTCCTGTATGAAAAATTTCAAGTCTTGATCAAGATAAGCTAGCTTTTGATATACTAATGTAATCATTTTGTTATGTAATTGATTTGGATGCTGGAACTTGCTTATGATTTGTTTCTATTTACTAATGGGAAACATTTGATGCAGAATACTTGGTGTTTCAGTAAGCGAGCTACAAGATAGTTTCAAACAAGAGGCGTCTGAATCTGTAAAGCAGCCTTCAATGTTTCCAAGAAACTTTCTAGAGTACTGCTGTTTCAGGGCACTTGCTCTCTCTGTGGGAGTCACAGGTCATCTAAGCGATAAAAACTTTCGACGTTTAACTTTTGACATGATGGTTGCTTGGGAGGTCCCTTCTGCTGCTAGCCAGGCATTACTAAGTGTAAGCACTCTTGATTTCTGCCTCTGTGGTCCATTGAGTCGAGACTTAATCCTCTTATTTTCAAACATGGAAGCAGGTTGATGAAGATCCAGCTGTTGGTTTAGAAGCCTTCTCCCGGATTGCTCCAGCAGTTCCTATAATTGCTGATGTGATCATATGTGAGAATTTGTTCGGGATACTGACTTCTGCCTCAAACAGTGTTCGGCTTCAGTTCTATGTTTATGACAAGTATTTGTATGCACTTGAAAGGTAAGTACAGGATTCCGTCCTTAGAAACATTCTTTAAAAAAATTTGTGAAATCTGAATCCGGGATCACTTTCTAGAGCAATTAAGAAGATGGAGAGCCAGTCTGAGTCATCGTTGCTATCTGGTGTTCGATCAAAAGGAGAAAAGATTCTTGAGATCGATGGGACAGTTACTACTCAACCAGTTCTTGAACATATTGGAATGTCTACATGGCCAGGTATGTTTTTCTCTGCGCAAACAAGGTGTGAAAAATTTGTAAATTCCTCTCTATTCGGTTGATTATATTGCGTATTGTTAAATGCAGGTCGCTTGATTCTGACTGATCATTCACTATATTTTGAGGCTATAAAGGTCGTGTCTTTCGACACACCAAAGCGTTATAGCCTATCTGAAGATCTGAAACAAGTCATTAAACCCGAGTTAACCGGTCCTTGGGGCACTCGGCTTTTCGATAAAGCTGTCTCTTACAAGTCTATTTCCCTGTAAGGAATGATTTGTTAAGTCAGTTAAAAGATTTGTTGTCTATCCACTTCTTATCTGACTGATTCGGTTACATATTTCAATGGCCCTCCTTTTGTAGACCAGAACCAGTAGTAATGGAGTTCCCCGAGCTCAAGGGCCACACACGACGAGATTACTGGCTCGCGATAATTCTAGAAGTGTTATATGTTCACAGATACATAAATAAGTACAAGATCAACACGAGTGTGGCGAAAGATGAAGCTATCTCAAAAGCTGTGCTCGGCATTTTACGCGTGCAAGCCATTCAAGAACTCGGTTTAACAAACCCTGTGCGTTACGAGAATCTTCTCCCGTTCAATCTCTGTGATCAGCTTCCTGGTGGAGATCGTATTCTAGAGACGCTTGCAGAGATGTCTAGTTCCAAAGTGCTTGAGCGGACAAACAAAGCCAAAGACATAGGTAACTTTAATTACATATTATGCAAACTGTAGTTTTGTTATCTTATAGAATTCGATGTTGAGAGAAACTTCTTTGTACAGGGACATTGCACTCAATCTCGGCCTCGGATATGGTTTCACAATTGGGTTTGGTGTTTGGAGCAACAAGTCCAAAGAGTAGAAGTAGTCTTGTGGTAGGTGAGGTGATGGTTGGAGATGTGAACCCATTAGAGAAAGCGGTTAAGCAATCAAGAAAGAACTACGAGAAAGTGGTTCTTGCGCAAGAGACTGTTAATGGAGTTAAAGTTGATGGCATTGACACCAATGTAGCAGTGATGAAGGTAAAGAAAAAACACAACAAATCTAGCATTTCATGCAATAGTTTTCATAGACTGTTTTTTTTTGCAGGAATTGCTACTTCCGGTAATGGAAATCGGGAACTGGCTTTTGTCGTTAGCATATTGGGAGGATTCATTGAAGTCTATCGTTTTCTGTCTCTTCTCCACTTTTATAATTTACAGGTAACATACTTTTATGCATTCGTTTTAGCTACTATTCTCTGAAATATTTTGTTTATTTTTCTGAGTTTAATCGGTTTTTTTGTTTAGGGGGTGGATTGGCTATGTTTTTGCGATTGCGTCTCTCTTTATAGCGGGTTTCATGGTTCTCACGAGATATTTCAGCAGTAGAGAGAAAGTAATGGTCGAGCTGAAAGTTATCGCGCCACCTCCTATGAACACAATGGAACAGCTTTTAGCGGTCCAAAACGCGATTTCACAGCTCGAACAGTTAATCCAAGACGCAAACATTGTTCTCCTCAAGTTCCGTGCTTTATTACTCTCGCTTTTCCCACAGGTCTCTCTATTATCTTTTCCTCTCATTTTAGCGTCCGCCAAAACGTTGTTTCTAAAGTTTTTGCAACCGGTTTAATGTTAATTGAAATTTTTTTTAAAAGGCGAGTGAGAAGTTTGCGGTTGCGGTTGTGATCGCTGCAATGATGATGGCATTGATGCCTTGGAATAATTTGATTCTGGTGGTGTTTCTTGAGCTGTTCACAAGATACTCACCACTGCGTAGAGCAAGCACGGAACGGTTGATGCGGCGGCTAAAAGAGTGGTGGTTTAGCATTCCAGCTGCTCCGGTCGTTCTTGAACAGAGCAAAGACGAAAACAAGAAAACGAAGTAAAACATCTGAAAATGACGTCGGATTTCGTCCCACGAGAGAACGAATAAAACGGAGACGGTTTAAAGAATGGTGTAACTAATTACGTATGTTTGTATATTTACATGTATCATCATCATGTATGCTGTAGAAAAGTGTTTGGTTTATACCAAAAAGATTATACAGAAAATAGTTTACGTTCCGTTGTAAAGTCACAATTAACAACTGAATTTAAAACACAGGCGGGAGATACAGAAGTCGATCATCTTACAAAAAATAATGGTTTTCTTATTCATTATAATCACACAACAAAAGCGAAGCCTCACTCTCTCTGACTCTTTATCTTCTCGATGTTTGCTTACAAAGCAGCAGCATTTTGCGGCTGCTCTGTCTGAAGAGGTTCTTGCAACTCTGGGTTTATTGGAAACAAATGGCATTGTGCGTATTGAGCCATCAATTGATCCACAAGAACTAAAGCCACCATTGCTTCCACCATTGGCACAGCTGCAACAAAACCAAAATCAAAATCCCGAGTAATAAAGTGAATTAATTCAATGGTTTGGATTGGATGTATATAATCACCTCGTGGGACAACACAAGGATCATGACGGCCACGCGCAATCATTTCGGTTTCTACCTTGTCTCTCGTTACCGTATTCTGCTTCCTCTGCACGTTGGAAAGAAAACATCAATGTGTTGATCAATGATCACAAGCTGACATTTGTAATGTTAACATGGAAACTGCATGAGTTTTTATCATAAACTTACTCCAATTGTTGATGTTGGCTTGAAAGCTACTCTCATGTTTATTATTTCACCATTTGAGATCCCTCCCTATGCAAATTGACCAATATTAGGAATCGCTGAGGAGAAAACTAATTTATTGACATATTAAATACAAGACATAACCAACCTGAATTCCACCAGATCGGTTTGTTCTTGTACGTATTCTTCCATTTCCGTCTGTGTAAAACTCATCATTGTGTTCAAGACCAGTCAAAAAGGTACCTGCGGGTTCATCGCGTATGATTTATACTGCTCCAGAGGGGTTCTTTTAGATTGGTCAAAGAAGAGCAAAATATAACTTTCTATACCTGCAAAGCCACTTCCAAACTCAAATCCCTTTGTTGCAGGTAACGACATACAAGCTTTTGCCAGTTCTGCTTCAAGTTTATCGAAAACCGGTGTACCAAGCCCCTGCGTATAGTATTTTCAATAATCATTCACTGAAGTTCATGCAATCAGACTAGAGGAGGACACACAGGTTAAACTCAAGATACAGTGAGTTCATACACGTGGAGCATTCCGAACAATGCAGGTCACAACACCACCAACAGAGTTCCCTTTTGTCCTGACAGCATCAATTGCAGCTATCATCTTTTCCGCATACTCGGGATTAGGGCATCTAACAATGTTATTTTCTATCTGGAAAATGAACCAAATTAGGTAAGAATATTACTAGAAGAACCATAATAAGAAGTAGCAACAAAAAAGTAATTAGGAAAATGATCATAGTGGTGGATGAAAGTCGCAGAGAATTCCACAGCACGAATCAAATCACTAAAATGGGGTTTCCCTCGGTTATAGTATGAAAGTTAATTACATAACAAAATGTAGGTTACGCTTCCAAAAAGGATCCACACCTGTTCGAGTGTCAAATTCTCGTGGTCTACCAAATCTTCTGGAAGTACAACGTGGTGGACTTGCGAGACATAGGCAAGAATCTGGAGACACAAAAAAAACAAAGACACGCATAAGCAAGTTCAGAAGCAAATATGAAAGAGTTGCGTGCATCTGTCGAAAATTGGGTAAATTAGTTTTTTTACTAAGGGACATCCTCGTTGCAAGGATATACTAAGATAGAAAGAACATAGATGAGAATGAACAAACCAAACGTCAGAAAGGATATAAAGAGTTCGATATAAATTGATTCTTTGAGAGCAATGCCATTTGCAAACTCAGAAAGTCAACACACCTCAGTTCCTGCAAATTGCTTCAAAATTTTCTTGGCCAAAGCTCCAGGAGCAACTCTTCCAATGGTCTCTCTAGCTGAAGATCTCCCTCCACCCTTGAAAAGAATCACGCTTAAGGTATGTTAAGCCGAACAATGCCTTTGAACTACATAAAACCTTACCAAGAAAAGTAGCATATAAATAAGTTAAACAAAAGATACCTGCACTGATCTGACACCATACTTCATGTCATAAGTTGCATCAGCATGCGATGGTCTGTAGGCGACCGACATTTCGCTGTAATCCTGAAAATCCAGAGAGTCTCTCAAAGGTTAGAGTCTACAGAAAACCTCCAAGCTTTCTATTCGATTCTGCTTTCTCTAATGCCAATAGCAAACATCTATTTAACAATATCAGAGTACACTAATATGCATAGAGATGTCAGAAAACTTACAAGTCCTCTCTGATCTGTGTTTGGCACAAACACATGGATAGGTGTTCCTGTCGTCATTCCTGCATTTTATGTATGTTAACAGTCAGAACAAGGTTGAGACACTAAATCAAATTCAAACTATGAAAAAATAACTAAAACTAGACCTTCGGAGACTCCAGAAGATATCCGGCAAGTATCAGTCTCTTTTCTAGGAGTGGTGATCCGGCTCTGACCAGGTCTCCTAATAAACCAAACCAACATGTAAAAACCCATCAAGGGATCATATTAAGGTTACATAATAAGAGCTTTCTTCTTCCTGAAAATACCTCCTATCAAGATCGAATTGCAAATCAGATTCAGTAAGTGGAATCCGAGGAGGACATCCATCAATGATACAACCAACTCCACCTCCATGTGATTCTCCAAACGTGGAAACTCGAAAATGAGTCCCATATGAGCTTCCAGTAGCTTGTATCTCTGCCAATTTAAAAACCCAAAAGTCCAAAACTCGTAAAGCTTCAAACTTTACATCTCTCCTTTTTTGTTCTAATGGAAATGTGAATCAATTCAATCAACCAGAACTGCTCTAAAGATTCAAATTACACATCTTTCTTCTTTATGCTAGATACAGGCAAAGGCTTGGAAAAAAACTAGAAATTTTCGAAAATAATCAGAGAGAGAACTCACGGAGGTTCTTCCTGGTTTGGGTACGGATTGAGATCTGAACGGCGGGAGAAGAGAGACGACAGAGCTCCGACGGAAGAGAAGAAGAACCGGGTTTGGTGGATCCGAGAATGGATTTGGAAGTGAAAGAAGACGCCATGATCAAGGAATCGAAGGCAAAAGAAAGAGGATTGACAAAAGATTTAAAGGAGGAGAGAAATTGGAGTTGGTGGCAATTTTTGGGGTAGGTGAGTTAAGCCATATATATGGCTTTGTGGTCTTCTTCTTCCTTAGGTGCAAATGGAGGCGCAAATGCAAATGCAAAAATTCTCCACCTACCAACACTAACCCAAAACGACGAGGACCACCCCAAAAAAATTGTTACAACTTTATAAATTCAACCGGAACTGAATCAAATGAAATTAAGTTTTGGTTTATCTCCGGTTTTGGTTTACCTTCCAAGTCAACAACATAGTTTGCTTCTTTTTTTTTTTTTTTTTTCTTTCTTTTTCTTTCATAATTAAGTAATGTCTTTTGAAAAAAAAACTTGTTTTATTTTATTTAATGTCTCATTTCGATTTCAACCAATTATGTTTTATTTGTTTTAGGTGTTGACTGGTTTTTCCGCTATCACCTGCAAACGCTGTGGTTATAGTTGGTATCAATCATACAAACCGTTTTAGACCGTTTCTGACCGTTCGAAATCACTGGATTTCAAAAACTCATTTCCAGCAAGCGTTTGTGGTTGCGGACGATAACAGGTGGCTCAAAAAAGAAAAATAAAATAAAAAAGAAAAGTAAACAAATTAAAAAATATATATTATCAAACCTTATATATAGTTACGTTAATTCTCAAACATTAATAATTCTTTAAATTTAATTTCTCAATATGAATAATTATTTGTGTTTTACTAAAAATTTATTTGTTAAATTTTTGAATAATGTTTTGGTAATTATTTATGGTTTTTTAATTATTAATCATGTTTAAATTTTTAATATTTTTCATAAATATAGTTTTTTGTGTTTTTATACTTTTTATAACTATATATTATATTTATTTTGATAAATTTTGATTTAACCGTTGTCGTATCCACTGATCAACCAGTCATAAATCTCCCGCAAACACACTTGTTTTCAACCGCTCAACTAGTCGTTCAAAACGCTTAATAGCGCTTGAAACCGCAACCGTCTGCTTCTGCAAACTCTCGCAACCGCAATTGCTGTGTTTAAATTTTAAACCAGTCGGACCCTTAACCATTTATATTCGGTATTTTACTTTTTTATCGGATGGATAGTTTTTAATTAAATAAGAAATAATGTTTTAAATTATTAAAAACAAAATCTTAAAATATATGTGAAAATTTTAAACACTATTTAAATTTTATCTACCCCAAGGTAAATTTATAATTTTATTTAAGTTAAAACTCATACATAATAAATTCAATATATTTTACCAAATTTTGGACTTTTGTTTTACTTAAAAAAATGCATACAAATTACATTTTAAACATTTCGAAGTTAGTTTTTGACTTTGTGTGAATATAAAATTCTCAACTTCATCAAATTTGCACGTAAAATAAGCATGCTTTCCATAAAATTTGTGACATTGCAAAGAAATAGACAGCTAATTTCTCGTACAACTTCGTAATTTTGTATGTGTTGTAAAGCATGCTCCACAACATAGGCATAACAACAATGTCTCTTAGGTGCCATTATGTCTCCTCCAAGAAGATCCAGACGGCATAGATGTCAAACACATAACGGATAATAATCATAATATTCAACTTTCCATTCGTTTAGTATACTCTCGGTGTTGACCAAGTCAATGGTGAAAAAGTTCCAACAAAGACGATGGTCATATTGGTCTATAATCAATCCAAAATATCACGCCATGAACCCAGCAAACAATATAAGCTAAAAGGAAGATTTTGAAATATATATATACGCCAAATAAGGGCAATCACAAACCCATTAGAAGATATGTAATATTCACTTATTGCTAGTCGAGTTAGTGCTTGTTGAATGATCAAACGACCTACAAGAATTTCATTATTTGTTGCGTCTATCTGGCATATTTACATAGTTTCGAGTTGTTGTTGAGATTGTAGTGGAAGTTGATGATCAATGTCCATTGGGCTGATTATCTGAATATTTTCCATTGTTGTTTCTATGGTTGTCTTTCTTTGGTGATAGAAAAATGTGTTTTATTACGTCCATATTAATTGGCTGCAAAATTAAGAGAAACATATATATTGCTAAGTATTGCTAATCTTCGTATCTTCTAGAATGATATGGTGCATTACTAAGATCTGACATATTGTTTTTCCAAGTAAGAAGCCACATATAATGAGTTTATTACGCATAACAAATGTGCATATATCAAAGTGAATGTGGGGTATGTTCTAACTTAGTACGTGAAACTATGTTTTTTGAAAGAATCTCAAAGTTGAAAGGAAGTCCTGTCTCAGGTGGATTCTTGTCTCTATAAATATGTAGTGCACGTCGTTAGATGTTGGAGCTATGTTCTTTTAAAAGATTTCTTAATGTATTTTTCGGACAACTATTCCCAAAGACTGATTGAATTTGGTATTATGTGTGTGATCGTTTATACATCTAAAATATTTTTAATTCATATAACTCGATTATTAAAAAATTACTCTTTTTAGAAAAACTTGTACACTATATTTTAGAATTTTAGTATAAGATAATCTTGTCTCAGGTGGATTCTTGTCTCTACAAATATGTAGTGCACGTCATTAAATGTTGGAGCTATGTTCTTTTAAAAGAATCTCAAGGCATTTTTATGACGAATGTTCCCAAAGATTGATTGAATTTGGTATTATGTGTGGGATATAAATCTAAAATATCTTTAATTCATATAACTCGATTATTAAAAAATACCTTAGGGAAGATGTATACATTCCTGAGTTAGTTTCGGGGCTGATCCATACATTTATAAGGCCGTAAGCAAAATAGAAAATATGATACATTAATAAACAAATTTTTAATTTTTAGTCTATTATCAGTATATAAAAAAATTATTTTTTGTTTATTATAATAATATATAACTCAGTTGCTAAAACTATAAATTTAATTTAATAGATAAATACATATATATATATATATATTTTTTATTTTTTCTAAAGATAAACTAACATTTGTAAGGTTTTTTTGTTTAAATTACTCTATAAACTACAAAATATTATAACTCCATGTGATTTCGCAAAAAAAAATACATCTTAAAAAAAACCTATAAATACATGAAACCTAATATTCTTAATGACTTATAAAGTTACCGTTTCGTTTTTATCTTTTGGATATACGAGAACTTATAGGAAATGCAACTATTTTCATTTTTTTCACAAGATGAAGCTATCGAAACAGACAAATCACATAAAGATTTGATATAAATAATAATGATGATGAATTTATGGAATCGAAACTCAAATAAATTTAAATTCGCTGGAAATTTTCCATTGGAGCTTGAATTAGTAAATTTTTTACATTATTTTTTGTCTTATATCAAGATGGAAATTTCTAAGTTGCATATCAAGATGGAAAGCTTGTGTGTACAAAACCTTTCCAAACTCTTTATCTTATTTTTTTGCCTCCCAACTTAATAAGACTATTATTATAAAAGTTTGGATTATAAAAATATTTGCATTAAAATGATTAAAAAATATGAAATGTACGAAATGTATACATCAAACCACTAATTTTTTTAAGCATAATTTTATGTTTTCAAAAAGAGTTTAAAGCAGTCGCTTTTGTGGCTTATATGCCAAGGACCGACACTCGTTAGCTTTTGGGCATCTTCATATGAGCAGTAATTATGTCAATGAAGACAAGAGTATGCCAATGCATTTTGGGTGTACTTTTCAATTGAGCTGATGTAAGTATCGAGATAGATAAATATATGTTCTTGCTGCGACATATGTTCGTATATATTCTCGATCGCCAGCATAGTAGGATCTCGTGTAGTAGATCTGAAAATCAAAATTGGGGAAAGAACTACGGTTTATGGTATAGATGGGAAGAAGAGTAAGTAGCCGTTGGAGGAAATTTTTTGAGTGAGAACGAATATAAATAGTAAATGTTGAACTTCAACGGTACCTTAATAAAATTGTATTATGTTAATTTTTTTTTTAAAATATTTGTTTTAGCATATAGGATGATCGAAGAACGTTTTAAGACATCAAATTTACCCATGTAGGAGATATAAATAAAAGAGATATGTTAATATATTAAAAATTAAAATAGTTAATCTTTTAGTTCGGAAAATAGATTTAACCAATGAAAGAGTTAGGTATTTTAAAATATAATATTAACTGCCATTTATTTTAATAAATTTATTTTTTACTTTTATAAAATATAAGTAATATAGTATACATCCCAAAGATATTTCATATATTAATTTAGAAGTATCCGTATAAGATATTATATTAAAGGGCAAAGATAAACTGGAAAAGAAATTATGAACCTTACGATCGAATCCAATTCAACCGTAATTCAAGATTTGACTGGATTGAGTTCAGATTTAACATCGGCTATTCGATTCAGCCGAACCATCTAAATAGTTTCAGAGGTAAGCACGATTTTTACTTTTTTGAGTTTTTGGTTTATAGAGATATTTTACCGTGATAGACCGGAATAATACTCTGAAATATATAGTAACCATAAAAATCATAAAAATTTAATTTATTTTTATTTTGGTTTGATCATCTTCTCGAAGTTATAGATTAATTTTATAATAATTTTATGGAATCAGTCTCTGTTTCTTGGCATAAAGCTCTGTTTAGTGCCAAGGTAAGATAACTCTCATATTTTATTTATGAACTGTAAGTTATCTTTTTCTATATAAAATCCCGAAATAATACCAAAAATCATTTCTGGTAAAACTTATATGGAAATTTTGTTATAATTTAAATTTAATGTATGTAAACAATTAATATATAAAAGGATATTTATTCATAATTTATTTTTAAATTTTAAGTTAAATCAACCCAGTTATGCGTTAAATTGGCTGAATTCAGATCAAAATAGAAACTGGTCACACATACACATTTGACCAATCTTCTCTTCTTTCCAAGTCCATTAAATCTTTTGCTGACCTCATCTCACTTCTCATATCTCCTCCCAAAATATCACAAATCCTTTCGTAACTTTTATGTCTTTTCAGAGATCCAAGAAACAATGCATTCACATGGAATCCTTTTTTATGATAAATAATACTAATCCCTAACTGAAATATTTTTTTTGGTGTTAACTGAAATATATAATTTTTTTTTTTGGTGTTAACTGAAATATATAATGTTACTGTAACGGCAAAAAAAATATGATTTGATTAGCTAATCTGTTCTGACTTCCATTTAGTTTTTTTCATCATATGGTTTCTATTGTATTAGGCCATTGAAAAGAAGTTGCAGACCATGTCGGCAGTAAGACAAAGACAGAGTTTATTGATCACTTCAATTCTACATATATGCAATCACCTTGCTTTCCACTTCCAGTAAGAACTGATCATAACTTATCAAGGCCGGTCCAAAACATATAGCTGCTTAAAGTAAAAAATATTTGGCCTAATACAAAACATAGTTAAAAAATATTTTACAAAAAACACACTAATGTAGACTCGAACTCGGAACCATCTAAAAGGAAAAGAATGTTTTAATCACTTTATCACAATAATTTTCTAAAAATTGATGTCCTCTAAAACTTTTTATAACTATCTGCTGCCTAAACCCTTTGTTTCACGGACTTTAGCTCTGGACCGAGCCTAAAACTTATGATCTCCAGATAGTTGACCCTAGCTCTTTTATTTACTCAAACTGCTCACTGTGTAGGCCTCGTCCCATACAATTGGAAAGAGCGGAGCTTCTTGCTATGAGTAAAGAGCATGCAGTAAAAGCAGGTCAGCTTTGAATATATTAGTGGGGGTTGCTTGCTGATTTTGGACTCGTATATTAACCTTGAATGAAAAAAAGGAGGAAACTATACCTTTTTAATTTGAATAAATATATGCAGCAAGATCATATTCCTTTTCATAATTTTATCTCAGAATATTTTATTTTTTATGCAACAAAATATATGCAGCTCGTGCTATATATATTGGTCAAAGAAAACTTCTATATTAAAATACATATTTATTTTGAATAATTAAATATAAGAAGATTTAATTAGAAGATTCTCATTCAATTTTCTCGGAGATTGATCTGCAAGTTAAAAAGTTTCACTAGAAAATTCAAGTTATATATTAACTCAAATCAGTACCCTCAGTACCCTCTCTTTATAATATAAGATCATCCATTTCGTTAAACAAACATCCATTTTTTCTTCTAACTATTTTCTGTATATATTTTTTTGCTTTCTGATTTTGGTTTTACTAATTTATTTGTTTTAGCTCATGTTTCTTGTTATCATATCGTTTATAATTTCATGTATATGTATATTCATATTGTTTCTAATATAAATGTTTTTTAGGTCATGTTTTTTATTGTCTTTGTGGTCATCTTTCTCAATAAAAAGTTAGGTTCTCCAATTTTGTCTCCCAATATCATCTTTGCTCAATCTCAATTATTGGCTCAATTCTCGATTATTTGTACGGTATCATTCATCATAACCAGCTGGTTAGATTCCAATTAGATTGGACGGTTTCTTTATTGGTAGGATGTATAACACATAAACTAAAACACTTACAACCAATCTTCGTATAACATCATTTAAATTCATTTTTTAAACATCATTTTAATCATTTCTTTTTACTCTTTTAAATATGAGTTATTTAATTAATTTTTTTAAAGAAAATAAACATGTATAAAATTTTATATATATATATATATATATATGTAACTTAAAATTCTTAAATTGGATAATTTAAATTTGCTTATTATTATCCTGTAATTAGAATATAGATAATGATTTTGTACATCTAAAATAAGAAATAAAACCAAGAAAATATTGTATACATATCTATTACGTAAAAAATTTATAACATCGTGTATTGTACAACAAAGAAAAACATAATCAAACTCATATTTTATGGAAAAATAGTAAAATATCTATTAATATCATTTTATTTAATGGGTGTTTAATCCGGGTTTTAGATAGATTTCACTTTATATTTTTTTAGATTCTGGCTTATTCGTAAAGAAAAAATATATATAATAATATAATTATTATATTTATATATGTAATCAGGTTATATGGATTGCTCGAGTATAATCCAGACTCGAATACAAACCTAACGGGTGCTTTAAAACTATACCCAAACAGTTATATAGGATATTCAAAATAAAACTAAATTGCTCTAATGTTGATTGGTTCAGTTCAAATCGGTTTAAACAGTATTTGATGTTTTGAACACCCTTTACAACCGTTTATTTAAAAACAAATTTAACAAAAAAAATTTAAAAAGTTATCATATGTTGTAGCACAGATTATTATAAACATTTTAACATATTAAATGAGTAATGTATACTATGTATACTATTGGCCAAAATTTTCCTATTATTTGATGTTTGTAAATCCATTATGTATCAGGGTTTTGGTTTCTAATTGTATATTTTAGTAGCTATTTTTTATAATTATATTAATAGTATTGTTATAAAAATTTATAATCACTTTTCATTGGACTACCAATCTTGGAGTTTTTTTTAATTAATGTGTGGTTGACAAAAAAAATATAATAAAACACAGATAAAAAAACTCTTACCTCATGAGGTTAAAAAATAATATTAGCTTCTGATGGTCAAAATAGATTATAAAAATATATGTATATATATATAAAGAAAAACTCAGAACATTATATAATGTTTTACTACTTTTTCTAAATATATTTTTATATTCACAATGATTACATGTTACATGTTAAATCATATTTCGAGTACCCATTATTTGCGGATCGTATAATGATTGTTAATTTTTTAACCCATAAAGGTCGGGTCGGGTATCCTAAAATTAAAAAGTACCCGACCCGTGCATGTGCACTAATAATCATTAAACTCTACTAATATGGACTAAACCAAATTTACACTAATAATCATATTGTACCAATAAAATTACCGAATTTGTAATTATCAATATACTACTATACATCAAATATTAGTCTACCTAATTTCATACTTGAAAATAAATGTAAATATACATTTTTATTTTTATTTTAATACTAGAACCTAGATTTTTTATTTATTAATTAACGTTACTTTAAAAATATATGAGTCTGTGCTGTAGCACAGATTAGTACATCGTCCTTCAGTGTTCTCGTACTCCTTATCTCTCTCCAGTCTAAAATTTTTTATTAGATCCTCAATAACTTTGTTGTTACTAATTTGGGCTGCACTTGCGTATCTAACATTCAATAATTATTTTTGAAGAGAGTACACACCAAAATTCTTATGACCCAAAATAGATAACCGCTCTATCTGAATTGAGTATAAGGACTCTTGAAGGTTACAAATAAGAGAGGTAGATATGTTATCAAAATCACTTACAACAAGGTTCTTAGCTGAATCTCCTTAAATTAGAATCAATGTACAATTTTGAGAATCAGCCCCTTCCTGCATTGATCGCATCCTCCAGATTCTCAACTTGAATTCTTTTGTGAAAGAAGTTTTTCGTTGAAGCAAATTTTTCATTACGTAGTTGAATATGGATTTGGATTTTTTTTTTAGAGAGAATGATGTATCTGGAAAAAAAAAAAAAAGGGTTTATAGTATGATTTTTCTCAATTATAAAATAACTGTTACGGTAAAGTTTTGAACTTCAGCGGTATTAATAAAGTTGTAAATTTTAGAAAAAAAATAAAAATTAAAAATCAACAATGATAAAACAAATCAGTTTTCATTGGCCCCTCATATTAAACATGTATGAGAGAACCCAATAACCAAGAGAAATATATCAAAGCATTGCAAGTTAACAACGGCCCATAAAGCCCAACAAGTTCATCTTTAAGAAGAAGAAGAAGCATTCGACCCCAAATCCGCCACTTCTTCCTGATGATTTGCTATTGATCATCGTCGCACGCGTCCCAAGATTGTACTACCCGACTCTTTCACTCGTCTCCAAGAACTTTCGATCTCTCCTAGATTCACCGGAGGTCAGGTCACTCTTGGGCCACACTGAGAGTTGTCTCTATATATGCGAAGATGGCGATTCTTCTTCCTTGTACGTTCCAGGTGTTCGACACAAAAGCACAAGATGGCAATTCTTTGTCTTTCTCCGGAACTAACAAAGCCATCGTTGCTGACAGTTCCAAGAAAGGTAGATTTGATATGGTTGATCTATATGTACGGATCTCTTTATATGTTTTCAGATTCTTATTGCGAAATAGAGAATGTTTTGTACACTTATCATGGAAAGTTCAGATGGTTGACGTTGAGGTGAGAGAGTTGAGAAATTTCAAGGGTTCGGTAGCACTACCCGGTTTCCCTCTGATGCAGATCAAGTCACAGAACAGAGAGGCCCACTTAGAAGGACAAACCGGTTAAGCATCCCAAACCGGAGGTACCTGTAATGAATCGTAATAATAAGTCTGTCAACTAAAGTCTTATGAGGTTTGTTGACATGTAAAACAAGAAGGCAATTTAGTCTTCTCTTACGTAACCACTTCTCCTTCTTTTAAGGAGTTTATGTTCTACTTTGTATGAAGACTTATATTATAATGTAATGAAAAGCCAAAGAGAGGCATCAAATTATTATCATAACAGCACTTGTGTTCTTGTGTCTCGTTACTCTGTTTTTTTTAAGCTTTGACAACCATCAAAGCTATCAATTGGTATCAGAGCCCTTGTGCTCGATCAACATACCACGTCATGACTAGCAACAAAGAACGACTTGAAGACCTGGAGAAGGCGATGGGCTTTCTCACCGACGATCTGCACAATTTTAAGATCGGGATCGGTGATAAGCTGCATAGTATGGAGAAGTCTAATACAGAGAGGTTTCGTCGATTGGAGGAATCTAATAAATCGATGGAGGATACACTAAAGAGAATGATGGAGATGATGACGAAAGACCGCGGCAGCAGCTCTGAAGTTGTCACCATACCTCAACGACCAGAACTTAATCCACCAGAGGGGGGGGAGAGACGAAGTAGCGTCTCTGTTTCCAGCGCCGGCTAATCAATATCGCCACATAAAGCTTGACTGCCCGCGTTTCGACGGAGGGGATCCAGCGGAGTGGTTGAGTAAGATCAAGCAATACTTCACCTTCCATGAGATACCAATGGAGCAGAGGGTCAGTTTTGCAGCATATCACCTCACATCAGAGGCAAATGGTTGCTGGCAGGCCATCTCCAAGGCATTGCGCTTGGATTCCAACACAGCACCATGGGAGGCGTTTGAGAGGGAGCTGTGGGTACGTTTTGGACCATCGGAGGGTGAAAACTTCCATGAAGCCTTGTCCAAAATACGTCAAACAGGTTCCTTGCACGAGTATCAGAAGGAATTTGAGCGATTGATGAACAAAGTTGACAACTGGTCCGAGGCAGCTTTAGTGGGAACTTTTTTAGGAGGATTGAAAGATGCAATTGCTGATAATGTTCGTATGTTCTCGCCAACAACGCTACGATCAGTCATCAATTTGGCTCGGCTCCGTGACGGTCAATTGCAGAAACAGCAGAAGTCTCTTACACCAAGAAACTTCTCGCCACCAAGCAAGATTCAGCCCGTCTCGTCACCACCTCAACTCATCACAACGCGAGATTCACCAATCCCTAAGAAATTGAGTTGGGAGGAGATGAAGAGAAAACGGAGTTTAGGACTATGTTTTAGCTGCGATGAACGGTATAATCCCGGTCACCGATGCCGAAAGTCACAACTACTGCTTATGGAGGGGGAAGATGTCGAAGAGGAGGATGAGGAGGTTTTTCACGAGGCTGAGGGTCTCGAAATCTCCTTACAAGCGCTCACCGGCTGGGACACACCCCGCACTCTACGGGTCCTAACCATGGTGAATCACAAGCAGATGGTGGCGTTGATCGATAGCGGCTCGACTCACAATTTTATTAGTGAAAAGGCAGCTAATAGACTCAACCTGAAGCTCTCGCTAACGACGCCATTCTCAGTTAAGGTAGCAGATGGTCATCCGCTCCGTTGTCACGGATCATATCGAGAGGTGATGACCGAGTTAGGAGGAGTCTCCTTCCAACTCGAGTTTTTTGTTCTTCCCCTCACCGGTCTCGATATCGTTCTAGGGATACAGTGGCTAGAGACTCTCGGACCAATCATATGTGATTGGAAGGCTCATTATTTGAAGTTTATGTGGGCTGGAGAAGAGAGAGTTGTTCATGGACTACAGAACAAATCCATTGCACAGGCCCATACTGATGAAATTCGAAGAGAATCTAAGATGGGCCAGGCCTATTTTGCTCTCAGCCTCCATGAAACACACGATGCTGATGCTTCTCCCATTTCACCTGAGATGAGTCGACTTCTACACAACTTCGATCGAGTTTTCATGACTCCAAACTCGCTACCACCCAATCGAAATATCGAGCATCGCATATCCTTAAAGGAAGGTACCGACCCTATTAACGTGAGACCCTACCGCTATGCCCACTTCCAGAAGGAAGAGATAGAAAGACAAGTTCAGGTGATGCTTGATTCCGGATTAATCCGGCCAAGTTCCAGCTCATTCTCATCGCCGGTGCTCTTGGTTAAAAAGAAAGACGGTTCCTGGCGCTTTTGCACAGATTATAGGGCTCTCAACGCTGCAACCGTCAAGGACAGATTTCTAATTCTGACCATAGATGACATGTTGGACGAGTTACATGGCTCAACGGTTTTCACAAAACTCGATTTGACAGCGGGTTATCATCAAGTTCGAGTTCATCCTCCAGACATTTCGAAAACCGCTTTTCGAACACATAACGGACACTACGAATACATGGTCATGCCGTTTGGGTTATGCAATGCACCGTCTACGTTCCAATCGTTGATGAACTCAATTTTTTGGCTTCACTTACGCAAGTTTGTTTTGGTTTTCTTCGACGACATACTTGTGTATAGTTGTTCGATGAAAGATCACTTAGAACACGTGCGGGTCGTGTTACAGATTTTGGAGGAGCATAATCTGTTTGTAAAATTGAAGAAGTGTGAGTTCAGAAAGACGGAATTAGAGTATTTGGGGCATCTAATCTCGAGTGAGGGAGTCAAGGTGGATCAAGGCAAGATTCGTGCAATGCTCGATTGGCTACCGCCTACAACGATCACGGAATTGAGAGGCTTCCTTGGTCTTACTGGATATTATCGAAAGTTTGTAAAGGACTATGGCATCACTGCTAGGCCTTTAACGAATTTATTAAAGAAGGGGAAGTTCGAATGGACACCAGAAGCTGAGCTTGCATTCCAAAGACTGAAAACGGCCATGACATCCACGCCAACACTAGCAATGCCAGATTTTGATTCTCCGTTTCTAATTCAGACAGATGCTTCGGGAGATGGAATTGGAGCGGTACTAACACAACACGGTAGACCGCTTGCCTTTATGAGTCGTTCTTTGGGTATCGCAAAGAGGAATTGGTCAACCTATGCGAGGGAGATGTTGGCGATTATGATAGCAATTCGCACTTGGCGACTGTATCTACTTGGTCACCGATTCACCATACAAACGGATCAAAAAAGTTTACGTTTTCTTTTGGAGCAGCGCATCCTCACGCCGGAACAACAGAAGTGGATGGGTAAGTTGGTGGGCTATGATTATGAGATTACTTACAAACCTGGATCCTCTAATGTTGCAGCTGATGCATTGTCACGGTGAAGTAATAGCCCACACTTGGACGACATCTCGGTTCAAAACACGGCCATTTGGGATGAGTTGCGACGATTGGCGACATCCGACCCTTACCTCCTTAAAATTGGATGGTTGGCAGATGCTTCACCAGGACAACCTTACACGCGACACAATGGACTCTTGTGTTACCACAATCGCGTTGTGATTCCACCAGACTCGTCGTTCATACGCACGTTGTTATACGAGTACCATGATACCTTGATGGGCGGTCACTCGGGTATTCTCAGAACATTTAAGCGATTATCTCCACTGTTTTATTGGATAGGTATGCACAAAACGATCCGAGATTACGTTGCTGCTTGTGACGTGTGTCAACGTGCAAAATATGAGAGTCTTTCTCCCGCGGGCCTGCTCCAACCACTCCCTGTTCCGGACCGCATTTGGGAAGATATCTCCATGGATTTTGTTGATGGACTACCCATGTCAAACCATCACACTACTATTATGGTGGTTATTGACAGACTTTCGAAGGCTGCTCATTTGGTACCACTCTCTCACCCTTACACGGCGAAATTGGTAGATGCTTAGTTTATTGAATTTATCGTTAAGCTACATGGTGTACCACGCTCTATTGTGAGCGGCCGTGATCCTGTTTTTACAAGCGAATTTTGGAAAGAGTTGTGGCGGACGTCGGCAACTAAACTCTGTATGTCCTCATCCTATCACCTTCAAACAGACGGCCAAACAGAGGTTGTGAACCGAATCATCGAACAGTTTCTACGATTCTTCGTTGCAGAGAGACCAAAAAAATGGAGTTTTTTATTACCATGGACAGAATATTGGTACAATACTACATTCCACTCCTCCACGGGTATGTCTCCCTTTAAGGAAAATTTTGGAAGGGATCCACCATCTTTGGTAGGCTACGAGGCGGGTACAACACCACTTCGTGAGCTGGACGAGCAACTACTTGAGCGTGATGAAATTCTGTGAGAACTCAAGTCTCATCTACAGGCTGCGAATAATAGGATGAAACAAACAGCTGATGCGAAACGAAGGGATGTACATTTTCAAGTTGGTGATTGGGTTTTCTTACGATTACAACCTCATCGGCAGCAAACCGTTTTTAAACGGACATCACAGAAACTCTCGACCAAATATTTTGGGCCTTTTCAATTCGAAGAGTGCATTGGACCAGTCGCTTTTCGCCTTAAATTGCCGGCCGAAACGCGTATTCACTCAGTTTTTCATGTCTCCTTACTTAAGAAGCGGGTGGGTTCCGATACGCCAACCTCAGGTCACTTACCCCCACTACGTTCCTCTGGTTTCTTACGACTCCGGTCTGAAAACGTGCTGCAGTTCCGAGATGTTACCCTGGATGGGAAGAAATCGGTGGAAGTTTTGGTTAAGTGGCAAGACTTACCTGTAGCCGAGGCATCGTGGGAAGACTTCGCCCAGCTGAAACACAGCTTCCCCACCATGAACCTTGAGGACAAGGTTCTTTTCCACCGGCAGAGTATTGATGCAGATCAAGTCACAGAACAGAGAGGCCCACTTAGAAGGACAAACCGGTTAAGCATCCCAAACCGGAGGTACCTGTAATGAATCGTAATAATAAGTCTGTCAACTAAAGTCTTATGAGGTTTGTTGACATGTAAAACAAGAAGGCAATTTAGTCTTCTCTTACGTAACCACTTCTCCTTCTTTTAAGGAGTTTATGTTCCACTTTGTATGAAGACTTATATTATAATGTAATGAAAAGCCAAAGAGAGGCATCGAATTATTATCATAACAGCACTTGTGTTCTTGTGTCTCGTTACTCTGTTTTTCTTAAGCTTTGACAACCATCAAAGCTATCACCCTCCTGCAACTTCTGTTAGATTGGCTGATTATGGTGGAAAGATGGCCGTTTTTTGGGATGACGAATTTCTTTTTAGTTGCGGCCGTCAGAGAAAGATTTGGTACGCAGAGATTGCGCTTGAATTACGCAATCGTTGTGAAATTTGGGGGAAAGTTGAGGTTTGATCATCTTCTTACGGTTCCTGCGCCATGTGATGTCGAGAAGGTTCTTGCTGCTACTGTTTGATTTTGTGTATGTGAAATATATAAGGAGACTTACGTGATTATCCTATGGTGTTGTAGGATAATAATTAATAAGTATTTTCCTTGATTTGGGTGTTGTTAGTTTAATTAAATATCACTTTCTGTTGTACTTTATTTAAAGAGCAAATTGGAATCAATAAGAATCATCTTTGAGCATAATTTTATCTGGTTAATTAAGGCTATTGAACTATAATAAATTGGCATCGAGGCTTGAACAATACACGTAAAGGACCTTGGAAGTGAAGGAATAAGAAAACTCTATATATATTTCATAGTTTGCCCTATAGAAAAACAAAAATAAAAACATCGAATCTCTATAATCTACGTGGCAGCCCATAGTTATGGAATGTCCTAATCATCCCATCCAAGCTCGCCGTCACGATCACCAGTCTCCACGCCTCGGCAAAATCAAACTCGCCGACGGGGAGGGTGCTATCGTGAATTCCTACATTCATCAGTAGCTTCTCCTCCGGCCACGTGGCGGTTACACGGCAGGAGCGAGACAATCTCCCGGAGCTCTGTAATTGTCTCAGCGCTCGCCGTGATTCCTCGTCATCTCCGGCCGCTTTCGATACTTCTTTTTCCGGCGGAGTCCAAGCCGCCGCCGCGGAAATACCCGGCGAGTGAAAATACTCGAAAGAACGCGTCGATTCCGCGCGTTTCTTCGCCGGAAAACCATCGTTGTTCCAGAGATAGATTCCGAGACCTCGTCGGACTGATAAAATATGTTTTCCGGCGGAAGAAACAAACGACGCCGACGATTGTCTCCCAAATCTCGACGGAACTGCAAAATAAAATAAAAAATTAAATAAACAAAAAAACACGATTTCCAGAATTGTAAAAACACGACTCAAAGATTCAAGTTTCTACCTTTGAATTTGTGAAGTATTTGTGTTTTATCAAATATTCGAACTTTAGAATCGTCGGAAGATACCAAAATTTTATCGGAGCTTCCAGGACAAAACTCCACGGCGGTGATTCTGTTTCGTCCACTCATAAGAACCTGTTCATCCATTATCACATCGTTGCCTGAGATTTGATAGAACCTACAATTCCCGGTGATGCAACCAACAACGAACCCCTGAAGCAAAACAGAGCAAAGTTGAGGTTTTTAGAGATCTCAGAAACCGTAATGAGTAAAGAAGAGACAGTGAATGTAAATTACATTTCCGTTTGGTTGGTAACAGATTGCAGAAATGGAATCACGAACATCGGTCCAAGCGACGACTCTCTCTTCTGACAAACCCCAGATTCGAGCTTTTCCATCTATAGATCCACTTATGAAGTTGTTCTTATTTAAAGGATTGAATTCAACGCAAGTCACTGTTTTTAAAAGACAAAAGCAGCAACAGTGAGTAAACAAACGTTTTTTGCAAAGATTTCAGAACAACTTGAGATGAAAAACAAGTTACCGTAGTTGTTATGATGGAAGACATGGAGACATTGATCACAACCAACTCTCCATAACCGGACTGTCTTGTCTTTAGAAGCTGAAAGAAGCAACTGCAAAGCCAAAACAACAGAGAAGATTCATAAGTAATGGATCAAGAAATCTCGAAAACAAAGAAGGAAAAAAACACAAAGTAAGAACTCACATTTGAGTCTGACCATGCTAAATCCAAGACATCTCCAGTGTGACTATAAAGTTCTTGAAACGGTGTTTCTTCGATATGAAAAGCTTTCTGAGGGAATAGAACCAATGCTTCTTGTTGGCTTATTGGTTCTTGTTGTCGCACAAAAGAGGCGAGTAAAGAATCCGATAGCGTGATTCGCCATATCTTTACAACTCCATCTTCGCCTCCGGTAGCTAAGTATTTACCATCAGGACTAAACTTCAATGCCCAAATTTTCCCCTTGTGTCCATCAATCTTTTGTACCATGTAAGTTGCAGATAACTCTACATGACTCTTCTTATTAGTCTTCACCTTCACTTTGCTCATCGTAGCTTCACTTGATTTGTATTTGAAGTCTTTATCCTTCACTCCTGCAAAGCAATTGAACAACCATTTCTTCGCGCTCTTCTTTCCGAAACTCCGCGATGGACTCGAAGAAGCATTGGTTGAGATTTCTTCTGAATCAGCATCCTCTCCTTCTAGTTCCTCATCAGACATAGAAGTGGTTGATCCATAATTCTCCTCTCTAACACAACATTGCAATTCACTATCACAGACAGATGAATCTGAAGAAGAACTAGTAACCTCATCCCCGTAATCACTTATCCTCTCCAAACTCATGGACTCAAATCTCTCTTTTAATAAACCCATTTTCTTGAGAAACCGTTCACGACGTTCCTCAACACTAACTGGCTCACCAGACCAAACTTGAAACTCTGCTTCTTCTTCTTCTTCTTCTTCTACTTGTTCACCATTAGACAAAACATCGGATGAATCAAAGAACACATCATCAACAACTTCACTTCTTCCCACACTCATCATTTCAATCACAACTTCAAAAAAACCTGAAAAGCTTGCTCCTTTTGTTATATAACCTTCTTCTTCTTGTAGCCTCAACGCAGTACACGGACCGTAAATCCCTCAAATGTTTAAACCTAAGACCAAAAGTGTGAAACCAAATCTTCCATTAGTAAACAACAACAGAAAACTAACCCGACTCAATTCTCTGAACTTACATTAATCACAAGAGATGAAAAACCCCAAATTTATCAAACTAATCGATTAAACAAAAAAAAGACGGTTCCTGAAACTCAGGAAGTGAATAGAATAATCAAAGTTCCAAGTAAAAGTGTGTACCTTTGTCTCAGTAAGAAGCAATGAACCCAACAAGAAGTCAAATTCTGATATAGCCAGACGAGGAATTGGGTCCGGTTGGGTTTGATTTGATTTTCTTTAAACCTCAGCAAAGATTTGTTATTTCAAAGTTTATCCGTGTGAGGGAGATGTAAAATAGACGGGAACATTCACGTTATGTCTCTCAGTGAGTGGTTGGGTTCATCAATGGCGGCCCAATGAGAATCTCTGAGATCTTTTTGACGGCGAAGTAGCCGCGATTCAGGAGACAGGAGACAATAAAAACTTCTTACTCCCGACCAATTTCTCAGACTCTTTACTGTGTTTTTGTTTTTGTGCTTTTTTTGGGCTTTATGTCTGTTCTGCAACAACGGCGATTAAAAAAACAAAAAAGAGTTATAACCTTTTTGTATCAGAATCAGAATCATGTTTAGTGCGCAGAACTAACGAGAAGAACACGATTGTCGACATAACCCAGATTAAGTAATTACCCCTGCAAATTCGTAAATTCTTACTTTACCTTCTTTCTGACAATGAAAGTTTTCTTAGCTGAATACTAGGTGTTACTCAAATAACATTTTAGCTGATTTAGTCCTTTATTGTCTAATGAATATTACAAACAATATATTTATGTTCAGAACATTTTAGACCATTTTCTTTATTATCTTTCGTATATTCGGTAAACTTTAAAAAAAAAAAAGTTATCGAAGGATGAGTGGTTGTGATCTAAACTATACTAGAAGGCTTCCCATGTATACACTGTACTTTTTTTTACAGTGTAATACGTTACTTATTAACAAAAGTTTTAACATTTATGATCATGTTTGGCGTAAGACAGTGGATTGGCTCTGTTTCCGTAAATTTACCATATAAAAGACATTTCATTTTCACCTTTATTTCTCCTGACGTGGTTCGTCCTTTTTTCAAACAAAGTAGTAAATATGCTTTTTCTTCTTTTTTTTTTTTTCCATGTAATAATTTCTAAGCTATAAACTATATATATTCTAATAAAATGGAAATCGTCTATTCATATATATAAGTGATTTTTACGTACCATCAATGAAATAATTTATGAAAATTCTCAAATATTATATTACAGATTTTTGTTATTTTATAACAAATATTACCGATTGTGGTGATAAGAAAATACACACATATATCCTGACGGGAAGAAAATTAGGGAGATATTTGGACCGAATCATCACATATATCCTGAGACCATTAAAATTGCTACATTTGGGGCAGGATTTAATTTATCCAGAATGTAACACAGAATTGAAAAGTTTTTAAATTTTAGTTCTGAAAGAATGTAAATATCAGATTTGTGGTTTGTTTTACTGAGTGTCAGAAACGAAAGAAAAGTTTTCATATTAATTATGATGAATAATAAAAAGAAAATGGCATAGTAGCTTATATGAAATAATGAAGGTGCATTTTTAGCGGTGCATTTGAAGTTAGTGTTTACATTCATCAGTTAATATTTGTTTACTACTTGTTGTAAATTTATAATGTGATTTTATTATTAATTATTTGTACATTTATTTCAATGTAGTGTCAATACAAAATGGCAGTTGTTTTTGTGTTAGAGGTGTATACAAAAACTAGTTTTGTTACTTTTACGTGGTCGCATTTTGATCAAAATTATTTTTTATGGAATCAGCAATTTCCTTCAAGTAACCTTGTTCGTTAGAACAGTTACTTATGTATCATTTTATTCAATCATATGTATATTGAAACTAAATACAAAAATGTGAATATTCATATATATATTTAAAGGAATATATTGAGACTATAGTACGATACCTGCGTAAGAACATGAACCAGTAATCTTGACTGCAGTTTTGGACTCAAACTGAGCTTCTTATGCAACAATATAATGGCGGAATCTTCAAATTTGGAAAGAGAGTTAGAGAGAGAGAGGTCTCATGTAATGTAACATTAGTCGTCGATGATGTGTGCTTATATAGTTATATACTTATATGTATATTATATATATACATATATATATGTCTGAGCAATAAATGTATATATATATATATAGCTCATGATATGGTTGATATATTATTACAAATTTTACAGTAAGCAAACAAATTATTTGATTACATTTTCAAATCATTGAAACTTTTGTTCGAGAAAAAACAAAGATTGAAAATAATTCAAACTGATTATGACAACTATTTCTTCCCCAGCTTGGAGGAACGCATAATCTTCTCAATTCTGTGCTCAGGCATACACAAAATTTTATACGCATGATACAAATCTACATTTATATGACTAGATGATTCATTGGATGCCAATCATAAAGTAATAAATATTTACGAGTAACATAATGCGACAACTCGCTACCTTTTATTTTTGCGATTTGATAACCATTATTTGGATGATATTGTTCGAATCTCACGAGATTTGATTGGTCAAACTACGCACGTAATTTGGTAACCAATAGATAATTGATAAAAAAAAAATCTGCAACTTGTTAGTTTGTTATAGGGTACCAAACCCAACTCGTATCTTCTTCATGCAAAATAATTGAACCATGAAGCAAATGAGTATATCCAATTATAAAAATAAAAGGTGATTCTTAGTTTATTACAGACTAATGGTGGATAAATCTTGAACGTGGAATGTTTCGAATTGGTGCACTTTTTCTTTATAATGGAACTCTATATTTTTATTTTTAATATTTTTATTTTTAATATTTTAAATTACGATTGTTGCAAAGTTTTACATTTCATTACGTAAGTAGAGTACTCTACACGCATGGTCTCCAAATTTAAAGAGTTTCTGTATTTTTGCTTCATGTCTTTATGTGGTTGAGTTTGAACTCGTGATGGAAATTAATACTTTTCTATTTAATGATACGTGGTTGATCGTTCGAATTTGTTACGGAAATAAATAATTATTCAGTGATACGAAACTATATGTACTAGTTTACCAAAGTTGTTTTATCGATGTACGTAGTAATATGAGTTCATCTTTCCACGAAGACTAAAATAGGCTAATTAATACTATCTTGACGCCAAAAAAAAGTGCTACGACTAATTGTACCATATAAGTTAAATTAAAGCACTTAGGAAAATAAAACTATTAGCTACTGTCTCGAGTCCCATGCAATTGCTGGGTTTTGTTGACTTATTCCTTGGACCGGTCAACCATGTGTATATACATCATAACGATATAACATAAAAACCAATTTACACCTGTCAAAAGAACAAATTTACACGAACGAACCACATAAATATACATTCTACACGATGATTATAATTATTTAGACAAATTATCATTTAATTTAAACGACTCAGTTTAGCAACATATATATGTGATCTAACTTAAACAAATCATGTAACATTACGTGTGAATTAATTAGCTTAAGTAAATTAAATACGTAGTTCTCACCGAATAAAATTTATACTTGTATAGCATCGAATTTGTGGTGAAAAAATAAGAAATTTACTAATTAGTTTCCGGATATATACATCTCTCTCTTCCTGGCTAAATTGTTTACTCTTGGACTTAGTTGTGAACTTGTGATTAATGATTAATACGTGATTAGAAATGGAGATACGGATATCGATATCGTGTTAGTTGATTGATTAATTAATAAGATTTGGGTGATTAAATAGAGTTTATGATAAGATTCTACATGTGATCCATCCCTGGGCTTGGTGGCCCAATTAATTCATTTATATTTTGCGTTCAGGGCTGTATGTTTGTCAAAGTATATTTCCTACCTAACTTTTTTTGGTTTGTTTGTTTGACATGGTTTAAGATTTCAAAAACGATAATCTCGAAGTTAGCAAGTGAGCTTGCAAAATTTTGGAAAAGTTCAGACAAAACTCATTGAAGTCTACATTGACATGTTTGGAAAAGTTATGTAAATGAAAATCAGATGGTGATTTTGGATTTAGAATGATAGATTATATTCATCATGCCTTGTTAGCGAAGAAAGAAACTATGGCAATTGATTCATCATCTAAAAAAAGTTTCAAAAGATCAAATATCATCGAAACTCGGATCCATTAACTCGTAGAAAATATTACGTGCCATTTTATGGTTAGAGAAAACATCATTTCATACCAGATCGATGACTAAGACTAACAAAGAAAAACATGTACAATTTTAATGTGAATCCAATGGTGAATCATATAGTTAACTAAAATACAAAAGAATGAAACATAAATAAGCTACAATAAAACTTTTAAGTCGGATGATGTCCCTCTAGTTTGAAGAATTCATGTGAGAAAAAAGTGTAAGACATATACAATTGGATGGAATTTACGAAATGAGAGAAATACATAGTTAAATCATGATAGTGGGTTGTACAAAATGGATCATCAAAGAGGGAGATGTCACCCTTACAAGGTTCGAATGTCTCAGCACTACAAACCTTTGTTTAGAAGACAAAATGCTTTTCAAATATAAACATTTTCTCTTCTAAGTTGCATCTCGTTGTCTAGCGGTAAACTTTCGGTTAAGTAAAATTTGAGGAATTAATTGTGATATTAGTTGTTTTCGACGTGGAGCAAAAATAGAAATAATCTATCATGCATTATTCAAATGTTCTCAAACTCTCTTTATGCAATATTTTGGTTCCTAATTTGGTACCACAAATGTTTTAGATAGGGTTAAACTTACTTAGATTATCTATTTAGATGACATCAAAATAGAAATCATGTCGACAACCAATATCTTTCATTGAATTTTGTAATTACTCATGCATTATTTGAGGAGAACATTGACAAATAGAAATAATCTATGTCCTTAAACTCTCTTTACGCATTATATTTGGTTCCTAATTTGGTACCACAAATATTTCTGATAGGATTAAAATTACTTACATTATCTATTTAGATGACATCGAGCTAGAAATTCATGTCGACTACCAATATCTTTCAATGAATTTTATCGGAAGATGTCAAGGTTTAGGCAAAAATCAGGAATGACATACTACGCCGCAGATGATGTTTCTATCAAAGTTACTTTATCATCGAGAAGCTTCGTGAAAGTTAAGCGACCATGTGGCAAGCTTCTCAACTGCTTGTTTCTTGAGTCACCTAATTTTCCACCATCAAAGTGTGTCTAGTGCTTGTGTATATATGAATTGTGAATGAGAAGTTAATTCCTTGAAGAGATGATCCCCTTGATCTATAAGGGGTGTAGTGTATCCCAATTTCTCCCATTGTCTATAATTTTATTGAATGTGAAAGCTTTTGGGTACGCGACATTAAGTTTCTTTTAATCTCTCAATTTTAAAAATTCAATCTAACCCAAAAATGAAAATTTCTTCTACTTGGAGCCGGTTATATCAAGTACCAACCATGATATGAATACCTTCTTTTGCACTATCTCTCTTGCTAAATAATTGATTCAACTGTATCCAAACACTCTTCGAAAGAAACTTAATATCTAATATAATTAGTGAAGTATCACTATTAAAAGAATTTTTTCCGTAAATTGTAATTAAAGGTCTAAATTTTGAAACTTCTTGAATATCAAGCAAAGCAAAAGAGGAAAAGCAGCCAAGAAAGAATGGTTTTAATGCAACAAAGGCAAGTCACATTACACAATGACCATTTCCAACAAAGATGTCTGCTATATGTGTAAATATATCAAATTTTCCGCTTAGAATAGTCAATTTGTTTTCATAAGTTGTCTAAATCTATTCATAGGCAGCGTCTAATAATAATTAATTTTATATTAATCACAAATTTTAAAGATAGTGTTACATTAAAACTATAGTGATTTAAAAAAAAACACTTGGACACTTAATTTCATTACATTTCCAAAATTAAACTCCAAAATACAATAAGTTTTGATAGAATAATAAAACGTGGAACAATGCATTTTTTCTGGGATAGAAGAAAATAAGGAAACTCTGCAAGAAAAAAAGAAAAAAACTTGGACGCTTAATATAAATACCTAAGTTGGACACTTAATATAAATACAAAAAAATGAAAAAAACTTGGGCTCAACTTAGGTATTTAAAGTGGACAAGTGTTTTTCTTTTTTTTGTAGCGTTTCCTTATTTTCTTCTATCTCAGAAAAAAGGCATTGTTCCTCATTTTATTATTCTATCAAAACTTATTGTATTTTGGAGCTTAATTTTGGAAATGTAATGAAAATACTCGGAATTCTACATTTGCAGGCGGTTGCGGTTGTTAGCGTTTAACAACAATCATGCAAATCGCTCTATATCACTACAGATCTCTTGAAATTGCTAGATTTCAAAAGTTTTCCCGCCAGCATTTGTTGCAGCGGGCACCAATTTTTTTAAAAAAAAACTTTTGTACCTATATTAGAAATAATAATATATTCACTAAAAAAATATGAAAATAAACCAAAAAAATATTTTCTTATATATATGTATATATAGAACTAAAAAATATATTTATCACTATTAAAAAATTTCTTGTATATAAAAAATATTCCAAATCTCTTAAAATAAATATTCTTAATTGGTTTAAGAATTTTTAATTTTTGTTTGTCAAAGTATATTTCTTACCTAACTTTTTTTGTCTGTTTGTTTGTTTGACATGGCTTAGGATTTTGAAAACGATAACCTTGAAGTTAGCAAGTGAGCTTGCAAAATTTTGGAAGAGTTGAGAGGAAACTTATCGAAGTCTATATTGGTATACTTGGAAAAGTTATGTAAATGAAAATCAGATGGTGATTTGGGATTTAGAATGATAGATTAATCTGTGGCAATTGATTCATCATCTAAAACCTTTTATGGAAAAAGTTTCAGAAAGTTTAAATATTATCCAAACTCGGATCCATTAATTTGTTGCAAATATTAAGTGCCATTTTATCGTTAGAGAATTACATCATTTCATACCATATCAATGACCAACACTGACAAAGAAAAACATGTACAATTTTAATGTGAATCCAATGGTGAATCATATAGTTAACTAGTATACAAAAGAATGAAACATAAATAAGCTACAATAAAACTTTTAAGTTGGATGATGTCCCTCTAGTTTGAAGAATTCATGTGAGCAAAAAGTGTAAGACATATACAATTGGATGGAATTTACGAAATGGGAGAAATACATAGCTAAATCGTGATAGTGGGTTGCACAGAATGGATCATCAAAGAGGGAGATGTCATCCTTACAAAGTCTGGATGTCTCAGCGCTACAAGTCCATGTTTAGAAGACAAAAGGCTTTTTCAAAGATAAACATTTTCTCTTCTAGGTTGCATCTTGTTGTCTAGCCGTAAACTTTCAATTAATTAAAATTTAAGGAATTAAGTGTAATATTAATTTTTTTTCTTAGAACGAAAATAGAAATAACCTTATCATGCGTTATTCGAATGTTCTCAAACTCTATTCAATATTTTTGGTTCCTAATTTGGTACCACAAATGTTTCTGATAGGGTTACACAGAAGCTTAGTGAAAGTAAAGCGACCCATGTGACAAGCTTCTCAAATGCTTGTTTTTTTTTATTCACCTAAGTTTCCACCATCTCAGTGGTCTAACTAGTTATTGCTTGTGTATATATTATATTTGCATAAGTAAAAGTTTCTATTTTTTTGCTGTAGATGTATATGAATAATAGTGAATGAGAAGTTAATTTCTTCAACATAAGACCCCCTTGATATTTTAGGTGGTGTATCCCAAATATCTCCTATTGTCTATAATTTGTTTTGAATCTCAAAAGCTTTTGGGTATCCGACAATAAAATACTTTTTATCTCTCAGATTAAAAAAGCCAATTTAAAAAATGAAATTTTCTTGTACTTGGAGCTGGTTTTATCAAGTACCAACCATAATATGAAATACATTACCTTCTTTTTACTGTATGCGAAACAAATAGGTGTGGTGTGTGTTGGGTTCGTTCATAACACAGACAGATCCAGCGGCTGAAATTAAAAAGCATTATTTAAATCAACGGCTAGGATTAGACTTTGCAACGGCAGCCGAAAAAAAAAAAAAAACCTACGAGTGAGAAACTTGGACCTAAGAAGAGCTTTTTGGGCTCCAACTGCTGGCAAAGAAGAAGAAGAAGAAGAAGAAATTACAAAGTACGATTTATATAAAGACATCTACTACGGTCTTGTCCTTCTCCATTCGACAAATTCGTACTCTGGAAACCCTAAAAGCGATGAAGCCTCCTCGTTAGATACGCGTTCCAAAGATTGTTAATTTGCAGGAGAAGAACCACGCTTCTCTAGGGTTTATCTCTCTCGATTTCTCGCTCGGTAATGGCGTCGTTGCTTCTTTAAATTCACGTGAGAGTCCCCTTCTTCTTACTCTCTGTCTCAACACTATTTTGCGTTCTTGATTTTTAGGGTTTCAAGAAGAAGCTTCAATTAGGAGATTTGATTTTAGTTTTGGGGTTGGTTTAATTCTTGTGAGTAATGTTCTGATTCCTTCCTTAGCTCCACAAGTATTTGTTTCCATCATTGATTCATTCTGTTTCAGACAGCATCTTCGAAATCACTCTTGTTCAATTGAAACCATTAGATTTTTCTTCTTTTCTAGTATTCTGAATTTAGTTAGGCCTTTTATCTCAACTCTGTCTAATTTGGTGTAGAATCTTATGCATTTCTCTTCTTTCAGATATGCTTCTGCTTTGAGTGTTTCAAAATTGAAACCTTTTTGCTACAAACACCACAATAGACACATGTACTTCTTGGATCTTTACCATTTTAGCACAACATGTTTCTACGCTTTCCTTACATGCTCCTTCGTGGTCTACTGGTTACTATGTTTACATGTGAAAATGATAGCTCTCTTAGACGTGTGTTTTAATCTTCTTTGTTGGCTACAAATATCTCTCTGCAGATTTTCCCAGTAGACGTTAAGTACTACTTTGTGGGGTGAAAAATGAGTGGTTCGGGGAGAAAACGTGTTTCGAAGTGGGATACCAAGGAAGAAGACACTCAGCATCTTAGTGCGAACGATTACACCGGGAAATCAGGTTCTTTTTTCCGTGACAATGATCCCGAGCATGCACGGTTCTATCCAGATGATAATGGTAGAAATGGAAGTAGGAGGGCTGGTCCGGATGATGACGATGAGCATCTGAAATCTAGACAACACTCAGGAGAAGTTTGGCCATCCAGAAGCAGAGTTTCACATGACGACGGTGATGCCATGATGGGTTACTATGATGATCCTAGAAAATCTTCTGAACAAGATGAAAGCAGGCAACAGTATTTCCGCCAATCAGCTTCGAGGGACCGGGCTAGAACCCGTAGGTCAGTGTCAGTTACAGTTGTCTTAATTCTTTTGTTTCTCATTTAACGACATTGTACTTGTGTTTGATTGATTTGTGCTCGACTTCTGTGCTTTCTTCAGGAGTGGAAGTAGAAGTAACAGCAGGAGCAGGAGCAGGAGCCCATTGCAGAGAGTAAGGCGAGATGGAGGAGGATCCTATGACAGACACAAGACTAGAGCACAGGTTTCTCCAAGGTCAGGGAGAGAATTTGATGGTAGATACAATAGAGCTGGTGACTATGATAGAAAGACAAGGGATACCAAATATTATACCGAAGATTCCCGGGAACAACAGCCCGTAAGGGTCGGTGGCAGGACTGACTACAGTTCTGATTTTCCAGAGGATAATTCTAATTCAAGAAGAGAAACTTCAGATCCAATCTTGAGAAACTACAGAAATGAAGCACCGAGAGACAGAGAAATGCATAGAAGGGATGTTCCCGATGGAGAATTCCACAGGAGCTCCAATGTTCCATGCAGATTTTTTGCTTCAGGGTATTGTCGCAATGGAAACAATTGTAGGTTTTGTCACCATGGTGCTCCATCTGCAAGGGGAAGTCCTGAGAGAAAGCCGCAAGACGAGATGTATAGTAGACATGACAATAATAATCATAGTGGCACAACAGAGAGGATGCGGAACAGTCATAGATGGAATGATGTCGAAAGATCAGATGCAGGAAAGTCCAGTGAGGTCGAAATTTCTCGTGTCAGTAAAGGTTTGTCTGACGCCAAGGGGAATAATAGCAGCTGGATTGATGATATGGAGATGTCTCCAGATTGGAATTACGGTGTTAAAACCTTGAAGAAACCTGTGAACGAAGAACATGGTGGCGTATCTCAGAGCTCACAGTCACGAGTCCTTAAAGATACTTTGGCACCTGCTTATGAGCATGGTGTTGCATCAATAGCTCAGCAAGATGGAAATCGAAGGAGTGTTGGTATGTTTTCAACCGCGGGAAAAAAGACTGTAGCTTCTTCGCATCACAACAATTTCAGTAACAACCTCGCTAACTCAGCTCCTCCGGTCCAAGCATTCAATCAGTTAATTGAAAATCATAACGCAGTGCCTTACCAAAGCACACAACTAGCTGTTGGAGGAAACCAAGTGCTGCTACCTGCTGCTACAAATCTTCCCGGTGGTTTAAACTCTAGCAATCCTGAAAATGGAAATGCTCAAAACACTGTGAGTAGGGAAGAGCTCAATCATATTAGCAACATCTCAGCATCTCTAGCACAATTTTTTGGTAATGGGCAGCCAATTCCGCACCTTCAATCTACATTGAATCCCAAACAGGAAATGCAGGTGCCTGAAGTATATGTAGAAAAGGAACAGTCTTCACATACTCAAAGTGACCTCCCCAGTAATAATTCCATCCATACGGGAGGAGTTCCAGCGGTTCCTGCATTGCAGATTATCAACAGCGAGGCACAACAAGTGCGGATTCCCGAAAATTTGGTCTCATTAGGTGTAAATCCGAAGGCTTCATCTGAGGAAAACCGGAACAAAAAGACAGATGAAGAAGCTAGCAAAAAGCCAGACGGGAAAAAGACTGGAGAAGAAGAAGACACCGTCGAGGATGCTGAGAACGTAGTAGAGGAAGAAGATGACGGGGCGGGCGATGAAAACAACAAGAAAGAAAAAGATCCCAAGGGAATGAGAGCGTTTAAATTTGCTCTGGTGGAGATTGTTAAGGAGCTTCTAAAACCTGCTTGGAAAGAAGGTGGGATGAACAAAGATGCTTACAAAAACATAGTCAAGAAGGTCGTAGACAAAGTTACGGGAGCAATTCAAAGCGGAAACATTCCTCAAACACAAGAGAAGATTGACCATTATCTATCAGCTTCAAAACCAAAGCTTACCAAGCTTGTTCGGGTATGTTTGTTTGTTCATACAACACTTCTTTTCAAGCTTAAATGAAAGTCATTTTGGAGGTTTCTTTAACCAATGTCTTATCTTCAACTTTCAGGCATACGTTAGCAAAGTTAAGAAGAGCTAATTTAAATGGAACTTCAATTGTTTCTCTAAATAGAAAGCCACCATAGAAGCTAGAGCTGCTGAGAAATGTTAAAAGCTTCTGCTTCTCTTTGAGGTAGGTGAAGAATCAGGCAGCTCATATCTGCTTCCTGTCTTCAGTTGTATGTAGATATTCCAACAGAGATTTTGTCAGGCAAAAAGGAAATTTGTTTTTGTTGATTTTTAATAAGTTAGCAGACCAGACCAAAAGGTTTCGTTTATCTCGGTTCTGTGTTGTCAGAATATAGAAAAGGTAGATCAAGTTAGATGATGGATGATCAATCTCTTTCTTGACATGTTGATTTTTGTCTTGTTCTTTACCAGATTCGATCTTTCTTAATCAAAACTATTTGCTCCACTTCGACCTTATGCAATCTTCTTCTTGGGTAAAACCAATACTTTATTATATGATCGGTAATTAAAAACTGAATTTTTTAATCAGTAGTAGTAGTAATTGACAAAGTTAATGAATCTGAGTCCCATAGTAATCGCATTAACTATAATACCTACCTAACTTGGGTTTCTTTATCTCTCTGTTTAGTAAACAGAACAACAGAGTACATTATCCGATTTAACGATAATTTAATCATTTGGTTGATGTTTCGCCATCATAAGAAAAGCGAAATCGCAAAAGTTCTTTAAATGGAGGCAACAGCAAAGACAAGGATCAATGACCAGAACATTCTAAAAAGACAATTTTCCAAATTTTTAATTTGATCTTCAAAATTTACTAAATTGGCCTTTTCACTATTTCCAAATCTTGAAGCATCCACAACTTAGATAAATAAATAAAAAAACAAGTAATTAAATTACTGAGCAGACATCGGAATCGGACAGTGTCCTCTTTCATGGCCGATCTCTCTCTCTTCCTCTGATGACCGATCTCCGATCTCAATCAAACCGCGTCTTGAACCTCCAAGTCTCTGCTCAAAATTGTAATCTTCAAGCCTACTTTTGATTTTGGATTATTGCTTCTTCTTCTCTGCCGATTCGGTTGGGTTTTATTTTTATTGCGGATTTGAACGATACCCATTTGGTAATTCGATATGTTTATCTCTGGGTTTGCGGCAAAATGATGTCTTTTCAACTGTTAGGTTACAGCTAAGAGATTGGATCATCTCTGTGTTCGACATTGATCTTGCAGGGTGCTGTTGTTGTTGTTATTGAATCCTTCTTGTTTTGCATGATGGGTTTAGAATTCGGATTCGATAAAAGTGGAAACGGAGAAGCTAGAGATAGATAGATCTTGCCCTGAATCTATCTTGTGGTTTTGAATGCCGAAAATGCGGTTGAATCATTAAAAAAAACAATGACTAGTTTCACCAAGAGTTCATCATTCAATAGAAGGGCATTAAGTTCCTTAGCTATAGAAAGCCCTAGGAACTCTTCTTCAAGTGCCTTCCCTAGTCCCATTGGCTCCGCTTTCGCAAGCCCGAGATCACAGAACTTTGGAGGAAGTCCACGCCCGTCTACTAACCGGTTAAAAGAGATCTCGTATTTGTTTCAGGTGCTTATTATCGCCGGAACTATTGTTTCGTTTCTTGTTATCATCGCTGGTGGTTATTTGTATGTTGTTCCTAGCCTCGGTCAAACGTTCTTGGGTTATAATGGAGCATTGCAGTTTAACAGCTCTGTTGCGGGTGATAAGGAATGTGACATATTCGATGGGAATTGGGTCGTTGATGATAACTACCCGTTGTATAATGCTTCGGAATGTCCATTTGTAGAGAAAGGATTCAATTGCTTAGGGAACGGGCGTGGACACGATGAGTATTTAGAGTGGAGGTGGAAGCCTAAGCATTGTACTGTTCCGAGATTTGAAGTACGTGATGTATTGGAGAGGTTAAGAGGTAAAAGGATAGTTTTTGTGGGAGATTCGATGAGTAGAACGCAGTGGGAGTCTTTGATATGTATGTTAATGACTGGGTTGGAAGATAAAAGGAGTGTTTATGAAGTCAATGGAAACATTATAACGAAAAGGATACGGTTTTTGGGTGTCAGATTTAGTACCTTCAATTTTACAATTGAGTTCTACCGATCGGTTTTCTTGGTTCAGCCTGGGAAGCTGCGTTGGCACGCGCCAAAACGTGTTAAGTCAACGTTAAAGTTAGACGTTTTAGATGTTATTAATCATGAATGGAGCTCAGCGGATTTTCTCATATTCAATACTGGTCAATGGTGGGTGCCTGGGAAGCTTTTCGAAATGTAAGCTGTCTTGAAAACTTTATAGATTATACAATATTTGCAAACAGAATTCTTATATTGTCGCCTGTTTCTAATTGTGTTTTGGAACGTCAGTGGCTGTTATTTTCAGGTTGGAAACTCATTGAGGCTCGGAATGTCGATTCCTGCAGCGTATAGAGTAGCATTAGAGACATGGGCATCATGGATGGAGAATACAATTGATCCAAACAAAACCCGTGTTTTGTTTCGTACATTTGAGCCATCGCACTGGAGGTTAAAAACCAAAAATTTTAGCTTTGCCCGTTCTTCTTCTGTTTTTCTCTAGATGGTGCTAATTTAAGCTTCTTGCTGTTGTGTTGTTTAGTGATCATAGATCATGCAATGTGACTAAGTATCCAGCCCCAGACACTAGAGGAAGAGACAGAAGCATATTCTCTGAAATGATCAAAGAAGTAGTTAAGAACATGACAATTCCGGTATCAATTTTGGATGTAACTCCGATGTCAGCATTTAGAAGCGATGGTCATGTCGGTTTATGGAGCGATAATCCATTGGTACCTGATTGTAGTCATTGGTGTCTACCTGGAGTACCTGATATTTGGAATGAAATCTTGCTCTTCTTCCTCTTTAGACAACAAGTAAAAACTTACTTTCTTTCTCTGTCTATTTTTCAAAAACAATAGTATCAGCATCATCCCTCTAATGTCTGGAAATATTTACTTAATTTGCAGGTTCAGTAAAATGGATAATTGCAAGTTTGTTGCAACATAGAAAAAGATTAACAAGACCCTCGAAGACTGCATCTCTCGGAGCTAATTGCTCCTGTTTCTTATGGGAGCTAAAGACAGATAAAGGGGTCTCAAATTTTGCTGAAAGTTAAAAATGATTCTTAATTCATTCTTTTATTGTTTGTTCTACGTTCTTCTTTTATTGTATTGTCGATTCAAAGAGAGTAACAGGATCTTGTTCAAAGCTGAAACAGTTTTGTTCCCCGAACTCTGTTGGTATAAAATGATTTGATTACTATTCAACGTGTAATGTCTCGTTCATGTTTCTTGCCGATTCAATCACTCTTTTTGTTCCCCAAACTCTTTTGGTATAAAACTCTTTTCGTAAAATTGGAGAAAAATTGCAAATATTTTACAAATACAGAAGGGGGAAAACTCTAATAATGACAATGTAACAAGGTCTAGTTTTTGGGTATGCAAGAACGAGAGAAAGTGAGAAAGAAACTACTTGTCTCCGCCACCGAACATTCCCATCATGTCCTTGCCGGAACCCATCTGCTTCATGAGACTCTGCAGACCGCCCATGCCGCCAATCTGCTTGAGCATCTGAGGCGGTAGGACCTTGCTCATGTGCTGAGCGTTCATGTTTCTCGAGAGTGCGCTCATGTCTCCATTCTTTGGGATCTTAAGCCCTTTCATCTTGCCCCATATCTTTGCTAGCCTCTTGTACTCTTCCAACATCTCCATCACTTCTCTTACTTGCCTCCCTGACCCTCTCGCTATCCGCATCATCCGTGACTCGTTAAACACCTTAGGGTTTGAGCTGTCCAGTTCTGCACAAACACAAACCCACCCATCACTTTCTTATTACTTCCTACTGAGAAAATTTCTCCAAATAAGATTATATATTGTTCTCACCTTCATTTGTCATAGAATCCATCATTGTCATGTATCGTTTTATCTTCGCCTGGCTTTCTTTCTCATGTCCTTTCGGCATCATTTCAGCACTAATTCCAGGCAACATTGAGAAAACCTACATACACACCAACAACACAAACATTGTTTTAATATCAAGCACCTCGTACTATTCAGCCTAATTTATATTTGACAAGAGATTCTGACCTCTTTGAGTGGGCCCATGTTCAGTATGTTCTGGAACTGGTCGTACATAATTCTCAGTGTAAAGTTACCTTGAGAGAGCTTTTCCAGAAGTTCAGGCTGTTGATCTTTAGGTACCACCTCTTGTAGCTTATCCACGAATCCAGACCAATCACCCATTCCTGTTGTACATATAACATTATCAAGATTCTGAGTCAAAAACCCATTGGGAGGGAGCCTTTGATTACTCCTCGCAGTACTGCTAATTTTCAATCAATGCCATGAAACTTACCTAAGAGACGACTGACAAATGGTTTGACGTCAAACACTTCAAACTCATCCATATGCTCTCCTGTTCCAATGAATATCACAGGACTTTTTGTAGCTGCAACACTAGCAAGATGAAAATGGATTACATTCACTTTTCCAACTGGAGAAGCCCACAAGATTTTCATATTGACCATTTCGAGTACATATGTCGACTCAGTTGCTACAAGATACTTACGCGCTAAGAGCACCACCACCCTTGGCATGGCCGTCCATCTTAGTAATAATTACAGCTCCAACAGCAACACTTTGCTTAAATGCTTGAGCTTGATCAAATGCAGCTTGACCAATACTGCTATCCATAACAAATATAACAAGATCTGGTTTCTGTAAAGTGAAACGACCATGATCAGTGCCTGCAGCATAAACCAGGAACAAACAGAAGACTTCAAAACAACAGAGCATACCGTTGCTTCAGCAACTTGACGCATTTCTTCAAAGAGGGTAGCTTCTTGTTTATGGCGACCACTGGTGTCAACAATAATAAGATCGCAGTTTTCTTTCTTGAACCTGTCAACTCCCTCAACAGCAATTTTCACAGGATCGGATTCCGTGTAGCTGCAAAGAAACATAACTCAGCCTTAGCACATACTGCTATCACAGTACTTTTCTTTCAATTCCCCAAGTAAGTGTCAATGAAGTAAACCCAAAACTACAGGTAGAATAGTCGCTTAAGTGCAAACAAAAAACAGAAGATAACACAAGACCTCAAAAGATCCATTTAGCATACTGTTGAACTCTTTGAAAAGATGTGAGATCCTTTGATAGAGTGGCACTGAGTAATGAATTCCGAAATAGAGTGCAAGAAAAACAGACAAAAAAGCTTAAAGAAACTCCTAAAGGTAAGTAACACGCAGAGAATTAGAGAAGTATGACGTAACCGACTGGATGATGGAAAAAGAAACATATAAGTAACAGTAGTCCATTTCAGAGCAGATTTTTTGCAGCTAGTGACCGAAACCAAACCCTCGAGTCTAAACCAAACCTATTTCATAAATTTTGAACCTTGCCTCTACCGTTTCAAAGAAAAATCTATCCTTTGTACACAGACACTCCTATATGTGAGCTAATAATATCTTTTGGAAATGCCACCAAAGGTCTAAAGTGCACGCAAGAAGAAAGCTGATAGTAAGATATAAATCTTCATACAAAGGGGACACCGCAAAGGGCTTGACTTGAGTACCTTCCATAAAAGGGTATCTTAGCCTTGGTGGCATTCTGTTTCAGCTGATCGAAAGCACCAGCCCTGAAAGTATCCGCACACACTAGAGCTGGTTTGTACCCTTTCTTCTGATGATAATAAGCATACTTAGTACACGTTGTCGTTTTTCCAGCACCTAAACATAATCATAAAAAAGTTGGGATTACATTAGAAACAAAATCAATTTGGACAAAAAAAGAAAAGCATCTTACAAAGACCTCACCTTGTAATCCGACAAACATAACTACACTAGCTTTGGCCTTTTTAGGAGCAAACGCAGGCTTTCCTGGATCCAACATCTTACAGAGTTCACTAAAGATAGCCTGAGATCAAAGAATACAAAAATCAAGACCAATTGAATCACAATTTCATCAAATTCCAAAGATTATAGACTTGGGGGAAAAAAAAGAAACCTGCTCAATGATCCGGCGCTTGTTGTGGCCAGCTGCTAGATCTTCAAGATTGACGATCTTCTTAATATTGGTCTGCATCTCTTTCACAAGGGGAAAAGAAACATCGGACTGAAGCAGAGCGCGAGTGATCTCATTCAAGCATTCATTCAAAGCCTTCTCATCGATAATTGTCACATTGCTCATCTGCTGTATCGCGCGGGTAATCCGCCCGCCTAGCTCCGCCAACACCATTTTCGCTGCTTTGCGAATTCAGCAAAGATCGAGAAATTCAAAAAGCTCGTCGGATGAAAAAAGAATCAGATTTGGGAATTAGGGTTTTGATCTCAGAGATCGATCTTTGGTCGCGATTGAGATAGAACAAGTTGAAATTTTGTGATTCGAGGATCTTCATTTCTATAATTCCTAAATCCCTTAACCGGTACGGTTAGGAAGCGAAGCAAATCAAATTTTATGGGCCTTACGATGGCCAACAGGCCCAATGGGTCACATACCTTACACTGTGGTGTAATGCGACCTCTCTCAGTCACCTGTTTATTTCTCTAATTTTAACAATGCATCCAACTTTCCCTATGCTTCAGATTTTGACAACGAAAAAAATTGTAGTCCATTTCGTATATCCAAAATGTAGAGAATTAAAAAAAAAAATTTATGAATAAATCTATTTTACAAAGAAAATATATGTCATTCCATTACTAATAACTAAACTTTATTTGATGAATAGTATATAGCGGATGAATAGATTAGAAAAGGGTTCGTTAGTAATCTTGAATCCTTATCGAGGGTATCTATATACATACTACGGTTTCTCTTGTGTTTGCTTGATTCACTTTTGATTTCGATCCATGTTTATCCTATTTACATTTATTTTTTTGGTGGCTTAGAATTTATAAAGAAGGTGTTCAATATTGATAGATACGATTAATAGAGAATTTTTAATTGCATTTGCATATCTGGTTGCGAGAATTTAAGTAGATTTGACGAGATCTAAGTGAAAGAAGCTTTTTTATTATTTCACAAGTCCAAAATTATTGACCGATATGCAGAGTGCAGCTCTTGAAATATTTGTTGCTCCAAGTGAACTTTGGTCTACGGAAAACCAAATCCGACAAAAAATAATGAAAAACAAGATTCGATCAACTTTCGGTAATTTTGCATATAGACCAACTTCCACAATAGTTTGGGATGTGTCACGCTTTTGTGTTGGGGTGTAACCATTTTGGAGATCCAATTGAACTGCATAGAAATCGAAACCCCTTGTACAAGAATAGTTTTTCTAGAATATTTTTGAAGTCTACCCAAATGGGTATAGATTTCGAGGTTGATTGGAGTAAAACACAGTTGCGAGTGACCAGATCAAAGATTGTGAATTTCATAGTTATGTTATTGACAACATGAATGCCGAATTTTTCAAGCTTGGCCTACGAAACCTTATATTTTGTATACAATCTCATGAATTATCCTCATGTGAAAAGCCGTTTCAAGATATTAGCGAATTTTTGTAAAAGAGGGTTGGATCTACGAGAATCACTTTAGGGATTTTACAGATTTACATTAATGGTTTGTTGACAATATTATTTACTTTTTTGGTCAATGCGACAAAAAAAATTCCATGCGACAATTAAAATCGTCGAATCCATGATTGTATGTAGTTTTTCCGTAAAATTCACATTTGAATATTTTGAAAAAAACAATACCTGAAAGTGAACCCTTGTTTTTCAAATTTTTACAAACAAATATATTAAAGTGGAGAACTAAGATTTACAAGTATACAAATCGGTGCGAAAAAGTAACATTAAAGTGATCCTTTTTTGAAACAATAGTTTTATGTTTTTTTGTGTAATTAATCATTGAAATGGTTTGGTGTCGTAGATTAGAAAATATTTTTACATTTTCGTTACTTCATATGTCTTTGTTTTATTATCGTTTTTTGCATTAATACGTTGTTAATAATATCATTTACATGTTTGGTCAACGCGACAAAAAGATTCATGCGACAATTAACATCATCGAATCCACGATCATATGTAACTTTTCCGTAATAATCGCATTTGGATATTTAGACAAAAAAAATAACTTAAAAGGGAACCTTTATCTTTTTCGAATTTTGATAAACAAATAAATTAAAGTGGAAACTAAGATTTAAAACTACACAAATCGATGTGGAGAACTAAAATTAAGTGATATGTTTTTGGAACAAGTTTTATGTTTTTTTTTGTGTAACCATAGAAACAGTATGATGTCATTAAATATAACTTTTTTATACATTGTGGTTACTTCATGTATTTTTATCGTATTGTTGTGTTTTCATTAATACATTTGTTGATAATATTTTCTACCTTTTGGTCAACTCAACAAAAAGATTAAGATCGTCGAATCCACGATTATTCGTAATTTTTCCGTAAAAATCATTTAGATATTTAGACGAGAATTTTAACCTAAAAGAGAACCCTTGTCTTTTTGAATTTTTACGACAAATATATTAAAGTGGCGAACTAAGATTTAAACCTATACAAATAGTGTGGTTAACTAAAATTAAAGTGCTCTGTTTTTGGAAATAAGTTTAACGTTTTTTTTTTGTGCAACCATAGAAATGCTATGGTGTCGTTGATTAGAAAATTTATTTGCGTATCTTTATTTTATTGTCATTTTTATATTAATGTATGTGTTGATAATATTATATATCTTTTGGTCAACGCAACAAAAAATTCATACAACATTTATGATCATCAAATCTATGATCGTATGTAACGTTTCCGTAAAAATCGCATTTGAATATTAAGACAAGGATTTTAACTTACTTCCCCTTATTCTAATTTTTCCAAAAAAAATATAAACTATATATATAAATCGGTGTGGAGAACTAACACTAAAGTTAGCTATTTTTAAAACAAAAAATTCATGTTTTTTCTTGTGCACCATAAAAATGGTATAATTAATGTCGTTGATTAACATATATTTATATTGTTGTTATTTCATGTGTTTTAAATTTTATTGTCTTTTTATATACATTAATACATTTGTTGATGATATATTTTACCTTTTTATAAATGCGACAAAAAATTTCATACTATAATTAAGATTGTCGAATTCATAATGGTATGTAACTTTTCCGTAAAATCGCATTTGGATATTTTGACAAAAATTAAACCTAAAAGAAAACCCTTGTCCTTTTTCAAATTTTTACAGTCAAATATATTAAAGCGGAGAACTGAGATTTAAAACTACACAAATCGGTGTAAAGAACTACTATTAAAGTGATCTGTTTTTGGAAACAATATTTTTATATATATTTTCTATATAGGACAAACAAATATTTTGTATTGCCGTTATTTTAGGTGTTTTAATTTTGTTGTCGTTTTTACATGAATGCGTTTTTTGATAATATTATATATCTTTTGATCAATGCGACAAAAAGATTCATGCGACAATTAAAATAATCGAGTCCACAATCGTAGATAACTTTTTCGTAAAAATTATATGGATATTTATACGAGAATTTTAACCTAAAAAGAAACTCTTGCCCTTTTTCGAAGTTTGACAAACAAATAAATTATTTATTAGCGTTTGTTTGTTTATTTTTGTTATTTTATAATTAGTTTTTTTGGCTCATTTATTTACCCAACATAACTAACTGTTTGATCAGTATAGATATAGAGGAAAATCAAAGTAGAAAAAAACGAATGAATTTAAATATTTAAAAGGATTACAATGGAATATGTAAATTATGTTTTTTATTTTAATCCATTACAAAAAAAAATGCCTTAATATTCGATTCACAGCGTGGATATAAATAGCGTTCAATGTTAATATGTTTTGAAATAATGAAGAAACTTTCTTGGATACGTGAAAAAATAAATAGATCCACTAGTGAGATAAACACAAAAATACAAGAATCAATTAAGAAAAAGTGTTTTTTTAAAATGGCATTTGTTGATTTTGCCATTTTGCCTTAAAATAATTATATTTGTCATTTTTAAAGATCTAAAAACACATTTTTGCACATTATGCTTGGGTTTATTTGGTTCTATTTTTTTAGGGTTTAGTGTTTGTTATAAAAAATGTATTTATAAAAAAAATTCACAAATGTATTGATTTTGAAATGGCCAAATGTGGCAAATCCACAAAATCCTTAAGAAAATGGCAAATCCAAAAGATATTAGTGACAAAGTAACATTTTCAACAATAATCCCTAAATTGTATCTATCTAGTAAATCAATATGTGTCACTTTTTTTTGGTTTAAAAATATGTGTCACTTTAATTTTGAAAGCTTTTTATGAATTTAGAGTTTGAGAAACAATATTTTATAAAGTTCCGAAAATTAACATGTCTCAATCCAATTAACTTATGACGATAAGATGAAAGTAATTTAAAGAAATAGCCATAAATTTAGAAATATTAATTAATATATATGTATGTATATATAACTGTCTTAAAATGGTCAGATATATAGAATAATATCAGTTTCTTCACAAAAAAAAACAAAATTTGAAAAAATGTCACAATGTATAATTAATAATGCAGTATATATTAACACAGTTTTTAAAAAGATGATTGCACTGATTTTATAAAAATTGACGCTACATTTTTAAAATGTAATTAAAACTGGTAAATAATTCACTGGAAAAGGAAAGAAAACATGGGTTTGTGTCTATAAAGTAGTATTTAAATGGTTAATTTCTCATAGCTAGCTATTTTCAATATATTTGTAATCTTAGTACTTAGTAGTTTTAATTCTATAGTACTTGATATGTATCTGAAAGAAATAAAGATTTTCATAAAATAATAACATGTTGACACTTTTCGACACATGTCATAATCTGATCAATTATACGAACAAAATTTATCTAAGCAATTATAGTATTATCATATATACCAAATACTAATATATTAGTCAAATATTCAAAATGAATCATCAATTTAATTCCGAGTATAAAAAAAGTATAGTAAAACAGAAATATGTGACCCATACATCCTCTCTGCCAATTTACCATTCGAAGAAGCCACGTGGATCATAATTCACGTTACGTTATATAGAGTTATGTTTTTTTAACCTAATGTGTTTTAACATTATGCTGATCTGTATTCTAACCCAAGTCTTCTTGATGTACATCACTTAATTAAATAGTTCCAAAATAGCAATAAAATCTAGCACTCATAAATACCATTTACCATTGGCTTACAGATGGTGGAAATATGTGAAGATTCCATAATTTATCGTTTTAAATTTTGAAATATCTATAAACATATATCCATTTCAAAACAAACATTTTTCACTGATACATCCCCAATTCCTGAAACTCATATATAATTACCAAAGAACCATCGAAATGAAGAACTCGCAGCAATCATAATTAAAAAAACGAGAGAGAATCTATCAAATTATAAACACGAGTCATGGAGACCGTAGTGTTGATTGTGGGAGCTGGACCGGCCGGTTTAGCAACATCGGTTTGTCTAAACCAACACTCAATCCCAAACGTGATTCTCGAGAAAGAAGACATCTATGCATCACTTTGGAAGAAACGAGCCTACGATCGTCTCAAACTTCACTTAGCCAAAGAATTTTGCGAGCTACCTTTCCTGCCACACGGTCGTGATGTGCCAACCTTTATGTCCAAAGAGCTTTTCGTCAACTACATTGACGCTTACGTTGCCCATTTCGATATAAACCCTAGGTACAACCGTACCGTGAAGCTCTCAACGTTCGATGAGTCCAATAACAAGTGGAGGGTCGAGGCGGAAAACACGGTGACCGGAGAAACCGAGGTGTATTGGTCGGAGTTTCTGGTGGTTGCGACCGGGGAGAACGGAGATGGGAATATTCCGATGGTGAAAGGGATTGACACTTTCCCCGGAGACATTGTGCACTCGAGTGGGTACAAGTCCGGCCGTGATTTTAAAGGGAAAAATGTTCTTGTGGTAGGAGGTGGAAATTCCGGCATGGAGATTAGTTTTGATCTTTGCAACTTCGGAGCTATTACGAGCGTTCTCATTAGAACTCCAGTAAGTAATTAGTGTTGATTTTGTCTTTTAATTTTTTATTTGTATGCATGAAAGTTAAAGATGCACAGTACTTGTCTTGCATGTGTTATTGTGGTATAGATTTTTTCGAATTTAATACGTCCCTTAACGATAATTGATCTCTTGGTCAATTCATAGACAAAAACGTTTGAATTAATGTGTTAATGTTCTTCTTTCTCTAAATCTTTGCAGAGACACGTGGTGAGTAAAGAAGTGGTACACTTGGGGATGTCACTGCTGAAGTATGTTCCGGTGACGATAGTCGACACATTGGTGACGACTATAGCGAATCTTGTGTATGGAGATCTCTCCAAGTACGGACTCTTCCGACCAAAACAAGGTCCTTTTGCCACCAAACTCTTTACCGGAAAAGCTCCTGTCATTGATGTCGGAACTGTCCAAAAGATTTGCGATGGCGAGATTCAGGTACCTTCCCCTTGTCCACCAAAATGCATCTTTATCTTTCTTTATTTCTTACTTGAAATATATTTAATGTATAAAAAATGTCAGTATTTTTCTTTTTTTGGTCAAACAGTGCAGTCTTTTAAAATTTGGTTTATATGAAAAAGCCAAAAAGGTTGAAGTATATACAGGTGCATATAGAAGGGCAACGTTGTTATTTCTGTACAATTTTCCAAAAAAAACCTCGATTTTAGATGTTTAAAACCTCAATTTTCAAACCATGACAATTTTATTTTGTACATTTTGTTTTATTTTCATATCAGAAAATTGAAAACCTTTATTTATGGCCTAATCTGTTTTTCCCCCTATATCCTACTGATTTCACACAAATTATAAGAATTTATTGTGTATTGTTTTCTTCCATTTTCCATTCTTCAAATTAAGATTTTTGATTACTTGATAAGTGGTAAATTTGATTAAATGAAAACATTATTAACTAACTAATATATAATACAATATTAGGTTATCAATGGTGGGATTGGAAGCATCAAAGGCAAGACATTGACGTTCGAAGATGGACTGAAACAAGATTTCGATGCGATTGTGTTTGCGACTGGTTACAAAAGCTCCGTCTGCAATTGGTTAGAGGTATCATAACATAAGTTATAAGTACCCTAAAAATCCTCTACTCAAAACTAAATAAAACGGGTTTAACTTAACCGAGTGAATAAATATGACGATGATGTGTTTTTGTGAAATTATACAGGACTATGAGTACGTGATGAAGAAGGACGGATTCCCCAAAACACCGATGCCGAAGCATTGGAAAGGAGAAAAGAATCTTTACTGTGCCGGATTTTCAAGAAAGGGAATTGCCGGAGCCGCCGAGGATGCTATGTCCGTCGCCGACGACATCAGATCTGTCTTGGCTACCATCAAAAATTGAAGCTGTATTCGTTAACAGTCAAAATTATAAGACTTGATAAGAAAAAGAAAAAAAAAGAAAAAAAAAGAAAAAAAAAAACACAAGTAAAAAGCATAATATTGTCGTTTTGGTCTAGTCTAGTGTGTCACCTCATAAGATGTTTAATATGTCGTTGGTTTTATTTGTATTGTCTCGTTTTGTAAATATGTTAGAAATGCCGAATGATTATTTATGTTGTCTAATCGGCTTTGTTACGGGGGATTTTAATGTAATTAAAAAAAAATACATTTTGAACATTCGATCATTTATTATTTTAACTGTCATTAAAATTATGTGTAAAATATGTTTAATTACAATTAAAAAGGATAATTTTAGAATTAAAATAATTGAAATAAAAATTATTTGTTTAAGAAAATATCAATTTTTCCTCTTCTAATTTTGTCAACAAAATAATTTCTTTTAATTAATTTAGAGTTATTATGAAGATTTTACTAAAATGATTCTCTCATCTTTATTTGATCATATTTTAAAAATATTTAAACTAATACATATTTCATATAATAAATAAATATCGAAATTTTTTTCTGAATATGTTGTGATTCGAATTTTTAAAAACGGGTTTAAAAATTTTGTTATAAAAAATAAAGTATCATAAAAATTTTAAAAATATTTAAGAAACTTTTCTCACCAAACATAAATGGAGCATAAATATATACACATTCGATTATAATATAAGTGGACAAAAATATTTTCAAAAAATTTAATGATTCAGAGACCGAAAATAGTATAAATTGAAAATATGACAAAACACAACATACGATAAATAGTTATATAACATTAAAATCAAAAAAAAATATTTTAACAGAAAAATACAACAACCGAACAACGATATTTATAACCTTTAACTATGTTACTTATAATAAAAGTTTTAAAAAATAGAAACATATTTCTTCTTTAGATCAGAATTTTAAAATTTTATAAATAATAAATCATCATATACAGAACAATAAATTAATTTTTTATCCCGCGATATATCGCGGGTTAAATCCTACTGAACTGAAAAAACCATCAATTCCATCTTAAAATATTTAAGAGCGAGTTAGCTAGGTACCATTGTTGATGTAGGAATCTAACAAATATGTTTAATGGGATCTCAAAGGAAAAAAGAAGAATCTCTAATTAACGAACCACGACTTAGACAAATTACTAGTTTGTTTACGAGATTGATCAATCGAACATAACCGATCAAGTTCATCTAGCCGAATAGAGTGGCATAGAAAAACTGAGCGTTTAGACGAACAAGTCTTGCGATTGATAATGCGTACTGTTTGTGTCAGCGAAAATCCAGGATCTCTCCTTACAACTTTCCCTTCCGTATTTATAGGAAACAATGTCGGGTATGGATCCGCACGAATTCCAGGTTTGCCCCTTCTGAGCTGGTGACGTGGCTCAACTTATCTTTCCATCATGGGCTGAGCCCGTCCTTTGACGGGTCGTACACCTATTTGGGCTAGACCTATTGGTTAAAAGCAAAGCCCATACCCAACATACTGAATTGAAATTCATTTAAAATAGAGTCTTGCGGGAAACGACACTTTTTGAGTTATGTTTTGATTTAACACTTAATGAGAATTTCCATAATTTTTTTATTTATGTTTTGATTTAACAATTTCGCAAAGTAGATAACTCAAAAATATAAATCAATCATAACTTAACATGAGTTAGCATGTGTTAAGATTGAGTTATGAACATAACTAAAAAATGTTGAAGTTTAAAGTGTTTTCCTTATTCGATAATGTATTTTTGGTAGAATCTAGTTAAAAACGAGTTAAAAAAAAGGGAAGAAAACAAATAAAAGGAAAGCAGAATGCGACAACCGTGCAAATGAATCATAGTAAGTGTCCATATTATAAATAGAAAAATGTTATTTGATATAGTTTCATCTAAAATAATTATCAATTAAAATTAGTTGTTTGCATAATTAAAAAGAAAAGTAAATTGGATAGACAAAAATGCCTCTTCAAAATTGGGCAGAATTATCTAAGAGAACAAGATATATGTATCATCTAACATTCTTAATATTTTGGTTTTTTTTTTCCATTTGATAAAAGTTCCAGATCTTTGATCGATAATTTCTGCTAACACCAAAAACCAGATTTTAGATATTTCGACTCGAAAAATAACCCTCTGTACTAAAAAGAGATTCAATCGATAATGTAAACCCAACTTCTCATACCTCATACCTTTAAACCATGTTGGAACCTTTCTTATACCCGCATCCATCTTCCTGATTCATCTAACGTCAATACATAGCATTCTCTTGTTATCTCTGGTGAATCTCGTTTTTCCCATTTGTTGAAAGTATATATTTTTCCCGTATGTTTTTCTCTTTCCAAATTATTTCAATTCATTTTTTTTTGCTATCGTATATTCGTAGTCTCGGATCTTAGTTTTGTCATCCACAATAATTGAAGCGCCATCTCCAATTTTGTATTCACTTCTTCCATCAAATGTTATTTATCCACACAAATTTTGAGGAAAAAAAAACACCAACAATTATAAATCATTGAGATATTTGTTTTACTAAAATCGCACTAAACATAAAATCCACCAAATTAATTAAATGTAGTCTAATACATTCTCTAAATATGCGTCATATGCATAATATTTTTTTTTTGAAGTAAGTCTTATATCTGGGACAAAAAAAGAAGAAGAAGTAACTCTTATTTTTGGCCTTATATTGACAAAAAAAAAAAAAAAAAAGATTTTTTTTAACACTAAATTTTATTATCAGATATTACAACAGAACAACCCAAATACATAAATAAACAAAAGATAGTCCAATAGAAGCCCAATAAGAAGATAAACCGAAGGGGACACGCAAGACGATAGTGATGAGCAAGTGGAATGTTGTTCCATAGCCCTCACTGCATGAGACTCTAACTCCGGTGTAACGGAAAACATCGTAGAACAAATGAATCGTCTTTGTCTCACTGATTATAGCAAATCACGGGTTACAAGATAAACTCAATCTACTAATCTCAGCCGATTGTTAGATGCACCAAAGGATCCAACGAAATTGGGTAAAAGAAATTAGATAGACTCCCTTACCGATTTAATAGAATCTTTGAAATTATCCAAAAGCAGCAAAGGAAGTAAAAAATTGCAAATGAACGAAGCTTAAAACCAAACCATAGGCACCATGAAACCGTCTTGAAACTAAGACAACGAAACCAGCATATCCAACAGATAATTTGGAGGAAGAGCTACACAAACATCGCTGAAAACCACCCGAGACAAACAAGGTAAAGAAAACTAAAACGGCCAAAGACAGCAATAAGATTCACTAAAACCCAACCTACTAAAAGCCCACTAAAACTTTGAGCCCATTACACGGAGAGGGAGGCGCTACCCCTCCGCTTTGACCTATTTCTAACCGTTGCCACTTGACACTTTATACAAAACAAAAAGGGCAATCAGACATTTTCCACGTGGACGGCACAGATTAAATAATCCGCGCGAAGAGACAACCGTTAGATGAGTAAAAACGGAAAGGACGCTTATACCCCAAACAAGAATCAAGATGATTATAAATACATGTTCTAAAACCCTAAGTTGAAAAATATCTTCACGCAGCTGTCTAGGGTTTTTCGCCTCTGTCTCTCTTTACTCTCTCTCGAAAACCTAGCAGTCGTCTCTTTCTCAGTTCTCCATGGGCAAGCCTAAATCCGCCACCAAAGTAATAATCTTCTTCTCCCCTTTATGGCATCCTTCTCTGTTCTTCTTCTTACTCTGTTCTGAACCTCTGTTCATGTTTGCTCTTATGAATTTAACGAGCTTTTATATGTTTCTTTTTTTTTTTTTTTTTTTTTTTTTTTATTTTCAGGCTGTTGCAGCTCCTGCTGCGGTTAAGGCCACTAAGCCTTTGAAGAAAGGTATGAACTTTGGTTTCCTATTGCCTTAGATGCTTTGTTCTCTGTTACATAACGAGTTTTGTTTTGAAAGTGCGTTTTTATATCTATGTTGCTCGTTCTTCTATAGCTGATTGAATAAGTTGTTTAATTTGTATTAATCGTCACCGTATAAGAGCTCTTTGTTCAATGGTTTGGGAATATATATGGTTGTAGAATACAATAAGCGTTGTTAGCCTATTCTCTGAAGTATATTGACTTGGTTGTTAATCTTGAATTTGAAACCTTTAATGTTGAGATTGAACGTTTATTGATTTAAACCTTTGTTTGCTGCTTCTCTTTAGGCAAGAGAGAGCCTGAGGATGATGTTGATACCAAAGTGAATCTTAAGAAGCAGAAGAAAGACGTCATTGCTGCTGTTCAGAAGGAAAAAGCTGAGAAGAAGGTGCCTAAGAAGGTTGAGAGCTCTGACTCATCAGATTCTGAATCTGAGGAAGAGGAGAAGGTATAACTTTTATTGTCTTAATTTATTTGTTGGTTTGAGCATTTAAGTTAAGTGTAATTTCTAATCATCTTTAATATATGTCAGGCTAAGAAAGTTCCAGCCAAGAAGGCTGCTGCCAAGGCTGCTTCAAGCAGTGATGATTCATCTGACGACTCTTCTTCAGATGATGAACCTGCAACCAAGAAGGCCGCTACTAACGGAACTGTTGCAAAGAAGTCTAAAGATGACTCGTCTTCTGAGGATGAATCTTCAGACGAGGTTAATTTCTTTCTTTTATGGAATTTTAAGCCTTCTAACATTTGAACTTGCGCTAACACAGACTTGGCTGTTACCAAAAATTTCAGGAAGTTGCTGCAACCAAGAAGCCTGCTGTAGCTGCTAAAAATGGCTCTGTAAAGGCCAAGGCAGAGAGTTCGTCTGAAGAGGATTCATCTTCTGATGAAGTAAGCACCTCAAGTATTTTGTGACTGTTTCCTCTATGTTTTAGAATATTTTTTGGGACAACATAAAATTCACAATGTTTACTGACTGATTAATAATTAGGAACCTGCAAAGAAACCTGCTGCTAAGAGTGCCAAGCCTGCTGCCAAAGATTCTTCATCATCTGAGGATGACTCGGATGATGATTCTGAGGATGAGGTGATATATTTGATCTCATACTTGTAATATCTTCAGTTTTTTGTTTTTGTTGATCACTTATTTTGGATATGTAGTGTGTTTTAGCTATTACAGTAAAATATCTAGTTGTCGTATTTTTATTATGTTTTGTATTTACCCATGGATCTCTAAATACTTCTTTTGTGAAAATAGAAACCTGCTGCCAAGAAGGCAGCTCCTGCTGCTAGCAAGGCTGCAAGCAGCTCAGATTCATCAGATGAAGATTCTGATGAGGTTAGCTTAACATATTTGATTTCATTTGTTTATGATTCTTTTCAAGCAGCTTTGTATTACTGTATATCAGTCATTGACAACTTGTATGTGTTTGTTGGTATTTGCAGGAAAGTGAGGATGAGAAACCTGCCGAGAAAAAGGCTAAAGCTGATACTAAGACTGCTCAAAAGGAGAGCAGTAGTGATGATTCTAGCGAATCTGAGGAAGATGAGAGTGAAGACGAGAAAGAAACCCCAAAGAAAAAGGTACGAGCAATGGTTTCTTACTCTGATATCTATTGGCAAATGTTATAATAGCTACCATGGGTTCATTAAGCTTATTTCTCTCTCTTGGTGGATATGGTTTTACCTTCTGTTTGCTGATAGAATCTCTATTTTACTATGATAAAAACAGAGCTCTGATGTAGAAATGGTGGATGCTGAGAAATCCAGTGCTAAACAGGTATGAATCCCTTCTGGTAGCATCTTTTATTGTGTATCATTGTAGCCACTTTCTGTTTTGTTTTGTTTTGTTGAAGTTAATTTTGTGTATCATGCAATTCTTTAACTTTCAGCCAAAGACACCATCCACTCCTGCTGCAGGAGGATCAAAGACACTCTTTGCTGCCAATCTCTCGTTCAATATTGAAAGATCAGATGTGTAAGTACCCACCTATGATATCCTCTCTTGTCTTGGTGAATGTTTTCATGGCCTGATATATTATGCTCAATGTGCAGCGAGAATTTCTTCAAAGAAGCTGGTGAAGTTGTTGATGTTCGATTTTCTACCAGTAGAGAAGATGGTAGTTTCAGGGGATTTGGCCATGTTGAGTTTGCTTCTGCTGAAGAAGCACAGAAGGTGTGTAGTTTTTACTTTATGAATGAAAATATTTTCGTAATCATTTGAGTCTACGATTGCTAATTAAAATCCTTGTACTTTAGGCGTTGGAATTCCATGGTAGGCCTTTACTCGGTCGTGAGATTCGTCTTGATATTGCTCAGGAGAGAGGCGAGAGACCTGCATTTACTCCACAAAGCAGGTAGGTTGATTTTCCCATGTGTTGGAGATTTGTTTCTGTAAAATTGCTCACTTGTTGATTATTTTCTCTTCTGGAAATTATTGCAGTAACTTCAGAAGTAGTGGTGGTGGTGGTGATGGACAAACTATTTTTGTTAAGGGATTTGACTCTTCGCAGTCTGCGGAAGATATCAAGACCTCATTGAGGGAACATTTTGGTTCATGCGGTGAGATCACAAGGGTTTCTGTTCCCACAGACCGTGAAACCGGTGCTTCCAAAGGGTTTGTGATTCCTCCCTCTCTGTGACCAGTTTGTGAATTCTATCTGTTAAAAGTGAAATGCTAACTACATAAATATGTTTTTTATTTCCTTTTCAGAATTGCTTACGTTGAGTTTTCAGAAGGTAAAGAGAAGGCTTTGGAACTAAATGGAAGTGACATGGGAGGATGGGGTCTTGTAGTTGATGAGCCTAGACCGAGAGATAATAGTGGTGGTGGATTTGGTGGCGGAAGGAGCGGTGGAAGAAGTGGTGGATATGGTGGTGGAAGGAGCGGTGGCAGAGGAAGAGATGGTGGAGGCCGTGGTCGTTTTGGTAACAGTGGTGGCCGCAGTGGAGGTGGTCGTTTTGGAGGTGGCAGAGGAAGAGATGGTGGTCGTGGAAGACCTAGTTTTACTCCCTCAGGTACATAAATCTGATCTTGATTCATGTTTCTAGGTTCTTTATAGCAAGGTAACATGTCATTCATTAATTCTTGGTTTTATATATTGCAGGTAAGAAGACTACCTTTGGCGATTTCGAGTAGAAGCTTCTGTAGAAGAAAAGGCTCTTCTTATGTTGTTAACTTGTGATACTTCGCATCCTTCTATCGTTTCGTTTCTTTTTTTGTTCTAGTTACGTTTCTATTGGAACCTTAAATTTTTGTCTGAATGTTAAATTAAGCTCAATTTTGAGTGCTTTGGGTGTTAAATCTAATCATTAGCTTCGTCCTTCATTATATATTACCTAAGTATGAGCCTCATACGATTCAATTGATTATGTAGACTAAAATATTCTCTCCCAAGGGACACAAATTTACATTTCTCAGATTTAGTCTCAACTTGGTTTGCTAAGTTCACATCTTTCACTCAAAAGCATAAACAAAAAGAAATAGGAAAATGAAAAGGAGGATTATTTGTAACTCAAAATTGATACTTTCGCTTGAGGACCACCTTGTACGTAGACGAAATCATAAGCTTGTCCTGCTCTCAAAGTCTTTTGCCATTGAGGAAGCTGGTAAGTATTCTTTTGTCCCGTTGGGTTTAAACCCCAGATAGGTCCTGAGAGATTTTCAATCTTAAGCTTGAGATCTGATATGGGTTTCTGAGAATTGTTCTTGATGATCACTTTGTGCCTGTAGTATCTTGTGTTCCCGGCCATCCAGTTGGAAGTTATCGAATGAAGAAACTCGATTTGTGCACCTGATTGTTTTGGACTGTATGTTGTTACTGTTGCTTTGTAAGACGAAGCTGTGACAGTTTCAGAGAAAATGAGAATCAATCACTGTAGAAAAGTTGCATTGGAAGCTGTTAAGTAAAAAAAGATCAAACCTGGTGGTTTTGTAGTTTGATAAGGTTTAGATGATCCTCCTCCATAAGATCCTACAAAATTTCATTACATTACTCGATGAGCCATGGATCATAAGAAAAGAGTAAAGCTAAAGACTTTGCGTTCAATGTGTATTGTTTAGTTACCTAAGTTTCCAGAGAGTTTAGCGAATAGGCCAACGAGTGGAGCTGTTCCGGACAAAGTTGGTTCTGATTGCTCGTAATTTGAGCGGTCATCGGAATAGTTATCATTCTGGTCTGGTCCACCAACAAGAGCACCATAGATAATATTAGGATCAGCTTGAGACCTTCTGTACCAAGAATCAAATCCTTGAACACAATTCACAGAAGAACGTTGAAGAAAGATTGAAGGGATTGAAGCGCCTCTATGGTGAACATGGATTGGATATTTTGGTCCATATCCAACTACATAACTCATTCCTTGACGGTTCTTCCCAAGAATGTAATCAGCCTGCAAAAGAAAAACTTAGTTAGCGGAGTTAAACCAACAAGGAAATTGTTTCGGTTTCTTGGGAGGATTCAATAATTACCTGATATCTGGCAAAGTCAAGAAGCGCCTGAGGTTGAACCGAACCATCTGGACAATTGAGTTTAGCATTTGCTGCAGAGAGATAATCTGAATAGACCACGAGAAGATAAGCAGCTGCAGATGCATATTGCAGATTGTTCCACTCTCGAACATACATTAAACCACCAGGAGTTGTTTGAATGTTGTAGCCACCATTCTTCTTGAGACAAGCACAAGTGAAGTAGTCAGCTTTCGTCTGATATTGCTTCAATGTCGAAGTATACGCACCGCCTTTCCCTTCTAACAAGATCTATAAACACACAAATGAAACAAAAATCAAGATCAGTATTCTTGAAACCGCGGAAAAACATTCTTGAACTAACCGGAATATTAAATGTTTATACCTTGGAGAGAAGGATTTGAACACCGGCGTATTTGTTATCCCAAGAGAACTCTTTCATCCCCCAGCCAGTTCCGCCCAAGTAACCGGCATTTTCTATAGCATACTTCAAGTAATACTGATCCCCGGTGGCACGGTGTAGCCAAGCCGCAGCCCAAAGAAGCTCATCCTTTAAAAATTTACCCAACAGAGACATTTTAGTATTGGAACAACATTCAATGGAAGAAGATAGTTGGAGAGATGAATGAAGGAAAATGTTAAGAGATCAACAGACTTATACCGAGTAACCAGATGACATGTAGAAGGCTTTCGCATTTGGGATTGAATCAGTGTATAGGCCTCTGTACTTATCAGCAAATGAGAATAGCTGACAAACACAATAACAAAAGTTTCAAAATGTTTAGAATCTAAACCGAACCGGGTTCATAACACAAAAAAACAGAATCCGATTTATAAACCAAAACCGAACTGGAATTCGTTCCAAACCTACTTGGACCAAACTGAATCAACCAAAATTCATTTTAGTGTACCAAATATTTTAATTATTTTTTTTCCAAAACCGAACCAAAATTTGACAAACAATTCTATCAGGAATTATTAAAACCAAATAGAGGAAAACCGAAATAACCAAAGCAAACCGAACCAAATAACCGAATATCTAACTCTACCCAAAACATTTACCCTTAATTAAATGTTTATAATTGTGGAATGTAATAACCGAACCGATACTAACCCAAATAAACCAATACTCCCAAACCCCATTGAACCTAAACTGTAAAAAACCAGAGGTTGAACAAAACACAAACGAACCTCTTTCGCATGACTTAAGAGGAGAGCAGAGTAAGAGGAGTTAAATGGCTTGAAAGCCAAGGAAGCAGCGGCTAAAGCAGCAGCGGCTTCACCGGCTAAGTCTGAGCCAGGATTGTATTGGTCAAGCTTATAAGCTGTTCTTGAAGTGGTCATATCCTCGGCTCGTTCCCAACAATAATGGTCTGATTCTCCATCTCCAACTTGACCCCATAGAACATTTGGCTGAGGATGAGCCTTGATGAAGTAATCAGTACCCCATTTGATTGACCACAATGTCTGTTGCATCTGGTTCGAAGCGGATAGCTCTTTCCGGTTATCAACCGCGGCCCACGATAGCATTGTCACTGCAAAGGCCATTGGTAAACCGAATTTCACATGGTCTCCTGCATCATAATATCCTCCCTCCAAGCTCACCTATTCATTCATACACAAACCTCAATATCATTTTCTAACATGATAGTTTATTTAACTGGAATTAGCACTTACAAAATCTAGCAAATCTTTGTAATGATGACAACATATCCTTGTGTTTTTCATCATTTTTAATTAATAGCGTTACATAAATTTAAGGTTCTTCTTATAAATTTGTGTGCGAATAAGTGCTAGTTTTTCAATAATATGCATTCGGTTTGAAATATAATGGTGACACATCGACAAACCACTAGACTACATGTCCTAGTCGAGTTCGATGTTATTTAACGGAACTATTTTTTTTCTGATATATATAGCTTTTATTAATTTGACTACAATATTAGTAATATGTGTGTATATGGACTTACGCCTTGAGCAAGACCATCCTTGAGACCAGAGTGGCTACGCCATTTGACACGTTGAGCAGCTGGCAACTTTCCTGATCGTTGAGCCTCAAAAAACAAGAAGGTCTTGTCAAGAGCATTTCCGTAGTTATAGTACTCTGCTGCCGCGGTTGCTGCTGCTAGAAGAACGGTCAGCAATAGGCTTACGCCGAACAATGATCCACCAAACTTCCTCATTCTCTCTATCAATCTTAGTTTTAAGTTTTCTCTCCTAAGAAACGTTCTTTCTTCAGAATTGTGAATCTTTGATGAGAGTTAGTCTATATGTGGGTGTATTTATATAAACATATTGAGAAAGAGAGAGATTGTGTATGTGAGTTTGGTGAGAGAGAGGAATATAGAGAATCAAATAGGTAGGAAACTTGTCTGAACAATCATTGTCTTTGTCTCTATTTGTGTTCGTGTGTGTTGTGATATATGCCTTTGATAATAGTTGTGACCTTCACGTTTTGTTAGAGCTTCTCACGTTGTACCTCGAGACTTTTGTGTACAAAAGCTGAACTAACTATGACTCACCACGTGTATCTCTTATTGGCCGTTGGATGAACGTGATATTGACCATCTATTTGAATAGAAATAGATTAATGTATCTTGTTTTAAAAACAAGTTAAAAATGTTGAAGAGTAATATTTTGGTTGATTTTTGTTAAGGTGTCAACGGACAAGTAATCCATTCGTGGTATCCACAACTTGCATTCCTTTTTTTGTCTTTTTTGTCTTTCAATTGATTTGTATGTTCTGATATGTTCATAATTTATAGTTTTCTTTTGTCAGTTTATTTAACAGAAAGTCTATGTATAAACTCGGTTCGGGCAATTAGACTGGACTCCAACGTTTGATGCATCACTTGATCATGTTTTGACAATGTTTTTATTGCCAGAGCAAAATGCAAATTGGAAAGTTTATAAGTTTATAGGATTGACCCAATCTGATTCTGGGTGACTGAGTTATAAATTTAATAATTTGGTAAAAAAATAAAAATAATTTTTGAGTTAGAAATAAGTCATCATATCTTACAACCTGAACTATTCTAAATCCAATATCTATTTAAATCCAAACTCAAATTGAAATTCTAACAAATTCTAAAGTCTTCAGCATAAAAATGGCTTCAGCTTAGGTTTCTCTTGAAATCACAATTTTGCCATTATATGTGCATTATAGCATAGCAGAGGGGTTTAAAAAAAAAAAAAAAAACTTTGTTCCATAATTTTGTGTTCTATTATTGAATTTGGTGCTTCGATTTAGATTTAACTAGAGTTAATTTTGATTTTGAAGTTGAGTAGGTTTATTGAATTTCTAAAAAGTTTTTTTTTGATGTTTCTAAAAAAGTTTGTATATTCAAAAAATATGTCAAATATTTGTTTTTGATTAGTTATAACAAGTTTAAAAATATGATAAATTTACATGATATTTTGTAAGTTGAAAGCTGTGTTTTATGATTAAAACAAATAAAAAGTTTGTATTTCAATAAACCTAGAATTTAATAGAAATATAATGCATAGTTAACTTTTAAAAATAAGACATGAGTTCAATTATTTTAAAGCTCTGAAGTGACCAAAAACCAAATCAAACAACCAATCAAAATTCAAATGGAATGAAAACCCATAATAAACCAACCACTAAAACCTAAACCAGACTAAAACTCCACTGCTGAACCACCATAACCGAGTCGTATGGTTTTCCTTCCATACTCTAAAACCATGACTACACAAGACTAAGAACCGTCAAAACCAGAATCGAAAATGTAACTAAACCGGCACCAATAAACCGAGTCGTTTTCCTCACGGCGTGGTTACTCTTATGAGTTGAAGCAGCTAGAGACGAAGAAGGTGACTGGGGCGGAGATTCAACCTCCATGACTTTAATAATCATTTTCTGACCCTTTTCACAGTGGCCCGAGACGCCGCTTATGAAATAAAACAAACCGGGACGGTCTAATTTGAAAACAGTATCGTCGTGGTTCGAGTAAAGTTCCGGTTTGGTCGTCTGACATTTCTTGTACTCTTCTTCTGATACCACCAAAACCGAGTCTTTCTTGTACTTGAAACCTTTCCACCAAATCAAAAACAAAATTCAAAATCCGCATTACAATGATCATAAAATAATTGATAAGTTGTAGAAGAAAAAAAAAATCTTACGGATAGTGTCGCCAACTTTAAACCGGTTCTTGGAAGCCCATTGGTTAAACATATCACTCTGGTTACTAGATTGTTGTATGATCCAACCATTTTCTCCTCCAGCTTCAAATTCAGTACATGACACAATTGAAAACACGTAAAACAATACGGAGATCGAAAGGAGAACAATCTTTTGTGCACCCATTTGAAAGAAAAAAAAAAGAGAGAATTATTTTGTTAAATTTCTCATAGTTCTTGGAGAAAATGTTTAAGTACTTGAGTGTGAGAGACTGAGAGTGCAGCTAGGTTTGTTAGTTTGGCTTGTCCACAACTTGAGGGATATCTAATAGATATTGTTTTGACTTATTATTTTCTAATTTCAAATGAATTAAAGTTTCAAAGAAATACGACTTGTTCAGGAAAATCTGTTTTTGTGAGGATTTTGCGTATTAATTCGGAAATAATATCGTAAAGTGTTATTTGATGATCTTTTTGTATTTTTGGATTTTTGAAACAGATTTGAAATGTTTGGGTGATACATAGACTAAGTAAGAATTATAGGGAGCAGTGGAAATAATTAAAAATATTTTAGAACTTCTGGATTTGCTGAGTCAGAAGAGGACTAAAACGACACGAGGTCCCGTCGTTTCGAGTTGTTCCGTCACCGCCATCTAAGCCCACTCTTTGCGTTCACCTGAGCCGCGACGAAGAAGATGGAGACTAATCTGTAAGGATTAGGGTTTATAGGATTGTTGGAGGAAGAAATCAGGACGAAGAGCAAGAAGAAGCTGCGTTATTCTGGAAGATAAACAATGGCACAAGACTCGGAGAAGAGATTTCACCAAATCATGGACAAGCTCTTTACCCTATCGAAATCTCAGCTTCCTTCTTCCTCAACCAGGTCAGTTTCTTCTTTCATGGATCGATTCGTCTTCCACTAGCTTAGTTTCAGATTTCCAGAATCGTTACTGGTTTCGTTTTTCGCTGATTGGAGTGTGGAGATTGCTTAATCTCAGCGATGAGTTTGTATTTTCTATCATCCAAATTGTGCTTTGGATGAACTGAACTCAGATTTTAGTTGATTTTGTGATAATTGCATCAGAACTTGTGAATTTTGTGTTCATGTTATGATACTGCATCACCTTTATGTATTCGATATTCTTTTGGTTTCTGTAGTTCTTCTGTAGAGCAACAATCAAGAGGCAAGAAGCGTCCAAATCCTTCATCTGCGTTAGCACTGGTTGAGCCAAAGACAGGATTAGCTACCGTTGATAGGTCTTCAGCTTTGAAAGTCCCTACCAGTTCATCACCGTCTGGTCTTTGCAGGCCATGGGATAGAGGAGATCTTATGAGGAGGCTAGCTACTTTCAAGTCCATGACATGGTTCGCCAAGCCCCAGGTCTGCCTCTTGTGACCTTTTAAACGACAGTTTTCTTGAATTTTTCTTCCATTAGAATTCAAGTCATTTCTATCTGGTGGTTGCTATGTTCTTGTTATGAAATTCTCAGCTGTTTTTGGTGTGTGGTGGTAGGTTATTAGTGCTGTAAATTGCGCGAGGAGAGGGTGGGTGAATGATGACGCAGATTCTATAGCTTGTGAATCTTGTGGAGCTCATCTTTACTTTTCAGCCCCATCTTCTTGGTCAAAGCAGCAAGGTATAGTTAACATGTTATTTTTAGAATCATCTCTATGTAACTAATACCCTGATATAACAATTCTATGGTATGACTTCACTGAAATTGGATATCTTCTCTTTGATCTTACAGTGGAGAAAGCGGCATCAGTCTTCAGCTTGAAGTTGGATAGTGGGCACAAATTACTATGTCCATGGATAGAGAATTCATGCGAAGAAACACTTTCTGAGTTTCCTTCAATGACACCGGAGGATTTAGTCGATAGACATGAAGAACGGTCAGAAGCTTTACTTCAACTTTTGGCCTTGCCTATTATTTCACCATCAGCCATCGAGTACATGAGGAGCTCAGATCTGGAGGAATTTCTCAAACGACCTATATCACCTGCATCTGGCGACACTGCAGCCGAATCTTCTCAAACAGAATCCCTTATCAATCATGTTGGAGCAAGTCCGGCTCAACTTTTCTACCAGGTGTGACCTGCACTAAATTTTTTTAATTATTCTAGCTAACGTAGAGCCCTTTGCAATGCTATTATTATTGTTTCAGCCTGTGGCATAACATTTTCGTGTCCATGTTTTGCTTTTTAGGTACTTATATGTTTTTTGGTAGAATAGGATGATCCTTCGTTTATTGTGCCTTTTATCAATAGGTTTTACTTTGTTCTGTCCAATTTATTCTTCTTGATTCATTCAATGTATTTCATATGATATAATATTAGCATACAGTTAATTAATGATCACTTTATTGACTATGGCATATTTTCTGAGAGGCTTTTGGTATGATTTCGAGTCATCTGATAGTAATACTGATGCATTGATATTTGCAGGCACAAAAACTTATCAGTTTATGTGGCTGGGAACCGCGGGCACTTCCTTATATTGTGGACTGCAAAGATAAATCAAGTGAGACTGCTAGGGGTACAGATACTATTGATTTACTGCCAGAAACTGCTACCCGCGAGCTTCTAAGAATCTCTAATTCAACCCCGATTCCAAATGGAGTATCAGGGAATAATGACAATTCAACTCTTCCTGACACATTAAACTCTGATCCCAGTTCTGTTGTACTGGACTGCAAGCTCTGTGGGGCCTGTGTTGGTCTATGGGTTTTCTCAACTGTTCCGAGACCACTAGAATTGTGTAGAGTCACTGGTGATACTGAAATTAATACAGAGAAACATCCCAAGGATGGTACCCTTCAAAATCAACCTTCAAGCTTAAAGTTTACCATAGCAGGAGGACCCCCAGCAACAGAGCAAAACTTCAAAGCAACAATATCGTTGCCTATTATCGGGAGGAACTTGAGGTCAAGACTTGCTTCTTACTCCAGAGAACATGATCATGGGGATGTCAGTTCTATTCAGGATCAACAGAGTATAACTGCAGAGAACAATGGTGATGTTACACAAAATAGCGATCAAGTGGTGAATGATATAGAAGAGAAGGCTGATGGAGGAAGCAACGACAAACAAATGATGGTAGAAAGATCAAATCTTCCTGAAAACAACAAACCAAAGGATTCAACTGCAGGTAAATTGCTAAGAGTCAATGGGATTTCTTACACGCACCAATTGTTATCCAAACTAATGAGACTACGCTCAGAGCTAATTGTTTGAAAGCTCTCATTAGGAGAATGTTCAGCTAAACTATGCTTATACACATCTTTCTTTGTGAAGATACAGGAAAGTCAGTGACGTCAAACAAACAGATGGAATTTGATCCAATCAAGCAACATAGACATTTCTGTCCTTGGATCTGGTCAACGGGTAGAAGAGGCCCTGGATGGCGACAGACTCTTTCTGCATTACAACGCCATAAAGGATCTTGTCAGACTCCACCATCACCCTCTTCCCTCTTCAAGGTAACACAATCCTCTCGATTCCTTTTCATATATTCTTAGGTGAATCAACTCGTTGTTAGTTAATATGGAAGGATGCTATTACAGATGGGAATATAACTCACCTGTGACTATTCTCATGTTTTCTCAACATGAGATCATATAAACCCCCTTTGTAGCAACAAATAGTAGGATCGATTAATAACCCACAAACTAAGTACAAAGCTATTTAAACTTTTGTTGGTTAAGAGTGCAACTTATGTCCTTGTCCTTGTTACAATTCCGTTATGGATTTGATATATTTTCTGGATTCGCTCTGAGCATGAGATAAATGATCAATTCCTAAACAACGATAACCATGTACATTCTGTGAGATTATTATTTCATAAAAGATCAACTTCTGATGTCTTTGATGGATCTTTATGTGATGTTAGGTAGATGATCCGTTAACATCTGTTCGGAACCTATTTAAGTCGCCATCCCCGAAAAAGCGAAAAGTGAACGGAGGATCTTCAAGGTGAGATACGAGACGATTTTGTTCCTGAAAAGAACTTGAGCCCTCTTGGTCTACACTGCATCCGAAAATTTGAAACGTGAAAAACTGTAACATTCATGTGTTCTGAGTTATTGGTTAATTCCTTAAAAAAAAGTAATCTCTGTTGTTAACCCAGTTGAAATTGCTAGAGTTTAAAATCATATGTATACATACACATGAGTTTGTACCGAAGTTTCTCAAAATCTATACTTGAGAGCTTAACCACGAACCAATCACCCTAGTCTAGGGTTCTTCAAAGGCTTTAAACTTGAGTGGTTTTATAAATATGCTGCACGCGTTGAGTTAGGGTTAAGTTTTTTTTTTGTTTCCACTAATTTATACAACGGGATTGGTAAACCGATCTGCATTAAAAATGCTTACAAAATCACACACACACACACAGAGACCACGAATACGAGGGGTTCGAGCTAATGCCATACACGGCAGAATTACTTCTTTTTTTTTGTCACACACGGCAGAATTACATAATGAGAGCCGTGCCAACACTAAAAATATCAGAAGAAAATATGCCCAGTTCAATAAAAAAAATCGTGAACAAAAATAACAATATCTTCATACAACGAAAACAAATAAAAAAATTAAACTAATAAACAAAAAATTAGTGCTAAAACATTTTTTTTCTTTTTTTCTCCACAAAATCGTTAACCAAACTTTCAAAATCAATGTTTCTAATCAATTATTTTTCGATGTTTTTTATCAGTATTTTCCATAAATTCATCAAAAAAATAAGTACCTGAATAAATCATTTTCTTGAGATTTAGCTTGGTCATCTTTCAACTTTTTATTTTTTTCTGTTGTATGATCTAGAAGGTTGATTTTTTTTTTATGACATCTTTCTGTAGTAGAAAAAATAAATAAAGTTACACCGTTACAAGCAACAACGATTACTTACAATTTTAGAAATAAATTGGATGAAATTGTTTAGACAAACAGAGTAAATAGTATAAGAAAAGTAAAAACTTGAATAATTTTATCTTAATAGAATTGATTTGGTGAGAGATACATTGAAAGAAAGCTTTGTTTAATTAGTTGTTCAGAAAAGAGACAAAAATGTAACGAGAAAGAAAGTAGTATCTCTTCGTTTATTCTAATTGTTTAATAATTTTTTAATATTTTAATTGTTTAATAACTTTCGTTTACCCAAATTTCTCTTCAACATCTTAATTATTTTAAGTAATCGTTTATTTTTTTAATTAATTAATTAAGCCCATGTAATCATGTCGATGGATTGTTGAAATCCAATATTTGCTTCCTATTATTTACACATTGTTTTCAGCCTAAGCACCATATGAACATATTTATATAACTCTATTACGAATAAATATATATCCCTAATCTTTTTCCAAAATTTGATGTTCTAAACAAATGCTTATTTTCTTCTAACTAAGGCACGACCCTAACATAATCAAGAAACTAAAGTAAAAGGAACAGACTTCATTACGCTTGCTGATCATTACATTGCCAAAAACAAATCCTCCATATCATAAATATAGGATTGTGATTGACGTGTATCAAATTCCTTTTCTTTCTTTTTGGCATTATATATTTTTATGAATATTTGTGACTTTATATTTCCAAAAGATAATGTATAGTTTTTATTTTTTTTCCAACTAGAAACTCAAGTGTGCGGATTTTTCCTGAATTAGGATGAAAAAGACAAGCACAAGTAGATCCCATAGATACAACCATTTCCTCGCGTCATGTCCCACTATCTTCATTTTTTTTCCTTAAAAATTCTTTTTTTCATAAAAAACAATATAATTCGCAATTGCATGAATAATACTTTTCTATTTATATAAAAATAATAATGTGGACCATCTCCGGATTCATGGCTCAAGTTTTATGAATTATGTATCACATTTGTGGTTCTCAAAGCTTTTCAGTTTTCATGTTTTAGTTCTAATTCCTTTTCTCTATTCTCGTTTACAGCTTCTCTAATTCGTCACGCACCATAGAAGAGCGTGGAACTCACGTACAATTACCTTTAACGAGAAAAAAATTACGGGAAGGCGCGTGAGATTCGTACTTTTATTACATTCTGTGTCAAATACATGTGGAAGTCATATGCTTCTGTCAGCTGCTGACGCGAATTTGTGGGCCCCTTTCGCGCGTTACCTTTTCGAGTTTACCGAGTCTATTCACTTGACACGTGGTTGGATCGTAGCGCGTTGTTCATATTAGACTTTAAACAAATTCTGTAGTTTATTAGGTTTTGACCCCATAATTTTGTTTTAATTTTTTATATTTCCACGAAATTTTGTTATTGGTATTTCAAGCCTGTAATCGTGTTCTCTCTTTCGTAAACTACTGACACATTATAATTCGTGTTGAAATTTGTGTCCTACCATTACCAAACATGGTAATTGCTCACACAGCGCTTAATTGTTATTAAGATTTTTCTTATCTACCGTACCAATTAACACCTATTAGGCCATTAATAAAATGTATCAATTATAAATGATTTTGATTGTTTTCTAGTTGTGATTGTATTGATACATACTTTAATATACGCGGGTTTAAGCACCAACACGACCAATAAAATTCATGTTTGCTTTTTCAAGTTGCATTTAATGTACCTATCTACTGATCATGGTTTCCATTAGGAATAACATTAACATGAAAACCAATCTTTTCGAAATGAAATGATAAAACTTTTTTTAAAGAAACATATTTAATAGTTGACAAAAAAAAAGAAACATATTTAATCGAAAAGCCGTATAATGATTTTTTCCATATCAACTTAGTTACTAATTAATGACCGAGCATTATTAGTGATATTTAAAAAATTATGTGATTTGTAAAATTGTAGTACAAATTTGCAAATAATTATTTCACTAAGCAAATTATTAATCAGAACAATGATTTCTAAGATCATATACTATGAAACCCATGTTCAATATGTATATATGATGGTAAAAGACTAAAATGAAGGTCTTGCCTAAAAGTGTAAAGATGCAATACATATACTCTATCCCAACAAAAAAAACACGGTCCATGATTTCATACCCTATAATCCCATTTGACCCACTTTAATTTATTTCCAACTACAAAAATTCTAATTTTATATTATTTACACATACACACATATTGAGAGAGAGAGAGAGAGAGAGTGAGTCACAAGAATTACGACACTAAACCAAACCCAATACCGAGAAAAAAGAGAGAGAATATATAAAATGGGAGATGTACGGAGGATTGTGGTGGTCGTAGAAGATAAAGAAGCGGCGAGGACGGCGTTACAATGGGCACTTCATAACCTTCTCCGTCAAGGCGACGTCATAGTCCTCCTTCACGTATTCTCTCCTCCGCCGCGTAAGAAGAAATCCACGGCGGCGCGTAATCTCCGCCGCCACGGATACCATCTCGCACTCTCTTTCCGTGAAATCTGCAACGCTTTCTTTAACGTGAGTGAGAATGAATCTTGATCGGAAGGTTTTGTCTATTATACTCCATTTTTCTAATGAGTTTGGTTTGTCTTTCCTTGTGATCGTGATTACAGACGCATACGGAGATCATTGTGAGAGAAGGAGACGAAGATGGAAGAATGATTGCTCAAGTTGTGAAAGAGATTGGTGCTTCTATGCTTATCGTTGGTCTCCATCAGAACAGCTTTCTTTACAGGTACTATTTTGATCGATTTGATAATTACGGGGTCATAATTAAAGATTCTCAACCCTACGACGAAATAGCAATTAGTTGTCATTTTTTCTCTACGGTTTATAAATGCGTAGATGGGCAATGAGTGGGATTGACGTAGCAAGAAATTTTGATTGCAAAGTGATGGCTATAAAGCAGCCTTCATCGGAACTTCCACCGCTGGGAAAGGTGAAAGGACACAAGACCACACCGGCAACTGCTACATCAGATAGTTTAACTAATTTTGACTTTTCCCAAATTGAAATTTCTGGATTACAGTAAGATTCCTAACCTCTTCATTGTTTTCAATTCTATTTTTACAAAAACTACGTGATTTGGTAAAATAGTTTCAAGATAGATATCTCTAGTTTTTTTAATTTTGATATCCCTATTAATATAAACATGTCATACTGACTCTGATGACAAAAAATGGAACTGACTGAAACAGGGTTCCTGAGATTCCGACACCACCTAAAGTGCCGTACAGGTTATGTCCGAGTCCTCATGCAATACTCTGGAGAACAAGGCCCCGGAGGAGATCCAAAGACCAATACGGTGTCGTTTCATAGGCAAACGATATTTATTTGAGACACGATAGAAAAAGCAAAACTTTACTCTCAATTCTTTCCTTGTCAAAGAAACAAATTTTTTTTACTCCAATACAAAAAAAACTCATTCCAAATTTCGAATCACATTAATCTTAAACAATGAACAGTTTTTTTCAAACCCTCGTCCAAAAATTTGGTTCGAGTGATCAAGTAAAAATGAAAAACAAATTTCCCATGGGAGCCAAAATGCAAAATTCATCATCATTATTAGAGACATAAAGAATAATTATATATGTGAAATAATCGCTTTTCTCTCCTCCGTAAACTGTATCTGTGTTTGTATGCTAATATTCTAAACACATTACCTTTTATAGCAACAAGTGTTCTCTCCTGTATTCACGTACAATCACTGGTATGCTTGTCGGAGGAATCTATTTACACACAGAAACATAAATGTATCAGACACTAAAATGACATAATAAACTTGGAACACAATAATGTGTGTGCTACGTACCATTCCATAATCCGATACGATCATAGATATATACTCTGAAGGAGTTGAATCGTACCTGGAACAAAAAATAAAAAGATTAAGAGAAACTAAGATGAAGCTTTGTGATGAATTCTCAAAATCACTTAAAAAGCGCTTTACATTAGATTCAGGAACTGGAGGTTTTTGTTGTTGTCTATCGTCTTTGAATGCTTTGCATTGGTTCTATATGATGGTATGTTGGCTACAGCATCAGGATCGCCTGTAAATTTTCCGCACAGGCAAATCTCTATTCAAAATCTGATTTCCAGCAAAGGACTAATCGACAAGAAGTACAAAGAAGAGCTAGTGAAACATTACCAAGTTCATTGGAGCAGATTGAATCAAGTAGGACTCTTTCATGAAACTTGTATGCTTCACAACACACAATAACAGGAACACTAAATGCGTTTGCAACCATTGCAACGCAAGCTGTACCAACTTTCGAGTAAAGAGTACCATTCGAGAAAATTGCTGAAGCCCCAAGAAAAACCCGTGTAGCTTCAGGCATGATGTAGGAAATGGCGTTTATATGAGTGTAGGTACAGTCGAGGCCATGGGTCACAAGTCCGCGGAGTAGCTTTTGCCCTTCAAGATTCGGGCGTGAGTCTACAATCACTACACGGAATTTTTTCCCAATCTCATGGGCGTATAAGAGAATCATCTCAACCACACAAGAGAATCCGTATGTGAGAAGGACCTCTCCATCTCTGATTTTTGTTACGGCGTGTTGCACAATTACCTTGTCTGCAAGTACTATTTTCTCGTCTATGAACCGGCCAATGTCAGAACAAAGTGAAGCTTTTGCCTCTGACTCTGACAGGTATACAGGTAGTTTTCTTATTTGGTTCTTCAGGAACCTGATTGCGTTTCCCATGCTCATGGAGAGTGGACGACATTCTATCAAGAATGAAACATAACCATTTATTTTGGCTGTCAAGTCCATGGTCAGGTCTTTCATAGGAGGTGTAGTGAAATCTTTTATAGCTTCTTGAAATGCTTGAAGCATGGCAATACATCGCGCATTGTCCCCAGATATATCTCCAGCCAAATGTTGCAAACCCACCTAAGATTAACAAAATACATGTGTATATGTCATTGATAAACCACAGGGTTTCAAACCCTTAGAGATTCCAGTTCAAAAGCTTAACATTCTAACATTTCACAGTCGCACATATAAACAAGTAGGTGTACCTTATAGACCGCATGGTGTATGGAATCGAGTGTGAAAAAATTGGAGCTTAAATTGGGAAGCTGATTGCCACGTTCGTATTGAGGAAGATGGAGAAATAATTCAACTTTGTTCTTGCTCTCGGTCTGTTCAACCACAGCACGCCTCTTAGCTTTATCCACTCGGCTTTTATCATCATACTGCATTTGTGTCTGAGGGACATCCATCCTCTTCTCTTTTTCTACTGCTATAGCTGTTTTTTCAGAAACAGAGGATGTGACGGAAAGTCTTTCTTTCTTTGGTTGGGGCTTTTTGGCAGCCTTGCCAGGATTAGCTCTACAAGACTCATCTGCACGTCTGTTTCCTTCGCCTAAAATTAGCAAGAGGGAAGCATTTAGATGATTTTATGTTTCACTTTAATGAATACAGAAAACAAAGCAAAAATATTGAACAAAAACAAGAACCTTTTGCAGCAGCTTTTGCTGCCCGTTGTGCCTCTTGGATGGCACGCCTTTCTGCTTTAGTGGTTTTATCTTTCAGCGATTTTGGTTCCTTTTCCTTCTGGGGTTTTGTGGTCACAGATTCACTCTTTCCTGCATGATATTCTTTCTGTAAGTAACGAAATGCAAAACTAGAAGGAAACATCTGTGCATGGCAATAATTGAACGACTCAAATCCATAGCAATTCATATGGTCAAAGTTGATACTAAACACAAAATAGGTATATAACTTCTGATTCTAAAGGCGAGTCCAGTTTGGAAGTGGAGCTTAATGACCCTTCCGTGGCTGGGCGGTATCAACACCTCCAGAGAAGCCCATAACCTCTGATAAAGGAGGATACTTCAGGAGTCTAATGACCATTCTCTGGCCGTGCAAAGAAGGCAATTTCATTTTTGGAGAAGACCGAAGCCTGCAATCCAGTTCAAAAGCAGAGATAGATGACCAATTGCCAGCTTCGACGATGATGACAGCAACCGTTAAGGAGGATTTTGAAGGCAGTCCCGGTTCGGAAGCAAAACTTGATGATGCATTTCCGTCAATGTTGAAGACCCGCCTAAAAACTGACTTTGAGAAAAAGGTATAGCTTGTGACGAAGCAAAAAACAGAGTTATGCTTTAAAGATAACGACGCTTGTTGTCGGTCTGTCTGCAAAGCGTCACGAAGATTGCTGTATATGATACTAAGAAACAGAATGCTATTTCAGAGAGATTTAAGTGTCAAAGATGAAACGTTGCTGAGTGGGAAGCTCTAAGTCAATTTAATAGGATGAATTGACTTTTCCTATGATAGAGAGGTAGCTTCCTCACGTGCTTGATTTGGGAGTTTGTTGAACCACCTCTGCAAACAGATGCTTTTCAGACAGACCACAACAGATGATTCATTTATCCTCAAAGCACGACTCTTTGTTTCAAATTCAGAGTCCAGCTATCAACAACGTCGGCAGAAATTGCTCACCAGACTTTGCTTCCAAACCAGACTCAACTTTAAATAGTCTCTCCACATATATTTGTGTGGTTATCATCAGAGCCAGAGAATAGTCATCTCTGGTTTCTCAAGACAAAGCCGCAGCTATCAACCAGGCCAGAGAATGGTCATCGAACTGATTACTGACTTCGGAACCAGACTCCAAAAAAATGGAAAATCAAGCTCCACTACCAAACCAGCCTCTCTGAAATTCTCCATGAGAGCAACGCATAACCAAGTTTCAGAGTTTTCCAAACAAATTATGATTCTCCGGGCCTACCCCGTCACTACGGCACTACAGGCTGCCTCATCCGATGTTACTTGTTGGGGGATTACAATTCATCATAAAGGTCACTTTTTGATAATAGCAAACTCAATATATAACTATACAAAGAGCTATACGCAACTTATTCAATAGACCCTTAATTGATTGATACGTATACATACCAGATACTTCAGCGATCTTCTTCTTTTTCCCATCAGAAGCCGACGGAGTCGCAATTTTGGGTTCAGATTCCTGAGGAGCTCTAACTGCTAAAGTCAAATCGAATCCTCCATTAGGAAAACTCGCCGATAATTTCGCCGAATCGCTCCGTTGGAACCCAAAGAGAGAAACCGAATCCTCAGAAAACTCTCCGTTACTCGACGGTGGTGATGTTCCCAGAAGCGAATCCGGAGGATTGTAACTACCAACGTGAAGACTCCGATCATGAGCTAAGTATCGGCGAAAAGCGGCAGGTCCAGGAACGGGTACAGGGGCAGCAGCAGCAGCAGCGCGAGAGGTTAAATTGTCAGAATGGTGACGCGACGGTGGAATTAAGACCGGTGAAATGAAATTTCCGGAGGGTGAATCGGATAGAGGAGACGAAGACGTTGTTGCCTCTACTGGACCAGATTGGCTTCGATTTGGTCGTTGTGATGACTCAGGAGGCGGCTCGATTGATGTGAAGAAACCTACTCGACGGACTTTAGGAACCGCAAGAGCTCCACGACGAGTATCCATGGAGGGACGTTACTCAAGTGTGGAGCAGTCGTTCGGAGACGATGATGATGATGATGATGATGATGATGAATCTTTTAGGGTTTAATTAGGAGGAAGATGCAAAGGATTGAACGACGCGGTGGACGATTGATAAACCTTATTTTCTCAAGTTAATTGAATAAATAAGTTTTTTTTTATAACGTGCCAAAAAGTAATTAACCCAAAAACAAAATATTGTAGATAACTATATTAATTTATTTCATTTGAGGTAGTAAATGCCAAATCTTTTGCAATTTTGTTGAAATTTTGTGCTTGTATCTAAATTAGACTTATTTTTATAATATAATTTTGTATTGTGGAAATTGTTTTTTTATTCAAGTTTAGTGTTCTAAAAAAGAAAGAGTATAGGTGGACATAGATCATGGCGATTATATTTTAGGTTTTAGAATTAGGCTTTTTAGGGGGTTTTAAACGGTTCTATGCGTTTGTTAATCAGTTTTTATTTAATTTTTAATATTGGCTTATTTTGATATAGTTTTCCAATTTATAGTTCCATAAAAAAAAAATTCATAAATAGATGGCTATCAAAGTTAACATATGTTATATGATGTAAATTGAATTGATTCCATAGTTACACGTATATGTTCATGATTACTAGTATTTGATAATTTGGTGATTGCTGTTTAGTGTAGATACTTTTTCCAAATAGCACCTCCCAATCCATCTACTGTACTTAGTTTTCGTTGACATTTGACATTTTATTTGACAAAATAAGTGAGAAACAAAAACAGGCATGTTCCTTGCTTTTATAAGTCAATCTCTTCTCAAATCCACCCTTGTATAGGCATAACAACTATATACAGTCTCATCATCAGCAAATCAAAATCAATGGCTTCACCAAGTACTCCATCTCTCCTCTTCCTCATCGGTCTCACTGTCTTCTTCATCTCAGCCTCCGCAGATCCCGACATGCTCCAAGACCTTTGCGTCGCTAACATCTCCTCCGAACTCAAACTCAATGGCTTCCCTTGCAAAGACGCAGCTTCAGTCACATCCCTCGATTTCTTCTCACAAGGCTTAGCCATGCCAGGTCTCACAAACAACACATTTGGGTCCTTAGTCACAGGAGTTAACGTAATGACAATCCCAGGACTCAACACACTCGGTGTCTCTCTCTCACGTATAGACTACGCACCAGGAGGCTTAAACCCACCTCACACGCACCCACGTGCCACTGAAATCGTCTTCGTTCTTGAAGGAACCCTTGACGTTGGGTTTCTCACAACGACCAATAAGCTCATCTCTCAATCTCTTAAGAAAGGAGATATCTTTGCTTTCCCTAAAGGACTCGTCCATTTCCAAAAGAACAGTGGACATGTTCCTGCTTCTATTATCGCAGCTTTCAATAGTCAGCTTCCTGGAACTCAGTCTCTTGGTGCCACTTTGTTTGGCTCTACTCCTCCTGTCCCTGACAACATCTTGTCTCAAGCCTTTCAGACATCTCCAGGAACTGTCAAACATATTAAATCCATGTTCCAACCAAAGAAATGATCTCAAAATTCATTACAAATTTCCAGTTTCTCCTTTTATTTGTCTTGTGTGTAATAAACTAGGAGTGTGCAACCAGCGTGGCTCCATAATATGATTCACTAAGCCGTTGTTTTTCCTATCTATGTCACATTTGGTTTTTGGGTTGTATCAGATTCTGTTTTTGCCCATTTGGGCTCTGTCTCTTTGTTTTATGGAAGTTAGAAAAAGCAAAAACAAAAAAGACTATTAGCTATTGGCATTATTACAGAATATACCATTTTTTGCTCACAATTTTTTTGATTTGCCATTTTGCTTCAAATATTTAGATTTGCCATTTTTTGCCACTTAAAAAAACTAAACATTTGAGAATTTTTTTTCATAAAATACATATTTAATAAAAAATACTATACCCTAAAAAAATGGAACAAAATAAACTCAAACATAATATGTAAAATTGTGTTTCTAGATATAAGAAAATGACAAATTTAAAACATTTTAGGGAAAATGGTAAAATCTACAAATGCCATAAAAAAAGTCCCTTTTCTCATAATTGATTCTATGAATCTATGTGAAAATGTTAAAACTTAAAACAATACATAAATGGCATTTAAATTGTTTATTTCAAGAAGAAAGACTAATTTTTAATTTTATTTCTCATTCTCAATGAAAAATATAAAAAGGATTCTTCTAGATTACAAAATAAACCGGAATCACTAAACCGTTATTTACTAAACCGTGAGAGCGGCTGTAAATACCAAAAGATATAAGGTACTTTGGTGAATATCAAAAAATCTGAGGTATATCTGTAAACAAAAAGATCTGGGATACTTAATAAATATTAAAAGATAAAGTGGTAGTATACGGGTAAGTAAATATCTTAATCTAGGGGGTGATTGTTTGACACTTTCAAGACTTTTACCTCTTTTTTTTAAGTTTTAAAAGTCCGATTTTTTCCAATCACACTTTTTTTTAAAAGTCCTAAAAACCATTTTTGTTTATGTTACATTAGCTTTTTTTAAACCAATAATTTATTACTTTTTTTTAAAGACATAGCCTATTATTTTAAAGTAAAATTCTTTACATCAGTTATTTTTAAATAAAGTTTTACAGCCTATATTTTAAAAATCCATACCAAATCACCAATTACCCTTTACTCTGGCTAGCCCAGCTCGATCCGGCACGGAACCCGTAAACCCGTATATATTTGAGTTCGGCCCGAAAAATTTCAAGTCTATATTTTAAAGCCCGTCTCGGCCCTGAAAAACTTATAATTTTATAACATCTTCTAAAAATAGTGAATCTATACACAAAATGAGCGAATGAACACAACTTAATTTAAAAACAAAAGTTTAAAACTAAATAAATTGTTTAAACTTATACCAAATAAAACAGTAAACAAAATTTTTTAAACTACATTATGTTGTAAAGCAAAAATTTGAATCCGCTTCAATGCATTCTAAAGCTTCCTCTTCTTCAATACATTCTAAATTTTGTTCTCGCCATCAAGTTCTATATATGAATAAAATTTAAATTTTGTTGAATTTTGACATATATAAATCATATAAAATATCATGGATAAATTTTTTAAAAATATTAAGTAAATATGAATAATATTATAACATGTAAATCTATCTAACCAAGTCTAAAAGAAAAACAAAATAATTTTTAAAAGTTTTTCCGGCTAAACTCCAAAAACTTTTTAGTCCTCACGGATTTAGCCAGAAATGTCTAATTTTTTTTAGACGTATATATTTAAATTCGAATTTGGTAATTTTCAAGACTAAATCGGACCAGCCCGCGAATTTTGGTTCTAATCTGGTAAACTTTTTTTTTCTTGATCTTGGATCTAAGTAAATAATCGGGTTTCACAAAATATCTAATATCTCATCAGAGTCAACGTAAACTTTTTCTCTTTTGATTTTGGAGACATTAATTTAAAATACGAATCGTTTCTCATAGTTTTTATTTGTATTAAAACGTTATTCTGGTCTTAGACGTGGATGTTGTTAACTTTACAACAACAACAAAAAAGTCAAAGGGCGATTAATTAAGTTAAAAGTGTGTGCAAGGGTTGAGGATGAAACAGAGTATCTTCTATCAACTAAAAATTTCTGCAAAACTCGGTCTCGGATGAATAACTTGGTCAGAAGTCAGAACACAATCGTCAAATGATATCCGATAGCTTATTCGCTTATAAAACTATAGTCTAAAAATAGAAAACTTCAATTTTCTTCTAAGACAAGAAAAACAAAAAAAATTCTGATATCATTTGATCATAAGCGCTAAAACAAACTTAAGAAGCCGGATTAATACGTACATGAGATTTGATTGTGATTCTGATCGAGCAAATTCAATGGAGAGTCCGAAACTTGATATTGCTTCAGAAGTCAACCGTCTCTCCAAACGAATCCGCTCTCAAGAACAAGGTAAAGATTCAACCATTTTGGTTCGGCGGGATATTTTTTATGGTAACTTGAAATTTTCTAGAGTAAAGAGAGAATTTCTTTATCTCGCAATGTTTTTTTGAGGAAACAATAGAAGGCTAAAGAACAGTTCCAATATTTTGGTAATTCAACTATCTGCTTTTGTATTCGGATTTAGATTATCCATCGTTTTAATTTGAGTTGCTTATGATGAATCGTGACATAGTAGTATAGTAGCACTAATCCAGTTGGTATAAAGGATTAAGGTGATTGATTCCTATCCAATGGTGGTTAATATAGACTCAAAATAAACTAGTAACAATATGATTTGATGATTATGATGGAAAGTGCACAGTCTATGATGGCCATACGCGAAGTAATTTGAAAGACGCTGATATTAATATATTTGGATCTTTAACAGAAGTTACACTAGATGTTGCTTATATGACATTGGAGGATGAGTTCAATGAAGAGGAGGATCAGAAAGATTTAAGTAGAGAGACTTTTGATACGAGTCTTGAGAGTCATAAACTGTTTAGGGAGCAAAGAGAGCATATTCGGGCGATAAATGTGAAGAGAAACAGAGACTTTGTTTGCTTGGAGAAAATTAATGGGGAGATTGTTAACATACTAGAGGGACTCGAATTGCATACCGAAGTTTTTAATGCAGCGGAACAGCAAAGGATAGTTGATAAAGTGTGTGAACTACAAGAGAAGGCACAAAAAGGAGAACTAAGTGAGTCGATGTAGCTAAAGTTTTCATTGGTTTTTACGATTTGTAAAACTTTTAAATCTCTCTGTTTGTGTAGAGCGTGCATTTACTGCTCGAGGCAAAGGACGATCAGCTATTCAATTTGGTTGTTGTTTCAACTACCGAACAGTAAGTAAAACTCGTTCTTGATAGTTCTTTTTCTTGATTTACCAGTGCCACAATGAGTGAAAGTGTAAATTTGCAGAGCAAAGCTGGAAACCGGGCGGGGATTCTCAAACATGAAACTGTTGATCCATTGCCTCATATTTTCAAGGTGATCATTAGAAGGTTGGTTAAATGGCATGTTCTGCCTCCAACATGTGTTCCTGATTGTTGTGTAGTCAACATTTATGATGAAGGTGATTGCATACCTCCTCATATCGACAACCACGACTTCCTCCGCCCGTTCTGTACAGTTTCTTTCCTTAGTGAATGCATTATTCTCCTTGGATCAAACCTGAAAGTTGAGGAAACCGGTGAATATTCGGGTGGTTCATACTCGTTACCCCTTCCTGTTGGGTAAGTTCTTATATGTGCTTGCAAACTTTTATGTCACATTCTTGGTATAACTTGGAAACAGTATACAACACAAACATTTTCACTATTTTTTTCTTCAGATCAGTGCTTGTGTTAAACGGGAATGGAGCTAATGTAGCCAAGCATTGTGTACCTGAAGTTCCCACGAAAAGGTAATATTAATTTGTTTCTTTTACATATAATAAACATTGTTTTCCTATTTCTGTATTTTTTCTTTTTCTTCCGGTATCTTAACAGAATATCAATCACATTTAGAAAAATGGATGAGTCGAAATGGCCCGTCTGGTTCACACCAGAACCTTATTTGCAAGGGATTCAGCCACTGCCACACGAGCTGAAATCTACTGGTTCCTCTGACCATGTATATTAGTTTCTGAAAATGTATAACTTTGACTGATCTATATTACAGTTTGATTTGTGGTCATATAGTGTCAATAATTGTTTTGCTGTTCATATGGTTGCTCAACTGGTGTGACAAAAAATTATCATTCTAGCAAATTAGAAAATCAGAATATTTTTCAGGATTTGACCAATTAGTGGGAAACTATCATTTCTATATGTTTCGTGAGTAATGTTTTTCTTTCCCGTAGACACGTAAACTTTTATGGTTTGTTTTGTGTTGCATATGGTTTGATAGCAATAGATTTTTCCTTCTGTCACACGTAAACTTCATGTGAAGGTGCTCGGCCTAGATCTAAACTATAATAAGTCTCCTTCATATTGAAGATAAGATAAAACTTTTATGGATATCATGTATGGATGGCTATGGCAGTCAATGAGCCCAGTTTAATTTTAATAGACACAAATATATCTATGCTTGGAAAATGGATTGGGGGAAAATCAACAAAGTTTATACTCTTACATAGGAAAAAAAAATAAATAAAAAATAAACACAAAATATCAACATAGCATTGATAATCCAAACGAAGCTTAACCTGTAAAAAGGACATTTACAATGCTACTAGACGACTAGACCCGAATTAATTCGAACCTGTAAACTACATCTCGGTTAATTCTTGACCTAAGAAAATTATTGACCAAAGTTTCATAATTTCTTGATTTAAAAAGAACAGAATAATAATTCGTCTAAATTTCATAATTAACCATGAATCATGGTGTATAACGCAATTAGTCATCGAATTATTTACTTAATTTTAACTTTTGCAAAACCAAAAAAGTACTCCAAAAAACAAAATCCAATTTGAAAAGTATAAAACCAAAAACCAGGAACGAAAATAAATATTTTAAAAGTTTTTAACCAGTAAATTTTTAAAAGAACAATTTAGTAAAATCAAGACCGAAACTCCACGTGTTTGCATGCATGCGCCTTCACTTCCGGAACCTGTCTCCATTTGTTGCACTCTTTCTCCTCTCACACCTTACACATCTCTCTCTCTCTCTCTTTCCTCGCCGAGAATGGCTGATCGAACAAACCCTAGCAGCCACACCCAACAAAGACCCATCTACAACTCAACCACCGTCCCACGCAGTAACACCACCACCAACCACCCCCTCTCATCTCTTCTCCGTCAGCTACTACAATCACAGTCTCCTAATTACTCCGGTCAGCTCTTCGGCTTTCTCGCATTCTTCATCTCCGGTGGAATCCTTCTTTTACTCACCGGAATCACCGTCACCGCTTCTGTCCTCGGATTCATTGCTTTTCTCCCACTCATCATTATCACAAGCCCTATTTGGATCCCTTTGTTCCTCCTCGTTACCGGATTCTTGTCCCTCGCCGGATTCCTCTTTGCTACGGGGGCTGTTGTGTCGTGGTTGTATCGATATTTTAAAGGCATGCATCCACTCGGGTCGGATCAGGTGGATTATGCTCGGAGCCGAATCCATGACACGGCGGCTCATGTCAAAGATTATGCTGGTGGGTACTTCCATGGTACGCTGAAAGATGCAGCACCTGGTGCATGAAGGTTCACCGTACGGTTTGGTCTCATGTAGAAATTACACGTTTTTCTTTTGTTTCCCCCCCCCCCCCCCCCCCCTTAATTGTGTTGTTTCCTGTGTTTTCTTTCTCTCTCTTGGTATGATCAATAATACATGAAATGTGGTCTGCGTTTGTATGAATGTCACTTTAAACAACAACAAAAAGAATAGGAGGATTTGTGTGTATTTGTTAAGTTGTTTTGATTAATTCAAAAACAATCACAAGAAAATATAAATAGTTTGCCTGCGAAATAGATATAACTGTATGGCCTAATACATGTATGATCTTTTGGCCTAACCCAAACAGATGACATTCTAATTTTTATAAGTAGCATATTTCTATTAATAAATATATATATATATATATATTTAAAAATATGGCTTTATAAACCTTTTTATGTTTGCTAATAGCTTTAGAGCTAACTTACCGCTTACTTGTTTTCGAGTATTATCAAGTGACATGATTTGAAAAACTATAACATTTGCAAACATATCCATTTACGACAAAGGTATATATCTTATAAATAATGTTTAGAAGATTTATGCATTATTCTCTAGTAGATACATAAAATGTGTGGTCGTGTCATAACTTTGGTTCAATTTAGGTAAATATGATTTTTGAGTTATAGACGCCAGAAAAGATGATTTATTAATGCACGAAAAGGCACTAAGAATTTGGGGTTAACCACGGGTCCTATCCATATCAACTATCAAGTCACCTAAATTAGTTGACGAACGGAAATGGAAATTGGGACCATCTCCTCCACAGCACTTAGCCAAATATTAACCAAAGAAAGATATTGGGCTTAGGCCCATTAAAGTCAGTTGGTTTAGATATTGATTATTGAACTAGGTTTACGTCTGTGGCAAGGAAAAAAAAAACAGTTATATATTCTTCTCCGCCGCTTCAAAGAGTTGATTTGCTTGTTCTCGAAGAACACTTAAGGCTTGAGCGTCGTTAGTTTCTTCTCCAGGTTCTTTCCGATCTTCATATTTTTGTCTCTTTTTTTGGTTTTATGTTTCTTGTTCCTTTCGTTTCTTAACTTTTTTCTAATATTCTCTCTGTTGATCGAATGATTGTATGTGAATTTTTCTAAAAGGTTTTTTATTATCATATGTGTTCATAGTTCTGTTTCTGGAAATTTGGATTTGTAGGTGTATTTTTCAATTGGATTTTGTTTCGAAATCTTGCAAACAGGCTTTGCGAGTTGATGTATTTGATCAGAATTTGTATTTGGGGTTTAGGTTCTTTTATCTAGGATATATGCAACTCTGTGAAGATGCACATGTTTTGGATCAGTTCGCTGGTTGAATCAGGACGCTGAGTCAGATCACATCAGGTTGCTTAAGCTGACGTTGACGTAAGAGCTGACGTGGCTCAATTGGAGTGAATGATATAACAGAACCAAGGAGACGTGGACTTACTTGGAGCCGAAGATGTAGATAAATGCAAAGATATCGGCGAAGATATTTTTTGACAAGTAATTGAAGATTCGGCAATATTTTCTTTCTAAAAGATAGGAGATCGTGTATATAGTAGTGTTAGGGTAGTAGGAAGCGGCCAACACTCTTGAGCATTTTGTGAGATTGTAATTTCGAAGCTAAAAGCAAAAAAGACTAAGAAGGTGAGTGTGTTTTTTCCGATCAACTAGGGTTTTGTGATCTTTGTGTGGGTAGATACTCAAGAGTGTTGGCCGCTTCCTACTACCCTAACACTACTATATACACGATCTCCTATCTTTTAGAAAGAAGATATTGCTGAATCTTCAATTACTTGCCAAGAATATATTTGCCGATATCTTTGCATTTATCTACATCTTCGGCTCCAAGTAAGTCCACGTCTCCTTGTTTATGTTATATCATTCACTATAATTGAGCCACGTCAGCTCTTACGTCCACGTCAGCTTAAGCAACCTGATGTGATCTGACTCAGCGTCCTGATCCAAATAGCAAGCTGATCCGGTCCTGGTTCAACCAGCGAGCTGATCCAAAACATGTGCATCTTCAATCTTCCCCTTTTTGACTGAGTTTGATACTCAAGCAACCACTCTTCTTATCCTGCCAGTCAAGTAGAAAAAGAAATCCAAACACAGCAGCATATAATACAACCAGAAAAACATATACATAATAATCAAGGTTATGCCACAACCAGAGTGAAGTAAAATGCTATGTTCCAAATATTACAGACCAAAAACAAAAAACTGAGTTCTTAAACAGGTCTGAAAAAAATAACAACATAGCTACAACAGAGCTAAAAATCAGCTCCCCCACAATTCAACTGGTAGTACTCTGAGTCTGATTCGGGCAAAGATGATGGGGGAGTCTTTTTAAATGATGTGTTTTAATGAAAAATTGATGTGACAAGCTGGAGAGTCAACTAAAAATCTTGGTTTTCTATAAATTCTTAATTTTTGAAGAAAAAATATAATTTTGACATAAATCTAAAAAACCTAAAGATTGAAAACGATGAGATTACATTAAGGATCGTATGATGGACACTAAACCATAATCTTTAATATCATCGATTTTACTATAGTTTTTTTTTCAATTTCGAAATCAACAATGTGTTAGAATTGAAATACAAAAAAATTTTAAATTAATAATGGTCTCAACTCTAGAGAAGTCGGAATGGAGAAGACTGTTAAAAAAAAATTAGAAGAAATATGTGCATTTTATATATAATATGATTTTGTTTTTCTTTGAACAAATTATAAATCCATATATCATTATCAAAAATATTAAAATGATGGTATGTATTATTATTTTAATTTGATTGGTTGTCTTTTTAAATGATGTGTTTTAATGAAAAAATGATGTGGCAAGCTGGAGAGTCAACTAAAAATCTTGGTTTTCTATAAATTCTTAATTTTTGAAGAAAAAATATAATTTTGACATAAATCTAAAAAACTTAAAGATTGAAAACGATGAGATTACATTAAGGATCGTATGATGGACACTAAACCATAATCTTTAATATCATCGATTTTACTATAGTTTTTTTTTCAATTTCGAAATCAACAATGTGTTAGAATTGAAATACAAAAAAATTCTAAATTAATAATGGTCTCAACTCTAGAGAAGTCGGAATGGAAAAGACTGTGAAAAAAAAATTTAGAAGAAATATGTGCATTTTATATATAATATGATTTTGTTTTTCTTTGAACAAATTAGAAATCCATATTTCATTATCAAAAATATTAAAATGATGGTATGAGTTATTTATTTTAATTTGATTGGTTGTCTTTTTAAAATAATATGTTTTAATGAAAAAAATGATATGGCAAGCTGGAGAGCTGATGTGGCAAACTGGAGAGCTGATGTGTATTAATTAAAATGTTTTGATTGGTCTTCCTTTTCAATGATGTGTCATACTCAAAATGCTCCAAAATGTTAATGTGGCAGTTGCTGGAGAGTCTTTATAACTATTAGTGTGTTGATTGAGATTATTTTTAGCATGAAAATTCTCCAGATTATTAAAAAAAAACTTTGTTTATTGTTATGTTTTTCCTCAACAACTAACCGTACCGAATCAAACTAAACTAAGTCAAATGAATTTAATAAATTTGATCAAGTCAAAAGTAATATGAAAACCAAAATTGAATCGAGACAATTAACATAGTCCTACTCTCATTTGAAAATAGACAAACAAACCAAAAGAAGACGAAGAAGAATTGGCCCACATAACACATTGTCTACGGACTACGGATAATTTTGCAATGATGTTTACCATGTATTGAATCATGTTAAGTATTAATATTACTCTTAATCGCCGTATAGGATATTCGACTTTTCTGATGTATCGTCAATTTTATAAAACAAAAACTCATATGAAAACATCCAAGAATAGTATAATAAACTGATATAGAAAAGCTGACCTGAAAATGAAACTAATTCGACTTTTATACCTGAAGGATATCTATAGTATTAATGGCATGATGGTTTATTGGTTTGAAACTTTTGAGCCTGAGATGGCATAAATCCAAATTTAAATAACAAAACGACTTATAAGGATAAAAGGGATCGTAGAGTATACAATAACATTCTTATATATACATAATTTGTTTCTGCTGCCTAATCGACACGTCAATCATCTAATCAAGCGTCTTACATTAATGAAGCTGCTTAAAAATCATTCGTTCCCATCGGGTTTAACGGCGACCCGGCTTAAGAACGGGTCGGGTAAACGGGTAACGGAGTGCCACGTGGTGATCTCGGTGGCACCTCATTTAACAGCCGTCCGTTGCAGTCGTAATAAATCACACCCGAGAAATCCAATGGCTCACATTTGCCCCCCATCAATATCTCTCTCTGCCAAAGGCCGTGCTCCTCCTCCATCGCCGCCGCTCTTTTCTCTGCCGTGTTTTTCCGGCCAACCATCGTCATCGCCTTGTTGCTCAAAGCGCTGAACAACTCTTTTGGTCGAGGCGAACTCATCGACGAGCTTATCAGATTCCATCGGAATCTTTCTCCTCCACCGTCTCCGCCGCTGTGAGTTCGCTTCTTCGACTTAAGCTTTAGCTTCTTCGAGAGCCGATTCGCGTGCCTGGCGCAGAGAACCATTACAGAGACAAGAAAACTCACGCTTAGACGCTTGTGGGAGGAGGAGGAGTTATGTTCTGGCGTTGATCGGTCCATATCTTCGCCGGAAACGAATATTAAGAAGTACCAAAAAAGCCTTAATTACTTTTTCTTTATTTTGGGGGTTTAATTAGTGAAACTCAATAACTCGATCTAGAGCCGATTTAATCTCTAGTGTCTGAAATGTATGTGTTAGTGTTATATATAAAGTATACACACGTTGATGAGATTTAAGAAAAGGGTGTTGTTAGGTTACCGAAGGAACCGGTCGTCTTTGCGTTGATTTTATTTACTGATTTATATTGTCATATGTGGACAATGAGTTTTTGAATATAATTAATAAAATTGAAACTTTCGTTTTCTTTAGATTTATGTTGAATATTTGAAACTTCAAAGAGCATGCGAGGGATATGCTTAAACGATCTTGGCATATATATATATATTAAAGTATCCTTATTAAATATAAGCTAGGAAATGAGACATATACTTGGTCTACATAGAAAATATAAATCCTGTTAAATTTCATTAGAGAAAAGGGGTCTTGATGCTAAGAAATGATGGAATTACATGGTAAGTCCCTTTTTTCGTAGACCAATAGCATTTGATCTTTGTAAATGTGTATGCGGTGAATATTAATGAACAAAATAAGAATATTGAAAGGTTTTGGGATTTTGAACGTTTTATTCTTTTAGTTTTGTTTGGTGATTAACATCAAAAATGACCAAACAAAAAGAATCAACGATATACATGGTGATTGCCTGATTGGTGATTACGTACTGCATAATAATAATAAAAATTAAATAGATAAGAGGAACTTAAACGTCACTTGGACGGCCATGAATGATTTATATTGACAGAATTGATATTCAATCTTCCATATCATCGATCGTGAAACAAATTTACATTACTGACCAAGATATATTATATATTGTCTAGACATTCTATAATATTGTTGATTTTCAAATTCAATGGAATGTATGTTTCTGGAAAAACATTTACATTTTTTTTAGAAAAATAGTATTACTCAACTTGCTTGTGGCCTAATAATAGTTACACATTATGTAAGGCGTAAATTTGCTTAATCTTGTTTTCGATTTTCGCTAAGAACAAAATCGTTTGTATTGCCGGATGGTTATGTTGTCTGGTTGACTGGTTCCTGCAAAATAAGTTAAACCATATCACTTAAATCTGGTATCGAAATCGTTGAAAATTTAATGGACCAAACCTTTTTCGTTGGACTAGTTCATCCCTGAGATTTTGGACGACTTAAATTGGTTGTAATTAAACTAGATTCTAGTCATAGATCCCTTGTGTAATGCCGACCCCGGATTACCCAAAAATTCCAATAGAAAATGAACATATATGTCGCCAATAGGCAATAGCATTACTTTTACACTCATACTGTCTTTTTATTTTGTAATTATTTGGGTCGAGTCGCGTTGATGGGCCGCCATAGCAACTTGATCTTTGAATACGGCGGTGCGGAGCTGGGCCCTCCTGCATTGACTTTTGTGAGTATGTCTTTCATTATTCGAAAATCTGACTCAGTCTCTATCGATTCGTCACTCATTTGACATTTTGGTGTTTTAAATGTTGCACTTGAAAAACAACTATGTAAATCAATATCCATGGATTATGTATGTGCTATCATTTAACATGACACTTCTAATGATAATTGCAATGAAGAAAAAATAATCATTTTTTACAAAAAAATCAAATTAAGTATAGACATACTCTAAAAGTATCTAGATCCATGAAATATTTTTTGAGGTTCTGAAAAAAAAAAAAAATATATATATATATATATATATATATTTAATAGAAATTGATTTTATAATTAAATTTAAATTTGGAAAAGAAAATAAACAATTCAATGAAAGACAAGTGTAATGAAAGTCTCTCATGGATATAAATTTCTACTCACTTTTTTTCTATCTTTTTATTATTATTTTTATTATATTTTGAGATATTAATGTGAAAATCCCACAATAAAAATATTTTAATGTTGACGAATGAAAAATAAACGACGACGACAAGTAATTTATAGCTTTTCTGCCCTTCAAAATTATCTATACAAATCAATTGATGTGCTTAAGTAGTAAGATTTTTGCTGTTGAATTCAGAAATCGATTTTCAGTATATATACTTTTGTTGGAAATTATGACATTTCTATAACATTTATGGAATTATAAAATAAATTTAAATCTTGACCTAAAATCTTTTAATTAAAAGATATTATTAAGACTGGAGTATATAACATAATGATTTGCACTAGTGAATACCGTCGTGTCATTACGCTTGTTCAAATTTGATGATGTGATTATGTAGAAGTTGTAGAAGACTATTTGTTTACTAATACATGAAAGGCCATTAAGATTTTGGGGTTAATTGACTGATCGTACCGTAGCAACTAGCAAGTCATCTAATTCGTGTGATCTAAATTGCATTAATTTATTTCCCTCAGTAACCTTATGCGATCCCCAAAAGCTCTCTTAACAAAAATTTCCACTCTAATGGTTCATTATTATGAGGCAAAATTTGAAGCAACTAGGAGAAGAGACCACATTCTTGGATTATGTGAAGGCACCTTTTACTCCCCAAGTCTTTTTAATATAGCAACTATGGAATAGAAAAAAGTTTGAACACAAGATTTTAGCTATCAAATAAGTCTGTCTTTTCCGGCATGTTTTTATAAAATACAAAAACGATACAAGAAGTTGGAGTCACGGATTCCTACAAACAGGTCCGACCTTGGACAGATACATATGAAACAAATGTATGGGACCTCAGATTTTAAAAATTTTTTAGGGCCCATTTTTTCAGTACGTATTGTTATTGTTGTAGAGAGTAAGAAAATTATTGGGCCATTATAAAAAGTCAACATTGAATGTAAATTGTAAAATATATTTTTGAAGGTATTAGATGCGTTAGATGTGGAGCAAAAAATGAAATAATAAATCATGCAATTTTTGAATGCCCGCCAGCATTGTAAACTTGGACATTATCAACAATCCCAACCTCGCCTATGCTTTTCCCGTCAGAATCCTTATATGCAAATATGGACTTCCTATTCTGGAGAACACCAGCGAATTCAAATTGCAATATGTTCCCATGGATAATATGATATATATGACAAACTAGAAATAAGAAAAACTATGAAAATGTGGATACAAACCCGATGGAGGTTTTACAATTGGCAGAAACTGAGGAAAAATCATGGATATTGACGCAAATAGAGGTAAATAAAGAAACTTCGAATCCGATGAGAATTTCTACTCTTGGTCAAGCACGAGGTGAACGGATTGAGTTAACACGCTCAGGGGTAAGATGTTTTATTGATGGATCTTGGAAGGAAAGTGATAGGTTTTATGGCTTGGGATAAGTTTACTTAGTATCTAATAATGAGAATCCTAGTATGGGAGCTGCTAATCTACGACGAAGCTTAACTTCTTTACACGCCGAAGTAGAAGCCCTAGTGTTGGCAATGCGTTGCATGATAGGACAAGACAAACGGGAGGTAGCATTCTTGACAGATTGTTCAGATCTGGTGAAGATGGTCACCTATCCTGATGATTGGCCGGCGTTTTCTACTTATTTGGAGGCGATCCAGAGTGACAAAGATGAATTCTTTTCCTTTTCTTTATCTTTAATTCCTCGCAGTGAAAATATTATTGCGGATAAATTGGCAAGAAAGGTTCGCACTGAACAGCAACTTTCGACGTTTGTAAACAATGTCCCTGGGCATTGGTATTTATAGGTTAAAGTTGTTGACAAAAAAAAATATAAAAAGGAATAAACAATAATAGTAATTGCCCGAAAAAAAACAATAAGAGTAATTTTTAAGTTAATTTTTTTTTTACGGTCGTCATCATACCCACGAGAGAGCTTTATTTCAGTTTGTTTGTTATTTGGTTTTCTTCCTTTGATTGACTTCAATTATCATATTAAAGTATGGAATTTTTAAATTTGATTTCAATTGTCTTTCTATAAATTATTAAGGATCCAGATTTTTAGTTTCGTATTTTACCTAGAATATCTCAGGACCGGCTCTGCGGCTACAAACAAGAGAAAGTGAAAAAGTGGAGATTGTGCTCCTAACCACAAATAAGACCATCCTCCGTTATTAACAATTAACTGAAAGTAAATAAAGAAAGAGTTCAACGTCTCTTAGTCGACATATCTCCGGTTTGGTTACTTGTTCGGTCTAACCGTTTCATTGCGGTTTATCAGGTTAGTCAGATCTTCGCATCGGATATAAATAAAAATTTTTGTTTATCCATATATTTGTAATTGATCAAACTAAAAAAAATGATGTTAAAGAACACCGAAAATTTTAAATATAGATTAAAATTTAAGCATCATATACTTGTCTATGGCATTGCATACAATTATTTCTATTTCATCTAATCTTACACAATCGTTAATTTATATTCTGTGATCCATTCATAATAAGTATCGATGGTGTGGGCTCAATTTGACCTATATATTGAAAAAGGTCATTGAGGGCCAATCACCTAATTAATCAATTGAGCCCATGCTCCTCACCTTAAGAAAAGCCTGAACTTTTAAAGTTTTATTGATAAATAACTTATTTCTTAAAATCAAGAATAAATAAATTATTTCTTACATGAAGATGTGTGTAATGTCAAATGCGGATCCTTTTATATATATATTATGATTCTCGAAGCGGATGGAACGAACCCCATATCGGCTGATGGATTTTATAGATCTATGTATTCACAAAACACGCACTTGACTTTATTCGTGGCGCTATATATAGTTTAATAAAATGGCTAGTGAACAAACACAACTTTTTTTGTTGACATTTGGAACGAGCAATTAATTAGGTCCATATTTTACTAGTGTGGGAATAATTGTTTTTGTTGCAGAGGAAATGTCAATACCAACTATGTGAATTTTGAAAGAAAGTTTCTGAATATCTTTTCTATAAATAAAAATGAAACACACAGTGACTTATATTGAACTATATTATTGAAAATATTTGAATTTTGAAGAGTATGTATAAAATATGAAATGAATTATAATTCGGGTTTCGAGCAAGTGTTGTCTTATTGTTTCTTCTATTTGTAACATGCAAGTTAATGTATATATAGATAGACTTGCATTGTAAAATAACACTGAAAATTATAGTTTATAATGTGTATGATATATCCTTTCTTACATAATATCAGAAAGTTAATATTTTCATGAATAAGCTTATTTTCAATTTCACAATAAAAAGATAAAAATTATTTTTTGTATAGGAATGCATTGTGTGTGTGTGTTTTTTTTTCTCTAAACTCAAATATCTTATTTCTGTTACCAATAAATTTGACACCGAAACATAATTTATATATATTAAAAAAAAACTAATTAATGCAACGTACCTTATCTCAACATGAAAATGTACTCTTTCTCAACATAAACAGAAGTAAATCATACAGTATATAGTATTAATTATGTTCAGTGAACATCTTTAAATTAAAGTACTCTATAGGATAATGGAGAGACCCATAACTATAAATATACAAAACTGAAGCTATTAATAGATATTAATGAACCCCTTCAAATCAAGAAACCATAAACAAATATGATGGTTACATCAATTTCATACACTTCACAATATATAATCATGATCCATGGTCATGTATGTTGTCATAATAATATATTAATCCAAAAAGCAACAAAAATCTATTGAAACAAGTCAAAAACCTTTTAGCTAGTGATGCAAAGGGTTTGGACCGCTAGGTACGATCCGTTCCTCATCATTGTACCATGAACCGGTTTCTTTTCCGGTCAGGCTTTGACTTTGACGTTGCCGTTGCCGTTGGCTGCGATCTTTGTTCTTGAGAAACGGTGTAAAATCAAAATTACTTGCTAGAATTCTCTTATTGCCGAGACCATTAAAGCCGGATTTATGCTTGTAAGAAGCCGTAAAAGCAAAAGAAATAAGAAGCAATATAAACAAGGCAGAGATTAGAGAGATGTGGAAGAGAAAACTACACGGCTTAGGTTGTTTTTTCATGGCCTTGTAGAGAAAATTTTGATGAAGATGAAGAAGCAAGAGAGGTCATGGATACAGAGAGAGAAATAGATAGATAAGAGAAATGGTTAGAGAAAAAAGATATGAGATTTTATGATTAAAAGAAGTGTTTCTTTTTTGTTAATCTCGAAGAAATTACAACTTGAGCCGAGTTTAATAAAAGTTGGAAGAGTAAAGTACATAATAATTTAATTAAAGTTTTAAATTATGATATGGAGTAAAACTAATCACATATTTGGCATAATATGTATGGGGTTTGCTTATTGGATTTGTTAAAAAAAAACGTATGAAAATGAGGGAAAGAAGAGAGTAAAAGGGTTACTTTACGTTCAAGGAAGAATGGAGGTGGAGTGGTACCATTAAAAAGGGCCAAATAGTCAAAGTTTTGAATTTATTACATTGTATTTGGTATGACCTATTTTTATTGGAGGTTGGGCACATTTTTTTAGCTTACATCTTCAATTTATATTTTTTAAATTCGTTACATAATTAATAATATTTCGATATACGGGTTCGAAATAGCAAAGAAATACTCAAAATTAACTTTTGTGCTACTTAATAAATAGGACAAATTTGATTCGAATTGATTGAGCTGTATAAATAAGTTTGAGTAGTCCGACGTTTTGAATAATGTACATTCGTCCATAATGCACGGTGGCAGTTGACTTGATGATGACTTTGATAATACATCACTAATATCCAATTTTTTTTCCGTTTTATCAAATATAGTATATTATATAGTATACCGTATTTGAAGAAAATTATGTTCAGATTATATCACTAAGGTTTAGCATTAGTATTCTAAGGTTTGAGTTGTTTGATTGTAACTACGGAATTTTTATGCTCTGATTTCAAATATATATATATGAAATTACGATATTTTGGGAAGATTGTTCATCATTATTAGAATAAGCCGGAGCTGCCGGACAAAACGATATTCAGTTACATACATCAATTGCCAACGAAATCAAATTTCAAACTAATATGTGAAATAATGAGGTATATATTCACGATGGATTTATGACATAAAACATACACACACATATATTTTTTTTGTTTTGCTGCTATAACCTCAAGAGTATAACTAATATTCGAATTCATATACACGAAGCAAATGATTCAAAGATAGCTGAAAACTCTTCTTAATATTTGATATTTGCCAATGTTTATATAATGTATACTCTCAAATGTATTAATAAGAGTGACGGTATAAATATAGTACGCATGCATGAATGTGAAAACACGCAAATGTCGGGTTACACCGGACATTTTCTTTAATTGTACTCTAATATTCTCATATCCCAAACTTTAGGCCTTATTTTCATATTAGAGTATGTATTTATTTACTTAAATCATTTTCATAATTGACATATTGAAATTTGAAGCCCACAAAAAACAAAGCTTCTATAGTTCTTCTTCCGTACATTACGTTAATTTGATTCATTCCCCAGCTGTAACCCAATGATAAATATATTCGGAACTTTATATAATTTATGTCTTCCGTACGATATTAATTAATTTAACGCATATATATGGACCTATAATGGGGGTGAGTTAAATATATTCAAGTAATGTGTCCAACAAAGGCCCAACTATTAACAACTGGAAATATAGAAATTGCTTATACTGAAACTAGCCCAGCAATTCTTCAAATCAAGTGCCGGTAAGTTATTTTTTCACTTGATTTGTTTGTAAGTTAATCTTTTGATGGTTCGTAAGTTATATTTTCTCCCGTATTGTCATATAGTAATTGAAATTAAAACTGATATTTTATTTGTGTTTCACATCTTTGTTAGATTTAGAATAATCATATATGTCGGATCTCACAGTTGAATCAGTCCATTAAAAACACATTATTACTGTAGCGCAAAATAGTACGAAGCCTAGTCGGGGTGACATATTAGCTGAAAAGCCCAACGATCGAGATCATCATCACAAAGGTCCATCACCTCGCGAAGTCCAAACATATGTAAACGATCACATGAAAACAAACACAATCCAAACATTTATTTGACTAACTTATATCTGAGATCGAAGTAAGCCTTATGCGAGCTCATGTGAAAGACGATTTTTATTCAGCAACGGACATATTATATAAAAAAAGAGAAAGGAGATCGCATTAAAAAAGCTTCTCCACCGCCAAACCGAAGCCACCACTGCATCAAAAGGGAGAGCAACCACATTGCCGCTATTGGAAAAGAGATCTTGCCTACCACTGCTTCCTCCTTGCAAAACCAAAACCGACGATGAAGAGCAACGGTCACCGGAACAAAGTAGATCTAGAAAGATAGTGTCTCCAAAAGAGATAAAAACGCAAAAAACGAGGCAATGATTGAATTTTTTTTTTTTTTTTGTCTCCAGTCAAATTATGTTCAACTTTAACATTTTGTCTTTCAATATATTATATTCTATCTGCTACTCCATCTCCCTCAGTTTCTAAATAAATTTTTTTTTAGATTTTTCACACATATCCAAAAAAAATTTAATGTTTAATTATAACTACATTAATTTTTGTAATAAACAATTCCCCATAATTCTAAACTAATAATAATTCAGTAAATTTAAAATTTGCAATCAATATTTTTTGAAGTTTACAATTTCTTGTTATTTTTTATTTAAAATACATTTAAAACCTAAAAAATACATCTTTTTGAAACAAAAAATTTTTTAGAAAATTCATTATTAAAAAACAGAAGGAGTACTTTATAAAATAAAATTTTATTTGATTGAGTTTGTTCCGTATTAACAGATATTTTGACATTGATAATTACTTTTTTTAAAACGTTTATTCGTCTTTCCAATTTCGCATCCACAATACATTCGTGCTCTATAATATAAAGTTTTACAATGTGATCAACATTTATAATTCAATTGTTTCAAACTACATTTGTCTTAAAAAAATTCCACATTTAAGAGTAAATGTTTTTATTAAAATTTTAAACTCAATCGTTTGCAATAAATATTTTATAAAATTGAAAGGTTTGTCAACTACACTAATTTTTTTGCATTGTTTTCGAGTATAAATATAAACCGAAATGACCAAAAATCTCTAAAGAATGAATTGGGTATCAATTTCATAGAAAACAGTTGAGTGATCGTCAACTACAAGAATCTTATCCTATGCGTACTCGTTCCTTATGAGTGACACAATAGAAAACGAACCCAACTGATTGATGCTTGTGAATAAGATAAAGTTCCTCTTATCCTGCGCATATGCACTGTCCCCTACTATCCTGCGCATATACAAATGTCCACTCTTATAATGCGCACCTCAACTTAAACACAAAAAAAAAAAAGTTTCACAAAACTCCAAAAGGTAAAGAATCTGACCCATTCACATACGTTTCACAAACACCATTATGCCCACCACACGATTAAACCAAAGAGAAGAGAGAGAGAGAGAAACAGAGAGATTTTGAAGCAATCCAATGGAGAGTGTGGTGGCAACATGGAGCAGAGAAGAAGAGAAGGCATTCGAGAACGCAATTGCGTTGCATTGTGTAGAGGAAGAGATAACAGAGGATCAATGGAAGAAAATGGCGTCAATGGTTCCAAGCAAAACCTTAGAAGAAGTAAAGAAACATTACCAAATCCTTTTAGAAGATGTCATAGCAATCGAGAATGGTCAGGTTCCTTTACCTCGTTACCATCTCCGAAAAGGTCTCATCGTCGATGAAGCAGCAGCAGCAACTTCTCCGGCCAACAGAGACTCTCATTCCTCTGGATCATCGGAGAAGAAACCAAATCCTGGAACCTCCGGGATAAGTAGCTCCAATGGTGGAGGAGGAAGAAGTGGTGGATCCAGAGCAGAGCAAGAGAGAAGGAAAGGGATTCCATGGACTGAAGAAGAGCATCGGTTTCTTCTTCTTCTTCTTCTTTTATCTATCCATTGACATTTTGAGACTTAAAAGTGAAAAAAAAGATTTCAAAGATCTTACCTTTATTCAATGCTCTGTTACCATTTATATTAAGGATCTTACCTTTATTGAATCCTCTGTTTTTTTAAAGGTTGTTTCTTTTGGGTTTGGACAAATTTGGGAAAGGAGATTGGAGAAGCATTTCAAGGAACTTTGTGATATCAAGAACTCCAACACAAGTTGCAAGTCATGCTCAAAAATACTTCATCCGGCTTAACTCCATGAACCGAGATAGAAGGCGGTCTAGCATTCACGACATCACCACTGTGAACAATCAAGCTCCTGCGGTTACAGGAGGACAACAACAGCAAGTGGTTAAACATAGACCAGCTCAGCCACAACCACAGCCACAGCCGCAACCACAACCACATCATCAGCCAACAATGGCTGGATTAGGGATGTATGGTGGTGCGCCTGTGGGACAACCGATCATCGCACCACCTGATCATATGGGTTCAGCTGTTGGAACACCTGTGATGCTTCCACCTCCAATGGGAACTCATCATCATCACCATCACCATCATCTTGGAGTTGCTCCTTATGCTGTACCGGCTTATCCGGTACCACCAGTACCGCAGCAACATCCAGCTCCGTCTACAATGCACTGACTGACAACACAGTTGGTAATAAACTGACAACATTGTGTACATTCTCAAATCGAATAGCGAAACTGCGGCAAATAATAATGTACAGCAGAGGAGTCTGTTTTTCCATTTCAAAATTCTATGATTTTTTTCTTTCTCAATATGTCAGTAAATTTCTTGAAACAAAAGCCTTTAAAATTTCATATTCGGACAGTAGAGAGAAAGTTCAGTACAAGTCAACAAAGACACAACAACCAAAACATACTAAAGTGATGACGACTAGAAAATTTCACCAAAAATGCTAAAAGTAGCATAGCATATACGTAGCTGCCAAAATTGAAGTTTTATAATCCGATAAAACAAATGCCGAAGCCGAACATGACCAAGCTAACAGTGAGAGAATGAGGAGATGGTCTCCCAAGTTTAGAGAAGCTCTCGTGTAACTGAAAATTGACATAACGAAACCACTTGAGCAATTTGTTTTGGGCAATTATAAACGAAAACGTAGAACTAGAAGCACAGGCCAACCGAATCTATTCTTCCAGAAAAAAAGGAATAACCAAATCCAAAAATATGATTAGAAGAGAAGTAAATATTCAATAATGTATAAATCTTGTAAGAAAATAAGAATGAATGGTGCCGGGGACGAAGGTGACAAATGAATGTATAGTTGGTTAATCTCTTGTATAAGTTCGGTTATCATGGTGGTTCAGTTTTACAAGTATAATGAATTGACAACAGCGGGCAGAAAACGTGGCTTTCGTTTCAGTTGGTACATGGGCTACAGGCCCAACGAGTTAAACATGGTCGTTGGGCCTTTAATAAAAGAGGTTAAAAGAAAACAAGCCAGTAGCATAGATCACCGGAAGGTTCGTACTGGACCCAAATCTAGGAGGATTGAGAGGTGATGTTTTCTATTGGCTCTCTCACTAGAGTTTTTAATCTCTTGATTTCTCGTGCTATCATTTCAACTTGTTTTATATATGGTATATTTTGAATTAGTTTTAGTTGCTGTATTTGTAGCCAAGAAGTCAAAACTGTATCGGTCGATATTGCTGAGGAATCATACAATCAGACGGAATTGAATTTTATTAAGTTGTATACTCAGTTTACTACTTGTTTCTACTATGATCACCACTTTGTGTATGTATATATATGCTGTGTACACGGAATTACACTGTTTCCCATATCTTGTTTGTGCAGACTGGTATGAAATTATATCCTTTTCTAAACTCGATTTATCAACAGCTATGGAGTTGGTACAGTGTACTTTTCCTTATACTGTCTAACTCGCTTGAACCTTGTAACCTTGTTCTACTTTCATGGCTAGCAATGTAGTTGATGGATGCTAATTACCAATATTTTTCTCGTTTTTCTTAAGTGTCATACCGGTGTAAACAACTTGGATCAGTTAGTCGTCCGTCTTGGCCACCAAATTACCCAAGTTTTACTGAATGATGCTACTCGTAAGAAGGCCAGATATTTTGCTCGTATTGGAGTAAGTTTCTTGACATTTGTTTTTCTTTTTTTGTCCATGGTCGATGTCTAGCGCTATGGTTTAATGTAATGTAACGCTATTGATGTTCTCGTCCTGTGCAGTCCGTTAAAATCTGCAATGTGCAGTGGTCTCTAGGTTCATACCTCTTGGCAATGCAGACGCAGATGGTTAGCTATCTATGGTGGAGATATGGGCTTTTTCCCCTTTCTCATGTGTTATGACCATCCTATGGTTTGTTTCTCATATTGGTTTTGAAAAAACTGTGCTTCCTTTTTCTCTATATAGGAATAGGACTGAATTTTGGCAATTACATTTTTTTTTTGTTTTTTTTGGTTATTCAAGGTAGAGCTGGTTGACGTCTCTCCTGGTGAGAAATACTTGGTAACCTACGGAAGACCAGACCCAAGCAAACCAAAAGTGAGTGCATCTCTGCTTCTCTTCTTTCCAACTTTTTACTTCCAATCTCATTTTGATACAGAGTATTCCGATTTGCATCCAAATTGCAGGAACTCTGGTTAAGAATCTTTGATGTGAGAACTGCGAGAATAATGGTTGGAGTAGATGGTCCTGTTCTTGTTGACGCCTCATGGCCTATGATTAGGTTCTTTCTTGAACTGCATTTGAATTTCCTTAGAAAAAAAATTCTTATTCTACATTCATTGACATAAACTTTTTTTTTTGCCCAGATGGGCTGGGGGAAAAGATGATAAACACTTTGCCACACTTATCAAAAACACTGTATCTGTTTATGAGACTAAAGACTTTCAGCCTGCTACGCAAGAAGCCTGTGAACTTTGATGATGTTGTGGACATGTCTTGGTCTCCTACTGAACCCATCCTTGCACTGTTGAAAGGGGATGGCAAGCAGCAGCCTAACAAGGTTGTTTTTGTGCAAATCCCTGGCCAAGTGAAGCTGATGCACAAGGATATTCTCAGCGTTAGCGACTGTAAGATTTACTGGCAGAGCATTGGAAAGTATCTTGCTGTCGAAGTTACTCGACATACGTGCTCTCTGTTTGAACTTTTCCGCTTCAATGTGGTAGAAGGCATTACCACCGAGGTTCTTGAGGTGGACGAGAAAATCCTTGCTTTCGTGTGGGAGCCCAGCGGTCACAGGTTTGCCATGATTCACGGAGACCAATCAAAACCAGATGTCAGTTTCTATTCTATGGAGACCCCTAAAACCCTGGAAAGGTTTCAAAACTAGCTACCTTTGACGACAAGCAAGCCAATGCCCGCTTCTGGTCGCCAAGAGGCAAGCACATAGTCCTCGCTGAGTTGAAAGGCTGCTTCGATGGCCATCTCGAGTTTTTCGACGTAGATAAGCTTGAGACTATGAAAAAAGCTCTACACCTGATGGCCACCGATATCTCGTGGATCCAACTGGAAGGTATGGTATCCAACAAGCCACACCCACTCTGATATATGTGAAGAAGAAGAATCAAACTCGGCAAGTGAAGAAGAATCTGTAAGCTCGGGTTAAATGGGTTGTTTTACTATAGCCTAGGTCTCTGCTATTTTATTTATGTTGCGACTTTACTTCTTCTCTTTATCTATTCTAAAAATTGAAAACAAAAAAGAAGTATCGTTTAACTCATGTTTTGACAATTTTGTTTTTAGAAGGAAAAATCTTTATCGTTCACTAAAACTCCTACCAAAACACTCCCTAAAGAAATATAAGAAGTATATTATATATTGTAGTGTTACTCACATCTTACCTATTTCTTTATTGAAAGTAAGAGTCCTCTCTCAACAAAACTTGGTATTGTGTGCAAGACATTGAGCATTTCATAAGTTAAAAATAGGTTCTCTAAGATAGATATGACCACTTTAGTCTGATTGCCTGATCGCCTGATCTGTCATTGATGTTGTGTCCAATTTGAAATATTAAAGCAACCTAAAATGTTTGGTAGTAACACTAAAAAATGTTCACATTTTAGGTTGTTTAAGCTACATTGTTTGGTTTTGATTCATGTTTAAGCTACATTGTTTGGTTTGTTTTATATAAAGTAATGTAGACAACATGAAAGAGGAAAAAATATATATATATATAAAAAAAAATTTAACGTTTAAAACTTAAAACTTAACCCGTGATTTATAGCAACTAGCAGATGGCTGAGCCGCAGACTTCAAATCTTATTTTACACTTGAATGAAGAAAAAATAGATTTTCCCCAAATCTGTTTCTCTCTCGATCGAATGGTTTTGGGGAGAATCTAAAACATCTAGTCAATCCGGATTAGACAATACATGATTTACAGTGAAGTGGTAATGTTGTAATTTAAGGACAGCTTCAAAAAATAAGACAGAACATAAAAGCAATTAGCTTACCTCTGTATTTCTATTTAGTTCTGAATTAATCTGAATAAGACATGAAAAAGATTAGCTACGAATCAGTTATGTTGATTCTAAAATGAAGTAGGAAAGGGAACGAGAGAAAGTAATCTCAAAGTTCAAACTTGAACATGCATTTGGGCCTGTTACTACGGCCCACAATTATTTAAGCTGCTTTACAAAAAAGTGAAAAAAAAAAAACTTAGGCCGTTGCCGGGTATCGAACCCGGGTCACCCGGGTGACAGGCGGGAATACTTACCACTATACTACAACGACTTTGATGCTTTTTTTAATCCTTTGTTAAATATATCTATTTATTTACGTCTTTTAAGCAAAAGAAAGAGAACCAACCATGTGGGTGGACAATCATGTTTACCATTATCAAATAAGAATTATTTTCCCAAGTCAGCAATATAATTATAGATTATAAAACTTCTCACCAATTAGAAGTCAACAAAGTTACGAAGTCAATCGTTTTTGTTTTGTGATGCGAGTAAATAAAACCAATTTGCGGATATAATTTAATCTGCTTCAATCTCTGTCAAATATATCCCCAAGTTATTTGTATACAAACACGCTTTGGCCTTTGGTTAAGGATTATACAGTTCACGTAATTGTTGCATATATATCTTAGATATCAATAAACGAAGTTATGTTAAGTTTAATCGTATATAGTCGTGGAGGTCGAAGTCAGATATAATTTTAATTTACTGGATGCACATTTGATTAGTATGTGAAATAGTTTTTTCACATTATAACTTTTTTATCAATGAAAAATCTTAAACTTTTTTTTTTCAATAATAACCTCTTAAATATTTGACAAAAATAAATAAATTAATATCAACTAATTTATATCTCAAACTCCTGAACTAAAATTTGATATGGATTCGTCAAATTTTGATTGTATAAGGCAACTTAGGAAACAATATTTCGATTATATTGATTGATCGTTTTAGATCTTCAATCGATCGTAATCATGCTTTAATGTTATTTTAAACAAAACTCACATTATATTATGTCTAAGAAATATATATATATATACGTTACTTTTTAGATAGTATTGATTTATTGGCAACCATTCAAGGTGATGATTTTTTTGTTAGCGGATCTTTGATTATGAGATTTTTTTATTAATAATTTAGTAAATGGATTGAAAATATATTAGTTAATACTTGTGAAGTTTTAAAATAATTTAATTAAAGGGTTTATAATGGATCAAAATAATGCAATAACAATAATAAAATGAAACTCATCGCACTGGGACGAATGAATTCATGGACAATGGACGAGCTATCTTTTGGGTCTAGATACAAACTACGATAGAGTTTTATTAAATAAAAAAATGCTGCAAATTTACTTGAAAAGTCTTTGGCGATATATGTCCATTTTCTTAGTAAATGGTGGTTGAACCTCAAGAATATTTTCTAAACTTCAATAGATAAATAAATATGTACACTCATAGGTCCATGTTCCAAAGAACCATGACAGTAGAGCTAGTTTCATTAATAAGAATAAAAGAATCAAAATATTAATTAGAACGAATATATTTATATGCAACATTGCCATGTTCTATTATAAATAAAAAGTACAAGATGTAACGAAAATTTCAAACTAGTTCAAGTTGCACAGGAATCAACCTTTATATAAACCAAACCTTCATTCTAATATTTTTTCACAAAACAAAATACAAGAAAAGTGTAAACCCTTTATTTTCAAATCCTAATCACTTATCTTTGGTTTACAAAATGGGTCGAGTACTAGATCAAACTCCGAGTCCGAGGATGAACAATAACTTTAATCCGGTTTTTCATGCACAAACTGAACCACCGGTTGACGAGAAACAGGTTGTGCAAGCTGAGCAGAGATATCCCAATAATGGTGGAATGGTTAACCAACCAAACCAAGTACCGATGAGACCAGGTCAACCTACGTATATCAATCAAGGCACAACAGTTAACCAACCATATGTAGTATCAATGGCCAGACCGGGCCATACTCAGCCATCGAACTGGACTTCAGGTCTATTTGATTGCATGAACGACGGCGAAAATGGTTAGGAATCAAAATTTTGAATAATTCTATTTTGAAGGTACATCGTTACATTACAAAATGATTCTTATGTCTTCGTTGTGTTTTCGGATCAGCTCTCATCACATGTTGCTTTCCATTCGTCACGTTTGGACAGATCGCAGAGGTTATCGATGAAGGAGCGACCAGTAAGTATACATTATCAATATAGCACTTATATCAACATTGTAGCATGCATAAACATATATTACGATTGGTGTAAGAAAAAACATTAGACTATGATTGATAATTGGACAAAATTGCGGGATAAAAAATCAAAATTTTATTAATCTCAAGTTCTTTTGAAATTGCGATTTATGTTAATAATGCCATTCAACTAAATTATTGACAAAAGTGAATTTCTTCATTCCATTTTTGTTTTCTTAAGTATCGTGTACATTTTAATTCGTGTAGTTTTATTTCACGATTTTGTGATAGTGTTACTAATCAAAATCATAGATATATTTTGGTACTGGAGTTCGATTCCCTCTCCGCATTTTGTATGTTTACGGATATATGTGTATGTGCAGGTTGTGGGACGGCTGGAATGTTGTATGGATTAATATGTTGTTTGTTTGCGATACCGTGTGTGTATACATGCACATTCCGGACCAAGCTCCGAAGCAAGTACGGGTTACCGGATGCTCCAGCTCCAGATTGGATCACTCATTGCTTCTGTGAATATTGTGCTCTTTGCCAAGAATATCGTGAACTCAACAATCGTGGCCTTGATCCTGCCATTGGTAAACCAACCAGCTCTTAGATCTCTCTAAAATAATCTCAACTTTAAAATATCTTAAATGGTTATGGATTTAATTTTAGATGAGTAAATTGACTTATTGTATATCATGGTGTATTTAGGATGGATTGGCAATGTGCAAAAGCAGCGAATGGGTCAGCAACAAGAGATGATGGCTCCTCCAATGGGTCAACGAATGATGGGTTGACTTTGATGAGTATTGTTACACCAACATGCTCTTTATTTGTGTGTGTTTTCCCTCTATGTATTTATTTCTATCACGACCAAAACATCAATGTCAATGAGGCTTTCGTTTTTGTGGGTGGGCATGAACTACTCTATATGCCGTACTTGATATTCTTTTGAAATTCCAAACATAATTAAATTTATCCTTTTCAATTGAATTATACACTTGTAAATAAACTCATCAAAAGACACTCAGCGTTGGGTCATTAGTTAATCTATTTCTTCCTCCCAAGAAATAATTACACTTTACAATAAGTTTTCCACGAGAATTTTGAATAATGACCAGCAAATAATTTGTTGATTGCAAAAGTTGAGGATAATTCAAAAGTATATGTGAAATGTGTACAGTAGATTTACGTACTTTTATTAATGATCAGCTCAAGTATATGTCCGTACTTTCAATCGCATCACATTTCATACATTTCAAAAACAGTTATAATTTATTAATAGATCGATCCAAACAAGAATAACTCAGAAAAATATATAAATATTAATAAAAGAAAATATTCAGAAAAAAGGAAATTAAGATTTTCTTCCATTCCAACCTAAAGCAAGAAAAAAATGGAGAATATACGATTATTGTAGAACAATCTTGCTCACCGAAACTGAGAAACCTTACTCTCTAAAACAAAGCTTTTGATCTTTTTTGATTTAAACGGCTAAACTTACCAAGTGACTATACCTTAAACCTTTTTTCTATTCACCAGGTCAAAATAACTCTAGCTAGGTCTAGTTCCTTGATTTGGACTTCTCCAATTCTTCGTTCGAATGTCCTTCTTTCTGATTTGAACATATCTTTTCAATAGTGCATATACTATGTTATTTGCTCTCTATGTCAGTCATTCAATTGGCGCGTAGTCCATGTCAGCTCCTAATGCTTGGTCATTGTTCCTTTCAATCAGCTTCCTCCGTGATCCTTTTGTCTTCTAGTTTTAACCTCAATGAAGCTTGCACTTTCAGATCATACCACGTCACTCTTTAATGTGTAACACTTAATGAGCTAGAGCTCGTGCATGGCACACGGCCGTAACAGTGTACGAGAGCTATCTTTAGCAGTTCTGTAAAGTTCTAAAACACTAAAATTCATTTTGTAACAAATACTAATATTCTTAAATCTTAATAGAAAAATGCTGATTTTACCCGAACAGTCTTTGGCTTATATTATATAATTCCATTTTCTTAATTGGTGGTCGGATCTGAAGACTATTTTCTAAACTTCATTTAATTAATAAAAATGTCACTCATAGGTCCTTGTTGAAAGAATCGTGTACAGTAGAGCTAGTTTCATAATACGAATAAACGAATCAAAATATTAATTAGAACGAATTTATTTATATGCAACACTGTCATGTTGTATTATAAATCAAAAGTGCAAAATGTAACGAAAAATTCAAACTAATTCAAGTTGCATAGGATAACCCTTTATATAAACCAAAGCTCATTCTAAATCTTTTTTGACAAAATAACAAAAAGGAAGAAATAGAAAGAAAGAAAGAAACAAAATAAAAGAAACTTAATTCTCAAACCCCCATCAACTCTCTTCCGTTTACAAATGGGTCGACCAGAGGGAAGTCCGAGAATGAACAACAACTTTAATCCGATGTTTCATGCCCAACCTGCACCTGCACCTGAACCACCGGTTGAGGAGAAATGGGTAGTAGAAGCCGACCAAGAATATCCCAATAATGGTGGAGTGGTCAACCAACCAAACAGAATACCGACGGGCAGACCGGCTCAACCTACATACCACAACAATGGTGGAATGGGTAACCAACCAAATAGAGTACCGACTGGCGGACCGGCTCAACCTACATATCACAATAATGGTGAAAACCAACATAGAGGGATACCAATGGCCAGACTAGTCGTTAACCAACAATCAAATTGGACTTCAGGCCTTTTCGATTGTATGAACGACGGTGAAAATGGTTAGCAATTTTGAACATTTGAATGATTTTATTATATTGCTCCATGCCTCCATCCATTGTTACAAAATGATTTTGACATTTTGACATTTTTGCTTTTCTCTTTTTTTTTTTTTTTTTCAGCTATCATCACATGTTGCTTCCCGTTCGTCACATTCGGACAGATCGCAGAGATTATCGATGAAGGCGCGACCAGTAAGTATGCAAATATGGCTTTTTCTGTAGTAAGCGCAATTGGTGCATTTGAACAAAGGTTGATACAATAAATAATTACCATAAAAAATATATAGCAATTAGAGCCTTAAATTATTTAAACTCTTTTAGCATTCTATATATATATATATGTGTGTTATAGAAAAATTATGTATATCATCAACATAGCAGATAAACATAATTTTGATTGGTAATCTACAAAAAAATCAAGTCTTTACTAATCACAAATTATTGGGAAACCGCGATATATGTTAAGTATGTTTTTCAACTAAATTTAACCCAAAAAGAGAGGCAATCTATCATTCTGTAAGTTTTGTTTACTTAATGGTCGTGTCATTCTGTTTCGTGTATTTTTTCTCATAATTCCGTTCTGTAATGTTACCATTCAAAATCATAGATATATTTTTGTATGTTTATGTATATGTATGTATGTGCAGGTTGTAGAACGGGTGGAATGTTGTATGTACTGATATGTTGTTGTTTATGGATGCCCTTTCTGTACACATGCACATACCGGACCAAGCTCCGAAATCAATACGGGTTACGGGATGCTCCAGTTCCAGATTGGATCACTCATTGCTTCTGTGAATATTGTGCTCTTTGCCAAGAATATCGTGAACTCAACAATCGTGGCCTTGATCCAGCCATTGGTAAACCAACCAGCTCTTAGACCTCTCTAAAATAATCTCAACTTTAAAATATCTTAAATGGTTATTGATTTTATTTTAGATGAGTGAATTGACTTATTGTATATCATGGTGTATTTAGGATGGATTGGGAATGTGCAAAAGCAGCGAATGGCTCAGCAACAAGAGATGATGGCTCCTCCAATTAGGGCTGGGCATATTATCCGTTAATTTTGATTCGATTCGTTATCCGCTTGGATTTGATTCGAAAAATCCGGATATCCGTAATACTTCGGAGCAAAGCAAATAGTAATATGTAATATCCGTAAATATCAAAGCAAATCACAAATACTATTTTTTATAAAGCCGAATATCCGCTCCGATTCGTAGATATATAACTATGTAATTATATATATAGTCATAGTATTTGGTCGATTTCTTTTTTAAAAAGGTTGCAATTTTTCAAATTCTTTAGTTTTGGGCTGTTGGAGGCTTGTTTTTTGTGTTGGACCAAATTTGTTTATCTTTCTTGGGCTTCTAAATAATATATGATGCACAATACAATAAAACCAAACAAAAATTAACATTAAAAATAAAAATTTGTCAACAACATCGTTCCCTTTTTTCTTAAAGTAAAATCTGTCTTCTTCTTTTGGGATTCTCCTTAACAGAGTAAACTCTGTATGCTTCAATTTCCTCTTCTTTTTTTTTTCCGATTTTCACTTCTCCTACTCATCATTTTCATAAACATTGTTGCCATTTTCATCACAAGAAATCTAATTGTTTTCACATCTTCCTTCACTCATCATCATAAGCGTTGTTTCTTTTTAATTTTCTGAGAAGAAATTCTGATTTTAGTTTACAATTTCTGGGTTTTTTCCAATTAGATTTCTTATGTTCAGTATTATTATAGTATATAATTATTTGATTTTCCATTTTTTAATATAGCTAACGGATCGAAGCGGATAATCTGCGAATATCTTTAATAACTCAGAATATTCGGATTTCCGGATAATTTGAAATTTCCGGATCGAAGCGAATCAGAAAACTAAGTATTTGACTTAGACGGAGCGGATCACGGATATAACAAATTTTACGGATATCCGCTCCGTGCCCAGGGCTACCTCCAATGGGTCAACGAATGATGGGTTGACTTTGATGAATATTTTCACACCAACATGCTCTTTATTTGAGTTTTTTTTCTCTCTCTATGTATTTATTTCACGACCAAAACATAAATGTCAATGAGGTTTTCGTTTCGTGGGTGGGCATGATGAACTAGTCTATGTGCCGTAGTTGCTACAATTTCTATAAGTTATCATGTTTGTCTGAATCACTGAATCTACTTGATATTCTTTTGAAATTCCAAACATGGTAAAATTTATCTTGTAAATAAACTCATCAAAAAGACAAATTAATTACACTCACAAATAATTTGTAGATTGCAAAAAATCAAATAAATGTAGAAGCAAATACAAAATGTCTACGTAGTTGCATACTTTTATCAATGATCAGCTCAAATATCTGGACATCGAAATTTCACTTGTCCATACTTTTAATCGAAGCACATTTCATATATTTCGAAAACGCTAGCGTCAATAGATTGATCGAAACAAGAATCACTGAGAAAACATATATATATATATATATATATATATATAAAGTATTCAGAATAAGAAATCAAAATTTTTTTTAAACCACATATGTCAGAGGGCATAAGCAAACATATAAGGTATCAACACATAAAGTTAAAAGATACACAAAGACAAAGTTGTGGAAGACAAATCAGATGTTGATGGTCGCATCCCACAGCCGGAGAACTCCGTTCCGGCCACCGCTACATATCCGTTTCCTCTCGAGATCTGACGCAACACATCTCACCTGAATCAAAAATCCGAGATTCAGTCTCAGTAAAAACATAGACATAAACCAGCCCAAGTTGTAGAACACAAATGATTAGTAACTCTCGGGTCTTATTATCCAATGACTTAAATATCTATACTGCTTCCAGGTGTTTCAGTCTCTCATAAATATTATCAAACCGCATTACCAGAAAAAATATAGTATCTTTCAACTAATGTGAAAAGCGGATCATACCACAGCCGCTGTTCTTTGTGGTACTCTATAAAGTTGCCAGCCTGAGACTTTGGTTCCTGCGTTAGAAGGACGATGGAAAAGAGACATTGAGTTATCTGCTGCTCCAATGCCTAACCAATGTTCGCCTGCGTTGATTGATAATATAGAAGAACTATGGAGCGTTATGTTCTTCACGCATTTAATGCCACCTGAAAACCGAGAAAACGAAAGTATCAAGGGATTATCAGGTAGCCAAAATAGATTGTTTCGTGCAGCAGATAGTTGGTGATTGTGAACTGTTGTTGGCCAAGGGTTGGAGTTTATAATTGGAAGTTGTAATTGTAACATAAGTCCACTATAGAGTTTATGAAGCCAGCTATATAAATTTAAGCAAAGTGAGTCAGGTCAGAGTCCAGGTTAATAATGAGAATCTCACCGTCATCATTTTCCCAAAAGCGGAGCAACCCATCAGCCGAGCCTGCAAGAAAAAGACAGCAATGCACTAACATAAGCTTTGATATTATTTGTGAAATTGATGCTTCTTAATAAATCTTTTGAGAATTGGTGGTAGATGAAATCATCATGAACCTGTAATTATTCCTTTGTCAAATGGGGAGTATTCCACAGATTGTACTGGCCCAGCATGGCATGCCAAAACAGCGTCGCATGATCCTCTGGAGACAGACCACACTCGTGCTGTCCAGTCATCACTGCCAGTAATCAAGGTATCTTCGACCATTCGAATTGATCTGCAGAATTGACACGATTTGATCAAACAAGTCACAGATCTCAAATATTATAAATTAAAAATATCCTACAACATTTTACAAGGTAATAACAAATGGTTAATATGAATCAATTCCAAACTAAGAATAAGCAGCCCTACAACCCGCAGATATAACATCATTAATAAACTTGTAAAAGAAGATAAAGCCATAGGTTTATTAACTTTGTAATTTTTTCTAAATCACAACAAAAAGAAACATGTTGTAAAAGATCAGGGTGAGGCTCACCGTATCCATTTGGTATGCCCTTTCAGCTTATGCATTTGCTTTCCTGAACGAATATCCCATATATTTGCAACCCTGATGATGATAATCCAATCATTATAGTTGAATACGTAAGTGACATTCACTACAACAAATCCATACGTTACTTATGGGTAATATAGCATACATACGTATCTCTGCCAGCAGCAGCCAAGATTCCTGTGGAGTCATCATATTCAAGCGAAAGAATGGCACTAGAGCATCGGCCAACAGTTGCAACACACATATCGGTTCGAACGTCCCACATCTTAACTGTTCCATCATGTGCAGCAGTGAGGACACGTTCGCCTGAAAGCATCTTGACACAACTTACCTGCACAATAGTTTTGGATGTACATACCTTTATTCAGAAAAAGGTAAGTTATTTAAAGCTTCCTCTTTGGTGCCTTACTACTGATTGATAGTTTATAGTTGGTCAGTGATATTAACTTAACAAACTTAAATTGTCTTTGATCAATGGCCAATACTATAAAGATGCTAGTGATGGCAGCTCCAACATTTTCCAAATGGGATTCCAATGCTAACTATCTTTTTATTTGATTATGTCCACGCATATATGTTTATTCTGTGTTGACCATTAATACTTTCCCCTCATGAATCGTGTCCTAATGTCAGAAAAACACTAGAGTGAAGTGGAAACCTGTGCATCGTGGCCTTTCAATTCTTCTAGAAGCTGAGTTGTTTGTTTGTCCCATACGATAACAGATTGATCATCTGATCCTGAAACTATCTTTCCTCTGTCAGAGCTTATAGCACGCACAGTTCTACATAAAAGTTGAAAAGAAAAAGAGAAAGGAAGTGCTGTTAAAAATCCGTAACATATGAAAATTAACAAAAAGCCCACAACTACAGAGAAGCATCAAGGTGAAAAAGAAATAGAGTATACCCAGTATGTCCTTTCAGAGTCGCTCGAAGTTCAGAACCACGCAGACTTGGATCCCAAATTTTAACCTGCTCAAATTTAGGAAGCAACCAAAAGTGGATACTAGATTGTCATTACCCATTCTGAATTAGCAGAAAACTAAGGTTAACCTCTATCAAAATCCCTAGAAATGAAAGAGTGAAAGACTACAACATTCTATTTAAAAGAGAGATGATCATCTCGTAAGCAAAAACTTTTCAATCAATGACTATCTCTACAACAAGTTGGCACAAAGAAGCAGCATGCGGATTATTGTTCCAATTCTACTTTGGCATAGTTATTTTTCCAAATGTTCCAATTTACTATATCCACGACTATGGTAACATTAAAAGCAAAATAATAAACTTATCTAGATAAAAAATTAACAGCAAACGAATGAACTACCCTTTCACCCTCTAAGTAATGATCTTCAGGCCTAACACATAGTGAATGCAACCATCCTTTAGATCTAATAGAACACAACACTCTTTTAAGTCATCAAGGTGTGTGTTCACAATGTAGATATCAAGAACATATATAGGTGCAGAGTAAAGTCAACTAAATGATTAAAAAACCGATGAATGAAAAATAACAATATAAACATTTTTCTAAACAAGCATTTTATACTGACCAGACAGTCTGTACTACCGCTGATAAAGAATCCAGCATCCTCGCGATCGCCCACAAGATCGCAGACTTCCCTTCTTGTCACAGAGTGCAAGGCAGTGACAGCACCGCCGTGACCCTTCAGAACACGTACATTGGTCTGAATTTTCTTCTGTGCAGCAGCAGTTATGTCTGTTTTGCCAAGTTTAGTATATTAACTTGAGCAACAACATGCTAGAATGGCAACCACAAAGACAGAATAGTAATCACGGATATACCTGAAGAAGCATTATCAGAAACCCACTTACGAACACGACTGAAAGAATTTGCTCTTGATGCTGTATCTCTGCTAAACATACTCTGAACCCAACTCCTTCCAGAAGCTTCTGAGGGTTGCTGGGTTTCATCAGAGACATCTTTTGGACGTGGGGATGGCAACCCAGAAGATATGGCCTGCTGCTTAAATGAAGAAGCACCCCAATAGCCGACACGAAGTTGCTGAACATGCGACAGGAATCCTCTGAGTTTAATCTGAAACAAAATTCAAGATGCAACAAAAACGATATGGCCTCAGTTGGTTAGGATTTCCAAAAGCCCAATTGAAAAGCTTGGAATTGTAAGCGTATGGAGCATTGCACAAAATATGTGACATTTCAATAACTGCAGAACGAAATAAACAGAAAGCCTAATTTACCAGTAATTTGTATCCAAGTTTTTGTCTCTCTGCTATTGTCTCGATCATGTTCCACGCTTCTGTATCAGGAAGTCCCAAGCCAGCCTTCGCAAGAGCAATAAATAATGTGAAGACATAGTAAACAAAGAGAACTGTAACCATCACATATCAAGAAAAGAAGGTAAAGAAAAGTCAACTCTCAAAATAAGAAATTCACCATATGAGATGCCACTATGATTAGTCTGGCTGTGACCAAAGTAGCATAGTTCACTGATCTGAGTGAGTACAATAAGTGGTTACACGAATTAGTAATTTCAATAATGATTCAATCAGTTAGCAGTATAATGTAAGACACAATAAGATGATATATGGTTAACAGGGATAAAATTTTAAGTGGGGAAATCCGAAAAAGACACCTATGAGTATGACATGGAAATTACTTACAATCAATGAGCATTACAGACATTTTTAAAGACTGAAGATCTAAAACATAGACAAAGTAAATTCCTAATGAAACTTCTTTTTTCTCCAAAATTTTCTTTCAACGATCTAGTTTGGAAAACAAAAAAAGAAAACTGGAAATCATTATGAAGAGCTCCTTGCTAGAGCAAAAATATCAAGTATGCTACAGAACGACTTTTATTTCCATCACAAAACCCCCACCATAAATTTTCAAATTTACAGTTGGTTTCACCGGCTCATTTGTTAAATATCGTTTTCATTGTACAAAAAATTGATTTGCACCAAAAAAAAAAAAAAAAGAAAAAAAAAAAAAAAAAAACGAACAAACAATTGATATTATCAAATGAATACAAGATCTTAAGAAGACTCACTCATTTGCAGGCTGCTCCATGAGATACTCAAAGTAACCCTCCCAGAATCTGTCAAAAATTCACAATATGTCAAATAATCTATTTTCTGACCAGCACCAAAAAAATAATAAAATTGATAGAGCCGGCAGCATGTTGAATTGCATACCTCAACTCCTCCCAGATGGGTATGGAGATGAGATGACGTTGAACATAGTCTGAAACATTATTGGCATCCTTCTTGAACATTTCTGCAGAAACTTCAAGTGCGTCCCGCACTGTCGACAAATCGCTTCTTGAAGCAGCACGGCTCACAGCCATTTTGAGCTGATAACAATGAACAATAATTGTTGAAGAATATCATTGTTAGTGTCTAAACTTTTCTTCAATCCAAAAAAAATCATACATGGTGTTACCCAAAGCTAAAAAACCCTTCAACAACAGCCAGGACATATAACTGAGCGAATCTAAATATGCACAGCTAAAGTGCAAGCAATTGAGAAACTGGGTATATTAAGGCCGGTATACAGATAGAACTAGGTAATCGATCATCCACCTACCAATTCTTTGACCGCAATGAACTGCTCCTCGGTCAATCGACCATGCCAGCCCTGCAGGAAATATCCACTATACAGTAAGGTTCTGCTCAGTAAAACTGGATCAGTATATCTGCCGTACAGTTGCTACGCTTACCGAATACAGATGCTCTCGTATACACTCGATAAAGCCACTCCCACCAATCCCCTCAGCATCAGATTCGATGAGAGCTACATGAGCAAAGTATGGGGTTCAATTTTCAATAGAGAAAACAACAGCTCTCAGGTTTTTACAGCAGAGATGGAAACATAATCACAATGGCAACCATTTTGGTTAGCAAATGGCTGATTACGCATAACAATTTGATTAATTCCTTGGTTTAACCATTTCTTGCAGCGGAAATTTTAGTGTACATTTATTCACATTCCCATTGAAATGGAACATACCCAATATTGTGCCGTATTCGAATGAAGAAAGAGGATCTTCAGCTGAACCCAGTTTCAGAAGACGGAGCCATAATCCCTGGAAACCACAAAAAACCGATGTAATAGTGGCGTTAGACTTGATCTTTACTGTTTCCTTTTTAAAATAGATTAATTTACTAGGAGGGTGGGATCATGACCAATCCAGGTTTATATAAAGAAAAACAACCAACTTTTCAAAAGCGAAAAATTAGTTGTACATGTGTTAGATCATTACATCTAGAAAAAAACAAGAGAGTTATTCTCCTACCTATTATGTTTTCCAGAGGTAACTTTGATGACAGGCATAGAGTTTTTGTACAACTCAATCAGCATACATTTCCAATAGTTTGGGTTTCGTGAATATATTTAAATATGCGAGTTTCATTTGTCAAGTTTGATAGAAGTTTGAGTATTATCAGGGACTAAGTAAAATATCCCCACAAGATATACTTTTTCTCAATTTGGGTACTTTAGGGGTTCTTTTCCTCACAAAATTCTCAATAGACTAAACCATTCTGAAGGAGAACTCAGTTTCAATCATTCCAGAAACTTGCAAATTCGAATCTTTTAAACACACAAAACAAGAAGAAATACCTGCAACTTGACTTGTATATCCAATACCATTCGTTCTCTCTCTGCCTGCAAACAGTAGTTACAATATTATTAAAAAGAGAAGAAGTAATGGTATGCCATCTAGAATGGAATTCTTCTGGACATTTTTTCATTTTCGATTGTTATCAATCATAATTTACAGAAGAAGAAAAATGAAGGCCAAAAGCAGAACTTGATATAGTACCCTCTAGATCTCGTACAAGAACAAGAAAATCAATTTTCATTTATATCTTAATTAAATTCTGTGTAATGATTGATAAGTTTAGTTTGATTCACTATCCACGCATGTCAAAGCCATGGCACCTCTTCGTGTCATATTGATTTGTTTGAAGCCATGCAAGAGCAACAAGATTACAAGCAACACTTACAGCCCTCTCCATTGAACTGAAATTGTCTTCTTTGGTGTTCTTCCCTGGCGGTGAGCTACAATTGGAAGATATAGAAAATAAGAAAGGGAATCAGATCGCTGTTCCAAGCAAATCAGGATATACCTTGGAGGATGCCTTCCATTGGATTCAAGAGCCCCGCTTGCTGCTGCAAGGATCTGCTTTCGCTTTTCTTCTTGTTCCTCTGACCTAACATTCGCAGGAAACCTGTCATAGGTATACCTGGTGGCTGACAAAAAAGAATAGAGATAAATCATAACATGATCCCAAACTCAGTAGACGCATGATTATTCCCCAGAAAAATAGAACAGACTGAAAGATTTGTAGTAGTTTTTCTACTGTTATGCATACTATACCAACATGCAAATTTGGTCTCTGTCCAACTATTGGTGGCCAGCCAAAAACCCATGAGATTATGAAGAATGGTATACCATCAATTAGATATATTTTCATTCTTGGTAGTATCTTATAAATGAACAACCTCAATTTTCTATCATTCAGCTTCTGCGATCTAACAATTTCTACCAAACAAAAGATTAAAATGTACCTGATTCTTCAACTTCTGGCTCAGCTATTGTGATTATTTCTGGCTCCATAGAAGATTTAGGCAGAATCGACATCGCATCTTGACCCCTTCCAACTGCATCTTGTAACTTCTCGAGGAGATTAGTACTGTTCTCATCAGAGCCTAGACGCCTTTCAAGGTAATCGAGGAATGCAAAAGAGCCCAAGAATTGAACCAACTGAAAACAATTGGAAGAGTACCAATAAAAATAATTATTCCACATATAAAACGTAGCTTAGATTATTCAACACTATTGGATGAATAAAAATAAATAGTAAAACTCAAAAGTAATATGTGAAAAGACAGTTTACCACACAAATTGGAACAAAGGAGAGTACTGTCGAGTTATGAAATGCAGTAACTGTAAATATATGCCTTCCATATATGAAACAGTTAGCTTACCATAGGCTCTGGTGGCTGATTTGTGGAACGAGACCGTCTCTTCAGAAACGCATCAGTGCTAAAAACTTTGTTTTCCTGACAAAGAATCCGTATAAGTAAGAAAAGATGTGCAGAAGGGTGAATAAATAATATAAGTAAAGAATAAAAATCACATACTATGAAATTGCGGTAGCCACCCAAGATAGATGCAAAAAACTTTAAGAATATAACCCTGCCACAGGAAATGGATTTTGTATAACAAAATAAGATAACATGAGTACCAAAAAGTTTCCATAGAAATAGACAAATAAAATTTAGGCAATTATATGACAAGATTTCCTAAAGTCACCTAAGTTGAAGGTCATGATCCTCTCCCCAAGGTTTGCTAAGGCTTTTAGGGCTCTGCTCAACAGAATTACCAAAGCCCTTCAACTGATCAATCCCTACAACATTAGGGTGCAGTAGTTTCAAGATATCGTTTCGCAAAGCGCTGAATTCAGGCTCTGGTATCGGAGGTATCTCTTCAGAAGTAGTGATTTGGTTAAATTCAAGATCCACCACTACAACCTAAAAATGGCAATATGTGAGACCAATATAAGGTTGTCTAAATTTTAAAGAGGATAAGTATGACGTAAAATTAGACTCACGCCTTCCATAGCAAGATTGGACATATCGACATCAGAGTGGAGACCCATCATATATGGTGTTGGTGCATCAATGTAGTCTACTCCACTAAAAAATAGTAATGGAATGTAGACTTGCTTCAGAAACATACAACAAAACAAATAATAAAGATTAGAAAAAATGCTTTAGAAAGTAGAAATGCATGGGTTAGCATGCTGACAAATGAGTTCATATTTGTTTTTAGTGATAAACTGAGATCTCATCAGTGTTCTATGACATACCTGCCACCGGAAAGGATAAATCAAATGACATATGGATTCAGACACCAGAGTCAAAAGCGAATACCTATTGAGATTCACGATGAAGCAAAATAAGTGTGATGCTTAAACAGAGCTGATATGAAAACAGTAACCATTTAGAAAATGTCACTTAAACTCATTATGTCTCTACATAGAGAAACTTACTTGTTAGATCGAATTAAAATCCTCCTTTCAACTAGTACAGATGTAAACAGCTTAATCAAGTTGTCAACATCCAAGCATTGTACAAGAGGCTGGAGAGATATCTGCATTCAGTAAAACCATGTCAAACGTTACATAACTTTATTGGAGAATAGTTTGAAAGAAATCAGGGAGCACTCGCCCTTGTAGTTGTCAGGAAATTGGAACCTCCAAAGTTGATACTACAAAGTGGCCAAAGAAAAGTATTCGAAACAGATTAGGGAGACAAAAGCACAAGTCATACATCTGCCTGAGGAAGACTGTCCTCTGGAGGTGCTTCCACCGAGAGCAGGCAATTCTCGACAGCAAACAAGACTCTGTCTTTTCCGGGAGTCGGCAATGGCACATTAGATACCATATAGGCGATAATATCCCACAATGGTTTGCTGAAAAGGTTGAAGGGCACTAACATCAAAGTTCAAACATACAAATGGTGTTTGTTTTTCTTGTTTTGTAGAGAAACTTTTTTCAAGAGGATAAAATCAGCACAAAAGTAAATGAAAAACCAATGCAAGCTCCACCTACATTTGTTTACTGAATATATCAAATAAAATAATATAAGGAAACAGTAATGCAAGGTATAATTCATGTTAGATATAGACAAGACGAAGATGTTTTAAGCAAAGTGTTTACCAGCTTCCTTCTGAAGAGAAGCAAAGAACAAAAATCTCTTCGAGGGAATTACGAAGAACACGGAAATTGGGGGCGTGAGACACAAGACAGATACACTTGTCTGCGTATGTATTCGGCGGTAAGCGATAAGCTTCAATAATATCCTCACAGACTCGATCCCGAAATGCAATGCAACTGACAAATATTTTTGATCCATCACCCTCTGTGCAAAAATTATTAAGATAATCATTAAGAGATCACCCACCACAATTAAATCAGGTGTATTCAAAACAAACCAACTTAAATCCAACATGACAGAAAAAAAGACTAGACAAATGAGTGCAAGACGACTTCTCCGCTAAACTAATACCACTGCAACCGAAACAACATCGCACGTGGAGCAGCCACAATGCAAAGCATACAAAACTCCAAGTATGCAATCTAAGGATAATCACATACCCGTCAAGACTATGGGATAGCTCCGTGGGAAACTTGCAGAGTAACTGGAAACAAACCCGGAAGAATGGAACTCCACCCCAGCAGGAAGAACACACTATCCAAAAGAAAAGAAGCTGAATCATGAAAATCCGCCTGAGTTTAATATATCTAAGTCTCATCCAACAAAAGAAAACAAACTCTCGTAGGCTTAACCTAATCAAGCACGTTAAACTCTTAAACAGATGATTCATTTCAACATGGACCAACATAAAACGTTTAACCATCAAAAACACTTGTTTAGTAAAAAAATGCTTCCCTTTTCTTGCCATGTGAATGATTCGTAAATCAAAAGAAAACTTCCAAAGTACAAGCACAAGACCAAAGCAAACAAATATAACTGTGAATAACAATAAACGAACTACTACACAACGGCGCTATCTCGCTCTCTCTTTCTCAAAGAATTCCTGAAGCCAAACTGAACCTCCTGTGGCAACATACGATTGAAATCTCCCTTAACGAACCAAACTTTGAGCAATTTCAAAAACTCATTTCTTGGTAGAAGACAACTCAATTTCAATATTCCAACTCAACTAACCTAGAGACCTAATTGGAGGTAATTAGAAAACCTCGATCTAATCCGAGCACATTTATCACCGTATTAAGAATCAAAGGCTCTCCAGTTACTAACTTCGAAATGCTTCGTTTAGCAATACAGAAGAAACCTAGCAACTAGAAAACGTTGATTCCACATTTCATCGCCGTTTAAAAAACAAAGCAATCACCAGCACAGACCTAAACCCAATCAAAATCCTCCAAAATCAGAAATCTCGACGAGAATTCAAAAGAATTTGTCAAAACTTACAGTGGGAAGCTGAGGAGGAGGGGCAGGGTAAGGGGATTGATCAGTAGGAGGGAACTGGTCTAGAAGCGAAGGCAAGTAGAAAGTTTGCATCCCATGGAATCCAAGATCTCCATCCACGGTTCGCATCTCCGGACCAAGTCCGCACACGACGAAGTACTCGAAGATCCGACCCATTGTTCTCCTCGAGATCTAAAAACTGGGTTCTAGTGCATGATCTGGATTTTCAATTTCGACGACGATGATGATGGAGAAAAGTAGTTGCTGCAATTCGGGCTCCCTTGTTTTTTTTTATGTGAGTCGTTCGTAAAATTCTGAGGGGAAAATAACTAAAAGGGCCGTTCGCAATTAGTTTCACACAAATTTACAACTAACCTGGGCATTTGAGTATTCCGGTAGGATTTGAGTCGGGTTCATTTGGTTTGGATTTTTGGGTTTTAAGATTTAGTTTTGTTCGGATATTTTAATTTTTTGGTTTGGGTTTGAAACGAATCTTGCGTTTATATTGAAAACCGATGAAAAACCAAAAAAAAAATTTGGTGTAATTTGGATGGATACTTTGTACTTGAATTTATCCAAAACGTATCCGAATCACCTAAAAATATCCAAAATATCCGAAATTATACTTGCATCATCTAAATATACATAAAATTATCCAAATTACCGGAAAGTGTTCAAAATACCCGAAGATTATACTTGTATCACTCAAATCTACCAAAATAACTTGAAAGTATCCGAAATACCTGAAACAATTTTATTAGATATTTTTCTTGGAATGTTTGCAATTACTTTTCTTTTTTAACAATTGGTACAATGTTAATAGACCAGAACAAAAATAAAAGATTTACTGGTTCATGGATTTTAATTGATTAAAAAATCTAAAGTAAAATCATGTGTTATTGAATCTTTGATTTTAAAATTTTGTCGAAATCACATGTTGTTCATTCAATAATTTTTAAATATTAGTTAATTTCATGTGTTATTCGTTTAATGATTTATTGTTGGAATTCAAACTACACATTAGAACTTAAATAGATTTGAAAGTGAAAAATAGAAAAATTCAAATCGGTGGGGTAAACCATGTTATTTCAAAACCAATGAGAATTTTCAAATCTCATATGGATTTATAAATCAATGAAGGGGCATTTGCAAAAAATGCTATTTTTTTGTGTGTCCCTTTTCAAAAATACCCTTTCATGTTGTCCATTTTCAAAAATGCCCTATGTTAATAGGTAATTGACTAAACTACCCTCACCTTAAGAAGAAGGAACTGTCGCTAAAATCTCGAAATCGACAACAAATACGATTCACAAAGAGACGCCGGAGACGCCGAACTCACGATTTAGACATCTCAAGGTAACTGTTGATTTCAGTTTCAAATCATATTCTAAATCAGGTTTCGAGTATTGTTTGAATCGAGATCTCGGCGAATCGAAATTTTAAGTCATGGGTAATCTATAAATTTTAGATTATGGGTAATCGGAGAAAAATCTCGCCGCCGTTAGCTTTTAAAATCGACGAACCGATATGTGGATATGCGATTTAGTGTCTTGTTCATGTTGTGCTTGTGTGGGTTTAGTTTTGAAAGTTTTGTTGTCAAAGGCTTGGCCGTCGTGGCTGTGAGCAGGCGGCTCTACTATGTTCTTGGTGTCAAGTTCTTCGCTTCATTTGTTGTTTATTTTCTTGGCGTTGGCTAGGTGTTGATATTGGTTCTAAGTTAAGAAATTTCAATTTTTGATGTTGCCTTTGTTCAATTTCTATGGATGCTTGCAAATTTAATTCGGGCTTAAAGAGATTTTTTGAGTTTAGTGTGTTAATTTGTGTGCATTTCATCTTTGTTATCGTATCTGCTATTTGGAATATCATCTCTGCTATTTTGGATATCATCCCTAGTTTTTCAAAGGTTTTCAAAAGGTATTTAAAAGGTTTATACAAGGATGTTCGAAGGTTTTTGAAGGATATCATCTTTGTTTTTCATCTCTGTTATCATCATCTCTATTAACCTAAACATTCTTCTGAAAAATTTGTGTTGAAAAATAGTAACGGGTCCTTCTTTCTTTGAAAAAATGGACAACTTCGACTCATTGGAGATTCTTACCTTACCTTGACGGATATATAATCCAGGGTCTGAACTGGATGATTAATGAACCATTTTACAACATTCGGATCTGAACCTAGTCAGTAAGGTTAAAAGAGTTTTAGGGGAGAAATTGTTCAAAAAGGTTGAAGACTCATTATTCAGCCCTGTTATAGCACTCGCATCAAGAAGTGGAAACATAAAATTTTCAAGGAAAATTTTCCACTTCTTGATGCAGCGAAGGGTTCTGACCAAAGGTTCAAGTTTTTGGTTCATAGTTGACTCACAGCCCATACGGTTCTCAATGAGAGAATTCTTTCTCACAACAGGTATCTAACAAGTTTTTGTTAGTTTTATATGTTGTTAAAAGGTTTACAAGGTATTTTACAACGTATTTATAAGGTATTAATAATGTATTTTAAACGGTTTACATTGTATTTTAAAGGTTTTACAATGTATTTATAAAAGGTTTAGATCTGTATGATTTATAAGCTTTACCTAGTTTTATAAGGTTAGAGATTAAAAGTATATCCAACACAAGTATTTGCATGGTATTTGATAGGTATTTACAAGGTATTTAAAAAAAAATTATAAGATGATTTTCATTAATAAGTTTATAACATAAGCTGATTTGAAACTACAAACCTCATTGTTTAATCAAACACAAGTATTTAGTGTGAACCAGTTCATAGAGAACTTCGACGGAAATGCAAAGATCCAGTAAATGATTTGTACTTCTGGACGCAGGGAGCACAATATACTCTGAGTCAACTGCAGAATCACCTGTTTAGAAAAACAGCTGAAGATGAAGAACCAGTGGGAGATGAAGAAAAGCTTTGCTTTGGTGCAGTGATTTTAAACAAAAGAATTTTGTTTACACCATCTCCTTTAAAGAAGATACCTATGTCTAGATTGGAACACGCTTCAAACTTTGACATGTACACAGCCCAACCATTGGGGCAAGGAACCTTACAATGTTCTTGCAACAAACATTCAAATAATGGATAAAAATACTTGGGCCAAAAGACGATACGACGTCAAGGGATTTCCATTGGCGTTAACAATATACGCATTGAGCGCCGTTCCAGTGTTGGGTGCAACATTTGGAACAAGATGTAGGATATCCAAATTTGAGTATCCTTTGTTATTCAACTGGGAAACTACTCAAGCACCAAGATTTTCTCAGGTTGTAAACCTTGAGAAACGAATGAGTGCGGTAAGTGTAGCTCTTTTTTGTAAATGGAGTATGATTATTTACAGTCTTATTTTCTTTTTCATAAAAGTTGAAGAGTTTTGTCAGGTATTTACAAGTCGTTTTTATAGTTTTAAATGTTTTACAATGTGTTTTAATGGTATTTATAAGGTAACAGTGCCATTTTGGGATTTTGAGTATAATTTTATCTTTGCATGTTGAGGTTAATACTGTCATTAGAGACTCAGAAAAACATAGTTGTTTAGTTCCTAATTCCATGAAAAAGATGTAGAATTCGAAGAAGTAATGTGGCTAGTTTAAAAAAGGTATAGATTGAAGAAAATTGATTGGACTAGAGGATTTGTTGACGTTCTTGCTGCACTGGAAGAGTTAGGTGACAAAGAAATGCAAAATAAAATTCAGACAGCTAGAAACTCGACAAGATCCTGAAACTACTTGAAGACTTTAATAAGAGAATAGAAGTGATAGAGAAGAATCTAGAAATCAGACTGGAGATTAAAAAAATGAGAGATCTGACAGAGAAAATAAAGTAATTAAATGAAAAAATATAATTCTTCTGTAAGTTAAGAAATTTTTGATGAACTCAGTAAACAAATAATCAAAATCATGCTTTGTGTAAGATTTTGAAGTTTCATAAATGATTAGAATAAGTGAAGATCCTCTGAAACGTGTTTCCAGTTTTTTTTTTGCAAATGGAAAGTGCAAATCCAATGATGAGCAACTGGATAATTTTTTGAAAGTGTGTTTGCAATCGATGAAGCACGATCAGACACAAAAACTAAATCCTTCTCATCAGGAATAATATTCTTCAAACATCTCAAAAACCAGTCCCATGACGCGCCAATCTCAGAATCAACTAATGCAAAAGCAATAGCGTACAAATTAAAATTACCATCCTAAGCTGAGGCAGCAAGAAAGTCCCTTTAAATTTTGATTTTAAATGGGCACCATTAATGGATATTACTTTTCTCATCAACTTATAACCTCTAACTGATGCACCTAAAGCCAGGAATGCATACTTAAACTTATTAGCAAAATCTACTTTGATAAAAGTGATCGAACCTGGATTCTTCACTTGTACCATGTGCAATCAGCTCGGTAAAACCTTATAATTATCAGCTGGTAAACCCCTAGCAAGTTTTGATGCATGTTCTTGAGCTCTCCAGGCCTTCGTATACGAGATCTCAACTGCATGATCATTTCTAAAAATTTTCATGAGCTGTTTAGGTCTGAATGAAAATTTTCCTCCTTCAAAATGGTTACTTACCAAACTTCCTAATGTCTTTGCAGATGTTTGACGATTATTAACATTCCTTAAGAAAGAGTCACAACTGTGCTGACGAACATACTTTCGAATAACAAAACTCTTTAATGCCTTAACCTTAGTTGCACGTAGCCTCCAACTACAGTTTTCATCAATACAATGAAGAACATACCTTGCTGTCTAATTTAGCTGTATGAAACTCAAAACTATGCTTAACTGCAAACATCCGCAACTAATTTTCCATTTCCTTTTTGTCTTTGAATAACTTTCCATAAAACAAATAATCAGCATCACATAGACCAGTTGAATGTGTAGAACTAGAATGACCCACATTTGGGTCTGTTGTTCTAGGTATCAAGCGTTGACTGAGAATACTAGATGTTTCATATCCACACGCCTCATTAATCATCGAGTTCAATCCCATGTACAACAATTATAAAAATTTATAAAAACAAATTAAATCTTTAACTTATAAAAGGAGACATTATAAGTTTTAACAGGTCTATAACGATTTGATAAGATTCTATAAGGTTTTACATAGTGTTTAAATAGTTTTACAAGGATTTTATAAGGTTTATACAGTACTTAAAAGTTTTACAAAGATTTTATAAGGGTTGTAAAATATTTAAAGGTTTTACAAGGATTTTATAAGGATTTATATGCGTTTTATAAGTTTCTGTAAAGTATTTAAAGGTTTTACAAGGATTTTATAAAGATTTTATAAGAATTTTATAAAGGTTGTAAAGTATTTAAAGGTTTTACAAGGATTTTATAAAAGCTGTAAAGTATTTCAAAAATTTTATAAAGATTTTATAAGGTTTTATAAAAGGTTGCAAAATATAAGATATTATAAGTTTTAAATTTCTGGTAAAGTATAAATACTTTATAAGTTACATGAGCAGGTTTGGGAGCATGAAAAACAAAAGAAGGAAGAACACTCTCAACAAACGGATTTGAGGTCGTTTCGCTCTGTAGTAAAACATTCACTAACTTTATATATCTCTTTATAAACAGTGTAATAAAATTATAACACAATGAGTTAAAGAAATATCTGCTCTACTGTCACACGTAGCTGAAGAAGTCTTCCACTCTGTGAGAATTTGTTCATGAAAGATTGAAGTTGTCTATCGTTCCTAATAAAAATTGAATGAAACTCTATTGTGGTAGAATTAGAGTGTAGCTTATAACTAAGCTTCAGAGAATTTGCCGCACTATCAATTTGAAAATCTCTAGAAGAACCTCAGCCAACTCACTAAACCTAATGTTCTCATCAATGTTAACAAGAGATGTTCCCCTTTCAATATCAACCTCGAATTCCCAATTAATATTGTTTGTGAACTTCCATAGTCCACACATTGAGTACAATTCAATCATTTAAACATGATAAGATAAATAACAAAACACTGTCAATTGACATTCCAGAATCATCTGTACACTAAACAAAACCTGTAAATAAAACAAAATCATTCTTTCTAATTCTATATTATTCCACCAACAATTCAATCTTAGTTCATCTCCACCAACATATATTACACAAAATCTTCCACACAAGCTCAAAATTCACATAATCAAATTCAATTTTGAAATAGGGTCATTTGTGCTAGAATCGCCGATATTTCACAAAACTTTCCACAGAACTTCAGAAATCATATAATCAAATTCAATTTCAAAATAATCCAATTTGAAAATCGAGTCCTTTGTGCTAGAATTGCCGATATTTAACAAAAACTTACATAGAAGCTCAGAAATCACATAATCAAATTCAATTCAAATATCGAATCCTTATTGCTAGAATCGCCAATATTACAACAAATCCGATGAGATCGACCTGCGACTGCGACATAGATATCCACTCATGCAACTGTGACGGTGAGATCCACTCCTGGGAGTGTGAAGACGAAGACCGAGAGATAAATAATTAGGTCTTAGTTATTTCTTAATAAGGGTAAAATTGTCATAAAAACTGAAAAGATGGCAAAATGAAAAAAGCCAGAAAAAATGAGCATTTTTGAAAAGAGGTATCGCAAAAGGGACATTTCTAACCATTTCTCATCAATGAATCAATAAATGTCCCTAAGTTCGAAAAGATATAATAATTTGTGGTTATTCTCATTTTTCAATTCAAAATTATAATGATGTCTATACAATCAATATAAATATATCAAATATTCTCTAAAACATCAAATTAAGGTTTAATTGAATATAATGATAATTTATCTTTATATTATTTAAGGGAAAGTATATTTTGAACATTGTCTGAAATTAATCATTTATTTAGTTCAATTGCCACTGAAATTATGTGTACAAAGTGCTAGTTTACAATTAGAAAGGGTAATTTTAGAACTATAATAATTGAAATCAAAATTACTTGTTTAATAAAATATTAAAATTTTCTCTCTCCTCTCATTTTTTCAACAAAATTATTTCCTTTAACTATTTTAGAGATATTTCAAAGATTTTAATTAGAACACTCATCTCATCTTTGTTTGATCATATTTTTAAAACATTTGAATCAATACATAGTTCATTTTTTTTGTCAACAGCTTAAAATAACTAAAACGGTTCAAAAATCCAAACCGGCGATACAACGTTTACATAACTAATATTTTGCGGATATAGTCGAGCACTACATGAACCTATCCGTTTTGAGATTCAAACTTCGAGGTATAACCGAAAGTCAATACATAGTTCATATCTATATTAACATTTTTAAAGTACATTTTAAAGATAAATCTTTGTTTTGTAAGATACTACATAAAATGCCATTGATTTAAAGAACAAATTAGGAAGTTCATCAAGGGTAAATATGGAATATGAATATAATTATATACATGTATCTAAACAACCTCTACAATCAATTCTCTACTATCCATATAACCAAACACAATTAAAAAAATTTAATTTTAATTATAAAATCTGAAATATCCATATAATATTCAACAATTAATAGTATAAATATTTAGAAGATTTTGTTAAGATTTAAAATTATGATTCTCCTAACATTTTTGTTTGATATATTTTTTTTTATTACTTTGAATCATTATATAATACATAAAATTAAGAAACATCTAGATTTTTTTTTCTGCATATGTCGTGTTTTGAATTTTGAAAAACGGACATGAATTACTCAAACAATGATGAAAATTGTGTGTTTAACGTCCCACATTGGCTAAAATTTTTAGACAATGGTAGAAAGTCATATTATAAATGAGACCAAAATGAATCTAAATCTAAATGAATAGGAAACTTAACTTAACAAACATTCAAATTTAAAAATTTGTATTTGGTTTAATTCGATTTTTTAGTCGAATCGTTTAATTATACCGGATATAATAAATTTTTAAAAAGTTAAAATATTATGAACATTTACACTTATAAAAAGTTTAAAATATCACGGGACTGAGTTATATAGCTGACGGGTTTGGCTCGACATCAATATAAATTTAAAATATCATTAATACTACTACACGAGTAAATCATTATTTCATGATTTTGTTAGCATCATCTATATTAACATTTTTAAATACATTTTAAAGAGAAACTTTTGTTTTGTAAGATATTACATAAAATGTCATTAATTTAAATAACAAATTAGGAAGCTCGTTAAGGGTAAATATGAAATATGAATATACTTATATACATGTATCCAAACAACCTCTATAATTAATTCTCTACTATCCATATAACCAAAAATCATTAATAGATTTTAATTTAATTATAAAATCTGAAATATCCATCTAATATTTCACAATTAATAGTATAGATATTTAGAAGATTTTGTTAAAATTTAAAATTATGATTCTCCTATCATCTCTGTTTGATATTTTTGTTTAATTGTTTTGAATCATCATATAATACATAAAATTAATATAACTCTAGATTTTTTTCTGCATTTGTTGTGATTCGGATTTTGAAAAACGGATATGTATTACTGACCCAATGAGGAAAAATTGTGTTTTTAACGTACCAAATCGGCTAAAAGTTTTAGAAAACGGTTGAGAGTCATATTATAAATAAGACCAAAATGAATCTAAATTTGAATGAGCAGGAAGGTTAACTTAACAAGCATCTAAATTTAAAAATTTTTATCCGGTTTAATTCGTAACTATAGTTGAACCGTTTGATTATACCGAATATAATAAATTTTAAACTTTTAAATAGTTTAAAATATTATGAACATTTATACTTATAAAAAGTTTAAAATATCATGGGACGGGGTTATATGGCGGGAAGATTTTATGTTGACATTAATATCAATTAAAAATATCATTAACTCGGTGGTATAACATGGGTAAATCATCATTTCATTATTTTGTTAACACCGTCAATATTAGCAACACTAGACATATCTAATTAAGTTGATTAAATTATGATTATGTAAAATCAAATTATCCCGCAGGTTAAATTCTAGTATTAAATAAAAATCTAGATTCTTTTTCCGCATACATTCGAGTTTTCAAAATCGAACATAGTTTAATCAACTAGTGAAGAAAAATGTGAAATAAACGTCTCACATCGGCTAAACATTTTGGGTGACGGTTCAAAAATATATTATAACAGAAACTAAAAATTAATTCCAAATCTGAATGAAAAAACCTTGATTTAACAGGCGTTCAAATTTGAATAATTTTTATTTGCTTCAATTTGGTTTTTTTGTTGTACCGTATATTTTTAAATATACCAAATCTTCAATTTTGTTAAGAATTTTTTTTCTAACACTCGTAAACACATATATCAAGATATATATATATCTATATATATATGAAAATAACCAAAATTTAGTTAATAATTACTAGATTGAAAATTTGAAAGAACATTTTTTCTTGTTTTGAAAAAAGTATAGAAAAAAACTCATTAAAAATGTTTTAAGAAAAATATTTAAAAAATCAAACGTGGTCGTAAAGATCCGCAGATTGGTGAAATTATAATCATAGGTTACATAACATGAATATCTATTATTAATTAAAAGTGTTATAGTTTAACCATAGTTTAAAGTTTAATATTTTTATTAAATGTAGAATAACTTAAGTAAATTGTATCTTCAATATATAGAAAATTTTATAATAAATTGAATATACATATTTAATTATGATATAATTGGACTAACATATTAAAAACAAACTAACGATTCAGAGATTGAAAATACTAAAGATTAAAGATATGACAAAATACATCATACGATAATCATATATATTATACAATAAATAATTGAATAACGTTGAAATTAAAAGAAAAATATTTTAACCAAAAAAAATACAACAACCGAATAACAATATTTATAACCTTCAACTATATTACTTATAATATAAAAATAAAAAATAGAAAAATATTTTTTGAATCGAAATTTAAAAATCTAGTAATTATTATATAGAGAAAAAAATTAGAATCTTGTCGGTGTACCGCAAGTTAAATCATAGTAATTTATTAACACTATATTATTACGATTTTTTGTAACATTATTAATATTTTTTTGAATTAGATAAAAAAGAAATCAAATCGACAAAAAGAGCAAAATTTAAAGCAAAAAATTAGAAAATTTGCTTAAACTATTAAATTTGTGTAGTAAAACAATTTATATTTTCGTCTACGTATTGAAAAGGATCATTTTTAGCATTTAAAGAAAATTAAATTTGTTTTTCTATTTATTCAGTTTTCTAAATAGAAAAAAAGTTTAACGATATATGTGTATTCTTTTTTTTGCCAATCAGATATATATATATGTGTATCTATATTAATATTTTTAAGAAAAACATTTGTTTTAATAAAATATTATACAAAATGTCATTAGTTACAAAACATAAGTAATTAACACGTAAAAAGTATTATTGGAAATAAAAAAATCGTTGGCAAACTGAATCGGGTCAATACGTATCCGAAAATCTTTAAACGGATCTTCATAAATACAAGATTTTCGTGGGAGTATCATAAAGAATCCTACGTAGAAACATTTTCTTGATAAGGTTAACATATATAATGAATTAATGCTTACAAAACCATTAAATCATAATTCTCTACACCTGTCAAAGCTAAAATTGAGAAAATAAAGCTATCTGGAAACTAGTTACAACAACCAATCTAAATAAATGACATATTCCTTACCTAAATACTAAATTCTTAGCATTAATTTGTAATTAGATTTAAAATTCTCCTATTATCTTTGTTTGATTGTTTTTTCTAATTGTTTTGAATCATCAAATAATACATTAAATTAACAAATATCTAGATTTGTTTGTTGTGATTCGAATTTTTTAAAACGGACATATATTACTCAATTAATAAAGAAAAAAATGTGTGTTCAAACGTCCCATATCGGATACAATTTTTAGATAATAATTCAGAACTCTATTATAAATAAGAACAACATATGCTCTGTGAAAGCTTACCGGAAACTCTCACCAGAAGGTCAAATTTCCATCGAGAATTGAATGGAGTTTTTCCGTATTTCGACCGGAAAAGATCAAAATGAGTCCGACCCGAATGACCATAACACTTAACTTAACAAGCATCCAAATTTAAAAATTTGTATCCGGTTTAATTCGGTTCTTTAGTTGAACCGTTTAATTATACTAGATAATAAATTTTTAAAAATTTTAAATATTATTATCAATATATTTATACTTTATAAAAAAGTTTAAAATGTTATGTATATTTAAACTTATCGAATGTTTAAAATATTACAGAAATGATTATATGACAGAACATATTTGAATCGACATTAATATGAATTTAAAATATAATTAATTCGATGTTAAATCTTGGATTAAACTTCTCATATGAGGGATTTAGTTAAATATTGTGCGACAAAAAAAAATTGTCACGGGGTAAATCCTAGTTCCAATCCTACTTCGATTTTCAAATAGTAGACAAAATAAACATCTCCTTCCTCGCAGCTTCCGTTTTTGCACATTGTCTTGTATACGAAGCCTCTTGACTGTTGACCACTCCTACTCTGCCATTTACTTCTTCTCTTCCTATTTCCCATTCTCTATCCCGATCGAAATCAGCCCAATTCGATCGGAAAAAAATCCCAGAATGGAGCCAAATCTTCATGACCAGCAAGCACAACGAGTCCACGGCGTAGTCGTAATCACGCTCCCACCAGCTGATGACCCTTCACAAGGCAAAACAATCTCTGCTTTCACCCTCACTGATCACGATTACCCACTAGAGATCCCACCCGAGGATGAGCAAAACCCGAGTTTTCAACCCGACCCACTTCACCAAAACCCGCAATTTCGGCTCTGGTTCTCAGATCTCTCCATGGGTTCTCCGAGATTAGTTCTGGGTCTTCTCGGTATTTCGCTTATCGCGGTTGCTTTGTACGGCTCTGTTTTCCCAAACTCTGTTCAGATGTTTAGGGTTTCTGATGAGAGGAACCGCGACGACGATAGTGCTCGTGAAACGACGTCGTTTGTTTTCCCTGTGTATCATAAATTGACGGCTCGAGAGTTCCATGAGCGGATCTTAGCGGAAGATTTGGGTGTAGAGAATGGAATCTTTGTGGAATCAATGGATTTAGAGTTAGTCAACCCTGTAAAAGTCAACGATGTTTTATCTACAACCGCTGGTTCTATTGACTCCTCCACTACGATTTTTCCCGTCGGTGGTAATGTGTATCCGGATGGGTATGTAGGCATTGTATCTACACTCTGAAATACGAATATGTGTTTGTTCCTTAAAGCACAAGTAAACAAAGATTTGTTTTGTTGCAGGCTGTATTATACACGGATTCTTGTTGGAAAGCCTGAAGATGGGCACTACTATCATCTTGATATTGATACTGGAAGTGACTTGACTTGGATCCAATGTGACGCGCCTTGTACTAGTTGTGCTAAGGTAAAGGTCTAGTTTTTAAAGATTTTAGGAGAATCTCTGTTTGGTATTGCTGATGAACATTTTGTATTTTGGTGGGATTTAGGGAGCAAATCAACTATATAAGCCAAAAAATGATAACTTAGTGGGATCTTTGGAGCCCTTATGTGTAGAAGTCCAAAGGAATCAAATGACAGAACATTTTCAGAGTTTACAACAGTGTGACTACGAGATTGAATATGCTGATCATAGCTACTCCATGGGTGTTCTTACCAAAGATAAGTTTCATCTCAAACTCCATAACGGATCACTAGCAGAGTCAGATATAGTTTTCGGGTAACCATTACTCTCCGTTAACAATTTGTGATTTTGTTTTGGAATATATGAGTGTTTCATGCTGTGACTTTGGCTTTCGTGATTAACATTTTAAGGTGCGGATATGATCAGCAAGGCCTACTGTTGAACACTCTGCTAAAGACAGACGGGATTCTCGGTCTAAGCAGAGCTAAAATTAGCTTACCTTCTCAACTTGCAAGCCGAGGTATTATCAGCAATGTGGTTGGCCATTGCCTTGCCTCTGATTTAAACGGTGAAGGATATATCTTCATCGGTAGTGATTTGGTTCCATCACACGGAATGACATGGGTTCCTATGCTTCACCATTCCCGCTTGTAAGTGCTTAACGAAAACCAGCATAATCTGCGAAACCAGAATCACTTGATTTGGAGGCTTATTTGAATATTTTTTAGTATATTCCCAAAAGTTTCATTCTTTATCATATGCATATATGCTAAGTTAATGTATATTTTTGGGTTCTATCAGGGAAGTTTATCAGATGCAAGTTACAAAGATGAGCTACGGGAACGCTATGCTTAGCTTAGACGGCGAAAACGGAAGAATAGGGAAAGCCTTATTTGATACAGGAAGTTCCTATACATACTTCCCTAACCAGGCTTACACCCAATTGGTCACGTCAGTAAGTAATCACATAAAGAAACTAATTTGCCTTTTGTTAGATGAAAATCTTCTGGTCAATGATGTTTTACTATTTTTGTTGGTGAAAGCTTCAAGAAGTTTCTGGTTTAAAATTAACACGCGATGATTCAGACAAAACACTGCCTATCTGCTGGAGAGCTAAAACTAAATTCCCCATCAGGTACTTTCAGGACATATGATCTTTTGTAGAACCATTTTGATTTGTGTGGTGAAAGAAAGATCATATATTTAAAGAGTTATTGGTTTCGATAATGTGCAGTTCCTTGTCAGATGTTAAGCAGTTTTTCAGACCAATAACTCTGCAAATAGGTAGCAAATGGTTGATCATATCAAGAAAACTTTTGATTCAACCCGAGGATTACTTGATCATCAGCGTAAGCACTTTTTATAAGCTCTAACGATTGCAATTTTTTCGATTTGATTTCGCTTGATACATTCGAGTTTCGTACATACTTTTGATGCAGAACAAAGGAAATGTCTGTCTTGGGATATTAGATGGAAGCAGTGTTCATGATGGTTCCACCATTATTATTGGAGGTAAAAATAACATTTTGGCAAACCCAAAATTTTTCGTCTGAATCACAATAATAGAACATGGAACTTATGAGAAACATGTTTTGTTTTGTTGTTGAAGATATATCGATGCGTGGACACTTGATCGTGTACGACAATGTGAAACGGAGGATCGGATGGATGAAATCAGATTGCGTCCGGCCTCGTGAGTTTGATCACAATGTACCTTTCTTTCAAGGCTGACGTATCCATAATTCTTACATAAGTGTATAAACCTGACACATACACGCGTGTATAATAGTAGTTAGGCGTAAATTACATATTGTGTAACATAAAATGTGAAAGACTAATCAAGTTTTGATCTGTAACATATCAATCCAGTCCTATTAATACTAATACTATAAATTAAATTTTAAAAAATGCTGAAAATTGTTAATGGTGTCTAGTCCGGATCATAGTTGAGTTTGGGATATTTAAAGATAATCGGTTTATGAACAATAGTAACAAAAATAAAACATAATCTAACTCTAATATAAATAATTTGATATAGTTTCAGCTTTTCAATTCGTATGTTTTAATCATATATACAGTACTAACATTATAAAACGGTAGACTAAATGTGTCATCGACTACAAAGTCATTGTTGACTGACAGTTGCGGGTAAACTAATCAAACCCTTTATCTCTAGTTAATAGTGTCAATTCAACACCTGAGAAATGTCTATTCCGATGATGTTTCCTCTTTATCGCTCTCCAAATATTCTAGTCACTGGGTGTAGGGCCCAAGGATACGTTTTCGGGTGATGATGATGGTGAAACAGCACCTCAGTTCCTCGGTCTTACGGCGAAAGATAATGCTTTGGCTGTTAAAATCCGATTTTACATGGTAAGATTAAACAGAGAAAGAAAATTTTCCATGGTTATGAACAAACTAATGATTTATCCAACATTGTGTTTTCATAAAACAAGGAGTCACATGGGTCTTTGTTAAATTATATAAGATATATAGTCATATGCAAACATGAATGATGATACCAGTGAAGATTGATTAATTAGAGGTTTGTAAATTCATTTTGTTTAGATCTGTTGAACAATGGCTTGAGCAATCACATTCATACCACTAGCCACTTCAGTAACAACAATGAAAGATTTATGCTTTACTTAATTAAACTTAACATACTAACTCTTCAAATCTTGATGCAAAAAGAAGCTGAAATTTTAGCTTCTTTTACTTTGTTTTCTCTAAAGTCATAGGTTCGTTTGTGCTTCCTTCGTTGTCTTTTCACTAAACTCATAGGTCCGTTCAGCTTATATTGTCTATGATGATAATAATAGTTGTTTATGGTTCCTTCGTTTAGCTTGTCCTGTGTATTTGGAGTTTCTTGTGTTTATCATAATATAAGTGTTCCAGTTCTTGTAAAAGTTTAGAACACGATAGAGCGAGATTTACAATTTACTCCACGAACACAATGCTTATGACAATTTGCAAGTGTCTTGGATCAAGTAACAAGCTCTTTTAAGTTGCTGCTTACAGCGTCACACTCAAGACTACATTGCACTCTCAGAATTTTCATTTTAATCGAGAAATTAACAATTAAGAACCCATCAACAAAGGAGTTTCACGATCCCTTGTCCCAAAGCTACTTTTCACAAGCCGGATCAGAACTTTAAGTCAGTCTTCTTGCTGCTAAACCAAGCAGATACTCCTCTTTGGCGAGTTGATGATGAACTTAAAGAAACAACAAGATCCACTCCAGCGTACTCAAGCAAAACAATCATCGGAAAATCAGTAAAACCCATTCATTGTAGTATTCTTCGATCAACACTATGAATTTAAATATATAAATTTGGATGTTTAAAGCCCATGGTCCTTGGGCCTTAGGTTAGCGCTGACCATCTAATTAGGTCGAAACTTCATATAGGCCATGTTCTTTATTATGTCGCCAGCGACACAATTCAACGATTAAAAAAATAACTGTTTTTCTATTTAGATCTAAAATAAGTGACAAGTTACAGGTGAAAGAGGAGGAGCAGAGTCGCCGCGTCCGTAAAACTAAACGCCAGAAAATCTAGCGACACCAGCGACTCAAATTCTGGAGAAAAAGCTCTATCAAAACAAAAATCCAGCGACTAAAAAAGAGGAAAAAGAGAGCAATATTCCGTCGCCGGTGGTTGTTGCTCGCGACCTCCAAAAGAACAAGACCATAATATAGCTAGAGTCTGAGATTTGTTTTCATATAATATTATTTCTCCGTCCGAAATGAATAGAGAAAAAACTGATATGATCTCTTTCTAGAGATAAACATCCTATTATAAACAAGATCAATACTCAATGCGAGATGTCGTTGTGTGTCAAGGCTATAGGGATCCATGCTTCGCCGCCCATATTTCACCAAGTTGTTCCTGACTAGGTCCTCTGCTCATCCACATCTCTTATTTGCTGTCAAACGAGACCGTGAGTGGCTCTTCTTCTCGGCGCCTCAGCCTCAGAATTCATATGAGAAGTCGTCTCTGGTACTAGCCGCCGATTTTCATATGACCTTCTCTGAAGACATAAGCCGATAAATTTGTAGATATTCCTCTGGTTTGATCCATTTCTCTGGTATGTGGATCTCAAAAGAGGAGGTAATATGTAACCCTATCACGGGACAGTATACGATCTTACCTAAATTGATAACGTACCGAGAGTCCAGAAGCTTTTCAGTATTTGATCCGATTGACAAGCAGCATAAGGTATTCTTCATAGACTATATAGGTTATAATGAAACGGTTCATTGTATTATGACATTAAGAATTGAAAAAGTGACGTGGAGGAAGATCCAATGTCCCTTAAGCTATGTGGGTGTGTGTGAAGGGATATGCATCAATGGGGGTTTTTATTACGTAGTTGTACGAACTGAGGAAGGCTATGAAATGCCTGTGATAGTTTGCTTTGATGTTAGGTCTGAGAAATTCAAGTTTGTTGAGATAGAATCCTTTTGTTATCCACAATTGATGAATTATAAGGGTTAATAAGGTGCTATTAATTTGACATATGCTGCAACGTGTATAAACCCACCAGAACAGAAGTGTAAACCCAAGAGCACATCAACATCATATAGAAAAGATCATGAAGTGAGGATCGTTGCTCACCCGCAACAAGATCGTCGTACGTTTGAGAGCATTAACAAATTTGAAGCTCTGCGTCTTTTAGATGATGATGAATTTACAGGTGTCAAAACCTGTGAGTGTGACACTTCTCATTTACAGGTTTCGTGTAAGCTTTTATCACTTTGTTGGCTTGTTATTTTGTTTTTTACTGGTTATCATGTTTATGTCCTAATTGTGTTACACGGTACGTAGGATCAATTAATGTCGTTTATCCTACATTGTTTTTTCAGAAAACTCCTTTTCCGTAATGTTAACCTCTATAGTATTCTTGTTTGCTTTGACTTTGTTTTTACGAAATTACTAGACGATACCAGAAGTAAATGTCTAACGAAATTACTAGACGATACCAGACGAAATTACTAGTTTTGTTTTTAATTCCTAACTTTAACAAATCTGGTAAGAAAAATTGGATATCCAAAATGCTGGTTTTTAAGAATTTCACAGAAAAAAATTGAAAAGCATAATGCATCAAGACGAGAGTGGTTATGGGCCAAGCATCGCCTGAAATCATTGCAGAGAAATAAAAAATATGATTTTATCAATTTGTTTTTGAGAGATTCGTGAGCTTTATTTTTTCGTGACACATCAAGCAAGATTCATACTTAAGATGAGAGATTCGTGAGTGATTATTACCTAACCATTATTCTCTGCTATGAGATATGAGGCGTGTACTTATTTCTTTCTGCATGCATTGATTTAATTTGGACTCCCAAATTTGTTTTGATTACCAACTGATTATGAGAAACTGAAACTCAGATTAATTAAAAACCAAGACATGGTTTCAGAAAACACAAAATGGCTTTGGTAAGAGGCTCTTGGCAAAGAAGATGTTATAGCAAGGGAAGGTTATACATAGTTATGACACGTGGACGGCGGATATTGAAAGATGAAGCAACTGTCGAGATGAGATATTGTGTTGTTGTGTGAATCTGTGTGTATCAGAAGATTATTGGTGGCTCTGTAGCAGGACTGAGGAAAGAAACTTCAGCACCATTAGGGTTTCTAGCAGTATACGTCAGAGAGAACCAGAAGAAGAAGAAGCAGAGATACATTTTTGAGTCACGTGACCATCTATTCTTCCAGTTTGAGTATACTCGAAAAGTTTGGCTCTCTATCACTTGCTCTAGACTAGATGAAGAAGCAATGCCTGAGGAAACTATCGAAAACTGCTCTGCTCCTTGCTTGTTAAGCTACTCATTATCCAAAAAAATATTATTTTCTTGCTTGGTAAGTGGGTGTGAAAGCAACCTGATCGCGGATCAGAAATACTACAATGCTGGCTCCATGGCAGAGTCTCAAACTGATTTGGCATCATCCTCTTCTCGGTGCTTACTACATGAATCTTATTTATTCAGTTTCTCAATTTTGTAAGAAAATAATTGTGGTGTGATACTGTGATAATTTTCTTCTATGTTAGGTCTAGGAAATTCAAGTTTATTGACGAGGTATACTTTTTTTACTGGCCTACTAAATTGATAAACTGTACTTTTTATACCCTTGAGTTGTGTGTGGTTTCTAGAGGATGTCGACAAACAAGAATGGTCGGAGTATGACTTACACTTCGTGGGATAATTAATGCCAATGGTTGATCACTACAATGTTTTCGTCGCTGGAGTGACTGCTATAGCTCTCTTAGTGATATTGATGTTTAAACAATACATAGAGGTTTTCGTTTCCTTTCTATATAAAGTCATATGAATACATGATTTTAAAGATATCGTTGAACCTGAATCCAAGTATAGATACTTGTTTATTAGTGGAGGTACAAGGAACATGTTCAATAAAGTAAATTGTTTTAAGAAACGATGAGGTAAACAAAAGGTTTGTCTTATCTATCTCCAGCTAAGATCATGTGTCCAAGAGTTATCACATCTCCGACGTAAACACATATATATAATGTTAAATCATGACGCAAGGGGTTTAATACGCATAAAATGATTAAAGATATGCAAAAATGCATTCTTAGGAACAAGGTTTAAGGTCTCAAGATATGGTTGTCATAAAAGCTTAGGAACAAGGTTTAAAGTCTGAAGAACAACTTAGAGATATGCAACCAAAGTTTAGAATGCTTAAAAAATTGTTTATATACAGTAGAAAAATCTAGACTGGGTCGACATGGTTGGAATCAGACCGAATCTTAAAAAGTTAACTAGCTGGGCTAGCACCCGTTAGGATGAGACCGGTGCCACTGGCCGATGGAAAACTGTCTTCGAGCCAACATTGACGTGGGATTGGCATCGGTCATACCTTGACCGATGGCGTTGTTGGCCAAGATTTTGTGTTCTTTTGCATCGGTCATGTCTAAACTGATGCCGGTGACCGATGTGAACAATGCTTACTTTTATTTAGTTTTGTAACTATTACTTAAATCTGAAGAAATTCATCAAAATTATCGTTAGTAAAATCGAAGAAATCACGGAAAAAAATATATTCTTTGTTTATGTGAATGAATATACACACTAAAATGCAACCGAAATTTCTTTGCAGTCTAGCGAGCCACAGGGTTCACTTCAGTAGCAAAGGTCATGTTCACTTCTTTAGAACTCTTAGAACCCATGTTCTGACATTCCCCTCCAATTGAGTTTTCTAATGTTATACACTCGGTTAATTCGGTAGCAACTTGAGACATGGTCGGTCTTGCCATTGAAGATGCATTAACACAGGTCATTGCTAGCTCCACAAATTTCCAAACTGAATCAGAGTGGTAATCTCCCTTGAGACTTGGATCTACAATATTTCTAATATCTCCTCTGGTAATCATTAAATTCACCCACTCTGCTATGTGTGGCGTTTCACGACTATGCTCAATCACGGGCCGATTTGTTATGATCTCCAATAAAACGACCCCGAAACTATACACATCACTCTTCTCTGTCAACCTATTTGTTCTGTAATATCTGCAAGACAATTTGTAAAATATGGTAAAGAGTTTTAATCATTTGAAGTAAGAATATAAAAAAGATAGTATAGTTAAATACTCTGGATCAAGGTAACCAATAGTTCCTGCAACAACTGTGGAGACATGACTTTCTCCTTCGTTTTGGAGTGATCTCGAAAGTCCAAAGTCAGCAAGTTTGGCTTGGAGGTGTTCATCCAACAATATATTTGCGGTTTTGACATCTCTATGAATAATTGGTGGTCTGCATCCTTTATGCAAGTACTCCAAACCTAGTGTAACGAATTCATTTGTACCAAAATTTATTATATAAAAATAGAGTTTTTAAGAGGATATGAATAGGTTCATTAAGCTTTATTAACCTTGTGCGGCCTCCAGCGCTATTCGTAATCTAGTTTCCCACCTTAAAACATCATCCCTGCGCTTCCCTGTGGGTTACATGTTTTGTTGGTTTGAACAGTGGATTTAAATTTAAATATATATTTAAATTTGGTTTACCGGAGAAAAACTCTTTTAAGTCTCCATTAGCCATGTATTCGTACACGAGTGCCAATTCCTTCCCTTTTTCGCAGTATCCAACTAGGCTTACCAAATTCTTGTGATGAACTCTCAAAAGAAGTTCAACCTAACAAACCACAAAAGCACACAAATTTCAAATATATGATCCATATTTATTGAATACTAATAAAAGACACTTAAATAAAGTAATATTGTGGTGTTATAAGTACCTCTGCCTTGAATTGTTTATGGCCATGTTTTGAAGCATGTGAGAGTACTTTAACAGCAACTGGCTCTGTACCATTTACATATCCATGATAAACCATACCAAACCCTCCTTTACCAAGAACATTTTCAAAGTTATTTGTCATTTCAGCAACTTCTGCGTAAGTAAATCTTTTCTTTTTCGTTATCCTTGGTGGCTCGGATGATCTTGAAGTTCTACCATTTTCTGCAACAAAACAACTTAATACGATTTTGTAGTTTTTACTAGTGGTAGTACTTATCAGAGCTTCTAAGTTTGCCACAAATACCTTTACTCCTTGATGGATTTTTCTTTCTAAGAACCAAAAACAAAACCAATGCAGCTATAAGAACAGCTATTACAGCAATCGAGGAGATAACCAGTACAATTATACTCTTGTTGTGATGTCCACCTTCTCCAGGTTTATTTACACATGGTCCTTCTGTGCAAATAAGCTTATGGTTGCCTTCAACACTATGAATTACAAATGCGCTAGTCAATATATTTTATTTATCAAAGCTATGATAATCATCAAATGAAGATATAAAATTAATACTTACTTCAACTTCAATCCTTTCTTTTGTAGAAGCTTTTGAGGAAGTTGGCCACTAAAATTGTTTTCACTTAAGTTTCTGATAAAGTGTAAAAAGAGATATATAATACAAGGAGAGAATTTCTGAAAATAGTTAAAAGTAGGCCGGGGCGTTCAGATTTCGAATCGGATTCAGTTCAGATATTTCGGTCTTCGAATATTTTGGATATTGATTCTAATATTCATTCGGGTATTTTAGAATTTCGGTTGGGATTCGTTTAGTTTTACTCGGATTCGGTTCGGTTTCGGATATCCTAAATATCGGAAAAATTAAAAAATTTGGTTAAATTTGAAAAAAAATTGATTAAATTTTGACAAATATAACTATAATTTTCATGTATTTTAGGTATTTTAGTTATTTTGATCTTAAAATAACTGATATTTTCGGATTTATAATTGCTATTTTGGATAATTGAGTTATATCATATCTAAAAATAATTAATATTTTAGGTATATTATTATATTTCCCTTAATTCGGATATCCATTCTTTTTCGGTTCGGATCGGGTTCGGATTCGGTTTTTTCGGATATAGAATCTAGAATCCGTTCGGTTATTTCTTCAGATTCGGTTCTTATCCGAAACAGAGTTTTTCGGTTCGGATGCGGTTCGGATTTTTGGATATGGATATTATGCCCAGACCTAGTTAAAAGACATCATAAGGTTTCATACTTTCTTATAAGAGACTTACATGATCAAGAGCGATTTTATGTCAGCTAGAAACTCAGGCACATCCCCAACCAAGTCGTTATTTGACAAATCCCTGGCATTTGATTTATTTTTAATAAGAAAAAATTTATCACATAAGACAATATAAAATGTTTGCTTTTATTCATGTATATGTGATACTTACAGCTCTTGTAGATTAGTCAAATTTTGGATCGCAGGTGCGACGATCCCGGTTAATCCACTTGAAGACAAGTTTCTAGTGATATATTCATGAATATGAATCAAATGTGATATATTTAGGACATATTTTTATTTTAATTATGATACGGTGATTAAAAAATCTTACAAGAAAGTGATTGTTGGTGGAGTGGAACTATCAGTGTTGCTGCATTTTAAACCATCCCACAAAAACTGTTTGGGGACACATGGATCTCCTTGCCAATTAATTCTACTCAATCCATAAGCAATTTGGATCTTCTTGATAGCACTCACTGGCATTGCATAGTTAATAATATATCAAGAATCAAACACATGCAAAGCTACAATTCATATGTATAAAAAGGTCAATTTACGCACCTTCATCTTGGTTTGTTTCTGATTGAGGAAACTCGACAACTGTAAAAAGTTCAATAGCATTGATGAGAGGAGGAAGAGTTGACTTTGTTGTTTTCATTAGCTGCAAGAGGCAACTCCCTCCTTTGCATGTCAATGTCGATTCAGGTTGGGTGCTCATAGTTCCTATACTTAACTTGTTAGGACTATAAGGTCCAAAAAAAACTTTTCCATTCAGCAAAACATTGAATTCCCTGGTCTCGTTGGCTAACAAAGTTTGGAGCTCTGCGAAGTGAAGGTAAATTTGAAAGCGTGTTGTAGAATCCTTTAAGCTCCATGGAAATTCCCATGTACCATTATCATTTACACGGGTTGCAGCCGATGCCATTGCACCTTGTGGTAGATCAAAACCATTTGAAGTCTTTACATTGAGAGTGGTAGTTACAAGCGTCCACTCTTTATTTGAGAATGGGAACCATCTACGGTCATTGACATCATCCGGGTACCTATAAAAATCTTGTATTAGACATAGACAAAACCTCGAAGGTGTTTGGCAGCAAAGACATATTCAATTTTTTTTTATCTTTCCACATTCTTTTTCTCTTCTTGCTCTATGGCATCTCTTTATCATTAAACTTTACCAAATCCAAGATAAAGATTCCTTTTCAAATTTTACTAACCGTAAAACGGGACCTGAATCGTTAAGATAACCTCTGAAATAGAGTTGCAAGGAGTTCCCAGTGGCACTAATGTAAGTATCGCTTCTCAATGGTCGTAGCTCCAAGGTTGATATCATCGGCGTAGTTGTTCCAGTCTTAACAAGACAAACATGCAAAGAGCTTGACCTGGACATGTGAATCATCTCCTCAAACACACCACCTCCGCTTGCATTAAAATCCACCGTTGTCCACTTATTAGGGCCAATAAATAGATCAAAGTTTGGGACAGTATTATGACCATCGTAATTTCCATATAAGAAAGATGCTCTAATCAAGTAATTTGTTCCTTGCGTGACCTTCAGGCTATAACAGTTCCTTTCTCCATCTGGAAAGTATCTCAGAGTTATAAAAGCCTTTTCGAAGTTTCGCTCAGAATCCTTACTGACTCGACCGTTCTTTCCACTCTCGATGAAACTAGAATCTGAAGTGAATGTTAATCCAGTGGATGGATTGGTATATGGAGAACCATCAGGTAACAGACCACAATCCAAAGTGATGAATCCTGAGAAGAACAAGGAATTATCAGGAAAAACAAATTAAGATAAAGGACAAGAAGAGGTTTGCTTAATTTTAAAGTTTAAAAGTCAATACCATTTTGATCCTGAGCCTGAACAACATGTATAAAAGCAAATGTGATGATGAACACACATAAAACTCCATGAAAGTATTTCTCCATTTTTTCCTATTTTTGGAGGATTTCAACCTTGACATCATTTTATGTCTGAAATATTTAGCTATGTCACGTTATCAAGTGGGCACTAATTAAAGAAACTACACCCATGAATTGTCAACCGCCAAAATAAAATATAGAAAATATGTCTAGAATACCCTGAATTTTCTAACATTTGCAAGAAAAAAGATTTCGCTACAAAATATGTCTACTCAAAACTCTTGAGGCGCTGATTTCTAGCCTTTCAATACAAGATTGTCTGTCCTTTAGCCAAAAATTAGGGTTTTGCCATATGGGAAACTTGGGCTACAAGTAAGCGTCATTTTCAAAATTATGGCATCCCACTGGGTTTATATTGTATTTAAAATCGAAAATCGTACAAAAGTTCGCTGTTCTCTACGAAATTTTCCAAAAAGAAAAAGGAAAGAGCCTTCCCTAAAAGATGCCTCTTACAGGTTGGTATAGAAAAATTATTCATTCGTGTTGGAGATATTAAAGGGATGTATTTAATCTTATATTTTAAACGATTTGAGTTTGTTAGTAAGATTTTATATGATTTTGATGATTTTGGATGAATTTAGGGAAGTTGTTATGATTTATTATAAATTGAAAACTATGAGATTTAGATTTATGTATTTTTAATTAAGAAAATCCTCTAAAATTCCTTAAATCATTAAAAATTAAATCCTCAAAATGTTTTCAATAAGAGTGGATTTTAAAGTAGATTTTCAAATCACTAGTTCAATAACATTATATTTCATTAGATTTTTTAAAATTCATGATTGAATAACATAAAATTTGTTATTTTAACACAAATCATTTAAAATGTTTAATTGAATATACTCCTAAAATTAAGTCAACTCCATCTCTTCATTAATATGACCCTCGTAATTTTCATTTGAAGAACATATACGGATAAGGTTAAGTTAATAATGTGGGGTGATTAATTAGTTTTGAAGCATATGAAGAACGTGTCAACGAGAGATAAAGAATGTTATTTTGAGACGTGGATCCAAGTTGCAAAACACAAACCTCCAATGATTCTGTTTTTTTTTTTTTTCCAAAGATGGTAAAACAATTTCAATTTTCTGTCAAAAAATACCAAACCTTTTCATTAAACTTTATATATAAAACTTTGTAAAACATTTTTACAAAGCTACTCCATTTACACGATGTGAACGGTATTAGTAACAAAGTTATGTTTTAACTAAAAAATAAAGAAAAATACTCTAAAACCCTAAAATTCTTTAATTATTGCAAACTAAAGAACAAACCAAGCATAGACTTTTAGTTCGATCCGTAGAACAATTGCTACATCATTTTTCTATATAATCACCCCCAACGTTTTAACCCCTTTTCAATCTGTAGAACAATATATTGCTACAATCTTACTTTACGCATATTTGGAGTTTCGTCGGACATCTATCAGAAATTTCAATCGGATCATGAAATCGTAAAAATTTTGTCATCCGCTCTGTCAAAATTACCCTTGTTTTTTCTTGTAGTAGAACCGCCATATGTGGTGAACAAGTTTTCTAACTCCAAATACATGAAGTTAGAAATTGCTGGTGACAATTTACCCTTAAGGAGATCAAGAGTGTTTTGGATTCCCTCTAAGCTCAGGTTATGCGGCAAGTACAAACAAAATCAAACTCTGACTACACTTGTTAACAAGTAAACAAAAAAATATTTTTTTCGAGGACAGGCTAGCAAATGTTTTTAAAAAGTGAAAAATATTAATACACGTAAATCTAATCAATTTATTGAAACTTGTCGCAATTTCGTGAGTTATCGTTTTGCCATGTGTCACTAAGAATATTGGAAAACTAACATTGTTTTAAACTTTATATAATAAAATTTCGGAAACCAACATTATTTTAAATATAGTTTTTCTATATGATGTAATTTCATAAGTAATACTTTTACTTCATGTCAAACTCATTTTAAATGAGTTAAAACATAAATAAAAATATATTTTGAAAAATTAACTTGGCACGTGTCGCATATTAATGACTAACTTTGAAACTAAAGTTTATATAATAAAATATTTTTGTCTTTAAATATATTTACAATTTTAAATTTGACACATGGCGATATCTGATATTTTACTTGACACATCTTGCGATCATATTAGTGACTAAGACTAACTTTGAAAAATTAAGCTTTATATAATAAGATAGTTTGAATAAACATGTTTGGTTCAATTGTTTCTGCAAATTAAATTTTTTTTTAAATGTTGTGAAAGCGTTGTCCGGTTTAATTTAATTTACATTTTAATCAAAATAAACCAGTATCACTATTTCATTCATAGTAATTAATCACGAAATTCTTTTAAACCATAATATATATATATATATATATATATATATATATATATATATTTATTTATATGCACCGGAAATCTGGTGAAAGCCAACAAGATCCCAAGGCATATCCCAACATGAACAATTTTTATAGATGGCATTCTCGCATTTGGCGCAATCTTCATCGAACTCTTATTCATATTCACCAATTCATCATTTTGATCATCACTTGCGCAGAGATTCACCACTAAATGCATAAAACCTAATAAATTCATCATTTAGTTATTGGTACTTTATTGCCCATAGATTCAGCAATGGAATTTCTTTCCATTTTTGTTTCAACACATTCTTGTTGGTAGTTCTTTTTTTCTTTTAATATAACTGTTGTTATGATTTTGAGATATGTACATAAATTTACTTTATTTTATTGTTAACATACACAAAGCTCAATTGTCCATTTATAAGCAATTTCAATTTCATATGCTCAACATTTGGTAACTCTTTCGCAACTGCATTGAGTTGAAGCCCTCCGTAAATTTAATTTTTTTGCCAACCCCATCAAACTTGAGCCTCGGTCTGTAACTACACATTTGAAAAATTTACAATGTATATCCCCACTAAATTTTAAATTCGAGTTGCATCCCCATTTCTGGTATTGCCTAACTTTTCCGTCAAATATAGTTTTAAAAATTTGACGGAAAACTATTTCAATCGTATCATTTTAGTGCGAGGGATGCCTAATTTTCTATGGACATTTGGTCCTAGAAAATACATATGGCCAATAGTCAAACCAAAAGCTACCTGAGTTGCTATCATTCACGTTACATCGAATGAAAGGCCTCGACACAGTCCGCAAGAATTGATTTCCAGGTGGAGGAGCAGCTATGGTTTTAATCTTCTGTCCATATAGAATTGCCTCAGAGACGGTGAATCCAAGCGACCCAAATTGATACTTGATTTATGATCTTCGAGGATTTCATTAAGTGATTTGTTTCTATTAGAGAATGCTTATTGTTAAATTTAGGTTGACTACCTAGTTCTAGAACCCAAGATATTTCATGCACCAAAAATTGTTTGATGTAATGTCTAAACCAATTTTTATAGAGTAAATTTAACCTAGTTAATAAGAATTAAAGTTATGAGACTTTGATTATCCTATTTGATTATCCTAATTAAAGTTATCTACATATAAACGAACCCATTTGATTATCCTAATTAAAGTTATCTACCATATATTGATTTTGTAAATCCAGGATTGCTTTAAAATCTGCTAATTCATTGCTTGCTAGTGTCTAATTCTACTTGTTTATTTTCTCAGTTTCCTTAGTTGTTTTATATTCTTGCATTGCTTTTTCTTTTTTGCTTTGTAAGTAATTTCTACTGTTTATTCACTTACAATTTATTGTTGACTTTAGAAAACTAATCGAAACCAAATCTTTTATGGATTGACACTCATAATCCTGAGAAAGAATATCAAACGAAGAGTCATCAAGATCTAGCGGAAGAGATTGACTTCTAGATTTTTATCCTTTCTTCTAGATTTTTACCCTTTCCCATTGCAGACAATCGCTGACTCATAGGATTGAATGAAGAAAATGATATTTATCATGCGTTAGAAATTGACTAAAAGCTTATTTAAAATCCATTCAAAATCAATTATGATAGTAACTATTGCACCATTAGGATGTTGAACACTCTTTGATCGCTTTAGAGTTTAGAAATATCAAACAAAAACACATTCTTACGAAGTCTTTGTTCTGTGATTTAGACGGAGCAAACACAATTTCCACAACACTAGTTAACTTAAATCCGGGATATAACGGCCGGACAGTAAAATATTTGCGGGCAATAGTTTCTGTTATTCCACTGCTTTTTTAAAAGAAAACAATAAAATACCACAGAATATTTAATCTATAAATGGCTTTGAATTGAATCATACGGTCCTTCGTCTCCCTCATGGGAAAATGAACCAGCGTGCTTAAAGACCTAAATAATGTTTTTTCGTCTACCTCATGGGAAAATGAAGCAGCATGCTTAATTATAAATGCAGCAATTGAATCGTCTATCTTTTTATCACACAGTCACGGCTAGGCCTGGGCAAAATATTTGTTAAATTCGATTTGATTCGATATTTGCTTTGATTCGATTCGAAAAATTCGGATATCCGTAAAGTTTCGAAGCAAAGCAAATACTAAAATGTAATATTCGTAAAAGCCGAAGCAAATCGCAAATATCACTTTTAGAAAGACCGAATATCCGCTCCGATCCGTACATTTATAAATATATAGTATATATTATGATTATATGTATATATAAAAAAAATTCTTTAGATTTGTTGGAAAAAAATTAAAGTAGAAAAAAAGACCATATTTAATCTAACACACAAAATAGGCTGGAGATTCTTTTGGACTGGTTTATTTTGATTTTCTTTACTATATTACCTCTAAATTACTTAGGCAAAAAGCCCCTCTATCTTTTTTTTTCTGCAATTTAACAGAAATTTAATCAAAAAAAAGAAAAGAAAAGACGATGTATACATCCAAACGAAAACCCTTCATCTTCTTCGCAGTTTTTTTTTTCCAAACTAAATCTAACAAAAAAAAAATATGAAATTAAATTAGATTTACTTCTTCTCCTCACAAAGGCATCGTCGTTTGAGTTTCCACAAAAAGGTACCTAATTGTTTCTATTTAACACTTCACTGCCTTATTTTTCAGTTTTCTTCATCTCTCTTCAAAATTCAATCAAAAAAAATATAAGCTCTCTCACACCTTTCTTACTGTCTCACTATCAAAGTAAGTGATTATGCTCAATTTAGTTTTGATTTATTGAGAATTTTTTGTTTTCGTTTGAACTTTTCTGGAATTTTTGGTTTTCGTTTGGATGTACATATATCTTTTTGTATTGATAACAATCTTGTATTCTATAAACGTGTAAAATCTAAGTTTCTTGTTCATGCAAGTTTTCCAACTTTTCCATATCATAACAGTACAGATGTTTGTTATCATATTCCTAACTTAAACTCTGGTTTTTCTTTGTAGATGAAAGATAAAGAAAAGTCAACAGATGGTAAGAGGGCTGATCAAAATAGAGACTCTGTTACACAACATAAACTTCTAAAACAGAGCCAGGAGGTGTGAAAGCACCGGAGCCAAAAGTTCAGAACAACACATCCCTTGCATGGAATCATTTTACTAAGATGGAATCAGGACTCAAAGTTGTATGTAGTCATTGTTCTGCGTCAATCATATGTCGAACTAAAAAATCTGGTCAAACAACTAGTGCAATGCTTAATCACCTGAAAAAATGCAAGCCTTATTTAAATCTTGGAGTTGATGAGGAGGGTGAAAAAAATCAAGGTAAACGCGTGAAACAGTCAACTCTATTTCATCGCAAAGGAACTGATGATGGTAAGGACGCTGTTCATCATTCCTCGCATATAATAAAGACGATTGTCGCCGTGCTTTGGTTTGGATGATTATAAAAGATGAGCATCCTTTAGAATTGTGGAGCGAGAGGGTTTTCAGGAATTCGTTAGGGTGTTGCAGCCACGTTTTACGATTCCTTCGCGTAGAACTGTGACAAGAGATTGTGTAGCTCTGTTTGAGGAAGAAAGAGAACAGCTACGGAAATGGTTTAAAAAGTATCCAGGAAGTGTTAGTCTCACCACAGACACATGGTCTTCTTGTCAGAATTTGAGTTATACGTGTTTGACCGCTCACTTCATAGATTCCGATTGGAAATTATACAAGAAGATACTAAACTTTTGCCTAGTTGCAGGTCATTCCGGTGAAATGATTGGAAGAGCTGTTGAGAAGTGTTTGCTGTTTTGGGGAATTGACAAAGTTTTTTCTATTACAGTGGATAACACAAGTTCAAATGATTTAGGAGTCCGTTACTTACGACAAAGTCTTAAATCAAGAGTAGGTTGTGTGTTAGATGGGGAGTTTCTTCATATGCAGTGTGATGCTCATATATTAGGTTTGATTGTTAAAGAAGGCTTAAAAGAGGTAGAAGCTGCGGTTACTCGGATTCGTTTGTCTGTTCGTTATGTCAGATCTTCTCCAAACAGATTACTGAAGTTTAAGGAATGTTTGGAACAACTGAAGTTGCCTATAAATTGTGGTATTTGCCTGGATGTGGAAACCAGATGGAACTCAACCTTTTTGATGTTGGATTCTGCCCTCAAGGTAAGAAAAGCTTTTGATTTGCTGGAATTAAAAGACATAGCCTATAGAGTTGAAATGACTGGTGATTTGTCGAGTGATAAGGATTGGTCTTATGCTGAGGGTCTTATTCCATTCTTGCGATCATTTTATAATACAACTATGAAGATATCAGGGTCACTTTACATCACATCAAACGTTTACATGAAAGAGATTTTTGGTTTGTCTTTACTTATATTGAAGATGGGTATGGATAAGACGCAATCCATAAAAGATATGTCGGTCAAGATGAGGGACAAATATGACAAATATTGGGGAAACTTTGATAACATAAACATGGTTATCTTTGTTGCAACTGTACTTGATCGTAGGTACAAGATGCAGTGGGTTAAATGGCTGATTGGTGAAATCTACCTGGAAATAGATGCTGCCTATTTATTGTCAAAGATTGATGATGCTTTAGCGAAGCTGTTTAAGTACTATAAAACCCTTTTTCCTGAGATTTTGGTGTCTTCTAGTAAAAGAGAGGACAATATTGGTGAAGCTAATATTGACAAGATTGGGAAGATTGGTTCGTGGATGACTTCGATGTACAAAGAACACAAGAAAAGTAAAGGACTTGCACAACCTGAATCAGAATTGGAAAGATATTTGATGGATGATTGCAAAGATGATGAGGATGATAGTTTTGATATTTATATTGGTGGAAGACTACATGATCAAAATATAAGATTCTCTCTTAGATGGCAAAAGATGTTCTCGCAGTTCCTGTATCGACGGTTGCATCTGAATCTGCCTTTAGTGCGGGAGGTCGTGTGCTTGATTCTTTCCGTAGTTCATTGAACCCATCTTTGGTTGAAGCTCTCATTTGCACTCAAGATTGGATTCGGCATGAGAATCAAACTCTTATTGTGGAAGAAACAATGGATGATATATTACAACTCGAAGTTGGTATGTTTTACTCTTGATATCTTTTTTCACTTTCTTTTGGTTTATTGTGATCTAAGTCTAATTTATTTCCACTTCTTAACTTTTTTTAGAGATGGAGTCGCAAAACAATGGACCTGGTCCCATGGTTATTAATGATTGATTTTTGATTTAGGTTTGGTAAATAATGTTGCTAAGTTTGTAGTTTGTTGTGAAGTTTTGTGTTTTGCTTTTGACTTAAATTTGTTTTATGTGTGCAGAACCGGATATTTGGCTTTTGGTGGAAGTTTTTGGATTTATGAACGTTTGGAAAAGACCTACTTAGAGAAGTTTATCGAATTGTTTGCACTTGCGTTTGTTGTGATCAATGCTATTAATTAGGTTTATCTTCTTTAAAACTTATTTTGAAGTTATATTGTTAAACTACAATTTATTTTCATAGCAAACTTATCTAATTTCTAGAATTTATGTATTATTGTATATTTTTGAATTCGTTTTACGTTTCTAACCTGATCAAAGTGAATATTCGGCAAATATCTAAAACAAATCCGGATATCCGAATTTCTGGATATCCGGAAATTTCCGGATCAAAGCGGATCATAAAATTAGATATTCGGTCTGAGCGAAGCGAATCACAAATACAAGGTTTTTTCTGGATAACCGCTTCGTGCCCAGGCCTAGTCACGGCAACCCATTTGCTTTATATGAAAGTATTTTTTGGTTACATGTTACAAACAATATATTTGACAAAAACCAAAAAGAAAATCAATATATATATTTGACAACATGGCTTCCGGACATCGTCAACAAAGCAAGTTAGATGCCAAATTCAAAGCTATGTTTGAAACCGAAAAAAAAAAGTTTCAGAAGCTTCTAGAATGCTTAGAGCCGCTGAGAACCAAGTACAAGTTGACGGCTTTACTCTATCCGATTTTTACAGTATCTATTTAACTACATGCCAAATAGTTAAACATGTCCAAGTCCTCACCACAATTCCGTACAAAGACGTACACGATAGCGTGTTAGCCAAGGCAAACTCCTTAGGGATCTGTCCTCCAAGCCACGAGATAAATCTCAATCACATCTATGAAGTTTGCGGATGGATGAAAACCAAAGCCGGATCGAAGCCGTTGTGAAGGTGCAACGTAGCGAGAAGCTAAAGAGGCGAGCAACAGCAAAAGGGAGGACAGTTGCTGAATCGGCTATGATCAGAGCCTGTAACGCTCAGTTTGCCGAGTATAGCTCTGAGCTAAAAAAAACTCGTGCGGTCCTGGAGAAAGAGAGTGATACTGGTGTTCATCTCCGAGACAAGTACTGGCCAATTTCTGCATTCGATGTAGCCATCAATATTTTGCATGAAGAAGCAGTTCTTGATTTTTGTAGGAAAGAGGAAGTGAAAAGTGGTTTGTACAAGTATGTGGAAGGATTGATTGAACGTAAGATGGTGAGTAATGCTTTACGTGAAGCCGATAATCTTGGGGCTGTTCTTAAAGAAATGGAAAGTTTTGAAGTTCCGGTTTCGTCTAAGGATGGAAATAGTTGTGTTGGTGAGAAGAGGAAATGTATTGTAAAAGTGCCTTGTCATGGTGGTGAAACATCGTCTAAGATGAAGAGACGTCTTACTCGTAAGAAGAAGTTTTAACTTCGAGAAAGGGTTTGTTAGATCGTTAACTCATTAATGGGAAAATGTGATTCAGATCGAGAAAAAAATATGTTTTCTTTTTTTTTTCTTATAATTAAAACGGGCTTTTCATTTTTAATGGGCTTCCCAAATAAATTGGGCTTAGCCCCGGAGGTTACAACGAGACAACACATGTACAAAATGCAAATCAGAGAAATCTTGCCGGAGCCGGAAAAGAAGACCATATCCTGGTGACACCGGAACACAGAGAATCCGATGCATTAGCACTGGCGGATGCAAGATTCTCAGCTTTGCGGCGGAATCGAAGTATCTAGAAAACGATGAAGGAAGCATCGAATTTCCGTTTTTGTTCCTTTTCCGATGACCCACCGTACCCGCCACAAATCTCCCGACATGGTCAACTATCCGACAACATGGCCCACCGTTGCCAGCTCTCCTACCTAGCTAACCGACAAGCTCAGACATAACCGCTCCTCAATTCCGACGATTCTCTAATTCACAGAGCAAGAATCCCTTAAATCCAGCCAGAAGGAAGCAGAACGCGGCGGCATGAGAGGACAATGGCTCAATCGAGCACCGAGATACCGAAATCCGCGCCAACCATCTAAGATCCACAAGGATCTACTGTTAATCTCCTTAACAAATCAGCTCAACCCACCATCTCCCCAATGACTTCCGCCACAGTCGCAGCGGCCGACAAGACGGCTGAGCCAAGAGAAGTATCCGTTCCACCCTACCGGCGTCCTCTACCAGAAAGGAACCGCAACATAACTCTACTTCCGACACGCCAGAGCCACAACTTCATCACAAGGAAAAACTACCACACCACTGCCGACAGAGAAGGGGTCTTCCTCACCTTTGCGTACTCGAAACAATTCCGAGACCGGCGTTGAAGATTAAAGAAAAAAAATAAAAGTAGATCTCATATATTTTTTTTTGTCTGTAAGAGGAGAGAGAAGAGATAGAAGTGGGGCAACGATTGGGCCTGCTCCTCTCTTCTCTGTTTTTGTTGTGTTTTGTTTCGCAGTCTCTTTGTTGAAACTTGTAACGTCTTTTCTTTGTTTTTGTGCGGGTCTCCTTTAAGTTTGAAAGAAATTTTTACAAAATATACCAATTTGACTTATTCTCTCACGGTTTGGCAAAGTGAAAAAACAGTTTTCATGGAATAGCCACTAGACCAATTTAGGACAAAAATGCCTTTGTAAAGAAACTGTATCAGTTCAGTTTCCATAACTCAACAGAACGTATGTTTTAAAACGGTGGGTTTAATATAACATTTATAAACTAAATAAAAATTAATATTTTTTGGGGAAAAGAACCGAAGAAAAACTAGAGAGAGAGAGAGAGGAAGCCAAACAATTCATCTTCTTCACCCAAAAAAATTTGAAATTGGAGAGAAATCCTTATTTCTTTAGTTCTCTTCAGTTTTATTTCAATACTAAGGTTAATTAATCGTTGAGAGATAATACGCCGAGTATCAATTTGGGAGATTTTGGTGAAGAAACAGAGGAAGGGTTTTCCGGCGATTATAATTTGAAAGATTTGGGTAAACAATTTTGGCTCGAAGAAAAATCAGACAATAGTGGTGTTTTGGCATTTCGTATTTTTGTGTGTCTTACTTAATTGCCTTGGTAATTGGAGTATCGATCCACGACGAGAAGAAAGAGGCGGTCGAATTTTGTGGACTAACGTCACTCTGATTTGCTTCTCGTGAAGATCTCCAGCGAGCGAAAGACAAGGTACGGTGAATCTTCACTTTCAATCGAGTTTGTTACCCGAAACCCAAATTTTAGAAATTGATTCCAAAGGTTAAAAAAAAATTTATAAATTTTTCGGATTTAGCAATTGAAAACCAAATTTTCACCAAAAGTTAAAGAAATTTATTTTATTTTTTGTAAGAAAATTATATGTGTATGTAATTGCGGCTGGAAAAAAAATTGGAAATCCTAGTTGTGTACATATTATTTTGAATTTCTTCCGTGTACTATTTATGCGAATTTCGGTGTACGAAATTGTAATTTGTTTTCGTTGTCGTGTACGTATATTAGAATTTTTTTACTTTGTGAAGTTGTGTGTGGCATATTTACAGATTGTGTTCATTGAAATCTCAAAAGGTGGATTTCACAACGTTTCGCACTTCATATTTTGTAGTAATCAGAATTATGGATCCGGTAGAAGAAGAAAATGTTGCAGGAAGATGTGAAGAGTTACCGGCTAGGTTGTTTGCTCTCGACCACTACCCTCATGAAACGAAGATAAATGCATATTCCAAACCGGAATATCTTGATGTGATTGCGAATGAGTTGAAGGGAACAAATGAAATGAAAGTTCTGTTAAGCTCTCTTTTGTGAAGTTTTTTGAAATCCCTCCTAACAAGTCTTCATTTTTGGGGAAGATTATTCTTGTATTAGTTTGTCGTCAGTTGGTGACATAGAAAAGACAGGAGATGTGGATGGTTTTCGGTGGTTAATCCTTCAAGTTTGGATTAAGAGATTCTCACTTATCACAAGTATGGAATGTGGGATATTTTCCAAAAAGAAAGATGTGAGAGATGTGGTTCAAGTGACACAGGGATGCGAATTGTTTGGGATACTCTATTTGGAAAAGTTCAGCAACTAACAATGATGGGTTTGGTGGAGAAGCTGACGCGAGAAAAAAGGATCCCTCGGTGGAAAGCTATATCTATGATAAATATTGTTGATGATGTCTTCACGTATGTTACACAGTCCGTTAGACCTTATTCGAAGACAGTTGAGATGACGAAGAACTTAGAATTTTTTTGCAAATACTCATGGGGACGGTTATCATTTTCGCGTACGCTAGAAATGATTACAGGGTTCAGGACTAATGAAGTTGTGGAAAATATAGTCAAAAGTTGCAAACAACAGTCTTTAACTGTTCATGGCTTTCCTCTAGCACTCCAATTGCTAGCTTTTCAAACCACCCCGTCTATTGGCAAGCTAATACCAGATGAGGAAGATGATAACACATTTACTCAAAGGTCGATCCATAATCTAGTAAGACTGCGTCCAATCCGCTCTTCCGATATCTTAGCGTGCGAGGCTGGTGAAGAAGTTTGCATATTAGAACGGTATTTATGTGCGTACATTTGAAAAATTTTAAATTTACGTACATTAACTTGTTATGTTTATATCATTTTATAGGTGGATGTGACCCGTATCGTTGAACCAGAGGATCCCAGTTGCTCTCAATCCTTATTATGGGTTCACGAAGTAGTAGATGCTAAAGTTGAGTACATGGAAAATCTAATCAACGCTAGGCACAAATGGGAGGAGAAAACATGGGTGGGAAGTGATGTTGAATGCATAAAACAAGTTGGACCAGGGGAAAAGGTAAGTTTATATGTCTTTATACCAATATTATAAATATGAAGCTTTTATGCTAAAAGGTGACAAAATTTTTATCTTGTACTTACAGGTGGAGTTGCAAAGAGGAAAATAGAAGCAAAATCAAAAGTTACAAAAAAAATAAAAAAACTATTGGAGGAGAGCATGTGGCAGCTGAAGACCAAACAAGTGTTGATGAAGGTTTGGAAGATGAGCGGTTTGAGAAATATGTTGTTGAATTGAGGCAGTGTTTCAAGAAGAAAACTGCACTAATGCAACAAATGTATGAGGATCTAAAAATCTGCGTCCGTGTGGAGATTAGTGTTGCACTATATCAGAAAGGGAAGAAAAAAGTTGATGCTGAAACTTATACACCTTCTAAGAGTCCTTCCAAAAAGATGTCAAAGACAACAAAAAGAAAATCACGAACAGTTGAGATTAGAAGAAGGAGATCATCTTGGGTGAAGAAAAAGGCATCAATATCATTCCTTATGGATCACACTGTTGCTGAGAGTTCTCAGGTTCGTTCGTGTATGCTATAAGATATAAGTATTTTAAGTTGTGTACATACGAGAAGTATTAATAATAATAAGTAGTGTGTTAGTTGTTGGTACATGACAAACCCAATGATGATGATGATAAGGAAGAAGTCATTGGTGAGAACTCACTGACAAACAAACAAGCCATGGATGCCCAAGATATGGAAGGCATTGCTTACAACGTACATCCGTTTTGTAAATTATCTCATTCTTCTACCATTTATTATCTTATATAAGAGTTAACTGTTATATCTTAATATTTGTTATCTCTTCTTCTAATTTATGCAGGATGAAATCAACGTTTCTGCTGGTATGGAAGAAAAAATGGTTGAGAACATATTTGTCCATTTTGAGTCAAATTCATGTACGTACATATTTGTGTTGTTTTCATTTAACATTAATCTGTTACATTTGTTGATACATGAGCAACAAACCAATATTCCCGACGATGAGAAAGTGTTCTACGATGCTCCTAATATGAATGATGGAGATGTTCATACTATCGATGCTGAATTGACTAATAAAGAATATCTTGTTGATCCCCTATCACCAACTGTAGCAGTAGCCAAGGTAAGTTTTTGATGAATTAGTCCTTCAGATATTTGTTTATTAGTATTATGACCAAATTCATTTTAATTTTCTCATCAATTTTTTATAGCTTTTATAACAATTAAGTACATCCAAAGTCATTGATGTGAGTGTTGATCACAATCTTAGTGTATTATGTTACTATATACATATACATTAACTATGTACATAATGTTATTCTGGACATATTTATAACTGTGTACGTTTGTATACTTAGGGAGGATTGGACCCAACTGAAAAAGATGGCATCGAGGGTTATAACAAAACCGGAGTAGATGTGATAAACACAACCGCATCTCAGCCAGAAATCCATGTAAGTAAAAAGTGTTCCATATGTTGTGTTTCTAATTACTTTGATGTACGTAATCAGGACTGTGTACCTAATATAATTCTGTGTACGTTTATGTAATTAGGAAAGATTGGATTCCAGAGCAAAAGAATATAACATTGACGGCTGTAACAAAACCGGCATAGATGTGGAAGACACAGCCGCATCTCAACCTGAAATCCATGTAAGTATATTTGGAGCCCAAATGTTTTGTTTATGATTACTTTGGTGTACGTAATCAGAATTATGTACCTAATAAAACTATGTGTACGTTTTTGTAATTAGGACGGATTGGAATCATCAATATGTTCTAGGACATGATTCCGAATTTTGACGTAGCTATCGACGTTGGTGATTTTGTTATTTTCCACATTAGCCATCTTCACATCAGTGGACCTCCGTTGTGGGAACGAGCTTGGAGGTTTGTCCACACTCCAAAGAGGAAAATTGTATGCTTTTTATGCTTCGTATATGTTGTTAATTTATATATTAAGAAGGTATTAGGTTACCATCCATTTTGTTATATTTTGTATGATGCAACATATTTCTGTATTAATGAAGCAAGTATGAATTTGTATGGATGAACGTATTATGAATAGAGAAACGATAATAATTATATGACGGTATTTGTACACGGTAATAAGACAAGTGATGTACATAGTGAAACAAATATAAACGTACACTACTTCCAAAAATTATCCCATTTATAAAAACCAAACAAAACGTACATCATCGTACAAACAATACGTACACATGCACAAGACTGGAAAAAAACGTACACAACCATTATACAGTTGTGTTTTCACTTTCCGAGCCTTGGTTAGTTTTATCAGCGTGATACTCCATCATGCATACACTATTCACACCATCATTAACCGTAGGGCAAAATGACACAAATATGTTTACACTTGGAACACCCACACGAATGACTATGAATGTATCCAAGCTCAGTTGATTATCAATGTACACATGATAGCGTTTATGTTTTATCATCATCGACATCATTTTGGACATCGAATAACTGATTTTGGCATAAAACTCTGTAACGTTCAAGCTGAACAACTCAAATAACGTACACCTCAGTTCTGTGTATGTCATGTTTTGTTTAAGTAGTACATACTTACCAAACTTTTCTTTCTCAGAAAAAAAAATATCATTTTTCTTTTTCTGTATATCTCCACTCACCAAAAACAATAAACACATGAATCTCCATTACATAACTGCATCATAATTTCATGAGAAATTTAATACAATCAACATTTATAATTCCAAATACAAATAGAATTTCCAACTACACACTTTAAAGCACACATATTCTATTTAAACAAAACAATATGTACGTTTATTTTTTTAAAAGAGATTTTTAGTTCTAATCTTAAACCTATATTATTGTGTATGTAATAGGAAAACAAAAATGTTAGCCACTACATATATCACCCGATCACTTCTTTGCTCGCCTACAAACTTTGATAAACAACAAAATTCATACTCTTCACCATCTCCTTCTTAACTCAAATGCATTTTTTTTTAACTTTCTCTCACTATATCTCTCCTATATACATATATCTCATACATACAAAAGATGATGATTGAGTTTGCATTAGTTAAAGTTGGTAATGACCTTGTCTTAACTTTTTTAAACACTTAACTCTCTCTGAACATCCTCTAGTTTATTATTTTTTTCTTCTTCCTTTTTAATTGTATCCAATAAAATCGGTGTACTGTAGCAGACAAGATCGTAACTAAATCGTATACAGTCGGACGACATTGTAACTAGACGTACACGACCACAGTTCCTTTCAGGAACATTTTCGTATGAAATTATGCAATGGCTACACTATGGAAGGGTCAGCTGACTTTGTCAAAAGTTGGTTAAAAAAATCACCCCATAATTATTCTGTGAAATTTACCCTAAGTTTAATCTACTTTTTGTAAAAGCTAAAAAATTAAATGTATTTCTAAACACTTCGAACCGGATCATGTTATTTTTAAGACAAACTTTCTCAATTTTTTTTTTTTTTTGTCAACAAACTTTCTCAATTCAACTTGATCAGATCATGTAAATCAAGTTTTGATATTTCATTTTTAAATATATGAATAATTGGATATTATATATTATGATGATAATTATATATGATGTATTGACTTTTGAAAAACTCTAATGATTTGAAAATAAAAAAAATTATTATAACTATAAATTTTAACAAATACTTGAAATATAACAGCTTTTTTTTTTTTTTTGCTTATAAAGAGAGAAATTTTAAGTTGAGATTGTGATTAATTAAATTATTAACCTCTGCGTGAATCTAATTCATTAGTCTTAATTTACCAGTTTACGTGTTCTCCCCACTTCATGGTCAATTTTTTGCCTTGGAAAATAACATTAACTGTTATTTTATTTAATTATAAATGTTTAGTCAAAGAATTATTAAAGGCTAGAAACCAAAAAAAAATCGAGAGTTAAAGAAGGGTTTCTAACTAAAAGAGAAAGAAAAATATTACTATATCGTCAGAAAATTTCCTAAACTAGATTCCAATTTCATTTTTTTTTTTCAACTCCGAAAGAAAAATTATATAGATCTTTAGTCACAAAATATAGAATCTGGACTCACTAATTTTTCCACAAAGAGAATAATTTGGTTAAGGTAACAAACAGTTACCGATTTCTCTGCTAATATTTACCGAAGATTTACTTTTCTAACTATATCTAAGAAGGAAATAAAACAAAAATCAAAAGGAAAATATATCAATTTTCATAAACTATTAATAACGTCGTCAATGTTTCGTTTTCCTTAGCTTTTGCATAAGCTCCTTTGTTTTTTTTTTTACGCACTCTCCACAACACACAAACACATAAGGTACGATGATGAATCTTTAACTATGTTCTCTGTAGAAAATTTTCTCCTATGTTTAGGTTTTTAATATATAATGTCTCTATCATGACGAACTCAAAACTCGATATGTTTTTGTACTTTTTATATTTTTATTGTAAGATTCTCCTGCATGCTTACCGGAGTATAAGTCGGAGAGAGAAGTGAACAATGATCAGTTCCAGAGAAGAGAACATCGATCTCAACGTGATTAAAACAGTTAGTGTAATCTATAATGATCCAGACGCTACCGATTCTTCCAGCGATGACGAAGCCATCTCCGGCAATACTCCACGCCGTCAGATCAAACCAAAACCACCGAAGCGTCACATGTCAAAGATCTGTGTCCCGACGCTGATCAAAAGGTACGAGAACGTTTCGAATTCTACAGGGAACAAAGCAACCGGGAATCGGAAATCGTCGTCGGGATTCAAAGGCGTACGGCGGCGACCGTGGGGGAAATTCGCGGCGGAGATAAGAAATCCGTTTGAGAAGAAGAGAAAGTGGCTTGGAACGTTTCCGACTGAAGAAGAAGCAGCAGAGGCTTATCAGAGAAGTAAAAGAGAGTTTGATAAACAATTGGGTTTAGTTAAAGCGGAAGTAGACGTAGTAGATTCAACCAAGCCGTGTGGTGTACGTAAACCGGAAGTGAAGGAAGTAGGATCAACCAAACCGGATGGTTTGCTTCCCTCACGGTCGTCGGTTCTAACTCGGTCGGCAAATGGCAAAAAGGTAAATAAGGGAAATGTTGCTGAGAAGACATTTGGTTGTGGTTATGTTGATGATCAAGAGGAGGGAATGATTGATAAAATGTTGGAAGATCCGTTAATGACACCGTCGATTGCGGATATTTTTGGTCATTCGGTTGTTGGATCGAATGATATTTGGGTAGATTACAATGCAGCGGAATTTAATTCGATTTTCGATGAGACAAACTTGGACTTTTTGGAGAATGATATAGTAAGCAAGGAGATTGGGGACAACACTAAAGTTAATCAACACGCGGAAATCGTATCGACGATTGCTAATATTTTCGACGATGGGTCGACTGATTTACTTGAGTTTGATCCGTTGATAGATAACTTTCAGTTAGAAGATTTTCCGATGGATGATTTTGGGTTATTAGGAGAGCCAGAGGTTGATGATTATAGTTGGTTTGATGGTACCACTGATTGGACTGATTAGAGTTTATGAATATTTTTTGTCACACGGCAACGGTACTAGTACAAATTAAACCATTGAGTTACAACTTGTAATTCGTTTTTTTTTTTTTTGATGGCTTTTGTCCTTTTGGACTAGCTTCTGGTTTCCTTGCAGTAGCCTTTTTTATCTGTCAAGAATTCGCACAAAGCATAATCTGAGAGAATACGATCCTAAGAGTCGCTGGCTAAAGATCTCCGGACAAATCGACCTTTCATCCTCGGCCTTTTGTCCGCGTTAACCTTTCTAACCTCGTACCTTATCTTCTTCTCGAACAAACGATTCTTCCTTTTATCTCTGTATCTCCAAACTCTAGCTTCTCTCTCACTTCTGCTGCTTACTCTCTTCTCCTCTATCCCCTGCAATCAAGAACCATTACAATAACTTTCTTTTATATATAGTTTGGGTTCAATTTTCTCAATTTGAAACTATGATATCATTAATGTAAGAACTCGGAACATTAGGAGCTTACTGGGGGAACTAGCTGGAAGTTACTTGTGTTGTTTGTTACTTCTCTAGGAGATTCTTGTTTATCCCAAGCTGCTATAACATTTTCGTAATTCAGTCTAAGTAACATGTTCCTCTGCCTTGCATTACTCTCATAGTCTTCAATTTCTTCTGTCTTCGCTGAAATCGTTAAGATATTGTCGTAATCCTTCTTGCAGCTCATCAAATATTGTTCAGGACATGCTTCAGCTCCATCAGTTTTATCTTCTTCTTCTTCTTCTTCTCCATTGTAATATAGATCCTCCATTGTGTCAGTTTCTTCTTCATAGTTGAATCGTTTCGTTGTTTCTTCAGTACTATTGTGGTTGCTCAAGAAGAATCCCATCTCTGTGAATCCCTCAAACTCTGGCACAAGAGAAGTCATATCATCATCATCATCATCATTTGCGTCTGGTATGAAAAACATAGCTTCACCTCCAATCTCGGGAACACGAGGGTCTTCTCTTCTTCTCTCATCATCTATCTTTTGTTGTGGCTTTTTCTCACATCGGGATCTAGGGGTTCTTGCTTTTCTTCTAAACCCGCTGTGCCAAACCGGGGTTAATGTTGTTCCCCGAAGCACATCATTCGATATCTCGTTTGTTCTAAGATAAACTCTCTCGTGTTTTGTCGCTACATGGTTTGCAGAATGCACTGATTCATCACAAACATGGCACAAGAAAGCATCATCGGACGCACAGTACCAAACCGCGTGTTTGTTCAGACACAGTTCGCAAGCTCGTGGCTGCTTGACATCTTCTTGGTTCTCCCGAATCATAATTTCTGCGCAAAACATGAAACAGAGTTAAGAGAAGAAATCTAATTAGAAAGAGAAACTGGCACAAAAAGGAGCTTTATCAGGAAACAGAAGAGTAATGGTTATATACTTTCTGAAATTTTGATATTTTGGTGACTTGTCATGGGCTAAGAACAAGAAAGATCTTAAAGTGAGAAAAAGGGGACAATGAAGAAGACAAGGGCTAAGAAGGATGGAGAATAATGGGCACTGACAAAGGAGCCTGCTTAGGTAGGTATATAATAATCTTTTTCGTTGGGATTAGACAAAGACATTTTATCTTTAGAATCTAGAAGATTTTTCACTGACACTTCTTTCTTATGTCAGTAGGGACTAGAAATGACTTTTAGCTCAAGTTCTTGAGTCTTGTTCTATACATGCTTAATATTTTTTGAATCTTGACATTAAGTGTTAATGAACATACTTAGACAATAAAGCAGATTAGTCTTCAGAGAAGGTAGTGAAATTTGACAAGGGTAAAGACTTGGGGAATTATTGAAGTTTGGCCAATACCCAATTTTGTTGGTTTGCACAAAGGGAAAAGACACTGTACTGATGATTTGGCATCATATACCGAAGTTGATCCAAATCTTTGCGATCTTATTGGTCAGACTTGGATTATGTTTTTGGGTCTTTTATGGGTTCTTTTTCTTACCCATTCTCTAAGTTTTATCTTTTTGTTTGTTAGTCTTTTGTTTTCTGACTCATTGTGCCTGTGGTCCTTACCTGTCTTTATCACCATTTAACATATGGTAACAGACACCATAAAAGTTTGAACTACTAAGAGGTTAATAAAAATTTCATGAATTATTTCAGAAAAGAATCCAATTTAGACAATACGAAAGATGTTCCTACAGTTTTTAAATGAAGGGAAAGTATGGACTTTTTACAGTTAACTCTTTCTTTGTTTCATCTCAGAAAGGTCTTAATAACAATATAAATTGCAAGCATAGAGACTTGTAATTTACATGTCAAATAAATCGAAAGAGACTACACTTAGGCTTAGTTAAAGGTACTTGGGAATTTCATTATTTCGAGAAACAGGGACTCAATGTACAACAAGCCAAAAAGGATAAATTATTTGAAAAACCGAAGCTAAGCTTAACTAATTGGAAGTCATAAGTCCAATTAGTCAAATATGTTTTACGAAAACAGAAAAGCATAAAATCAAGTAACAACCTTGATGTGGAGCATTAACTTGCAACAGAGACTCCATTCATGTCCGGTAATCAAAGCTCTCATTCACCTGTGTCATTGGAGCAAGAAGAAACCTTTAAAATCTTTGAACCAAATAAAAATCATCAATCCAATTTGAACTGAGAGATTTTGACTATAGGCCTTAACCCTAGTGGAACTTTTTTTTATAAGCTCTCACCAATTAAAACCTAAATGTTCGAACTCTATCCTTCTTCACACAGTCCAAAACATGTCCCATCTCTTTAATTCATCAATGAAATTCTGTGACTAGTTTTAGCTCTGCACGCAATTGCAAGCAGATTGGTATCTATAATATCTCATATGTCCCAAAATTGAGTCACTCCAAGATCTATCAATTTCGTTTCTAAATAGTCCAAAGCATGTCATGTCTCTTAAATCACCAATGAAAATCCATGACTAAGTTTAAGCTCCGTGACTGCAAGCAGATTGATATCAATGACCACCCATGCGTCCACAATTTCCCCAAAACTGAGTCACTCTAAGATCTGCTCAATTCATATATATATTCAGACGTCCATGTTCCAACCTCCTAACAGTAGATAACTACAACTGAGACATATAACAGGTACAGTTACAATATATTCCTTTCTCTTGAATAACCAGTAAAGATACTCCACACATGGAATGCTAAAAAAAGTCTAACCTTTTTATCTTCTTCAACATTTAGTTTATTAACAAGCCAAGTATTGAGATCAAATGCTTCTAAGCAATACACACTATATAACTCATCAATACTAGCTACTTACCTAATATCAATCAGGCTCCCGCATATTATTCAGCTTCTTCAACAGCTACTGGCTTGGGACCTGGTTTCACAAAAGAGGTTAAATAACTTCAAACGGAGAACCAATTTCACAAAGAGGTACTAATGAAGAATCAGAGACCAATCTAATGGTGAATCAAACTAAGCCAATAACAAATTCCACACTGTATTCATCATTCAAGACACTAAAAGAGTAACTGAGTTCAAATTTTAAAGATTCAGAGGACAGATTCAGATGATTGAGAAAATCAAAACCCTAAGAATCGCAATTAAGCATTTCACCACTGAGAGAGAACGTCGGAAAGCTCACCGTGAAGGGAGATAGGACGGTGGTCTTTGCCCCAACCGACGCCGCGAGTGGCGTCGAGATACTGCTGAACGAGATGGCGACACTTCTGATAGTGATTAACGCCTTCGACGCGGTAACACCATTTGACCTTCTCACGCAAGATCTTAGCCTTCTCGATATGGATCCACTTCTCACGAACAATGTGTTCCCTCATCTCAACCATCGCAACCGGATCCTTGTACGGATTCTCCGGATCGAATCCATCCGGCGCCGACTCTTCGAACTCCGGCAATCCCTTCTTCCTCCCCATCGGATTTTTGATTTCTGCGATTGTTTTTTCTGACTTTTTTCAGGTTATGTTTTCTTGTTATATTGGGCTTTTAATCCTCTAAATGGGCCTCAACTCAGCCCAGATAAAGCTTGGTTAGTTTATGATAATATATAATTATCATCATGCAATTTGAATATAGTTTATGATCATATATACAACTTTTTTTTTTTTGGGTTTTCACAGATACACCTAATAAATATTATAATCAACACTTTTGTTTTATTTTGAAAATTTGAGTTTAATTTAGAGACGTGGTTTATATCAGATAAATAGCCGGGAAACCCTAAAATACTCTATTGAAAACTTAAAATTTGTTTTAATAATTAACTAGTGTGTTTTTTTTTTACTTGTGTATCAACATGGAACTAAAGTATAAAATAAGTATCTTGAAATTGCTAACAAATCTTGAATGATAAATAAAAGTTTTTGAAACATAAAAATTCGAAAATCGATGTAATTAGTAACAAGACATTTATGTATTGAAGAATGATGAAATATATAATGGCATTGGCATACATGTATTAGCAAAGAACAGAGATCTGAGAAGAAAGATAAAGAAGAAGACCAAAGGTCTGAGAAGAAAGAGAAAGAAAAAGCAGAAGCTTCGTCAAGTACAACAGAACAAAACATAGATCTATACAAACAGTACATGGGCCAGAACAGAAATAGACCCAATAAACAAATCAAGCAACAGATTTACAGATCGAAGCCCACTATCAAGCCCAATTGCACAAATCATCATCCACATCATCAAGGTCTGCAACGGTCACCTGCAGAACCAAAAGAAGACAAATATGAGAAAGAAACTACACATCAATTTCCTCAAAAGCAAAAGAGAGAAGACAATTGTCATATTCAACAACTTATGTTAACCAACAGATTTGATATTTTGGATGATAATGTAGAAGGCTAAACCTAATCTATTTTAGTATAAGTAGCTGATCAATGTAATCGGAAACAGTAAGAGGAGAAAAATAAATAAAAAGGAAAATGTTTATCTTCTTCATTTACTAAAGCTTCTGTTTTTGCTTTCATGGTATCAAAGCCATGGCTAATCAATCCATGGATCCTTATACTTATCCAGTCCTAAATATCACAAACTGTGTCACTCTAAAACTAACACAGAAAAACTATATTTCTTGAAAATCTCAGTTTGAGTCTTTTCTCTCAGGTCAGAACTTACTTGGCTTTGTTAATGGTTCCTTCTCTGCTCCAGTTGCTGTCATTCAAGTTCCACAAACAGGAGGTCTGGCCTTGACAGTTCCAAATCTAGATTATAGTGAATGGTCCAGAGCTAATCAGATTGTTAGAGCTTGGCTTCTTGGATCTCTTTCTGAAGACATACTCGCTGAAGTCACAGGCACTACAACGTCAAAGGAGTTATGGTTAGCTCTAGCTAAACATTTCAACAAGGTATCTTCTTCTCGGTTATTTGAGCTATAGAGTAAACTACAAACAGTAGAGAAGATAGATAGGCCTATGTCTGATTATCTGAGAGACATTAAGAATATCTGTGAACAACTGGCATCAATAGGCAGTCCTGTTCCTGAAAATATGAAGATTTTTGCTGCTTTAAAAGGTTTAGGCAAGGAATATGAACCAGTTAAGGTCTCTATAGAAGGAATGATAGATATGACTTCAGCACCCACCTTTGATGATGTTTCTTCTCGACTCATAAGTTACGCTGATAGGCTTTCAAGCTATACTGATGGATTGAATGCTACTCCACATTTGGCTTTCTACACAAACTATAGTCGAGGTAATGGAAATCCGTATGGTAGATCTGGTGGATCTCGTGGAAGAGGAGGTTTTTACTCTACAAAAGGTAGAGGCTTTCCACAACAGATTAATCCAAATATCTCTTCTTATGGTTCCTACAATACAGAAAACAAAGTGGTGTGTCAGATTTGTGGAAAACCAGGACATTCTGCATTAAGGTGTTGCCATCGATTTAATAACAGCTATCAGTATGAAGATACACCCACTGCTTTAGCTGCCTTGAGAATCACTGATATCACTGAACAAGGAGGTCGTGAGTGGTTTCCTGATTCAGGAGCAACCTCTCATATCACTAGCTCTCCACACCATCTCCAAAGGGCTTAATCATATGCTGGTTCAGATTCAGTCATGGTTGGTGATGGGAACTTCCTGCCAATCACATACTGGATCCACAAATCTCCAAGCAACTTCAGGTAATCTTCCTCTCCATGATGTTCTTGTTTGTCCTAACATTGCAAAATCCTTACTGTCAGTATCAAAGCTCACCAAGGATTATCCATGTTCCTTTGAATTTGACTGTGATGGTGTGCGTATTAATGATAAGGCAACAAAGAAGTTGTTAACTCTGGGCGACAATCGTGATGGACTCTATGTGCTGAAGGACTTACCAGTTCAAGCTTTCTATTCCTCAAGACAACATTCTGCGAATGAAGACATTTGGCATAGGAGACTTGGTCATCCAAACTCACAACTTCTTCAGCAACTCTCTACATCAAAAGCCATTTCAATTAATAAAGGAAGCCGGATGATGTGTGAAGCATGTCAGCTTGGCAAGAGTACTAGATTACCTTTTTCTTCTTCTACTTATGTTGCTTCTAGGCCTTTAGAGAGGATCCACTGTGACCTCTGGGGACCTTCTCTAATAATGTCAGTTCAAGGTTTCTGATATTATGTAGTTTTCATTGATAACTACTCTCACTTCTGTTGGCTATATCCTCTCAAGTTGAAATCAGACTTCTTTTCTGTATTACTATGTTTCAAGCAAAAGTTGAGAATCAATTACAACAGAAAATCAGTGTTTTTCAAGGTGATGGTGGAGGAGAATTTATGAGCACTAAGTTTCTTACTCACCTGCAGAATTGTGGCATTCAACGGCTTATGTCTTGTCCCCACACCCCACAGCAGAATGGTTTGGCTGAAAGAAAGCACAGACACATAATAGAACTGGGACTATCTATGATGTTTCAAAGCAGGATGCCTCAAAAGTATTGGGTGGAAGCTCTCTATAGAACAAATTTTCAGATTAATTTGCTTCCTACCTCAGTTCTGTCCAAACATTGCAGCTCCCATGAAGCATTGCTTGGTCAACCTCCAGAGTATTCAGCTCTTCGGGTGTTTTGGATGTGCCTATTATCCCACGCTCAGAGATTATACCTCCACAAAGTTTGATCCAAGGTCACTTAAATGTGTTTTTCTAGGCTACAATGAAAATTATAAAGGCTATATATGCTTACTTCTTTCAACAGGCAGGGTTTACATCAGTTGTTATGTTCTGTTTGATGAGAATGATCATCCTTTTGCTTACTCTCAGCAACATTTCCAACCGATCCATTACCATTGATGAAAGCGTGGCTTAAGACCATCCCTTCTACACCAGTAAATCAGCATGTACAACAACAAGATCAAAACAATAGTTTCAGAATAAGACAAGATCCTCCTACATCATCAGTCATTCAAGAAATCTTCCCTTGCTTACCCAGCCAATTTGCAGCTATGATTCCTATGAGTGAGAAAGAGAGTTATGGGTGTACGACAGACTTTGATCCTGCTTCTATAGGCAACAACTCTTCTTTTTCACCACCAAAAAACCACACACCTACTACTGCTTCAAACCAAACATCACCAGAACAAGCAAATGACTCCACTCAGGAAGTTATTTCTCAAGATGCTCAAGTAGACGAATCTCACCAGCCTGATCAGCCCACACATACAATGGTTACAAGATTAAAAGATGGCATCTACAAGCCAAATCCTAAGTATGCCTTAATGATACATAAAGTCTCTTACCCTGAACCAGCAACAGTAACTGCAGCCTTAAAAGGATGAAGGCTAGAACAATGCAATGCATGAGGAGCTTAACAACTGTAAATATGCTCAAACATGGTCTCTCATGCCTTGCACACCAGATATGCATGTTCTAGGATGCAAGTGGGTCTTTCGGACAAAACTCAATGCTGATGGCTCTCTTGACAAGCTAAAAGCCAGATTAGTGGCAAAAAGATTTGACCAAGAGGAAGGGATTGATTATCTGGAAACGTATAGTCATATGGTCAGAACTGCTATAGTGCGGTCAGTTCTTCATCTTGCCACCATTATGAACTGGGAAATCAAGCAGATGGATGTTAAAAACGCTTTTCTACATGGAGATTTAACAGAAACAGTATATATGAAACAACCTACTTGTTTTATAGATCCAGCACGACCAGATTATGTATGCCACCTACACAAGTCGCTTTATGGACTCAAGCAATCTCCAAGAGCTTGGTTTGACAAATTCAGCAACTTTCTTTTAGAGTTTGGCTTCGTCTGTAGCAAATCTGATCCCTCACTGTTCATCTACATCAAGAACAAAGATGTCATTTTACTTCTCTTATATGTGGACGACATGGCTATCACAGGTAATAACTCTACTACTCTGTCTACATTGTTAGAAGAGTTGAATATGCAGTTTTGTATGAAGGATATGGGAAAATTGCATTATTTCTTAGGCATTCAGGTTCAATATCATTCAGGGGGACTATTTATGTCTCAACAAAAATATGCAGAAGACTTACTTGTGGTGGCCTCTATGTCTGACTGTGCTCCAATGCCTACTCCTTTGCTGCTGCAACTAAATAAAGTGTCTGACCAAGGTGAAATCTTCCCAGATCCCACATACTTCCAAAGTTTGGCTGGTAAACTTCAATACTTAACTCTCACCAGACCTGACATTCAGTTTGCATTGAATTATGTCTGTCAGAAAATGCATGCTCCAATGGTCTCTGATTTTCATTTGCTCAAGAGAATCCTGCGATATATAAAAGGAACAATCACAATGGGCATCTCATTTAATAAAGATACAGATTGCATAGTCAAAGCTTACAGTGATAGTGACTATGCCGGATGCCAACTGACTCGTCGATCTACCGGTGAATTTTGTACCTTCTTGGGCAGTAACATCGTCTCGTGGTCATCTCAAAAATAGGAGACTGTCGCAAAAAGCTCGACCAAAGCTGAGTATCAAGCTTTGTTAGAGGCCGCATCTGCACTTATCTGGGTGTGCAAAGTTCTAAAAGAACTCCAGATCCCATTTTACACAGCTCCAGAACTCTACTGCGATAATTTGTCTTCAATATATCTCACTACGAATCCAGCCTTTCGCAAGCGCAGCAAGCACTTCGAGACACACTATCACTATGTTCGTGAAAGAGTAGCTCTTGGAACTCTGACTGTGAAGCACATCTTGGGTCACATGCAACTCGCTGATATATTCACCAAATCGCTACCTGCTGGTCTTTTTGCTTCACTTCGGTTCAAACTCGGCGTCGATTTTCCACCTACTCCGAGTTTGAGGGGGACTGTTAGCAAAGAACAGAGATCTGAGAAGAAAGATAAAGAAGAAGACCAAAGGTCTGAGAAGAAAGAGAAAGAAGAAGCAGAAACTTCGTCAAGTACAACAGAACAAAACATATATCTGTACAAACAGTACATGGGCCAGAACAGAAACAGGCTCAGTATGCAAATCAAGCAACAGATTTACAGACCGAAGCCCACTGTCAAACCCAATTGCACAAATCATCATCCACATCATCAAAGTCTGCAACGGTCACCTGTAGAACCAAAAGAAAACAATTATGAGAAAGAAACTACACAGCAATCTCCTCAAAAACAAAAGAGAAAAGACAGCTGTCATATTCAACAACTTATGTTGACCAACCGATTTGATGGATGATAATGTAGAAGGCTAAACCTAATCTATTTTAATATAAGTAGCTGATCAATAAGAGAAAATGTCTATCTTCTTCATTTACTAAAGCTTCCGTTTTTTCTTTCAACATGGAGTAGTTTATTACATTTATTATGTCATTTTACCAAAGACGTCCTGATTTGGCATCAGATCGGATTATTTATTTAGAAAATGATTAAGTTGAAGACTGTTTTCCCGCGTTCATATTGACAAAGATGCACATACGTAGTAATATCAAGTTTTACTATTTTAGATAAATTATGGTGAACTCCAATTGCATAATTTTGAATTAAAGTATAAGGTGGAACTTCGTCTTTCTTACCGTTGGCTCTGGACTTTTCATATCTGTTAAAGATAAATTGAAAGGAATGACCAATTCAAAATAGTTTCATATCCATTTTATAGTGTAAATTATATGCAAATTTCAAGGTATGACCAATTCAAAATGGAATCGTAGTGATTGGAAAATAAAATATGCACAAATTATGAAATTTTATGTGTACTGTTCTTTGGGTTTATTTAAATAAAAATAACCTTTCATTAATTTTTTTTTTTTTTGTAATTCTAGAAAGATGAAAAGGTGGAAGAGCTACGAGAGCAAGTGAAACTCTTCAAAAGTTATTCTAATGGTAGGATTGACATTAATTCTAATTACAATACCAAAGTCTGGTCTAGAAAATGCTGTAAACCAAAATTTACTCTACTTTATATTGTATAAATAATCTCATGTATACACATATATTCTCTCTAGGTAGGTAAGATTTTACTAACCCATATTACATACTACTCTTTCCGTTTCAAATTAGTTGTCGTTTTAGAAGTTAAATTTTGTTTTAAATTAGTTATCGTTTTATGTTTTCAATGTCGATTTTTGATATATTTTCCAATTTTATCTCTATTGTTTTAACTTATTAATTGATGATATCAAATAAAACAATACATTAGTTAGGGGTAAAACAGAAAATTAAAGATTTTCTTAATATGCGTGAAAAAACCTTAAACGACAACTAATTTGAAAGGGAGGGAGTAGTATCTAGTAAATCTGATCCATGAATGAAGTAAGTAAGTTACAGGATTAAACAGAATCAGAAGACAAAATCTATGTTTAGAACTCACCTGTATCGTTGGTGCACTAATGTCATAGAGTTCTTGGCAAGGCATTCTTGTTTCAAGCAAGTAAGAGGCTCGCTTATTTTCCCTAACAATAAAACAAACATTAGTCGAAACTATATAAAGCGATGGATCAATCCAAATGACCAAATTACCTCTATCCACGATAATGGGGTCAGAGAAGTAACCACAAACGAGGCATCTAAACACAGCTTCACTGATTTTAGGAATGATTGAGCTACCTCCGAATTATCATTCCTTTCCAAGATATCATCTTCTAGATTTCTGACCAAAAGCAAAACAGACATTCAAACATTAAGCTAGGCTAACCACTAAAGAGCTAAAAAACTGGGAAAAATGAACTATGAAGATAATACTAACTAGATGGATTGAGATTTTTCATGGAAGTGGAAGTCCTAAGGTTAAAAATCCTCACTTGAACATGTTTCTCGAACAATCGATCGATGGTGGAAACAATATCCATCAGCACAATATCAAAAGTAGCGACAACTTCCAACGGATACCGAACCATCTTGTCGTACAAACCAGGATCTTTGCTTACGGTCTACTTCAATGCTTAAACAGGTTCTTACAGGCCCAAAACAATATGTTTCCTATGGTTTTTTAGCTCTGGAATCACCACTTTTTTGAATCTATTATACAACTTTGTAAGTTGTGATGATATTTGATACCTTTTGATGGAGTTTTCAGATAATCCTCTCTTCTGAGATACTGAGCTAATAAAACCAACAAGTTTACTTCTCTTCTCTTCTTTTTGATTGATTTCAAATTCGGTTTAATACATTCAGCTATGTTGGTTTGATTGTGAAAAGTTTTCAGGTCTTCTTGGCTTTATTATATAACTGTAGCTAAGATGCTACCATTATTCTGCAGAGAGATACATGACAAACGACCTTACTACAAGACTTAACGCTATCGAACATGTGTAAGTTACAAGTTACCGATTTCTAGGATCAATTGTTCATGTTGCTGCAAGAACTTGTCTCTGCGTCTGCGAGCTACCTGGATCATGCTTTTCATATCATTGGTTTTAGTTTTCCGTTATTGTAGGATACGGGCCTTGGCCCTGATATTCCTTCCGGCCCAATCGAGGATTCAAATGATCAACGGACTATTTTGACCAGGCCCGTTGGGCTTAAAGGGCAAAATAGGAATTTCGCAGAAGAGCACGAAACCTTAGAAGACCTCCTTATAAATAGCAGAAGAAGTCATTAGATGCAAATGGACGATCAAGAGAATTAGAGAGAGAATTATAGCTTGGTCTCAGAGCTTTATTCGTATTCTAATTCTTTTGTAATCGTTAATCTCATTCATCGTTAATAAAAGCAAACGCAACGTTTCACCCAATAAAAACCTAAATTATTACATCGTGATAATCTCGGTACAAACAATTGACGCCGTCTGTGGGGAATTATACGAAGCGTTCGCTTTATCACTGACGATCAGAATTGATGATTCCAGTGTTTTCGGATAAACGCAGCGATATGACAGATACCTCAAGTGAAGAAGGAACTGACATGTCCGACCAGTCGGCTCGCCTGCCTGCACCGCCCCCTACCGCTGTAGACGCAGCCGAGGTTGCCATCGCAAACAAAGGCACCGCGCCTAACGTTACCGCGTTCAACGATGCCGAACGCGTTGAAGCCACCGACAGAGGCACTCACCTCGATGAGCTCATGCAGACCATCCTCGACAGATTCAATCGGTAGGACGCAAGAACGATCAAACGGTTCGACGCCCTTATAACTACGCAGACTGCCTCCTAGAGCCAGATCGACCGACTTCGGCGACGAAGACACGATGTCCAGCCGAGCGGCGACGAAGACGCGACGCTGCCCCAGCAAACCCCTATCGGAGAACGTTCAGAGAGTCGGAGGCGTAGGCCAGCATCCGTCATCTTCGGATCCATCGGCGAGCACGTCCGTGAAAATCTGCCAAGTGTTCAGCGCCTACCGAGCAGCGAGAACCCACCGCGTGGCCAGAGCCCGCCTAGCAGACTTGTCGATGACTCATATCGCACCCGAGACTTGGAACTCGAACGGATGAACGCCTTGCTGGAAGATATGTCGTCCAAAATGCACCGGGTCACTAGCTCAACACCCGAACTAGAAAAGGTGTTGGAAGAGACACAGCGCTCCCCTTTCACGACACGCATCTCGGAAGTACGAGTCCAATACGTCAACAAAGTAAAGGTGATCCCTTACTACGGTCTCACCGACCCAAAGCATTTCCTCAAATCCATCAACATCGCAATTAACCGCGCACACTTCTCCGCCGACGAGCGCGACGCCGAAAGCTGTCAACTGTTCGTGGAAAATTTAGTCGAAGATGCACTAAGTTAGTTCTCGCGGCTTGAAGCCAATTCGATCGACAGCTACGAACACTACGAGTCTCGCCAACACTACGATCAAGAATACGCCAAGGGTGAAAGGAGCAGAAAAGCATCGACATATGCTATCAACGTCTCGGAAGCGCAACATTCCAAACCATGGAACAAGTACTACCGTGAAACAGATACCACACGCAACCAGCCGTACTGTGAATTTCATAAGCTTTCCAGCCATTCGACCTATGAATGTTGACAACTCCAGCTTTTGCTTCTCTCAAAGTTCAAGAACGGCGACATCGATGTTGAATACGAACAGCGCCAAGAAACCACATTTAAGGATAACCTGTATCAGCCAGCTCGAACAGACAATCGCGGCAGGCGAAATGATAGGCAGCAGGCAGAAGAGCCTCGACAGACTGAGCGTTTCCGTAACAATAATCAGTCGTCTGCTCCCCTAAAACAAGGTCACGAAGCACCGCAGCAAGACTACAGTGCTCCTATTCCTCGTCGACGAATCAACATGATTATGGGAGGTCTGACATACTGTCGCGACTCTGTGAGATGATTAAAATTTATCGCCGTCAGGAAGAGATACAACGCGCCATGATTGCAAATAGCACACCCGCTTTTGCTAATACCGATCCAATAACTTTCACCGAAGCTAACACGACCGGTCTGACAGTCTCGCATAACGACCCACTAGTCGTCGAACTAATGATCGGAGAAAGTGTTATCACCAAAATCCTCATTGATACGGGAAGCTCGGTCAACGTCATTTTCAAAGACGTACTCCTATAGATGGAGGTAGATTTGCGTTCAACCCAACACGATGTACAGTCTCTGACGGGTTTCGACGGAGATACGATAATGACGGTCGGGACAGTGACGCTACCAATATAAGTCGGCAGAACCATGCATTGTTTCAAATTTGCGGTTGTCGATAAGCCGATTGTTTACAACGTCATCCTCGGCACACCGTGGTTGCATAAAATGAAGGCTGTCCCATCGACTTACCATCAATGTGTGAAATTCACAACCATGCGTGGAATCTACACATTGCGCGGTGACCCGCTGATTGCTCGCACGTGTTTCATCGTTGAACGCCAACTCCGCAATGCTAGGATTTTCGTGATCGCTGAACCCGCTCAGCCACGAGACACATGCTCTCTCCCAAAAATCGATTCCATCGTCCAGTTTAATCCGCTCAGCCCGACGTCTACGACCTCCTGACCATGGACGAAACCCCGATTCCCTGCTGATGGAGGCGCAAAAAAAAAAAAAAAAAAAGCTCGTCCGCCGAGCTCAGCTTTTGTAATATGAACTATGATTGGCTTGATCTCTTCTAAAGGGTACGTAGGCAGCTTTTCAAGAGGCACAACTATAATAAAAATTTATATATGATACTTATCTTTGACGAACTCTTTCGGACGAGTCTGCCTCGTTGATTGACTAGCTGCCGCATCGTCTCCCCGGCCAGGTGTACGATTTAAACACGTTCCACATAGATGTAGTGGTGAAATAATCCACATCTTTACTTAAGTAAAGACTAAAAGCCGAGCCGGTCTCGCATTAGCTAGCAGGCGGCCCAATCATAATAAGCTGGACACCAGAACCGCACCTATACTGTACGACGAGTGTGCCTCGTCTACGTACTAAACTCGTCGTTTCGTCTCAAACGTATGCAGGATAAGCCAAAAGACGTCTTGCCCCATAATATGTTTCGAAACCAAAGTTTAATCGCCAAGGAATCTTCGCGAAAAGTAAGCCGAGGATAACCTTGCATGAAGACTCCAAAACACCATTCAGTATCTCGCGCGCCTCAAGGCCGTACATTCAGATAGGATAAGCCGAGCTGCAGATCGCACCTACTAAACAAAATCTCAACGACATGACAAACCAAATAAAGCCGAATTCGAACTCGCACATACAACTTGAAGATAACGGAACATCAACAATCATATCAAATAATCAAAAGCCGACATAGTTCAAGGTCCACAAAGAAAAAAAACAACGGAGACCCAACCGATAACCTAACAAACGAAAGACGACGCGACAAGCAACAAACGGCTAAAGAGCCGGATAAAAGTCGACTACCAAGAAAAGTGAATCGTCTGAGCCGTCTCCACTAACGCAATGTTCTGAGGGACGAGGTCGAATACCAAGATCTAACAAAACGGCGAGTCGTAGCGAGTCACGAACGGCGAGTCGCGGCAAGTCACAGATTGCGAGTCGTGGCGGCAAGCCCGGCGAGTCATGGTGAGTCTAAGACGTGGCAGATCGGCATCGCGGCAATGGGAGTGACGCCTCGGCACGGTCGCAGCAAGAAAGCTTAAGGCAGAACGTCAAACGATAGCTCGACATGGGATGACAGCGAAGGGCCAGAAGCAAACACAGCGGCTGGGTGAGAAACACCGCGAAAAGAAGAAGAGAAGACGCAACGGATCGGCGACGAACCTCGCTGGAAGAGATGCGGTGGCTCAGCACAAAACGAGCTGCGGCGACACCAAAAGGGGTTTCGCGATGAGACATTTCTCGTGGTGCTGTGAATCGAAGCGATTCAGCACGGCGGATCGAAACGACACAACGAGAATCAGCGCGGCGGATCGATGTGGCGACTCACTCCGACATGGCGACATGCCGACGCAGCGAGGCGGACACGACAAGAGCTGGTTTGGCAACAGATTGGTTCGGCAAGATCCAGTCAGCGAGAGAGACCACGACTCATCAAAAGAAATATCGCGGTGCGTAAGAGACCCCGCGGCAAGGTGGCTCGGCAAAGAGATATGGGTTCGGCACTCGAAAACTCGGTCCGACGCTCGGGTTCGGTGCTTGGCACACACAGATCTCACGATGAATCGGTAACTTGAAATCGATGATCTTGGCTCGGCGAACAACGACGGCTTGGTAACGCGCAAACAGCTCGGCAGTGCACGGTTCAGCGAATGACTCGGCGAGGCAGACTAGTCGGTTAGCTCGGCTCGGTGAAACACGATCCGACGAACGGCTCAACACGATCCGTCGAGCGGCTTGGCAACACGCGATTCGGCGGACAGCTCGGCGGTGATCGATTCGGCAAACGGCGCGGCGACGAATTCGACGATTCGCCAACTCGGTTCGGCTCGCAACACGGAGATCTCGATGGAGCAAGCCTGGAAACTTGCGTTTGGCAGCACTAGGACGATATCTAGATCCGGTTCGGCAACGGCAAACCTCGACGCGGCTTCACGGTGAAAGAAGGACGAAGTCTCACGCCAGCCCGGCGAACGGAGATGGATACGGTGAAGTTTGACTCGCAAAGGAAAAAACCGTCAGAGTGAGAAGGAGTCGCGGCAGCGCGGCACAGCTACAGTGCGTCACAACAGCATCGCGATGGTGGGTCACGACGACGATGATACGACCAAAATCAGAGAAATAAAGCAGAGAAGGGAGTGCCCTGCAACATTTACGAAAGTAAAAATGGAAATCTTCTCTGAAAGTTAAGTATCCATCCAAAAACGTGCCCGCTGCACAAAATCTTCTGTTGGGGCTCCGCGCTCTCCGAAAATCGTGCCACGGCACTAATCTCTTGTTAGAGATCCGCGCTCTCCGAAAAACGTGCTCACGGCACCAATCTCCTGTTAGAGTTCCGCGCTCCCCAAAAGCGTGCCCACGGCACCAATTTCCTGTTAGAGCTCTGTGCTCCTCGAAAAACGTGCCCACGGCACCAATATCCTCCGCGCTCCCCGAAAAGCGTGCCTGCGGCACCAATCTTCTGTTAGAGCTCCGCGCTCCCCGAAAAGCGTGCCCACGGCATCAATCTTCTGCTAGGGCTCCGCGCTCTTCGAAAAGCATGTCCATGACACCAATCCGTTGACCTTCGTTTGAGCCAAACCGGCATATCTCTAACTCAGAAAATACGCTCACCAAACTGAAGCATGCCTTCGCTTGCCGAACTAAGGGGGGGCTTATTGTAGGATACGGGCCTTGGCCCTGATATGCCTTCCGGCCCAAACGAGGATTCAAATGATCAACGGAATATTTTGACCAGACCCGTTGGGCTTAAAGGGCAAAATAGAAATTTCGCAGAAGAGCACGAAACCCTAGAAAACCTTCTTATAAATAGCAGAAGAAGTCATTAGATGCAAAGGGACGATCAAGAGAATTAGAAAGAGAATTATAGCTTGGTCTCAGAGCTTTATTCGTATTCTAATTCCTTTGTAATCGTTAATCTCATTCATCGTTAATAAAAGCAAATGCAATGTTTCACCCAATAAAAACCTAAATTATTACATCGTGATAATCTCGGTACAAACAGTTATATAACTGTTTGCACCCTTCTCTCCTTTCCATTGTTTATAGAATCTTCGCGTTTGATGATAATGTAGATGATGCAGTATTGTATGATCCAAAGTCGTCGAGTCAATTTCTTTCTGACCGTTGCCTATAGAAGATGGGGACTCTAATGGCATCTCAAAGTACATTAGACAGAGGAAAACAGAGGGAAACTAGCTCAATGAAGAAATGAGAAAAGTTAATTGCTAAATGAAACAATGATTTTATTAATATCCAAGTTATTGAAAAGCCTCACACAACATTCGACAATTGGGTTTGAAAACATTCTGCATGAGTGACAAGAAGCGAAGCTGTAACACAAACAAGCAACCAAATACCAAACCTAAAAGTAAACAAACTAACAATGTTCCTTGATTCATCTGCAGGTCCTTTTTGTTGACACCGAGTGCAACAGTCTGCCTCATGTCCGGCATCACCATTCTTCAAGAACTTGGGGCTCATTCTCCAGAACGCCTGTCAAATCTTGGTCAAGATCTCAGAGAACTTGACGAAAACGTGAACAAACACAGGACATTATACCCAATTTATCCACAACCTCAGAGGAACACAAAGACTTGGAAGCTCGAAGACAAAAGATTCAAAGAAACCCCACAAGAACGAACATTGGACTGTCCTTGTTAGAAAAAAAAAAAAAGGAAAACAAAGATGCGGATGATGAATTTGGCAATGAGGATCTTTACGGCTTTGTTGTTGTTTTTGGTTTGTGAAATTATTTAACTAACCGGGTTAAACCGGGAACCGTTTAGTTATTTGTAAGCGTCAACTATAATTTTATTGTCACCAATTTGATCCCGTCCAAAATTGTTTGCGTCTCTTAACAAGTTAACACAGGCCATGGGTTCGATGGTACACTCTGGCGGACTTAATTCTCTGCCTTAATGATTTAAAAAACTCGGAGCTTACTGAATATACAGGAGCTAACAATTACAATTTTTTTTTAATAATGGTTGTTGATTGAATAAAAGAATGAAAGTATTACTTACAAAAATTTATGAATAATTGGAGGCCTCGGTTTTTTTAGGGGAATAGATAAGAGTTAAGTTGTGGTTTGCACGCCTTGGAATTGCGGTTGAGAAACATTATACCGCGGGTTCTGAAATAGTTCTAGAATCAGTTGATCTATAAGATGAAACTTTGTTTTTGATAGTAATAATATCGAAAATTTTAGTCGGTTTGTGCCTTGAATTCGTATGCAAACGATAATTCGTTTCTTTCTACAACTCGTATATTAATGTCTGCCAAGTAAGTAGTAGCAAGTCTTCTTGATGTGATAGCACTGGTGCTGGAGAGCTAGCCTATAGCACAAAGCTGAGGGCGTCAAGCCAAAAGTGAAGCACAAAGCTAATAAATTCTTTATTATGATTAACTTTTGAATACATCTCTATCAGAATCAGTTTACATGACTTTTGTAATAAGTCTCTTTTAAGATCTCATCAAACGAAAGAATATTAAAACATATTTAACAAAGTCTTACTCTTTTTTTGGGTAAGAAACCCAGATTTTGCAATAGAAACTACATAAGACAAGATCCTCCTCTGTGCAGATAGATCCCTTAAATTTAATCATCACCACCTCAAAGTTTCTTCATCTGGGTTTGCATAATTTCGTTTAAAAAATTAAAAAATAATACATTAAAAAGTAAATATTTCAAATAAAAAAGCTCATCTCAAATAATAATATTTGAGCCTAGATCACTAATAAATTAGTGGTATCATCGAATTTCTCTTCCTAGCACCCAAGAAAAAAAGCCAAATATGTATAACACATGTGTTATCGTGTGTGACACATTAGTTTCGATACCGTTGCATCAAATAAGCGAGGAAAATTTGGGACGAATTATATTCTTCGCAAAATTCCAACGCAAATGTCTTATATCTTTGTAGCGGGTACTCTGATCGGAATGTTATAAATAATCGGTGACTTTTAAAAATTAAACGAATCTTGTAATGTAATAAAGGTCCAAACTTTTGAAATATCTTAAGAATTCAGTGATATATTTATAAAAGCTGGTTGCTTAAAAACAAAGCTATCTGTCACGACCTTTTTTTGGACGGTTCGTGACTATTGCGTTGTTTCCGTGGGATCATTTCGTTTGTGGTAGGTTGTTGTGTTTCAGAAAAGAACGTGCAGGACTCAGGTTATTGAGTCTTTTTGGAAGAGTTAGGCAGACCGATTTAGACCAGTCATTAAAATGACTACGGTTCATACTTTTCTTAATGTTGCCGCTTCTCGTAACTGGAAACTTCATCAGATGGATGTTCATAATGCATTTTTACACAGTACTTTGGATGAATAAGTTTACATGCGTCCACCTCCGGGTTTTCTTCCTTCTATCTCCAACAAGGTTTGTCGCTTGAAGAAGTCTCTTTATGGGTTACGTCAAACTCTTTGGTGTTGGTTTGGTACGCTTCAGACTGCTCTTTTGGACTATGGTTTTCGACAGTCGGTTTCTGTTTACTCGCTTTTCTCGGTTGTTCGCGGGTTGATATGCTCAAATTTACCCTTGAGCTACTCTCTCAAATTAAGAGATCACTGTAGTACTTAGGGATCGAATCCACAAGGACTAATGTTCACACAATAGATTATCAGTTTGGAAATATAGCTAAACAGAAGAAATTGTAAGTTAAAAATAGCAAGAGAATTAAAATCGGGTTGTAAGATGAATGGGAGAAAAGCTAAGCTTAGGGAAATTCTCAGGAAATTCAGAATTGTAGAACAAAACAATTATCAGGATTGTAATTAAGAACCATTTTAGAAATCAAATCACTAATGTAAAATCAACCAACTTTCGTTGCGAAGATTATCTATGCCTAAATTTTAGAATCCCAAATCTCTTTGCGAATTCTTCAAATTAAACAAGCATTAAAGTTCAGGTTTGATATGTTCACAAAATCCCTAAACCAAATCTCTTTGCGAATAGGGAATTTTGCTCATCTAAGATAGTTCAGGCAATCAATTACACTTTCGTGTCAACTAATCAACCTAAGATCAGATTCTAGGTAGCTAAGCTAGAATAAGCAATAAACACAATCTAGATGAAGAACTCTATAGTTTCAATCCTAACAATCTAACAATTCATGAATTCCTTTGAAAACCCTAAACCTAACAGGGAGATTACTCAGACATGATTAATGAAACACAAATCATGAATGAAATAAATTGCATTAAGAAAATCAAAAGAAGAAGAAAGGAGTTTAGAAATCTTCTCCAAAAATCTCTGAAGAGGTGGTTGCTCAAAAATCAAGCATTCTCAAGCATCAGTCTAAACAATGACCTTAAAATCATATAAATAAGCTAAAACACGATTTGAACTTTATTTGTAAACAGGGACAACTTCTGGGCCAAATTTGCAATTCTTCAAAACTTCAAAAAGATGGGAAATTCAATTGCCGTCAGATATTGGTGTCGACCGACACTAATGGCTAGTGTCGATCGACACACACCAATTTTGCTCTCCGAGTTGGTTTCTTCAGCGCAGCTTCTCGGATTGCTCCAAAACGTCCTATAATCTCCAAATAAGTCCAAAACGTACATGAACCTGCAAAGACTCTAAAAGACTCGAAAGACACTAAAAAGACTCTAAAAATGACTCTTATATCATAGTTAAAAACCGTAAAAACCATGATATATCAACTCCCCCAGACTTAGCCTTTGCTTGCCTTCAAGCAAAACATAAACTTAACCTGTGAAAGAGGTTTGATAAACGCGGAAACTCTCTCTCTCTTTAGACTGTTGTATTGAGCATTCAAACCAAATCTATATGCTTAGCAGACTAATCCAAATCGAACCACCATGTACTTCTCCGTAGACATTTCAACACCCCAAATTTAACCCACAACTTCACAACATTCTCCACAGCCTTCATCGCTGGGTCTCATCAATGAAATCAATGCCATGAACCTTCTAGACTCATTTCCGTGCAATACCATGACAAACCAGCCTATTTTTCACACCCTTTAGTACTCTCTCTCTCCCCCAGACTTATTTCTTTCTCAACATCTTTTGTGTTGTTTTATTCTCTTTTTTTTAATTCTTAAAAGTGAAAGCGAATAATGGTATCACAGAAAATTTTCCTAACCTCGCTTCCAGCTTTTGTGTGATCATTCCTTTCAAAGTAAAATAATGGGGTCGTTGGAAATTTTCCTATCCTTTTACTCAAAAGAAAATCATCTCATCTTTTATGCTCTCTTTTTTATGAATAAGGGAGAGGAGTACCATCACTTTGCATTCAGGCTTTCGTTTGTCAGGTAGGAACGGGGAGTCAAGCCCTATGAACACCAGTTGCATTGATGAGGTAAAAGGAAGAGCTCAGAAATTAGCTCCGGCTGTAGTGGATTCTGTTGCAAAGTATGGATCGCTCTGGGTCATCGATCAGTCTTTAGATTTTCCATTAGTCAGATTTGAACTTAACCTGCAGCATTAATCACTCAGGCAAATAGACTAAGAAGAGAGGTCGTTATTTCCTAACCAAAGTTTTGACTCAATAAAAACGAATAAGACTGATACGACTGACTCTCAAAAACAAACACAAAGTCAGCGACTACCTCTCCCAGACTTAAGTAACATTGTCCCCAGTGGTACCAAACTCAGGGTTGGCAAAATAAAATAAAATAGAAAAAACATGAATAATCAAAATAAAATAGGAAAACGTATGAGTGCGTTGCCTCCCACTAAGCGCTTGTTTTCAGTCATTAGCTGGACTGTGGCAGGGCTCAGGTATCAGGTGGAGCAGAGGGGGGCAATGAATGCTTCCGCGAAATTAGTCTCATCATCCATGGTGGTGTATAGGCATTGGGTGCGTGAGAACGACCAATAAAGTGAGGAATAGGAGCAGGGCAGAACTTAATCTTGGGTGGTACACTCCTTTTGCCTGCACAATCATAAAAAAAAGAAACAAGCGTTCTACGAGAATCTCGTGGCTTGGTTAACGGCAAAACAGTTTTTGTACTTTTGAAGTTCTTATTGATGAAGGAAGATGGTTTGGGATTAGGATGTACGTACCTTTGCTTTCCCTGAGGTGAATGTAGTGTGGGATGTGGAGCTTTCTGTTGTACAACAGGTCTTGGACGAGCAGCAAGAGAATCAACCTGAAAACAGTGTTTTGGAGGTAAAGTCGGATCAACTCGTGGGGAGTGTCGACCGATACTAGTGGTGGTGTCGATCGACACTAAGTCTGTAGCTCGGATCTCAGCACTTTTTCTGTAATTCTTCTTTGTAATCCCTATCTCCATCGCAAAAACATCATCCTCTGTTAGCTTGTCACTAAGTAGAACCTCTTCCTGAAGCCTAGTACTGAAAAAATGATCACCACACCAATCCTCAAGCTCAACAGCTTGCTTATTCACTTGCTCAGTTGGACCCAACTCCTTGTCATACCCAGCAGTAATGTCTGTGGAGATCTCTACAGAGAATGTCTGTCCATCAATGGTGTGTCCTCCCATCTTGTCCATGTCGAAATTCATTATCACATCACCCACATTCAGAGCTATGCGTCCCTTTTTTACATCAATTAGAGCTCCTGCTGTAGCTAGAAAAGGTCATCCCAAAATCAAAGGATTCTTGAGTTCCTGCTTATATTCCAAGACCACAAAGTCTGTAGGAATCATACATTCACCAATTTGCACCGGAACATCTTCTAAGATACCTTCTGGAATCTTTTTGGATCTATCCGCTAAGATGAGAGAGATTCTGGTCGGCTTGAAATCAGTCATTCCCAGGTGTACAACAACAGAGTTAGGCATGAAGTTAATACTGGAACCAAGATCGCAGAGAGAATGCAAAAATCGTCCTGTGAATATTGAGCAATCTAGCACAAAACTCCCCGGATCAGGTAGCTTCTCTGGAATCTTACTCTGAATCATGGCACTGACTTGTTCAGAGACAACCATTTTCTGTTTCTTTCCTTTCTTTCTCTGTGGGGTCGCATGCGAGATATGCGCGCAGATGGCCCTGGTAAGTAAAGGTCCTTCCTCAGGACTCAGACCATTAGTAACCATTCTCTTCACATACCGCTTAAGTGGAGGTGAAATCGTGACTGCATCAACTAGAGACATCTCAGTCACCACCTTGTCCATGATTGCTTTGCATCGAGTGTCCTCTATCTCCTGTTTAGACTTTCTAAGACTCTTTGGGAAAGGAACCTTAGGCTTATAGACTCTTTCTCTGACTTGAAGAAGATTGTTGAAAGGTTTTGGTTCAGTCTGCACAGGGTGTCGACCGACACTAGGTTGGTGTCGATCGACACTGACCTATGGTATCGACACTCTAGTGTCGAGCTTGATCGATTTTGCTCTGTCTTGCGTCGAATTCTCTGCATCCTCTGAAGGGTGTCGATCGACACCCAGGTGGTGTCGGTCGACACTTGTCTCTGGTGTCGAGTCCTTAGTATCGAGCAAGGTTTATTTCTCTCTGTCTCGACTCAAATTCTCAGAAATTTTGGCTTGTGTCGAGCGACACATAGTGCTGGTGTCGAGCGACACTGAGTATAAAACTTCAAAATCCTCACCATTCTCCTCAATTTTAGTGAGATCATCCCAATATTCCACCAAAACAGCATTGCATGCACTTCTGTGGTTGTTATCAGTCCTTCCAGGAAGGAATCCCTCTTGTCTTTTAACAGACTCAGCAGTCTGAACAACTTGAGTGTCCAGCTTCTTCACATGGGTGCTCAGATTTTTGAATTTTCCATTCAAGTCACTGTACAGAGCATCGATCTTTCCATTGAAGTCCACTGTAATATTCTGCTGACCCTCCAGAATCTGCTCCAACATATATACTTAACCTCACTCTCTGAAGTCTGCGGAGGAGGTTTCTGGTATGAAAAACTCCCAAAGTTCTTGGTGAAACTACTGTTCGGATAAACATTCTGGTATTCAGGCCTTGGGGTGTATGCAGAAGAAATCTGATTTCCTGCGAAGTTAGTCTGCTGACCGTTTCCACTGTAGTTCCTCTGATAGTTACCATACCTCTGATCCTGAAATCCAGCCTGATTGACATACTGTACCTCTTCTTCGGATCTTCCTTCTGGCTTAAACGTTTCAACCTCAGCAGCAAAGTGAACTGATCTCTTACCCACGAGAAGATTGTGCACAGAATCCAACTTGACTTTCACTTCAGCAATCTGACCACCCTCAGAGTTTTCTGCTTGCTTCTTTCTCTTGAAATATGTATTTTTCGTGCTATTTCTAGAAGTTAAGTTTTCAATCAAGATGACAGCGTCTTCGGGATACCTGATGTTGAAGTTACCATTGCTCGCAGCATCCAGAGCCATCTAATACCTCCAATCTATACCTCTGAAAAAGATACCTAACAACTGAACCTCACTGAACCCATGATGCGGACAATCTCGCTGATAAGCTCTGAATCTTACCCAAGCAGCCTTGAATGCTTCAGCTGGTTGTTGAGAGAAGGTGGATATTTTTGTTCTCGCGTCCTCAGATCTTGCATCATCATAGAAGTTGTTCAAGAAGGCATTCTTGATTTTCCACCAAGTCGTCAAAGATCCTGGCTTCAATTGCTTAAGCCAGTAAGCTGCTTCCCCAGCAAGAGAGTACGGAAAGAGCTTGCAGAAGAAGAAATCATTGGACACCCCATTAGATTTGATGCTCGTAACTAGGTCCTCAAACCTCTCGATGTGATCCATAGGTTGTTCATGAGGAAGACCATGGAAAGGATGCTGTCCCACCAGAGTATAATATGCGAGTTTCAGCTCAAAATCATTCCTCTGAAACAAAGGGGGTCTGATTGCGGACCGGTTGGCATAGAACTGATCCGGCCTATTGTAGTCACCCAATGTCCTCCCACGAACCACTGCAGCACCAGCTGCTGCATCATTCAAAACCCGAGCCTCAATAGTAGGAGGGTGTCGAGCGACACCCTGTTGGTGTCGATCGACACCAACGGCGGGTCTGCGTTCTGCAATCACGTTGCCTTCAGCATCCAGTTTCTGACCCTGCTGGTTGCGCACGTGGCCCTCTTGATCACGCAGGATTCCAGCTTCATCCCTTACCAACACAACGAAGTTTTCCATTGCAGCAAGTAAATCTATAAACCTGAAACGCAAAAAGAAAAGAAAAACAAAGAAAATTGCGTAAGTAAATAAGTAGTAAAAAAAATTTAGACTAAATTCTAACTGATATTTAATGGTGAATCAAAAGTTCCCGGCAACGGCGCAAAAATTTGATATGCTCAAATTTACCCTTGAGCTACTCTCTCAAATTAAGAGATCACTGTAGTACTTAGGGATCAAATCCACAAGGACTAATGTTCACACAATAGATTATCAGTTTGGAAATATAGCTAAACAGAAGAAATTGTAAGTTAAAAATAGCAAGAGAATTAAAATCGGGTTGTAAGATGAATGGGAGAAAAGTTAAGCTTAGGGAAATTCTCAGGAAATTCAGAATTGCAGAACAAAACAATTATCAGGATTGTAATTAAGAACCATTCTAAAACTCAAATCACTAATGTAAAATCAACCAACTTTCGTTGCGAAGATTATCTATGCCTAAATTTTAGAATCCCAAATCTCTTTGCGAATTCTTCAAATTAAACAAGCATTAAAGTTCAGGTTTGATATGTTCACAAAATCCCTAAACCAAATCTCTTTGCGAATAGGAAATTTTGCTCATCTAAGATAGTTCAGGCAATCAATTACACTTTCGTGTCAACTAATCAACCTAAGATCAGATTCTAGGTAGCTAAGCTAGAATAAGCAATAAACACAATTTAGATGAAGAACTCTATAGTTTCAATCCTAACAATCTAACAATCTAACAATTCATGAATTCCTTTGAAAACCCTAAACCTAACAGGGAGATTACTCAGACATGATTAATGAAACACAAATCATGAATGAAATAAATTGCATTAAGAAAATCAAAAGAAGAAGAAAGGAGTTTAGAAATCTTCTCCAAAAATCCCTGAAGAGGTGGCTGCTCAAAAATCAAGCATTCTCAAGCATCAGTCTAAACAATGACCTTAAAATCATATAAATAAGCTAAAACACGATTTGAGCTTTATTTGTAAACAGGGACAACTTCTGGGCCAAATTTGCAATTCTTCAAAACTTCAAAAAGATGGAAAATTCGATTGCCGTCAGATATTGGTGTCGACCGACACTAATGGCTAGTGTCGATCGACACACACCAATTTTGCTCTCCGAGTTGGTTTCTTCAGGGCAGCTTCTCGGATTGCTCCAAAACGTCCTATAATCTCCAAATAAGTCCAAAACGTTCATGAACCTGCAAAGACTCTAAAAGACTCGAAAGACACTAAAAAGAATCTAAAACGACTCTTATATCATGGTTAAAAACCGTAAAAACCATGATATATCACGGGTCTACAGAGATTTACATACTTGTGTTGTCGATAATTTGGTTATTAGAGGCAATGATTCGGCATCTATTTTGGGTTTTAAGTCATATCTTTGTAGTCAGTTTCACATGAAAGGTTTGGGGTCTCCTCGCTACTTTCTTGGGATAGAGATTGCTCGTAATCCCGAAGGTTTTTTTCTATGTCAACGCACTATTTGGACATTCTCTCGGAGGCCGGCGTACTTGGTTATCGTCCCGCAAATATTCCCATGGCTCAAAACTACCGACTTGCTCACTCATTTGATGATCCATATGCCGATCCTACTCAATACTGCCGTCTTGTCGGTAAGTTGATTTATCTCACTCTTACTCGGCCGGAGTTGTGTTATTCTATTCACATTTTTTCTCAGTTCATGCAACGGCTGACTAATGCTCATTGGGAAGCCGTTCTCAAGGTTCTTTGTTACTTGAAAGGTTTGCCTGGACAAGGTCTTCTCTACCAAGCAGGCACTGATTTGGTGCTCACCGGTTATTGTGATGCTGATTATCAGTCTTGTCCACTCACTCGTCGTTCATTGACGGGTTATGTTTTCTTTCTTGGTGGTTCTCCTATTTCTTGGAAGACAAAGAAGCAAGACACGGTCTCTCTCTCTCTCTCTTCAACTGAGTCTGAATATCGTGTCATGTCTTGGACAACAAAGGAGGTTAAATGGCTTTACGGTCTTCTTGGGTTTCTCGGAGTTATGCAACCCGGTCCTATTTCTTTCCACTGTGATAACAAAGCTGCCATACATATTGCCAACAATCCGGTTTTTCACGAGCGTACCAAGCATATTGAAGCCGATTGTCATCATGTTCGTGACGCGATACAAGATGGGCTTATCAAACCCGCGTTTGTCCGGTCGGCGGACCAGATTGTTGATATTTTTACTAAAGCTTTAGGAAGTGTTCAGTTTCTTTATTTGCTTTCCAAGTTAGGCATTTGTGATTTGCATGCTCCACCTTGAGGGGGAGTATTAACATATGGACTAGGTTATGTAATATAAAGCCCAATAGAAATAGCTATATATATGTAAATCATTGATGTTAATAAGACAAAGAATTCCGCTCGTACTTTGACAGTTACTAGTTACTGGAACACTCATCTATTTGTTGGTTACGTAATAGATGGGCCAATTAGGTTGGGCAATGATATTCTGAGATAAACTATCGTTTTCAAGCTACCCTTTTAAAGTTTCATGGCATGTAGTACTAAACTAACTGAAAGCTTTGGTCTTATGACCTTTCGCAGATGTGAAGATGCGTGTTTGTGCAAATCTCAAGAGAAATATGATCGTCGCAAATCAGGTTTCAGTTAACTTAGCTATTTCGAAAATTTCGCAAGTCTTTTTACGAACCCTTAGTACAGTCTTAAACTTGTTTTTGTTTCTGATATATCTCTATATCTTAAACATATATGGTATTTTTGGGTACCCTCAGGCGCACGTTTTTTTGGTATGTGGGTTCCCTCGAGTATTTGATTTCTCGAATCATCACATTTACAAAACACGCGAGAATGTTTAATCCCGATGTTGAAATGTTAGGTTGTAGAAAAAACATACTCCATTGAATATTTTGGATGAGAGATAAAGATAAGAAAAAATCAAGTCGTTTCATATTTGTTTTATTTTGGTTTTGAGGCTACTTTAGATAATGTTTCGAATTTGCCTTCATACAAATCTAACTGGTAAGTTGCTCTCTTTTCTTTAAACATTTTGATGATCAGAGCCGAACTCATACACGGGTTCTTGATTCCTCCCGCCACCACCTAGTTTCATTTTAAAACACATGCTTGATACATTTACAACTTTTAATAAGGTCCGAAAACTTGGCAAGAAATTCATGTATTTACTTTCTTGTTTTATCTCGAGAATAGGGTACATATAAACCTGAATGGCATATTTTTCTTAACATTAAAGCAAAAAAAAAAAGAAGAATGGCGTATTCTTATTATTTTCTATGTCTATATCTCAGCAATTAGTTATAATGTAAATCCCAATTACCCTTAGAAAATACTCTTTTTATCTTGGAGGAAACTTTTCACACTTAACAAAAGCTTTTTCTCTTTGACCAAACTATAATAAAAAAATGGAATAAGAGAAAAGCAAAACAGAGGAATCCAAAACCAAAGTGTTGCTCTGTTGTTTACTTTACTCAACTTGTTGCATCTTCTTCTCGAAAAATTTATTTTTTGTCTTCATTGTTGCTTCTTCTCTTTTCCTCGTTAACTCTATCATCTCTTCTCTGAACCGTTCTTCTATCTTTTCTAGCTCCTCTTTTAACCTCTCATCTTCTTCTTCCTCCAAGCTTCCTGGTTTCTCTGCTTCTTGATCTTCGGTTGTTGCAGCTACGGTCGGGTTTGCCTCATCATCGGATCGTGGGCAATAATCCGAGGACAAAGAGTGACTAATGGATTCACCAGCTTGAGAATTTGCACCGTTTTGATGATTATCCTTGGAGCTCTGGTTCTGTTGCGGATGAATAAGATGATCGACCGTTACATCGGTTTTCCAACTCGGTATCAAATTGACGAGTAATACGTCAATCAGTTCCGCTATAAACTTTACGTTTTGATCCGTCAATTCCAGCTGTTCAACCATCTCACTCGAAACATTAGAAGCAGTGTCACCTTCTTGAAAGAATAGGAAATGGATGTTCCTCACACGCCCTGCATGCGAAAAATAAGAAAAAACAACAAAACTAATCAAGTTTGGAATTAAATGCGAATGGAAACAGAACTCATTGTTTCAAACGCATAGGCTGTTTTCCTATGCATTTAACATTTTTTTTATAAATGAACATACATTACGTAAGAGCTAAAGACACTTACCATTTTCGTCGACTATACGAAGAATAAGCGAGACAGAGTTTTCATCATTCTCTTCACCTTTAAGGACGAAGAAGTTTCCTCGCTTTGCCCGTCTAACCTCAATACACTTTGATCCTGAATTGTTGCTTGAAATAACAATAGGAAGGTTATTGTCTTCGTCGAGATTCATTGACATCGGTCTATTCCGAGCATTAGGTGGTCCTTCAGACATAAGACAACGGTCTCCGAATGATCCTTCTTTGGGCATTACAATGTCGGGAAGCGGTAATGGATTGTTCATAACTAAACCGTTCACATTGAGAAAAGAATCCAATAAAAGCTCCTCCGCTGATAACCTTTCGGAAGCTGGCAATAAACATTTCTCGATAAATTTCATAACTTCTGGATCTTTAACCTTTGAGAGTGAAGCTGGTTTTATCCCCTAAGTAAAGAATAAAAAGAAAAAGACTCACCAAGTAAGTTATTCAAATATTGTTCGATATAATATAACCAATGGCGGAAACATTGTGAAAATATCCAACTTACCGATGAAACTTTCTTGTAGATTTGAGCAGAGTTTCTACATTCACAATAAGGATATTCAAAAGTCACCATCTCCAACATACACATCCCGAATGAATATATATCAGCGAGCTCGTTGTAGTTCTCATCGTAAAGCTCAGGCGCCATAAACTCGGGAGTTCCTGTTGGTTATAACACTTTCAATTTTGATCCTAAAAAAGCAAAGAATTAAGAGCAAATTATATTTTAAAAATCATACCAATCACACTTTTGGCATTAGCTTGCTCCATGACAGTAGCTAATCCAAGATCTCCTATTTTCACTTCTCCATGGTTGCCGTTGATAAAAATGTTGTCACATTTGATATCTCGGTGTATGATCGGCGGATCTTGACTATGTAGATATTTCAATCCCGTTAAAATCTGTCTCGCCCAACACTTCACAGCCTTCATATTCACCTTTCTATGTTTCTTACGGTACCTTTAAGAAAACCAAAAATTGACTGCTTTAATCACAACTCCAAAACAGCTATTTTCGCAGCGACATAACAAAATAGGAAAATGAGCAAAATACATACTGTCGGAGACTTCCTGAAGTGAACAATTCGGTAATTATGTTAACCGTTTTGTTCTTGTCATCGATCCACGAGTTATAAAACCTTATAATGTTTTTATGCTTCAGCGATTTCAAAAGCCGCACTTCGGAATACAGCCTCTCTAGACAATCTGGTGATTGCAAAAGATCGTCGATCCTTACTTGATTCCACGCGACTTCAATCCCATCTACTTCGTCGAATCCCTTAAAACTGATTATTTGTTCAAGAGAGTTAAAGAAATAATGAATTTAAGATCCTCTCATAGCATCAAAAGTATAAACTCTGATGTCAAATCACACAATATGAATTTGGAAAAAAAAACAGAGATTATGTAAAACAACAGAAAAAGGGATACACTGTCTTGGATGCGCCTTTGCCTATTACTTCTTTGTACTGAAAGGTTTACACATTAGAAACAGGGCAAATTTGGTCGAACCTAATATTTTGTAACATCTTACAAAATAATTGAAACAAATTATGCAAGAGATGATGAATTAACTACCCGAATATATCGACAAGTTGGATCGATTTCAAGAACTTCTGGGTCAGGCGGTTCTACAATTGCAGAAGCATCTTCAGAACCTTCCATATCTTATTAATCTTTATTAGCTTTCTTCAAAACCAAAGTTCTATAACAAAAAATGCAAAACATCTACCTTTAAAGATGACAACACAAACTTGTAACAAAAAAAAAAAGGTTATTAAGCTTTGATACATACAATCCTATATCGAATTTCAGATAAAACTCCAACAAATAATTAATCAGCTCAATTTTATATTATTGACCCAAAATTTTATATGTTAAAATCTCAAAAGGGACCTAATAAACCTCAAATCGCGTCAACGAACATCCATCACGTATACATGCATGATAAGAAGGATTTTCATCAAAAATCAGATTTAACATGACCCTGAGATTTGAATTTACCTGGAAAAATGAAAGTTCGTTCTGTCCTAAGTTTATGAGCCAACTTAAGACGAAACGAAGAGAAAAAAAAAAGAAAAAAAACAACGCTGGAACCCTAATTTGAAAAATCGATCGAAGAAAAGGCAGAGACAAGGGGAAAATATATAATTAAGTGTCGTTCAATCGAAACACGAACAACAAACTTGGTTCCACCTGATTTATCTTCCAAACTATTTATATAAAGAAAAGGAAAAAAAAAAAACAAATTAAAGTCTTCCTAAAAACCTAGCCCATGTAACTTTTATAATTATCCACGAATCCTGATGCAATTTATTTACTTTTTAAACATAAAATAAAATTGGGCCTCTTGATCTATACAATATAGTCTTAGGATAATAAATACGTTTTCGTTTTTGGAGTCGATCGCTTGGTTAGGTGACGCATCTTACAGGTGACATGGAAAATACTCAAATGGATATTTGTTTTTGAGTTTTTTTTTTTTTTTTTAAACCAATCATGACTTCTTTAGAATCCCTTTTGATGGCTTTAAGCATCGTTTACCTGATCGGTATCTGAACAGACAAATATTCACTTTTTTCAAAGATGTGATCTTTTTAAATATGAGACAACGATCATCGAAAGTGACTTCAACCTGCATGGCACGCGTCGTATTAATCAATTCCAGTAAATATTGTAAGGAATATTCAACCATTTATATTTAAAACGTATATGCACAAATCTAGTAGTTTTAGGATTATTGATCGATGGAGAGAAATTGATATTCTAGTTTGTATTTCGGGTCATAAAATTCGACTTTTATAAGCAGTCGATTCTTTTGGTCTGATTAATTAATGTTAAGCTTAACGGATTTTATGAACTTATAATTTGTTATATACTGTATAATTTGTTATTCAAATTGTGAATATTTGATAGAGTCAATTAAATATATAGACATATTTTGGAAAAGAACTAAAAAATAAGTAATCGGTTTTCGTTATTTGCAGAAAAAGAAAAAGAGATAAAAAAAACTTTCCTCCTACATTTTATGGACGAAAATGCCTTTAATATTATGGGTAAGAAAATTTATTTTACGTGTTTCGTAGGAGACAGATGAGTGAAGTGGTATGACAAAACATGCAAAAAGCTGTTGTGAACAGTACACGTAATGAAACACGTCATCTAATGAAACACATTATTTTATCTCGTAACATTGTTCTGATAATATATAACACGATATATAAAAATATAACAAAATTTATTAATATATATCATGTATACATGATACATGATATATATATATATATATATATATTTTATGATACATAAATATATATCATACATTGTAGTATTCTAGTCTTGTTGTTTATAAATAATATATTTTAATATATATTCTGATATATCAATATATATCATACTATATGTTAAAGTATCATGATATATAAATATATATATTAAGGTTTATAAATAGATATCATGATATATTAATATCTGACATAGTGGTGATATGGAAATGAGAGTTTGTTGGTGGCGGCGAGGGTGGAAGACTCTGGTAGATGTGGAGGGTGAATGAAGTAAATTATAAATTGTGGTGAATTGTATGATAATGACAGAGGAGGTGGTGATGGTGATGGGAAAAGAGAATACGTTGGCGACGGTAGAAGTGGAAGATTGTGACGACGAATGAATTGGGAGACAAAATGCTTAACCATCATTGATTGACGATAACGTCGTTGGTTTGATAGTGTCCCAAATCATCTCCGACATATGTCTAATGATAACATGAACGACATCATATCTGCAACGTCTTTGTACCGAAAATTTTATGAGGTTCAATGAATGCATTATGATCAGAAAAATCTGGCCGATTTAATGAATTCAACATATCATAATTTAGGATGTAATTAATTTAAAATTTTAGAAGAATCATTCCCCGGAGTTTCTCATAAAGTAAAGAAAGAAAGAAAAAAAAATGATAAAAGGAGAAAGAGAAAACAAAATGAAAGAAGAAGGAAAAAGGAAAGATGCGTGTGGTTGTGAAGATAGTTTTTATCTTTTTGCCATGTTTTTAAAAACTCTCTTATCCACTTCTCTTTTAATTCAATTTTTTTTTCACTCTATGGTATGCAGCCCAAATTCTCTATTTGATATGGAGTTTTTTTTAGCTTCGACCGTTTAGTTTGGGGATTATTTTTAAAAACCTGAAAAAAAAAACAAATTTGCTTTGCTATTTTCTGCTCCAAAAGATTTAAGAAAAAATATTGTGAGCTGAGAAAGTAGGCTTGTGGTTCTCCAAAGCCCATTTTATCTTCTTTTGGCCCATCATTGTTTATTCTCTTGATGATTTGGTCCACAAATCACAACGATTAAACTATACACAGCTTCCACTTGAGTGAATCGAAGACAAATAAGGATAAACAAATTCAAAAAGAAACCATCCTAAATCCATAGTAAAAGTAATCACTCTATGGCATCAGAACAATTGGGACTAGACTAAACACAACTTGGATATATAACTATTACCAGATCAAACAGGTTATATAACAAAGCAATTGTCTAAAGATTTACATGGCATATAATCATAGTAAAATCCAACAATGATCTCTATTACAAATTCTGAAACTCTTTATACCATTCGTACCAGTAAGTGAAGATGAACCATTTAGCTATTGGTACTTTGGTTCCTCCACAAAGTTACAGGCTTGGGGATCTTTAGGTAGGTTTTGAAGCTTTGGACAAAGCTTGAAAAACGCTTTGTTGGGTCATATCCTCAACAATCAAAACTTTATCTCTAGACTTCGATCCCGAACCGAGTGAGACCTGTCTTCTTTTCACTCCCAATACCTGTTTAAAGAAACCAGCTAAGAAGTGAGGACGCGATGAGAAGGATCTACCTCTTAACTCTCTAAATCAGCAGACATGACAAACAGTTCTCATTACCAAACGCAGTGCATACCCATTGCAATCTAGATCAGGGCAACAAGTAAACTACATGTATCTTTACAAAGATGTTCCAAGTTGAGGTTAAATTCTTATGTCCATGGAAGCTCACAAGTGCAGATTTATGACTAATGGCTCAACGAGAAGATGAGATATACAATGGTTCTATCAAAGAAGGGTCTTTTACCCATGCAGGCTATATGTACCACAAGGAGCCTTAATCAATTTCATCAAACATTACAGAGACACAATCCTACATCACATTATCAAACTATATGAGAGCCAAATCGAAAGCTGATAGCAACCAGAGTATTATAACAGCTTCAAAGAATTAGAAAGATGAAAACTTTATCTGTGAAGAAGAGATGAGAGAGATAGAGAAAATTTACAGAGCTCATGTACTCGAGAAGAGCAGCGTTAGCTTCACCATCTCTAGCCGGCGCGTCGATCTGAACGCCCACCGCTTCCTCGCTCACATCTCCAGATTCAAAACAGAGAAACCAAATCAGTAAAAGCAAAAAATCAAACCGATATACACAAAGAGAGGAATTATATAGGCAGAAATACCGGTGATGGAGGCGGATTTGGAACCTGGCTTCGCGTGGATGGTGATGGCGACGGAGGAAGATGTAAGTAGGCGCAAACACGCCGGAAAACTCGAAGATTCTGTGGCGGTGGATTTGGCCGTCGTTGATTGGGCTGAATTGTTCTTCTTTCCTTTCTTCTTCGGAGCCATCTTTTTAATTTTCCGGCACTTTTCTTAATCGGTGGAGTGTTGGGTTTATATATTTAGTAGGCTTTGGATTAAGTCCCTTTGGGTATGATTTGGGTTTTGGATTTGATTTTATAAAACAAGTCTTGAAAACTATTTTACAGAAACGTTCTTCTTATACTAGTGGCAAGAGATCACAAGGAGTTCTATTTCTTCTATACAAGGGAGGGATTCAAGAAAAGTTGACAGACTCTTTACAAATACCTCATGGAGAGACAATCAAATCCTTAAGAACTTGTGCTCGTAGAATTCATCGAAAGAGAGACGCGTTTCTGCAGAATACAGTAACCAAGCAAGAACTGAATATAGAGCGATATGTACACGGTGTAATCGCAAATGGATGAGGACTTTTCTGTACCTGGATTAATAGAAAGCAACCTTGAACAGACGTCGATGCAATCCGGATGCAACTGCTGAAGAATCAGCCGAGAGAAGGGAAGAGATGCACTAGATTTGATGTTCCTTAGAACCTATACTTAGTGGAAAAAAGTTTGATGGCATTGGGAGCTTTTGCATAAAAGAATACTACTAACTAATTCAAGATCTCACCTGAACATTGTTATTACCGCGGAATGGTGGATACCCGTGAAGAAGCTCGAAAAGGATTGCTCCAACACTCCACATATCAGCCTGCAATGGTTTTCAGTGAATTTCCAATTGCAAAACCTTACCATCCAATGGAGCATAATAGTGTCATAAATCACTGTCACACCTTTTCATTGTATCTCTGAAACTGAAGAACTTCAGGAGCCATGTAAAACGGAGAACCGCACACTGTCTCAAGATACTTTCCGGGAAGTAGTTCTCTGCTTTCGACATGAACATATAAAGATCTTTATACAAATGCTATAATACTTCATAAGCATGTTTTTCTCCAAACTTTTTTTGAAAAATTTACCTTGCAAGACTAAAATCAGCTATCTTCAACACCAATTCATCACCAGATCCAACAAGTAAAATGTTCTGTTCCAATCAAACACTAATTTGTCACAATTCTCTAATCACACTCGAATCCAGATGGTCTAGGAATCTAACAATACCTCGGGTTTCAAGTCCCTATGGATGATGTGATTATCATGAATGATTTCCAAACCAGCTCCTTCATCAAAACATTGATAACTTTGTTAAATCCAGAAGCATGAACCTAAGATTTACAAACAGTAGATACCAATTTGCTTCATAAATCTCTTGGCAACATCTTCCTCAACTCTCCCATGACGTTGAATATACGATGATAATGTTCCACCATCACAATATTCCAAAACCATAACGAGAAAATCCTCATCCTGAACAAATTTGAAAAATTGAAGAAAACAATTCACATATTGAAAAACTCAGATTTGTCTGGAATCGTTTAGTACTTGGAAAACTTGGAGGAGACGAACGATGTTTGGATGATCAACGGAAGATAGAAACTCGAGTTCGTTGTTCAAACAGCTTCGGAGTTTGTGATTGAGCTTCGTGAGATCAAAACACTTCATCACTGCTTCTTCTCCGGTTAATTTGTGCTTCGCTAGCCAAACTGTAGAGGTTGAACTCTCACTGAGCTTCGATTTAGCTTTGTATTCCTCCAGCATCACGATAGGCTCCATCGTTTTGGTGCAAGGAGGTTAGATCCTCTTGCGTTTGCTTTTCGTAAATGGATAATGTTTATGTTACGACGTCGTTTTCTTCCGTTACTAAAGAGGTAAGATATATCTCAATAACAACAAGGAAGTCGTCTAATTCATACATCAAAAATCATATTAAAGAAACGAATTTATACATTAACTAATCTTATTTGTGCTAAATCATAACAAAACTTTACAACTTATGAAATTTTAGAATGAATTGGCATAAATATATATTTATGCTCATCGACTAACCATTCTCCATGTTCACCACAAGAAAACATGGATTTTTCCGACCACCATTTCCGACGACAAATATTGTCGGAAATTTTCCGAGCAACTATCGTCCGTTTTCCGACGAAAGTTTTCCGTCGGAAATTCGTTAGAAATGTAGTCGGAAAATGTTAATTTTTCCAACGAACTATTATCGTCGGAAATATGTCGGAAAAATGTCAGAAATCTTGTCGGAAAATAAATCAGTAAATACGTTTATAAAATAAAACTTTTCGACTATTTCCCGACGAAATTATTGTAGGTATATCGTCGGAAATTCGTCGGAAAATTTTCGACGAAATACTAGTGTATCGTCGAAATTTCGTCAGAAATATTCCCCGTCAATGTTTCCGACGAATTTTCGAAGACATAGTTGTCGGAAATATTTGTTATATATACAAACCCAACTCTCAACGACCAGACTTTGGCTATTTCCACATTTGTTATAAAAGAAATGGCTTCCCATAATATCTACACAATTAGAGAATGGATGTACAATCGTTTGGACGAAGAAACTGGAGATATGCGACGTGAATACAAAGATGGATTATCAGATTTCATGCGTTTCGTAGCCAATCAAGATATGACGCGTACAGAAGGTATTATGGTTTGTCCCTGCGTAAAATGCTGTAATGAAGTTTTTTTGAACCATGAAATTGTTTGGAATCATCTATATTGGGGAAGTTTTACACCGGGATATTATATTTGGTATTCGCATAGAGAAGATATAGGATCTGGGGCTAGTTCTAGTCATGGTAGAAGAAGTGAAAGGATAGCACATGAAAATGTTAGAATCAGTTCTGAGGATAGGGAACATGAAAATGTGCTTCCAAGGGATACAACAGAATTTGAAGAAAGGACAGAAAGTAGTCATGTTGTAGAGGAACCGAACATAGAAGCGAGGGAATTCTTTGAAAGTTTAGATGCTGCGAAGCATGCATTATATGCAGGATGCAAAGAAGGTCATTCTCCACTATCAGCTGCGACACGGATGATGAATATTAACACTGACTACAATTTAAGTGAAGATTGTGTCGATGCATGGGCCGAGTTTTTTCATGATTATCTACCGGAAGATAATCTAGCACCTGAATCTTACAATGCCATACAGAAATTGGTATCTGGTCTTGGATTACCATTTCAAATGATCGATGTTTGTAAGGAAAATTGTATGATTTACTGGAGGAAAACTGCAAACTTGTCACAATGTTGTTTCTGTGGGGCTGACAGATTTCGGATAACAAGTGGGCGGAACAAGATTCCATATCAGCGTATGTGGTATTTGCTGACGTTTTCTTCTGCGAAATCACCCTTACAGACGAAGCAAGACATTGTTTCGAAAAAACAAGACTGTCCATGAAGGTCCTCCTACAGAGTACGATGGAGACTATATACTGCATCAGTTTCGTGACTTTGATGTCGATCGAACATCAGATGTTGGGGGTAATGGTCATATTAGGGTCGATGGATATGGAGAGCAGCATAATTGGCATAGAAAGAGTATCTTCTGGGATTTATCATATTGGAAAGATCTTCTTCTGCGTCACAATCTGGATGTTATGCATATTGAAAAGAATGTGTGTTGACAACATCATGAACACAATTTTAAATGTGCAAGGTAAAACTAAAGATAACGTTAAGGCAAGAATGGATTTGCCGGAGATTTGTGATCAAGAGGATCTGCATTTGCTTGCTCACGGAATAGGTCCTATACCAATTTGGAGATTAGATGCTTCAAAGAAAGCTGAATTTTTTCGATGGATAATTGATTCGGTTAAATTTTCTGATGGTTATGCTTCAAATCTCGCAAACTATGTTGATGACCACAGTGGAAGATTAGCAGGTATGAAGAGTCATGACTGTCACGTCTTCATGCAGCGCTTGCTACCATTTGCATTTGCTCATCTTCTGCCAAATGTTGTCCATGAAGCAGTTGCTGGTATGTCATATAAATGATATATCACCACTACAACTTCCAATAGTCACTCTTTTCTAACACAATGTAATATTGCAGGAATAAGTGCTTTTTTGGGATTTGTGTTCAAGATCTCTAACTGTCGAGAGGTTACATACACTTGAAGACAATATTCCGATTATCATTTGCAACTTGGAAAAATTGTTTCCCCCTGCGTTTTTTGATGTCATGGAACACTTACCTCTTCATTTACCTCGTAAGGCCTCACTTGGTGGACCGGTTCAGTATAGGTGGATGTATCCATTCGAACACTTCATGTTCCATTTGAAGAAGAAAGTTAAAAATTTGAGTAAGGTTGAGGGATCTATTGTTGCTCAAAGCATTAACGAGGAAACATCAAATTTTTCAAGTTACTATTTCGCTCCAAATGTGCAAACAAAAGCAAGGAAACCAGGAAGATACGATGATGGTGGGTTCAGACCTACTTACCATACATCCGTTCTAGACATATTTTCTCAAGTAGGGCGACTTAGTGGAAAACCGAGAGAAGTTTGATTAACAGACCAAGAGTTCAATCACATTCATATATACATCCTCTGAAACTGTGACGATGTCATTCCGTTCGAGAAGTAAGCATAAAGATCTAACTTATTACATTTAATTATGGGGATAAGTAATGTATTAATTGGTCAAGAAATAGAAGACATGAAGCAGAACCAATACGCAAATTGGTTAAAATACTATGTAAGTTTATTGTCCAACCTTAATAATTAAAAACTTCATTATAATTAATAATTAATGATACTGTGTTTGTAGATAAAATCTACCGGCTCCAGGAATGAACAATATCCAACATGGTTTGAAGAGTTAGTCGGAGGACCGTTGTCAAGAACGATGTCATTCCCAATGTATTGTACTCGCGGATATGTTTTCAAAAAAAGATCAGGGATGTCGAATAGAAAAACCGTCAACTAAGGGGTTGTTGTGCAAACAGATTCTGTGGCATACTATGGTGAAATTACCGGTATATTGGAGGTTGAGTATCCAGGAATCATCAATTTGAAATGCATAATATTCAAGTGTGATTGGTACGATCCCACAGCTGGTAGAGGGGTTCGACTTACCAAGTTTGGTGTCACAGAAATCAACTCTGCAAGACGCTTGCGAAAGTACGATCCATTTATACTTGCATCTCAGGCATCGCAAGTGTGTTACTTACCATATCCTCGAGTAACTCAAAGGTCAGATGGGTGGATTACTGTTCATCAAATAAATCCAAGAAGTCGAATTGTCGGGGTTACAGAATCAGAACCACTGCAACAAACCAAGATAAATGTGATTTCTCAAATTGAACATTCTGTTGGAGATATACCTCTGGTCGATGTTGAGAATGTTGGAGTTGACGAAGTTTGGGATATTCAGGAGGAAGAAGGTGATGAATTCGAAGAAATATATGATTCTGCAAGTTCAACATACTCGACCGATTCAGAATAAAATTAGATTTGAATAAATATTTGAATTGTAATAACTAGTACTTTCAAACTGTATTAAACATTGCATGAATGATATATGAAGTTTCTAATATATGTGAGTTATTGTAAATCCTCTGTACTTAAATTGTGAAAATAAGTTCCCAATATATTGTTTAGTATTTCCGAAGCAAATATAATTAAATGTGCGTTCCGACGAATTTCCGAGGAACCCTTAGGTTTCCTCAGAAATACGTCGGAAATCACATTGACTCATATAGTTTTAATTACCGAAGCAAATATAATTAAATGCAATTTCCGACGAATATCCGAGACATACCCAAGGTTTCCTCGGAAATTACATTTACTGAAATAGTTTTAATTACCGAAGCAAATATAATTTAATGTGATTTTCGACGAATTTCCGAGCAATACCAAATGTGATTTTCGACGAATTTCCGAGGACACTTTGGGTATTTCTCAGAAATTCATCGGAAATCACATTTACTCATATAGTTTTAATTACCGAAGCAAATATAATTAAATGTGGTTTCCGATGAATTTCCGAGGAAACCTTGGGTAGTTTTTAGAAATTCGTCGGAAATCACATTTAATTACATTTGCTTCGGTAATTAAAACTATATGAGTAAATGTGATTTCCGACGAATTTCCGAGAAATACCCAAGGTGTCCTCGGAAATTCGTCGGAAATCGCATTTACTCATATTTGCTTCGGTATTTAAATAAATATAATTAAATGCCATTTCCGACGACTTTCCGAGAATTACCCAAAGTGTCCTCGGAAATTCGTCGGAAAGGAGGCACATTTATCACTACGGCGTGTCACCACAAATTCGATTTCCGACAAAATACCGACGGCAGTTTCCTCGGAAATATTTCTATATATACGGATCCAACCTTTCTGCTCTCACAACTTACAAATTCTTAAACTTTCTAAATCAAAAACTCTCAAAAGTCTCTCCTCTCACAACTTCTCAGCTATTTTAGTAAGGGTTTTTCCCTATTTTTAATTATGTTTTTGTATTCATGTTAATATTTATTTATATAATTTATTAATATGAAATTTTTTAGTACAGGAAATGGCACAGGGAACATGGAACGGTTACATGGAGTATTGTCAACAAATGCAACAAACCTCCAACGTTGCACGTGGACAAACATCTAGCTCGGCCACGCAGCCACCTAGCCAGCAGTTTGACTTCCCACCGGAAACAGTAGTTCCGGAGACAGAGCATCAGGAAACTGCTTCTCCTCATCCGTTAGACAACATGACTCTCGACCAGCTTCTCCTTGCTCCGGGACGTAGATGTTTGAAGAAGCTCGATCCTAGGTGTATGGATTCATCTGTTTGGTATGTAACATAAAATTAATAGCATTTATCTATTTATATAATTAATTTATTTTAACTTATTTAATTTGTTAAACTTTTGAAAAGGTATAACTTTGACGGTGGTTTAACGAAATCCGTCAAAAAGATTATGGAGAGTGACTATCCCGAAGCAGCTCCAAATTGGCGATCAGTGTCCGGGGACACCAAAGAGCGCTGGTTCAAAGCTTTCGCGGTTAGTATTTTAAATAATTATGCATATAGAAATAGGCAAATATAATAATTATTCAAAAAATTAATCAGACTTTTAAATTAATAATTTTACTTGAAGGAAAAATATTATTGGGAGTACGAGCATACAACCGAAGTTCGTGATAAATTTGAAGAATTATGCGCTGCTCGGTTGAAAGATGGTGCTTACGAGTGGAAAAAAATTGGCGAAAAGGCAAAGATAAGCCAAAGTGGATGCGGGAAACAGTTTGGCAAGGCCTCATAGCGTATTGGGAGGATGAGAAAAATAAAGGTCGTAGTGAAACCAACTCGCAAAACCGAAAGAACAACCGTGGAGGATACGGAATGGCAAAGCACACGTGCGGTGCAATGCCATATGTCCGAAAACGCGAGGCAATGGTAAATTTAAAATTTTATAAATTAAATTTAATTTACATATACATTATAAATTTTAAAAATGTTAACAACCATATTTGTAATTTTTTTTTAGCGTGATCTCGAGACTGGTGATCTTCCCGATATGGTTTCTTTTATGGAAGAGACCCATAAACGGAAATCTGACGGAGTCTTTGTCGACAAAAAGGCAGAAGAAATAGCTCAGCGATGTAGAGCTATGGAGGCAGAAAAGCTGACTCAATTGAGTCAGCTTGAAGAGACTCCGGATGATTACCAACTTAGCCAAATAGAAAAAGACGAGATATTCCGTTCAGTAAGTATGATAATCAATCAATTTTTTTTATTATTTATTGATTGATTAATCAACGAATTTAACTAACTTTTTTCTTTTTTATTTTGTAGCAAGTGGAAATTAAGAAGGGACGGAGATATGGCGTCGGATCTATTCCATATATTTGTATAGATGAATAGTACCAGTGGCGTCTACGATGAAGACGGGGAGTGACCGGGTTATAAGTTGGGCAGCAGTGTTCTCACTTCCAGGAAGACCTACATCTGGGAGGAGGGCGGCAGAAAGAGGGCAGCGCAGCGCCTCTCTACAGTGCAGGTTCTAAGACTAGGCGAAGATCGGAGACTAAACACGAATCATCAATTCCTTTGACCATTCGTTTTGAGCCTCCAATTCTTTTCGAAATGCTAACGAGGTTCAATGACACCGACGAAGGGAACCAGCGGAAAGGCTCTCAAAGGCAGGCGCGTAGCATAGGCAGACTCATAGGATAAGGCTGTGCGTGTGAATCCCAACTATTTGGCTCTTTTTAATTCATTCTATTTCTAGAAATGGCTACTCGACCTATTTGGAAAGAGCTACTCTAAAGCCTATTATACAACATCCCCAGGCTTGAGTTTTCTTCTCAACTCTTTCTATCCAATAGTTTACTGCTGCTTTCTTTGATTTACCCCACAAGGAAGAATCAGGCTTATCCTATTATCTTTATGCCAACTGTATTTAAATCTATCATCACATTATGGTTACACCACACCATTCGAAAGACGAACATCAAGATCACATTTCAGGGACTACAAGATTTTGAGATTGGCAGCATTAAGTAGAAAGCATTATTGTAGAAGGGCCCCCCATCCAATAGATCAGGGGTCTTGCCCTATAACCTAGTGAATAGGGAAGAACAGATCAAATATGTCTAGTTCAAATGTATTTCCTTTGCGGCAGAGTGAACTAAGCATCAATCGGAATGCCTAGCGTGCTTGCCCCTCTTCCTTCCGCTTGCCACCTTGATCTAGCCCTCTCGCTTGACTGACACATGGAACTCTAAGCTTCAAGTGACACATCCATCTCAGTCAAACATCTCTACCACTTTATGCATCTAATTCATTCCAGGGTTGGGTCATTATAACCACTTGATCGACAGAATGGGTGGGAAGATGGAGTGAAGTTAGTTTTTCGATAGCTTCCATCGTTCTAGGGTTCGAAGGTCTGGATCCAAAGTCAGATAAGAATGTTTTGCTAATGCGGCCAAGGACAAAAAGAATGGAAAATGATTTCTGTACTAAAGATCTCAATTCAATAGGGGATTCATTGCCGAGATACAAATTGGGTTATTCCGCTTGTTGAAAAACAAGACCGAAAAAGAAGCTACCTCCTTCCGTGCGCCCCTCACTTTCTATCTTCAGATGGACAGTGAACCAAGACATGAAGAAGTGCAACAGAACGAACTTATCCTTATATAAGATGAATTTTCTCTCTCTTCTACCTATGATCAGTAGATTGAAGACCAACAACATCTCGAGAAAGAAGGAAAAGAAGTCGAATCAATCAACGGCACCTAGATCATGAAACGGGCATCTCTTTCATCTGCCCTAGGATCCCATCTCTCTTCGATTATTCAAGTGATTGATAGTTACAGGACAGGGACATCTCACTCCGCCTTGATCTTTCTTTTTCTACGATACGACCAAAAGATCTCCTTAAAAATATCGAAGAGCGTATAGATCACATTTTAAGTCGAAGCAGAGGGCAGAGGGCATAGAGTCACCGACTAAAGCAAGCCAGGAAAGGTAATTGCTTACAGACAGACCAGATTTTTGAATAGCAGCTTACTCTCAAACACCCGTATTCCGCCAAAATCATTTACTACGCAAACAAGACCGGCAATTGGTTGAGCTGATAGGACCACAGCTGAGATTGACTCAAGAGCGTCTGTGGCTAAAAGACTAGCAGCATATTCTTCTTCAATTGTGACAGGAGCTCATTCTTTCGTAGCTTATTCGTCGTTTGGGCAAATGGATGTGGGATGGAGCTTGAACTAAGGGACCCGGGGCGTAGCCTTGATTCAAAGTGTCTAGGTACCAAGAGTAAAGGAAGGAGGGCTAACTAATATAATAGGGGTAGGGGGGCGCTAACGAGCCAGAAAGGGCCCCTTTATTAGTAAGGTTGCTTGCTTGTCACACAGGTCGTCTTTGGCTCGTCTCCTTCCGCGATACGCACCTGGTAGTATCCCGCCCGGCCGTAGATCCAACTTCAAGAAGTATCTCGCGCGGGCGAAGAAGTCTACAATAAAAGTGGATACTTGTTTTTGATAGTTAGGTTACCTTGTTGAGCGCCCGATAATCAATGCACAAGGCTCCCGCTTTTTCTGGAAAGGGGCTCCCCAACTTTTTCCCAGCAGCAATCAATATAGGGAAAAACTGCCTTGGAGGCTGGAATCAAAATAGGCCTCCATGAGTTCCTGAAATTTATTCCTGAGTTCAACCAATCCCCTTAACTAATAGATGCTAGTTGGGGGGCCATCCGCTTAACCCAGAGCCCCAGTCTAAATAGTTGGGGGTTTGGCTCCAGGCTCCAACTCGATCTTGTGGTAGACTGCCCTACTAGGGCGCACTTGGCAACTAATTCGTGGGGCATGATATCCCAAAATTCCTCAAGTACTTGCTGCACTTCCTGAGAAAGAAGTAGTCTTGGTATTGGATCCGCTCTTCTGAGAGCATGAACATCAATTAAATTCAATTCCTCTTCTTTATTCTTAAGAGAAACCCCCCCCCCGAACCATTCTTAAGACCACCAAGCTCTCTCGAATGAATTCTACTCTTTCTGCTTTCGAGATACAAGAGTAGGCAAATTGATTCCCCACTAAGGTGTAAAACTTTGTGACTAGATCGTCCTGAAAACGGATGCGACGGGAAGAAGTGGCATTTGTAAGTGTTGTTGACTTAACATTTAGGTTTCGGCATAACAAAGCGTGCCATTGGTAATGATTCTACTACGGTGCCACAAATTCGCAAGCTGATCCTAAGTAATCGTTGTTGTTCATTGGATTCCGGAGGAACTACTTCGTTAGGATTGGGGAATTGCTGCGATTCTTCCTGAATAGCCTGGATTCTCCCGTCGAGAGTCACTTTGAAAGTCGTACCTAAACTCTTACGACTGAATATGATAAAGCCTATAAAACAAAGAGCTACTATCATTTCTTCATTATAGATTGAGATCTTCTTCGAACTTAATGCACAAATAGATAGAATAGCAGCAAATAACATCTTTCTAGCATCCATATTCGTCGAACTCAATCTCATTTAGAAAGCTTATCCCCATTTCTTTTTCAGCAACTGAACGGGAAGTGGTTTAGGAAAGGACTTTTGAATCGGATGCGCTCGCCCAGCGAGAAAGGCCCTGACCCTGCCGACCAAGAAAAAAAGAGAACGAAAGGAGAAGAGAACTTCGTATTTTCCTAATTTGAGAAGAGGTACAAAGTGACTCGACTGAAAGAAGAGGTCCGAAGGAACAAAGGAGCTCGACTGTAAGGTCCACCAGGTCTCGACGAGCGACTGAAAGGAGAGGAATGGTTAACCTTGAATGCTATTAATAAATTCTACAGCAATAGTACCTCGGACTCGGAAAGTTATAACGAAAATGGCTAACCCAATAGCGGATTCCGCAGCTGCCACCGTTGGAACCAATGAAGCAAATACTTGACCCATCATATCATCCGAAGAAACGGAAAATACCAAAAAGTTCGAATTCACAGCTAATAACATTGATTCAATTGGCATTGACATAATAGGAATATTTCGTCTATTAAGGAGGATTCCCCGAATACCTAAAATAGAAATAATCATAGAAAATGTGAAATATTTGATAGGATCCATTTCGGGAACGTGGAATCTAAGAGAAATTCAAATGTTATTAGATGACAAGCTCGACCGAACACCTGAAGTCCTTGATATTTAGGTTAGGGAGACACGCGCGCATTCCTGACAACAGGCACGGGCGATAATCCAGGCAAGCTTCCCCGCAAGCCTCACAACAGACACGTCCCACCTGTCCGACCGTAGGCCCCACTGCTGCGGCAAGGCGCGGCAGCCCTGACCCTGCGAAGAAGAGCTTCCCGTCGGTTCAGGCACCATTTTTTTGAATAGGTGGGACTTCGGTGATAGGTTGTTTTTGATCCCATGAGGGATCTAGCGATTTTCCCCGTTCCCCCCCAAGAGGAGATTGGTTAGGAACGGGATGGGGCAACTTCAGCCGGTGCTGGCGCCTGCGTAAGCGGCTCTTGAGCCGCTAAAGAGAACCAATAGACACGACAGCTGGGCCAGCACCAGAAGTGGATTTACTAAATCTCCCTTATCTATTTCTGGGTAAATAAGTTGGTGACTAACAACAAAGACAAAAAAACTTGCTACCAAGAAGACGATGGATAAGAGAAAAATTAGGGTCTTTTCTCCTTCCGGTTTGACTTGAGAAAAAAAAGGAATAATTAACACCGACTAAGATCAAAGAAACTAGCAGACTAATCACTAAAAAGGCCTTTGGTTCAAATTGTGACATCTATCTTAACTTACTCAATTATCTCGTGAACTATCTGCTTCAAAAAGAGAGTTGGTTGAATGAGACTGAAACCTTCTTTCTTCGAGGAGGGCACCACTTCGACTGATGCGGGCGCGGTTCCCTCGTCGTGAAATAAGTAATGAAAGGGAAGACCCGCCCCCGGTCAACTTTCTTGTTGCCTGTATAGCTTTTTAGAACAGAGATCTAGCAACGCATTCTAGGCACAGATCATTGGTATTGGATGTATCGTTAGGTTGTGCCGAGTCAAATCTGCTCCGTTTTTTTCCGTTGCAGAAAAGAGATCCCTTCCCTCCGCTTTCTAAAATGAGGAATATGAAGTCCGTGGGGCTGCAGGTACTATGGATCCTCTGACTCCCAATCGGGTTGCCTTCCCTGGTCTCGCCGGTCTTACCTGTAGGTCGTGATGTGCCTTGAGATGGCCGTCTCCTGTCCCCCTGCCGGTGGGGACTCTGCTCCCGGGTTGTCGCTCTGCTGCGTCTGGCCCGTCCTCTAGGCACCTTTGGAAGGCAGGGAGTATGACAACGTACACGCTTCCCTTTACTCCATAGGGCCTTCTTTCTCATCAGTTGCAGGGTTTGGTGGCCCGAAAGAAACTTGGCTTCGCCAAAAGGCCTCATCTCTGGAAGCCCGGCTCGCGAGGCGTCCCTCTCGCTGTAGGGTTCCAAAACTCGCCTCGCTCTTGGGACATGCTATCTTTCCCCTCTTTATTCTCAAGTAAAGGGTGAGTCCCATGCGTCAGTTTGTGGATCGCGGTCTCACGCACTAATCCCTACAGGCGGGTGCCCGTAGTAGGCCGGCCGCCCTACCTAAACCAATCATCATATCGGTCCCTAAGCCCCATTGCTGGAAAGGCTCGGCTTCAAAACCGTACGTGGGGCTTCCGCCTCATACGGCTCCTCTAAGGATGGAGGTAGGCCCAGCCCAGGCTTGCGCGGTTAAGGTTGTTGTACACGAGAACAAAAGAGCTAGCTGATTCAGTTCCGGGGGGGTTGGCGATTCCGCGTGTGGGTGACCACTCGGAGCCATGAATTAAGCAAGGTTAGGCGGGCTTCCCTCTCCCTTTCCGCCGACAAATCCTCCGAAAAAGTATCCCTCCATTCGGCTATTTGCCTAGCCCGAAGGGCATCCTTTTCTTGAAAAAGTGTCCACTTCTGATCTAGCTCGCGCACCTCCTGATCCAGGCGCGCGGCTACTTCCCGACATAGTGTGGTAAGGTAGGTTTGGGTATAGCAGGACTTGAACCTGCGACCATTAGGTTAAAAGCCCAATGCTCTACCAACTGAGCTATACACCCAAATAAAGATGTAGTAGTCAATTAAGATTGGTGCGGAAAAGAGAAGAGGTCTCAACAAGCATTAACTAGTTGATGCTGATCGAACCCTCAGTTCGAAGCTCTTCGCCAACATGTTACGAGGCTCCAGTCTTAGGCGGGTCACCATTACTTGACTTAGCTTAGAAAGGCGAACATCTGGGCAAGGGAAAGCGCAGTGCGCCTGGTCCTTTCGAACCAGTCTTTATAAACCTGGTGCAAATGGCTTTCGATAGTTGCATCGTAAACGGGCATCCAATAGATTCTACTCATAAAGAGATAGATCAGTAGTTTAGGAATGTATGCTTGCTTTCTTTTTTCTTTCTTTCCTTTCATCGGAAAATCAACAACCTAATTCAACTCACTTCTTTTACCGGGCGGTGGAAGACTAGGGATATATCATTTAATCAGGAAGGGCATCACCAGCTACAGTAGTTGCATTCTCACCAGCCTTCATAGCAAGATTTCATAAAGAGTATTTACTTAGGAGGGCTATAGATAAGATTCTAAGGTAGGGTTCTATATAATCTATTTATTTCCTGTTGAGGATAGTTTAATAATCTCATAGCGCATCGACGTAGATCGCCCAGTTGGTTCTAGGTGGGGTCTCGAGTAAGGGTAGCCGCACTCTCCTTCTTTTATAACAAAAAGCGGAGGACCTTCCCTCTTAGCTCTTAAGGAATTCTGAAACCTATACACGTTGTTAACGAGCTAACCTAACTAATATAGATAGAAAAACCTGAGCGAAGTAGCTAAGGGACTAGGTCAGTTATTTCAGTTCCGAGGAAAGAGAGGACTAGAGCTAATTCTTATAAGCTAATGTGCGATACGCGTTACACGTGTTAAGCATATACGCGTGTAACATGTTCATATGTATGTTCATTCACATGTTCACATCAGTGGTAGCTTGAACAAACAACAATTTCTCCCTTCTCACATAGCATGTCTCATTCATATTCAAAGCAGACTGTCTTCATGCTCAATCAGTAGCAAGTTTACTTCATCCCCGGGGACCGGTCCAGTAGAGGAGCGGAAACGACTCTGTTATCTTGCATTCCTCATTCGCATTAGAGCATTAGAGTATGAATATAAGCAAGCTTTCCTTATTCCGAAATCTAAAAAAAAAAAGAGCTCTAGAAGTTCAGTCGGTGTTCTCTCATCTCTTAATTAAGATATTTCTTAATCGAGAATCGTGAGACTCGCCCAACCTAGTAAAGGGGCTTGAATCGGTATTTTGTTTAGGGAGAAACCCTACTAAGGAAAGGATGAGATATAGCATTAACTCCACTTGTTGGTATTCGTTGGGACGCATGCTTGGAACGGCCTCTAAGGGGTTGTTGTGTAACAAGTGCATAATGTCCACTAGAACGTCCGTGTATTTTATCATCAACCTGATGAATGAATTTCAAGATATAGGGCTTTCCTATTATCACAGGCTGTTCAAAAGGATCTCCTGTTCTTCCATCAAAAAATCTGCTTTTTCCTGGATACTCGGGTTCAAATACCCATGGATTCGCTGTTTGCTTACTGGCTTCATATAATTCAGAAAACACTCGTTTTCTCGAAGCCTCTTGTTCATATCTCTCATCAAAAGGGGCTATTCGATAATGTCTATCTAGCAGACTTCCCGCTAACCCAAGCGAGCATTCAAATATCTGTCCTACATTCATTCGTGAGGGTACTCCTAATGGGTATGGGTTGAAGACCATATCCACGGGTCTTCCCGCTTAGGAAGAATTGCGAGCCGGAGTTTTGTTTTAGTCCATACAATGCCTTTCTGAGTCTACTAACTAGATGTGAAGAAACTGATCACCCTGGCGAAGGTGTAAACTAAACCCGACTCTAAATCTAGAATCGTTTTCCATTCATAAAAGCATTCCCCACATCTCACTAGAACTGAGTATCAAGGGCTACAGTAAGAAAGACAAGAGAAAGGTAAGATGCCGTGGTGATCTAAGCCGTCAACGAGCAATTTGTCTCAGTTGAATCCAAAGAAAGAGGGCGAAGAAACTCATTAATTCATTGATGAGGGCTAGGCCCGAGAGAAAATCAATATAAAGGGAAGGAGATATTCAGTGTATGAACAAACTCTTTCTTCTCTCTTTTATTTGCAAAAGCAAAACCGTCCCACTAAAATGAGCATTCATGGAGACGTGAATTCAATGCCAGATGTATAACCATTAATTCGTCGGTTTCAATGTTGAAAGGAAGATATATTTGTTTATTGTGTTGACTAAATCAAACAAAATTTTAAAACAAATATGAGCTAAAAAATATAAGTTATTAAGCATGTACGTAACCCATTTACCCAAACTCAAACCCTAGCCTACCCCGATTTAGTATGGATGCTTCTCTCTTTTACAATATACTTTGGTCTCAAGGTTTTGAGCCTAGACACAAACATCCTCCCTTATATACTAAAGGACTTTTCTCTATGTTTCCAATATGGGACTTTTTCCCATTGTCCAATTTGTGATATTCAAACAACCAACTTTGAACATTCATTTCTCATTCAAATAAACTTCAATTTGAAAAGTTACCCGAAAAAGTATTTCGATGCAACTTGTCAAAATAAGTTTCAACAATCTCCCACATGAATATAAATAACTCTAAACATATGACAACTCAACTCGACTGATTGACACGACAGAAGAACTTTTGAGAGTACAAGCGAAAAATCACTGCATTTGAGATGGTAGTATTTTTCAGCCTTGAACCACTCATAGTGAATAACTATTGGATCTACTCGACCAAGAGGTGAACATGATGTCTTGAACCTCTCGGGTTGTTATGTAAGCCGAGACATATCACATAGTTTCATTTTCTCATAGAACTAGGTTCTCTATTGTGTTCATTTTGGCCCTGAACATGCCTGATTAATCATGAGTGAACTTGGAAAATTTAGTCTGATCTATTCTCCTAGAAACGGTCTCATTTAACACTCACAAGGTGATTTGCAATGTTAGCTTTGTTTTAAAAAGTATCTTGTAATACTCCCCTTTTATCTCAAAGCTATAGACTCAAATCACTAAAAGCAAACGCTTATCCTCTATTTATATAGGAAGCACTGTTCATCATCTTAGGAATTAGGAAGAGACAATAGTCTCACAATGCTCTTAACAGATTTGCATTTGCTCATCTTCTGCCAAATGTTGTCCATGAAGCAGTTGCTGGTATGTCATATAAACGATATATCACCACTACAACTTCCAATAGTCACTCTTTTCTAACACAATGTAATATTGCAGGAATAAGTGCTTTTTTTGGGATTTGTGTTCAAGATCTCTAACTGTCGAGAGGTTACATACACTTGAAGACAATATTCCGATTATCATTTGCAACTTGGAAAAATTGTTTCCCCCTGCGTTTTTTGATGTCATGGAACACTTACCTCTTCATTTACCTCGTAAGGCCTCACTTGGTGGACCGGTTCAGTATAGGTGGATGTATCCATTCGAACGCTTCAAGTTCCATTTGAAGAAGAAAGTTAAAAATTTGAGTAAGGTTGAGGGATCTATTGTTGCTCAAAGCATTAACGAGGAAACATCAAATTTTTCAAGTTACTATTTCGCTCCAAATGTGCAAACAAAAGCAAGGAAACCAGGAAGATACGATGATGGTGGGTTCAGACCTACTTACCATACATCCGTTCTAGACATATTTTCTCAAGTAGGGCGACTTAGTGGAAAACCGAGAGAAGTTTGATTAACAGACCAAGAGTTCAATCACATTCATATATACATCTTCTGAAACTGTGACGATGTCATTCCGTTCGAGAAGTAAGCATAAATATCTAACTTATTACATTTAATTATGGGGATAAGTAATGTATTAATTGGTCAAGAAATAGAAGACATGAAGCAGAACCAATACGCAAATTGGTTAAAATACTATGTAAGTTTATTGTCCAACCTTAATAATTAAAAACTTCATTATAATTAATAATTAATGATACTGTGTTTGTAGATAAAATCTACCGGCTCCAGGAATGAACAATATCCAACATGGTTTGAAGAGTTAGTCGGAGGACCGTTGTCAAGAACGATGTCATTCCCAATGTATTGTACTCGCGGATATGTTTTCAAAAAAAGACCAGGGATGTCGAATAGAAAAACCGTCAATTAAGGGGTTGTTGTGCAAACAGATTCTGTGGCATACTATGGTGAAATTACCGGTATATTGGAGGTTGAGTATCCAGGAATCATCAATTTGAAATGCATAATATTCAAGTGTGATTGGTACGATCCCACAGCTGGTAGAGGGGTTCGACTTACCAAGTTTGGTGTCACAGAAATCAACTCTGCAAGACGCTTGCGAAAGTACGATCCATTTATACTTGCATCTCAGGCATCGCAAGTGTGTTACTTACCATATCCTCGAGTAACTCAAAGGTCAGATGGGTGGATTACTGTTCATCAAATAAATCCAAGAAGTCGAATTGTCGGGGTTACAGAATCAGAACCACTGCAACAAACCGAGATAAATGTGATTTGTCAAATTGAACATTCTGTTGGAGATATACCTCTGGTCGATGTTGAGAATGTTGGAGTTGACGAAGTTTGGGATATTCAGGAGGAAGAAGGTGATGAATTCGAAGAAATATATGATTCTGCAAGTTCAACATACTCGACCGATTCAGAATAAAATTAGATTTGAATAAGTATTTGAATTGTAATAACTAGTACTTTCAAACTGTATTAAACATTGCATGAATGATATATGAAGTTTCTAATATATGTGAGCTATTGTAAATCCTCTGTACTTAAATTGTGAAAATAAGTTCCCAATATATTGTTTAGTATTTCCGAAGCAAATATAATTAAATGTGCGTTCCGACGAATTTCCGAGGAACCCTTAGGTTTCCTCGGAAATACGTCGGAAATCACATTGACTCATATAGTTTTAATTACCGAAGCAAATATAATTAAATGCAATTTCCGACGAATATCCGAGACATACCCAAAGTTTCCTCGGAAATTCCTCGGAAATTACATTTACTGAAATAGTTTTAATTACCGAAGCAAATATAATTTAATGTGATTTCCGATGAATTTCCGAGCAATACCAAATGTGATTTTCGACGAATTTCCGAGGACACTTTGGGTATTTCTCAGAAATTCGTCGGAAATCACATTTACTCATATAGTTTTAATTACCGAAGCAAATATACTTAAATGTGGTTTCCGACGATTTTCCGAGGAAACCTTGGGTAGTTTTTAGAAATTCGTCGGAAATCACATTTAATTACATTTGCTTCGGTAATTAAAACTATATGAGTAAATGTGATTTCCGACGAATTTTCGAGAAATACCCAAGGTGTCCTCGGAAATTCGTCGGAAATCGCATTTACTCATATTTGCTTCGGTATTTAAATAAATATAATTAAATGCCATTTCTGACGACTTTCCGAGAATTACCCAAAGTGTCCTCGGAAATTCGTCGGAAATAGGTTTTAATTATATTTATTTAATTACCGAAGCGGTTAGCCTCTTTCCGAGATAGATTCTCGGAAATTCGTCGGAAAGGAGGCACATTTATCACTACGGCGTGTCACCACAAATTCGATTTCCGACAAAATACCGACGGCAGTTTCCTCGGAAATATTTCTATATATATGGATCCAACCTTTCTCCTCTCACAACTTACAAATTCTTAAACTTTCTAAATCAAAAACTCTCAAAAGTCTCTCCTCTCACAACTTCTCAGCGATTTTAGTAAGGGTTTTCCCCTATTTTTAATTATGTTTTTGTATTCATGTTAATATTTATTTATATAATTTATTAATATGAAATTTTTTAGTACAGGAAATGGCACAGGGAACATGGAACGGTTACATGGAGTATTGTCAACAAATGCAACAAACCTCCAACCTTGCACGTGGACAAACATCTAGCTCGGCCACGCAGCCACCTAGCCAGCAGTTTGACTTCCCACCGGAAACAGTAGTTCCGGAGACAGAGCATCAGGAAACTGCTTCTCCTCATCCGTTAGACAACATGACTCTCGACCAGCTTCTCCTTGCTCCGGGACGTAGATGTTTGAAGAAGCTCGATCCTAGGCATATGGATTCATCTGTTTGGTATGTAACATAAAATTAATAGCATTTATCTATTTATATAATTAATTTATTTTAACTTATTTAATTTGTTAAACTTTTGAAAAGGTATAACTTTGACGGTGGTTTAACGAAATCCGTCAAAAAGATTATGGAGAGTGACTATCCCGAAGCAGCTCCAAATTGGCGATCAGTGTCCGGGGACACCAAAGAGCGCTGGTTCAAAGCTTTCGCGGTTAGTATTTTAAATAATTATGCATATAGAAATAGGCAAATATAATAATTATTCAAAAAATTAATCAGACTTTTAAATTAATAATTTTACTTGAAGGAAAAATATTATTGGGAGTACGAGCATACAACCGAAGTTCGTGATAAATTTGAAGAATTATGCGCTGCTCGGTTGAAAGATGGTGCTTACGAGTGGAAAAAAATTGGCGAAAAGGCAAAGATAAGCCAAAGTGGATGCGGGAAACAGTTTGGCAAGGCCTCATAGCGTATTGGGAGGATGAGAAAAATAAAGGTCGTAGTGAAACCAACTCGCAAAACCGAAAGAACGACCGTGGAGGATACGGAATGGCAAAGCACACGTGCGGTGCAATGCCATATGTCCGAAAACGCGAGGCAATGGTAAATTTAAAATTTTATAAATTAAATTTAATTTACATATACATTATAAATTTTAAAAATGTTAACAACCATATTTGTAATTTTTTTTTAGCGTGATCCCGAGACTGGTGATCTTCCCGATATGGTTTCTTTTATGGAAGAGACCCATAAACGGAAATCTGACGGAGTCTTTGTCGACAAAAAGGCAGAAGAAATAGCTCAGCGATGTAGAGCTATGGAGGCAGAAAAGCTGACTCAATTGAGTCAGCTTGAAGAGACTCCGGATGATTACCAACTTAGCCAAATAGAAAAAAACGAGATATTCCGTTCAGTAAGTATGATAATCAATCAATTTTTTTTATTATATATTGATTGATTAATCAACGAATTTAATTAACTTTTTTATTTTTTATTTTGTAGCAAGTGGAAATTAAGAAGGGACAGAGATATGGCGTCGGATCTATTCCGTTCGACGATACAGTGGGTCAAAGTTCTTCCAGTCAATCCTACGACCAGAAGTATCGTGAAACTCAGGCTGCTCTTGCAAAGGCCGAAGAAAAGATTACCAGCTTGGAAGAAAAATATGAAGATGTATCCTTTTGGAGTTCGATGATGGCCCAACTGCATCATGAACTCGTTCCACCTTCGCGAAGAAATCAAGCCGGTCCGGGTCCTAGTTCTGATAATTTTGATTTGCAGTTTGTTTTTTTTTCTCGATTGTAATGAATTTTAAATTTATGATGATTTTATTGAACTTTTAATTTATTTAATTGTTTTTAATTAACTAATTAAATATGTTTTTAAATTAAATTATCAAATAATTTAAAAAAAAAAAAATTTATAGACGATTTTCCGTCTAATATTGTTGTTGCGTCGAAATTTCGTCGGAAAGTTAGCAACGCATTTCCGACGAATGATCAATCATATTCGTCGGAATATCATCGGAAATTTTTGAGAAACTTCTGAAAAATATTTTCCTCGGTAAAGTTTGTCGCAACAACGCCGGAAAATATTCCGACAATTTGACGACAATTGATGTCTGACGAATTACCGACCACTCATATTCGTGAGAAATTTCCGACGAATGTCGATTTCTGACCAGCGTATGCCAAGAAAATAGTTTCGTCGGTATTTCCTCGGAAGTAGGTGTTTCCGAGGAATTTCCGACGATATCCGTCGTCGAAAAATGCAAGGTTTTCTTGTAGTGGTTATGCAATAGACTTTAAATGAATGTTTTTCAAAATCACTTCAAAAAGGAATGTACTCGCAAAGACCTCAAACCAACAAAAGTGTATGATTTAAAGTTTTTCAAAATCACTTCAAAAGGAATAAATTTATTGATCATGGATCAAAAATTAAAACACAATCGACGATTAGAATATGAATCTATTCGAGATTTAATTAATTTCGAAATCCCCTCTGAAACCTCCATTTCCATTAAATTCAAAATCCACCGAAGGACATATAATTAAATTAGGTTTGTGTGGGTCTTGAATAAGGTAAATTTTCTTGGTATACCTTCAAGATGCATGTCAAATTTTAACTTTAAATGAACATAGCAATCAGCTAAAAGTGCATAGCTAATAAATTACAATATTTGATCGATCCCAAAAACATTGTTAGCCTGCACTTCGAATCTATATGATTTAAATTAAGCTAGAACAAAAAAAATAAAAAATAGAAGAGTTGATTACTGAGCAAAGCAATTAAACTAGATAAACAAACTAAGAAAATGATGTCAGCAATAGGAGAAAAGCGTAATTAAAAATATATATTTACCATAGGGATTTATATTCAAACCATCTACAACTCAAAACACAAAGTTATAGTCGACCCAATGGTCATGTTGCCTACTACTATGTTTCACAACCTAATTGACTAAACTTGTGACATGCAATAAATCAATCAAGCTGATTGTTCACTAAACTTTTGATCTCATCAACTTGTGGTAGATTAAGACGTTTAACCTTCCAAATATTAGTTCATGCAATTATCAATCTTGTGGAAAGTAAATCTATCTAAGGTCACATTCCTAGATGTGCGGTAAAGCAATCAACAATAACGAACAAAACGAGACATAAACTCTAATGACTTTTCTCTATTCGATTTTATCAGATCTTAAACATGAAACTCGTTGAATCCTTTACACGTAACTAAATAACTACTCAGGCATCATGCAAGCAAGAAAGCAAAGCAAATAAGATGAATTCTTATATAAATAAATAAAAAGGTAAATAAAAAGGGTTCAAAAAATTTCTATGTACAAGTACAAAGGCGGGATATTCTCCGTGAAAACAGTTGAGTATTATGGCGGCTCTTAGGGTTCCTCTTCCTGTAAACTAATGTCTAATGAGGTTAAAAACATGTATTTGTAGGCCTAAGTCTTCATAAGGTCGGATTTGTGGAAACCCAAATCGAAAAAAGAAAATTTTAGAAAATCTGGATAGCAGGTCGACCACGTGAACATGCTCTGTGGTAGACACAATATGGTCAACCCAAGGATGTTGGTGCATGGTCGACCACGGAAAAGGCTTGACGAATTTAGTAAAATCATCGTATCTTTTGAACCGCTGAAGTAAATAACTCAAGAATGTATATGGAGGAAAATGACTATTGTAGCTTTCCTTTGATATAAAGATCATTCAATTTGGTGATTACAATGTTTTTCAACGATACTAAACTTTGAAGTACATAACTTGTCCAATGAGCTATTTTGCTCTTATTTGTGCATTTTCATATTCTTGACCTGAAAAGACTTCATATAGTACAAATAAAATTACATCTGTAGGCTATAAAACCACATAAAATGACTATATTATTATATAAAGACCGTATGAAAAGTATGGAAAATCCAAGTATATCACTCCATCTCTACTGACTCAAGACACCCCAATCCAAAAGTTATTGTAGTTTTTGATTTTTCGATTAGACAATATATGAGGCAAGCACCATAGATAATCTACACCATGTCCTGTTACAGTTTTTTTTTTTGGGGAACTTTGCCTTTTTGTTGCTTATTCAAGAGAAATCCATTGATCAAAAGCATCGTCAAATAATGAAAAAAGGATATATGATGGAGCGCATCTCGTTATTTTAAAGCTTTTTAGCTGAACATTTGATGGGTTTACATGCATGGTCAAATAAATTTCGTGTTTTGGACTTTAATCTTTCTGTTTTCTTTCATTTTTGATTTAGTATGGAATCTTGTTCTTTCATTAAAATTTTACTTCTTGATTGGTACTCTAATCACATATCAAATCTTGTTCGTTATAAATAGGGTCTTACCGAGCCTCCTGTCATCCGTTCTTACTTGGCTTATTCTCACTACATTAATTTACACCAACTTATATAGTCCATTATAGTAAGAAGTTAAATAACTTTTTTGTAATCATTGTTGGGTTTTTTTCATTTTCATTATTTTATAGTGAAAAACACGTAAAAATACTACATTGTTCTAGTAAATAAGTTCGAGGATATCATAGGTGAAATGAACTTCATAGCTCGTAGAATTTTTTATATGTTGATGAATATATTTTATGCAATAAATTTGAATGGCAATTATTGCAATCACGTAAAAACCAAAAAACGAATAAAGACTAAATCAAACCGAAGTGAATTGTATACGATTTTATATGGTTTTAATTTTATAAACCAATAAATGTAAACCAAAGACAACTGAAATATATCAAGTTAAATTACATGCATGTGGCTTTTGTATGGTAAACATTTTTATAAACCAGAATAACCGTAAACCAAAGCAAAACCAAACCGTAAATGGTAATGTCCAACCGTAAATCTGACCTGATTTTTATTTTTTTTTGTCAACATCTGACCTGATTTTAAGACTCTAAATCGCGGATTTAAAATTAAAACCCGATCGAAAATTATAATATGAATCTATAAAATTGTAACCGATATTTAATTTCAAACCGAGTTTTGAACCTTAAAAAGTCCCTTAAGAAACCTCCATTTCCATTGCAGACCTCCATCTCCATTAAATTCAAAATCCAACGGATGATATATAAATTAGTTTTGTGTGAGTCTTGAGTAATGGAAATTTCTTTGGTATACCTTCATCTCCACTGAATCTGGACACCCCAATATACAAGTTATTGTCCTTTTTGGTTTTGGATTAAATAATCTCTGAAACAAACACTGGAGAAAATCTACACCATGTTCCATTGTGGGTTCTTTTTGGAAATTTGTGTTGTTAATGTTCAATAGCTTGATTCTAAAGAGAAATTCCATAAATCGAAAGGGTCAGTGAAAAAATTACAGCTTGATATGTGATGCAGCGCATCTCGCTATTTTAAGGCCGTTTTGCCGATATGTGTTTGACAAGTTTTCATGTTTTGAGTTTTATTTCCTTTTTTTAACTAGGGCTTCGTTTCTTTTTTCTTTAGAATCAAACTTTTTCGTTATAAATAAGATTTTATTGAACCTTTTGTCATTCATTCTAAATTAGCTAATTCTCCCTACACTAATTTACGCCAATTTATATAGTTCTTTTCAGGACCGTACCTAGAATTTTGGTGACCTAAGGCTAAAAAACAAAAACAGAGATGTTTTATATTTTTTCATGATAAAATATGTTATAACTTATAACTAAAATTTAACATATTATTTTGTAATAAATTAGAGATAATTAACACTATTTTTTTAGTCTATGAAAATAATATTTTGTACTATTTACCATAAATATATAACTTTATACAATTTTTGTAATATATTTTCTTAATTAACACTTTTTATGTATGAAAATACTAAATTTCAAAACATTATACTGTAAAATATTAGCGATAAATAACAATACTTTTCATATATTAAATAAAATTTAAATTTTTTAGAAAAATAATATTAAAATTATATATTTTACTAATACGTCAAATAATAATTAAATTTTTGAAACCCTAAAATTTGCTTAATATTGTAGGGGCCTAAGGCAAATGCATTTTTTCCTCATAGGCACGCTTCTGGTTCTCTCTATAATAAGATACAATATCTATATAGTTATAATTGTCTCCTTCACCACTGGTTTCCAAACCAAAAATAAGTTTATAATTTGTAAAAACAGTTATTTATTCATTTTCGCTTTAAATTAGAAAATTAATTATCAAAGAAAATATCTCAGGTAAGTTGTATGCATTTTTGTATCTCATAAAATACACGAGAAACTTATTATTATTACTTTTTTTAACACCAAAATTATTGTTTAATTTTGTCATAAATCATTCTTGATTATTGGTGGACATTTTTGTTTGATAGTAACTATATGAAGTGCATATATAGTATACTTTCATTTCAATACGTGCATTGATATTCAATACATGATATGCATTCTCCTCCATGGATCGTGTTTGATCTAGAACTATTACATTAATGATAAAAATCCACAAATTCAGTATAGTTATAAAAAATACTAGATACCATTTCCATCTTAATATTTAAAATTAAAGTACATAATTCAAATTCAACTAAAGTTGAAAAACATGCTCAACGAGATACGAAAATTCTGAATATAAAAGTACATTATGTTATATTTGGTGCATTCATACTAAAAACATTTCGTTAAATATAGGTCTAATCTACTTATATACAGTTTCTTAACTGAATATATAATAGGTCAATTGAGTCATGCCATATCACTTCAAAATCAAACCAAGGGCTCGTTCGTCTACATGTCTCTATGACAGAAACATCAACACAGCAAATTGGCTCTTCTTGAAAGAAAACCACAATGGTGAGGACAAAAAAAAAGAATAACTTTGAAGTTGAACACCAATGAAGAGATTGACGAGTGAAGACGCTAGTATTTTTTGACGACATGTGTCTCGTTAATTTATAGTCTTCGCCACCTTCGCTGAAACCATAAATCTATTTAACTTGTTGTCATTTGACTCTGATGGTTGTCTTCACCACAAGTCGTGTTGCTCTGTCGTCGTTATGTTTGCCTCATAGACAAGTAACAAACAGGCCCCGCAAATCTCTCTAGCTCATTTGTAGAAAGAAATATTTTGTAAATGGTCATATAAAAATGTTAGTTTTGGATTTCAGCCCCAATAAGTTAATTAGAAAATTTTAGTGTAAAGTATTTAATATAAAACTTCTCTTAAATTGATTAACATTTTTTCTTACATTTTCTATATGATATACAGTTAATTAAGAAAAGAAATCTATAGCATAAAAATCATATATGGAAAGTGAAAATTTTCATAGCATTTTTTTTCTTTTTTTAATAAAACTGAAAAGTTGGTTCGACAAATAGCTGTATCCTTTCTTTGTTACAACTATATTTCCTTTTTTTTTTGTATTTTCTCATAAAATGTCTATTCCAATTTCATTTACATAATATGTACCACCTGTTAAACAATAACTAATTTTCATCAATGTTATTTTGACACATGTCAAAACTTGTAGATAAGAACAACACTTTTTGTACTATAAAATGCATCTAGACTTCTTGTAATAAGATATACACAACTTCAACATACACATAATCTCTAACTTTAAATCAATCTCTACAAAATCAATTTTAATGTTGGTGGGAAATAATACTCGCTCTTTGCAGCGAGAAACTTCTGAAATCACTTCTCTTCTCAACCAGTTTCCGGCCAATACTAATGTTCTTGTTGTTGACACCAATTTCACCACTTTACTCAATATGAAACAAATCATGAGACAATACGCCTATCAAGGTAACTCTCTCTCTCTCTCTCTCTCTCTCTCTCTCTCTCTCTCTCTCTCTCTCTCTCTCTCTCTAATTTTATCGATTTAGAGAGTAGTTAGGGTTTATAACTTTTTTGTCGTTTTGTGTTTTAGTGACGATTGAGGCGGATGCAGAAAAAGCTCTTGCGTTTTTGACAAGCTGTAAACATGAGATTAACATCGTGCTTTGGGATTTTCATATGCCCGGAATTGATGGACTTCAAGCTCTCGAGAGCATTGGTTCAAAGATGGATTTACCTGTAGTAAGTATGTAAATCGCAAACTAATTTTTACCTTAATTGAAAACTAAATTAAACCAAGTTTATTTTTATTAAAGAAAAACAACAATCTAATTCATCTTTGTGTATAGTTATGTCTGATGATAATCAAGCAGAATCGGTGATGAAAGCAACAGTACACGGTGCTTGTGACTATGTTATGAAACCGGTTAAAGAAGAGGTGATAGCCAATATATGGCAACACATTGTACGCAAGAGGATGATGTCTAAACCTGATTTAACTCCACCGGTTAAATCAGATCTGGCTCAGTCTGATGGTTTAGACCAAGACAAAGATGATTCCAATAAGATCGTAGACCAAGAACAAAACATCGGTAAGAAAGAAGATAAAACGGCAAAGAGAACATGGATAACATGGACCGGAGAAAATCAACCAGTTCAATCAGATCTGGTTCAGACCGATGATTTAGACCAACACAATGACTATTACAAAATTATAAACCAAGGTAATCGTGAACAAAACGTCGATAAGAAAGATGAGAAAGCAGTCAAGACACCGCGGATGATATGGGCTGAAGAAACTCTAATGGTTCAGTCAGATCTAGTTCAGACCGACGGTTTAAACCAGGCAGCCAAGAAACCGCGGATGATATGGGCCGAAGAAACTCTATTGGTTCAGCCAGATCTAGTTCAGACCAACGGTTTAAACAAAGGCAACGAAGATTTCATTATCATAAATCAAGATAACAGCGTACAAAACATCCAGAAGAAAGTAGGAAAAAAGACACGGAAACCGCGGATGACATGGACTGAAGATCTTCACCAGAAATTTCTTGACGCAATCGAAATAGTTGGTGGTATTGAAAGTAATCAAACTTTCCTTAATCTCTAGTCTTTCAATCTCTTAACTGTTTATCTTTTTTTTGGGTTCTTATCGTGTTTTGTATTCAAATACAGAAGCTAATCCAAAGCTACTTCTAGAACGTTTGCAAGAGATGAAGGTCGAAGGACTCACTAGAAACAATGTAGCCAGTCATCTCCAGGTAAAGAAACAAAAACCTTTCTTTCGTGACAAGAACACCATTGAATTAGGGTTTTTCTCATACCAATAACAAAATTTCCACATCAACTGTATTGTTGTGCAGAAACACCGTATCAATCTTGAAGAAAACCAAATTCTTCAACAGACGCAAGAGATTGGTTGGTCCACTGCGTATAGATCAGCTCCGTCTCTCCAAGGTTCAGACAATGTCCACACAGGTATATCATCGTACCTAATGAGTGGAGGAGCCGTGAATCAGATCCAGCAGAATCAATATCAAAATGGTTACTTGACAATGAACAACAACCAGTTCATAACCAATCCTGATCTGCCTCGTTTGCCCTATGTTGACCATCATCTCCGCCAGCATCAACAACAGCAATATCAGTCTTCTCCTCAGTTTAATTACGTGATGAGGAACGAAGAACTTGAACAACCCTCTGGCCTCTATACAACGGATCTTGAACTCACTTATCCAAGTTTACCATATATGTGATCCAATTTGTAAGCAAGGGCTACAATTTCAATCAGTGGATATGGCCTTATCTTTACTTAAGGCGGTCTATGTAGGAGATTCTTTGGTTTATTGGGAAATTCAAGGTTGTGAGAGAATAACATGTGACTTCTCTTGTGAGTCACAATATATTTTACTCTATATATCAAACTCATTACAAGTATTTTTATGGATAATATGCAAATCAGTAAATTAATACCATAGACCACCCATGTTTTCCTTATCTTAACTTTTTATTTATGGATAATTATGTTTTTAAAAAAGGAATTTGATTTTAGTTTTTATGGTGATGACCCTTGTCGATGCATGAGATAAGTTAATTCGTAAGTTTATTTATAAACTCAAATGTTGTATTATTCAAAAAAAAAAAAAAAAAAAAAAAATTTGAGTACCCATGAACCAAAAATTGTTTATAACTCACGTTGGTTAGACATATTTTACCTAAAAACGTACAACTATATATAAGAGAATTTGTGAAATCTTTCACTCTAATTAACTAATGTGGAACAAAAGAAATTTCTAAAACTAAAATATCAATTTTACTTGCATATCACGATTTTACATTTTCTAATGTATTAAATAATATAAGATTTTTCTTGTTTAAATAAATAAAGTTAATAGGCCATGTGATTATTTCATTGGTAATGTATATATTTTAGATATAAACGATGGGTTTATAATTAATTTTAAATGATATCTAATTTTAAAATATATATTTTATTTTTCTATGTAAATGTCATATAATTTTTTTAATGTCTATTTTTTCAGTGTCTATTTTATTTATTATGTGTAAAAAATATATCATAAACTAATTGTAACTCGATGTGAGTATATGAATTAATTATATCCATTTTTTACAAACGAACTTTTAAAAAAATATATATTGATCTATATGTAGTTATTAGTGTTTCACATATCGGCTAACCGAATAAAAAATTAATTCAAATATGACTATTTTGGCAAAAAGAATAACTCTAGTAAAAAAAACTGAGTTAATTAAATAAATAAACTGAGAAAACGTGGGTTTGACATGTCAGCTCAGTAGCAATATTCCTCTTTGAATACATATATAGAAGATCTCATGAGCTGCGCGGGAATTCTCTTAAATTTATAAAATTAAAGCACTTTATTAAAAGCATGTACACGATATAATATATAGGCAAATATATTTGGAATCAGGAATATATTTTTTTTGGTTCAATGTGAAGTTTATTGATCAATGAAATGTAGAGTTATTTACAGACAAACAGAAAGAATTTTGAATAATGTGAAATAAAAATGTAAGAAAAGCTCAAGCAAAAAGATTTGAAGGAGCGTAACGAGTTTGATACCATTGATTGAGAAGGCCACCCCACTTGGAAGTCTCGGTGTCACAGAGGAAGAGAAGCTGGTTACGAACCGCTTCGTCAGTGATACGAGTCATAAAAACCAAAGGGGTGTTGGCCTTGTTTATTCTGGCCTCCGTTTTTTTCTTGCCAAATGTGGTGAATCGTGGCTGAAATAGCAGACCGATTAATATAGACATGATCCAAACATCTTTTGTGTAAGGTCAGATCAGACCATATAATGATAAGTAAGTATATATGATTTTTTTTTGTCTCATTGGGTATAAATAGATATATACAACATATAAAATTTTAGTACAATTAATCATTGTGAATTATAACGTACTTGAACATATATCCACATTGAAAGAATAATATGTTACAAAAAAAGATTATAAAATCCAATAATGTATAAACTAATCATATGGTACGGATTATAACCATTTCACTTGTCATCTACCGCAATGTAAAAAGTCCAGATAATGATGTACATAGTAAAGATAGACTGTGAAGAGAGGGGCAGGCAACATACATGGTCTCAGATGATCTTATTAATACAGCTGCAAACTCTTCTTCAACAATTTGCATAATGAAGAAGTTAAATGTGGACTTGGATGATATTGAGGAGCATGAAATCAACACTAGCGAAGCACATGTATGTATATTACTATTTTAATAGTAACCAACAATACCCATCGTACTTTTATATTTTGTTTCAGCTAATTTTTCATAGCATAGAAAATTTGCTGATTGTCTTCTCTTGTAATTTTTGTAAAAGGTCACGATAATGGTGTTGATGAAACAAATTTATTGGTTTGAACGTCGAATATACTAAGATATATATATATATATATATATGAAAATGTTAAAAAAAAAAATTAAGCAGGTGACTTTTTATTTATTTATATAAAATATAACTGTTGCGGTATGTAGTTCATGTACATGTATCAGTTATATTGAGAACCAGTTGACGCAAACATAAAACATATTTAAATGGAAAACTCTTACCGCTTCTAGTTAACTTTTGATTGTTTTTGGGGAAAAAGGGCATTTAAATCTTGAAGTATATCTAATTCGCGTTTTTAATCCTGAAGTTTTGCTAACGCATAATTATTCCCTAATTTATAGTTGACTGCACGAAATTAGACAAGAAAAAATCAGCCGTTAATTGTTAAACGGAATTCGTTAGTCTTAGATTTAGAACATAATCGCGTTTACAACTTCCGGTGAGAGGAGGACTTTGGAAAGAGAAAACCCTAAATTGAAAAGGGAGGAGAAATCCGGTGAGAGGAGGAGAAATCCGGTGAGAGGAGGACAATTCCGGCGAGATAAGCAGTTTCCGACAGCGAAATGGTGAAAACTCTCTTCGGTCGGCGCGCAAGAAAACGCGACAAGATTCCAATTCGAAGGCATGCATTGAGCGTAGAACCTGAAATTCAAATTAACCCAGAAAGTGAAAGGTAAATTTAGTGAAATTGAAGCATGTTTAATCAATGCAGAGGTTCGATTTGTGTTACTGAAACTTGTTCATTGGTTTCAGGACACCGGTTGATGAAGGTGATGTGGAGGAAGGTGTAGCGATTGTGGAAGAAGAGTTTGGCAATGTGGTCGAAGAAGAGATAGCGATTGTGGAAGAAGAGATAGACAATATGGCTGAAGAAGGAGTAGCGAATATGGGTGAGAAGATAGGCAATGTGGCCGAAGAAGAGATATCGATTGTGGTCGAAGAAGAGATAGGCAATGTGGCTAAAGAAGGAGTAGCGAATATGGGTGAGGAGATAGGCAATGTGGCTGAAGAAGGAGTAGCGAATATGGGTGAGGAGATAGGCAATGTGGCCGAAGAAGAGATAGCAACTGTGGTCGAAGAAGAGATAGATAATCATGGGAATGAAGAAGAAAATCAGAGTGGAGATAGTGGGAATGAAGAAGAAGTCGTGGAGTCAGATGGTAATTCATCCATTGAAGGAGATGATTGTGAGGCTGATTTGTCTGCTCATTTTGGAGAAGCTGCCTGTGAAGATCGAGATGGAAACTACGATAGTAGTGCTGAAGGAGTTGAGAGTGGTGATGATATTTGGGACGATGATTACATTCCGGATCCAATACTAGATGATGATCATGACGAGGAACAAGAAGGTAGGCAATTCAACTATGGTTGTGGAGATATTCTAGCGTTAGGGAAGACTTTTAATAATTCTGAGGAATTCAAGTTTGCGGTTCTCAAATATTCACTGAAGACACAGTATGATATCAAGTTCTATAAGTCATCTTCGGATCGGCTTGGTGCACAATGCACAAAACATGAAGAAGAGAAGTGTCCTTGGCGAGTGTATGCTTCTTTTGAGAGAGGCAGAAACAAGTTGATGGTGAAAGTGTTCATCGATTCTCATGTTTGTGTAAGATCCGGTTACACAAAGCTTTTGAAGAGTGGATCAATTGCTAAACTTTTTGAGGAGAGGCTTAGAACTAATCCTAAAATCAGGTCGCAGGAGCTGGTTGACGAGATAAAGAGAGAGTACAATATGATAGTGAGCTTGGAACAATGTCGAAGAGCGAAGTCAATGCTGTCAGCAAGAAGAAAGGCTGGCCATGAAGCTCATTTTGCTAGACTGTGGGATTACCAGGAAGAGGTTCGAATATCAAATGAGGGATCAACAATGGAGATTGAGACAATTCCTGGACCAGTTCCCGGAGGAAAGCAACGATTCTACCGTCTCTATATTTGTTTTGCAGCTCTGAAATCATCTTGGAGGCAGTCATGTAGACCCATTATTGGTTTAGACGCTACGTTTATGAAATGGGATATTAAAGGTCAAATGCTAGCTGTAGTTGGTAGAGATGGAGATAATAGGATATTTCCTATTGCTTGGGCGGTAGTTGAAGTGGAGGATAATCCTAATTGGCTATGGTTTGTGCAACTTCTGAAAAACGATTTGGTACTTGATGATGGAAGCGACATAACAATAATCTCAGACAAGCATAATGTGAGTCTCAGTTTCTTTCTTTGCTTCCTAAATTTGATTTCATTTGGCTGTTAACTTTACTTGTTTTCTTGACAGGGAATACTAAATGCGGTTCATCAAGAGCTTCCAAAAGCCGAACATAGAATGTGTGCTCGACACATTCTACAGAATTGGAAGAAGATAAACAAAGACATTGAACTTGAGCGTCTATTTTGGAAAATAGCAAGGAGTTACACACAAGCAATGTTTAGTGATAACTTAGAGGAATTGAAAAATTACAACGAATGGGCGTATAACTCTCTGCAATGTACTGGTCCAAAAACATGGTCTCGGGCATTTTTCAAGCTTGGCTCGTGTTGCAACGACAATCTCAACAACTTGTCAGAGTCATTTAACAGAAGCGTTAGGGAGTCGAGGAGGAAGCCGCTTCTTGATATGTTAACTGAGGTAAGGAGAAAAACAATGGTGAGAAATGCCAGGAGGAATATTGTGACTAACAACTGGAATAAAAGGTTTACACCGAGAGCATACAAGGAGATTGAGCTTAATAGGCAGAAAGCTCGGGAGTGCATTAGATATATGACCACAGGATCGACGCATGAGATAGAGTATCACGATGATACTTACAGTGTAAACATGGAGGAGAAAACATGTGGCTGTGGCTATTGGCAGTTGAATGGCTTACCTTGCATGCATGCTATGTGTGTCATCACAACAACAAGGTTAGATCTAAACGATTATGTATCAGATTACTACTTGACCTCTAAATGGCGGCAACTCTATGCTTGCGGTATAAAACCGGTACAAGGCATGAAATGTTGACCACGGTTAGGTCGGTTACCTATTCTACCACCTCCTTCAAGATTCAATCGTGGACGGCCTAATGCATATGCTAGGAGGAAAGCTCCTCATGAGTCATCCTCTAATCCACACAAGCTAACTCGGCATGGTCGTGTGGGGACATGCTCAAACTGTCGCCAAGTAGGTCACAACAAGACTAGGTGTCCTAATCAAACCGCAGCTCCTCCACCTAAGCGGCCAAGAGGGCGTCCAAGAAAAACACAGGTTTTAACTCCTCTGTTTTAACATTCTCTCGTCTGTTAAAAACACAGGTTTTAACTCCTCAAAATGTTATTTAATTTTTCCTCCTCTGTTTTAACTCTTAGTTGATTGTTGTTGTACGGAGAATGTTCACAGTTGGGAGAAGGAACTTCTCAAGGATCATCACAATGCCAAGCTTCTCAATCATCACAAGGAAGATTTGGTTTCTCTTCTTAGCTTATCTTCTCTTCTTAGCTTTTATAACTGTTCTATCTCATCGCTCCTTTCATCCTCCTCTCACCGGAAGTTGTAAACGCGATTATTTTCTAAATCTAAGACTAACGATTTCCGTTTAACAATTAACGGCTAACTTTTTCTTGTATAATTTCGTGCAGTCAACTATAAATTAGGAAATAATTATGCGTTAGCAAAACTTCAGGATTAAAAACGAGAATTAGATATACTTCAAGATTTAAATGTCTTTTTCCCATTGTTTTTGCCGTATTTGATACTCTCACATGCAAAATTACAAAACGATTATGTGACACTGTAGATATATCCATGTAATTTAAGGTGATATTGAATATGGATTCATAATAATTTTAGGAGGTCGTTGATGAGTATTAGAAAGAAACGATTATCATTGATAGAACAAAGATAGTTTAAATGTTTCGCAGCATGTACAGTAGTTGGAAATTTTTTTATGTAAGATGACGATTTCTATGATGCGGCAAAATTGAATAATTGCAATAGATGATGATAAAAATAAGAATTAAGATAAAACAACCGATATTAATATTTGATAAATAAAAACCGGTTTGTGCGGAAGCAAAACAATCTTTCTTTTATTCTTTAGTTGTCCGTAGTGTGACGGTTTGACGCAATTATAATCTCAGGATATAACCGCACCATCTTATGATTTGCACCATCCAAATTTAGAAGCCTAACAAATGCTAGTGATGTGTGTACTCTCAAGACTCACATAAAATAGAAAGAAGAGACATGAAAGGGATTTGTCTATTCGAATGAGATTTTGTGTGTAGGAACAAACTCTTTCTTCTCTCTTTTATTTGCAAAAGCAAAACCGTCCCACTAAAATGAACATTCATGGAGACGTGAATTCAATGCCAGATGTATGACCATTAATTCGTCGGTTTCAATGTTGAAAGGAAGATATATTTGTTTATTGTGTTGACTAAATCAAACACAATTTTCAAAACAAATATGAGCTAAAAAATATAAAGCTATTAAGCATGTACGTAACCCATTTACCCAAACTCAAACCCAAGCCTACCCCGATTTAGTATGGATGCTTCTCTCTTTTACAATATACTTTGGTCTCAAGGTTTTGAGCCTAGACACAAACATCCTCCCTTATATACTAAAAGACTTTTCTCCATGTTTCCAATATGGGACTTTTTCCCATTGTCCAATTTGTGATATTCAAACAACCAACTTTGAACATTCATTTCTCATTCAAATGAACTTCAATTTGAAAAGTTACCCGAAAAAGTATGTCGATGCAACTTGTCAAAATAAGTTTCAACAATCTCCCACATGAATATAAATAACTCTAAACATATGACAACTCACATCGACTGACTGACACGACAAAAGAACTTTTGAGAGTACAAGCGAAAAATCACTGCATTTAAGATGGTAGTATTTTTCAGCCTTGAACCACTCATAGTGAATAACTATTGGATCTACTCGACCAAGAGGTGAACATGATGTCTTGAACCTCTCGGGTTGTTATGTAAGCCGAGACAATAGTTATCACATAGTTTCATTTTCTCATAGAACTAGGCTCTCTATTGTGTTCATTTTGGCCCTGAACATGTCTGATTAATCATGAGTGAACTTGAAAAATATAGTCTGATCTATTCTCCTAAAAACGGTCTCATTTAACACTCACAAGGTGATTTGCAATGTTAGCTTTGTTTTAAAAAGTATCTTGTAATATTCCCTTTTTATCTCAAAGCTATAGACTCAAATCACTAAAAGCAAACGCTTATCCTCTGTTTATACAGGAAGCACTGTTCATCATCTTAGGAATTAGGAATAGACTATAGTCTCACAATGCTCTTAACAGATTTAGGTTAATTTAGTTTTTTCTTTGAACCTACATCTTGGGATCTCCAGTCATGTAGGTGGGTTTACCATCAGACCTCCTCTTAAGTCATAGGTTTTAAACCCATTCCTCTTGATGATTTTATAATTTAATCTCATGACACACCTTTCATATATCGATCCTAGGTTGTCATCCGATTTGATATAATCTATCGATATTACACAAATTGAGACCAGTTGTCTAATGGTTGTATATCATCTTCTTAAAGGACATGATTAACCATTACACACAAAACTCAGTACACGAACTATAGTTAATCAACTATCATAGTGCACTAGTTTCTCCCACATAAAGATATATTCTACAAAGTTCAAAAGCCATCGAGCTTCTTTAGTTTTATCTAAAACTATGAACTTGCCAAGGACTTATGTGGTATCTTGTTGAGAATATTATCTGTGGTAGGCAACACTTTCTCCCACATTTCCTGGAAAACCCCAGAATCCTGCAACATTGCATTCATATCTCGTTAAAACCATACTGATTTCAGAAATTACATTACACATGGCCGTTTCAATCATATTGGTATGGGATCATCCATTGTTTATATGTGGGTCAATTATACTACGTCATTCGTTAGCATTACTACGACCAATCACTTGTTCTTATCAAAACTTCACAATTAATCAGTTTTTCGTTATTATAATAACAAAAAATTAAAGAATTAAGACTGTAATACTACGATTTCTACGATGTGACAAAACTGAATAATTGCAATAAATGATGATAAAAATCAGAATTAAGATAAAACAACCGATGCCAATATTTGATAAATAAAGAATGGTTTGTGCGGAGGCGAGACACTCTTTCCTTAATTCTTTAATTTTCTGTAGTGTGACAGTTTGACGTAATCAGAATCCCATGATACAACTACACCATCTTCTGATATACAACACCCAAAATCATAAGCCTAACAATTGCTAGTGATGTGTGTACTCTCAAGACTTAGAGAAAACAGAGATAAGAGACATGAAGGTGATTTTTCTATGAGAATGAGATTGTGTGTGTAGGAATAAACTCTTTCTTCTTCCTTTTATTTGCAAAAGCAAAACCGCTCCATTAAAATGAGCATTCATGGAGATGTGAATTCAGTGCCAGCGTTATGGCCATTAATTCGTCGGTTTCAATGTTGAAAGGAAGATATATTTGTTTTACATCTCCATGAATGCTCATTTACCCAAACTCAAACCCAAGCCTACCCCAACTTAGTCTGGATGTTTTTCTCCTTTACACCATACTTTGGTCTCAAGGCTTTAAGTCTAGATACAAACATTTTCCCATATATACTAGAGGACTTTTCTCCATGTTTCCAATAAAAAAAAAAATTTTCATTTGTCCAATTTGTGCTATTCAAGCAACCAATTTTGAACATTTATTTTTCATTTAAATGAATTTCAGTTTGAAAAGTTATCCAAAAAAAGTAGTTCGATGCGACTTATCAAGTTACAACATATTAAACGCTTGGCATGGATTTCGGCTTTTTTTAAATATGATTTTTTTTTATTTGGGAAAAAAAGTTTCGAATGAAATAAAATCATAAACTTAAAAATCAATATAGAGGACATGTGTCACAAAAACAGAGTGTCGTATTACTTGGTAAAATTAAAAAAAAAAAAAAACTTCTAATATTATTTAAGATATAATCCTGGTATATATCAACGAAAGAAACATCTATAACTAAGTGTAATTAAAAAAAACTATAAAAGTTGTGTAATACACTAAAATACTCAAAAACAAATTGCTTTTCCAAAAAGAACACAATTTTTAAGACCACTTTTGTATCTTTTAATAAACAAACTGCTAAACATTGCATAGTCTACATTAATTATGCCTCCATCTATAAATGTAATGGGGATGAATTTTGACAATGGCTCTTGGCTCTCATTGATGTCACCACGCTGCACCTTCCTTAAAAAAGAGATTTAGTTAAGGTCTAAACATGTAGAATCTTCTTTCCAGATATATTATGTTTAGAAAATCAAACCATCAAAAACAAAAATTGAGGCATTGTTTTCCTCTTTGAATTCTCGGTATCTTGGGCTTCAAAACAAATATGACTCTCACTCTCTACGAGAGATAGTATAGCATGTAGTTCATTTTTGTTCATATGAACCAAAGAATCCACGGATACGAGATTTCCACAAAATCTGAATTATTTCGGTTCAGTTGTCTCTAAACTAAGTACTCTACATTCGAATAAATCGACACTTATGGTAAAGTACCTAGTGTCGAAAGGGTAGTTGATAGTGCTCAAATAGGAGAGGACTCTAAGAGTGCATGACTTATCGTCTTCTTATTTTTAACGTTAAATAATATTGTTTTATATAAGATAGATAAACCTTAACTAAGCATTAAGTATGAATAAATTAGCTAGACGAAAAATATAGAACATGTTTAGAAGATAAAAATTTTAATAAAATAACAATAGATACATATACGAAAAATATATTTACAAGATCTTCTTACACAAAACTTTTCAAAATTAAAGTTCTATTTTCAATATATATATGAAATTTAATCTTAACTCTTAAGTGTAGAACAAGAAAAGAAAGTTACTTAAAGGACAAGAACTCATATCCATAACAATAAAAAGGACATGATAATAATGATTATATAATATAGAGAACAAATTTATGGTGAGAAAGATATTAGAAAGAGAACATAATTTTTCTCACCACAAAATCTCTCTTTATTATATAAATCATTATCATGATGTCCTTTTTACAAAGTGCCTAAAGAAAAAGTGGAGATTATACAAATGTGTTATATGACAGTGTAGTGTACATGGCCAATCTCCGTGAAAGCCCAAGAAAAGTCTAATGGAATTCTAGGATCAAATCCCGACAGGACTAGAGCATTAAAACTCTCGTTTCGTTATATTATTTCATTGTGTGATCGTGTGAGTGTGTTTGAGCAAATACATGAGAGAGGTTAACCGTTCTTGTTTCGAAAGAAAAACATAAACTTGAGTTGGTAACACTATAAAATCATGTAACAACAGAAAAAAAATCTAAGAAAAAAACCGAGACATCACCTTAAATGTTTGGTACTAGAAGATACTAAATTATGTAAAATGAATATTTTTTCTTTTCTAAAAGTTAGAAAGTAACTAGAAGATTTAAGAGATGAGGAGATCTCAAAAAATGAAATAAGAAGAAAAACTTCTTAGAATAAACAATGAAAATCCAAAAAACGAAAAAGTTCAAATCTTGAAGATCAAACAAGGAAAATGAGATCAACAAGTACTATTCTAAGTGTGTGGTCATGTTCATTTGAAAGTATTTTTTCGACAAGTTGATCGCTACTTATATATGTGTGATAATTAAAACATGTGGTTATGTGGGATGCAAAATCGTTATGACGATTCTCGACTACGATGGAGGTAATAAATCCCAGGATTTAGCTTGTCACGGCGCATCAATATAGAAGTTTAATATTTCTTATGGCTTTACTACATTATCACTAATTAAAATAATTGAAAGTGCATATAAGAAAGGTGAAAAGGAGGGTGAAAAAGAAGAAGGATCCCATACTTGTCCTCTTATGGTAGGCTAATTATTGTCCACAAATTTCGTTAACACTAGCTCCAAGTCTTTTAATCAATAATCATTTCATCTATTAAATAATTTTTAATTGAAAAAGGGTATGCATACTTGCTTAGTAATCAAAATTTGGTATGTGACAAATATAATCTTGGTTAAAAGTGAAATGCATTATTCCGACCTCCACTAAATGACATATATGCATTTAAAATATAACTTTTCATAAAAATGTATCAATATACTAAAATGATTTATTCAAACTTTTACAACAGTACTTACAAAAACCGAACTTTATAAGTCATTCTGTTCCATTGTTTCACTATTTTCAGATAGTTAACTTTTAACTATATGAACATTTTTAGTCAAAGCTTCAGTATTATTCATGTGAAGAGACACTCACTTCCAATTGTTTTTGCAAGATTATACTCTAACTTGGATTGGAACTTATAAATAATTTATAATAATTATCATATAAACTGATGATAAGAAAATTAGTTTGTTACCAAAAAGAAAATAATTTCTTTATTTGTTGTCAGCTTATAACGTATTCAATCCGGAAAGTAAAAGAGAAAAACACCCAAAAAACAAATTCATAAAACAAATTCGAAGAATTAAACATTAAATAAAACTATCATGAAATACATAAAAAGCGCATTAAAAACTAAGAAACATGGGACTTGATATTAAGGTTGGGGAAATTAAGGAGAAGAAAGCGACAAGTTCAAATCCAAACGTATAACGTATACGTGCCTCTCTTTTGAAAGGTACATAAATAAACAAACGCCGACCAAGAAAAAAGAACATATAAATAAACAACAGAACCATTTATATGCAGACATTTAGAAGCTTCGGAATATCAAAACAGATTCTGCAAATATTACCCGTAAAGAGAAAACAGTTTAGTAAACATAGAAAAAGCCACAAAGATCTTATGATCTGATATTTTTCCCTATATCTCAAAAATCCAATAAACTAGGGACAATCCAATATACCTAAAATGAACTTTTAAAAGTAAAACAAAAAAAAAATAGAAAGGGTTAAGTAGGTAGATTGAAAAACTTTGGTTCAAAATTAGCAAAATTGTAACAGAAGGAAACAGTTCTTTTCGAGTAATTTTTACAAATAGCTAAGATAATGTATAAATTATATGCATGTTAAGTGATATCGTGTTATATTAAACATAGCTCATTAACAAAATACTGGCATCGAACAAATATTTTCACCCACTTGAGGGTATCACTTCTCCCATAGTTACTTTTGTCAATGTGGATCCTAAATTTAGTTAAGTAGCAAAAAATCAAAATAATAGAAGATCTAGCAATAAATTCAAATCGAAACTACCACTCAACCATCTCAAATTTGATCAAATTAATAATGTTTTAAAGTAAAGTGAATTATCAAGCAACAAAACACATACACATGGAAAGAACAAAGAAAGATGAATGCTAAAGCACAAAGACTGCTTTACAACACCACATATTGTCGGCAAAGCATTAAACTGTGAAGAAGATACAAAAAAAATCTTCCAACTCTTGATAAAAAACAAAAATCAAAAGTAAATAAAATTAAAACATTGAATAATGGAAATCAAATAAAATCCAGCTTATCAAGAATCAACACAAGACAAACATATGATAAAACAAAGTTTAAAGTGAGACAAAAAGTAGTGTTTTAAAATTCAGTGTTGGAAAAGTGAGAGTCCCTACACAAGCATCTTGTGGTTGGAGAGGTATGGGCCAATGGCACAATAAGCACTCAAGGATTCATGAAATTGGATAAGCTCTTTATGGGTCCCAAATTCTCTCAAGACTCACTTGAAAAAATGAAGAAAAACACACTTTCTTGAACAAAAATTATTAGATTCCATTATAAAACTCTCAGTCCCCACTCAGTAATGAGTAAGCATCTCAGGCTGTATATAAGACCACATTATATTCCCCAAAACTTTAAGAAACAAGAACCAAAACAAAGCCAAGCAAAGCATAAAGAAGAGACTTTGTTCCAAAGCTTATCAAAGAGTAAAATATGTCTGCAAATGAGTTACCTTCTTCTTCAGCTCAAGCCTTCCAAGAGCAATCCCTTGGCGGTTTTGTCTCTAGAAAGCTGCTTCTGCACAACCCATTTGACCACAACACTCAACGAGCCTTTGCGGTTTCACCATCTCCTCTCAATTCCCATGAGAACAATCTTAGCGGGAATGTCCTGATGCTTCTCGCAGTCCTCATCTGTGGCATCATATGTTGCCTTGGGTTACATTACATCATTCGTTGTGCATTCAGACGTACTTCAAGTTTCATGATCTCCGAGCCTATCTCTGGTCTTTCAACACCATGTGGTTCATCAAACAAAGGAATCAAGAAGAAAGCTCTCAGAATGTTCCCAGTTGTGAGTTACTCACCTGAGATGAACTTTCTGGGGCTTGGGGAAGAATGTGTCATTTGTTTGTCAGATTTTGTTGCCGGTGAACAGCTCAGGATGCTCCCTAAGTGCCACCATGGGTTCCATGTTCGTTGCATTGACAAGTGGCTTCAACAACATTTGACTTGTCCCAAATGCAGACACTGTCTGGTTGAGACATGCCAAAAGATCTTAGGTGACTTCAGTCAAGCTGATCAAGTGGCAGCAGCACCAACAGAGAGCGTAATTATCAGGATTGCTCCTTTAGAACCTGAAGAAAGAGTAAACAGTTTAAGAGAAAGCAGCTAGATGCCAAGAGAGGCAGAAACCATCAAAAATTCAGAATTTTGTGCTTTAGTTAGATAGGAGACTTTAGATCTGAGCACAGTTCATGTCTTGAGCCACTTGAGAAAGAAAACAAATAACTCAGGATACCTCAATTTTTTTATGTCTTTCGTTTTTGCCTGTAGCACAAAGTGTATACAGAGAGAATATATCTCACGAGTTCATCAAACTTCTTTTTGGGAAAGTATTTTATACAGTGGAATGTAAATTATGCATTTTTATCCAAAAACATTAAGAATCATCTATAACAAAGATTGATAAGTGCTAGTCATATATTCTTTATGTGTCACAATCACTACACATAGACAGAACAAATGGCGAAGGTTTGTGTGAAGTAGTGTTTAGTCTACGAGATGCAGACCTGGTCCCGTGTATGCTTGATAGTGACAAATGCACGAAGAAACAATGCATCTATCCACTTGACTCGACCCACTTAAAACACTATCTATATGCCCAAAAACGGATCCACACGAGTCATCAAGATAGCGTATACCAGAGGATAAGAAAAATTATCATTACCAGATGAAAGTGACATGGACCAAACCCACAATAAGGAAGACCAACCGATCTTAGTTTATAGGTAAAATCAGACCTAAAAGCTAGGTTGGGGGATGCATAGTCTTGTAAGATTCTCAACCCATCCTATGGGATATAGCCTTGACACCAGACATACCTATGCCACGATATACTATCGAAAATTTAGAGTTGATCTGTAAATACCATCCCAGTTGAGAGAATCCATACCCATAGGTCATACAAAAAATCTAAGTGGTTATTGTCATCACAAGCGTCTCCTACTCTACTCTGACGGATGATGCTTTAAAATTTACTCACCCTACATTTATCAAATTGGTACTAGAGTTTGTATCAGATTGTGGTGAATGTTCTGTCTAGATTTAGTATACACTTAATCTATTACTTTTCTCCAGAACAGGCGCTCATCGTGGGTATGCACACTACCTAGTGCTAGATATTGCCATGATTCTCAAGATATCAAAGTCCGAATCCTGATAACAGAGTGATTTAAAACTAGCTAAACAAACTGGAATCCACAACCCATTGTAGAAAAAACTACTAATAACTGCTTTAGCTAAGGACCACATATTCTAACTACGAGATTTTAGAGATCCTGTAATTTAAAAGGGAGCAACATGTCATAAACAAGGTTATCAAAACAAAAGACATGTCATATACAAGGTTATCAAAATAAAAGACATGCCATAAACAATGATGGTTCAAATTAGGCTTAAGATCCTAGGCATTTCTGATTGGATGAGATACAAATAAAGTGTAGAAAAGTTCAATTTATTAGCCAATACCCGATTTAAAAAATGCGAATTTAATAGTGAGTGAGGCCGTGCACAAAAAAGAAGGGTTATTGGTTATAATAGAAGACTGTGGTTAACAGGTAGCATATGACCATTAAGCATCTGAGGGATATCAGATCATATCAAATAATATGCCATTGAGAGTGTAAAAACTGCTACAAAGTATTTTTTTAAGTACAACTTTATCCGTGATAAATTGCGGATTTAGCTTAAGTAAGGGCCTTACTAAAACAGCTAATAGTCTAAAATTGTTCAACTCTCTCAACAATCGAGGCTTTCTAGAAATTTGCCATCAATTTACTACTGGAACAACAGTAGGACATCAATACAATTACCAAATTATTACAACAAAAGTGTTGAAAAGATGTTCAAATTTTCTGCTACGAATTAAATTCCCATTGCAATTATTATAATGTTCTTTTGCTGGGTGAGGACTATCTACTCAACTATTAACAAGAGTTAAACGTAAAACAGTATGTACATACAGAAGCACTAGAGGACACTGATACCTTCGGAAGATAATGTTTAAAAATACTATCTTAGTGCTTTAAGAAAATCCTGGCCACTTGTTGGACTAAAGACCTCAATTAATATGATAGATTCATGTCTACACTTTTTGTAATATAGTAGCTATAACTCAGAACTATGCTAATAATATATTAGAGAAAGTTTTGCGACATACCGTTATAAAGCAAAAGAACTGTACACAATAGGCTGTGCCTATTCATAATCAAAATGAAATTCCCTACATTGTCAAAACAGAAGAAAAAAAGATATTTAGTAGGAACGATAAACAAATAGATATTTACTTAAAAGTTCACTAAAAGATAAACACTGAGAAATGACACTGGAGAATGAATGATTAAAGAATAGGTTCCACCAAAGAAAGTCAATAATGGTACATAGATGATTGAAAGACAGGACTAAAGCTCTGTGTTTCAGTACTTCAACTTTCTAGCCAAAGTGTAATGCTCCTGAAACTTTTCTCAGGATTAAAACCCATTGGGTCCAAACCATTTCTACATCATGAAAGCATCCAGCAAAACTCTTGAGTATTTTCACCAAGTCGCGTTATTTCAACTCAACAGAACCATATGCAGACATGTAGCTACTTGTGGAATACCAAAAAAGATTTTGCAAATATTACCCAAAACTTCAAACATATTATAATGGAAATAAAATGAAATCCATCTTATCAAGAATCAACACAAGACAAAAATGATAAAACAAAGTTTTTAACATAAAGTGACACCAAAAGAAATACATAATTTAAAAATTAATGTCCCTACACAAGCATCCTGTGGTTGGAGGTGGTATGGGCCAACGACACAATCAGCACTTAAGTATTCATGGAATTGGATAAGCTCTTTCTGGGTCCCAGGTACTCCCAACTCTCATTTGAAAAGAGAAGGAAAAAAACACTTTTTTAAACAAAAATTATTAGTGTCCAATTATAAAATTCTCAGTCCCCCACTAACTGTTCAGTAAGCATCTCAAGCTATATTATATATAAGACCACTTTGAATTCCCCAAAATTTTAAGAAGCAATAATTAAACAACGACAAGCAAAGCAGAGAGAGGAGAGTTGGATTTCAAGCTTTTTTCAAAGAGTAAAAAATGTCTGCAAATGAGTTACCTTCTTCAGCTCAATCCTTCCAAGAACAATTCCTTGGAGGTTTTGTATCTAGAAAGCTTCTTCTGCACAACCCATTTGACCACAACTCTCAACGATTCTTAGCGGTTGCACCATCTCCTGTCATAACCCATGAGAACAAGCTCAGTGGAAATGTTATGATGTTTCTCTCAGTCCTCATCTGTGGCATCATCTGTTGCCTTGGGTTACATTACATCATTCGTTGTGCATTCAGACGTTCTTCAAGTTTCATGATCTCCGAGCCTATCTCTAGTCTTTCAACACCACGAGGCTCATCAAACAAAGGAATCAAGAAGAAAGCTCTTAGGATGTTTCCAGTTGTGAGTTACTCACCTGACATGAACCTGTCGGGGATTGGCGAAGAGTGTGTCATTTGTTTGTCGGATTTTGTTTCCGGTGAACAACTCAGGCTGCTCCCCAAGTGCAACCACGGTTTCCATGTTCGTTGCATAGACAAGTGGCTTCAACATCATTTGACATGTCCGAAATGCAGACAATGTCTGGTTGAGACATGCCAAAAGATATTAGGTGACTTCAGCCAAGCTGATTCAGTTGCGGCAGCACCAACAGAGAGCGTAATTGTCAGGATTGCTCCTCTAGAACCTGAAGGAAGAGTAAACACGTTTAGAGAAAGCAGCTAGATGCTAAGAAAGGTAGAAACCATCATCAATTCAGAATTTGTCAGCAGTTAGATAGGAGATTTTATACTCTGACCACAATTCATGTCTTTACCCATAGAAGGGTTCCCCAAAAGAGAAAAAATAACCAATGATACTTCAGTTTTTTTATGTCTTTCTTTTTTGCCTGTAGCACAAAGTGTATACAGAGGGAATATATCTCACTTTTCAATAACATCTCAGGAGTTCAACAAAGTCCATTTGCAAAGTTATTTTTTACGGTGGAATGTGAATTATGCATTCTTATTCAAAAACATTTAGAATCATCTATAACTAAAGCTTGATAAGCGCTAGTCATATTCTTATGTGTCACAATTACACAGAACCAAAATAGTCACTAGACAGAACCAATGGTTCCCGGTAACGAATGCCAAGGTTTGTGCAAAGAAGCAGTGTCTGGTCTACGAGATGCAATTACAAATCAGACATCATCACGTGTATGCTTAATATTGAAAAATATACGAAGTTTGTGAACAAAGAATGAAAGCATCTACTTGACACGACCCACTTTATGAACTACCCATATAACTGAAAACCAATCAACACACTTGAGTCATCGGGATAGCAAGTAACATATGTCATATGTCATATGATCCTTCCCCCCATGATCACGAAATCCACTCTGCCATAGGAATATGGACCCAACCAATAATAAAGCAAACCAACCAACCTAAGTTTCTGGGTAACAGTCAGACCTGAAAGCTACTTTTGGGGGATGCATGGTTTTGTAACCTATCAAGTTACACCAAACTTTGTCTTGTAAGATTCTCAACCGCCAGTCAAGTACCCATCTTATAGGATCTAACTTTGACACCAGACATATCTATGCCATGATACACTGTAGACACCAGACATATCTATGACAAAAATGTAGAGTTGATCTGTAGATACCATCCCGGTCGAGAGAATCCATACCCATAAGTCACAGACCAAAATCTAAGTGATGGTGTGAATCAAGATAAGTGAGAAATCCTTCACCATTATTAAACCAAACACGGTTAAACTTCCAAATGATTCTTACCACAAGCATCTCCTACTCTACTCTGAGGGTTGATACCAGTTACCATGTTGATGCCTCAAAATTTACTTATCTTATTGGTACAAAAGTTTGTATCAGATCATGGTGAATGTTCTGTCTAATTTAATATACTTACTCTATTCTTCCTCTTTTCTCCACAACAAGCGCACATATTGGGTATTGTACAGTAGCTAGTGCAAGATATTTTCATGAAAATTGAACCGGGAAAAGGCTAAGCCTAACAATTCTGATATAGGCAGTGCTATCTCGTAGTGTGAAAACAGAAGAAAACCTACAAAGTTGGCCTAATTTGATTCTATCTCTATGATAAAAAGACATTTTTTGGGGAATATAAAAGAATACATGAAGTGTTCAACTAGATATAATGATACACCACTTGATATCTTGGTCGTTTTCATAGATTCTCCAAATACCAAACTTGGAATCCTGATCACTGGGGTGATTCAAGACCAGCTAAACAAGTTGGTAACCACAACCCATTGTACAAAAATTACTAATATTGATTAAGGTAAGAACCACATGTTCTAACTACGAGATTTTGGAGATCCTAGAGTTTAAAAGGGAGCAACATGTCACAAACAAGGTTATCAAAACAAAAGACATGTCATAAACAAATAAGTTAAGATCCTAGCTAGGCATTTCTGACTGGATGAGATATAAATAAAGTGTTGAAAAGTTCAATTAAAAAAGCTCAACCCCACTTAAAAAAGGGAGTTTAATAATAATTGAGGCTGTCCACAAAAAATAAGGGTTATTGGGTAATAACAGAAGACTGTGGTTTACAGGTAGCATACGTCCATTTACACGCATCTGACAAATATCAGATGGTATCAGATCATATCTGGTAATTATGCTATCGAGATTGTGAAAACTGCAACAAAGTATTTTTAAGTACGACTTTTTCCGTGATAAACTGCGGATTTCACTTAAGTATTGCCCTTACTGCAACAGCCAATTGTCTAAAACTGTTCAACTCTCTCAACAATCTATAAATTTCCGCTACTATTGCAATTATTATAATGTTCTTTTTGTTGGGGAGAACTTACTATAATTTATAGCGTTAAAAGTAAAGCAGTATGTAAATACAGAAGCACTAAAGAACAATGATAGCTCAGGACGATAATGTTTTAAAATACTATCATAGTGCTTTAAGAAAATCTTGGCCACTTGTTGGCCTTAAGATGTCGATCAGTAAGATAGATTCATGTCTAACCTTTTTGTAATATTAACAAATATTAAAGCTATAATTCAGAACTATGCTAATAATATAATGGAGAAGGTCCCGTCGACATACCGTTTATAAAGCAAAGGAGCTGCTACACAATAGGCTGCGCCTATTCATCCTAGCACAAATTGAAGTTCTCTACATTTATCAATACAAAAAAAGATATTTAGTAGGAACGATGAACGATTAGATATTTACTTAACAGATATTTGGAAGGAACGATGAACGATTAGATATTTACTTAACAGATATTTAGTAGATATTTAGTAGGAACTATGAATACTTAAAAGTTCACCGAAAGACGAACACTGAGAATTGGCGTTGAAGAGTAAATTGATTAAAGAATAGGTTCCACCAAAGAAAGTCATAAATTGAAATTCAATAATGGTACATAGATACTGTGTTTCAGTATTTCCAGTTTCTTGCAAAAGAGAGCTTTACTTATAATGTTCCTGAAAGTTTTCTCATGACCCTTAAAAACCCATTGGATCCAAACCATTTCCACATCATAAATGCATGCAGCAAAACTCTTATTTGAGTACACCCAGAAATATTCCAATTCTCATCGTCTCATGTTATTTCACCTCAAGAGAACCATTTATATGCAGACATTTTTAGATACTTGGGAATTATGAAAATAGAATTTGCAAATATTACCCAAACCTAAAACATAGAATAATGAAAATAAAATAAAATCTAGTTTATCAAGAATCCACCCAAGACAAAAATGCTAAAACAAAGTTTTCTAATTTAAAGTGGGGAGAATAACTAGAAAACTCTATTTATAGAGATTAATAACTAGAATAACTTCTACTTTTTAGAAATAACTAGAGTGTTTTTATTTTTTTCAACCCCTACAATACTTTTTCTAAGCTTTGTTTGAAAAAAAATCATTACGAAAATGCCATTAAATTTTTAATGTCAGTGTGGCAAAAGTTGTTGATATTTACAAAAAAAAACATGTAAATATTTATATGTCGCAGATTTGTTTACATAGTTATCGCTGACTTTTCTTCTTGCAGATTTGTTTTTGAACCACAGAATTGTTTTACAGATTTATTTGTGCCACATATTATATTTGCAGATTTGTTCTAATGTTGTTGCCGATTTATAGGCTGCCACATATTTTATGTCTACCGCAGATTTTCTTTCTCCCACAGATTTGTTTATCCTGCAGACTTATTTTTGCACCGCAAACTTATTCTGCAAACTTTTAGAATTAGTTGTCGTAGACTTATTATTAGTTACTGCAGATCTATATAAGTCTATTAGTTGTTGCAGAGTTGTTTGCAGTTTTATCCAACTTGATGGCAGACTTGTTTTGACATTTTCCATTATCGCAGATTTGTCCGACTGAAGCGGTGACAGACTTAATTCTAACTAAACTAAATTTTTAGTGGTCGCAGACTTAATCTTGCAGACTTGTTGATACACTTTACCCGCAGATTTATGTTTGCAAATTTATTTCTAGACGCTGCAGATTTGTTGGCTAATATCTAAGAAAGAGAAAACTGGACCGTACGATTTAGGGTTTGACCCTTCATCGTAATCATCGAAATTGAACATCCTTACCTTATCTTCTAGTGGATGTTCTTCTTCCTATCATTCTCGTTCCTTCTTACCTTATCATCTTCCTCCTCTCATTCTCGTTCCTTCTTATTCCTTCTCTTCTATCTTCTTAGATCGTCGCTTTCTCAAGTTCGAATTCAATTCCTTCCTCCTCTCGTTTTCGTTTTCATCCTTATCTTCTAATCCCTCTCGTTTTCGTCTACCTCTACTTCAAGATGGAGAAGATTATTCTTGTATGTAGAAAATGGATGTTTGAAAGAAGTAGACGCCCGTTTGTTGTTGATAATAATCGAGGATCTCGAATGTTGACAGTTGATGATAGCACGCGGTATATGGATTTCATTGAAATGGCGTATGAGGATTATGGGTTGGATAAGAGATTTTTGGATGTCGAATTGAGCTACAATTTTTCTAAGAAGATTATGCAGAAATTACCTCAAGATACACCTCCTGTGTATGTTGCTAATAGTTCATAAATTCTAAAGTTTTTTGGGGCAATCAAAAGCATATATGGTTCGATTGTGTGTGGAAGTAAAAGATAAAGCTTCGGATCAATGAAAACAGAAAATTGAGGACGATTTCGTTGATTGTAATAGAAGAACTAAACAGGACGATGAAGATTTGAATAAGAAAAATGAAGATGATGACGAAAAGGAAGATGCAACCAGATTCGATTATTGTGATGATTCTGATAGAACAGATTCTGGTGATGAGAATTTTACAACGTATAGGATGGTGGCTGAAGAAGAGGTAGAGGAAGAAAAACCAAATTTACATGTGATGAGAGGTTTTCCAGTATTTGTAAGTAAAAGAAGTCAAAATGTTGAATTTGCGAAGTTATTAATGAGTTATATGCATATAGTTGTCGGTCAATATTATGACACGAAAGAGCATCTGGAGACAAGATTAAAAATTCTAACTGTGGTACAAAAACTTAATTTCGATGTATACAAATCAACACCATTCCTATTGACTGTCAAGTGTTGGGTGAAAGGATGTACATGGAAGGTACGAGTTACACCCTTAGGAGATTATCCAAAATTTTATGTTCGAAAGTATGTCGCGGAACATACATGTTCAGTTACAGAGCGTTCCACAAGATCCCGCCAAGCAATTCATGAGATACTTGGAGTGTTATACAAAGATTTCGTTGGTGGAATTGGAACAGCCGTGTTTCCAATGCATGTTGCTGAGGCTCTAAGTAAACGATTTTAAATTAAGGTATTGTCTATTGTCGCAGATTTATTTGGTCTCTCATATTTAACTGTCGCAGATTTATTTACTGATAAAAGATTTTATCGTAATCTTTTTGTTGCTGATTTGTGGTGTAGGTATAAAACCGATTGCAACTCTTCTCTTGGCAAAGGTATAAAACCGATTGCAACTCATCCAAATTAGGTCCATCGATTGTAAAAAAATTATTTCCTTCCAAAACTCCTTATGATCAACATCGAAATTGTCCAATGGGTTAAATGGATCACAATTTAGACCTCTGATGTCCTCAAATTCATCCAGAGAAAATCTTATTGGTTGACCATCAATAAGAGACCAAAACTCATGTCTGGCATCAATTGTCAACTAATTCGTGAGGAAGTAATGTACCATCTGGGCTGCCCATATATATTTGCCTTTAAAAAGCTTAAGAAAGACCCCAAGAGATGATTCTTTCAATTTAATCCGCACATCTGCTCCTATTTTCTCTTGCAAGATCTTAAAGTTAATCAAAAAGCAACTATGGTTCATGTTTCTTCTTTGTATAGGAGAATTCCCTTCTTCATATTGTCGAGGAGGGTAAGACGTCATTTCTACATTTACACAAAAAGATAAGTTTAGTCCAAAAATCAAAAAAAAAAACTCTATAATCAAAAACAAAACAAATCTGCAATCATATATAGACAGAAGATTCAAACAAATTTGTGAGTACTATTAAACAAATCTGTGAGTACTACTAAACAAATCTGTGAGTATTAATAAACAAATATGTAGGATTACTAAACAAATCTATAAGATTACTAAACAAATATGTAGGATTACTAAACAAATATATGAGTAACAACATAAATTCTCAAACAAATCTGCGACAACGAACAAACAAATCTGTAAACAACCAACATAAATTCTGCATACAACGAGCAACAATATATAACTCTGCAATCAAAAACAAAACAAATCTGCAATCATATATAGACAACGTCCGGAAGATTCAAACAAATCTGTGATTACTCATAAACAAATCTGTGAGTACTAATAAACAAATTTGCGACAAAGTACAAACAAATCTAATACTAAACAATTCTGTGAGTAAACAACATAAATTCTCAAACAAATATGCGACAACGAACAAACAAATCTGTAAACAACGAACATAATTATAATTAAATCTACGGGTACTAATAAACAAACTGGAATTTACAAATTAAATTTGTGTCATATATCAATCCGGCGAAATATTACGTCCAAAAAATTTGGCGAAACATTACGCCCAAAAAATGTCATTTGCAAAAATTTAGGTTTGCAAAATCGGGTAAGAAGACGAACCAGTTGGTGGCGGCAAGTATCGTCGTCGGAGAAGAAGCGTCGGAGAAGTATACTCACTGATTCGCCGGAGAAAACGACTCTGTGAGAAGTATTATTGCCGGAGAAACAAGGAGAAGAAGAAGATTCACTAGAGAAGAAGCGTCGCCGGAGAACAAGGAGAAGAAGAAGACTCACTGGAGAAGAAGAAGAAGAAGACGCTCGTCGCCGGAGGAAGCAGATAAAGAGAGAATTTTTAGGTTTTTTTAAAAAAATCGATGGAGAAAACTAAAAAACTAAGCAAACCGAGATTCTCAAAAAGTTTATGGTTTTTGGTTTAAGTTTTTGTTTTTTAGTTTTTTTTGTTTCCAAATTAAATCAAAATGACAATTTTGTTAATATAACTTAAAAGCAAGTTAGAAAGTCTTTTTACAAAAAATGTAAGTCATTCTAATTATGTTTTTCTAAATAGAGTCAATCTAATTATTTTACCCAAGATATGGGTCGTTCGAGTAATTTTCGCTTTAAAGTTGAACAAAAATAAATGAATTCCTAATTCAATGTTGGAAAAGTGATGGTCCCTACACAAGCATCTTGGGGTTCGAGTAGGTATAGGCCAATGACACAATCACCACTTATTGGAAAAGAAGAAGAAGAAGAAAACCCATTTTTAAAAAAAAACATTATTAGTGTCCAATTATAAAATTCTCAGCCCCCACTCAGTAATCAGTAAGCATCTCAAGCTATATATAAGACCACTTTGAATTCCTCAAAATTTTAAGACGCAAATAACCAAACAAAGCCAAGCAAAGCATAGAGAATAGACTTTGATCGTAAGCTGTTTCAAAGATTAAAAGATGTCTGCAAATGAGTTACCTTATTCAGCTCAAGCCTTCCAAGAACAATTCCTTGGCGGTTTTGTCTCTAGAAAGCTGCTTCTGCACAACCCATTCGACCACAACACTCAACGAGCCTTTGCGGTTGCACCATCTCCTCTCATAACCCATAAGAACAACCTCAGTGAGAATGTTCTGATGCTTCTCTCAGTCTTCATTTGTGGCACCATCTGCTGCCTCGGGCTGCATTACATCATTCGTTGTGCATCCAGACGTTCACGTTTCATGATCTCTGAGCCTATAGTCAGTCTTTCAACAACACGGGGTTCATCAAACAAAGGATTCAAGAAGAAAGCTCTCAGGATGTTCCCGGTCGTGAGTTACTCACCTGAGATGAACCTGTCGGGGCTTGGCGAAGAGTGTGTCATTTGTTTGTCGGATTTTGTGTCTGGTGACCAGCTGAGGCTGCTCCCCAAGTGCAACCACGGGTTCCATGTTCGTTGCATAGACAAGTGGCTTCAACATAACTTGACATGTCCGAAATGCAGACACTGTCTGGTTGAGACATGCCAAAAGATATTAGGTGTCTTCAGTCAAGCTGATTCAGTGGCTGCAGCACCAACAGAGAGTGTAATTGTCAGGATTGCTCCTCTAGAACCTGAAGGAAGAGTAAACACTTTTAGAGAAATCAGCTAGGTGCCAAGAAAGCCAGAAACCATCATAAATTCAGAATTTATGCTCCAGTTAGATTTTAGATCGGAGCACAAATTCATGTCTTTAGCAATAGTTTTTAATGTCTTTTTTTATGCCTGTAGCACAAAGTGTACACAGAGAGTATATGTCTCACTTTTCAGTAGCATCTCACGAGTTCATAAAACTCCTCTTTGCAAAGTTTTTTTTACGGTGGAATGTGAATTTTGCTATCTTATCCAAAAACATCAAGATTCATCTATAAGACTATAACCAAAGATTGATAAGTGATAGTCGTATATTATTATGTGTCATAATCAGTACACCGAACCAAAAAGTCACAAGACAGCATAATGGTTTCCCGATAACGAATGCCAAGTGTTAGTCTACAAGATGCAATTACGGTCCAGACCTGGTCGCATGTATTCTTGAGAGTGACAAATGCACGAAGTTCATGAACAAAAAATACAACCATCCACTTGACTCGACCCTCTTAAATAATCTATCTATATGCCTCAAAACCGATCCACACACATGAGTAGTCATCAAAATAGCAAATACCATGAACAAGACAAAAAATATATTAGTAGGAAATATGAACAAATAGATATTTACTTAATATAAAGAAATTATTTAGTAGGAACGATGAACAAATATAAATTAATTTTACAGATATTTAGTAGGACTGATGAACAAATAGATTTTTGCTTGACAGATATTTAGAAGATATTTGGTAGGAATGATGAACAAATATATAATCAAAAGTTCACCAAAAGATGAACACTGAGATGCATTGACGAGTAAATGATTAAAGAATAGGTTCCACCAAAGAAAGTCAATAATGGTAGATAGATGATTAAGAGACAGGACTAAAGCTCTGTGTTTCAGTATTTCCAGTTTCTAGCAAAAGAGCACTTTTTAATTATAATGTTCCTGAAACTTTTCTCATGGCCCTTAACACCCATTGGTTCCAAACCATTCCCACATAATGAATGCATCCAGCAAAATTCTTTACTTAAATATTCCCAGAAGTATTCCAAATTCTCACCAAGTTGCGTTATTTCACCTTAAGTCGCGTGATTTCACCTCGATATGTTTCTTTCTGTTCAATTTTCACACCTTCATTCATGAAAAATCAAGAATTTCTATTAAAAAGTGAATGAGCATCAAAATAAGATATTCCCAAGCAAAAGAATCATTATAGCATACACAACAAAAGTAAAAGTATATTTGCTTTGAAGAAGGTACCAAAAAAAGTGACCACCATCTGTTTGTACTAGTTAAATGTAACCTAATGACACAGACAAAAGAAAAAAGGAATCCATTGCCGAGTGAGACAGGTAAGAAAAGATAGGAAAGAGGTATCTCCTACTGTCTAACATCAACTTTTTTATCCCAAAGATACACAATCTTCCCCAATCTAATGTTTCACTAAACCAGCTATTAGGAAAGTAGCAAGAGAAAATGTTCTACAAAAGCACCTTTCAAAGAATCTTGCTTTGATTTGGAGCTATAAAAAAAATACATTTCATACTAGATTCATGTAGATTTCCCTCGCAATTTGCAACCAATGAAAGATATTATCTCATAAAGCAAGCAAAAAGAATCATTTTTTATTTGTTCATTCGTGGGACCAATTGCTTTAGCTCTGATTTAAAACAAAGGCATGTAAAGATAAAGAGAGGAAAACTGTTCAGTAAAAAAAAAGCAGGAGGTGGATACTAATGCTATGAGAGTGATCTTTCTTGATAAAAGTAGCCTTTAAACAAGATTGATTGGGAGAGGCTTTGTCCTTTTAGCTACCCTATGGACACCTTGAGTTACTACGGATGGGGTGGATTCCTGTTCCCCAAACATAAGTAGAATTCACTAAATGGAAATATTTCTTCCGTACACCTTCTAAACCGCACAAAATCAACATAACTTTTAAGATCCACCACTGTTAAAAAATAGCAAAAAGGGAAAGAAAAGAAAAGTTAATTCAAACCTTGCATAGTTTTTTATATGAGACACTAGATCAAGGTGATGCCTGAAACCAAGCCAACTCCTTTATAGATGAGCCACAGATATCAACAGGACACAACTATCTACGAAAAACTCGATTTTTGTCAACACCATAACTGTAAAATAACATATGAAAATCATATATTAGAAGCCTTAATACCAAAGGACAAGTGAGATCTCAGTAAAATGAGCCAGGAGATATTATCTGAATGCTGCTATCTCATAATAGGGAAAGTTCATGGCTGCTCCAGTTAAAGGTCATGGGTCCCTGGAAGCAATTCTGGGAGATTTGATTTGCTAAGGCCACAGCCACATGGCATTACTATTGCAGCAACTGGTATGATGGACCCATTTTCTATAGCAAAGCATATTACACTACAAATGATTTAATAAAATTAGAAACTAAAGGTAAAGGTCCTTAATGTGAGCTCGATCTTTATAGCTTATTCATCCTACCATAATTTTTTTTTTAAAATGAAATAAAAAACAAATTCCTCATTAAATATCCGAAAAAATTGAAACCTTACCCTTCCTCTATATAAACAACTCTCCAAACATTTCCTCTATATAAACACCCTCCAACGGAAACCGAGAAAGCCACCTATCTATCTTAAAACTAACTAACATGTCCACTACCATTTCCATTCCCACCATGAAACCAACTGAGATCTTTCAAGAAATTCTTGGAAGTTCTTATTCAAGAAAATTACTGTTTCATACCCGTGATCAATCACCAACTCCGGCACCGTCCCCATATGTAGGTGATAACAACTTTGATGCAAATGTTGTTATGGTCCTATCAGTCCTCTTATGTGCACTCGTGTGCTCACTTGGACTCAATTCTATAATAAGATGTGCCTTGAGGTGCTCCAATTTAGTACCATCTGAAGCTGGTGATAACCACCAAGTTCGCTTGACCAACACAGGAGTCAAACGAAAAGCCTTGAAGAGTTTTCAGACAGTAAGTTACTCTACTGAATTGAATCTGCCTGGCCTAGATACCGAGTGTGCCATATGTCTCTCAGAATTTGTTTCCGAGGAGCGTGTGAAGCTGCTGCCGACATGCCACCATGGATTCCATGTCCGGTGTATAGACAAGTGGCTTAGTTCACACTCGTCCTGTCCCACCTGCAGGCACTGCCTCATCCAGACGTGCGAGAAGATCGCCGACTGCAGCCAAACAAGCTCGTTAAACTCCACTCAACCACCACAAGACAGCATCATTGTGCAAATAGCACCACTACAACCGGAAAGATGGATACGCTGTTTTAGGTGAACTAGTCACCTAGATATTGTAGTCAGTTATGTTTCAAACCCAGTTAAATTACTATGCATGTAGAACTAGTTGAGATCACAGGCGGTCTACAGTTCAAAACAAGTTTAGCATTTCCACTGTTAAGTTGTAAATATTACAAAAATGTTACTTTATTCGTATCTTGAACTCCTAATTGTGTATATTTCACAGTTACAAGCCAATGAAAAATGTAAGATAACGGCCAATGGTATTAGATCTGCAAAAAAACTCACATTGGAATACGAAAAACATAAACAATTTAAAATCCAATGTACAGGATGATGAGAAGGAAAATCACTTAAAAGAGTCTTAAAGCAAAAGTTTAGTGGAGGTGGCCAACACGCTTAAGTCAACTAAGAAAAATGTCTTAACCTTTTACCATTAAGAAGTTTCAAGGTTATAAAAGTCAGGCTCTGCCACTAGCTTATTTTTACTGATTATCACAAGGGTTACTGCCCTGCCCTGCCCTTTTATATATAAAGCATATATAATAATATAATGTACCCTTCCAGAAGTAGAAGAGTCTTCTTGTTTTGTTATTGAACAAATTAAGCTGTAGGCTGTGCTGATAATCAGGCCATATAAAACTGTGACAACGCGAAGCCCCAGAGAAAAATGTAAAGGCCCACAAATGAGAGAAACATGCACTAAATATAATCCACCGAAAGGAGAATAAGCCGGTGGATTAAGAAAGAGAGAGGTCACAACTATAACAAACGGCATAAAACGAATGGGGTCCGAGCACGAATCCACCATATGGTCATATCAAATAATACTAAAAGGGGTGGTTCGATGTTATACTGATCACATGAAGAGAATGATAAAAGGAACTGAGTAACTAAGAGACGATTTTGGAGAATTTTCATACGAAATTCAAATGAAGCTGTACGAATATTATGTGAAAAGGGGAATTTTCTTACCGCACTCATTGACGAAGAAGATCTTCTGAAGGCGAAGTTGCAATGTTCAGAGATGTTCACTTTGTTGGCGCTAGCGATATTAATATGGGTAAGCTTATCCCATTTAAACTCATCCCATTTAAATTCCACCCCATTTAACTTTAAACACATATAAACCAATTTAAGTTTGAACTCATTTAACCCCGTCCATTTAAATTCTTTTGACCCATTTAAACCCATTTAGACTCATATATTATTGTTTTGCTGTAAACATTTAACTAATTATTAATTAATTAATTAAATTTAATTGATAAATAATAATATAACTATACGTATTATTTTGAAAAACATGATTTGGCGATTTTGGCACGAAACACGATATTATAGAAAAAAAATATTATTAGTTATAAAGCACAAATTTAAGGTTTTCGCGGGAAACACAATTTTTGGTTTTGGCGGGAAAACACGATTTTGCGGTTTTTGCGAAAAAATGCGGTTTGTGGTTTTTGCGGAAAAGCGCGGTTTTGTGAGAATATTTTTTGGGTGATAAAACACATTTTTGCAATTTTGCCAGAAAAATGTGGTTTTACGGTTTTTGCGGAAAAACACAATTTTGCGGTTTTGGCGGGAAAACGCGGTTTTGGTGAGAAAATTCGGTTTTGTGAAAATATTTTTTGGGTGATAAAACGCAATTTTCAGTTTTGGCTGAAAAACGCGGTTTTGTGAGAATATTTTTTGGGTGATAAAACGCACTTTTGCAGTTTTGGCGCACTTTTGCAGTTTTGGCGGAAAAACACAATTTTGCAGTTTTGGCGGGAAAACACGGTTTTGCGGTTTTTGCGGAAAAACGCAGTTTTGTGAAAATATTTTTTGGGTGATAAAACGCAACTTTGCAGTTTTGTCGGAAAAATGTGGTTTTACGGTTTTGGCGGGAAAACACGGTTTTGCGGTTTGCCGATAAAATAGGAATTTTGAAGGAATATTTTTTGGTGGTAAAAAACGTGATTTTATGGTTTTAGTAGGAAACACGGTATTGCAGTTTTGGCAGAATTATCCTTATTAATTATTTAATACTATTTTATATTTTTTGTTATTAGAATTTAAATGGGTACCCATTTATTTGTGTTAAAACTCATTTTATAAATGAGATTAATCGGGGTACCCCATTTAATTTCATTTAATTTTTTTCAGTAATAGGTTTAAATAAACTTATTTTCATAAAACATACTCATTTAATAAATAGACGGTCTATACCCAAATTAGCATCACTATGATTTCAGTTTTCTCTTCAACCAGTTATCGGATCATCCACAGTTTCTCTTATCGGGTCGGGTCTGTTTGGGCCTTATTTATATATATATAGCCTATATTTCTAGCATTCTTTAAAACAAATATGGTGCCCATCAAAGCCCAGAATTTTCAACTTTTCGTTTTAAATTGATGGCTCTTGTTGATTAAGGTCATTTAATTTAATTTGAATGAATTCAAGTTTTCATATAATTCTAGTGTTATTCACTTTATTTATTTTATAGATTCTACAAATTTTAGTGTTATTCAATTTATTGATTTCTGAATTCTATAAAATGTTAGTTTTATTCAACATTAGGATTAGGATGATTTTGATGGTAATGTGAATTACGGTAATGTGAATTACCAGGTAACTGATTCTCTATATTCAAACATAATGAATGTGGTGAGCCACTACCAGAACATATTTACAACCAAATAAGAAAAAAAGAAACTTATTAAAAAAAAAAAAGGTCAATTGACTTTTTTTAAATAGAAAATATCATAACGTGGCCTATCATATAATTTATATATATTATTGAATCAATAGAGTCGCAATTTAATGTAATCATGACATGAGCAATGTGAATTTAGAAGTAGGTTCATAACAATGGGGCACAACGTTCTCAAGTCCCGTACAAGTACAACACAACTTTCTCTCGGCATGTGCGGTTCACGTGGATCATAAAGTTGACTTTCGAGTTTTCTATCTCATAACCGTTCCTTTTCCGGTTTTTAATCGGTTTGCTCCGGTTAGTGGACTAGCATACTGCATTTAGACCAAACAAGTATGGGATGTGAAGATTTGTTTTCAAAATTTTCTTGTGTTAACAGTAGATACGTTATATGATTTTATGTAACTTAACCAAAAAAGGGATTGTCTTCCTTTTAGGGAATTAATAAAAAATTCTCCTTGAATGTTTGATCCAATGTACATTGGACACTACAGGAAAAGTAACACAAAAATAAATAATGAAGCATTAAAAAATCAAATTACAAATATAAATCAGATGTTTCTAAAAATTCAATTCTCATATAAAAAGCACAAAAATAAGTTTTGTTTCCACATCATCTTCAATAATTCAAAAATAACACAAATTTAATATAAAAATATCAAAAATTTTGGAAACGATTTTAAAAAATATCAAAATTGTCTAAAAATAAACTTTAGCCCCCAAAAACTAAACCCTAAACCCAAAATACTAAATCCAAACCCAAAATTTAAAATTGTTTTAGTGCTATTTTTGGAAATTTGTGAAATGCGTACTATAATTGTTTACAAAACTTGTTTTAGTGTTGTTCTAGGGTATTTCTCTAAAAAAGGATATTGAAAGAATCCATTGTTTTTATACCCGACCTAGACCCGCGGTCGAATCGGTAAACTTGGTGGCCCGGTTATTAACCGGTTCGGATTCTAATGCTAAAATCTGCTAATTTTAAATCCGATAAAATCTTTGATCCGGTATTACTGGATGAGCCGGTTGTGTATAAAAATGTTGATTAACCTTTCTAACCTTTTTTTATAACTGTATATAACATATTAGATAAAATATGTTCTTTGTCATCTTTTAGATTTTGATGAAAATTTTACTATGTCGTTTGAAGAAAATAAGTGGAATGGTGATGAAATAACCAAAATTTGTTGATGTAATGCATTATTAATCTATTTAATCATTGACAATTTAAAATTTAATGGTTTAATTTAGATTTATAATGTATAATCACTTTATGATTATTGTTTTATACCATAATTTTAAAACATGGATTAAATACATAAACATATTAAACAAGAATGTAAAGACTACCATCTGAACGCCTTAATACATTAATTGGGAATAATATCATGTAATAGTCTGATACATAAATAGTTGAGACAATCAATCCAAAACCGTTTTTAGCACATGCTGGTGGAGTGATCGAACAAAATTTTGATTTATAAGAAAAAATTAAACATAGGACTTATATTATTAAAATTTTTTTGACTATTTTATTATATAAATTTTAAATTTTCTCGTTAATTACAATTTTTTAATATATCGAATATTTGTAAGTGAGTTCAACCTTTATATGATAAAATATTTATATTTTTAATTCAAATTTTTTCGTATATGCAAAATTTAAATTATTTTAATGTACTTATAATTTACAATACTAGTTAACGCTAAATTCCGACGAATGGTGTACCTAATTAAGATGGTTGTGATGTTGACCATATGTCGTAATATAATTGGTAGATGTGGGCATGCAATGTATTTAGTTCATGTAATTGACTATATATTTTTAAATTTGGGATGTGATCATGTATTGTGATATACATTGTGTAGTTGGTTATTTTTTTTCTTAAAATTTCGCTAATTAAAAAGAAATTAATTTATTCTTTTCAAGCTGTGTTTGCAAAAATATTATACAAAGCTATAAAAATACAAATAATTCCGTAAATAACATATATAGTAATTTTGTAGATGTCACTTTTATTCTTTTTTCTTTTGTGTTAAAATTTCACACCAATTTTTGGTGTGTGTCAAACTTAGTTTATTGATAAAGAAGTTAAATTACACAAAAAGAAAAGTTTCCTATCACTTTATTTCTTTCATGATTTATACCCAATATTCTTTTATCTCACAATCTAGATTAATATGTAGCTTCAATTAGAATGCTGAGTATTGTTTCTAAATTTCCATATAGCCAATTGTTTTTATTTTTGAAAGAATCATGTTTTAGAGGGTGTACATGGGGTCTCGACACAAAAGATAACATTCACATGGCACAATCCTTTTTATTTGTTTGTCTTCTGAAAATAATCATCAAAATGTCTAAGGAATTGTATACTATTTTCAGGAAAAAAAAAAAAAAAAAAAACTATACTCTTTTTCAATACAGTAGTAAAAAAATTGTTGAAATCATGGATTATTCCTTAATAAACAATCCAAAACACGACCATCGTTGTCTCCTCGACTCTGTAACGCCAATCGCCTGACTTGAAAACATTAAAGAATAAAATTGAAAGAAATATGATTAACGAAGCTGTCACATTAGCCTATCACAGCCATCTTCCCTAACTGATCAATCCAACGGCTCTTAAATCTTCACCAACTTTTTAAAAAGTGTAAACAAAAAAAGGCTGTCTGACAGCCAGGTCACGCTATCTTTTCCCATGGTCGAAATGATTCGTCTCTCTCGAATTATTTTTATTTTTTTCCAAAACGAGAAAAAAAAAAATTGTTTTTCAGATAAACCCGACTATATAAATAGATCAATACACATTATATCCCACCCCTCTTTGAATTGTTTCGTCGTCTTCAGCTTCATCGGCCGTTGTAATTTTCCGGTGATAAGAGAGAGAGAAAGAGGAGAGAGAGTGAGCCAGATTCTCATCGTCGTGGTTCCTGTTTCTTCCTCGATCTCTCGATCTTCGATCTCTTTTGCTCCGCCGATTAAGGTAAAATAAATCCTCCGATCTACTTGCTCTTGTGTTGGATCTCGATTACGATTCCAAAAAAGTTACTTAGAAGTTGTTTCGGATTTGATTTTGATTGGGTTTAGATCGGTCAAACTATTGGAAATGTTTTGATTTTAGGCTCCGATTAGCTCAACGATTCATGTTTGACTTGGTCTTCGTTGGTTGATTTCCTTGTTGTATTTGCCATGGATCCGGACTCTTTAACTTCCTCTGTCTATAGAAATCTGAACTTTGAAATGTTAGTTGAAGTTTGACTTCGGAATTTGAAGATTTACTGACGGATGAAGAAACTAAGTGATCATCTGAAACATGAATCCTTACAATTTGTCATCTGATTAGTATGGATTCATAATCAGTGCTTTAGATATGAGTGTAGTAATGTCAATGATGGAGGATAGTTACATTGAAATGAATCTAATACAGAATTGAATCTCTTTCTTGATCAAGATTCAGATCTTTATGTTTTGATTGCAGCTCATAGACCATGGCCGATGCTGATGACATTCAACCTATTGTCTGTGACAATGGTACTGGAATGGTTAAGGTTAGTAGAAACTTCCTCTTATCTACTTTATCAGGATTTGTGGATTCGCTCTTTTTTGTCAAGATTTGATAACATGGTTTATAATTCTTTTGTACAGGCTGGTTTCGCCGGAGATGATGCTCCCAGAGCGGTTTTCCCCAGTGTTGTTGGTCGACCTAGACATCACGGTGTCATGGTTGGGATGAATCAAAAAGATGCGTATGTTGGTGATGAAGCACAATCCAAAAGAGGTATCCTCACATTGAAATACCCAATTGAGCATGGTGTTGTTAGCAACTGGGATGATATGGAAAAGATTTGGCATCACACTTTCTACAATGAGCTTCGTATTGCTCCTGAAGAGCACCCGGTTCTACTTACCGAGGCTCCTCTTAACCCAAAAGCCAACAGAGAGAAGATGACTCAGATCATGTTCGAGACTTTCAATTCTCCAGCTATGTATGTCGCCATTCAAGCTGTTCTATCACTTTACGCCAGTGGTCGTACAACCGGTTAGTACATTATTGATATAAAAAAACAAAGTTTGTTTTCTGTTTTTAATCATTATGTCGTATTGATCACAGTGAAATGATTTTCTTAGGTATTGTGTTGGACTCTGGTGATGGTGTGTCTCACACTGTGCCAATCTACGAGGGTTTCTCTCTTCCACATGCTATCCTTCGTCTTGACCTTGCTGGTCGTGACCTCACTGATTACCTTATGAAGATCCTTACCGAGAGAGGTTACATGTTCACCACAACTGCAGAACGGGAAATCGTGAGAGACATCAAAGAGAAGCTTTCCTTTGTTGCTGTGGACTATGAGCAGGAGATGGAGACCTCAAAAACCAGCTCCTCCATCGAGAAGAACTATGAATTACCCGATGGACAAGTGATCACGATCGGTGCTGAGAGATTCAGGTGCCCAGAAGTCCTTTTCCAGCCATCATTTGTGGGAATGGAAGCTGCAGGGATCCACGAGACAACTTACAACTCGATCATGAAGTGTGATGTTGATATAAGGAAGGACCTTTACGGTAACATTGTGCTCAGTGGTGGTACAACTATGTTCTCAGGTATTGCAGACCGTATGAGCAAAGAGATCACAGCTCTTGCCCCAAGCAGCATGAAGATTAAGGTTGTGGCACCACCCGAGAGGAAGTACAGTGTCTGGATCGGTGGATCCATCCTTGCTTCTCTCAGCACTTTCCAGCAGGTAAAATTTGGACTGCCATTTCTCATTTTTAGCTTCTCTCGCACTCGGTTGATTAAAAATGTAGAAAATTCCTCTTATTGTTTGCTTCTTTTGTGTTTAATCAGATGTGGATCTCTAAGGCTGAGTATGATGAGGCTGGTCCAGGCATTGTCCACAGAAAATGCTTCTAAGCCAAAAAAAAAAAAAACACAAAGCGTTTCCATGACGGGATCACAGTTCTCTCTACTTCTCCAATTTGTTTGTTTCATTTTTTCCCCTTTGTCATTCATGCACCATGTGAGACACTTTCTGGTTAAAGCGTTTGGAGAGGTGTCGAGGGAGGATCGCTCTTACCTGAGGCACTAATCCGCGTTTCAAACTCAGCTTCATTCCTTATTCTTGTCCATTTGTTTGTTTGTAGCCCCTTGAAACCCGGATAAGAAACAACACTCTTTGGACTGTTGATATATGTACTCTATGCTGAATATTTTTTTGTGTTAGTATCAACAAATGTTTGAAAAACTCTAGGACGTTTCATGCGTTAGACCCATTAATCACCGGTTGAGTACTACCAATCAATTGCTTCGACATACCATTTTTTGGAACAAATTTGTAAACTGTTTAAACAATGGTCTTCTTGGAACTGAATTTCCCCCTTGTTTTTGCTTAGATCGGTACAGTGGTGCAGTAAATCCTGAGAATGTAGAGTGATCTATCAAAGTTTAGAAGACTTTGGTTAGATATGGAGTTCAAACGTCAACTCGTTGAGTTTTTTGGTAACTCCAATCTAAGAGACCCCCTATTACACGTGGAGAAGAGTAAAAGGAAAATTTAGAGTTTAGACTCTAGTTCTTGACTAAGACAGACTTTAAGAAACAAAAATTTAACTAATGACGGGTTAACTAGTAATCAAATTAGGAGACCATATGTTTAAAATTACACTGAAGTATTGTAGGGCTTTACCCCGAAGGGAGCCCTTCCAGAAATTCTCGAAGGCCCAAGACAAGCTTAGGCCCAGGAGGGGGTTTGGAAATAGTTTTCAACCAGCAATAGACGCGCCTCGGTTAGAACCTCATTAGCTGCGTCATTGCCCCAAGCGCAAAGATGAATTACAACCTAACTAAACCCTCTCTATTTATACCCGAACAAACCCTCTCCTCTTAAAACTTTCTTCCGATGTGGGATCTTGTGTATATCAACCCTATAATAAAAGATATTTCCGATGTGGCATTCTAATTTTTACCATTTATCTTTTATTATTCTAGAAACCTAAGAAAATTAGTCTCGCAGCCGCACCCGGAAGAAAAAATGGCGACTCCTACTACTTCGTCGTCCTCTTCTGGTCGCGAATTCGAACTCGAGAAGGAGATAAAGAGGCATGAGGTTTCGTTAGATGAATTGAGCTGTCTCTCGTCTTCTCGACGTGTCTACCAGAAGAATTGCAACCTCTTCTTCCTCACTACAGCGGAGAAAGCGAAAACCTCCGCGCAGAAACAACTTGACTACGCTAAATCTGAAATCGACAAGATTCGTTCGCGGACATAAACTATGGAGCTTTTGTAGTTGCTGAAGATCCAAGAAAGTTGTCGATATAGAGCTTACCTGTCTTTTTTTTGTGTGATGTACTGCTTCAACTTGTTATGATTTGCTATGAAAGATTCAGACCAAGAGTTTGCTTGTAAATTTCTTGATTTTGATTTGATAATCAGCTATAAAGATCCTTCCTTTACTTTAAGAGATTGACTTATCTGAATACCTGCTGATTCTTGTATTGAGACTACTGGTTCCTTGGTGCAAAGATCCTTCATCCTTGCTTAGATCACAGGAGTATTTGTTTTGGGTTATCATATGGCATGATGCATTACGATCTATAATTCAGGTTTCATATATTCACCAATGATATATTATGCTAGTGCATAGTAGGGAACATCTTGGAAAAAACATAACTTTAACTTGAGAAACAAAAAAGATTAGATTTGTGAACTCTTTTGTCTTGCATTAAGATTCAATATCAGACTCAGAAGAAAGATAAAGACTTGGAATTGACTCATCATCAGACTCTCTCTTCTTACCAATTGCTTCTTCCTCCATGACACTATTTCTTAACCACAAAACCCTCTCCCTCTCGAGTCCTACTCACTACTTCTTGGTAACCGTCTTTGGGAGCCATCACATCTATGTCGGAAACATGTACTGGAGATTCCTCGATCGATTCATGAACCTTCTCAGGCACATCAGCTTGTTGAAATTCTCTAATGCAACCATATATGTATTATCTTTGGACACTCAGAGATACGACAGTAGCTAAATTTTCCCAAGTTTCAATCTTTTGGTCTCTTGGAGAGGTAAAGTTGTGTCTAAGATTCCCTGAATCTCGTTGTTAGAATGAACATCCGCGTTTGCCTGCCATCTGTTGCATAGTTCATCACCATCGCTGATTCAGATTAAGTGTCTTGTTTTTTTTGGCTGGCAAGACAATTGTTTTCCGGGAATTAGTTGCTAACTGATGGGAGACCGTCGGGTGGAAGTGCCCTCGGGTGTATGACAACTTCAAGAGACATGAGAGCATGAGCACAGAATCCAGCAACTTTCATTCCCCCTTGAAGTTTACATGTTCAAAGCCGATATATATGCATCAAAATACTCAAAATTTATGGGTTTTAGAGCTTTTAAAATTATGGCAACAATCTTAGTTACCTGTTCGGAAAAGCGCAAACCCTTCAGCTAAATATGCAGGGCGTACTCGCGATGCCGAAGGCACGAAGTGCTGCAAGCTGAAACTCAACCAGACCCGTAGTCGACTTATTGGATAAACACTGGTAGGTGTCAGCATTGGCCCATCTCCCTTCACAAGCATTTGTTGTTGTGGTCATTAGAAGATAGAATGTGGCATAACTCAACCCAAAAGCTAGCTCAAGAGTTAAAGAGTTGCCACATCCTTTATATATTGCCCAAAGATCTTTATCTCAATCGATGTGGGATATTTTTGAACTCTAATAGGCTCTCTCGAAATGTGGGTGGGAAACGATCAAACGGAAACAGCTCAAACTCAACAACTCGGAAATACTACAACAAAACATGCCATTTATATAGGTTACATAGGTGGAAAACTATTTTTGTGGAAAAATTGGCTGTTAGACCAACTTTGGCTCTGATATCATATTAGTGTGGATCTAAATCACACCCAAAAGCTAGAACAAAGGAGGAGGATTGCCACACACTTATATATTGTCCAAGAATCACAAACTGAACCGATGTGGGACAATCTCTCACGCTCGGGATTGGACATCTAAGCATGAAGTTTGTAGGACTGAACATCCACGGGTGGTCTACAATCGGAATAAAGTTTGGGCTCTGATATCATATTAGTGTGAGCTTAATTTACATCCAAAATGTAGCTCAAAGGAAGAGGATTGCCACACACTTATAAATTACCAAAAATCAGAATATTCACACGTTCTCTCCAGCTATCCGACCCCAATGCTCCACCCTGAAACCCGAAAGAAATGAGAATATTTGATAACCTATCATATTGTAACAACATAATCACAAAGAAGAAAAATGGCGACTATGAGTTGCATGATTCAAGTAACTAATCCACATAGTTTCGTGGGTAAAGCAAAGATATACAAAATAACTTAACCAAAGGCTATTGAGTTTCTTTGCTCTTTGCTTCTATTAACCAAAGGTGAAGATCAACTCAGAATTCAACCTACTCGAGAATTCAATTATAGTTGTAGATACAACATATAAGTTTAGGCCGTCTTTGATTTGATCGAATCATATTCCTCCTCTTCTCTTCTTAAAATCTCTTTCCTATTTCTCTAATTAATTTTTTGTTACATTTTTATTAATGATATTTAAATTTTAAATGGTAACCCACATACTTTTTTATACTTATTCTAATAATTTTTGTTTTAAATCGAATTTCAAACTTACACATTCTATTTTGCAATACAATTTAACTATCTATTTATCATAATAAACTGGATTTTAATTATATGCACTCCATCTTAATGGATAAGGGCTAATTTTTATATCAAAAATAATATGAGTATCATACCAAATCAATATTTTGGTTAATATTAAAAAAAAAAAAAATAACAAAACGTAATTAGTTAAAAAGGGTAATTCTCACAAATAACACAAAAATAAGTTTTGTTTCCAAATTTAACACATTATCTTCAAAATTCCAAAAATATCACAAATTTAATATAAAAAATATCAAAAAATTTGGGAGTGATTAAAAATGTCAAAATTGTCTAAAAATAGACCTTAAACCCTAAAAACTAAACCCTAAACCCAAAATACTGAACCCAAACCCAAAATTTTAAATTATTTTAGTGCTATTTTTGAAAATTTGTGGAGTGTGTACCACTAAAACAAGTTTTGTGCACAATTATAGTACACACTCCACAAAATTCCTGCAGTATTTGAGTATTCCTTTTGTTTTCTTTCGAAGAGGTTAATCCTATCTTTTTATGCTAAGTCTCCGTGTATGATGAGTTGTGTTAACCAAGAAGACTCATCCAAACCCTCATCTTTTTCTCCTCTTTGATGTTGATTGATGTGTTTGTATCTGACCTATTGGTATTCATGTTAGGTCTGGTATTTTTTGCTATAATGATTATATTTTCCACTGATACAGAAATATATGTGGATAATTTGAAAAACCGATTGCAAGAAAGTGAAACACCAAAGAAATTAAAAAAGAAGTGCTTGTGAGATCATCCAAAACAAGATAGATTCATGCTCAAATGAGCATATTGAGATAGAAATATAAAACTGAAAATGAAATAGCTCATTTAGCTTTATTGTGCAAGAAATGTAAAAGAGAAAAAAAACTTAAATCGCCACCAAGATTAAAATAGTTCTTTGATTGATCTTATGCAATGACAAAGAAGAGAGTTACCACAAGAGGCAACTCCTAAAGATAAAGACATTGATGTTCACTACACACTTAATATAGTAATCTATTTTACTAGAGAACCCTAACATGGCCAATTGACATCACATTGGGCTTGTTGGAACTATAATGAGCTTGTGGCTTATGTGCTCTAATAGTGCTTACGACAAAGCCGATCCAAAATTGAACTGAATTTGATTTCTTCTGATTACTCTCCATACTTAGTTAAACTGGAGTTCTTTACAGTGTTTGAATACTTGTCGTTACTACCAAACAATACTTTCAACATGTGATTATCTTCAGAGTTGAGACACATTTTAAAATAGATACATAATTTAATAAGTAAAAAAACCCCCTTTTCGTTTTTCTTTAGTTGTTAACAAACAAACACATCCACCGGTTACATTTTCTGACAAAAAGGCAACAAATATTGATCTAACGGTTGTTGGTAATTATTTGGCTTATGTAATTTAAATCCCACGATTAATAGTAGTAGTTTTGTTGGTGACTCCCCCAGTGTGCATCTCCTCGCTGCTAGAGGAGGACGGGTCAAGCCCATACTCGCTCGTGGCACCGTATTCGCTACTTGCTCCGTAATCGCGACTGTCCAATGTAACTTTCCGGAATTTCCTCATCTCGGCACCATACGTTCCCGTCTCATAGTCCGAGCTGCCATCACCTCCGCTCGAGCTCTGCCTCGGTTTCACACCGTCGTCTAAGTCATCCAGCGACGCATCGCCCTCCAACGTACGAACAATCTAAAAAAAAAAAGTGGAAAACATTATATATAGGAGGGCAATGTCTGAAATCTCGTTAGTTACTAATCGGAAGAGCGAAGATTAAGAAACGCCTAGACTTTCTAGGTATTACCAAAAACCTAGATTATACAAATAAATTATTATAACACCTAAATACGAAGTAATTAAATCATACCACTCTTTAATCAATTAAATCCGTTTTTATTTGACCAAGATGTTATTAGCGGTTTGGTCAAAATCTAAGCAAATAAATTATTTAACCATTCAAAATTTTAATTAAAACCTTGATAGTAAAATATGTGTGGCGCTCACGCTTATTATTATTACCTGACTCATCTTTGGGCGGCGACGACCAGAGTGTCTTACGGCTGCAGCAGCACAAGCCACCATGCGTGCCATCTCGTAAGGCTCGTATTGGTTCTCAAGGAATGGGTCAACCAATTCCCCATATTCTCCGTCATGTGCTGCGTTCATACATAATGGTCTCGCCTGCCAATAAGCATTCATCAAAACATGAAACTGTTGTCTTTTGTTTTTGGTGTGAGTTTAAATATATGAATGTATTACATATACTCACCCAATCGACCAAACTGTCTTCCATGTCACCACTTAGATCAACCGGTCTGCGTCCGGTGATGAGCTCAAGAAGCATAACTCCGAAAGAGAAAACATCTGATTTTTCTGTTAGTTTCCCACTCGATGCATATTCAGGAGCTAAGTATCCGAATGTTCCCATGACTCGAGTCGACACATGTGTGTAGTTGTCTTGAGAAAGCTTAGCCAAACCAAAATCTGCAACCTGGAGATTAGTTAAAAGAATGTTAACCGAGAATATTGTAATTACATGTAAAGAGTAGAAACAAAATTTTAGGTAGTTAAAGCATATACCTTAGCTTCAAAGTTAAGGTCAAGTAGAATGTTTGAAGCTTTAATGTCTCTATGGATTATTTTAGGATGACCTAACCACATTTATCAGGCACAAACTTGTAAATATGTTAAATATATATCTTTGGTTTTACAGTTAAAGAGAAAGATGAAAAGAGAATCACTTACAATCTTCATGTAGATAAGCTAGACCTTTTGCTGATCCTAAGGCAATCTTGAGTCTCGTTGGCCAATCCATCACAGTCCCGCTTTTCCCTATAATTCAGTTGAATTAGTGACAATTTTTGTTAGTTTTTGTATAGGTTAAAATCCTTCCCAAGAACACAAGAAAACTCATCATTAATTACCATGAAGGTGGAACTCAAGTGTGTCATTAGGGAGAAACTCATAGACCAACATCCTCTGCCCTCCCGCATTACTGCAGTATCCGACAAGAGACACGAGATGTCGATGATGAACGCGGCTGATGATCTCAACCTCTGCCTGGAATTCTCTCTCGCCTTGCCCGCTTCCGGCTTTAAGGCTCTTCACCGCAATCTCCTTACCGTTTGGCAAGATTCCTTTGTGAACATATCCGAACCCGCCTTGTCCCAACAAACGGTCTTTTGAGAAACCTTGAGTTGCAGCAGCGAGCTCCTCGTAAGTGAATGTGCTTTGGTTGAATCCCAAAGCCACTGAAGGGTGAGGCGGTGGTAGAGATGGAGCGTACGGACCTGATGAGAAATTTGAGCTCATCCCGCCGCTATGGATAACATTTACGCCTCCTGACACTGGTGCTGGTGGCGACGGCATTGGCTGCCAATTTCCTGGAGGTGGCGGTGGCGGTGAATTCACCCAATTTGTTCCTGATCCAGGAGGTGGAGGCAGGTTCACAATGTGATCATTTTGGTTGTAGTGTTGTTGTTGTTGTTGTTGTTGTTGTTGTTGTGTAGCAACACCATTGAAATATTGATCACCCCCAGCTAAAGTCCCAACAAAAAGAAAGAAGTAAGACAGACTTAGATCATGATTTGAAAGAAAATAAGAATCAGAAACAAGAATCAACAAGTTACGCGTTTCTTAGCTAAACAGAAACTAAGGTAGAAATAGGTGAAACTAAAGCTTAAGAAAAGGTACGAGGTTTAATTAGGGTTCATGGTTTTGTACATAATTATATGAGACGGCGTTGGAAAGAGAAGAGCAGAGGAATATGATTTATTTAAATATCTTGGCTAACAAGAAACAAAATTCATGTTTTTCTTGGCTAATAAGAAACTAACGGGGTTTAAATAGGGCTCATGGGTTTTATATATACATACTTTTGCCTGCGGCGTAAGCATTGCTTCCGTAGTACGGCATCTGATCAAGCTTTGATTTCTTCTTCTTCTTCCGAAAACAACAGACACATAACAAAATCATGACAAGGAATAATAGTCCAGCTGCAGCCACAAGTCCTATAACAGTACCCATGTTCCGACCATCGTTACTTGACGAATTGGAGCCACCGTTGCTTGTAGGTGGCGCCAGCGATTTTGGTGGTGACGGAGAGCTATGGTCAGAAGTCTTAGATGGTGGTGGAGGAGGATGAGAAGCGTTCTTGTTTCCTCCATCGCCGCTGCTTCCATCATTTCCTTTGTTATTTTCGTTATTGTTTCCTTTGTTGTCACTTTGCTGCGGCGGGGACGGTGAAGGAGGTAATGGAGATTGTGAGTGTGACGAGGAGGAAGAGTCAGACGGTGGTGGTGGAGTCGACGAGGAAGAACCATCGGAGGAATTTTCCGGCGAAGGAGGAGGAGGTGATTCTTGTTGTTGTTGAGGTGGAGGAGCTAGGTCAGGTGAAGATGGAGGAGGAGGAGGAGATGTTGTTTGTTGATTGTCGGAAGGAGGAGGAGATGTTGTTTGTTGATCGTTGGAAGAGGGAGGAGAAGGAGGAGGAGGAGCCGGCGGTGAGTTCTCCGGGGATTGCCCCTCCGCCATTATCTCTCTTTCTCTCTCCGGTGGTTTCAATGTGAGATGAAACAAGGAACACCCAACTCTGTTCCTGTTCTCCTAGGAACAAGGGAAGCATTTTTTCGTTTTTTTTCAAATTCTATTTTTAAGAAAGTTTTTCGAATAATTTTTTGTTATTTCTATATTTGGGAATTATACAGCCAGGCAAAAAAGATATTCACAACGACAATATTCCGTTACAGCCTAAACGTAAAAATAAATTTTAAAATTATAACCTGCTCTCGTTGAGAGTCGAACTCAAGACCTCCCGCTTACTAAACGGGTGCTCTAACCAACTGAGCTACGAGAGCTATTCGTTCTTTGCTTGTTCTTTTGTTTTAATCAAGCTTTTCTGTTTGACAATAATATCGTTGAAACTTGAAACTAATTGTCGAACCCCGTTTGACAGCAATAGCGTTGAAACTAATAGTCGAGTAATCTTCTAAATATTCATAGAAAAATAAGTTTTGCTCACAATCCAAACTATGAAATTTCTCCGATTTAAAGTTAGTATGGTTGATTACAAGACTTTACTCAATGAATTTTTTCTTTTCTTTTCTAAAAACCACTATTGTTGTAGCATGACTGAAACAAATATTTATCAAAAAACAAAGTTTCTAAAAAAAAAAACGAATTTCTAAAATAAAATATTTAAAAAGTGGAAATTTTAAGCAATATTTTATGAGAAGTTTTAAAGTGTTGCAAGAAAAACCATGCATAGTAGTCTCGTGTATTAGAGATAAAGCTTTATGGTAGATATGGTGTATGCAGAATCGCTATTTAAGGATCCGACTATTGCAGGAATAAGTACATGTCATGGAGTTATTCATGAAACCGCTCATTGTAATCGTGTATATATATGTTGCATGTAACCAGATTTGATGGATTGATTATCATTTGTAATAAGATTTGATCAAATAAAAAAAAAGATTTAAAACAAATGAAACCTCCTCGCTCAGAAAATAATAATTAAGAAAGAATCGTTTACGTTCAGAAAATAATAAGTGAGAGAGTTGCTTCCTCTATATGATTGCTCAGGTATGGCTTCTTTTTGGAGCTTTTTGGTATAGGCCATGTTCATATAAATGGTTTAAGGTTTAGAAGGAACTACATTTCTCTTTTGTGTTCTCTTCTTTGGTTGGACTTTTGTAAGATCATCTGTTTTTCGGCACAAGATCAATATATAAGTTCCAGTTGACAAAAAAAAACAAAGAAATCGTTTACGTTCATGTTCCATATATGGGCATGTGGAAACAACGATTGAAAAAAACCTTTGGTTGATTTTTTTTGATAAACAGGTTATCACTCATCTACCTATTATATGTTCATGTTCGTTTAATGAACTGATACGTTTTTTAATTTGGGTCATGAATATATTAGAGTTTTTGGACAAGCTGTTTTCTTTTTTTAACGTCTATTTGTTGTTATCACTTCTAATCAGAGTTTGCAAGGTTACAGAGAAATCATCCATATACATACACACATAATCAATGAAGCTAAGGAACAATATAACGTGTATGAAGCGAATTACACAATGCTCTTTTTCCAGAAGTCTCTTACTCGCTAACAGATAAACAAGTCTGTTATTTTTTTTCTCCGTCATCGAACTCAAGCCGTTGCGATTCTTGGCTATCATCCATCTATGAAAATACCAAATTAACTTCGCAGTTTTATAACACCAAATACCTAATCATGAGGACTCAAACTCCACATCCAATGTTTGGCTCTTAGTAATTTTTATCATTCGCTCTATTAATAATGTAAATCTAAGATAAACTTCACAGATGTAATCATCACCCAGGCTTTAACAAACCAACAGAGACACCGGCAGAATCATAAATGATAACTTCGCCGGGCAAGCTGTTTATGTTGGAAAATTTTACATGTGGAAATAACCAGGAGAAAAAAAAAAAAGAAGACTTCGGGAGGGAAGACGATGGTGACAAAGATGACGGAACGTGTGTGACGAAGACAAATCCAAGAATAAGTAGAAGAAACACAAGAAAAAAGAAGAAACGAGTGAATACGATCAAGATGACGATGAATCTAGCGACGAAAAGGAGAAAGATGTAGAAGAGCAAAACGAAGAACAAACGAGGAAGAAGAAGAATACGAGGTAGAAGGATTATACCAAAAACGATTCATATGAGGAAGAAAACTATAAGAAAAAGAAATCGTAACATATAAGAATGACTAATATATAGCGGACGAATCTATGGAAAACCTTACGTTCTCATCGTCAAGACCTATATTCCATATATATCGTCGTTTTGTTTCCATAAATATCGTCGTTGTTACCCACATATTGTCTTTTCATATTTAATGCTAAATCTTAGAGAGTTTCATGCCGTGTTTTCTTAATCAAAACATCACTATCGTGTGTTGTTTTCTCCTATAGTCCTATACTCCTATGCCATGTTCTCTTTCGTTTTTTTCTCATGTGAAGCTTCTTCGATTACCCTTTTAGTGTCGTTTCGTTTCTCAAACTTTAAGTTTTTTTTTTCCTTTCCTAATCTTCGTGAATCTTTCAAAAAGAAAACTAAAACAACTTTACCTTAAAACTTAATCCTATCATCATCTTGTTCTAAAAATATTAGGTGAAAGATGATAAGTAACTACTTCATACAAAATCTCTCACGATGTGGACGCACATCTTAGCAAACGGCGGCGTCCTTTGAAACGCCAACAGGAAGAATATGTAGCTTATATAATTTTTTTATACCATGAAACAATGTTTCAAGTTTAAGTTCATCCAAGTATGAATTATCCAATATTGTTAAGAATCAAGATAGTCATGGTCATTATGATTAATTTTTAGTTATTTAATCACTCCATTCTTTTCATAAATCAAATATGTTTTCAACAATTAATATATGTTTTATCATTTAAGGTTTTCCAACAATGGGATCTTAAATCCATATCGATGATAGGTTCTACTCTTTTTCAATCCAAATCCAAAGAAGAAAGGGAAGAAGTAAACCAATTTGGATGCAACGAAGAAGGAAAAGAAGGCAACCGGTTTGTAGTATATTATAATAGATCAAACGTAATACAATTATCATAACTATTATTTAACAGTCATACACACGGTTAACCAAATACTAAAAAGGTAACAATACACTTATCATTCCGCTAACAAATTAAATCATGTTTATTTTGACTAAATATATAACACTACGTAGATTCTAAAGAAGAAAAAAAAACTATGTAAGTGTATTTTTTCAACACTCAAAAATATAGTTAATATTTTAAAATTTGCAATAAAATAATTTAACACTTTTTAAGGAAATATTAGCTACAATTGTCAAACTCCATGGAGGATGTGGGCTCAACATCTAATTGCTTATTTGACTGACTACAAATTAAGAATCCTTGACCAAATACCAACAAACCAAGCAAACAAACAAAAACTATAAATCAGAATTCATACCATTTTATTATTTACAAGTATGCTGTTTACCAATCAAATATATTTTTAAATTTTTTATATTAGAAGTTAATAGAATTATCTAAACTTTTGTTCTTGTAAGTTTTTCACCTCGCTGGCGATGCAATTCTTAATCATTGTAAGATTTAAAATAAAAAATAACACCAAAAACTAGCAAAACAATATTTTTTATCGCCAATTTAAGCGTATATAATTGTGTAAACCAATAATAAGATTGACGGCACGATTTTTCATTAAAAAACAACAACAACTTGTAAATAAGAAGTACAGAGTCACTCAAATATGAGTAGAGGATGAAGCTGAGAAAGTGGTCTTGCGAAGGTACTTACGAGCCCAAACATGTTTGCCATTGATGGTGAACTTATTTCTACACCTGGCACTCACAATCTCTTCCATCATCGACGCACACCGCAGTTTCAACACCATCTTCGCATACAACGGCTGCTCATTTCCTTCAACTTCTTGCATCTCTATCGCTTCTATCACTCCCCCGAATCTCCTCGTGAAGTAGACCCTAACTTCCTCTTCCGAAATCGGATATCCTTTCGAAAACGTCAGGAAAACCGTCCGATCATCCGCCGCCATCAACGCTTTCTTCTCTTCTTCCTCCGCTATCTCTTTCTCTTTCTGGACCTTGTTTGTGTCTTCTTCAACAGGAAGAGGAGGAGGAGGAGAAGCAATCGTTTGTACACTCAACCTGTTAGGGTTTTCTTGTTGGATACCCAACCTGAGTTTCTTCATGTCTTCAATGAATTTCTCTCTCTCTACAGCCATAAGATTCTCCCTGTTGTACGTCTGTATACTCTCGCATATATCTTTGAAAGCTCGGGTGCAGGTATCGCAACAATTCTTTGCCAATGCAATGCGAAAAACTTCGCGGTTTTGGTTGATCAAACTGAGAGTAAGCCTCCCTCCAGTCAAACGTAAGAGCAAAGGTATAATGGAGTTGTCATCGTTGTTCGCGGAAGCAAAGAACGTTGATGCGAAATCTAAGTTGTATAACAAACTTATACACACAGCGATCTCGTTAGCCACCGCGTCGATGAAAGCGTCTGGTAATGAGACAAGATACGCGATTACGTAGCGGGCGTAACCGGATTGCTCGAGAAACAAGAGAAAAGCCATCGCTCGAAACGACTGGTCCATGTCTCGGTTTAGACCAAATACAAGACGAGTGAACAAGGTTCTGTCGATTTTGTGAAAATCATTGAACTCCTCTCGTGTGACCACCATTGTAGATGATGAAGGATTGTTTGAGAAAGATGGCGGATACAAAGGAGAAGCCATGATAGATTTTTTCTTCGTTATGTGGGGTGATGGGTGATGTTATCTATGTGTTTAGACAAGAGTTTATAAAGAGAATCCACTGAAATGGTGAAAAGGCGTGATCTTATTTTTCCTTAATAATTTGTATACATTCCTTGCTTGTTTTTGTCCTCGTTCATGTCTCTAATTAATTACATACAAAAGTCATAACCTTCCGATCCAGATAGAGGCTTGGCATCGTTTAGTGGTGACCCTTCGATCATCATCATACATCACCCATGACCCTTAGATCATTATCATTGTTCATCACCCATCCCTAACATTTTCTTTTTCGTATCATTTTCCTTATTTTTCTTTTTATGGAGGAGCCTAAATCAATATTACTATTTTCTGACGCTAATATAAATCAAACAAAAACTCATTCTTCCCAGTCTATTATCTTTTCCAGTTTTTCTTAAATTAAGATAAGATTTACACGGTCAAATATTTTAGAACAATTTTATATCATTTGATTTATCCAAAATTAATTATGTCATAGAGGTTTTGTAGTCAAATAGTATATTTCCTTTATTTTTCTAAAATCATCAAAAATGTTTTACATAAAAGATATGAAAGTGTTCAGCAGAATATATAATCTTTTATAATATAATTCACGAGTCACTTTGCAGCCAACTTCTACTCTTTCTTTCTGCTACGTGGCAAAAGTCCCAATTTTTACACTTTCACTTTCTTAAATTCTAGAAAATATATTGACACTTTTTTCTTTTTCTTTTTTTTCAAACTGTTTTTTGTTACTATATTTTTATTATTAACTAAATGTTATAAAAAAACACAAATAATATAAAAACCGTGCAAAGCACGGACCAAAACACTAGTTAGTTATATTTTTTATTTATTTTATAATATATAGTCAGTAATTTTTTCTTTAATTTTTCTGTATCTATTAATTAAGACTATTTAGATCGTTAATCTAACTCAACGATAAATTTAGTAAATAACTATAATGGTAAAATGGTAAATAAAAAAAGTATTTTCATACGGATCGATCAAAATACTATTTATGAATGAAACATGTATGTTGCAGATCTCTGGATGGTAAATAAAAAGAAGTGGGATCCGGTAGTTTTTGCAAGCATCCTAACGCCAAAAGACCAACAGCTAGCAAAAAAACTTTACATGTCCAAACACGCAGAACAAGATGTGTATGAATGTACAAAGACTGCTAGGTCATGATACTGGCTAGCTACTCATGATGATTTGATGGATGAAGAGGTGATCCAACTACTGAATAGATCTATTATTTTGAAGAAGAAAATATAAAAGCTTAAAATAGCCACCAAGATACAACATTTTCTATGGCGTTGTTTATCAGGGGCTTTAGCAACTAATACTTGTCTCCGGACAAGGAATATCTCTGCAGACCCAATTTGTCAAAGATGTTGTAGGAAAGAAGAAACAATAAATCATTTGCTTTTCTCTTGCAACTTTGCTCAGGTTATTTGGCGACTGGTGCAATCTTCTATGGGATGTCAGTTACTCTTCTCAGATAATATTACCTTACTTCTCAATCTGCAAAAGAACAAGACTATATCATTCCAAAATAGATTACTTCCCTTGGGGATAATGTGGCATGTTTGGAAATCTTTCAAAATCGAATAACTCGAAATAACCGTATGTCCAGAACTATTATCAATCATTGAGGAAACTTTTTTTTAGTGCAAAAATCAATTTATACCAACTGTTACTTTTAAAATATATAATTATTTCAGCAATTATATAGTAACCAAAATTCTCATATTTTCAGTGTAAATAATTAAGTATATAAGCAGTGAATATTATTGTTATACCACAAATTTGATAACACATGCAATTTTGACATAATGACATGTATGTTATTCGTATGAATATTGAACATATAAAAGCTAAATAATACTACACTTAAACTATATGAGCTAAATATTATTAAAAATCATACAAATTCAATCGGTTTTTTATAATACAGAATCATAAAGATAAAGTTTGATAATTAGAATATAAAAAGACAGGTCAGCAGGTCTCTCTCAAGGGGCAAAGGAGAGAGAGAGAGAAAGAGAAGACCGTCTTCTCCAAAAACCCAGAAATCGCAGACGTAGAGCTTTCTCTCTTTGTCCTCTACAGATCTCTCCATCATCGTTCCTGATTCGCGATGCCTTCTCGTAGAAGAACTCTCCTTAAAGTCATCATCCTCGGCGATAGCGGGTCAGTTTTTCACCGGCTTACTCTCTCTCTTTTACATGTTGATTTTAGTGTTTTTGATCAGAATTTTGTGAATCTACTTTTGATTGGACTCGATCTGAATTGGGGTGATCTCCTTATGTTGTTGATCTCTGTCGCTTCTGGATTCAGTTGTTCTGTAGTTTCTTAGAATTGAAGTTTTGTTTAGTTCTCGTGGGGGAGTTGTGAATCAAATATCAGCAATTGGGGAGAAACGTAGTTATCTCTTAGGCTCTTTAGTTTCGTAATCTTGTATCATATCAAAGATTTGTATGATCTTGCTGTTATAAGTGACAATCTCTTATGAGAAATCATTAGGTCAAGTGTTAGCAATCAAGGGAGAATTTGTTGTTAACTCGTTTCCGGCTTGGTTTTCTTCTTGGTTAGTGAGAGTGTATATGTTCTGAACCCGATTTTATTTGTTGTGATGCCTAGTGAAACTGTTGAGCTATCTGCTGATGTGTTAGTCCAAAAGTCTATTGTTATGTTTATTCAAGTTATGACTTACTGGGAATTTTGAACGTAATTTTTCAGGGTTGGGAAGACCTCTTTGATGAATCAGTATCCTTAATTGTCTGTGAATTGAGTTAAGATAAATACTACTACAATGGTTTTCTAAGTATATATCAATATATTTTTTTGGTCTTTGTTTTGGAATTGTGACCAGTAATCCCTCCTTTTTCGAAGTAGATGAGTTTGTGTTTCTGTTTCTGTTTCACTTTAACACCACGCCTTCAGATATGTTAATAAGAAGTTCAGCAACCAGTATAAGGCGACCATTGGGGCCGATTTCTTGACTAAGGAAGTACAGTTTGAAGACAGGCTTTTCACTTTACAGGTTTGTTGTAGCCAGCACTTTCTCAGTAAACTACTTTTATTTTTTCCTTGAGTAGATTGCACTTGCTCAGTGCATTGGTATGAGTTTGACTCCTAAGTGGCAGGGGTAAATTTGAAAAGAAAAAATAGTTGATTAATCCTCTGTAGTCTCATCCTATACCAATGGAAACTTCAGTTCTATGGGATTGTTGTGCGTCATTCCAATATTGAAACGGTTCACTCTTACGAAAGTACAAAAAGGGTTGACAGAGTCTTTCCCAGATTAAGATTTTTTCAAGTACTTTTCCCTCTTTGCTTGACCATAAGAGCTAAGGTCTTACCTTTTTAACAGATCTGGGACACAGCTGGTCAGGAAAGGTTTCAGAGTCTTGGTGTAGCGTTTTATCGTGGTGCTGATTGCTGTGTTCTTGTATATGATGTCAACTCTGCGAAATCTTTTGAGGATCTCAACAACTGGAGGGAAGAGTTTCTGATCCAGGTATATACACATATTCCTGGTCTCTTCCCAGTAGAATCAATAATAGAACTTTGCTTGAATGCCATTTATTGTGATTTGCAGGCAAGTCCTTCGGATCCAGAGAACTTTCCCTTTGTTGTTATCGGTAATAAGATCGATGTGGATGGTGGAAACAGTCGGGTGGTATGTATATAAAATCCATGTAATAAAGAACAACATTGAAAGTTGAAACCTGGCTCTCTGCATTGATTCCAATCACTTTTGAATTTTAGGTTTCAGAGAAGAAGGCTCGAGCTTGGTGTGCTTCAAAAGGAAACATTCCATACTATGAAACCTCTGCTAAAGAAGGCACCAATGTGGAAGACGCGTTCATGTGCATAACTAAGAACGCAATGAAAAGTGGAGAAGAGGAGGAGATGTAAGTCAAAACACACAATCGCAATCATAAGCTTCACTAATACTTATGTTTTTCCGGGTTGATAGGCGAGATTTTGTCTGAAACTTGTGGATGTTTGATCTTTTAGGTACTTACCAGACACAATCGATGTCGGAACCAGCAATCCACAGAGGTCAACAGGATGTGAATGCTGAAAGTATTTATTTACTTCTGCTCTGTCACCAGTTATCTCACTTTGAGGTTTTTACCATATTGTAAATCTGTTGTTCTCTGGTAAATTATTTTAAAAAATTAATAAACAAATAAAAACCGAATTGGACTGGTCGGTGTTTGTGGCCTTGTTATTATGGATCTCTTTTTCTCTGCACTAACGACATCTGTTGTCCACTACATTTATGAAAAGACTTATTTCCTCTTTTTTTATTCTTGTTTTTCTTACTTTGTTTCGCTTTAAGGACGACTTTTATATACTTGTTTGCCCAGAAAAAAAAAAGGATGACTTTTATATAATTGATCCAATGTTGGTTTGAAGACCACGACGACCTTCGATATGACACATATCTTATGAATTATTAATATTAATTTAGACATATATCCCGGGACAATGGATTATTATTAATAGTAATTTTATTTGAGTATATATTATCTTTTTTGGGGTATTTATTTTAAAAATATTGATAAATTTGATGTTCTTCAAAATTGTATTCAATCATAAGATTTTATTTTATGTTAAATAGCTAATGACCAAATAATTTGAGAAAATTATATTCTTTATTCTACCAATTTTTTATACAATTTTAAAAAAACATGTAAATTTTTCTTTTACTTTTTGTTAATATACTAAAATAATTTATCTCTCTCATTAATAAACTGAAAAACAGAGATAAAATTGAGATTTAATTTAAAAATTTGCATTAAAAATACAAAATGACATATTTTGTGAAACAAAAATAAAGTTTTAAAACAACATTTTTTGTGAAAGAGGAAGTATATAATAGTCTATTGAATAATTAATTTTGTTTTACATTCTTTCGATACCTTTCCATTTAGAAACGTTCAAAACTAAAACTTCTCATATAGAGAAAATTTATCCAGGAAAAAAAAGGATCCCTTTGAGATGAGATTAACTCATATTGATCACCTTTTACCATATGTCACGAATAAATAATTTCACAAAAATATAAGAAATAGGCACAAATGCACCGTATATTAAACTATAAATCAAGACAGTGTGAAGCAAATATAATTTTCACCACACAAAACACTCACATTAATGGTAAAAAAAATCCCTTATAACTAGGGTTAACATTTCTGAACTAAACAGAATATATATTTAGTTTTAAGTGTTATCAACTCAAGAAGCTGTTATTTACCTAATAAACACACACACGCACACGTGCATGTATAAACCGATACATACACAAACACAGAGCCACATATAAAGTATATGTGAGAGAGGTTTTAATTAACTATTCATTAGGATTGTGGTAGATGATGACAACAGATTTGGTGTCGAAACTCTGGATGAACCTTTCTTCTGCGGTCCTAAACGGATTGTTAAGAAGCTCTTTGATTGGTTCGGGCAACGGCTCATTCTTCATCATCTTCTTCCAGTATTCCTCTGCAACTCCTCCTCCTCCTGATCTTCCTTCACTCAGATTCACAAACTGTACCAACAAAATATATACAACAACATTCAATATGTATGTATATTTCAGATCTTTATTAGGGTTTTAATATAATTAAAGAAGTAGCTTTACCAGAAGAAAGCTGAAAAGGATGAAGAAGACGACGACCAAGTAACGTTGTTGCTTCATGTCTCCTTTAACTTTTGTTTTGTTGTTTTGAGGATTTTTCTCTATCTATGTTAAATCTTTGGGTGTTTAAGTTTATATATATAGAGACCCGTTTAAAGGAAGTTGTTTTCATGATAACAGTGATAATTTCCCTCTCTCTGCATTTATTTTTTGTTTAATACTCATTTAATAGTACACTGTAAGGTCAACTTTGTCTTGTGCATAACCTAATTTTTCTTTTTTCCTTATCTGAATTTCAGAGTGGTGGGCCGCTGAAGTAAAGATTACTGTCTATTCTTCTGTGGTTTGATACGTAACTCGTAAAATCCGTATATATTTAAATCTGATTTGTTTTGATCCAAAAAAATTCTGAACTTATATTTTAAAATTTGGTCTCGTCCAAACAGGGTTCGGAACTACAGACTTTTTCGGATTTTTCGAGTTTTTCTTATAATTAAATAAAAACTTATCTAAAGAAAGCATTATATTCCAATTTTTCTTATGTAACATCATTACATAAGTTTTGGGTATTTACAATTTTATCATTACTTTCATAGTTTATATTTAAGTTTAATATTCTTGTCATGTACAAAGTTTAAAAAATATATGAGACTGTTCAAACATCTTTTGAAAACGATTGCTTCTATAGTACATGATAAATCTAAATTAAAATAAAAATCAATATATTTTCACAATATCTAACTTAACTTAAATGAAAATAAATTGTATAACACTCATACCAAATAAAGCATAAAATCAAAACACTTTGAATCTACATAGTAGAGTCAAAATTTGAATATATGCATTCAAAATTCTTATTATTTTTAAGAATTTAAATTTTTAAACAAATTCTTTAACTAAAACTCTAGATCAAATTTTGATTATTTTGAGAGCTTTTCAGACTATGCCGAAAAACTCTAGTGTTTAAGAATCGGGCTGGACCAGACCGAATTTCGAGTTTTGGCCCCAACTGACATCGTTTAAACAACATCCCCATTTTATATGCATAAGAAATATATAACACTTATATAATTGTATAGGACAAAGAAGAATTCTATAATTGGTTATGTTATGTAAGAGTAGTTAATTCTATAAGATTATAAGATTCAAAGAAGATGGACAAAATAAACATATTAAATATGATAACTAGAATTTCATTAAAAATGTTTTCAAAACATTAATTAATCTTCCCCCAAAGTTTTGAGTAAAAGGGTGAGACGTGAGTGATCTCCCGCTGACAAAAGAAAAAACAATCTAATCAAATTAGTAATTTTTGTGTGAAACACTTTTTGTTCTAAAAATTATAAAATCAAGCACTACAAAACTATGGGTGTACCCAAAGATGTTTTGTAATATGTAAAATATCATAATTGCTAGTTTCATTATTACAATTTGTTCCAACAACAATACAAAAAATGATAATATACGCATGCATGGTCCATTTCAAAGTATGTAAAGGCCGTATGCAAAAAATTTCTTAAACGTATATTTGATGTGTTAGTATTTTTTCTTAAAAAAAAGTCTCATTATATGTACATAGGATATATCCCAAAACAATGGTTATCTTAATTTGTTAGGGTGGTATTTTATTGCTTCGTTAAATGGTTGTTGATTCTCTATTGTTAAGTTGAAGTCTTGAAGTAGTAAATACATAGAAAAGACATTTGGTTTCCTTTTAAGTTTGGGGCCCATTTGAATTTATTTTTTCTTAAAACAAGAAGAAAATGTTGGCTTTTCTCCGTGAGAGTTACTTTAATTTATGAAAAAGACAGGCCAAAAGTTATGTTTGATAACAAGATGAGATTTAATCGTAAAGAAAACATGAGTATTATGTAGGAAGAAGTGAAGCGGGTCAACTTTCAATGTGTGTGCACATTAGCTCCACGACACATAACCCAAAGTCTTTTTAGAACATTAATTTCTTTTTCTTTTTTGACAATTAACATTGATTACTTAATTATCAAATTATAATTTAATATTGTCTTATGATTTCATATTTGGTAGTGTGGGCCGTACTTATTAGTTGAAGAGCCCATTGGCCATTGATTAGATCAAGATCTAGCTCCTAGTGTTTATCTTCTTCGAATTACTGGGATTTATCAGTTGGGGACTCGAATAATCTAGCCGACGATTATTGTACACCGATCGAAATGCCGATTATGATTCTTCCTCCTAATTGTTGTTTGGAATTTAACATAGAACAAACTATAACCTTGTTGTTACAACTAACAAAAAAATTAGTAGCCCTTTATGGATGAAATCAGAATATCTTTCGGACTCTGTAAATTACATCTGTCGGTTAGATTAAACATATACATATTGTGGAAAGTTATTATATTGTTTTTTTTGTTAAGTATATTATCTAAATATTAGATTAGCAATATAATTTTTTTCTAGCGCATAGTGTGGGTTATCATTTAGTTTGAATATATAATAAATATTGTTTTCGAGAGTATTAATTCTAAAAAGTTGATGAATTTGATATTCTTCAAATCATTAGATTTTATTGTATGTTAAATACCTAATGATCAAATAATTTGAGAAATCCTATATATAATAGAGTCTATTGAATGATTTGTTCATACAGAGAAAAGTCATCCGGGAACAAAAAGGCTCCCCATGCGATGAGCTTTACTCCTATTAGTCATGTTTTTAATAAGGCATAATTAAATAATTTCACAAAATATAAGAAAAAAAAGCACCGTATATATATCAAAACAGCATGAAGCGAAACTAAAGACTCGCATCACATTAATGGTAAAAAGAGGAGAGGTACTTATAGCTAGGGTTAACATTTCTGCACTAAACATAGTATTTTTAGTTTCAGTGTATCATCAACTCAGGCAGCTGTTATTTACCAAAAAAACACACATATACAGAGATATTTAATTAGTTATTCATTAGGATTGTGGTAGATGAGGACAACAGATTTGGTGTCGAAATCCTGGATGAACCTCTCTTGTGCTGTCCTAAACGGATTGTTAAGAAGCTCTTTCATTGGTTGAGGCAACGGTTCATTTTTCATCATCTTCTTCCAATATTCCTCTGCAACTCCTCTTCCTGATCTTCCATCACTCAGATTCACAAACTGTACCAACAAATATACAAAATTAATTCAAAATGTATATATATTTCAGATCTTAATTAATTAGGGTTTTAATATAAAGAAGAAGCTTTACCAGGAGAAAGCTGAAAACGACGATCAAGAAAACGACCAAGTAACGTTGTTGCTTCATGTCTGCTTTAACTTTAATGTTGTTGTTTTGAGGATTTTTCTTGATATCTATGATAAATCTTTGGGTGGTAAAGTTTATATATGATAATTCTCCTCTCCTTGCATTTTATTTTTTATTTGAAAAAACATTTAATATTATATTGTAAGGTCAACTTTGTATTGTGTTTATATATATACATTTATATTTTTTAAATCTAAATTTCAGAGTGGTGGGTGGCTTGAGTAAGGAGTTTTGTTTATTCTTCTCGCGAGCAATTAATCAGCTATTACAGCTCAGATAGCAACACCACCAAATTTTTTATGTTTTAAGAATATATAAGACATATAATTGTATAGAACAAAGAAGAATTCTATAATTGATTATGCACATTCGTTGGAATGAGCCTTTGGAATACGCAAGAAGACAAACGATTAGAAGTTATTGGGACACTAGTATGATAAATATCTCTCAAAAAATCTTTGACGTTTATATATGTCAAAAAAGACTCGAGTAATTTAATGAAACAGAGCAAGCATGATATCTCCTCTATGCTTACATCGTTAGATCCCTCCACACTGTAGTTGAAGATAGACACATCCTTGGTTAATTATACATGGAGGTTCTGTTTCAACATTGTATCCACGTGTCACTAACGAATTTGTAGGTATCTATTGGACAAACTCACTCCTAACATATATAAACAAGATACAACAAAATAATCAAGATTAATAAGATAGTTATTTTGGTAATGATGTGATACATATAAAAGTTTGAATGTCAACCATTTTTATTCTGCTCTTTTTATTTACATAACTTCTAATAAATTTAAAAGAGATATGTATATACGTTTAAAAGAATTAGTGTTATTTTATATCTTACAACCGTATTTCGTCTTATATTAAAAAATGTAAATTATCATTTAAAATATACATTAAAGATGATTGTGCTCTTAAACATATTTAAAAAAAAAATTGTTTGTTTTCTTTATAAGTATGTGCGGGTTTTTACATCCATAATTTATATAACAATTTATATTGATTGAACTAATTTAATGAAATAATATATTAGTGTTTCCCTTTTATAATTTTTATGAATTTATCTAATTTTCAAAAAAAAACAATTATCTCATTTATTTATTTTTAGTTATATAGTTTAATGATTATCTACGATTACTTACATAAAATCAACAAAATAAAGAAATTATTTGTTATCTTTAAAATATTTGTAAATGAAAAAATAAAATTAATTTTGATTTGGTATCTCATACTTTTTCTTAAAATAAACCAAAAATTCAACTAATATTCATTGGAATATTGTAAGTTTGTAACTAATCATATATATCTTATTATAAAACTTGATTTCAAAGTTAGTCATTGACATAATCGCGACATGTATCAAGTCTATCGATTAGATGTTGACACGTATCAAAAAAGTTTCACTTTTTTATTATTTAACAAAATAGGATAACTAATTTAAAAAAACATATTTACATATACTTATTTACATGTCTAATCGATTAGATTGCAACAAATATAAAAAATAAACTTTATTCTTTTTAATCAAATAAGAAAACTAATAAAAAAAATATAGTTACATATACTAATTGCATATGTATTTGTTAGAAAAACTGAACTTTGTTTTCCTAATCCAAATAGGAAAATTAGGTTTTAAAGTTAGTCACTAACATTATCATGAGTCAAGTCTATCAATTATATTGCAACACATGTAAAAGTTATTAACTTTATTCTTTTTAGTTAAATAGGAAAACTAATAAAATAAAAAGAAAAACATATTAACATAAAAAAGAATTATTTTTTATCAAAAAAAAAAAGAAATTAAAAAAAAATCATTTTTCCTAAATAATCTTACATGCAACTCATAGTATAACGACATATCGAATTTCCTATTTAAACTTTCTATCAAATTGATGTACTATTTATTTTTGCTGAATTTGTTTAAAAAAAATTGTAGTTAACTTTTCAATTAATATCTTTTACTTCTTTAATATTTATTAGAGAAGTGAAGATAGACTTTACAAGTCAATAAGAGATTAAAGAGATAAAAGAAATTAGAACTAAAATTGAAAAAAGTAAAGCAGACAAATGAATGTTTTTAAAATTATTTTGGTTTAATGACTAAGTAGCTTTAAAATAGCACATAGTGAAACAACCAAAATTACAGACCACTAGAATATGGCTAAGCAATATGTATGAGACAATCACATAATTTGCATATAAAAGAAAACTAATTTTGTAGATATCAACATTTTTAACATAATTTATTTATCGTTCTATATATTTAATTATTTAAATAGTTTTGAGGAAAATGTAAAGAGAGCGAAATATCTTTTTTTTTTTTTTTGTTAAAAGGGTTGAAAGAGCTTGATATCATATTAATAATATAATGAAGATAATAATGATTGTCATCTTCGAAAGAATGATGTGATAAATATAAAAATAAAATTTAAAAAATCGTTCTTATAATTTTAAAATATAAATTCTGCTATTAAATTCATGTATTTTAATATTATTTTTTGCTATTAATTACTATTAGTTTTGATATAAATTTTGTGTTTTCGACTATTACTTATATTCAAAATCTATCTCACATTGTGATATTATTTTAATAAAAAAATATATTAGGATTGCTATATAAATATTTTACTTCAAAATAATGGATTAGATTAATTAAAATAAAAATTATAATATAAAACTAACTAAATATGGTGTTTGTACTATAATACGTTCCATTTTTTCAAAAATTAAGTAAAATATTTTTTATTTTTTTATAAATTTGTGTTATTCTAAGCTGTATAACTAAGAGAATTTTAAAACCAATTCCGGTAGATTGGTAACTATTTTAGCAAAATTGTAACTAAGTTTCATTAAAATAATTTGTGAGTGATATTAGTAGCAATATGTTTTTGTTATAAATTATCCTCCAAAATGGATTTAATTTTTTTTAATTAAGTTATGAACTAAAATAAAACAAAATATTAGATTTTGGATACTGAAACCTTCTAATACCAACTCATATAATTTTATTTGTTATAATAAAACAATCTTATCATAAGTGAACTATAAAAAGAAAAACTTTTATGGTTTCAAATCCAAACATATAATAAGATTTATAATTGTATCAACATAATATTTGCATAAAATTGCAAGAAAACTTACTTAACTTTTTTTTAAACTATTTATCCATTAACTCGTGTATCACACGGATCCTAATTTAGTATATATATAGTATAAGAAAAGATGAAATAAATTTAATAATATATTATTTAACATTTGTACTTTAATTAAATTAAAATTACATTGACTGAATGTTTATGCATACTTTCAGTTTTTTTTTATAAGCAATAAAAAGTTATTGCATGATTTAATTATTCTTATATGGAAAAAAAAATCCTAAATGTGCTATGTTGATGTGTCAAGATCTAGAGAGCTCCCTTCAACTATTGTATATAGGATTATTGTAAAAACAGATGATGTAATTAATAATAGATCAAAACTAAAAAAGGTTAGAAAAAAATATTTAACAAAAAAGAGAGGCAACATAGTTATTCATAAATTAATAGAACGATAAAACCGATTTTGCATTCAAAACCGAGGTACGCACCGAGTTCTATAAAGAGGTGGCGACTCATTTCAAGCATACAATTAACGAGTGCAAGCAAAAGCAGCCACCGGCAAGAAATCTAAGAACATCAACGAGAGAATTTGGACCGAATTGCAATTTTATTGGGAGATGTCGGATACACAAGCGACGTCTACGACAAACTCCAAGAACCGGAAGAGCGAACGAGGCGGAAAAGCGTTAGCTACGCACAATGCAGAGGCGACGATCTTCATATCTCGTCACGAACAAATCGTAGTTTTTTATATTATTGCTAATTAATTATTTTACTTTTCATATATTACATAATTATAAATAACTAAATAAATTTACAAATTTTATAAAATTAATAATCATAACTATTAATTTGATATTTATTTAATAGTTTATTTCAGATGTTGTGTGTACTGACCATATTAAGTTGATGGAGGATACGCACACCAAAAAAATTAAAATAAAAATTCAACATCCCGTCGCCAAGCATGTGATCGAGTCTTGGAAGAAGAGGATGGATGACTATATCATATCCCAGCCGGCGTCTATAGATGGTTCTTTGTCGTTAGACGAGGTACAAACATATATAATCAACCACATTTTTTTGAGGTAAATTAATTCTTTAACTTTAATTTTTTTTTTCAATTTTTACATTTGAATTTGATATTTACTATTAATTGTCTTTAATTTGCATGAAACTCCGAAGAGTAATGGACGCTTCTTTGGATTAGGAAATCTAATCTAAAGATTCGGTCTTCGTTCTGCCTCGTCTTCCATTTCCTGCGATCCCAAGATCGCCCAAACGCTCCAAGCAAAAGATGATCGAATTGCAGTTTTGGAGAAAATTGTGAAAGACGAGAAAGCGGAGAACGCCATGAGAGCCAAAGAGATGGAAAGCCTCATGGCATAAATGAGAAAGCATTACTCGACGTCCCCGACGTATTGATCGAGAGTCATTCTCTTTTTTTCATTTCCAAAAAATTAATTATGGATTTTAATTTCTATGTCTTTTTTTTGGATAAATTTTAATTTTCATTTTGATTATTTAATATATAAATTTATTTTAATTATTATAATTTTCAAATAATTTATAATTCATTTAAAGAAAATTATCAGTATTAATTTTTTTTAAGTTACTTACCAGTCGGAAAAAAGTTATGTACTCTTCGAAAATCCGTCGGAATATACTCTCTAAAATCCATTGGAAATCCGTCAGAATATACTCTCTAAAATATGTCGGTTTTATCGTCTGTAAAAGACATCGAGAAATTGTTGGAAAACCGTCGGATAAAATTACCGAGAGATTACCGACGACGCTTATAACCGACGGATTTTCGACAACTTTTTTTCGACGAGCCGAATCGTCAATCGAGGTCCATCGAAAATTTTTGGCAGCTTTATTTTTTCGTCGCTCTAGAGCCAATAGACTAAATCTGGCAAATATCCGTTGTTATAGATTGTTTCCGACAGCTAACCGATCGATTTGGTCTTCGATTATAGTATATTTTCTTATAGTAATATTTATATATCATAAATATATAGAACTTAAGAAATTAATGTTTATAGTAACTAATTAACTATGATTATGAAAAGAATGGTGAAAATGTTGATTAAACCTACGGTGGAAGCCGATGATGAAAAATAAGATTAGTTAAAATATCATATTATCTAATGTATATAATTTATATCTTGAATAAAATTCAAAATTTATTGATTTTTATAATTATGCTTTTATGATTATATTATTTGATGTTTATGCTTATACAATTTTAAAAATAATTTAATTTGATTCAATCAAATATACATTTATAAGTAAATATTAGTATACATGTCAACTTGTCACATGCTCTCAGAGATGGTGTGGTGCTAAATAATTAATGAAAAAAAAGACTATCCTACTTTCATATATGTGATTTGGAAAACTTTACTAGAATTCCAAAAGCACGTGTTATCTAGTCATTTATATATACAAAAATAAAGATTACAACATTATGAATATAAAGATTGATTTGGCAACCAGTAGAGTCCACAAATTACCTAACTGTTTAATTGGGTAGGGAACAATGGATTAATAAGACCACCATTAGTTTTGAAGTTGATCCTCTCAATTCCATCGAAACAGTCCATAAAGGCAATGATGTATAGTGAATATGATTTAAACTTAAATAAACTATTATTTTTCTTGTCATGATCTCAACAATATGGTATTTGGCCAAGTACACTCATATTTTAAAAATCTTATATTAACTTTGCTAACTTTTAGTGGCCTTGGAATTTTGTCTAAAGATTTGAAACCGCTTCTACAATATTCCCATTAGGAAAAGGATAATCATGACAGCCAGCTTAGCTTTAGAAAGAAAGTCATAAAGAAAAAGCTGATCTTAGTGCTTCTCATAAGTGGATATTGGAAATTTGTTATACAATGGGGTCTAATTAATAAAGACTAGATAAGATAGATGGGTTGAATGATTTGTGTTTCTTCCTGATTAATTGTGGTGCAAATGATGTAATCTATAGTTCTCAAAAGAACAACATTTCACATGCGAAATTGATTTCTCACGTTGATATGCTTTCAAATGGGTTCGATTGGTACCTACATTTAAACTAGGTAGTTAAAAACATTTTGAGCGATTATAGAAAAAATAGTTTAAAAGAAAACAGTAAAAAAAAGCAGATGCATGGAAAAGATGGTACAGTAAAAGAAGATGGTTCAATGTTATCATATTCAAATATTAAACAGTATAACAACATGTGTTGCCGATGCACATGTCGATCGATAGCGTCTAATCAACACATGTCCATTTATTCATAGTGATAAATGCTAGTGTTAGTAAAAATTATTGGCTAAGAATGGCAAAAATAATCAGAAGAAGAAGTTCTGTTTTTCGTCAATAATATTGTCTCACCAAACCTCCCAACAACCTTTTAATCTTTTCTATAAATACTTGATCATTTTTTTTTTAAATTTATCTCAAAATCAAAAACAAAAAAACCAATAAGAAGAAAATAGTGTAAAAAAAAAAAAATTTTGAAAGAAAGAAATTTGTTCTTTTTTTGTAAGTGTAATTAGGTTTGGGTGTGTGAGTTGAGAGTATTGTAATTTCGTCGAATTTACTATTCACAACGGAGAGTATATTGTAATTTCGTCGAATTTACTATTCACAACGGAATCACTGTTCACGTCAGAGTCACTGTTCACGACGGAATTACAGTTCACGTTGGAATTACTGTTCACAAGGGATAAATTTTCCTGGTTAATAATAAAAGATCTGTAGCAGTTTCGGAGACGTAAGCATAAATTGACCGAACTCCATTAACAAAGTGTGTGTGTTTTCGCAATCGTTCGAAAATTTGACCGATATATATCATAACAACGGGTATCAGAGCAAGATTAAGGTGATTTTGGTCAAATTTCGTTGGTAATATTGGTTTGTCGACGAAGGTGTTTTAATACACGGTGATTTGCAAAATAATCAGAAACAATTGGAGGCGAAGATGGTTCTGCACACAGTATCGGGAAATTTGACGGTACGGATTATGCATTTTGGAGAATGCAAATTGAAGATTATCTGTACGGAAGGAAGCTCCATCAACTACTGAGCAAGAAACCTGAAAAGATGGATCAGGAAGAATGGGATCTTCTCGACAGACAAGTTCACAAGTTCTTTGTGAGTGTAGTTAGGTTTGAGTGTGTGAGTTGAGAGTATTGTAATTTCGTCGAAGTTACTGTTCACAACGGAGTAACTGTTTAAGACGTAATTACTGTTCATGACAGATAATTTTTTTCGGTTAATAATAAAAGATCTGTAGTAGTTTCGGAGACGTAGATACAAATTGACCGAACTCCATTAACAAAATGTGTATGTTTTCGCAATCGTTCGAAAATTTGACCGATATATATCCTAACATATAGTACGTAAATTAATTGTAGATTAATTATATATGTGATTTGAGTTCTAAAACAATTCTTATTTATTTTCTATTCGATTATATGTTTTTGCAATGTCTGTTTTTCTGCGATTCATCTTAATATCTGACTTTTTTCTTTTATTACTTTAACATTGTTTATTTACTTGTTGCCAATTTAGAAAAAAAAAAAACAAAAACAGAAACAAAAAACCTTATATATTTGTTTTAGCTTAATTCAACTTTTGTATACTCTCGTACCAAATGTAGATGTGATTACATCTATACCATTGTGATTATTGTTCACTTACAATTATATAGTTACGTTGCGGTTAAAATCCCACATTGGTTCGTTAGCTAATGGTTATATGTAAAGGATTAACCTATGGAAAACCTATCAACTAAGAAAAATCTTTACTTATATCCGATGATAGACATAATTATAATCCTCTGATGAGTCGAAAGGATGTATGGTTTTTTTTGTACTAAGAGCTTGATAATGAATTTAAAGTATAAATATGTAAATTAATCTCTTTAAATTAAAAACAAAAATTTGTAAAAATTTATTTGTGTTTAAATATTTACTGACAACAGATATTATACTTCAATTTTTATTAAATACAAACATTTTTTTTTCAATCATTTTATTAAAAAAAATTTTGTCAACAACTTTAATTGATTGGCTCAAATAAGCTAATGTTGAAAAATATTATTTACATATGAAATAAAATGCGGTTCGATACGAACATTATGTGCTAAATTATCCGTTTTAATATTTGCACGTCGAGAAACTAAAGATAAAGTTAAAAAAAAAAAAAGATAATTCTCCCTTGTCGCTATAAATTTCTTCCAAATATGTAAAAAACACTGGTCACTCATTTGGAGAAGACACTATCTTCACAAGATCTTGGCAGTCTGTAATAAAAACTATTTCTCGCTTATTTGTTCATTACTCAGATGAGTGCTTTCACTTCTGTATGTAAAGAAAAGTTTCGTCAAAGATTAGCAACTCCCATAATTAGCGTGTCATTATTTGGTAGCGAAGAAAACTATCCTAATTTTGAAAAGTTACCACTTTCTTTCCAAAATCCGTCAATGAAACACCGATACCCCAAAATATTTCACTCATGTGATCCACTTGATTTTTATTAGAATTCTCTAATTGAACTAAATTATATGCTTATACCTCATTTTCTGCTAATCGTAAAATTTCAATTGGGTTCTTTTCCACATTTTTGTAAATCTTTTGTTTCTGGCTTTCTATATGTACTATGTTATCCACAAATACGTAAAGTTATAGGATTTAGGAAATATTCTTCAAAATAAATTATTTATATTTGCATATAATGATATCGATGAAAAAATTCATATAGATGTTGGGATATGTAATAATGTCCAAATCTATAAAATTAGTGAATATTTAAAAATTACATAATTTATTATTTTCTTCGATCCTTTACGTTTATTGTAACCTAAATCATAAATTATACTTCTTTTTAAAAAATTTACGGGGGGTCGAACACATAACATGTAATAGTTTACTACATAAAATATCTTAACATTGAATGACATTGTACTTTCCACGCATTCTGTTCAATTGTTAACATAACATCCATCCCAGAAAAAAATCAATCTATTAAATTTCATCTATGAAAAAAAAAATGAAAAAAAGAGCTCTGTATATAGTTTACCTTGCATTTAAGAGTAACATCTGGTGGAATGACACGAAGCAATCGAGTGGACCAAATGTTCAATCAAGTCATGCATGCATATCTTAACTGTTGGCTCTAAATTTTAATGCTATTCTTGAAATTATCAATTTGTAGTAAATATATAGCTATAGTCAACTTCTACATGTACTTGTTGGAATTAGCCTCTTTTAAATCCAGAGTCAACTTATATTTCTCAATCATGCTCAAATGTTACAATTCGCTTTTTGTACTGCAATATTTACAACTATTGCTCAATAGTATAATGGATATTCGCTGTCTATAGGAGATTTATTCTCAGTTTTAATATATGTACTATTTTTACTATATTTTTATACAAATAAGTTGGATTTTGGATTTTATTTTTGTTTTACACTTTGTATTACTTTAGTTAAAAGCAAAATTCACCGTATCATTTCTTTTGATATATGACATCAAATATTACAGTAAATTAATACTATTTGTAAAACGGAAAAACGTTGTATATAATATTCATCCGTATGTTAGTCATTTTATATACTCAAAGATGTAACAAAAGGGAAACAACTAAGTTATTATCATCATAAATCAAACATAAAATTGAGAATTAAGATAATCAGTATTTGATTTCTTTCATTTATATTTTCTTTTCTCCTGTCATTCGTTTTTCATTTTATATATCTAATCGTTTGGTTAAAAATTCTCTTAAATATATATATATATATAGGTTCTTTTTTTTTTTGTAGAACCATTAAAACCTCATATCCATATACTAAAACTAGATTCCACGAACATGAATATTCATTTTGATTTTTTTTCTTCTTATTTTCGCGCAAATTGAGATGATAAAAATAATGGGTGATGTATTATATATAGTCAAAGATTTTATCTAGTGGGTTGGTTGTCGCCGTAGAACTAGAGTAATTATGAAAAAGAAAATATTAGGTCAATGACACTGCGACTAAGTTCAATGAAAGATCAATGAGCTTTTTGTTTTTGTTTTTCTTATTATTATTTATAGTCCTAATTAATTTTTTTAAATAGCATTTTATCGTGTTAATCCTTTTCAATTCACCAAAGGTCTATCGTTCACATTGTCAACAAAAGATTTATTGAAGAGTAACCACAAAACTTCGTGACTATGACATACTTTTCTTTTATTTTAAAATTAAAATCAGAAGCATTCATAAGAAGTGATAAGGATAAATTTGAGCATTTAGGAATCAGCCTATCACAAATTGGTACATAGAATTGACACCTTAAAACTCATCAGATAAAATCGGCTCACACATCAGCGTTACGAGGGGTCTTCCACATTGTTCTATCATATAAAATACGTAACCAATAAGAATATGGCCTATCAAGTAATTTTGCGCATATATAGTTGGTGACAAAATATAACGAGCAAATTTCTTAAAGTTTGGAATACAAAATATCATTGTGCCAATCTACTCATCTGCATTCTCTGATAATGTGTTATAGAAAACTAGCACATCACATAGTTTGTTAGTAGATTTTACAAAAAGCTAACATGTGGACAATCTATATTTCATATATTTCTGATATACAGTATCAGAACTTGGATGTGGGTGATTTTTATAAAAATATAAATTTGAACTTCATTTATCGAATTCAAACCTCTTTATGCGAGTTATAATTTCTGAAAAGAGAAAACACTCACAAATTGTAAATACTGTAAACACGCATGCATTCGCATAATATTCTTTTCAATTAAATCGTACTATTTACAGATGACTGTAGAGAATTCTATATCTAGTTGTAAATAATGATTACGACCATAATTAATATACAAACAAGATTTATCTCGTCGAATAATATTATAATACTAATTTTCATAAAATATTATGAATATAATTTTCAATTAAATCTTACTATTTACAGATGATTCTAGAGAATTCTATATCTAATTTTAAATAATGATTACGACCATAATTAATTTACAAACAAAATTTAGTTCTTTTTATTTTTCAATTACGACGTAAAGGATGATCTATGAACTATATTGTTTGTATTATAGAATCAATCTCTTTGGATTAATATTGAATTATTTTATCACCGTATCTTATACGGTTTCAAATTAGATGACGATGTAAGAAGTTGCAGGCTTCACAAGAATTAATTATACAAATAATATGGAATTAAAACTGTTAACAGTCTACGTATGTGTAAACTAAATAAATGAATAAATCCTTGAAATTAAAAAAAAAAACAAAAAAACGAAGAAGTCAGCCTCGTCAAGTAAATGGATTATTATAAATATATAGAGAGATGGGTGTGCAGACTTCATTGAGATCTAAGATCACATGAGTACTTTTTTAAAATATTTGCTCTCCTTTTTATAAATCAAAAAGTCAAAGCATCAAAGAAGAGGAAGAAGAAGAAGAAGAAGAAGAAGAAGAAACTCATTTTCTCTCCGCAGAGATAAATAAAATCCATGGCTTCTACTTTTAGGCTCTCTAATAGCTTCCTCACCCTCCTCCTCTTCTCTCTGGTATGTTGATCTTTTCTATAATATATTTTTATATATGTATATGATTCTCTATACATATGTACCTCTATATATGTATATGTGTGTTTTATATAAGAGTCTCGGTTTGAAAGCCTTATTCTTTAGATGCTTCTTGAACCGGATAAAAAGTATTTACTATAAGAATCCTGCAAAATAATCACCTACTTCGTAATTCACATACTTTTTTAGGCATCGTAAAACGTTTTTTTTCTTCAATCGGAGAAAAAGTAATTAATACTATAAAGAATCTACAGCATATTCATGAAATAGTTTGTAATGAATTTAGTTTGTACATAAGTTTCTGCAACATGGTTCTTACCCACATTGTTAGGAAGAAAAAAGTCTTCTTTTTCTTCTGACAACCTTTTTTGAAAAGAAATATATTTTAATCAAAAATAAATGAAACTTTGATTCTTTCTGAAGTTTTTGATATCTAATTTCGAATTGGTTTTGTGTTTCTTGAATGTAGTGGGTGGTGGAGGCACACACGTCAAGAAAGCTGATATCAATCAAGGAACAAGAAGGTCAAGATATTAGTCATTTGCTCAAAGATGGTGAATTCGATGATCCTTCACTGTTCGTGTATTTCACACTCAATGATCTCAAACTAGGAACCAAATTACGGATTTACTTCTACAAAAATGATCTTCAAAAGCTTCCTCCACTTCTCACGAGAGAACAAGCTGATCGCATTCCTTTCACCAAGTCAAAACTTGACTTTCTTCTGGACCACTTCTCTATCTCTAAAGACTCTCCTCAAGGAAAAGCCATAAAGGCGACTTTGGGACATTGTGATGCTAAAGAAATTGAAGGAGAGCATAAGTTTTGTGGTACTTCTCTAGAGTCAATGGTTGATCTTGTGAAGAAAATACTGGGGTCTAATGTTGACCTCAAGGTCATGACGACTAAAATAATGGTACCTACCCGAAATTCGATAAGCTACGGTTTGCATAACTATACATTCGTTGAGGCTCCTAAGGAACTTGTTGGGATTAAGATGTTGGGATGTCATAGAATGCCATACCCTTATGCTGTTTATTATTGCCATGGACATAAAGGTGGGAGCAGAGTCTTTGAAGTTAATATGGTGACGGATGATGGGAAACAGTGGGTTGTAGGACCTGCGATCTGCCACATGGACACATCCATGTGGGACGTGGATCATGTAGCTTTTAAGGTGTTGAAAATGGAGCCGAGGTCAGGACCGGTTTGCCACTTCTTCCCTCTTGATAACATTGTGTGGGTGACAAAGTAAGAGTATAGGCTTAGGTATATATAATGTGAGTATGTGTCTTGTAATATCTATGGTTTGGAATAAAAAGAAGAGAAAAAGACGGCCTTGTTGGTTATGGTGTTGCCTCTTTTGTGTGACTTGCAGCGACTTGAAAATGCTACATGTAACATATATAATATAATGGCATACCTCTCTCTATCAATATAGGTACATAACATGTAATATATAATACTATATTTATATATCAACATGTGTGTACGTAGCTTTTGGTCCATGAAATTTTTGTTGGGTTTGGAAGTTTTCGGATTTTTTCCTGATCGGGTAATATAATATATATGATATATGATATGATTGTTCCTCATCGGGTAAGTAAATCGCGTTAAGTTGTCTACAAATGATTTCAACAACATCAATTCAATTACAACTTGTCATTGATCCCTCTCAATAATAATGAATCTTTTTTTTGGTTTTAATAATAATGAATCTTTCGTGGCATATTTTTTTCTTTCTGAAATGTTATATTAATTCAATCAACAAAAAGTGGGGTATTTACAAAAAGGAAAAAGAAAAGACAATGTTTGAGACGTTAACAGCACAACATAATTAGAACAAAAACTTAAAATTTTGCTTAAAAACAGAAGAAGTTGTCATCGTCTTCTTGGTACAGCAGAGAGTAGGCTCCATCGCCTAAGGAGAACGGAATCAAAAACTGGTTGAGCCAATGTTCGGGAGATGATACGGTTAGTGATGAGTTTGTCTATTGATTGAGCAGTTTGGAGAGGAGATCGCGGCGAATGATGATGTCGTCTCCCATTCCTCTTTTTCCAGATTTCGTAGATGGAAGCTTGGAAAGCAAGGCGGATTAGAAGAGAGTCTTGCTTAGATTTTCGGTTGGCCATAATCGATTGGAGAGTATAGTTCCAATCAGGGTTGATGGAGTGCCTGATCAGCTTGGCACACAAACAGCTCCACACTTTAAAGGAGAATGGGCACGCAAAAAAAAAATGGTCACGCGTCTCCACCAGCTCTCCACAAAGACTACACATCTTTCGCGACATTGCAGACTACGGACACGGACCACCACATCACCGCAGTTATACATTCAGTAATGTACCTTTTATATGTCTTTATAAAACATAACTATTTCTTTAATATATGATATTTACATTTAAATATTTTTTTATCAAAGATCATCTGAGTATCATAATTCTAAACGCAAATAATAATCTTAAGATGGTTTTACAATTTACATATGATATTTGATATAAATAGTGAAATATTTATAGTTTTAGTAGAAAATAAACAAATTATTTAAACAAAACATGTAAAAGTAAAACCAAAATATAAACAATATAGATCATTTTACTAGCTCCATATTTACGTCTATGCACAAAATGAATCAATTGACTAGTTTACGTATATAGCGAAATGATAAAGCATGCTTTTAAATATGTTTTAACAAAATTAATCAATTTAATAACAAATTTTTCTTAACGCATCATTTTTACAAGTAAAGGTATAGAATATTATGATATTATTATGATCGGATGAGATAAGAAGTTGTTCTATTATTTTTGGATAAGTTTTACAATATCCAATCGGGGAAACAGTTGTGGCTTAAAAGTAAGGCCACACTTGCCCACTCATCTCCTGGGCTTTTGAATAGTTGGGCTATTTCATCTTACTAAATTAGTTTTCCCAGCTGACTAACTATAGTATTACTTTGTAAATTATGCATGGTCATGCATGCTGTATAGTGTATAAGGCCTCTAATTTAATAAAAAAAAAAAAAAGCTGACGCACGATATATATCATATAAGAGTACGTTATTACATAAGGTTATCAATAGAACTATAGTCATTGACGATTTTAGACATTATTCCTTTTGAGCGGCAAAAGAAAAAAAGGAAGAAGAATGAAAATCTGAAATAAGAAATCAAATCAAAACATAAAATCTAGAAAATAGATGTCTGATAACAGTTTTTCAAAATTTGAAAAGAGGTTGTTAGTATTAGGTTTATGGGAATCTTTTGTTTGTTAAGATATGTTATTTCACATAGTAAAAAAAATCCCCAAATCTCTACTTAAATTCCAAATTATTACCCTTCCAAACCGCTGACGTGGAATAAAAATAAAGTAATTTGGACAAATTTCAAAATACCGAAATATCTCATTCTCTGTTACACTCCTCGCTCTTAAGTCTTTAGGCAATAACAGAAAAGATCCTTTCTTTTTTCTCTCTCTCATTTCATCTCATCTCTTTGCACTTTTTCTCGGCATTTTCTCTCTAACTTTCCCGTCGTTTTCTCGCTTCCCCAAATTAAAACAGTGTACGATCAAAACAGTGACCAGAACGCACAAAAGAAAAAAACACTGACGCCAATTTTGTTTGTTTTTGTCGTTTCGTTTCCCCCAGAAAACATGGCCGACGCGACCGGAGGTAGCCGGAGGAGAAGATCACGTCAGATCAACCGGGAAACGAATCGGTGCAACGAGACGACAAACGACGACGCACAGGTTGATCACGATGAAGACGATGAGTCTCTTTCACTAAGCTTGGGTTCTGCGTCGTACTTCTCTCAGATCCCGCCGGTGACGCCATCGCTTCGTCTAGCACCACCATCGCCTTTTAATGGACCTATGACAACGTGGCCAACACATGCTGATGTCATGGCGCGGTCGATGACTTATTCCTCTTCGCCTTATTCCATGACGCCGCCGCCGTATCTGCCATCGTCGTCATGGCTGAGCAACTCTCTTCACCAGTCAGGATCTCGTGGACCGAATCAGCCACCGCCGGTTGATAATTTCTCCCTCGCTCCTCCTCCGTCAAATCAAACTACTCCGGCGATGAGACCAGTGATGATGAGACCAATAACCACCGCCGTTCGTGGTTCCAGATCATCACAATCCGCCGGGAATCAGAAATCAGATACGATTCCGCCGCCGTTTCCATGGGCGACGAATATACGAGGGGCGATTCATAGCCTAGAGTATCTCGAATCAAAACAGATCACAACCATCACCGGAGAGGTACAGTGCAGACACTGTGAGCAAGTGTATCAGGTAAGCTACGATCTGAGAGAGAGTTTCGCGGAGGTTGAGAAGATCTTCGCGGTGATGAAAAGGATAATGAGGGAACGAGCTCCTCCGATGTGGACAAATCCAGAACAACCGAGGTGTGAGCTTTGTGGCCGTGAGAAAGCTGTGAAACCGGTGATTGCTGAACGGAAGAGTCAGATTAATTGGTTGTTTTTGCTTTTGGGACAAACATTGGGTTATTGTACATTGGAGCAGCTCAAGAACTTCTGCAAACATTCAAAGAGTCATCGTACTGGTGCTAAAGATCGTGTGCTTTACTTGACGTACTTGGGTCTCTGCAAGATGCTTCACCCTAGATGTGACCTCTTCAACCGTGAGACCGGCTCTAAACGGTGAGCTGATTCTATCCTTGTTAATTCTGAGTTCGATTCAATTTCAGATTACGTTTGGTTGACGATCGTTGAAACTTTCTTTGGCATTTTGGGACTGTGTTGCTTTTTTTAGGCGAATAATTATGTGGAAAAATGCAATTGCATTGCATGGGTTATCTTTTTGTCGTTTTCTTCTTCGTTGTATGTTGTCTCTGGACTTTGGTTTAATATCTCATTAATCTATATTTATTATGGTTTTATGAATGAAGTCTATATAATCTGTGTTAATTTCAAATTCTCGCATTATAAATGATTGGCATTATGATTTTTTTTTTTTGTTGAAATATCTCAACTGTCAACTCTGAATTTTTTATTGTCTTAACTATTTTCGTTATAATGTGATTTGAATTAGAAGAAGATCTTTACAATGTTTTTTTTTTTAAAAGATCTTTACAATGTTATTAATCGGTCTAAATCTTAACGGGTTTTTCTAATATATCGGAAATTCAAAATTAATTTTTGAATAATCTCTAGTTCCTAATTAATTTTTGTCATATCACACGATAACAACATATAAAACAAATTTGCGGATAGTCTCCAAAATCCAAATAGTTATCAAATATCTCGATAACATTTCTTAAATATGATTAAGTTGCCGACATAAAAAATTATTAAACTGTAAATCATATATAATTGAATTTATCATTTTCAATCGACAAAGGAAAAAATAGTCAGCACAGTGACTCTTTCTTTCTTCGCTCAAATTAAAACATGTGTGCATGTTTTTTAACTTCCAAATTCTCAACTCTCAGAGATCTTTTACAAGCTGGAACTTTTATTCATCGTAACTTTCTATTTTTTCTTCCAAGGCCGGCCACAAAAGAGCACATATATCCCATCGTTCAAAGATAAACCGAATTATCCGAATTTATCAATTTAATGTCGATTCAGATTTTGGTAAGATTTCTTTTCATGCTCTGTTCAGTACGAAACAGACCGGTTAAACCGATTTGGTCTAAGAACCTATTACTGATATTTTACCAATTTACCCCTTCGTACATCGCTCCACAACGGACAAAATTATCAACCCGAGAGCGAAGAAAAGAGAGAGAAAAACGAAAGAAAGAGAAGGGACAAAAATAAATGGCGACTCAGGCGACCCACAAGCCCTTCCATGGCTGCTTCTTCTTCCAACACAGAGGCACGAATTGACGAAATTTGAATTCTAAAACCAATTTCTACACTCACATTTACGATTTTTTTTCCTTCTTGGGTGGTTCGTACAAGATTTTGACTCGTTCTTCAGGCAGATCTGATCGCGGAAGTTTCCGATTCCCAGCTAATTTGTTCCGTGGCGTTTGATTTTTTTTCTTGATCGGAGATGGAGGCATTGACGGAGCTTTGTGACATTATAGCGGAGAATCCGAAGCAATTCTCGGAGAAGTTAGCTTGGATATGCGGTCGTTGTCCACAAACGGAATGGCTTCTCGCTGAATCACCCCGGGTTTCTCGGAGTCATCTCAACGCGGTTTTAGCCGTTGCTCGGATCATCTCCAAGAATCCAGAATCAATCGATAACCGTGCCAAATCCGTCGTGAATGAGTTTCTCAGCGCTATACCTGCATCGTTCCGCCGTTCGTTCTGGCCGCATTCGTTTCCTTCCCAGTCGATCTCTGCGTTCTACTGTGATTTCTTGAGTTATCTTTCGTGTGCGGCGGATCTATCGCCGGAATTTGGTACCGAGGTTGCTAGGTTTACAGGGGAGGTTGTGATAGCCGCTACGAGTTGTGGTGAGAGCGACGGTGATCCATCGATTTCTAAGGCTTTCTTGGTCGCGCTTTCTCAGAATTTCCCGTCGATTCTGCAATCTGATGGAGATAAATTGATAACAATGCTGCTTGAGCAGTTTGTTGTGAACCGTGCTCCTGCGTCTCCCAAAGAACAGCGGCAGCAGAACTCGGCTAACTCTGAAACTTCGTCGTCTCAGGGCTCTCCTATTAGTACGAACCGTTATCCCTCTGGCAAAACTGAGGAGTCTAGTCCTGGCGACGAGGTCGCTAGCCATGGGTCCAATGTATCCTCTAAGAGTTCATCGTCTGTAGTGGTGAATGGGGGTAGTATTGTGTGGAAGAGTGGTGTTGATCAGTTGAGTTTTGGATTTAGCGAGGGGAGTGGTGGTGCTAACCCTGTTTTTAGACAACAAGTGGCTTCTTTTGAGGACGATTCCATCGAGTGCTTGGAGAAGCAAGAGATTGCCTTTAGATTGATAACCCATATTTTGGAGAAAGTCAAAATTGATTCTAAACTTCAGGATCAAGTGAGATTTATAGCGAAGAGGCAGCTCCAGTCCATGTCTGCATTTCTGAAGGTAATGCTTTTCTTGTGGTGATATATTATAGTATTTTCTAATATAGGCCCTTAATTAAGAATGCTAGAGACGAGATATCTTGGTGAAGCAATTGTTGGTTGATACTCCCTTTTACTGTCTAAATTTGGCATGTTTTCATGAGGGTTGGTAAGATGGTGCTTATCTTGCCGATCTTGAGTGGAGTATGGATTTCTTATAAGATATGATGACTCTGTTTGTGCATTTTTTTTTACAGTCAAGAAAGCGAGACTGGAATGAACAAGGCCCAGTTCTGAAAACTAGAGTCAATGCCAAACTGTCTGTTTATCAGGCTGCAGCTAAAATGAAAATCAGGAGCCTGGTGTCTCTTGAAACAGATGGAAAAACTTCTAAAAGGTTGGTCCTGGAGACGCTTGCATTGCTTTTAGATGCTGCAGATGCCTGCTTGACATCTGTGTGGCGGAAAATGAAGGCCTGTGAAGAACTGTTTGACTCTCTGCTTTCTGGGATTGCAAAGATTGCAGTGGCAAGGGGAGGGCAGCCACTACGTGTCTTGCTCATCCGTCTTAAACCACTGGTACTGGCTGTCTGTGCACAGGTAATTTTGTTATGTCGTAACTTATACGAGCAACGTACTCTAATCTACTGATGATCGCGTCTGGAGGTCCATAGAAGTATAATCGAACATATAGTGTCACAAGTGTTCTGGACGGATTCTCTAGTTCATTTAGCTTTAAATTATTCAAAGAAGTTTCTATTTATTTTTAATGTCTGTTGGAACAGCCGGATACTTGGGGGAGCAATCAAGGGGCTATGCTTGAGAGCGTATTTAAGACTAGTTGTGAGATTATTGAATCTGGCTGGGCCAAGGACCGAGCTCCAGTGGACACCTTCATTATGGGGTTAGCTTCGAGTATTCGTGAAAGAAATGATTATGAAGAACAGGTGGAGAAATAATTTTACCTTTCCCTTAGCTGATTAATTTGCCTATCTTGTGTTGAATTTCAATTTTATCTTTCCAATAAGGCTCATCATTTGGTGTCCAGGTTGATAGAGAGAAGCAAGTACCTGCTGTACAGCTTAATGTGATTCGGCTGCTTGCTGATCTCAATGTTGCTGTTAAGAAGCCGGACGTAGCTGACATGATTTTACCACTTTTTATTGAAAGCCTGGAAGAGGGTGATGCTTCGACTCCTAGCTTTTTGCGACTCCAAGTACGGTTCCAATTTCTACACTGATACCTGGATGACTATCAATTAGTATCCTATATATGCTACTTTCTCGAATTTTGGCAATGAAAGAAACTGCTACCATCTATGTCCTTTTCGTTTGGTTTTCTTACATATTTAGTTTTGTATTTATGCCAATTTTGTGCAGCTTCTTGATGCTGTTTCTCGGATAGCAACATTAGGGTTTGAGAAATCTTACCGTGAGACAGTAGTTCTGATGACCAGAAGTTATCTGAGCAAACTGTCGAGTGTAGGATCTGTAGAAAGCAAAACATCAGCACCAGAAGCCACAACTGAGCGTGTAGAGGTATATGTCATTTGATACATGGTAGTTTGTTGTGTTTCTTTTTTACTTTTACTATGACACTGATTCTCACAGATCCAACTGTCTTGTAGACTCTTCCTGCAGGTTTTCTTACAATTGCCAATGGTCTTAGGGATACAAAATTGCGTTCAGACTATCGCCATCGTTTGCTTTCCTTGTGTTCAGATGTAGGCTTGGCTGCCGAGTCCAAAAGTGGAGGGTAATTATATAATCTTAGCTTGTACTAACTTTGAGTTTTTTTTAATCTGTTTATGGGCTAGTCTATCTTTTAAGTGTTCTCTTGGGGATAAAAAAAATCTGTGCAAATTTTGAGAAATCTACTGGCAACAGCTTTTGTTGGATACTATATGTTTTCAGCAAGGGCTAAGTATTGCATGAACAATCAATGGTGTGTTCATGCTATTAACATAAAGATACATCAATCATATTCCCGCACTCCATTTTGCCTAAAATTTTAGTATAATCGGAGATTATCCAGTTAATGTTTCTCCATCTAAAACGTTTTTGCGTGCTTCATGTTTTCTAGGAGTGGTGTGGATTTCTTAGGGCCTCTTCTTCCTGCAGTTGCAGAAATATGTTCAGATTTTGATCCTACTATGGATGTGGAACCTTCACTTTTGAAGTTGTTCCGCAATCTCTGGTTTTATATAGCCCTTTTTGGCTTAGCACCTCCTATTGTGAAAGCCCCGACACCAGCAGTGAAGTCAACTTCCAATTCAGTGAACAGTGTGGGAAGCATGAGTGCAACTGCTTTTCAAGCTGTGGGAGGTCCTTACATGTGGAACACTCAGTGGGCTCTAGCTGTTCAGCGAATTGCTCAAGGCACTCCCCCCCTTGTAAGTCATACTAGAAGGTCATCTTCAGAGTTTAATGTGTGGTTCACCAAATTATAAGCCTACTAGATACTGCATTTTACACCTCCCAGGAGATACTTGTTCTGTATTTTAATTTTATCTAATTGAGCATTGCTCTTCGTAGGTAGTCAGTTCTGTAAAATGGCTTGAAGACGAATTAGAACTCAACGCGCTTCACAATCCTGGTAGCCGTCGAGGAAATGGAAATGAGAAAGTAGCTTCAACCCAGAGACTTGCTCTTTCAACTGCCTTAGGCGGCCGAGTTGACGTTGCAGCAATGAACACCATCTCAGGTTAACAAATTACGAGTTATTTACAATATCTGCTTGATGGATGTTGGTGTGCTATTTTAGATACTTAAGGATCCCTTTCTTCAATTCTTTCAGGAGTGAAGGCTACCTATTTGCTTGCTGTGGCGTTTTTGGAGATCATACGTTTTATTAGCAACGGGGGTATCCTTAATGGTGACTCAAGCGTATCTGCCTCTAGAAGTGCCTTCAGTTGTGTGTTCGAATATCTGAAAACTCCAAATCTTACTCCTGCTGTTTCTCAGTGTTTGACGGCTATTGTGCATAGAGCCTTTGAAACAGCAGTCTCATGGCTGGTATGTAAATACCTGGTCATAGTAGTTTAGCTAATTTTTTGTTAAAGACCTTTTAGTGGGAACTCTAGCAATCATTCTGTCCCTTTGTATATGCATTTTGGTCTTTTTGTTACCAACACCAGCTCTGCTTTTCTGTTTTTACTGCTTCTTCATTTAAACATTCTAACAGTATATGAATGTTACAAAAACTTTCATTTGGTTTCAGGAAGATCGAATATCTCTTACTGGGAAAGATGCTCGTAATAGAGAACTGACAACGTATGCCCATGCATGTTTCCTCATAAAGAGTATGTCACAGAGAGATGAGCACGTTCGAGATATCTCTGTGAACCTGTTGACTCAGCTACGGGACAAATTTCCTCAGGTAAAAACATATGGGTATACATTCTCTCATTCGGAAGATTATATGTAGGTTCACAATTTTATAAGAGAGAAAGGAGGTGATATATTGCATATATGAGTATATTATATTGATAGAATTATGGAGAGATAGAGTTCTGTTTAGTCATGGTAGTTTTTCCAATGCGGGTATTCACAGAAGATATACCAGGAATAAGACCCGAACCTCAGTAATTGTATCAAATTCTAATAATTATAATTCACATTTACTTTTACATGGAACAAAAGTAACTTGGTTGTTCCTTATGTGTTTTTTTTTCTCACATGTGTGCAATAATTTCATGTGTTACCCATTGCAAATCGTTTATCTTTTGAATTTAGCTGTTCCGTATTTTTTCTTTTTCTTTTAATCTCTTACAAATTGGTCAGTTCTCATGGTCACTTACATTAGACATCAGTGGTGTAGCCTGTTTGTTTTTATGGTCGTTATAATTTTTTTATGAATTCTCTTTCACTTGCGTTTGCCATAGAAATTTCGGTCACGGTTTACTTCCTTCTGCATATACCATCGCCATTGTAAATTGATTAGATTTTTTTTCCTTCTGTTTACTGGGTTCCGTCTTCTATCACTGCCTTTTGCTTACTGACTTTCGTAGTCTTAAGATTTTCCATCAATATTTACCTCCTGTATGTGCGCTGGAGTATACCTCCACGAAATGTTTGTCGGCTGTTGCCTTCTTCAGCTGTTCTTTGGAATCCCCATGCTTTGTAGATCGATTAACAATGAGAAAATGCAGGTCCTCTGGCATTCGGCATGTCTGGATAGTTTGCTGTTTTCGGTTCATGACAATACATCTTCAACTGTTGTCAATGATCCTGCTTGGACTGCTGCTGTTCGATCCTTGTACCAGAAAGTTGTTCGAGAATGGATCATAATATCGCTTTCATATGCTCCATGCACTAGTCAGGGTTTGCTTCAGGTTTCCTTCTTTTTGCCAATTCGTATTGTCTTCTATATGCAGATTGAAATATCTTTATTTTTGGCAGCTTTCTATTTCTTCAAGTCAATCTGTTAGTTTAACAATTTGAAATGGAAGCCTACTGTGGAGATATAGTTCCTGTCTCTGTTTTGTTGCAGTGCCATGTTTTACCTCCTTCTTCTGTCTCTAATTCTTTTTTAGTTTTAGAATCCTCTGTTTTCTTAAATTGCTTAGAGCAGCTCGGCCTCAGTTTTTCTCTCCCTCTAACTACCGTAATTGCTGTTTTATGTTTCTGTATGATTCCTTGGTCCCTTTCAGAGGTACAGTGTGTTTTTGGTGCACAAACGAACTATGAAAAGCTTTGGACATAGGCGCTTAAGTTGTTGTTCCTCTGGATTTGTTTTGTCTATATTCTCACTGCAGAGTGCTTTCCGTGGTTTCTGCTTATGTTAGATTGTTCTTGTTGTTCCCTTGAGTTATAATAGAGTTTCACATTCCTTCTCTGGTTTTTAATATGAACCTCAGGATAAGCTGTGCAAGGCAAACACATGGCAGCGAGCACAAACTACAACTGATGTGGTTTCCCTTCTATCTGAGATAAAGATTGGAACTGGGAAAAATGAAATTTGGTCTGGGATAAGAACTGCTAATATCCCAGCTGTGATGGCTGCAGCAGCTGCCGCGTCAGGGGCAAACTTAAAAGTTTCTGAAGCCTTTAACTTGGAGGTACTTGGTACTGGTGTAGTCAGTGCAACGGTTAAGTGCAACCATGCTGGAGAAATTGCTGGCATGCGAAGGTTGTACAACAGTATTGGTGGATTTCAATCTGGCTCGGCGCCTAGTGGTTTTGGTGGTGGCCTTCAAAGATTAATATCTGGGGCATTTTCCCAGGCACCACAACCAGAAGATGATTCATTTAATGAGATGTTAATCGCCAGGTTTGTGCGTCTCCTTCAGCAATTTGTAAATACTGCTGAAAAAGGTGGAGAGGTGGACAAGTCGCAATTCCGAGAAACTTGTTCTCAAGCAACTGCACTACTTCTGTCAAACCTGGTAAGGATTTCTAACCAAGAACAGAGGGACTCCTTTTTCTTACGTGTGTGGAGTAGAAGGGGCACATGTATGTGATATCTACCTTCTATTTTGTGCTGTACATTCTAATCTCTCTTATTGTTGCATCAGGGTGGTGAGTCGAAAACAAATGTGGAAGGCTTTTCTCAATTGCTGCGTCTCCTTTGTTGGTGTCCAGCATATATATCTACTCCGGATGCTATGGAAACTGGAATTTTTATATGGACCTGGTTGGTATCTGCTGCTCCTCAACTGGTATCTCTTGTCCTTGCCGAGCTTGTTGATGCATGGATATGGACAATTGATACAAAAAGAGGACTCTTTGCGTCTGATGTACGATACTCTGGCCCAGCTGCAAAATTAAGACCCCATCTTGCCCCAGGGGAACCAGAAGATCCACCAGAAAGTGATCCTGTTGACCAGATTGTCGCCCACAGACTGTGGCTTGGATTTTTGATAGATCGTTTTGAGGTTAGGATTTATTCTCTACTTTTCTAATACAGAAGGAACTCATATGTGTGATTTACCTCATTCTTCTTCCGTCATTGGTTAAGATGGTCTACAGTGTTATAAGTGCTGAGTTTTCTTGTGATCCTAGTTGAATCAATATCACTTTTCACACCTTAGGTGACAAAGTAATTTTGCTTCACTTGAAAAAATTTGCTTTCTGATCATCAAGGAAGCAGATAAGGTGTATTAGCGTGAGTTTCTTATCACCACAATGTTTTTTAGGTTGTTCGACATAATAGTGCGGAGCAACTGTTGTTGCTAGGTCGGTTGTTACAACGGAGTACAGACCTTGACTGGTGCTTTACTCGCCACCCTGCAGCCGCTGGTACCTTTTTTTCTTTAATGCTCCTTGGACTGAAATTCTGCTCATGCCAGACACAAGGCAATATGCAGAAATTTAGATCTGGACTCCAGCTGTTAGAAGATCGAATCTACAGGTCACTTTTTGCGAATTCCCTTTGTTTTTTTTTCGCACCATACATTTTGTTTACGCTTTCTTTATGGACATCTCTCTGCCTGCCTCCATGATTTGGCGGCACACATCTGAAAATATTTCTTTTCTTCATTTCTTCACTATGTACTAATGCTCATGTGGGATCTCTTAGTGTTTTGTCGGCTCTAGGATTTAACATGAATTGCCTTTGCACAACACATTGAACTGTCTGGACTAGTATCTGCTATGTTAATATTATATCATATACTGAAAACAAACTGGAAGTAGCTATATTTGAGCTTTTTGTTATCTTAGCCACATCCAACATGGCATTTTTGGTGTTTTCAAAATTCTTGAATATTGTTGCTTGGGTCAATTATATTATTTCTGACATACCTTTATTTTTTATTTTTGTGCACGTCAACTTGTTCCAGGACATCTTTAGGCTGGTTTGCTCATCAGCCAGAGTGGTATGATGTAAATATTCCAAATTTTTGTCAGAGCGAGGCTTTATCTGTTTCAGTTTTTGTTCACTTTTTATCAAACGAGCTATCAGAATCAAGTCAATCTGATTCCAAAGGAAAACCCCGTGAAAGTGGACATTTGATTGATGTGGTAAGACAACCATCTGCCATTTTTCTACTTTCACCTGTACATCATTTGACTACAAACTATGATATTTCTTTGGGTTGAATGTTGACAGACTGATCAGTATCATCCCGTCTGGGGTGAGATGGACAACTACACTCTGGGAAAAGAAAAGAGGAAGCAGTTGCTTTTAATGCTCTGCCAGCATGAAGCTGACAGGCTTGACGTTTGGGCACAACCTATTAGCTCAAAGTAAAACTCTTTCTTCGTATGACACTTTCACTTCTCAGTTGTTTTCTTTGCCTTACATTTTTGATATTCATTTTTCCAAGTGGCAATGTATATACAGGGACAGTCCATATTCGCGGCTGAAAATAAGCTCTGAGAAATGGACCGAATATGCTAAAACGGCCTTTTTAGTGGATCCTCGCATAGCTATATCAGTCGCCTCAAGATTTCCGGCAAATGCTGCTGTAAAATCTGAAGTCACTCAGCTGGTTCAGGTATGATTTTACAGCTGCTACTTCCTCTAAGACTGTAGAAAGACAGATTTTTGACATTTTGTAGTTTGAGATGGATATACTGTTCCTCTGGTATTTAGTTTTAAAAGAGATGGTGTTGCACCACCCAAAAAACCAGTGAGGCATGATGCAACTGGGAATAAGTCTGCCATGATACTTTTAGTTAAATATTTATTGAAGAACTAAAACGTATGTTTAGAATCATAGTACATGCTCTGGACTTCTTGGTATAAAAAAAAAACAATTTGATATCATGGCTAATTTTTTTTTTTTTTATTATTTGAATGATGTAAAATGAGTTTTCTCACTGGTACTCTTTCTTGCAGACACATATAGTTGATCTTCGTACAATTCCTGAGGCGTTGCCGTATTTTGTTACACCCAAAAATGTTGAAGAGAACTCAGTGCTGTTGCAGCAGCTACCACACTGGGCTGCTTGTTCAATTACACAGGCTCTTGAGTTCCTCACTCCTGCTTATAAGGGACATCCACGTGTCATGGCATATGTCCTACGAGTTTTAGAGTCTTACCCTCCTGAACGAGTTACTTTTTTCATGCCGCAGTTGGTGCAGTCTTTGCGCTATGATGATGGGGCAAGTCTTATCATGAAAATCTATATATATTTAATGTCACTTTTCACTCACCTGCCTCTCTCTCCCTCTAATCAATTTGGGGTTTAATTATATCATTCGGTTTGTGCGCATTAGATTTAGCTAGGCACATCTTAATACGTGAGAATATATAATATATAGATTTTGTAGTATAGTCTATTTTAGTTTTAATATGTGGTTTTTTCTTTCTCTTAGTATTGAAAATAGAAATTCTGCATTCGGTGTATTGCAGCAATTCTCAGAACTCCTCCAACCATGGTGCTAAAAATTGGAATGATCAGCCTATACAGCCTTTCTTTTCTTGGCCTTTTATCTAAACTAAATTACTTTTCCCTTTTTTACATTAGTATTGGATTATCAGCTTCACATTTTCCAAAAACCATGTCTAATCTAGTTGTCATGTAGAAAAAGTGATTGTGTGATGTCTTACTTGGGTTCTTTCTTTTTCCCTGGCCCCTACGATTTTAACAGTTCAACTTTTTTTTTTGAATTCAGAGGCTAGTTGAAGGGTATCTTCTTAGAGCTACCCAAAGAAGTGACATATTTGCCCATATTCTCATTTGGCATTTGCAGGTGAGTTTAACCTAGTAGACTTTGCAAAATATTAATTTTGCTTGAAACCTTTATGGAAATTTGTTGATTTTAAGTTCAATCTTTTATGATGCCAGGGTGAGTCTGTTCAGGAAACTCCAAAGGATGGTTCTATCGATAAGGTTTGCCCATTATTATCATTTTCTGCTTATATTTCATTGGTGTTAGTTCCAATGTGGAGTCTACATCTTACTACTCCTAGGATAGAAGAGTATATATGTTACTGCTAATATGTGGCTAGACTATCTTTCACAACACTGAATTTCATTGCCATCTAGTGCAATGTACTGGCCTTAATTGAGGAAACAGTATCCTAGAGTTGCAATATATGGCCTCCTGCAGAAAACATCTGCGAGGTCTTCTGGTTAGGTTCTTCTTCACATGTTAACAACGCTTAAAATATCCTTGATTCAGCATGTTGACTGCTGGTTATAGCCACATAATTCCAAGATCTTGAAAATGGGTTTTATGACTACTTATTGTTCTGTATTAGCATAAGTTTGTTATTGGAAAGGATATTTTGGACATAATATGTAGTGAGACAGAGAGTAGGTTGTTAAGCTATAGATAGCGATAGAAACTTCGTTGTGTATCTTTTGACTAATCTGCCGAGAAAATCTGAGCTCATCTCTTGTTTCTCTAATATTTTAGAATGCTGCATTCCAAGAAATTTTGCCAGAGGTTCGGCAGCATATCATTGATGGTTTCAGTCCCAGTGCCTTGGACATGTTCACTAGAGAGTTTGACTTCTTTGACAAGGTTACTTCTATTTCTGGGGTGCTATTTCCTCTTCCAAAGGAAGAACGCAGAGCCGGTATTAGAAGGTAGCATTTTAAATTTAATGAAACCGTATCATGGTACGGATGGATCTGCATGTGTTAGATGCAAGGTAATCTAATACTTTCCATGGCAGGGAGTTAGAGAAAATTGAAATGCAAGGAGATGACCTTTATTTGCCAACTGCTCCTAACAAGCTTGTTAGGGGTATCCGGGTAGACAGTGGAATACCTTTACAATCAGCTGCCAAAGTCCCTATCATGATAACTTTTAACGTTGTTGATCGTGATGGTGACCACAGTGATGTAAAACCACAAGCTTGCATTTTCAAGGTAAGCCTTTGCATGATTTTATACAATTTTTTTTATGTTTGTAGGTCGACATGAAAACTATTCTACTGTGATGTTGATTCTTAAAGTATTTGCCAGTACAAAGAAAAAAATTCAATTCTCGTGTCTTGCTCTTCCACTTGTTTAAGTAAATATAGCTAAAATAACACAGAAAACAAATGTAGCCAGTGGTTTCTAGACGTTCATATGCTGCACCCAGTTGGTTACTGTGAGTTTGATGATTTTCTCTTGTATTCATTCAGGTTGGAGATGATTGCCGGCAAGATGTTCTTGCCCTTCAAGTGATATCTCTTCTTAGAGACATATTTCAAGCGGCTGGTCTTAATCTTTATCTTTTTCCTTATGGAGTACTCCCAACTGGTGCCGAGAGGGGCATAATTGAGGTAAAACTCACTCTAAAATGTTTAATATTAAACTAATTTCCCTTGCTGGATAAAATAGATACGGTGGTATGAGAACTTTCATGTATCAAATAAGGCTCAAACTTTTTTTTTCATATCTTTTTTCTTCCCTTTTATTACAGGTTGTGCCTAATACAAGAAGCAGAAGTCAAATGGGTGAAACTACAGACGGGGGTTTGTATGAGATTTTTCAACAAGACTATGGACCCGTCGGCTCAGCCACCTTTGAAACAGCACGAGAGAACTTCCTCATCAGCAGTGCCGGTTATGCAGTGGCTAGTCTTTTACTCCAGCCCAAAGACAGACACAACGGAAATCTCCTCTTCGATGAGTATGCTTCCTATTTTGCGCTTTCCCTTTGTTCTTTTCTCTTGGTGCAATGAAAATTCAAAAACTCTCTATGGACAATATAATGTGGGAAAATTTCATGGAAGTAACACAACTTTATTACTATGTATTATGCTAATGCAGCGTGGGAAGACTTGTCCACATCGACTTTGGTTTCATCTTGGAAACTTCACCTGGTGGAAACATGCGGTTCGAGAGTGCTCATTTCAAACTGAGCCACGAAATGACTCAGTTGCTAGATCCCTCAGGTGTTATGAAAAGCAAAACATGGCATCAGTTTGTGAGCTTGTGCGTCAAGGGATACTTAGCTGCTCGGCGGCAAATGGACGGTATCATCAGCACGGTGCAAATGATGCTAGAAAGTGGATTGCCTTGCTTTAGCAGAGGTGATCCAATTGGTAATCTTAGGAAAAGATTTCACCCAGAAATGAGTGAACGCGAAGCTGCACACTTCATGATTCATGTCTGTACCGACGCATATAACAAGTGGACTACTGCTGGGTACGACTTGATTCAGTATTTGCAACAAGGCATCGAGAAGTAAGAACACGAAGGCATTTAATGATATCCCAAGTCAGAGTTATATAGTTTGCAGGTAAAAATCTGTAAATCATCTGAATATTCCGGTTTGCTAATTTTTATCTCCTCTCGGTTGGACATTCTGACTAATTACTTTAAGGGGAGGAACTTGAGGATTTGTCTTACAATTCTTTTATCCTAGGGTTTTGCTATGCACGAAAAAAAAAAGTAACAAAAGAAAAAGGTAGGACTTGTGGTGTGGGGATTTTCGATAACTTGAGGTGCATGGTATTATGATATATGATCTTTGATATTTTCTTCTTAGCCACTTTGTCACGTCAATGGTTGAAATGGTAACGTGTTTCTTTTAAAATCCTGTGCCATTATAAAACACTTTATTTGATTCAGTGATGATGATAAACTCATTCTACGTACTGTATATCATCCCGTATACAGCAGAAGCCCTTTTGGTTCTCTCACTAATCAAACGAGCTTCAGCATCAGAAAATTATGGTATGCATAAAAATGAATAAAATGTATTTAGCTTGTAAAAGAAGAGTACCTTATAAAACAAAACAAAAAACAGAGCGATTCGGGAAGAGTTTGGGTCATTTGGACTCGATATTGGTTTTTACATATCACAAATCAGATCAAATGGTGGTGTGTGGAGTCTTTGATAAAAAAAATACTCGAACCTCCTTCACGGTGTGGTGTTTATCTATGCACACAACATTGAGGTGGATGGATAGAAGAAACTTTGGAATTGAGGTTGATATATTGCCCTTAGATAACGTGCCTTGGCTCCTTTATAGTGACTATAATCAGATAAGCTGCCCCTCTGATAATCATCTCTCACGGTACCCAGCACGTAAAGTGGACCAAGCAGTGTCAAACAAGAATTCTATAATGGAATTGATACAGTCCTTGGCAAATATTTGACCCCGCCAGGGGGAATCAGATCATTCACATTGTTTGGTGAACATAAGAAATTAGCCAAGAAGGTCGGAGAAACGTATCATTAAAATACTTCTTTATTTATTTAGTGTCACTCTTCATTTGTTGAGGAAGCATGTCAGGATTTGCTTGTTTGTCTTAAGCTAATGTCTAACAGCTTAAAGATTCTTATTAAGAGGTATGAACAGCTTCTTTCGAATCGTTCCTGAATACTATGTGATGTTACACATAAGTCAGGACAATAAAATATACTTAATTCCAATTGACTTAATATAATTTTAAATTTTTTAAAAAAATCACCATTCAATTTTTAGAAAATGTAAATTCACGAGTGAAAAAAAAAAAAAAACAGGAGAGAACAGAGAAAAAGACAAGATAAAACGACAGAAACAACAGATCTATCAGTCAACTGACTTACTTGAGAGAGGATTTGAACTGAGAATCGAAAACAAAAAAGTCTCCGCGGGTTTTGATCAATGGAACCGGTGATAATCGGTGCGCTAATTTTGGATGTTCACGCTAAGCCGTCAACCGCACCAATCTCAGGAACCACCGTCCCAGGCCAGGTTTTGAATTGGGTTCTAAGTCTCTCTTTTGTTTCACTTGTTCTTGATTTCTCATACCCAATCAATCATTTCTGTAATTCAGTATTTACGGACCGTACCTTGATTTTTCCTTAAAGCTGGAGTAGTTAGCGATCTCTTTACCCCATGTGACAATTACGTGTTAGTAAATAGATCATCAAGGTTAATGAAGCAAATTTAAAGAAATTGTAGTTTAATCTGCTTAATAAAGCTTCGTTTATAGGTCTTGTTTACGCCTGGTGGTGTAGCAAGAAATGTAGCTGAGTGCATCTTCAGACTTGGAATTAGACCTTTCATGATTGGTACTTTGGGGATAGATGGTCCAGGTATGTATATCAATAGTTTCATTATTCAAGGAACGAGACTGCAAAGACATTGATCAGTCATTTTTTGTCCTCCTTGGAACGTTTCTTGGGAGCTTAATTTGGTCTTTTTTATTCATACAACACAGCCAATGTATTATTGAAAGACTGGAAGCTCTCCATGGAAGGTTACACTTTGCCTCTAAATTGTTTCGCTTTCTTTACGAACGGATCAGTTTTTCCGCTACATAGTAAAGCAACTGATGCATAACCCAGTTGAAAAGTCTGTCCTTTTACATATGTATGAGACATCAATTTTGCAGGAATCTTGAGACGTGAAGACATCAGTACTCCCATTGTATCACTCGTATATGACACTAATGGAGAAGTTGCGGCTGGTGTTGCTGGTGTGGATGCAGTTGTACGTATCTTTTTATCTCATATCACCGTAATAGAGTGGTCTTCTAATTAATCTCAGTGATTATGTTTTATATCTTTTTGATCGTTTTGGGTCTGAATTATCATGGACCGGGTTTCAATCCAAAAGATAAATTTGGGATTGAAGGATGTCGTTGTTGTACTTAGTTGGCGAAGTTACATTTACATTGTTTCCTCTGGCAGGAAAAGTTTCTGACACCTGAGTGGATCCAGCGGTTTGAATACAACATAAGCTCTGCTCCTGTTCTTATGGTTGATGCAAATCTTAGCACTCTTGCTTTGGAAGCATCTTGCAAATGTAATGCTTATAGTTTCTCAGTTTGATTGTCTTATCATAGTTTCGTCTGTCTTCTTAACGTTTCTCTTCTTGAAGTGGCTGCAGAGTTCAATGTTCCTATATGGTTTGAGCCCGTATCAGTCACAAAGTCGCAGAGAATCACCTCGATTGCCAAGTATGTGAGTGCCATGTTTCCATTCTAATGAAAGCTAGATTCTTTTGGTTCTCTATGTTTGTTTGCAAACCAACTGATCTAGGTTTTGTTTCCTGTAGACAACTATAGTGTCCCCAAACCAAGACGAACTCATAGCAATGGCAAACGCTCTCTGCGCCAAGCATTTGTTCCACCCATTTAAATCAGAAGAGAATAAGCTGTCCATCGAAGGCATATTCAGCGCGCTAAAACCAGCCATTTGGATTCTCCTTGAAAATGGTATTAAAGTAGTTATTGTAACCCTTGGATCCAATGGAGCTCTCCTATGCTCCAAGGGGAACCCCAAAAAGGCTCTGAAAATAAACCGAAAGTTCCTCAAAAGTGGAGAGATATTCAAAAGGGTACAATCTGTATGTTCACCAAACCGGTTTTCTGAATTAATATCGAATCGCAGCACGAGTCTTTTCGCAATGCATTTCCCAACCATCCCAGCCAAAGTCAAGAAGCTGACTGGTGCAGGTGATTGTCTGGTAGGCGGGACAGTTGCATCGCTAAGCGGTGGGTTAGATCTAATCCAGAGTTTAGCAGTTGGCATTGCCTCGGCTAAAGCAGCAGTTGAGTCTGATGATAATGTGCCTCCTGAGTTCAAGTTGGATCTTATTTCTGGTAAAGAATCAATTATATGTCAATATGAATGAGAGTCTGAATTATGGTTCAAGTTTCGGTTAGCTCATATATATATATATATATCGGTTTTATCGGGTCTGAGCCTGATTACACTTTTGGATTTGCTTTGACCGTACAGATGATGCAGAGTTGGTATACAATGGCGCGAAGATGTTGAGGGTTCATCAGTCGATGCTATGAAGGATGATCTTGTTGTTTCTTGTGCTAAAGCTGTCTTTGGCCTTAGCAATTGTGTTATGTAACATTGTAACAGTATCAAATTTTCTTTTTAAAATCTAGAATTATTGCTTACAAAAGTAGTTTAGTGGTTTGCCTAGTAGTCTAATCCTATCAAATAAAGTATTGCTGGCCAAAGGATAATGTCCAACAAATTCTCAAGTGTTAAGAAATAAAATTAGAGATCAGATGTACAATTTCAACCATTTTTCATAGATGGTCAATAAATATTTTGAAAAATTGTAGCTATAACCTCAAAGTAAATTCAGAATGGATTTAATTATATATAGAGGTCTTTCGATTTCTAAACTTGATAATATATATATATATATATATATATATATTTTACGGCAAAACTTGATAATATTTATTGGCCAATATTTGAACCTAATATTTTGACGAACTAATTATCCTTAGACTTGGCATACATATTATTAGAATGGATAAAAATAAACAAATAATAGAATGGTATACTATTTTTCTCGTCTCAAAAACGTAGTTCCGTTACTCTATAGTTTATACCATTTAGAAAATTCAACTTTTTCCGTTTTTTAAAAAGTGTTTCTATTTATATATTGCTATGAACATGTCAAAAATAAAGTAATTATTTCCACCGATAATTAGATATATTATCGTTAGAAACTTTGGATATAATGCCCTTGCTTAATTACTAGTTTGCTAGGATATTTTTTTTTTTTACTAGAACACAACGTGCATGTCTACCTTTATCCGATGCATTTGTTAGAGACGTAAAGATTGCTAGGAAAAAAAAAAAGTTTATTTCTTTTTGCAAAAAAAGAAAGCAAATAATTAAAATGAATAACCTTTAATTAATTTTATGTTTCTCAAATGCTTTTCTCCAAAATAGGGCAAATCCAAAATGCGATGACAAGGAAAACTTCTTAAAGTGGATTCTTTTCGTTATCTTTTCTCTCTAATCCATCTGTTCCACCTTTTATAACTTTCTTTTTGTTATCAGAAATTTGACGTAGTTTGTTCGGATATCACTTTTCCTTTTGTCCACTTACTTTTTCTATTCCTCCTTTTTCGACTTTCAGGTATTTAGAGCACTACCAAACTTGATGTGATGGGTCCAATCTTTTCGTGGATTAAACATGACTAAAAGAAACTCATATGAAAGGAGTTAAACTTTAAACGTAGGTTCAGTGCATTTAAAGTAAGGACTCTGATCATAATTAATGAACCTTCTCGTACGTGGGCACTGAGCATATAAGATTCCAATACGAACCTAACCCTACAAAAAATAATGCTAACGTTGCAAACAATATCTATTTTTATTGGCTATTTTCTCTAAATGGTGTATGATAGTTTCCAACTTTCCATATACTTATAACGTAACTGGTATGGCCATGTTTTTAATGTTGGCGTCGTATAGACAAATCATAAGTGAAGTGGTGTGCCTGTAATAGGCTGTGAGATCTTACACGAAATGTTAAATGTCTGATCTCTTTTTCTTTTTGCAACAGTTTTTTTTTTTTTTTCTAACTCAAACATGATCTTTTATGTATATTTTTAGTTATCATTAGAAAGCAGTATTCTCTATTTTTAACAAAAAAAATCAAAACATCAGAAATAGTTACTGACTGTTTAGATTTTGTGTTACTTCATAACAAAAATGTAATTCTTTTAAGGGCATTTTAGTGAGTGTGTGTGTAATGATTTTTTTTTAATAAACTTCGAAAATATACATGTATTTTCTTTTTGAAAAAAATTCCAAAAATTTATAAAACCAAAAAATTGGGTCATAACAATCTAATTATAGTGGTTAAAATGTTTTTCCTTTTAATTACAACTTTTTGTGCAACCTATAACAACAATTTAGTTAACCAATTAAACCAAAATATTTGTATAAATATCTGTCCCCTAACTTACAGAGGTCTCATATGTGGATATACATATAAACAATCATAATGAAATGGATTTTAGGGCTCCGAACTCCTTGAAGATGCTAAAAAATTAATCGGATTGGCCAGCCTCTACCACAGAGTTAAGATGAATTCTCTCATTTTAGAAACAGGTTTATTGATTTTCTATTTGTTTAATTCCATTAATTGTGTTGGTTGTTTCACCAAAAAAATATACGAGCACGTAAAAATCTGTTTTTCCATGCAAGTAATTTGGTGTCGGATTAGATTTCAATTGAAGCGTACCAATTTCCATTGGGTCAGTGAAATATTTTATAAAATAAAATGAAAAAAAAATGTATCTGTTAAAGAAAAGTGTACGTTAATTTAAGCAGCGATTGAATATAATTTGTGTACAGTCCATCATTACTATTCATACACAGTAATTTACTTTTCACGTTTATAGAAATCGATCATTGTAAATATAATTTATCATCACAACTTTTATAACTTTAATATAAGAAATAAACTTTCTTTCTCGTCTCTCTAATATTCAATATTCGATACTGTTACGGACATAAAATTTTCTCCCTTATTTATATTTATACCCACTATAAAAACAAATATTTTTTATAACACGTTATCATCATGATCACTCTACGATCGGATACTTTTTATATTGATAATATAATCTGTTATACCGGTTGTTATGTCTCTAAAAAAAAAAGTAGGAAAAGGAAAAAAAATAAAATAATTGGTCGGCTGAACCGCTGGATAATTATTTATTTACTGTTAATAGACGGCTGAACCGCTGCATAATTTATTTATTGTTCTAACGTGGATGACTTTGTCACCATAATATTATGACTATATATCTGTTTATAATCTAATTTCGTATAAAATTTATGTCTGAAAATTAGTAAATTTAATTGGTTTCTTATTGAAATAATTTTCAGATTGATTTGAATCTTTTTTCTTTTCACCAACGATCATGAAGAAATTTTTTTCAAAATTTTTCACTTTTTCAAACAGGTATGAACAGTATTTTTGAATCTATAAATACATTCATTCTCACTCATTCATTTCACTCAAATATTTCATCTTTCTCAAAATATTTTCTAAGAATATAATTTATTTTCCTAAGAAAAAATGGCTCATCCATTCTTAGTTTTTTGTAATAGATTGTATATTTGTTGCTATTTACGGTTTATGTAATTGTGTTTCTTGTAGTTGCGCTACTTATAATAGCGCCTCCCATGTTTTAAATTAAATCTCTAATAATGTTCTTTGTAATCGCATACATTATTAATATAAATGATGTATTTTAAAATAAATAAATTATCCGACTAATAATATTTATTCGGTTTTGTGTTTAGATAAATAATGACAAATAATGAGAAGGTTCAGTTTTCCAGTTCTATACATCACTTTAGCTAATTATATATCTTGGATTGTCAACGTCGAACTACATTTAAATTTTTTTGGCATAATGAAAACCATAAAAGAGAATAATACTTCAATGTTCAATAAAAGGCAAAATCGGTGATCTTTCTTATAAGACATCTCGATGAAAGTGTCATATTTGATTATGCACATATAAAAGACCACAAAGAGATATGGAAATTCTTGAAGGATTAATTTGATCATCAAAGAGCCAAAATTCTCCCACTTGTTTGGGATGAATGGAAAAGTTTTAAAATTCCAAAACTTTGATAATGTGATGTTACAGTTCCGCTATGTTGAAAATTGTGGCTAAACTGAGATATTATGGTGATACCATTACTGAATCTCAGATGCTTGAGAAAATGTATACCACGTTTCACAAAGACCACATTACCTAGCGAGAACTCTATATGTTACGCGGGTACACCAAATTTTTGGATTTGTTTGTGGCGCTTCTAATAGCGGAAACGATTAATAAAATAACTCATACGGAAAACTGAAATAGTTGTAGTGAGACTACTAGTCTCCAGTTATGTCATTATATAAGTATTATATATTTCAGTTGTTTTTAAATAATGTTGTTTCTTAAAATGAACTAATGCATGTTTTTTTATCAATAAAATTTGCTAATAATTATTGATGTTTATGTTGATTATAGAAATGGATAAGGATTCAATAGCAAGGAAAAATAGCAAAGAAATTTTCATACCAGATAGTGGAACAACACACACTATTCTGAGACATAAGATATTTTTCTCTGTGATAAATCCGACAAAAATTATTCTCAATACAATATCGGATCCATAAATAATGGAACAAAGTTTTCCATAAATAATGCTTTATATTCTCCGAATTCTAAAATTTTTTTGTTGAGTTTCAAAAATATATACCTTCAAAGGTATGAAACTCAGTCTGTTACTGAGGAAGGAAAGAAGTACATATATATGAATTCTAATAAAGCTGAAAAAGGCATATACTGGAAAAATTCTAAGAACTTCCTTCTGGTTTGCATCATACTTATATAGATGCAATAGAATCACATCTTGTGATCAAAAGAAATCCAGAAGATTTCACATTGTGGCATGATCGCATTGGTCACTCAGACACTACAATGATGCGAAAAATCATAGAGAGCTCACATGGTCATTCTCTGAAAATTCATAAGATATATGAGGGAAATAAAATGACATGTGCAGCATGTTCTTTTGGAAAATTGATCATACGGGTATCGCCAACCAAAATTGATAAAAAATCATCAAAGTTCCTTGAACGGATTCAAAGCGATATTTGTGGACCGATACATCCACCATGTGGACCATTCCACTATTTTATGGTGTTGATTGATGCATCTAGCAGATGGTCACATGTTTGTCTATTGTCATCTCGAAATTTGGCATTTGCGAGATTTCTAACTCAGATAATCAAATTAAGAGTTCAATTATCTGATTATCCTATTAAGAGAGTTAGACTAGACAACGCTAGTGAATTCACATCCCAAGCATTCAATATTTTTGTATGGTAACATGAATTGAAGTTGAACATCATGTAGCTCATGTTCATACACAAAATGGTTTGGCGGAATCATTAATTAAATGTCTGCAATTGATTGCAAGACCATTGATCATGAGATCAAAACTTCTAACATCTGTATGGAGACATGCTATATTGCATGTAGAAGCACTCATTCGGATAAGACCAAGTGCATATCATAAATATTTCCCATTGCAGTTAGCATTTGGTCAAGAACCAAATATATCCTATCTAAGAATTTTTGGTTGTGCGGAATACGTGCCTATAGCACCACCACAACATACAAAGATATGACCACAAAGAAGGTTGGGTCTATATATTGGTTGTGAATCTCCTTCAATTATAAGATACCTAAAACCATTGACAGGTGACGTTTTTACGGCACGTTTTGCCGATTGTCATTTTGATGATAAAGTATCCCCGGTTCTAGGGGAGAAAATAATCCAGTAGGAAATGATATCAAATGGTGTGTACCAACTCTGTTACACCTTGATCCTCCTACAAAACAGTCCGAAATAGAAAGTCGATAAATTATGCATTTGCAAAGTATAGCAAATCAACTTCGGGATGCATTTATCGATACTAAAATGGTAACTAAATCATATATACCAGCTGTAAATATTTCTGCTCGAATTAAAATACCACAAGAACGTGGAAGAGCAGATGATACACGTGAGTCTAGAACAAGCTTGAAGCGTGGTAGACCAGCTGTCTCTAATGATAAAAATCCTAGAAAACAAAAGGAAGTTGAAAAGCATGATATTCCCAAAATAGCAGAAAGTATTTTGGAAGAAACAAATCATGAGTCTAATGACAATATTGAGCATCTTGAGCCGGAAAGAAATCATGAAATTTCCATCAACTATATCCATAATAGAAAGATATGGAATCGAAATGAAATCGATGAAGTTGATGATGTGTTTGATATGTTCAAATTAACCCTAGAGCTACTCTCTCAAATTAAGAAATCGAAATAGTACTTAAGGGTTGAATCCACAAGGACTATTGATCACACAATAGATTGAAAGTTTGGAGATTTAGCTAAATAGTGAATGATGAAATATAAAATTAACAAAGCAAAAAGTAAAAGTTATAAATTCAATGAGGAAAAAGTTAGACTTAGGGAAATTCTTCAGGAATTCAGAATTGTTAAACAGATGAACAGAGTAGGGTTTGGTTAAGAACCATTCTTGAACTCAAAACACAAAATTCAAACCAATCAACTTTCGTTGCAGAGATTATTTATGTCTAAAACAGTGAATCCAAATTTCTTTGCGAATTCAACAATCAAAACATGCATTAAATTCAAGTTTGATATGTTCACAAAATCCCTAAATCAAATATCTTTGTAAATAGGTATTTTGCTCATCTAGATTTTTTTCAGAAAATTAATAACACTTTCGTGTCTACTAATTATCATATGATCTAAATTCTAGGTGATCAATCTAGAACTAGCATTAATATCAACCTAGATGAAGAACCATATGATTACCCTAACAAATCTATCCAATTCAACAATTCATCCTAACCCTAAAAAAATCCTAAATCTAACAGGTGGATTACTCAGACATAATCAATGAAACACGAATCATTAACTGAATAATTTGCATTAAGATAAATAAAAAAAGAAATAAAGGAGTTCGAAATCTTCTCTCTACAATGAGTTCTGATCTGTCTCTCCCAAAACTCTCTGAAAACTAGAATAATGATAATGCAAAAAGATGCCTCTCAAAAACTCTAAAAATAACTAATTATACTCCAAAATACGTCAAGGACTTGTCTTGCAATTAGGGAAAACTTTTGGACAATTATGCAATTTTTCAAAAGTCTTTAAAACTCATGTGCAACATGTGATCGCGACCAGTGTCGAGCGACACTAAGAGGCAGTGTCGATCGAGACCAACACCCATCATGGTCTCCGAGTTGCTCTTCTCAGCTACCGAATGCCAAATGCTTCCAAATCTCCGAAAATGCTCCAACTAAGTCCAAAACGTATATGAACCTGCAATGACTCTAAAAGACTCTCAAAACACCAAAAAAACTCTAAAAACGACTCTTATATCATGGTTAAAAACCGTAAAAACTATGATATATTAGTTTTCTCATACCTTGTGTCAAGGGAAATAGATGAGGAAAACGAGGATCCGGAACCAAAGTTTGTATATGAATATGAAAAAAGACATGACTAGATAAAATGAAAAGATGCTATACAAGTCGAACTTGATTCGTTAAAGAAACGAAATGTATTCGGACCTATTGTACTCACACCTGAAGATGTGAGACCAGTTGGATACAAATGAGTTTTCTTTAGAAAACGAAATGAGAAAATAAAATTACGAGATATAAGCCTCGTCTCGTAACTCAAGGATTTTCTCAAATACCCGGGATTGATTATGATGAAACATATTCCCCCGTTATGGATGCAATAATATTTAGATTCTTAATGAGTTTAGCGGCTGGCAAAATCTTGAGATGCGTCTCATGGATGTCGTTACAGCATATTTATATGGATCATTAGATACAGATATCTACATGAGAGTTTCCGATGAGTTTAATATGCCATAAGCATTAAAATCTAAACCCAAAGAGTTATGTGCAATAAAGTTAAGATCACTATAGGGGTTAAAGCAATCTGGACGAATGTGGTATAATCGTCTCATTGAACATTTAATTAAAGAAGGATATGTGAATGATCCTATATGCCCATGTGTTTTCATCAAGAAAACAACATCCGGATTTGTGATAATCACGGTATATGTTGATGATCTAAACATAATCGGGACTCAACCTGAAATACAGAAAGCAACAAACTATTTAAAAAGAGAATTTGAGATGATAGATCTCAGACAAACAAAGTTTTGTCCTGTCCTACAAATTGAACATACTTAAAATGATATATTTTTACATCAATCCACGTACACTATAAGAGTGTTGAAACGTTTTAATATGGATAAGACTACTCCTCTCAGTACTCCAATGGTCGTTAGATCACTCAATGTTGAAAGTGATCCATTCCGACAATCTGAGGAGAATGAAGAGATATTTGGTCCTGATGTACCGTATCTAAGTGCAATTGGACCTCTCATGTATCTTGTAAATTACACTCGATCTGATATTTTATTTTCTGTTAATCTTTTGTCCAGATTTAGTTCGTCTCCTACACGAAGGCATTGGAATAGAATTAAACATATCTTTCGTTATCTTCAAAAGACTATTGATTTATGATTATTTTATCCTAAGAATTTAAATGGTCAAATGATTGGTTTTTTAGATGCATGATATTTATCAGATCCACACAAAGCTCGATTACAAACAGGATACGTGTTCACAATTGGAGGCACCGTTATATCATGGCGTTCTCAGAAACAGACACTTGTGGCTATTTTCTCAAATCATGCTGAACTCATTGCACTCCATGAAGCAAGTAGAGAATGTGTATGGCTAAGGTCAATAAGCCAACACATCCAATCAAGTAGTAGAATTCATGAAATTACGGAGCCAACTATCTTATATGAAGACAACACTGCATGCGTTGTTCAAATGAAGGAAGGATATATCAAAAGTGACAGAACTAAACATACCTCCGAAGTTGTTCTCATACATTCAAGAACTTGAGAAGAATAAAGAGATTGAAGTGAGATATGTCCGATCATGTGACAATGCAGCTGATCTTTTTACGAAATCATTACCCACAACTATGTTCAGGAAACATGTCCATAATATTGGAATGCGTCGCCAAAAAGACTTGTAAGATGTGATCATGATCATTCGAGGGGGAGCTTGCGTGGTTGTACTCTTTTATCTTACTATGGTTTTTTCCATTGGATTTTTCTGAAAATGTTCTTAACGAGGCAACAGAAGATATTGTTCAAGACACATAGTGACACTAGTCTCCAAGGGGGAGTGTTAAGAAAAGTATACATCAATTAAGGCAGCGATTAAATATAATTTGTGTGGAACCTACTGTTACTATACACGCACAATAACTTACTTTTTCACGCTTATATAAATCGATCATTATAAACATAATTTATCATCACAATTTTTATAACTTCAATATAAGAGATAAACTCTCTCTCGACTCTCTAATATTTAGTATCTGATTCTATTAAATATATAAAAAAAAATTCTCTTATTTATATTTATACCTACCATAAAAAAAAAATACTTTTTATAATAGTATCTGATATATTGACACGTTGTGAGATTTTTAGTTGCTTGGTTTTGTTTCGTGACATAAAGTCTATTACGTTGTTGGATAAAGAAAAAATTTGTGATTAGGTGATCAATTTTGTCCAACAATAACACGTTTTCGAATGGCTATTAGCCTATTAGTGGCTATTACTGTTACAACGGAGTATAGATGTTTTAAGCAAAATAATAAAATGTTTTGTTTTATGAAAAATCTGAATGCTTAACTAAAGAAAATAGACAGAATCGCGACTTACGAATGAAAGAAGTATAACACAAAATCGCAAATTTTTAATTTTATATATAATAGTTGAAAGAAATTCTCTAGAGGTTGACACATCAGTATACCATATTTATGATTTTTTAGATAAAAATAAATAAACCATCTTTATTGCTTATATAAAAAATCGAAAGTATGCATAAATATTAAATCAGTAAAATTTTAATTTAATTAAAATATAAATATAAAATAATATATTATTGGAATTTATTTCATATATATATATGATTAGTTACAATAAATATTAGTTAAATGTATGATTTATTTTAAGAAAAAATATGAAATACCAAATCAACATTAATTTTATTTGTTCGTTTAAAAATATTTTAAAGATGACAATTTTTGTTGTTGTTGTTGTTGTTTTTTTTAAGTAAGTAATCGTAGAAAAGCATTAAACTATGTAATTAAAAATAAATAAATGGGATAAATTGTTTACTTTGAAATTAGATAAATTCATCAAAATTATAAAAAAAAATACTAAAATATTATTTTATCAAATTAGTTCAATCAATATAAATTGTTTAATAAATTATAGATGTAAATACCCGCACATACCGGCGGGTATTGGCCTAGTACTAGATAAAGAAGATAAACTCGTTAACTTAATAGCATTAATATCATTAACTTTGTTTTTATTGCCATTTAGTCATATACCTATATTGTGTAACTGTAGGTGAATTTGAGATTTAAACTGTGTTTATTTCAATTTCTCCACTCCAATTTTTTTAAAAGTTTCGAAGGGTCCAAAAAATCATGGAGTACTAGAGTCTAGAAACTTGGGGGAACAAAACATTGAACATCTTCAATCTTTATCAACTTTTACGAGTAGTAATCTATAAAACTCACAAGTGGACAATGATCCCAACAATCGCCGAGTAAGTCCCCGTGACCATAAGAACTAAACCCATCACAATAATCACCACCAAAACCACACTCTCAAACTCCAAACATCTCCTATATCCCTTACTGATCTTTAGATAAATTACACATGGAAATACTATCGAAGTACAACTAGCCAAAAGTGCGCCTACAAGTGACATTACATACCCAAACAATGGCACAACAAGTGCAACCAATATTGTTCCTAAAACCAGCCCGGTTCCAGTCAACATCCGGACGCTTCTCCTTTTGTAGTTTGCTTGGATCAATCGTGTATTGATAGCTTCCATGATCGGGGAAAGGATTAATGTGTATTTGGTTAGCGGGCTCACGATTGTGGTAGAGATGGCTATCACCGCGCTTACCTTATGAGTTGGAAGGTTTAAAGTGATTTGTGATTGCACCTCTTCTCCATACATTAGATATCCAAAGATTGCCATCATACCATAGATCATTGATGATAAGGCAAAGCTTATGAAAAGAATCTATATATGCCCAAAAAGAAAACAAAGACCGGTTAACAATGATTGAAGAAGTTTAAATAAACCAATCTTGTTAACTGAAAATGTTATATACAATTCCATGATAAATTAAGTACCTTAGGGAAATGGTTTTTATTCTTCATAGAATTGTAGATGGTTGGGAAGACAGGATGTGCTGTGTAGCAAACAAGATACAAACTAACCGCGGTGGGAATTCCAGGCCAATTGACCAAAACACCTTTGTTCTTAAATCCGACACCTTCAATAGCGCCGATCCAAAAAATAGACACTACTAGTATACAAGAAACTAGGATCCCACCGGCCGAAATATATGAGAGAAAAACTTGTGTTTCCAACCACATCGTTGGAACAACGATTAAAGAAGTAATAACGATAAACAAGTATTTTTTATCGAGTATAAAACATCCATGAAATCGGATTGCCGCATGTGGAAACATGTGATACATATTGTCAGCTTCTAAGATCAAGATTGCCGTTGCGACTAGATACAATTCGATGTATATGAAGAAAGATACTAATAACCGACCTTTCTTCCCAAACGCTTTGTTTGCTATATCAGGGTAACTACGAATCGTAGGGTCGAGTTTGAGGCAACGTTGGAGGAGTAAACCGGTGAACCAAGTTGTTGCTCCAATTAGAACGAAAAATAGAATGCTAATCCATCCACCGGAGGAAAGTGCATAAGGAATAGCCAATATTCCAACACCTAACACATATGTAAGCCATTTATTTGCGAAAGTTGTATTAAGCCTAAAAGAATGGATTATAGTTATATAAAACTAAGCTCTATTAATTTTATACCTGACAAAGAGTTCAACGTGTTGAAACAAGCGTGAACGGAGGAAACGCCAACATCGCCGTCATTGTCGTCGGAATATTCCATCTCCCTGGGTTAATATGTTTTTTTTTTTTTTAATTGTATAGTTTCTATAAAGGCAAGATTCAAGAGTTTTCTAACAACAACAAAAAAGCTCAAGGGTTTTGTATTGTTGAAAAAAAAAAGGCTTGTAAACATGTCAATTTGAGTAATGTGTGTGTCAATGTGTGTGTACAAATGCTTTGTGTTGGTGTCAGTGTGCGTTATATAGCAGACCAAAATGATAAACCGGGAAATTGGTTATTGAACCGGTTAAATGTGAAACCGGTTTGGATCTTTTACCTCATCTTCTTCATAAAAAAAAACACAAGATAACAGAATTGCCACCAAAGCTCCATTTTTATCACCACACACAACTGAGCAAGAAGCTTGAGGAATGAGAAGATAGAGCTCAAAAATCTCCCAAATTTTTCGAATATGATAGTAACACTAAACCCTAAGATTCTCCATTTCTCCAAACTCCATCCTCTTTCTCGTCCTTCTTCGTATCTCTGCAGAACTCGAAATGTGTCTCTGACTACCTATTGTAAGCTTCAGAAGCCTGAGAATGGGAATCAGAGAAGTAGTAGTAACGGCAATCTCACGAAGATCATTTCACTTTCCGATTCAGCGCCGCCGGTTGCGGAAGAGACGGACGTGGAAGTTTCCGGCGATCGGGTTGTTAAGGGAGGTGGTAATGGTGGAGGAGGAGGAGGAGGAGGAGATGGTGGATTAGGGTTTTTGAAGAGGTTACCGAGAAAGGTTTTGTCTTTTTTGTCTAATTTGCCTCTTGCTATCACAGAAATGTTCACCATTGCTGCTCTCATGGCTCTTGGTAAGTTCTAGGGTTTTTGAATTTTCCTTTTTGTGAACTGTTTTTTTTGGCATTAGCATTGAGGAACTGATCAAAGTTTCATCATTTTAGGGACTGTGATTGAACAAGGTGAAACCCCTGATTTCTATTTCCAAAAGTATCCAGAGGATAATCCTGTGCTTGGGTTCTTCACTTGGAGATGGATTTTTACACTTGGATTGGATCACATGTACTCTGCTCCTATTTTTCTTGGGATGTTGGTTCTTTTAGCAGCTTCACTTATGGCATGTACTTATACCACTCAGATACCTTTGGTTAAGGTTGCAAGGAGGTTTGTTTATTCTTCCTTTCTCCGTTTTGTAACTCCTTGTTTCTACAGAAGAGCTCTTTGCTAAGGACAAAAACATGACTTTTGGCAATTTGCAGATGGAGTTTTATGAAGTCAGATGAGGCAATTAAAAAGCAGGAGTTTGCAGATACTCTTCCAAGAGCATCCATTCAAGACTTAGGAATGATTTTGATGGGTGATGGATTTGAGGTTAGGATTCTCTTCTTTTGAAGTTCTTCTATTTGCGTCTGTGAGGTTTGTCTTGGTCTAGTAGTAGTAATTTTTCAGTTTGTTTGTTCTGCAGGTATTTATGAAGGGTCCTTCATTGTATGCTTTTAAAGGTTTGGCTGGTCGATTTGCGCCTATTGGAGTACATATAGCAATGCTTCTGATTATGGTGGGTGGAACCCTTAGTGCAACCGGGAGCTTTAGAGGCTCGGTCACAGTTCCTCAAGGGCTAAATTTTGTCATGGGTGATGTCTTAGCCCCAGTTGGGTTTTTCTCAATTCCAACAGATGCTTTTAATACCGAAGTTCATGTTAATCGATTCACCATGGATTATTATGACAGTGGAGAGGTGAGTCTTTTTGTTTTGCTTTCTCTGCTCTCTCATTATGTCTTCAGGATTGAAATGTCTTGTGACCAACCATTCACAACTAAATAGAACTCTTAGTTTGATTTTGATTTTTCGATTTGGTGTAGGTCTCACAGTTTCACTCTGATCTTTCACTACGTGACCTTAATGGGAAAGAGGTTCTGAGAAAAACAATTAGCGTTAATGATCCCTTGAGATATGGTGGGGTCACCATATACCAGACAGATTGGAGTTTCTCAGCCTTGCAGGTAACAAAGGATGGCGAAGGACCATTCAACTTGGCTATGGCACCTATCAAGATCAATGGAGACAAGAAGTTATATGGGACCTTCTTACCAGTTGGTGATACTAATGCTCCCAATGTCAAAGGAATGTAAGAACCCTCTTACCTTTAAAGAACCAGTCTTTATAAATAAGCCAATGAAAGTACAAGAGAAGGAACATTTTCTCGGATTCTTGACATAGAGTTACATTTTGGTGTCTTGTATAGACCTTGACTTTGCTCCATTTGAGTTTTTTTTTCAGATCGATGCTAGCTCGGGACCTACAATCCATTGTTGTGTATGACTCGGAAGGAAAGTTTGCAGGAATAAGGAGACCAAACTCGAAGCTTCCCATTGAAATCAATGGTATGAAGATCGTTATCGAGGATGCAATTGGCAGCACTGGTCTTGAGTTAAAGGTAAAAAGACTTCTTGAAATGTCACCGGGACAAAAAAAAACCGAGAGATCCTAGTTTGTAATATAATATGACATCTTTGTTCTTGGTCTTGTTTCTCAGACTGACCCAGGAGTACCAGTGGTCTATGCTGGTTTTGGTGCTCTTATGCTCACAACCTGCATCAGTTACTTATCTCATTCACAGGTAAAAGTAATTCTCAAAATTGATATCGATCAAAGTCTTGTGTTATACCAATGTGTTCCATTGGCTTTTGGTTTTTGCCTTCCACCTCCAACAACATGTTCATTATCTAACTCTGTTTTCCCCTTTTCTCGTATGTTTGTCTGAACCATCATATGAAGATATGGGCACTACAAATCGGAACAACATTGGTCGTCGGGGGAAAAACCAACAGAGCCAAGAACCAATTCCCTGATGACATGAATCGATTGCTCGATCAAGTTCCTGAGCTAATCAAGAAGACTTCAGTTGCTTCCGAGCAGTCTTGATTAGCTCTTTGACTCTGCTACATTTAAAGACAGAACCAATAGAGTTGTACAGAATTATGGAAAAAGGTATAGTTTTCAAGAACGCATTCTACATGTTGCTGATCATATGGGAAGAGAGAGGAGCTATAGAAACTGAAACTTCAGAATTGATTTGCATGTATATTTTTGTTTGAAGAGTCTTGAGTTTCTACACAGAAAAGTTAGAATATAGAGGGTGGATACTATATTTTTGTGGGTAGATTTTCTTGTTTGTTCTGTATGTATCTCTAACTGCAATTCCCCATACTCTCAAATTTTTAATATAGTTACTACTATTTACTACTAGCTGTATCGTATATTTACTATGGTCTATGTATGAGTCTCTTTCTTTTTAATAAAGTTTAACTGCCGACAAAGAAAAAAAGTTATCTTTGGGTGTGGAAAATGCCAAACTGACGACAAAGTCAAGATCGTCTTCTGTCCCAAATTGCTCATCAAATTGAAGATCGTCTAAAATCAGTAGCAACCATGGAGAAGCCAAAGTTCAAGACTGTTCAAGATGTGGTTGCAGCCGGCGAAGGGCTACCGAAGAGATATCTCCACGCACCCACCGGCGACGATGAAAGTCAAAGTTTTAACGGTTCGGTGCCGGATATGGATATTCCGGCCGTCGATCTCAGTCTTCTCCTCTCTTCTTCTGAAGACGGTCGAGCAGAGTTGGGTAAACTTCACTCGGCACTCTCTACATGGGGCGTTGTTCAGGTTTTGACCCTCTTAGTTAGTAATGATCAGAGTCATGAATCAAATTCTGTACAAGTTCTAATTTGAAGTAAGCAGGTGATGAATCATGGAATTACTGAAGCGTTTCTTGACAAGATTTACAAGCTAACCAAGCAGTTCTTTGCGCTTCCGACCGAAGTGAAACACAAGTACGCGAGAGAGACAGGTAATATCCAAGGATATGGAAACGATATGATTCTGTCGGATAATCAAGTTCTTGATTGGATCGACCGTTTGTTTCTTACTACTTACCCTGAAGATAAGCGTCAACTTAAATTCTGGCCTCAAGTCCCAACCGGGTTTAGGTAAAAATCCGTACTTTGCAATTTTAACACCTTCTTGGTTCCTTTGACTCTGGTTATTTTGACAATAGTTTCTTAATTCTTTAGTGAAACTTTACATGAATACACAATGAAGCAACGGATAGTGATTGAGCAATTCTTTAAGGCCATGGCTAGATCGTTGGAATTGGAAGACAATTGCTTTCTAGAGATGTATGGAGAAAATGCTATAATGAATGCAAGATTCAACTTGTTTCCTCCATGTCCGAGGCCAGACAAGGTTATTGGGATTAAACCGCACGCTGATGGCTCGGCTATCACTCTTCTCTTACCCGACAAAGATGTCGAAGGGCTTCAGTTCCTCAAAGATGGGAAGTGGTATAAAGCTCCAATAGTCCCTGATACAATTCTGATCAATTTAGGAGATCAGATGGAGGTAAATTAATCATGCAGATATTGCATATGACTTTGAGAGATTGGTTGGTGTAGGTTTGACATAATCTTTTGTGTGTGTTCAGATAATGAGCAATGGGATATATAAGAGCCCGGTTCATAGAGTGGTGACGAACAGAGAAAAGGAAAGGATATCTGTGGCAACGTTTTGTGTTCCGGGTCCAGAGAAAGAGATCCAGCCTGCTGCTGGGCTTGTGACTGAGGCAAGACCAAGATTGTATAAAACAGTTACCAAGTATGTGGAGCTCTACTACAAGTACTATCAACAGGGTCGAAGAACTATTGAAGCTGCATTGATCTGATAAATACTTTTCAAGTCTCCTTTTAGGTGTCACAAATGGATCTGTTTGTTTGTTGGAACTTGGAATGTGAGGCCGCATCATGTTGTGTTACAATTCTTAGACAATAAAGAGAGTCTAAACTCTAAAGTAAAATTCCCCATATCAGTTGCTATTTGAAACACATTAACCAAACCGAAATAAATTTCGGATTTCATTCGGTCCTAACTCCTCATTTACAATACTCGAACCAAACAGAACCTAACCATTTCTTTTGTGTGTAAATTAGGTGTCCATTCCTCCATACCGGAACTGAAGTGTCTCGACTCCAATATCCGGATGCCCATCTATCTTACAAAAACTCTACTTTTATATGGTGAAGATGATTGAAATAGTATTTTGAAAAGCGAAAGGTAAAAAAAAACTAGGGAGAAGTCCAAGTTACCCCCAAGTTTGTGAAGGTTTTATAACTGAGGCCCATTTACGTCAATTAGTTTAATTAAGTTGGGCTTTGTGTGACAGATTCTTAAAAAGCCCATCTTTACAAAATCGAAAAACCCTAGACTAACCCAAACATTTCACTCTTCTTCTCTTCCGATCTCAGATTCTCAGGCGAAGATTTTGTTCACCTTTTTTTTGCCGGCGATTTTATCGTGTGACTTGGTTGATCGGGAAAAAAAAAAAAATGAAGCCGGTTATAGGAACTGTGGTATCGAACAAGATGCAGAAGTCTGTGGTCGTCGCCGTCGATAGACTCTTCCACAACAAACTCTACAATCGCTACGTCAAGCGCACTTCCAAGTTCATGGCTCACGACGACAAAGACGCCTGCAACATCGGCGATCGAGTAATTCTCTCGCATTCTCTTCTTCCCTATCACTCCAATTTCGTTTGATTGCGTCTTTTTAATCTAAGTTAGTGGAACTGACGCTAAGAAAATTCAAAAACTTGGTCCATGTGCAGGTGAAATTAGATCCATCAAGGCCATTGAGCAAGAACAAGCATTGGGTTGTTGCAGAAATCATTAAGAAAGCTCGAATCTATTCTCCTGAAGCTGCTGCTGCCGCTGTTGCTGCTTCTGCTTCCTCAGCCTCCATTGCTGACACTTCTGCCCAGTCTCAGATTCCTACATCTTCCACTTCTTAAGGTGATTGATTAATTCCTCTGCCACTAAATTTTGCTTACGGAGATATTTAATTTGTGCTGCTTTGTGGAACTTGATGAGAATTAACTTGGATGCACGTTTCATTTTAAGGATATTAGTGGGAGGTATTGCTGTGTGTTATTAGATACTTACACATTTTAACACTTCGCAGTATGGAATCGATATATTAGTACATTAGCTTATTTCTTTCTATGGTTTACCTTATGATCCCTTTTCCTCTTACTGCAGTTTTGTTAGGAGAAGCGTGCATAGAGAAGGGAGAACATGTCTATGAGACAACATATGCGTTGTACCGATCAACATATTCCTTTTGGATAATGTCTGTGATATTGAGATGTTTATGAGTTATGTGGTGAATAACACTTTTAAGAAACTCTTGTTTTCTTATGTCATTTTGGCAAATTAGTGCGTTGCCGTCTCAGCAAAAGTGTGAGATAGTGATGAGTTGTTATTACATTTGTCATTTTGGGCATGGAACAATGAGCTTGGCAAACTAAATATCAGTACCAACACAGAACTCAAATTTGATTTGGCCAAGGCAAATTGCAACATCAGTTTTCACTGTCATTTCCTTGCTCTTTAATGTCTGAAATTTTATGAATCTTTCCTTTAGTTAGATATCTATAAAGTTACAAATCTTTGAGTTTCTATAGACACTTTTTGTGTTTGCTACCTATCTATTTATGTTTTGTTTTAGATCAGAGAAGGAAGTAACCAGAGATTGAAGAGAGAAGAAGAGAGGGATAAGAACCAAGTCAAGAAAGCTAATGTTGCTGCAAATTGATATCTGTTGCAGATTGTTGGAGGGCAAGAGGATTCATCTGATCGCAGAATATCAACAACACTAGCTGCTGATGCAGCTGAAGCCAACACTAGAACAGACACCACCTGCAAAACAAAAATGATGAATTCAGATGGAAAACTCGGTTGTTTTTCTCGGTAGGCATTAGATATATAATTCCGTTACCCAATCACCAATAGAGATAGCGAGAAGGATCCGTGGCTTTTGAAATGGTTGCTGGAGAAGAACACAATAGATATCTACCATTGCTAGTGTCAGATTCCATGGTATGGCTAAAGACATGATCGTGACCAAGTAGCTGCAAATTTGTTTGTAAGATTATTAGAATTCATAAGAGTACAGGATCTGGAATTAGGAGTTATTTACCAGAAAGCAGTGAATTGGTAGAAGCGAACACCGATGGTCATGAAGAGAAGGGAGCCAAATGCTAAGACCGTTTGCCCTAACCTTAAGGAAAGGCTTGCAGTTGTGCCCACAGAGCCAGGAACCTCCACCATCACCAGCTTTGCTTGTGTCGCACGTAAGTTAGCACTTGAATCTAAAACTCGATAAAGATGAAAACTTTTGACATGGGTCTGGAAAATCTTGTGAAATTTTCAATTAAATCATCTGGGTTTTCGTTTTCTGGTGAGGACAAAGAGATGACGATGATGATCATGACGAAGAAGAAGAGACGAAAGGGAGAAGTAAAAGAAAGACAAGTTGATAGTGTTTCTGGTTCGCACGTTGTTTGTAAGTGTTACGAATGGTGGAAAAGAGAAGACTGTTCATGTTAAAAGAGTTGTGGTCTGTATTCATCAGACAAAGCAGAGCAAATGTCGGGAAAAACTGTTATGCGACACTTTTATTCCTTCCTTCTTCATTTCCCAATCTCTCCCCCTTTTTCATTTTATTCTATTTTATTTTTTGCATCTAGTTTTCTCGTATACAAAGATTGCGTTTTAGAAAATTACAAGACAAGCAAAAAGTCCCAATTTTACTACTTTTAGTTTTAAAAAAAATGTGACAATTAAAACGCTCCAAAAAGACAATTGGTTGTGAGAAGTTTTGCGAATTCATAAGAATAATGGGCAGAACTTGATCTGCAGATCGTTTGTCGGTAGTCTAAGGTACTTTGCTGGTAACTGGAAGAGAACGTTGGTGAGAAGAACATAAACCAAAAACAACTACCAAAAGTACACCACTATGACTTTATGTCTCATGATTAGGTTATTTCAGGTCCTAAGAGTAAGAAGATTGCAAAAACAAACACAATGCCTTCCATTGCTTCATGCTGCATCTATCTCACCGCTTCAACACTGCACAGGATAAAAGAAGATAGCGGCTTAGCAAACTCAAGACATTTAAGATCTCAATATGGCTGAGAAATGGGAAATCCATAGCATAGAGATCACACACATTATTTATATGACTTGGAATATTTGACAAACCTTTCAAAACACATTCTAAACGACTAAAACCTTTCAAAACAAATGGGGAATCCATAGCGTAGAGATCACAAACATTATTTATATGACTTATATTGTTTAACAGACCTTTCATAACACATTCTAAAATACACACAATCTTGTCCTAACATGTTCAGGAAATATTGAAGATTAACATCAAGAAGACTCTCTCTCATGCCAACACCAAAGGAGCAAACTAGGTTTTGCCTAAGCATAGTGAATACTCAACAATCCCTAATCTCCAAGGGATATTTCGGTATATAAGATAACTTTCCTAAGTCACAAGCTGAAACATATCATGCTTTTATAATTGTGCATTCTCATTAACAAGCCTTGAAAAAACTAGTTAAGAACAGACGAGGGAGATATTAATATGGCAGAGAAATGAGGAATCTATGTGTAATCACAGACATTAATTCAATTGGCTTGAACTTTTCAAAAACACTATCAAAACATATTCTAAACGACACACAATCTTGTTCTAACATATTTAGAATATTGAAGATTATTCCTTCAAGTCTCAAGAAAACTGTCTCTCATTCCAGCACAAAAGGAGCAAACTAGCATAGTCAATACTCAACAATCGTAAATCTCCATGGGGGTATATAAGAAAACTTCATACACAGATATTTACTCTCATATCAACAAGTGAGCCTAATACATAAGCTGAAGCAAATCATGCTTTTATGATTACGAACTCACGCTCATGAACAAGCCTTAAAACTTAGTTAAGAGACAGACACGAAAACGATGATCCAAAAGATGCAACATCAAAGAGACATGAAATTCCAAGTTTATACTTCTGATCAAACTCAAGTAAGTACCATAACTCGATCCTAGAGTATTTGGCCTCAAACAGAATCAATTCAATCAAATTTTAAAACGTTATCGAGTATTGGCACAATTCTTGCTAAACTTGTCAATAGCAAAGTGACAAGAGGAAAAAAATTCAGAATCTACAAAGCAAAATCATATCAAAGGAAGAAAATTTTTGATAGAATCGGAGAATCCAATTTACCTGACCTGAAAATTCAAAGTGAATCCGAGTCTTAGAACTCGATCTTGAGCTCATCCTTGGAATCGGAGAAATACGAGAGGGCGTACGGAACAGCACGGATAATAACAACCCAGCCGCCAAAAAGAGCCACATGAGTACGTAGCTGCTTCAAGGCCACGGCTTTGTCTGGCTTTCGCATAAACATTCCTGGAAACATGGCTGCGATCTTCTCCTTCTTCTTCTTCCTCCTCTCTGATGTGTGCTTTTCTAAGATTCTAAAACCCTAACCCTCGATTGATTTGCCGTCTCCTTTTTCACAGTAAGAGATGTGGGCCGAGTTTTGGATTTGGGCTGTAAACAAAAGCCTTTTAGCCCAATCTGAGGACGGTCTTAGGGATCTGGTTCGGTTTTTTAAGTTTGTTGAAATATCATTAACAGTTGTTTTGGTTAAAATATTTGCTAAAAACTTAATATATGTATATCTTAATTCAATTAAATAAAATCTTCACTGTTTATAGTTTATTTATATAGTTCGTATACAATTTTTTTTTATATGAAAGATTAATTCGATTCAGATAGTTTAAACTGGTCATATTGATGGCTATTTGATACTTATACCAATTATTGTATAATGTATTGATATTCTCTCTGTTTCTTATAGATCAATGTTTTACCTTTTTTTTTTCTTTTTTTCACAAAGAATACTATTCTAACATTTTAATGCACTTGGTTTTGAGGAATTTGGTTGTCAAGTCTTCATCAAAGATCTTGTTGTTAGTTGTTGTTACCCCCTATATGTTTACGCTTTGTGTATCAAAAATGTATTCCATCCTTATATTTCTCTTTTGTATTATATAATAGTAAAGATTCTGACAAAAAGAAAAAAATATTAATGCATCTTTTCGTAAACTCCAAAAATTATTAATTGAAAAAACTGAATTTATTGAATTGTTGTTGATTATGAAAAGTGTTTTGTGTGGAAAATAATATATATTATAATTAAACATTAATTATTTTTAAATGCGTGAAAAACATCAATAAATAATAAACATAGAAAATATATTTTGAAAGAAAGATAATTAGGTAAGCATCGTTAATAAATGCATACAATATATTGGATCGGGTTATACATGTAAGAATTCTGAAGTTGAAATAACTCAATAAGATTTTATATCAGCCAAAATTGTTCATACCAATAACGAACGAGCACTGAAGTTTTATTTATTGTCTGTCAAACAAAATGAATTCCCCATATTTTGAAGTGCGGTTTTAATTAGAATTTTTTTTTAAAAAGGGTTTGTTTCATTATATTTTGATCTAATCCTATTAGTATTATGAGATATCCAATTAGTTTTACGCTATTAATCTGCAAAAAAAAGTACATTCTCAGGGATTTGAATCTCACATCTAGTATAGAAGCCTTTGAACTCTTGACAATTGGATCAAGGATATTCTACCAATTAATTAGAAATTGTTAAAAACTAAGGAAAGTAAACTAATTGTGTTAAACATAAAAGTTAAATAAGTTTCTTAAAAAGAGAGAGAGATATTAATTAATTAAAAAGAGAGAATAATAAATGTAAACGGTTCACAACTTCACATGATAGAGCAGGACGGATCCTCTTCGCTAAAGTAAGGTGATCTGCCACCGTATTGCAATGGTGGTGGGCCGGATGGCCAACCTCCATAGCTATCGTAAATGGGCCTTTCATCATACCCATTGGGTCGGGACCATCCGTAGTTAGGCCCATTATACCAAGGCACCGGCTGGCCGATCATCGACGATGAATCAAACGGATGCGTCACCATGACCGATTGAGAACTTGGACCGGTTTGAACTGGTGCTGGTTTGGTCTTTTCTGGTTCTTTAGGTTTTTCAGGTTCTTTGGGCTTTTGGGCAGGAGGTTTGGGCGTATCGATGGTCTCGATGAGCTTAATAGCTCCACGTCCTTTGGAACAGAGTTTGTCCATGACTTTCTCAGGACTACAGCAAACCACTTTGATTGTGACTGTGTTGTTTTCTTCATCGAACTTTTGGTCTCTTACTTCTTTTGTTTCCACAAAGCAATCAAAGTAAAAAAAACACACTAATTATAATTTTGAAAATTTCCAAACCAAAATATTCAATGAGGTAAGCTGCAAAAAATAACATACGAGGTAAGCTGCAAAGAGCCTTCTTGACTTTTGTGAAATTCTTTTCGGAACTAAGAGCTGCCGTCTTAAGTTTCATCCAAGTGACCTGTTTTATTATCATATGATTTTCTCATTATTTATAACGATTTTTTTTTTTTTAATAAGTGCTATAGGTAATTTGGAATTAAAAGCACAAAAACGAAAGGAGACTAGAATAAGGGAGAAGAGGCATTACCTTCTCCTTACCCTTCTCGGCCATGGCTTTGCAAAGAGAGAGAGAGAGAGAGAGAGAGAGAGAGAGAGAAAAAATAGAGTTGAATTAGCAAAAAGCAAACATGTTTCAGTGTAATTATTGTATATAACTATGCTATAAATTTGGAATTTCATAAGAGGCTTCCAAGGAAAAAGAAGTTGAATATTGTACAATTTACTTTTCTCTTAGAATGTATAATATCCTCTTTTTTTTGGAGCAAAAGAATGTATAATATCCATAGCTATTATTCACACATATTATGTAGTCCTAAACAATGTAACTTCTCCTTTTCTTTAACATTTTATTTTGAAAAATATCCTAAAATAGCACTAAAACAAGCTTTGTGGATAATTATAACAAACACTCCACAAACTTACAAAAATAGCATTAGTTGACACAATTGTAAAATAATAGCACTAAAAGAATTACCCTAAAATATCAATAAACTAACATTTTGTTCTAAAAGTATTATCATTTATTTATTTTTTAAATACTACTACCAATTTTTTAGTCTAAAAATACTATGAACACTAAAAATAATTTTTAAGAGTTAATTTAAAATTTTGGGTTTGAATTTAAAATTTAGGGTTTAAGATTTATTTTTATACGATTTTGATATTGTTTTAAATATCTCACGAAAATAAAAATATTTTTTATATTAAATTTGTGTTATTTTAAAAATTTTGAGATGATATGCTAAATTTGAAAATAATTTTTTTATGATATTTATAAAAATTACCTAAAAATTATTATTACGCCAGCAATCTCATCGTGCCATAATATTTGCAAGTTGGCGTTGAATTTGATGTTTCAGTTCAGACTCTATTCCAAGCAAAAAAAATAAAAAGATCAGACAAAAGAAAATTGACGAAATTTTTTTGATAGAACAAATGTGAATCTAATAAATCTAGTCGTTTAGCCCATTAATAAATTTCATATAGCTAGTAGATAGTTGCTTAGAGTTGTATGCATGATTGATTAATGCTAAACAATAAACACAATCTGAAATTTGTTTTACTAAAATAGCTCTCCGAAGAATTTCTTTTATTTTCATTTTCATTTGATGAAATTACATATGCGACTATCAAACTGAAATAATATTTTATTCAAAAAGAAACGATAAAATGAAATGATAAAATTTATTGAAACTAAATGGGCTGACCTTGTGATACTATATTGATTATTGAGCAGGTCGGAGACTCAGAGAGTGACTTTTTCTCCCTCGTCCATTTAAATTCATTACGGAGAAATGTGTAGAGTTGACACTTTTTAAAGGCTATTAATTATGGTTATATATAGGCTCCGAATGGTAACATGCGGAACAACTGCGGGAGAAGTGCGGTGCGGTTCTAATAGTAAGAAAAATATATACATACATATATATATGCAGATATTTTTATTACTATTTGGTACTATTGGAACCGCACCGCACCGTGCGGTTCCGTTACCATTCGGAGCCATAATACACGTAAAGAACATAATAGTAGCTACGTAATTAATTTGAAAATAAATACCAAAATCTAGCTATGTTAATATCCAATATCAATAAGGGTAAAAGAGTACCTTTTTGGTTGTTAGGCGATCTGATGTATGTGACGTCCCAGTAGATTCTAATTAATGGTTGAATTTTAATAGGTAAATTTGATATATGTAAATAACTTGAGCGGTAAATCTTAAATAAAGAAAAATGGTTTTTTTTTTTTGCGCAATTTAACCATTTTCTTTTTGCATTTGTACATGTTTAATGTTATTTTAAACATTTTATTAAATAATGTGTTATCGAATTTAACAGTGTTTCATCATCATGTCTTATCATTTCCAAACTCTGTTACACATTATTTAAAAAGTAACATGTCATCTGTTTATAATAGTACATTAAATATTAAAATCGTAACATGTTATTTTTAGCGTAAAATAACATGTCATACGAATAATAAAAAGTTGGATGTAGACAGTAGTCATCACAATATGATGGTAATCTCCCCGCCCTCATATACACAATTTAATTTTTCATTTTTCATTTAGAATTTTGATTGTTTGTTTTGTTTAACGTAATAAGACAGTGTGTTTATGAGACAAAAAATGTTAATTATAAACAGAAGCGTGAAATGTAATTGAACAAACAAATCACACTGGCATCCATAATTTTTAAATGATATATCATTAACAAATTGTAAATTTTTCAACATAAACATGATATATAACGTGTTAATGCAAATAGAAACACAAATAACGTTTTCAAAAAGTATTTAGTCTCTAATGTGCATCCCTAACATCCATGTAATCATTTATTGACAACATATATTTTACTGTTAAACAGCATGATTAATTTGTGGTAGAAATCTCATGAATGCCACAATCTATGTCATAACATAGATGTCTTACTATAGTGATAAAGATCATGATTATGACAATGACTGTGAGGTAGTAAGGTTAGAAAAACAAATGACACCAAAATAATTAAACTATAAACTATATTATTCAAAAAAAATATTATTTGTTAAATCCTATAACCATTAACGAAATTACATGCAAATAATCAGTATTTTCATAGTCTACGTTTGGTGTAATTACTCTGAACTCTGTAGGTTTTTTTACAATATTCAAACCCACCAAATCTACTTGCATACATAACACATAGATACACGAAAAATTTGTTGACAAAAAAAAAGATACACGAAAATTTAATACTATTAAAAACATTAGATAACAAACAAAAGAAAGAGAGGCTCCTAATAAAGGCGCAATTAAAAACCGGTCAGAAATACACCAATTATGAGTCTGAAGAAGTTATTGCTCAACCACTTCCTCTAACTCATAACCACAATCTCCAAACTTCACCACCGATTCACAGAGACTTTTATTAACCTTCAAAACATTTATTTACTTTTCCAATCTTCAAATAGAGACACTCTCACTCCTCATCTTCCTATCCTCAATCCTAGTTTCTTCTTCACCAAAAGGTTATTTTATTACACAAATGGCTTCAGCGGCGGATCATGTGTTGGTGGTGGAAGAAGGACGGCCAGCCACATCGGATAATCCATCGGCTGGACCGGTTTATCGATGTAAATACGCTAAAGATGGGCTCCTCGATCTCCCTACTGATATTGATTCTCCTTGGCAGTTCTTTAGGTATGGATCTTGAGACCATTCACAACTATTATTTTGAAAAAAAAATTAATTGTTCGTCCAATGCTGTTTAATTTGTGCTAATTAATAACAATTCTTGTATAAGATATGTTTTTATATGTTATACAGACTTGTCTCACTCTTTACTGTGTATTCTTATTTCAGCGAGGCTGTGAAGAAATATCCGAATGAGCAAATGTTGGGCCGACGCTTAACGACTGATTCTAAGGTACAAATATTATATGATATAGTCTCTAATATTACTTTACATTTTCTGTAGATCATTAACTAATTTCATTTCATTTTTTATCAACAATCTCAAAGCACTTCATTTTTGTTTTTTCATGGCATCTTTTAGATAATATATATGTGTGTCTATGTAGGTTGGTCCATATACATGGATCACATATAAGGAAGCCCACGATGCTGCAATTCGGATTGGATCAGCAATCAGAAGCCGAGGCGTTGATCCGGTACATTCCTATAATGTTTTGATCCAATCAATCAAGTGTATAATTAATTAAAAGTCATAGGCGAAAACTTAAAAATTTTCTTTTTTTGTCGAGTAGGGACATTGTTGTGGAATTTACGGATCTAACTGTCCAGAATGGATTATTGCAATGGAGGTAAAACGAAATATTTTTCCAATAAATAGACCTATCTAAAATTTTGGGTTCAATTTTTCCCTTTTTATCATAGAGTTTATCTAAGTGGTTATATTGCAGGCCTGCATGAGCCAAGGGATAACCTACGTGCCTCTATACGACACTTTAGGTACTTTATGCGGATATATACGATTAAATATGTTTACAAAATCTTATCTTGAAATCAGACTTCTCTTCATATATATATATATATATATATATTCATGACTTATATGAAAACCTAATCCGAGGTTTAAATCTTGATGAAACAGGCGTAAACGCAGTTGAATTCATCATCAATCATGCCGAGGTTTCGCTAGTATTTGTTCAAGAGAAGACAGTTTCATCCGTAAGTCCATTTTTCAATTGAAATCAGTCATACCATAAATTCCATTTTACGTTTCTTGTCCAACAAGAAATTTTTTTGTTTTGTTTTGTTTTTGTGATTAACTCTAGATAGCTTTAATTTGTGCAGATCTTATCGTGCCAAAAGGGATGTTCGTCGAATTTGAAGAGTAAGTTACAGGTTCAAAAAAATCGATAATATTTCGAATAAATATGATATTTGAATCTTAGATATTTCTTTTGCCTCGATTTTGGTTTTAGCTATTGTGAGCTTCGGGGAAGTCTCGAGTACACAAAAGCAAGAAGCTAATAACCAATGTGTTTCTTTATTTTCATGGAATGAGTTCTCACTAATGGTCAGTGTTTATCACTTAACGAAAAAGACAACTTATTTTGCAAACATTTGGACTTATAGGATTTTCAAGATTCGATTTTTTTTTCTTTCTAGTGGGTCTTAATTAATCATCTGAAAATTTTATCAGGGAAACTCAGATGAGACAAAGCTACCACGTAAGCGAAAGACAGACATCTGCACAATAATGTACACAAGCGGGACGACTGGAGAACCCAAAGGTGTAATCTTAAACAATGCAGCAATTTCGGTCCAAGTTTTATCCATTGACAAAATGCTTGAAGTCACTGATCGATCGGTAATTTTCTTGTTACAATTAATATCTATTAATTACGTTTTGCATGCTGTCGCTAATATCAACGATTAATGGCAATAACGAAGAATGCGTTTTGTTTTTTCGTTGTATAACGATTAACAACAGTGGCCAAATCATGTTTATTTTATAATCGATGGTTAAATAACACATTTTGACGACTAGGAATTAAAAATTTAAATGCTTAAATTTTTTCGCGTTATGGATCCTTTGAGTAATGATTTGTCACTCAAATGTATTCTTTAATCCATCGATTCCTAAATAAACAAGATTTGGTCGCCTGAAACTTGCTGCTAAGCTAGTGTTACTTCAGAACGTATATGATTTAGATGTTGTCGCTGTCACTGGTCAGAACATAGAGCGAACAAACAGGACCATTATGAGCCCAAAGCTTTGGAGTTTTCAAATTTAGCCGATACATAACTACATAATTGACAATTATATTCTTGTTTATTTCTTTGAAATTTTGTAGTGTGACACGAGCGATGTGTTCTTCTCGTACTTGCCATTAGCACATGTCTATGATCAAGTCATGGAGATATACTTTTTATCTAGAGGCTCCTCTGTTGGATACTGGCGTGGCGTAAGCAAAATTTTCTTTTAATTTTGAATCCTTTTATTTTACTCTTTTTCACAAAATGTCCATTATCTTTTGTCTGGTTCTCTTTTTAAATCTGTTACAGGATATTCGGTACATGATGGAAGACGTTCAAGCTCTGAAACCTACTGTGTTTTGCGGTGTTCCACGAGTTTATGACAAACTATATGCCGGTAATACTTTTGATCAAGTCGAAAATTCGAGTTTAGTCTCATTTTATTGATTTTTTTTTTCTATTTTATATGGGTGTAGGTGTAATGCAAAAAATCTCAGCTAGTGGCTTGATACGCAAGAAACTGTTCGATTTTGCTTATAACTAGTGAGTTTTCTTTGTTTCTCCAAAAATTTTTTTTTTAAAAACGGATCTTGGAATTATTTGAATCTTTAAAATCATGTGAATACAGCAAATTGGGGAATATGAAAAAAGGATTTTCCCAAGAAGAAGCTTCTCCTCGTCTAGACAGACTTATGTTCGATAAGGTTGGTGTGTTATTTTTTTACCAAAAAAAAAAGGGTTAGTGTGTTATCTATAATGTAGAAATAGAAAATCATTAAATTTAATGTTACCCCTTAATATAAATTTATTTAATATATACAGTTCTGTACATATTTTGGAATCAATTATTACAACAAATGTTAATTTGTTTTTTATCTTCTCTTTAAGTTCTCAAATAGAAGATAAGACGGATATAACATATAATAGACTTATATATATTCAGAAATTGAATTTGTGACAGATAAAAGAAGCATTAGGAGGAAGAGCTCATATGTTGCTATCAGGTGCAGCGCCTCTACCTCGTCATGTTGAGGAGTTCTTGAGAATCATTCCTGCCTCTAATCTCTCTCAAGGTTATGGTAAGTCTATATAAACCGGCTTTCGATTCATATACCAATCTTTTGGTTTGGGCTAAACCCATCTCTAATGAAATGAGACAGGATTGACTGAGAGTTGTGGAGGAAGCTTCACGACCTTAGCCGGAGTATTTTCTATGGTGGGGACAGTGGGTGTGCCAATGCCTACGGTGGAGGCGAGGCTAGTGTCCGTACCAGAGATGGGTTACGACGCCTTTTCCGCCGATGTGCCAAGAGGAGAGATTTGTCTTAGAGGAAATTCAATGTTTTCTGGTTACCATAAAAGACAAGATCTAACTGATCAAGTCCTTATCGATGGATGGTTTCACACAGGTATGGTTGATCTTGGTCTTGTAAGTTTTTACTACGGATTTAAAAAAAAAAAAATTACGAAGCCCAATGGATATTCGAGTAGTTATAGAGTGGATACAGATCGGAAAAATGTTGATATGGATGAAGCTGGATCACTGATACCACAAAAATTGAGGATATCCATTCTGCATCAACTTTTTAGCTGTAACAAAAGTTTGATTAATGGTTATTTTGATTTTATTAATTTTGATTTTATTAATACGTGTAGGAGATATTGGAGAATGGCAAGAAGATGGATCAATGAAGATCATAGATAGGAAGAAGAACATATTCAAGTTGTCTCAAGGTGAATATGTTGCTGTCGAAAACCTCGAAAACACTTACTCAAGATGTCCCCTCATTGCTCAGGTATGTATTTATCAAAAATATATTTTAAAATGACATTTTTGTTTCAATATGATAATGATAATCACATTAATTGGCTAATTGTTATCTAATAATAGTACTATCTATTCATACAAAATAATAATAATAATAATAATAATAATAATAATAATAATAATAATAGTACTATCTACCAATAATTTTGACAGATATGGATCTATGGAAACAGCTTCGAGTCGTTTTTGGTAGGCGTGGTTGTACCTGATAGAAAGGCTATTGAAGATTGGGCTAAACTCAACAACCAATTTCCCAATGATTTTGAATCTCTATGTCAAAATCTCAAAGCTCAAAAATACTTTTTGGATGAGCTTAACTCTACCGCAAAGCAATACCAAGTATGTACACTTCTGATTATTCTCACATTTAAAAAATGAAATGATTTTATGAATGTTGAGAATAAATACATTGTTTGTATTTGTAGCTTAAAGGATTTGAAATGTTAAAAGCTATTCATTTGGAACCAAACCCCTTTGATATTGAAAGAGATCTTATAACCCCAACTTTCAAGTTGAAAAGGCCACAGCTCCTCCAACATTACAAGGTGATCCTTTCTCTACTCATTTCTTCTTTTCTTTTAGGTCGGACTTTTTTTCTGCTTTTACGGTCGCGCTTCTAAATTATAACATAGAACTATGTAAACCATGGAAACGCAAACGCAAACGCACAAAAATGAACCTTAATTACATATTACGGATCACCATAATCACATTCGTGATGTGTCGCAAATGTACTATGATCATGAACTTGTCCTTACTCATGCATATTACTTTTTTCTACTAATCCAGTTTTAAGATTGAAAAACGAATTTTGTTGTTTATTTCAGGGCATAGTTGACCAACTTTACTCAGAAGCAAAGAGGTCCATGGCGTAGACACCGATCGGCTATTCATTTTCTGATGGTTGTATGATATGTTAAAATTGTGTTCGGATCCTCTCATCATGAGATTCTTGTTACACTCAATACATAGTTTGGAAACTATATTTTATTACTTAACAAACAAACAAAAAACTATATTTTACTAAGCAAAATTTACTTTTTCATTTTTTTTTCTTGACACATTTTATTTCTCTTTTAGCTATCCATACGTTTGATATCATGATAAGAAAAACCTCAAAAAAAAAAATCAAAATTTTAACTATTCATCAAATAAAACAATTCTCCCATCTTTTTTATCAGATAAGTTTCCAATTGTTGGAGATAATTTTCCTTTTGAAAGATTGATCAATTATAAAACGATACGTGGCAACTCAAGTTAGCAAAAAGAGTCCGAGATGAGAAAATTGCACCGCCCCATCTTAAAGTTTTTTTGGTCCACACGAGTCTCCTCTCCTACGCGACTCTCGGAACCCTTCATCAGTTAACGCTTGTTGCTAACGTCATGCCGCTCTGCGTTGTATAACCCAAAAAGTCACCCGAAACACCAAAATAGTCATATTGAGTTCGAAGATATGGTCTGATTTAATAAAAAATCAAAACTTGTTTTTGCCGTTAGCTTATTTTATCTTGGACCGACCCTTTTTAAACTTACACATACAATCATTTGAATAGTGTTTAATGGCTTGAAGTGTAGTTTAGTATTTTGGACTGTAAGGTTCAAGCTAGAAATATTTATTTATTATGAAAATTTAGTAGATAGCATCCATTTCTATAAAACCTTTTTAGTTTAAAACATGAAAATTTAGAAAGAAAACTTTCAATCACATTAATATTTACTCAGAAGTTTGAAAACTAGATTTATGCAGTATAGTTTCCCTTAAGATTTAAAGTCAATGTTTAATTAAACAAAATTATTTTTATTTCCCTATTTGAGTTGAAAACACAATTATTAACCTTAAGTGATCCACATGATGCCAACACAAATGATAGTAAAACGGAGGTAAATTTCTCTCTCTCTTTGTAGGTGATTTCATGTACCTGAAAATAATGTATAAATCAACTAAACTAAATCATTCCCAACGATTGATTTATCATAATCATAAAAGACATAAATATATTAGTCGATAAAAGTGAAACTAATACACATCACGTAATTTTCTTTTTTAAAAGAGCCTTGGATTCTAATTGGATTCAAATTTGTATATATAGAGTAAAATTTCTATAAATTAATAATGTTAGAACCATTAACTTTTATTAATTTATAGATGTATTAATTTATAGAGAGATTTGCCTAATTCTATATTTTTATAAAAAATTCCTATTTGAAAATAAAAAGATTTTATATTTCAAAATTTTCAAGAATTTTCTTTTATTTATAATTCATTTTAGTTTATAATTTACATATTGTTGAAGACAATATTGCGGTACTCTTAGAACTAATTACACATAAGGAAGCAATTATCGCATCTAAAGCCTTTCACAATTTTTTAATGTAATTCGAAAAGATAAGAACAGAAGTTTTTAATGCAGTATTAAAAAAGAGATGAGTTTAATGCAAACTCAAGAACAAGAAAACAATATTAGAATCATATTTCATAAAACTTTCTTAGATATATTTATATATATATATATATTAATAAAATTTTATAATTATTAATTTATAATATTGATGGGACCATATATGTACATAGAATTTTCAAAAAAAATTTATCTTATTAATTTATCGAATTGTATTAATTATTATATTTGGTCCAACTCAAAACTGAAAAATATTATTAATTTATCAAATTTTAATTTATAGAGATTTAACTGTATATTTTTTTTTGTTAAAAAGCATTGGATTTTGTAGATTGATTATAAACTTTATAAAATCAAAAGAGCTCTAACTTGATCTGTTTTTTTCTAAAATCAGATGATTGTTTAGCTTGTTAAACCAAAACTAGGTTTGAGGATTTTGTGATTGTAAACTTTTGTATTCAAATATTGGATGTTGTTATCTGCTAAACGATGTTTGAAAACCAAAAATATGTTTCACGAACCGACAGGTGTCTAGGTCCGTAGTCCATATCAACTGATAAATCCAAAATATTAAGTCATGGTCAAAAGACTTAAAACAGATAATTAGAAATATAATCGTACTTACATATTGCACATCTCTTGACGACAAAACGGAGGGACAAAAAATACGGATTATCAGGAGATCAACCCACGTGGCATATAATAATCTTTTTTTTTCTTTTTTTTGGCAATGCACGTAATAACTAAACATGATTACTTCAGCAAATCATAAAAATTAATAAAATCAGATTCTTGTAATGTTTCGGTCCGTCAAACAAGGCCAGATGTGTTGGGTGATCTCAATACAATGCTATAATAAGCAACTTTAGAGTATAATTTAAGTTTATAATAACTAAGCTAAAACGAGTAATACAAGTGCAACAGCCCACGAAACAAAATTATTTCACTCTTAATATATCATATTTGTAGATACGCTTACGTACTTAGAGCATCTTCATAATTTTTGATGGAGTTCATTTTTATTGTTTGCTGAGAAACTTTACGAGAGAGTATAAATACATTACGAGAGACTATGAATACATATTATGTTTCTTATATGCGTTTTTTTTACTTAATATAACGATTTATATCAAAGAGACATTAAAAAAAGTATTTACCACAAGATAAAAACTTTAGCTAGTTTTTTTATTATATTAAGATTTAACTCGTGGTATATCGTGGAATAATTTTTATTTACATAATTAAATTAATTTAATCGATATGTAAAATATTTTAATATTATTAATAGTAACAAAATAATAAAATAAAAATTTACCCGTGTTTTAGCGTTGGATTAATGATATTCTAAATTTCTATTAATATCGATCCAAACCAGTTCTGCTATAATATTTCTCCCGTAGTATTTTAAATTTTTTATAAATTTAAATGTTCATATTATATTAATAATAATATTTAAATCTTTCTAAAATTTAAAATTTATTATATTCAATATAATTAAACGGTTTAACTAAAAACCGAATTAAACCGGATACAAATCTTTAAAATTTGGATGCTTGTTCAATTAAGATTGAACACATATTTTTTATTTTATTAATCAAGTAATATATGTCTGTTTTTAAAAATTCGAATCATAACATATGCTGAAGAAAAATTTAGATTTTTATTAATTTTCTGTATTATATGATGATTCAAACCAATTAAAAAAATAAACAAAAATAATAAGAGAATCATAATTTTAAATCTTAACAAAAATTTTTAAATTTATATATTATTAATTGTGTAACAATATATGGATGTTACTAATTTTATAATTAATGTTTAAATCTTTTAATTATATTTGGTTATAAAGATAGTAGAAAATTAATTGTAAAGATTATTTGGATACATAGATATAAATATTTATCTATTTTATATTTTTTTTTAATGAACTTTTTTAAAATCGATGATATTTTATGTGATAACCAAAAGTTTTTTTATAAAATATTTTTAAAAATGTTAATATAGATTCTTCTTTTATAAAGTAAAAACTATAAAAAAATCCATGAAATTATGAAAGTCCGCTAATGATTAAATGCAAATTAAATGTACCGGCGTTGTATGAACTGATCAACAGTAAAAAAAAGTGATCAACATATTGTTGACACAATTGTATAATACTTCCTCTTTTTGTCTGTTCAGAAAATTTTACTGTAAATTTTAATTCAAACTCTAAATTATTTTTAGTAAAAACATTAAAGATATTTCGAGTTATTAATTCTTTGATTGTGAATGAATAGATTAAAAGCCATTAAATTTTTCCATATTGATTTATGTTGGTTTTATTGATTTTTCTAGTTTTCCATTTTGGCTTAATTAAATTAATTGCGTAGATTGTATATATTTATTATATATACGAAGTGGGCACGTGTATATGTTAGAGACCTCATATGTCTTAGTAGATTATTTTTTGCAACCTTCATGTTCAAATATCTTTTAGATATTTTAAAGGCCTTTTTAGATCATTGATTAAAAATATCTTTATAGATATTTAAAATATTAATGATATTTTTAAAGATACTAAAATATCTTTATATATGTTTTATTTGATGAGAATGGATCACCATTTGCCACATCCCACATAATCAAAAAGTAAACGGAATATTGCTACGTTTCAAAAACTACCATTTTAACATTATAATAAGTTAAATAACAACACATACATCAAAGTCAACGGAATATTGCTACGTTTCAAAAACTACCATTTTAAGATTATAATAAGTTAAATAACGTATTATTATTGTATACTAAGTTATACGCCTCGTTTTCTTACTACTTTGGTTTTTAAAGTTAAAATACTTTTTTTTTGGAAAGAAGAAAAACGTACACACATGACCGAGCAAATGTAAAACTTATTAATCAGTAAAATGTTGATTTGTTATGATAAACATATATACTTAGCTAGTTTTTTTTGGAATGATACATCTATATCATATATGGTCTCGCATATTTAACATGTAGAACCATATTGATTTCTATTGGTTTTGTATAATTTATGTATATGATTTGTATAAGTGAATTCATTTATAATCTTCGTCATATATTGTCAAAAAGTTTATTTCTAAATATTAAAATTTTAAATATAAAACTGCAAAATGTTTAACATCCAAAATACTTGTTTTCTTTAGACCAAATATATAAACTCACATTTTTCTAAAATTTTAACAATTAAAATAATATCTTTATAAATTAATAAATATTAATTAAATTAATATTACTATAAATTAATAATATAGTATGGTGCTGATATTATTAATTTAAAGAGATTTTATTGTATACTTCCTGCATCTTATAAAATTGACAAATTTATCCAAAAGTACACTTTTATTAATATATTCTTCTGAAGAATGAAAATTAAAAATGAAAAAACCAAAAAAAAGTACAAAATGAAAAAAAAAAATTGAGTTCAGTCGTGTTTGTAACTACACAAAATAAAAATATAATCCAACTTGTTTTATAACCGTTTACACTTTACACCGTACTGATTTAGGAAAATGGTTTTTTTTTTATCCCAACAATTTACGCGGTATTTTTTCCGACCTGCACAAACATCTGATATAATTTCTATCCAAACGTCTTAAAAATTCAAATTACATATTTCAACTTTCTATTTTGTGCGTAGTTCAGAATCGTCGTTAATGGATATTAGTCAATCGTTACAGACGCTGATGCAGGTGACAAATGTGCGACGATGTGACAATTCTACAACATAAAACGATGTCTGCTTGGAGTTTAATTCTTTTTTTAATCCCGAGAATCAATCCTTCGACGTGTGACATATTTAGGCATATACAATATCAGTTGAGCCACAATCATCTTCAAAACAAACACAATCATTTATATTTATATACTTATATAAAATATTTTTGAAATTACGCATAAAAGAGAAAGTTGGGGTATATACATATACAATCTTAATGAAACGACGGCATTTGTAATTGGAGCAAAATCATCAAATCTAGGGTTTTGAATTTTAATTTCATTTATTTTCCTTTTTATACGAAATAGAGAACATAAAGCGAAAGAGATAATTAAGGAGAAATCGATGATGTTTTTAGCATAAGTGGAGATGAATCGAGATTTAGGAAGAAATCGAGTAGAAATCTACAAAATATGTGATAAAGAGTGGAAATATCTACAAATGAGTATGATATTGTTTTGTTTTCGTTTCGTTTTCTACAAAAAATCTACGATTTTTTTTTCGTTTTATTATAATAAATTATACATTCATAGGTTTCAATAATTTAGTTTTTTCATGATTTGAGAGTCTAATTTTTTCTAATGTACCAACTGTTCAAAAAAATGTTTGAGAGAGTGAAATTTTGTTTTAATCTTACCTTTTGTGATGTTTGCACCTATACTAAAGTAGTGTTCAATTTCTACCATGGTGGACATTAGGTGAAAGATTACAATGGTGAATTTTCTTATCATGGTGGTGATTAGGTGAAAAGTATAACATGGAAACTCGAAGAGTTGTTGACTATGATGCCAACTGAGTTGAGCGAGAGAATATATGGGCAGATGATGTGGTATAAGTTGCCATTCGAAGACCATAAGGATCAAAGATCTTTAGTCATGGGGATTTGAGTTTTAAGAAAGTGTGTGAAGCGGAAAAATAGACCAGATTTATTGGTGTGTTTCTGGTTAATTCAATAGATCATCCTCATGATGTGGAGATTCATAAGCCTTTTGAAGAAGAGATTCGAGTTGAAAGGAACGTAACTTCTTTTGTTGATGAAGATCTGGATTTTGACTAACATATTACACCTCTTAACTCTAACGGTGAAGATGGAGAAAAGTTTGTAAGATTCTAAAGAGGTAGTGGTCAGTTGAAACTCAAACAAGCGTTTGAAACTATATAAGAGTTCAAAGAACCTTTGGTAGATTATGCACTTAAGGAAGCATAGAACATAAAGTAAAATCGGTGGAAGAAAGTCAAATCCGCAGATATATAGGATAGGTAGATGTCGTTGGAAGATATATTGTTTATATGAAGAGAGAATTTGAATGTGAAAGGTGAAGATATATGAAGATGTTCACAACTGCATCAAAAATGGGTATTGTAAGATACTGAAATCCAGTGTGATTGCAAGGATGTTTTGGATGAGATAAAGTTTAATCTTGAGTATAAACCAAACACTATACAAAATGACATTCAAAATATGTTCAATTTGATGACAACCATAGACAAGTGTAAAAAGGCAAGGGGGAAAGCAATAAACATCATCAACTGTGACCATATGGAACAGTTTTCTCGGTTTAGAGATTATTGCGATGCAATCAGTATATAATTAGCTTCTTTTTATATATTTGGTTTTTAAAATCTCTGTTTTGAATCTTTGGTTCAATCTTTGTTAATCAACTGTATACATTTTTTGTTGTTGTTAATTAGGACTAACATTAACTCAATTGTGGAAGTATACACTGTCTTTAATATTGTTGGATCAGAAATATTCTATAGATTCTACATATTCTTTGATGTGATCCACATTTATGATCAATGTGGTGTCGCCCAATATATGGTCTTGATGGATGTTTTATTAAGAGCACACTTAACGGACAACTTTTGACAGTCGTGGGAAGAAACGATAATAATGATATGTACCATATTGCTTGCACGGTTGTTGATATGGAGAACGAGACTTGGTTCATAGGCATGTTGAAAGTTGATTTTAATCTACAAGATAGACAAGGATACACTGTAATATCTGACAAACAAAAGATATTAGCAGAATATGTTACCTTTACAAAATATGTTAAATTTGCATATATTATAATATTAGATGTTGGTTTTATAATTTGTAGGGTTTGTTAAATGCAATACAAACTGTGCTGCCTAATGTTGAACATCGAATGTGTGTTAGGCATATTACGGTAACGTGAAGAAGATTTTATCAAATTAAAGTGAAATGAAGAGGCTGTTTTGGAAAGTAGCAGATAATTATATCTTGGCTGAGTATAGTGAAAAATTAGAAATGGTAAAAAGCTATGATATCATATAGAGAAATGATCAAAAGCTATGATAACATCTCGATGAAAACGAGTCAAATATGTTTTCATCGTAGCACATTCGAGTCTACTATCAAAGAGATTCAGCTATCAGTTGTCACCATTTTATCTATAAAGTGTGGAAAAACAAATTCATCACTAAGCAAATATACACATATTTGAGTATATCCGATTATATCAACATATTTACTATATAACGAATGCTTGTTAAAATTCTTTTTAATAAATTATTAGATTGACTGTATTTAAACAACAAAAATAATAATGTAAACATTTATTTGGATCTAATTTTACAAAAAAAAAAGTTTTAACATACATTTTCATATTGTCTTACTCTTACACATTCAATGTTAATCATATCTTCTTTTTTGTCAACACATCCCATAAATACATAAACCGATGGTTTACTCTTTTGTGATCCTATATATCGGTTTAGAGTCCTCTAGCATAATATATATGTTGTTTTTACAAAATATGTTAAATTTGCATATGTTCTAAGAGTAGATATTGGTTTTACAATTTGTCGGGTTTGTTGAATGCAACACAGACAGTGCTGCCTAATGTTGAACATCGAATGTGTGTTAGACATATTTACGGTAACTTGAAAAGATTTTCTCAAATCAAAGTGAAATGAAGAGCCTATTTTGGAAAGTAACAGATAATTATATCTTGGTTGAGTATAATGTAAATTTGGAAATGGTCAAAAGTTATGATATCATATAGAGAAATCCAAAGAATTGTAGTTTGACTTTCAATGTGTTGATGTTCATAGTAACATATTCGAGTCTTTCAATAATGATATTGATCTTGTCAAATAAAGCTCAATAATTGAAATGTTGAAGACGATAAAGAGGAAAACCATGATTCGTATTGATCTGAGAAAGATTATAACACTGCACCATAATGCGTATACATCACGAGTCTATCCACAAGCGGCATAATTTATTATCTGATTTTTTCACATTTTTTTGATAATATTAATAATCCATTTCATTAATTTTGTAACCTCCTTCAATCAAACAATCCTTCTGCATCTGCAAAGACTAGACTAGTTCTTGTATTCGATACTACAATTAACAAATTAACCCAAACAAAAAATTACGAGGGAGTCAAAAAAGTCAAACATCTAAAAAAAATTATTCTCTCAATGTTATATAGAACAAATCTATATAATAATAGAAATCCTAATAAATGCCTTATACGGCTGCGTCTCTCATTTATAACTTTTTATAATGTTTTTTCAATTTATATTACTAAAATAAATTTAAATAATTTGTTGCACCAGTTTAATTAAATCATTACAACATTTGGTTTATTTGACTAACCTTTGCAATTTTTGGTTTAATTTGTGAACATGTGCAACTTTTAATTTATTTGATGAATCGTTATAACCTTTAGTTTGTTTGATAAACTATTGTAACTTTTGATATATTTGATGAACGGTACAACATTTTCTTATAAAACAATATAAATAAATGTTTTCTACGATCACGTCTCTATGTTATAACTCTTTAAAAAAAATCTAATTTTAATTACTAAAATATAATTAAATGAATTGATGCAACCATTTAATTGAACTATTGCAATTTTTGGTTTATTTTATGAATTGTTGCAATTTTTGGTTTTATTTTTTTGTATTGTTACAACTTATAGTTTATTTGATGAACTTTTATAACATTTGGTATATTTGAAGAACCGTTGCAACTTTTACATTATTTGATAAACTATTGTAACTTTTGGTATATATTTGATGAGTCATTGCAACGTTTGCCTTTTTATAAAAGATTTTTTGTGCACAATAATCAAAGGGAAAAAATCACAAAAAAACATTTTTGGAAAGAACACAAAACATCAAAACACTAAAAACACACGTGTTTTTTCTCTTTCTTGGTACGGTTATGTCGGTTTATATAACCTTCATCTCTCTTTTTTTGGAGAATCTTTAAGGCGACTATCGCGGAGGTGATATAGAGCATTCGATTGTGTTCCCTCTTTTTCCATAACAACCTAGTTAATTTGGTTTGAGATTGGAACGCTTTTGTCAGATTTCATTATCATCTCTTATAATAATAGTAGTCCCAAGAAATAAGTAGTCCACGAGTGGTGGTCGATTAAAGAGACCACGAGTGTTGGTTCTTGGATGTGGAAGAAGCTTTTGAAGTATAGAACAGAAGCGAAGAATTTTCGTAAAATGGAAATTCGGAGTGGACAAACGACTTATTTTTGGTATCAATTAGTGTCTCCAGGGGTCGTTTACATGATGTTTTGGGAGATAGAGGATTTATAGATTTGGGAGTTCATGCTAAGGCATCTATGGCGGAGGCTCTCGCAAATCATTGATATCGAAGATATAGATTGCCGAGTTTAAATGCAGTGCAGACAGAGATTGATAGAGTAAGGTCTGGACTGGTTAATGTTGAGTCAAACAATCAGACATTGGTCTATGGAAAAGAAATGATGGTAAGTTTAAGGGAAAATTTTCAAGTAAACATATTTGGCATCAGATTAGAATAGTGAAGCCGATGAAAGAATGGTACAAAGAAGTATGCTTCTTTCACTCTACTCATAAGTATTGTTTTCTAGTGTGGCTTGCAATGCATAATTGTCTTACAATTGGAGATAGAATGAGTATGTGCAATGTGAATGTGGATACTTTGTGTGTGTTTTGCAGAGAACCAATGGAATCTCGAGACCATTTATTCTTTTGCTGCAATTACTCTTCTCAAGGTTGGGGAAACATTGCTCAAGGATTACTATGGGATCAATTTTCTACTTCCTATGATTATATTGTTTCTAAGTTGTCGAAATATAGATTCAGCCCCACGTAGCGGCATGTAGCAGTTCATAATACGGTATGTGTTCCAAATTTGTATGCATTCTATTTGGTGTGAGTGTAAAAAGCGTAGACATGGAGAATAAGGCACTCCTCCTACTCTTATGGCTTCTTTCATCGATCGTATTGTCTGTAATAGACTATCAAGTCTAAAGGAAACTACAACCAAGTTTGAGCATGGATTAAGAGTTTGATTTCGCTCTCAAAGTTTTTAACTCTTTTGTTCACTTAAAATTATTTGTTTGAACTACTTAGCATAAGGTTACATTCATTGTACAAATATTTTTTGGTTGAATAAATTTTACATTTCATTTACAAAAAAAAAATCCCAACAAATAGCTTTGAAAGTTGTCTTTTTTTTAGTCGTATATTTTTCTTTAGTATTTTCTTTTTTAATATCTATAATCCTCTAGAACTCTTTTTTAGAATGTCACATTTTTTTTCATTGTGACTCTTTTATTTATTTATTTATTTAAGGTTGCATCTATTTACCATAATCTTCTATTTAAGATTGTCTCTTTGTTTAAGATAATTGTATATTTTACTAATAAATATGTCTGTTTAACATTATTATATTTATAATTTTATCATTTTATGTATTTCTTCAATTTTTTAGATAATTACCAAGTTTATTTTTTTATAATATAAATGTAAATAGAATTAAATATTTTGAAATGTCAAATTTTTTTATCATAACTTTTCGTTTTGTAGTTTTTTATTATGGTTAAAATTTTTTATTATAACTCTTCTAACATACATTTTTACTAATATATGCATTTATTTACTATTCATGTATTTCCAAATCTATTTATTTCTTTTTTTTTGAAATATTTAACAATTTTCTTTTAAGCATGTTAAGTTTTCAATGAATCCAAAGTTTAACAACCAACAATTTTCAAGTATTTTAAAATTTTTTACAACATACATTATTATATAAGTGAAGAAATTCCTATAATTGTTTTTCCAAATGATTTTTAAAACTCTTTTAAAAATGAAAAAAAAAATAAACAGTTTTCTAAAAAAGTGATTCAGTGTGTCTGCCTCTTTATCATAACTATTTGTCATATATCTTTTTACCATTCACCTTCATTTATCACTCATATATTTCCAACCCTATTTATTTTTACTTTTCTATAAAACATTATTTTCATTTATACATATCAATTGTTCAATAGATTCAAATTTTAATAACCAAATTTTTGGGTATTTAAAAAAATTACTAAATATATATTATTTTAAAATTAAAAAAGTTATTAGAATAGTTAACAAATATATATATATATATGACATTTGTTATAACATAAATTTTATAATTTTTCTAGAAAACTTTTTGGATTGTCGCATTTATTTATTGTAACTCTTCGTTATGTGTTTTACACTTAAAAATGTTTTTACCATCATAACAAATCATTAGAATATCGAATTTTTATTCAAAATTTTTTATTTTACTTTTCTTATAAATATTTTTATTCATAGTTTTTAAAAAAAAAATTATAAATGTTTAATAATTTTTAGAAAATATTTATGATATAACGTTAAAAAGAATAATAATATTTACATAGTATTTCAAATATTTGAATTTATTATTATAATAATTTAATACATAAATATAATTACAAATTTTATAAAAGAATATTCTGCTTCGAGAAATACCTTTTTCTTATTCACGGCTCACGTATGTTATGCAACGTGTGAAGATGAGGAGCCGACAACAGAGCCACACATACCTTATCTTATATTATTGGTCAACCAACCCAAAATAGATTTTAAGACAGGATTATATTTTCTTTTGTCAACTATTTACATGGTTAAATAATACAGTTTCATTAAAACTACACTTAAATTATAGTGTACTTATAACATAACTTATAGGTTCTAAAAAGTATAGCATATAAAATAGAACGAATCTGAAAATGTAGTGTATTTTAAACGGATGGAACATATCGATTAAACATAGTACTGTACTTAATATATATTTTTTCTTCTCAGTTCTCACCATTTAACCATTATTAGATCTAAACATATATTAAAAAGTCATCTCATGCATTCACATCTTTCGTAGGTGAAAAATATTTTCACATTTGATCAAATAAACACATATATGTACGATGTCAACGAAACATATATACATTATTTTCAGTGTTTATTATTTTGGTCTCCGACTCTTCAAAGGAAACTGGCAAAACCGGTGTGCCGGTATTCGTCACTCACGTCATCGCTACCACGTGTCACTTTACACGGTCATCAGTATTTCCCACCTTTCTACATACGATTCTGTATTTATACCCCAACCCAGCTTCTTCTACATGCTCTTATTAGTTCTTTCATAATCTCAAGAAACATTTCAAAACACACTTTTATTATTCTTCTGTAGAATCCAAATAATCTTTTTTTTTTTTTTTGATCAAATCGAGTCCAAATAATAATCAAGCAAATTTTGTTTTTTGTAACCTGAAAAAATATGGCTATAGAAGAAAATCCAAGTCACAACGATTATCTCAGGAGGATGACTTTTGAGGCGTTTTTGAAATCAGGTTCTCTCGCCGGCGACGCAGAAACTTACCACAGCGACGGCGATCATCATAATCACGACGTTAACCAAAACGCGTTTAGCGCCAACAGCGATTCTCAGCGTCCAAGCAACGCCTCAAGTGCTAGTAGCGACTCATCATCACCAATCTACCCATTATCTCCGTGGAACCAAACTTATTATCCAAACAACGACAATACGACGTCGCATTCGTCTGCTTCTCAATCACCATTGAACCAAACTTGTTCTCCTTACCACAAATCACCATGGATATACCAAACCAGAAACAGCGATTTCGAGGATGATCCTGATAACGGTTTGATCGGTACGGTCGTGAGACAAGAAGGACACGTGTACTCACTTGCTGCTTCAGGTGATCTTCTTTTCACCGGATCAGATTCCAAGAACATTCGTGTTTGGAAAGATCTTAAAGATTTCTCCGGGTTTAAATCAACAAGCGGTTTTGTTAAAGCGATTGTGACGACCGGAGATAACCGGGTTTTCACCGGTCATCAAGATGGTAAAATCAGGGTTTGGAGAGGCTCAAAGAAGAACCCTAAGAGATACTCACGAGTCGGAAGCTTACCAACTCTTAAAGAGTTTCTCACCAAATCGGTAAATCCAAGAAACTACATCGAAGTCCGTCGCCGGAAAAACGTGTTGAAGATCCGACATTTCGACGCCGTGTCGTGTATGAGCTTAAACGAAGATCTCGGTTTACTCTACTCCGGTTCTTGGGACAAGACTCTTAAAGTCTGGAGATTATCCGATTCTAAATGTTTAGAATCGATAGAAGCTCACGACGACGCGGTTAACACGGTTGTTGCCGGATTCGACGATTTGGTATTCACCGGATCAGCCGACGGAACGTTAAAAGTATGGAAACGTGAGCTACAAGGTAAAGAAACGAAGCATGTTTTGGTGCAAGTGTTGATGAAACAAGAGAACGCTGTAACGGCGTTAGCTGTTAATTTAACGGACGGTGTGATTTACTGTGGTTCGTCTGACGGTACCGTTAATTTCTGGGAACGGCAGAAATATTTGACTCACAAAGGGACGATTCACGGCCACCGTATGGCGGTGTTGTGTCTCACCTCCGCCGGGAGTTTGTTATTGAGCGGTGGAGCGGATAAGAATATTTGCGTTTGGAGAAGAAACGGCGACGGATCACACACGTGTCTCTCTGTTTTGATGGATCACGACGGACCTGTCAAGTGTTTAACGGCGGTGGAAGAGGCCGAGGACGACGGAGACAATGACGGAGAGAAAGGTGATCGAAGGTGGATATTGTACAGTGGGAGTTTAGACAAGTCCGTCAAAGTGTGGCGCGTGACTGATTACGCGTCTTAAACGCGTGAGTGTGTATCCATGTGAACGACGCAGGCGCGTGGATGTTACGCGGAACATCCTAGTGATTGTAAGCATTGATTGGGAGGCAACTGGGTAGATCTTGGTAAAGGGATGACAAATAGTGAACTGCCACGTTTCGTGTGGTTTTGTCATCTTGTTGGAAGTGTGAAAAAGTCTTTGTCTCCTTTTGTTGTTGTTTTAGATCTTTTCTCTGAAAAATTCGCATGCATATATTTTAAATCATGTAAAACCATAAGAGGAAAGAAGGTGGAGAAAATGGTAAGTAAAAGATTCCGCTACAAGGAGAAAGAAAAAGATAAAAAGAAATGTAATAAATGTGACTATGTAGGTTCTTTGTATATATATTTATGGGCTCTTTATTCTGTATGGTTGTTGTCATTGTTGAATGTGAAAATTCCATCTTTTTAATTCTGGGTTGTTTTTAATGTTATTTTGGAAATTTGGAATATAACATTGCAACTACAGATTTGTAATACGTAAGGTAGATTTGTTAGCTCAGATTCTTGAAAATGAGGTGCTCCTTTGGATTAAAATGTGATATTTTAATTTTATTGTTGATGAACATACGCAAGCAAGAAGTTATCTAATTTAGTAACATCTTTGTATATATATATATATATATATATATCCATGGATTTATAATATTTTGGTTTTTTTATATGGTGGACTTTATAATCGCCAATTAATATTACTAGAAAAATCATTAGATTTGATCCTACGAATCACTTGTATTACTTCTATTGCTTTGTTATTATTTTAATTGTTCTTTCTTACAACAGATCTGATATCATGATATCGTGTCTTTACAAATGAAACACGTTTAATTCTGAAGTTTTGACGGATAAATCTTAAATCCTTTTATAAATGTATTTTAACGATACTTACACAGTAAACTTAATTCTTAGATCTTATTCACATAGCCATACATCACTAATTTTTGTTCATATCAGGAGTTTCAAATAACGAATACTTATTTCACCAACACAAAACTAATCCTAAATATCTGAATCTAATAAACAAGTAAAACCTAAGTTCTAGGATTAAAGAAAATTTGATATCCCTAAGCATGACATATATATATATTCAAGACTGTGCATTGGTTTTCACAATTTAAATTTGTCAAATTGGGAGAGAGTAGTTCAGCAGTTTCTTATTTAAATTAGACTAGGTTAATGTTCGCGCTACGCAGCGGAGCATGTTTTAATTTTTTTTTGTTTTTTAGGAGGAGTCAGATTTAATTTGATTGTGCTTGAAGATTAAAGAAGAAGAAAAAGAAGAAGTGGGTCATAATGCGACTTAGAATTTCATGGTTCAGCGATGAGATTGTGACATTAGTTTTCTCGAGAAGAAAAAACTAAAAATTATTTAAAAACAAAAATAGGGTGAGAGATGCTCGAACGTATTTCCATCATTTTAAAAACACAACCAAAAAAATAAAATCATATTATATATAAAATGACCATATTTCCATCATTTTAAAAACACAACTAATCAAATTAAAATAAATAATATATACCATCATATTATATATAAAATGAACATATTTTCATAATTTTAAAAACACAACCAATCAAATTAAAATAAATAATACATACCATCATTTTAATTTTTTTTATAACAATCAAATTAAAATAACAAATACATACCATCATTTTTACAATAAAAACACAAAATCTCTCCAGGCTTGACACTTCATCATTTTAGGGTAATCTGGAGATGACACATCATTAATAAGTGATTAGAAATTCATATATTATTATAAAACAATTAAAATGATGGTATGTATTATTTATTTTTATTTGATTGGTTGTGTTTTTAAATGATGGAAATATATTCATTTTATATATAATATAATTTTATTTTTTGGTTGTATTTTTAAAATGATGGAAATACGTTCATTTTATATATAATATGATTTTATTTTTCTTTGAACAAATTAGAAATCCATATATCATTATCAAAAAATTTAAAATAATGGTATGTATTTGTTATTTTAATTTGATTGTTATAAAAAATTAAAATGATGATATGTATTATTTATTTTAATTTGATTGGTTGTGTTTTTAAAATTATGAAAATATGTTCATTTTATATATAATATGATTTTGTTTTCTTTGAATAAATAAGAAATCCATATATCATTATCAAAAAATTTAAAATGATGGTTTCTATTTTTTATTTTAATTTGATTGTTATAAAAAAATTTAAAATGATGGTATGTATTATTTATTTTAATTTGATTGGTTGTGTTTTTAAAATTATGGAAATATGTTCATTTTATATATAATATGATTTTGTTTTCTTTGAATAAATAAGAAATCCATATATCATTATCAAAAAATTTAAAATGATGGTTTCTATTTTTTATTTTAATTTGATTGTTATAAAAAAATTTAAAATGATGGTATGTATTATTTATTTTAATTTGATTGGTTGTGTTTTTAAAATTATGAAAATATGTTCATTTTATATATAATATGATTTTGTTTTCTTTGAATAAATAAGAAATCCATATATCATTATCAAAAAATTTAAAATGATGGTTTCTATTTTTTATTTTAATTTGATTGTTATAAAAAAATTTAAAATGATGGTATGTATTATTTATTTTAATTTGATTGGTTGTGTTTTTAAAATTATGGAAATATGTTCATTTTATATATAATATGATTTTGTTTTCTTTGAATAGAAATTCATATATCATTATCAAAAAAATTAAAATGATGGTATGTATTTTTTATTTTAATTTGATTGTTATAAAAATTTTAAAATGATGGTATGTATTATTTATTTTAATTTGATTGGTTGTGTTTTTAATATTATCTAAATATGTTTATTTTATATATAATATAATTTTGTTTTCTTTGAACAAATTAGAAATTTATATATCATTATCAAAAAATTTTAAATGATGGTATGTATTATTTATTTTAATTTAATTAGTTGTGTTTTTAAAATGATGTGTTTTTAGTGAAAAAATGATGTGGCAAATTAGAGAGATGATGTAGCAAGCTGGAGAGCTGATGTGTATTAATCGAAATGTTTTGATTAGTTTGCATTTTTAATGATGTGTCAGTTTTAGATTACCCTAAAAAGTTGAGGTGTCAGGAGAGAAGTCAATGACTTTTATTATATTGATTGATGATTGATTAGCAAAAATCTGTATTAGGTGAACAAGAGATGACGCTTCGTTGGTACATGGTATTTAAAGCTCCACTAATTTTTTTTGGTCGAGATTGTTGTGAAGAACCGTGCCCATAATTCCCTCGGTTCTTATTTGTTAGTATATGGGATATGGCAAATTTTTATGATCGTATTGTAAAATTCCATTCACTGTTACCATATAAATCATGACTTACAGATACAGAAGAATTAAGTTAATGGAAACATCCTTTTGATTAATAATTAGGTGTGCAAAAGTTTATGTAATCGCTAATAAGTAAATTACAATTTAAATAAGTTTAATGAAGAAGTAAGCACAACCGACCTTAGCTCAGTTGGTAGAGCGGAAGACTGTAGTGTTTGCAGATAATCTTTAGGTCGCTGGTTCGATTCCGGCAGGTCGGAATTTTTGTTCTTCGTAACTTTTTTGGTCCCTGGAGATAAAAAGGCCCATGAGCTCTCTTTCTCACTCTTTTCCTTGAAAAGCCCATTGAGTAAACAACAAACCAATTTCTACTCAGCACTAATTAGTAAGTTGGGAATTTCGTCAACGTAACGGAGTGAATTCCGAATCAATCTGGAAACGTAATTTTTCAGGTTTTCTTTGTTGCTCTACAATTAGTTTTTATTTTAACGCAACCAAAATTTACGTAGTTTACATGTTATGGATTCCTGCTAATGTCGTACAAATCATAAATTTAACGCAATCATGTTTGTGATAGTCTGGTATTAGTATCAATATATAACGTGTTGATCGGCTTTCACACAGCATCATGGAATCATGGCTTTTACAGTTTTTCAGTCGACAACAACCTAATTTTGAATTACTATGGATGTGATTCGTACCACAACGGTAAATTTTGTAAATGAAACTAGTGCAGTTACGAATCTTACAAGTGATACTAACTATTGGCACTAAAACCGATTCCATCATTGAATCATGGCTTTTATAGTTTTTCAGTCGACAACAACCTAATTTTGTATTACTATGGATGTGATTGGTACCAAATCTCATATTTTAACTAGTGGTACTAAAACCGATATCATGAGTCTGTTTATGTATTATTATCCTTTACCACTTTTTTTACATTTTTTAATTATTTTGTTATGGTCTACCACTCTTTTTCACCATTAAAAACATTCCATTTTAATTTAAGAGATATTACGCAAATAAAAATTAATTCCATACATAAAAAATGATATAAGTGTTGTTATTTCCTTTTTAAATTGGTAAAAATTTCTAGAAATCATAAAGAAAAGCATATTTGGTTATATATTTGAATTGGGTAGTAAATGGATTCATCATAATAGCCATTTTCTAATCAAGTGGAAACACTCTTAAGTTTCCACTTGGAGTCGATGGAGAGTCACCCCAATCTATCCTCAATAGTTCATTGGCTCCTTTTTTTGGTGTCTTAATCAAAAGTTAGGTCAATTTGTTCATTATTGTTTTTTTTTTGTATTACATTAAAAGAGGAACATTGAATTCCAGTGACAAGATTATCATACAAAAAATTCAGAACCTCATTAGAAAACTGGTTTAATCCTGCTTTACGTACCAGATTATTTTACATTTAACACTTTCGATCCTCAACTCAAATTGAATATTACATCATTTTTATAATATTTATAGCCAACATGCATTTAAAAAAAATACACATTTATAAACGTAGTGCCATACATTAAGCATAGATGAATCATGAATCTAATATTTCTTTGAACTCTACATTCCAAGAGTCACACTCAACTTTGCATCTCTAAAATTCGTGTAATCATGTGCATGCACGAACCTTTTGTTATCAATATCTATATATATTAAAGTTTATATCTTTTAAATAATCAAAAGATGAAAAAAGAAAAAAGAAAGAGTGCCTTTAAACGAATGAAAATTACACTACGTTGCTCTCTGTTTTCTCAAATGCTTTGCTCTGTTTCGTTAACTAAAGTTTTTGATAACGAAGTTACTTTCTTCAATTTCTTCACCACAATCTTAAAGTGTTGCGTATTGGTCAAGCCACCTTTTACTCCTTTTTCCTCAGCTTTTTAAAGTGGTATATTCTGTCACGCAACCACATATATGAGTTCTCATCTATATAAACACTTCATCACAAAAACCTCATTCAACACCACAATCAACGGATTATTGTTTTTGAAAACAATCGAAACTGTAAAAACATTAGAATGGGAACGTTCTTAGGACACTTTGTGCCTGGCCTCTCACTTGCTCTTCTTGGTCTTTGGCATCTCTTCAACACCATACGATCTTACTGTCTTAAAGGCCCTGAAACCTTCTCTGCAAAATTCTGGTTCCCTTTCCCTAAACTCAAACATCTCGAGCTTATTTTGATTCTCTTCTTCTCCTTCCTCTCCATTACTCTCCTAACCCTAGATTTCCCTAATTTCAACTTCTCCTCTTTCAAACCAGACAACCTAGAACATGCTTCCATGTTCCTCCACCTCATTATCTTTGCGTGTTTCGCTCTCTTCTGCGAGCTAACCCTTTGCTCAGATCTCTTCTCCGGTCTAATCGGAGTTCTCTCTGCCTCTGTCTTCGCTCAAGAACTCTTCCTTCTTCATTTTCACTCCACTGATCATTCAGGTCTTGAAGGTCACTACCATTTCCTTCTCCAACTCATTGCTTTCGTCTCCTTCTCCTCAGCTCTAGCGTCTGCTTCTTTCCCTAAATCCTTCTCTGCGGCTCTAGTCCTCCCAATCTCAGTTATGTTTCAAGGATGCTGGTTCTTGAACATGGGCTTCATGCTTTGGGTCCCAGAGTATGTTCCTAGAGGTTGCGTGAGTAACATGTCAACATCTACAGACAATAACAGAAGAAGTGTTGTTCATAGTAGTGCGGTGGCTTGTGAGTCTCCTGGTGCTGAGGTCAGGGCAAAAGCATTGGCGAATCTTCAGTTTAGCTGGATGTTGTCAGCTATACTAATTATTACATGTGCCTTGTGCCTCAAGTTTTCCGGTAAAGTTGTGTTGCCTAAGATTAGGTCATCGTCGGAGTACGAGCGTCTTTGTCGCCAAGGAAGTGATCGTTCTGCAACCGTGACGGTGGAAGCACCGGCCAATTCCGATCAACAATAGATTTTCCTTACTTAATTATCTGAATATAATAATATGATGTATTAAGTAGATATAATACACACTAATAAGTAGCCCTAATAGTTACATAATTTACATATTTACTAGAGGGGGAAGAGTGTAACGCACTAAAAATACTGAACCCTTTCGCATGCTTTGTGATTTGTGAACTAAAACAAATTTGCATATAGCAACAACTTGGTTACAGGTTTGAAAATTTAAATTTTGAATATCTCACTAATCTATCCCTAATTCCTGCTAAACAGAAACAAAATAAATAAATCTTCACCATAAAAAAACTTGGTTGCAGAATATGAACATGTTTTAAGTCAGAATATTATCCACACTTAAAATGTTATATATATGATAGAACATTATTTATCAAGTACATATAAAAGATAGGTTTAGTTAATCAACATATATAATATTGACTGCCAAATAATTTATCGTATACCATTTATCATTTTCGTTTACACAGTAAAAATGATGGAAAATTTTAGGTCTATTAACAAATCCTGTGAGCGGACTATCGACATCACTCACTCAAAGAAAGAGATATATTCTGGTTTTTTTGATTAGGCATAACTTTATATATATATATATATATATATATATAATATTATTTTAAGCATAACTTTATTCAACAAAAAAAAAACTCTTTACAAGGAGAGATTTAAATCTTTACGAAACAGAACTTACAAAAGCATATATTGAAAATTTGAAATAAGCAACAACGAGGGAAAAAGCTCTACGTCTGGTTCGTTAGCCATCTTCACATAAGATCATGGATCGAAGATTGGTGAGCTGCGGTAGTCGAAGGAGTGAATCCTGTTTTGGATTGTCCTGTCAACAATACGGCAAAACAATTTCGAAGAATGATAATAACGATGATATCTCCGATCATTTCTCTCAAGATTATTATTATTCAGCGTAATTTATCAAAAAACACTCAACATAGTTTTTGACGGTAACTAACTGTATTTTCTAACTAATTACAGTATGCAGAAATATATTTTTGATAAATTTAAAATTACAAACAAACATATTATATATATATATATATTAACGTCTCGAATAAATCGTCTATTCAAATCACAATTGACAGTTTATTTAATAAATTTAGTCTTTTCTTCCTCTGTACCGTTTTTGATGGGAGAAATTTATTACAAAAATAAATAAAGGAATCTTGGGAATCTGAAAGAGTTAACTTTTTCCATTGTGTAATAATGAATGATACAATTACACGACAAAGAAAAAAGTGTTTCCTCTTCACTTTTCAGTTTTCCTTCTCTTCTCGGCAAGAAACAAAACAAAAACAAAATGAGGAAAATGCCTATTACCCGGAGATCATCGGTTCGAGTACCGTCGGCAGCATCTCAACGCCGGCTAAAGCCGGAGCCAGAACCGGCGGTGACAAAATTCTTCAAGATTATTCATCTTTCAACCATCAAGGAAAAAATGATGGTAAGAAAAAAACATTTTACACTTTTATTTTTATTTACATTTTTCAATTAAAAACAAGACTTAAAACTTGCTTGCATTTGTGGATTTTCATAGAAAGTTCCGGCGAGATTTGTGAGATTAGGTCCTAAACTCTCTGACAATGTGAGTGTTGAGACTCCTGTTGGTTTCAAGCGTTCGTTTCGGATCAAACGAATCGGTGATGAGGTTTGGTTTGAGAAAGGTTGGAGTGAGTTTGCAGAGGCTCATTCTTTAAGTGAAGGTCATTTTCTGTTTTTTCATTACAAAGGGAAGTCAAGTTTTCGTGTTGTGATCTTTGATGTGACTGCTTCTGAGATTGAGTATCCATTGGACAAAGTTTATGTCATTGAGAGTGATGATGATGATGAAGAAGAAGTGATGGAAGTTATGGATGCTGATGAACAAGGATTTACTAAATTTGAAAGTAGTGAGAGTGAAGGAGTGATTGATTTGGATGAATTTTGTTGAAGAAGAAGAAACCAAGAGTCAACATTAAGTCTAAGAAAGTTACAACATTTGGTAAACAAATTTAAGACTTCTTTTTTAAAGAAGGATTTGTATCTTTTACGTGATTTGTTGTTGTTCTTTGTTGTAGATGATGTTGAAGAGATTTGATTAAACGATGTTAAAGAATATAAGAGAGTCTTGAGGAGGAGAAAGAGAAGGTTTTACAAGCCTGGAACTTTTACGATATGTTTTTCCGACAAAGGTCTCTGCTGTTTCTAGCTCTTGATACTTATCGGTTTGCAAGCTTGATTGTAGTAAAAACTTGGTACTTTTTAAGACCCTTTGTGTAACATAATGTGTGTAGTGGAAATGCTCGTCATTTCTGAATCTGGCAAGATATTTAGCTTAATCTTTGCAAGAACGCGGCTAACTTTTAAGATCATTTTGTGTAATGTAATGTATATGTAAAATTGCTTGTCACGCCTCTTTTCATTTTTATGGTGTTTTCACCATCTTACCTCTTACAGTTTAACCAATCAAGCCATTAGTTTTACTGACTAAATTTATGGCGAAACGGAAACTATGATCCAAACACACAAACCCATCATAATCAACATTCACATCAACATAATTATCCTGATGAAGATAAAGTATATACAACTCTACTTTTGAACCTAACTACCACTCAAACAAAGAGTTTTCCACTCGAGGTTATTATAATCGTCAAATACTTATCCACATTGAAACATAGGAACCTGAAATTTCACTCAAAACACTACTAAAACAGAGAGAACCAATGCAAGAGAGAGAATGGTTAAGATACCCTACATGAAATTTAACTTTGGAAAGCTACTTGCAAGATCGCTGATAAGGGTGAAATCTTTTTGGTCACACGTACTCATTGACGCGAAAGGCAGTGACTTTCAGAATGAAATCCCGAGTTCTGAGTAGCTCAAACACACATACGTCTCCTTCGCCTATATTGTTCTCGAGTGTGAACTCGTACCATCCTTGGCTAAACTTAGCTCTCCCTGCTTTGTAAAGGCACCTCACTGGCCATTGTTTCTCACCGAGCTGGAGCTTGATGAAACCAGATATCCCGCTTAGGTACTTCTCAGCAAACCCAGAAGGCAAGTACTGTTAAAAAACCAAAAACAAAGAAACGAAGAAGTCTTTAAGAAACAGGTCATGGTAAAGATTTAAGCCTTTCACACCCCAATCTTCAACCTTGATTTATAATTTGTAAGAAGTGTTTTACCATGATGCAGCCTCTGTATAGATATGATGGTCGCAGAACAACTCTAAAGAAGGGATTGGCTGGTTCAAATGTTTTGGCTGCATTGACGGCTCTCTCTCTTTCCTCTGCAGTTACAGTTCTCTTTCTAGCAGAAGCACTCTCGTAGAACTTTGAGCGGTTCTCCGAGTCATCTCCACCGGGAGTTGAAGAGTTTATTTCCTCTGCGCATACCAAAACAATAAATCTTTTGACTCTGCTCTGAGCTAAAGGCAATACGTAACTAAGATTCTGTCTGCGATACTTACCAGGATTAGGATTCTTCTTCTTCCTTCCTCTCTTCTTAAGTACTTTCGGTGTTTCTTCAGCTTTAGATTCTTTGAAAAAGCTTTGGATGGCTGTAGAACCACCATAACCTCTATTCACCGGTCCAGTAGATTCAGGGTTCGATGGATAAATGACCTTAGCATCTTTGTCTTCAGGGTCTTCAAACAATCGAGCGCGTTTGTTGAACTGATTATGTGCGGAATTCATGTCCATAAGAGCACTAGAATGGTAGCAGATCTCAGAGTGCGGGGGATATATTGAAAATGTAGACGGTAAAAGGCGGAATTGCCTTTGTATCTGAAAATCCGAATGGGGTAATGATCGACAAACTCCTGGCAAGCGTCTTCAAACTAGATTTTGTTGTCAGCTTTCCTTAGTCCTACATGCCAAACATGACCATTAGATAAAGTGAGCGCAACAACAACAACAGAAAGCTCATCCTAGAATATTCTCACAAACTTATCGGGGACTCTCTGCAGAGGCATCATAACCCAGAATAAAGACATTATAAGTCGGGGAAGAAAGAAAGAACCAAGTGGTGACCAATGACTTCACTTAGATCAACACATACTAAGGTTAGAATCAACAAGCATTCCATAAACACAGAGAGCTTTGTCTGGTTAATATCATAATCCAAGTCATATTACTAGTCACAGTTTCAAGCTAAATTCACTATTATTTTCTTTACAGTGAAAACAACTCATGCTTCCAGATCTATGAAGTCCACTCATAGTCTTTCACACTGAGACCAACCAAAGTCAAAATCTACAGTCGGAAGCAGATATATAAAATTAAACTTTTTTCTCCTAATATTCTCAATAAATCTGACAGATACACAACATGAGCAGTATCTGATGTCAAACACATTTCTGAACTTCACTGATTCACATCTCATTTTGCCACATAAATCAAGACTACATGCAGATTTCTTCTACAACCTCAACTTTCTAGCAACCCAAACAAAGAACACAATCTTTTGCAGACTCATTTGAGTACACAAAAAAACACAAAAAGAACACATCTTTGACTTGATTTTTACCGTATTATAGCAAAACAATCAGAATTGCCACACACAGACTCAAACCCAACACCAGTTTCCTCAATTTTGTCTGAAAACCAAATACAGAACCACAACAACAACAAAAAACCTTAAAATTAAGGACAAGAAAAGGGTTGCGAAGAGAGAAGAAGAGATCAATTACCAGATGCTTTTGTTGAACAAAGGATGAGAGAATAAACATGTGGAAGAAAGAGGAGCGTGGCATATTCAGATAAATCAAACAGTAAAAGAGATAAAAGGAGGGAGGGACCAGAAACTATTAACCAAGATGGGCCGTCAGATCATTAAACGACGCCGGAGAATCCCAAGCAAAACCCTTTTTTTCAGATCTGAAATTTTTCCTTATGGAATGGTCAAAAGGGCTCAACCACACTCTCCCTCTGGTTTAAGCCTGACCTTGAGTGACCCAACCAAAATAAAAATCCCAACTTGACTAAAAAACAAACTCGAGGGATCTTGACTCTGTTAGTGGAATCGGTGAGTTGACTCGTTTTTTTTTGTTTTTGTTTTTTGTTAACTGATTAAAAAGCTAGCCGTCCCCACTAACTTTCCCTTTTCCACCTAATTTTTCTCTCCTTTTTCCGCAATATAATTAATATTTTTTGTCCTTTTTACCGGATATAATAATTATTTGCTTTTTTTTTTTCTTGATTGAAAGAAAAAAAATCATTCATAAAACTATCTTATTTCTTTACCAACATTTTTCATATACTAGGTAATAGTTAATCACCACTAGCAAAGATAATTAATTCAAAATTTTATTTATAAGTGAAAAATTATATTATTATATAATTTAAAAATAGAAAATTATGTTATTGCATGATAAAAAAAAATAAAAAATTTACATACTTTTAACCCTTAATTTTTTTTAAGTAGACGTTATTTTAACTTATTCCACATTTCCACCTAAAAGTGTATTACTGCAAAAAAAACTCTTCAAGTGAAAATTTTTGCAATTTTATTTTTCATTTCAAAAAAATGTAAATTAATCATACGAACTCAAAAATAATACGCAATAAATCATCTCTGGCAAATTTGTAAATTTTGATACATAATATATCAAATCGAAACTGTAACGCCCGTGTTCCGGAAAAAGAAAATTTTGTCGGAAAGTAACAGAAGAATCGTATCAAGGCGTTTTGATTCGATGAGACTGACGGAAGTGTGATCTCTCTCTTTGGAGTCAATCTTGAGTGTTTCGAAAATGAAGTTTCTCGGGAACAGAAAGCGGATTAACCGAGGGTCGGAAAGTCAATTTTTGACTGGAAAAGAGAGGGGATCGATCGATCCATGCTTGTTCTTGGCTGGGATCGATCGATCCATGTGGTTGGCTTTTGTTTGTGGTTGTTATGCTTTGCGTTGTGAGCGGTTTGTTATCTTACTTGCTTGTGTGTATAGCTCGTAGATGGGAGGACCGCCTCACTAAGTATTTGTGATAATACTTACGCATCTCTGTGTTTTGTGAGTTGCAGGTAAAGATAAAGTATGATCGTGGAACCAAGGCGATGAGGAGGGGATGATTAGGACTCGGTTTGTCGTTGTTGTTGTCGAACTTATTTATGTTTAATTAAACTCGAATATTGTTGATTAATGTTTCTGAATGTTTAATAAGATCGAGTTTTATTGTTTTTTTGACCGCGTTTGTTAATAACTTTTATTATGGGATATTAGCTATTGTTTTAAAAAAAAACGGGTGTGGTCGTTTCAGAAGCCTTCGTGACAAAGAATTCAACTTTATTTTTAGAATTTTGAAAATCTAATTTATGTGATCGAAACCTTTAGAAAATACATATAAGGGTTATATTGTGTATTATTTTTGATTTCGTATAATTGATTTGCATTTTCATAGAGTTAGAGGGTAAAGTTGCAAAAAAAAATGGCGACTTGGATGGTTTTTTTCTTTTCAGAAACTCTTTAATTAGCTATAAGATAATTTGTGAAGTTTCTTATTATATATGACCGATATAGAATAGAAAACAATTTTAAAAATTAAATTCTCCATTTTACTTGTATATAATGAAATACAGTAGATTGGATATTTTTAATTAAGTAAATTTAATTTGAATTTTTAATGCATTTTATTATAGTATTTTTGTGATTAAAATTACTTAAAAAATTCTCGTAATTTCCTTTTAAACTTTTAAGAGGAAAACAATTTGATAATTTAATCCTTTTTTGTACGTCCCTAATTATAATCTATGAGTCCTTTCAATCTTATTCTTTTCTAAAAATCTCCAACTCCATTGTGGAAACACCATTCTTCATCAATCTTTTCTAATATCTCCAAACAACATATTTGGGCCATGATCATTTCTCTACCAAACTCACAACTAAACTTGGCTTTTCGGCCACTCATATTATTCTCTTTGATTTCAGAGTCGGAAAGTGTTCTAGACGATACACCAACTTTTGTTCTCCCGAATACTATCTTAAACATGCTACTATTTCAAAATTAACTATTTTTTGTTGGTAGCAAAGAAAATGATAAGATTTCGTATAACAAATAGAATCAAGTTATGTTCACCTAAGCAATCGAAACATCTAGCACGCTCACCAAGATCCAACATCGACGACATATTCCTGTGACAAATCGAAAACCTAATTCGAATATTTACTATATAAAATTTTATCATAACTTAGAGCATGATCAATGGTAGGTTTTAGTGATTTGTAATGGGTTGCTAATGGATTAAAAATAATAAAATAATAATTTGGACAGTTAAATGCTCTAACACCGGTTCTTAATTTAGAGTTTGTAGAACCTAAAAAATGGCAGCACGTTTTGGTTGGTTGAGAGAAAAAAAAAATTTGCTGCGAAAAAAAGATAGAAAACAAAGAAGGAAAAAAAATCTATTTCTTTTCTCTCTTCCTCCGCCGTTCTCTCTCTCTAGCGATCCCCTTCTCTCGCGATCTCCCTTCTTTTGAGCTTGAATTATGCAAAATCCATGGTAAGATTTATGTGAAGTTATAGAGATTTCATGTAGATCGTAGTGAATGTATAGAGATTTCATGGAAACAAAAATAGGGATTTCATTTACGGTTTTTGCATGTGAATGAAATTGGAGATTTTAGATGAAATCGAAATTAGGATTCTTAACACTTGTAATCATACCTTAATTGAATTTTAATCTGTGATTATAGCTCTTGGGAAAGATCCACGGTAAGGGATCGCATCACTTGTAGCTCTTCAGTTTTTATAATTTGCAGACTTGGCTCTCTCTCTCTCTCTCACTCTCTTTCTCGATTTGTTCTTTGCCGGAGCTCGTAGTGCAGGTGGATCCGCGGCGGAGAGAATGGCTCCTAATGATCCTAAAAAAGCCGGTGGTAGCGGGGGAAGTGGTCTCTTCGCTTCTCTTGCTATGACCAAATCAGTTAACGGGTGAGGTTTTTGAGATCCCTTTTCCTAAACCCGGATCTGCCACTCAGCTAGATTCGTCATTTGGATTTACTGCTAAAAGGTGAAGATTCTAGTCTCTGAATCTCTTCTCCATTATCACACTTACGGTTTCTATTTTTTTCCTTTTTTGTCGAGAATCCAATGTTGCAGAATCTCCATGACATAGTGAATGTTTCTTATGTAGCAGGCTGGTTCTTACGACCATCTCCAGCTTCTCCATGAGTTGGTCACAAGACTAAACAACCAAGTCCGAGGATTCAGGGTAAATTTACAACCGAAACTGAAAATTCGTTGACCATAAAAATATATAAGTATTGAGTAAAAATCTTTGTATTGATACAGACAATGGTATCAGAGCTGTGGTATGTAGAAGAGTTTGATCTTCTGGCGCTCGTATTGGGAGGCAGAATGAAGGTTCGACCATTCCCACTCGGCTGCGCAAAGAGTTAATTGATATTTACCACTCGGATTGTAATTAATAAGCTTATAATATCATCGTTGAGTTCAAAACTATAATGTCATCTCCATGTATATTTTCTTCTAACTTCTAGTCGATAAAAATATCTTGTTCAAGTCGAGACAAAAGTTCTTTTTAACTTTTTCTCTCTCACATACATCAAAACGCTATTTTCTTATGTCGGCTATCAAATAATGCCGCTAGGCATTCGAACTCGACTTTGTGATAGATAAATGCATCAACGATTGAAAGATGATTTGGTTGAGCATATATGGCAAAAATTTGGCATCAACGACTGACCGTTCCTTTTCGTTTATGATTTCAAAATCTATGTTTTAAATGTTTTTGTTTCATGTATATTTCAAATTTCATTCAATGTCAAAAAATTTATGTTTTATTGAATGTACTATGTTATCAATTTTAAAAAAATAAACTTTACTTAAAAAACAAAAAATTAATAATTTTTTTAATATTTAGAACTCCTCCATAGCAACTACTACTGGAAGACAAAAAACAACATTAATTATCTTCAGATTTTAATTTTAAACATAGTACAATTAATAATAAAAAAATCACTTAGCACCCCTACTTAACAACTACCATTAATTATGTTCTTATGGAAAACATTATATAATTAATGAAAGAATCGTGGAAAATTAAAAATGTATAATATATTAAACTATATGAAGCTATGAAATGTATATCACATATCTCATATATGAAGCTATGAAATGTATAATATATTAAAATGAAAATTAAATATACTATTGTCACTACCATATTATATGAGATATACATTTCTATAAATATCGATATTTACCTATATTTATATTTTGTTTCTCAATTAATATATAAAGTTTATAAAATGGCAAAAAATAATAATGGAGAAATTTACCCCCAAAAAATGAGATGGCATTGTGTTACAGTTCATTTTGGCAAATTTTTTCTTCTAAAAAAAAATAATCTACTAAAAAATTACATTGCTCGTTTGTAACTGGCATTTAATTTTTTCTTCTCTTTTGATATATATTTTTTTCTTTTGTTACAAACAATTAACTTGGAAAAAATGGACAGAAATGTTAAAAATGGGTAACATTGTCACTACCATACTGGTTTTAGTATCCTTGGAACATCGGTGGTGGTGGCGATGCATATTGGAATCCAATGTTTGGTGGTAGGACGAAATCACCGTTGTCATCATCGTCGTTGTTTTCCGGTGGTGGAACAGTTGTCTCGGAGGACGGAGAAGATGACGGTGGTGATGGAGTGGCAGGTGATGGTTCTGGTGCTTCAACTTCTTCTGACTGTTTTGGTGATGAGACCGGTTCGTTTGATGGTGTTGGTGTCTGGACCGGTTTAGAGATTGGCGTTGGGGCTTGATACAGTTCGAGAATTGGCGTTGGAGCTTGAATTGGTGATGAAATTGGTGACTGGTTCGATTTTGATGATGGAGTTGGTACTTGGGATGTTTCAGAGGATGGGGTTGGTGTTTGAACCGATGTTGGAGCTTGACTTGGTGACAATGTTGGTGGTTGATATGATTCTGATGATGGAGTTGGCACTTGGGATGATTCAGAGGATGGGGTTGGGGCTTGAACCGGTGTTGGAGTTTCGGTTGGTGGTTGAGTTGTTATATGTGTTGGTGGTGGTGAGAACATAGGTGGAGGTGGAGAATATACCGGTGGTGGTGGTGGAGAGTGGATTGGAGGCGGCGGTGAGTATACTGGTGATGGTGGTGGTGGAGAGAAAACCGGTGGCGGTGGAGGAGAGTGAACTGGTGGTGGTGGTGATGGCGGCGGAGGAGAAGCAACTGGTGGAGGTGGAGAGTGGACAGGTGGTGGTGGTGGAGGAGAATGTACCGGAGGTGGTGGTGGCGAATAAACCGGAGGCGGTGGTGAGTAAACCGGAGGCGGCGGTGAGTAAACCGGTGGAGGTGGTGAGTAAACAGGTGGTGGTGGTGGTGAGGAAGGCATTGGTGGTTGCGGTGGTGGTACACGTGTTTCCTCTACCTTGGGTGGTGGCGGAGGACGACGATTTTTAACCGGAGATGCGTCGTAAGGATCATCTGATTCCGATCTCGGTGCTTGTGCTTCCTTTGGTGGTGAAACTGGTTTAGGAGGCTCAGGTATTTGTGGTTGTTCAGGTTTAGGTGACTCCTCTGGTTTTGGTTGTTCTGATTTAGGAGAATCTTCAGGTTTAGGAGACGCCTCTTGTTTTGGTAGCTCAGGCTTGTTTTCCGGCTTTTCCGGTTTAGGAGATTCATGCTTTGGTGGCTGAGGTGTAGGAGTAGGTTGTTCTGGTGTTTTTGGTGTCTCGGGTTTTGACGGTTTTTGTGGTTCTGGTTTAGGTGATTCATTAGGCTTTGGCATAACCGGCTCTGGTTTTAATGGCTTTGGCTCGGGCGTCCTTGGTGGATTTGGTGATGGGTTAGAGCCACCGTTGCCGCCACCAGAACACTTGTCCTTGCTACAATCCACGGGACGACTAACCACCGGCAAACATTGCTTAGCCGGCTTTTGATTCGGTCTATTTTGCAAGCAATTGTTCGTATCATCAAATTGTTTCCCATTGTTTCTCCCTGGAACACAGCTCTCAGCTTCGCCACTGAAAAAATTGTAAGAAAACTTGAAGCTCTCTAAATTAGACAACTTGCAAAATTTGTCGACAACAAATCCGGTGAGCTTATTATGCGATAAATCCAACTGCTCAACGCTAGCTAAAGCGAACAAGCTTGAAGGTAAACTACCAACAAAACCGTTCTTGCTTGCATCAAACACGGTCACATTGTTAAGCAAACCAATCTCGTTTGGAAAACAACCGGTTAAATTGTTTCCAGTGAAGACAATCTCATTGAGGTTCTTCATATTACCAATCGATTTCGGGATACATCCACTGAATTTATTGTTTGCGAATGTCACAACCGATGCTTTCGATTTCCCAATCGTACCGGGGATAACCGATTCAAACCGATTGTTGTTCAAAAAAATTGCATCAAGATCTTTATCAAAGATCTCTGATGGCAAACTTCCTTCGAATTCATTGTATCTGATATCAAGATACTTCAAAGACGGCCATGAAAGTGAAACGTCCGGGAACTTACCGACGAACCGATTGTTGCTGACATCGAATTCGTACATCAAAGCAAGTTTCGATAAACTTTTGGGGATAATCCCACAAAACCGATTTGAATTGATATGAAACAAAGCTAGGTCGGTTATAAGGCCAAGCTCTGGTGGTAAATGTCCGGCTATATCTGCATGGTTAAGATCAACTCCAGCGACAACATTGAGGCTAGGATCGTCTAAAGCAGGTGCACAATAAACTCCATTGTAAGAACACACATTAGAACCAACCCAATTGGCCGTGGTTTTAAACGGGTCAGAATAAATCGCTTTTTTCCATGCTTGGAGAGCAATGTAAGCTCTTTTGAGACGATCATTTTCAAATTTGAGGTTAGGATCGACTTTATTGATGCTAAAACATTTTTGTTCTAGGTCGTTTGTGAGATCAGCGTCTTCTGGGAAAGAAGGTTCATCATCAAAGGTGGCGACGACGACATAGGAGATAAGAAGGAGGGTAAACAAGCAGCCTAAGGGCCTCTCCAATTTTGTTTTAATCATTTTATTTTATGAGAAACCTTGGGAAAGACCCAAGGCTGCTTAATAGAAGAGTCTTGGAAAGAAAAAAAGTCTAAGAATGAAAGAAAGGTATTATAAGAGAAAGGAAAAAAAACAACAGATTTCACAATTGTTTTTTCGAGACTTAGGAGCTATATTTAGAAGATGTAAAATTAGTTTTGTTTTACAAGATTACAAAAATAGTAAATCAATGTTGCTAATTTGGAAATTAAATGATATAACTAATTCAGGTTGTTTTTACCATAATTGAAATGTCGATGACTGATTTCTACAGTGTTTATATACTCTCTCCGTTTCTTTTTAGTTGTCGTTCTAGGTAATTTCACACATATTAAGAAAACAATTGAATTTTCTGTTTTACCCCTAATTAATATACTATTTTGTTTGATATAAATAATTAATAAGCTAAAAAGTAGGAATACAACTGAAAATTTATTTAATAAATTTGCATTGAAAACACAAAACGACAAGTAATATGAAACAAAATTTTAACTCTAAAACGACAAGTAAAAAGAAACGGAGGGAGTATAATATTTTGGAGACTGTTAAATACCATTTCCTAGAGCTGTCACAAGCTTACATTTCGTTCCCAATTTTAGTGATTCAACGCTCAATTATTTTTCAATAATATTACTTCGTATATGGTATCATAAATTTATAAATAATTTCATGTTATTTATCAGCATAATTGTTGAACAGTGACACAAAAGTACCACAAATTTGTGTTCTCATAGCTACGTATCAATTGCTGTTTCCGTAGGGGCCGAGAGCGGTTTTGTGCATCGATGATGGATCAAAGATGGACCACGATTCGTCAAGAACCAAGAAAAAACAATCAAATATTCCAAAAATAGATAACAAAGTATCCGACACGTTACTTGGTGTGGAGACCACACAACAAAAACCTAATCTTAAATCTCAAACATGGATAAGACAATTATTTTTGTATTTGTCTAGTGGAATTAAAATATATCGCCACGATCATTATTCGACTATGACGACCCAAATATATTAACATCTGCCTTCTTCAATATCAGATCTACCTTGAAAGTGTGAACACATGTTCTGTCAGAATTGAACATCATAACAGCAAATTTTCTTTATAGATCTTATGAATAAACAAATTATATATACATTGAAACCAAACGAAAAAAAAGATACACGATTGGGAACGTCTAAGCTTTTATATATTCACGGGGTATGTAAACTCTTAATGATATTTTTGGTTTATACATGCACAAACCACATCTTGATCTTCCAAACGAATCATACCTTTTGTCCGAGGCAAGAAGGTAATATATAGTAGAACAAGATGAACCAAGAAAAAAAGAACCATAGAAGAGATCGAAGAAGAATACATTAATTACAGAAACCCCACGAGGGGAATGGGAACGGCGGTGTAATTACTCCGGCGACCATTCATCCCTGGAGAATATTGAATCACCGGAGGAGGACGGTGGCGGAAAGCTACTTCGATTGATTCTGCAACGGCGGCGACGAAATCTACGGTCAACTTCACCAACTCGATGCAAATCTCCATTTTTAGAGTCACCATTGTAGACTAAGAACAATAATCTTCTTCTTTAAAAATATATATATATGCTTTTTAGTTTCTTCTCACTATTTTCCGCGTATCCAGATACCTTGCTCGTCGTTGTGAAGTCTTACATGCAAAAACCAGACTTATATATATAATGCAAATATCCATATATTTATTTTATTTGAATGGTCCAATTAAAATACCACGTGGCTTGAAACTTGCATAGCAATTAGCAAGTTTTTTTTCTTCTTTGGAAGATGCTTGCTTCGTTGGCTCTTGGTTTATATGAAGAGCCAATAATACGTAGGGGGCGTTTATTTAGATATGTGTATAATAATTAACAAAAGAAAAGAAAAGAAGAAGATATGTGTATTAAGTATTAACCTTATCGAATACGCATACGGGAATATACCGTATGGTGTACATAGACAAGCAAATGTTCTTGAAATAAAATAAAACAAATGCAAACCCTTCAACAAATAAGTAAATCAAATGAAATAAACATCTAACGGACAATTAAATCAGGATGATATTGATTTCTAAATAAAATTTCCAGATCTGAATTAAAATAAAATATTATAGTTGAAAATAATTTAATTATTTTTTTCTACAATGGCATATAGAAACCCCTGTACCAACCCAACGACTTAGAATAATCATCAAAAAAAACATCCGAAACCGGCTAATTAAGATTGCTGCGAAACTTTGGGAACAAGAAGTTTATAAATCTTCTCACATGTTGGTTTTCCACTAGAATTTAAATTGTAAGGCATAAGTCCATTTAAAATCTAAAAAAAAAGGTCACATTTAATGTAAAAACGGTTTTTTATGAATAAATTTTACATTTATTTTTAAAAAATTCCTGAAAAATAAGTTAATTTGTTATAATTCGATAAGATTTATTTTAAATAAAAGAGTGTGATTGATGGAAAATAGAGGAAGTGAAAGTAAATTAGAAAAAAATAGAAGAAAAAGTGAATTTTAGAGTTATACTTTTACTACTTTTTTTGAGGAAAATTTTACTTATGCCTTTTTTTTACAGCTGTAATTTTTTAGTTGAGTTTTCAATTTGATTAGTAAAAAGAAAGGAATTTAGAGTAATTGTTTTTTTCAGCTGAATTTTTTAGAGTATTACTAAGCACCTCCAGGTATACGGCCGACCAAAAGATAAAATGGAAAAACAAGATGCATCTATACTCTCTCTCTCTCTTCACTTCCACTACATAGATAAAACCTTCAAAAAAAAATCCATTAGGCATGTTTGGATTCAAGTCCATACCCATGTTTTTATTAGTGACTGTTAATATCCCATATTACAGTACTATATTATAGCCGTTTCCTAATCGATTGGACATATCTGAGTCCTATATGATATTGACAATAATATTTTTATTCACGGGACGATCGGAATATCGTAATCAAACGTTTATAAAAATATAAGGATTACCTAGATCCTCATTTGATATTTTAATACTATCAAATCAACTAAAGCGTTGAATATGTTTCGGGTACGGCATGGTTTTAGATTATTATTAATGATCGCCGTTATGTTTTCTACTCAACAAAAATCAAACTAAAGTACGATCAACATATGAAAAATAAAGATAAAAATGGATTTGTGTGTGTGTTAATACTGCATGATAAATAAATAAAAAAAATTGTAAATCTTTTTTGTTAAAATATTTGAGAAAACTTTGTATTTCGAAAATCCTTTAACACAAAAAGGCTTGCATTCCGCATGTCGATCTTATAACATATGAACTGTGAAATGTTATAGGTGGGGTGGTTTTTTTATATTTGGTAAATCCCAAAATTTTGAAAAAGTTATACAGATTAAGTTTTTCAGCCAAAAAAGAATCTATTAAAAAACATTATTTTGACCATTAGAACTTAGAAGTATTTAAAAAATTATCGTACTGGTTCTATATTTTTTGTGATCATCATTTAATTTTTATTTCGTTCGTTTTTATTGATTGTTTTATTTTGTTTCTTTGATAATTAGGACTGATCCAAACTTTTACCATCCAACTAATTTCTTCAGAGTGAATGTAGCCGTCGACTATCCCATTCACCGAATTTTTTAATAGACGTAAAACATGTCATCATTTCTATTGGTCAAATAGAATGATTTAGTAAATTTAACACTCGAAAGAAATCGATTTCTGACCTATATCTCCAAGACTACTCTTTCTAGTAGAAACCACTAAATCAAAATCACTATAGATTTTTTTGTTCTACATTCTAAATTAATTTCCCTTATTCCAGCTGACCTGTTTGTTTTACACTATTATCTTGTAGTCACCATTCTTATCATAGGAGACAAGTGTAGTTATACAGTTTTTCATGTGTAACTCTTGTGAATATTTATGTTAATGATCATATTACGACAATGAAAGAGATCAGATATGCTTCGCTGTGATCCTGCGGCTTTGGTTATTAGTAGGATCAGGACGAAAGATTACACCACTGGGACACGAGAACAGCTGTGGGACAAAGATTTGATATCTGATTTATTTTCACTATTTGAATAGTTTTGATCTGTGTAGATAGGTTCCATCTGTGCCATTTAGTTATTAAATGTGATATGTTGTCCATCGTAGTAGAAGGCTGACAGTGACACATATCTAGTTCTAATGAGTAATCGATTAGTCCTCAGTTCTTAACTAAAAGATGAAAAAGTGTTAGTAATAAAGTGCTGACATATAAAGATCAACAACTATTCATTTTTCTAGAATGGTTATCACTTTTTTTTTTATAAATCTTATCGGCTAGTCCGGTTAGCTCCAATAGAAACGCACCAATGAATTCTTTTCAAAAGACCAATACACTGTCTATTTCGAATTTGTAATATTTTCCGACTATACTAGAAAATAGCCGGATCGCATATTACTGGACTATCATGTAAACTGTTTGGACCGAAACACAAACCTACACTTCCCACATGAATGTAATTATTGTTTCAAGGGGATTCGAACCATAAAAAAAGTGTTTTAGCACATTTTCAGATTTCACCTACCATTTGACCACGGATATGCGGGCGTTATCACTATTCTATTACATAATATACGACCAAGTTAAATCTAATTTTGTTTATCTGTTTCATATTTTCGGAAATATATGTAGCACAAACCTTAACAAATCCGACATACGAGTTCGTAAAAAATAAACCAAATTGGAGTTGATACGAAACGCTCTTATTATGAGTCCCGACTATTTGATAGATGTATGATAGTTTATCTTATTACGCTAAATAATTGAGAATTTTTAATATTCATCAAGTGTACGATTGGTGGGGTTAAGCCACCAAAACCACCAGGTGATAAATGAAGGTCTTAAGTTAGAATTGTCAAGGTCTAGGGAATAAGGCAACAATCGGGTATCTTCGAGATTTATGGAAGCAGCATCGGCCGGATTTTTTGTTTCTATCAGAAACTAAACAATCTTTTTCTTTTCTAAAAAAATTTATATGTCATTTCGGTTATAATTATTTAGAAACGGTTGATCCGGTTGGTTGTAGTGGCGGTTTAATCCTTTTTTATAATAAAAGTTTTAATGTTTCAGTTTTATTTGAGTCCAATAGATTGTTAGATGTAGAAGCGGTTGTAAAAGAAAAAATAATTCATTTGACATTTGTTTATGATGATTCGGTTCCCAAGTTCCGTGATCAAGTTTGGGAACGGTTAACAAGGATCAGATTAAGTCGGGATACACCATGGTTTCTTATAGGAGATTTTAATGAATTAAAAGAAAATCATGAAAAAGGGAGTCAATTATGACATGCATCCTCTTTTGTCTCCTTTAATATGATGATACGGGATTGCGGTCTTCTAGAATTTCCGTATCTTGGTGATTGTTTATCCTGGAGAGGTTAGCGGGATAAAAAACCAATTCGTTGTAGATTGGACAGGGCCCTAGCCAATGAAGATTGGCATGAGATGTTTTGTAATACCTATGTTGAATATTTACCAATGATCGCGTCAGATCATAAACCAATTTTAGCTACGATAGGAGATAGGATTGGACATGGAAAACGAGGTTTTCGATTTGATAAATGTTGGATCGGAAAAGTTTGGTTGGATGGAAATCGGACAGTGGGCCGACAATCCTTTGTGGGAAAATTGATAAATTTTAGAAGAACAATTTCTCGTTGGCGGAAAAATCTAACACCGTATGGTCGGAAGACAATTGAAGATTTGAAAAATAATCTAGATATGGCTCAGATGGATAATGCGAGAAAACCTGAGGAGATTATGAACTTAACACTGAAATTACGGGAGGTATATCGGGATGAATAGATGTATTGGCATCAGAAGAGCCGAAATTTATGGATGAGGGTGGGGGATAATAATTCAAAATTTTTCCATGCCCAAACAAAACAACGTTGGGCTAGAAATCGTATAATAGGGTTACATGATGAAGATGGATCATGGGTCACGGAAGAAAATGATATTCAACACATAGCGGTTTCTTATTTTCACAACTTATTCAGAAGTACTAATCCACAAGAATTTTTGGACTCATTACTGGAAGTTAAAACTTTGATAACATATGAGATTAATGAATCCTTAGTGGCACCAGCTATAGAGAAGGAGGTTAAAACAACATTATTTTTGATGCATCCGGAGAAGGCACCCTGTCTAGATGGTATGACAGCTCTATTTTATCAAACGACTTGGAGTACTATTAAATCAAACCTGATACATTTGTTCAACTCCTTTTTTCAAGATGGGGTTTTTGATAAGAGGTTAAATACAACTTGTATTTGTCTTATACCAAAGACGGACAGACCGACACGGATGACAGAGATGAGACCTATTAGTCTATGTAATGTTGGCTATAAGGTTATCTCCAAAATACTATGTCAAAGACTAAAGACGATTCTAACAGGACTCGTTTCAGAAACACAATCGACTTTTGTGGCATGAAGATTGATCTCTGATAATATTCTTATAGCGTAGGAAATGTTTCATGGTTTGCGTACTAATCCTTCCTGCAAAGGCGAGTTCATGGCTATTAAAACAGACATGAGTAAAGCCTATGATAGGGTCGAATGGGTTTTTATTGAACAGGTACTTAGAAAGATGGGTTTCTGTGAAAGTGGATATCTTGGGTAAGTGGATACCTCAGTCCAGTATAAAGTCCTCATCAATGGACAACCTAGAGGATCGATTGTACAGGAAAGATGGTTACGTCAGGGTGACCCACTGTCACCATATTTATTTATTTTGTGTACAGAAGTTTTGATTGCCAATGTAAGGAAAACGGAACACGATAAATTAATAATAGGAATAAAGGTAGCAAAAGAAAGCCCACCAATAACCACCTATTATTTGCGGATGATAGCTTTTTTGTGTAAGACAAACAAAGAGCAATGTGGTATTATATTGGGTATATTGAAGCAATATGAAGTGGGTTCGGGTCAACAGATCAATTTTATGAATCATCAATTCAATTTGGTCACAAAATCGAAGAATCATTGAAAGCGGATTTGAAAGTAGTGTTGGATATAACAAACATGGGTGGTATGGGTTCGTATTTGAGATTACCGGAAAATATGGGTGGGTCGAAGACGCAGATTATCTCCTATGTGAGAGATCGATTACAAAATAGAATTAAAGGTTGGACGGAAAAGTTTTTATCTAAGAGTGGCAAAGAGGTTATGATTAAATCGGTGGCGGCGGCATTACCAACTTATGTAATGTCGTGCTTCCGGCTACCAAAAACAGTTACATCGAAGCTAACAAGGGCGGTGGCAAATTATTGGTGGAGTACCAATGGTCAATAAAGAGGAATGCATTGGATGGCCTGGGACAAGCTATGTTCGGGTAAAAACGAAGGTGCGTTATGCTTCCGAGAAAGTGGATGATTTTAATACTGCATTACTAGCGAAAGAACTTTGGCGATTGATATCTGTTCCGGACTTCCTTTTTGCTAAGGTGTTTATAGGACGATACTTCAAGAATTCAAAACCGTTGGCCCCAATTAAATATTATTCACCCTTTTATGGCTGGAGAAGTATAATATATGTTTGCCCTCTGGTTAATACATGACTTATTAAAAGAGTTGGTTCTGGCGACTCCATCTCGGTATGGAATGACCCATGGATACCGTCTCAATTCCCGAGGCCAGCCTTCAGCAATGGTGGTTTTTATGAACCATTGCTACGAGTTAAAAACCTTATTGATATTCAATCAAATACATGGAATATGGAGCAGTTACACACTAGGTTTACTCCAGAAGATGTTTCATTGATTTGTGCCTTGCCGTTGGGCGCGCCCACTAAACCTGATACATTGGGCTGACATTTTACAAAAACACGAAAATATACGGTAAATTGGGCTATCAGACGTTATGGTTAGCAACACCGAATATTCAGAAGAATATGGTATTAGGCCCAGATATTCGGATTTTGCAGGCTCAAACATGGAAAATAAAGTATAAGACATTTTATGTGGTAACTTATCACAGGATGTGTATCGGTATCAGCAAATTTGAAAAAACGGAAAATAAGAATTGACTCAGAGGGTGGTAGATGTGGTGACTGGGAAGAAACAACAAATCATGCAATCTTTAAATGTCCGCCAGCATTGCAGACTTGGGCTCTGTCACAAATTCCAACTACGCCCACGGTTCTCACAATGGAATAATTATACGCAAACGTGGATCACTTATTCTGGAGAACACCGAATGACTCTCATAGTGACATATTTCCATGGATAATATGGTATATATGGAAAGGTAGAAATGCGAAAATATATGAGAATGTGGACATGTCCCCATTAGAGGTGCTTCGATTGGCAGAAACAGAGGCACAAGCATGGACCATGGCGCAAGTAGAAGAGATTAAGGAAAGTTGTAACGTCCCAAAACATATATATGATAGTTTGAACCGAAACGAGTTTCCGGAGACAAAACATACGGGGCATAGGTGTTTAATAGATGGTTCTTGGAAAGGAGGTGATAAGTATTCAGGATTAGGTTGGTGTTGTTTAATAACCAATGAGTCAATGCCAAGTATGGGAGCTGCAAATCTGAGAAGAAGCCTCACATCCCTACATGCAGAATTGGAAACACTTATCTGGACGATGAGATGCATGATTGGCCAAGGGAAGAGAGAAGTAGCTTTCATAACTGACTGCTATGACCTGGTGAAGATGGTGTATAATCCTAGCGAGTGGCCAGAATTTTCTCTATACTTAGAAGCGATTCAAAGCGATAAGGAGGAATTCAATTTTTTTTTTTATCTCTGGTTTCGAGACGGTCAAACGTCACATCAGATGTTTTGGCACAGAATGTTTGTACCGAATCGCATCTTATTAAATATATAAATAATATTTTTCGGCGTTAGCTCCGATAAATAAGTAAGTTTAATGGTAAAAAAAAAAAAAAGTCAATAAGTTTGTATGGGACTTCACGCAATTAAGAGTCCACATTAATTGATAAAAGGAGAATCTTAAATGTTCTCTCTTTAATGTCAATCAGAGGCTCCTCGATTAAATTTTTAAACAAAGCACCGAAATTAGGCAACGATACTGGTCCAGTGGTCCATTAACTAATGCATTGATACTAAAAACTATTCATACTTTGATATCGAAGGATCCTTAATATTTTAGGTGCTGTCAAAAAAGGATCCTTAATTAAAGTCTAGAACAAAGCACCAAAATTAGCGTACCATATAGTTAGTCTAGACTAGTGGCATTTTTAATTTAATTTTGTTTTAATAAGATAGCCACTGTACGATAGATCGAATCACATTATAAGATTCCAGAATATGATTCGACATCGAAGAGAAATTTGTCGGAACTTGTGTTTGGTGGTTCACCGTATCATGGTTTCAAAATATTTATTGATTTGGTTACACGTTTAAAGAACCACTTAAATGAATTTTTAATGTATAAAATGAATATTGACTAAAATAGTACTTAGGAGAATAGACACGATTTCGTGACAATATTGTATTATTCTATGCCGACACTTGCAATTGCTTTACATTATTTGTGAACCTTATCCACTTGTTTACATTATTGTTGTTTCCTTTTCGTCTACTTCATTTAAAACAGACCAATATGAATGAATACATTTAAGTTGCATATGACATGAAGTATCAATCAAAATTGACACGGAAAGTTTTTACTAAAAACCATATGGTTATAGTCAATTGCAACTATATATCTAAATGGTGGAGAGATAAATGTTTAATACATTCTCTCCTTTGTTGGTCACGTTGACACGTATTCGTAGCCATCACCATCACCACCATCACAACCACCTCTTTCGTTGGTCTAAATGGATAATTACTCTTATTCCATAGAAGACATGCTTAAGAGTAAGTAAGAAAACTATAGTTACCAATTATTGTTTTGTAAAACTAAGAAAATAGTAAAGATTATAAAATCAAACTTTGACTTTGAACTCATGAGTCATAAACATGATGATTGATGCCAACTGAATTGGATCTCTAAAAATTTAATATATTGTTGAGGCCTAAGCATTGTTTACTACAGAATAGGTGTAAGTCGAATCTGATGCATCGAATTGTTTTCAAAGTTGTTAATTCATATGATTAATGACACGTGTTAAGTATATCAATAAGATTTTTATATGTAATCTAATTTGTAAAAATAGATTTACTTGTTTATATCTAAGAAAAAAGTTAACTTTTTTTTAACCAAAATGGAAAATTAACAAAAAAATAAAGAAAAATATATTTATATATACTAATTTTGGACGATTAGATTTTGACATATATATAAAAAATTCATTTATCATGAATATTATTATTAACTAATAAATAATGAATATTAAAATTTAAAATAACAACATAAGTTATTTAATAATAATTTAATTAGAAAAAGATTGTATTTATCGTTGCATAATGTTTTTTATTCGTAAATGAAACATAATTTTTTAAAGTAATGAGCTTATAAGAATGAATTTTTGATTACTTGATAAGAATATGAGTATAACTTTACTTATGTTTTATTATATAAATTTTAACTCATATAATCATAAGTGAAAACATAAAAAAGTAAAAAAAAAGAAGAAGAAGAAGAATAGACTTATAAAAATGAATTTTTGATTACTTGATTAAAATGTAAGTATATCTTTATTTATGTTTTACTCTATAAATTTTAACTCATTTTAAATCAGTTTAATATGAGATAAAATTATTACTTATGAGATTACGGCATATAAAAAATTATATTTAAAAAAAATGTTGGTTTTCCAAAACTGTTTGTGGATTTTTTTTCGTAGTTATGTTTGTTAGATTTTTAATTATTTTTTATACTAACTAAGATATATACTTTTGATATGGTGCACATATTATTTTTGATATAATTTTTTTAGCTTTTATTCATTAAGATGTAGTGCATAGAATTAAAATTTAATTTATTATGATGAAGTAGATAGTTAAATTGTATTGCAAAATAGAATGTATAAGGTTGAAAATTGGTTTAAAAAAAAAATTACCAGATTAACAAAAATAAAAATAAAAATGTTTTGGTTATTATTTAGAATTCAAATATCATCAACAAAAACTTATATTTATTTTTTACACCCGCATAATTACACGGGTCTTATCTAGTGTAATGTAATCCTACGAAGGTTATCTGCAATGATACTTAACTTTTACCAGGAGGAAGACATCCACTATTACTTCTTCTTCGCGCTTGTTTGTCTTCTATTCTTCTGTTTCTTGTTTTAACTGAATCTAACTATTTTCTGTGGCGTAATTCAATTAATAATATTTTTGGAGTGTTTTCATCTACAAAAACTTGGAAAACCTTGCATCCTCAATCTCTTTATATTGCACGGTTTAAGTCTGTCTGGTTTTGTCGAAGGATCCGTAAGCATGTGTTTATACTTTGAGTTGCTCCTAGAGAAATGTTAAAAACTTGAGATAGGTTTAGAAGTTAGGAGCTGAATGTGCCTCACAATTTTCTCCTTTGCTCTTTAATTAGCCATAGAAACCAAATCTCATATTTTCTCTGATTGTCTGTTTGACTGGAAAGTTTGGAATTCCTTATTCACTCACGAGTCTCTCTTCCTCCTAGTTTTGTTGATATTGTGCTATGGGTAAGCTCATCTTCTACTAACTCAAAGCTCAATATAGTATGCAAGCTGATTTCTCATGCCTCAATCTATATGATTTGGAAAGAACAAAATTCGAAGATTCACTCAACCACTTCAAAATCACCGGCCATTTTAGTCAAATAGATTTTAGGTTACACTTAGAGAGAAACTTGTAGGTCTTTATTGTTCCAAATCGGATCCGCTAGCCTCTTCAACTCGTCAAGTGCAGGAATCGTTCCTTTTAACTTAGTTTAGATTTATCCAGCCATAACCGTCTTCTTTCCCTACAACAATTGTATCTCCTTCATAATATTTCTTCTCTATCTTTTTATCTCGTCTTCGATCGATCATGCATCTTTTCAAGAGTATCGATGAATAAAGTAGTATTTAAAAAAAATATATATATATATATATATAATTCTCGTACGTATCTTTTAAAAGTTTCTAAGGCCACATACACTATATTTTCAAAATTCTAAATGTAGACTTGGACTCTTTGTCGCGAGAATTTCGATTTGACATATTATTTATCAAAAATTTACAAATTTGATGATGATGACTATTGTTATATTGCGTATTATTTTTGACTTGTATTTTTTTTAGATGAAAGATAAAGTTGAAAAATAGTGATTTAGAGAGATTTATTTTTTAGAAAATTCAAAATTTTATGATATATAGTATAGCGTTAAATATAAAAATTTATACAAAAAATTTACGCAATTTATTTGACAGGCTATATCAATTTGTTTAGTGGTTAATGTTCGACTAATTAACAAAGGGATATGATGTGACTCACTTTGTTTCTGGTGCCAAATAGAGGAGAAGACTATAAATCATGTGTTATTTGAATATCATTTTGCCTTTTAGGTTTGGATATTATCGTTGATTTCTTCGATGTCATGTACTTTTTCTTCATCTTCAATCGACCAAATCATATAGGATCTAGTAGTGGTCTAAATTTGTTTCTTTGGTAATTGTGGTTTATTTTAAAAATTAATGATGAAAAATTATTTCAAAGCCACAAAATATAGTTAATCACGCACGAAATGAGACTAAGATTTGGAAGAAAACCTAAATTAAGTTTGGTTCAAATTTGAGAATAAACCTTGGCACTTTATAATGAATTGTCTTTTGGTTTTATAAGGGATATACATAATATGTTTTTGAAAATGAGATTAGAAATTTAGAAAATGCAAATATTTTGTTAACCCTTAGAAATAAAGCTCAACATGTTTATGTTTACAGTTTAATGGATCAATAAAGATATAATACTGCAATAACAATTCTTAATATTTTTCGACCAAGTTAAATATATCCTCTCGAGAGATTGCTTATACACGAGCCACCTCACATGATCTTACGGTGGTCACTGGCTCAGGTGATCCCACCTTCCCCGACTTTTTTTTTTTTTTTTTCTCTCCATCTCTTTCTCTCACATTAGGCTTGAACCCTCTCGTTTCTGTAAGATAGTTTCTTATCCTCTCTATTCAAAGAAACCTTCTGTAAAAACTCGAAGCAAACAGATTTTTGAAAAATATGGCGATGTCTCATCTCTTTCTTTCTTCGCCTCGACCGTCAATGGCTCTGCGACTTCACTCAACCCAGGTAACGATATCTGCCTTCTCTTCTACCGAATCTTCAAACTAGCTCCACGACCCAGAAAAAGTTTGTTACTTTTCATTATTTCTTCTGTGGGTCTTTTGATTTAAGACGAAATTTTCAATTGATTGTGGAAGATATTGCACTTAGGCGTAGCTAGATTATAGTGAATTAGAGGTTAGCATCTCCTGTTGAATCCATTAAACATGTAAATTATGAATCTTTCGTTATGCATATAGCAAATTTGTGATATTCCCCCAACTTTGTTCATTTTCGTTCTTTATCATTTGTTGTGTTCTGAGTTAATGTTGATTTCTCTAAATATTGTTTGCAGTTCGCGTTGTTCTACTCTAAGAACAATAAAGATTGTACCTTTAAGGGTGCTGATGAAGCTAAAGTATCAAAGAGATCATTCCTCTGTCGTGCAATTCATATGGAATCTGAACATTCAGGGGAACCAAAGAGGCTTAGTTTCGATAATCTGCTGAGGAAAACAAAAGATGTTTGGAATAGTTCTCCACAGCCGGTTAAGGAATTCCCTTGGAATAGAGCATTCGGAAACTTCATACAGCTCGTTCTTGATCTCGCCATATCAGTCGTTAAGTTCTTGTTTGTTCCTATACTTGCGGTTTCATCCATCAGTGAGATGTCTTATTGTGCACATGAGAGGAAACTTGCTTTTGTCCCGTTTCCATTAGTCATTGGTATGGTTGTCGCAGGCATTCTACAAGAAACCGCTTTGAAGATATCTCCTTATCTTAAGGTAGTAGAAAAGAATAATCTGAATCAGCTGTTTATACTCCTAGTCTTATAGTTATAGATTGTTGTGATAGGTTCAAAATCCTTCCTTCTTATGAAGATTATGTTCTTGTAGGAAGCGGAAGTACCGTGGCATTTGATAGCTATGATGATGTTCTTCACTCTGATTAAACTTCCTGGACCATACTACCCGTATTGGGGGCGTTTATTTGTTCCACATTTTGCAAATGGAGTATTGCTTAGAGCACTTTGGTCCATGTTCAATTGGTATAAGAAGACTAGAAACACATCAGGAAATCCTCTGCAGATTCACAGTGTGGAAACAAAAGGAGAATCTTCATCTAAGGTTTACAAAATTTGGTTATGTCAAAGTCCCATGAAATATGACTTTAGTTTCTCAATTTATGCATCTCATCAGTTGTTTCTTTTGTAGGCTGGTGTTTTCTGAGGTGCAAAGTGGTCACTTCGACTAGTTTTGGGGATTATCTGGAACCTCGCGGATTAGTGTTTGAGCATAGATAGGAGCTTTCTTCTTTTTGTCCTCCTCTCTTTAAAATCTCAGAGAAGTTGAGATCAATGAGTTGACAACATCTTTTAGGCCATATAATTTTTGTTTTGTTTTGTGTTCTCCTCTTTGGAAAAGTGTCTCAGTTCTTGTGAGAACCACTGTTCTTTGGGTATGTATATGTATCTTGAGTTCGGACAATGAGAAGAAATGATTCACAGTTTTGTTTTTGGGCAGACAAAATTTTTATTAGGTAAACCAAGAAGCCACCAATCCTTGATTTTGCAACTCCCGTGTAGATTTTACAATTCTTGACTCTATAGAATTTAGTCTCCGACTGTTTGGTTATAGTTTATGTAGTGTTTGTAAATGAATCCATAATTTTGAACATTCTAAAAGACTAAAATATTTTAAGCAATTTTTGTTTTTTCCAGTTGTAAATTTTAAATGAAAAGAGAATTCTTCTGATTGTGGTTGACGTTTGTAAAAGTATTTTATGAAAAACCTGAAAAAGTTTCAAGTCTTACAAATATAAAATGTGTTTTCAATGGCCGAAAAAAAAAAAAAGTGTGTTTTCAGTGCTAATTGAAACGTAAAAATTTACGTGAAGCTTTAACTACACTTACTTTATCCGTTTTAAAATAAATTCGCTCCAAATTTCTTATGAATCTATTTTTCCCATCATTAAAAGTAATAAAAATATAAATAAACCATAAATCTAAAAGTCAAATTTTTTTTTTTTTGACGAACGATGATCACCGCGTCGAAGGTTCAGCTCTGAAATCAAGATTTCAAACATTACATTAACGAAGTTGATTACTCTAGCTATAACGTCGCCATTTTAGCCTTTATCAAAGCTTTTCCTTCATTGTGTTGCTTTTAGTGATCTTTTCTGGACTGTCTTTTTTTTTTTTTATATATATATTACTAGGTGTATATAGCCATGTTGCATAGTTCTTTTAGATGTTAAATCATTATGTATATATTAAAATTTCAAGATATGGTAGAGGAGAATGAAATAATAATTATTTATAGGATGATGAATGTGGAAAGTTACATTTATAAAATAAATGCATTTAGGGAGTTACAATTTTTGTAGAATTTTAGGAAAACCATTCAAATTATAAATTATGGTCAATGTGATTTTAATCAAGTAGTAAATGTATTTTAGCGGGGTCGAGTGATGTTCTTATAATTATTTAGTACGAGTTATCAATTTTGATTTTAAATTTAATAGGAGCTACACCTGAATTTAAATATAAGTTAGTTATAGATAAATTATATTTTAGTATTATTAAAAAATATTAAGAAAAAGAGACTTTTTTTTTGTTTTTTTTTTTTTTTTAAGAAAAAGAGACTGAAACTCAGAAAATAATATATTTTCTAGATATGCAAAAACATTTTCTTACACTTTTATTCATCCAAATTATACAGTATTAATATATACATATATATATAACTTATTTAAATATGATCATACATACATATCTTTTGAATTTATTCAATTATCTATTCTTCTACTTTGATAAAAGTTTTTCTTTAGTATTTTTGTACATTTGAGGTAAAAGAAAAAAAAAAAAAAATATATATATATATATATATATATTAATGATAACAATGAAATTTTATTGTTTTGGATAGAAACTCGTTCTCACATATATTTGTTACTATGATATTTAAATATTTAATTTTCTTTAGTATTTTTGTGCATTTGAGGTAAAAGAATATATATATATATATATATATATATATATATATTTGTTTTTTTTTGTCAAATCAAATATATTGATAAAAAATTGTCTACAAAATACAGGAAACATTCCAAACAATTGTTATACGTAAATACAGGAAATTGATATAATTTCGATGAAAGAGTGGAAGTAACCCGATTATCATTAAATGATTGAGGTTCTAATATGTAAATAATGGATAAAACAATTAAAGGAGAAATGTGCTATTATAAATCCAGAATTGCTTGTTGATATTGAGTTGCAAGACAGTCTTGAGAATGGTAATTTAACTCATTCTATTTATTTCAATTCTTGTATATAGTTTTTACTTTTAACTTTCTTATTCTATTTGTCTTTCAGAGTTTGAGAGTCAAACTAACAAGCAATCTTGATGTCTAGACTCCATAAGACTCATGCTTGATAACGTGGTAAGTTTGAATGATGTTTGTTTTGGACTCTAATGCATCTTCTTACCTTTTAGGTACTGATCTTATTTGTTTTCAATGTAACAAGGACATAGAAGCTTCTCTTAATCGGCTTAGGATGATTCTTCTAAGTCTTTACTATCTATCTCTGGTACTTTTGTTGTTTTGTATGTTTGAACTTAGTTTCCAACTTTCATTTTGGTTAGAACTTACACGAATGGAATTTGGTTTATTGGTTATGTTCCAAGTACAATGTTTGGGAGTGAATTTGTGTTATGTTTTGGTTTTCAAACAATGTTACACTAGTTATTAAGCATAAGAAAGATCGTTTTATTTCAGTTATAGTCAAGTAAAATTTTCGGATAGTTTCGGGTCATCGAGTATTTTGTTTACTTTCAGATAAAAAGTAACCAATTTGAACCGTATCCAAATTTTTTTTTGGGTTATCACCGGTTCTCAAAAGAAAGACCAGAACCGAACCAGACCCGAAAAAAAAGTGACCCGAAATCAAACTGAAAATTTATAAATACCCGAATGGAGTCTAAATTTTAGAATCCGAATACTTGAACCGAATGGATCCAACCCGAACCCGTCCTGGATACTCGAATGCCCATGACTAAATCCACCACCTGTTGCAAACACCTTAAACACATGTCCCAGATAACATTAACATAATTCGTATGTGAATTAGAGGAATAATTTCCCAGATACTAGAGTTTAGAAATTAAACAGACCCAATAACTTTTTGCATCCCGAAGCTGAACTATACACGGGAAAAAAATGGAAAATTTGTTTTAAACAACACTTACCCTTCACGGTTTTGAACATCGCAATATTCCTTGAAAGATATACACACGTTTTTTACCCTCCTTGCACCAACAATGTGTACAAGCAGAGGTTGAGCCATTAACTCAATGTGGTTTGATTTCTTAATACTAGATAATTATAATGAAGAAAGGTTAACCGCATCATCGAAAAATGTTGATTATGGATCATGCAAACAAAAGAGAAATCCAAGAGATATACCTTGAGCTACTACCCTTGAGTTGATGCACCCCTGAATCTACCTGTTCGAAATCCAAATTTTTTGGCCGCTCCCTAATGTGATTATAAGACTCATTAAAATGTTGTCATGAAACACATTCATCCAACAAAAACACCTAAAAAATTGAGGCGGATTAGAGACAAAGTGTCCTAGAAACGGTAAAGATAAATAGAGAAGCCTAAAAGAGTAAGCAAAATGTACAGCGATCTAGACATGTTATTTATAAGCTTTGCATAGTCGTCAAAGAATAGAGAGACAACCTCAGCTATAAAATCAGGGGTGCCTTCATCTTGCAACCTTTTTTTTTTTTTTTTTTTGGATTATACAGGGGTATCCTGGCCTCTACCAAAGTGGGTCCAGATTAGCCACGATGAATATTTGCAGCCTACGTTTTCAGCCTACCCAAATGTCGGTTTCCTGTTCTTGACGATGCCGAAATGTAAATTCCCCAGTAACCAACGGGAATCGAACTGCGGGTACCGTATTGGGTTTTTCCCTCAAGTACCACTAGCCCAACCCGCGTTGGTTCATCTTGCAACTTTCTCATCTTAAAAAAAGAAAAAAACCCTCAGCTTCAAATTCACACGCACATGACAGAACTACCTTAAGCTTACGAATCGGAGCGCCAAAGCTTCTCCACGTTCCGTTGACTGATTTTGACTTAAAATATATCCTCTGGGGACTTTATTTTATTTGCAAAAATCATTTTTAATGACTACTATACATGTCATTTGCATTGAGCCTAATTAAATGGGCTGAACCCAGATATAGGCGAGAACATGCTTTAGTTGATGTCGTGGCGAGAACATGCTTTATATCTTGATATATATGAAAACTAAATTCTCATATATATTGATGTCGTGGAGAGATTATTTTTGTTGACAGAGCAGTGAAGGCATTGCTACGATGAAACAGTTTCAATTCGATTAAGATTCTATTTTTCAAATCAGAATTAATATTTTTTTTCAGATTCATATGAGAAGAAGAAGAAGAAAGAGTTTAGGTGAGAGGGAAAGAAAGAGAGAGAAATAATGAAAAAAAAAAATCAAACAATAAAATAAGATAGTAGAAATATATGACGATAAAATAATATTTTATATTTGAAGAAGTGGTAGATTAGAAAAGGTGGAAGAGAAAGTGGTAGATTTGATAAGTTTTTTTTATATAAAGTGGTAGATATATTAATCCTCTTTTAAAAGTGTGGTCTTTGTATATTCTATCTTTGAAACAACAATTTTTTTTATAAAATAAAAGAAATAAAAATGGTCCTCTAAATAGAAGAAAGTGAAATTTATATTAAAAATGAAAACTAGTTCATTCCTAAAAAGTTAATTAATGTTAAGTGTATTTTGTTTTTAAAAAAAGTCCAAACACACTATTTTAATAAATACTAAGGCTATTTCTTTTATATAAATGTGACATTTTGATCTTAAAAAAATTTATGGCCTAAGGCGAATGCCTTTATTTTACTTCAGACCAGTGGAAATGACATTTTCATATGTATAGTAAAAAAATTATTCGTAAATAACTAGATCACAGTATAAGATGGATACCAAGTTATATTTTAATACAAAATTAACAAAATAGCCTATACATTAAAATATTAGTAAAATTATCTTAAACTAAACTCTAAACCCTTATAAACATAACACTGAATCTAAGATCCTAAACGCTAACTTTTAAAAAAATTCTTAACCTTAAAAATTAAATCCTAAATCCAAAATGATGCATAATTTTTAAAAAAGTAGTATATTTTTAATTTAAATTATTTTGTTAATCTTTTTCTTACTTGTATATTTGAATGGTGGCAAAACGATTGTTTGGTGATTTTACAAAAAAAATTACATATCATTTTATTTGATAACTTTGAAATTCTGGATTTATTTTATATCCTCTCTCTCTTTAAGTTCGAGGTCAACCTGTAATGATACCTGTGGCAGATCCAAAACCATAAATAATTTATCTCTAAGTGTAGTACCCAATATTCGAACTCGGGTTTCGATAGCACTAAAACATTATTCTGACCGGTTGATCCAAACACATTTAGCTAACATGTAAATTTTTTTTTTGGGGGTCTTACACTATCAATTTTGAAGATGAATTATAATTTCCATGCATTGCTTTCTCAATTAGGATTTGCCATGCAAGTGTAGTACATTCATAGTTTGTCATGCATTTTTTCCTCGTGAAAAAAAGAAAGAAAAAGGTGGCGTTCCGAGAGCTGAGCAACACTGGCGAAGTGTTAATATGGTAAGTATGTAATTAATTAACAAAATTTGAATCCAAATGCTATTCACACTAGAGAAAAGATAAAAGTAGAAATCAAATTAAAAATAGTAAGAAAATTAAATGAATAATTAAACCTCGTTTGTGATGCATCCTTTATTTTTTGTTATCTTACTTTAGGTGACTATTGCAAAAAAAATATGCATTTAAGAGAAGTGGAATGGCAGTTCCATATGCAAAGCTGTGCATTGCACAATCCCAAAAAAAAAAAAAGAAGCAATGGAGGCAAAGGCAACTGACCGTTCAAGTCAAGCAAAAGCTTTCGACGAGACAAAAACTGGTGTGAAAGGACTAGCAGATTCGGGAATCACAGAGATTCCAGAGATGTTCCGTGCACCTCCGGCTACTTTAGCAAGCCTGAAAGCACCACCACCTCCGCGGCATCTCACAATCCCCACCGTCGATCTGAAAGGAGTAAGCGTGGACTTTACCAGGCGGCGAAGCGTGGTGGAGAAGATCGGAGAAGCGTCTGAGGAATTGGGATTTTTCCAGGTGATCAACCACGGGATCCCACAGGGTGTGTTGGATAGGGTGATTGAAGGGACTCGTAGGTTTCACGAGCAAGACCCGGAAGCCAAGAAACGTTTTTACTCTCGTGATTACACAAGAAACTTCTATTACATGAGTAATTTCGATCTCTACACTTCTTCTGCGGGCTGGAGAGATTCGTTGGGTTGTTATACGGCCCCGGATCCTCCTAGCTTGGAGGAATTGCCTGCAGTTTGCGGGTAAGATTTCCATACAAAACTATGATTATAATTTATATATTTATATTTTTGGAGCGGAACAGATATTCAAAGTTTTCTATTTTTATTTGTGCTTTTCTTCGCTTATAACTAATATTGATTTTCTTATTTGTTTTCTTTGGTAAACTAATGTATATCCAATAGGAATGAATAACATATTGAAGGGAATATTACATATATTTTACATAGCCCTAATTAAGATGATGCTAAGCATAAATTTGTAAGAATTGTCTAGTGATAATTAATAGCTAGATATGTACAGAGCATAAATCTTTGCAAATTTATTTTTGATGTGGTAGGGAGATTATGATGGAGTACTCAAAGCAATTGATGAATTTAGGTGAAGTGCTATTTGAACTTCTATCAGAGGCTTTGGGTTTAAACCCTAATCACCTCAAGGACATGGACTGCGCTAAGTCTCAAGTATTGTTTGGTCAATACTACCCACCTTGCCCTCAACCTGACCTCACTTTAGGCATAAACAGGCACGCCGATTTTTCGTTTATCACCATACTTCTTCAGGGAAAGATTGGAGGGCTTCAAGTTCTCCATGACCAATACTGGATTGATGTCCCTCCTGTTCCTGGAGCTCTTGTCATTAACATTGGCGATCTTCTCCAGGTTAAGAAGAATTTTTTTTTTTTTTTATTTCACTTATCGATTGTGATTGATTCTCTTTCTATTGTATGCAGCTTATAACCAATGACAAGTTCATAAGCGCGGAGCATAGGGTGATAGCAAATGGAAATTCTGAACCGCGGATTTCAGTAATATGTTTTTTCAGCACGTTCATGAGGGCGAATCCTCAAGTATATGGACCCATTAGAGAGCTTCTTTCAGATGAAAACCCTGCCAAGTATAGAGACTTAGCTCTCACCGAATTCTCAAACATCTTCGGGTCAAAAACGATCGATACTCCTGCGTTACTCCATTTCAAGATCTGAGACAATTGGTTTCTTTATCTTTTTGTCTATTACCAATACCATTAGTAATCTATCAAACTCTTGTTTGTCCTCTTAAAGTATTTTCTGTGAAACCACTTCTTCTTTCTTCTTTCTTAAAAAGAGAAAGAATAGTTGTAATATTCGAATAAGGTACACAATAATGTACACTTTGAAGCTTATGACCTCATCATCGTCAAGCCATGTTATTTTATATATCCATAATAGTCTTGTAAACCTTATCAGAAGAATTAGCAGAAATCCCCTTACTATTCTACTACACTCACAAGTCACATGGCCTGATTCCTTGTTACACAATCCCAAATTTACAATTGTCAATTCAAAGTATATATTACACTACAAGAAAGCTAAGCAAATTCCGAGGAAATTTCAGAGGGCTTTCAGACGGATTTTCGAAGAAACTAGAATCCTCGGAAATCCGTCGGAAATTTTCGACGGAAACTAATCCGTCGGAAATATCGTCGGAATGTTTCGAAGTTTCCAAGGGATTTCCGAGGGAAAATAAGAACTCGAATATTCCAAGGGTTTTTCAAGGGATTTCCGAGGACTTTTGGCGAATATATCAAACGTTACGTATTCGTTGATGTTTTCGTTGGATTAGTGGTTGGAATATTTGTTTCCGTCGGAAATCTCTCGGAAATTTCAGATAATAATGTTTAAAGTGTACATATAACAATAAGACATCAAGGAATTGGTAGATTATGTATTGGACTCATCAATCCTCTTCACAATATTATCAAAATTATCAAAATAATTTAAATATTTTCCTGGGATTTCCGACCGCTATATTGATCCGTTGGAAATCGCTCGGAATGTTCAGAGAGATTTCCGACGGCTGATCAACGGCCAAATCTTCCGACAACTTTCCGACGGATCTTGACATCAAGTCCTCGGAAATCCCTCGAAAATTTCAGAGGGATTTCCGACCGATTTGTGGTTTATTTTCGAGTTTTGCAGGTTTTATAAATGTTTAGTGTTGTTTTAGACTATAACAGACCTTATTTGTTATTAGAATTAGATTACATAACAAAGAAACTAAAGAAATACAAAACTTGAGCAAACACATCATATACACTTATGTTTTTAAGATATGTTATGTAAGATTAATGTATACTTATACAAAGTTATGAGATTTATTTAAAGTTTGTGTTTATTGGTTTTATATGATCAAGTAGGTACTTTTATTGATAAATACCGCATATTAAGAGTATTAGATATCATTATGTATCCGTCGAAACCGACATTGGAGAAATGTTATTGAAAATCCCTCGGAAATTTCCGAGGGTATCCTATTAATTGAAGTTTGACTGACCAATCCTCGTACATGCAACAATGTCCGATTCCCTCGGACATTCCCTCGAAAATTTCCATATAGTAATTATTTTAACAACATTAAACTTGATCACTTAAAATCTTAATAACTATTATAAATTATTAAAATTTAATTAAAAACTAAATTAAATCTACAATACTTTAAATACATTAATATGAATATGATGATATTAATTTAAAAACTTATTGCTATAGTAATTACCAAACAAAACTTCAAACTTAATCACTAAAAATATTAATCACTATTTAAAATTTAAAAAACTAAATTAAATCTAAAAGACTTTAAATACATTAATATGAATATGATGATATAAATTTAAAAAATTATTGATATAGTAATTACTTTAACAACATTAAACTTTATCACTATAAATCTTAATCACTATAAATCTCAAGTACTATAAATCTTAAAAACTCTAAATAGCTTCATCTTAATTAAATTAAATACACAATTTTTAATTACTATAATTACTTTAATCTTAATTACTAGAATGTTTTTAAAAAATCTAAATCACTTTATCGTTTTACAAAATCTAAATCACGCTAAATTGCTTACTATTAACTAGTATTACGTTTTATTAAATCTGTTGTTAACAACATTAATTATTTATTTCATTGCAGGTCTTATTCGGAGTTTCACCGTTCCCGGAGATCACGTAGTGGTTCGGGTACACCTTCCGCATCTCCTTCGAACATTCCTGAGACGCGTAATTCCGCTTCTCAGGAAGTGATGACAATGGAGGAGTTCGTTAGTCAACCGGGACGGCGTCATCTCCCGATGCTTCATCCGCATGAAGAAAACGGCGCAACATTTTTTTTTGTAAGCAATCAAGACCGGAGTTACACCGGATTGGCTAGAGATGATGGAAAAAACCCATACGAGCAAGAAGACGGGCCAAATTCAAGATTCGGTAGTCGAAGAGCGGATCGAGAGGATTAAGCAGCGGAAGATGGAACGGCTTACACAACTCTCCCAAGATGGCTCATCATCTTCGACAGATTTACCTCGAGAGAAAATCAGCCGATGTTGCATTGAGGTATTTAATAATATTAATTAATTGTTTTATTAATTTTCTAATTCAAATAAATGTATATTTATTTTTTTATTTATTACGTAGGAATTTCCTTTAACCAAGGGTCGTAGACCCAGTTTAGGAAGCCTGGTATCCCGCGACGGGAGTGTGTCTTCGGTGTTTCCTCGAGACACTGAACTTGTTCAGCAAGTTCAGGATCTAAACCGCGTCGTTCAAGAAAAAGGCGCGGTCGTCGAAGAATTGAAGCAGCAAAATCTCGAGATTAAGGAGCAGTATGCCGAGACCCGTGCAACACTCTCTAAACTACAATCTTTCTTGGCCGCTCAATATCCCGGACAGTTTCCGCCGCCTCCGATGTGAACACTTTTCGTTTATGTTTTTCTTTTTTAAGAACATTTTCGTTTAATTTTAAAACATTTGTTGTTTTTTGAATAATTTATTTTAATTTATTTCTAATGTTTTTTCACAATTAATTTTTATTATTCATTTTATTTTAAATAATTATATATTTAGAAAACAAATAATTATAATTAAATATATGTTTCCTCGGAAATCCGTCGGAAATTCACGTCCTCGAAAATCCGTCGGAATACTTATCCTCGAAAATCCGTCGGAATACGTATTCTCGGAAATCCGTCGGAAAACTTATTCCGTCAGAAATTACTGTGCTCGGAAAGCCGTCGGAAATGTTAGATTTCAGAATTCCGTCGGAAAAACAGGCCCTAGGATATCCGTCGGAATTATCGGCTCGGTTGGAAAGCCCTCGAAAGTTTTAAACCTTCGGAAATCCCTCTGAAAATATTTCCCTCGGAAATCCCTCTGAAATTTTCGACGGATTCAGATTTCCGACCACCTCAAACCGACGACTTGTGTCCCTCGAAAATCCCTCTGAAATAGCCGTTTTCTAGGGATTTCCAACGGTTTTGTCCCTCGGAAATATGTTGTTTTCTTGTAGTGTTAGTTTTAAAAGATTTAGTTTTTGTCGAAGATTTAGGTTTTTCTCCTTCCTTCTCTTTGATAAGAATAGGGATTTTAACAAATTCGAAGTCTGACAAACCGAACTGACCTAAAAATTCCGGTAACATTCTCCAAACCAAATTACTAAATCCACCAAACAGACCCACCCCTAGAAAAAGCCATGCACATCTTGTTTCCCAATACACATAGACCTCCTCCATTTCACCATGCACCCCTAGATGTACATCTTGTTAGATGATACAACAAATAATTAACCAGTCTGAATGAAAGAACAACACCTGCAACCTATCTCTCACCTATCAAACCGATTTAACCCTTCAGTTGATGCATTCCTGAATCTATCTGTTTGAAATCCATATTTTCTGGCCGCTCCCTATTTTGATAACTAATAAACTCATAAAATGTTGTCATGAAACCCATTCATACAACCTAAAATATTGGGTCTTAGTCTGAAAACTAAGTCTCCACATTCTTCCCGGAAACCGACTCTCAATCCAGTCACGTTGTCTATCTAACTAAAGCGTCAAAACCCCCTTCAAACCTTTTTTGTCCTTTTGGAAATATGTCTTACCATATTTTGGAAATATGCAAAAATTAAAACATGTAGCAAATGCCCGAAAAGGATAAACCCGAGAAGAGGATCTACCCATAAAAGAGTACATGTTCACTCCCTAGTAGACGAGTCTCTTATCATGTGTTTACCGACTATTCCAAAAAAACAAAGTTCTCCGTAACAAAAAAAAAAAAAAAAATTCAATCATCCAGAGGATGTAAATTAAAATCCAACCCCTAACAATATGTGCTATTCTTTTCCTTAATTATATGACTTATAAAAACAAAGAGATATCGGCAAAAAAAAACCCAAACTTTCCATAATTTGCCAAAAAAAGCACGAATTTCTGGTCTAGCCAAATAAATACTCAACTTTTGTTGACTTTCGAATATAATAACAAATTTTTCGTTGACTTGCCAAATCAACACGCCGTTTATAAAGTTAACAGAAAATTTAAACGTCATTAAGTACACGTTTACTGTTGGGGTTAAATCATATGACGTCGTTTTGAAATTCTTAGTTTTAAAAAAAAAACTGCATCACCAAGCCTCGAACTCGAGTTCTGAGTGTGCATTAGAGAGGATTTTACCACTGAACCAGTGGCAACTTTCAAACATTTTTGTAATATACTTGACTTTAGTATATGAGTTCACGGAATTAGAAAAAAAAAACTTAGACTTTATCGACTTTATCGAACCAAAATCAGACTTTGTCGACGTCGAGAGAGAAGAAGACCTTGGCGTAGAGCAAGCAGGTCGATTTTTTTCTTTCTATTCAACCTTCAATTCACATATTACACAGATCACCTTGCTTCTCATTTTAATCTACTCGATTCAGTTTCATGTTGAAACTAATTTCTCTCGATTTGTACTATTTTTCATATTTGGGGCTTTTTCTCTCGATTCAAAATCGATGGCTAAGACAAGGAGGAGTAACGTTGTTGAAGAAGGTCCTCCTGGTCGGAAGTTGCGTCCGTCGAAGACGAGAGTAGGTGAATCGAAACGATCTTCTCAGAAGCATTCGACGAAACGTATGCAGATGGATCCTCCTGGTGACAGAGATGAGCTGAAACCTCTGATTGCAGGTTTTTTTTCCTAATTCCGTGTATTCATTTAATAAAGTCAAGTATATTACAGTAATGTTCGAAAGTTGCCCTTGGTTCAGTGGTAAAATCCTCTCTAATGCACACTCAGAACTTGAGTTCGAGTCTTGGTGATGTAGTTTTTTTTTTTAAATTAAGAATTTCAAAACGGCGTCATATGATTTAACCCCAACAGTAAACGTGTATTTAATGACGTTTAAATTTTCTGTTAATTTTATAAACGGCGTTGATTTGGCAAGTCAACGAAAAGTTTGTTATTATATTTGAAAGTAACAAAAGTTGAGTATTTATTTAGCTAGACCAGAAATTCATGCTTTTTTTGGCAAATTATGGAAAGTTTGGGTTTTTTTGGGCCGATATCTCTAAAAACAAATATGTAATTTAATTATATGTTATTTAATAGCATGGTACTTATTTTATAAAATGACATAATTATGTAGAATGCAAAGAATATTTATTAGTGAAAATCTGGTTAACTTTCAGTTACTGTTTTATTATTTTATTATCTATATAAACAAGTTAAGTTTCAATAGTCATTTATTACAGCACTCTTGAAAACGTTTGTAATATAAGCGATATATTGGATAAATAAAAAAACGTATTTAGTTAACAAATTTTGAACCAGAATGCTATTCACATTAGCTTGTGGAGAATAATTTTTTGTTTATACCAACACAATTTTTTTTATATTAAATATTTTTAATAACTATAAATTAATAGTAATCTAATAAATATAATTATTATTATTTACGTCTTAAAGTTTATTATTAATATTAATCAATAAAATAATATTAAAATTTTTAAAATTAATTTTTGTGGAATGAAACAAAAATACATTTTTTTTTTGTCAACGGTGGGGATTGTCAACTGTTTCAGATCGATGGTGGGGACGTAAATCATAATAAGAAAAAATGTGCATTTAAGATGGGGACGTGAATCATAAATGCACGGGATACTGGAGAATGTGTTGGAGAGGATGTTGGAAGGTGAATCAGGTAAACTGTGTACCTTAAGATTGATCATTAAACATGTATATATAGTGTACAAGAGATAAGGCTAACTATATATTCGATACATACAAATCTAAGATTCTCCTATATTTACTCTAACACCCTCCCGCAGTTCGAGCTGGCGGTTTCCGAACACTCAAATTTGACCAAAAATCAAGAAATAGTGACGTTGGTAGTCCTTTTGTAAAGATATTGGCAAACTGAACGGATGATAAAACATGGAGAACCTTGATATGTCCAAGAGCAACACGTTTTCGAACAAAGTGAATATCAATCTTGACGTGCTTGGTTCGTTGATTTTGAACCGGATCAGATGATAGATAGACAGCATTGACGTTATCACAAAACACTACCGAGGTGTTTTGAAGCGGACATCGCATCTCGAGAAAAAGATTCTGCAACTAAGATATCTCTGCAACAACGTTTGCAACCGCTCGATATTCCACCTCGACACTAGATCGAGACACCGTCTGCTGACGCTTAGCTTACCATGAAATGAGATTATCACCTAGAAACACATAAAAACCCGATATGGAACAATGAGTCGTAGGGTAGCCTATCTAATCGGCGTCCGAATAGGCAAATAAGATTCATCGTAGAAAACTTGTAAAGTTGTAGACTACGAGAAATGGCCCCTTTAACATAGTGAATGATACGTTTCAGGACACTGAAATGAGTTTTTCGTCGGTCATGCTTGAAGAGACACATCTGTTGCACATCATAAGATACATCAGGGCGTGTAAAAGTGAGGTACTGAAGAGCCCCAGCAAGATTTTGATATAAGGTCGGGTCAGCCATAGGGGGACTATCGTTTGCAACCAACTTTGGTTTAGTATATGTGGATATTGTTAGTGTCGGATCCCGTACTCTTAATTCGAGATCCAGAAGAAGACGTCCACGTTACTTCAGATCAACACGGTGGACCCGTGAACAAATATTTCGAACCAAAGTCTTACACCCGATGGAACGAACCGAAGAGTTCGTAAAGTATTGATGAAGAGAAAGGAGAGTTCAGAGCTTGACAGACGAACTGATTATAAAAGCCCAAGACAAGCCAACAAGATTCAAACCAAGATGTTACAACATTAATGACCAAATCAAAACAGACATATTAAAGGAAAGTTAATATATTGATTTGGCCATTAAGTGTAATCATTGTATATAAATATGAGACTCTTTAAACAAAGGAGAGATCAAATCTTGAGAATATATCAATACAATACAACTTTCTCTCTACACATTTTTATCTACTTGTTCTTATATTTTTTTGATTATTTATATGCTTTTACACACGTCTTTACACTATTTTATATACGTATTCCGTCATGTACTTTTGTCTTTGAGAGTTTAACCCCAAAAATAATACAAATACTTGAGTGTGTGAGTCCGACATCCACAAATATCGGATCCGACACTCAAATATGAATAATATTTGTGGGTCAAAACTCCCAAAGACAAAAGCAAGATCGTATTTCCTATGTATTTCGTATGCGTGAAATTATGTAAAGTGTGTAGAGACAAAATGTATTCCTATGCAGAAAAATGATTCGAAAGAAAGAAAAGAAAAAAGGTCCCCCTACAATACTATGAGGTCCTATATTTATACATCGTAGAAATTTAATACGACTTATTAATGTTTTGATTTTCTTTGAATGCATCCGTTTTTATCCTTTCTTTAATGTCATAACGTCTTGATTTGAACTAATTCGGGCATTTTTTAGGTTTTTGCTCTTTGGGCTCGTCTGTAAGATTCAAGCTCCTCAATCCTCCACCTCGCGCTCTCGAGCTCATGGTGAGTTCATCGAGCTCGGTGACCTCGGCGCAATTCTACCTGGCTGTGGATCCCTTCTGTCTGCCGATATTATGACATGAAAAGTACGTGGACATTCTCTCTGGGTAATGGATCCTTGGTGCGGGATCCGATACCAATAGTATCAACGGGGGTTTGACACGGATTACATGCAGTCATATTGGCACGATGAATGATATTAGCTGCGTAATTTTGTTGATGAAGAAATAACCCCTATTCATTGAGTATTACGAAGATGCCAAGAAAGTGGTGAAGCGGACCGAGGTCCATAATTTCAAATTAGGAGTGAAGAGAAGCAATGACCGAGTTGAAGAGTGCTGGAGACGATGTCGTGAGAGCGATATCATCAACGTAAAGGAGGAGATATGAGATATCATTACCTCGAGTCATCACAAAAAGAGACGAATCAGCAACACTTTGAATGAACTCAACTTGATGGACATAAGTGGCAAACCGGTTATACCAAGTCCTTGGCACTTGCTCGAGCCCTTAAAGAGAGATCGATGCAAGCGACAAACGTGATCAAGTTTGGCGGTGTCTCGAAAACCTGGTGGTTGATGCATATACATTGTTTCCTTGAGATCTTCATGTAAGAATGTGTTCTTTACATCCAGTTGATGAAGATGCCAAACCTTTGCAGTCACTACTCCCAACATTTCTTTAATAGTTGCAGGCTTGACAACCGGACTAAACGTTTCATCACAATCCACACCTAGTTGTTGAGATTTCCCATTTGCGACGAGCCGAGCCTTATAGTGCACTAGTCTACTTGTTGCATCAAACTTGTGCATGTACAACCACATAGAACGAATCAAATTAGCAGACTTGGACAATGGTACAAGATACCACGTTTCCGTTTTAATAAGAGCATTCTATTCTTCCTCCATAGTAGGATTCCAATTTGGATCATTTGCTGCTTTAATATGAGATATTGGTAAAGGAAAAGTAATGGTGGTATGACGACACATAGCTTTCTTAGGTTTCACAATACCCTTTTTGCTACGTGTGCAGGGGCGTGCCTATGTGAGGAAAAAAAAAGCATTTGCCTTAGGCCCCCTCAATACTTAGTAAATTTTGGGGTCCCAAATTTTAAATTATTATTTGGCATATTAGTAAAATATAGTAGATATTTAGTATTATTATTTCAAGTTTGATTTTTTTAAAAATATTAAAAATTGGCAATTCTCTAAAATATCATGGTTTTTGTTTTTAGGACAAAAATACCACAAAACTAAAATTAAATTTTCAATTTTCAAACTCTAAACCCTAAATTCCAAACACTAAACCCTACCCCCTAAATACTATACCCTAAATATAAAATAATCAACTTAAACCAAGGATTTAAAATTCCACATCATTGAATAATAATTTGGTATTGTGGTATTTTTGGAAACAAAACCAAAATCATGGTATCTTGAAGAATTCTTCTTAAAAAATACTGTTATTTATTTTTAATATTTTAAATTTAAGCATCTTTATTGATAAAAATTAGTGTTAATTAAGAAAAATATATTACAACAATAGTATAAATACTAAATTATATATGTATAATTTATACTACCAAACGTTATTTTCTATAGATTAAAAATAATGTTAATTATCTCTAATTAATTATAAGATAATATATAAAATTTAAAATATAAATTATAATGTATTTTATTATGAAAGTAAATAAATAAAAAAATTATTTTTGGTTTGGCCTTAGGCCACCAACACTCTAGGCACGGCTCTGTACGTGTGATCATAGGATGAGTATTGGTCGTGGCTTGTGGTGGTGCTAGTGACACAATGGATGGTTGAGGAGTATAGGTTGGTCTGTAGGTGGCTGAGGCATAGGTGGAGATACGAATGGCTGAGGAGCAGGTAGGGGTGCATGTGATATAGGCTGTGGAATTGGCATCAATGGTGTGAGAAGTGGCGTAGGAGATGATGGGGCAGGTAGATGAGCAAAAGGGAAAGTAACCTCATCAAAGATAACATGGCGTGATAAGTTTATCTTTTTTTGTTGAAAGATTAAAGCATCAATAACATAAGATTACTTTTTTTTTAATTACTCTATACTAATTTATTGTCAAACACTCTTATTTTCTAATATTATCTATCCCGATTAGTCTAAATTCAATTACCAAACACATTCAATATAAATATATATTTAATGCATTGATGCTTATATAAGTTATTTTCCCAATTTCAAAATTAAACTGAAAGCGAAATAAAAATTATTAATAAATTATTTTCTAAAATATTAAAATTTAAATTAAAACCAGAAAATCCTCTTATAATCAATTAAGTAATTATTTATTTTTACATTGTCAATTAAAAAACATTAACATCTAATTTAATTTATTTAAATATGATTAATGTTCTTAAACTACAAAAGTTCTTTCCCACAGTAAAAATCATTATAATAAAACCCAATATGGATGACTTTTATTTTATAATTATTTTGCTAAAATCAAAATCGTTAAATCTTCCTCCCTCTATATATTTAAAAGAAACATTGCGAATTTTGTTGTTGTTTAGGTGTTATTACAAGAATTTTTCTTAGTAGTTTTAATCACAAAAATACTATATTAAAATTCATTAAAACAAAAAAAACTTCACTTAACTAAAAATCACAAAATATTCATTTTTATATATTTTGTTATATGAAAGTAAAATTAATATTTAAAATTTTCAAAAACCAAATTTTATCTCACATTGATCATATATAATAAGAAACTTCACAAATTCTCATATATATAATACGATTTTAGATGGAATAATATAAACCAATGCACTATACAAAAATATTTTAGGCTAGCAAGTATGCAAAATTTTCTAATTTTTTCTATCATGCATTAACATAATATTTTAACAAATAAATTTTTGAATTAATTATCCCGTGTATTAGCACGGGTGATTACCTAGTGTTAATAATACATATTATTTTTTTGGTCAATCCATAAAAAGACAATAGTAGAGTTGGACTAGTAAGAGGTACTACAGTTGTAAAACATTTGAATGGCTACTGTCATGTGTGATTCTTCTTCTGCAGATAATAAGATCTATTTTCATTGTACGGCAACTTGTTAGGTGTGAATTTAATCTCTGCTTGAAGAGGAAAGTACTAACTTTTAGGGCCTCTATAAATGCGTCTTTTAGATCCTATATGTTCTACTACATTGTAAGTACTATAAAGTACAACGAAACACGCCATTGCAGGTTCGTATATTGATACGGCGATGTGGACAAGAAAACAAGAATAATTATTCGATTTTATTATATTCCAGGGCCATGAGTAGTTTAAAAATGCCAATTGTAAACACTCAACTTCCAGTTACTTCTTTTTAATGCTATAATTATAAATGGTGACAAACCCGTATGTGTTTTTTTTCTTCTGTGATCATCATTTATTTTTGTTTTGCTTGTTTTGTATTGTTATGATTTTCTATTATACACTAACCAGTAACCACACTTGTTCGGTCTGTTTCGGTTTTCTTTCTTTTCACAAAGTTTTTATTACATTCCACATTTCGTTTTATTTTCTTTTGTTTCCGCATGGTTTAATCCGATATATAAAAAAAAGGAGTGAAACGACAACGTTTGGTGTAGATGTGCGAAAATTCCATAAATACCCCTATCCGTCGTTTTCTTATTACGAAACCGCTTTTGCAATTTTCAGTTTTGTAAGAAAACCAACAAAAAAAATAAAAAATTATTAATTCTTGGAAGGAACAGAGAAATGGTTTCCGACTCGGACCTCGTGACCCAGCTCCGAGAAATTCTCCGTAGCTCCGACCTAGAAACGACGACTCCGGCGAGCGTTCGCCGTCAGCTGGAGGCGTATTTTGGTGTCGAATTGACCGATAAGAAGGCTTTCGTCAGAGAACAAATCGATACTTTTCTTGAAAGCGATGCTTTGTTAGAAAGCAAACCCGAGAGTCACAAGGAAGAAGAAGATGATGAAGACTGTAATGGCGATGGAAACGATGAAGAAGGAAGTGAAAACGATGACGATAAGACCGAACGGTAAATTTTCCTTTATGAATTAATATTTTGACAAATTGGATTGTGTGTATCAAGCTGTTTAAAACTACTCAGTTTATCTGGTAATGGTTAGCATTAAATTTATTGTTTTGATACTTGTATATGGATATAGCTATATATATTAATGGTGATCGAATCAATCAGAGGTTGGGGACTATTAGTTTCTTATGGATTTTAATGCATTCTTATGGTTGATGATTGTTTGGAAGAGAGTTGTAAGATTAGTTTGATGTTTCTTGTGATTGGTTTTAGATGAAAGATGTCAAATTTATGATTTGTGTTTTTTTTTTTTTGTGTATTAGACCGGTAGAGGCTAAGAAACGTCGAGGCGGGTTTAACAAAATATGTCAGCTTTCTCCACAACTAGAGAAGTTTTTAGGAACTTCTCAATTGGCTCGAACAGAGGTATAGTTTTCCATTTCTTTAGAATTGTTGTTTCCCTTTCATGGTTTAGTGTGGAGAAAATCTTATGATTACATTGTATTTGCATATATAATAGGTTGTGAAGAAAATGTGGGCATATATTCGAGAGCACGATTTGCAAGATCCAACGAATAGGCGGAATATAATATGCGACGAATCGCTTCATTCGTTATTCCGTGTAAAGACGATTAATATGTTTCAAATGAACAAGGCATTGGCAAAGCATATTTGGCCGCTAAATGATGGAGATGGTATGTTGCTTGCTATTTCACTAGATTTATGTGGCATCTTGATAAGATTATGTTGTTTATAGTTCTTGTGAATGGTTCTATCGTTATAGGGTGTGTTAAGAATGTGAAAGAGGAAGATGAAGATGAAGATGAGACATCAGGGGAAAAAGATGAGAAAGAGGAGCAAAACGAAGAAGCGGGAGAGAATAATGAAGAAGAAAGTGGAGAAGAGGAAGATCGTAGTGTACGAAAACGCAAACGCAAGAAAAGAAAGTTAGTTGTTTCTTTCTCTCAATTTTGTGTGTTAGTCTGCTTATATAGCTTAGGTTCAGAGAAACTAAGCCCGCTCTATCAAATTAGACCAGCCAAGTCCGAGGAGAAACCCAAGAAAAAAGGAGGCGGCTTTACCAAAGTTTGTAGTCTTTCGCCAGAACTTCAGGCTTTTACTGGAACGTCTCAGTTAGCTAGAACAGAGGTACACATAACTGACCATTATTGAATTACAAGACTTCTGGATGTGATATATCATCTGCTGAATGAATGGTTTTTTCAGGTTGTGAAAATGCTTTGGAAATACATAAAGGAGAACAATTTGCAAGATCCATCTGATAAACGCACAATAATATGCGATGCATCATTGCGGTCTCTGTTCCCCGTCGAGTCTATCAATATGTTTCAAATGAACAAACAATTAGCCAAGCACATATGGCCTCTAGTACAGGAGGATGAAGGTATGTGATGATTGAAAAGTGTTCTTTCATATTTCTTGAAGTAGTCATCTCTATTTAGTATCCCTGAGACGTGTTTATGTGCATAAAAATTCTTTGTTAGAACTAGGGAAATTCGGTTCGGTTCTTGAAAGTTTTAAAAGGTCTTGAAAGTCTGTGTTGGTAAAGGTTGAAATTTTTGTTACCTTTTCTGTGATTAGTCTTGTGCCCATGAATTGTTCACTCTTTTTCATGAATCATATGTTCAACTATATCGCCTCTATGGCTCTTACTGATAGGCTTTTTGAGCGCAAAAGTTCGTCTTTCTTTGCATAGACTAATTTTTGCCCCGTCCTTTCGTTCAGCAGGAACAACTGACGATCCAGAGAAGGGAAAGCAGAAAATGAAAACGGAGATAGACGAAGGTACATACATTTTTCATAATCTATTCATGTTATTTAGTCAAAGCGAAAATCAAATCATCCACCATCTTAACTTAAAATATATAGATAATGATGAAGCAAATGAAGAAAAGGCTACTTCATCAACAATCAAGACTGAACAATGATTCGATGAGAAGCTGAAAGAACTCTTTGAAATTGGTTTTTTCCAAGGCGACTCGGTCTCAAAGCTTCTAACTAACCACTTCATCAAGATTGAACAATGATTCCTCATTCCAAGGGGCCAGTTTTGGTAAGTATTTCATATAGGCGAGTCCAGATTCCACTGATGTTAAGTACGCATTTGTTCACTCTTGTTATATATAGTGACAAAACTGGACATAACCAGAGCTAGTTTGAATATTTGACTAATTGTTTTTAATCAGACTTAAAACTTAATTCAATGAAGAAAAAGTGATGTGATAACATGTTTCAACTTTGCTACCAAAAATTTGCATAAATAGTGCTACAACGTTTCAACAACTTAGCTACCAAAATTTTCAGAAATAGTACAATGATGCTATAGAGAAATAGAATATGGTCATTGTATTAAAATACCACAAGGTGGCATTTTATGTGTTCTTTCACTCAAAACTTGAATTCAAAAAACGCTGAAACAGTTATCTTTACCACAAATAGTAAACTTTCCTCTGTTTTTACAATCTTACATAATAATAGCTAGAGTTATGCTATTCAGAAAAGAGTCGGTCATGATCTTAAAAAGCCACAAGATGTTTGTGTCCTAAATGCAAAACCTTTAAAGTAAAAAAAAACTCTTGACACAATTATCATGTATATGATGAGACATCAACAAATTTCGCTTTCTTTAAATCTTCTCGAGATTCATGCATTTATGTCAAGATAATTTGGGGAATAAGATCTGTCTTGGGGACCAAGTGTAGATGAAACCCAAAACTGTTTAGCAAGCATATTTTCATTTTTGTGTTAAAAGGCTAATTAATAAAGGGAACTTTACATTATCTTGGTGCTACTATTAGAATATAAAAACAACTCAACAATGTTTAGTTACTCTGAAGATTTATCATCATGCGGCCGCGTTACACTGGTATCGTCTGCAATGCGGCTGATACGACCGTCCATCCGCCGTCTAACTTCAATCGCAAGCCCTGACTCTGAGTTCATGTCATATATGAAACATAAGGCTAAGTCCATCAATAATGCACTAGACGATTCCCCCTTTTTGCAACAATTCCGTTCCTCTTTGGAGCCAGTACTCGAGGTTCGTAAAGCTATGAGGTACACGCTTCTCTCAGGCGGCAAACGAGTAAGGCCAATGCTCTGTTTGGTCGCTTGCGAGCTCGTAGGCGGCCAAGAGTCAACCGCAATGCCTGCGGCCTGTGCGGTTGAGATGATATACGCGTCGTCTCTCATCCTAGACGACCTTCCTTGTATGGATGACGACAGTCTCCGCCGTGGAAACCCCACCAACCATAAAGTATTTGGCGAGAAAACAGCCATCTTGGCCGCTAATGCGCTCATGTCTTTGGCCGTCGAGCAGACGTTGGCATCGACCTCATTGGGGGTACCTTCAGAGAGGGTTCTCCGAGCCGTTCAGGAGATGGCGAGAGCTGTTGGGACGGAGGGACTCGTGGCGGGTCAAGCGGCGGATTTGGCCAGAGGAAGGATGAGTTTTGAGAACGAAGACAACGAATTGAGACATCTTGAGTTGATACATATTCATAAAACCGCTGTTTTGGTTGAAGCTGCGGCTGTTGTGGGAGCTATAATGGGAGGTGGGTCTGGTGAAGAGATTGAGAGGCTTAGGAGATACGCGAGGTGTGTTGGTCTGATGTTTCAGGTGGTGGATGATGTGCTCGATGAGACCAAGTCGTCCGAGGAGCTTGGGAAAACTGCCAGAAAAGATTTGATCACCGGAAAGCTGACTTATCCAAAGCTGATGGGTGTGGAGAATGCGAGAGAGTATGCAAAGAGGTTGAACAGAGAAGCGCAGGAACATCTTCAAGGGTTTGATTCAGACAAGGTGGTTCCTTTGTTGTCTCGCTGATTACATTGTCAAGAGACAAAACTGACTTGCTCCAAAAGCTTTAATGACAAATCAATGAAAAGCATTGCAGTGTATGAAAATTCAAAACGAGAAAGTCATTTGTTTTCTTCTAATGAGACAACTTAATGCAATGACGAAAAAAGTGATTTGATAACATGTTTCAACTTAGCTAACCAAAATTTGCATAAATATTACAATGGTTCGATAGCGAAAGAGTGTTTGGGTCATGATATTAAAACACTACAAGGTGTTTTGTGTGTTAAACTCAAAACTTGAAGTCAAAAACTCTGACACAATTGTCATCCCCACAAGAAGTTAACCTTAGCAAGCTCTGATTAGACTCGCACTTTTCGGTTGGTCTCCAAGCTAACCGGTTCACGGCCGAGACATGACACATGAACGGTTCGAGTCTTAGAGCAAGAGCTGCTGTTGCAGTCGTGCCTTCCTCCGTTTCTATAATCTTTATGTTCCACAGCTCTATCAGTCCGCTTTCCATCCCAACCGCCACACACCCGCTCTCCTCCTTGTGGTCTAGTCCCGTCCAAGCCACAGCTGTGACACTGCTCCCAAACTGAGGCAAGGCAAGAATCTGTTTGATGCGAGCATCATTCTCAATGGACCAGATCTTCACAGTCTTGTCCCTTGATGAAGTTGCAAATTGGTGGCCAAATGGGTTCCATGAACATGCCCATATGATCCGCTTGTGTGCTTCAACCTTTGCCATGAGTTTGTGACTAACCTCGCCATTGTCTGAACAGAAGCAAAAAACAGACAAGATAGAGATGTTCAAAATGTAGACACTTTTGGATGTTTTGAGAAAATCTGATTTTGAACTGTGAAGTTGAAACCGCTTGAGTTACCTGTCCTTTGGATCGAGAAAACGGAGAAGTGACGATCTCTTGAGACAGACAACAGCAGAGTGTCATCATAAGAGAACTCCAAGTGTGTCACTGTCAAGCTGTGAGATTGCAAACGACCAACAGCTTTCCATGTCCCAACCTCCCATAGCCATATCTCCGCCATGGATGCAGATTGAGCCTGAAGAAGTTTGTGGTTCATTTATAAAAAATAATTTAGTAATGGAATCCCGCTCGGTTAGATCTAAAATCTAAATCGAGGAGATTGAACAAGTGTAAAAAAATTCTGAAAACTGCATTAGCTTACCTTACACGATGAAGCAACAAGGTTTCCCTTGTGGTCACAGCAGAGAGAAAATAGTTCATTACCATGACCATAGAGTTTATGAGATTCCGGCCATAAAGTATGAAACGCAAGCTGATCTTCGATTGGAGGCTCTTTCAACTCCGCTGGAGCCGCCTCTGGAACTGTCTCAAATGTATCCAGACCTTCGCCTCCGCCATTTCTCTCCAGCGGTTCACTAGAAGCTGCAAAAAGAAATTAATATGAATCTCAAGATTGCTTTTGGTAAAAAGCTAGAAAAAATGGTGTTGAATCAAACAATCACTTACAGTGTAAGTAGATAGGTTTCTGTGATAATCCAAGAGCAGACATATTCGCTCCAAGAACCTGCACATCTGCTTGTAAATCCTCAGGGAAGCTTCCTTCTCCTCCCGCACAAGTGTGGTTCAGAGTCTTCAAGAACGACAGAGGAGCCTCAAACACTCTCACAACTTTCTCCTCTGCCCCACTAACAAAACGGTGGTTGCCTTTACCTTGAACCATAGCCACACAGTTAATGTCATGCCCGTGAACCTGAGGACGAGCCAGTTCATGCCAATGCTCATCCTCTGCTTCATTCCCCTCATCATTCTTCCATGATGAGAACACACGAGTGGTCTGCAAAATCGCGAATTTGGAGAAAGAAATGTCAGAAAGGTTACTTTTTGCAATATAAGATAATGAATTGTTCTAACGTCTCAACCCTAAACCCTGACCTGATCATGGCTCACGGACAGCAAGTGCTCGCCGGTTCTAGCCCATGTGACATCAGCCACGGCAGCAAAGTGACCCGAAGGAACTTTCTGCATCTGCCAATTCTCAGACTCTTTGCTGCTACTGACATTTCTCCAGAGATGAAAAGATCCGCCGTATCCATGAGCCAGAATCGACAGACCATTTGGGCTCCAATGGCCACCATAGAAACCAAGAGCACAGTGACTTAGCTCTCCAACACATACAACATTCACCCACACACCCGTTTTCTTCTCAGGTCGCCAAATCATCATCGTTTTGTCCATTGAAGCCGATAAAATGCTCAGCGGTTGGTGGTTAACTAACTGCCCATCAATGGAATCAATGACTGGAGGTTGCCATTCCACAGAATAGACCCAATCTTCATGTCCAATCAGAACAGATTCGACTGAAATCTGATATGTGGATGTCCCTGAGACGAAAACTGGGCCTTCAATGTAAGAAGCTAGAGTGATTTCTCTTCGCCACGAGCCAACATCACCGACTAACACGAGTTTCCAGATCCGAATAACTTTGTCCTGGGAAGAACTCACAAGCATAATACTATTGACGGTTTCTTCTGTTGCGTGTAACGGTAATGAGAAGTCCAAACTCCGAATCCAGTCCGTGTGGCCTTTAAGCTCACAAACAGAAGTAAACTGAAAAAGGATGAAACCAAAAACTCTCACAATTGAACTTTTTTGAGAATATATAGGCACAAAAGCGAATCGGGAAGCACCTTTCCTGTTCTTTCTCCACAGTAAAGTTTGATTTTATTGTCCAATCCGCCCAACACGAGGGCAAATCGACCAGGATTTTGAGGCAATTCCGCTAATGAAAGCGTTACAATTGCTTTAGTGTCAACACAGATGGAGTCCAGACACACCACTTTACATTCCTCTGCAACAGATAACACAGAGGATGAAAAGAATTGATTTAGATACTGCTTAGAAGACATACTTCACTTCGTTTAACCGGTATATACTGCAGGAACGTTAATGCTTACCACTAGACTGAGACGGAAAAGAAACATCCCAGACATTCACAACTCCATCAGAAGAAGCAGAAGCAAACATTGCATCGGTTTCAGAAACCATATAAGCGGTGATGCAAGTTACACCTTTCTTGTGAGAGAGTGGTAGTTGTAGTACATGTCTCCACTGTTGCTAAACCAATCAGAAAACATACTAGGGATCAGAGATAATACAGAAACTGTATAGAAACTCAGATCAGATTGAGGGAATTTTACATTGTTATGAAGAGTAGATAGTTCCCAGAGGATGATGATACCATCTGAATCACCTGAGAGCAGATAATGTCGGTCCAAATTCTTGGCTGCGAACAATCACAGAACATTTAAGGAGATGTGACTACCGTTAAACATCTGATGTTTTTCTCCTAAAATCTATAGTCAAAAGTTCTAGAAAAGTTCAACCTTTCACAGCAACTAAACCACCAAACCGTTGATAGAGACTATAAATAGAAATTTGTATGCTAGCTAAAGAATTATCTAATAATGATAGCTATAAGTCACAAATTCTTCAGTCTAAGTTCTCTATCTGATAAAACATCAAAATTTTCTTCCTTGGCAATATCTATTGCGCGATTCAACATACTAAAAACTCTAAATCAAGAACAAAAACAGTTCCTCATAAACCAAATGATTCAAAATTACAGAAAGTAAGCTACAAACAGAAGAAGCAAAAGGAAGTACCTTTGAAAGCAAACTTGGAACTGGGCAACCAATGAGTGCAATTCACAGAAGCTTTATGACCTGGAAGCGTAGTACGAATCTGGGCAGTCTGAAAAAAAACATCAAACAAAGACACAAAACAAGAAAAGAAAAAAAATCATATCTTGCTCTTGAAAGAACAAAAAGGAGGATTTTGAAAGGGTGGATCGTAGAAAGAAGAGTGAACGAAACAGACCTTAGGGCAGAAAACAGAAACGGCGTTTTGGGCACCGAAGGCGACGAGACCAGAAGCTCCCCAAGAGACGTTACTGACGACTCTGTTGCATCCTGCTCCTATGAACACTCTCTTCGCTTCGACTTTGGTGTTTTCTGACATCTTTTATCAAAAGGAGACTTTTTGATTGAAGATAAGCAGGATTACGGAGTTTCTTTTCTTCGTTCCTGCTGGTAGTATCTAGCCGCCGCCGCCGCCGGGAAATGTCGCCGGGAATTTGTAATGCTGAAGATTCAGGGAAAAGCGGAGCAGGATGAAAGAAAGGTTAGAAAAGATGGAAACATTAAATGGGCCGACATGTTTATTGGTCCAATTCCTCCAATTGGGCCCAAATCATCCAATGGAAACAGAGAGGAAGACTTTTGTTTCAAAGTTAACTTATGTTTCGAAGTCTGATTCAGTTTTCAAATCTCATTTCAAATTTACTCAAGACAAAGAGTTGCACAAACTGGGAAAATCCAGAGAAAGCATTGGCAAGTTCAAGTGTTTTACCAAGAGGCTATGTGTGGTTGAGTTGGCTTTATGGTTCTCTTAGTTTCTTCTCTTATCATCGATAAAGAAGAAAATGAGTTAGGCATGTATATTTCGCAACACCGGAATGGTTACACGCTGATAAACTAGAGGTGTAAACTGTAAATTGATTCAATTGAAAAATAGATGTTGACAAAAAAATAAGATGTTGAATTATTTGTTTTTTTCTTTTTCTTCTAAGAGCATCTCGAAAAACAACTTCCAATCCTCAAATATGAGGTTTTGGGCACTCCGAAAGCAACCTCAAAATCTCAAATTTTGATGTTTTGAATAGTGAGACCTCAAATTTGAGGTTTCATTCTTTTATTTATATTTTAGTCCTTACAATTATATATATCTCATAAATCATTTTACTAATTCTTTTTTTAATTTTATTAGTCCCAATAATTATATCTTATAAATATAAATACATTTTCACATATAAATTATCTAAATACATTAAAATATTAATTTAGGAGAAATACTACTTAGCATTAAAAAATAAAGAGACTCATCTATCACATAAATATTTTTGTTCAATAATTTGGTATTTTTCTTGTAATTTATGATTTACTTTGTGTATTTTTAATTATGATTTTATGTAATTTTAGATTATAACTTAACGTTTTATTAATCAATATTTCTCTTAATATTTTTAATGTATGTTTTTTTAAAAGTTTTATGATCTTAACGAATTATAATCGTTGACAAAAAACGAATTATAATAATATTGAGAACTATAAATGCAAATACAAATTGTTTTGAAGTAAATTTTTTGTTTGGGAAAAATTTTGAAGTTAAATTTAAAGTTTTCTTTGAAGAACAACACCATTCAATCTCAAATTTAAAGTTAGGCAAACCTCAAAAATGAATTTGTTTTTGGAGATGCTTTAATAGCAATAAATTTTGAATGGTAACAAGAGAGAGGAAAAAAAGAATAGTGGGAGAAAACATAATGGGAATGGAATTATACCAAAATCGTACCAATACGAGAGGGGTGGGCATAATATCCGAATCCAAGGATCCGATCCGAACCCGACCCGAAAAACCTGACCCGAATCCGAATCCGAAATTTTAAAATACCCGAACGGGTTCTAAACCTCAAGATCCGAAAATTCGAACCCAAACCAAACCTGAACCTGAACAGGTACCCGAACATACCCACAATATAGGTACATAGTAATATTATATTAGTAATATTTATATTTGTAATAATTTAAGTGTCCAAAATATTCGGCTTTTTGGATATTTTTGAGTATTTAAACTACTTTTGAGTGAATTTGGGTAAAAATTACTCGAGTTTTTTAGATATTTTCAGTATTTTCGAGTAGTTTGCATACAAAATTTTTGATATTTGGGTAATCCGAATCCGAATCCGAAATATCCGATCCGAATCCGATCTGAATCCAAAATCTAGAAATACCCAAACGGATCCTATACCTTTAAACCGAAAACCCAAAAATCTAAAATATCTGATTCGAAGCCGAACGGGTATCCGAACGTCCGCCCCTAGTAAATATTATTAGCGTAAAATAATGACATTACTCTATTTTTTGCCAAAAAAAAATACTATCAAAGTAATTGGGCAAAAAATATTTTTGCCATTTTAGAGGAAATATAGCGTAAATCTTTCCTTTTATTTTTGATGGAGTAAAAAATTACGCTAACTTTCATTATTACTCTATTTCCTATTCATTTTCTTTTTTCCCCTCAAAATTCTTTAAGTATACCAATCATAGTCTACCAGCTAGGTATTGTTATCACGTGAAATATTCTCATATAAAAATAAAATAGTGATAGTTATTTTTTTGTATTATTTCATTTCCATGTCTTCTGACAAAATTTCAAATGTGTACTTATTAGTTACTACGATATACTGTATATGACAATCTTACAAATTAAATATATATTTTCTAAGAGTTATGACTTATCCTTAAACATAAATTTTAATAATTTGTCGATGCTCTCACATCAAAATTTTAAACTTTTAACTCTTTAAATTTGGTTGGAGTTCATAAATCTTTAATCACAAAATTTTGTTGGCTTGCAATATTATACTAGAAGAACTATCACGGATCTTATTAAAGATGAAGTAATTTCTTTCCTTCCAAATTCGCCAAAGAAGCCACAAAGGAAGAAGGTGTTGTTCACTTAAGACGTCTTGAGTTATTTTGAAATCGAGAATGTATGATATGTTTATTTCACAGTCATCGAAATGATTTTGTAAAGTTGGTAATTAATGGAATGATTGAAAGCCTCCAGATCATATTAGCAAACAGACAGGTGAAAAGAATATGATTGATTGGTTCATCGAAATTACAACATTGATGGCAAATCAGATCTTTCATCATTTCTCTTGAATTAAGTCACGTAGTAGTTCCTGAACCTTTAGAGAGAACATTCCACAAGAAGTGTTCAATCTTTGATATGATCTTTCATTTCCTGATAAGCTTTTTATAGTAAAATTCTGAATTTTTATTGCTTATCCGAGAAAAAATGAACAATTGTGTACATATGAACAACAATTTCAATGAAAGAACAAAGAACTGAGAATTAGAATTCCTAATTCATCTCCTTAGAATGCTAATCTCCCTCACAGTCTCATAACGATTGGACTAACCAAATATTCAACATGATCATCTCACACAATTACGACTCCAATTTATAGGCAATCCTCTTCTTCACTTTCTTTGTTACAAGTCTAACAAACTCAATATTCTTCACATGCATGTGTCTTCCACACCCTTCTTTCCTTCATTTGTATGTTTTCTCATCATGAAGTAGACTCTATGTATCTTATCAATACTCCCGCCCTCAAAATGAAGTTTGTCCCCAAGCTTAACTGCAAAAGAAACATTGCATCCAAATCTCTCATACTTAGAAATTTGGCATACCCAACGAAAAAATGGGCTAGTAGCTTGTCGGTCGGTCAATCAACCGATTCAGGATTAGGGATAATCAGGCTCGAACTAATGACTTATTCGTGGCAACCTTCCGGCCGCCCGCCGAAGTATTCGTAGATATGCTCCTTCTAGAACTGTGTTCGGCTTCTGGGTCCAAATCCCAAGTAGGCTCGTAGAGAAAGCTATTTTTCAGGCGAGAGGTGGAAGTACCACGAGGTGATTCGCAGCTGGCGGGCAAAAGCTGCGATTTCGAAAATGTTGTTCGGGCGTCAAGTGGAAATTTGTTCGTCGAGACCTTTCTTCTTTTTTATTTAATGTTTTGAGAAAGATAGAAGCAGAAGTTCTACTCACTTTTTGACGTACGAGTCGGATCCGAAAGATTCTTCTAGTGGCACCGCTTTTCATATAGTTAGGCGGCTAAAGCAATTGGGCATTTCCTTGATGTCCGGCATCTAGGTAGAACCTTCCAGAAAAACCCTTCGGCGGATCTGTCCTTGCCTCTTTCCTGCCATGAGACATTTATATATAGGGGTAGACACCTTCTTTTTAAGGAAGATGAATTACTGGTATCTTTAGATATCCAACTCTTGAGGAGACATTAGTTTATCTTTGTACACACCTAGTTCAAGGCCGATCCTGAGAATATTTGGACCACATACGAAATAAAAACTGGGACCCTTTGGTAAAATTATAAGTTAAAATTTTAATTTTTAATATAATATTTATATTAGTTTTTTTTTATTTTTGTTGAAATTTTGTTAACTATTTTTAATTTTTGAAGTTCACAATAACATTTAACTATTTAAAAAATATACTTTTACTTAAATATTTTAATTTGATAGAGTTTATTTAAAAAATAGAAATACAAAATTGTTACTCTTTTAACTAAATTTATATTTGCATTTACCAAAAAAAAAAAAAAAAACCTACACATAAACTGGGGGCCCCAAACCAATGCTCCATGTTGCTCCCATTAGGGCCGGCCTTGCCATCCGTCCGATTGTCCATTTCGATTGTCTTTTGTTTTTACTTGATCTCGTTGGTGCTACACTATTGGAGTTTGACGATTGGGATGGGAATGACATTTATCGCCAGTCGTGTACAGAAGAAGCTAAGTTAGAAGGGTTACATGGCGTATTGATGATCGATTGCCTAAAGGTTAAAGGCGAAATTGTTGTTCTCTATAAAACAAGTAGTGGAAAGAATATTGGTATGGAAGGTTATGAAGGTACATCGTTGTCTCCGTAAAAGTGATGTTAATGATAGCCGGTAAGAAAAATAATCAAGAAAATAGCGGTCCTTGGAATTGCCATGTTAAGCCACAATACCTGCTCTGTGACTTTTACTCTATCGACATGAACTACAAAGAACCAGGATTTGATAAAGTGGATAGAAAAAAAAGAGGATAACAAAATTCAAGGTTTGTATTGGTTTAAATGTTAATTAATTTATTTTATTTTAATATTGCTTTTAATTAATGGTTTTGTGACTTTCGTCCAAAATTAGGTCGACATCGTAAAAAATGTCGGAAACATTGAAAACTTCATAAACATTAGAATCGTCTGAAATTACAGTAAAACCTCTATAAATTAATAATATCAGGACTATGATACTTTATTAATTTATAGTGATATTAATTTATCAATAAATTGATATTTATTAATTTATTTAAATATTTGTTTTAACTGTTAAAGTTTTAAAAAAAATGAGTTATGATAATTTGATCTAAATAAACTTAATGTTTTCGATGCTATAAATTTTGTTGTTTTGGACTTGAAAATTTAATATTTAGTAAAAAAAAATCTTTTGGCAATAAATAACAAAGACTATAGATGAATTCACTTATACAAACAATATACATAAATTCAAATTTATGATTAATAACATCAATTATCGTATTTTAGAAATGAAAATGATGCATATTCAGAAGTTGAAAACTCGCAAGATATTTTAGCTATTTTTATGACAAAGTTATAGACAATACTATAATAAGATAGTTTAAAACATTATATATATGATATATTTACATAGAGATTTTAGAAATATTATTATATTATTATCTTATCATATTTTGTTCATTTTTACATTGGTCCAACTTGAAAATAAAAAAAATTATTATCTTATAGTGTTTATAAATTTATCAGAGTATTAATTTATAGAAGTTTTACTATATCTTTTAGGTTTGCATATTCTTTTCTTTATCCCTTGGTTAAATATGTCAATTAAGTAAAGATGAATGTCAGAATAATCATTTTCTGCAGAGGAACCAAAGACTCTGACTTCGTTGTCATGGATTACGTTGAGAATATACTGGAGCGTTTTAGATGTCGAGAAAACTGATGCTTATTAGGAATGTGGTCTAACTCAACCCAAAAACTAACTCAAACGGAGGAGGATTATCACACATTTATATATTGCCCAAGAATCGCAAACCCAACCGATGTGGGACAAGATTCTAACACACTCATTTTACGTTCAGGATTTGACATCTGAAACGTGAAGTTTGTGAGACTGGACATCCACGGGTGGTCCACAATCATAATTGGGTCTGGGCTCTGATACTATATTAGGAATGTGGCCTAACTCAACTCAAAAGCTAGCTTAAGGGAGGAGGATTGCCACACACTTATATATTGCTCAAGAATCACAAACCAAACCGATGTGGGACAAGATTATAACAATGATCATTTTGTTTTTTTTTTCTGATGATTTATGGTGCAGGTATTTGATCTACATGACTACATCATCACCATATTGATCAAATTACAATCCCATCTAGTCGTGTAGAAGACGTAAGATGATTCAATTCTCTTTCATTTGATCTCTAATCTGTGGTTGTCCGGGGTGTTATCTCACACTTATGCTTATAATATTACCTTTTTCAGGTTTTTGATTGTTGGTTTGAGAGTGGGTCAATGCCTTATGCGTATATCCACTATCCTTTTGAAATCAAGGAGCTTCTTGAAAAACATTTCCATAGTCATTTTGTGGCCGAAGGGCTTGATCAAACTCGTGGATGGTATGTTGATCTTGCATATGTAAAATTGTTTGATCTCGATATTAAGGTGGTTAAATTGGGTTGAAACAAAAATGGTTTTTGCTTTCTATTAAGCTCAATGTGCTTAAGCCTTTCCAAAAGATGCAGAATGCAATTTTTCATTCCTTCAGTGTATTGAAAAAGCGACTTGGAAAGTCAATGGGGCTTGTTGCAAAGGAAGTTAAAGAAATGTCTCATGAAGCTAACATATATCAAGGTATCTCATGCTGTTTTTTTTTTTTCCTTGTGGGATAGAATGAAGAACATGCTGTAAAAAACTATAAATTGTAACACATTTCTCTCATGTGTTGTTCAGATTGTCAGGGTATGTGTGAAAGATGAAGAGATTGATGCAAACGGAGATGGTACAAATCTCAGTTGACTACCTTCTCTATTGTCAATTTATGTGAATCTTGATTGATTACCAGTGCTCTACTGTTAAGGATAAGTAAATGTTTTTTAGATGAATCAGGAACAAAGGACATAGTTTGATTGATCTAATTTGTTACAGAGAATCGAGGAGAAATCTTCTATGTTGTTGATTCCAAAAGTAGAAATTTCAGTTTTTTATATTTATTTTGCCAATCTTAAATTTTTTTAAAATAAGCTTATATGTTTTATAAACATTCACAACTTTTTAATTAGAAATAGGCCCAAAAATTCAAAAAAAATTGTTTTTCTTTTTAAAAAACCTTAAAAATAGGTTTAAAGATTTTCAATTTTCAATTTTTTTTTTTAACTCAAAAGGTCCAAAAAAACATTTGCCCTAAGACCCTCAAATATATTGGGCCGGGGCTGAGGAAGACTTATGGTTCTAAGTTCTAACACTGGTTCAATTTTGATTCAAATCTGATTCACTTTGAAGTAGAAAGTTACCAAGAGGGTTTTATTTTGAGTTTGTGCTGGGTTTTGGGGTTCTCTTCCTGTTCTTCTTCTCATGTAAATCTGCAGAAATTCACAAACAGAGATGGTAGTGTGAGGTAGATCAGATCGTGCCAAGGAAGAAGGAAAAGGGGCTGGGCTTGTATTGGACCTGTTTATTTCCCAACCCAAATTGAAATGGATGTTGACTTAAGAAAAAATGACAAAAACAAATTGTTGAATATTTTTGTGTTTTTTTTCCTTCTAAAAAGAGCAATAAATTTTGAAATGGTAACAGTAGGGAGGAAACGAAAAGAATAGTGGCAGGAAACATAATGATGGGAATGGAATCATACAAAAGTCATGCTGATACCAATTAGACATTGTTGTTGTTGTCACGTGAAAGATTCTTATAGAGACTAGTGATAGTTATATTTTGGTATTATTCCATCTTTTCACATAGCTCTTTCGACAAAATTCCAAATGTATACTTATTGTAGTTACTACGATATACAGTATATAACATTCTTAAAAAAGTATTTTTTTTAAAAACAAAAATATGTGATACTTTGTCTAAACTATAACATTAACCATTTTTAAGTTTCATCGAATTTCATGGTAAACTATAAACTCTAATCGGTATTTTATATTTCGCTAAAATTCATGACGTAACACTTTATACACCAGTGCCAAAATTTATTTCAATCTTCTCCGTTTACCCGTTGCAAGAAAGATGAGAGCATATTTTTATTTTCTATAGAAAAAAACATAAAATTATAAATTGAATCAAAAATGGATATATATATATATATATATATATCTCAAGCCGAAATCTATACTAATCTTTGTAGTCTATATAATTTTTTTGCTCCTAAAAACGTTTACAAATGGTCAAATTACGAAGCGTTATTAGAAAATATCAAAAGGGTAAAGGTAAAAATTTTGGATGAAAATATAACATATTGTTCTTTTTAAATAAATTTTTTAAAAACTATATTCATTTGGTATCCAATATTTAACATATTAAATGATAATATATAATTTTAAAATAATATAGCACATTATGGCAAAAAAATAAATTCATTTGATACGAAAAAATCACGCATGTAAAAACACTTGGATGATAAGACTAAAACTGTGAAAAAATGTAATTTGAAAATTAGATGTCTATGTAGAAAATAACATGTTATGAAAATTTAATTGTATGTTATGTTATATAACAATTATATGAACGAAAAAATCATCCAAAATAGTCAAAATCAATCATGTTCTATGAACAATGAAATATGTTTGTTATGTTTTAATATACCACGTTTTTTATCGCATAAAATACAAATATTCATAAATACAATAAGGATCAACTTATTCTATGATTCACTAATTTGCTAAGAATAGTGTTTTGTCATCTCCATCTAGAATTTAGTTGGACCGTAGTATACAAAATATATGTGCCCTACGAATTAAAATATAAATTTCGAAGTAATCCTTAAAAAAGAAGAATACAAAGTAGATTCTTTGACTGTGATGACTATCCGACAAAACCAATGGAGATGAGAGAAATCGATGTGGATCCAACGCAAAGGTCCTTACTTCAATATTTGATACTGGTGTATAGTATGACATCAAATTTGTGTACAATACAAGTGTAGCATATGTTTGGACGACTGGTTGGTTTATGGGAAAGATTCTTATATCTATGAAAGAGGAAAACAAGAATCTAACAAGCATAATATATATAAGTAGATAGAGAGATTCGATTGGCCTTTCCAAAATATTTGTCTCGCGTTCGTAAATTGGAAGAATATATTGGGACAATTTTTTCAAACAAAATGTATTTCATGTTGGTTTGTCAGAGAAAACTTATTCTCTGCACATGACATGGTGAGTCAAAATATACCTAATTATATACATTATCTTATTGACGAAAAAAGCATCACTATTGTAGAACAGTAAAATAATCAAATCAGACATAATTGTGTCGAAATCTCCTAAAAAGTATTCAAACTGAATTCTAATAATGAATAAACATTTTCCCAAAGAACACGTATTAGAATTGATGCGTAGAAAAGATTGACATTCTAAATGTTTTCATATTTTCTTAGTTACCAAGAAATAACTTGGCAGTGAAAAATGAAGACTTTAGAATCCTAGATCATTGTCTAGTGGACACGTGTCGTATATAGGATGGCAGGTGAGCCAGAGAAGCATTTGCAAAAGTTATTCTTTGGACAAACACTTCAACTTCACAAAAGCTCGAAGTCGGAAAGTAGAAAAAAGAAGAAAGAAAGAGGAACAATCACATTTCTTTGTGCCGCTAATCCCATGGTTTTAGTATCTTTGACTTTGACGCACCACATCTTTGAAAATTATGCTTTTAACCGACAATAACATATCTTTTTTTTCCCAAGTCCACAAGCCAAAATATGAAATTTTAATAACCCTAACAACGTCGTTATTAATTTTGTTGGACCAACTATTTATTACGAAAAAGAGAAGAGAGGTGAGGGTAATAACTAGTAAGCTATTCAAATCTAATGCTGCGAGTTATTACTAATCATGCACCAACAAGAATATAAGTCACTGGTTTAAAAATAAATGAAATCTAACTGCATTTGTAATCCAAAATGATTGTATTTAGATATTAATATTGTCACCTTATTATCTAGAACAATTAATGTAAGATACAAGATGCCAATCTATCAGTAGCTGAAACAATTACATTATGTGTTATGTGTTTAATACTAATTTCCAAGGTTAAAAGATTTTAGGGAACGTAATTTATCACAACAAGTAACATATTTTTATATTTAGCATCAAAATTTAAAATGTTGAAGAATTTATTTGCACATAAAAATGTAATGGTCCAACAATGAATGCAATAGATAGCTATGTTTCAAATAACGTTAAAACAAAATGATTTGGACCAAAAAAAAAAAAATTCCTTATTAAAAATGCATCAAAATATAAAAATTTGTACTTTAAAATTACCTTACTTTAAGCCAGAAAATATAAGACGAGAATCAGGTTTTAACCCACTAATTTTTAAAAAAATGAAGTGTGATGTGAATGAGTCAAACAAACAAAAAATGGAGCTTAAAGCAATGAAAAAAAATCACGAGTTTGGTATGAGTCTAACTCGCGAGTAAGCAAGCTGTAAAAACTCAAAACAGAGCGAGTGGGTGAAATTAAAGAATTTGAGAGATACGCGACGAAGCGAAGAGTTTTTGTGATATCTAAAAAGAAGATAGAGATACTCCCCCCCCCCCTCCCTCCCCCACAACATAACACAGAATCTTCTAGCTTTCTTCTTCCTTCAATCAATCTTCTTCTCTCTCTCTCTCTCTCTCATTAGATTCCCCCACCAACATGGTTCTCTTTCTATATACTCGCTTCTCTTAGATCTCATCTCAGGTTGTTTCTTTCACACTCTTCTTCTATCTTGCTTACTCTGTTGTTTGTGATGAAGAGGATCATGACGAGTTCTTGAAAAGTTTTGAGTTTTTTCTCTTTCTAAGTTTTAAGATGGATAATTTAAAAAAAATGGCTTCTTTGGGGGATGAGCTGAGTTTGGGATCGATCTGTGCTTCTCGGAGAGGAGTTTCGAAGATCATCATGAATGTTGTGGCGGTGGAGAAATTTGAGGAACATGTTAAGATGCTTGAAGCAGAGAAGAGAAAGATCGAAAGCTCTCAACTTGAGCTTCCTCTGTCTTTTCAGCTTTTAAACGATGGTTCGTGCTTTTGATTGATCTCTCTGTTTAAAGCTTCCAAATTTCGAGAATTTGGTTGCTAAATTTGATTTAGGAGACTGAAATTTTGTTCTTTTGCAGCGATTTTGTATCTCAAGGAGGAGAATAAGAGATGCTCAGATATGGATACTCAACCATTGTTGAAAGATTTTATCTCTATTCACAAACCTATTCGAGAAGAAACTGATTTGCAATTGCTGAAGACGGATGAGCTAACGAGGGAGAAGAAGTTTCAGCAATGGAGAGCTAATGATGATCACATCTCAAACACTGAGATCAAGAACAAGCTAGGGATTCAGGTAAAAACCTGATATTTATATAACATTTTGGAGAATTTGATGACATACAGTATGTGTTTTTTAAGATGAATCAAGGATAAAGGACTGAGTTTGTTTGATCTAATTGTTGCAGAGAATCGAGGAGAAATCTTCTATGTTGTTGATTCCAAAAGTAGAAACTGGTTTAGGCCTCGGTTTAGCTTCGAGTTCGATAAGAAGAAAAGGCATTGTTGCCTCTTGTGGCTTTACTTCTAACTCTATGCCACAACCACCACAACAACCAGCATTTCTTCAGCAGCAAGCTTTGCGGAAGCAAAGAAGGTGTTGGACTCCTGAATTGCATCGTCGATTTGTTGATGCATTACAACAGCTCGGTGGACCGGGAGGTAAAAGAAGACAAATGATCTTCTTGTTTTCGTGTTCTTGAGTTTGGTTACTTAACACAGAATGTGTTGTAATATTTTTCTGCTTTGGGTTAATAATAGTGGCAACTCCTAAACAAATCAGAGAGCATATGCAAGAAGAAGGCTTAACTAATGATGAAGTCAAGAGTCATTTACAGGTAACTAAAACAAAAATAGTTGACATCTTTGATTCTTTCAATGACTGTTACTAACAACCCATCTTTCCATTTTCTAGAAATACCGGTTACACATCAGGAAGCCTAATTCGAATGCGGAGAAAAAATCAGCAGTTGTTTTAGGGTTTAACTTGTGGAATTCATCATCACAAGAGGAAGAAGAAACAGGTGAAGGAGGAGAATCATCAAAGAGAAGCAATTCGCAATCAGATTCTCCTCAAGGTCCTTTGCAGTTGCCTTCTACAACAACTACAACTGGTGGAGATAGTAGTATGGAAGATGTTGAAGATGCTAAGTCTAAGAGCTTTCAGATGGAGAGATTGAGATCTCCATAAATCTCGATCCTTTTCTTGATCACGGTTTTGTTATTTTGGATTCATTACTATTTCTATTAGTAGTGAATGAGAACAATAATTATAGAAAGGTTATAGATATATATATATATAGAGAGAGAGAGCAATATAGAGTGAGTGAGGATGGTTCAAATTATTTGCAGAGATTAATTGAGGCTTTTTTTTGGTTGGGGTTTAATTGAGGCATTATCCAAGTAATAATTTTTATGTTTGCTTCATAATTTTTAGTTCACAAAACAAGGAGATTATGAATTAAGTAAAATGTTGGGTTTTCTGGATTTGGAAAGCATAATAATAGAGGATGGACAGAGACATAAGCATGTGTTTGGTCATTAATTCGGATTCATATTAGATGCTTTGAATTTTATTTCGTAAGCTTTGAAATTATGTTCTTTCAACGCTCACCTAATCATGCGGTCGTTCTTTCAATCGACTAAAAGGTCTTAAGCTTTGACCGACAGATACGTACTATTTTGTTTTTTTTTTTAACTATTTATATATTACTTTCTTTTCAACATCTTAGTAGATATTATATTTTAAATTCGAAAGTTTTTAAATAGTTAATTTGATTTAAATAATTAAAGCTTTTTTCAACAAGCAGAGAATTTTGGGCGTTTGGGTAATTATGCATGCCTCATGTTAACCAGCCGGTCCACCTCATGTCTCAGCCCAATTCATTTCTCCGACGATCTTAGCCGCAAAATCATCAAAGAGGTATTGATTCGATTTTTATGAACATGATCATAATTTACGAAAATCACTCTGCCATCAGATATCTACAATATTTTAATTGCACTATTTTATTGGCATCAATTCCACTAATTAGACTATACAAATTCAATTGTATGATTATTTTCGTAACTAGTTAATAAAGTTACACTTAGTAATTGATCAATTTGAGTCATCAGATCCTCTATACATAATAATCTTGATGTTGCACACTCCCAGGAAAGTAATAAAGTTTTACCTCATGGTTAATTAGATTCATGGGTTTCTTCAAGCTCAAGAAACTGGTTGTTGTTTCCACATTTGAAAAATCTTGGCCGGTACAATCTCGTGGTTAATTAGATTCATGGGTTTCATCATGTATTTGTCTTAAGCATTTTTAGAAATTCAAAGACTTGCAAGTCTATACATATATTGTTTGCTCTCTTAACTAGTTAATATTTTGGGAAATATTTTTAATATCTTTTCGACATCTCGTGGATTTGAATATATGTTAATGAAATGCATGAGAGTATACAGCAAAAAGTTGTCTTCATTGGGTGAGACATTTTTGCCAGCTTTTGAAAATCTTTTCTACTTATATATGATCTTATATTTTCTACTTAAATCTTTGTAATTTTTTAAACTTTTGAATATTTTTTTCTCTTTCTTTGCAAGATATGAGCAAGAAAAACACTGTACATAGCAAAGGATCCTCAATTTTTATTTTTGAGATAAAATTTGAAAATTCTAAATCTATCGTACTGGTGAATATAAAAAAATAGAGTAAATTAGATAAAAGACAAAAATTTTGATTAAAATTAGTTTTTTTGACAATTGTCTAGACAAATAAAATATTTCACCTCTATATTTTTCTATTTTAACCTCACGCGCCATTTTTCCTCCACGATGATGATGTCAGCAAATGTTATATAAAAACATAAATAACATGTTATATTGCTTCTTTTGGATCTCTATATATGAGAGAATTAAACAATTTCATATTAAAATATTCTTCAAAGAAAATCTCCACGTTTACTGTTTCTCTCTCTCTATTATCTCTTTCTCTTTCTCTCTCTATTTTTGTGTTTTTTTACGAATAGCACAAAAATAAGTTTTATTTCCAAATTTAGCACATCATCTTCAAAATTCTAAAAAAGCACAAATTTAATATAAAATATTCATAATTTTGAGAGCGATTTAAAAAAATATCAAAATTATTTAGAAAATAAAAACTAAACCCTAAACTCAAAATATTAAACCCAAACCCAAAATTTTAAATTATTTTAGTGCTATTTTGGAAATTTGTGCAGTGTGTTATAATTGTTCACAAAACTTGTTTTAGTGCTATTTTAGGATATTTCTCTTTATTATAATATATGTGTATTATTTATTTAACGCGTTATATATAGATAAACGTTTAACAGATAAATTTTACACGTTAAAAATTAATATAACTTGTTATTGAAAATATTTGGTACGCTCAAAAATCAAATAATAATGTTAGTAGTATGTTTTCCAATGGACTCTAATATTTACCATGTTAAATTAATAAATAGCAATGAGAACATCAAAAGTAATCGAGAGTTCGTGGAAGAAAATGTTATGGTGGTTAAAGACAAAAAAATATATGATATGAGGTTTGCTCGATTAGGATGAGTTGTGTTATAGGTTTGGTGGTGTATATATGATTTGGATGTGATCTATGTGTCTGCTTTCTTGGAGAGGGAAAGAGAGATTGTAATCCCACTATCTCATAAAAAAAAAAGTTTTCTTGTAAATAAATGTGTATGTGTTGCACTGTTTGGTACCATTTTAAAAAACAAAATAACAATGGTTTCAAAACTAATTTCCATCCAAAATCTTGTCAAACACTAAAATATCCCAAAAAAATTAATAAAATAATTTGAAAAATTGAATAATATTGGAACTAGAAACAGATTAACTAATGATCCATAAAAAAAATCATTTCATTCTTTCTATCCATTGAATTATTTCAAAACACTTCAGATTAGTCACATTTTATTGTAAAGAAAAACAACAACTGCACATGTGTTTGTTGAAACCACCGTTGACAGCCATCAATATATACGCCACCACCGTAATCTTTTGCTACAAATTAATAGTAATCGTTCACAAAAAAATTATGGAATTTCAATACTTTTTTTATCAAACAGAATTTCAATATCTATATATATAAAAAATAGAATTTCAATACTAGCTTTTGTTATAAAAAAATACAAATTTTGAAACGACAAAATATGTTTCTGCTTTCTAACGCAATAGTGTTATTTAATTGTAATAAATGATGAACTAGAATTTCTTGTTATCAATTACAGACGCACACTTCATATTATGAACCTAGGTTGTAACACAACGGTAATATTATATTTCAACTATTACAAAACTACAAACGAACTATAATTTTGATAAAGTGGTTTCCGTTAAATCTCCGGCGTTTTTTCGGTGAAGTCCGTCATCGGAATTACTAGATTTTGGAGTTTTTGGAATCCTTATAACGAGCACTATAAGACAATGCATTTACATGTTAAAATCCAAGTTAATTTGAATGAGAAATGAAAGTTTAAAGTAGTGAGCTTGAAAAGGTATAATTCTTGCAATTTTACAAATGAGCAAATGTTCCACATTGAAAAAATGAAAAAAAATTCACAAGTATATATAGTGATACACTTACACCAAGGTTCACTAGCTTTGGAAAGAGGACACTATAGTACGAGAATAATGGCCATTATACAAAACACACACACGCGCGCCGCTGCCTCTGGGCCGGGCTTGGTCTTCGTCTTGGTCTTGGTCTTTAGGCTCTCAAAGGTTGTTCTTTTTGGGACAAATTTCTTTTAACATTTTTGTTAATTTTCCCATAAGATTTTTGCATAATTCCAGATAAATCTAGAAGTTTCTAGGTTGCGTCAAAAATATTTTCATGATATTTCCAAATTCTTATCTTTGCGGAATATTTTCCAAATCTTATTGGAAATTTTCCAAAACTTTATCCCTCTTTGACTTGTGGATCAAGCTACTCCTCTCTATAAATGAAAGTATCTCCTCATTCTCTTCAAATCATCCGAATTTGAAACACAAAAAGTTTCCAGCAAATCTCTCTCTCTCATTCGTCTCTACTCTTTCAAAAAGTAAGTCTCAAGTGTTGCGATTATAGTCTTAACACGGTTGTATCCTAGAATTCAAAAGCTCATCAAAACCGCCACACTGCGAAATATTTATTGAATTAAGGAAAGGGATTATATCTTACCTCTGCGTATTCGTTTTTCCTTAATCAGATTTTTGTTTGTGATTTTCAATACAAGATTTCGCAGTCCTACAAATTTATGTCCGATGAATTAGTCTTTTTAACTATGAAAAAAGAGGTTACTCTAGCTAGTTTATAATAAATGAGACGCAATGATGGATATGCAGCCACAAGTGGTTCATAAAATGTCACAAATCCACTTTGGTTGTGGAAACTGGAAAGTTATGTAATCTCTGGCCAACCAAACCAAAGGAAGGAAAGACTTTGGTTCTCAACTCTTCGTGTCTACTTTCGAGTAAGCTTCCAACATGGATAGTGGAATATGTTGCGCAATCCTCTTGATGTCAAATAGTGGACAAATTTTTTAATTTAAAATTTACGTATACATGTATTTGAAAAGTCCAAATTTATCCAAAAAGAATGTTTTGAAAAGTGTAAGAACAAGTACGATAATATGTGACAAATAGAACAAAAACAATAACAAGGGTTAGATCGTAACTAAAAAATCCTGTTTATCACACAGTGATTAATATTGCTTTTCTACAATTGTTTTTCTATTTGTTAATTTGAACTATTAATAGAACGATGAATAAAAGAAGTGACAAATAGGAAACAACAAATCTAAAGCAAAAACCGTAAAGGCTAAAAGGGATGAGAAAGCCGGTCATTTTGAAGGTGTCGACGTCATCATGATCATTTCTGAAAACTCAGTTTGGAATCGAGACACGCTTAACTGCTGATTCAGACCAGACAAAAATGTCTTGAAATATAAAAATAATTAAAAAGTAAATAGGGGAAGAGATCTGGTGTCTGTGTAAAGACATGCACCTTAAAACACTCAATATAAAACATTTATTAAAATAATATTAAATTTATTATTAATTTAATATAAAAACACCTATTAAAAATATATAACGGAAGTGCTCTCACTCTATTGTGCATATAAAAGGGTTATTCACTGATGTCATAATCCCAAAATAATTTTTTTTGTTTTTTTTTTGTCACAAATCCATCCAATTCCAGAACCTAGGTCGTCTAATTTCCAAGAATCATATGTTCTACATCGTATTTGTCGAAGTGTCAGCGGACATTCAAAAGTGGATGGATTAAAAGGGACCGATAAAAGAGCTCATGTTTGGATTATCAAAGTACATTCAAAAGTTGCGTGATTAATCGTTTATTATTCTACTCAACCAACATTGGGTGTCGCATGGTAGTGTACCCCTCAGTCATTTAGGTGAAAATTAGCTAATAAGCATCCAACGGATTTTCTAAGTTTGTGATTGTAATACTCAAATACTTGGTTCACATATATATTTATGTGATCTAATCAGATATTAATATATGATGTGGTATCCAGTATCATGATTTGAATGTATACTTACCGAATTTCGTAAAGTGCCGTTAAAATTGATGTTCCATATATTCGACGGTAGGAATAATTCCTTCGATGAGAGAAATTTTCTCCAAAACTACAAATTCACGAAAAATACTAAGATCCCAACTATAAGATACATTTTTTATCTTGGTTCACTAAGTTTTGGATAAAACATCCTACCGAACATAGTGGTTGACGCATGTCTAACAGTTTCCCCCGAAATCCAAGGATCATTCTAAATCGAGATGGAGTGTCTTGATCCCACTTGAATTCTCTTTCCTTTTATGAATTAAATCTCGAGCAAATCATAAGCTCCGCCATCCATATGAAGGTGAATACGCCTTTGGAGTCGATAACGAATCTACCTTGCGGTAATATCGGCCTTTAAAAACCATTGCAAGTAGGGACTCATACACATCAATTTTTTTTTTTTTTTTTTTTGGTATCAACTCATACACATCAATTATACGTCAAAATTGTTTGGCCCATGGTATAGTTAAATTCCAACGTAGTTTGAAAACCCAAACCACCCGAAGATATACATTTAATAAACTTCACCAAATTTTTGCGATAACATTTTATCATCGTTTTAGTTACAGCCTAAGAGATTTGGAAACAAGACAACATATATATGTAGAACGAGAGCAATAAATTTGATCAAACCTACTTTCTACTTTGGAGAAAAATTTGGCTAACCATCCCTTAATTCGGTCTTTAATTTGAGACATTCTTGAATACTTACCTTTTAATCCCCCTGAACTTTCCGTGAGGCTTAAGTAAGATCTCATTCCTCCTTTTTTTGATATTCCCAAAATTTCTTTAGTTCGTCGTTTCTTTAGGATTCTAGACTTTGTTTTCGAACAAAACCGTAGATTTTTAAGGTTTAAACGTTGATCTGCAGCCGATCCATAGAGATGAAGAATCTTAAGAACTTGTTCACATTTACTTTGATTAGCTTTGCAGAAGAAAAAAATATCATTCGAAAATAGCAAGTGAGAAACCGACGGGTTTGAGCGTGCTATATGAGTTCCGGTTAAAAAATTGTCGCTTATTCCGCCATTCTAATATTTGCTATTAATTTTTTCGTACACATAATAAAGAGATTTGGTGTTAATGGATCCCCTTTGGCAAGACCTCATTGAGGCTGAATTTGTCCAATGGAAAAACTATTTATCAAAATTTTATCACTGATTTTATAGACCACGTGATTCAATTTGTCCACTTGTTTCTGAAGTCTAACTTCTGAAGAAATACTGAAAAAAAAAAAAAAAAAAAAAAAACTCATTCGACTCGGTCATAAACTTTACTCATATTTATTGTGTAGCCATGAATCTGTTTTTGCAAGCATTATTGTAAAACATATCTTAAACGATTAGAATATTAATTGAAATAGACTCTTGACCACGAAAACAGATTGAATATTTGAGATTAATTCGGAAGAAACATTTTTATCCGTTGACATAAAGGCTTGGTAAATTACCTTATAACTTACATCCATTGAAGAGATAGATGGTTGAATTTTTTTTTCTTTTCGTCTGAATAATTCATTAGAATGTGGAACCAGTAGTGTTACACACAATTCAAAAAGGGATCCAAGGCAATCCACCAGAAATAAAACATTATAATAATGCAATGCATCTCTCAACATTGAACATGTTATGTAACCAAAAAGGATAGCCTTGGGCTACATATGATTGACAACGATATTCCCTTGTGATGCTTCTAGCTATAAGAAAAGTTCTTTGATTTGCTTTCCTTTTCTTCATGCACAATTTTCCATGCCGGGAGTTGGTTTAAGGCCAAAAGTAACACTTCAGACTGAACCCTTAAAACTTGGCCAGGCCGATGATCTGGTAGCAGCACCAAATAAGTCCTTAGCCTCCAACTGCAAAAATCACTCTGAATTTTTAAGCTTCTCATACTTTCCACTGTCCATAAGCAACTTTCTAAATCAGCTTTACCTTTTGACCCAATCAACCCAAAAGCTCTTCTGCAAATAGATGGTGGTGGAAAGCTCTTCTGCTAATAGATGGTGGTGGAATTTAGACCGATATATTTTTTATTGTATAAAAACTATGTCAATTCATTTTATAAACCGAAATACATTTTTACTGTACGTTGGCTGCGCTGAACACACCAAATGCGCACAACGTTATCAATAAAAATAAAAAAGTGGGGCATCAGATGATTAGTTTAGATTATTACATGACTAGTTCTCCCACTATAAATCAAAACTTAAGAATATACATTCACGAAATTTTAGTTTTTAAATTGAAACTTTGTATGACGTTAACAAAGAAAATTTGAAAAAATTGTATGACTTAGTATGATATATGACATCTTAATTCGAGACAAAATCACATGTTCAAATGGAATAAGACAAATAGTTTATTTTGCCAAGTGACTGAACTACCAGACAAAAACCTAACATTACAAAAATCTCAAAATTTATCCCACTATATTATCTTATTTATAGTGGCACTCCCACTTTCTTAATTATGCATGCATCTCCGAGGCGCACCCTTGTTAAGGCTAATATAATTTTTAAAAATACACCTTGTTTTGGTGTATAAATACAAGCTAAAATCACCATAGCAATACACAATCAATCTACGATCAATCCAATCTTTTATTTTATAATCATGGACCTCAAAATCTTTTCGTATAGGTTTGTTTCTTACCTAGCAATCTTAAATCTTCTCTTCAACGACTTCGTCTCCCCGTTTCCTTCGGCATATAACAATGGTTATAATAATGGTCACGGATACGGACTAAGTAGCAATCTCGACTATCGATTTTATGACCGGTCTTGTCCTCGTCTTCAGATGATTGTTAAGTCCGGAGTTTGGAGAGCTTTTAAAGATGATTCTAGAATCGCTGCGTCTCTTCTCCGACTCCATTTCCACGATTGTTTTGTCAATGTAAGTTCTTTTTGGTTTAATTATCATTGTAATCAAGTTACGTGACAATTAATAGTGAATAGTGATGCATGCACAGGCTCTTCAATAATAGTGCATGCGTAACTATTCACATATACTTTTTATATATTACATTAAAGCCGTGCATATATTATGAAAACTAATCACGCCATTTTAATGAAAACTAGCTATACTACTTAATTCTACAACAATTCTACTTAAAAACACTCTTTAGACATACATACACGCATCAACAATTTATGTTTCTGTTTTAGTATATAAAAGATACAAATTAGAGTAGAAGCCACTAGACTAAAGGCTCTATAAGTATATCTGTGTGTATGAAACACATAATTTTCTATATAATTAGGAAAAACGAAGTAATTAAATTGTATGTTGTAGGGTTGTGATGGCTCTATACTTCTGAACGATTCCGAGGATTTCAAAGGAGAGAAGAACGCTCGGCCAAACCGAAACTCAGTCCGTGGCTTCGAAGTCATTGAAGACATCAAGTCTGATATCGAAAGTTCTTGTCCTTTAACTGTTTCTTGTGCAGATATAGTTGCCCTTGCAGCTAGAGAAGCCGTCGTCCTAGTACGTGTTATCTTGAAACTCCTAATTATTAATTTGAAATGTGACAATATTATAATGAAATAACAAAAATATTATCGATCGGTTCATTACTTATGTCATCTCATGCATGCAGACCGGAGGGCCGTTTTGGCCGGTGCCTTTGGGGCGAAGGGACTCGTTAACGGCGAGTGAACAAGCGGCGAATACTAATCTGCCATCTCCGTTTGAACCGTTGGAGAATATAACGGCCAAGTTCGTGACCCTTGGACTCGACCTCAAGGATGTTGTTGTCCTCTCAGGTTTGGTTAATTCAACTTTCAATATATTAACACTAAATTATAGAGATAAAAAAAATTAAAATTGGTTGACTTTTGTATTAATTAACCAAAATATTACTTATTTTAAGACAAAAATAAAAAGGTAGCAAATCGAGTATTATAAACCAAATAGAGTAAAGTACATCATTAGGCATATTAGCATATACATAATTATTTTTAACTTAATTATTCTATTATATGACTTAATTTGATGATACGTGTATGTAGGAGCACATACTATAGGATTTGCTCAATGTTTCGTGTTTAAGCACAGGCTATTCAACTTCAAGGGCTCAGGCCAGCCTGACCCTAACCTAGCTGCATCCTCGGCTCTTCTCTCTAAGCTAAAGGACACGTGTCCGAACGTGGACTCATCAGACTCTAAACTCGCTGCTCTTGACGCAGCTAGTTCCGTCAAGTTTGACAATGCTTACTACGTGAACTTAATGAATAACAAAGGACTGTTGGACTCCGACCAAACCCTAATGACGGATTCTACGGCCGCCGCCTTGGTGAAGTCGTACAGCGAGAATGCGTACTTGTTCTCGAGGGATTTTGCAGTTTCAATGGTTAAAATGGGGAATATCGGCGTTCTCACCGGAAGTGATGGAGTAATTAGAGCAAAATGTGGATTTCCAGGTTAAGTTATATAGACTCTTTTGAACGTAAAACACTCAATCATCAATCTAAAACATATCTAGAAATAATCTATCGTTTAAATATGAATCATATAGACCGAAGTTCATGAATAAAATATGTTTATATACATGGTGTGTAAAATCATCCTAATGTATCTACGTATGGATCACATAGACAAAAATACTTGGAGTTGTATGTGTGTTTTTGTGTAGTGGAATATGTGTCTTTGTATTTTTCTAGTATATTTTATTACATCCCGAAAATCCAACTCCCGTACTTGTATCAGCATAAAATAGTCTTAGTTCTCGATTTGGTTTTATATCTAATGATCAAAACTATACATATACTTTCGGAAAACATATTTAGTTTTGTTGAAATATCAAAGATACAACATAGATTTATTTAAAGTAAGCATTGAATGATAACGTGTATATATAATTATATACTACTATACATCACAACAACCAAACACCTTAGCGTGAAAAAAGAGAACAGTTTAGGTATAGTTGGAGTCTTGGAAATTCTTTAATACAATTGAAGAAAAGGACTTAATGATGAAATTACATAGTTGACAAAGAATTGATGAAAATACATATCCATCAAACCCAAATACAAGCAAAGCACATTTCAAATATTTCCACTTTAAATTAAGAATTAATGCATATATTTATCAGACAAATACGTTTTATATATATATGAAAAAGAAGCAATTAAGCATTGAATGATAAGATGCACTTCCATAAAATCCAAATGGAAGCAACTAACTTTTTAGGTATTGTTTGTTGATCACTGATTGGAAGACATAGTTTTAAAACCATTAATTATCTCCAACGACTTCAAGAGATTATCAGGACGAGAGTTAGTGGAAGAATGATAAATACGTCATATAAGCTAATTTAAAAATGTTTTTAATCTATTATACATAGAGTCTAAATACAAAAGAGTAGTTAGGGTACATACATCATCATGTATTACAAGCAAAACACACACAGCCAAGATAAATATAATAAAATTTATACTCATAAACTAAACAATTATTTGTTCATAAATGAGATTATTTTTTAATTAAATATTTAACTAATTAAATAATCTCTCGAGGTTTAACTTTAACCTAAAGAATGTGTAAAAAGTAGTTAATGATTGAGTTTTTTTTTTATAAAAAATCATTAGCTGGATTCTTAAAATTCTTGTTAATAACATTTATGAAATAATAACTAGTTACATGTACAATTTGTCTAATAAAATTGGTTCAACTAGTTGAAAGTTTTAAATTTGGTTGGGTTCCTACGGTTTCAAACAAGGAAAAAGTGGCATGGGAGAAAATTTGTAAACCATCATCAAAATGTAGACTTGATATTCAAATTAAAAGCCCATGATCTATGGCTCATCCGGGGTATCCTATGCAATTCGGGTTGCTTGAGTACATCCATATCATCGGTTAACACTCTTTATGGGATCTTCTTTATAGAACTCTTGTCTTTTGGATTTGACGAAAAATTTGAAGTACTCTTCCCTTAATAGTAAGCTACTTTATTTGGCATGATCAATTGTTGTCCTTGAGATAATTAAAGTGACATTATAGATCCGAGGAAATCGTAAATTTTGGACATACCTCTTGGAGCATTAGTTACTGATGCAATTTCAGATAATGTTTGGAGAATTCGCAGTTCACTTTCTAGGCAATTTTGAATGCTAGTTGAGACGATTCTCAATACTCGGATCCCACATGCAAATATTGGCCAAGATGTTTATCGTTGGCGATATGCCTTGGACAATTTCAAACCGACCGATCTCTATATCCATACGTGAAGCCAAGTTTGTCGATCTCATCCGGTGTTACCATGAAATTGACTTATCTAGTTCTCGCAAGACATTCTAAAGAACAGCTTCATCACGTGATGTTTCGTGATAAACTGACTGCAAGTGATCAATTGCATGGTTGGGATCAAACTCAAACTTGTCTCTTTTGCAGAAAATTAAACGAGGCAAGAGATCAACTTATGCTTTGCATATCCATATACTTTCATAATTTAGTCTTCAATCGCCACACCATTCCTTGGAAACTCTTTCAATCCAGACTAATACGACACAATTCAGCATATTGTAACGTTCTCTTTTGAATGTATCAAATTTATTATTTTCCGGTTAACTCGTTAAATTTTTATTGACCGGATACAACAGGAAAGAACGGAAAACAAATGAAAGAAAATACAATAGATCCTACCATCCTGTAGATCAGGTGCAACGTCTCATGTACATAATAATTCACAACATGATCCACTAACTTTCTGAGACTCACCTCGATCGCCTTGAGAAAATGATGCAAAGTCTTGTCTAAGTGACACTATTAGTTTTTCTTATTCAAAACTTTCAACTTTCAGTTTCTTTTTTCTTTCAAACACTTTTATAATTAACTAATTTCTTTTTTGTTGAAAAAGTTTCACATTCCAACATAAATATTCTAAATTTTACATAAGAAATTTGATCTAAAAGCATCGAAAACAAAATGTAGGAGGTGAATCTCTACAAGGTTACATACTTTAACTGTCCTTAATTGTACCCACCAACTATCAGCTGTATATCTTTTGTTTGACAGCAGCTATATTGTATCCATTCATAGCTTCTGTTACCTTCATTGAAGTCAATTAACACAAAACTCGTACAAAAAAATGATCTCACTACCGTTGAAAAAAATGACCTCATTTTAAAATAAACAAAAATAGAATTGGGCAAGACAAACATAACAGATCGGAAATGTTTTTAAAAAACTGCAATAAATAAGGTCATTAATACGTGGCCGAAAGCAACTAAATTTACTAACCAATGCACACATCTACTTCTACTTCTTCTACCACCATTTTCAGATTCAAATTCAATTCTAACTGTTTCACTTCCTCTGAGTCTGTCTTACTCATGTGATCTCTCTCTCTCTCTCTCTCTCTCTCTAAAAAACCAAAACTTTGATTGCATTACTGTGATTTTTTCATAAAGTAAGCTCCTTTTCGCCGGAGATTATGGGAGGCTGTACCTCCAAACCCTCCACCTCCTCCGGCAAACCGAACCCTTTCGCTCCCGGTAACGACTATCCCCAAATTGACGCCCCTACCCATCCCGGTAAATCACCACTTCCTACCCCTTCCGCCGCAAAGGCCTCTCCTTTCTTCCCCTTTTACACGCCCAGCCCTGCCCGCCACCGCCGGAATAAGAGCCGTGACGTCGGCGACGGTGGCGGAAGAGGAGAGAGCAAGAGCTTGACGAGCACGCCGCTCCGTCAGTTACGGCGTGCGTTTCACCCTCCGTCTCCGGCGAAACACATACAAGCGGCGCTACGGCGGAGGAGAGGAAAAAAGGAGGCTGCTTTATCGACGGCGGCGACGCAGCAGACGACGAAGAATCAGGCGCAGGAGGAGGAAGAGGAATTAGGGCTTGACAAAAGATTTGGGTTTTCTAAAGAGTTTCACAGTAGAGTAGAATTAGGGGAAGAGATTGGACGGGGACATTTTGGGTACACTTGCTCTGCTAAATTCAAGAAAGGAGAGCTCAAAGGTCAAGTGGTTGCTGTTAAGATCATCCCAAAATCTAAGGTCAAAGAACTTGACATTTTACTCATTTTGAATTCCTCAATTAGCTTAGTTCCATTGTAGTGTTAGTTGATAGAAGAGAATGTGTTGATTCTTTTTGGTAGATGACAACTGCAATTGCTATAGAAGATGTGAGAAGAGAAGTGAAAATTCTACAGGCTTTATCTGGACATAAGAATTTGGTACAATTCTATGATGCATTTGAGGACAATGCAAACGTCTACATTGCAATGGAGTAAGATATATATTATGTTATCGTAACATTTCATCATCTTTGTAATTCCTTGTTTGATGTTGATATTTTAGTTATGAATTTGGTAAAGAGAACGTATCTTCGCTTTATGGGATTTAAGTAGTTTGAATTTGCAGGTTATGTGAAGGTGGTGAACTTCTTGACAGAATACTAGCAAGGTGTGTGTGCTACTAAAGAGTTATCGATACTTATGGTCAAACATTGTTCTGATTTTATAAAAAATATTCATCGTTTTTTTCTATAGGGGAGGGAAATACTCAGAGAATGATGCAAAACCAGTGATTATACAAATCCTAAATGTTGTAGCTTTCTGTCATCTCCAAGGAGTTGTTCATCGAGACCTTAAACCAGAGGTGGGCACAATTTTCTTTGAACTGGAAAGAAAATTACTTATTTTACGTGCGGAATGTTATCTGATTGCTGTATCATCATCAGAATTTCTTGTACACTTCCAAGGAGGAGAATTCTCAGCTTAAAGCCATAGACTTTGGCTTATCAGACTTTGTCAGACCAGGTTTATCATCATACATTTTACTATTTCACTATTTCTTTATTTCTTTTTCTTCTGATTAGTAAACTAAAATTGGTGTTTTGTGCCCTTACCGTTGAAAGATGAAAGACTCAACGATATAGTGGGGAGTGCGTACTACGTAGCTCCTGAAGTTCTACACAGATCATATACAACAGAAGCGGATGTATGGAGCATCGGAGTCATAGCATACATTTTACTATGTGGTAGCCGTCCGTTTTGGGCAAGAACCGAATCCGGAATTTTCAGAGCAGTTCTTAAAGCTGACCCAAGTTTTGATGAACCTCCTTGGCCCTTCTTGTCTTATGAGGCTAAAGACTTTGTCAAGCGGTTATTGTTTAAGGATCCCCGGAGAAGAATGTCAGCCTCCCAAGCTTTGAGTCAGTTATTTTTAATTTCACAGCTCTTTATACTTTTATGTCTTCTGTCTTTTGGTAGTCAACAATCACCAAATCCAGTTTCTTTTTACTTTTTTCAGTGCATCCTTGGATCCGAGGTTATAATACGGACATGAATATCCCTTTCGATATCTTGATCTTTAGGCAGATGAAGGCGTACTTGCGATCTTCTCCATTGTGCAAAGCTGCTTTGAGGGTATGTTTTAGGAACTTTTTTAAAGTGTTGAAAAGAACATTGAAGACTATTTTCTCACTATTATATGCTTTCTTTGTACAGGCGCTGTCTAAGACATTAATCGAGGATGAAATTCTGTACCTGAAAACTCAATTTTCTCTCCTTGCACCGAACAAAGATGGCCTAATCACATTGGATAGCATTAGATTGGTTTGTGACACTAGAACTTCTCTTATATTCCTCTTTAAGACATAAAGAAACACCGTAGTAATCAAATCCCCATTGCAAATTTTTTTTTTCTGTTTGGACAGGCACTTGCAAGCAATGCCACAGAAGCAATGAAAGAATCTAGGATCGTAGAGTTTCTTGCTTTGGTAACATATATGATATATCTATGTGTTCTCTTGGAATTTGATAAATGCGTTTGGTGTTGATGCCCATCAATGACTGGCTTCTACAGCTAAATGGACTTCAATACAGAGGAATGGATTTTGAAGAGTTTTGTGCAGCTGCAATAAACGTTCATCAGCACGAGTCGCTTGATTGTTGGGAACAGAGCATTCGACATGCTTATGAGCTTTTTGACAAGAATGGAAACCGAGCTATTGTCATCGAAGAACTTGCCTCTGTAAGTCTAAGTTTGGCTCTCAGCTTATAATACAACAATGTCGAAAAATAAAAGACATAGCCTCTTAAAACCTGACATGTTTTGAGTTTGCAGGAACTTGGTGTTGGACCATCTATAACCGTACATTCGGTTCTAAACGATTGGATAAGACACACAGATGGGAAACTGAGCTTCTTCGGGTTTGTTAAACTGTTACATGGAGTCTCAGTACGACCCTCGGTGAAAACTACACGGTGAAGATAACTAAACAAACATGACAAAAGCGATATCGATAAAAGAGGATGTCAAAAACTTTGCTCTGAATCTTGGATTGGAATTGGAAATGTAATAGTTAGTGAAGACTGTACAAGGAATGTAAAGTTCCTTACAAGAGCAAATCTACGAAAATTGTTGTAATAATATAGTAACCACAGTGACTTTCATACACACTATGTGATACCGGCTCGGACGCGAGTTCGCGATTCTTCGTACGGACGGACGGAGAAATGCGGACGAGAGCGAACGAGTTGTGCGAGGCGAGCGAATGGGTGGTGATGGAAAGTGGTTCCGGTGATGAACTTCGAACGGGAACGACTTAGGAAAGGGGAAATGCGGAGATGGATCGAAGTTGCGACACTAAGGGGATGAGCGAACCTTAGATACGGCAAAGGATCGACATTACGAACCCGGTTCGAAATGTAGATCGAAAATATGCTTAGAGAATGAACTCAATAAGCTAAAAGAAGAGAAATCTTCTAAGGGATTCTTTGATTTACAAAATAGGTTAAGTTCTTACAAGTGACATAAGACACCCTTTTATAGGACATGCTCCTAGGGTTTTAATGCCACACGTGGCTAAATGGGCGAAAAAATAACAAGGGCCCAAAAGTTAAAAAGAACAAGGAAAATAAAGATAAAGAAAAAGGCTTAGTGGGTAAGGCCTTTTTGGAGATAGGACCATGACCCGTGTCTTGACTACTTATCCTCGGAATCCAATTCAAAGTATCGAAACACAAGAAGAAGTCATGGTGCGTTAAGGTGTTATGCCTCGTTAAAAACCTATTCGGTAAAGCTCTTGGGAAAAACCCGAATAGGGAAAAAGAGTGCATTTCCCTTAACGTCTTGGCATGTCTTCACCTTGGCGAAATGGTGAAGACATTAATGTGTCTTCTTACACACTTGTCGGTCGCGGTCGCCGTGTCTTGATCCGACGACGGGGTAGTCATGTGGTGATCCGGGTGGTGGGTTGGACACACCATCGTTTGTTGGACGAACTTGAGAAACATAGCACGGTACACCCGTGTTCGAGTTTGTTTGACGATCTCGTTCCGGATGGTTGGAACCTTGGCTGCCCGTTCCGTGTTGGTGTCGCGTCCGATGTCCGCGTCCGTGTCATGTTCGGTGCTTCGGCCGGTCTCGGGTTCCTCGGCCTCATTATTCCCTCCCTCTTTAGGATCATTTGTCCTCAAATCTGATTCGTCACCTGCATCATACGGGGATAAATCAGAAACATTAAACGATGTAGAGATGGGAGGCTCACCGGGTAACTCGAGGCGGTAGGCGTTGTCGTTGATGCGTTCGATGACTCGGAATGGTCCATCGCCTCGGGGCGCTAGCTTGAGCTTCCGCTGTTGTGGGAAGCGTTCGGGTCTCATATGTAGCCAAACCCAATCTCCGGGTTGGAATATCATCCGTCGTCGTCCCTTGTTGGCGGTCTTTTCGTATTGGCCGGTCCGTTTCTCGATGTTACTTCGGACGCGGGCATGTAGTTGCTTGATGAGTTCGGCTTTGTCAACTCCTTCTTGGCTTGTGTATTTGCCTGGTGGTAGAGGCACTAGATCCAGCGGGGTGGTCGGATTGAAACCGTAGGCGGCCTCGAAGGGTGATACCTTGGTGGCTGAATAGACGGTTCGGTTGTACGCGAACTCGACATAAGGGAGACATTCGAGCCAAGTCCCCTTGTTACCACCAATGGTCATTGTCAACAAAGCGCCTAAGCTGCGGTTGACTACCTCCGTTTGCCCATCGGTTTGGGGGTGACAAGTCGTAGAGAAAAGAAGCTTGGTGCCGAGCCGTTTCCATAAGACTCGCCAAAAGTGTCCGAGAAACTTAGCATCCCGGTCCGACACGATGGTCCGTGGTATGCCATGTAACTTAACCACTTCTCGGAAGAAGATATCGGCGATGTAAGTAGCGTCGTTGGCTCGGGCACATGGTATGAAATGGGCCATCTTCGAGAATCGGTCGACGACCACGAGGATTCCATCCTTGCGGGAAATTGGTGGTAGCCCGAGCACAAAGTCCTTGGAGATATCTACCCATGGCATGGTTGGTATTGGCAATGGCATATAAAGCCCGTGGGGGTGAGTCGTCGATTTAGCCTTTTGGCACGTAATACATCGCCCACAATGTTTCTCGACATCCGGTTTCATCCCCGGCCAAAAGAAGTGTTCTTGGAGGACCGCCAATGTTTTGTCTCGACCAAAGTGCCCCATAAGTCCTCCACTATGTGCTTCTTTCACTAACAATTCTCGTATCGAGCCACCCGGTATGCAAAGCCGGCGGTCCTTAAATAGAAACCCATCGTGCATGTAGAATTGTTGGAACGCCCCTTTGCCATGCTCACGGTAGCAATTTTTCAGATCCGGATCGTCCTCATATGTCGCCTTGATACCTTCGAACCCGAGCACCTTGGCGCCCAAGGTTGTGATCAATGCATGGCGTCTCGACAAGGCATCGGCCACAACATTCTCCTTGCCCTTCTTGTACTTGATGACATATGGGAATGTCTCAATGAATTCCAACCACTTAGCATGGCGTCGCTTTAGGTTGGTTTGTCCCCTTAGATCCTTGAGGGTCTCGTGGTCGGTGTGGATCACGCATTCCTTGGACAACAAGTAGTGTTGCCATGTCTCCATCGCTCGGACTAGTGCGTAAAGCTCCTTGTCGTATGTCGGATAATTGAGGGTAGCTCCGCTTAGCTTTTCGCTGAAGTACGCCACGGGTTTCCCTCCTTGTGTGAGCACAGCCCCTATTCCAATATCCGACGCATCACATTCGACTTCGAATGTCTTGGAAAAATCCGGTAGGACCAAAAGTGGTGCATGGGTGAGCCGTCGCTTGAGTTCCTTGAAGGCTTGTTCTTGGGGCTGATTCCAACTAAAGGCCACGTCCTTTTTAATCACCGCGGTGAGTGGTGCGGCCACGGTGCTAAAATCTTTTACAAAGCGGCGGTAGAAGCTTGCCAATCCGTGAAAATTCCGGACTTGTACGATGCTCGTTGGAGTTGGCCACTCCTCAATGGCCCGGATCTTCTCGTTGTCCACTCGTAGTCCCTGCGCACTCACAATAAAACCTAGAAAAACCAATTCATTAGTACCGAAGACACACTTCTTGAGATTCGCATAAAGCTCCTCTTTTCGAAGTGTGCCGAGAACCATGTCGAGATGGTTTAAGTGGTCAGATAAACATCGACTATACACTAAAATATCGTCGAAGTAAACTACCACAAATTGATTTATGAATTCTCGCAACACATGGTTCATAAGGCGCATAAAAGTGGAAGGTGCATTAGATAAACCGAATAGCATAACCAACCATTCGTACAAACCTTGCTTGGTTTTGAAGGCCGTTTTCTACTCATCACCTTCTCGCATCCGCACTTGATGGTAGCCGCTTTTTAGATCGATCTTGGAGAAAATGGTCGATCCGGCTAGTTCGTCGAGCATGTCATCAAGTCGCCGTATCGGGTGCCGATACTTGATGGTGATGTTGTTGACCGCTCGGCAATCGACGCACATCCGCCACGTCTCGTCTTTTTTGGGCACGAGTAGAACCGGTACGGCACATGGGATGAGACTCTCCCGGACATAGCCTTGGCGCATGAGGTCTGACACTTGCCGTTCGAGCTCTCTCGCCTCTTCGGGATTCACATGGTACGCGGGTCGGTTGGGTAATTGTGCCCCCGGTACGAGGTTGATTTGGTGTTCGATGCCTCGGAGTGGTGGCAATCCGGGTGGGATTTCTTCGGGAAACAAGTCTCGATACTTCTCGAGAAGGAGTTCGATTTCTTCGGGCGATCTTCCCTCGGCAAAACCTGTACTCAAAGACTCTTTCAAAACCATTAGTAAAACACTTGGGGCCCCTTGACTTATGGCCTTATTGGCATCACCAACCGTGATCAAAAAATTGAGTTTTGACTTAGTGTCACGAGATAGCTTGGTTTGCAATTCATTGGCTTCCGCGGGTGAAAGGGGTGCTAAGTTAAATTTCTTATTTTCATGAACAAACGAGTAATGGTTGGTTCGGCCATTATGCGCCGCATCCTTATCAAACTGCCAAGGGCGCCCTAATAGGACGTGGCTAGCTTGCATAGGCACAACGTCGCAAAGGACTTGGTCCTTGTAATGGCCGACGCTAAAAGGGATGCAAACTTGCTCGCTAACTTGGATGATTGATTTATCGTTTAGCCATTTGAGTTTATATAGTTTCAGATGAGGGATAGTGTTTAATGCGAGTTTCTTAATCATATAAGAGCTAGCGACATTGGTGCATGAACCGCTGTCTATGATTAAACCACATACCTTGCCACTTACCGTGCCCCGTGTGTGGAATATGTTTTCGCGTTGATCGGCAACCGGTTCGAGAGTGGTACTCAAAATCCGGCGGATGACCAGCAATTCCCCTACATCCGGATAAGCCACTTCTTCCTCCATGGTGCCCTCCTCGGTTTTGGCTTCGATCGGTTCCTCCACATCTTGAGATTCGTATTCGCCCGCGGCCGTTAGGATCATGACTCGTTGGTTCGGACATTCCCGTGCATAGTGGCCGTGTCCTTGACACTTGAAACACACGATATCTCGGCTCCGTGTGATGTTTGGTCCAGGCCTTGGTTCGACTCTAGCTTGGTTGGTTCCCACTTGTATCCGCGGCGTAGATCGAGATTCATGAACCGTAGCTTTGCCTTTATCTTGAACGCGGTTCGGGTTACTCGCGGTTGGAACATTGATAGTCGCGGACGGGTTGGATTGAGGTCGGGTCTGATTTGCGGTTGCCATCTTGCGTTTGATTTGTTGTTCAACTTGGACGGCAAGGTGTAGAAGCTCATGGAATCCGGCGTATGGCTGTCGTTCCACCTTTCGGGCAATGCGGTCTTGGAGACCGTCGAGAAATTGTGCCATGAGAGCTTCCTCGGTCTCGTCAAGTTGTAACCGGTTTCGAAGATGCTCGAATTCTTCGAAGTATTCCTCTACCGTTCGAGTCCCTTGGTAAAGTTTCCGAAAACGCTTTTGGATGTCCCGGTGGTAAAGTGGTGGTACGTATCGGCGTCTCATGACGAACTTCATGACTTCCCACGAGGTGATCATATCTCCTTGATGCCTTCGACGTTCAGACAAGTCTCGATCCCACCAAGTTAAGGCATGGTCGGTAAGTTGGGACGCGGCATAGGCTACTTTCCGTGGCTCGGAGTAGTCGTAGCAATCGAACACGTGATCCATGCGGCGCTCCCACTCGAGATATGCCTCGGGGTCTACCTTTCCGGCAAATGTGGGAGGAGTGAGCTTATGGATGGGTAACTCGGGCCTTGGTGCTTGATCTTGGTTATGACCAGGTACATTTGGATCCGGTCGATGGCGGGGTCGATCGCGTCTCGGGAGATTAGGGTACGGCCCTTCACCGTAATCGGTGTCGTTATCCGGGTAGTAGGGAGGTCGGTTCATGGGAGCTTCGCCTTGCACCGGGGGAATCGGGTTGGCAGCTGGTGGTGGTGCTGCGAGTTGTTCGATCCGTGCGTTCATTTGTCGGAACTGTCCTTGTATGGCTTCGAGAATGGCCCCTAAATCAGGCGGATTAGGTGGTTCGGCCATAGATTCTGATTTGGTACGGACGGTGGTCCGGTGCGGGTGGTGGGGTCGTTCGGACGGTGGTGCGTGGTGTTGTCCGGTTCGAAGGATGATATCCCAGTACGGTCGTCCGGTGTGATCGACGTTCGGAGCAGACCGGGGTCGTTCGATGAAGGACGCTGAAATTTCCGGGGTATACGGACTTATCGATCCTGGTTCGGCCAGTTCGACACTCGGGCAGGAAAACTCGGACGTAGTACGAACAGGTCGGACGAGATCGGTCAAACACGTTTGTCGGGTACTTACGAGCAACGGGTAAAACGCGTGAATGACCGGATTGACGTAACGATAATAATCTTAAATGGGTAAAGCACAGGGAATATCCGAATAATTATGCAACAATCATCAATCAAAAGCAAAAGGCATATCCGGAAAAGACAAGTTACTTTTGACGCGCTAACGTACGGTAAAGCAAAAAGGGAACGCGGATAAGGAATCAAACACGAAAATGAAAAGCGAAAACAACTTTATCGGATCAAAGCAAGGATAAACTCATCTTCTTCAACGCAAAGAACAAGAACACGATAATGGCGAAAATAAAATGCGATGATACGAGAAACGCGATGATGAAAAAACGGTAAATACGATGCACAAACAACAAAACTAACAACTTAGGCGAACAAAGATGACATTTTTATGGGTTTTTATGATGTTTAAGATGCAAAAATGCGTAAAAATTAGAAAGGATAGATACGACCTTGCGAAGCTTGCAAATAGGACATTCGAAGCTCTGATACCAGAAATGATACCGGCTTGGACGCGAGTTCGCGATTCTTCATACGGACGGACGGAGAAATGCGGACGAGAGCGAACGAGCTGTGCGAGGCGTGCGAATGGGTGGTGATGGAAAGTGGTTCTGGTGATGAATTTCGAACGAGAACGACTTAGGAAAGGGGAAATGCGAAGATGGATCGATGTTGCGACACTAAGGGGATAAGCGAACCTTAGATACGGCAAAGGATCGGTATTACGAACCCGGTTCGAAATGTAGATCGAAAATATGCTTAGAGAATGAACTCAATAAGCTAAAAGAAGAGAAATCTTCTAAGGGATTCTTTGATTTACGAAATAGGTTAAGTTCTTACAAGTGACATAAGACACCCTTTTATAGGACATGCTCCTAGGGTTTTAATGCCACACGCGACTAAATGGGCGAAAAAATAACAAGGGCCCAAAAGTTAAAAAGAACAAAGAAAAGAAAGATAAAGAAAAAGGCTTAGTGGGTAAGGCCTTTTTGGAGATAGGACCATGACCCGTGTCTTGACTACTTATCCTCGGAATCCAATTCAAAGTATCGAAACACAAGAAGAAGTCATGGTGCGTTAAGGTGTTATACCTCGTTAAAAACCTATTCGGTAAACCTCTTGGGAAAAACCCGAATAGGGAAAAAGAATGCATTTCCCTTAACGTCTTGGCATGTCTTCACCTTGGCGAAATGGTGAAGACATTAATGTGTCTTCTTACACACTTGTCGGTCGCGGTCGCCGTGTCTTGATCTGACGACGGGGTAGTCATGTGGTGATCCGGGTGGTGGGTTGGACACACCATCGTTTGTTGGACGAACTTGAGAAACATAGCACGGTACGCCCGTGCTCGAGTTTGTTTGACGATCTCGTTCCGGATGGTTGGAACCTCGGCTGCCCGTTCCGTGTTGGTGTCGCGTCCGATGTCCGCGTCCGTGTCATGTTCGATGCTTCGGCCGGTCTCGAGTTCCTCGGCCTCATTACTATGTGACGTCAAGAGAAAGAAAAAGAGTTCCAAAAAAAAATTTAATTTTGCGTCTCTCTTTTGTTCCCAAAGATAAAAGATTATGAAATCAGCAAATAACCCGCTTAGAGCTTGTTTTTTTCCGGTTTGCAACTATACATTAATTTGTGAGATTTGAGTTGGCTGAACCAACGCAAACCGGCTTCAAGGTTCTTTGAGAGCTGGTTATTTCCGGTTTGACACTGTACTTTAATTTGTGAGATCTGGAGTCGGCTTAACCAATACAACCCGGTTCGAGTGATATAAATAAATTAGAAAAAATTCCCCAAATTTATATTCTCTTCCCTTCTCTTCTTCTCCTCTCTGAGTTTCGATTCGAGTTTTAAGGAATTAGGGTTTCTAATCTCTCTCTCTCTCTCGATTATTTTTCTTCAGTTGGTTCTGAATTATGATAAAAAAGTTGTTCTTGTAGGTCCGGTAACTTCGTTTTGCGGGTTTAGGAAAGCTTGGATTCAATCTTCATCTTCCAGATCAATAGCCATGACCGAGGTAAATCAAAATTTGCATCTTTTCTCTCCAATTCCTATACATTTTTCTTCGAATTACGAATAAAAACTGTTCAAATCATTGATCTTTTTCGAAACCCTTGTTCGTCTCTAAGTGACTCTTGTTTCGTAATTGAAAATTGATCTTGAGTTTGTTTTTTTTTTTGTTCTTTTTGGTGTTGGGCAGTATTGGGTTAGCCAAGGGAACAAATGGTGCGAGTTCTGTAAGATCTGGATACAGAACAATCCAACAAGCATTAGAAACCATGAGCTTGGTAAACGTCACCGAGAATGTGTCGATAAGAAGCTCACTGATATGCGTGAAAAGAGTGCAGCCAAAGACAAAGAGCTCAAGAAAAACGAAAAATTGCTTCAACAGATCGAAGCTGTGAGTAATCATATCAAACACTCAATTCTAATGTTTCTTTGCCAATGATACTTTATTAATGTTTGTTTCTGATTCCTCTGTTTTTCTTCAACTTATTTTCAGAAAGCAACTCGTAGCTATCAGAAAGATATAGCAACTGCTCAGCAAGTAGCAAAAGCAAACGGTGCACCAGAGGATGGTACAGCTGGTAAGTATCTCCCTCTCTATGATTCTTATGATTGCCCCTATAATTGTCTGGTTTCATTAGTAAGTTTGTTGTTCGACATAGCTCTCAGGGTTGTTGCTTAGCTTTGGATCTGTTTGTTATAGACTAACATACTGAGGTCGTAGAGGAAAATGAGCCGCCTATTCTGAAAAATGATTGCGTAATCCATGAAACTGGATTTGTGAATTGCCTTCATTGACCAAAAGTATGAACAAACCAAGCAGCGTCTGATTCTTCCATTTGTCATCTTACCCATCTTTGCAAAAGACTTTTGACTTATAAGTTTTAATGCCTATAACTCTATAGAGAATCATCACCAGAGAGCGAAACGGTTCCCTCTTTTGAGTCACTCTCAGGTTCTTTCATCATTTTGATTGGCATATTTCCTGGCCTTTTCATTCATAGATAGATATGTATTTTTCGTTTCATGTAGTGATTATATTGTTTGGCAGGTTGGATGCTTGACAGTGCTTCGGGCTATTATTACAATCAGACCAATGGTTTGCACTATGATTCAAAGTCTGGATTCTATTACAGTGATTCAATAGGTATGTGATAGTAATTGACCTTTGTTTACTTGCTTTCAAACATAATCGTATACAATTTCTTCATCTGTGCTTACACCTGTAATGAAACAGGACATTGGGTGACACAAGACGAGGCATACGCTGCGGTTAAAACTTCATCTGATAAAGGAGCTAAAGTACCTCTCATTAAAAAGCCTATGATACCTTCTTCAGAATCTGGACCAAGTGTGGTGAAACCACCTGGCCGCCTTGTCTCAGCTTCATTAAACCCTAAAAGAGCTGTGAAAGGAGCTCCTTCATCTGTTGATCTTGGCAACAACAAGAGAAAGAGACAAGATGAGAAACCGAAGAAAGTATCTGCAGAAGAGAAATCTGCATTGAAGGCGAGAGAAGCTGCTAGGAAACGCGTTGAAGATAGAGAAAAACCATTGCTTGGTCTTTACAATAGACCTTTTTGATGCATCACTCTGTAGAAGGGAGGCTAAGCAGAGAAGAGTGATGATTTATCACATTGTGGTGGTTATTTCGGTTATGCCTACATAACGCTTACTCCAAAACTCTCTGGTAACTCTGGGAGAATTTGTCTTGTATTCTTCTAACTGTTGTTCCAATCAAATCAATTTCCTCTTTGTTGTACAAACATATTCAATATTGAAACTTTAAATTTTACCAAAATTTTGATGAAAGATTCAAAGTTTTGAGACATTTCACAAAATTATTGCACCTTTAAAATAAATATGTAAGTGTTGTAAAACGTCAAATAAAGCAGCCGTCAACAAAAGACGGCGAAAATATTTTTTTGTGTAGAGTCTACCGTCATTATGCATGCATAGTAATTTACATTTGTACGCCTATATAATCGATCGTGTTATAAAAGAGAATACACAACACACAACTTCAATTATAAATAAGAAAATATATCTTTCTCTCTTATTCAGTATCCCGATATTTTGTCAGGTATATTTTTCTCTATTATTATTCATATCTACTATAAATAAAACAATTATTTATAACACGTTATCAACACGATCACTTTATGATCGATTACAAATATATATTTATAATATATATGTTATTATAATGGACGGCTCAGCCATCAATAATGTGTCATTATTTATTTGTTATTATAGTGGGAGGTACGTTGCCCCTATAATTATTATTGTAATGGCTGTTTTATGCACCATAACAATGGACGGCTCAGCCGCCAATAATGTGTCATTATTTATTTGTTATTATAGTAGGAAGTATGTCGCCCCTATAATTACTATTGTAATGGCTGCTTTATGCACCATAACAATGGACGGCTCAGCAGTCAATAATATGGATGACTTCGTCACCATAATTTATTTAATGTTAGGTGGATAACTATGTCACCATAATAATATTGTTAAAATATATCTATAGTATGGTTATTATATAAGGAGGCTCAGCTACCTGTATATTAACATATATGTGAAATTGCTAAACTTATAACTGATTGATTATTAAAATTTACAATTATTTTTTCTGTTTAATTTTTTCACCAACGGTCATGAAGAAAAAAGTTTAAAATTTTTTTAACTTTTCAAACGGCTAGTTAACAGCTAATGAACAGTAACATTTAATCTATATATACACTCATTCTCCTCAGATATTTCATTTTTCTCAAAATCTTTACTAAAAATATAATTTGTTTTTCTAAGAAAAAAAAATAGTTCATCAATTATTAGTTTTTGTAATAGGTTTTATAATTGTTGCTATTTACGGTTTACTGTTTGGAGAGTTCTCTCCCGAATAAGTTTTGATGGTTATTATTTTACTCTTTTATGTAATTGTGTATTCTTGTAATTGCGCTATTTATACAAGCATCTCCTATGTTTTAAAATAAATTAAATAAAATTTCTAATAATTTTTTGTGGTTTTATTTTAGAAAAAACAAAAAAACGAAATGACAAATATCGAGAAGCTACAATTCCCGGCTTTAGACATCACTGGGGCTAACTTCATATCTTCGACTACCAATGTCGAATTACATTTGCAGTCTTATGGGTTAACGGAAACCATAAAAGAGATGAATACTTCGACGGCCCAAGAAAATGCAAAATCGGTGATCTTCCTTAGAAGACACCTTGATGAGAATGTCATATATGACTATGCACACATGAGGGATCCCAAAGAGCTATGGAAGTCTCTGAAGGATCGATTTGATCATCAAAGGGACATAACTCTCCCACTTGCTCGGGATGAATGGCAAAATCTAAAATTTCAGGATTTTGACAAGGTGATGAGTTACAATTCCGTCACGTTGAGGATTATCGCCAAATTAAGATATTATGGTGAAACCATCACAGAATCTCAGATGCTTGAGAAAACGTACACCACGTTCCACAAGAACCACATTACTCTGCAACAACAATACAGGTTGCGAGGATACACCAAATTCTCAAATTTGATTGTGGCGCTCCTAATAGCTGAAAAGAATAATGAGCTTTTAATCAAGAATCACATGTCTAGACCCACCGGATCAAAAGCATTCCCTGAGATTAATGCATTGGATGTTAAAAATCCAGTGAGAGAAAATAGATTTTTTCGGGGACGTGGTCGCCAAAACTATCGTGGATGCGGGAGAAATTATATTCCTCAAAGCAGGAAGTCATACCAATGGATTCGTTATGAACAGGATCCGAAAAGAAAAGAAATCCAAACAAATACCTTCCAGAAATGTGAAAGTGCTTGTTTCAGATGCGGCACTAAGGGACATTGGTCTCAGGTATGTCGAACCCCCGCACATCTTTATGCTTTGTACAAAGAATCCGCTAAAGGCAAAGGAAAGGAGGTGAACCTCGCGGAACATTCCAAGGTTACAATCCACCTTGATGCTTCTAACTTTGCAAACGATCTCGATGAGGCAATGCTCGCGGAAAACTGAAATGACTATCGTGTGGAACTCGAATTTGCGATAACTATGCCATAAATCGCTATTTGTTTGAGATTTCATAAATTTGTGTGCTTGTATTACCTATCATGTATAATTACTGAATGCTTCATGAATAAATTTGCTTTCTATTTTTATTAATCAATTATGTTTGTTTCAGAAATGGATCACACTACAAATTGAACAATAGCCAAGACAAATCTTGGAGATATTTGCATACCGGATAGTGGAACAACGCACACTATCCTTAAACATAAAAAATATTTCTCCGATTTGAAGTCTACAAAAGTTATTGTTAACACAATATCAGGTCCCACAGATTTAATTGAAGGGACCGGTAAAACAAATTTTGCATTACCTAATGGGATAAGGTTCTCATTAAATAATGCATTATTTTCTCCAAATTCGAAAAGAAATTTGTTGAGTTTTAAAGACATATACCTTCATGGATATGACACTCAGTCTGCAACTGAGAATGGAAAGAAGTACATGTACATTACTTCTGAAAAATTGGAAAAAATAAATGTTTTAGAAATATTAACAAGACTCCCATCAGGCTTACATCATACATACATAAATTCAATAGAATCACATCTTGTGATCAAAAGAAATCATGATGATTTTATATTGACGCATGATCGCCTTGGTCACCCAGGCACCACGATAATGCGAAGAATTATAGAAAGCTCACATGAACATTCAATGAAATCCCAAGAGATTTATCAGGGGAATTTAAATAACATGTGTTGCGAGTTCTCTAGGAAAATTGATTATAAGGTCATCTCCAATCAAAATTGATTAAGAATCACCAAAGTTCCTTGAACGAATTCAAGGCGATTTGTGGACCTATACACCCACCATGTGAACCATTCTATTATTTCATGGTAATGATAGACGCGTCTAGTAGATGGTCATATTTTTGTTTGTTATCATCTTGAAATATGGCATTTGCGAGATTTCTGACTCAGATAATCAAATTAAGACTTCAGTTTCCTGATTATCCAATCAAAGGAGTTAGATTAGATAACGCTGGTGAATTCACGTTTCAAACATTTAATGATTATTGCATGGTAACAGGAATCAATGTTGAACACCTTGTAGCACATGTTCATACACAAAATGGTTTGGCTGAATCTTTAATTAAACGTCTGCAATTAATTGCGAGACGGTTGATCATGAGATTAAAACTTTCAACCTCTGTATGGAGACATGCTATTTTGCATGCAGAATCACTTACATGCGTAAGACCAAGTGCATATCATAATTATTCTCCATTACAATTAGCATTTGGTCGAGAACCAAATATTTCTCATCTAAAAAAATTTGGTTGTGTAGTATATGTGCCCATTGCACCCCCACAACGTTCTAAAATGGGACCACAAAGAAGGTTGAAAATATATGTTGGTTGTGATTCTCCATCAATTATACGATACCTAGAACCTCAAACTGGTGACGTATTTACAGCACGTTTTGCTGATTATCACTTTGATGAAAAAGAATTCCCGGTTCTAGGGAAAAAAATAAAAAGTTGGAAAAAGATATTAAATGGTATGTACCATCACTGCTACACCTTGATCCTCCCACAAAACAGTCAGAACTGGAAGTTCAACGAATTATGCATTTACAAAGTATAGCAAATCAACTACATGATGCATTTGTAGATACCAAAACGGTAAGTAAGTCACATATACCAGCTGCAAATGCTCCCACTAGAATTGAAATCCCACAAGAGCATGGAAAAGTAGATGATACATGTGAGTCTAGAACATGCTTTAAGCGTGGAAGACCAATTGGTTCTAAGGACAGAAATTGAAGAAAAAGAAAGGAAATCGAAAAACATGATACTCCCATAATAACATAAAATATTATGGGAGAAACCAATCATGATTCCTCCACCAATATAGAACATCATGAATCCGAAGAAAATCATGAGATTTCTATCAACTATATCCATAATAGAAAGATATGGAATCGAAATAAAATGGATGATATTTTTTCGTATCTCGTTTCAAAAGAAACAAGTGAAAAGAACGAGGACCCAGAACCAAAGTCAGTATATGAATGTTAATAGAAGCATGACTGGATAACATGGAAGGATGCAATACAAGTCAAACTTGATTCGCTTAACAAAAGAAATGTATTCGGACCTATAGTGGTCACACATAAGGCTATAAAACTTGTCAGTTATAAATGGATCTTCATCCGAAAACGTAATGAGAAAAATGAGATAACAAGGTACAAATCTCGTCTTGTGGCCCAAGGTTTTTCTCAAAGACCCGAGATTGATTACGAGGAAACATATTCTTTCATTATGGATGCAATAACGTTTAGATTCCTAATGAGTCTAGCGGCTGGAAAAAAATCTAGAGATGCGTCTCATGGATGTCGTTACAACATATTTATATGGATCATTAGATGCAAATATTTATATGAGAGTTTCCAATGGGTTTAATATGCAAGAAACATTAAAATCTAAACCTAAAGAGTTATGTGCAATAAAGTTGCAAAGATCATTATATGGGTTAAAGCAATCTGGACGAATATGGTATAATCGTCTCAGTGAACATTTAACGAAAGAAGATTATGTGAATGATCCTATATGCCCATATATTTTCATGAAGAAAACAATATCCGGATTTGCAATAATAACGGTATATGTTGATGATCTAAATATAATCGGGACTCAAGCAGAAATACAGAAAGCCACAAACTATTTAAAAGGGGAATTTGAGATGAAAGATCTCTGACAGGCAAAGTTTTGTCTTGGCCTACAAATTGAACATACTCTAAAATGTATATTTGCACATCAATCCACATACACCAAAAGAGTGTTAAAACGTTTTAATATGGATAATACAACCCCTCTCAGCATTCCAATGGTCGTTAGATTACTTAACATTGAAAGTGATCCATTCCGACCCCCTCAGGAAAATGAAGAGATACTTGGTCCTGAAGTACCATATTTAAGTGCAATTGGAGCCCTTATGTATTTTGCAAATTGCACTCGACCTAATATTTCATTTTCTATAAATCTTTTGGCCAGATTTAGCTCGTCCCCTATACAAAGGCATTGGAATGGAATTAAACATGTCTTTCGTTATCTTCAAGGACTATTGATTTAGGGTTATTTTATCCTAAGGATTTAAATGGTCAAATGATTGATTTTGCATATGCAAAATATTTATCAGATCCACACAAAGCTCGAACACAAACACGATACGTATTTACGATTAGAGGCACCGCTATATCCTGGCGTTCTAAAAAATAGACGCTTGTGGCTACTTCTTTGAACCCTGCTGAAATCATCGCACTACATTAAGCAAGTAGAGAATGTGTATGACTTAGATCGATAAGTCGACACATTCAATCAAGTAGTGGAATTTATTTAAATATGGAGCCAATTATCTTATATGAAGACAACGATATATGTATTGCTCAGACAAGGAAGGGTACATCAAAAGTGATAGAACCAAACATATCCCTCCAAAAAAATTTTCATACACCCAAGAACTCGTGAAGAATAAAGATATTGATGTAAGATATGTTCGATCATCCGAAAATTCTACAGATTTTTTCACGAAATCATTACTCACCACTATGTTCAGGAAACATGTTCATAATATTGGAATGCGTCGTCAACAAAACTTATAAGATATGATCATGATCATTCGAGGGGGAGCTTGCGAGGTTGTATTCTTTTTATCTTACTAAAATTTTTTCCACTAGGTTTACTTAGAAATGTTTTTAACGAGGCAATAGAAGATATTACGTAAGAGACATAGTGACACTGGTTTCCAAGGAGGAAAGTTGTAAAACATCAAATAAAGCAGTCGTCAATAAAAGACGGCGAAAATATCCTTTTGTGTGGAACCCGCCGTCAATATGCATGTATAGTAATTTACTTTTGTACGCCTATATAAACGATCGTGTTGTAAGAGAGAATACACAACACACAACTTCAATTATAGAAAAAAAATTATTTCTCTTATTTTATTCAGTATCTTGATCTTTTTGCATGTATAATTTTCTCTATTATTTATTCATATTCACTATAAATATTTATAAGAAGATGTTTTTCTCAACCCTTAAATTGAGGCGCTACTAAATGACTTGAAAAACATAAAGTCTTTAAAGCTTTGTATAAATGATATGCTCAAATTTACCCTAGAGCTACTCTCTCAAATTAAGAGATCACTGTAGTACTTAGGGATTGAATCCACAGGGACTAATGTTCAAGCAATAGATTATCAGTTTGGAAATATAGCTAAATGACAAATGAATAAAAGTAAAACTAACAAAGCAAAAGTAAAAGTTGTAAATTCAGTGAGGAAAAAGACTAGACTTAGGGAAATTCTCAGGAGATTCAGAATTGCAGAACAAAACAATTATCAGGATTGTAATTAAAGACCATTCTAGAACTCAATTCACTAATGTAAAATCAACCAACTTTCGTTGCTAAGATTATCTATGCCTAAATTTTAGAATCCCAAATCTCTTTGCGAATTCTTCAAATTAAACAAGCATTAAAGTTCAGGTTTGATATGTTCACAAAATCCCTAAACCAAATTTCTTTGCGAATAGGGTATTTTGCTCATCTAAGATAGTTCATACAATCAATTACACTTCGTGTTAACTAATCAACTTAAGATCAGATTCTAGGTAGCTAAGCTAGAATAAGCAATAAACACAATCTAGATGAATAACTCTATAGATTCAATCCTAACAATCTAATAACCTAACAATTCATGAATTCCTTTGAAAATCCTAAACTTAACAGGGAGATTACTCAGATATGATAAATGAAACACAAATCATGAATGAAATAAATTGCATTAAAAAAATAAAAAAAAAGAAGAAAGGAGTTTAGAAATATTCTCCAAAAATCCCTGAAAAGGTGGCTACTCAAAAATCAAGAATAGGCCTAAACAATGAACTTAAAATCCTATAAATATGCTAAAACATGATTTGGGCTTTATTTGTAAACAGGGAACACTTCTGAGCACAATTTGCAATTCTTCAAAACTTCAAAAAGATAGGAAATCAAATTACCGTCATATATTGGTGTCGACCGACACTAATGGCTAGTGTCGATCGACACCCACACCAATTTTGCTCTCCGAGTTCGTTTCTTCAGCGTAGCTTCTCGGCTTGCTCCAAAACGTCCCATAATCTCCAAATAAGTCCAAAACGTACCTGAACCTGCAAAAACTCTAAAAGACTCGAAAAACACTAAAAAGACTCTAAAACAAGACTAATATTATGGTTAAAAACCGTAAAAACCATGATATATCAATAAAAGAGGTTAAAATAAATTTCTCTATACTTCGAAAGCTTTTCGGTTTCATGAATCTCTTTCTTAGAATATCAAGTTTTTGAAGACACGAATAAATCGACTCTAAAAAGTAAAAACTATAAAAGCACTGCAAACTAGTAATTGATCCAAACGATTTGGGAAATTACTTATTATGACCAAACTCTGACTTTGAGGAAGTCTCAGTAACAGAACAAATAAACTTTAAAAACTGGAAATAAAAATTCAAGTTGTAGACAACCCCAAAATTTTGACAGAGACGGAGACAGCAAGATAAGCAAGATTCAAATCCAGGATACAAAACCCTCTTTAAACTAGAGGTTTTAGTTTCGATGGTGCGAGCTAACCTCCGAACCAACAACTATCATCGGATCACTTTGATCATCCAATGGCTTGTTTTTTTTTTAACCCAATTCCCGTAAGTCCAAGGACTCACGAGGTTTTTTATGATAGAGACATACCAACACTTTCAAGAAGCTCCCGGGACAGCAGCCGCTGTAGTAGCGTACATGTTTGAGTCCTGATTAGCATACCCATTGTTGTAACCTTGTCCTCTTGAGTATCCTCCGTTCCATTGGTTGCCAGAGTCACCTCTCCACTGTAGAAGTTGAACAATATTAATGAATAGAATAAACATACGCCAGATCATCACGGTTAAAAGCTACCGAGTTGATTAATCATCCATGCCACACACTTGATGAGTTATTACTCAATTATGGACTAGGGCATTCTTGTAGAGATTAAGTTAACTTGTCTACTGATTACAACAAGTAATAGAGACTTAAGACAAACATGAAACTAAGACAACCTCTAAAGATAAACGATAACATCGGAAAAGGCTTCAACTAGCTCATCAATCTTGATTAGCTGTCAATTTCTCTAATCAGAAGAAACAATGAACCATCACAGTTGTTTCAGAAATTGAATAATGTTCAGGGAGATGTCAAGTGGGCCAAGGTGATATGCATCAGATTTGCCAATCGAAATAGTCAATGAAAACCATGGGAAGGTGCTAAATTCCACTAGGTCTTTATGGCCCGCAATACACCTACTACTATCCATTGTCAACCACTGACATTTGGCTCTAAGGATTCCTATAACTTTATCCATTCCATGCAGAGACAAAAATCAAAAGACCCAAAAGAACTCTAAAACTAAGTTTGACTTGGACCAGACTAAGAAATGCGTTTAAGTTTCATTAATATATAACACACAAATCTAACTCCATTTTTCTTGTACCTGTTTGTTGGGGCTTCGTCCCCACGAAAGCCGGACAGTGTTTTTCCCGATGACTGTCCCGTTCAAGTTTCCGATGGCTTCTTCAGCACTCTGCCTGTCAAAACCAATGGCACGTCACACATTGCAACTACAAACCCATCTTCACTCATAAATAAGCACCCACGGGATTGCTCATCATGATTGAACAAAGTCTCACGCTACTGGATGAGTTAGATTACAAGCAAAGAACCGGTTAGTACCTGTTAGCAAATTGGACAAAGCCGCATCCTTTTCCTACTGGGATCTTCACTGAAACAACCTCCCCAAACTGGGAAAAAGGTTGCATGAGGTCTTCTTCAGTAACATCAGCGTCAAGGCCACCAACAAATATCTGTAAAATAACAAAAGACAATGAGTAGTGAGTAGGGATGTTAATGGTGGGTTAAAATCCAGTGGGTATCCGAAACCTGTATAAAATATAAAGCCCACGGACATGCTTTTTTATAGAAAGAAATTATGGGCTAAAAACGGTTGGGTACCCGAAATGACAAAATCTTATATGGGTTTTCTATCTGGTTTCGGGTACCCGTCGGGTTTTTTTTAAGAACCCATAAAAAAAAACCCATATCCCTAAAAATTAAAGCAATAACGTAAGATAGGAGGGGGGTTGAAGACTTATCGCAGTCTCATTATTATCCGCGGTTCACTTCCTTCGTTTCGAAACTATTAGGGTTACTTCGATTCGCACTCTCCTTCTTCGTCTCCGTCTCCAGGTATGAAAAATCTGTGTAAATTGGATATTTATGGTTCCCATTTATTTGTTAATCGCTCTGTAGATTGGGATTTTAATTGTTTTCGTGCTTCTTCTCTTTAGATTTCGTCCATAGGTTTCTTCTGCGTATCGGATTAGGGATTTATATTCTTTCCTAACGAATATGTTTGTTCATCTTTCGGGATTCATGGTTTTGATGATAAAACGTTGATTTTCACATGGGCTTCTTCCAATAGGTCTGAGTTAGTGTTTTATAGCTTTCTAGGCCGAACCCATATGACGAACCAATCTTCTAATTTTGATTTGGGTTTTTGATTTGGGTTTTCGATTTGGGTTTGTTATGCTTGCCTTAACAGATTAGTTTTGATTTTGTTTTACGTACTCTGTTTTCTAATTTGATGATTCCTGGTTATGAATTACACAAACTTGTGATGTTACCTTGTTTAATGCCGATCCTATGACGAGTAATTGGTGTAAATTGGTTCGTCTTTTACTTTAAATGGTTGTTTGTTCTCATTAATTTATATCATGTTCATGTTTCCATGCTTTTATCTGTTTCTTCTCATTAATTTAAATGGATGTAAGGAGTCTCCATGCTTTTGTCTGTTTCTGGACAGAGAATATAATCATGTTACATCCTCTCCATCATACGTTTTAGTTATTTATTACTAAACCATTTGCTTATATTGGTTTTTGAGCCGTATTGCTTATATTTTGTGTTAGTGAAAAATTAGATACTTAAAGCTGGATTATTGTGGTCGGGTGTTAAGTGTATACTGAAAAAGTGAAAAATGAGGTCGGGTGTTAGTGTATAGACATTTTGTGTTAGTTAGATACTTAAAAGCTGGATTATTGTGGCCGAGTGGTAGTAACCAAACTGGAAATTTTTTTTTTTTAGAATGGATTCGCAATCAATAGAAACAATGACAGCTTTGGATGCTGAGAATGAGTATATGGCAATGAATGAGGAGGCTAAAACTCAAGGAGCAACACAAAGTGAAACGCAACCTACTCAAGTGACTAAAACGGTATTTAACTCTAATAAACGCTCAAAGTCTTATGTTTGGAAAGAGTTTATACCGATAGAAGTAGAATTAGATGGAAAACAGAGAAGTCGTTGCATTCATTGTGATAAGAAGTTAATCACAGATACTAGTCAAGGAACATCGACCTTAAAGCGTCACTTACAGAGTTGTCCAAAGAGACCTCTAGGACTAAGAGAAGAATGGGAGTATGATTACAAAGTAGATCGTGATATGGTTAGTGAGATTATTGTATACCATGATTTGCCTTTTTGGTATGTTAAATATGAAAAAGTTAGAGCAAGAGATAGGTACTTGAATCCGAATTGTCTGCCTATATGTAGACAAACTGTTGTAAATGATGTGTTTAAGAGGTATGAATTGGAGAAAGAAAAGTTGAAAAAGGTTTCTGCAGAATTTAAAAGAAGAGTATGTTTTACAACAGATTTGTGAGCAACTCGTGGCAATGTTACAGGGTATATTTGTTTGACTGTTCATTACGTAGATGATGACTGGAGGTTGAACAACAAGATTCTAGCTTTATGTGATATGAAACCTCCACATACTGGTGAAGAATTAGCTAATAAATTTCTTAGTTGCTTGAAGGAGTGGGGTTTAGAGAAGAAGATATTCTCTTTGACTTTGGATAATGCTAGGAATAATGACAGTATGCAAAAGATCCTTAAGCATCGTCTTCAGATGATTAGTGGTAATGGATTGTTGTGTGATGGAAAGTTTTTTCATGTTATATGTTGTGCCCATGTGTTGAATCTTATTGTGCAAGAAGGATTATCAGTAGCTACTGATCTTTTGGAAAATATAAGAGAGAGTGTCAGGTTTGTCAAAGCATCTGAAACAAGGAAAGATGCATTTGCAGCATGTGTTGAGAGTGTAGGATTAAGAATGGTGCTGGATTATCTTTAGACGTCCCTACACGTTAGAATTTGACTTATGATATGCTTGTCAAAGCGTTGAAGTTGCGTAAGGCATTTGCTAGTTTGAAAGAATGTGATAAAAACTACAAATCATTGCCTTCTGAGGATGAGTGGGATCGTGGAGATAGAATTTGTGACTTTTTGAAGCCGTTTAGTACTATCACTACCTACTTTTCAGGTGTCAAATATCCTAAATCTAATGTATATTTTCTGCAAGTGTGAAAAATTGAGCGTCTTTTGAAGAACTATGCAAACTGTGGTGATTTTAGAGTGGAAGAGATGGCTAGGAAGATGCAGTTAAAGTTTGATAAGTATTGGGATCAGTACAGTATTATTCTAGCTATGGGAGCTGTTTTAGATCCAAGGTTGAAAGTGCAAATTCTTAAATCAGCTTATGATAAAGTGGATCCGAGTACTTCTGAAGAAAAAGTAGAAGTTGTTGTGCAGAATTTGAAGGATCTTTATAAAGAACACAGGGAAAAGGCTTGGACTTCTTCCACCTTCTCAACAACACCAACTCCACATGAACTTCTTACTGAGTCACCACTAGAGGATGATCCGAATTATGTAAGTATTTTTCTCTATTCGTTGTCTATCATAATCATCATATTTGTCTAACTAGTGTATATGATAAATAGTCCTGGGCATATAACCCGAACCCGAATCCGACCTGAAAACCCGTACCGAAACCCGAACCTGATATTACTTAGTACCCGATCGGGTTTCAGATGTTGAAATTGCGGGTTCGGGTTCGGATTATACCCGAAAAACCCGATACCCGATTACCATATCTCTCTCTTAATTGAACTTAGTCGCTTACTCTCTGTCTCTCTTATTATCCATCGGTAAACCTTAGTCGCTTACTCTCTTATTATCCATTGGTAAACCTTAGTCGCTTACTCTTTTATTATCCATCGATAGATTCGATTCGATTCCAATCATTCCATCTCTTACCTTAGGCAAGATTTCATCGAAAGATTTAGCTTCCCCGACTCAATTTCAAGTTTCCCTTTTCAAAACCCCAATTTGAAATCTCCAAGACCCCAACAACAAACTGGATCATCTAATTCCTCCTTCTCCTCCCTCTGAGTTTTCGAGAAATCATTCTCAGGTAACTCCTCCGTCTGTGGCTCTCTCTCTCTCTCGTCTGTGACTCAGAAATTTAGAATCTCTCTCTCTCTCTCTCTATCTCTCTCTCTCTCTCTCTCTCTCTCTCTCTCTCTCTCTCTCGTCCGTCTCTCATTCTCTTCCGAATTTGTCTTTATCGTTCTTGTCTGGCTCTCTCTCAATTGTTTGATTTGCTATTTTCGATTGATGGGTATGTGAGTGAAGGTTTTGATTGATGGATATCTGAAGCTTTCGATGGATGGGTATTTGATGCTTTAATGGTTTTGATTAAATTCTCCTAAAAGCTTTCGATTAGACATAAGGCTGCTAACCATAGAGCTAGAAAGGCATCATGCCATATTGTACAGTTAGCTGCCTGCAATGCTTTTACAAGACCTACACATATTCGCTTATGTTCAAATAAAACCCATAATAACAAGTTTTGTTTGAACCATTAAATCAATCTGATGTAATTTAATGGTTATGATGTTAATTAAAAACAGGAAGACACTAGTGGAGTTACTTCTCAACCAAAAAAGAAGAGGAAAGGAGAAAGGGCAGGGGTGTGGGATCATAATCCAAAGCAAAACTGTACGAGATATGCCAACAATAAAAGGTACTGGCAAAGGTATTATGTTGGTCGATATTGTTCTGGATCATGTCGAAAACACAATGTGTTTGTATTAGTTAAGAATTTTCAAATACAATTTCTGGTTCCCCTTTAGTATTATGGTTAAACTGTGATGATCGAAACAGAGGTTATATAAAGAAGTCTTGTTGTGGGTTAATATAAAGTGAACATTGCATTCTCATTGCTGTATAACCGTATATTCTCCTAATAAATTGGATTAGTACCAAGTGAAAAAGAAAACATAAGCCTCAGGTTCGAGCTTTGTAAAAATACTAGGATCGATTTTAACTAAGTCTCAAACATCTATATATCTAACTTCACTTTACCACGATCATCATTTTTAATAAGCATTGGTTCTAATAGCTTATTAAGCATCATTTTTTTGGTTTTCTTTCTAAAACCCAAACCCGAACCCGCCCGAATCTATATATATATCCGAATGGGCTTTAGATGACAAAACCCAAAAATCCAAAAACCCGAAAACCCGAATCCGAACCCGAACGGGTACCCGAACGCCCAGGTCTAATGATAATGTAACAAGTAGCATTGATATAATTACAAGATGTCTTTGAGCTTGAGAGGAGCATACAACCTGGTTCTGACAACACAAAATCGAATTTGGAAAATTATTTAGATGATCCAAGGCTAGATTTGAGGTCTTTTACATACATGGAGGTTCTGAGCTATTGGAAAAGAAATGGACAACGCTATGGTGATTTGGCTTCTCTAGCTTGTGATGTGCTTAGCATTCCAATCACCACAGTGGCAGCAGAGTCATCGTTTAGTATTGGAGGTCGGGTATTGAGTCCTTACAGAAACCGCCTCCTTCCAAGAAATGTTCAAGCCTTGCTATGTACTCGAAACTGGCTACGTGGTTTTACTAAGTTAGAAGGTAAAAGAATAGTCCATATTTTTTTATAGTTAACTTATTTTGTTTTGTTGATTTATATCTTCAAATTTTAGGCGACATTGAAGAGAATTTTGATGATGGAACTGAGAGTACAACATCGATGGCAAGTAGCTCAGGAGTATGAGATTCTAGCACATACTACTCAAGTAAGAAATTTAAGATTTTTAGTAGTGGTGCCTAGAATTTGTTTCTTCATGTTATGCCTAAATTTGAACCTAACTATGTTTACGTTATGGTCTTATGGACTTTGATGCAGTTCTGGAAGAAATCATTTGTGACTAGAGTGAAAAAGTGAAGAATCATCTGTTTATGTTTTCATTTGTTTATGTTTCTGTTTTTTTTTTTTTGTTAATTTATATGTTAAGTACTTTTAAACACAATTATAACGTTGGTTTCTTTGACTTTGTTTAATATGTGTTTGGATTGAACAAACTTGGAATATTAATTTCTGCGAATTTGGAATTTTTACTTTTAGTGTTATGATTATAGTTAATTATTGTAACCATTGTTTTTTCAACATTTTTAGGTGATTCTATGAAAATAATATGATTCAATTTTTATAAAATGTCAAATTAAAATTAGATGAATATATAATAAATTTAGATGAATACATATTTTGATAAATAAATAAAAATAGATGAATATATAAAAATAAAAAGTGCATAATTATTTAAAAAAACCCAAATTCGGGTACCCATAGGTACACTCTGAACCTAACAGGTTTTTTTCGGGTTACACTGCTGAGACTTGGGTTTTAACATGCTTTTTTACTTCGGATTTTTTATGGGCATGCTTAATTCGGGCTCATGTCGGGCTGGGTTTTTTTATCCATAATAACATCCCTAGTAGTGAGGTATATTGTTGTTAGCAGAGTAATAGCTAAGAGAACTCACTGTTGAATTATTTGATTCCCCATCAGTGAACCATTTCCTCCATGTCCACCAGCCAGTGTCAGAGCTAATCCAATGAAAACATTACAATTCACTTCAAATGTTATGTTGAAAGCATCAAGACAAGTTATTAAAACTTTGAAAATTCATATTCAGAAAAACTGACGTGCTACTCATTGAATGCTTAATACAAATCACTACTAAAAGAAACATTAACAGAAAATAAAACCACTTGCATTTACTAAACAGAGAGAAAACATGGAAATTGAAACATATGCTACTAAAACATAAAAAGAAACAAATAAAGAATAAACAAAACTTATGCTACATTAAGTCACAAAGATTTATATCATTACTTACCTTGTGAACCATTTTGTTGGCCATAAGCGGCAGCCCTTTTAGGGGTGGCAATGCCAACACGCATTTGCCTGCTTGAACAGAAAGCACCATTCATTTCTGTCATAGCCCTTGATCGCTCACTCTCATCACCAAACCTGACAAACCCGTAACCTTTGGAACGTCCAGTGTTGGAATCGATCACAACTTTTGCACCTTTGACAGATGGATATCTACCAGCAAAAGTCTCAAGCAAGACAGCATCACTCACATCTGGAGCCAAATCTCCTACAAATATCGATAGGTCTGGACCGTTTTCTGATGCTCTCTTCTCACCAGTACTGAAAGATGCCCAGTTTAAACGGAAAGGCTGCTCTGCGTTCGGCATGGTTACACCGCTAAAGCTCTGAAGAGCTTCCTCAGCTGCTGAACGTGAAAGAAACTCAACAAACCCATACCCTTCACATTGACAAGTTTGCTTGTTACGAATAACTTTCACAGAAGAAACCTACACATCACATCAACAAAACCAGAAAGAATAAGCTCAGAGGGAAATAAAACACAAATTAATGATTAAAACAGAACAGATCTCGTGACATGTTTGGAGTTCTTTTTGTTCCTATAACCAGAAATGTTCTCTAAACGTGGCAATGTACTTTTCTTGCTATAAGAAATGAACTTTAAAAGTTTGCCCTTTTTCAGGTCAACATTACCTTAAATGTCAACCATTTTGGTTTCTACACAGTTTAGATCTTAAACCAAATCAAAAAGTTCAAAACTTGCCACATTTTACATCGAATTCACAATAACGAATCTTTCCAATAGTTGGAAAAAAAGTAACGGATCTACAAACAGATGATACATCTATCACTTTCCATGTCAGAAAATAAAAAGATTCCACGCACTAACAACCATATATCACGATCTGAATTACAAATATCAAATCAAGCATCATTACAACAACATAGAACAAGAGATAGATAGATACCTCGTTGGTGTGAGAGAAACAGGTATGAAGATAAGTCTCATCCATCCAATGAAGAAGATCACCAACCCAAAGGGTCTTCACATCATCTCCACCAGATCCACCACGTGGCTGCTGTTTCTGCTGACTCTGGTGATGTTGCTGCTGTTGCTGTTGATAAGCAGCAGCGTATTGAAACTGAGGATGCTGCTGATAAGCAGCTTGATTGTAGGGAGCGTATTGGTGGTGAGGATACATCATCATCTGTTGTTGTTGCATCATAGCCATAGCAGCTGTAGGGTATTGCTGCATCGCAGCCATCCATTGTTGTTGTTGTTGCCACTGTTGTTGTTGCTGCTGCTGCTGAGGTGGTGGAGTTGATTGCTGCAACGGTGGTGTTGTTCCTGCTGATGTTGGTAACGCTGAATCTGTTGAACCGTTGTTGTTGTTAGGTGTCTGCATCTTTAAATTAAGGAACTTTCCGATCCGATCTGGTTACAAGAGTCAGAAATTTAGAATCTTTCTTCGTTCTTCTCTCTCTCTCTCGATATGTATTTGGAAAGGGTTGTTTTGGTAATGGTCGAGGAGACCGAGAGAGAGAGGATTAGATTTGGTTTTTTGGTTTCTTGGAAGATAAAATGGAGGCGGAGAGAGAAGGGAGAGTGTTGTGTTAGATTCGGAGGGTTTAAGGTTTTTCTTTGGTTTCACTTTAGGTCTGAGAGAGAAGTGGTGGGAACGTGGGGCCCAGTTACTTAGTGAAGCCATGTTGTTTGTACTTCTTGACTTGTAGTTTGTACATCCGACGGTTCTTGATTGACCGTATTTTGAAATCCAACGCATATACGTGGGTGTTCTGGTGAATTTGAAAGCCATTACTAATGTATTTTTTGGTGATTGTTATGGACATTGTTTAAAATAAAAAAATCAGCTTTATATAAATAAAGGATTGGATAATCGAATTGTCATCAATGACAAGAACATTAACTACAACATGAGTAACGCCAATGAAGATGTGTTGCCAATGAGAGCCAGCAAAACCAATAAGATGTTGCCAATGAAAACCAATGAGCCTATGATTATCTTCATGAGGGATATACCGTGGACTCTTGCAGTTTCTCTCCATTGCGTCCTCTAGAATAAACAAACCTTTCTTCTCTGTCTTCACCAATGATGACTTCTCTTTCATGGATATGCATCAATGACTCTTGGCAGATATCACAGTCCTCTGAACAAATCCCAAAAGGTTCCACATAAGTGTTTTTACCAGCAAAACAAAATTGAACACACATCAATCACAAATTGAGCTAGATGTAGCATCACAAGGGAACAACTAGAGCAGGGAAAAGATGAGTCAAAACCCCCAAATCTAATTCAACCATAACTAATAAAACTCAGAATATATGTGAAATCATCCCATTTAGAAGGATGGTGTAGTGCAAGAACCTGTAGCACATAGACGAAAGATAAAATAGCAGCCAGTAACTACTTCAATAGCCAAACAAATCAGAATCCCAAATCCAATTTAACAGTTTTACAAATCGAAATCATCAAACGGTTCGTCGGAGATTTTGGAAATAGACCTTGAAATTGGTTGGGAAAATGTCGAGGACACTGTATACTGGTGGTTCCGATGTCGATTGCCGCCATCAGAGGAGAAACAAGGCCTTAGAATCGCCTCCACCGGAAACTTTAGCCTTAGTATTAGCGATCTCTTCTTCAATTTCAGTGAGTAAAGCAATGACGGATCTAACGGGAGCAACACCGTAGATCGTGTTTTTGTGGGAAAGAAGGTGAGGGAAGGAAGGGTGTTTGGAGAAGACGAGACATTTTTCTAATTTCGTTAATCGCAAAGAGATATATGAAATACTTGATAAAAATCTCGTATTCTGTTTGTTCATGTTTTAGAATAAAAGTACATTATAATCCAAAATGACACAAAATCAAATGAATTTTGAATAACAGTTGTTTTTAATGTACTTTAGAATACATCAAACAAATACATAATCTAATAACAGTAAATTTTAATGTATTTTTTGAAATACATTATTGAATAACACTTAATTTTAAAATACATCCAATTCCATTAAAATACAATATCAATAACATCGCCTAAGTGTTTTTATTGGGTTAAATGGATATGGTAAACCAAAAAAATATATATATATATATATATGAGGATGAGGCTTTAGCTTGTGGATCCATCCATATGTTTCAATGCATTGTGGGCTATGAAGAGGGCGAACTCGTGGCATAAATTGTTTTTCATTAATACAATTCGTTATTATGGTTAAATGCTAGTACAAATCAACGGTAAAAACGACGTCAGGCCATGAAAGCTTTAAATTTTTATGATAATTTGGGGAGTTTTTTTTTTTTTTTGGTCAAAGAAATTTGGAGAGTTAGGCAGAAACATATATTGATGCAATCTTTGTCGGATCAATTTCGAAATCTTCTTGAGACACAATAATACAATATATCCGAAAAAAAGGATATAAGATACGTCAAAAGTGTATTGTTTCTTGGCTTAACAACTATTTGTCTGTGATTTTTGTTAGATTTTATCTCAATAAGAAAAATGAGGCTGAAGCTAACAACAAGACAAGATTCATTTTTTACACAAAAAAAAACATAAATGAATGCAATAATAACTAGTCATATGACACTTGAATACATGAAAACATACCTTAAGAAAGTTTGCCCCAAAAGTACGCTTCTCTACTACAAAAGTAAGCTTATGCAACTTGTCTAGCATCTTTAGCACCATGTCTTCAAGAAAATGTCTTCAAAGTGATCAAAAGCAAATGTCTAGTTTAACTTCGGTTAACCACAAGACATCAATAAAAGTACATGATAACTGAGAGTTTGTTAATGTGAGACAATGGATATGCGGTGCCACAATGTGCGTTGGCCCCGGAACCCAAATCTTACGATCAATCTCTAATATTTTCAGATGCGTTGATTTTATGAGACCAACAACCTTCAGTTCATCACAGAAATATAATATTAACCTTTCGAGAATCAGACAACCAAAAAGAATTTTATCAATGGATTCATCAGAGAGATTGCAACAACGCAAAAAAAGCTTCTTGAGTGAATTCCAAGAAACAGAGCATCCAGGAATCAAGTCAGATAACCCTAACGTAACGCTGAGTTCCTTGACAGAAGAATTGATATAAAAGGAATCAGAAATATTATATTTAAGAAAATCGAGTCTCAACAACATATTCTCCACGTTTTGGGACATGGCGAACTCGATCCATCCATCAACGTAAGGAAGATTGTCTCTCGTGTTGGTACATCGCTGGAAATATTAAGAGAACCGGAGATCTATCTAGATCGATGGTCGAGATAATTGTACAAAAATATAGAAATTGTGAATATATGATTGTTACGTTGAAGAATCAAAAAAAATATGGAAGATATTAATTTAGGAAGTTTACCATTATTTTTAAATATATAATTTACATTTATATTTATTTTAGAATATGAAACTTAGATTAATCATATCGATCTCTATATAAAAGAATACATTTTGTATTATTAGATTCATGAGAGTCAATAATAATAATTTTTTTTTAGAGTCAATAATAATTCTTTTTAAACAGTAAACATTAATGCGTCCATCAATCATGAGAAAATGCCTTTTGTATCAATAGATTCATGGACTTTGTTTTTGTCTATGGATTCTTTTTCTTTTTTTTGCTAATTGCTACACAAAAGAAGTCGTTATAACTTTCTATTAATCTATTTTATGTTTTTATCTTAGAAATTTATAAACTTTTAATGAATATTAATTCGTTTATTGATAATCAAATGTCGAACTGAATTTTCTTTTTCACTATACCTTTTCGTTGGTTCACGCATACATATGAGAGAATTACCATTGTCACTAATTGTCTATTGTATCCCAATGTTGGCTATTTGTAGTACAAAATTAAAACAAAAAAAAACAAAAAATTGTCATTGTTAAAGCATGCTAAAATGATATACTAACTGACTGAAAAAGCAATATGTGGATATTCGTCATATGTTCTTAATTCATTCTTTGTGTGAGGACCGTAACGACCGAAATTTAATTTTAATAACAATAGTATTTTTTTATTATTTAATTAGTTATTTCTTCCTATTGTTGGAACTTGGAAGTATCTTAGAAATGGAAATTATTTTCATTTCCTTAAGCATTGTGATCTATTAATACAATTGTTTTTCATTAATACAATCCAGAAATTGTTTTTCATTAATACAATTCATGATTAGCGTCATAATCTATACTAGTATATTTGAAGTATGTTTTAAAGAAAAACTTTTGTTTTAGTAAGATATTACAAAAATTGTCATTGATTTAAAGAACAAATTAAGAATCTCATTAAGGAAATAGAGAATCTATACTAGTATTTTTGAAGTAAATTTTAAAGAAAAACTATTGTTTTAGTAAGATGTTACAAATATTGACATTAATTTAAAAAACAAATTAGGAAGCTCACTAAGAGTAAATATAGAATAGAGAAATACATATATTCATGTATTCAAACAATCCTTACAATTAAATTTTAGACAATTCATATAACCAAATACAATTAAAAGATTTTAACATTAATTATAAAATTAGAAATATCCATATAATGTTTCACAATTAATAATATAGATATTTAAATGTTTTTGTTAAGATTTAAAATTATGATTCTCCTATCATCTTTGTTTGAATTTTTTTTAATTGCTTTGAATCGTTATATAATAGATAAAGTTAATATAAATCTTTTTCTGCATATGTTGTAATTCAAATTTTTTTAAATGGACATAAATGAAAGAAAATGTGTGTTCAACGTCGCACATCAGCTAAAATTTTTAGAAAATGATTCAGAGTCATGATACAAACAAGACCAAATTGAATTAAAATCCGAGTGAGAAATAAATTTAACTTAACAAGCATTCAAGTTTAAAAATATATATCGGTGTAATTCGGTTCTTTAGTCGAACAGTTTAATTATATCGGATATAATAAATTTTAAACTTTTAAAAAGTTTAAAATATTATTATTGATATATGTAAACTTTATAAAAAAAATATTATGAAGATTTAAACTTGTAAAAATTTTAAAATACCACGAGACGAGTTATATGACGGGACAAGTTTTGATCAACATTAATATAAATTTAAAATATCATTAATCCGATGTTACAACACGGATAAATCATAATTTTATTAGTTTGTTAACACTATTAATATTAAAATATTAGACATGTCAAATTAAGTTAATTTAATTATGATTGCGTAAAAGAATTATTTTTAGTGATGATTAAGTGCAACACCAAATCAACGGTAAAAGATGCCGGACCGTAAAAACTACAAATTTTTGGGATAAGTTGGGGAGTTGGTCAGAAACATATTTGATGAAATCTTTGTGGGATCAATTTTGAAGCCTTGTTGGAATACAATATATCCGAGAAGGGACATCAGACACGCCACAAGCGCATTCTTTATTGGTTCCGAACAACGTTTAGGAAATTCTAAACTTTTGATATTTTTTCCAGAAATTTTGTAAACATTTCATAAATGTCGAAAATATATTTTAAGTGAACTACTTTTGAAAAAATAACAAGAAAATATTTTTGTATGAGTTTAAGTAAAATATATTATCATAAAAAACTATGGAAACTTTTATGCCTAAAGCAACTACAGTGAAGAATGACATACAATATTACATAAGTTATATTTTCAGAGATACTCTTACTCAAATTAAGATTATCGAATATTTTGTAATGACATTCATTGTAGACTAGATCAAACTAAATGTTTGTTTAAAATAAAACTTATCAATTAACATTGATTGATTAGGATTAGAAAACTAGAGTTTTACTTAACTATCTATTTCTCATATTAAGGTTTAAAATTATAGAAACAAAATATTTCAATGAGTGTCATGATGATTTCCTAATTGACTCGGAAAAAAAAACAAAATTAAAAAAAAAAAATCATCTAGTATTTAATATAAATTAAGACTAAACACACTGTCTCGGCTTGGCTGAGCTAAGCACAATGGAGACATTATTGTTGTTTCGAGAAAGCATTTGGAACCATCTCAAGCAATTCTTCAAATCCGCTTCCATCAAGATAACCTTCCAACCTTACGACCATCTTCTCTAATGTCTTTGTAGTTTTAAGCATAAGTTCCATGAACGAAGCCACATGCTTCGACTGAACATTCCATCGACAAATATTCCCAAAGACCCTGCATTGATCCAGATTCAAGCCACGAGTAGTTGCGAATATGCTTATCCTGTACGACATAACAGACTTTTATTAATGCATTACAGATATCTCATATTTGACAAACTCAATGTGAAAGGACATATATGGTTCTAGGATTACTCAAGCTCGGCAATAGTTTGAATGGTCAAGAAAAACAAAAGAGGCTCATGATAAATATACCGGTATGGTGCCATCATTCATTGTGTGTACGGTTAGCTTCTTTAGTTCAGGTGAGTTTTGTAGTACCCTTAATATACCAGGAATGACATATTGAGAGATCTCTGTCTCAAGAGTCAAAGCTTTAGCCTTGAACATCGGAAAAGGAACACCGCGGACCTCGGCAAGAGATAAAATCTAATAAAAAGGACAGCCAAATAGTTAATACTAAAAAAACAAATCTCAATAAGAAAAATGAGGCAGGAGCACAGCAAGACAAGATTCATTTTTTACAGAAAACATAGATGAATGCAATAAAGACTTATTATATTCATATGACACATGAATACATGAAAACATACCTTAAGAAAGTTTGACCCAAAAAAAAGCTTCTCAACATTCTGCAACTTGTCTAGCATGTTTAGCACCATGTCTTGAAGAAAATCAGCCTTCAGGTCTTCAGGTGAGCAAAAGCAAATGTCTAGTTTGGCTTCGGTTAACGACGAGACATCAACAAAAGTACATGATAACTGAGAGTTTTTCAATGTGAGAATGGATATGCGGTGCCACAATGTGCGTTGGCCCCGGAACCCAAATCTTACGATCGATCTCTAATATTTTCAGACGCGGTGATTTGGTGAGATCAAGAACCTTAAGTTCATCACAGAAATAAATTGTTAAGCTTTCGAGAATCGGGCAACCAGAAAGAATATTATCAATGGATTCATCAGAGAGATTGCAACAACGCAAGGAAAGCTTCTTGAGTGAATCCCAAGAAACAGAGCATCTGGGAATCAAGTAAGAAAACCATAACATAACGCTGAGTTGCTTGACAGAAGAACTGATGTAGAAGGAATCGAACTGAATCTTCTATTCAAGAATCTCAACATTCAGCAAGAGATTCTCCACGTTCCGGGACATGGCGAACTCGATCCATCCATCAATGTAAGGAAGATTGTCTCTCCTGCTGGTACAGAGCTGAAAATTCATCATCTTGCGAGCTCTGTAGTGAGCTAGGGTTTTGTCTATCGAATCAGCCTTTAGTCTATAGCTATCCAAGTAGAGAGAAGGTGTTTCAGACCATACATGCCTCCATCGCTTGGACAAGATGGAAGTTCTGATGGCTAATTCGGTCGGAATCAAGGAAAGGATCTGTTGGAGGATCACATCAGGCAAAGAGCTGATTGAGTCTAAATCATCGGAGCAGTGCTTGAGGACTCTTACGAAAGCGGAGGCACCGTCTCTGTTTTCGCCGTCGTCCGCCATCGTAATTTGCAAATTTTATTATAAACACACAGAAACAGCTTTTAGAGTTTCAAATTAGGTTATATATATATACTGTGTTTTTAAAGCCCATTAAACACTATGAAGTATGAACCTAATAAAGCTTCATATTGTGGAATGTGGACTGTATATTTGCTAAATTTTGGGCCTACTTGATTGATTGGGTTCTATTATCTCATCTGTTATCGGCCTTATATATAGGCAATAAAATAAAGTCAATGAGAAAAAAACAAAATTTTGATACTTTAATAAATTTATGTTATTGCAAATTTCGGTTCTAAACATTAGGTTAAAGTTAATTATTTTAATAATATACATGTACTTTCTCTCTTTGCCTAAGTTCTTCATATTTTTAGGGGTAATATGTGAAAATGCATTAGATAAAAAAAAAAAAAAAATTTGTCAACCAAACTTTTATATTAAAAATAATATTTAATGTTAATAACGTATAATTTTATTAGAGAATATAATATTATTTTAAACAACGTTTTATTTGAAAAAGAAAAAAAAATATAGGCGAGGTAAATAACTCTTAAATGATTTACATTTAATACTCATTAATAACCAGGCACACGTGTGGGTAGGGGTAAACTTGTGTGAGCGGAAAGGTTCAACATTCTATAGCCATATATGAACATTGGATCTGATGTGTGAATGCATACAAAGTTTCACAAGATCCAAGCCATGTGCATGCAGTCTCGTAATTTCCCCCTTCCCCCAAAGTTTTCTTTTAACCCCACATTAATTTACTTCTCATATTTAGTGCTAGTCATTTATTTTCATCCAATTTGTTGCCATTGTTTATATTTTTAAATGCAATATGACTATGCGTCCACAAACATACATTATTTGTTTATGAGATAGTTTGTTCCCTTATTCTAAAAATCAGTTGTCTAGACGATTGTTTAGTTGCTGATTGGAGGAGAACCGCAACGATTTTGTTCAAATCGGTAAAATTAATCGCTAAGTCCATTTGTCAGCCGTCTAGACAGTTAGCCGTTTAGACGGTGCGTAGCCCAATTTTTTTTTTTGGATCTAAAATTTAAAACGTCTAACTTATGTTCGTAATTTGATGTGTTTAATGCAATTTTAAAAATAATATTATATAAATTCTTTAATTATAATGGATTAACATGTTTTTAAAACATTAAATATCTCTAAAACTAGTTTTCGATTAAACCTCGTATAATCTCTGATTTTTTTTAGGTGGTAGACATACTCTTGTTGCCCGATTAGCACCTAGCAATTTTTTAAACACAAATTTTTTTATACTTCTATAGAACCCATATATTTCCTTTACCTTGGTTGGAATTTGAATTCACATTTTCTTAATTCTTACTCGAACAAAACAAATACAATACAAGCGAATGAAATCTAGAGTAAGCACAACATATATTTTATATATCCATGTGTTATAAACGAAAGAAATGATAAATCTCATTGAGTTAAGCACAAACAAATAAGCGTTTCTGCAACAACAACAAAAAAAGAAATCATATATTTTTACATAACTAAAGACTCGGTCATCTTTTTACCCATTCTTTGCTCCTCCTACATCCAGTACATTATTCGCCGACCAAAGAGATAATGTTAAAGAATATGACCTTTTAACAACTGAATTTGTTATAGAAAAAAATAGACATGAAAGTACATATATGTAAAGAAATCAAATTAAAAAAAGAAAAACTATACATGTTACAATAGAATTTTATTTTTCTTTGTTACTACTTTTCAACTAAAATTGAAAAAAAAAAAATGATCTGGCACGATAGGAACAGTTACAAAAGAAAGCAAAATTTACATTTGCCTGGTCACCTAGTCACAGCATATGCATATTTCATTTGTTATGTGAGTACATTGACAAAAGTACCCTTCCTTCATCACGTGGCTTGTTGGAAGAAGTTACATAATTATGACGTTCGATATTTTTTAAAAAAAAATTTTCATCGTTTCAAAAATTTAAACTCGTGTTGTTCACCAAGTAAATATAACAGTCAGTTGGCAAAAATAAAAGTACAAAAATGAGGAAGGAAAAAAAGGAATAAAATGGGAGAAACTAAAATAACAGAAAGCACGTGCCGCCACGCGCCGTTGTCTGCTGTAACAGAGAGTAAAAAAGCAAATTAGAAAAAAAACAAAAACAAAAAGGGGAATATAATCCCAACGGAATCAGGTAATGATGAGATCCTCTTTTTTTTACCACTCCCCCTCACAAACAATTCCCTTCTCTCTCTCTCTCTCTTCCTTTTTTGTTTTAATTTTTGGCCGTAAAACTGATTTCGAAAAATAAAATTTCAGAGAAGAAAAAAACGTGTATCATCGTAGTGGACTCATCGGAATATTCATTCTGACTATATAAAAGTACATACCAACTGTATGATATATATCCCTATGCCACATAGACCGTTATGCCTTGCCAATTTTCTTAAAATTATATATTTGTGTTCTAATATTATTTTTCTTCTATTACCATTATTACAAATTCGGTAAAACAACTGTCGAAACAAGGAAAAGAAAATACTAACAAAAAATAAAAAGTACAAGAAGAGAAAGAAACAACATTTCTAAAAAACATCCAAAGTGAGGATCAAAACAATAAATAGCTTTCCGAATTCATAAATATAAGCTCCCAAATTCATGAAATTCCTAATAATGTGCAACAACACCAATTCACTACAACAAAACTGACAGAAAAAAGTGAAACTTTACTGACACAATAATTCCAATTTTTTTTTAATTGTAACCCCACTCTTGTTGAAAAATTCAACAAATATCGACGACGAGAGAGGTTTTAAACTCCCAACTTTTGAAAAATATCCATCAGTTTTGGTACCAAGAACTGAATTAAGAAGTTAAGATTGATAAAGAGGAAAATTAAAATTAGATAAAGACTGTACAAAATAAAATGTCTCTAAAAATTCCTCTTGTCTGTGACAGAACTCACTGGTACTACGACGTGTAACTTTAGCATAATCGTCTCTTCTTCTTCTTCTATATGGCTTCTAAGGTTTCAGACTAACCCACTGGTACCGACCTTCAAGCGGCGTATCATTGACGATGTCGTAGTTGTACCTGTACACGTTCAATAAAGTACACGTTAAGGACTTTTGCTATAATGCGCATGTGTTAATAATCTTTGATATCGTGCGCATTCATTCATCAAATCACAAAAGTACTCACTTCTCTGTGAATCGTTTTTGTTCGTATCTCTCCGCCGCCGAGAAAAAGTCGTCAATCTCCGCCTGCGTCGGTGATTTTTCCATCTTCTTCTCCGGCTTCCTCTGTTCACTCCTCTCCGTCGTCGCCGAGTCCATTTCAGCTGTTTCTCCCAAAATCTCGCTTACTGGACTTCCCTGTTTTCTGTAAATCGCCAAAAAAATGTCACCGAAATTACCAATTTATAGACGAAACGATGGAGAAATTGAAGAATCTTTGAAACGTTTTTATTAGTATTTAACCTGAAATTGTTGGTGATTAACGTTGAGATTTCGGTTTCGGAGATTTGATGAGCCTGAAACGGAAACAATCAATTAATTAAATTTGTGAAACCAAAAAAAAAAAAAAAAAAAAAAAAACGTAATCAGATCTTCCTCAGAGCATTAATTGTGAACCAGACGAAATTTCAAAAAAAAAGTTACTAAAAAAAAATTTGAACAGAGAAATTCAAAATCTGTATTTCTCGAGTTTCGATATTTCACCTTCAGATCTAAAAATGGAGGACGAGTATCTGTAGCGATTTCGTTAGTTTCACTGCTAGAACAACCAGAGCTGATGCTTGAGCTTCGATGATCATCTTCTTCAGATAAAGCGGGGGAGCAAAAACCTCCGGAAGCTGAAACCGAGTAAGCTAGAGAAGAAGAGGAAGAAGAAGAAAGAGTCCTCGTCGGTGAGCGTAAAACGTCATCGTCATCGAGTCTTATCCTTTTGATGTTTGATCCTTCGAAATCAGAGTTTCTCTTGAATATTAAGGATTTTGTCTCGCTCTTCTCTCTCAAGCTCATTGTTTTTTTTCTCTGTGGAGAGTTTGGGGTTTCTCTCTGGTTAATAATAGAAAAAAAGAAAACAGGGAAGGGTTTTGGGTATTTGGGGGGGGGGGAGGAAGAAGATGAAGGATCTAGAGCCGTTGATTAATTTAACGGTTGAGATTTAATTATTGGGCCTTCCTTGGCTATAGCGGATGGGCCGTTGTGTGCCGGGTTTTGGGAGTGGGGTCCTTTAACTTAGTTCCGTTCACGGGGAAGCAGGTAACGGCGCCGTTACGGAGCTTCGTTTTTCCTACGTAGACGCCGTCGGGATTCGAAACGGCGCGTCTTTTTTGCCGTTTTTAGCTTCCTTTTAAAGCAACTGGTTAAAACGTCGTCGGTTCTGTAGAAATGTGATGGTAATTTTGTCACTATGGAAAATGTGCTAATTAATTTCATTACTATAATACTTTTGTGTAATTACTAACATTTCTATACACGTAAATATGTGAGACAAAAAAAAAATGTATTACTTCTATTTACTATTATAATCTTAGATTTTACAACAAAAAACTAACATTGTAATCATAAACTAATATATTTGTTGATTTTAGTTATTTCGTATGGTGCTGAGTTCTTTTAGAAAAAGAGCTATTTCTTTGTCTTTCCTCTTTAAGTTTTACTCAAAAAATTGACACATATTTTTATAATAAACTTCATCAGATCAAAGTATCAATCATTATTGTAAAATCATCAATACGCAGCATCATACGCTTAAGGATAACTACATATATAGATTAGAGTCTAAATCCGAATTAGCTCTGGTAACTTTAGCCGTCAGGTGACCCTAAAGCATTCACTTTCTTACGAGTACCCACCCACTTCGAGACGGAACTATAAATACAATCAATTAAACAGTACTTATTAAATGACAACAAAACAACCATTCTAAAATCCAGCTCTTACACGAAATATGTACATGTCCAAAAATGGGTTAAGAATCTACATGCATAACATTTTTCATTCCTTCTAATAAAATGGGACCATTTTGGATTTTTTGGCAGTGAAATAATGAGCAATAATTGACCGTTACAAAATAATTGTGCTAACAAGCATTTACTTAGGATGGAAATAAATTGGAATAATACGAAAGCTTAGAATCTAGTCGTTAATCATCCGATTCTTCTTCTTCTTCCTTTTGAATGAACGATTTGATGAAAATATAAAGTCTTCGAATCTATCAAATTGTTTGATTTGAACTTGTAATAAATCTTTCATTTGATGGTATACTTTATGGCGTATTCACATTTTTTTTTTAATTTACTTGATGACAAGTAGCAAAAACATTAACTATCAATGTTTGTCCATTGAATTAAAGTAATCTTTAATTTATATTGTATCATTGGGAAAAAAACACATACTGACATACACAAACAATTCATTATGTCCATAATTGTATCAGTAAAGTTCATAAAATTATTAGTATATCACTACATATGCCATTGTGATTGTGAAGAAACAATCTGGTAAGTTTATAATAAAATTTTAAACATTTTAATGATGTGTGGAAAATCTCAAAACAACACAGATGTAGTATTACATATTAATTACATTTGCTCATGATATTGAGCTAGTGAGTTAATAATTTATTATAAATCACAAAAGCACAAATATATATATATATATCTTATATTCAATCCAACTATTTTTCAAAAATTGTTTTAATAATAAAATATCATCAGCTTATTATCATCCATGTTGTTGCTATTTCACCATGTTTATGATCAGAACCAATACAAGTATCTTTATGGACTAATTTACCTAGAATAATGATATAATCATAATTTTCAGAGATAATGGTAAAAGGATAAAACGAAAAGGTTCATCAATACAAGTTTCTTTATTTATTGGACTAATTTACCCATAAAAGTATCTTTATGAATCGATGTTACTAAAAAGGTTACTTTAAAGACTAATTTACTTTGTTGACAAAAAAAAAAAAAAGACTAATTTACTTTTAAAAAGTAACCTAGAGATTCTTGATGCCAATGCCTTAAAAGGGTAAAAGATTCAATTCACTTCGAAATGTTTAAGACCTAATTCAAAAACAAAACACATGAAGTATGAGACACATTAGAAAGCATGACAGTAACAAGATCGAGACACATGATGAGTTATAGATGAATCTTATATATGATGAGAAATGGAAAACTGAGAGCCATTTGTTTAACAAGCACAGGCACGGTTCGATCCCAGCAAATGATGAAGCTAATGTTTATCTGACTCATCACTTTCAACCAAATGTGAATGAAACAAGACTGGATTCTAAACGGCACGAGAAAAATCCTCGAGAGCTTATCTTTATACGAACATGGAAGATAAATAGAACTAGGGTTCTTTCTTCTTAAAGAGCAAAAGCTAAAATGAAAGAAAAGTGCTAAAACCAAGTAACTACGACTCAAATGCAACAGTAGCTAAAGCCTGCGTTTTAAAATTTGGAAAATTTCATTAAGTGAAAGGTAAAAATGCTTCATTTCTAAATCATGATTGTGAAAGGTAAACACAGTGAAGTAAAACCCAAAAACTTTTGAGCTTAGAGATTCGCCGTACCGTAAACCTAAGAAGAGTTCTTCCTCATTGTGACAAGCTACTTTCTAAGAGGGTCTCAGACTCAGAGAGCTTTCTTCACCTCGAAAAAGTTTGAGCGTTCTTTATTTGCTGCATCAATGTCTTCTTGTGATGCCACGGCCACTGCAACGCCTTTATCTCTAACAGAGTCTATTGCCTCTGCAAATTCCTTGAAGTCCTTCAAACTGTGAGATCAAAAAAGGATGAAAAGGAACTTACTTTTGTAATCTGTTTGAGAATAACTATGTTGAAGAATTGGAACTGGCTTTTTGGTAATATTCAAAGAAGTCGTTAAACTCCTAACACTAAAAAACTCAGATCAAAACATTGTCCCCAAGGATTCCATAAATTTTCACAGGATATCCGTGGCATATGGTGATGCAGAAAGTGCAAAAGACATATGAACTGATGTATTATACGCTAAAGCAAAAATGAGAGAATGCTGTTAACCTTGTTGATAATATCTCTTCACGCCTTATTTGCCTCTCTTCATCGGTTACATTAAGTAAATGCCTCAACAAACTGGTTATAGAGATGGGAAATTAAGATTCAGAATCCATTACATTTCTTGGAAAAAAGCCAACAAAGATCAGAGAAGAACCCAGAAATAAGCATCATACCTGCTATAACCTTTGGCATCAGGGAGTTGATATGAATCAACATCTCCAATTGTCCCAATAATTGCTTTAGTAAGGGTGTCTTCATCGACATCAAGGCCACGTAAGAAATCCCCAGTTCCATCATATATGTCTAGAGTCTTTAATAGGTTCGGATCACGGTAAGATAAGAACGAAAATACTCCTGCACAAGAGAAAATCCAAAGGTCAGGTCTGAAGGAGAACATGTCAACATGACGAAAACTCTCTCCAATCAATGAAAAGGAAGCAGTTTTACCTGAATGTGAATCAAAATCACAGAAACCTCCATATGCGCCACCACTTACACGAACACGATCCCATAACCATGTGTTACTAATATGCTTTGATATAACATATGAACTCCCATGAAGCTCATAGCCACTGCTGTATATATTACCGGCTTTTCCCACATAATTCACCTGGCGAGAGGGCATGAATAAAATTTTGGTATAATTAAACTCGGGTGAAGAGAAATACACACCACAGGAGACAGAACATACATAAGGGATTTCAATATGTTTACCTGGGTTGGTATTACTATAGCTTCATTTCTCAAAGGTAATCGTGCATCCCAATTGACGAGTCCACCAGACGGATTTTCAGGGAGTGAATCAAGAAATTTTCCAACAAACTTTTCCGTGTTTGTAAGGGACTTTCCATCAGCAGTCATATTAACTATGCAACCATTCCTGGAAAGGAAAGATCTTCTGATTTCCTCAAGTGAGGATGAAATTCCTTCCCAGTCTTGATCCACCTTCTGTTCAAGAGTGTGTAGATATTCAAGGTAACTACAAAGAGAAAAGCAAAACTCTATTAGGCTCTCTACAAGTTTCAGAATCAAACTAAAAATGTGAATAAAGTTTCTTTTCCCAAGCCAGATTTCAATCAAATCAAGATGCTACACAAATGGTGCGAACTAGCACTTTAAGAAAGAGTTATCAAGTTCAAACCTGAGACCACCCATCTGTTCAGACATCCATCCAGCAACGTTCAACATTGCATCCATCCTCGCAGCAGCAATTCCTTGACCACTTCCCCTCAATCGGTTCTGAAATAAACACAAGTTGGTGTTATACTACTACCTCCATGTTCTATTTATTATGCAGAAGAAAGAAAGAACTGCATACCTCCATTCCGGCTCTACTCTGAGAGACGAATTGTTTAAACCGTTGTTGATCTGTAAATCGAACCTCTTGCAGAACACAGTTCATCTGCAGCAAAGTGACTGAAACATAAGTACTTAACTACAACTTCTATTGGAAATCAACTAGAATTTCAAGAATCACATGGTTCTTCGATCAAACTACAGCTAGTTTCTATGTCTACATTATTTTCTACTTTAAACTCGAGAGTTAGGATTTTTTTCTGAATAGGCACATACTCTAAAATTAACAGAATCAGTTTTCAAGTAGCAAAGTGATTGTCTAGTCTACCCCTATACTCTACCTTGAACACGCAGAAATAGTATCCGACACTGCTCACCAAATGGGATGAGCACAGGGAAAGATAAAAAGTGAGCATTTCTGCTCCAAGAGGGAAAAGATCAGGAGACAGGAGAGATACATATACACAAATAAAAGAAATTGCTTTCTGATAAAGCGATGGACAGAAAAGGTATCTAAAAGATTATAGTAACAAGTTAAGATGACATGAGGCAAAAGGTTTAAATTTGTACTCTCTCTTGAGGCCCAAGAAAACGGGACCTTATCTATCAGCTATAAAACTCTACATTAACTATCCCAACATACGCAAATCTCCAGCTATATGTGATAAGTTAAAGATGTTAAAGCAAATTACCAGGTTAAAAAGGTCTTCAGCGCGTCCAACCATGGATTTTCCACGTACAATTATTTTGCTACATGGATTATCCCTACCCCACACAGCGGATGTAAGGGGATAAACTGATATCCCTCCGGTTTTCCTTCCAATCAACTGATTAAGTTGTACAAAGGTCAAGTCTTGCGTGCCCATCTCTAGTAATGATTGACTGTCGAGACAAAAATTATATAGGAGTTAAAAATTATGAATTTAGCACAGGGTATCTCATTGGGTTATACTGAAGGAAAATTATTGCGAAAAGGATATACTCTATGATAAACTACAACTAGAACAATCGTCAGTCAAACTTATGGAAGATTAAGAACATAGCATGCAAAATGTCTAGGGTGAGACAAGACAAAAAATGCAATGAAGCTACTAAGAAAATTGTCACCAAAATTAGAAACAAACGTTAGTAGGAGAAGAAGATATCAGAAAGTGAACTTGATACTGTTATCACTAAAATGCAACCAAGAATCGTATAACAGACCATGACACTACAGCAGAAGGCTTGGAAGCTGCCTTTTGGGATAGAATTTCAACTGAGCGTTGTTGAGAGCACTAAAGTATAAGTCAAGAAGTCAATAGACATGGAGACTCTCTCGGACAAAAACCAAGCAATAATTCATACTAAATGTTTAAAACTACATCAGACATCCAAAATAGTGATTTGGTTAGAGATTCAATCTGGAGAACAGGGATTGCTTAGAATTATTTTGTAGCATTAAATATTTTCATCATTTGCATTTCTGGAAAAGTTAGGAGAAAAACCTAAAAGCAGAATATAAAGCCTAAAGGTTAAAACTCAGATGTAGAAGTCAACAAGTTACCAGAAGAGGGGTAACAGTGGAAGAAGCTCATGCTTTAGTGAGCCCATATCAAAGATTACTTCAGTGTAGAGTATATCATTTGTAAAGAGATCATGCCGCAAAACCTTCACGCCATTAATATCTCCAACCTATAAAGTACCATATCAGTATCAAGCTGAAAAATTGTTAGGAATCCAACAACAGCAGCTAATATAATGATCACCTCCGTGGGAACATATATAGGTTCTCTTGGAATGTCACTCAAGTTTAAACTTGGAACGAATTTCAGTGCTTCAGGAGGGTCAGGAGTCTCTTGCTTCAATCTCAACTCTTCTGTGGCATGCGCTAGTTCTGCAAGATCCTCTTCTGTCATACTTGCTTTAACTTTTTCTAGAATATTTTTCTCCTCCGCTTCCTCTTGAGAAGCTTTTTCTGGATCAGGCTGACGAAACGTGTTACTGAGATAGAATTATAGAAACATTAGAAAGTAATGAGAAACTCGGAAAAGAAAAATACCTGCATCTCGATAGTAACACAATGAGGGTTCTTCAAAATAAACTCCTCTATCAGTGGGGAAAAGACAGCCTTGGATCCTTTCTCAGCAATTCTAGTTTTCAGGGACTTCAATGGTTCCTCATACTTTAATGGCTCAAAAGGATCCATGTCGTATATCCATTTCGCCTATGCATCCAACACTAAAATAAGAAATAATACTGAAATAATAGATAAGGAAAAACATAAGAAAAGGAAGATAAACTCACAATTGATTGGAGCATAAGTGATAAACCACGAGGGAACGATCCAGTATTGTTTTCTCTCAGAGAAAACTCAATGGTATTCATGGATGCCTCAACAGCATCAGTGTCAAACCCCTCATCTGCCAACTTTCTCAGAGTACTCATGATCAACTCTTCAACCTTCTGGACATTATCCTCGGAAACACCTTTCAAACCAATACTGAATTGGGGCTGGAGAAGTTCATCTTCCATCCCACTATTAACAAGAGCTTCTCCTAAACCGCTTTCCAATAAGATTTTTCTTAATGGGGAAGCAGGAGTCCCAAGTATTAGATGATCTAAAAACCCAAGTGTGAGTTGAGTTTGTAAGTCCAGTGGCTTGTCAGAGAGAAGCCAGTTAAGGCACACCATATGCTTCTTCTTAAGGTCACCATCTTCAGCAGCAGGGTATTTTTCAACAATTCTGCGAGGCCCAGAGAATAGCTTTTGTGTTTCAACCTTTGAACTATCTCGAGCTGGACTTGCATCAAACATGTCCAAGTATTCTGCAGAAATTAGTAAGACAGACACAAAGACTGTAAAATAATAACATAATGGTGAACATAAGTCAAGAAAGGACAATCTCCTACAGAAAAGAAAAAATAAGATATGGCTCTTTACCACTCAAGATGCGGAGGCGGTGAACTGAATCATCATCTCCATAGAACCATATCCTGGCATTGCTCGGGTGATAATACTGACGGTGGAACTCCTGGAATTTTCACCACATGAAGAATAATATATTATGCATCAGAAGTCACACATGACAATATGCTTCCGTTGCAGTATAATAATATATTATTTCAGTGTTTAATTACATCACATGAAGTACTTAACAAACCTTAAATTCCTCGAAAGTAAGCTTCGGGATATCTTTTGGATCACCTCCACTGTCAACACCGTATGTGTTTTCTGGGCATAAGGCCTATTAAAAGAAAATAGAAGAATATTTGAATCCATAAGAACCACTGTACCAAAGAATAAAGAAAGCAGATCATCTACAAGGAATTCAGGAACAGATCTTGGAGTGAAGTTTTGTGAGAAACTTCGATTAAATATCTCTGACTGCTCATCAAAGTGATGACCAGTCTAAGAAACCAACAAAATATTGCAGAAGCGCACATGCAAAGATACATATCTACATACATACACACATTTAATCAGGTAAGCTATAAAACATCAAAAAATAACAAAGCTAAATTATTCATACACTAAACACCACTCGAAACCGTTACAGAAATTCACTCTACATAGAGATTGCTAGAAGAAATTGTTCAAGAAAATCCAGGAACAATCAAAACTTGCCTGTTGAGTAATCCGCCCTAGTATATTATCAGGCTGTGAATAGACACCTTTCATCTCATTAAAAACAACGCCTGATATGTGAAACATTAACAAAGAGACAGAAAGAGCAAGTTAATAAATAGTAGTTAAACAAACTGAAACATAAAAGAAGGTATGAAAAAAGCTTTTAAACCAGGCATCCGTAACATATAGAACCTTTGTAAGATATGTCTTCTGAAGGATCATTAAGCTCATAGTGCCAACCCTCCTGCTGAAAAGTGTGAACGTCATCCACACACTTGGGGAAGAACACAGCGTCTAAGTATACATCGACAAGATTGTAGAAATCCTAGCATAGATAGTGATGAAATGTGATCAGACCAAACTTGAATATATGTGCATAGCACAAAGATAGAGGTTGGGGAAGAAAAGAGTATTTATGTATTATCACCTTTGTATTTGTGGAAGCAACTGGGTAGCAAGTCCTATCAGGATATGTGAATGCATTAAGGAAGGTATGCAAACTTCCCTTTAATAATTCGACAAATGGCTCTTTCAGAGGGTACTTTCTTGACCCACATAATACGCTATGTTCCAGTATGTGAGGAATGCCAGTGGAATCCTTCCTGCATTAAGAACGAAACTATTATCTAAACCACTTACAGCGCCTATAAATTAAACTGGAGAACTACAAGAAGCTCGTAAAGACAATTCCAACTGAAAGCGTAAAACTATTCAACATTTGGCAAATTTTGAAATTGATATGCTAGAATATCATTCAATTGACTACAAATTCGCCACTTGACCTCAGAATTTCAGAACACTTCATGAGCACCAACAAAGATGGGGGAACCAAATGGCTTTCACAAAGTCTTATAGGATTAAGCATGTAAGTGCAACCTGAGGTGAATAGTGATCGATTTGACCGTTTTGGACTAGATAACATTCCAAGAATGAAGCCTCATATACCAATATCTTACACAACGCTAAGAAATCACCTAGATCAACAAAAGAACTGAACAGAACCTATAAGTCACCTATACTAAAGATTAAACTAGGAGGACAAATTCACTTACGGAGGAGTCCTGAAAACAATGCCGAACACCTTGTTCTCATCATCGTTTGATACAGACATGACCTCGCAACCAGTTTTCATGTGTTTGAAGAGAACAGCCTTAGATTTACACTCTGAGATGAATTGCTCAGACGCTTTCTCAAATCCAAGCTTCTCAGCCTCATCTTGACCTACATTAGACAAAATTACTCATCAGAATGGCGTACAAACGACAATGTTTAACTAAAAACATAAATCAAGTATGAGGAGAAAAGGTTCCATATATCCTAAACACAACGGTCACCAACGAGAAACACTTTGAATCTAGCTAAAGAAACAATTGACATTCTTAAAGATTAATGCACAGTTTCAAATCCAGCTAAAGAGTTTGATAATCTCACCGGGATAAGAAGGTGCCGGTTGTGTAGCGACGGCGCGAATGGATAAGCGAGAGAACTGCCCATTGAGACTGCCACTCGCGGCGGAGCGCAGCTTATAGCCACGGCGTAGAAATAGCCGTCTCGCAGCAGCTTCTGGAGTAGAAAGCCGGCGAACGTTGCGGCTGACGGCGTTCGTCGACGATGAGAACGACGAGCACGAACGAGGGAAATGGCGAAAAAAGCGGAAGAAGAGAGAGGTCGAGCCGAGAGATGAGGAACAAGTTACTGATCGGAGCATGGCTGCCGGAATATCTTCTCCGGCGAGGAGTTTTATTGAAGGTGTTTTCTCCGTTGCGGAATTATTTTTTATTTTTTTGTCAACAAAATAGAATAGCTTAAAGCGGTTCGGTTCGACAATTTAAACCGGAGGTGCAAATTACAAAACCCTATTAAGTGTATGGACTTAACCGATTAATCGAACGCATGAATTTTAAATTTGTTGACCTTTTATCGTGGAAAATCGGTCATTTCATTATGTTCGATTTATACCTAATATTTATTGTTATGCAAATTCATACCTAAATTAAAAAAATAATTCAAATTTACTGTAAAATTATATATCTGTCGTAACAGTATTGTTAAACCGTTAAGGATCGCTGACGAGGTTGCCACATCTTCAACGTTGTTGTTTGAAAAATCGCTAATTTCATACACCATCTAAACTATTATGTTCGATTTACACCTAACGTTTAATATTGTGAAATTCATACACAAACTAACAAATAATTCAAATTCACTACTCACACTTTTAAAATCGTGCAAAATCATACTTCCGCTGCAACGGTGTTACTAGAATTTGTCATTTGCAGTACAGTCCTTGTCAATGCTAAAGCTAAAAGATGTGTAATGGAACAATGATTGTGGGATATGGAAGAAAGAAGCTACCTAAACAAATAATTCAAATTCATTATAATGAGAAATGATTTTAGAGTATGAAGTTAAGGATTTGATTTTGCACGATTTAGAGTTCAAGTCGGTAATGTTTCTTGCGGAGAGGAATTTGTTAAATCTATGTATTCTATTTTATGTTTTGCTATTGATTCGTGAACTGAGTTTAAGGTAGGACGGAATCGGTGTCTCTGATTCACAACTAATCCTTAATCAAAACAACGTTGTTTCACAAGAGAAACCAAACGACGTTGTTTTGATTCGAAATTCTATTCATGTGTGTTATCTTATAACGGTGGCGTCGAGGATGTGGCAATATAAATCTATGACAACAGATGTATGATTTTGCACGATTTTGTAAGTGTGGAAAGTGAATTTGAATTATTTGTTAATTTGTGTATAAATTTGCACAACGGTAAATGTTATGTATGAATCGAACATAATAGTTTAAATAGGGTATGAAATGACTGATTTCCGAACAATATTGTTGAGGACGTGGCAACCACGTCAGCGACTATTAACAATACCGTTACGGCAAATGAATGATTTTGCGCGATTTTATAAGTTTGGATAGTTAATTTGAATTATTTGTTAGTTTAAGTATAAATTTGCAAATCAATAAATGTTATGTATGAATTAAACATAGTAGTTTAGATGAGGTATAAAAATATCCGATCTTCCTTGTCTCATAGATCAATATTTTAACTGATTTAACTAAATTTGAAATGTCCGTATATCTATATTAACATTTTTGAAGTACATTTTGTAGAGTAACCTTTGTTTTAGTAAATATTTACATAGAATGCCATCACATTTAAGACAAAAATAATAAACTCATTAAAGTTAAATCTGGAAATTAAAAAGATAATATCAAAACAAACTTATTTACAAATCTTCGGTTTAGTAAACTACATTAATCTCAATTTGTTTAAGGAAAACTACATTAAACTAATTTCCTAAAATATCTCTACATAATTCAAACATAAATATATGATTCTCCTTTCACTTTTATTTAATTTTATATTTAAATTATTTTTAATTATTATATAATACATTTAGTTAATAACATCTGAGATTTTTTTTTGCATATGATGTGATTAAAATTTTTAAAACGGACATATATTACTCAATAAATGAACAAAAAAATGTGTGTACAATGTTCCATGTCGCCTAAAAAATTGGGCAATGGTTCAGAATCATACTATAAAAGAGAGCAAAATGATTCCGAATACAAATGAGCAGAAAGTTTGATTTATCATGCGTCCAAATTTAAAAGTTTTATTCGATTTGTTCCGGTTCTTTATTTCAAAAAATTTAAACTTTTAAAAAGTTTCAAAATATTATAAATATTTAAACTTTTAAAAAAATTTCAAATATTATAAATATTTATACTTTATATAAAGTTTAAATATTATAAATATTTAAACTTTATTAAAATTTAAAGTTTATAATATGTATAATATTAAACTTTATTAAAATTTAAATAATTTAAATTTTTAATAAGGTAAACTTTATAAAACCTTTAAAATATTTATAATATGAAAACTTTTATGAAGTTTCAAATATTATAAATACTTTAACTTTATAAGAATTTTAAATATTATAAATATTTAATCTTTATTATAAGTTTAAACATCATAAATATTTAAACTTTATAAAATGTTTAAAGTATTATATTTAAACTTTTAGAAAATTTAAAATATCAAGAGTTATATGGCGGGGCAGGTTTGGATCGATATTAATACGGGATGGTATACCGCGGGTGAAATCCTATAATTAACAATCAAAATACAATTATACAATCTTAAACACTAAACAAAACAAACAATATTAACAAAACAAATACAACTTAAAATTTATACTTTTTAGTTAAAAAAAAATCGACCCGCGGTATACCGCGGGGTAAAATCTAGTGCGATTGATTTTTTAAAACATAGTTTAGATACACGAATTCACCAAATTAATTTAACATTAGGTGCGGTCATTCTTTTTTTCAGTTCAATCTCAATCAGCAAAGTTTTTGTTTTCCTTAATTTTTTTTTGTTCAAGTTTTCTTTACTGATAACGGTTTTATCGTATTAGATCTTCTTATATTAAGAATTATAATAGTTTTTTTTGCTTTCAGGTTGAATATAGTTTATGAATATCTAATTAATTAGACAACATTCGTCTGTATACTAGAGAGTAAAGAGTGAGGGATGATATGTAGTTTTCTTTAGTGATAACATTCCTTATGTCATTTTCTTTTTAGCTACTATATATAATTCTATAAACGATTTAAGTGGCAAGAAAACTAAAACTTTTATAAAACGATAAGTGTTTTTTCGATGATATCATTGTGTTGATATTTTTAAAAAATTGAGGGTTTAATAAATGAAACATCAATATGTTTATTTCAAAGGGCTATTTCTCCTGGTTCAATCAACTTGAGCATCATGAATACTCTTCAAGGTATGATAATAAACTCCACAAAGGTCTTCATCATTTTCGAAGCATTCTGAGAATTAGGGCTATGGAGGTGAAAACAGTGTCCTTCCTCTTCTTCTTCAACCACTTCCATCTCTCCTTTCCACCCACTCTTCTTCAGCTTCGCCGCGTAAGCCAATCCTTGCCGCCAAAACACATCTTTTCTGGCCACCGCAACCAAAACCCTCTCACAGCCCAATCCGGATATATCCGACCCGGATCCAACCACATTAAACCACGGATCATCCACACTATTAGGGCTCACGATCTTTTCCCAAATATATGCGATCCTGCTTCTGACTTCTCCGTCTTGCACATCATGCTCGTCGATGGGATCTTTCCCCCAAAAACCTGGATGCACCATAACAATCCCTTTGACTCTAGGGTTTAGCTTCTCCTTACCAGCTCTTATTCCCATGTGATGTGCTATATTGGCTCCAGCGCTATCTCCGGCGATAAAAACTCTGTTGAAATCGGCGTATTCTTTAATCCAATCATCAGAATGAGCAAAGATCCACTGAATCGCGGACCAAGAATCCTCATAAGCCGCCGGAACCGGATGCTCCGGTGCAAGACGGTACTGCACCGACACGGCGAGGCAGTTAGCGGTTTTAACAACCTCCGTGAGGTAGTTATGGTAAACTGGAGAGAAAGGAGATTGAGTGATGTAAGCTCCGCCGTGAAAGTAGATAAGTAGAGGTAGTTTGTTACCCCTGGCGAGTTTTGTGGATTTATGTGGGAGAAACATACGAACGGAGAGGTTGTGCTCCCGTGAGTATACGACGTCTTTTGAAACGACGTCGTTTTGTCGGTTTAAAGACGCCGGAACGATGTCGTTGCCGCGAAGTCGCTCGACATGGCCGTTCTTATGAATTCGGATGAACGGTAGATGATGATCTGTGGTATGATCAGATTCCATCTTTTTTTTTGAAAAGAGAACAGAGTGAAGTGTGGTTCACTGGTTTGTATGAGTTTTGTAATTATACGTTAAATCAAATTGTTGACAAAGTTATCAGCACTAATATAGTTAACAATCATATGATAGAGAGGTAAAATTGTCTAAAACCTATCTTTATCATCTCTCAGTGTCATTTTATTAGTTATGGTTTTACTCGCTGTCGTCTAGTGTAGTAAGTGTTACGTATGCTAACAAATCATTAGTTTCTTTTAGTAAAATGATAAAATCACAAGTTGCTCAACTTAGATTGTTTCCCATATTTGGACTAACCGGTGGACCCAAAAGGTCCAAAACTGTCATTATAAATGTATCTAGACATTTTGCCTGAACTCAATCTTTTCAGTAGTTTTATTATTTTTATACAGTGTACGAACCCGTCTATACCTACTTTAATTTAATTCGAACCTGAAATTACTTATAGCACAAAATTAAGACAAACATAAAATTCACATGGCAATAACGAGTTTTTCAATCGTTTACTAATAAAACTTTTGTAGCAAAAGTTATATTTCACAACTAAATAATGATAATAAAAAAAATCCGTCGATATGTTGTCACCACAAATCGACCATCGTGCCAAACTCGAATAGATCTGATGACATACACATTGTGTATATTTGTTCAACTCATCTAGATATTCGACATTTACACAAATAGGAGGTAGACAAATTATATATACATCTATATCATTTGAACACAAATTATTATTGTTCGATGACACCTTTGGGTTTAATTTGTTGTGATTTGTTAGGTTACATGTCAATGCAAGAACGTATTTGAAACGAATTGTGTTACTTGATTTTTCTGTTAAAGGATATTCAATTAAAAATGCAAGGTAACTAATACATGGTTATGCCTTTTTTGGGTCACATAGTTTGGTAGAGAAGATTAGAGAGAAAGAAGTTGAAACATACACTTATCAAAGTTATGAAAACACGTAAACACTAGACTCCAATAGTGACTAGTTGATGCTACCGCGGCCACGATTACCATTCATCGTCCGCCAACAAAAGTCCACTCAATCTCTTGGTTGTTACTTCTTTTGCTATGGAAAAAAAAAAACACAAAACGACCACAAGTCTCATTCATGTAATTGATTTCTTGAACATAATTTACATAACCAAATCAAACTCAAAAGTGACATCAAATTTATTCATACCACACTCTGACGACCGAACACAAAGAACAATTTTAGAGATTCTTCAACCGGTTATAAACTCCACAAATTTCTTCATGAATTTGGGAGCATTTTGAGAACAAGGGTTTACGAGATGGAAGCAATGATCTTCAGCTTCTTCCTCCATCACCTCCACCTTTCCTTGCCATCCACTCTTCTTCAGCTTCGCCGCGTAAGCTAAACCTTGCCGCACAAACACATCTTTTCCAGCCACCGCAACCAAAACCTTCTCACATCCCATCCCGGAAAAATCCGACCCGGATCCAACTACATTAAACCACGGATCATTCACTCCATCAACGCTATTCGGACTCGCAATTTTTTCCCAAACTTGTGCAACTCCGCTTCTGACCTCTCTGTCTTGCACATCGTGCTCATCGACCGGATCTTTCCCCCAAAATGCTGGATGCACAATCACAGTCCCTTTGATTCTAGGCTTAAGCTTCTTCTCTTTACCAGCTCTCATGGCCATGTGATGCGATATATTACCACCGGCGCTATCTCCGGCGAGATAAACTCTGTCGAAATCGGCGTATTTGTTAATCCAATCTTCTTGACCGGATCCATCGGAATGTGAGAAGATCCATTGAATCGCAGACCATGCATCCTCATACGCCGCCGGAACCGGATCCTCCGGCGCACGGCGGTATTGAACCGACACGGCGAGGCAGTTAGCGGATTTGACAATGTCAGTTAGAAAATTGTGGTAGATTGGGGAGAAAGGTGATTCGATGATCCAAGCTCCGCCATGGAAGTAGATAAGTAGGGGAAGTTTCTTACCGGCGGCGACCTTATGAGGGAGAAAGAGACGAATGGAGAGGTTATGCTCCGGTGAGTACACTACGTCTTTTGAAACGACGGCGTTTTGTGGGTTTAGAGAAGCCGGGACGGTTTCGGTGCCGGAGAGACGTTCGATACGACCGTCTTTGTAAACCCGGATGAACGGAGGATGCTCGGAGATTATTTCAGATGAAGAGTGTGAACAAATACAACGAAGAGTGGTTAGAATTGGATTGGATAGCCGGCGAATGTTGCGGCCGGAGACGGCTATGGTTGTCGGTGAGGAGTAAGAGCGAGGGAGATGGCGAAAGAAGCGGAGGAAGAGAGAGGGTGAAGAGGAACAAGTGATTCTTCGGAGCATGGTTACCGTAATATATTTGCTCCGGCGAAGAGGATGCACTTTTTGGATAAGGATTTTTATGAAAATAGATAACCGACCGCCGAAGAGGATCAACTCATTTGGGTTGGTACAAAACCCAAGAAGCTGGTTCAGAGTATTATTTAGGTGATCCAAATCTTTTTCAATTTTTTAAATAATTATGATAAAATTCTATTTTGATATATTTATACTAAAAAATAGTGCTAAAAATCGACAATTATTTTTGAATATCAAAATTGTGTGGGAGGATCGGAACAAGTAAAATATCAAAATTCGTGTGATATGATTTCATCATCCCTTTGATCAAATTACAGAAAATATAGCGACTTTTGTTAGATACAAAAGAATAAATAAATAATATGGAAATAACCTCATAAATTGAAAATAAAAACCGGCAAAAATTAATATAAATGAATGAAATATTGTTGAGTTGATAAAACAATTTGTGTTTGTGCTCACTTCTCTGTCGGTCTAAAGTTTAGATGAACCAGTGAATTTCATTAATTGTACTTCAACACAAAGTAAATGATCGATGACATTTTGCGTTTTCTTTTGTCGACAGCAAAAAAGAAGATGACATTTTTTACGTTATGTTCTGTTCTGTCATGAATGTTTATGATGCACGTCATGTCAATGGAGAAGATGTATTTACTGCGGCAATCAAAATTGGACCATAGTCTCTTGTACGATCAATATGAATTTTATTTCTTGAAAAAACATGATTACATAACCAAAATCAAAATTCAAATGATTCAACGATGTAATTCCTCATAATACCATACTTAAAATCATCAAGAACATTTACAAAAAAAAAACATTCTTTCAACCACTTATAAAGTCCACAAACTTCTTCAAAAACTTCAAAGCCTTATCAGAATTAGGTTTCTGTAAATGAAACACATGATCTTCATCTACTTCCTCAACCACCTCCACAGTTCCTTCCCACTCACACTTCTTCAGCTTCGCCGCATAAGCCAATCCTTGCCTCACAAACACATCTTTCCCAGCCACCGCCACCAAAACCTTCTCACAACCCAATCCTGAAAAATCCGACCCGGATCCGTTTACGTTAAACAACGGATCATCAGTTCCATTAACACTATTCGGACTGGCAACTTTTTCCCAAACTTCCGCGATTCCACTTCTCATCTCTCTATCTTGTATATCGAACTCATCAACCGGATCTGTTCCCCAGAAAGCGGGATGAACAACCGCGATACCTTTGATTTTAACATCTAGCTTCTCTTCACCAGCTTTCATCGCCATGTGATGCGATATGTTACCTCCGGCGCTATCTCCGCCGAGATAAACTTTACCGAAATCGGCGTGTTTGTTAATCCAATCTACAGGACCACCAGATCCGTTAGAGTGAGAGAAGATCCATTGAATCGCGGACCATGCATCCTCATACATCGACGGAACCGGATCCTCCGGTGCACGGCGGTATTGAATTGACACGGCGAGGCAGTTAGCGGATTTGGTAACCGCCGTGAGGTAGTTGTGGTAGATTGGGGAGAAAGGTGACTCGATGATCCAAGCACCACCATGGATGTAGATGAGCAGAGGTAGTTTTTTGTCACCGGCGGTGACTTTGTGAGGGAGGAAGAGACGAACGGAGAGGTTATGCTCCGGTGAGTATATAACGTCTTTTGAAACGACGTCTTGTTTTGGATCTAGCGACGCCGGGATGATGTCGTTGCCGATAAGTCGTTCGACACGACCGTCTTTGTAAATCCGGCAGAAGGGAAGAAACTCACAGGCGATTTCAGATTCCATTGATGACGATGATGATGTGAACAATGAAGAGTGTGGTTGCAGTTGGGAGTGAGCCTTTTTATTATTTGTAGTGTATACTATTAAATTATATACTTTTTTTTTAAATGGAAAGATAATATTTAATGTTTATTTTACGTACGCCGCGTAGCATTGAGAGTGGACACGTAGCTGTTTCTGTTTCTCATAATAATGACAATAACAAAAGCTACTAAACATATGGGTAGATATTGACACTACACGTTCAAAGTTCAAAGGCACCAAATCTTTCTTGTCTTGAATTCTTTTTTTCAAGTATCAAAATTAATTCTTCTACTTTAGGATTCTATTTTCAGGAAAAAAAATTTATCTTCTTAGAATGATTCTTTCCACTTGTACATTATTATTATTATTCCCAACATTTAGATAGAGTTATGTATCATATTGTTTAAAATACAGTGTATTTAGAGCTGTCAATTGGACCGTCCGCGCCCATTTGGGCGTTGTCTAGAAAAACCTTTTTTTTTATGGGTTATATTGGTCTGATCCATACTGAATAATAGTCTAAAAAACGTCCACGCCCAATAAAGCCCATGTCCAGATGGGCATATCCATAGACAGCCCAATTTTATGTAATTTTTTTTATTTATTTTGGCTTCAATCTATATAATTTCATGTAATTTTTCAATATACATGATCATGATTTGATGTTTCTAACTTCTTTAAAAACAATAAAGGTACACAAACATCAAGTTTTATAAAATGTTAGAGATGAATATTAAGAATTTTCTTAAACAAAGTCATAAATGTGAAATGATGTCTTAAACATAAGTTTAATAAGATGAAAAATGATAACAAAGTCTTAACAAAAACATTCAAAACATAACAAAGTCTTAACAAAAACATTCAAAACAATAACAAAGTCTTAAACAAACACCCAAAGTAATAATAAAGTCTTAAAGAAACAGCAATAACAAAGTCTTAATTCTGAAAGTCATTTAACAATGGTCTTCTCTTCCCATCACCATTATGAATTCGCAACAATGGTCTTCTCTTCCCCATCAATAAACTCCAACTCATTACCTATTTAAAAAACACATAACTATGTAAGACATCAATGCTTGAAAACTCTTTCACCATATGTAAAAAAATTCATCAATTCATATCAAATTGAATTCTTACCAATTTCTTGAAAACCCCGAAACCAATTCCTTGCACAAATCAAAGCTTGAACATTGGTGGGTAAAAGACAGCTCCTATACTTGTTTAGAACACGGCTACCAATGCTGAATGAGAATTCTGACGCCACAGTAGTGATAGGTATGCTGAGAACATCACATGCCATCGAAGTAAACTCTTTAAAACGCCGTGCATTGTCTTTCCAATATGCAATCACATTCAAACTTCCCATCACCATTATGAATTCGCAACAATGGTCTTCTCTTCCCCATCAATAAACTCCAACTCATTACCTATTTAAAAAACACATAACTATGTAAGACATCAATGCTTGAAAACTCTTTCACCATATGTAAAAAAATTCATCAATTCATATCAAATTGAATTCTTACCAATTTCTTGAAAACCCCGAAACCAATTCTTTGCACAAATCAAAGCTTGAACATTGGTGGGTAAAAGACAGCTCCTATACTTGTTTAGAACACGGCTACCAATGCTGAATGAGAATTCTGACGCCACAGTAGTGATAGGTATGCTGAGAACATCACATGCCATCGAAGTAAACTCTTTAAAACGCCGTGCATTGTCTTTCCAATATGCAATCACATTCAAACTTCGAAATGCCACCAAAATAGAATATACTTACATCATAACCTGAGAGAATGTCTTTTTGTGACACTAGAGAAGAGGTGGTGGAAATGTCTTCTGTGTCACTCTTATATGCTCCAAACAGCTTAACCATCTTGCTACGCACATGAGCCAAGTTTGATTTGCTAGTTGCTGGATCCAAGATATTGTAACAAAATTCCAAAAATGAAAATTTCAATCTCGGATCCAAAACAGCAGCAATTGCGAAGATGTCACTAAACTCTTTCCAGTATTTCTCAAATTTTTCATTCATTGCCTCCACCATAACACGAATAACACCATCATCAGAATCTTCATGCTCTCTCAGCCAACATTTTATCCTCCATACTTGCAAAAAATACAGGTTTGCAGTCGGATAATGAGAACCAGAAATCAGTTCTGTGATTTCAGCAAATGGTTTCAGGAGATCACATATCCTCTTGGCTCTATTCCACTCTACATCAGATGGGAGGCTCTTATAGTTAAACATATTAAACAATTGAATAAATTGCCTTGACAATTAATAACATAAACCAGAACCAAACCGGAGGCTTAACCCAAATTAACCAAACGAATTTTGCTCAATTATAATAGTGAATAAAATATTCCTTGTTCTTCCTCGCAAGCTATAACGAGTGAGAAAAAAATCACAGCAACTCTATCAAACAAGAAACAGAACAATTCACAGCAAAACTAAAGCAGTTATACGATTAAATCAAAATCTCAAGACTTCCTGCAATTAAACAAGAATCAGATAGAGACAAAATCTGGATTTGTTCCAATGAACAAAACTTCCAACCATACACCTGCGCTTATTCCTTCACAAATCAGAGTTTCCTTTAGAGTAATCAAACAATAACAAAAATTAAAAGAATTAAGATTGTAAAACCTGAATTTAGGGAGAGGGCACAATCTTAATTTGTAAAGGAAAATACATAAGAACACATATGGTCCAATACCATATGGACTACACGACTTCAATACCGTAAGAGTGATCGAAATTAAAAGTGAAGCAGAGTCGAGACAAATAGTCAAACAAACTCGAACAGGGATTGAAGAAGTTCCAAAAGGCCTGAATTCAAACAAATTTCAGATCTCTGAAAGTGTATTTTGATTTCCGAAATGAACCCAATAAACATATTTAACAGAAACATTTTAAGTAGATCTTAAGTAATGGTGAAGAGGAAGCAGCATACCATTGCATACTAACTCAACAGTGAGATCTCCACATATGTACAAAGCACAGCATAATATCGTTCTTCCTAATCGTCATCCACCCCTCGGCGCAAATACACTAATAAAGATCTGGAACTTACTTACTCGCAAAAACCTAAGAATCGAGAAGAGAAACTGAATGTTCTATACTTCTTTGGATACCTGAAGCATTCAATCTCGGTTTCAAGATAACTAAAGGCTCAGAAATGAGAAGAATACAACTGGGTTTTGGCCATATTGAAGAGAATTGAAGAAAAATCGAAGAGAATTGAAGAAGAAATCGAAGTCGTCGTAAAAGAAGAATGAAGAAAAAATCAGATTTTCCTGATAAAACCCTAAAAATATTTGACCATGGGCGGCCCGATGTCCATATGGTTTTGGCCCAGTTTGACCATGGACAAATGGGTCTTCCGCCCAATTAGACCGTCTTATTTTCGGGCGAGATCATAGCCCGTCCACAATGATTCGGACTGGGCCAGACCGTGGACGGACCGCCCATTTGACAGCTCTAAGTGTACTACTGTTCATCACACTATAAAACTTTTTTTTTTTTTTTTTAGAAATACTTCCTTAAATTTTATTTTATTTTATATTAAAATACAGTAATTTGATCATTTGTTGAAGAAATACAATATTATTGATGCTGAAACAATCAAACCTAATTTTCTGTCATTTCTTTTATTTTTGTGGTGTGGTGTTGGTGGAATGTACTCAAACGTTTCAACTTAGAAAAAAAGAACTTCCTCCTCTGTTTATTGTAAACGTAAAAGCTTAAAGAACCTTTTATTTACTATACTCTTTTTTTGCCTCTGATGAAGAAGAAGAAGAAAGGAAACAGCTCCAATCCTATAGACTCTTCTTCATTCCAAACTGGATTATGCTTTGTCAATGTTTTGTTTACAGTCTCGAAGTTTTCTGCTCGAATGTGGGATCCATGCAAACGACAACCTGCACAATTTTTTTGAATAACAATAGATTTTGGTTACCACCAAGCTATAAATGTAAACACTATAACATGTCATGAATCAGGAGCATCATATTCGTATGCGTCCACGTAAATTGTGACACATGAAAGAAATTATAGATTCATATTTTCAATGTAGGATTCTAGTATTACTGTTAAAAGGAAATCCATGTATGGTTCTTAATTACTCTTAACTTTTCGATTAGTAAAAAAGACATTTTTACCTTTCCAGTGCTTTTACCCGAATGCAGATACTCAACAGCATCTGCAACAGCATTTAGACCTATGAACTTTTTCTGATCAATCCCAACCTACCAATGGTGCAAGAAAAGAAAGTAAAGTGAGTGTTTGGAATAGTTAGTGAAGAATCTATTTGGTGAACAAAACTGAATGTAAGCAAACAAAACTCACGACGATGAGGATGCATTACCTTAAGCTTTCCGAGAGAATAAAGATTGAATAGCTTGTCAAGATTTGGTTTCCACAGTTGACTATATTGCACTAGAAAGAAACCAGCCTGAAACAATTGGTGTGTGTTTAGTTATAGCAAATTGACCTAAAAGTAAGGAATATGTGTCTCCTAAATCAACATTTTAGACGTAGCGGTTTAAATTGAAACAACAGTGTCAAACTCTAAACAATTTTATAAATACCAAAACAAGGATTGATTGCAAAAAACATAGAAACCAAAGGAGAATAACATGGCCGTTTCAACGTACCACAGTTTGGCTTTTTGCTAATATTTTCTCGCACAGCCCTGGATAGTTTGCGGGTTGCCAACCTTTCTCCCCTTGATACTGAAAGACAAAATCAAGTTATATATATACGTATGGCAATTTCAAAACCCAAATAGAACAAAACTGTTGTATAGACAGATGTACAGAGAGTGATATGATAGGGAACCTGAGAGATCATTCCAATCACGATGAGTCGTCCATACACAGCAAGAGCATTCAAGCACATATCAAACATTTGACCACCAACAGATTCATATATGATATCGACACCCTTTGGAAATTCCTTTTTCAAGACCTGGGAAAATTAGAACAGCATTGTCTAACTGTCGATTAGCCACATATATACTAATACACTAAAAACTAGAGTTTCTACTTGGACCTACCGTCTTGATATCCTCGGCTCGATAATCGATAACACGATCAACCCCAAGCTGTTTTAATAGCTTGGCCTTCTCCGATCCTCCGCAAGTAGCAATCACTTTATTACCTGCTAACTTTGCAAGCTGCAAAGAGAATCTCTCATAATCTATTTTTTAGCTGGCATAACTAACCTCCACAAATGATATATGTTATGGTCTAACATAGTCTCATACAATCAACTTTAGGTTTTTATACCTGGACTGCGAATTGTCCAGTTCCCCCTGCAGCAGCAGTAACAAGTACTGTTTCACCTGATTTCATTTGTCCTGCCTGTGAATCCCATAAGGAAATGGAAATGTCAGACATAATTAAAGCAACTTAAGGATATCATATAGGAATGATACCAGACAAGCAATTGAAAATAAAGAATAAGCTGTTACTAATAAAGAACAAGCTGTTGCATGAACTAATTATTAAGGCGTCAAAACATAAGGAATTTGAAAGACGAAGAAAACAGAAAGTAAATAACACTTGTCAGTAGATCAATTACGACCTTTTCAAGGGCGATTAATGCAGTTAATCCCGAGGTAAGCATGGCAACAACTTCTGGATCCGGTCTTGGAACAGGAAGCACATGCTTAGAAGAAACCTAAATTCACAAAAGACAGGTTCACATGATCACTGAAGCCTTGGAAAAAATCTCAACATTTTGTTCATATGATTTAGGAGCTCTCATACAATCATGTATTCAGAATATGCTCCAAATGTCATAACAGCCGCTGGAGTCCCAACTTCCAAATTCTTAACAGATTCTCCCACTGCTGCAATTATTCCAACTCCCTGGAAAACTGAAGCAGTTTAGAATTTTGATGTGAACCTAATGAAGCATGGTCCATCAAAAGCTGTAGAAGTTGAATTGAACAAAATTTACCTCAAATCCAGCATCAAAGGGAAGCTTCGGGGAGCCACCACCAAAGTAACGACCTGAGCTGAAGTTTACCTGCTCATGGTATACAACAAGGACAGATTAAAAAGTTATAAATTTCACCACAAGGGTGAGTTGCCTATTAACTGAGAAGAAGAAGAAGGTTACAAGAAACAATTGAAAAGATGGTCATCCATATGGATCGGTTAATAACAACCAAATTCTAAGATAGAACAATAAGTTTTCGTGTTACAAGTACAACGATAAGCGAAACAACAGGGCAGACAATAACAAAAATCAAAATATAAAGATCTTACATCACTTGCGTTAACACCAGCATAGATGATTTTCAAGAGAACTTGGTGTGGTCCAATGGGTAGTTTTAGTGGTGCGCGGACTATGCGGGTAGCATTGCGGAAATTATGAGACAAGGCGTGTACAATTCTGAAGGAGAGAGTAAGCCATCAGTTGCATAGTCTACGAGGAGACATAAATACAACATTCATCCGACATATGTTCTGGTCTCACATATTCACATATTAACTTACATTTTCTCGAAGCTTTGAGGAAGTTCAATTTTGGAAGATACTTTAAAGGAAGGTATTTTTCTGGAACTTGAGCCCACCAAGTACTTTGCCTCTTCCATTGGAGTTGGCCAATACTCCAAACCCCTGCGGTTGGTAATCCATAGACATGCCCCGGCCTTGTTCTCATCGGTTATAAGCTCAAAAGCACCTAAACCAAAAATATGGCAAACCCATGAATTTTATTTATGGTTTGATATTATACTGGTATCTTTCCTATATCGGGAACAACTTGCTATGCTTTTCAATAGAAGGTAAAGGTGAGGATATATACACCAATCCATAAAATAGAGGGATATATAGAGTTAAAAATTTAAGAGCAATTATGTTTCAAATCTTTCTGCACCAGACTAATTCTCCACATTCTACTGAACCAATCAACGATGTCGAAAAAAGCTTAAAAGAAAATAGTTTCCTCGATATGAAAACAGAAATAGAAAGCCTGAACATTCCAGCAGACATATGTCAGTCGATCCCTAAGATATATAAGTCCAAGTATAATCAGATATGCGTACACACCTTTAATCAACATGTCCATAGACATGAAACCGCCTATTGACTGAAGTATTGAAGCACTCATACCTTCAGCTAAGTCTGTCTTGATAAACTGCACAGCAAATATTTAGACAACACTCAGCAAATAGTATTTTGGTTGTAACAGACACATTCATAACAGAGCTTTTTACAGTAACAAGTATTTTGATGAGAGAAAAACGAAAATCTAAACCCATCTGGCTCAAGCATGACGGCCTATGTCGCTGACCACACTTATTTATCAAATATATTGTACCATTTAGATAGCACGATACAGCATGACTAAACATTTTGGGAGACATTAAGATATTCTTCTTACTTCAGGGCAAAGCACATTGATGCGGATCCCTTGACGCCTGTAATATGCCAATGATCTAGTGAATATTACGACACCGCCTGAAGAAATGTAACATATGGGATAAACAAAAAGAATTATACATCGTGTAATATTCAATGAACAAATGAAAGAAATAATAACACACAACTAAAAATAAAACCTTTAGAGGCAGCGTAGATAGGATCAGTGGGCATTGGATACAGACCCGCAGCTGATCCCATGTTAATGATAACTCCAGGCTTTTGTTTGGCTTTCATAGCTTTGATCTACACAAAAGTGGAAAATCATAATAATCAGAAGTTTTGTATAAAACCGAGATAATAAAAATCGGAACTTAACAAACCAAGGAAAATGATAGCAGTCCTCGGAAAAAGAAGATATATTTCTTAAGAGTAGTATGAAGTGACGACTTACTGCAAGTTGTGTGCCTTCAATTACAGCAGTCAGATCCACATTAATTGTGTGTTTCCATGATTTAGATCCATCAGTGTCATCTTGATCAAATCTTACAGGATTGCCAATCCCAGCATTGTTAATGCAGATGTCCAGTGTTCCATATGTGGCTAAGTGCTTCTCGAAAGCAGCCACGAATTCTCCTGCGCATAATTTAGAGAATCAATACAACACTAAGGACAGAGTTTTCTGTATCTCATTCTCAGAGGCACACTCACCTCTATTAGTTACATCACATTTCACAAAGATAGCAGAAGGAAAGCTTAACCCGGGATGGAATTTGGCATTCGCCATTCGAACAAGCGAAGTAGTCTCTTGTCCTTTCTCCTCCGAAAAATCAACCACGGTTACAAACACTCCTTTCTCTGCAAGAGCTAAGCAGAGAGCTCGACCTACACAAAAAAAGGAACATCTCATCACCCACAAAAATAACAATGTACTGCTTAGTTTTGTTACCACACACACCAATTTGTATGCGTAATTTTTGTAAGCAGAATAAATCCAGCGTCAGCAAATCTAACCATATACGAACAATTCTTTTCACCAAAACCACAAAAATTGCCCAGAAGGTTTCATTTACGAATCACCCAACAAAACCATATAAAAGCAACGAACAATAATTCGTATAATCGGAAATGAAATCTTTACCGATCCCGGAGGCGCCGCCAGTGACGAGAGCGGATAAACCAGGCTTGATCTCCATTAGTTAATTAATTACACTGAGCTTTGATTGATTCTAGAAGTAGGAGCAGAGGTTGAAGATGAAGATTGATCCTCGAAACTCGAAATAAAATCAACAAGCTATGAGCCCCACCGAGTGTTCGTTCTATTGTGACACGTCTGCAATTATTACGCCACCTTGGTTTGCCAAACCCGGTTAGTCCTAACCCAAACCGGTAAATCCCGTATCTATATGAACGGAACAAGTTTATAGTAATAGTAACGGGCTCACGGCCAAAAATTACGTTCGACCGTGAGATACACCAAAGAAAGAAAGGAAGGGCTTACATTTTACATGTTACTTTTTTTTTTTTTTTAATATTTTTGCTGTACGAATAGGATTTTGGCTGTGATTTTATTTTTATTTTTATTTTTAATAATTAATTTTAATAAATATGTATAAGAAATTGTAACTTTTATTTACTATGGATATAATAAATACTATATATTTTTATTTATGATATTTATGATAGTATTTATAAATAGGATTTTTTTTAATATATATATATATGTAAATGTGTAAATTTATCAAAGACTTCTAAAACACTATTATTTGTGCTGCGAAAAAAATAGTTCATTCATCCAAAAATGAAAGAAAAGAAAAATGGATTGTAAGTTTGAATAAAGCAGAGATTGATTGGTCTAGTTTTGTGGTTATTAAAGCATCTCCAACAGATGATTTTTACAGGATATCTGAGAAATAAAAAAATAAAAAATAATTAAACAGTAGAAAACTTTTTCAGAAACAGTTCTGGGTAGAAAACTCTTGAGATCCTGTCTCTTGAGAATTAGCTTCTTCTTATTGGTCAAATTTGTTTTTTATCATTTAAAATTTTAATAAATAAATTATTTATTATAAAAATATTAAATTAATATATGAAACTCTAACTGTTAAATATGTTATGAGAATTTTGTTGATTGTGTAAAGATCCTAAAATCATTGCCAATCAAATCCGATATCAACTCATATTTTAGAAGCATATACTAAAATATGGGATTTAAAGAATCATGATTTCTTTTTCTTCAAAATAATGCCTTTGATTACGACATAGAATTTAGTAAAATATTATTTTCTTCTTGTTCTAGGATACTTTTTAACTATTGAATTTATTACCTTTACGTATTAATTATTTTTAATTTAAAATTCTAAAACTACAGGAACTCGTAACACGAATATAAAAACGGCAAAATATTAATATGGTCAAACTAAAAACTACAAAAATATTGCACCACGCAATTTTTCTATCAAAAAAATATGTATCTTTCTACTAATTTGGTTACAATGTAAAAGAATGTGTCTTTATTTTCTCCACTGTGTATATAAGCCACAGATAAATTATATTAATAATATACTGGTTGCCAACGAAGCGCCTGTAGCTCAGTGGATAGAGCGTCTGTTTCCTAAGCAGAAGGTCGTAGGTTCGACCCCTACCTGGCGCGTTATATTGCATTTTTTTTTGGTTCATTTTCAATCTTGCCATATTTTGACTATTAAGTAACTCTCAAGAAACAAATTGGTTTAATCGATTTTTATTTGCGGTTGATGATTTTGATCAATCTAGTCAGACTTTGGTTAATCTTCTTTTGAGGAAATAACACTGTCAACTAAATTAATGATTAACCCATACAAAAGGGGTTGAATTTTCATATACAACAAAACTGAATTGTTTTACTATTATTACTTTTAACAAATTGCAAAAATATCTCTTTTTCTTCTCTTTTACTCGAGGTTAATGAGTAATAGCAATGCTTAAAAGTGTAATTTGCCATATGTGAAAACCATTTTTCACAATGGCCTCTAGCAAACCCTAATCATCATCCTCCGAATCTGCCATTGATGTCAATTAAGAAAGACAATCACTCAAAACTTCGAAAGACACAACATAAGCCAAGTTACGTACTTATAAAGAATAGTGATCAAGATTCATATGCGTGATGATTAAATGTTTATGTAAGAGATTCTAGCAACCATATAAGCAAAACTTTTGATCTTAAAAACAAATATTGATAAGAAGTGTTACCTGATCTTATGTCTTCTCCCACTTTTCCTCTGTTTTCAAGCTGTCTTATGATCATCGCATAAATGAGATACCACCAATATATGTGGAAAACTAATAGCATTAGTAACATTGTATTGAAGGCATAGTACATCAATATGCCTTTAACTGATGTCATATCCAAATATCCCAGTAGTTCCAAGCTGAAAAAGGGCATATTGATAAATTACATATACACTAAACCGGTAAAGAGTAAAGAGATTTTATCCTTTAGAGTAAATACGCTGTGTGTGTACCTCGTAGCCCTGATGATCCAAAATGGGAAGTATACCAACCGAAGCAAAAACCAAGATATAGCAAACAATCCAAAACACAAACTTGCTCCAAGTTCCTTTCCCGAATACTTGAAAATCTTAGCAGATTCCATAAACACGTCACTCGCATCATGAATGGCGAGGATGATTGATCCAATTCGAAAAAAACTGCATACAAATAATATCAGTTTTAGCCCTTTTCACCTTACATTCAAACGCTCAAACCACCTATGCACAAAACCAGCAACAAGATAGTAAATGCTGAAATCTTTCAGAGTAAGGTAGCCCTTATTAAATATAGAAACAGGCTTGAGTTCGTTTCAGTTCACAGAAAATTTCTTGTTACCTAAGCAAATCCATTATAGATCTAAGTTAGAATCCATCTCAACAAGCTTTTATTGCAACATAATGCAAATAGACAAAATCAAAATACTGATTACCCCGCTAAGTATGATGAGCCAATAAGGATGATGGTAATTATGTGATGAGACATCATAACAGCAAAGTCCTTTCTTCTGGTCTCCCAGGCAAGCAACGCAGCAACACTATAAACATAGAACCCGCACTGGCACATATAGAAAAGCTCTAGAGTAGGCCTACAAGAAAATCAGTAAGTTGCTGAGGTTAATCATAATTAGCTAGGAAACCATTCACTGTTCCAATCAAAATGTTCTGAGAACCCTACTAAGAAGGAGCCACAAGAAGTTGATAAAATAAAGCTCCATGGCCAGTGCGTACTTCTAAATCAAAACTCAAAGACAACCACCAACGGTGGTTACTCACTATCCTGAAAGAAGAATAAATGGAATGTGAATTGACTACTCACTTGAGCTCTTGATTAGGCCATCCGTCAAAGTAGAGTTTTATATCTCCAAACCACGGCTCAGGATAAACGAATTCGATAACGAATACTTCACAACCAGCATAGTACAACAGTTTCCACAAGGACTCTTTGCATTTGACGATTTTCACACGAGTAGCATCGTTTAATTTTAGTGGAGAAGAACCTGTACTCAAAAGCCAAATAGCTATCCTCTGAAAGGTTCAAAACAACAAACAACGAGATATTAATCAATATCACAACAGTTCTTGCAAATGTAAGCACGATATGTAAAATGCTTAACATTGATAACAATGGCACCTCCTAAAGAAACTACAAGACTCTATGTTCTTTACCGACTTCTGAAATCGTTATATCTCTTTGATGTTTTGGCAAAATAACACAACGCTTAAACTATGTTCTTTCTCCGCTTTGTGACACAAAAGCTTACCAATGTTTCGGTAATAGGCAATTAATTCGAAGAAGATGGAGTTTCTTACATGAAAGACGAATTTATCGAGGCATAGCCTCGAAAAGAAGAATCCAAATGCAAAATAGACAGCGGTTTGGAAATGCCAAGCCACAAACGGAACTTTAAGATTCACGATGTCACCGTCGCGTGACGATACAGATTCCACCATGTCCGGCGACATAAACTATGCCGGAGGAACCTCGGTTTTCACGGAGAAATCATCAAACAGAACCAAAGAAGTTAATCATCGACCTTCCTGCTGAGAAAAAGGACGAAGCACTGTGCCGACGACGGAAAAAGAACCACCGGATTGGCCGTGAAATTTTGAGCGTTTTAGGAAGAGAAATGAAGATCACAAAATTGGGAGCCTAGAAACAAGGCAATGAGAGAAATGGCAGAGGTTCGTAATGCGTCATTTATCATGCTCTTTTTTTTTTTTTTTGCAACTTGTTGTTTTTATTATTCATATCGGTACGTAGAGTCAATTAAATTAAAAATGATACTGTAAGAAATTCACGTTTGTACTTGAAATTTTTTTTTATATAAAACCAGTGTTTAAAAAATTGCTAGAAGAAAATCAGAAATTATACGGTGCAAAAAAGTGATGGTTCAGATTGAGTCACTTATCGGGTCATAGTAGGCTCAGAAGGCACCGGCCCGTAATCCTTTCACTGTCAAAAGCGGGAGGTGCACGCTGCTCTGTGAAACCAGCCTCACGCAATCTCCTCCGCTCTAAGAGAGGCCACATCTCCAACCTACGTTGAGATACAACCTCTCAACTCCCGACTTGAAATGGGCAGGCCAGTAGGTAGCCCATTCTGCACCCGGCCCAATGAGATCGACCCAATGTTCCATCACCTTATTGTCTCCACTCGGATCACAAGCCCACGTTACTGAGCTCGACGGTCAAACAGGGTACGCTTAACATATATATACAAGGGAGAAAAGTTTGTTTCTTTCGATGTGGGACTTTGTCACTTATATGTCTCACACAGTCTTACACCCTACGGTGCATTTTTCTCTTTTATTTTAACAATATTATATATTTTGTTGATAATTTTCATTACTGCTTTTTGTCAAATCGCTAATCTTTAAAAAATGTAATTGTTTTTCTTTTTGTTAATTTTTTTGCATAAACGCCAGAAAATATCTGTGAAATTGCATTCGTATCATATATATTACACACACAAACAAAAAAAAATGGATATAATTATATGAGATATTATCCTCTCCCAGTTATTCATCAAACAGAGAACTTCCACAAACTATTTTGTTGCTTCACTCTCTGATGATGTTGTTGTTTCCCCTTCAGAGATCATATGTTGCATCTGAGCCATTGTTCTTGTTGGTGGATCCATCACCTATTTAGAGAACAAGAAATATATTTTTAAAAAGCAAACAAGATAAGATAATAAGAGATGAAGAAACAAGATTTTCTAGTGTGTAGGAAAAAGGGGTTTAATGTAATTAACCAAAATCTAGGTTGTTCGAAGCTTCTTGTTGTGGTTGTTGCTGTATCTGGACTTTTAGTTGCATTCTCTGTTGTTGCTCTTCTAAATCTTTACCAACTTTTGCAAGACTCGGATCATCACAATCAATATCATATCTTAGACCACTTGTTGTAAGAGGATCTGAATGTGGTGTTGCAGCAAACAATGTGAAAGGATCTGAGTGTGGTGTTGCGGCTAACGGTGACGAATCGATGATGAGCGAAGAGATTGAATCATCTGTATAAGCGTCTACTACGATAGATCATCATCATTAAGTTTCTGCAACTTTGTTACTACAAAAGACATAATCTAAAAACGATCTTTTGATATAAGTAATAATCTTAACAAGAAACAGAGTAGTTTCTCTGTAATGACGTACCGGATGAAGCAAACGGATCGATTAAAGGAGGGAATGAATCTTCTATATGAGCAAAGTCATAAGACTCAAACCACTGATCATGATGATGATCATTAGGTTTATGCAACTTTGTTACTACAAAAGACATAATTTGAAAACCGATGTCTTCGTAAGTAACAACAATCTTAAGGATGAACAGAAGGGTTGATCTGTAATTACGTACCTGGTGCAGTAGTAGTAGTACTAAGATGAATTAGTCTATGTTTTTGCATCAGATCTTTTTGCTGAGCAAGCAAATCGTTGAATTTAGCTATTTGACGAGCCAATTCGCATCGTTTGTCGTATTCCTCGAAGAAATTTGGGTTCCCCCTTCGAAGATGCTCTCAAACTGATGAGAAGAATAAGCTTTTTTGAGTTATTTTGTTAGAGTGTGAAATCAAAATTGATTTTTTTTTTTTTACTTACTTGCTCCAGTGATAGGACTACGAATCTGGTCATGATCATAAAGATAAGTCATGGTTTGTTCCAAACTCATGTACTTTTGAATACACCATTCGATTTTTTCCTTGACCTGAAAACAGAGGAATTTTTTTAATCAGAGAGTCTCGAACGAAGAATTTGAGGAGAAAAAATCAAATCATTCATACATAATCTATGGTGTTTAGAACATTCTGGTTTCTACTCATAACTTGAAATTTTTTTTTTCTATTGTGAACAAAAGGATTAGGGATTGTTCTGATTATTATTCATGAGTAATAAGAGTATATATATAGAGGATATAAATTAGGTTTAGCTGAGGGGAAAAAAAAAATTAGGTTTAGCTTAGGAACCAAGTAATCTACAAACTTCTATAACATTCTAGTGGGCCCATAATTGGTATCCATATAATAATCATATTATTCATAACAGTTTTCAAAATAGATTCGGTTCATGAGTTCTGAGTTTTTCATTGGTTTGTTCATTTTATTTTATATATTGAAGTCGGGGAGATTGCCCGAAAGAAAGAAAGAAAAAACTAACTAGCTCTATTTGTTTTTTTAATGAATTAGAGTTTTTTTGATTGGTCGATTTAAAGATTCTCAAAAATGAAAATCTCTTTTTGTAAATATACATATATTTTAACTCAGTAGTTCTATTTAACTACTCTTTTTCTGCCTACATTTTTATATACATATATTTTAACTCAGTAGTTCTACTGAGTTATATATCTATACATATATTTTAACTCAGTAGTTCTATTTAACTATTCTTTTTCTGCCTACATTTTTAACCCTACGAAAAAGAAAAAGAAGTGGAAAGATATATTTCTTTGATTATTCGTAATATATTGTACATTTTATTGTTGTTTCTTAGTGTTTATCTCTTAGATTTTTAAAAGAAAAATATCCTAAAATAGCATTAAAATAAGTTTTGTGGACAATTATAACACACCCTCCACAAACATCCAAAAATAACATTAAAATAATTTAAAATTTTGGGTTTGAGTTTAGTATTTTGGGTTTAGGGTTTAGTTTTGAGGGTTTAAAGTATATTTTTAGGCGATTTTGACATTTTTTAAATCGTCTCTAAAATTAAATATATTTTTAATATAAATTTAAGTTATTTTTGGAACTTTGAAGATGATATGCTAAATTTGGAAACAACACTTATTTTTGTGCTATTTGTGAGAATTGCCCTTTTTAAAATTAATAAACAATATAATTGATTATGTAGTTTAGAAAATCTAATGTTAACTACGTCCATTAAAATATTTGGAAAAAAACAAAGAAATTATAATTGCATAAAATACTTTGGCACTCATTCATGTACGGTATATATTTTGCTCATGGCTTATAAGTAAATCATATGAGAGATAAACAATATTCTTTCTTGTGAGACAAAAAATTTATGTTTTTAACATTGATGGAAAGAAAACTGTGATTAGGCATAAACCCAATCATTCATACATTATCTATGGTGTTAAAAACATTCTGGTTTCTACTCATAACTTGAAATTTTTATTCTCAAAAGCTTTGGTTCAAGAGGTCTGAGTTTTTCATTGTTTTGTTCCTTTTATTTTATATATTGAAGTAGGGGAGATTATGCGAAAGAAAGAAAAAAAAAATTAACTAACTCAGTTGGTTTTTTTAATGAATTAGATTTTTTTTGACTGGTCGATTAAAGATTGTAAACCTGAAAATCTCTTTTTTTAAACAACTATATTTTTTCTGATATTCTTTGATATATATATATATATATATATATTAACCCAATAGTTCTATTTAACTATTATTTGTCTGCCTACATTTGTAAACAATATCTCAACCCATTGGATCTTTTGAATGCATAATATCAGTTGATAAAAAAAAAAAAAAAAAAGTGGGAAAAAATATTTCCTTGATTCTTCGTAATATATTGTAGATTTTATTATTGTTTCTTAATGTTTATCTCTTAGATTTTTAAAATTAATAAACAATATAATTGATTATGTAGTTTAGAAAATCTAAAAGTTAACTACGTACATTAAAATATTTGGAAAAAAACAAAGAAATTATAATTGAATCAAATACTTTGGCACTCATCCATGTACCGTATATATTTTGCTCATGGCTTATAACTAACTTATATGAGAAAAATACAATATTCTTTCTTGTGAGACAAAAAATTTAAGTTTTTAAACCTGATGGGAAGAAACATGTGATTAGGCTTAAACCAAATCATTCATACATAATATATGGTGTTTAGAACATTCTGGTTTCTACTCATAACTTGAATTTTTTTTTTCTTAAAGTTCGGTGGAAGAGGTCTGAGTTAATCATTAGTTTGTTCTTTTTATTTTATATATTGAAGTCGGAGAGATTGCGCGAAAGAAAAAAAACTAACTAATTATGTTGGGTTTTTTAATGAATTAGAGTTTTTTTGATTGATCGATTTAAAGATTTTCAAAAATGAAAATCTCTTTTTGTAAACGACTACATTTTTCTGATATTCTTTGATATATATATATATATTTTTTTAACTCAGTAGTTCTATTTAACTATTCTTTTTCTATCTACATCTTTAATCCTACGAAAAAAAGTGAAATCAATATTTCCTTGATTCTTCGTAATATATTGTAGATTTTATTGCTGTTGCTTAATGTTTATCTCTTAGATTTTTAAAATTAATAAACAATATAATTGATTATGAATTTAGAAAGTCTAAAAGTTAACTACGTACATTAAAATATTTGGAAAAAAATAACAAAAAAATTATAATTGAATCAAATACTTTGGCGCTCATCCATATACAGTATATATTTTGCTCATGGCTTATAACTAACTAATAATATGAGAAACAGATGGAAAGAAAACTGTGATTAGGCATAAACCCAAGATAGATTCAAAAGACTCAAAACTATCAAATTCCTCTAAATCTCAAACATCTCTGCACCCAGAAATCAAGAACAAATCATCTGCAATGTCAGAACAATATACATAGACCTCTGACCTGCCTAACAAACTGCATTCACCAATGTCATAACTAAATTAACCTTTAATTTCCGTTCATCTTATCCGTTTCTCGCACTTCTAGCACAGAGAAATGTCTTCGTAGCTGAGATGATACCTGAAACAGGTCCATAGGAAAGAAACTAGACGAAGACAACCTCAAATTTAGCACAAGGGTTGTCTTCAATGTGAGTACTTAGACTCGAATTTCCCTCGAACTTGAAGTTGTACAAAGCCTGTCGTTGCGTTAGGCCAAGTGGATAAATCCTGTGTACTCTAAGCTCATTGTCTCCTTTTAAGCTTACAGGCCTTTCCTTCTTCCAAATCGGCTCATGTTTAAGAGACTTGAATTTGGTGAGAACCGCAGATTCTAGAGCTTCCTGAGTCAGATTTTTACCCCTGGATTGGACAAGAAAGTTTCCCGAGAACAATATTCCGGTTAATCCTACCCAATGTTCTGCTTAAGTGGTGAGTTAGGTAAGCTTTCTTACCTTAAAAAGATGGATTCCATTTCAAATCGGCCTCTTTCTCTAACAAAAACATGATAAACTGTGTCTGATCCTCCCCTGGTGCATTTGCACGGTCGTTTCTTGAAATTCGGGCTTTTCTCTTCTTGTTCTCGGACCCTCGTGGCCAGGAAAATGCAGAGACGGCAAGAAGAGTGTACAGCAGCCATATCAACAAGTGCCTTGAAAGAATCTGAAGGACCCTCGTACTTCCATCTAAATCAAAAACAGTAGCATGAAGCTTTCAAGAAGAAGTTATTACATAGATTTACCATCATTGATAGAAAAAACTGAACCTTAGTGTCTGATTATAAGCAGCAGGGTTAGCTGCGAGATACTTCATTCTCTTTGCAACTCGCTCCACATCTTCCATACTCTTAATGTGAAGGAATGAGTCTGAAGTAGGCGCGAATTCTTCTATATTTGGAGGACCAACTACCACGGGGACGGATCCTGAGAGAAAATGTTGGAAAAACTGTTTAGTCTCATATAAAGCTCTAATCAAATACTTCTTTGTCTGATGACATAACCAACAAGAACTTGTAAGATATGCTCACAGAGACAGACGGAATCTAAAACATACCAGCAACTAGGGATTGAAAGAATTTCTCAGTGACATAATCCTCCTCGTTAGTGTTCTCAAAAGCCAAACTGAATTTGTATCGCTTAAGAGCTTCAACCTTGTCAACTATATGAATTTTAAAACAACGAATCACATCAAACAGACAGCTCATTGTTATTCCAATGTCTAATTTGAACAATTTACTGAATTCCATGTTACCTTTTCCATCCCGGTTCCGATGACAACCACCATAAGAATCAATCTTGATGTTAGTCTTCATCAGGGCTTCAAGTGCTTGCAAGCGGAAATTCCGAGCACCACAATTGGAAATAAAAGCAGCTGCGATAGCTTTCTCGGTCTTTGGCTGTACTGGAGCCATTATATCATATTCCGCCCACGAAAAATACCCGACAGGAACATCTGATGATAGACTAGTGGTCATCGCTACATCATAACCTCTCCTGATGAACAAGAACATATGAAAACATCAGGTCCATCTATATACATCCTACCAAAACAAATGTCCGTGAGACAGACGTTAAGCACTGTTAAGATTGTGCTTACCCACCGTCGTGCCTGTGCAAGATCATTTTCAGGATAGTACTGTGCTGATTCCATGGAACGGATTATACTAAGAGTCCCAGGTTGATGACCTAATCCAAACGCAGCATCCGGCGTTGTACCTGAGCTATCTCCAAATGTACAATCCACAGAACACGATTGAAAGTCCTACCAATTGAGAGAGAGAAACAATTCAATAACCCATTCAGAAGCATAAAGTAGAACTTAACATCTATCACAAGAGAGAACACATGTAATGAATCCATTCAAATGAGTATATGATCATCTTCCCAAAAAGCCCAAATTTTGTGTATGCCCAGAGTTAGCATTTTAAGTTCTCTCGACTAAATCAATCACGCTTCTAAAATGTAGCCCAAAAAGGAAGGAATGATCAAAACATAGCCAAAGTAAATGAACAAATCCATCTTCCAGAGAAATGTTGATTCATTATGTTGACCTTTTCGCTACCGGAGATAAAAATTGGATCTTTAGTGAAATCTCTAGGATAAGTAACTGAATCTTCTCTCGTCAACCACTCCTCGCACCTCTCCGTAAACAATCCGATCTTCTTCCTATCGGATCTCATCGGCGGAGACTGCGAGAGTGACGGAGACTGGGTGAAGAAATCGGTCAACGTATCGACCAAAGCGACTTTATCGAGCCGACCCAGAAACCCGATCTCAGCGATAACTACCAGAGCAACGCAGATTGGTAACAAATTCGACAGTTTTCGCTTGATTGATGTAGAGGGAGAGGAAGAAGACGACGAAGGAGAGCCATTGGAAACAGGTGATTCGTCGTGGGTAGCTCCAATTCTGGGTCCTCGAAGATTCGAGAAAACACCCATTAAACTAGAGGCTCGGATCAATCTCGGGGAGAAGATCAAAATTTTTGCTTTTTCGAGGATTTTAAAAGGAAGGAAGATTCTCGTTAATTGATTGATTTGGTAAGTATTTGGGTTTGATGTTGTTTTGTTTTGAAGTGATGGACTTGGATTTAATTTTAGGTGAGACGAGAAAAGTGAATTAACATATCTTTTGATTTTTCTGAGCTTAGCTTCAAAGTCAGTGCACAAGTTTTCATGGTCATCGTCGGAGCTTGACTTCGCCACGTATAGTTTGTAGTTTTATGGGCCTAGTGGACAGACTTGATTTATTGAAGTTCTCCTATTTATTTTATTTATGAATTTACAACATTTAAAAATAATAACAAAATTTTAATTTTGAGTAGGGTTCTCAATAATGTTGGACCGACCATGCTGATGCGGCTCGGTTCAGTTTGGGTTTTTGAGTCTCAGTTTTTTTAGGTTGTAGAAAATAAGTCACACTCGAAATCAAATTATATTTTTTATTCGGTTTTTGACAAACAAATTATTATGAAAAACAAAAATAACTATTTGATTTTAATATTGTAGATTTTTGATAAATTTAAATATATACTTATATATATTTAGCTAAAAATATTAATCATTTTAATGAATTTTAGTTAATTTAGCTCGGTTTTAAATAGTTCGGCTTCGGTTCGAATCGAGATCGGATAATTCGGTATAGACATTTTTATTCCATTAATTCGAGTTATCTTATACTTTGGTTTGGGTTCAAGAATTTTGGTTTGGATTCGGAAATTTTAACTCGGATCAGGAACTTTTTCTAACCCTAGTTTTATGTCTATGTTATGGTGGAAATAACGGTCACAAACAAATTGATTCCTTCTAGCGATGATTAGAATTTCAGGATATCATCACTAATATAAATTAGAGCATTTGATAATTTACCTCTACCAAAGAAGTTTGATCTAACTTTTGAAAGCAAAGTGTTAAAAGCTTGATTACAATGTTGTCGACGGTGTGAACAACTAATGAAATGTTCAAGGAAGTGATTTTTGGAAAGACATTAGGGAAAATTCCGCGCTACACACTGATTTTTTTACATTATTTTTGAAACGACCACACCCGTTTTTTTTTTTGAACAACTATTACGCCCATACATAATAATTAAACGGATTCGCAACGATAACTCGGATTTATTAAAACACCAAACAAACCGTCAAACAACAGAAAAGCAATTATTGAAACATAACAGGTTCACAAACAACAACCGTACTCCAACAACAACAAACATACAACCCGAGTCCTAATCATCCCCTCCTTCAAGCCGCAATTCCACGATCACACCTTATCTTTACCTGCAACTCAGAAACACACACAGAGATGCGTAAGTATTATCACAAATACTTAGTGAGGCGGTCCTCCCATCTACGAGCTATACACACAAGCAAGTAAGACGGTAACCCGCTCACAACGCACAATGCAACAAAAACACAAAACGAAAAACAACCGGATCGATCGATCCAAGCTTGGATCGATCGATCCTGACCACACCAACATGGATCGATCGATCCTAGCCTTGGATCGATCGATCCGAACACAACAGAACGATCGATCGATCGATCCTCCCTTGTATCGATCGATCCTCTTACCTTTGAACTTTAGCCATGACCTGCAACACTGGATCGATCGATCCTCAAGTCTCTGCAACTCAGATCGCAACTTCCACCACCGCAACCGACCAACAACCACCAAACCTTGCTTCCTACAGGCAATTAAACACACACCCAAGCCCCAAACAACCAGGAAACAAGCCACAAAACACAGAACAAGCAACCACACTCCAAAGATTCCATAACTAACCAAACATCAAAACACACAAACCTTAATTGCTTAGATCAGCTCATGGTACGCACTCACCTTGATTCTGGACGGAAAACAGAGCCACAAACAGCCCACAACGAACCGGAGAACCTCCACACCGCAACAACCGATCCTTCTGCAACTCAAACCACCAAGCTTCTTCTTTTGAACAACAACAAGCTTCTCCCTTTGATCTCACACACTACACCCCAAACTTTCGAATTCACACTCTCAAAGACCTCACAAAAGCTCCACAAAACGCTCAGGAAGAAGGAGAAGGAAGAAACCCGAATAATGGAGGTAGGTGAGACCAAAGAGAACAAAAAGGAAGGTAGCTGATAGGACCGAATCGATCGATCCTCCACCGGATCGGTCGATCTGCTACGCTCAGCGAACTGGATCGATCGATCTAGCACTTGGATCGGTCGATCCACACCTTCCCAAAGCTGGATCGATCGAACCAAAAACTCCGGGTCGATCGTCCACTCTGCCGCAGGACCACAAGCGCTTCCACTACGATGGACCGATCGATCCACTCCTTGGACCGATCGATCCACTCCTTGGATCGGTCGATCCATGACCCTAAGCCACAACAACCTTGGAACACAGACCTGGATCGATCGATCCAGCCTCGGATCGATCGATCCCCTCTATTTTTTCGGACACAAATCGACTTTTCGACACTAGATCAATCCGCTTTCTGTGCTCGAGAAAAGGCTAATCCCGAAACACTCACGATTGACTCCAAAGAGAGAGATCACATTCCGACAACAACAGAGAACGAAACGCCACAACACGAATACTCTGGAACACGGGCGTTACAATTCTCCCCCACTAACCTGGATTCGTCCTCGAATCCTTGGGCACAATTCATCTGCGATGAACTCCAACACACACTCGTCTCAACGATTCTTTTCTCAACCTTGACAAACCCGGTCAATACATCACAACACGAGATTGATCACTACCAACCTCTGAGGTCCACATTCAGTCTCTATACTTATAACCACGTCCTAGACATTCATTGCTCCCAACACAACTCGTACTCGTACCAATCCATTCTCAGACCGAAGTCCTTTGAATTCTCGGTACCCCATGCCACTCACACTCTTGGGTCACAAAGTCCCTCAAGCTATTGGCACAAAACCCGTACCACTCACACTCTTAGACACAAAGTCTTCGAGCTCTCGGTACTACACATACCACTCGCACTCTCAGGCCACACGTTCCTCGGGCTATGGGTAAAACACATACCACTCCCACCCTCCGGTCACATGTCCTTTGAGTTATGGGTATCTAGGGACTAAACCTCCCCTCACGAGTTGTACAGGACCAACCCGTCCTTAGAGCAATAAAGTCTAACGAAACGTCTATAAGTATCTCCGACCAAAACTACCTCACATGGTCTTCGTATAACATCGCAATGTCATACACCACCACCGATATCCTCAACCCGGAATATCATCACCAGTACGACCAACCCTCAGGTCGACTCGAAACATCCCTGCGCACAGGAAAGTTCCTCATATCCAACTACGAAGGAAAATTCCAGTTTATACTCGCATAAACTTTTATCTCAAAACACAAGTCATGACCAATAAGAAATACACATCTTATTATCCACAATCAAATGTATTAATCGTTTACAACCCAAAACGAAATACAATAAGATACACGAGTACAAAACTCAACTCCGAAACTCAAACCAGCGGTGAAACTACTCAAGCCGCAGCTTGCTTCTCGAACCACTTCTTGAATCTAGCTTTCATCCGCTCCTCTGGTTCCCAAGTCTCCTCTTGAACACCGTCACAGTCCCACAAGACTCTCATCATCGGAATCCTCTTCCGACGAAGCTCCTTGACCCTCCGGTCGAGAACCCTCACTGGTCTCGCCTCCAAGGTCATATTAGGCTGGAGATCTGACGGAATCTCAGCCAATACCCTGTCATCCTTATGCAAGCACTTTTTCAGCATCGACACATGGAAAACCTTGTGAAATGCTTGCATAATCTCCGGTAACTCTAACCGGTACGCGACTGGTCCAACACGATCAACAATCAGAAATGGACCCATATACCTCGGACTCAACTTAGTCTCGGTAATGGACCTGTTTGGACCTCGCAACATCGCCATCTTGAGATACACTCTATCTCCCACCTCAAACTCAAGCTCTTTTCTCCTCTTATCGGCATAACTCTTTTGCCGATCCTGAGCTTCCTTCATGTTCAGTTTCAAAACCCGGATCTTCTCCGTAGTTTCCTGAACAAAATCCGCACCCAATGTGCTCCTCTCCTCCACTTGGGTCCAGCACAACGGTGTACGACACGGTCTTCCATACAGAGCCTCGTATGGAGCCATCCCAATACTTGCCTGGTAGCTATTGTTATACGCAAACTCTACCAACCTCAGGTGATCCACCCAATGACCACCCCAATCCAGAACACACATCCTCAGCAAATCCTCCAGAGTCTGGATCGTCCTCTCGGATTGCCCATTTGTCTGAGGATGATACGCGGTACTCAAATGCACCTTGCCAGAACTCCGAAGTGAACTTAGGATCCCGGTCTGACTCGATACTCACCGGTACCCCATACAGTCTCACTATCTCCTGCACGTACTTCTTAGCCAATACCAAAGCTCCATCGGTTTTCTTGATGGCCAGAAAACGTTCACTCTTGGTCAAACGATCCACAATGACCCAAATCGCATCCTTAGTCCGAGAAATTGGCAATCCCACTACGAAATCCATCGTAATCATATCCCACTTCCACTCTGGAATGGGTAAACTCCGCAACAATCCGCTCGGAACCTGATGCTCAGCCTTCACTAACTGGCACGTATCACACGCTGCGACCCAGTTAGCTACATCTTTCTTCATCCCGACCCAGTGATAATACCGCTTGAGATCACGGTACATCTTCGTCGCTTCCGGATGAATCGAAAACATACTCGCATGACCCTCACTCAGGATTTCTCGCCTCAAACCTTCATCTTTGGGTACGCATACCCTCCCATGCACCAAAATAGTCCCATTAGCAGAGACCTCATATTATGAACCCGCTTCTCTGGAAGCATTAACCAAACCCTCATCCTTCTCCTGAGCTAACCGAACTCTGCTCAGAAGATCCGCCTGATTAGCTGCCTCCAAACCCAACGGTTTTTGAGATAACACACACAATCTTAACGAACCAAACTCACACACCAACGACTCCATGTCCTGCTTCCTAGCCGAAACCACACGTTTGCGACTCAAAGCATCCGCAACCAAGTTCGCTTTACCAGGATGGTAAGCGATCTCCAGATCATAATCCGCCACTAACTCCATCCAACGTCTCAGCCTCAAATTCAACTCAGGCTGAGTGAAAATGTACTTCAGGCTCTTATGATCTGTAAACACCTGAACTTTTCCGCCATAAAGATAAGACCTCCAAATCTTTAAAGCAAACACCACCGCAACCATTTCAAGATCATGGGTAGGGTAGTTGCCCTCATGCTTCCTCAACTGCCTCAAAGCATAAGCAATCACCTTCCCCTGCTGCATCAACACACAACCCAGACTAACTCAAGAAGCGTCTGCATACACCACATAAGGCTCACCCGGCTCGGGTAATGCCAATACTGGCGTACTTGTCAACATCATCTTCAAGTTTGCGAAACTCTCCTCATACTCAGGAGACTAAACAAAATGAACATCCTTCCCTGTCAGCCTCGTCATAGACTTAGCCATACTCGCAAAACCCTTAACGAACCTCCTGTAATAACCTGCTAACCCGAGAAAACTCCTAATCTTGGTAGCATTCCTCGGCCTCGGCCATTCCCTGATAGCCTGAATCTTCTCCGGATCCACAGAAACTCCCTCTGCAGAAACAATGTGACCCAGAAATCCGATCTCTCGCTGCCAGAAACTACACTTGCTCAACTTCGCAAATAGTTTCTGCTCCCGCAGCTTCTCCAGAACAACTCTCAGATGCACCTCATGCTCCTCGGGACTCTTCGAATACACCAAAATGTCATCGATAAAGATGATCACAAACTCATCTAGATACTCCTGGAACACGCTGTTCATCAACCTCATGAACGTCGCTGGTGCATTCGTCAACCAAAATGGCATCACCACAAACTCGTAGTGTCCATATCTCGATCTGAAAGCCGTCTTTCGGATATCCGTTTCATCAATCGGAATCTGATGATATCCTGATGCCAAGTCTATCTTGGAGAACCAAGTAGCCCCTCTCAACTGATCCAACAACTCATCAATCCGCGGAAGAGGATACCTGTTCTTCACAGTGACTCGGTTCAGTCCCCGATAATCGATGCACAATCGGAAACTCCCATCCTTCTTCTTCACAAACAACACCGGCGCTCCCCACCGTGAAGTACTCGGTCGGATAAAACCCTTACCCAACAATTCTTCCAGCTGCTTCTTCAGCTCTGCCATCTCTGCTGGAGCCATCCTGTACGGTGCCTTAGATATCGTCATCGTTCCGGGTTCCAACTCAATCGTGAAAGGATCAGACCGAGACGGCGGTAATCCCTGCAACGATTGGAAAACATCCTGGAAATCCCGAACAACACGAATATCCCCAACCGCAACCTCTCCAACAGTCTCTGATGTGACAATCGTCACCAGATACGCCTTGCGACCTTTCTCGATCATACTCTCTGCCTGCATGGCCGAGATCACGAGACTCCCCGAAGTTGGTCTCATTCCCTGATAAACCACCCTCCCTGCCTTCCTCTCGAAGACAACGCGTCCTCGGTGACAATCCAGATGAGCTCTGAACTTCCCAAGCCAATCTATGCCCAGAATGACGTCGTAAAGCTTCATCGAGCAAATGACCAAATCCGCTGGCATAGATTCTCCAGCCACTTGGACATCCACGTCCACAACTCGACCGTGAATAGCCAGTAGCTTTCCTCCAGCCACTATAACAAAACCCAACCGTTCCTCGGGTGCTCTCCGTAATTTGCCCTTCTCGATAAATTCCAGAGTAATGAAGCAATGAGATGCTCCAGAATCAAACAACACGTGGGATGCAACACCTCCCATAACCAGGGTCCCTGCATATTTTCCATATGCTCAGAACCCTGACACCCCACTAAGGAGACAATAAATTCTAAAACATAAGAATTTAACTCAGGTAAGTTTAACAAACATACCTGTGATCGGCCTGGAACTCGGGCCTCCCGTCTCCACAAGGGAATACACTCGGGGCACCACTGCACTCTGGTTAGCTGGCGACACAGTTGCTCCCTCTCGCTGCAACTTGGGGCATCTAGGCTTGATATGCCCCACCTCTCTGCAATGGTAGCACACACGCGTGTCCACACGCGTCTCGCCCTTCTGAGGGCAACTCGCCACTCTGTGATCCTTGCTTCCACACCTGAAGCATCCTGGACCACTCTGGGTAACACTGGAAGAACTCTCCATCTTCCGCTTCTGCCCTTGTTTTGGCCTGCCGCCTCTGCTCGGACCGGACTGCTGCTGCTGCTGCTGCCTTCTGGCCTGAAAATTGGGGCTAACAACCGCCGTCTCCTCTCTCAAGCCCTCCTCCAGCAAAGCAGCTGCCTCCACCAGCTCCTCAACCGTGCCAAAAACTCTCATCAGGCAACGGTTCCTCAACTCTACCCGAAGACCCAACATAAATCTTCGAACTCGGGTCCGCTCACCCTCCAAGACTCGACCCGCAAACACACTGAGACGGTGAAACTCTGCCTCATACTCACGGACGGTTTGATTCCCCTGAGACAACTCCAAGAACCGACACTCCAACAGATCAAGCGCCTCCTAAGGAAAATACTTGGAGTTAAACTCCTAGAAAAAATCCTCCCAGGCCATCTCCGCCCGAACTCTCCTGGCCAACACACCCCTCCACCAGAGATGCGCATCATCCTCCAGATAATGAACTGCCAGGTCCACCTGGTATCTCTCCGGACACCTAATCGAGAAGAAGTTCCGCTCCAACCTCCTTCTCCATGCATCCGCAACCTCAGGATTGGCACTCCCCAAAAAGAATTCCGTGCCAAGCCTCTGCATCTGCTCCATCACCCTCAGGTAGGATTGAAGCTCATCTGCAACTGCAGCCCTCGGCTGCACCTCAACCACTGGCGGCACAACCACTGGTGGCACAACAGGAGCCTGCGCCGGTACCCTCTCTGGTAACCGCTCCAACAGCAAGGCCAGCAAATCCGCAATGCGGTCATCTCGAGCCTGAGCAAACTCCGCTGCAGAACCCGCAGCCACACCCTCAGACCTCTCCTGATACGCATGCGGAGCCGCACCTCGCTCAACCGTAGCACTCCGCGCTACACTCTCAGCCACCGCTGGAACACGACGACGACCTCTACCGCGGCCACGGCCTCCACCACGACCTCTAGCACCTCTAGCCATCTGAACCAGCAAGAACAGAGGCTAAGATACTAAACAACTTACAGAATAAAGATAACTTACCGTGGAATCTCGAGGCTCGAAGAGGATGATTCTAAGACCCCATGCTCGAACAAATTGACTAACTACCACATAATCAACTCTAGCATACAACAATTCAACGGTTCAAATACATGCACCAAGCAACACGAAATCCTAGAACCGTCTAGGCTCTGATACCAAATTGAAACGACCACACCCGTTTTTTTTTTTTTTTTTGAACGACTATTACGCCCATACATAATAGTTAAACGGATTCGCAACGATAACTCGGATTTATTAAAACACCAAACAAACCGTCAAACAACAGAAAAGCAATTATTGAAACATAACAGGTTCACAAACAATAACCGTACTCCAACAACAACAAACATACAACCCGAGTCCTAATCATCCCCTCCTTCAAGCCGTAATTCCACGATCACACCTTATCTTTACCTGCAACTCAGAAACACACACAGAGATGCGTAAGTATTATCACAAATACTTAGTGAGGCGGTCCTCCCATCTACGAGCTATACACACAAGCAAGTAAGACGGTAACCCGCTCACAACGCACAATGCAACAAAAACACAAAACAAAAAACAACCGGATCGATCGATCCAAGCTTGGATCGATCGATCCTGACCACACCAACATGGATCGATCGATCCTAGCCTTGGATCGATCGATCCGAACACAACAGAACGATCGATCCTCTTACCTTTGAACTTTAGCCATTACCTGCAACACTGGATCGATTGATCCTCAAGTCACTGCAACTCAGATCGCAACTTCCACCACCGCAACCGACCAACAACCACCAAACCTTGCTTCCTACAGGCAATTAAACACACACCCAAGCCCCAAACAACCAGGAAACAAGCCACAAAACACAGAACAAGCAACCACACTCCAAAGATTCCATAACTAACCAAACATCAAAACACACAAACTTTAATTGCTTAGATCAGCTCATGGTACGCACTCACCTTGATTCTGGACGGAAAACAGAGCCACAAACAGCCCACAACGAACCGGAGAACCTCCACACCGCAACAACCGATCCTTCTGCAACTCAAACCACCAAGCTTCTTCTTTTGAACAACAACAAGCTTCTCCCTTTGATCTCACACACTACACCCCAAACTTTCGAATTCACACTCTCAAAGACCTCACAAAAGCTCCACAAAACGCTCAGGAAGAAGGAGAAGGAAGAAACCCGAATAATGGAGGTAGGTGAGACCAAAGAGAACAAAAAGGAAGGTAGCCGATAGGACCGGATCGATCGATCCTCCACCGGATCGGTCGATCTGCTACGCTCAGCGAACTGGATCGATCGATCCACACCTTCCCAAAGCTGGATCGATCGAACCAAAAACTCCGGGTCGATCGTCCACTCTGCCGCAGGACCACAAGCGCTTCCACTACGATGGACCGGATCGATCGATCCTCCACCGGATCAGTCGATCTGCTACGCTCAGCGAACTGGATCGATCGATCTAGCACTTGGATCGGTCGATCCACACCTTCCCAAAGCTGGATCGATCGAACCAAAAAATCCGGGTCGATCGTCCACTCTGCCGCAGGACCACAAGCGCTTCCACTACGATGGACCGATCGATCCACTCCTTGGACCGATCGATCCACTCCTTGGATCGGTCGATCCATGACCCTAAGCCACAATAACCTTGGAACACAGACCTGGATCGATCGATCCCCTCTCTTTTTCCGGATACAAATCGACTTTTCGACACTAGATCAATCCACTTTCTGTGCTCGAGAAAAGGCTAATCCCGAAACACTCACGATTGACTCCAAAGAGAGAGATCACATTCCGACAACAACAGAGAACGAAACGCCACAACACGAATACTCTAGAACACGGGCGTTACAATTTTGATAATATGTTAGTAAAAAAAACATATTTAAAATTTAGTATTTCTTATATATATATATATATATATAGATATTAACTTTAAAATTTTCATTAAAAGAAAACTATTAGGAACAGTCAAAGTAAAAGGTAAAAAACAGATGTTACTTACTCACCTATGATCAAAGGAAAGTTAGGAAACTAAGTTAGGAAGACCTCAAACCAAATAGACAAGTAAGAAACATCATGAGGGAGAATTTATTGAGCTATAGACAAAGGATCTAATCTGCTCCTTAGAGTATTCTTTATGTCAAGATCACAACCGACGGAGAACGGAAAATCTGAGAATGGAGTCGACAGTTCCTTTCCTTCCAAATAGAATATAGAGAGGCTTGAAAAAAGAACTTTAGTATTAGAGCAATATTGTTGTTACGACAATGATCTTTAATCCATCTAAGTCTATGTTCGAAAAGAGTTGGAGGAGAAACATGAGCCTTAGATGCATAAAAAGACCAAACCTCACTTGGGAAAGAATAGTAAAAAAAGAGATGCTGAGGAGTTTCATCAAAGGAGTTACAAAGGAGGCAAACCGGTGGAACAGGGAGACCCTATCTCAGAAGCTTGTCCAATGTGTGTAATCTTTGCCGAGCAGTGACCCAAGTGATAATAGCATGTTTTGGAATTCTGCTTTTGAACCAGACAGAGTCATGCCAGTCAACCTCAGGACTAGGAAGGCTCAAATAATGTCACGTAACCGCTGTATAAAACTTTGATGATGGCGGATTGTCACCAACCTTCCACAAAAATAGGTCATCTTTAGTAGAGGGATCAACAATCGTTGGAAAAGGTACACAATGCTTTAATAGGTGAATGATCGGGTTTTTGCTTATGTTTCTAGCTAACCACCAATCACCATCATGAATAACATATGAGACAACAACATTCATAGGAAGGCTAGTAACGTGCGGGCCTGAGTTTCCTATGATATCCAACAGAGGGCCCAAAGATGTCCAAGTATCTTTCGGAGGTCATGTTAGAGCCAATTTCACAAATAGTAATTGGCCTGACTAAAGGTCTTAGCTTACAAAGATTTTTCCATATCCAACTCTCTGCTAAGTTTGCATGAATGTCCCAAAAGCTTGAAGAACCAATCAAGTGTCTCTTAACCCATGAAACCCATAAAGAATCACCAGCTGCAAAGATTAACCAAATCAGTTTTAGACAGAAAACTTTGTTTCATATCATTAATCTCCTAAGACCAAGTCCTCCACTTTTCTTAGGAGTGCAAACCGATTCCCACTTATCTTTGCTGCTCTAGCAGAATTAGGAGCCCCTCTCCACTACACATTCTCTCAATCTCTTCCAAACATTGGTTAGGCAATAAGAAAACATATGCCCAAAAAGTTATAGTAGAATAAGAAAACATATGCCTAAAATTCAAAAACATTGTGCACAAAAATTCAATTTTTAAAAAAAATTCCTAATTTATCCAAATATTCCATTATATAGTTATGGAGTTGATTATTGAAGAGTAGATACTTTGATGAGATTGAATTCTTGGTTTCTTCTATTGGAGATAGACCTTCATACGCATGGAGGAGCATTATATGGGGAAGGAATCTTTTGATGAAAGGGTTACAAAAACAGGTTGGAAATGGGGAATCCTTAAAAGTCTGGATGGATCCTTGGATTTTTGATCATGGATGGAGGGCCCCTTATAGGAGGCAATTAAATTTCATCCCAGGATTAAAAGTCAGAGATTTGATCGACTTCCCCAAAAGATGTTGGGATCTAAATATTCTTCATGAGTTATTCTTTCCAGAAGATGTTAATCTAATTCTAAAGCATAGACCTGTCGTGAGTCAGAATGATTTCTGGTGTTGGGAATACAACAAGAGCGGAGATTATTCGGTCAGATCAAGATACTGGTTAGCGTGCAAAGTGAACAAACCGGAGATACTCCATGAAGCAACTTGCCAACCCTCACTGAATGGACTCAAACAACAAATATGGTCGGTAAAAACTGAGCCGAAGTTGAAGATGTTTCTTTGGAGAGCATTAAGTGATGCTTTATCAGTGGGGAAATTGCTAGCTCATAGAGGATTGGATAGGGATAATAGATGTCAGCTATGTGGGGACGAAAGTGAATCTATCAATCATGTTCTTTTTACATATACAATCGCTAGACAGTTATGGGATTTGTCTCTGTTTCCTCATCCTCCGCTTGGTTTCGATCAACTATCTATACACTCCAACATCCATTACCTGTACAAGATGAGTAAATTGATCAGCATTCCGGCGGAGATCCGTCAACTCTTTCCATGGATTCTATGGAGGATATGGAAGAATAGGAACTCCTTTTGCATTGAAGGCATAAGTTTCTCCCCCTTAGAATCAATTGCAAAGATCAAAGAAGATGCAGCTTTCTGGTTCTTGTCACAAACTCTTTTTCAAGAGGAGGAAGCTGCAATTATGAGAGGTGAGACAAGTGATCAACAGATATGGAAAAGTCCACCTCCTAATTGGCTCAAATGCAACATGGGGGTTTTCTGGTCAAAACATAACAACCTGGGAGGTTGTGCGTGGGTAATAAGAGATTCAAATGGTACGGTGATGCTACATAGTAGAAGAACTTATCCCAATATGGCCAATAAAGATGAGGTGAGTTTTCAATGTCTCTTATGGAGTATTGAGAGTGGACAAAGCCACAAACTAGACAATGTGCTGTTTGCATTTGAAGATTATTAGCTGATAAAGATCGTGGACAGGCCGAAAGCATGGCCCTTTTTCCGTCATCAATATTCAGAGATTATAATGCGTTTGAAACCTTTAAAAGGGTGGAGATTAGTCCCAGAAGATCCAGACTCAAACAGAGGAGCATTCTTCATCGCTCAAAGTGCATCATCGGAGGTTTTTGGTCAGTCCTATGTCGCTTCGGGTGCACCGGATTGGTTGCAGGACCTATTTGATTCTGAGAAATCCTGTGCCGTTTACCTAGAAGGCTCAGTGGATCTTTCTCCTTTGTGACTACTAATTAGACTCTTGGTGGTGGTTAGTGTAAATACGTGTATCACTAACCTTAACTGCCTTTGCTTTTAATGCAAGGCTTCATGTGGTAACAACATCAATCAATATAATTCCTGATGACAAAAAAAAAAAGTTATGGAGTTGACTCTTACTCAAATTAGTTAACACTATTGAAGATATTCGATAAGAAAACTTTGGTGGGACGGGAAAGGGATTCAATAGGATATAGGACATGATACATGTATTATTTGTTTGGATATTTAATCTTTGCAAAATTACTAAAAATTATGCACAAAAATTAAAATTTTCTAAAATTTTCCTAAATTTTCCAAAAATATCCAAATATTTTGTCATATCGCTATGGAGTTGACTCTTACTCAATCTAATATTAATCGAGAGAGGGACATCATCTTGGCGGAGCCATTTAAGCTATTTTGTTTATTTACGGCTTATGTCATCGTTTCTAAGTGTTAAACAAATGAAGGGCAAAATTGAAAAACCAACTCTCATTTTGTGTAGATCCAAGCCGAATTTGTATCCGACCCGGTGTTAAATGCGCGGATCCTAAATATCTCAGAGAAAATAGAAACGTGTATCTTTCCGACCCAGTTTCATAAAACGCGTATCTAACCTAATTAGATCCGATTTGGAGAGAGCGAAAACTGAGTCGCATGCAAGCTAGATATGCCGAAGGTCTTTATCGTTCTCTCGGCGACAACTAACCCTAATTTGATCCGATCTCGCACCAAGCGTATGATCCAGGTTGATTCTCTAAACGTTCCTCCACCTTCAAAGTCACCGACCGATGATCCTATTGCTAAAGAGTTCGAGCTCATCGATTCTCGAAGTGAACTCGAGGAAGGCGGTACATTTTTTCTCCTCTTTTTTTGATTCGATTTTAGGTTCTCGCTGGAATACTCTCATGAATTTTCATTTTCGAAGCTAGTATTAAGTAAATTCGAGATTAGTGTCACGGACTGATTTCCCTGGAATTCAGAACGTGCGGCATTAGCACCTTTCCGCCCTTTGCCATATAACGCTGTGAAGTGGATTTAATTGAAGGCACCATTAATGATACTAATAACTGAGAAATCAGATCGTTTTCAAAACCAAGAAGAAGGGGATCGAGACTCTGGCTTATGCCACGTCGCAACTCCGAATAGAGTTTTGGAAAGCTGAGATATATATCATGAGAAGCCTCCAACAACTCTTTTATTAGTAGTAGCAACTCTTTTTATAAGTTAGGATATGATTTTTTTTTTATGAAGACATTTAGATTTGTTAAAGTGTTAAAGTTAGATTGGATAAACAAAGACTTAATGTTTCTTCAAAAAAAAAGCAAAAAGTCTCTACAACTTTTAAAGTCTACAAACCAATCACTTTTTTTTTATTGAGTGTCTCCCAACTTTATTAAAGAAAAAGAAAATTACAACAGAATAAAACGTGAAAGTTTCGTTCCCCTCGCGTCTTCCAACATAGTACTATGAACTTTGTCAGGACGCGAATCAACAGGATGAAAACCTAATTGTAATGTAAAAGCAAGATTAGCCAATCCATCTGCTAGTTGATTAGCCTCTCTAAAAACGTGAGTAACCTGGACTGCAGTCCCTTGAGATGAAGCCATGGCACATACGTACCAGGAAATAAAGCGGATGAGCCTCGCTTACTCGTTTTTGAACAAACTCAACAGCCAACGATGAATCCACACTTTGCTTGACTCGTCGAAAAACTTTCTCTCATGCAATGAGTAGCCCATAGTACACTCCCTATAACTCGACTAACAGCGTGGAGCATATGCATATATTTAACACAAATCCTCCCAGCCAGTTCTTCTCTCCATCCCTGAGTACACCTCCAGCCGTAGCAGCCCCTGGGTTACCATGTGATGCTCCATCTGTATTGATTGATATCCATCCCTCATCCGGTTTTTTCCATCCAACCATTCTGGCAATTCGTTGTCTTTTTCCCTGTCCTAATTGTACCAAAGTATTGACCTTTACTACTTCACGAGATGGATCCTTAACAAAACGAACCCTTTCCCTACATTTTCTTATCTCACCAAAAACATTTCCACACCTCTATTTCCATCCCCACCACACTGTCATACTAAACATAGTCGACCAGTCTATGGAGTTAGAATTCTGAGTGGTCCTCAGATTAGAGAAAACACATTCCAGCAGTGTTTGGGATAAGAATTTTGTCTCTCCCTCGGAGGTACTAATCTCTGCCAAATCCCAGCCATGGCAGGGCAGTCCCTCAATATATGAAGGATAGTTTCATCCGCCCCTTTACACACTTGACAAATTTTGCTATCACATAAATGTCTTTTTACTCTCTCCACGTTGGTCAAAATAACATGATGACACACAAGCCAGAGAAAAACTCTGACCTTTTTAGGCGCAACCACCTCCCACGCCTGTTTAAAGAACTTCTCCATACACGGTCGAGGAGACGCATCCTGCATAAGTAGTGAATAAGCAGAACTCACAGAATAACTCCCATCCGCATTTCTTTTCCAAGAAAACATGTCACACTCACTCGGTACCCCTCTAATCACAACCGCATAAAACTGTTGTTGAATATTCTCAGTTAGAAACTGGCTAATCTTAACCATATTCCACCCTAAACCCACACTCCAATACTCCTCAACACATTTGATAGATTCGTCTACCGGTACCAGAGCAGTCACAAAATCTAACAGAAGTTTGTGCAATATTCACTTTTCCAACCAGAAGCGTATCGATCTCCCATCTCCCGGAACCCATCCAATTCCCAGAGAAACTACCTCTCTTAACCCAATCCCTACGCTCCGCCAAGTAGAAGACCAGTTGCTCTTAGGACTTAGCCATGACAATTCATGTACTTGTCCCACCTTATATTTATTCCTTAATACACGCGCCCAAAGGCTTTCTGTATTATGTAACAGTCCCCCTCCCATTTTACCTAACAATAATTTATTCATTTTTTTGGCTTGTCGTACCCCCAGTCCTCCTTCTTTCTTAGGTTTACATATATTCTTCCAGGAAAGTAGATGTTGTTTCCTCTTGTCTGGCTTACTTCCCCATAAAAACGATCTTGATAACTTGTCCAACCTCTCTAAAGTCGACGCAGGGAGCATAATAGAACTCATTGAGTGTACCGGTATCGAGGATATAACTGCTTTAGTCAGAGTAATTCTCCCAGCCAAACTCAACGTCCGACTCTTCCAGCCTGCAAGCCTCGACGAAACTCTCTCCAGTACTTCCCCAAAGGTGTCTTCATTCAGCCGCTTCTGCAAAACTGGCATTCCTAGATATTTGCCTAATTCCCCACTAGACCCAATAGCACTCTCATCACTGATTAACTTTTCTAAATCTCGACTCACATTGCTTGAGAAGAAGATTTTTTATTTTTCTAAATTGACCTTCTGACCAGATGGCAAACAAAAATTCTCTAAAACCTTCTTAATCACATGCACCTGAGAAACAGAAGCGTCTGCGAAAAGGATCAGGTCATCAGCAAAACAAATGTGGGATAACTGCGGGCCTCCACGAGAAAGGGTTATAGGCTTCCAAGTACCTTACCCAACCGCTACTTCTATTTAATGACAGAGTTTCTCCAGACATAAAACAAATAGATATGGCGACAAAGGGTCTCCTTGCCTTAACCCTCTCGCTAGTGTAAATGAATATGTTACCTCACCATTCCATAATAGTCTCATTGAAGGTTTTGAAACACATTCCATAATCCTCCTTGTCCATTCTAAGGATAGGCCAGCAGATACTAGTGTCTCCTCTAAAAAATCCCAGCGAATTCGATCATAAGCCTTCTCCAGATCAAGTTTCAGTAACATCCAATCTTTGCGACCTTTCTTCTTCCTCATTGAATGGACTGCTTCTTGCATGATCACTATATTATCGATACTTAGCCTCCCTGGAATGAAACTAGCCTGGACATGACCAATGAGTTTAGTTATCACCATTTTTAACCTCATTACCATCATCTTCTTAATGATCTTGAACAAAACATTACACAAACTTATTGGTCTGAACTGTTGTATTTTCTCTGGCTTTGCTACCTTAGGTAATAACACAAGTAATGCATTATTTGTCTCTCTTGGTAACACACCTGTCATGAAGAAGACCATGACAAAACTTGTCACCGAAGCCCCTACCACTTCCCAGCATTGCTAGTAAAACACTGGCTGGTATCCATCTGGTCCAGGATCTTTAAACTTCCCCATGCTTTCACTGCTAATACCACTTCCTCTGATGTAAAAGATTTCTCTATTTCCCTTTTCTCCGCACTAGTTAAGGCTGTGAAGCCCTCTTTTTGTAAAGTAATATTCACGTCATTCACATCTTTAAAAGAATACAACCTCGCGTAATACTCAAGAGCCATCTTTTCTAACTCCCATTTATCCGAGACCCACCTATCATCCATATCTTTCAACATCTCAATCCGGTTTCTCCTCCTCCGAATTACTGTGGACATAAGAAAGAAAGTAGTATTTCTATTTCCCAATGAGATATACTTTTCCCTTGATTTTTGAAACCATATGGTTTCTTCTTGTTCAAGTACAATATCAAAATCCTTTAACAACTGCTCCTTCTTAGCCAGTAAATCATCCGTCTGAGTCACATCTAGTATATCTTGCAAACCTTTAATCTCTTCAAGCATTTTAGATTTCCGAATATGCACATCACTGAAAACCTCCTTATTCCATTTCCTCAGTTTCTTTCCCAATCCCTTAAGGGCTTCAAAAGGAGGCAAGTTCGAGTTCCATGACGCTTGCAGCATCTCTTTAAACCCATCGTGGCTTAACCATGCTGCCTCAAAGCGAAGTAGTCTCCTCCTCGCATCCGTTCGTTGTGATGGACTGAACTAAACATATAATGAAACATGGTCAGAAGCCAGAAAAGGCAAATGTGATACTGCAGCTTCCTGCCATTTCAGACGAGCGTGTGCACAACAAAATACTCTGTCTAAACGTTTAGCAACAAAATTCTTTTCATTCCGACCCCTCTTCCAAGTATATTTATTGCCTTTCAAACCTAAATCAATTAGAGATAGATCATTGATCCATTCTCCAAAAGCCAACGAATCTAGAGATAACCTACCATTACCTCATGTCCTCTCATCAAGTTGCAAAATGGTATTAAAATCACTCCCAATAATCAACGGTCCTATAATACCATTAACAATTACTTTTAGCTCCTCTCATAATCCGCTCCTACGGCTCACCGAAGGTGCTGCATAAACTACTACCAAATCCATATTGTCGTCTCCATTAATAACTCTTGCATGAATGAATTGTGTAATCGAAGTCAGAATTTCAACTAGACCCACAGTTGACCTCCACAACAACCATAATCCTCCACTCTGCCCAGATGCATCCACTCGAAACGAATTATCAAATCCTAATCTTTGACAAATTCTGCCAGCTCTCTCCCCCTCTGCATGAGTCTCAAATACTGCAAGTATATATGTATCATGTTTCTTCAAAACATACCTAATTGAACGTCGAAAGCTGAGTTTATTAGCCCTCCGACAATTCCAAAGTAAACAATTCATGATCAAGTTTACAAAAACACACTAAAATACCGGGGCAACCTCTTATTGCTCCACCCTCATGTCATTCAGAGGCGTACCGCTCTCAGGGCTAACAGATACAATAACCATATTATGACCGGACTCTGTTCCAATCAGATTTCCCTCCAATTCTCCATTCTCCATTAAAAAATTTTCACCATTAGGTTCCTCACTCCTAGTCGTAATGCGCCTCCCACTCTTCCTTCGTTTCCACTTTCCACTCTAAGACGTTTGCCAAACGTAAATCCTCCCTGGTCAGCTCTTGTTGGACCAAATATCCGACCCCTTACTGGAGTATTCTGTTTACCATCCCTACCCCTAGATCCCACATTTTTCTCAGCCTTACCTCCTCCATTTCTCTTCTCAAAATGTCCTCCTCTGCTAGTATTTCTCTCCCCTAATTCTTTCCCTCCAACAGATCTTTCTTTCTCCTTATCCAAACCTTGCTCTTTCCTTATATGGTTCAACGAGCCTTCATTCTCTTTGTTAATTCCCCCAGCTTCCATCCCTACCGCAATTATGTTAGCTTCCTCCTCCACCACTAAGCCTTGAAAATGATTTATGGTTGTCAACTCTTTCTCCTTAGAAAACTGCAAAGACACATTCATATTCTTTACTTCTTTCACACCAGACCCACCCGCTACAAACACTACTTGTGGCACTAATATATCCCCGCCTTTACCCACCTTCCTCACTTGAGTAAACCCATTCATACTGTTTTCCTCTTCATTCGAAACTGTGGCACTCTTCGACGAACTTTTATGTGCCACCACCTCTTTACTTCTCCTAGTACACACATTTGGGGTATGTCCATACATTCCACACAACGCACATATATGGTTTAAGCCCTCGTAAGCTACATAGTATCGTTCACCATTAATAAGCACTGTCCCTTTCAGAGATCTTTTTAAATTAACTTCCACACATACTCGAGCAAAGCGTGCGCTTTCAACTTTTAGAGTTGTCATATCGACCTTAATAGGTCTTCCTAATCCACCTGCAATTGCCATCAAGATTGCACGATGATAGAAGTTAACCGGGATGTCAGATAAACGTACCCACACCGGCGTTGTCGTAATCTCATCAGACAAAGGATCAAAGTTTGGTGACCAGGCTTGGACCATCAGAATACTCCCAAACACCCTCCATGGACCTCCTATTAATGCTAACAAATAATCATCCTCTGAGGCAAAACGAACCATAAATAATTGTCTTGGTAGATCCACCACAAACATACCACCGCGAGGCTTCCACAGTTCCCTCAGCTTCCGATTTATCGCCGCTATCGAGACCTGACAACCCAGAACTTTCACAATCATGCAATTCTTCCATAATCCGTTCATCGCATCTAACACTTCCTGCCCAATAGTGATCACCGGCTCTCCTTCTTCTCCGTTTGGAAATTCCAATCGCAATCTGGATTTGACAAAACCATCTTCTAAAACCTTTTTTGGGATTGGTATTCCTCCACCATGAGAACTCCTCACCTTCTCTGCCCATGATAAAATCACCGGTGGAGCCTCACTTGATCTACCATCCTCCTCCATTTGAACATATGAATCTCCATTTCCCATCACTCCAATGGAGCTAGGGTTCTGTATCCCCAAATCGATCGTCGCTTGTTTTCACTTTTTTTTTTTCGTCGGCAGCTCTTTCCACTTACATTTTACAAACCAATCACCTTTGTAAACATTAAAAAAAACTCTTCATTTTCTAATTTTTACTTACGTTAGTCAAAAGTTGATGAATGGTAACTAAATGTTTTGCTCCACAAGAAAGCAAAAGTTGATTAGAAAGTCAAAATTTAGTATTAGACCATTAACAATGTACCTGTTGAATAAATAATTAAGTTGTTGAATAGCTGCAGTGGAGATGTTGAAAAAGAGAGAAACTCTACGTGTATTAAAACCTGTTGAATTCATTAAACCAGTTGAATAGCAACTTTCTAAACCTACAGATGACACATGGCAGCATTTTACTGGGCCAATGGTTTTTTTCTGCACGCACGCGCACGTGTATTTTTTTTTCTAACGAAAAAGAAAACATTTGTGATAAGAAGACAAGTGTTGTTTTCTTTTTGGAGATTGAGATTTTGGAGATTTTTTTCTCATCTTATCTTTTTAACATCAATTATTATATAGCAAATGATTTTTTTAAAAAATAATTTTTATATCAAAATTCATAATTTTTCAAACTCTATAAGTAGAGACTTTGTTCATTTTATTTGGACACAGAAAAAGGTCATTTCTACTATCATTTTCTAATTATATAAACTCTTGTTTATTTTTTTTTATTTTTTTTGAAATGGATCCCAACAACAATCCTACCCAAAATTCTACTAATTACCTTTTTTCCTTCCCAAATCCCAATAATTATCAACAATTTAATTTCAATTATTATTATGAATGTGTATTTATAAAATTATATAAAGAAATAAGAATATAAAGTAAAAGTGGTGGGATAATATATTGGATTTTATTAAATAAAATTATTGGAGAGGTTAAAATTGAATTGGGTGTTGAATGATTAGATGGAAGAGAGAGAAAATAATATGAAATGTTAAAAATTGAGGTGAAAGGTGTTGAATGTTATAATCATTGTATATGGTCTTACACAGCCGAATGATCACGTAAAAATATATAATGAAGGTGGACTCAATCATGGTTTGATGCTCATTCTATACGCTGGTCCAACGGGACACAAAAGTAGACAATTCTTTAAATAAGTTATCAAATTACAAAGATGCAGAATATCAAACATACCAATTACCAAATGAGGAGAGGGCAAATTTCCATATTTGGAAGTGAATTGTATTAAACTCGACGCAACAGTCTTCTTCTTTTGGGTTGCTTAGGTATAACTATTGCTTGATATCAAAATTCGCACACTATGGGTGGACCCAGAAGAATCACTACCCACTTCTGTCTTCTGCCTTTTTTTCAACAGCATTTATGATTTATGTATATTAGTCCCAATTTAACAAAAACACAAAACGTCTTACATGAGTAACAACAACATGATATTAAAATTAAGTTTCCATGTAAATTTAAAATTTGTGTATCCGGATGATAATATATATATAGATATTAATTCTTTTCATTTTTTTGTATTTATATAAAAATACTGATATTAATAATTTATATGAGAATATTAAGTACGAAATAATTCTTTAACCAAAAACATGTAGTCCAATATTGTAGTTCAATATTTTGGTTGATTGGATAGAACACTCATTATGTTAATCACATAAAAGGATTACTATATACGCAATCGTTATGTAGATCACATAAAATTTTTTATATATTTCGCTTAATGAATTAAAATTCAAAATTTTGTCTATCATGTTACTCGAATTCTAATTAGTCAAACTTCAATTCTGTTAGATTCAGTTAATTCATATAAGAATTTATGCCCAACCCTAATCAAATTAGATAGCAAAATCTCAAAGATTAAGATGATATTTTTTTTGTCTCAGATCTATATCCCATCTTTTAAGAAAACAAACAACCCAAAGGGTCTCCAACTAATAGTTATTCTCCATAATGTGAACTGTGAAGGCAAGGACACCCATCAGCGACTCAAGTTCTCCCACGTTACAGCTTCTAATTGGTTAGACATGAACGTGGATGTCAGCTCAATTAAGTGACTATTTTTAACAAATTTAATACATAAATTAATAATAGTTAAAACAAGATATTTATTAATTATTAGTTTATTACCAGAAAATGAACACAAAATATCTTTTTTTTGGGGTCAAACTAACACAAAATATCTAAACAATAAAGTAAAATAAAAACCCTTAAGAGGAAAAAGCAAGCTTACCCCCTTAAAATGGCAGTTCGTGTCGAGGCTACTACAATCACACTTGTCGTCTCTCTCTCTCTCGCAGCAAATCTCCATTTTCAGCAATCGCCAATAATATTAGGTAAAGCTTTGTCTTTTAATTATTTTTGTTTATCTGTTTTCGTTTTATTTTTTCTTTTGGGAACTTGTCTTTGTCTTGTCATCCTCCTCTGAATAGTTACCTTTTTTTTTTCTTTTTGGGTCCGATTCATAATAACTGATCTGTGTGTTCTTGTCTGTATGTTCTAAATCAAGTAGTAGTAATGATGAAGTAACTATTGGTAGTGGAATTAGAGTTCGTGTACTTGAGGCTTTATGATATCCGATTTGCTTTTACTCTGGAACCTGGAGCAGATCCGTCATCTTCTTGATTTATCTTTTGGATTCTGTCAAAAACTTTCAAGAAATGGTCAAAGCTATGGATTTTGATTCAGTTTTCTTTTCGTTTAGGATTTCTCTAAAAACAAGGATCCAGTTTATTATACTCTCTGGATCGAGTTTTTGTGATATGTTGTTTATTATTGATTGCTCCTGGCTAAAACTATATAAAGTTTACACATTTACATAAAAGTTCCTCTCTTTTGCTTTGGTGTTTGCTTGCTCTTATGCAAGTATACATAAATACAATATGACACATAGATGGGTGGTCTACTCTTAAACCGGTTTTTCAGTTTTACCGCAATTGTCTGGTCTTGCTCTCTCGTAGGTAAAGCTAAAAAGGGTTGTATTTTTGGAGGGAAGAAGAAGTGACTCCTGGTGGAACACAAAAGAAGTATGGCTACTCACATCAATTTCAACAACTTAGGCGGCGATTCTTCTGGAGGGAATGGGTGTAATAATAACCAGTCAAAGCCGTTGGCGAGGCAGTCTTCCTTATATTCCTTGACGTTTGATGAGCTTCAGAACACATTAGGTGAGCCAGGCAAAGATTTTGGGTCAATGAATATGGATGAGCTACTGAAGAACATATGGACTGCTGAGGAAACTCAAGCCATTATGACTGCTACATCTTCGGTTGCAGCCGCGGGACCTACTGGTTGTGTTCTGGGAGGGAATGTTTTACAGAGGCAAGACTCTTTGACTTTGCCTAGAACGCTTAGTCAGAAGACTGTTGATGAAGTCTGGAAACACTTGAATTCAAAAGACGGTAGTATTGAGAATAGTAGGACGGATGCGCCTCAGAGGCAACAGACTTTAGGGGAAATGACTTTAGAGGATTTCTTGCTCCGCGCTGGCGTTGTGAAAGAAGATAATAACTCTACTCAGCAGAACGAAAACAGTAGTAGCGGGTTTTACACTAACAACGGTGCTGCTGGGTTTGGATATGGTCAGCCGAATCAAAACAGCATATCGTTCAACGGCAACAATAATCCTATGATCTTGAATCAAGCACCTGGTTTAGACCTCAAAGTGGGTGGAACAATGCAGCAGCAGCAGCAACTACATCAGCAGCAGCAGCAGCAGCCACATCAGAGATTGCCTCCAACTATTTTTCCAAAACAAGCAAATGTAACATTTGCGGCGCCTGTAAATATGGTCAACAGGGGTTTATTTGAGGCTGGTGCAGAAGGTCCGGTCAACAGTAGTATGAGAGGAGCAGGGGTTACTGTTGCAGCTACTTCTCCGGGGACAAGCAGTGCAGAAAACAATACTTGGTCATCACCTGTTCCTTATGTGTTTGGTAGGGCAAGAAGAAGCAATACGGGCCTTGAGAAGGTTGTTGAGAGAAGGCAAAAGAGAATGATCAAGAATCGGGAATCAGCTGCTAGATCAAGGGCTCGAAAGCAGGTGACGTGTTAACCTAACGAAACTGTCATTACAGTTTTCTTTTCAAGAACTTGGATATTGATTTCGATGTCCGGTTAACCTCAGGCTTATACCTTGGAACTGGAAGCTGAGATTGAAAGTCTCAAGAAACTGAATCAAGATTTGCAGAGAAAACAGGTTTTCTTTTCCTACCATTTTTGCTTTTGTATTGCTTCTTCATATAGAATCTAGCTGGCTCAGTTCTTTAACTGAGGTTTCTCTATGTTGCAGGCTGAAATTATGAAAACCCAGAACAGTGAGGTAAAAACGTTTTCCCTCTACGTATTTGGAGATACATTTTTATTTTCTTGTATTTCATGTAAACAACATCCTTGTCTCTACATCACCAGCAGCAAAAGACTATTTACATTTCCAGACAATTTGTGCCTGTCTAAATGCGACTCTATTGTCTCTTTGATGTTACTGTTCACTGATACTGCTGCTTGAATTTGCAGCTAAAGGAATCGTCGAAGCAGCCTCCATGGCTGGCCAAAACACCATGCTTGAGAAGAACTCTTACCGGTCCGTGGTAAGAAGATGAAATAAAAGCAAGAAGGGCCTGGTAATGTAATACAACACCACTCTAAAGGAAGACATTTGGAGACTAATATGTAAGAGAAGATAGTCCTACTGTACAGGAGAGATTGCAGAGACGCTTACAATGTAGAAATCTTTTGAGCTGCTGAGTCTAACTAAGAATGCAGAATATGAGAGCTTATAATATGAATTCATAATTTTTATAAATATATGTAACACTGAAACTTTCAGATTCAGCTATAGAAAAAAGTGACTAACTTAGAAAGAGAGTCCATTAATTGGAGAGTGAGGTAAACTCCGGCTGTAATGTGACCTGGAAGTTGTACTAGATGATGGACCAAAAATCCGGGAATCGCCTCTTTGAAATCTCGAATTGCTTCTCTTCCTACTATCCCAGCCTATCTCTTCCTCAACTGCTTTAGCGAATGCACTATGCAACGGATCACAGCTTTCACACAACAGCCTCAGGACTTGCTTAATCGATGGCCTAGACCGGCCTTCTTTCTCAGTACACCATCTCACAACCGCCACAACTGCTTCAAGCTGTTTTCCTCCAGCATCATCAATGGAGTCGTTGATTCTTGGGTCTACCAAATCCCGGTGTTTTGATTTCGCCAACAAAAACCGCTGAGACATTTCCACAAGGTTCCTACCTTCATCGACTGCTCTTCTTCCGGTTATGAGCTCCAGCAACACAACTCCGTAGCTGTACACATCACTCTTCTCTGTCAGCTCTTGCGTTACTATGTATTCCGGATCTACATAGCCTGAAAAAACTTTCAAATTTTTAAAACTCAGTTTCCATCAAAAGGAGTAAAGTTATTTTGTTCAGTATCTCTCCCTGACCTGGAGTTCCACGGATATTGGTATTCACAGGCTCAAAGCAAACAGAGCCATCTCTAGACGAATGTGCAAGGCCAAAATCTGAAAGCTGCAGCAAGAAAACATCATTAGTTATCCAAGTCGAAAGGTTTCTCTAACATAGAAGATGTTGCTAAGATATTGCTTGATTTCTCATACCTTAGCGACAAAGTTCTCATCAAGTAATATATTGCTTGATTTAATGTCTCTATGACAGAGAGGAGGATCACAGTAGTAATGAAGATATTCCTGGAGGAGAGAACAACGTGCAGCCAAGAACCAAAAACTGTAAAAGATTATATTATCAAATCAGTTTACAGAGAAAATGTAGATGAAAGACTTTGGAATATTTACCAAAGCATTTGCCACATCGATTGCAATTTTCATTCTTGTTCCCCAACTAGGTGGAGGCTTTCCAATGGCTGCAAAGGAATAAATTGAAAGAAGAAAGGTTTTTAACACTCTGGATTGTTAAGCCTTAAGCTTAAGGTAGAAGAAGCATATACTTACAATGCAAATGATCTTTTAAGCTGCCATTTTGCATATAGTCATAGACCAGGAACCTGGAAGATTGGAACAAAAAAAGATGAGAATACTTTAAAAATTTGCGGTTTAGATTCATGCAGAAGGAAAACGCAATGTATGATAATATGATTCATCACCTTTCTTTCTTGTTGATGCAAAAGCCTTTCAAAGCAACGAGATTACGATGATGTAGCTTAGCTAAAAGCTCTATCTCTCTGCAAAAATCTTGTTCAGCTTGTTCAGAGACTTTGGTCATTTTTTTTACCGCTGCAATCAATCCATCGCTGAACTCGGCTTTGTAAACAGTCCCAAAACCTCCGTGACCAATCACCGTGTTGAAATCATTCGTTGCATTTGTCATTTCCTTGTAGCTGAATTTTCTGAAAGCTGAAGAAGCATCATCTGCAGATAGAAGATTTTTCAAGTCTTTTTCTTTTGGTATGACATAATAAAACAAAGAACACACTTTCTTTTTTCCCACCTTCATGAATCTTGAATACAGGCAGGGAAAGAACTGTTTTTGTTGACTTTGTATCCAAGCTCTCGGATTCATCAAGTTCCCGGTTTTTTCTACGAATAAGAATCACCAAGACTACGAGCATCGTAAGAGCAACCGCTGTAATAACAATTCCAATGGTTGGAACCATTGTTAAGTGATATGGATTGGTGCTTCTACTTGTAGTCATTTGAGAATCACTGTTGCTTGGGCTAATAGCACCAACCGGGCTAGGAGAAGGTTCTGGACTTGCCGATGGTGGAAATGACTCTGTCGATAAGCGAATGAAATACTAAGAAACTGACGTGATACTATGAAAATTGCAGTCATGTGTCTAACCTGAAGGAATGCTAAGCTCTGTCACTTGAAAGAAACAACCAAGGAGTTCAAGAGCCGATGCATCGTCAATTCGGCTTGCTAATGTAGCATAAGTCGCGTCACGGCAAGTACTCAATGTAATGTTATTAGTCTCTGGACCAATGAGATCACGAAGGTAAGTGATACCAGAATTCAAACACTTCCTGCATTGGTCTCCAGACGAAAGTGGAAGTCTGCAATTTCTTGAAACATGTCCAAATTTCGGAGACTGATGCATTTGTGTTACAGTGGTTCGACCTTCGCAGTCATACTTAACAAGGATCTTGGTTCCCAAACCGCAGAAACTAGTAGCGTTTCTCGAGACTCCATAGAGCTCCATGGTTCTAGAGATGGAAGCAATGCAGGTTTCAGATAAATCTGATGTGACTCCAAGATTCCTTGACAAGTTAGCGTAACGAGCCACGGATACCGCAACAAAAGCGTTCATGTAGCGGCAACATTTGCCTCTGTTGGTTATGTTGGAGCACACAGAAGCTACAAGAGTAAAATTTGATGAACTGAAATCTAATGGACAATCTGCAAACACACACAACAATGCAGCATCAGTATCTGAACAAAGGAGACTTGGTTCAAAACTTAGAAAGATTAGTCCACAAGTTTTGAGCTTTTGACTTTCTAACCACAATAGCTTGAAAAGAGACGAAGCTTAAATCAGAAAGCTTGAATTTTTATGCCTTCTCAAGATCTGATTTCAATTCACAAACAGAGTATTTGCATGTAACCAACTAATGAACCAGAATTATGTGAATTCCCATCACAAACTCAAAACTGAGTCAAAGAAAGCAACCAAATTTACAAAACCCAGAAGCTCAAATTCATCATTGACTTCATTTTATCCTGATTTAATGCAAGAACAAGATTATAAAAAAATGAGGCTTTTAGAGAGAAGCAAACAGAGGAAAATCGAAAAAGATAAACCTGCAGCCATTAGTGAAGGCAGTTGTGTTGCAAGTAATACAATTAATGCCAACAAGAAAGCTTGACTATTCACCACCATGGCCAAGAGCAGAGAAAGAGAGAGAGGAAGGGAGAGAGATTATAAAAGGAGTTAACGGAAGGTCCCTGTGTGAATATGACATTCGAGGCTCTGTGTATAGTTTTGTATACTCGTCACTGACAAGTGACAAGGAAAGAGACAAATTCTAGAGTTGTCAACTATTCAATTCGTGATCAAAATTTAATAAATTGTAATAAAGCCCCTAACTTTATCATTTCCTCTCGTTTTCAACCTACTGGTTTCTTTTTATTTAATAGTATACCACCACGTTGTGGCTCAATACAACACTAACTTGCGAATGTTTAAGGAAACATGAGAATTTTGAAAAATTGATATTAGGTTAGTTTCTTTAATGTGAAATGATTTGGACCAACACAACACAAATACATGATTAGTAGTAGAATTAAAAATTGAAATGGAGCTCGCATGTTTCTATCATGATGTCTCATGCCATTTCGTTAATTATTGAATTTTCTTTGTTTTCATTATTTTCCAAAGATATTTTTTTTATAAAAAAAACACATCCCTTGCTCATAGCAAACAGCTGTTGTATGATTGTGTATCTACAAGTGTTAATTCAATATTAGTTTCTAACAAGCATATCTACTTTGTGATAAAAGGAATAATTATGCCTTTGTTCTTTTCTTGGAGAAAAAGAAAGGTATTGTTTGTTAAAATAAATAGATAGAGAAGCATTTACGAAGTGTCTGGTGAAGCGAAAGCGACATAGGGATAAAATGGCTAGTGGGTTCGAGTGCTTTGGGATTGATCCTAAATTATCCTAGTTTTGGTTTTTGAAATAAATTCTACATCGAATTCAAAAACAAATGGAATACAAGGAAGCAATGTGAACCCGAATGGAAATGGTCTACATAACGTTGGTGGGGTCATTCACATGTGCACACCCTGTCATATCTCTGACCTCAACTACAATTTTTGTTTGTTAGGTTTAGATTTATTGTATGCATTTTTGTAATGCCATATACAAAGGGTTTCCATGGTCATTGCAAGGGGTTATATCATTATATGTAGAAATGGATACGAAAAGGATACCTCGAAAAAACAATATACTGTATGTAATCTCGTAATGGTTACATGATTTGTGTATATTGTGCGATAGTAGAAAAGGTTATACAAATTGCTGACTTTGCAATGCCACTAATTGTAAAAAAAAAAAACCAAATAAGAAGAAATGTAGAAAATAATTCACGACTCGTTTGCAAATGTGTGTGTGAATGAGAGCTGACTTGGTTTAGGATATTTTTGACCAAACTATTGGTGGACTGGTTTAGGATATTTTTGACTTGGTTTTTAGAATCGTGGCAGGGTGGGCTAAGATTGGGCCGATTGAATGGAAAAAGGTTTTTATAGAACAAATTTTGAAGGAATGTGAATTACTGGGGCAATTGACGTGTGAACTTTGTTCAGAAGAAGGTATGCGATTGCGTGCAAACTTTACAAAGGGTTTGTGCTCATGCTGTCATGCCATATTTGCCTATTAATATCGTCAAGACTCTCTAAGCTTCAAAGCCGTTTCCTCTTTTGGTGCTTCCTTTTAGTTCTTTTGAGAAAGAAAAAAAAACAATTTTTACAAAATAAGTCACATTCTTTATTATTATTGATGTCTTTCCATTATTATTGTTGTATTGTAAATAAGTTGCAGGGAAAAACTAAGATGCTATTTTTTTTTTAATATTATTTTGTTTCATAACAAGTGTCGTTTTAGAATTTAAGATTTCTTTTTTACAAAAAAAGTCGTTTGTATCTTTAATGCAGATTTTAAATAAATTTCTATTTTTATCCATATTAGTTTAGTTTATTAACTAGAGAAAAAAAACTTATATAGTGTAATTTTGTTGTTATTTACAACTCATACACGCACACTGCCAAATATATTAGTGTATTGTACATTCATAAAAATATAGTTGAAATCTTAATAGTTTTTTAATATATGTATATAAAAAGACAATTATAATGAAACTATTGGAATACTTTTTAAAAGTTTGTATATAGATTTGACATGTACATAACCAAACCACATTAGTAATATATCCAGTTTCTTGTGTAATAACTAAAAACTTTCAATTTATAATTCTAGCGCAATTAGCTCAATTAGTTGGAAGAGTATTGAATAAGTCTTCCCAAACTCAAGTTCGAATAATTAGTTTAATTAGCTCTACATTTGGGAAAGAATCTCGTTAATAAACAAAAATCACTCTAACCATCAATACCCAAATATGGAGAACATAGAGAGCAATTGGAGAGAACCAAAAACTCTTATAGGGTTTCAATTTTGAAAAAGGAACAGTTAGTCGAGTCAAAATTGGTAATTCTCCTTTTTGACTGACTAAAATATTTTTTAAGAATGTGAAATTAAATAATCAAAGAAAGAGTTGATGAAAAACAAAAGAGGCACACCAACAAACCCACTTTTGCAGCATTTATTATTATCATGTCTTCACCAACACGCGCGCACTTCCGTCCGCTCACTCTATTTTTATCCTTAAAATTCTCTGATTATTATTACCTTTTTTTTTATAATCTTTATGCTATTTGTTTCCTGGTCTCAAGAATCTTCACGCAAATGCAAACCACCATTTTCATCCAGCAGTGATGGTGATGATGAAGTAGCTAGCTATTTGCTTCTTCTTCTTCTTAGATTTTTTGGGTTTTTACTATCTTGGCGACGATAACAATGTTTCAAAGATTACTCTTCCTTCTCATAGCTCTTCTGATTCAATCTTCTTTCCTTTTAGATATATCCTCTGCTCTCAAGGTAAGCAACAATTTCGTCAAAATCTACAATACTTCCCTTTGTTCTCTGTTCGGACTGAGAAAACAGAGGATCTTTATCTCTCCAAATCTGTTTATTGGTTTGGAGAAACATACTACTACTAATCAGCGAAAACTAAAAATCTTATTTTGAATCATTAGTCATCTAAAGATATTAATTTGAATAATGGGTCATTTGAAAGATTTTATTTTCATTAATGGGTTTCGATTAAAATCAGAATTATTAACCTTTTTCTTGATTTATTTTGGGTTTTGGATCGTAGGAGGGGAAAACATGCATAGCAGACAGAAACTGTGACGCTGGATTACACTGTGAAACATGTGTAGCCAACACTGAATTCAGACCCAGATGCTCCCGAACTCAACCCATCAACCCCATCTCCAAGGTTCAAACTTCTCTGTTATTTTTTTTGTTTATCAATTTAAAGATGTGTAGTTTAATTGTCGTTTCAGTTAATTAATAAAATCGATTAAATATATATACAAAAGGCAAAGGGATTGCCTTTCAACAAGTACTCATGGTTAACAACACACAACTCGTTTGCTCGATTGGGGGAAGTATCAAGGACCGGTTCTGTGATTTTGGCGCCTACTAACCAGCAAGATTCAATCACAAGCCAACTCAATGTAAACTCTTCCCACAACATTTCAATACAAAGTTTCAAACTTTAGTAAACCTTGCTAAGGTTTCTTTCAAAAGTGTGAATCTTTTTGGTGGGTTTTGTTGGATTATTGCAGAATGGTGTAAGAGGGTTTATGCTCGACATGTATGATTTCGAAAACGATGTCTGGCTTTGCCATTCTTTCGACGCAATGTGTTTCAATTTCACCGCTTTCGTAAGTTTTGATATATTCTTTATTCATTATGATGCATTGTATGGTTCACTGGAAAATGTTGAAGATTTTTTTTTATGATTGTTTGTTTTGTGTGCAATGTGGCAGCAACCCGCCATTAACATTTTAAAGGAGTTTCAAGTGTTTCTAGAGAAGAACACAGAGGAAGTTGTAACGATTATCATCGAAGACTATGTGAAATCGCCCAAAGGTCTCACAAAAGTGTTTGATGCAGCTGGGCTACGTAAGTTCATGTTTCCGATAGCTAGAATGCCCAAAAATGGAGGGGATTGGCCAAGGCTTGACGACATGGTACGACAAAACCAACGGTTGCTAGTTTTCACATCCGATTCACGTAAAGAAGCAACCGAAGGGATCGCATATCAATGGAACTATATGGTTGAGAATCAATGTGAGTACTATATATGATGCAAACATTATTATATATAAATTTGTATAAACATAGTTTTTATTAATGAATGAAAAAATTGCAGATGGGAATGGGGGGTTGAAGGTAGGAGTGTGTCCAAATAGAGCACAATCAAAACCGATGAGCGATAAATCAAAATCTCTTGTTCTTGTGAACCATTTCCCTGATGCCCCGGATTTGATAGTAGCATGTAAACAAAACTCGGCTTCTCTTCTTGAGTCCATCAAGACATGTTACCAAGCCGCGGGACAGCGTTGGCCTAACTTCATAGCAGTCGATTTCTACAAGGTACATCAATATTGGTAGGACTAGGTTTTGAAGATTGTCTGGATTTCGTCTTATTAATTTGTGTGTCTGTGTGTGTGAGTTCAGAGAAGCGATGGTGGAGGAGCTCCGCAAGCAGTTGATGTTGCAAATGGCAATTTGATATGCGGTTGCGACAACTTTGCAGCGTGCAAGGTCGTTTTCTTTACATGTCTTGAATCTCAAGTCATTATGTAAATACTACAGTTTGTTAAACTTTTCAATTTTGCAGGCTGACGGCAAGTGTGGATAGTAAGAAAGACCGAGGTGCCGGAGGCAACTCCCATGACCAAAGGCTTTCTGTGTGTCATTTCTTCCATAAAGTTTTAGTGTATAATGGTTTAGTTTTTGTTTTTGAATTTTTTAGAGATTAGTGTAATGGTTAGTTTCATTATTTTGAAATTTCCTAATCATATACGAACTAGTCAGCGAATAATATATTATATATCCATATAGATAAGGAAAACACTATAAATATCTATATATATTGAAAACACGGGTAAAACTGGGAAGGTTACATCTTTGTCCCTCACCCTCTGTGGCGAATAAGACTTAGGCACGGGACGGGTACTCTTCAATTTTGAGAAACTATTTACTATACCCGATTTTTACGGATAATATAAAAAAAAAAATTACTCTTATTCGACCCGCAAATAATGGGTACCCGGAAAAACGAGTAGCTGGTAAAAATAGTTAACCATTTAGATATCTGATCCTTTACCGTTACCCGCATATTTATTGATAAAAAAACTTTCTGTAACCGCATAATAATTCTATATTTCAAAAAAAATATAAATGTGCAACATATAGTTCTAAAAAAATATAAAATTACAAAATTCAAAAATAAAATTTGTAATTTCATTCTAGAATATATTTATAAACTATTAATAATATTACAAAATATTTGCGGGTATTTACAGGTCAAGTAATAAAGCGGATAACGGGATGAATATTAAAAAATAAATTAATACCCTTGACTTGACATTTATCCACAAGTAATATAATTATTATACCATTTACTCGACTCTAAAGTTACGGGTACCCTTTTTGTCGAAACGAGTATGAGCCGAGTAACGGATCGAGAACGGGTAATCGGTATTAGTGTTCAGGCCTACTGGCGAATACAAAAGCCTTTCTTTTCCCCTCTTTCCCACTCTCTTTCTTGTTTTTTTACTGTATCCAATGTGTTTACTCTCGTACTTTTTTTTTTTTGGAATGTAATATTACTGCAATAAGAAACTTATTTACATACAATTGCCTTGTTTTATGATTTAGAAAAGATTAAGAAGGTTTAGAGAATAATAGGATGACAACAGAAGAAGAGACATTGGCATGGCTCTCTCTTTCATTGCCGAGTACCAAACCAATATATTAGCGTGTTGTTATGGCGACGATATCCGAGATACCGGATTCAGATTAATTTGTATATTACCTTGACAAGCTGGAGAAAAGGAATGGGAAGATACCCATGTCGCCGAGCATTTCTCTTTTTCCGAATATGGTAGCTAGAGAGCATTCTGACAAAAGAACAAATGAAAATGAAAATAAGTTGTCAATTGTTGTGCCTTTATTTACAATAATACACATAGTTCCATGTTTCTTTTTACACTAGTTGCCAAATATTAGAGATAACAACATTGCAAACCCATGGTCACAAAAGGAACCACATAACTTGAGTAGATCCATTTAAGAAGCTCCAAAATAAGAAACAAAAAACACAGCTACATGTTAGATGTTGATGGTTTGTGACAATTGATAAGTCATGTCTATTTTTGCTTTGCTCCACTTACACTCCCACATTTTTTTTTGGGTGGACTTCTATGTATATATTAATCAAGTTTCTAAATTCTAAATGTAGAATATTGGGTGATGTTGTCGTCCATTGCTTTTATTTTCTTTAAATTAATCGATAACTGGTTTTATGTATACACTTAGTCTAGATGCTTGGTGTTTGATACTCTAAACAAAAGTCTAATTGTCTAATCGAGTTTCAGATAATAATTAACTTTGATTGATAATACCTAAATTTTTTATATGAAACAAGGTAATGGAGCTTCACTTTGCATGGTTCAAGAAAATGAGAATTCAATATACTACAAAGATCAATTCATATTCAGAGTGATAGTGATCAAGTGGTTGAATGATTCATCTTTTGGGAAGTCAGATTCGAATCCTCCCAACAGGCACGACTCAGAAAAAAAGGGGGATTCTGTGTCCAGTTTAAAAAAGACACTTTTATATATATTATGTTTCTTTTGTTTCATTTTATAAGATTTTTTAAGTAAAAGCACAAGTTTAAAAAATCATAAATATTTTATTATTTTTATATAAAATATATTATTTAATATTTATTTAAAAAATTTTAACCAAGAAAAAATATTGTGGAATACTAATAATTATAATATATTAAATAAACATAAATTATACATTTATATCTGAAAAATCTTATAAAATAAAACAAGAATAAAAGCCTAAAACATATAATATATTGGGACAGAAAAAGTATATTTAGGTTTGAGCTTTTTTATATTCCCTTTTTAAAAAAATATAGGATGTTTTGAAGTTTATTTGGTTTCAAAATATAGAATGTTTCTACATCCCTATATAAATAATAATAAAAAATCAATTTATCTAAAAAGTTGAATCAAATGTTCGTTAGTTTTCCTGATTTAGTTACAACTTACGATAAAATCAACAAATTTTAGTCACTTTGATTTATTACTCTGCTTAGTCACTAAATTTATTTTTCTCAAAACCCACTATAAAACTGAAACACATTTGTTAGTTCTAGTTATAAAAATAAAATATGTAAACAACAAAATCATAACTAATTTTAAAAGAGCGTAAATAACTAGAATATTAAAACAATTAGAAACAATCCTCAAAAAAAAAATACGAGAACGTGAACCAATTAAGGAGAACTATAAGAGAAAAAGTAGGTACTAAAAAATTAAACAGTAAGCAACTCTAGTTTGTTTTTTTTTTTTTTTTTCAACCACACATTTAATGGAAACTTCAAGATTGGTAGTCCAATATGGAGGAAAAGCGCTTACAAAAGATAATTCAGAGGAGTTAGAAGACATAGCTAGATAATCCGCTTTCGAATTACACGTACGAGAAATATATGAAATACAAAATAAAGGAAAGAAGACACAGAGGAGACCAAACTCGTCGAGAAGATTGGAGAAAGTTGGCCACTCTTCAGGAGATTGCACCATTGCGATTAATTCTGTACTATCTGTTTGAAACTCCTAACAATCAATCCCTCTTGAAAGGATAATCTGCATTGCCCATAATAACGCTTCCATCTCCGTGTGTAAAGGGGAAGCACTCCTTCGGTGGCACTTTGCACCAAGTAAGATTGTTTGTCCTTCACCCCATAAACACTACCACCCCAATCCTGAAGTAGGATCTGATAATTTCCAAGAACCATCAACTCTGCATTTTAGTGACTGTGAAGACACTTCCGCTAGATCCCTATTTTCAATTGTATCGATGTGGTTTGATTGAACATCTTTCCACAACAATTGTTCACTTACTGCTAGATTGATTACATCTATTGGTTCTGATTGTACTCCTTTGAAAATTTTTTTATTCATGTCTTTCCAAATAAACCATAAAATTCAAGGGTAGATAAGCTGATTATTTTAGTCGTTTATGTGTGATGATAATCTGCTAAATAAGTAATCCAAATTCGAATATACTGATTCGGAGGGAAAAATTCCCGGTGATGTTGTAATCGAAGACAAATCCCAGATTTATCGAGAATGTGAGCAGTCAACAAGAGCATGATTAACTGTTTTCTTAACTACCTGACAGCTCTGACACAAAGTATCGTAATGTATCCCGCGATGAACCAATAAAGAAGTAACAGGTAATGAACCCGAAGCAATTTGCCACAAAAAATATTTTATTTTTGGAGGCGCCTTAATTCTCCAAACTTGTGCTTTAAGGGCCTTACAACTTGGGCCTCATTTGATAGCTCCCGACATATCCTGAGAAAGTGAATAACCCGATTTGACTGTGTATTTCCCGGATTTCGAATAATGCCAGATTAACCTATCTAGTTTATATCCTTGATTTATGTTCATACTCCTAATAAATTGAACATCTTCTGGTTCCATAAATTATGCTAAAATGGGTAAATGTCATTCTTTTGTAATCGGATTAATTAAGTGATTAACCATCAGGTTTGGGTGAAGTATTTTTCCTCTACCATTTGCCGGACGTGGATTAGTATTAGCTATCCACGGATCTTGCCATACCGATATACTATATACTAATTCTATAGACCATCTTGCTCCCCTGCCGACCATGGACTTGGTTGAAAAAATATTCTTCCATCCAAATGATGGAGAGTATGTTTTTTTACTCATAAAAGATGTCTATTTCTGAAATACCTACCCTTAAACACCCTAGCTACTAGAGAATCCGGATTTTGGATTATTCGCCAGTAATGTTTAGCCAACATTGCATCATTAAATTTTCCGAGGGTTCGAAATCCTATCCCTCCTTCGTTTTTAGCCTTACACATTTTGTCCCAAGCTATCCAATGTAGACCACGATCTTTTCCATTAAAACTCCACCAATACTTTGAAATGACACTTGTTAGTTTATAAATTAGCTCTTGAGGAAGTTTAAAACAAGACATAACATATATCGAAAGGGCCAATGCAACTGATTTGATAAGTGTTTCTTTCCTCCTTTTCGATAAATATTTCGCTGACCAACCATTAATCCGGTCGTTAAGTCTCTCACGAACATAACTGAAAATTTTACTTTTTGATCCTCCAAAACTTTCTGGAATATCCAAGTAGGTATCCATCCCGCTCTCTTTTGTAATACCAAGAATGGTTTTTAGTTTTTTATTTTATTTTGGTTTGATATATCTTTTCCAAATTGGACAGATGATTTACTAAAATTTATCCTTGCCTCGAAACTTTTCCATATTTTCCAATAATATCCATGACAGTTTTACATTGTTCCTCTTCTGCTTTACAAAAGAACAGGTTACCATCTGCAAAGAGCAAATGCGATATAGTAGGGCTTCTCTGTGCTACCTTTATACCAATAATTTGTTTTTCCCTTTCAGCTTTTCTAATATTAGCAATCAAAACCTTAGTACAAATAATGAATAGATAGGGTGTTAATGGATCTCCCTGACATAAACCACGTTGTGGTGTAATATGTCCTCGAGGTTGTCCATTCAAAAGCACTTGATATTGACACTGAACTAACATTCCACATAATCCATGAAATCCATTTAGTGTTAAAACCTAATCGAGTCAAAACCGCTTTCAAGAAAGACTATTCCACTATGTCATAGGCTTTACTCATATCAGTCTTAATAGCCAGAAAATCCGATCTACAAGACCTATTGGTACGTAACCCATGAAACATTTTCTGAGCAATCAAAATGTTATCTGTGATTAGTCTGCCAGAGATAAACGCAGATTGTATTTTCAAAATTAATTTCGACAATACTTTCTTAAGCCTTAAGCAAAAAATTTTGGATATTATCTTATAGCTCACATTGCAAAGACTTATTGGTCTAAACTCTGTCATTCTTTGCGGTTTTTCTGTTTTTGGAATTAGGCAGATATTTGTTTCATTAATCCATCTATCGAAGCATCCTGTTCGGGAAAATTCTCTAACCAAGGTGACCAAATCATCTTTTAAAAAGTGTCAAAACCTTTGATAGAACAATGCCGTCATTCCATCTGGTCCTGGTGTTTTTTCCGGGTTCATAGCACCAGTGAACTTCTGATTCCGTTACTCCTTTTGTTAATTCCTCATTCATGGCCTCCGTAATAATCGGGGCAACTTCTTGTACCATATCCATTATACCACTAGTATTTGATTCTTTGAATAGACCCCTAAAATAATCAGTTGCTATAACCTCCATTCCATCATCTGTCTCCTCCCAAGAATCATTGGTTCCAAATAAACCTGAAATTTTATTTATCACCCGTTTTTGTTTTGTAGACGCATGAAAATATTTTGTGTTTTTATCTCCAACTTGTAACCATAAATTCCTGCTTTTTGTTTTCAATATATTTATTCATCCTGATAAGCCTCTTTTTTTTTTTTAATTTTCTTGATTTCCTCCCAGGGGATTGTATCATCTTTTTTGGCTTCTTCCAAAGCCAACTTAAGATTTGAGATATTCGTCTGGCCATGTGGAACGTTATTTTTCTTCCACCATGATATAAAATTTATGCAGTTTTTTTATCTTATCCACAAAATCCAGTATCCTAAAATTTGTGTTCGATTCCATCCACAATCTATTGCTTCTTTAAGTCCATCTTTTCCAACCCATCTCTTATCAAAACGAAATTGACGTTGTCTTCTTTCCGGATATTTTGAGCAATTTACTGAAATTGGTCTATGATCCGATCCAATTTTTCAGGTAATCCACTTTTGAGTAAGAAAATAGGCTATGCCAATCTTCATTCCCTAGGGCCCGATCTAGTCTGCATCGGACAAGCTAATTATTTCTTCTATAACCTCGCCATGACATTTGATCTCCATAACATGGAAATTCTATCATTCCACAATGTCGAATCATTAGATTAAAGGAGACAAACGAGGAAGCTAATCTCATTTTTCCACCATATTTTTCATGATTTCCGGTGAGCTCATTAAAATCACCAACCATTAACCATTGATCTTTCCTATTTGAGCCTATTTGTGTTAATTTTTCCCACACCTTATTTCTTAAATTAGCAACCGGGTCTCCATAAATAAATGACATAAAAATAGTGTTTTTCCCAATAAAAGCATTAACATCAATGATTCGATTACTTTCATAAAGAACCTCTAAATTTATTTCATCATTGTAAAATAAAGCTAAACCGTCGCTATATCTGCGTGGTTCCACTGTAAACATTTTATTATAACCAAAACGAGATTGCAATCTTTGTAAATAAAAATGACATCTTTTAGTTTGTGTAAAAATAAGATATCTGGCTTATTCAACTTCCAAGTATCCTTCAGGTAATCCTCTGTCATGTCTGCCCCTATGCCCTGATAGTTCTAACTCAAAATCTTCACGTATTTGCCGGTGGTTTCGGGAGCGCCACCATCCCTTTCTTCAACATACGGTTCTCTCCATCAAGTCTGTTTCCTTCCTTAGCCTTTTGAACCTGCTTTCCTAATGCTTTTTGCTTACTTGCATCACATGCATTAAACAAAGCCTTACCCAATAATCTTTTATCTGAAAATGCCATGGCAACTCCAGTTTTATTATGCCAAAAAAAAACATAAAGGGTTTTACTCATCTTGCTGAGGTTACGTTTACAAAGTAAATCCAGTTTTATCTAAAAAGGAAGATGGTTTTTTTTTTCTTCTAAAGAAGGCTTAACTTAATTAAAAAAAAAATAGCTGGAACAACTGGAAAATCTTCATCGTCATTATTAATAGTTTATTTTCTTGGTGGAATTTTATTTAAATCAAACAAAAACTCATTCTCATCATTTAGAAATAATGTACTCAAATCATAATTTAGCGTCGTGAAAAAAAATTAGAAACTATTTTTTGTTTTGAAGCTAACAAAAGCATAAAAGATTCACGAAAATTTTACTTTGGCTCTAATGTAAAAATTTTGAATTTTAAGTTTAAAATTAATTATGTAAAATGTTGGCTCTATTTGTGTTAAATAATTCAGGTTGTCCGAGAGTTCCATGTGTAACGTTTAGTATTCCCTTTAATTGCTTTAATTAAGTGTTTTTATTAAATAATATTTTTTTTAATTTTCGTGCTAACCTTTGAAACATCTTATATTTTGAAACGGAGTGAGTATAATTTTAGGAAAATAGGACCTTAATTGCTTTAAAATATCTGACTGGAAAATAGTAGACCATGTGCAAATGCACTGTGGACACACCCTCTAAGTCGGGCATAGGCATGGGCAAAATATCCGAACCCGAAAATCCGAACCGAACTCGATCCGAAATATTCGAACCAAACCCGAACTGAACACTAAGAAATATCCGAATAGATTCTAGACTTCTAAATCCGAAGAACCGAACCCGAACCGATAACCGAATAGATATCCAAAATATCTGAAATATAATTATATATACACAATATTAATTATTTTTAGACTTGATGTAACCCAATTATCCAATATCACAATTATAAATTTAATAATATTAATTATTTTTAAATCAAAATAACTAAAATATCCAAAATAACCAAAATATCCAAAAAATCTTGGTTTTATTTATCAAAATTTAATTAACTTTTTTTTCAAATCTAACCAATTTTTAGATATTTTGGATACCCGAATTCAATTCAAATATATAAAATACCTGAATGGATCCTAAAGACCTAAACCCGAAAATCTAAAAAACCCGAACGGATATCCGAACACCTAGGTTTACCCGGGCGTGCCTCCCAAATATGATTTTAATCATAGTTGATTATTGTGGATGGCTGGATGTATCCGTAACACTCCACGTATTAATTCAAGAGATTACTTAATTAGGATTTTCAACATCCCTGTGTTATAAAAGAAAAAAAAAAAGAAAAAACTAAAACATAATGAGAGATTCATATAGTGTAGTGAACTAGAGGAATTATTAAAGCTAAAAAGGGTATTTAAATCTTTGGATTAGAGGCTTCCGTTGGCTCATTAATTATGTGGAGGGTGATTCCCATTAACTAGTTGATTTAGTCAATGGCACAAGAGTGGATACACACATGAACTATCTGATCGATGATATCCACCATCGGATGAACAAGTTTGCAGGGGTCCAAGTGATTCATACAAAGCGGGAAAACAACGGATTCGCGGATAAGCTTTCAAAGCTCGAACAAATTAATACAACAATATCATTGTATTAATCATAATTTGTCCCCGATATGTATTCCTGAGATCATATTCATGTAGTCATAGGGAGGGGCAGTTGCCACGGTTAAAATTTCCAAAATTAATGTTATTTTATAAAAGTTTTTAATTATGCCCCTATTATTCTGTTTTTTTATAACACACAGGTTTTGTCTTTTGTATTTATACTTTTATATAATTACATTAAAATTTAAAATCAATTTCATAAAAATACAAGACAAAAACTTAATTTATTTATATTTATTGTTAATAAGCCCATATTTTTTTTAATAACAGTATATAACACTACAATAAATCATTTTTTGTTCTTATTTTGTTACGTATTAGTAAAACATGATTTTTAGTTTTATTATTGTTCCGGGTAAAATTAATTTCTGGATCCGCTACTGATCATGCATCGACTTTCTAAAATCAATAAAGCAAGGTGTTAAAGTAAGGATGGATTACTTCTAATAAATTTTTTATGTTGTTTGATACGACAAGACAAAAGTACAAACAAAACACATACAGAGAAGACTAAAGAATCGAGACATTTAAGGCGTCTTTCTCTTTCTCCGACTCCGGTGGAGCTTTTGTTCACCGGCGTCGGGCAGTGCCTCCTTCTCTCTGCTCCTCCTTTGGTTCCCTGTTGTTTACAGCCTCCTCGTTGTGTCGCCTTTACTCTGGCAGGCACTTCTCCGGCCGCGTATTACTCTCAGGTGGAGCTGCTTTCTTCTTGGTTTGCAGCCGAAGTCTTTCTCCCGACCACCGTGTTTCCTCTCGGTTTTCAGATCTGGTGGTCGGAGACCCTAAAGCCCTCGTTCCTAGAAGCTCTCCGCCTGTTAGATCTAACGGTGCTTCAACCACAGACGGATTCTCATGTCCGGTAAGGTTTGGAGGTGACCTATGCTCTGCGGTGGTGAGGTTAGGTGGATCGAAGATGGCGACTTGTGCGACTCTTATCTATGATCTTCGAGGAGGAGATCCAGTGGTAGTCGCACTGTGGAGCTATCGAGGAAGCCGTAGAGAGGGTCGAGTCTCAGATTGTGGATGTGGTGGTCGGTGTGGTGGCGAGCGGTCTAGAGGGAAGAGATTAGCTTGATGCCTTCGTCGGTGGCTGCAGATCTGCTAGGGGACGATGGATCTGCGAATCGCAGAAGCTTTCCCGGTGGATCCCCCACCAAAAATCCTTCTCTCTCGTTATCGCATCTCTGGGATGTTGGCTTTGTTTCTCGGTGGCTGTTGGCCCTCCCTTCTCACCAGTTTGGAGCGTGGTGGCCGGAGAAGGTCCTGGTTCTCTGGCTCTCTGCGGAGCTTCTTTTTCGCGGTGACCTGGGATGGCGGTGCATTGTCAATAGTGGAGGTCCTGTCTTGCCGTTGCCTCTGGCGGTGGTTTTCTGGTCCCCGGAGGTCTGAACGGTGGCGACCAGCGGCTGCGGTGTACTGGTCTGTCGGATTCATGGCTGCGCAAAACGGCATAGCCCCCACACGCCGTTGCAATCCTCTAGTGACCGGATTAGGTCAACGGTGGCTGAAATGTATCTGGGCTTGGCCCATTAGTTTTGCCCTATGGGCTTTAAATGACCCAACATCTTTTTTGGGCCTAAAGTCAAACAACATACCCAATTTTTTTACTTGTGTCTGTTTGGTACTGCCAGTATTGCCAGGATTTATACGGGTTGAATCAGTTTTAAAATGTCAAGATAATGAAGATCTCAATCTCGTATCATCTTCCATCCCAGATAAATTTATTCCTGAGTCTTCTTCCTCTTGGGAGAGAATAGTCTCAATTTCCTCCTCTTTCGAGGAGAGATTGTTTTCTAGGTCTCGTCTTTTTCGGAGTGGAATCTGTTTTTCGGGTGTAACACCGAGAAATTATATTGGGTTCGACTCACTCGCCACCACCCCTCCCACCTCTGTTGTCGTCGACGGTGCTCGAACCCCTACGTTTACTTCGGTTTCTATACCCGAAGAATGGTGGCTTCAATGTTTACCTTTGGATGCCATTTTTGGCTTTTTCGTCCGCGAGAATTATTTCTCGTCCTATTTGCGACCCCTCCTTTTCAGGGAATGAGTGTTCCTGCACTTCAGGCGCAATATTGGAAGTTTAAAACTGATCGAAACCTTTTGAATTTCGTAAAGCAATGGTTATCTTGGTGGTTGGCAATCTGGCAATGGAGAGCTATCTGCCTTTTTGAGTGGTCTACCTGTGTGTTAAACCTTTTTATCTTTAGGGTTTTTAATCTCCTTGCTTTAACTTTTTATTTTATTTATGTTTCTTGTAGTATTAAAGTTTTATCTTTATCGTGGCTCTCTTTTTTCCTTTGTAAGTTCACTGGTTTCTGTTCGATTTTTTTTTGAAGGAAGGACGGTTGTTTGTAACTTATTTTAATGGAGTGTTTGTTGAAAAAAAAAAAGTAAGGATGGATTATACAACAATGAAAATACATATAGTGATGATCTGAAAATACTCAACAAATACATTTATTCATTTATATTGCATTAGACAGCAGAAACTATAAACAACTTGGCTATATAGTTTCTTCACACATCATAATAAAAACAAAGTTATAGATTCCGAATCCGGTCCGGGTTAAGTGCGTTGTAAGATACCGGGTGAGAAACTTGAGCTTTTTCCTCCTCCAATCGTTCTTGATCCGATTTAACCCCGTGTGGATTCTTACCACAAGGGACAGTAAACAAAGACTTGGAATTAGGACAAGTCTGTTTCCGCATGAAGAAATCAGCACATTCCTTTGCCGTTTTCTGGTTTGGAAGATCAAGTATACAATTCATATGAACGTCCACAATCTTTCTCTCGATGAGTTTTCTACATTTCGGACCGACCTGAGTGAAGTAATTATAGGAGAGAGACATCTTTTTGAGACAAGCAATCTCGCATACGATCTCTGGTATGGTTCCATAGAACTCGTTGCTGGCTAAATTGAGTAGTTCCATCTTGTCTAAGCAACCGAAAGAGTACGGTATTGGACCGGTTAAGTTGTTAAACCCAACATCGAAAACAGTGGCTCGGTTTAGCTTTCCGATTTGGTACGGTAAGCATCCGGTTAACTGGTTCTTAAGGAAAAGAACTTCTTGTAGGTACGTGATGTTGCCGATGCTATCGGGAATTGTACCAGTGAACCTATAAGTCACATCACAATAAATAAAATAAAAAACCAATTTAGCTACTCAATGATCACAGACACTCTATTACCTGTAAATAGAGAAGCACAAAAACAATTAAACGAAACGAGGATAATATGACCACGACCGAAACTTCCTTCACTTCCTTACTCTTGCTAGATTTATATGACCAATTATTTTTGTTCATCTTATGTTACCATTTAGACCAAGTTAATATATAGAATACCCGTAACCAAACTATACATTTATCGATTTATTTTCTTTCCTTTTTGGTAAATATTATCCTTCATTCCGATTACCCTTTTAGATTTCTATTTTTGATAACGACCCTTTTGGATTTCATTAGACAAAAAAGAATAAAATGTTTGTAATTTTACCCATAAAAAGAAAAGAGTTAGAAAACCCTAACCCGTTGTCTGCGAATGTGAGGTAAAGAGCAGTGATGGATCCAAGATTGCGTGGAAGATTCTGAGCAAAATTGTTGTTGTTGATGAACAAGACGTCGAGGCCGAGATTAAAGACCTGAGGAGGAACACTGCCTGAGAGAGTATTGAACCTGAGATCGAGAAACGTGAGATTCGTTCCTTGCAAGACATTAGTTGGGAAATCTCCGGTGAGTTTGTTGTTGCTTAGATCGAGCTCGAATAAGTATTTCAACTTGTTGACTTTAGGCACAGAGCCTATGAAATTATTGGAGTTTGCGTGGAAGATGGTGACTTCTTCTAACTTGTCGAGGAAGTTATCTAACCGGAGGTTTTTGCCTGTCAAGTTAAACCCGTTAAACTGGATGCTCGCGACTGCGAGATGGTCTGTATTCGGGAATATCGCACATTTGAGTCCGAGGTAATTCTTGCAAATGTCGGGGCCTTCCCAAGACTCAAGTTTATCGTTATCAACTAGATTCTTGAATCTCTGGAGAACTGGATAGACTTTCTTTAATAGTGGGCTCGCAAACTGTAGATCCGGCGTTGGCGGTAAACGCCGCGGCCTAGGCGGCGGTAAACGCCGCGGTCTAGGCGGCGGTGAAAGCGGTGAATGTGGCGGCAGTTTAGGCGGTGAATGTGGCGGCTCAGACGGTGGAAGCTGTGGAGGAGGGCATGGAGGAGGAGGAGGTGGAGGAGGGCATGGAGGAGGAGCAGGTGGAGGAGGGCAGTCTTCAGGTTCGGGTTCTGGTTCTGGTTCCGGTGAAGGTGACGGTGGTGGATTGCCGTCGTTACCACCACCGATAATGATTTCTAAGGATTTTCTGTCGGTAATGTGGTTGTTTCCGGTAGGGAGAGTGAAGTGGAGATTTGAAAGTATAAGAATGAAAAGAAGAATTGGGAGAATTGAAGCCATTGATTTGATGAGATTTTGTGGTGAGTTTTGAGGATAAGTATAGGACTATGTATATAAGGGGATTTTTAGAGCATAGAAAAAGAGAAGACTAAGAATCTTGCGAAGTCAATGGACACTGTCTTTTATGTAGTGGGAGCCCACTATTACAATAATTATTGATTTTTTTTATTATTATCTAAATGTAAGTATTTACATATGTATGTGTATGATTAATTAAGAGTATCAAATTAAATAATAACAAATTGAGATGTAATTTTTGCTAAATAAAATCTTCTTAGGATAAAAAAAAAATCTTCGTAGGATAATACAACTAAAAAGTTGATTTTTTCTTTTCTTCTGGTCATAAATAGTTGAAAGTTTAGTCAGATAAAGTTTATGAGTAGTATAAAATTCGAAAATCAATGAAGAAAAATAATATAAATGAAATATAGCATTTTGAGCCGTTTTATAGTAAAGAAAATTTGGCATGATATTTGTTCAAGCTATTATTCGTTTTTACAAATTTTTAAGCTATTAGATTCATAAAATTTAAATATTAGATCAAACCATTAGATCTAAGTTTATAATATATATGAAGGTTAGCTAGTGTATCATTTTGGTGAACGATTATTCAGTTACTTAATTTAATAAATCAATTGATTTTAGAAGTAAAGAAAGAGAGAGTGAGAGACATACATTCCTTTGGAACGTGCAAAAAAGTTTTGACAAGAAAAAATGTGCAAAAGATAGTATGTTTAAGTTTAATTGTGTCCAATAATAAGTAACATTTCCCTGACTCAACTTTTTTTTTCCATTGCCGACAAAAAAAGTATAAATAAATAATATATTAAATGTGGCACATCAAGAAAAAAATTGAACAGAGCAAAAATTAATCACTAATGATTATATTATTCATGTGGAATTTTTGGCATCCTTTGGATGATTAACCTTTTATTAGAGACGTTCGTCACAAAACATCAAATTTTGCTAGATGTCGAGCAAATATGTACTTTTTAGTAATCGGAAATCGCTTTTGGATGGAGCAATTATGCATGGATCCATCTAACAAATTAGCAAATGAGGCTTTAACAAGGGTTTCGTCACGAGACTTTCCATGCTTCTCAAGGATCGTTTGCTGTGAGACTTGAATATGTTATTTTGAAACAATAACAAAGTCAAGGTGGCCTTTAAAAGAACGAATTGGAAAGAAATAAATGTTTTTTTCTCAAAACTGGTAAAAATGTCAAAAAAAAAAAAAAGACCACACGACTGGTCAAAAATTGATAATTAAAATTGGAAAACGAAAAAAGTAAGCCAGTTAAACTTTTTTTTGTTTTTTGGGTGCACATTTGTGGTTAGCAACCGTTAGTAAGCCAGTTAAACAAGATAAAAAAAAAAAAAAAAAAAAGTAATCCATAGCCTTATGCTACTTGACTCAATTAAAAACTCACTTTTTTTTTGCTAGTCCGTTGGTCTTATGTTTTTTTACTAGAACATCGAAACACCATCTAAAAAGTATTGTTGTTCCAAAGTATTTGACCGTACCATGGTACAACTCGAGTTTTGTTCCTTTCATTGAACCTGGTGGACATAATTTCACTAAAGCTAAATAGGTTTAGTGAAAGCAAGTGTCTGAAAAGAAATGGGCTTTTGGTCCAGCTCACTTCGGAGCTCCAAAAATGGTCGGGTCGGGTTTAAACGGAGAAAACGAGAATCAAAATCGATCTCCGTTTTGGGCTTCCGGGAGACTCGGTCTCCTTCGCTTCACGATTCCTTGAGATTCGGATTCGTTGAGAGATCGTTGCCTTATCATATCACCACCTCTCCTGGATTTGCGTTGAACGTGGTGATTTGATTTTAAAAAATCAAACCTATCGTAAACATCTATATAATCACACAAGTTTGGTCGTCTTCTTCACAAAGAAAAAACAGAGACTAAAGCACAAATATCTCTAGCAATCTATCACAAAGTAAGTATTTCGAGAGTATCGTAGAAAGTTAGTTCGTTAGAACTGTATTCGAGTGAGTGCGAAAACAGTTTAAGAAAAGTTGTATCCTGGGATCTTTGAGTCACATATTCCCGTCGCACTACAGATGATTCAAAGGGTTAAGAAAAGAGTTTTATTAACTCGCCTCCTCTCGTCTCTTAAACGATTTATGATTTCTTGTTTTTTCAGTTTCCGTAGTGTTGCAATTCTATTCCTACAGAACCTGCTCTCAAAAGTTAGTTCACCCCAAAAGATGACACTGGTTAGTGGTTACCGTTATTTGAAACCATGTCAGAAAATATCACTTTGAACAGAAATATATAAAGTCAATAGCAAACGAATGTTCTTGTTAAAACATGTGGAGAGAAAAGAAATTTATCTGGGCATAATTTATATTCTACATAAAATAATGTTATTGGATGCATTTTCTCCCCATATAAGTTTTTACATTTTGAATTAGCAAAAACTTATTTATGTTTATGTACCATGCTAAAAAATCTTCTCACAGAAAACATAAGAGATGAGATTGTTATTACACATTTTCTATAATGCATTGGCATTCAGATATCCATTCGGGTTCGGATCGGTTTCATTCGGGTATCGGATAATTCAAGTATAGAAGTTAAGATCTTTCGGGTATTTCTAAAATTTGGTTTGATTCGGTTCCATTTTTTTCGAGTTCAGTTTGATTCAGGTATTTGTGTTGAGAACCGAAAAAAACCGGAATTTTTTCGAGTTCGGGGTATATTTATCTATATATACCCAAATCTACCCAAATTACCCAAAAATACCCAAAAAAATTAAAACATTAGTTACTTTTTATCCAAATGTACTCAAATTTACCAAAAAATATCTGAAATACCCGGTTCTGGTTCCGGTTCTTCAGTTAGAAAGGTTTAGAACCATTCATATATTTTTAAAAATCAGTTCCGGTTCAATTCGGGTATTCGATTCTGGTTTTTTTCCATGCAAAAAATGTAAAAACTTATTTATGTATAAGAGATGAGATTGTTATTAAATATTTTCTATATATTAAAAGAGAGTTTTTTTTGTACTTATATGGAAAGCCCACAATTATTTTTATATATTTTATTTTTTATTTTTCTAAACTTTTTACTATATTTTTTGCCAAAAACTTTTATTTCCAAATACTACTTATTCTTATTTTCTTAAAACCAATTGCCAAACACACATAAAGTATTTTAATATGTAAAGTTACTAAATTAAGATATTTTGAATTTTTTTTTATTACCAAATTTAGATACTTCAAAATTTTATTATATTAAATGCATTATTTTCATAATTAGAAATTAAAATAAAACATAAAATCATTAATTTGTATAACCAAAATTATCCGAACTTTTTACTTGGCATTTACACATAAATTATTAGAAAAATAATTAAAAATATATTTGGCATTTATAATTAGTAATAAAATAGATAATAAAAATGTTATGTTATCTAATGAGATTATTTATTTAAATAAATGTATAATTTTATGATTTAATACATTTAAAAAACAAAAAATTACCTATAATAATAATTTTCTATTTAAATTTAAATATTAAAATTTGACAAATCGCCAAAATATAATCAACTACCACAAATTTTTATTGCTTCATTGATTATTTATTTATAATACATATATCAAATATATTAATTTTAATAGAATAAAATGTTAAATTAATTTCAAATATACCATTCAACCCGTGTATGGTATGGATATTTACTTATTTTTACATTAAAAGATACTACTAAACCACCAAAAAAGCCACACAAAAAAAGGATATGTTCGATTATTTTAGATTATGCAAGAGTGGGCCCAATATGGGTTGGACAGTCTTAGATTTTCGGTCCAGATTTTTCAAGAGCTCAAGAAACCGGTTCATTAATTATTTATGGCCCATTTTAATACATAATATTAATATCTCTAGGTATGAAGTTACAACTTATAATGATTTCGATGTTTCTGAATTCTCATGGTCATAAGGTCATTCAATGGTATAACGGTATTACCTTTGCCCTGCGGTTTTAGCCCGTACCGATTGGTCCGAACCGAATCAAACCGAATTTTTTGGTTCAAAGTCAGTTTGACAATCGGTTCAATTCGAAAGGATTTCAAAACATGTTTGGTTCCTCCGAAATTAAACTAATTCGAAATTAAATCAAAATATACCGAAATTACACCAAATCAGTTCAAAATATATATAAATCCGAACCAAATTAATCAAGTTATCCGAAAATTCGGTTCAATTCTGTATAATTTCATTAACCGAAATCCGAACCAAACCAAACCGATTTTATATTCAGTTATTTTCGAACTAATTTCTAACAACCGAACTTAACCAAAAACTCGAATTAATCGTCTCGGTTCGATTCGGATAACCGAATTCACAGGACTAGTACTACCCATAATTATATATGTATGAACGAACAAAGTTATTTTACTTATTACAGTTATTTCATAAATATATACTTTGTGACTACTCAAATATTATTTTTTGATATTCCTTTTTAACACAAAAAAAACACTTTGTTTTTCTAATTTACATATACAGAAAATTAACTATATATCTTTATCATAATATTGATAATCAATTACAGATAATATTAACAGTAATTTTACAAAATTTCTTAGATAATGTGTATTTACTATTTAGCTATTTAAACTTCACTTACAGTGAAACACTACAGTCAAATTTATAATGTCTTGTCTCATTATTCCTCTTTTGTCTGAATACGGTTATAGCTTTTGAATACAAATAATTTTACTATTACGAAAGGAAATTTATAAAAATAATCCACAGATATTTTCCCCAACGCCTATTTTATCCAAGTAGGACCCAAAACACGACACAAAAGAGTAGATCCAACGGCTGAGATTTGTCAATTACCCATCAAAGCATTTAGGGTTTGGTGAAACCTTCCATATATAAACACTCAAACCTCAAAGTTGTCTTTCCTCTTTGCAGTTTTTTTTCATTTTGAGCTTCACTCTCTCTCTCTCTCTCTCTCTGATAAGGTCACTTCCTCTGACCTTTTTTTATCAAAGCTCAACGCTGCAACTCTCCTCGCCGCCGGTTATTTTCCATTTTCCTTTCTTATTCGGATTAAAAGATTCAATTTTTATTTTCCGGCGTTTGAGGATTTTATCTCCTAAAAATCTCAGCTTTGTCTTTTGATTGATTGAGTTGATTTGGAGAGAAGAAGAAGAAGATAGATAGATAGGAAAATTTAGAGTAATTTCTTGAAAAATGGCTCAGATTCAGCATCAGGGTCAAAATGCCAATGGTGGAGTAGCTGTTCCCGGTGCTGCTGCGGCAGCTGCAGCGGCCGGAGCGGCGGCGCAGCAAGGGACGACGTCTTTGTATGTCGGCGATCTGGACCCAACAGTGACGGATTCACAGCTGTTTGAGGCGTTTAGCCAAGCGGGTCAGGTTGTTTCTGTTCGTGTCTGCAGAGACATGACGACTCGGAGATCTCTTGGCTACGGCTATGTTAACTATGCCACTCCTCAAGATGGTAACTTTCTTATGGCTTATCTAGATTTCTCGGTTTAATCTGATTTGGGATTTTTGTAGTTGTAGGCTATCAATTGAATTTGAGGTGTTAGTTAAAATCTTGTCTCTGTTTAACGAATTTGGGGTATCAATTGATGTGTTATATCAAATTCTAATCTAAATTTGGGAACTTTCTATAAAAGAAAAGTGAAAGCTTTAAGGTTTATTTGGAAAGTGGTTACATTTGATAACATAGTGGGCTTTTCAGGGTATTTGGCTGTTTGGGAGTTTAGTTTTAGTTGAGGTCATAGCTCTAACTCTGAGGTTATGTTGTGCGAGTTCTGGCTTGCGTGAACATTATAAGTAGATTCAATAATATTCTTCTTACATAAATAAATGATTTGTGTTATTTTGATTTTAATATTCCTGGTTTGTTACAGCTTCCAGGGCACTGAATGAGCTGAATTTTATGGCTCTCAATGGAAGGGCTATAAGAGTTATGTATTCTGTTCGTGATCCAAGTCTCCGTAAGAGCGGAGTTGGTAATATATTTATTAAGGTACAGATATTAAATCTCTGTTTCCTATTGTCCGAAATTGAACTTCTATGCAGTGTTGGAAATAAATATTGGCTATTTTGATTTCTTATCTCAAAGTTCGTTTCCATTGATGTTTTATTTGGCATTGTTTGTTATTTGGTGTTTCAGAATCTTGACAAATCAATCGATCACAAAGCACTCCACGAGACATTTTCAGCCTTTGGTCCCATTCTATCTTGCAAAGTGGCTGTTGATCCCTCTGGTCAGTCGAAAGGCTATGGGTTTGTGCAGTACGACACTGATGAAGCAGCTCAGAGAGCCATAGACCAATTGAATGGAATGCTTCTTAACGATAAGCAAGTATATGTTGGACCCTTTGTTCACAAGCTGCAAAGAGATCCTTCGGGTGAGAAGGTGAAGTTCACCAATGTTTATGTCAAAAATCTCTCTGAGTCCATGAGTGATGAAGAGCTGAACAAAGTTTTTGGAGAGTTCGGAGTGACTACGAGCTGTGTTATCATGAGAGATGGTGAAGGCAAGTCTAAAGGCTTTGGATTTGTCAATTTTGAGAATTCGGATGATGCAGCCAGGGCTGTTGAGGCTCTAAATGGAAAGACCTTTGACGACAAGGAGTGGTTTGTTGGGAAAGCCCAAAAGAAGTCCGAGAGGGAAACCGAACTCAAACAAAAGTTTGAGCAAAGTTTGAAGGAGGCTGCAGACAAGTCTCAGGGGTCGAACTTATATGTTAAGAACTTGGATGAGAGCGTCACAGATGATACGCTCAGGGAACATTTTGCTTCCTTTGGAACGATTACATCATGCAAGGTCTGTGACTGATACAATAAAAAGCGCTGCTTGTTATTATCTTCAGCAGATTTGGATTAAATTGTATTTGAATTGAATGTGACAGGTGATGCGTGACCCCAGTGGAGTGAGTAGAGGATCTGGATTTGTCGCATTTTCAACTCCTGAGGAAGCATCTAGAGCTGTGAGTGACTACAATATAAAGAAGACATGTCGAATTGTATTATCCCCCTATCTCTGGGAGGATCTCCAATGCTTAACATTGCCTTCTTTTCCTTGGTTCAGATTACAGAGATGAATGGCAAAATGATCGTTACCAAACCTTTGTATGTTGCTCTTGCGCAGCGAAAAGAAGACCGCAAAGCTAGGCTACAGGTGTGGTTAACTTAACCCTGTGTTTGGACTTAGAAAAGGATCATCATAATCCCATTCTCATCGTGCTCAATTATTTGTCTTGCATTTTAGGCTCAATTTTCACAGATGAGGCCGGTCAATATGCCACCTGCGGTTGGTCCTAGGATGCCCTTGTATCCACCAGGTGGTCCACCAATGGGTCAACAACTCTTCTATGGTCAAGGACCTCCTGCTATGATTCCTCCTCAGGTAAAGCTCAAAGCTTTGAGCAAAAAACATTTGAAACCAATCTTTATAACTTTCTTCTCCAACTGGATATTGAACAGCCTGGATTCGGATATCAACAACAGCTTGTACCGGGTATGAGACCTGGTGGGTCCCCAATGCCAAACTTCTTCATGCCTATGATGCAACAAGGCCAACAACAACAGCAGCAGCAGCAACAACAGCAGCAGCGACCTGGTGGTGGTAGAAGAGGAGGAGCTCTTCCTCAACAGCAACAACCTTCTCCGATGATGCAACAACAGGTTAAATTTTGCCTTAGGCCCAAGACTTCCTTCACACGTTTAGAATCATTAGTATTCTTACATTTTGCCTCAATATGTTTCTCTCCAGATGCATCCAAGAGGTCGAATGTATCGGTATCCTCAGCGAGATGTAAACGCAATGCCTGGTCTTACTCCAAACATGCTTTCAGTTCCATATGATGTGTCTGGTGGTGGTGTGCATCATCGTGATTCGCCTGCTTCTCAGTCTGTTCCTATTGGAGCTTTGGCCACATCACTTGCAAATGCAGCCCCAGAGCATCAGAGAACGGTAAAGTCAAATGATTTGTTTTTAATGGCGTGTCTTTCTTAAAGCTGATCTGTTTCTTCGTTATACAGATGCTTGGTGAGAATCTATACCCGCTTGTGGAGCAGCTGGAGCCAGAATCTGCAGCTAAAGTCACAGGAATGCTTCTTGAAATGGACCAAACCGAAGTACTTCACTTGCTGGAATCACCTGAGGCACTTAAAGCTAAAGTTGCAGAAGCAATGGATGTTCTGAGGAGTGTAGCTCAGCAGCAAGCTGGTGGTGCAGCTGATCAGTTAGCTTCTCTGTCTCTTGGAGACAACATCGTACCTTGAGAGTTCTAAGTTATATCTGAAAGAGCTCAGTTTATATCCACTTTAATAGTGTTTATTTTGTTCTTTTGGAGAATCAGAAACAAAGAGTTGTTCTTGAAAGTTTTGGATTTTGAGTTTTTGTTTTTTGGCGAGAGTTCTAGCATTTTCCTTATGTGTTTTTGATTTTCTTCATACTTTGGGAAGTTTTGTATCGTTTCTCTCACCTTTTTATCTACACATTGCTCATTGGATGTCTTGTTTTAGCTTTTGTCCAGAGTTTATAAAGCGTTTTAAGCTTCTTCAGTACTAGCTTAAAGAGTCAAACGTTTTAAGCGTTTGATGATCAATGTCACAACGCAGCAAAACTAGCTGAGAGCTGAGTTCACTTGTATTCACATTCAGCACATAACTAATAAAAAAGTCTTAACGGCCACCACATTCGTACCTTGGAATAGCCTCATCAACTTTGTTACTGTGTCGGCCTTAGCAGCCTGACCATAACGACTGAGATCCCATCACGAAACTTGTACACCTTTGCTTGGTAAAGTTTAGGCTCTTGATTTGATGAGATAAGTTCTTTAGCCCAAAATGTTATATAAGGAGTACATAAGACCCCTACATGCAGTAATATTTGTTGGATCTTAAATTGCACTCACATACTTGACATACTAAAGTTTTGTTCCATATTTTTCATCGTGTTCTTCAATGGTTGTAACTTGTACGTATAAGCAGTTTGAGCAGCTCGTCATTTTCCATCTATCATCTATATTATATGTGGTTGCCAGACAAAGTTGACAACATAGAACACGTAGTCAAAACAACTCCAGTCCAAATGAAAACTTTCACTCTCTTCAAATTGTTTGTAAAAAAGCTCTCGCTATCTCCTACATTCAAGATCGTTCCCTTGGCCTTTGCGGATTAGTCTACCGCTGTAGAAGACTGAACCTGGTGGCGGAGGATCGAGCTCCTTTGAATCTTGGGAATGGTTGGAATCGTTATCACTAGCCTTTTGTAATGTATCCGGAGATACCAAAAGTCAATAATACAACTGGTAAAGTATCTCATGCAAAGTCTAGAGGTTGTCAGTTCGAGTGGCACTTGCGAATGAACCATATAAAATGTTTTTGTCTCTGGTCTGAGAGGATGACGGATCTAGGTCCAGAACTGCAATGTATCCGAAGATGATGATGTTTCTTGAATCTTGACTGATTTGAGTTGAGTTAGAATTGCAATAATCTTTCTCGAAATAAACCAAAGAATGTACGTATATTAAATGGGCCCAAAAGCTTTTACGATATCCAATTTAGAAGAAGAGCAGTTGAACTCATGTGTGACAAGCAACACTTATATAGGCACGGGTCGTCCAATTAATATCGTTATGATTTAGACATTTTTTGCTACCAATATTTAGAAAATAATAAAGCTTACTACGAAAAATAAAGTTTGAACAAACAAAAAAAGTTTACAACGAAAAATGTATTGCAATTTATTTATATGTATGTACATATATATTTTAAATTTTTGTTTTCGTACGATAAATTTGGCTATTGGTAAATGGTAACATTTTTTTAAAAAAATAGGCTTGATAAATGGTAACATCAGTTGAAACTATTTCACTTTTGATAAATAATTAGATAAAGCTATAACTGTTTTACAGGATATTTATTATTACAAGTTAAAAAACGTTGTCTTATAAAACTTAGGAAGAAGATTGAGCAAAATTTATAAAATAGAATTCTAATTTTATTTGATACGGTGTTCTTTATTTTGTTTTTTTTACTATCTATTTCTTATAAAAATGTGGAAGATGATATAATATTGTGTATTTTCTATACATTTTTTTTGTTAAAGGTGTATTTCTATACATACATATGTATTTCTACACTATACATAAAAAAGAAATGTGGAAAAAGGAAAGAAAAAAAGAAATGTGGAAATTACAAATTTCCTCGATTTAGCAAAACTTATTCTTCATGGATTTTTTTCCCCCTTTTCGATCGCTAAATCCGATATTGTACTCAATCATGGTGTGTGAATGATTGCCACGTTACGCAGCTAAAAAATTCCCAATTTTGTCTTATATATGTAAGAATTTATTAAGAATCCAGTCCGTTTCCATTAGGTAAGAAGGATTTTAAGGAATAAGTTCAAAAAAACTCGTAATTGAAAATAAAAGGATTCAGACAATTTTAATTTAATTCAAAAAGTTTTGTTTTACGTAAAAAAGAGAAAAGAAAGGGACACTTTCAATCTCTGGCGATCAATGATTACATGCACTGAAAACCATAAAGATAACGCTCACTTTTACCACCCCATAATTATTAGACAGTTAAGATAATCACAAGTTAATTAAGGATCCTAATTTCACCTTTTTGTTCTTTTCAAAATCTGAGTAACAACTTCTTTGATAAAGAATTAGAAACAACTTATTAATCAAACGAGAGATCACATAAAATATTAGATTAGTGAGATACTATACTTTGGCTTAAGTTGTAACAAAACCATTTTTTTGGCATTTCCTCTATGTTAAATAAGTATTCTCCTTTATTACATCACCCAAATATTTAATCACACTTTTTGTTCATATATTTTTTTTCAGTTCCTATATATCTCAATTTCTCAAATAATTTATAAAACACTAAAGATGTTAATATATATATATATATATACACATATACAAAATATAAATTTTATGATACTACAGTAACGTTAGTTTGGATTGAAATGACCATAATTGCTTAAACCCAAATCATTTCGGCCACTTAAAAATATTAGGGATATTTTATTACGTAGGTTATATTTGGAAATTTTAGCATTTCTATTTTATTATTACTTTGTTCTTTGAAATTCGAAAAAAAAAATCTATAATTTTCATTCACCACAATGTTACATATATATTTAAAAAATCAGCATTGAATGTAACGTATGTTTCTCTCTATTTTATTAATAATATATATATATATATATTTATTTATGATAATATGACAAGTGTCACTAACTTTAAATTATTATATAATTAAACATTCTAAAATTGAATTTGGATGAATTTCTTAGAATACATAATATGATTGTCATCTATTATACTGTAACATGTAACTAAGTAAATTAAATAAAATTTATTTTCTTTAGAGATATATTATGAAAATATTTTCTTAAAGAAAAGCTGATAAATTAGTTAATGATATCTTATGAGAAATGAAATATCAATAATTCAATAAGGAAATTAAATTTAAGATGTATTATATGTAAATGTGGATATGTTTAGTAAAAAAATATGATGATGCCAAAAAAAAATACATAGTGTAATTATCATTTATTACTTCATGAAAACGTGCCTTAATAGTTAATACATTTACTAGTAATTCTGCAATAAATAATAATATTTAGTCGTCTATTAAATATTTTATTTTATTTTATTATAAATAATAATATCATCATTTACGATGAAAGAATTTAATTCCTTAAAATATCATAAAAATTTTGTGTATAACCTCTTTTCTTCATCATCATTCAATTTATTGCTTTCTTTTGGAGCAAATAAGACTATAAGAATATTTTTGAAGACCATAACCGCATTGTACGTAGCTCTACAAAATTAAGAAGTAAAAACATTAACATTCAGAGAAACCATAAGTGACTAAAAAAAAATTTATAAGTGGATAAATGAAAACGGTTATTATCTCAAAAAATAAAGTCTAATGTTTGCACAGACGCTCTTTCATTTTTTTCTTTAAAGCTTGAGACCATCCTTATAAGGAAGGTAGCTATTAAGTGTTTTCTTAAAAACTTTTTCTCAAATTACTCGATTTAAAATACTTTTTATAAATGATCGCCAACAAATTTAATATTTTTTTCTAGAAGGATCGAATTTTTTTTTGATGAATTCTTTAAAACTAGTAAATCTAAATCTCTCAAGAAAAATCAACCGCACTTAATTCAAACCAATAGATCACAAAATTCTAATTTTGTTTTGTTGGAATATATACTTAAATATTAGATTTTGAACTTGTATACATTTTTAATTAATAAATTAATTTTAATAATTAACTCTGAAACAGATAGGAAAATTGGAATCAAGTAATATAAAGTTAAATATTTTTTGGAACCCATTTGTCGGCATATCCAATGAAAAAGTATATATGCACCATATTATCTTTAAACGTTTCAAAGAAAAAAACACTTCATATACAACTCGTATATATAATACAACTGTTATTCTGAATATATTATGTTTTAAAAAAATTCTGTAAATTATTCGAACGTTGAGAAATTAAATACGCTAAAGACAAATTAGGGTGTGGTGGCTAATACGCAAATTGGTTGTCTTCTAGGTTAAATTTTGGTTTTCACAGAAACCGTATTTTCATATTGTCTTTATGTGAAAGTTGAACGTTAATACGTAGCATTTTTTTTTAAAAGTTGAACGTTAATATGTAATTTTAGAGTATATATATATCTACGGACCGCTTCATGTAGTACCATGAATTTTGATGATCGATGGTGCATGGAATGAAATTTCTTTTAACTGAATTGATTATTGACGTCACTAAAATACACTTTGTTTTTGAGAGCGTTCATGATTTTTACAGTCAAGTGTATTGTTAAACTATACTTTTTTTTAACCTGAATATGGATAGTGTATTACAAAGTAATTTTAAATACCATGTAAGTACCCAAAAACAAAAAAAAAAATAGTGGTGATTTGCAAGGCTAATTAACAAATTTTATTAGCTTTCTAAAATAACAGTCCATTAATTACACGAGAGTAGGGTCTGGCACTACGAATTATATCCAACGAAAAAAATAGTTTAAATTAAATTTATTCACACACGAATATTAAAGTTACATATATTAATTAGTATACTAAGTAACAATTTAGTATATTAATCAGTTCTTACATTTGATGTATATTAATCAGTTCTGTAGTTTTAAACCGATAGTTGTAAGTTCATGTAAGTTCTTACTTTTTTATTTTTGAAAAATATACATCAAAACTAGATTTACTCACGAATAGATATTTAAATTACATAATTTATATTGACTGGAGCAATATGATTTTTAACGATGTTCATATGCTTTATCAACTTTAATTTGATTTTTGCCAAACTCTTGTAGCTCGTCTGGTCTGCGAGGCACTCTCAAGAATTAAAACTTGCCAACAGAAATATGTCATAAAATTGAATATTCATCAATTTTTTCAGCTGAAAAAATGAATACAGGTGTTTGAATTTGTTGAATCCAAAATGGTCTTAGAATTGCAAAATCGAAATAAATAATAAAATCATTAACCAATTTACAGTTTTTAATGGAAAATGCATGAAATTCTACACTTATATGGAAGGAAATATATGAATTCAATTTAGCCAAGTTGACAGGAATTAAGAATTCATGTAGTTTGAGGGGAAAAAAATTAGCGAGTTTATCAAGATTAGAGCATATTAGTAAGTTTTTATAATTATGAAGTCTTGCAATTTTTTATTATTTTGACTTGGATATGGTTGTGTATATACTATATAGTAAATTACTTACCAAACTTTATTTTCAACAACATGCATTATATAAAATTCGAATCCCGACAAATACCATTTTAAACTACTAGATTAATTATTCTAGTTATTTTTTTATTTAATATTAATATAATATATATATATGTATATATATAATATAGAAACCGCGTATTAATTTATGACCGCTAGTTTACCACAACTAATCAAAAAAGAAATCTCGGTCTTATGGAAAATTCTTTAAGGTTAAATTTAAGAAAAAAATATTCTCTAAGAACTTCACAAAAAGGAGAAAAAACGTAAATATGTACCCTTTTTGATTTTGATGACCTAGTAACGGCTTTGTCTTATGATTATATTTTGGGGTTTTGCTATGAGCTCGCTTAACTCTTTATATATATCTCTCTTCTCCTATTTCTCTTTCTTTCACCATCTTTAAACGTCTCTCTCTCTCTCTCTCTTTATATAAGACATTCATAAAAGCACAATAAAACAACAAAGCAAAAAGGGTACAATGAGCATTGAATTCAATATGACTAATGCTCAAGAGTTGGGGCAAGAGGGGTTTATGTGGGGCATATCCAATTCTGATGATTCGAGAGGCGGTTGCAGAAAAATCGAGAAACAATCGCCTCCATCGCAACCTTCTCATCCATCGTCGGAAATTCAGACTGAGACGGTTAAAAAAGTTGCAAAAGGGAAAAAGAGGTCGAAAAGAAGTGATGAAAATGATGTAGAAGAGTCGCCTGATCATGAAATACATATATGGACTGAGAGAGAAAGGAGGAAAAAGATGAGGGACATGTTTGCTAAATTACATGCTTTGCTTCCCCAACTTCCTCCTAAGGTATTGATTTAATAATAAGAACATATATGATTTAATTGAATGGGAAATATCGAAATTGTGTTCATAACACGATTCTGTGTATGAGCTACCAATCATATGAATTTGCAGATATGCATATACATATAACTAAAACAAATACAATTTCATGCGGAAAGTAACATTTGATTTTCGAAGAATGTTTTAGTCTTATCCAACTGCAAAAAATGATTCCTTTTGGTGAAATGAAAGAATATAAAACTAATCAATTTTATAATTCTGCAGATTTCCTTCTTTTTTTTTCTTTTTCGATATTATCATTCCGTTTAGGCGTTTAGTACCAATCTGAACAAATAGACGGTACTATAATTTTCATGTTAACATAAGAGAATCTTATGTTTCTTTCTCTTGCCGATTGTCATGTTTTAGATTTCAATGTATTCAACTGCTTACGCTTGTTCCTTTTCAGGTTTTGTTTCACATCTTTTTGCTTTATTTAAACAATTAGATCCAATATATGATTTCATTATAGCAAGACCTTCTTAAACTATTTGGAAACTCTATACAATTTTTTTTTATTAAACTTATATTTGATGTTTTTCTTAAAATTTTATAGTTTTTATTTATATACATTATAAATCAGAGCCATATTTGAATCCACCGATTGCACATGGTTAAAAAGGCTCCGGTTTTAAAGTACTATAAAAGTACATAAAATGAAACAATTAACTAAAAATGTACATTTATTTATGTGTCGGATATCTTACGCTATATAGAATCATATATTCTAATATTTTAAGTTTTGATCCACAGGCGGACAAATCAACAATTGTAGATGAAGCGGTGAGTTCCATCAAATCCCTTGAACAAACTTTACAAAAACTCCAAATGCAAAAGCTCGAGAAACTTCAGTATTCTTCTGCCTCAACAAGCACAACTCCTACTACAACTTTTGCTTATGATCCATCTTCATCCTCTTCTCCTACAACTCTCCCCACACCAATATCAAACCATCCCCAAATCCTTACCGTAGGCGCCGCCGCAGCAGATTCTTACTCACGTGCAGCTTTCTTGGTCGATCAGATATCTTCTTCCAGCGCTGCTGCTGTGAACCTGCCTTACCCTTGTAATGATCCGATCGTGGCTTTTGATACTTGGTCTTCACGTAACGTCGTGCTGAATATCTGTGGAAATGAAGCTTTCTTCAATTTGTGTTTCCCTAAAAACAAATCAGGGGTTTTCACTTCTGTTTGTTACTTGTTTGAGAAGTATAACATGGAGGTTTTGTTCGCTAATGTCTCCTCTAATGTTTCCCGGAGCACCTACATGATCCAAGCACAGGTGATCTTTTACATATATATATTTTTTTTCCGAATAACTAAAATATTCTGAATCTAGATCTGTATATCCTCTCGAGCCGGAAATTAGAGCATTTTATATGGTTTTCTCCCAAATACCATTCGAACCGGCGATCTCTAAGTTTTGGGTGAAATACTTTATCAATTAAGCTATTAACAATCGATGATTTTATACATATTTAAATATCATTATCATATGATATGTGGTGATATTTATTATTTACTACGGTTCTTTCTTTTTTAAAAATGTAATGAAACAGGTAAATCCGAACTATGCGAATCAGTTATTGGGAGATGGATTTGGAGTAGGGGAAATTTTCAAGCAAGTTGCTCAAGAACTGGTGTTATATTTTTCATCTCCATAAATCATGGCTGCATCGGTTTGATTTTTTTCCAGCTGGTTTGATCGTGAATTTTAAGTATATTCAAGGCATGCTCATGAGAGATTAGCTTGGACTTTTCACTTTGAACCCCATCATCGAAAAGAAAAAGAAAAAAAAAAGAATAAAAGAACAAATAGCTTCTTCGAAATTTGTTGTCTAGTGACTTACCTTTTTGTAATTTTAATTTTCTTTATCAATGTATTGGCAAACATTGTCCAATGAGACATTTAAGTGCACCATCTTTCTGAATGTTAACATGCATTTTGAACAAAAAGTCTAGAACTATATATAGATGCATTTATTTTACCCAAATGGATACCTACATCTATTTTCTGGCTTAATTCTCATTTTTGGGAGCGAACAAAACTGTCATCCCACCTTATCCTAAATTTTTTCATATTATACATCAATACAATTTCAATTGACTGTGAAACATTGATTTTGACTTTAATATATTGACGATATGATCATATAGATTAATATAAAAAATACTTCAAAAAACAAAAAAAAATTCATAGGACTTAACTATATATTCTTAAAGTCTGCGTTATATATGATGGTATCCATCCAATTTTTCATATCTATATAACTTTGTGACAGATAAAATGTCGATTTTGATTGCAAAATTTGCGATTTTAGATTATAAATAGGAGCAAAATTGGACATATTTTAAAATTTATCATGTTTCTGTACATTTCTGTTTTGTTTAATGTATTATTTATTACTAGTCTCACCATTTTAGGAGAAATATCTCTAATCTAAGAAATTTATAAATCAAAAATATATGTGGTCCAGGTAGAGTGGCCCAAGTAGAGTTTATTGTCGATCCTACATAAGATTCCCTTTGAGATGAGCCGATAAAAACCCCAGGGCATAAAAAATAATTCCAATCCACTTGTTAAAAAATTTAACATAGTTAACCAATGTTCAAAAATAGTTAGGCCATAGTTAAACATTCAATAAAAGATTAGCGCCTAAATTGATTAATCAGAACTTAGATGAAACATAGTAAACGTTAATAAACTATTTATTTATTTTTATTTTTTATAATTTTACAATAAAACATAATCTATAAAATATAGAATATTAAAAATGATACTTATTTGAACATGTTATATATATTTACATCAAACTTATATAAAAAATAAATTAGTTTAGTTCCAATTAATAAAAATTTGAGGCTAAGTAAATTATAATTTCCAATTATAATAATTAAACATATTTTTTATATATATTTATTTAAATTTCACTTATTCAATACGATCTCAATTTTATTTTTTTTAGAAAGAAAAAATCAAGTAGTAAACCGGTCGACTTGATCGATTTGACCAGTTAATACCGATTTTGAACGCCTAAACCAGTAAATTGATTTTTCTGAAATCGGGGAGCCTAAAGGTTTATCTAATCCGATTTTGAACGCCTAAACCAATAAACCGATTTTTCTAAAATCGGGGAGCCTGAAAGCTCATCTAATCCGATTTTTTGAACCATGTAGTTAACTATATTTTTTACAAATGTTGACAGATATATAAACCACCTAATAAACGCTTAGAGCAAATAAAGATCTAATTCAAAATGCATTTAGGATCATCTAATTCAATTTCTTTCCTTTCATACTCATCATCAGTTTTAGCCATGATATTTTATCATATTTTGTTCATATAACACAGTTAAAGAAAACATTAATAAATTCTAATACTCATCAAACTTGATGAGGATATTTCAATTTAACACAAAAATTCAATTTATGATTGAATATGGTTTTCTTTTGGTTAAGTTTTTATCGTTTGTTAAAATAAAACCACTACAACATTATCAATTTCATGTAGAAACGTCCAATGGGCGACGTGAAGAAGGACCACTCAACACATACATGAATTGATTTGGGCTTCGAAACAAACTTCAAGCGCAGATCCACCACGTACACAGATATACCGGATACGATTGTCTAAAACCCAGAATCAAACTGAGAATCATAAATCAACAATTTCAACATCTATGTATTGGAAATCAAACTGAAAGCAAACTATAATGTTAAAAAGATAAATCGAATGAAACTTAAACCAAAACCAAAACAAAAAATTAGTTACCTAACCACTTGCATACATACCTTAAGTGTGCATCAATGAAACAAATAAAATATATGCATACCTACCAGCTGGTTTGTAGATTTACAAATCCAACGGCTTCAAAAACTAAACATAACAATGATTATAGAGAAACTTACATCTACCTTCAGCATAGTAAACAAAAAATTTAGTCGGAAATAAACATATTTAATTAACATTTAGACTATGATGACGATTTTTATAGCTTCCATTACGCATTTTAACTACTTTCCCAATTAAAATTAGCTAAGAAGCCTAGTTCGAGTCCCAATTAAAAAAGATCTAGATTAAATTTAGATTCCAACACGGAAATATGTACATGTTTTGCCTTATAATTTTTTCGAAAATGTAACTTAAAACGGAAAAAAAAAAAAAAGCTAAGAAATAATTAGGAAAAGAAGACTATTGCAATTTCTTTTTTGTGGTTTTAAAAATTAATTACATAATTAAGCCTACACTAAAATTTCTAACAAAGAATAAATAAGTTGTTGTAAAAAAAAACAAAAGAAATCAAAACGGCGCCACTTCGCTACGAGCAAAATCGTCGGAGTTAGCGGTAGAATCGTCAGGCCAAGAGTCTCTTAGAAGCTTCAAAAGCATCTGAGCTTTCCTCTTCGCTCTCTCCGTACAATCACTCTGCACCAATAGCAACAACTGCGTCACCAACCCCGCCGCCGCTGCCTCATCTCTACACCTTTCCTCCGCCGTACACAAAGCCAACAACGCTCCCGCCGCGTACTCCGTCGCTCTATCCGAAACTCTCAATATCGTCTTCACCATAAGCGGCACCGTCAAAGCATGCTCACCGAACGCCGCACAGCCTTCCGGTAACCGGCAAAGAAGCTCCACCGTCGCTAACCCCCGCTCCGTATCACACCTGTCAAAATCCGCCGCGAGACGGTCGATTAAAATCCCCGGAGCTCCGGCGGAGATCGCGAGATGTCTCGTTTGTTTCACGAGGCAGAGCGCGAAAATCGCTTTGATTCCGATCTTCAAAGCTCGCCGCGACGAAATCGAATTCTTGAGAAGATCGAGTACGCCTTCAAAAATCGAATCGGATCCAGAAATTATCAATTTCAGATCCATCGATTTGGATCCTGTCAACACCATCTCAATCAACGCGGCAGCGTTAACCCTAATTTCAATCGAAGAATCAAACAACAACCGGGTCATAAACCCGACCCGACCCGGATCCGACGCAATAGCTTCACACTCCGTCTCCGTCATATGCAATATAACCAAAAGAGCGAGCGACTCAGAAACAAGCTCCGACGACGTCGTTTCAACATCGGCGAACAAAATCCTCACCAAAATCTCCCTCGCGTTATGACCAGCGATCAAAACGCGATTCTTTTCACTATCTCTAGCTAATCCCCTCAAACGACGAATCGCGGCGGCGCGTGAGCGAACAGAGACGTGAGTTCCGGTAATTGCGGAGGCTTGGCTGAGAAGAGACCTAACGGAGATGGGATCCGCCGGTTGTTTAGGTGTTGGAATCCGTTCAACGCCGTTAGAGCGGTTAGCGACGCACCATTCTTGGATTAGACGGCGGAGAGTGTGGTTAGGGATGAGAGTGAAGTCGGAGAGCGCGACGCGTGTTACGGGGCAAGTTGTGTTGCCCATGGCGATCCATGAGTCGATGCTGGTGCGGTCGTAAGTTTGGCCAGTGGAGATGGTTACGGGATCGGACATTAGGTCAAGTGAGATTGGACATCTGAAATGGTATGGTATTTGGATTCCTAGATCCAACGGTTCTAAATTCCCCGGCATTTTTTTTTGTTTTGGAGGAATTTTTATGGAGTTTTATTTTTTTTGAGCTTTGAGGAATTTGGAGCTGATGAGCGAAGGAAGACGAAGGAGGACCTTATCTGCGCAGGCTATGCGCCACACGTGTGGCTTTTATAACTTTCTTAATTCTTATGGCAAAATTAATTTAAAAGTTCGGTTTTATAAGTTTAGTTATTTTAGAAAATTTTATATAAATTTTTCATAAAAGATGATAAAACATCATATGTTTTTGAGATAGAACCTTTTTTTTATAACACATTTGTATGTTCTAATGGCACTTATGCCGTTTGCATTATTCATAGCCTATAAGTCCCAAACTCTATTTATTTTAATCTTTTTAATTTTTTTTTTAACTAAAAAATTTTGAGCGAAACACATATATTTTTTTAGATATGCGTTAGTTTTTAATATTTTTATCCGTACTAGCTGCAATTCGATTCTATAATTTTTTTAAATTAAATTTTTCAAAATATTTTTTCAATCGAATTATTGATATCTAATATTTATTTTCATATATTTTTGGGTCAAAAATAAAACTTTATTTTGTTAGAAGAATATATATAATCCTAGAAGTGAAGCTTAAGGCATGAGGCATCTATATTCAAGTATATATAATTTTGGTTTTGATAAACAGAATTCACAAACAATGAAATCTATAATATATGTTTTCATATCTAAATGATTTATTAACAAAAATTATAATCAGTGACCAAAAAAAAAAACAAAAATTATAATCTAATTCTGTATCCATAATCGACAATCATATCACCAGTTGTATACAGTAACCACAACCACCGAATTTATTATTATCTACCATATTTATATGAATATAAATCGTGTGTTGTATAAAATTTATAAAATCAATAAATTTGGTCAAACTAAAATGCGAAAGACTGGAACGAAATTGGACCCACAAGACAACTCCCACTTACTTATGTTACATCAAAGCTAATAATCATATAACCAAAATAGATCGTATCAAGACCAAATAAATAGTTTGACTGTTTTGTCTTTTTTGGGAAATCTTTTTGACTGTTTTTCAAATTTACGTCGCCATGGAAATTACTCTTTTATCCTGTTTTCACTTTTTACAACTTTCTTCATAATAGTCAATCCTCGATTAGGTGAATGTTTATTTTTAAGTTGCTAATTAGGATTTAAACTTCAACAGTTACTTTTGTCTAGACTTTGACAATATTGACATCTAATAAAAGTTTTTCTCAATTTAAATTAAACTAGCGACTGCATCATACGATAAAATAAACAACAGTATAATAACAACATTCTAGACTACAATTAGAAGCTAATCAAGATATATGCATGGATTATGGATACATTGTCTCATGGGAACATTTGTGATTGGTAAGTACAATGTGCATGATAAATGATTAAAACGAATACAAGAATCCAGACTGTAACTTTTGTTGGAGTTTTAATTTGCTTCTGCACAAATGTAATGTCGGGAAAGTACAAGAATTTACAGAATTATTTGAGATAAATAAATCATCGAATGAAGACAAATATTCTAAGACAATTATATCGAAATCATATAAATTCGGGAGCAGGGATAAGATCCATGGACTTGGACCGTATTATTGTCTGTTTTCTTTCTATTTTCTATTCTTTTTGTTTTTGTTCTATTTTATTTTGTTTTTGTTTTGAATATTGATTTACTTAAATTAAATTGAGTGAAAAAGAGAAGAACAGAATCTGCCAGTCATTGGCTTGACCTCATGGGAACAACTAAAGAAGTTTGTGATTATTGTCTCTTGCCTTTGTCCATCTCTTTTTCCGTTAAAGGAAAAACTAAGAGAAATATTTTTAAAATTATGTTATTAAAATTATAGAAAACAATTTTTTTTTGTTATGCATAAATGGTGCATTCATATAGGTTATGATGCTAAACTATATATTTTCTTATTTTTTTCAGTGAATCTGGATATAGTCTAATTTCCCTAATTTCTTACAGCAGCTTTTAATGTTATTCTAGATGTGTACATGGTTTTGAAACTCTTTGAGACTATTCTAAATATACAGATGAGTATGATGAAATGTAAACAAGTTTCTTATTCATGAGATTTGTTATTAGTATGTATTTATCAATAATATTTCAAAACTGATTAGCCCAAAAGGTTTGATAGATTGTGACTATTTCCGTAGCATTTTGTTGTAAGACTTTGACGGTTGATGTTTATGTTATAATTCTAATTTACAAGGAAAAAGAACAAGAAACAATAAATAATGCAAAAGTTTTCTAAAACCTAATGAAACTCTAACTTATGAAAGCAAAACTGTACTACTGTTTGCGATACTAATTAAACGTCAATTGATCACTCAAATTCCTAAAATTACACATTATACACCAACCGAATAATTGGGGAGGAGAGGCACTAAAATTAGTAGAGCTCCCACGACCGTATGTCTAGGTTTTATATGCCAAATTACTAACTCATAGTAAGCAAATACAGTTATATTAGTCAATTGAAATGAATAAATTTATACCAAGCAGTATTAAATTATAAATCCAACCAATACAAAAATGGTTTAAATGGCGGAATTGGCCAATATAAAATGAAGACTTACATTTAAAAAATTGGATGAGTCAAAAGGTCAAAGAATCTTAATGAACAGTAAGGACATGAATGTTTAAATTTGGGTCCAGCTTGGTCCAAGTGCTAAACAATTACAAAAGAGGGTGGTCTATTATTAATACATGTCTTCTTTTTATTATGTATTTGTTTTTGCTATATCTTTTTTAATCAACTCTAAATCATATACTGATATGATACGAATTGTTTGGGATTTTACCATATTCAATTAAATTTTAGTATTTGGCATGACTCTAGCTATTGGAGTTATACACTAACTTCAAATAATAATCTAAAATCAAAGAAGTATTTTTAGTTTTTTTTTCGTTAAGGTTATACGGTGTCGTAAAGGCGTGTGTAGGGGACAGTGCGTCTCCCACTTCTCGCGACCCTACGGTCTCCGGTCAACCCTGCACTGTCTTTGTTGCACGTGCTCTCTCTCCTTCACACGTGCTTCCCAGCTCATCCTTCTTTTGTTGTGCATCCTATTATTTATGTTTTCTTACAAAACATAAATATTCCCAAATAGAATATGAATTATTCCCAAAATCCCTAACAATTACTGCCACTGTCGGATGAGTTCCAGGGTCTCTTTGTTTTCTAATATTGGGGTTCTTTTTTTGTGAGTTTTAATGTGATAAGATGGAAACAAGACGTCGTTTGTGCATGCATGTTTATCTTGTAATTATAACTCTAATTAATAAAATCGGTTCAAGTAAAAGCTAAGATATTAGTTAAATCATGCATCACGAGAAAAGGTTAGTTGTCGTCTTTTACGAAAAGAAATTTGGGTCAAAAGCTTTTCGATATTAAATTTAAAACACACATGAGAGAGCTTTTGGCGTACCTATATTTGTGAGAGGGACTAATTTGATTTAATCTAAAAGTCTAAAACCCTATTTTAAAAAGGTTAGAGCCAATTGCGAAATGGTCCAAATCTACTTACAATGCCAGCTAATTATAACCATATACAATAGGGCATATAATTAATTGGATGCAAGTATACAGAGCCGTGCCTCATGCTTAATAAAGTGGGCAATTGTCCAAGGCCACATTAAAAATAAATATTTAAAGGCCATATTTTGTTCAAACCTATGCCTATGTATTTAGATTGATATTATGTATTTGGGTTATTTGTTTAAAATATGCATGACAAGTAAAATTTTGTAATGACAAGAGATGTTGAATAGCTTGACTATCATATTTATAGTGTGGAAATTGGTTAGAAAACTAGAAGATATGAGTTTTGAGAATTGAAAATAACACACCAAACAAAATTACTGTTTAGAAGTTCTATATTATAAGTTTCCATTATTGTTTTTAGTACGTTTGAATTATTATTTTATAAATTTTTTAATAAAAGCCACAATTTTTAATTTTGCCTTAATCCTCTCTAAATCTAGGCACGGCACTACAAGTACAACGCCGTTGCAATATTGATAAAGCAATCGAAGATGCAGATCGATATGTATGTTAACATTAATATATGTCGTAAATTTTGATATATACATATCGTAAAGTTTAATACGTCGAGAGAGGATAATAAATTTTTGTAAGGTTTCTATTTATTAATGAATGAGGAAGATCGTCCACCAAAATTTTACAAAAGCCCCACAATAGATAATAAACTATTCAAATCCACTAGGCGACTCAACTTGAACCAAATAAATATTCAAAAGAGAACTCAGTTAGCCCACTAAAAAGGAAAAAGAGAATGGTCACCATTGATCACCGATGGAGTCGAATTGAAGGAGAACCAAAGCTGAGGAAATCATTGGTCACGTCTGGGTGCTATATATGATCGCATGTATATGATTTATCGAAAGATCTAAGCTTGAGCATTATTTGTATTTAGTTCTCATAAATTCTTATCTTTAATGACATTTTGATTCACCTATATTTACCCACACAAAACCGGATATGAAAAACAACATCCAAAGAAGCTCCAAGTTTTTAACTCCTAATTCGCCTTCTAACTTAGGAGTATGACCCAAGCTACACCTGCAACATGCTTGCCTTTAATTAAGAGTACATTTCCATAAATTCTCACAATACATCGAGTTAATTAAAAAGTATTCTGCATCACTTTTTTTTTTTTTTCAACAAACTTCATTATATTCAAATCAATCAATGATTCAGAGTGTTGTTTACATAGGTGGTGAGATACGATTCTGATTGCACATTTCGTGCCAATTTATCTGTTTTCACATTGTCTTTTCGGGAAACCAATGATAAAGAAAAAAAAAAAAAAATTCATCTTTGTCATATTTAATCGCCTCCAGATAGGGTGTGAACGCTGGCCAATCTTCCGGAGATGACACCATCTTCACAATGTCTGAACAATCTGTTAGGAAGGCTACTTCTCGCTTATCTTGACCTATCATACATCTCATTGTCCAGATTAGTGTTTCTACCTCTGTTTTGAGAACTTATCCCCCTCTTTCCAAAAGCCATCAAAAAAACACTGATATGTCGTAGTTCGTACCGCTCTAATTACCCCTCGTGATGGGTTTAGATTTGTCATATCCAATGGATACCTAACTTCCTTTGTTTCCTCCTGTTGAGCCAACATCCAAGCTTTTTCTTCATCTACAGCCAATTTTAAGACTTCCCGTGGATCTTTATCAATATTATCATAAATCTTTTCATTCCGAGACTTCCATATATACCATAGTATCCATGGATACATAGAGTTGTTGGATGCCGTTGGTGTCCGCCAAAATAAATAATCCATATTTGTATAAACTGAATTGGATGGAAAAACCTCTGGCTGTGTTGGAATATCTGATAATGCCCAAATCTGTAATGCTGGCGGGCATTCAAAAAGTGCATGATTTACTGATTCTTCCAAACCCCCACATCTCATACAGCCGGAGTCACAATTTATGCTTCGATTCCTTAAGTTTACTGACACCGACACACAACATGTGATAACTTGCCACATAAAATATTTAAATTTCGGAGGACACTTTACTTTCCATGTATAGGCCTGCAAAGGTCGAATGTTTGGACCCAATTTTCTAACAACAGGAACATCTGACTTACCTAACCGCAACGTATGATATCCCGATTTTACTGTGTACTTTCCTGATTTTGTAAAATGCCACCCTAACGTGTCTGATCTCGTGAGTGACCCCAAAGGTAACACACAAATCAAATCAACATCGTTAATATCAAAATTAGCAATAATTCATTTCATATTTTATATGTTGGTTTGGTAATCAATAAAGTTTTCAACTCGGAGCAATGTGTCAATAGATGAACCATTGCTTTTAGCTGGCATCGGGAATTGAGCCGGTATCCCTGGATCGGTCTATACTGAAATAGATGACCCTGAACCAACTCTTTTTATTAGTCATTTATTAACCAGAGGGCGAGCAGATACTATACCTCTTCAACCATAAGAGAGAGTGTAAGCTTTAATTGGATCCAGAGGGTTTGAGTTCCGAAAATACCATCCTGTGAACACCTTAGCAAATAACAAATCCGGTACCGATATCAACCACCAAAGTTGTTTTGCTAGTAACGTTGTGTTAAAATCATCCATATTCCGAAATCCTAGGTCCCCCCCTCATATTTATTGTCACATAACTTATCCCAACCCAGCCAGTGCATTCCTTGTTGTTAACCATTCGCACTCCACCAATATTTTGCTATTGCACTCGTCAGTTTTGACGTGACTGTTTTCGGTAGTCTGAAACAAGACATTACATAAGTTAGTAAGGCAGCTGCAACCGATTTAATCATAATCTCTTTTCTGCTCTTAGAAAGAAATTTTGCCAACCATCCATTGATTCTATCTTGTAATCTGTCTTTAACGAAAGAGAAAATCCTTGTTTTGGATCCACCCAAACTTTCTGGTAATCCCAAATATGAATCCATACCACCAACATTTGTAATCCCCGTTATTTCTTGTAATTTCGCCTTATGTGTGTCTCCTATTTTTTGGTCAAATTGAATTGATGAGTTCAAAAAATTAATTTGTTGACCTGACACCGACTCATACCTCTTTAAAAATGCCCAAGATAGCCTACACTGTGCTTTTGTTGCTTTACAAAAGAACAAACTATCATCCGCAAATAGTAAATGAGTAATTGGGGGACTTGAATTTGCCATTTTTATTCCAGTTAATAATTTATCTTGTTCTGCTTTTCTGATATTTGCCACCAAAACCTCTGTACATAGAATAAATAAATAAGGTGAAAGTGAGTCACCCTGTCGAAGTCCCCTTTCTGGTACTATCATTCCCCTAGGTTGTCCATTGAGAAGCACTCTATACTGTACTGATTTTATGCACCACATCATCCATGAGATCCACTTTTCACAAAACCCCACTTTCCTAAGTAATTGTTCAATAAAAATCCACTCTACCCGATCATAGGCTTTGCTCATATCTGTTTTAGTTGCCATAAATTTTCCTTTACAAGAAGGATTTGTACGGAGACCATGAAACATTTCCTGTGCCATAAGAATATTATCAGAAATCAATCTTCCTTCAACAAAAGCCAACTATGTTTCTGAAATTAATCCTGGCAAGACCTTCCGTAATCTTTGACAAAGAAGCTTCGAGATGATTTTGTATCCAACATTACATAAACTAATTAGTCTCAACTCCGTCATACGAGTAGGTCTTTCCGTTTTTGGTATCAGACAAATATTTGTCATGTTTAACCTCTTGTCAAAAGAGCCAGTTTGTATAAATGAGTTAACCAGATAAACCAGTTCCGATTTAATAGTATCCCATGCCTTTTGGTAGAATAAAGCTGTCATACCATCCGGATCTGGTGCCTTCTCCGGGTGCATCATAAACAAAGCTACTTTAACCTCCGTTTCCGTAGCCGGTGCTGTTAAAAAAATATTCACCACATCAGTTATCAAAGTTTTAACCTCCCTCAATGTATCATACAATTCATCCGGTTTTAAAGTCGAGAAAAGATTATTAAAGTAAGAAGTCGCTATCCGTTGGATGTCTTTTTCCTTCGTCAACCAAGAGCCATTTTCGTTGTGTAGACCGATTATCCTATTCTTACCTCTTCGCTGTTTTGTTACTGCATCACTTTGGTAATATGAATAACACACTAGAAATTGATAATCCCTCCAATAATGTGTTTAACAACTGCAATCTTAACTATAATTAAAAAGGTAAGTAGCATCAATATCAACGTGTCAGAAAAATAAACAACTTTAATTAGAATTGCTTGATAAATACTCTAATTTTATAAGATTTTTTGGCTAAAAACACAAAGATTAAAAAATAATAAATATTTTATCTTTTATAAAAATTCAACCAGTAGAAAAAAATATTGTATAATTCAAATAGTTATAAACTATTAAATTAATATAAATTATGCATAAAAACTTGAAAAAATCTAATAAAATAGAACAACAAAAAAGGCTAACATTATTTATATTGAGACAGAAGGAGTATGATACTAAAAAATTGGTTTACTGTCAAATAAAATAATTGATGTAATAAGTGGTTTGTTTGACATCAGTTACATAAGTTGTAATTACTAGCTTGGTTAACATCATTTAAGTAAAATTAATGTTAGTCAATATTTCTTACATTACTTAGAAAATATCAATGCAAAACCGATATATCTACTAATTCTTTTTGTAACATCAAGTAAATTAAAAGCTACAAAATTTACATAAATTAAAAACGATGCTAACATAATTTCGATTACAAAATTGATACATATATAAATCATTTGGGGTCGGGTGGATAAACTTGTGATTAACCATCAATCGCCTTTTTCGTTCGTATATATGTATTTTAATGTAAGAAAGTTTAATTAAGACTATCTTTAAGTAAACAAAACGTCATGTTCACAATGATTTAATTATAGAAACCAACATCTTAGAAATCACCTTGTAATTTTGTTACAAACTTATAGTAGGATATCACCACAATCTTTGATATTGGGGGTGCTCCATGGAACTTAGAATTCACCTCGTTACTTTTCAAGTATTTTGGAAAGTTGTGAAGATATAAGTAGATTTGATTAAATTGCAAGCTTGGAATTGGCAAAAAGCCAAAGACAAGACTTATGATATCCAGTCTCCTTTTGTATCTCAAAGTAAGACTTTGATTAACTGATTATTATGTAGAGACATGCGATTGTGAAGTAAAGGAGATAAACATAAACAATGGAAGAAGATTACATCTTAGAGGCTACTAAACAAGGTAAAGTTGATACATCTGCATTATCTATAATTTATTTATTTTTCTTTTGATAAAAACATCATCTATAATTTCAATTCATGAGGTTTGTTAGTTTAGTGTCCAACACCAGGACTAGGCCCAGAATCTTTGTCTCGCCCAAACATTTTGTAGCCCTTGGCTCGATGATGCCCAACCCCTGGGCTTGGCCCAGACTGTTTCACTGTGGCTAACCACGACAAATCTTGTACAGAAGACTCGACTGGTTTTGACGAAGACATTACGCTTCCATTGAACACAAATGAATCTCTTAATTGGGTCAATGATCTCGAACCATCCTTGACCGGTCGTCCTTCAGTGGTTAGCAACACCGATCCCACCATTATCAGAACAACGAGAAATGCTACGTAGAACTTGGTGCGGTTCTTAGCCATCACCATGATGAAATGATTTTGTTAGTACGTAAAAACGAGTTTACTAATATTGATTTGTAGTTAATATGATGGTCATGATAAAGTTCAGAATAGGGTTTATGAGTATTTATAGACTTATAGTGTATCAGAAAGATGAGTGTGGAGACAAAAATATAGTGCATGTAAACTTTTTTTTCTTTATTTTTTTGGTACTGTTGATTTGTCGCCGCCACCTCAAATTTCAACAATGAGAGATCATATTCACATAAACTAAAGTATTGAGTTTGGCTCACGTAAACTAAAGTATTGAGTTTGGCTCGAAGAGAGAATTGACAATTTGACATTACACATTACGTTGATAGTTATATAATTATATCAGTATATATTGGGTTTCAACTTTTTTATTGATAATATTGCAGAATAACGAAATTGTGGAAAAAAGTGGACTTATGCGACCCAACACTAAAAAAAAAACTTGATTCAACAAAAAATCGGTAAGTAAAATATGTTTCGTTGTCATGAAATCTACTGCATATATAGTCGAATATATAATTGTACATTTTATTGAAATGTGATTTGCACTAAATGTGTATAATCTGTAAATCACAATTATTTTGCCATAATGCAAATTCCGGATCAAAAAGCTTTGACTATTGTTCTAGCCATCAAATAGTTTATACTGTTCACTATGATATTCCATTCGTTGTATCATTGTCGCGTGACTTGGGAGCATTGAGACTTTGCTCCAAACCTCACACTTGTAACTACTTTATCTAAAGTTTTGTGATTTGAGGAAATAATGAGATTTTTAACAAAATGAATTAAATTTATGGTTAATTGACTTTAAATAGTCAAATAGCTTTAGATGAGATTTGTACATGAACCTACCTTACTTGCGGTTCAAACATTTTTCAGGTAAGCTTCCACTATTTTCAAATAAAAGAATCTCTTTCATAATCATAAATCACAAATACTTAGCCGATGACAGAGGTGCAAAACGATATTAACAATTATGGCTCATCACAATTATATTGTAAATACTAATTATGATTTATTATAATCAAATATTTTCTCAAGAATCTAATGAATTTCAATGAATTGATCAAACATTTTCTTTTTGTCTCTAAATTTATCCCAAAAAAAAAAAGTTAACATGCTCTAGCTCTCAGTCTGAAAAAATGTCTGGTAGAAGAAGTCTAGAATTTCTTGCTTAAAAAAGAAAAAAAAAGTAATAAGTGGCTCAAAATAAACTAAAATATGCAAAAGTAACCAATTGTTTTCTTATACATTATAAGTTCAAATTCTGAAAATCAAAACTAAAAATAATGATTCTTAATTTACTAATTACAAAGACCATATCAATATACAAAGAGTTCCAAAATATAATTTAAAACGCTGGCCTTAAGCAATGTTTTAGGTGCATGACTAGTGTCATAGAGTGGACACACAAACTTAGGCCCAAATAGAAGACTTGCACTGAAACTACAACTCATGTAAGAGTTTTTCATATCAAACTGGCACCCCCTCCCCAAGACCCCTAACGTAGGGCAACCAGTGGATCCCTGACTCGCTAAACGGGAAGTAAGACCTCCGTACAACCACAAACAACGAGTGATCAGATTTAAGACATCTTTAAGTTTATGGTTTTGTACTTTTGTCCATTTTCTGTTTGTATATTGGTCTTTTAGCTTTGTCATGAATTTTTAGTTATGGAATTTTGTTTGATTTATCTTTTTTGATGAATGATTACATGATGCATGAAATATATATATATTGACTCAAAATCTTAGTAGGAATCTTCTAAACATCTTCATGATGTGATGGATATTTTCATATACATAATGTTTTATTTCGATTCATTAAACATTGAAACTCTTGATCATGCATGTGTCTAACCCTTCGCCAGTGAGCAAAAGGATATAAAAAACGATTGTTGGAAGCTAAAGAGGGAGATAGTGAACTGCGAGGTAAGTAGCAATACCAGCAGTAAAACCAACAAAAGCAAAACCACTCACCTGTACGGGAAACCAAGAAAAGAATCCAAACTTTTGTTACTAATATGTTGATCTTGTTATATTGAACTGAGCCAAAAAGGTGTCTCAGTCTCACCTTACGGAAGTACCAAAAGAAATCGACTTTCTCCATACTCATGAAAGCTACTCCAGCAGCAGATCCAGTAATAAGCATGGAGCCGCCAGTTCCAGCGCAAAATGAAATGAGTTGCCAAAACTCAGAATCTTGAGGAAATGTTGAGAGATCATACATCCCCATTGTTGCTGCAACTAATGGGACATTATCTATGATGGCTGATACAACACCAATAATACTTGTAATGAGTTCAACATTGGGTATATGAGCATCAAGATAGTTCGCAATCTCTTTGAAAATCCCAACTGCTTCAAGACTGAAAAAGACACAACATTATCAATCTCTTACAAATACAAAAATGCTACCGGAAATTAATTCATGATAGTCTAATGGTTGAAGGATTCATTTTAGGTTGGAGAATTAGAGTTTAAATCTTCTCATTGCGATTTCAATCATGATATGCTATTATGGATGCCTTGAATGGCAAGAATACTCTGTGTTTCACCAATGATTATTCTAGGTTTAGGTCCAGAATCCCGGTTATCAAAAAAAAAGTTAGCAAGTTTTTTCCAAAGTTTACCTACTTATAGATAACAGAATCCCAAGGAAAAACAGAGCTCCTTGTGTATCAATTCGAGATAGAGCATGTGGAACTCTTAGGTTTTGACTCTCTGAGTCACTATTATGGATTGCATCTGTCAAGATCCAAAGAACTCCAAGACCCAATAAGATACCCATGTAAGGAGGTAGTCCGGTTAAAGACTTAAAGACTGGAACAAAAACTAAAGATCCAAAACCAACTCCAAATACAAGCTTGCCTCTTGGAACGATCTGTTCAGAAGCTACTAATAAAGTAGGAGTAGTATTCAATCCCCTGTGATTTACCTCACTGAGAAAGACGAAAAAGAAAAAAAATAGTCGCATCAGCCTTTGCAAAGGAATCACTAAGTGAAAGTTAAAACATTTGAGAACTTAATGAGAGTTTATAACCTGGTCAATGACATGAAAGCTAGTGGAACAACGAGAGAAACCACCGAAGGTAAAAAAAGGTTCTGAAAGAGAGGATAAAACCTCCATCATCAGTAATATTTGCATATTCAAACTCTTTAATCAAACAATTCAAATCGAAAACTTATGACGAAGAACCTTCATAGTAGAAAATGTTGATATATGGCCATGCAACCACAACATTGTTGTAGTAATATCACCAATAGGAGTCCACGCTCCTCCTGCATTTGCTGCTATAACCACAACTGCTCCTAAAAGTCTTTCCATAGGTTACATTGAACATACAAACTAACGTTAATACAATTAGCACATAGCTCCATATTAAAGAAAATATTTTATTATGAAAGATAACGTCACTACACAAAATAGAGAATTTAATGCATTGATAACGTCGATAATCTAGCGTTGTCGTTGATTCCTTGAATATCTAAAAAAAAAAATTCTTTTTAATATCGTTGAATCACTAAAACGAATACCCAAAATATAGGAATTAATAAGAGAACTCAACTTTATCAATCAAATGATAAATTGCTTTAAAATCTACTTATAAGGAGGTTCAAAACCCCTAAAACCCATAGATTTGTGTAAAATCTTAACTAATTAATTAATAAGAGATCAATTGTAAATGATATTTGGAAGTTATCCTAATATTTTCCGTGCATTATAAATCTCTTTCAAGTCGATGTCATGAATTGGCGTTTCTTTGAGATTCACTATAGAGACAAATCTATTTTCTCGTTGTTAGTAGCTTGAAGGCTCAAACCCCAAAAACTGACTATAAAAGGTACACTATGTTAGTAGGTTTTCGTACTTGCGGTATTCTGAGGGAATAACCAATTTTTTCAGTAGAGAAACCATAACAATAGTAGTTGTTAGGTTGTCAAAAACCGAGCTGAGGAAAAAGGTCGCAAAACCAACCTAAAAACGAAACCATAAAGCCAACGTCAAGAAAAATACGGAAGCAAGAGCAAAAGATAAAACTTATGCCGTCAAAGATAAAGATTCAAAGCAAAAAATCTTTAAAATATGAAATGGAAAAAAATACCATCCATAAAAGTATCTTCGGTTTCCGAAATGTTATATAATCCGTAACCAAATTAAATCCTTGGTGAGCATCAATTATCTCCACAATTGTCATTGCGCCGAGTAAATAGAACACTGTTTGACTAACATCAGCTGTTGCGTGTTGAAGTTCTAAAGCAACAATTTCAAAAGAAGGAGCCTGTAATTAAACATGCTTTTAACATTATTAATCACATAAATTTAAAGCTTTTCTTCATCAATGCATAAACATTTGAGGTAAATGTAAGAGAGTAATTTCTTACCCCGATACTTCGTACAACCCACAAACTCACAGCCATCAAAAGTCCTACTCCACTTTTATTGAAAGATAAAGATTCCTCGAAGATGATTACAACATATCCTATTCCAAATAACAACGCCATAACAATACTTAGTATCATGATGTTGTATTCAAATAGCTATAACTATTTTCTGATATGGTATATACAAAAATTTGTATGTTTTTTCTTTGATAAAAAAGTGTGAATGTTTTGTCTCTATATATACTTAAAGCCAAGGTTATGAAAGAAAAAATTAAATTTCTTTAGCCAAACATCTAACATGTCAATTTTAATTTTTTTTTTTTAAATAGGTCAAATATTTTACTAATTTTAGCTTTAATATATATATATATATATATATATATCCTTTTTAATGTAAAAGCAAAAGAAATAAATTTGCTCTCATCATATTTGTTATTTATCCAAAATTAAAACTAAATCTTTCGAATATCCAATAGTGATATAAAAATTGTCTATTTATAACTCTAAACTAATTATATTACTCTCTTTTTAACTTCTTAATAACTTATTTAGTATGTGCTACTTTTAATTGAAAAGTATCATTTTTCTTGATCATAACATAATAGTGTCCAGATTCAAACTCGAATAATACATGTTATTGAAAAGAATAAATACGTTTTCTTTTCTTTTTCTCAACTAATTTAAAAGTATCTTAAAAAATGGGTTAAAGTTTTGTAACCAGAAAAACTGAAGAAACTTAATCAAAATAAGGTGATTAGGATTAAACCTAAAATTGGTTGATTAGGTTCGGAAACAATAACGATTATAGTCGAATGATAGAAGGCGTGACCCGTGATCCAAAAAATCAACATTGAAGGCGTGAGTGTTGCCGTTTCATTGGTCACTGACTCACTGATATGAAACAAAACCAAAGTAAGAATCTTGGAAAAAAAATCGAACCTTTATAACTCAATTTTATCTCTCTCTCTCTCTCTACGCTGCTTGAAACTGAAGCAGAGAAGCAAAGATGTCGTTTGAGGAGTTTAAGCCATTAAACGAGAAGTCTCTTGTAGAGTACATAAAGGCAACTCCTGCTCTCTCCTCCAAGATCGGAGCCGACAAGTACGATGATTTGGTTATCAAAGAAGTTGGAGATGGCAATCTCAATTTCGTTTTCATCGTTGTCGGATCCTCTGGTTCTCTTGTCATCAAACAGGTTCGCTTCTCTATTTCATCATATAAGCATAACAGATTCGTATCTCTTTGTTGCAGCCAAAAACTCTGGCAAGTATCTATGAATTAGGAATTAGGGTTTATCTGATGTGCGTTTCAGATTCAATCTATATGTCTCTGTTGTCTGCAAATTGCTATCTTTGACCTATTTTTGAAGAGATTGTAACTCAAAATTATTCAATTTGTCTTTACATTTCAAGGGTTTTACTTTACTCTGCCATTGCCTTGATCTAGAGGATAAAATGAACAAGCTTTGATTTCTTGACTTTTATGTGAAATGTAAAAAAGCTTTGATTTTTTCAAGAAATCAGATTGATTGTGTCTTTTGTCTTCATTCATTATATGTACAGGCACTTCCATATATTCGCTGTATCGGGGAATCTTGGCCAATGACGAAAGAAAGAGCTTACTTTGAAGCAACAACTTTGAGAAAGCATGGAAATTTATCACCTGACCATGTTCCTGAAGTCTACCATTTTGACAGAACAATGGCGTTGATCGGAATGAGATACCTTGAGCCTCCTCATATCATTCTCCGTAAAGGACTCATTGCTGGAATTGAGTATCCATTCCTTGCAGACCACATGTCTGATTACATGGCGAAAACTCTCTTCTTCACTTCGCTCCTCTATCACGATACCACAGAGCACAGAAGAGCAGGTTCTTAACTCTTCACATAACAATTTTTTTTGTAGAATTACTAGTCAATATTTTGGTGTTGCTGATAGTGAGTGTCTTTTTTGTGTATGTGTAGTAACCGAATTTTGTGGCAATGTGGAGTTATGCCGATTAACGGAGCAAGTTGTGTTTTCGGACCCATATAGAGTTTCCACATTTAATCGTTGGACTTCACCTTATCTTGATGATGATGCTAAGGCTGTGCGCGAAGACAGTGCCTTGAAGCTCGAAATTGCAGAGCTAAAATCGATGTATGTGTTTGCCCATTTCCCAGGGATTTTCACTACGATTTGCTTCTATCTCTGAACCACCATTGTGTATTCTGTTGTTAGGTTCTGTGAAAGAGCTCAAGCTCTAATACATGGTGATCTTCACACTGGTTCTGTCATGGTTACCCAAGATTCAACCCAAGTTATAGATCCAGAGTTTTCATTTTATGGACCGATGGGTTTCGACATTGGAGCTTATCTTGGTAACTTGATACTAGCTTTCTTTGCACAAGATGGACACGCTGCTCAGGGAAACGATCGAAAAGTAAACAATTTATTATGAATTCTCATCTGCGTTTTTTTTTTTTATCTTCTTATCATTACACGGTTGCAAGTACATTGGTTTTAACAACCTAACTCTACGATGTAGGAATACAAGCAGTGGATCTTAAGAACCATTGAGCAAACTTGGGATCTGTTTAACAAAAGGTTCATTGCGCTATGGGATCAAAACAAAGATGGACCTGGCGAAGCGTACCTTGCAGATATCTATAACAATGCCGAGGTTTTGCAGCTTGTTCAAGAAAACTACATGAGGAATTTGTTGCACGACTCGCTCGGATTTGGCGCTGCAAAGATGATTAGGTGAGAGAATGTTAGACCACGAGATTTCTTTCTCGATCATATAAACTTGGAAATGTTGTTGACAGTGTTGGTTTAATATGATAGGAGAATCGTGGGTGTGGCACATGTTGAGGACTTTGAATCGATTGAAGAAGATAAGCGAAGAGCGGTTTGCGAGAGAAGTGCGCTCGTGTTTGGGAAGATGCTTCTCAAGGAAAGGAGAAAGTTCAAGTGTATCGGTGAAGTTGTTTCAGCAATTCAACAGCCAAGCTAAGACATTTTTATAATGTTCTTCTGCTGAGTTCTTGAAAATCTTGTTTTGATCTTGGAGTTAATCGCCAAGAAAAATATCACAATGCAATAATAAAATGGAGTTAAAACATTGAAAAATAAACACAAAATTTTCGTCCTTTCTTTATATGTTTGTATCCTAAATATCCAAGAATTTTTATTGAAGAAGACAAGTAATTTAGTAAATGTAGTTTAGTGGTTCGTGGTACGGCTTCAATTTTCAAGTATGCATAATATATTTTGTTGTAAAAACACTTAATTGAATATATTATCATAAATAACTTTTTTTTTTAAATAAACAAAAAATAAGCTATTAAATATTTACATTCTATTTAATTGTTTATTTTATGACTTCGGCTTTTGAAGATGTTCAACATTCAAAATATTAGCTTGAAGATGATTAACACCCAAAATGTTCAAAATAATTGTTAAATTTATATATGTAGATTATTAGAAATCAAACTATCTTAATATTAAGTTTGATATATAATGATACACTTGCAAATCAACAATTAAAACACAATCGAACCATAATACATCCTATACTATTAATCCGGAAGTACATAAAAGAAATTATCCTTAAAAATTGTTAATATTTACATCACTATGTCATTAGTCTATAGTGTTTTTAAATAAATTCACTAAAGATATAGTAGTAATCACAAAATTCATATAATTAAATTAAAAAGGTCGTAAAAAATTCTTAAATAATTATTAGTTTCTAAATAAAGTTAATTTTCTCTCTTTTATTAGTTATGGACGAAAACTAAAAATTAATTTTAAAAAGTTGTTAACCAATCAAAACTAAAAAACTAAGATTTGATATCAAATTATACCATATTATTTATTTTCTGAGATTATATTTGTAAGATTTTGTTAAATTTTAAAATTAAGATTCTAGTATCATCTTTATTTGATCTTATTTTTAAATTATTTTTAATTATCATATGATATATATATATATATATATAATTAATAAAATAAATATTTTTCTGCATATGTTGTGATTCAAATTTTTTTAAACAGAAATATATTACTCAATCGATAAAAAAATGTGTGTTCAACGCCCCACATCGGTTAAAATGTAAAAAAGTTGGGCAATAGTGCAGATTTATATTATAAAAAAGACCAAAATGATTTTAAATCTGAATAAGTATGAAGATTGACTTATCATGCATCCAAATTTAAAAATTTTATTCGTTTTAATTTAATTATTTAGATGAATCAATAATTTACAAAATATATAAAAATAAGAAATAATTTAAATTTAAACTTTCAAAATGTTTCAAATATTATAAATATTAAAACTTTATAAAGGTCTAAAATATGGATAATATTTAAGATTTATAAAGAGTTTAAAATATTATTAATATATTAGGTTTATAAAAATTTAAAATATTACAAATGTTTTAAGTTTATATATTATTAATATTACTAATATATATTAATTCAGAAGTACATTTAAAAATATAACCTAAAAGTTGTTAGTAATTACATTACAATGGAATTACAAAATAATCTTCCAAAGAACAAATTATATTCTCTCATTAAAGACAATTTAGTCATGTAAAATATCAGATCCATTAGGTAGAAAACGCAGGTTTTCTGACATGGATTCTAAATTCACTATTGGACATAGTAAAATTTCATCTATTAAATTTGGATTGTTATAAAAATAAATATATGTAAATTTATTATTTATGAAATATTTGTAGTATAATAATATTAATAAAATAGATATTTACAGATTATATAATATATCGAGTAACGTGGCAAATAAGAAGATGGATAGCTAAAAAAACGTATGACACCCGATATCCGATTTTTATCTGCGGATAATAAAATTGTGATATTCATTACCCGACTTAAAAGGTACGAGTACAATTTTCTCAAAACGGATATGAGTTAGATATCGAATAAAAGACATATAAAAGATATTAGTGTTCAACCTACTATCGATATTGGATTAAAAATGCTAATATTATACCAGATCAACACAACACATTTAACTTCCTTTAATTTTTATGAAAAATAATTTTATTTATATCAAATTTTTAAATTTGTACTGTAGCGTGGATACTTATCTAGTTTGGTCGTAAACTATTTTTTTTACCCTAGTTACAAGGGTTCAAACCTTAAGGGTTTTAAGTGAGCCCATTTTTCTATTTTATTTAACAAAAAATAATTTAGTAATTCAAAAGAAAAAAATTTGTTTAAAAAGGATTTTCATTTTTGAAGGCTATATTTATATGATTTGGCTTCCACAGTTACTGGTTCAGTACTGTAGGTGACAAGAGAGCAGATGACCATAAATCAGCACCGTTAGTATTCGCCACGTGTATGGTCCAGGCTAATGGTACAAGACATAAACCATTGCTTTTCAACTCTTCTTTCACTTTCAGCGTCGGGTTTACGTCTCCGGTTACTTCGTCTTCCTGACGACACATCAACTATTTAATTACTCACCACACGTCAGAACTCAGAACAGTCGTCTTTTTAGTAGTAAACAGTCTCGTTTTCATGGAAAAATAAATATCTTCCGATTTTATTGCAAAAGGTGTAAAACAATAAATAAATAAGAGGATACAAAAGTAGACTTACAAGAGCATGATGTTTGAAGTAAGGAGAGGAAAGGACTTGAACTTGATCTTGTAAGAACTTTATGTAACCCATTGTTTCATGCAATACTGATGCTGTATCTGTCTGCTTAAATTTTCCAAATTACAACTTTTTAATTGAAATTTAGATATGAACTGCCAAAACACATACCTCCAAACAGCATATTAATTAGTTTAGTCCGTTAATATCTAAAAGTAAGGTTTCAAACTTATATTGAATGACGTATCTATAATACATAGTACTAAAAGGTTCTAGTTTAGATCAAGATTTTAGAATGTTTCAAATGGCGTTTGCTGCTTTAATTTACCTAAATTGAGGGTTTTAACCTAATTTCAAATCGACCTTTTACAAGTGCTGTAAGAAAACTAAATACCAATATAGTTCATTCAATATTAAACTAAAAAATATTATGTTTATAAGAGATAAATCAAAATAAAAGAAGAGAAACTAACTTGTTCAGTAAATCACCTTGCCATATGGAGAAACCAACTGCTGCAACGCTGTGACTCTTTCACTAACCTTTTCTTTCCTGACCTATTCTTATGAATAACATTGTTAATTCACACAAACAGCTATTTTATTACATAATTATACATTAGTATACACATATAATTACACATACATATTTATTTATAACTTTAAAGCCAAACCTTAGCATTTCCAACCGAAGACTTCTTCTGATCGCGCTTGCATCTCTTACCGGATTTTTTTGGATCGCAGACCCGGTCGTGCCCATCACTCGACCCGGTTCTCTTCTTCTACACAAAGAGACAAACATGAAATGAAATAAAATCTATTCATTATAAGGATCTTGTATTGTTGCATGATGCAATGATGCAAATAATCTGATTATTTATCCTTTTTTGTTTCATGTACTTTATTTTTAACAAGGATGTCAATTTTATGTTGGTTTTATACTTTAATCATAGAAAACAATCATTAATTGACCCTTTAAGCTTGACTACAGTTTCAAGTAATATTAATTGTATGAATGTTATTTTATCGATATAAAACTTACATTGGATCTAGAAGATTTATCATCGACCGCACAAGCGTTATTGCGTGAAGAGAGAGGAGAAGCGGGAGAGAAAGAGGGTTCTGAGAAGAGCAATTCTGCGTCTTTTGGGTTTCCTCCGCCGAAACAGAGTATTTGAGGAGTATCTTTTCCGATGAATCCGAAACCAAAGCTGTCTTCTCCGACGTTGCTGGATCCGAGGACATCATTTGACAGCAGAAGAGCATTAGAGAAGTTCGTGACTCCGTCTTCTTCATCCGTTGTGCCTCTCATCATAGAGTTATTAGTTCTTTTGTTTTTGCTTAAGCTTGTTCGTGGAATTGACGGAGATATAAAACAAGTGAAAAGGTGAGAAACCAAAAGAGAATAGTATCAATAAATATATTATGTATAGTATCAATAATAATAATATATGACGGCAAAAATCGGGGTAAGTTCTACACGGTATACTGTAATATATAAAAACTATATATTTTCATTCAAAAAAAATATATAAAAACTATATTGTTATAGTTTTTAGATTGTATACACCATATAACCATGTCATTATCATTTATATTTGTTGACAAACCATGTCATTTATTTGTAGTGAAGTTAAGCAAGAAGAAGATATTGATGAAAAATCGAAATAGAGAAAGCATGCAATAGAGGAGATAGAACTGAAGCTGAAGGCACGTATTGGTATTATATATGAAGGTAGAGAAGAGGTTGGCAAAGGTTAGTTAGCAAATGGAAAACCAGAAGAACCAGACCAAAAATGGAGTTTCTGCTTAGCTAGTTGTGTCTTAACCATTTAATCTGAAACGTTTTCAAAGAAGATCTCATGGAAACAAACACAACAATGAAACAAACACAACAATCACTACAAGAAATATCTACATTCTCAACGCGGAAAATATGCTATCATACGTATTACATAGCGAATTCATAAATGCTATGACATCGGCAGCTATGGTAGGTGTCACCCCTAAGATAGCATTTTTTCCTCAGCTATGATATGTTTTGATACGATAGCATTAATTGTAAGTAGTTATTGATTTTTTTATAGCGAGTGTATGTCTGTTATAAATTTTAAGATAACTCATATTTCGAGCTACGATAGGTCCTTCTACAATTGCAATTTCATTGAGCTAGCGTTTGTTTAGATATAGCGTTATGTAATGTTATAATACCGTATTCAACCGTTCATATGTTATGCTATAGTAGTGGTTAATATTATAGGTAAAAATTATTGCTATACTTGATTAAGTAATAGCAAATTTTCGTTTGCTGTAATATGTGTTCTCAGACAGTTACCTATTGCTATTAATGGAGAATCCTGTTTTGCATAAATGAGAACCATTTCAAATAGAAAATATTCATAACATTAAACAAGTCTAAACTCAATCCAATATTCATAACATAAAACAAGTCTAAACTGAATCCAATACATAAAACAAGTCTAAACTCAATCCAATATTCATAACGACATAAGTCTTAATCCCAAGTACAAAAGAAGAACATCTCATCAGATAATTAGCCTAGTTCTAAACCACTTAAAACTAGCTAATTCGGACCAATGTGTCTTCATTCCCTGCAAAAATTGACAAGGACTTACATCAGTTTAGCAATAATAAAAGTAGATGTGAAACCAAAGTACAACCATCACACTATTTACAACACTTACCTCAGCCTCTTTAGCTCATATGATTACCAACTTATCTTCTGGCCAAGCAATAGATGTACCTAGTGCATCTCTAATACACTCGATTTCCTCACTTGGCCTCCAAACTGGTGCATCATCAATTTTCACTATATCTACCCACACTCTAGCTGCATTATTCCCTAGGCGAACAAAGTGGACCTTTTGATCTGAGTCGTTTGAATGCCATCTTCCTTCAGCAACAACCCGTTTCATTTTGCCAATGTCCAACAACTTACATTTCTGATTTGCATTGACAACTGCATCTCCATTTTTACGCTGCCATGTTTATGATAACATTTATTACATTGAGAATAGTAATAATAAGCAACAACATAATATAGTAAACAACTTACCGGAGACCTTCTAAGAGGGGATTGTGAAGCTAGTTGATTTTTCTTTACATGAGGTTTTGGATCTTTTGCTGGAGCCTTCTCAACAAGACATTTCAAAACTGGTGCCGCAGATTTAGAACCTGTTCCTGTAGATGTCTGAGTTGGAACCGAAGAAAGTGCTGTTGCAGATTTTACACCTGATTTTTGAGAAGTTGATGCAGAATTCTGAGTTGATTTCTGAGCCTTTAATGCGTCCGTCTGATTGTCGAAGACAACTTTTCTGATCAGCCATGCCACATAACTGTTCAGACAGTCCTCAAGGTAACCCTTATCCATTGTTGGCCTTCATATAAACGTATCAGGTTGATTTATCACATCCAAAAACACTTTAACAGCATTTGGTCCGAGAGGGATTCCATTAACCAATGCTTTTGGTTCCTGTGTCTGCCAACGACCTTCACCAACAACTACATTATCATCAGAAAAATCCAGTAGTTTGCATTTGTTCAACGAATTTGTTATTGAGCCCTGTCAAACACATTAAGAGGAGATAAATGATTGTGTCAACTAATCATGATAACTGACTTTGATACTAAGCTAACTTCTAAACCTTAAATGCTTACCATAGGCGCAATGTCTTCTTAACGCAATGTGAGAGAGGCCATGCAATTATCTGGCCAATGGCATCCCCAATTGTGAAAATCTTAGTCGCAGGTCTCCACAAGAAGGCTTCTGGTAATGTAGCTGTCTCAACCAATACTTTAACATTAGTAGGACCTAATCGACTGTCATTGACTATGTCTTCCGGATCAGAAGAAATGATACGACCCTCAGCAACATTTTCATCACCAGCCCAATCAATCAACAGACATTTAGGATGTGTTTTTTTGTTCACACTCTGCATAAATAAGAAGGAAATCAAAATCAAGTTTTAAAGTCTGAGACTCTTGCAGCTGATCTCAAATACTTACTTTTGCAGCAGAATTTTCACCTACTTCAGGTTCCTGTCTCTGTAAACCAAAAAAAAAATCAAGTAAAAACTTTTGTAATACATCAGTAAATTACTTGACTACAAATATAGAAATGTCTAACCTGGTTCTTCACTTTGGCAAGTTTATCTTGCAACTCGTTGACCTTCTGCACTAATTGAACTTGCTGTTCTTGCATATCAGCCATACACTTCTGGTTCACTTGGAAACAAGCTAATCTGGTCTTACTCATGTTTCTACCCATTGCTCTCAGTCGACCAGGGTTATCAGGGCCTAACAGTTGGGTAAGTGAGTCTTCTACTGGATTTGGTGCACCATATGGGACATCACTATCAACTATTTCAGCTGCCTTTTTCTGCAAAATATCAGATACAACTCCAACTGGTAATATGTAACAATCAATCCACAACCAAAATCATAAAATATGAAAGTGTTTATTACTTACAAACTTCTCAGCGGCAGTCGTATTTACTGGCGTACCATTTTTTTTGGTACGCGACTTGACCCAAACCTTTAGCCTTGTCACATCAGATGGGTTTGCACTCTCACTTTTTTATTAAGAGAAAAACCAAAACTCACAAGTCAGTATTTCACACTACGCTTACAAGAAAATACAACATACATGTATTATGCTTACATTTCTTCTGACAGTCTCACCATTCCTTTACGACTACAAGTGTGAGGAATCTGTTTGCACCTTCGTGCCTTGTAGCTATCACTTATAACCTAGCAAAAGGTTGTTAATATCTTATGTACTACCTATTTATAAACAGTCCACATATGACATTATAATACCTTAAACGCTTTGCTAGTTTTGATCTTCACAAATTTACGCCATTCAGTTGGAGAAACATTCTTAGGTCGCAGATTCATCCTCTCTTGGTTAGTCTTAGCTTGATTGACAAGTTTGACTAGCCGTGATTTTGATGCCCTCCAATTACATCCCATGTTCTTCAGCAGAACAATCTCATAAGCAGGATCAGCTCTTCAGTGCAGAATTAAAAGGAAAAATAAAATTTGTAAAGTCTACTAAATCCCTCATTCGAACCTAACCTATATAAATAAATTTTGTACCTGCAAAGATGCACCCAAGCCTTGTCCACCATTATATGCTATAATCTTAATTAAGACTTTTAATACCTTTAGGACCTATAAACCGATAACTCAATATCAGATTGTAACACCAGATCAGCACACTATGTCTCACACATTAAAATCACAGTAACAACAATGTCCTACTTAAACCAGTCACAAAAAAACACAACTCAAGACAGCAGACTATGTCACAAGCATTAAAATCACAATAACAACAATATACTACTTAAACCAGTCACAAAAAAACACAACTGAAGACAGCAGACAATGTCACACGCATAAAAATCACAATAACAACAATATACTACTTAAACCAGTCACAAGAAAACACAACTCAAGACATTAACAGCCAGAGTAGTGTAGAAAGATGGGACTAACCTGTCGTGTGTGTAGAACAAAAGAAAAGTTAAAGTTCCCCAATATTGCTGTCAGGACCACTTGCAAAACAAAAACAGGACGAGTATAAGGTTATGACAAAACATATACAACAAAACAAATACTTTCTAAAGCAAAAGTGTTCACTTTACATATCAATGAGTATAAGGCTATGACTAAATCAAATCCCACAAACCCTGATTTGATTAACTAAGAACATAGGCATGCAAAAAGAGGAAAACTTCATAGAAACAGATAAAGCCCACAAATCTGGTTTTACTCATGTTTCAGATAAACCCTAAAATCGAATCTATCTAACAATTGCAGTAACACAGAAATCGTGTTTAGATTCACGACAGCTCGAAAGAGAGTAAATAAAATCAAGAAGAAATAAATAAAATTGTGTTCTCTAAAACTTGCCTCCGATTTGAGATGACGAAATTAGGGCCGGCGAAGATGAAGGGTTGCAGCGACAATCAACAACGGCAGCGGCGACCTTAGGTTGTGGCTGGGTCTGAGATTCGTGTCTGAGATTTATGGTTTCTCGAATGAGATAGGGAAAAAAGTGTTTGGAAAGGGGAAAAAGTGTTTGGCTAATTGTTTAATTTGGCGGAACTTTAAGTGTTTAGACTGACTTTGGCTAAAAATTTTGGCTAAGTGTTTGGCGGAATTAGGGATTTTTGTTTCCCGCTTATTGAAATTCTATCATAGCGTTTATTAAATCCTATTATATAGTAACCAAAATTACGAACACATCAATAATAGCAGTTTAGACAACCGTGCTATAACAATCTGCTATCAATGTTAACTTTTGTTGTAGTGAATGAAACAAACTTGGAAACTTAGTAGACACCAAGTTTTATGGTGTTAGTAGTGGAATTAATACTTTTGCGTTTGAATTAGGCGCTGAGAAACTTTGAGAGGTCACATTATCTCTATTCCAAGATACTTTAGAATCATGCTTTAGAAAAAATGAAAATTGTATCAGTTTTTGCATCTTTTTTCCAATATGCAATTTATGTATCAATCTTTTTTAAAAATGTGTCACTATCATAAAAAAAAAATGTCATTTTTAATATATTCATCTTGCAGACTCATAAGCCACAAACTGCTAAACGAAGAAACAAATTAAAAAGATTTTTGTTTTATTTTGTTTTAATGTTTTATTTCCAATTAATAACCTTAAAAAGAAACTGTTCCCATTTCTGCTCTCCATCACCTCTGCAAATCATTTCTTTTGCCTTAGACTTTCCTTTCGAACACTCAACCAAAAACAAAAATGAGATAAAAGGCAAAACTTTATCTTTCATCTTCTTCTTCTCCAGCTAAAAAACCCGTAATTTCTCATTTTCTATACTTGTTTCTTCCTTCTTTTCGACGAAACAAAGAAAGAAGAAACCCAATATCTCTTTCATCTCGTACGGCAGCTACACAGACCTCGACTTCCGACGATTCCTGATTTTTTCCGGTCCCGTTAAGCGACTCTATCACCTACATTGTGACCTCGCCTGTAAAGGTATGTCTCTGTTCTGTCAAAAAAAAGCTTAGCATTTACTTCGAGTTTGCTTTGGTTCGGATTGGGTCTGGTTTGTTACTGAGTCTTGGAGAATCGAGTGAGTCTTATGTGGGTACGAGTCTGTGCTTGTGTCTGTGTGGACTGTGGAGTTGCATTTCCAAAAAAAGTAGAGGTTAAGTCGAGTTTAAATGATTGTTTTTGAGTCAATTCTGTGATGAGTCTTAGTCGCTACATAACCATTTAGGTCTTTAACTTTAGACCCTAGCTAGATATTGTTGACAAAAAAAAAGCTAACTTTTTCAGTTGTTTCCCGTTGGATTTGGTGTAAACTTGTAGATGATGAGTATGTGATTTTGAAAAAAAGGTTTCGTTTTTGTAGATGTCTTCTCAAGAGAACAATGATGACATGCTTGTTAAGGTTGAAAGAGCTGAAGTTCAAGAACCCTCTTCCGTGGGAAATAAATCAACTTCTCCTGCTATAGTTGGAAGATCTAGCAGGAAAAAAACCCAACTTTTAAAACCCTGTTTCAGCACCTCCATTGAAAGATCGGCTATGCTTCCTAGTCAAAGTAGTTCAGCTCCTTCTCTTCAGTCAAAGGCTCTGTCTATGAGTGTTTCTTTCCATGGGTGGAGATTTGCGAGCAAAGATTTCAAGCATTGGGCTGAGAAAATGTGTGATGTGCACGAACACACTTGGAGAAAAGCTGGGATCTTCGAAGCAATCATGGCATCCACAGTCAAAATCCCTAAAAACAGAGATCTTGTTCTGGGTATTGCTGAGAAATGGTGTCCTGAAACCAAAACCTTCGTTTTCCCTTGGGGTGAAGCAACCATAACACTTGAAGACGTTATGGTGCTTCTAGGTTTCTCTGTTTTGGGTTTGCCTTTTTTTGCTACTCTCGATAGCTCAGGAAAGAAGATAAAGGCGAAACTGGAGAAAGAACGTCTGAAGATTAAGAGAGAGAAAGGCTTTTCTGCATGGATAGAGAGCTTTATGGACAGTGGTCATGAGCTTGAGCATGTGGTTTTTCTGGTATCATGGCTTAGCTACTTTGTGTTGCCATCACGGTATTATCATCACTCTCAACACATTTTTCCAGTTGATGTTCATCTTTCAATAGGTATTAGGGTTGCTCTTGCTCCTGCTATTCTTGGTCACTTGTATGCAGAGCTAAGTCTCTTGAGAAACCACATTAGAGATTTCAAGGAATCAACTATTACCCTCAAGATTGATCTGACTGCCTTGTTTCAATTGGTCCAAGTTTGGACATGGGAGAGATTCAGGGAATTACAGCCAAAACCTAATCCGCTGCGAAAGGGTGAGCCAAGATTGGCTCTTTGGCATGAGCTGAAACAGAAAACGAGCAATGCAAGTCAGATTCTCAACAACTTAAAAACGGACAGTTTTGAGTTGCGTCCATACACATAAACTGTGGAATGCTGGGAGTTTCCTCAGTTTTACCCTGAAAAAGCTATGATGGTTCCTGTTGGTCCCAGTCTTGATGATGGTTTTTTCTTCTTTGCTCGTTGCATCAAGGTGTCTGAGCTTGTTGAAATTGATTGTGTGGAGCATTACTTTCCCAATCGGGTGGCTTTACAGTTCGGGATGCTTCAGGATGTTCCTTTTCATATTAACCGGAACAACCTCTCACAGGAGGCAGCTTGGAATGATTATGATAAGCCTATTGATGATTTGACATTATATATTCCTTCCTGTTCTGCAATACCTCGTGTTACTCCAAAGTTCTATGAGTGGCGGAGGGCGTCGTTTCAAGCATTGCAAGCACGAAACATCAAAGGTGATGATAGTCATGTTCCTTCTGGCTCTAAGATAAGCAGAACAAGCAGTGTTGGAATTAAGATAGCTGAGGATTTGACAAAGAGGAGGCGCCAGTACATGAAGCAAGCTCGTGACAAGAAACACAAGTACATGAAGCGAGTTCGTGAGAACGATGAAAATGATATAGGTTATTGTCAGACACAGGTTCAATCAGACAATGATAAATAAGATGATAGCCTCACCATTGCTTCTGAACCGCTTGGTAAAAAGAGTAGACTTGAGGTGGATAACAATGATTCAAGACCTTATCAAAAGCTTGCTTCGATTAGAGATGATAGAGATGAAACTTTACCACCACCAGAAGTAGAGCAAAGGAATGAAGAGACTGCTGAAACTAGAAACAAAGCAGGGATGGTTCCGAGCCCAGTTGATGAAAACAACACTTCAGATTCTCCTCTTGGTGCTAATCGAGGAGTAGTTGACATTGTTGTGTCACCACGAGAGACAAGGCAAACCTGTGATGATGAGCTTGATGTACATGGTAGCTATGCAGAGAAGATGACTATGAGTGATAATTTCAGCAAGGAACCAGACTGTTTGCTCCAAAAAGATAGTATCATAGCAGGACAAAAGGCGAGCTCAAATGAGAAGTTGTGCTGTAGTGAAGCTGAGAAGGCAGATGATGTTGTTGATGATGACAGTGTGATCCAGAAAAAGCTTGCATTAGAGGAGCTAGCATTAAATGCAGACAACAATGATCCAAGCCCTCGTCAAAACCTTGCTTCTGGATGCGCTAATGGAGATGAAACAAGCAAAGCATGTAAGAGTAAGGTTCTGAGCCCATCTGATGAGTCAAACACTCACATAGCTGTAGGGGAAGGAAGTCAGGGACATGACTGTTTGCTTCATGATAATGCCCTCAGAAGTGAAGAAACTATGAAATCCAATGAGGATTTAGATAAGAGAAACAATGATTTTGATGCTGATAGTGCTTTCATTAGAAAGAGAGTTGAAGAGCTGAAGGTGCTGACATTGTCGATAGAGGAGCGTATTATTAAGGCACAAAAAAACGTGGCATGGTTGAAAGAAAGGAGAGCCGAAAAACAGAGAAAAGTTACAGCAGCTTGTTTGATCTAGGCGTGTTCGAGGTTGGTTTGAGCAGCCAAATGCAAGTAGAATAACAATGATCATTCTCATCACCTGTGTTATCTTTTGGCTTTAGTATCTTGTGAAGACTGGTTTGCTTTAAGTGTTTTTCATTTGTATCTTTTGAACTCAGTCATGAGCTTCTTGGTGAGTTGAGATCAAGATTTACTTATCAAGTGAAAAACAATCATATATAAAGCAAGAAAATTGGATGTATCAAAAAGATTAACTGTTACATAATGCCTAGGGACCAAGATAAACAAACCTTGTTTTAAGACGTAATAACAACAACATTGTCTACATTATTCAGATTGCTAAATCGACAAATTCATATACCTAATTTCAAGAATGTCATATGTTTTATTAAAAACCAGTGCATAACAATTAACTATCATTCAGCTTTTCGTGGTACGTGGCTGCCGCCAGTCGCGTTTCTTGTACACGTAGAAACAGGTCTTGAGAGCACTGCAATGTACACAGATTAATAATTTAATTTAGAAAGCCATTGTATATTTGAATCTTTTGGTGCAAACAAAGATAACTACAAGTCACGGGCTTTTCTCATAAAACCATATGTCCAGCCTTCTTCTTATAGACTATCTTCGACTGGTTTCGTCCTGTTTTGGGCTCATCAGGTGATCGGCTCTAGATCACGACCAGTTTGTGTAGGGATGACCTACTCCCTTCTTCTGAGTCTAATACTCTACCAGCGACAGACTCTTCGAACTCCTTTGAGTCGGTCTGTCTAACTCCTCCGAAGAGACTCAACAACCTGAGTTATGCACACCCCTCACTGAAGCACGACAACCTGCCCCAGTCGGAATAACTTCGCAGGAACGGACCAAATTATTTCTTGATACGGCCCATTAAAAATCTACTATTTTTTTTTAATTAATACAAAAACCAAGATAGTGTAAATTTATATATCTGTCATTTTATTCTATTGATCAAATAACATGAACATGTAATTGAGTTTCAAATGCAATGGAAAGTTGGAAACACAAAGCAATATTCCATCCTTAATCTACAAAATTAGTTAGCAGAATATTTTGGCAATTATCCTCTCAAAAAAATTAAATAATAAGAGAATCAAATCACTCTATTTTCTTGACTTATTATATAAATATTCAACCCCAAAGTATACTTTTTATCAAGGGTGTTGGTAACCTTTTTATCTTAGCTGGAATCATAAAAGAAGCTAGTTAGGCTAATTTTTGGCGTCAACAAGGAAAACACTAGTAACACATCTTTCCTTGTGTTTTTTTGGAAAATGGACACATCTTTCATTGTTATGAATGGGATAAGTGTTAATCCACTATGAAAATAAGATTTGTCAAGACAATTTTTCTTTTGTCAGGATTTATTAAGGTTTAAGAGTCGAAGACAATTCGAGTATAATTGAATCACACATGCACACTAATGTCCCCACTAATTAATTTTTGGTTTTGGGAGACAGAAAAAGTATTGAATATTTTGTTGCAATAGTTTTGATGGACCAAAAGGTAACATGTTTTAAATACAAAGCATAACTTAGCTGTAACCATTATAATAACAATGGAAACAGTTAACGAGTCTGTTTTATTTTTTGTTAAAAGAAGGCTGTGTCTTTTTTTTCTCTCTGCTCTTTTGACCGTTAGAAGCGAGAACCTCGAAGACATTCACGTGTTGTCTTGTTTAAGTTTAGTTCAATCACACGTTTCAAAGTGATTAATTATCACACTAGCCACTTTTAATATTCGACCTATCTTCTCATTTTATTGTAACCTATACTTTCAACACTTTGATTTTATTACTGATTATTTAAATTTTGACATTGTTATGATTTTGTGCGTATTTATCAATTGTATACACGTATATTAGATCATGGATATCTTAACATTGTATTAATTTAAGCACTTGTAAATTATAATGGTTAATACTCTCAAGTCACTACATACCATATATATTTATGCTTCATTACTTGACGGGATTACAACATTCACATATAAGTTTTGTTATATTGTCCAATTCTAGTAGTTTTCAAGTGGTCTTAATTAAAAGAGAACCAAATACCTGGAGATTTAGCTAATTATAATTGAACAATGATAAGTTGCAAAAATATTGTAAAAAAGAAGAAGAAAAACACATGCATGGTATCATATAATCTTACATCGAAAGCTAACTTATACACTTTGAAGCCCTACGCGCATGTCAATCTAAACGACCAACGACGAATGAATCCAATGATTAATACAAAAAGCATAAAGTACTGTATATTAAATGTTCATAGTAGAATTGCTATATCTTTCACGCTATTGGCCACATATACATACGTTCCTTAGTCCTTACTTTAGACACTATAACACCCGCGTCCCACAGTAGAGACACCAAATCAGTCCTGCTTTGGAGAAAACTGAATTTTGGTCTTGTCAAAGAATATAATGTCCGAGGAATGGATCAAAATGACAGTAATATGATAGGCTAATTGGATAGATTATTGCATGAACTGATTATGTATTAGTTTGTTGAGATGAAATGATCGGACTCACTAAACAATTCGTTTGTCTACGTATCTTTAATGAACGGGAAAGTTTGTTTGATGATTGTGACATTTAGTGCACGAGACAGAAAAACTTATAAAGAGAACAATAATGAATTAATGATAGATAGTCATAGAGTTAGTATAAACATCGTAGCGTAAAGGCATTGTATCAAATGTTGTAGTTTAACTCTTCATCTAATAAAAAAAAGAATTAATTATTTTTGAAGGTTGCCGCAAATTAATGCTAAATGTCAATTGTCAAAAACTTTTTTGAGAAAACAATAAGAGGTTCGGCCAAGAAATGTCATGAATCCGAAGACGTTGTTGGGGTTTTCCAAAAACTTGAGCAAAAAATATTGGGGGAGCGATAAAAATAAATAATCGAAATAAATTTCTTTGAAGCGATAAAAGTAAAATTTGTGAGAAAATAAACGACAAAGCAAATTTAGACGTAAAGCTATGGATTACAAAGGTTTTTTTTTCAAGTTTAGAGTTTTGTTTTCCTCACTCTAATTACCGCAGATGCTTACTTGCTTATATAGTGAATTAACGGCACTAACTTATTATTGTTTTCCTCACTCTAATTACGACAAAATCGTCTTTTTCATTACATATCTCTAACTGCAGGAAAAAATAGATTATAACGATGATTGGCAATCGAATCCATTGTTTGAGAATTATAGATAGTTGGAAACACAAACATTAAATCAAAGACGATCTAATTGTGTACCATCCTTAACGGCGCCACTTGCAATCCCCACACGGCCACACTTCACACGAAGTCAAGTTCTCACTCAATTAGTCTCTTTCGAATACGTATTGGCACAGCCTTCCACACTTTTCAGAATTAAATTGTGAACACGAACATATGATTTATCTTTTTCTTTTATCGTAGCCTCGATTTGAGCCTCTTCACCTAAACTAATCAAATAATCGCAAACTTAAAAGTTAAGACGATAACGAACGCATTGACAAATGACAACGACAAGAACTACATATCGCGTTTGTTTCCACTTCTCTCTCTCTTACCCAGCCGCGTTAAAACAGCACTAAAGAGGGTAAAATAGTCATTTACCTAAAAAATCCTTTCTCTCTCTCTCTCTGCTCTCGCTTCTTCACTCACTTTGGGTCCTTTAAAAGTATCGTCAAAACTCTCTCTCTCTCTCATTCTCCGGCGTCTCTGTTTTTTTTAGGGGTTTTCGATTTTTGTCAGTTTGTTTCGGTTACGAGGAAGAAGTAAGAGGAAAGGTTACCTTTTTTCAGAGTGCATAAAAATGGAGAAGAAGCAAGGGTTTTTCTCATCACTCAGAGACGAAGTCGTAAGAGGTCTATCACCATCTCGTTCCCGACCACGTTCTCGTTCCGCGAGCCCATCACGCTCAAACCCACATATGAAAGCTCTTCTCTGGGGGAGAAAGAAACTAATCGCAAGCTCCGGCGGCTGCAGCGGCGGAGGAGGTTACTACTTGCCGCAACCTGAGCCGTTGATTGGGAGATCCGGGAGTTTAAGACCTGTAATGGAAGGTCCTGATCCAGACAATGGTGAAGTTTCTGGAGGGGATTCGAAACGACTCGGGTCGGGTCTAAGTCATTGGGTCAAAGGTCAGTGGTCACGTGCTCCGTCCGTGACTACAACGCCGGCTTGTCGGAGGTCTGATTTGAGGCTTCTCCTCGGCGTCATGGGAGCTCCTCTCGCTCCCATTAACGTCTCTTCTTCCAGTCATCTGCTTCACCTCACCATCAGAGATTCTCCCATTGTTAGTCTCTGATTGTTCTCACTCATTTTCATAAATTTCAAGTTTTTAAGCCCCTAAATTCATAAATCTTGACTCCAGATCTTGTTTGATATATTTTCTTAAATAAAAGTTTAAAATTTGTGATGCATGTTTTATTGAAATTTCTTATTTTTGGATGATTTTGGATTGGTTGGTGGAGTATTGTCATTATCTGGTGGGGGTTTGATTCATATAATACTCAGATTTTGAATTAATGTTAGTTACTACAAAAATTCAATTTTTGTTTCTATTATTGTGTGATTTTTGTTTTCTCTTGTGGTATGTTGTTTGCAGGAAACATCGTCTGCACAGTACATTTTACAACAGTACACGGCGGCTTGTGGTGGTCACAAGTTACAGAATTCCATTAAAAACACTTATGCTATGGGTAAGCTCAAGATGATAACTTCAGAGCTCGAAACTCCCACAGGGACAGTTAGAAATCGAAGCTCGACGAAGTCTGAAACTGGAGGGTTTGTTCTGTGGCAGATGAATCCTGACATGTGGTATGTTGAGCTCTCGGTTGGTGGTAGTAAGGTTCGTGCTGGCTGCAATGGCAAGCTCGTTTGGCGACATACTCCTTGGCTCGGTTCTCACACTGCTAAAGGACCAGTCAGGCCTCTTCGCCGTGCACTTCAGGTTAAACCGTAAACCGTAAAACTCTCATGATTTGAATGAAATCAATCCAATGCTCAGTTTATGTTGAATGATCTATCAGGGACTTGATCCGAGAACTACTGCTACCATGTTTGCTGAATCCAAGTGTGTTGGAGAGAGGAAGGTGAATGGCGAAGATTGTTTCATTCTGAAGCTATGCACTGACCCTGAAACGCTAAAGGCAAGGAGTGAAGGACCAGCAGAGATCGTTAGACACATCCTTTTCGGTTACTTTAGCCAAAGAACAGGACTTTTAGTTCAAATTGAGGATTCTCAGTTGACGCGAATCCAATCTAACGATGGTGATGCTGTTTACTGGGAGACCACAATCAATTCGTCTCTAGACGATTACAAACAAGTCGAAGGGATCATGATTGCTCACTCTGGACGCTCTGTTGTTACCCTCTTCAGATTTGGGGAAGTTGCAATGAGCCACACTAGGACAAAGATGGAGGAAAGATGGACCATTGAAGAAGTCGCTTTCGATGTTCCTGGTCTGTCTCTAGATTGCTTTATCCCACCAGCTGATCTTAGATCTGGTTCATTAAGCGAAACGTGCGAGTACTCAGGTCAAGAGGAGAAAGGGAAGAGCTCGATCGCATTGGCTGCAACAACAGCTCATAGAGCTAAAGTTGCAGCCTTGGAGAAAGGAAGCTTCGACAATAATCCGGTTTGGCATATCGATGTCTGAGTTTGGTAGGGAAGATGCAATCTGTGCATAGTAATGCTTATAACAAGACTCAAGCCTTGAAATCAAACTAACTAACCCCTTTTGTTTAACAGCTCACATATTAGGAGTTTGATTACACGATTGGTTTATTTCAGTTTCGTTTGTCTTTTTTTCTTTGTCACCTTCAATATTTTTGAGTAAGGTGATGGGATTTGATTTGCAAAAACGGTGGCAGCAAGAGAAGGAGAATTGCTCTGCTTAAATGTTGAATTTGTCTAATCTTTCTTAATCTATGGAAAGTTTATCGTTATCAAGTGAATTTCTCATCTTTATTCAAATTGTTTTGGTTATATTAAAGAGAAAGCAGCCTCGTGAGTACTTTTATTTCTATGTAAGCTCATTGGTTTCTGTAAGGTTCTTCCTAACGGAGAATCTATTATCCGTAACTTAATGAAATGGTGTTGTTTGTTATTAGAAAAAAAAAAAAAACAAATTGAACCGTTCCAAGTTGTTTGAATTTGTTTGAATTTGAATCATATGGATTTAATGTTGTTGAAGACATGATATTGATGTGATAGAAAAAAAAAAAAAGACATTCTTAATGTATGTATTGTTAATTTTAGTGGTTAGAGAGTGAGGTGTGTTAGGTACCCAATAAAGAAAGTGATAGTTAGGAACAAAATAAATGGGATTTTATGAAATGAATTGAAGATGATGATTATAAATTTATGGGGTCCATTTTTTTATGCTTTTGTAGCAAAAAATAGCTTTTAGCACAACTGTCTTCTCTTTTTTGCCTTAACTTTCTTTTAAAGGTCTTTTTTTTTTGGCATAACTTTCTTTTAAAGTTGTTATATATTGATTGCATCTTTTGATATTCGACTTCGATATATGCAACACACATGGATGTATGATAATGACATCGTTTTGGAAGAGGAAACAAAGCTCTAACCGCATCTCCTGATTGAGACGATCACAATTTCTGAAAATGAAAACGTTAAGTTGTTGAGCTATAACCTCAAAACATAACCAAATTGTCGGATCAAGATTTGGAAAAAAGGTCTTTAATAACCAACAAGACATTAACACAGAGATTTCAGTGAAGAAAACAAAAAAGATTCACACCATACAATATTACGCTTGAACTACCAAATGGCACACAAAAACCGTTACAAACACAAACATGTGACAGCAAAAAAACACTCAATGGGCGACAAAACTCGAAGACCGATTCAAGGTTGTCTATCGCAAAAAGAAGAACGTGGCTATACTTAGGTAAAGATCCTATTTACAAGTCTTATTATTCCTTGGCTATTGCTCTACGGCAATAAGGACAATCTCCACAAGCTCTAAGCCAAGGGTTTAAGCAACTAGAATGGAAACTATGGGTACAGGGTAAGGATATAAGCATGTCGCCTTTTGTAAAACTCTCTAAACATATGCTACAATCTCTCATCTCGGTTTTAACCTCAGCTGAGGTAAAAGTTTGCCGGTGTAAACAGTTAATAGCGTCTTGAGTAAGACCTTGCGGTTTCTTGTTACATTCATGGGTCATTTGAAGCCCTTCTAGTTGAAAAATTGGATCTCCATCAGAATGAAATGAGGACTCCCTTTGTTCATCTCCCAATGAAACTCTGTTGCTTCGACTGTACCAGTAAAAACAAAGTTGAAACCATACAACTTCAGTACCCCAAATTGTGAAAAGAAGCTCCAAATAAAGATATATACACAAGTAACAAGAATCTTTCTTCTTTGAAAACTCCTCAGGGACTCAAAAAGAAAAAGAAAAAAATAGATCTTTTAGGGTAAAGTCTTGACCAATTCTAACAAGAATCAAGAGCAAATCAGAACCAGAATCGTGATCAGACAAAAAAAAAAAAAACAATCATCTTTGGAAAAATCTAAAAGATCACAGTAGAGTGCACACATCAAGTAAAGTTGTAGAATTTATCGGTGGGGTTAAGCACAGACCTGTTACTAGACAAGGAAACACCTCTCAATCTTTCGAAAAGTCTTGCCCTTGCAAGCAGAACAGCTCCAGGAAGCCTCTCCGATCCATTTAGGTTTACAAAGCTGCTACTTTGAGTTTCAATATCAGTACTGTCCGTATTCAAATACTGACCAGTGCCTTGAACATCACGAACAGGTCTACTACGTTCCTGAATTGACAATTAGGCGATATGTTAATAAATTGGATATGATTCAGACAACTACTGAAATTACTCTTTCGGAGGAAAGAAACTAACAGGGTTGTGACAGAAGCGTCGGAGACGCGGAGTGGGTCGCCGGAGAAGATCACAGCCGTCGGAATCATGACGTTGGTTATGATGATGGGTACCGTGACGGCGATGATGATGGTGTGAGTGGTGTCGATAAGAAGAAGTGTCGGATTCTAAATCCGGGTCGGATCGACCCGGACGAGATCTTCGTGTAGAGAAGAGTTCCGATGCGCTCGTCATGCACCGATCAATCACCGAATTCGTTATATGATCTGAAACAAGTGCAGAGACGATGAGAGAGAGAGAGAGAGAGAGAGAGAGAGAGGCTAGAAAATTGCGAGGAAAAGTAAAAGGAAGCTGCAGTGAAAAGGTGACGTCATCCCACTCGTTGTTGTCGGAAGAAAGACATCTTTTGAAAACGGTTTCGTTGTAATAACAACTAAGGGAAGAAGCCCAATTTAGTTTGGGCCTATCCAAGTGAAGTCCACTATTACATGTGCTTGCTAAAGAAAAAGATATGAAGTTAGATAATAGAGTTATTCTATTTTATGATTAATTTTTGAAAGAGTTTCTCACTGAATCAGTTATGTGAATTCTCAATTTTTTCTTTTCTGGAATAGGAAAATCACAAGTCGAAATGCATATTAATCCCTGAATCTATAAAACCTATAGATTGTTTTTTATCATTTTTAAAATCCATCTACTTGCATTGGTCTCTCTTCATTCATTAATTACAACATTCATTGGTAATTTTTTTTAATGTTAATCATTAATTATTACTCTTTACGTTTACCAACAAATATTATTTTATGAAAAATTTTTGTTTACTATTGTTTAAACAAATTTTTTTTATAAATATATTTATAAGGGAAAATTTGATAAAAACTTGTACTATGCACGAGCGGATCTTATGGTATATAATTTGATTAGTTTCTTAAAAAGTTTTGCTATGTTTCAAAATTATATAGTGATTGTGTTTTATTTTATAATACGTATTTAAACAAAATTCAAAAACTAAACCGAAGTTTTTTTACAGATCACTCGATCTCTGGGTCGAATTGGTACTATAGGAAGATCAATTATTTAATAAAAAAAATTTATATATATATAAATGAATAGTATATATAAATCAATATAGGAATATATATATATATAATTTTTACCAATAATGTATATATATATATATAAGTTATGTTTATTTTTATTTTATTTTATTTTATTTTGAAAGAAAGTTTATATTGGTTAAATGAATAGATACCCATAGTACATGATATTTATAGGAGAATGTTGTATCAATTTTAAGTAAGATCATTGAATGGATTATATTTTAGTTTACAAATAAAATATTATTTACGTCATTTATAAGTTTAGACATATAATATTGCGTTTTTTAATAAATGAAACAAATATTTACTTAATTCCAAAAACGGTGAAGCTGCAAAGGATGGCAGAGTTTAGACCAATAAGTCTTTCAAATGTGACATACAAGATTATATCCAAAATTATATGCTTAAGGTTTAAGAAATATTGCCAAGGTTAATTTCGGAAACACAATCTGTGTTTGTTTTTGGCAGACTTATCACAGATAACATCTTGATAGCTCAGTAAATGTTTCATGGGTTACGTACGAATAAGTCTTGCAGATCGGATTTTTTGCTATTAAGACTGATATGAGTAAATCTTATGACATAGTAGAATTGATGTTCTCAAAAGCGGTTTTGACTCAGTTAGGTTTTAACACTAAATGGATTTCGTGGATCATGTGGAGTGTTAGTTCAATGTCATATAAAGTGCTTTTGTAAATATTAAGGTAGCACATAAATGTCCTACTATATCGCACTTGCTCTTTGCAGATGATAGTCTTTTTTTTGCAAAGCAGATGATGATCAATGTAAAACTGTCATGAATATTATTGGAAAGTATGAAAAAGTTTCAGGGCAAGAGATAAATTTTAGTAAATCATATGTCATGTTTGGTAAAAATATATCAAATCAGAATAAAGCAAAATTAAAAACTATACTTGGTATTACTAAAGAAGGAGGGATGGATTCCTATTTGGGTATTCCAGAAAGCTTTGGAGGTTCAAAAAGTAAAATTTATAATTATGTTCGTGAGAGACTTAATGACCGGATTAATGGTTGGTCAGCGAAATATTTATCGAAAGTGAGGAAAGAGACACTGATCAAATCAGTCGCTCTGGCCCTTCTGAATAAAAAAAAAACAAAAAAAAACCTAATAGTATTTGTATATTTTAAAATTTTTATCAATGTATATTCTAGTAGACTCTGTATATTATCTTACTATAGAAGACTCTGTATACTATGTTAGGAAATTTCAAATAACATACAGAGTATATCAACAAAGAAGAAATATCAATAAAGAAGACCCTAGTAACGACGAAAGAAATGACGTATGCAATGACATAAGCAATGACGTATGCAATGACGTAAGCAATGACGCACACAAAATGTCAGCACCACTACAAGACGACACGTGCCCCTCCAACTCACGCAAAATGTCGGCACCACTACGAGACGACACGTAACAAGATTAGCAATTCTCTTCTTCCGCTATAAATACTTGCCTCTACCGATGAAGAAGGGCAAGCGATTCTCGCACTACTTTCTCACTCTAAAACTCTCTCCAAAATCATATAAGAAAATTTTAAAGTTTTAAATTGTATCTTCTCTTCAATTTACAATTCAAATCTTGTAATCAAATCTGTAAGTTTGAAATTTTCTTATTGTGTTAAAACTTTGTTTTAAATAAAATATTCAAGTTTAATCATCTTTTTATTACACAAAAAGTAAAGTTTTACTGTAGCAAGAAAAGCAAAATGGTATCAGATGCTAAAACGCTTTTAAAATTTTAATAAGTTTATCGGCTGGAAACACTGTAGATGTTAGGACTACTGGTCCAAAGGCTAGAAAGATAACGCCCTCTAGTGTTCTACGCTGTTAACAACGCCACGAACTTATTAAAAGTTTTGCAAAAGGTTTTGTTTAAAAACGTTTTTAAAATTAAGACCTCGAGTCTCCAATCTAAACATAAACCTCTTCTACACTGATACTCACCTATCTACTAAAACACTGTCACAGTAGGTGTTCCAGGCTGCAAGTCCTCGAATGCAGTAAGACCGTTGGCAAGCCTTTGTTGTGTCTCCCTAGATTCGGTTAGTATCCCTCTAGTATGAGTTTAAGTCTAGATTGAGTCATGGCGTCTTCGTTTCGAAAGCTTTTTAAATCAAAACATACTGCATCTACATCACATACAACAATAAATTCAAGAGAAATTATGTCAAAAATAACATTTTTTAATCAAGAAATATCTAAAAATCAATTACCACATATTAATCCAGAAAATATTTATCAAATTGGTACTTTTGATTTTAAAACAGCTTATGCAATAAAAAAACACGAACAAATTATATCTCTACAAAATGAGTTTGAAGAAATAAAATTATTATCATCGATAGCTTTAGACAAATATAAACAAAAAGGATTGAACTATTTACATTTTAGATTAGTCCAAATAGCAATTGACCCTTATCAAGAACTGGTATTGATTCTCCAATATTAATGTTATTAAGAGATAAAACTTTACTAAAGTTTGAAGACTCACTTCTTGGAGCAGTCCAATCAAACTTATGTAATGGACCAATCTATTTTAATTGTGCTCCTAACTTTCAAGTAAGTTTGCATGATCCAACAATACTCAATACTCTAGTATTAAATGTTCATCTACCAGAAATAAAATTTCAAAATGAAAGACATGGGTATCTATTTCTTTATCGAATCTATTTTAAACAATCAACATCCGAATTTAATCCAAGATGCTTACTACAAGATGATAAAGGAGAAACAACAATATTAGCAGTTCATAGTAAAGATACGCCAAACGCTACCTATATACCTAGACAATTAAAATGGAATGAAATTACAATTCCAGACCAATGGAAAATTGAGATAACTCAACCAATAAGAAATTTTGAACAAAAAAATATTTCAAAAATAATCGAACAAAGAGATGGAAGAATATTATTAAAATTTGGATCCATGAGAGAACCACTTCCACCTAGAATTAGTTCTTATCATTCAAGAGCCTCTTTTTCTGAATATCGTACTGGCCAAACCAGTACAGACTCAGAAACAGAAAGTGTAAATCAAAATACTAGACAAGATTTAGAAACGGAAAGCATAAATATTAAACAAAATAATCCAATCCGATTTAAAGCCCCAATGGCTGAAACAGAAATGGATATGTATCCAACCTCTCCTACAACCTCAGACTTCAAATCCATAAATGTTATAATCAAAACTTATGAAATTAATAAACAATACATTAAAGAGGACTTTTATTCAAAAGAAAATACAGAAAAAAGAAACTGGTATTTCAAAGCATTTACCACAGAAGAAACAACTAAAATTAAAGAATTATGGTACAATTACATGATATTAAAAGAAACAGATGTACCATTTTTTACTTGGTTCGAAATATATTCAAAAGAAAGCGAAATTAACTATCCATTTGGATCAATTAATACGAACTCATCGTTAATACAACAATGGGAGCAAGTAAATGGTGAAAAAAGTAAATCAGTACACCCACCGTTAAAAGATTTAAAAATAAATACTACTAACAGGCAAATTATAGCAACACCCTTTAAAACTGGAGCCAATAGGATCAATAAAGATCCAGTACTTGTACAAGATATTAAAGCAATATATGAACAAAATAATTATCAAAGTCAATTATTATACACAGTCTCAAGACAAATAGATGATATAGATAACAAATTAAATAACAATGAAAATAATATGATAAATCAACAAAATCCTATTACTCAACATCCATTTTCATCAACGTCTACCCCAATCTTTAAACCTATAACTAGACAAGTCAAATTCCCAGAGAGTGAAGTCTTAAAAGCAATCGCTAATAGACTAGATAAATTAGATAAAGCAAAAGGAATTAATATAATTGAGACATTAGAACAGTCAGAAAATGAATCTATTCAAACATTTGAACAGTCAGAAAATGATCAAGAAATAAATAGAATAAAAAATAAAATGATGAGATCTAACAAACCTTATTAGAAAAAATATTCTCCACCAGATTTATTATATGAAGAACACCATAAATATTCCAATAAAGTGTATACCGGTGACGGCATATACGAATGGAACATTGATGGACGTTCCGAATATGAAATAATGAATTTATTTCAAGAAATGGGAATGGCTGCTATAGCTTATAAAGCTAGAGGCCATAGTGATAAACAAGCATTTACATTTTTAGTACCAGGATTTAATGGAACATTAAAATATTGGTGGGATAATTCAATAGATTCAATCACACAAGATTCAATACTTAATCATATTGAAATAATAAGATTAGAAAACGAAGATGGTCTTCATGAAAAAAAAGAAAAACAAAATGTTGTAGAAGTATTAATTAATACATTAACAATGCATTTTATCGGTAACCCAACTGAAATATTACAAAGTAAAAAATTAATATTAACTAATTTAAGATGTCCTACATTAGGTGATTTTAAATGGTATAAAGACATATTCGTAACAAACATATTTCAACGAAGTGATTGTAACCAACCCTTTTGGAAAGAACGGTTTATCTCAGAATTACCGTCCTTCTTCGCAGAAAAAATAATCTACAAATTAAAAAACTATTCTAGAGGGCAGCTAATCCCCTGGAATACAATAACATATGGTCAATTATTTTCATTCATTAGAAAAGAAGGATTAACATTATGTCAAAAACATAAAGATAAAAAACGAAATGAAAAATTCAAATTTAAAATAACCATGGGATCATTCTGCGAGCAGTATGGTTATAATAATACACTTAATCCACCATCAAGAAATAAATGATTAAAATACCGACAACGAAATAATAATAAACATTTTCAAAAATATAATAATAAAAATCAAAACAATCAATATTATTAAAAGAATAAAAATTACGCAAAAAATAAAACCTATTCAAAAACAAATAACTATTCAATAAATAATTTTAATAAACAAAAGGTAACATGCTGAAATTGCAAAAGACCAGGACATAAATCAACAGAATGCAAAATGAAAAAGAAAATAAATGAAATATTACACGATCAACCAGATATCCAAGAAAAACTATCTAAATTATTACTAACTTCAGAATCTGAGCAATCTGAAAAAAAAAGTGATAGTGATTACTCAATAAATGAAATAGAAAATTCAGGTGATTCCTCTACAGGATCACATGAATTGTCAGATAATTTATGTAAGTGTAAAATAATAAATGTAATAACCAAATATAGTGATAAACAATTCTTACTAGATATAATAGACAAAATTGACGACCCAAATACAAAAAAAAAATATTTGACAAAATTAAAAGAAATAATATATCAAGAACAGCAATTATCTTCTCCACAACCTTTCAGTTTAAATAAAATTTTTGAAAAATATTCATCTCAAAGTCTATTTAAACAAGTAACTACAGGAGAATTACAAAATGAGGTTAAACAATTAAAAACTCAAATTAAAGATCTACAGTTAATAGTTAATCAACAAGAATTAAAACAATTACAAATAAATGTAAGATTATCAGTAATGGAAGCACAAAATAATCAAGCATCAACTAGTAATCAAAAACTAAAAGAAATAGTCACAGCACAAGATAATGAAGAATATATACAAATAATTAATAAAATCAATTATCAAAAATGGTACAACAGCATAATCTTACACATAGGACATGATTTCAATATAAACATAATTGCATTAATGGATACAGGAGCAGATTACAATTGTATTCGCGAAGGAATTATTCCAACAAAATATTATGAAAAAACTACCGAACGCCTGAGTGGCGCAAACGGTAGCAACCTAAAGGTTCAATATAAATTACTCTGTGCAAAAATATGTAATCAAGGATATTGGTTCAAAAATCAATTCATTTTAGTTAAGAACCTAACCCAGGAAGTTATCTTAGGCACCCCATTCTTTACTCAAATTTATCCATTTAAAGTAATAGAAATAGGAGTAACTACAAAAGTAATTGGAACAAAATTATTATTTAACTTCCTTTCGCCAATGAAAACAAAAGAAGTATTAAGTTTACAACAAAATACAATCCAGAAAATAATAAATCTAATTAAAAGTAAACAGAATCATATTCAATATCTACAAGATGAAATATCATATAAAAAAATAGAAGAACAATTAAAAACATGTTATATAATAGATAAAATAAAAGAAATAGAAAATGATTTGCTAAATCAAGTATGTGCAGATTTACCAAATGCATTTTGGGAAAGAAAACAACATGTTGTCGAACTCTCTTATATAAAAGAATTCAATGAAAAAATAATACCAACAAAAGCACGACCTATTCAAATGAATAAAAAATTATTAGAAACCTGTAAACAAGAAATAAATGATCTACTAAAGAAAAAACTAATAAGACCATCTAAATCCTCTTGGAGTTGTTCTACTTTCTATGTAAACAACCAAAGCGAAAAGGAACGAGGTGTTCCACTACTTGTAATAAATTACAAACCCCTTAATGAAGTATTACAATGGATTCGATATCCAATACCTAATAAACGAGACTTACTAAAACGATTATATAATGCAAAAATCTATTCAAAGTTTGATATGAAAAGTGGGTTCTGGCAAATACAAATTGCTGAACAAGATAAATATAAAACAGCTTTTACAGTACCATTCGGACATTACGAATGGAATGTAATGCCCTTTGGACTTAAAAATGCACCATCAGAATTTTAACATATAATGAATGATATATTCAATAATTATTCAAATTTTACAATAGTTTATATCGATGATGTTTTGGTATATTCAAACTCAATAGATCAACATATTGCTCATTTAAAAACTTTTATAAACATCGTTAAAAAACAAGGCTTAGTACTATCTGCTAAAAAGATGCACTTATTCCAAACTAAAATAAGATTTTTAGGCCATAATATATATCAAGGAACAATTACACCAATTGCAAGATCAATTGAATTTGCAGATAAATTCCCAGACGAATTAAAAAAAAATCACAGTTACAAAGATTTTTAGGATGTTTAAATTATGTCTCCGATTTTTTACCAAATCTTAGAAAAACAATCTAAACCTTATTTCAGCGTTTACAAAAAAATCCAAAACCCTGATCTAGCGTACATACCAATTTAGTCAAACAAATCAAGGCAGAAGTTAAAATTCTTCCTTGCATATCTTTACCAAATCCTGAAGCCAATATGATAGTAGAAACTGATGCTTCCGAAATAGGATTCGGAGGAATATTAAAACAGAAACTCCTTGAGTCAAACCAGGAGTCTATAGTTAGATTTCATTCAGGAATTTGGTTAGGACCCCAAAAATCTTATTTCACCGTTAAAAAAGAGGTCATTTCTATTGTTAACTGTATTTCCAAATTCCAGGATGATTTAATAAACAAACGTTTTTTGTTAAGAATCGATTACAAATCGGCAAAAGAAATTTTACAAAAAGATGTTAAAAATTTAGTTTCTAAACAAATATTTGCCAGATGGCAAACTATTTTCTCTGTCTTTGATTTCGATATACAATATATTAAAGGAGAGAATAATTCTTTACCCGATTTTCTAACAAGAGAATATTTACAGGGCAAATCAACTGGTATCCAATCACAAAATACTCAAGATGGCTAATCAAAAACAAAAGAAACTGATGACTGCATAGGATTATATCAAGAAGCAACCTTCTCTTCAAGGCAAATCCCTGCCTATTCAAAACACCTTCTCGGCTCTTGCCGAATTCCCACTTTTATCATATTCAAAAGCTGTTACCAGTGAAACCACAACCCAGGCTTCCACAACTACCCAAAAACCAACTCAATCAATTTCTGAAAAATCCACCTATTATCTCAAACCACACAAACAACACCTTATCACAACCCAATTCCTCAAGCCAGTTACTCTTAGAGAACTCCAAGCCTTTACCAAAAGAATATTCTATGAAGATAGTCTATACCTAACCGGCAATGTTATCAAAAATCGCACCTTTTATGAGTATATTCTAGTAGACTCTAAATCTGCTGAAATTACTCATTACCCGGATAAAACCAACCCAAATCAAATAGCCTATTCAACTTGCAAAATACTTCGTGTCCACTCTATTCAAGATCTGGGTTTCTTCAATCTCCATACTACCAAATCCTTTTCTTCCCCAGGTTTTCATATTCAAGGATATTCCTATATGGATTATCAATACGCCTTTTTCCGGGCATTATACCTACGGGCCTTTGACTATTCCTGGTTTTTATCCTTTGATACCCGATGCCCAAAAGGAATACCTGGATGGTTCTGTGAATGGCGGTATTGGTTCGGTCCTTCCGACCAAATCTATCCACCAGAGTTAATCAAAACTAGCCTTCCCTTCTACTCCAAACACGTACCTACACAAGACGTTGGCCCTTTTACCAAGATCGCTTTCCACATTGACATGGGCCTCCCATAAATATGTTCTTGGCATTTTAACCTTGATCTCGTCCTCCCTGGTATGTCTTTCTCCCTAATCAAAGAATACCGCGTCAAGTGGTGGGACAAGTATAACCTTGATCGATGTTCCATCTCCAACATCGCCAAACACTTCCAAATCCTTTCTCAAACCCACACCGCTATCCAATCTGTTTCTAAATCTATACCTCTCCTTACCCCTAAACAACTTATCCAAAAATTTGGTTCTGACCCAAAATCATCTCAAGGCACTCCAGCCACTAAACAACCACCTAGTCCAGCCAACTCGGCCGGTTCTTCCACTTCCAAATCCCAAAAAAAAGCAAAACTTCAACAGATCCTCGCCAACTTGGTTCACCAACTCGATTCCTCCAACGACGAGGATGAAGTTATGCAAGACTCTGACCCTTTCGGCGGTCCCTTAGCCCAAGACCCTTTCTCTGGGAGGAAAGAGATACTGATCAAATCAGTCGCTCTGGCCCTTCCGAATAAAAAAAAAAAAAAAAACCTAATAGAATTTGTATATTTTAAAATTTTTATCAATGTATATTCTAGTAGACTCTATATATTATCTTATTATAGAAGACTCTGTATACTATGTTAGGAAATTTCAAATAACATACAGAGTATATCAACAAAGAAGAAATATCAATAAAGAAGACCCTAGCAACGACGAAAGAAATGACATATGCAATGACATAAGCAATGACGTATGCAATGACGTAAGAAATGACGCACACAAAATGTCGGCACCACTACAAGACGACACGTGCCCCTCCAACTCACGCAAAATGTCGGCACCACTACGAGACGACACGTAACAAGACTAGCAATTCTCTTCTTCCGCTATAAATACTTGCTTCTACCGATGAAGAAGGGCAAGCGATTCTCGCACTACTTTCTCACTCTAAAACTCTCTCCAAAAGCATACAAGAAAATTTTAAAGTTTTAAATTGTATCTTCTCTTCTATTTACAATTCAAATCTTGTAATCAAATCTGTAAGTTTTAAATTTTTTTATTGTGTTAAAACTTTGTTTTAAATAAAATCTTCAAGTTTAATCATCTTTTTATTATACAAAAAATAAAGTTTTACTGTAGCAAGAAAAGCAAACTTTATTTTGCTTGGTTGGTCAGCGAAATATTTATCGAAAGGGAGGAAAGAGACACTGATCAAATCAGTCGCTCTGGCCCTTCCGATATATGTCATGTCTTGTTTTAAACTTTCTCAGGAGTTAATATCCAAACTAACAAGTGTCATTTCAAATTATTGGTGGAGTTCTAATGGGAAAGATCGTGGGCTCCATTGGATAGGTTAGAAAAAAATGTGTAAGGATAAAAATGAAGGAGGGATAGGCTTTCAGGCTCTCGAAAAATTTAATGATGCAATATGGGCCAAACAGGCGAATAATCCAATATCCGGATTCTTTAATAGCTCGGATGTTTAAGGGTAGGTATTTCAGAAATAATCATCCTTTACGAGCAAAAAAACCATATTCTCCATCCTTTGGATGGAAGAGTATTTTTTCAACCAAGACTCTGGTCGATAGGGGAGCAAGATGGTCTCTAGGATCAGGATATAGTTTATCGGTATGGCAAGATCCGTGGATACCTGATACTAATCCACGTCCAGCAAATGGTAGGGAAAAATTACTTCACCCAAATCTGATGGTTAATCACTTAATTAACCCACTTACAAAGGACTGGTATTTACCCATTCTAAAAGAATTTATGGAACCGGAAGATATACAGATTATTAGGAGTATGAGTATAAGTCAAGTTTATAAACCAGATAGGTTAATCTGGCATTATTCAAAATCAGAAAAATATACAGTCAAGTCGGGTTATTTGTTTATGTCGGAGGTTGTAGAATGGGGATCAAGTTATAAAGGTGTAAGAATTAAGGCTCCTCCAAAAATTAAACATTTCTTTTGGCAAATTGCTTCAGGATCGTTACCAGTTACTTTTTCATTGGTACATCGGGGGATACATTGTGATATCTTGTGTCAAAGATGTCAAACAGCCGAGAAAACAATTAATCATGCTCTTTTTGATTACCCACATTCTCGACAAACATGGAAATTGGCTTCGATTCCAATATCACCAGGAATTTTTTCGTCCGATTCAGTGTATTCGAATCTGGATTTCTTATTTAGTAGATTATCATCTCACATAGAAGGCCAAGATAATCAGCATTGCTACCTTTGGATTTTATGGGTTATATGGAAAGACAGGAACAAAAAAGTTTTCAAATGATTACAATCGAAACCAGTAGACATAATAAATCAGGCGGTAAATGAACAATTGTTGTGGGAAAAAACTCAATCAAACCACATAGATAAAATTGAGCATAGGGAATCAGTGAAAAATCATTCACAGACACTAAAATGTCGAGTTGACGGTTCTTGGAAATTATCGGATCCTACTACAGGACTGGGGTGGTGGTGTTTTTGAGAAGAAGACCGAACAATATTACTTGGGGGAAAGTGCCACCGAAGGAGTGCCTCCCCCTTACACACGGAGATGGAAGCTTTATTATGGGCAATGAAGAATATCCTTACAAGAATGATTGATTGTCAAGAGTTTGAAACATATAGCACAGAACTAGTCGCGATGGTGCAATATCCTGAAGAGTGTCCACCTTTCTCTAATCTTCTAGACGAGATTGGTTTGCTTCGTGTCTTCTTTGCTTTATTCTCTTTATCTTCTATATCTCGTTCGTGCCATTGTAAAGCGGATTGTCTAGCTAGATCTTCCAGATTATTTTTTCTGATATTTATTTTGTAAACATTTTTCCTCCAGATTGGGCTTCCAATCGTGGAGTCTTTTTTTAATTAATGTGTGGTTGACAAAAAAAAATTTAAAAAAGAATTTTTATAGTGTTAAAATGTATTTAATATCCGTTTATATAGTTTAATTCGAAATACTTAATTATGACAAGTTTAGTAATATTTATATATGTTTGGCAACTAGTTTTATCATAATAAGAATATATAATTTGTATCTAAAAATGTTTGGTAAATAGAATAGTAGAATTAAATAAATAGAAAATAAAAATATTGAAAATAATTGTGGGTTTGCCACATCAGCACCAAAACTCTTTTTTGATATATAGAATATGTAAAATGAAACGGAATATTTCGTAAGAGTCTAGTAAAATAGTAAACTTGTTTTTGTTTGCAAAAAATTTATGAAAAACTAAAATTGAATAAATGGAGCAATTATTGATTAGTTAGTTACTTTAACTCAAGTCAAATAGTCAATGTACTAGTTGCAGTGTACAAGTTGGTTCTAGATAAAACAAATTTCCCTCCTTTAATTCGTTTTTTTCTATTGCCACTTTATTAATTAACTCATCTTTGGTTGTTATTGAGTTAATTTCACCCTTTATTATAAGACTAATGACTCTGACAGACAGGTAAATAATACCTAATCTCACTATATCATTTATCTATGAGCAACTCTTAGAAGGCCGAAAGGTTACTATACTGATTATTAATATATACTTTTGAAAATTAATGGATATAAATACGGAGATCACAATGGGACTCAATAATAACTAAGCTAGTGAATAGACAAAGAAATCACCATGGCTGATTCAAAGATGAAGCTCCACTGCGGCTGGTTCTTTCTAAATTCGGCAGCTATCTTCGGTATCAATGAGAAAGGTCTTGACTTCGAACTTGTATTCGTAGACTGGATTGCTGGCGAATCCAAAACCAAAAACTTTCTCTCTACTCTCAACGTATAAACTCTCACACAACTCTTAACTATTACATCTACCAAATTTAACTTCACATGAGCTAGTTTGGAATGACTATCATTCTCTTCTTTTTTTTTCTTTTTGGAGCCATTTGGCGAAGTCCCGGTTCTCGAAGATGGAGATCTCAAACTTTTCGGTATTAATCTTTTTTCCCATTCTTAAATTTTATTTTAAATCTTGGATTTGAATGGTCTAGCGATTTTTGAGGTTTTGCAAAAGGTTACATAATTATTAACTTTTCATAGTTATAATTATTACATAATTGTTAGTTTGGTCTTATAGCTAAGATTCGAAAACAATAATTTTTTTGCATGTGTTCAGGCCGGGTGTGACTATTATAAAGTTTAACACTTAAAAAAATATGAAACTTCTATATACAGTAAAATTTTTAGATAAATTAATAATTATTGTAAATTAATAAATTTATCTAGTTTCGAGTTGGACCATTGTAATATTTAACACAATTCAATAAAATAATATATTTTTTCGAAAATACTATGTATATATATGGTCTCATCGATATCATAAATTAATAATTATATAAACTTATCTATATATATATATATATATAAAAGTTTAGTGAAATATAATTTTAGTGTTTGTTTGCTTTTTTTGTTAATTTGCATTTTTGTTGGATTTCATCCAGAGCCGTGTTTACTATGTAATAAAAAAAAGCGGTATCCTTAGCCCCCAGTCTATATGTTATATTTTAAGCCCCCAATTTTAGGATCTCTAATTCAGTTAGTTAAACTTTACATATAAAATTTCTTCTTAGTTTCATATAAATGAAAAACAGTTTGCTCTAAATTTATTTGCGCTAACTATTAACTACTCTGTTATTACACGTCCTGCTATTTTTAATTTTGAGACTTTAGTTTTATATTCATAAAAAAAATTCTTTTACTCATTCTTTTCAGATTTTGTTAAAAAAAAATTTCACTCATATGATTTTATCTATATTAATAAAATTTTAACTTCGCCATTTAATTTTCTAAACCAACATATACTTCATTCGATAATTACTTACAAAGTTGACAAAAAAATAAAAAATAATTACTTACAAAATCATCGTAGATAAGTTTGAATATTGTATATATATATATATACATATATATTTTTATTTTTTTGCTTAATAAATTATATAGTTTGTATTCTTTTGAAGAGACAACAGAATAGTTTTTGTATTGTTTTATACATGGTAAATATATAATTTTTTGCAAGGTTTATAAAATACATGTTAAATATTAAATAAGGAAATAATTTTCTTATTTTGCGTTAAACCTCTGAATAGGTAGGCACGACACTGAGTTCATCTCTAATATTTTTTTACTGCATCAAAAAGTTGTGAAGGATTCTACACGTAATAATTGTTTTCCTTACATATAATTAGTTATAGAAAATATGGATTATAACAAAAATATATATTTTTAGATAGAAAAGTTTTAAGAAATTAGGTAAATATTTATTAATTTATCGATAAATTAATTCATCTATAAATTAATAAAACATCTTAGTCCCAACATTATTAATTTATAGAGGTTTTACTGTATATATGTTTTTAAAACAACCGGTCATTATCTTAAATATATTATTTGTCAATTGGTTTTGGAATTTGAGAAATTCTAAAGTGTTTTGATTATGCATATATATATATATATAGAATCAAAGGCGATCACGCGATACCTAGCCGAACAATACAAAGACACCGGAACAAGTCTATTACCAGATGATCCCAAAAAGAGGGCAATCGTGGGGATGTGGATGGAAGTAGATAATAATCAGTTTCTTCCTATAGCATTAGCTCTCATCAGAGAACTCATCATAAAACCATATCAAGGTTTAGCCACAGACGTTACATCTGTTCAACAAAACAAAGAAAAGTTATCAGAGATTCTGAACATCTACGAGACTCGTTTAGGCGAGTCTCCTTATTTGGCCGGTGAAAGCTTCACTATAGCGGATCTTCATCATCTTCCGCCAATTGATTACTTGTTGAACACGGAAGAAGAAGAATTGAAAATCTTGATCTATTCACGTCCCAATGTAGCGGCATGGGTCGAGAAAATGAAGTTGAGACCCGCTTGGCTAAAAACAGTCGTCATGAAAAATCACATTGTTGACTTGATGAAGCAACGTCGTTTGCCTATAAGGTTAGATTCATCGTGTCATGAGTTGACCGTTGTGGCTCAGAAAACTGCGATGGCGATTGAGAACAAGTAAGCACCGAGTCTTCATGGTGTATTGTATGGTCAAACTAAGATTGTGATTAAATGGAATGAAATCATGTGTGTTTCTCTTTATATCTAAAAACTTCATTTTGTTATGTGTTTAATTTTAATCATATATTTACAATTGGGAAATATGTAACTTTTGTCAAGTCCATCTTTTAAGGGTTTTTTTTTTTGTTTTTCCTTCTAAAACTATATTAATATTCAATGTCGTTGTCATTGTTTACAACATCAGATAAGAAATACGGACATGAATGATAACTTTAAGGGTTTGAATGGCTGCAAATTATATAATGTTTTTTTAATCACCATTCACAAGTTTGAATATTAAGTAATCAAAAAAAAGTTGTCTCCAACAAACAAATATGATGAAGAAAAAAATACGCATTGCAGCGAATTTGTTTTCTAACTAAAAAATAAATGAAACAAAATTTGCATATGAAAAAAAAAAAAAAAGTTACAATTGTGCACCCGCACACAGGAGATGATTCCATCGAACGGACCCAAAACGAACCGTTGAGAGAAAAAGTGGAGAAAAAAGCCATATTTCCCGTTGTAACGGCTACTTCCCCATTTGTATATTTCTCTCAGAAACTCAAAAACCAATAAAATCTTTCGTCTCCAATCGAATATTTCTCCAAAGATTTTGCTAATCTGAATCTGATACAACAAATTTTGAGGATTATGATCAAAGCCGCCATGGATCTGGGTTGCTTGGATTTGGGATGTCTTTCTTCACTCTCTGACAAGAAAACCGGCGCCGTCGGAGTTTCCGATCATCTTGAATTCTCGTCTTCACCTTCGAAATCTGGAAAGGTAGAATTTCTCTTCCGATTCACAGATCTAATTTCATTCCCGTTAATGGATTTTGTTTCGATCGAGTGACATTGGATTGAGTTTCTTCCCATCTAGGGTTTCGTAATTTAGGCTATAGTATAGTGGAATTGAATTTAGTGCACGGGATTTAGGGTTTTGGTTGTTCGCCTTTTATGAATTAGTCAATCACCTACTGGTTTTTGAATGGCTGTTCATTTGTATATCTGCAGATTAAATCACCAAGAGAGACATCAGCTGTTAGAAAATCACAATCAAAGAGGTCCTCCCAACGTAAAACCTCACCTCTTGGCTGGTTCCCGCGGAGAAAGGGGGATTCCTACTTGAACAGGAAGATAAAGAAGCTACAGGTAAGAAGTTTCATTCTAGTTATCTATTTCCACTGATTGGTAACATCACTACATTAGTTCTGGAATATTGATTTGCTGTACGGTGTTGTATAGGAGGTTGGTGGAATGAATCAGACGCTTGATGAGACTCTTGGCGACTCAAATCCACACTACTGCAAAATTGTAAGAGAACAGATGGCTGTGAGAGAGGCTGCAGGTAAAGCCATGGAGCTCCGCAAGGCTGCACTTGTTGAGGCATCTTGGTGTAGAATACTTCGAGCTGCTAGGTAATTTTTGGTTTTAACATCTAGAAGATTTTTTTTGTGGTACCGAGTTTATCTTTCTAACTTTAGGATTTTTCCGGTTGATAGGATTCCAAGTACAGAAGCAGAAACTTTGATGGAGAATGCAGAAAAGGCTGCAGTGGAAGCTTTTGAAGCGGCATCTGCGATGGGAGTAATAATTCATGATAAACCAAATAGCTCGAGGAAACAATATCGTATCGAAACATCAGGAACACATGGAAGGGGATCTCCTACTCATACCGTTACTGCGTCTTTTGAAACTGCGTTTGATGTCGATAAAGATGTAGCAGCTGCTGTTAAAACTGCATTTGCTAGGCTTGCAAACTCCCCCTCTCTCAGTAAAGCTGAGTTTAAAGATCTTCTGAAGAAAATCTGCAAGAATCCTGATGTGCGTGATAATCATGAGATCACTGAGTTGTCTTCAGAATGCGACACAGAGTCAGATTCTGAACTCGGCATTCTACACAAGGTTGATGAAGAAGTGGCTGAATGTGAGGAGACTTCATCTTTCAAAATGAGACAACTAAAAGTCAAGAGGCGGCAGTCCTTTGGGAAGTTTAGCAGAGAGAAGCTGCTGGATATGATGTTTGAGAGGCTTCAGGGCTTACAAGAAGATCAACTTTCAAGTCTTGCCTCAGTAGTTGCAACCTGTGGTTTAAATCAGGCCTTAGCTGAAGTTGGTAGCCAGAGGGGGCAGACCACAAGCATCGAACCAACTGTTTCTGACAATGGGAATTCTTCTATAATGGATATAAGATCGAGAAGAGATTCTAAATTCGGGTCCTTAATGGAAGGAAAAACAACAAGGAATGGAACAGAGACAGAGATTCCGAGTTTGGACAAGTATCTAGTTAAGCATATGACCAAATTAGAAAGAGAAGTCTATGAAGCCAAAAGGGCTTCAAAGGATCAATCTGACAAAGACAGAAAGGTTCCTCAAGGTGTTGCAAGTGATACTGTTCCAGAGTTGGGAAGCATCCTTGTGAAACATTCTTCAAGGCTTGAGAAGGAGATCGAAGAAGCCAAGAAGAACGCAGGAGTGAATTCTAGAAAGTACCAAAAGAACTCTAGCAGAAACAAAACGTCAATGGATCCTATCCCGGACTTGGAAAGTTTGCTTGTGAAAAAGCATGTTTCGGGATTGGAGAAGGACGTTCAAGAAACTATAAGGAACTGCAGAAAAATGTATGAGAATGTGAAGAAACCGGGAAAAAAAGAGAGTCCGTCTGAAGTTCCCAGCCTGGATAGTTGTCTGGTAAAACATGTCTCCAAGCTAGAGAAAGAAGTCCAAGATGCAAAGAAGAGAAGCCAAGAAGATCTTGAAGCAAGAAATTTAAAAACAGTTTCAAGTATGCTGGCTGAAGAATTGGGAAAGGAAAACGTAGACTCGAACAATAAAGCTGAGGGTCATGAAGAAAGCTTAGACAAGATTTTGGTCAAGCCGGTTCACAGGTTGGAAAGAGAAAAAGTTGCATCAGAAGCAGTTTATGGAAATCGGAGGATTCAAAAGAGAAAACAAGCAGCAAAACCAGAGTCAGATTATGAGAGTTTGGACAAAATTTTGGTGAAACATGTTCCAAAGCTAGAGAAGGAGAAGCAGAGGTTCAAAACTGAAGTAGAAGAGACGGAGAACTCAATGAACAATAATGAAGGTAGCTTGGACCAAACATTGGAGAAACATAACGAGGGACCTGAAAGGATGAAGACGGCAAAACCAATTCTCACCAGACAACAAGTGAGGGATATAGAAATACAAGAAACTTGGGGTGGTTTAGGCCTTGGGGAGTCAAAGAACAATAGCCAGAAGAGACTTGTAAGCAAGAAAACAGAAGCTACTGAGCATTTGGGAGAAGGCACCAGACCGGTTCTTACTAGACGACAAGCGAGGGACAAAGAACTGCTAGAAGCTTGGGGTGGTTTAGGACTTGGGGACTCAAGCCTGTACCAGACAGTTAATATGCATAAAATGAAACCTGAAACCGAGAAGATGGAGACAGCAACACCATTATTAACAAGAAGACAAGCAAGGGATAGAGAGATGCAAGAAGCTTGGGGTGGTTTAGACCTCGGGAACTCGATGCGACCGAGTCTGTCAAAACTTGAAAGAGAAAAGGTTAGTTTCTTTATGTTGCAAATTTACAAAAAAAACAAATCTGTTTTTTTCATTAACACAACAATCATTTGAGCTGGTTTTGCATTTTTGTTCTCTCATTCGCAGGCTGCGTGGATTAAGGCCGAGAAAGAGGAAACGACTCGAGGAAACTAATGTGCAATGGAACAGAACATAGAATAAACATATTATGTTTTGTATAAATAAATGGACACAAAGTACTAGAACAATGGTTAAGAATATAAGCCTTTCAATTAGATCATAAGGATCTAACTAATTGCAAGAAATATTGTGTAAACTTCAATTGGTAACAGTTGTAGTATATGAAATAAAAAGTGTCTTTTGTTAGGGACCAAATTTGAAGAAGATTACATCAAGACGTTGCTCAATTAGATATTCTTTGTGTGCTAAGAATAATATAATAATTTGGACAAAATAGAAGTTAAATTTTGCAAAACTACTGAATTGTGCCTAGTGGTTAGTGGAAGGCTGTAAGAAACAAACACTGGAGCACTGTTCTGTTTCTCTTGTGAATTCTCCGAGAATAAAAAAAAAAAAAAAAAAAACAAGAAAATGGGTGAGAATCCATGGCAGCCACTTCTCCATACCTTCGAGAAAGTATCAAATTGCGTCCAAACTCATCTCTCCAATTTCACCGGCATCCAAAATACTCATCGTTCGTCATCCACAATCCAAAACTCCATCTCCTTGGACTCTTCTTTTCCACCAATCGCAACCAACAGTTCCAGTCTTCAGAAACTCCCTCTCAAGGTACAAATCTGTTCCGGTTATAATTAGTTTTCTGGGTTTGTTTTGCTACTTTTCAAAACCTTCACCTGCTTATTATCACCAATGTGTTCGATGAAATTCCCCAGTGAACCCTTTTTACCTTTCCTGGGTCAGAAATCGTCTCTCTTGGTTTAGTTACCAAATATATGGTTGAAAGTTAGTTACTTTAGTTCATATCGGTGCTCTATTGTAAGTAAAATTACTACTATACACTATCTTGTTGATATGATGATTTGGAGTTTGTGTAACTAGCCATGAAAATAGAAGCTGTATATCTTGTATCGAAATTTAAGGTTTCATTACGAATAAGTTTTCAGCTTTAAGCCCTCATTGATAAGGATTTGGTAAGTGTTATGCGACCTTTCCATTTCAGCAATAGAATTTGTTGATATGAAACACCAAACTTCAAACTTACTCCATATTCTTTCAGGACAAGTCTACAGGTCCTGTGACTAAAGAGGATCTCGGGAGAGCTACATGGACATTTCTGCACACTCTTGCTGCGCAGGTTGGTTGAATTTGCTTTGTTTTTCTCAAATTAGTCGTATTTTACACTTTGCTTGAACACCCGTGGCTATCCATTTATTTTCCTTGGTGCATGAGGGATGATGAACAGACTTAGAGATTCTTTTTCGTATTGATTGATTTTTTATTGGCAAGTCTTTGGGCGAGTGCTCTTTGATTCACTTTTGGTTCTTGCTTTAGGTTGCTCTGTGTTCACTGATTTTACAGAGTGAAACAAAGGATTTTAGTTCAGTTTTTGTCATTCCCATACTTCTATCTTATTACCTTGGTGAGACCTCTAGCAGTCTATAAGTAGATGTTTGTGAATTGATTAACACTCAGATATGTGCCCTGAATCAGTTGTTCTTTTTTCTCATCAGTATCCAGAAAAACCAACAAGGCAGCAAAAGAAGGATGTTAAAGAACTGGTACACAACTCTTCCTGCCCTAGTCTGTTATCTAATTTACTTTATAGACACTACTTTATTAGATGAAGTTGAAATTGGTATTAGTGAACTCTGAAGGTAGAACTTTTAGCTTGAAACTTCAAAAATCCTATCAAGGCTTAACTTTTTCGATCAGTCATTCTCAAGAACCTGCAGTGCCGGAGTGTTCTTCGTGTGAAAGCTAATACTGAACACATTTTTCTGTAGATGGCGATACTTTCTCGAATGTACCCTTGTAGAGAATGTGCGGACCACTTCAAAGAAATCCTAAGGTAGTGTTATCTTGTAGCTGATTGCAACTTACTGTAGGATTTTAAGCACTCGTTCTCTCTCGGTTCTGTTCATAATAGATCAAATCCCGCACAAGCTGGATCTCAGGAGGAGTTCTCGCAATGGCTTTGCCATGTACACAACACCGTAAATAGAAGGTAAACTGAAAGAAGATTAATGTAAGCGTAGCGAGGTTATTGGGGGGCATTCTTGCATATCTCAAAGTAGTGGGGCATAGTTAAAAAGGAATTGAAAGTTTATGAGGATCTGAAATGGGAAGAATTGAGAACTTATGTGTGATTCGAAAATTGTTTTGCAGTTTGGGGAAATTGGTGTTCCCTTGCGAGAGAGTGGATGCAAGATGGGGCAAGTTAGAGTGTGAGCAGAAAAGTTGTGATCTCCATGGAACTTCTATGGACTTTTAGACCCATTTGTATGGATAATATCTACTCTATGAAATTTATATTGAAAGAAAAGGTATATATTGATCTATTTACAATCCTTTTCTACGAAATTTGAAGTAAAGAAAGACTCGAAAAAATAGAGGAAACAAGAGTTGTTGATAGAGATGTTCGACTGATAATTGATAGTGGTAACTGGTGAATTATTTAACATTTAGTTAAGTTAAATAATTACAAATAGTGTCGATTACTTGAAAATTGATTGACGGATTAACTTAAAGAAATGGTTAAAACATTAATTACCGTTCTTAGGTAATGTAAAACCAACAACGCATACATAAGAATTCAAACAGATTGAAAGAATGGTAATGCATCAAATTAAGCTCGTGCTCAAATTTCTTCTTTAGTTTTTTATATTTTTCTGCCTTCCATACTTTTTCGTGTGCTATATGTGAAACGTTACCTCTAAGAAACTTGGGAACACCAAAAATCAAGTACTTAAATCACATCTTAGTTTGATTCAAGGGCACGCATTATTAGATCATTATAATACTAAATAATTACTTAATTATGATGAATAATTTTATAATATTTTACACCAGCTCTCCATGTGTATCATGTTTTGTGCAAATCTCATATCTCAAATAATCGAGTAAATATTGATTTTTGAGCTGCAGATAATTTCAAGAGTTGTGCTTTCAATTTCATATAGAGATTATTTTATTTGGGGATTAGCTAAATTTTTTGTATATCTCCATTACACTTATAAAAGAAACTATACTTGTTCGAGACTATTTAAAATACACTGGAATGTTGTATATAGTGAATATAATTATTACAGAAACAATACACATTATCTATAAATAAAGTGAAAATACTTGGAAAAAGCTTTTGAAGAAGAATGTGTTGGGATTAAGTGGAAAGGATGTTCTAAGTCTGGAAAGTAGAAAGGTGACAATATTAAATTATAAATATTTACTTTACTACTTGTTTGTCAAAAAGGGTTTTAATATTTTAATTACTTTCAAAGTTGGCTAACCAATATTGGTCTCTCAACTGAATATATAAGATAAAAAGAATGATTAGTCAATAATCTATGGAGTATGCTTCAAGTCACATGATCTTAAGAAACTTGGCTAATATTTAATCCATAAATGATTTTTTTAAAACCACCCCTTATATGTAGATATGAGTCTTACAAGCTTATTTATAAAAGGCAACCAAAAACCTACCACAGTACATGCGTGTAGTTATATATTAGACCTAACGTTAGAATTTATAAATATCTTTTTTAATTTCAACTAGTAACCAACAATTCTATCATCTATACAATGACATCTAACGAATCGTCTAGTTTGCATAGTGATCATATTGTTATCGATATATAAGTTAGACTACTTTTCAGCTTAATGATTTAAGGTAGTTTCAAAACTCTTTAATACAGTTGGAAAAAAAGAACTGCTAACATGAAAAATTAAATAAACAGATAAATTTGACCGAAATAACTTAGAAAAGGTTATAATTTAGATGTTTTGATTAAGCTCTCACAAAATGCAAACAATTTTTGGCATTTGGTCACTATATTTTTGGTCCAATATTTTATCCAAAATAGACTTACATATATCTTTTGGCCTGAGAAATTGCTTCACCCACATTTCAATAATAAAAAAGTTGATAGATTAACATATAGTATAATGATTTGTTTTATTACTATCACCGTGTAATAAGTTATGTTCAAATCTTATAGTGTGCTTAGGTGAGTTATAGAAAAGAAAAGAAATGAAAACTTAATGCAAATAAAAAGAAAATCATTACACTGTACGCTATTGCTTTTTTATTGTAATGAAGTTGTCAAAGTAGTTAGAGAGTGTTTTGTGTGTGAGAGAGAGAGATGGTCTTAAAGGCCTTTTCCCTTTTTCCAATTAATAACAATCAAAGAGATGTCATCCCCACACCTTACTCAACATTTTGGTTTAGTGGTTTAACCATAATATTTATTTTATTTAGTTATAAGATTGATCAGAAGATATATTACTTAATTATATATATCTTGATAAAATACAATCTCCTTCGTTCACGTATACAAGATGAACACAATCCCTGAGTTTTGGGGGTGTGCCGTATTTTGCTTTCGAATCGATTAAGGTAAGGACTTATTGGAAAAATAAAATTCTATTTGTTATAGTATTATTTCATACTTAGATAATAATATCATAATGTTAATTGAACCTTCAAAACAATTATATTGGGTGAAATTATTGTCGCTATTCATAAAAATTATAAACACGAGTAGCCAATGATAAATGCTCGTATAATCAGCATTAGAACCGTCCATAGAAAATTCACACAATATATTTATTTTTAATTCCATGAGACTCTACTTTAAGAAAATAATAATCAAATTTTAATAAATGTTTTTAAAGTTTAGTAATACAAAATACTATCATTACCATTTAGTCGATAACAAGTGTTGTTAATATAAACAACTCACCATCATATCAAATAGTTATTTTGTTGTTATATTTGAAAATTTTATATATTTTTTTTTTAACAATAGCTATTAATATATTATAATCGTTGTTACCATATGGTCCATATCACTATTACTTGTGAACATGATGTCGAGAAATGAACGTTAGATAAACTCTAAACTATGGCTTTGTTATTATTAATAAGAGAGTTGTTTAAGAAAGCTTTGACTCTAAGCAAAAATGACTTAATATGGACTAACTAATACTCACTCCAAAGCAAGAACATATTAATGGAATCTAAAAGTGACATTACATCTTTTGATTTTCAATAAGTATTTCCTTAATACTAATTGCGAAATACATTACTTTGCTTGTAGTGATATTTATATCTCAAACACACATACTAGTTTCTTCCTTCAAGAAAAAATAGGAATAAGTAAATTGACCTTATCTTTTTCTATTTAGTTGACTACATATTGACCGTAGACGACCAAACCAATCAAGAGTCAACGTATTTCTTATTTTTAATGGATTTTTGTATATACAATTTGGTATGGCTATAAATCATATGGACACATCAATATTTTTTCAAATGCGTAAAAATTGTGTAGTACCTTTTATAGAAAAACAGAAATAAAACTTTTTCATTATTAGACATATATTATTTGGAGTTAAATTCATATTTTATTTGAAATTTAAAAAATAGATAATGCCGACTACGTATTTGATTGTTAGCTTTCATGGTTCATATTTTAGAAATTAATAAATTATCATTCATTTATTTATATTTCTTTCTATTCTATCTAAAAATTGCATAGTATCTTTTATAAAGAAACATAAATATAAATTTCTCATCATTAGACATACATTATTTAGGGTTAAATCCATATTTTATTTCAAACGTAAAAATTGGATATGACGACTACGTATTTGATTATCTTTCATGGTTCATATTCTAGAAATTAATAAATTATCATTCATTTATTTTTTTTCTATTCTATCTAAAAATTGCATAGTACCTTTTATAGAGAAACATAAATATAAATTTCTCATTATTAGACATACATTATTTGGGGTTAAATCCATATTTTATTTCAAACGTAATGGATAATATCGATTACGTATTTGATTGTCAGCTTTCATGGTTCATATTCTAGAAATTAATAAATTATCATTCACTTATTTATATTTTTTTCTGTTCTATCTAAAAATTGCATAGTACCTTTTATAGAGAAACATAAATATAGATTTCTCATTATTAGACATACATTATTTGAAGTTAAATACATATTTTATTTGAAACGTAAAAATTGAAAAATGCCGACTATGTATTTGATTGTCATCTTTCATGTGTTCATATTCTGGAAATTAATAAATTATCATTCACTTATTTATATTTTTTTCTATTCTATCTAAAAATTGCATAGTACCTTTTATAGAAAAACACAAATATAAATTTCTCATTATTAGACATACATTATTTGGGATTAAATCTATATTTTATTTGAAATATAAAAATTGGATAATACCAACTACGTATTTGGTTGTCAACTTTCATTGTTTATATTCTAAAAATTAATAAATTATTATTCACTTATTTATATTTTTTCTATTATATCTATGTTTTTTTGTTGCTTATATAAGTAGTATTTATTTGTGGGTTAAGATAAGACAATTATTTAGCCGTGGTAACTTTGAAAGCCAAGGAATGCTCTCAAGTAAAAGAGAGCCAAAAGTAATCCTCAATGACAATTCTAAGAAAAGCATCAATTTGAGCACATGCAAATATTCAATCAACTTTCCAAAAAGCATAAAGATAAATCAAGTTTTCTATAAACGGTTTTTAATGATTAAATTAATCTCAATACATGATATAAATATCATAGCGACCAAATGTATGTATGTATCAAATAAAGAAACAATATCGATTCTGGTTAGTTATCTGAATTCATTTAAAACAATTATAAATGAATTTTATGTCATATAAACAACCACGATAACCAAGAGGAAAAATATCTACACAAATTCAAGTTTTTGAATTATGGTAGTTAGCTTTTGAACCCCAAAAAAAAAAAAAAGAATTATGGTAGTTAGCTCATGGCATAATAGATCACTTATTCTGACAAGACTGAAACTTAACAAACTAAAATTTTTTGAGTTAATATAATAAATTTAGTTAATAATAGCTTAAACCATATTGATTTATAATTCTAGCAAAATTATGGGTGATCAAACGTCTTAAATGTAAAAATATAGTATGATTTGATATTAATATGAATTTCGACGTGAAATATATTCAGTTAAATATAAGATAATAGCAAAATATTCAGATTTCAGAAATTAGTTTCAATTTTGGCATCGGATTCTCTGCTTTATAAAAATAAAATTTTAGGAAAATTATTGAAATATTCATGCAATTACTTTTGTATTTTTATTCTACCTGAGTACATACATTTCATTTTTCAAAAATTAGTTCATTTTTCATGTTTCTCTGATTTTAAGAAAAATGCAAAAAAATCATGGTTAATAGTTTACGCATTTGTCGTTAGTTTTATTTAGTGCTTTTGAAACTTGAAAGGAATTAGAAAGATTTAATTGAAAAAAAAATAGAAAGAATAATATCTTACTGTGGAAACTGGAAAGTATAAAGGCCACAGAAACGAAATTAACTTCTGATCTTCCATAAAAAAAAATAAAGAAGATTAAGAATAAACATCCAAAACCAAAATATAATTAATTAAAATTAAACACATAGTTTAGGGCAAAACGAAGCTTTTAAAGTTGATGTAAACCTCTGAAAAAGCAAAGAAAAAAATAATATTAAAATAAGAGACTTAAAGGGAGCTCTCTCTCACACAAACAAAAAAAAGTTTCCAGGAAACCCCAAATCCACAAACCCCACTTGCAATTTCTCCCCACATCTCCCCATCGCTCTCTCTCTCTCTCTCGTCTTCTTCGGCTGTGAAGCAAAGAAGCAAATTCCAAAATCCTTCTTCGATTTGCACCGAAAATCTCTGAAATTTTTCAACCTTGGGTCAGTTTTGGGGAAGAACACACAAATCTCTTTGAATGCAATGTGAGGATCACGAAGAACGAAGAAAAAGCTATAGTTTTTTCCGACGAGAATGGTGGCTGCAGCGATTTCAACTACTGACCCAAGAAACCCACCTCGAGATCGACAAGATAAACCTCAACCCGTTACCAACAATGGCGGACAGAGAAGACCCAGAGGCAAACAAGTTCCTTCCCGCTACTTATCTCCTTCTCCTTCTCACTCTGTCTCTTCCAACACCACTACCACTACCACTACCACCACAACCACATCTTCTTCTTCCTCTTCTTCTTCCTCTGCAATACTCAGAACAAGTAAACGTTACCCATCTCCGTCGCCTTTACTCTCTCGCTCTACCACGAATTCTGCTTCTAACTCCATCAAAACGCCTTCTTTGTTACCTAAACGGTCTCAATCCGTGGACCGTCGTCGACCCTCGGCGGCTCCGGTCACTGTAGGTAGTGAAATGTCGGCGGCTACGAAGATGCTTATCACTTCCACTAGGAGTTTGTCTGTTTCGTTTCAAGGTGAAGCCTTTTCTCTTCCGATTAGTAAAAAGAAGGAGGCTACTTCTACGCCGGTTTCTCACCGGAAATCTACTCCGGAGCGGCGGAGATCGACGCCGGTTCGAGATCAGAGAGAGAACTCAAAGCCAGTGGACCAGCAACGGTGGCCTGGAGCTTCTCGGAGAGGGAATTCCGAATCTGTTGTGCCGAATTCGCTTTCTAGAAGCTTAGATTGTGGCAGTGATAGAGGAAAGCTTGGATCTGGGTTTGTTGGGAGGTCAATGTTGCATAATTCTATGATTGATGAGAGTCCTAGGGTTTCTGTTAATGGGAGATTGAGTTTAGATTTGGGAGGTAGGGATGAATATTTGGAAATTGGAGATGATAGCCAGAGAAGACCTAATAATGGTTTGACGTCTAGTGTTTCCTGTGACTTTACTGCTTCTGATACTGATAGTGTTTCTTCTGGTAGCACTAATGGTGTCCAGGAATGTGGCTCTGGTGTTAATGGTGAAATCTCTAAATCAAAGAGCCTGCCTCGTAATATTATGGCTTCTGCTAGGTTCTGGCAAGAGACTAATAGCCGGTTAAGGCGGTTGCAGGATCCAGGTTCCCCTTTATCCTCTAGTCCCGGTTTGAAAACCAGTAGTATATCATCAAAATTTGGTCTTTCAAAACGGTTTTCTAGTGATGCTGTTCCTTTATCATCTCCTCGTGGTATGGCTTCCCCTGTTAGAGGTTCTGCTATTCGCTCTGCCTCACCAAGTAAGCTTTGGGCGACAACTACGTCATCTCCAGCTAGGGCACTTTCGAGTCCTTCTCGAGTGAGAAATGGAGTTTCTGATCAAATGAACGCTTATAACCGCAACAACACGCCTTCGATTCTTAGTTTCTCTGCTGATATTAGGAGAGGGAAAATTGGGGAAGATCGTGTTATGGATGCACATTTGTTGAGGCTTCTATATAACCGTTACCTGCAGTGGCGGTTTGTCAATGCGAGGGCAGACTCTACTGTTATGGTGCAAAGATTGAACGCAGAGGTATGACTTAATTATGAGTTTTTGATTTCCTTTTGTGGTCAATAACTTGACAGTTATGGTTTGTGTCCCTTCTGAGCTGTAAATACTTTTGACCACTGCAGCAGATTTAGAAAACGTATGATTTGTTCATCTATATTTAGGATCTTGATGCAATAAGTGAGCACTTATGGAAACTCATCATTTAGGCTCCTAGGTGCCATCATCCCAGATAAATCATGACAATTTGGAGAATTAAGCATGAGTTTGTTAATCTTACTGAACTAATACAGTGAAAGAGTAGTCAATTTTTATGCATAGAAAAAAAGAGTGAGAATATAGTTAGTTTAAATATTTCAAGAACATGGTGTAAGTATAGCTAAATCTTTATTTCTAGCGCTTTCTGGCGTAACATATAATGTAAATTTACTCTCGTCTTTTCTCTTTGCCAGAAAAACCTGTGGAATGCATGGGTATCAATCTCGGAACTGCGACACAGTGTCACTTTAAAACGAATCAAGTTACTTTTGCTAAGGCAGAAATTGAAACTGGCTTCTATTCTGAGGGGACAGGTAAGAATGTGAACTCTTTTAAGTTCTTACGGTTTCTTACTTTAAAAGGGCCAATGTCCCAATTAAGACGTTTTCTTTTTCTTCTATTTTTGAGAAATAAGACAGATATTCTATTGAATTTGGCTTAGTGATTCCTTCTTGCTGTAATAAGAAAATAAAATTTTGGATATAACTCAATTATTGTAGAATGGTAATTGTCCGGTAACGTGTTTAGCAAATAAATTTGGACTCTAATTAATTATTTATGTATGGTAGGTAGATTTTTTATACCTTGAGAAGTTGGTACACTTACTTGCTTAGAATCATCCCACAATACAATATTTTGAATCTTTGACAAGGAATCAGCATAAGAAATGAGATTTTATTTGTTTCGAAATGAAAACCGTAATTTAGTATTACTTGTTGTTTTTTGTATTAGTAAATACTAAACTTGCTCGCTGTGGTTATTAAACTGTAGATGGGTTTTCTAGAAGAATGGTCTCTTCTGGATAGAGATCATTCAAGTTCTTTGTCAGGAGCAACCGAATCCTTGAAAGCCAGCACGCTTCGTCTACCAATAGTTGGAAAAACTGTGGTTAGTAATTTTGTGTTATAAACCCTGATGTGATTGTTTTGGCTTAATCTAAAAACAGTAGGTTATAAAAAATTAATATGCTTCTTGAATTGTTTAGGTTGATATCCAAGACCTCAAACATGCTGTTAGTTCAGCTGTCGATGTAATGCAAGCTATGTCATCTTCCATATTCTCACTGACGTTGAAGGTAAAAATGCTGTGTCTCTCGGATTTTTCGAAGTTAAAACTCATCTGTTGAGTCTGTTGAACCTTTTAGGTCTGAGTAATTCTATACACAACCCTTGTTTTTAATGGTTTAAGCTCATTTATGTCCATTTAGGTGGATGAGATGAATTCTGTAATGGTCGAAACCGTGAATGTAACTGCTAAGGAAAAGGTTTTGCTTGAAAGATGTCAAGGTTGCTTATCAAGAGTAGCAGCTATGCAGGTAAAGGGTCGTTATCTTCATTTCTCTTTATCATTATCTTCTTGTTTTTCGGGTTTAGATTACTTTGCAATGTCTCTACTCTTTTCTGATATTGCTTTGGGGTAAACGCAACAAACCAGGTTACGGATTGTAGCATGAAAACGCACATAATACAACTAAGTCGGATACCAATCACAAGCAGCTTGACTTCACAACTGTAGAAAAACTGATCTTCCTCAAGAGAACAAATTTGTTCTTTTTGACTACACTACTCACCAAGAACAGAGTTGCTAACACGGGCCTTTTCCTTCCACGAATCCTGACCTTATCGTTTTCAAACCAAGATTAAGGTGAGATTCGCGGATTATCATCTCTCCCTCTCTTGCTCCTTTAGTTCTACGTTTTTTTTTTTTGTAAGATTGCAGGTGATTCCTCTAAAAGTAAGTAAGCTTAGTTTTTGTATACAGAAGTTTTTCTAATGGTTCTTTGGCTTGTGTACATATAAAGATGTAGTAATGTATGATCTGATGAATCACTGATTTTGTTTTCTTTTTCTAGTTCTAGAGACTTGTTGCCGCTCTTTCATATTAAGATGTCTTGTTTCTAGTTGCATTCTAGGCGTCTGTCAACACTAAAAAGCAAGTACACGTTAAAGAGGACACTCTCACCTCAACTCTACTTGTTCGTTTTGCTTTTGGGGAGCCTCCAAAAGTTTTTATAACACTTTTGTAAAACATAAAAACTGTCCCACATCAGGGGTATGAGATTTAACATAAGTAACCTAATCTAGAATTTTATCAAAGAAAAAAAACCCTAATCTAGAATTGGTAAACAGTTTACATAAAGTTAAAAAAGTTTAAACCGTTAATCCTGTTAGTATTGGTACTACCTCTTTCTTGTGGAAGCTTGTTTGCTAACATTGCACTTTCAACCTCCAGTATGTCTCTGCCGCCGGGTTCATTAAACTCCAGCGACGGCACTTTATTAATATCTATCAATCCCTTTAGGCTCTGCTTTGGGTCAGATACATTTGTTACAACACTCCCATTACCACTAGGTCTCAACTTGTCTCCTTGGGAAACATCCTCCTCGTCCAGGCTGCGTCTGTGACAGCCGAGAACGCCTTTGTAATGAAGGCGTTTGTGTCCACCGAGGGATTGTCCTGTCGGAAACTGTTTATGACAGATAGAACACTTGTGGATTTTCCCAGATGGGGCCAACGTCTTTGGCCGCGTTTTTTCTCCAGCGTTTTCAAGAAGCGGCTTAACCCTGTGGCTAGCCTTGTGACCACCTAAAGCTTGATATGAAGGAAACTCTTTTCCACAAACACTGCACTTGTACGAATCAGACTTCTGCAGCATCTGCGGTTGGGATTGCGGTTGTGTTTGTGAATGCGGTTTGTGAGAGAGAGCAGCGATTACATCTTCAGACAGAGAAGAAGAAGAAGAAGAAGAAGGATCATCATCATCAGAAGAAGAACGCTTTTGCTCTCGTTTTGATCGCAAGAAAAGCTCAATGAAAACGTCGTCGTCCGCAAACCCGCCTTCTCTTTCTTCTTCTCGCCGATTAGTTTCTAAGAATGATGAACTCTGTTCCAAGAAACTATCTTCATCATCATCAAAACGCTGTCGTTGAGACTGCTCAAAACTTTCCAAACCCATCTCATTCGAAACGGCGTCGTAAGCACACCCTTCTTCTTCTTCTTCTTCCAAGAATCTGTGTTTTGAGAATGAATCTTTGTCATCACCAAAAAGTTGTTGCGACTGTTCACTACTTTTCAACCAAGGCTCAATGATAACGGCGTCGTCTTCTTCTCGCCGGATCGATTCTAGGATTTTGTGATCCGAAGAAGGATCTTCATCATCACCAAAACGCTCTTGTTCACTACTTCCCAAGCCAATCTCAACCAAAACGCCGTTGTTTGCACACTCATCGTCTTCTTCTCGCCGGATCGGTCCTATTACTTTTATGAATCTGCGTTCCAAATAAGGATCTTCATCACCAATAGTAGAACAATTACGTTCAATCGTTTCCAAAAATCTCTGTAAGAAAACATTGTCGTCGACTGGTAACCCATCTTTTTTTTCTTGTAACGCAAATTCTAATTGTTTGTTCAGAAAGGCCACCGTCATCGACGGCGAATCATGATTCAACTTCGTTAAAATATGGTACAACTGTGTTGAAAGAGCCATTACCTCTTCTAATCTATGATCCGACACACTTTTCTTGTTTCTTGCTTCCTACGAAACTTGGGAGAGTATTGTACGTTCGTACAAACGACAGTTGAATTATAGGTTTGGTACTGTGTCGGAATACTCGTATATATACTAGTTTTATAAGTCGGTTAAGCTCTGTTATAGTTTATCTCATAATATTTTGGATAAGCTCGATTTCTATTCTTTGAGTATATTCCTAAACTAATTAAAAGTCAAATAAATATTCAAAATTTAAGGAAATGGAAAAGGTCCAGATTTGAATTTACATCTTCTCCGTCTCGGAAAAATACAAACTTTGTTTCTATTGCTTTCTGGCATAACATAAAAATGTATATTTACTCTGTTTTAAAAGTATTATTAACTATTTTGCTTAAATCTCTTCGTTTTCCTATGTTATGTAGTATTTTTTTCGAATCTAGAAGTTTAATATTGTTCCAAAATTTAAGTCTGTAAAATTTTAACGATTTCTTCTTACTCTAAAAGGGCCAATATCCTAATTTTTGTTTTTTCTTTGTTCTCGTGTAGCAAACTCGACACACAATGTTGGAATTGGTAAACTACATTAATATGTATTTGTTTAATAATCGGGATAATGAAACTACATTAATATGTATTTGTTTAATAACCGGGATAAATGGATGGATGAATATTAACACAGTGTGCAAACAAAAAAAAATCAAAATAACAAAGTAAGATCCTTAATCATATTAGTATTGTAAAACATTCTTGTCAAGGCTAGTTCGCTAATATTATTGCACTTTCAACTTCCTCGACGTCTCCGCGGCCAGATTCATCAAACTCCGGTGACGGTGGGTTATTAAGATCTATCAATCTCCTTAGGCTCTGCTCTGGATCCGACACATTTGATACACCACTCCCATTACTACTGGGACTCCACTTGCTTTCGTCAAGAACAACCTCGTCCTGACTACGTTTGTGACCGCCGAGATGGCCCTCACTTTCCCTTAGGCTCAGCTCTAGATCCAACACATCTTTTACAACACTGACATTACTGAGACTCCACTTGTCTCTGCTGGGAACAAACTCGTCCTGATTGCGTTTGTGACCGCTGAGAACGTTGTCACTTACCCTTAAACTCTTTTCTGGATCTAACACTTTTGTTACAACGTTCCCATTACTACTGGGACTCAACCTGAGAACAACGTCGTCATTACTGTGTTTGTGACCTCCGAGAACGCCTTCGTAGTGACGGCGTTTGTGTCCACCTAGTGCTTGTCCCGTCGGAAACACAATATGACATATAGAACACTGGTGGATTTTCCCAGACGGTGACAACATCTTTGGCCGCGTTTTTTCTCCAGCGTCTGCGACTGCGTTTTCCTCAAGCGGTTGTGGCGGCTTAACCCTGTGGCTAGCCTTGTGACCACCTAAAGCTTGATACGAAGGATACCCTTTTCCACAGACGCTACACTTGAACAAATCAAAGTTCGGTTGCGTTGTTTGAGTTTGTGATTGCGGCTGCGGCTGCGTTCGCGGTTGCGTTTGTCGTTTATCACAGGAAAACTGGATGAGAGTGAGAGCAGCGATTTCATCTTCAGACGGAGAAGAAGAAGAAGAAGGATCTTCATCGTCACCCAAACGCTGTCGTTTTAGTCGTAAACTATCCAACCAAGGCTTATAGAAAACTGCATCGCTTGCAAACTCGTCTTCTTCTTCTATTCTGTGTTTCACCGTCTTAGAAGAGGGAGAAGGACCTTCATCACTAGTAGAACGCTGTCGTATTGACAGTTCACTACTTTTCAACCTAGGAGGCTCAACGAAAACGGCGTCGTTTGCACACTCGTCGTCTTCTTTCTCTCGCCGGAATTTTAAGCGTATGCGTTTCGAAGAAGGATCTTCATCATCATCCTCAGGAGGAGAAAACTTTCGTTTTGGTCGTTCATAACTTCTCAAATCGTCTTGACTGACTTGTAAAAATTTTTGTTTCAGAGCGGCGAGCTTTGTCAACGGCGGACACTGATCCATCGTTTTAAGATACATACTTCTCCGATACGTTTCAGACCGTTTTCTTAATCCCTAAGAAACTTGGAGTAATTATCAAAAAAATCAAGTTCTCTTTGGTGTTTGGTGTCTGTCTTCTTCACACACATATATATATTAGTTTTAGTTTTAAGTCGGTAACACGTTCACTGTTATGTTTGTGATAACAATTGATTATGGTAAACTGAGTTAGTAAAAAAGGAAAATAGCATCCCGGGATATTCTACGTTAATTCAATCTCCAATTTTTGGTGCAAAATCCAGTAAATAGAAAAAAAGTAAATGTTTTTCAAATTTCCATATAGTGAGAGTGTGAGAAAAAAACGACACTTAATAAAAAGAGGTTAACTTAACCCTAATAAAACACTATTAGGTTAAATGTTGCTATTCAATGCCGAAAAAACTTTTTTTCCCGGAACTCGACTAAAATGTGTGAGTTCCAAGCCGTGTGGGACACGCATTAAATTAAACGCGTACACGTCTAATTGGTTTATCTTGTGTAATCATATTTTTCTCAATCATTAATATCATTTTCTGAGTGGAAAAAAAATCTTATATACATACTTATTAATTGGTGGAAATTATTTTGGTTGATTAAGAGTTTATTTATATTTCTACATCAAGTCTAGAATGTAATTTTTTGCAGACTAACAGTATAAAGTTTATTGAAAAGTTTAGAATACCGTAAACATAGTCGTTCGTTGTGGTTTTGTATTTTACGGGAAGGGTCTGTCTATTGTTGGGGATATCGATATCGTATATACAGATACGTCTATTGTAGATCTGAGTGTTACGGAAAAAATTGCACCGTAGAATTATTGTTCGTAAAAACTGTTCATCGTAATAATAAAATTAGATCAAATATTTCTAGTGATAATGTAATAAACTTAAAAAAATTCATTAATTGATAAACTTCAATTTTATGCAAAAAAAAAAAAAAATCTATCAATTACATAATGGAAAAGGATTCCAAGGAAATAAATTTTCTTAAACAAACGTAACAATAAAAAAAAAGTTGAGTGTATAGGAGATTATTTGTAGTTGTGGAGAGGTTTGAGTGTTGACGTGGCGTGTTCCTTGGACACATGGCCAATTCTTTACCATTCGTTCGGAGATATCTCTTACTAGTGAAATAAGTAGAGTACCCGATAAGCCAAAACTTATACCGACGTGTTTATGTAGACGTGATGTGGCCAGATTAGGCTAATTCTGACACAGGTCATTAGGTCAGATTAAACACATCATCCAAGAGAATCACTTTTAGACGGTCTTTCAATCTTTTCTGACGTCTTCTTGCAAATTAGTTTTCAAAAAAATACAGTCCATCGAAGGAGAAATACAATTCGTTTTTATTATTCGAAACAATTTCTAAATTACATAATTATTATTTTGATTAAATATATTGTTTATCAATGTTATTTGATATATAATATCAGTTTTTATATTCATAAATAGTATATAATAAAAAATATTCGTCGATTCCGAATAAATGTTCGCGTCTATATGTATGGAGACTGTATGCGAGAATTTGTCGCTGGGCGCCCAACGTCGTAGCCTATCAAGCCCATTAGGATAAGTAAGTGCAGTACATGGGCCTAGCCCTAATTCACGGCCCAAAAAACTGTATTGATCACAGAATCAATAGGGTCAGAATTTGAATTCAAACAATCATTTTCTTCAAATCTCCTTCCCTCTCTCTCTCTCTCTCTCTCTCTCTCTCTCTCTCTCTCTCTCTCTAGCATAAACCCTAAAGTTCGTATTCTTCAAGATGACTTTGGTGCCGGCCATTGGTCGCGAGCTCTCGAATCCGCCGTCCGATGGGATATCTAATCTTCGATTTTCCAATAGCAGCGATCATTTACTAGTCTCTTCATGGGATAAGGTTAGGAATCCCTAATCTTCTCTCAAACATTGAATTTATTGCTCGTTTGAAGTCTGATCTGTTTAATCTGATGAGTTGATTTCTGTGATTGGATCGAAGAGTGTAAGATTGTATGATGCGAACGCTGATTTGATGAGAGGGGAGTTCAAGCATGGTGGAGCGGTACTCGATTGCTGCTTCCATGATGATTCTTCTGGATTCAGTGTTTGCGCCGATAATAAAGTCAGACGGTATGTTTAATCTGTTCTCTTCCCATTTTTTAAATTTGGTTAGAGGCCATTTTTAATTGAGATATTGTGAAACTGGTGGTGTAGGAGAGTAGAATCGTGTTTAGAAAATGTGTTGTGGATTCTAAGTAATTGGGTTTCTCTTGTTATACTTCAGAATTGACTTCAATGCTGGCAAAGACGACGTTTTGGGGACACATGATAAGCCAGTTCGATGTGTTGAGTATTCTTATGCCGCAGGTTGGTAAAAGTGGTTATGAATGTTCTTGATTCTTAAGTGAACTCTTACCTTCTTGATAACTTATATGCTTTTGATGGCTAGATGAAGTCATTGTATTAGTTTAACGTTGATGAAATATGTTAATAGTGGCTTTTTTTTAGTGCATTAGTGTTGGGGGCATATTATCTTTCACGTTGCAACTTTATTTGGGACTCAGAAATCAGTATTCAGCATTGTGGTGTTTCTAATCGTCCCATAGTATTACTTGAACACTATGTTTATGTGACATTATAGGGCAAGTGATCACGGGAAGTTGGGATAAAACTATTAAATGTTGGGATCCAAGAGGTGCAAGTGGGCCGGAGCGCACACAAATTGGTACATATCAGCAACCTGAGCGTGTTAACTCTCTTTCTCTAGTTGGAAACCGTTTGGTGGTGGCAACAGCAGGAAGGCATGTCAACATTTATGATCTCAGAAATATGTCCCAGCCTGAGCAAAGAAGAGAGTCCTCACTTAAATACCAGACAAGATGTGTGCGTTGTTATCCCAATGGAACAGGTTAAATGGCTGATATTTCGCTTTCGATGGTCTTTTTTCCAACAGTCAAAGTTGCTTTCGTTCTGTTCCAAGTATACTCAGTAGCCTCAATTTCCTCTTCCACACTTTTGATTTTAATAATACTTTGCAGGATATGCTCTTAGCTCTGTTGAAGGGAGGGTTTCAATGGAGTTTTTTGATCTATCAGAGGCTGCTCAAGCTAAAAAGTATGTCCCTAATGTGTTTCCTCTTACCTCTCTTGACGAACTATGGTGGTCTATGACCTCTTGTTTATTTTTGCTGAGCCTTTTTTCTGGTAGTTATTCCATTTACATATTTTGTTTTTTCTTGTAACTATATTTGAACATGTCAGATATGCTTTCAAATGTCACCGGAAATCAGAGGACGGAAGGGACATTGTCTACCCTGTAAATGCGATTGCGTTCCATCCAATGTAAGTCGTATCTTAAAAGACACCTGATTGTTTCCTTTCAGCATTTTGATTGCTTCAAAACTTAACTAGTTTTTTCACCGAAGTGGGCATAAAGTTCCAGCTTACTAGATGAAAATCGAGTGGAGAATATATGGATTTTGAGGGCTAGTTCAGAGTATTGTGAACGCTATCATTTCATTTGAAAACAAATTCTGTAAAAGTATCTTCTCGGACACTTTTTATATATGGAATCTATGGGGAAAGTTTGGAACTTTATGTTATCTGTCCTGGTAGACCAACTGTATCGCTTTTAATAACCTGAGGGTTTTTATATTGCAGTTATGGCACTTTTGCTTCCGGAGGTTGTGATGGTTTCGTCAACATTTGGGATGGTAACAACAAGAAGAGGCTATATCAGGTTTAGCAATCACAAGAGCTCTTGATATTTGTATCTTTCAATGTTCTTTTGATAAGTGAGACACATTATTAATTTGCTCCTTTTTGGTTGTAGTACTCTAAGTATCCAACAAGTATTGCGGCGCTCGCATTCAGCCGAGATGGGGGATTACTGGCTGTTGCTTCTAGTTATACGTTTGAAGAGGGAGACAAACCGTAGGAATTTCACTCTTTAATCGTTTTCGCTCTAAAACCTGTCAAGTTTGAATACGTTGCCTTCAGATTCTTGACCAGAAGGAATTATAGTTTGAGTTAGATGCTATATTATTAGATCTCATCAGGCATATAGAAACATTCACCCCGTGGACCTTTAGACTTACGGATTGCATTCTAGAGATATTATTTGTGTTTGCTTTTGGATTGATCTCGCTTTTAACCGATACTGAGTGTTGTGCTTTTGCAGGCATGAACCGGATGCAATCTTTGTTAGAAGTGTTAATGAAATCGAAGTGAAACCGAAACCCAAAGTATACCCAAATCCTCCGGTATAGCCACGAATAATGGAATGAGCAGAGTTAATTCGACATGTGTGTTGTATTGTTGCTACGATAGTTGCCCTAAGCAGATTGTAGCACTTTAAAGTGAGTTTTAGAATCTTTTATTTTAGCTGTAAAGTGAAGTGTGAACATTACAATGGCTTTAGAATCTGAGATTGTGTTCCTTTGGTTTTGAGTAAAGTCCATTTACTCTCTGATTTGCCTCCAATCTCTTTTTTTTTTTGGGTTTGTGCATTGGTTTAGAATAGAACCAAGTTGTAATTCGGAATGGACGTAAAGAGCAAAAATATAAATGGACTTGGAAAAGATTCTCTGATATGTACATGGAGATTCCTAAAACTTAATTGAAAATTTGATAAGTTTACAAATCCAAAGAAAGGGATACAAAAGTAAGTAAACTGTGAAGAAACAAGAAACAGACACATACACATACATACTGATTGCTTACTACTAAAAAGACTTACGAGTAGAGAGAATCATCAACACAAACACTAGGCCTTTCTTCACTCTCTTCATCTTTAGCTTCTTCTTCTTTCGCTTTCCATCATCTCAAGCTCGGATCATCTGTAGAATCACATTTTCAATACAAGCATTTTGAGATTTGCAAAGTCTTTCTCTGTCATAGATTTCATGTGTTGTAATAAAAGAAGTGTTTTTTTACCACTTTGCAGTTGTTTCTTCCTTTCACTGTCTTTGAAGCTTCTTCAGCGAAAGCTTGAGCTGCTTCTGCTTCCGCTTCTGCTACCTCTGCTTCCTTTGCAGCTTCCTCAGCCTCTGCCATGGCAGCTTCTGCCTCTGCAACTGCCTGTGCTGCAACTGCTGCCGCCTCATGTACGTTCATACTCTTCATTCTGGCTAACTCTGCATCAATCTGTGACCTTGTCTGAAAAGTCGTTTCATCTCTGTCTGTTTTGGGTGAAGGCAAAGAAGACGTCCTCTGTCTTCCTGCAAATATCCCTAGACTTTTTTTCTTGTGGGAAGACAACGGAGTGGAGTTTGGAATTCTATACTTGCGCTTAACCTGTAAAAGGGAAACCCGGATCAATAAAACCTCGCATGTTGCAGTGAACGATGCATATGTTTCTGTTCTACTAACAACCATACTACTATTTCAAAAGACAAAAATAAAAAGTTATACATACTATTCAAAAGACCAAAAATATATGCACATGATACGTGCAGTTAAATGCGTTAAATGAATATATTAGATTTTACCTTCACAAGTTTACCGCAAGCTGTCAAGTACTTTAGCTTGGTAGACAACAACCGTTTGAAGTCTAGTGGCGCATGATATTGATCCTATACAAGCCAATAAAAGGAGCACATGTGCAGTTAATCCTCTAAATCAGTCTTTTACAAGGAACTTAAACAAAGAATCCTTAAATCAGTAATGTTCATGTAGAGTTCAATTATCCCATGCTTTAATCAAATAATTGGATAAAAAAAGTTATGTCCTTAACATGTTTCTGAAATAAATACAAAATCTACTCTTATGATATTCCAATAAATACCTAGACATAAGTGTATGCCACCACAATAAACCTAGTAATTACAGAAATATTCCTAGCCATTTCAGCTTAATTTGAGTCAGAATATTCAATGCACATTCTTCTATTCAGGAGTGGAGAAGATAAAGATGTCACCCATTGCCTTTCAGTAAAACTGACCCCATGCATTGCTTATATTGAAGAATGCGTTCTATTGACACAACCAACAGCTATATTTTGGTTTTCATCCGCAATGACTTCGCAAATGCTAGTTAACGAGATATCAACCCACTGAGTATCATCAACTTGAAATGTAGGACGATGCGATTTAACTGCAAGCAACAATTTAACAATACATATTTTCTATGGAAAAAAAGATGCAAAAATGAAAAAAGAATACCTCAATGTAGGCACCAATTGTTGTTTTATTACAGCCACCAGGCTCTTTCAGGGTAGCTATTGCTTCCATTATAAGGCTATCCAACCTGCAACTTTTTAAAAAGTTACAATTTGTGTGTAACAATATATGCAAATGATATAAACATCTACATAAGTGGGACTTTACACACTTAAACCCTCATCATAAAATCAAAATATTAATGCCACATCAATAAGATAGAGCAAACAGCTCGGATGCTAACGGTAAAAAGCTGAAAGAGGAGGATAAAGGTACTAAACCAGCGAAGACAATTTAAACAGAGGTTAGAGTAGGTGTGAAAACAAACCCACATCACTAAATATAATCTAACACTTATCGGCTTCACAGAAAGAAAAAAAGTGACGGCAACTTATACATTTTGATATCTATCCAACTTCAGAAATACCACCAGGAGATATACAACAAAGCATCTCCTCTTCAATACAAGAAATAAAATAGCCATATTTCTAACCTTACATTAGGTCTTCTTGGAGCAGGAGTAGAAGAAACTTGCAGTCCAGAGGAGCCAGTAGTTGAAAAATGTTTCGCATCCACCATTTCTTCATCACTTTGCAAAGAATTGGTTAGGGCTAGTGAGTTCTCTTCCTGTTTAGGAAGGGAGAGCGTCCTTTTAACAGCTAACCTAGATTTTTCGCGCGATCCCCACCCATTCGCCATGACACTCATGTTTCTCCATTTGTCCTGTCCCAATACAATAAACAAACCAAATCCAAATCAGATAAAAACTCATACATAATCACAAACAAAACGCAGCAGCATTATAAAGTTGAAACAAAGGATAAGAAATAATCATGACCTTAAGATCTACATTGGAACGCAGGTACAAGACTCCGCTAAATTCAGGATCTTTGAGAATTGTGCGCCATTTACCAGGTCCATGCTTTATTACGCCAGACTTTAGAGCTGATTCTTCTTCTTGTGTCCATTTCTGCTTAGGAGCACCCATCCCAGTTTCGAAATGCAACTACGGGCTGCTGTGTTATAGCAAGTCCGTTCTGCAACAAAATCACATGTCACGAAACCAATCAGCACAAAAATTTCTACCAGAAGGCAATCAAATCACATAAAAATGGTTTCTTTAAAGAAAATTTCAATTTTTGTCTTCAATTGTAACTCACAATTCCCTCTCCTTACACACCCATAACTATATGCTCCAAAATCAAATTCATCAAATATCACAGAATCTCTAATAGCAGTAAAACCCTAATTCCCTGTTCCTCGGAAACCCTAACAGGTAAATATCAAACTATACCACAGCAATAGTTCAGAAACTAGGACGCCATAACAAACACCAACGTCACATCACTGAAAGATGTCGAACTCAAACCCTAGAAAAATTCCTACTTTGAGGATGAAACCTAATCTCATGCTGAACACAATCGAGAAACAAGAAACAGATGGTATCACCAGGAAGATCAGATTTTTGAGGAAGAATCGATCTTAGCAATACCAAATTAGGGTTTTTTTTTTTTTGGGTAGGAATTTATCTTCAGATTTCGAGACGCTTTGAGTTGAGAAGCAGAAGAAGTTAGGGTTAAAGGGATTCAGATTAACGGACCTCCGTCAATTCTGATGGGGCAAACCGCTTCGACCAATTAAAGCTTTAAAACGCGTTTTTTTAAACGGCCTTATAACACGTTCCTTTTTTATTACAGCAAATCTTGATTACACTAATTATTATATTCTGAAATAGTTTGTAAATTGTCTAAAATTTACAAATTCAAATTTTAGTAATGGTAAAAAAATAATTCAAATTCCCCATAAGATACTGTTCTTAAGTATTTTTTAAATAATCATGAATTTATTCATCAAAAGTAACACCTTGTCCAGTCATATTTTTTTTTTGTCAACTTTTTTTTTTGTCAACTTGTCCAGTCATATTTACATGAACAATTTGGTTTATTTGTCAGAAAAGTTTCGTTTTGATATTAAAAAAAAACTGTAAATTTAGACATAATTTGAACATAAAATACAAAACTTCAATGGATATTATTCAAAAAAATGTGTGGTGGAGGTGGTAGTTACGAATTTTTTTCTTTTTCAAAAATGTTATTTTCTCATTTTATCCATAGTATTTTCTCTATTGTTTATTTTTTTCTGAAAATTATATTGACTACCACTGATTCAAAAAAAAAAAAAAACTTGTGGAGGAGGTGGTAGTTGCGATAGTTTTTCCAAAAATGTTATTTTTCATTTCATCCATACTACTCTCTCTATTTTATATTCTACCAAAAAAACAAATCTCTTTTTTTTTTTGAAGATTTTATAGTCAACTACCATTCTTTTTTTTTGTCAACTGATATTATGCATTCATAAAACCCATTGGGTTGGAATATTATTTACATAAATGGCTTGAACAGGTTCAACCCTAACGTGTCTAGCTAACTTATCTGCTTTGAAATTTTCTTTGCGACTAACCAACTTCAATGAGAAAAAATCAAACTCCTCTTTGTCGCTTCTGATCGCTTCGAGATAAGTGAAGAAAGCTGGCCATTCGTTTGGAAAGGTTACCATCTTCAATAGATCAGAACAATCTGTGAAGAAAACTACCTCCCGCCGGTCTTGACCAATCATACATCTCATCGCCCAGACTAAAGCTTCAACTTCTGAATGAAGTGATGTTAAACTCCTGCGAAAATTTACGGCTCCCATGTAAGTAGTCCCGTGCCTTGGCTGCGAACAAAACCACCCTAAACCGGAGAACTTGTCATCCGCTTTCCATGACCCGTCTATAAAACACCGATATACATCATTCCGTAAACTACACATTTCTCCTCGCACCAAGCCATCCTGTAACTGAAAGCCACTGTTATCCTGAGGTTCTATATTGCCATCCTGCTGAGCACTTGTCCAATCGCGAGCCTCTGATTCTGCCAGTTTTATGACCTCTGGTGGACTTCTATCCATATTTTCATATAACTTTTCATTCCGTGCCTTCCAAATATACCAGATTATCCATGGGTACATGTAAATATTTGAACCCGGTGGTGTACGCCAGAATAAATAGTCCATATTAGTGTAAACTGATTCTGAGGGAAATACGTCAACCGCAGTTGGTATTTGTGAAAGAGCCCAGGTCTGTAGAGCTGGTGGGCATTGGAACAGTGCATGATTTAACGATTCCACCTCTATCCCACATCTTGTACAAGTTGTATCACATTGAATACCTCGTTTCCGTAAATTTCCTGAGACCGAAACACTACCAGTAAGCACCTGCCACATGAAGTGTTTTAATTTTGGTGGACACTGTACTTTCCAAGTATGAGCCTGTAATGGTGAGTCAACTACCATTCAAAGAGATTATTTCACGTATATTGAAGGACATAATTTTTAAGCAAAATGCAAATATGGAGAGTTTTCCAAATTTACACACATGTTTTTAACAAATTAACAAGTTGTATAATTTGGAAAAATATGAATGTCTTACAAATTTGAAATATAACATCATAAAAATAATTTCGTAGAATATATTTTTATTTGATGTATATTACGAGGTATGCTAATTGTTTTCAAAAGTTCGGTAATAGAAATAACCTTCTCTGATTTCGCCTATATCTTTATAATTTTATGTTACAAACTAATTTTATATATAAATTTATATTAGTAATTGGTCCACAAAATAAAAATAGCAATTAATTCCATACAAAATAAATTATTAAAATACCAAATTAGCATCTTTTATTATAAAAAAACTAATTAAAACTCTAGTAAATAGATGAGACAAAAATATATATGATATAAAAATATGTGTCGTAATTCAAGTTTCGTCTAAAAATTATTCCAAAAATATCATAGTTATGCCCATATTTAAACCTAATATATATTTATAATTGAAATTAAACATCGCTAAATCTTTCTCGATTTTATTTTATTGATGATCTTTTTGTTTTAATTTTATTTTGATCAAGTCAACAATAAGTCATACCAATTAGTCATGAATTATACATCATTCATGAACTTGGTAAAAAAAGATAATGTATAAGTGGTGGATGGAGTTAGTTGTATACTTTTTGGCATTAAGATGAGAATAATTTCTACTTAAAGACTTTGTAATACTTCATATAAATAGACAAGTGGGAAAGTCTGGTTTAAGTCAAACAAGTGGTTTAATCCGGTTCATTTTTCTACTTATTGCGTTAGTGTTAATTACGTGCACGAGAACACAAGACATAAATAAAAAAGCAAGAAAGAGTCAACAAAGTTGCCCGCCTAACGCTTAATTAACACTTTTGAATCCGTTTTAAGCAAAGCCTTAATGTAAATTTATAGCTTTCACAAAGAGAGTAGAGATTCTCGAAGAGAGAAAGACAAACAGATATGGCGACAAAGACCGATGATTTTGCACCATTTCCAGTTAAAGATCAGCTTCCAGGAGTCGAATTTTGTGTATCGAGCTCTCCAAATTGGCGTATGCATTTTTCTTTCATTTAGTTTTTGGTTAATTGTGTGTTATTTGTTATATTAGCAGTAGAATTATGTTTAATATTTTTAAGAAATTATGTGTTACCAATAGTGATGAATGGTATACCCATTTATTTTTGTTTTTACGTTTCTGAAAAATAATGATGATGTATGTGTTAAAAACTTAAAAGTGCTAATTCTTTTTTCTTATTAATCAACGATTCTAGTTTTAAAATATTTTGTGATTATTCAACAAAATTCTGTTCAGTTCAAGCATGTTCGTTATTCATATGACATATTATAGTCATCACAAAATTTTCTTTCAAGGATAACAAATTGATGTTTAAGAAAAAGATCATGAGGTTTGATATGATTAATGATGCAGCGGAAGGCATAGTTCTTGGGTTTCAACATTACATTGTAATGCTTGGTACTACTGTAATCATACCTTCCATACTCGTCCCTCTCATGGGTGGTGGCGACGTAAGCCATAATGTTAATCTCATCTACAATTATTTCGAACAAATAATTTCTCAGTAAATTAAATTATGTAAAATTGAGCGCGTCGTTTCAGGTGGAGAAAGCAGAAGTGATAAACACAGTGTTGTTCGTGTCGGGAATAAACACGTTGTTGCAGAGTTTGTTCGGAAGTCGACTTCCTGTCGTCATCGGAGCTTCTTATGCTTACGTCATCCCTGCTCTTTACATCACTTTCTCTTACCGTTTCACTTACTATCTCCATCCTCATCTGGTTAATCACAATCCATTTTCTTCGTTCTTTGAAAATATTTACAATTTCAAATCGAAAACTGTAAGTTAATGGATGTGTTAATTGCAGAGATTTGAGGAGACAATGAGAGCAATTCAAGGAGCTCTTATCATTGCTTCTATATTTCATATGATTATGGGTTTCTTCGGTTTGTGGAGAATCTTGGTCAGGTCTGGAAAAAAGATAAAAGCTCATGTGTTGTCTAATTACTTGTGGAACAAGAAACCTTAAGCCCTAAATGTTTTTGCTTTTGTGTTTATAAAACTACTTCAGGTTTCTTACTCCTCTTTCGGCTGCTCCTCTAGTGATTCTCACCGGCGTTGGCCTACTCGCTTTTGCGTTTCCTCAGGTAAACGATTCAAGATTAACCGCAAAAAAAGACGTCGAGTTGGTTCAGGATTTGTTTTGTTGTTGAGAGGAGCTTAAATAGTCTTTCTGTTGCAGCTTGCGAGATGTATAGAAATTGGACTTCCAGCATTGATCATACTGATAATTTTATCTCAGGTTTTGGTTCATTTTTTTGGAATTTTATATATAACCTTATCATTTCTGAATCTCTGACAATTGTTGTATGAATGTTGTCAGTATCTTCCTCACTTGTTCAAGTGTAAGAGATCGATATGCGAGCAATTCGCTGTTCTGTTCACAATAGCGATCGTCTGGGCATACGCAGAGATTCTGACAGCAGCCGGAGCTTACGACAAAAGACCGGACAATACACAGCTCAGTTGTCGAACAGACCGGTCTGGTCTCATTAGTGCTTCTCCATGGTCTGATCATCTTCTTCCATCTTTCGTTGGATCTCCTCTGTTTCAGAAACAAACAGTTTTTCTGTTTTTCTTGACAGTTTTTCTCATTCTTTCTTAGGGTGAGAATTCCATATCCATTGCAATGGGGACGTCCGAGTTTCCATGGAAGTGATGCATTTGCAATGATGGCAGCTACTTACGTGGCCATTGTTGAGGTTTTGTTACCATTTCAATTCACATTTTTGGTTTACAGAAGGATTTATCTTTCTGAAAGATAACCTTTTTTTGTTGTCTTTGTTCAATGGAGTAGACGACAGGTTCCTTCATCGCCGCTTCAAGATTTGGTAGCGCAACTCATATCCCTCCCTCAGTGCTTAGTCGTGGCATTGGATGGCAGGTAAAACGGATTGATATATGATTCATTTCAAGAATGTTAGCATATGAATCCGATGTGTGTGCTTTGTGGGAATTAAATAAAAACAGGGCATAGGCGTTTTGCTGGATGGACTGTTTGGAACAGCAACTGGTTCCACAGCTTTGGTGTAATGGAATCATTCTCTTTCTGCTTTGCGGTGTTCTCAATCAAGAAAACTCGTTTTCGGATTCCAATTCTTAACCTCTGTTTTTGTTTGTTCTTGTCATTTGTAGTGAAAATACGGGGCTTCTAGGATTAACGAAGGTTGGGAGCAGAAGAGTGGTTCAGATATCTGCGGGTTTCATGATCTTCTTCTCCATTTTCGGTAATGCTCAAACCCCTTGAGTCGCTCCGAAACAATTGGTCCCTTTTTGTAATTCACTGCTAAACTTGGTGAAAAACAGGGAAGTTTGGGGCTGTTCTTGCATCAATACCATTACCAATCTTTGCAGCTCTGTACTGTGTTCTATTCGCCTATGTAGGTATGTAAAACTCAAAATTAAACTCTTTCTGCTCATTTTAGCTTCTATAAATATGATTGAGATCAACCAGAGGACCTTGTGAACAGCTTCTGCGGGACTTGGCCTTCTTCAATTCTGCAACTTAAACAGTTTTAGGACTAAATTTATCCTCGGCTTCTCCATCTTCATCGGTCTTTCTGTGGCGCAATACTTCACCGAATATCTATTTGTCTCTGGTCGTGGACCTGTTCACACTCGTACTTCTGCTGTAAGTGTCTAAGAGAAACAGAAACCTTCATTATCATTTTTTTTTGTCTTGTCCAGTTTACTGATTCGATTTTTGGTGTTGCCATCGACGAAGTTCAATGTGATAATGCAAGTGATATTCTCTTCGGCTGCAACTGTTGGGATAATGGCAGCGTTCTTGTTGGACTGTACTCATAGCTATGGACACGCCTCAGTGAGGAGAGACAGTGGAAGACATTGGTGGGAGAAATTCAGAGTCTACCACACTGATACCCGAACCGAAGAGTTCTACGCATTGCCTTATAACCTCAACCGATTCTTCCCTTCTTTCTGAAATCCCGAAACTCACTTTTTCAGTGTGAGAAATCTGCATCTACAGAGATATATGTATAACACAAATAACTTTCCACCTAGAAAACTTTTTGTATGTTTTTCCTTTTTGCCAACATTTTGTACGTTACTACTACATGGGTTTGCTTATAGATTGTAAGAGCTACAAATTCCAGAGTGACTAGGAAAATCGAGATTCAACCTATTTTTTCAGGTGGGAATTGATCATCTTAGTCCGGCTGGAGCTGTTGGGCTGCCTCCTCCAGGTTTCATGGCTCTCTGGGCAAGAGTCCCATCGTAATCCTAAACTCAGATATATTTTCCATTTTAGCATGAAAGAAGGCTACACAAATATGACTTGGTTTTGGGCGAATGTAAAGTATAATTTGTTACCCGTTTCTCAAATGAACTATCCTGCGAGTCAGCTATCTTGTCTGCAATTCCGTAGTCAATGGCTGCTTGTGCTTGGAGATATTTAGGTCGCTTGATGTCCTCGTTGATCTGCTCTTTGGTTTTCCCCGTGCCCTTAGCTAATAGTTCGATGTAGTAATCGGTATTTGCATCAAGTTCCTTGGCCTGCCAGAGGATTATTCATTACAGTACAGGTGACAAAACTTGAGGGGAATTACATAGAAGGCTATAAGAATGTGAGCGCCACCTTTATCCACATGTCTATGGCAGCTCCACTCGATCTATTTACTTTTGGCAGATATAATTTTGCTGCACCATTAACCATCAAAACTTAGAAGCTTACACAAGTGGGCAAGAGGTATTAATACGTATATCATGATCTAAATGCAAAGTTAGAGTACAAATATTTTAGAGAAGAGAAACATACTTGATGAATGTGGTTGTACGGCACGATAACCTTTTTTCCCGAGAGAAAGAAGCATTGCTGCTTGACCAAAAGCCATGCCACAATTGATAGTGTATACATCTGATTTGCAATACTTTTACGCCACAAAAAAAAAAGTGACAAAAATCAGCAAAAGAAACTTTGTGAAAGGACACGTGGAGCAGAAGATAAGACATTAGATGAACTTATCATCACAATATAGATAAATGCATAGATAATTTTAGTGAGATCACTTACAGAGATGGTATCAGCTATGGCATAAGCCTCTGTTTCTGATCCAACAGTCTCCATCTTCTCATTCTACATGGCATAAGCAAAAGGGAAAAAACCGAATAAATTGCACGTTAAAGGTAACAAGCAGGTTATCAGAATAATGCCAGAAAACTACCAGCAAATAACAGTGTTATCAAACTTCTTGTACTGACCTGGGTCCCGGGTGAATTTATGTATAGGTAGATGGGCTTTGCTGGGTTATCATAGTCTAGCCACATAAATTGAGCAACGAGTAACTCAGTAACTGCAGGTACGATCTGCAAGTAAAATGAAGCAAAAAGAGCAAGATCCAATGCTTGAGCAGAGAAGAAACATAGTAGCAAATAAATGGGTTTAATAACAAGTTTTTGAGACATGACGGTCTTACTGGCATTCCAAGGTAGCATATCCGAGCATCCAAGAGCAAAGAAGGCAAATCCGGAGGAGCAGTTCTTGGTCTTTCAGATCCTCCTCCGCCGCCTCCACCTCTGTACATCTGGACACTCATGCTATATCTTCTAGGATCTGCTGCATTCATACCAGACATACTCCATATTCCTCCATTGTCCAAATAATTGCTTCTAGACGAGATGCTTTCCTGTTAACAAAGTAGCACGACACAACAAAAAAGATTTAAAAGATTCATATATTTGAGAAGCAACTTTGTTCACCCTTTAGCTGTGTCCAGATTCTGGAACTGTAAATGGACGGATAAGAAGGCTTAAAAGAGAAAAGTAACCTCTGTAACTTTTTCCGCTTGCCTACGGACAGGGCTATCCTCCGTCATGAACATATCCATTTGAGCTGGATTAAGCCCGTAAAAATATTGCGGCACAGTCTTGAAGTTCTGCATCACTAAAGAAAAAGACGAAGAAAAATAGTATGTCAGATCAAATATATAGAGCATTAAAGAAAACACAGTTCTTCAAGTTTATCCGCTTGTTTGGCGAAATTTGTTCTCCTAAGCATAAATTTCATTCCAACAAAGGATTGTAGCAATCAAAGTAATATATTTCGCCAACTTGTAAAGAACAAAAGACTTTCACTTTGCTGAAATTAGTGTGTTTTGAAACTAACTCCAGGTAAAGACATTATAGAAAGCAAAAGCCCACAGAGATTTGCTACACAAACTAAGATAATAAACAACATCGAAGTATTGCAAACGGAACTAAATTCCCGAAGAAACAATCTGTGCTACATCGATGGTCCTAATTCATCGTCCTACACTTAGTATGATTGCAGGTAAAAAGGTCACCGAGGCCAAGCAAGTACTTCGTGTAAGGCTTTCAAAGGAAAATACAGAACTTTGTGACTCAATTCAAAGTTGGAGACCTAAGAACAAATCTATCAAAAAGGAGAAGATAAGAAAGATGAGAGAAAATGAAAACCTCCGTCTTTGAGATTGTCTCCTCGAAATTGTTTAGGGATATGGTCAAAGTTCATATCTTTAGCAGAAGCAAAGCAGTGTGATCTTCTTGTGCGTCTAGGAACAGTAGAGCAAGGCATGTTCGATGAAAAGAGCTTGGATCCCGACATGAACGGCGATTTGGGTAGCACAAACTTGGAACAGACAGCTTCATGGTTGAGTTGTGAAGTAAGAGGAGAAACCAGAGAAGTCGCCATCTCCGATTTAGCAACCAAAGAAGAAGAAGAAGATGATGACTAAAAAACTTGGGATTATTTGAGGCGAAATTAGGGATCGCTTGTCATTTTTGCTATCGTCAGATGTAAGTACTGTACAGTCAAAATCTCGACCAAACCAGAATCGGTTTGAGAATTTTTGTCTATTAAACCGGTTTTGTCTCTACAAATTTCTATCTGGGTTTGAAATCTATTTTTAATAGATTTAAGGGTTTATCTTGTAAAATTACATAGTTAGGGACCTTTTTAAAATAAACAAAAAGATGTTTGTTTCTCTGTAATGTAGATAAGACGCATATTAAAATGAAAATCTTATCTTCTGGTGAAGAAAAGAAAGATGAGTTCCATAGGCCAAAGCATTCTCATGGCTTTAACAGTAACGGTTAACAAATATGCTTCTTCCAATGTTCAAGCTGTACGCAGAAATGAATCCAAACGCGATTCTTTAACCGCTCCAGCCGCTGATTTAGGACGCAGAAACATACTCTTCTCTTCTTCCTCCTTCATCGCCGCCGCTTTGACCACCAGCGATCAGCTTCTCCAGAGTAATTTTTAAATGCTTAATTGTGTGTTTTTTTTAATATACATTTCGATTGTTACTTTTGCCTAAACTATGTCGTTCTTTGGGGGAAGAATTGTTTCAGAGTATTTGAAGAAGACTGAGGAAAACAAAGCCAAGAATGACAAGGAGGTAAAGAGAAATTAATTTATGAACCAAAACGCAATTTTTGTTTTTTGCTATCTTTTGTCTGAAATTTTCTTATAATTTTTGTTCGTTAATGTTGGGAAAATTAAGCAGAGATTGGACAGTTATTACAAGAGGAATTATAGAGACTACTTTGAGTTTGTTGAAGGATCTATAAAGGGAAAGACAGAAGCAGAGCTCAGTGAGTCTGAGAAACGCATTCTTGAATGGCTCAAAGCCAACAAATGATGATGATGATGATGATGATAAGTTTTTGTTGTCTATGAAACTCAGAAAAAAACTGCATAGTAATTTATAATTTTGTCTTATTCGGTCTTGAATCTGTTTCTTCAACTTTCTTAATAAACCCTAATTTCGAGAAGCGGAGGAGTACCAGAATCCAAGCTGAAGCTTGTTGAGGCAATGACAGAGTCAAGAGAGTGGAGTGGAGAAGTGACTTGAAGCTCGGAGGTCTCCATGGATAGAGAGAGGTTTCGAAGAGCCAAAACCGTCTCTGGTTCTGGTTATTGGTTAAAATGTGCTTAAACCGCCCCACACGCGGATAAGCTTGTCCATGACATCTCTAGTTTACTAAGTTCTTGAAACTGTTATCTGTCAGACACATTATGTAGCTAGCATCCTTTTGCTTTCCACGTGGACCAGATTACAGTGCCTTTCACTTGCGGGTGAGAATGTGCTTCTCTCAGTATCTTCTCAAAATCCTCCGCTGTTTGCATCATCAAACACACAAAAGTAATAGATGGTTTCGTGTGTCTCGAGTAAGAATTCTTTTGTGGCTTCTTGCGTCTCAAGTTAAGCTAGCGATCTCCTTGAAACCTAAGCTAGCAATCTCCTTGACACTAGAGAATTTACAATAGCTAGCATATAGTTAACTTATCTACTTAAATTATCAAAATATCTATTTATAGACACATATAGTTAAACACAAGTCATAAATCCAATTGCTTTTACATGTGATACATGCATAAACGAAAAGTATAGGTAAAATCTCATATAATTAGGTTATTTAAAGCACGAGGAATAAAATAAAGGGAAGTAATAAATTTGAATAAATTAGGAATAAATTTGAAAATTAGGTAGGTAGCAATTTTAGCGATGAGATTTAATATAAAGACATGATTTCAGGTATGCGTCTCAAGAATTTTTTTATGGAAAGCTGTGCCCTATCTGCTGGCAATAATCTGTTATTGATGATGAGAGGCTTAGCCACAGAGGGACTAATCAAGAGATGTTCCCAGCCAGAAGATGAAGTCCATGCTCTGTTTCTCTGTCCTTTCGCCACCCGTGTGAGGGAGCTAGCCCCAGTTCTGTTTAAACCCCAACTTGACAGTCACCCATCTATGCAACAACTACTCCAGGCGACTTTAAAGATGATCAATCTTCCTCCCACATGTATACACCTCTCTTTTCATGGCTATTATGGAATTTTTTTTTTTTTTGATAAAGGGCTTTCAAAACTATTATGGAATCTTTGGACAGTTCAAAACCAGCTATTGTTGGAGGATAGGAGTTTTACAGAGGAAACTTTTACTTTGAAGACTATAAAAGATGCTCACGGACAGCCCTCGGCCCAAAGAAAATAAGGACTTTTGGGCAAATGAAACCTTTTCGGCCTATTTTCATTAAATATATATATATATATATATATTATTTTTGTTTTTAATTAATTTTTAAAAAGATTTTGTGGTTTTTATTATAAAAAATATTAATTTAAAAACTTTGAGCCTTTTCATATTTAAACAAAAAACAATTTAGGCATTTTGAGATATAATTCTCAGATTAGTTATAATTTTTTTAAATATAGACATTTTTTATGTAAATTAATCTAAAAATAAATAGGTTAGACTATCGCATCTTTATCCACACCTTATTGGTCGGACCTGCTCACGGATGGCAAAAGGCTCAGGGAATGCGACCTAAACAATCGGAGCCAACCCACCCTAACCGATGCTTACAATTGTTGCTCTGATGCAACTTGGTGTACCATAACACGTGCGGTATAAGATGGTTATTCAAGATCCAAGTTAAGCCACACTTCTACAAAACACCAGCCGACACTTTGTCGGCTCTGCTCTTGTCGCATAAACCTTGGCAATCAAACATTCCCTTCTTTATGTCCTTAATGCAGACATTAAATGCCTTAATGTATTCTCGGACTCTCATGTTCTTATTAATATGATAAATTTAGACAGTTCTACGTATGAGTTAAAGGTTCTCCTCCCAAAACATTCGAGAATTCTAGAACTCTTTTTTTTTTCATTTCTCGTTTAAACAATGTTGTAGCTGATTGTCTAGCAAAATCGGCCTTGATGGCCAAAACAATTCCTTCATTCTTAGAGAGTAATCTATCTATCAAATTTCTCGTTTAAACAAATAAGAAAGACATAATTTCCCATTTTATAAATGAATTTATTATTTCAAAATAAAGAGAGAAATCTAAAGGATTTCAATAGAAATTACCATTGCTATTTATGACATAAAAATTAATAGTAATCATGTAAAAAACCATAATAATCAGAGATAATTAAAAATAGAAGTATAATTTTCTAAAATGACATTTTAAAACTTTAATTGCAAAATAGAAAACTTTTCCTAACAAAATCCATCTTTAAAAAAAATTAATATTTCAAAATAAAGAAATAAATCGAGAAGCTTTTAGTAAATGTAATCATTGTTCTTTGTAAAATAAAATTAACCATGATAATTAGAGATAATTCAGTATGACACCGTTTAAGAATTTAAATGCAAAGTAGACTTTTTTTTGTTGAATTACATTATTCTTCCATTTTTCCCACTTTTTCAACCGAAAACATATAAATCTTCCCATAAGTTCCATCAAAATCTCATACACATTTTTCAAAGATCCACATGTGATTCTTGTTGTGAGGATAAGCTACTTGACTTTTGTGCTACAAACAGGAAAAAACGAGGTCTTTATTGATTAAACAATGAAGATTTAGCTTATCAGGAATACAATTTATTTTGATCTTTATAGGATTGGTGATTCTCATACTTAACTTTAGATGAAGCAAAACATGAATGTTGTGTTAGACGGCTGCTGTGATTCTTGGGTAAAATAGAAAAGGAAACGGTTTCAGGGATGCATAACTTAGTCTTAGACATATAAAAATATTCTGAATTTTTATTGCATCCATGTTTTGGTTTCTCTGTTTTAATCTAGTTAGAAGTTTACTTACAATTTATACTATGTTCTTCATGGTTTGTAAACGTAGGACACTTGCTGGACAATAACAATTCGAGGTCTTCTCTTCCAAATAGAGAACCTACCATGAACACAAGTGACTGGAGAACTCAATTTTCATCTGATTCGCGCCAAAAAGTCGTCAACAAAATGTAAGTTTAATATACTTCGAGTAACATTCTTCGCCTTGTTTTCACTTTTTCTATTTTTGCGGCATTTTAGTTCCTTGACCAATTATTATATTTTATTTATTTATTTGCTATTTGCGCAGAATATAAATAATAACGAAGCATATTCCAATTAATAGACCTGGACCACGAGAAACTAACGAGCTCTGGAGAATTGCTGCCAGACTCGAGAACAAAATTTTCAACAGTGCTGTTAGCAAGGTAATGCATTGTCTTCTAAACATCTATATTTCTTTTGTTAGTGTGATTAATATGAATATTTTATGAGGTTATGGACTCTTCAACACGAAGAAGAACCAATGTTTGGTTACATGTAAAGCTAGTTTAGTTCCTATATATGAAGTATCTAAATTTTTTTTATATTCTTTTATTTTGACTTTCAGATTGAATATCTTCATAGAATTTCCATGAAGATGGAAGAAACTCAATCGCGATACCCAATTGGTTCTTCCTCATCTACCAATTTCGCTAATAATTAACATATCCATGGAACCAAGTGATTGACAACAATTCTTAAACATTAATTACTTAGCTTTGTTTATTTGATTTTGTGGATAATTTTTTCTTCAATTTGGTGTCATCATTCATCAAACTATAAATTAAATAAATTTCATGAAAAAAATATGTTGATGTGAGTGAATATATTCTTCTCCGCTCACGACTAGAGATTTGAAGAGAAATTTATTCTTCGTGGAGTTTTTTTGTTTGTTTTTGTTTTTGGTTAATTAAGAGTGACAAACAATAATATCGCTAGTATGAGTTTAGTTTTGATTTTAAAAACACGCAATGCTACAAAATTAATGTTCGAGAACGAAACTTTGGAAGTCTAATCGACCTTGCTTGAATAAGGGTAAAACGTACTTCTCCACATATAGATTTTGACTCATGCATTTACATAATTGACATCATTTATGTCTTTTAGATAAAAATTTTTTTGGTATTCTATGCAATTTATTCTAAAACAAACTATAAAAATCTGTAATTATGTCAAGAAAACAAATTAATTCGAACTGAAACCGTAATAATTTTGGATATCATTATACAGACACCGAAAATGTTAAAAAAAAAAAAAAAAATCCCTTAAACACCCATTGAGAGGAAAAAAAAAAAAGATTGAAGAACATTATAATAGCCTAATAAAGTAATAGGGTTTAATATAGGAAGAATTAGACCAATTAAAAATTAAGGATATTGATAGAAAGTTGAAATGGAATTGAGGCGTTAAATCGCAATAAAATATATATTTCCGGTTCGGTTCAGGTAAATGAATCGGGCGGGCTTTTTCCGATACACCTTTTCCAAATAATAAAATTTCGGCGACCAAACTGTTTCTCTTCTCCAACAAGCTTCGTAGAGAAGGGAGAAGACTGGAGAAGATGGATAATGGCGAATCATCATCCACCAACAATTCGTCGCGTCCATGGGAATCCTACAACACCGTCTTCACGAACGCCAAAGCCGGTTTGTTTCTCGATTAGTCCCCACAGGGTTTTTCTTCTTCTTCTTCTTCTTCTTCTTTTTTCAGTAATCTGTCAGGCGATTTATTTCGTCCAGAGTAGAATTGATCGATTCGTGGACCCTTGGGTTATAGTTGACTGATCATAGGAAGATTCAATTGCGGAACATCAAATTCTTAAATTTGCATCTTTAGTTGTTGGTTGATGTTTGAATTAAGTTTCTAAACTCGTCGACGTGTCTGTGTGTATCCGTTAGGAATGGAGGGAGTTGATAAGGAGAAAGTGCAGAGGATTGTCTATGAAATGAGTAAAGGATCCAAGTATTTTCAGAATGAGGAACGTAAAGAATCTCTTATGGGACAAAAGATTCAGCATATGCGTGACAGATGTGCAAAGCTCTCTTCCTCTGATCTATCTAACTATCAGAAGGTATGTGTCACTGTTTCTAGGTATAAAAACCATATTTTTTTAGGAATATTTGGCTATGATAGGGAATACTTCTTTTGTATTCTTTCATTTTTGTTTTCTTAGCCCTAAACTAAATATAAGCTTTACCATTTGAAGATCGTTGATAGAAGGATCTTAGAGTTTGAAGCTATACGGGACCTATCCAGAATTTGGCTGCATGTTGATATGGATGCTTTTTATGCTGCTGTTGAAACTTTGAGTGATCCTTCGCTCAAGGGCAAGCCAATGGCTGTTGGAGGCTTGTCCATGATCTCCACCGCTAATTATGAGGTATGCTTTGGTTTTCAACTGGTGGATAAACAGTTTGCTAGAACTTGTGCTTACACTTTGTAACCCATTGTTATATTTCTCTTAGGCACGGAAGTTTGGGGTCCGTGCAGCAATGCCTGGCTTCATTGCTCGTAAATTGTGTCCAGAATTGATATTTGTTCCTGTAGATTTCACTAAGTATACTCACTACAGTGACTTAACAAGAAAGGGTTAGTTGTTCCTCTTTTTACATGTGTAGCTTTGTGCTTGCGGTTCTCGTTTCTCTGCTCTTATTTGCATATATCTGTTTCATTTAGTTTTTAGGAATTATGATCCTCACTTCATTGCTGGGAGCTTGGATGAAGCCTACCTTGACATAACTGAGGTTTGTCGAGAAAGAGGTCTTTCAGGTGGAGAAGTAAGTGTGTGCTCATGAGATGCATTCTTTTGTGATGGTTGTATCTTCTTTGAGAAATTTTTTGGCTGACACTGCAACTGTTCCCTGTCCATTTCTTCACTGTGCAGATTGCAGAGGAGCTTAGATCTTCTGTTTATTCCGAGACTGGACTGACATGCAGCGCTGGAGTAGCTGCAAACCGCTTGCTAGCCAAGGTTCTCTTTATATGTGCATAACCTCCTATATTTCTTCCAATTTCTATCTGATTTTCCATGTTTTATGCGTTAGTGTGTTCTATATTACTATTTTACAAAAAATTGTGCCCTACTATATTTCAGGTTTGCTCAGACATTAACAAGCCTAATGGACAGTTTGTTCTACAAAATGACCGATCAACTGTCATGACATTCATATCTTCCCTTCCTGTAAGAAAGGTATGTGTTTCCAAACCTTTGGAAGCTGTTTTTCTTTTCAAGTCTATAAAGAGAAACTATCACTCCAATTATTCCCCAGATCCTTTAATTTAGAAGTGCAGATGATGATTCATTAATTAGATATCCAATAGAAACGTTGAATGTTGGTAGTAGTAGAGATGCCAAGCAGAACTTAATTTCTGTTTGGCACAGAACTAAAAAACCCTCTCATTTTTTGTGACGGCTGGGGGTTGGTTCTTTATGAGCTGTCAAAACCATTTGCCTAGGTTTGTGCAAAATAAGTCCATTAGAGTTTGAGTTGAAAATATGTGCTGGGAATGATACTGTGTTTCTATATTTACTTGTCAAATTAATGCCAGTTGGAAATTGGTTAACAGATTGGTGGAATTGGTAAGGTTACTGAACATATTCTGAAGGATGCTTTGGGAATTAAAACATGTGAGGAGATGGTGCAGAAGGGATCTCTTCTCTACGCACTCTTCTCTCAGTCATCAGCAGGTAGCAGCATCGCGTTCTTCCTTTTTACTGTTCCTTTCCAGCGAACGATGTGTTTGTTAGTAGACATTACTTGTTAAGACAAGTTCACATGATATATTTGATGGAACTTATCATGCTTTGTTTCTCGACAATTTTGTAGACTTTTTTCTGTCGGTTGGACTAGGGCTTGGAGGAACAGACACCCCTCAGGTTAGGTCCCGTAAAAGTATTAGTAGTGAGAGGACATTTGCTGCGACAGGGGATGAAAGATTGCTATATTCGAAGTTGGGTGAGTAGTTTGCGCACTCGTGTTTATTTTTCTATCTCAAAAATACCTGTATAAGTCAACAATAATCAAAGGCAAAACAATGGATCTAGAGAACTTTAACTCAATAAAGGATTGTTTAACAAGACTACTTGAAATCATAAAATGTTCCTGGGTACAATCTTACATCAACCTGTTTGCCTTTTGACTAAACGAATTTATATTTGACATAAAAGATTTGCTCTCTTCTGTTCTGGGCAGCTGAAATTGCAGAAATGCTATCTCATGACATGAAAAAGGAGGGTCTAACAGCAAGAACGTTGACACTTAAACTGAAAACTGCCTCATTTGAGGTGCTCATCTAAATTTCATTTTATTTCTCCTATTTGGAAATCCATCTTTGTGCTGAAAGTGTGACAATCTGCTATCCTCAGATCAGGAGCAGAGCTGTTAGCCTGCAGAGGTACACGTGTTCAAGCGATGATATACTAAAGCATGGTACAAAACTGTTGAAGGCGGAACTTCCTGTTTCCATAAGGTTGATAGGTGTGGGTCTATAGTGTTTTTCATTCTTCTTTCTTTAGAAACATAATATCAATATACTAGCCCATCTACTAAATTCCAGAATTCGATCTATGTATATGCAGGGTTGCGCATGTCTCAGTTCGTTGAAGAAATCCGCAATTGTGATCCTTCACAGGGAACTATTACCAAGTTCATCGTTCAAAAGGATTCCTCAAGACAAGATCTGGATGAGAATGACTCATTTGACTTAGATGCTAGTAAAAATTGCTTAAGTAATGATGAGAGCGTGAGTTTATCCTTAGGTTCCCATGAGATAAGCTATGCCCATCTGAAGGATATTGTCGAATATGAAGAACGATCCCAAATAGATTCCGAAAAGGTAATTCCAAATCCAGAATGTATGAAAAAAGAAGCAAGGCCGCAAGTATTGGAAGGAGATGCTCTGCTCATAGAACACAAGGAGTGCAAACCAGATACGAGCCACTCAATGAATGATAATAGTAATGCACAAAACACCGTAGCAGTTTCAGTATTTCCGCAAATGGAGCCGCTATTTTGGGTTGATGGCTACAAATGCGTCTTGTGTGGGATCGAGTTACCTCCATCTTTTGTTGAGGAACGACAAGAACACTCTGATTTTCATCTTGCCCAGAGACTTCAAAACGAAGAATCTGGCTCTTCTTCTTCCACGACACCTTCAAAACGAAGGTCAGTTCACAGTAACTCCATTAGTTTTTTGTCCTCACAAGTGTCTGCTTGATTCTCACTGGAACTTCATAACCAAACACTTATCAGGATTCTCGGAAAGGAAAAGGCATATTCCAAGCGAAAGAAGCAGAAACCAGATCAAAAGGACAGTAGCAAACACATCCCAATACACACATTCTTCACAAAGAGCAATCAAAACTCGTGAGCCTTGTTCATGTTGTCCATAGTTGAGCTTTCCTTGTTAGAATAGGTGCTCCCTTTAGAAACATTCGATTCTCTGGATGGATGCCACGTGTCCTCTGTGCTACCTATATTATCCCATCATCATCATTGTATTTAGTTATTTTATCTGTGAAACTCTTTCAGGAACGAAACCCAGAAGAAATGAAGATGGTTCTGAGCCCACCCAAACTCAATCTCTCACCGTCCAATTCCCTCGGCGATCCCAAATCCTTACCGTCGATGTCAGACATCCTGACGTCATCAAGAGCTCGAAAGCTAGACTTAAAGATCCAGACTTTAGGACCGTTTTTTAGAGTGACGGGGAAGAACGCAGATACAGGCGGTGAGGTGGGACGAGCAGAGGGAGTGGTGCGTCCTTGGTTCGGACGCGGCTTGGTTCTGCATTTGGATACGATAAGACTGACGAAAGAGACGATGGCAATGGATAAGTCTGTTCTTGGAGTTGGTTTATACGTCGGAGCTGTAGCTATTCGCCATGGCTACGACTGTGGTTGCCGCACTGCTCAACTTCTCGCTATCTACGACTCCGATCTCTACCATTCCAAGGTCGCTCTCCTCTGTACCCTTCCTATTAAAATTGAAATTGAGAATTTTGTTTGGTTATACCGAACCGAATTTAAGACAGAACCTTACAATTCGGTTCCATTCTCAGGTTGGTTTGACTTCAGTTTGGTATAGTTAGGAAATTCAAACTTTAGAATATAAATATATATTGATTTAATACTAACATCAATATATATATTTATTTATGTAACATGATTTGATCACATACTTGATATAGATTTGTAACTTTTCTAGGCTGGTAACGTTTAAATCAGTTTTGGTTTTTGGGTGTTACAATAATAAAACCAATTGGTCTGTTGATAGCATTTTGATTTTGTTTGGTATTATCCAGTCAACATACCCGTTGTATGATCGGGCCAACCCGATAATTCTGATTTCCATTCGGTTTAACATGTACCTAACACAAACTGAACCGAGCCGAAATTTCATGCAACAGCTGGTTAGGTTTTACAGAAGAATTGGGTTCGAAGAGGTGAAAGAAGTGAGTGGGTCGTCGATTGGAGACATGGCTGACATGTTAGTGTGGGGTGGAGTTGGCACTCGCATGGATGCTAATATCCATCATCTCCTTCTTAAATGGTCCAAAGTTTTCCTCAAATCACATTCTTAAGTACTTGTAGATGTATATTATGTTTATCTACACCATACGAATATCACCATATGATTTATGACAAGATTTCTATTTATATACATATCTTCTTTCATAATCTCACGAAACTCTAACCAAACAAGAACAAAAAGCACAACAAACTGAATTCTTACAAAGATTCACGAAATGGTTCGTTTTCCGGGTTTATCAGCAATGTCTTATCGATGAGTTCTTTGGTTTTCTTACGACGAATCTCGATCTTGAAGCTTGAGCTTTTATTTAATTTGATGTAAGGTTTCTTCTTCTTCTTCTTCTTCTTTAACAAACCAATCTTCGACTTTATCGTCTCCACCAAGCTCTCCCAATTGTATTCCCATCTTCTTCTTTTTTTTTCTCCTTTATAAAAACCCTAAGAAAATCAAATATTAAACTGTAGTCTGTAGTCAATGCTCATTATATTTTAATTTATCATAATAACACGAAATCTGCTTCTTTAAATCTTCGGTATTCTAATGGGATAGAGATAATGCAAAATTAATATAAAGTTACAATGCAAATAAATAGAAATTATCACTCCCCTCCTTTTATAGGATATAAAGGCAAATCTGTTTTCTTATGTTAGTATCTTATGTTGACAGCAACTCTCTACACATTTATTTCTTTAATCAAAATACTATTATTGTTTAGTGACATTAGTACATTTAAAAATATAGAAATGAATTGAGAAGATATATTTAATACTTTAATTTAAGAATAATAGTATTGTTTAGTGACATTAGTACATCTAAATATGTATTAAATGAATTGAGAAGATATATGTAATAGTTAAAATGTGGAGTGTGTTTAATTATAAAGCAGGGCTGGTCCAACCATATCTATATATAACCTCAAATGAATCCAGCCATTTTAATTACATATTTTGTTGTCCACCTTTGGACAATGTTACTTAATTCGAAACGTAACGCACTATAAAAGAGAGGTTTCATCATACGAAAAGTGCCAAACTTGTACGAGCTTTAGCAAAATCGCAATGGAGACCACAATAGGAACAATCCCAAATGCCATATTTGTGGAGATACTTGCGATATTCCCATTCAGAAGCATCGCGCAATTCAAATTGGTGTGTAAAAGCTGGAAATCAGTAATAGAATCATCGTACTTCCGCCTTGTCTTCGCTTCTTTGCACCGAAACTCCTCTTCCTCATGGTCGCTCATGTTCCCAACTGGGTATAGTCATCCCATCAAAGAAGTCATAGGCTTCCATGGATGCGATCCATGGAATCTTCCCGAACCCTTAGCTTCTTATATCATGCCTCCGAGTCTCCCTACCACTAAATACTTCTATGTTGCTTCTTCCAACGGATTGATTTGGATTGATGTCACTGAGAGCACGAGTTGCAGTTATAAATCCTTCGTTGGTAATCCAGTTTTACAACAATGGGTTGAAATACCTCCGCCTCCATGTCCATGTGCCTCAACGGGTTTGGTAACGCGTGTGGACGAGGACGGCGTCGTTTCAAGCTTCAAAGTGGTTAGGACTTGTCAAAAGGTTGAAGCTAGAGACCGGGGAATGTATGTACGGAGAGTGTATGTATATTCTTCTGAGACAGGGTTATGGACTTTGAAGAGACTTTTAAACTCTCGTCCCGTTAACCACCCTCCCGTGAATCTCAACGGGACGCTTTATCTGTGGGAAAAGAGAGTTCATTCTACTGAACATGGTGTCATTGTAGCTCATGACTTCTATGGCCCTGAAGCTGATGATCAATGTCAAGTTATACCTGTCCCTAGTATATCTAGACAAGATGTTAAGAGATCCTTGACTACTTCAGGAGGAGATGTTATATACATTGTAAAAGTAGATCAAAGATTGAAGATTTGGAGGATGAATAACAACTCCGAGAATGGATGGTGGCAGCTGTCACGGGATATCGACATGGCCTCTGTCAGGTATTTTTGTTATTGTATTCCTATGGCCATGAATCCATTTGATACTGATATCGTCTATCTATGGAGTAAAAAACACCATTGTTTGGTAAGCGGTAACTTGCGGACACAAGAGTTTATTGTTCATCAAGAATCAGAGAGTGGACTAGTAGTGAAGGTTGTTGTCACATAAACACCTACGATTCTAAGGGGCATATGGAAGCTACTCAAGATGTATCTCTCCTTATATTATCCCAATTTGTGCTTCCACAGTGGATGGACCCGGTACCCCGTCCACCAAATTGATTGTCCTTCTTAGGGAATTGGTAACTTTTCAATTTGCTTATTGCGAAAGCTTGTCCGTTTTTTATGTATTTTGGTTTATAATCATGGCATAATCGCTCGCTCATTATCAGTATAAGGTGAGTCAGCTCTGCACTGTTGTCTTTGGTTGTGCATCCTATTTATAAACCTTTTTTTTTCAAATTCTTGTTTTGTCTATAACTTTCTTGGCAAGGCTTTAAGAATTTAAGGGCATGATGCTGTCTTTAGAGATGGTGTCCTTGATTTTCTGATTTCATAGTGTAAAGAAACAAATATATCTGCTAGCTTATGTATGTCAAATATCAAAGTGTTATAATTGTTACGTTCTATTCGGTTCTAAGATAGTATTTTAGTTCGGTAGAAAAGTTAGATTTTAATTTCTTTACAAATTCTAACACAAAGATTTCTCAAGATAACCAGAGAGAGCACCTAAAATCGTTTTCTAAAACTTAACCAAAACTCAGATCAAGAAATACAATCAAGAAATGATAACTTTATATTGGTCATTTAGTAAACTATTTGTTTCTTCTATATATAAAGTTATCATTTTTTACATTAGCAAATAATGATAAAACCATCTATTACAGTATAGCTCAGTCTTATTATATAGTGAAGAAGTACAGACGAATGCATTCATCTGTGATCTGTCCACTTAATTTTATATATCCATAAATTATCATATGTACACATACTAAACTATATATTTAAACATAGAAAATAGACCCTACATTTTAAAAAGTATGTACATCTTTGGCGTGTGTGGAATTTGATGATGGTCCTGAATTCGGCATTTTTTTTTGGTGTCATCTGGGTTTTCCATTCATATAAAAACTGATTACAATATGTAACTCTGCATATTTGCAAGTTACTCTGGGAAGAGATGAGGCTCTAAATAACTAGCCAATAAGGGAAACTAAACCTTGTTTTAAGTAGATGAAAAGAATCTCTCAGAAACAAAGAGTTCATGTAGCCATTGAGGATAACATATGGCTACATAAGATTTCACTAATGCATTATCATAAATACTTTGAGCTATGAGAGAAACACCTCTATTTGAAACTGGTTTCTCTAAAATTACTTTTCAGTCTTGTAGTCTAGCCAAACGCAGAAGCATTTTCTGATTGCTGGTGCGCATAAGATGGTCATGCCTTTGGCCTCAAAATCACACAAATAAACTACACCGCTTCAGAGGCAAAGATAATCTTACTAAACCTATGGTTATGCATACTTTCAACCGCCCAAAGTATACGTTGAAGTTCAATTTCCTCTCTTTTCAGAATATTCAAAAAGGCTTTCAAATTGTGCATGATCACAACCCCTTTATCATCTCTAAGTACCTATGCTCCCCCAGCAAGCTTGTTTTTTTTGTACCTAGAGATGCCAATGTTACATTTTTACCAGCCCTGAGGTGGCGGTATCCATGTTGTAACATTACTTGTCAAATCCTTTTCCTCCGCATTATGTGTTTCCCTATTCACCTGTTGAGTTTACTAAGGAACATATCTTGCTTCGTCCAGGTGGATATATACGCTGTCTTTGCTTTCCTTGTTACAGTGCATCATTAACATGTTAATATTGTCTTCATTAAAAAAAATTAATGTTAGTGGTCCACGTAAAAATAAATGGTGTGTCTTCCCGAAAACTTTCTAACGCCTTAGTCAAAATGGGTCAACGTGACTAGACAGAAAATGTCAGTTTTCGGTTACTCTAATAAATTGATTTGGAGAATGGTAGTGAACTTACTTTTTGTGATAAACATATATAATAACTTATGATTTGTCATATGTATAAAGATTTATAATATATATGTTTTTTCTAAGATTTTTATGTCAAAAATCTTATCAAAAAATCTTTAATAATAAGTATATTTAAAAAATCTTTCGTGTTATCTTTAAATTTTGTTATTTTAATCTCTGTTTTAAACGAAAAGATAAGATTGATTGTGTGGATATTTTGTTTAAGACAAAAGATAAGATAAATAAGACATGGCCAATGGTGAATGTGATTGATTGGTGAGCAGGATGTGTCCAAATATCTCTTTTAAATAACCTCCAAATATTATACCAATCAAAGCCTTGTTGATTCCATATTTGTTGTTTATATATGTATAGTTTGTACTGGGAACGACGTAACGCACAACAAAGAAAAAATGCCAACGTTTTCTTTTCCCTTGATGAGATTTAGCAAAACCCCGATGGAGATCGAAAGAAGAACAATCCCCGATGATGCAATACTGGTGGAGATAATTGCAAGGTTACCATTGAGAAACATCGCGAGGTTCAAATCGGTGTGCAAATGTTGGAAATCAATAATAGAATCGGCGTATTTTCGCCGTCGCTACATCTCGTTGCACCAAAACTCCTCTATCTCTTGGTCGCTAATATTCAGAATTAATTGTCGTCATCCCATCTCAGAAGCCATAGGCTTGCATGGATGCGAGACATGGGATCTTCCCAAATCCCTAGCTTCTTATATCATGCCTACGAATCTCACTACCACTGAATACTTTTATGTATCTTCTTCCAATGGGTTGATTTGGATCGATGTGACATCGAGGTCTTGTAGGTTTAAATCTTTCGTGGGTAATCCGGTTTCACAACAATGGGTCACAATCCCTCCGCCTCCATATCTTTGTTTTCCCACTGGTTTGGTAACCCGTGTGGACGAAGATGGCGTCGTTTCTAGCTTCAAGGTGATTAATACTTGTTTAAAAGCTCAACTTATACACAAGGGAATGTTTGTATGGAAAGTGTATGTATTTTCGTCTGAGACAGGGTTATGGACTTCCAAGAAACTTTTGTCCTCTCATCCCATCAACTACACTGGCAGTTACCCTCCTGTGAATCTCAATGGGATGCTTTATCTAATGCAAAAGGAAGGGGATTCTATTGTCCTTATAGCTTATGACTTCTATGGCCCTGAAGTTGATAATCATTGTCAGGTTATACCTCTCCCTGGTCTGAATAACAAGCATGTTCGGAGATGTTTGACTACTTCACAAGGAGTTGTTTTCTACATTGAAGTACTACATCGAAGATTGAATTTGTGGACGCTGAATAACAACTCTGAGAGTGGATGGTGGCAACTATCACGGGAAATCAACATGGCATTTGATGTCGATTGTCTTCCCATTGCAATGAATCCGTTTGACTCTGATATCGTCTATCTATGGAGTCGACAACGTTGTTTTATGGTATCAGGTAACTTGCAGACACAAACATTTATTGTTTATCCAGAATCAGAGACTTGGTGTAGTAGTGCAGGTTGTTATCGCTTAAACACATCCTATTCTAAGGGGATCATGGAAGCTACTCGTGATGTATCTCTCTGCACATTATCCCAATTTGTGCCTTCAAAGTGGATGGACTCGGTACCCTGTCCGCCAAATTGATTATCTTTCTTAAAGAGTTGGTAGCTTTTCAATTCCAAACCGCAAGAACTTTGTTTTGCGTGTAATCATGACATGTTCGCTAGCTTATTTACTATCAGTATCATATCATGGCTGCTTTTTTTTTTTTTTTTTGATGACTTATGCTTTTAAATTTAATTTGGAGTAAGATGAGTTGTGCAAATTATTTATAAAAGTTTTCGATTTTTAGAGCTTAATTTGTTTCCCAAGAATTGTTTTATGCTGGCTTTTGGATTTATTTTTCTTTGTAATCTGCTATTATTTTGAAATTTTGTTTTCGTTTCGCTTTGTTTTGATCCAAGTGTCTCTCTTTTCTTAGGTTTTTTAGTGTGTAGCATCTAGAGTTTTACAGAAAGTTTCCTTTATTGATTCTACAGTTCCACTAAGAAAAAAGACAAGAGACACTAGCATTAATGTTTATGTAATGGAGGTAAAGTTTAATTGAACTGCCCAAATAATTTATCTTCAATTAGAAGTTACACCTAAGATTCTACATATTTTTCAAAGAAATAGCTATGATTTTCTTATGAAGAAAATCCAACAGTTTTTTCTCTTGGCATTACTGGTGCTAGTTTATCGAGAACTCTTCCAAAACAAAAAAAAGGAATATTAACGAACAAGGCATATATAGTTTGCGGAAGTAGAAACAATCATATGCTAAAAACATTCGTTATAGATGCAAAAAATTTCGATCATGCAAATTTTTATGCTGTAATGTAGAACCCATAATTAATTTCGATATTTTACTATACTAAATCAGAAGTCACTTAAGCAAAAACTTGCACATTTTACACTTCAAACGTTAGCTTTTGTTTAAGTGTCAATCTCACAAATTTACTGAATTAAAAATTTCTAAACTAATTTCTTTTGAAACTGAGATTATTTTTAAACTTGCACAAAATCTTCTATTTTCATATTTTTCTTCGGAACAAAATCTTTTTCTATGATCTTTCGCTTTCAACTACCACAGTTTCCACGATTTCCACCTCTTCTCTTCTTCTATTCGCCTTAACATTTAAACCTTTATCAAAGAGAAAAAAAGAATTCAGTCATTTTTTTCAGTTTCTCCTTCATCTCCATCTGTTTTTTAGATAGATAAATCAGATTTTCAGTTTTTAAAGCAATCAAAATTATAGCATCTCACTTATAGACAAGATTTTTATTACTCTTTAAAAAATATCTTTTGCTTTTTATTTGTTTTTTCGAGCATCTATCGCCTAAACTTAATTTCCATAGACATAGAACCTTTTGAATGTTAAGTACTATCACTACAAGAAAAAGGGCATATAGCCACGGATTAGCCACGAATGCGTCGTGGCTATATAATTTTGGCCACGGAAAGCCACAAAATAACCACAAATTAAAAACAACAATTTTCGTGGCTGGAAAGTAGCTTTTCGTGGCAATATAACCACGGAATACAGTTCGTCGCTATTCGAGGACACATAGCAACTACTAGCCACAAAACACGTGGTAGCTAATTTAGCCACCATTATCCACCAACGTGTCGTGGATATAATTAGCCAGAAAAACTTGCATGGCTATTCAAGGATATAATAGCCACGACTAGCCACAAAATTGGTGTAGCAAAATCAGTCCACGGTTAGCCACGATATTTTCTGTTGCCAGCTTAGACGCGAAATGGATCGTAGCTAATCGTAGAACTGGCCACGAAACTTTTAGTGGCTATTAGTAACTATATTCGAATTCAACAATACGCCACGGATAGCAAGGAAAGGTTTCGTGGTTACCTGTTTCCATAGAGTAATTCGTGGCAATCCGTGGCTATAGAAATATCTCTCACAAAGCAAATAATGCCTTGTCCAATCACTGACACGAAGCTGTAAATTATTCGGAATTTATCACATGAGAAAACGAAAATTTAGCAATAATAGACCTTTTCCACGAACTGGGCGTGGCTATCCGTGGCTCACCTGAATGATTACTGCGCACCCATCTCCTCAAGTCATCGTAGCTTTGGCAGAGAATATATTCGTTATAGCCACGAAAAGGCTGTGGCTATCCGTGGCCAGCTACGATTATAAATATACACCAACTCAATATTGTGTTCGTAGACAGGAAATATAAACGATCTAACAAAAAAAATGTCTGATTTTTTTCAATCTAGAGAGTGGATGTATAAACGTTTGAAACGTTCTGATCGTAGTATAAGTGAGAAATATATTGAGGGATTAAACACTTTTATATCTTTTGCTTGTAACCAAGCTGCTTACTTTGAACGCGGAATCTTGTTATGTCCGTGTAAGAAGTGCAAAAATCAACAACACCGCAATGTTGATACTGTGACGAGCCACCTGATGCTGAAAGGGTTTACAGAAACTTATTTTTTGTGGACGCACCACGGAGAAAATTCTCAATACACCGATGAAGCATCAACAAGTCATCACATGGCAGGGGAGGAAACATGGAATGATAATCCTAATATTCAAGGTCCATCAGATCAAGGTTGTGATCCGAATGAAGATGTCAACATGTTACCTGATGGTGTCACTTATTCCAAAAATTTCCAACAACCCATTGAAGAAGAAAACCACGATACTGTTTTCCAGGCGTTAGAAGCAGCAAATCAACCTCTATACGAAGGATGTGCGGATGGAATTTCTCAGCTGTATCTAGCTTCGAAGGTGATGAATTGGAAGACAAATTTCAATCTCCAGGTAGACTGCTTGGATGATATTGCTCAAACCTTTAGAGCTGTTCTTCCGTCGCCTAACAATGCGCCTAAATCATACTATGAGACAAAGAAGTTGACCCGGTCTCTTGGATTGCCATCTTACAAGATTAACGTGTGCGAGGATAATTGTATGCTTTTTTGGAAGGGAGAAGATCGTGAGTTGTTAAATTGTCGGTTTTGTGGAAAAGATCGGTACGAACCAAATGTGGGTCGATCGGGGAAGAAGATACCAAAGCAGAGGATGTTTTATTTGCCAATTGCGGATCGGTTGAAGCGATTGTACCAATCAAAAACGACGGCTTCGCAAATGAATATGTGTCCCCGGAAGGAGAAATGCATCATCCCTCAGATGGAAAAGCATGAAAGCATTTTAAAGAGGTATATCCTGAATTTGCTTCCAAGAGTCACAATATTTATTTGGGTTTATCAACCGATGGGTTTAATCCAATAGACATGAACGGGCAATCATATTCTGTTTGGCCCGTTATAGTGACTCAATATAATTTACCTCCGTGGATGTGCATGAAAAGAGAATATTTTTTCCTCTCTATATTAGTCCTTGGGCCACACCATCCAAAGAAAAGTTTGGATATTTTTCTACAACCGTTGATTGAAGAATTACAGAATTTATGGAGTCACGGTGTGAAAGTCTACGATGTCTCACAGAAAGAAAATTTCACAATGCGAGCAGCCTTGATGTGGACGATTAGCGATTTTCCAGCATATGCGATGTTATCTGGATGGATGACACATGGCAGGTTGGCTTGTCCATATTGCATGGATGAGACAAGCTCGTTTTGGCTGCCAAATGGAAGAAAGCATAGCTGGTTTGATTGTCACAGGAAATTTTTGCCTGTAGGACATCCTTACAGGCGGAATGTGAAAGCTTTCTTAAAGGGTAAAACAGTCCATGACGATCCTTCGCCATGGTTAAACGGAGAGGAAATTTTACATGAAAGGATAAACAATATATGTGGGCTGTCTAAAACGGTTGACTGCAGAGGCAAAAGACATGACAATCCTTCTCGAACAATTGAAGGGTATGGTGTCGACCATAATTGGGTGAAGAAGAGTATTTTTTGGGAGCTACCATACTGGGAGAACCTACTTCTTCGGCACAATCTTGATTTTATGCATATCGAAAAGAATTTCTTCGACAATCTTATGAACACGGTGTTAAATGTTTCCGGGAAGACAAAAGATAACATAAAATCAAGGTTGGATCTCCCTTCATTTTGTAGAAGAGCTGATTTAGAGGTTACCCCTGATGGAAAAATGCCTGTTCCAATCTTTAGATTATCGAAGGGAGGCAAAGAAAAATTTCTAAGATGGTTAAAGACCGAGATCAAATTTCCAGATGGGTATGTTTCTAAGTTTTCACATTGTGTTAATGTGAATAGTAGAAATATATCAGGTCTAAAAAGTCATGACTGTCATGTCATCATGCAACGACTTCTCCCTACTGCATTTGCGGAACTACTTCCCAAAACTGTTCATGCCGCAATTTTATGTATTTAATAATGCAAATTACTATTTTTCCAAAAATATTAATATCTACATATAATATTAGTATTTTTAGTTAATGTTGTTTCTTGATTTTGTAGATATTGCACTCTTCTTTAGAGATATATCTACCAGAATTCTGAAGACCGAAGATGTTCCCATATTGAAAAAAAATATTGCGATGAAGCTTTGCAATCTTGAAAAAATCTTTCCTCCGGCATTCTTTGATGTGATGGAACATCTGCCTGTACATCTTCCAGATGAAGCTGCTTTAGGCGGTCCGGTCCAATATAGGTGGATGTATCCGTTCGAACGATACATGTATCACCTAAAAAAAGGTGAAAAACAAAGCCCGAATTGGAGGATCCATAATAGCTCAGTGTGTGAACGAAGATATTTCATATGTGACAGCCAATTATATTACACCTCAAGAAGATCTAGACCCCGCAGAAGATGTCAATGAAATTCGGTTCACTTATAAATATCCTGATGTTCCAGTCATGTTCTACCAAGTAGGAAGAGTCAGTGGCAAATCTGCTCGAAAATGGTTAAATGATGAGGATTATAATGTGCTTCAGACATTTTTATTGCTGAACTGCGAAGCATTTGAACCGTACGAGAGGTATGTTATTTTATTTGTGTTTAATATGATAAATTATTCATAGTGAAAATATTAATAATAAATATGCTGGCAGGATGTTTGAAGAATATATGACGCATAACATCCCAAACATTACTTCAGATACATTGACGAGAGCAAAAGATGAGCATTTTGCAAAATGGTGTAAAGACTACGTAAGTACTAATTAAAAATTATATACATATATCATTAATTTCCATTATACATATTAAATTATACATATACATGTGCAGATTAACGATGCTAGCACGTCATATGAATTTCCATTATGGATGCTAGAGTTTGTACAAGGTCCAAAACATCAAGTCACGTCATGGCCTATGTATTATTCGAGGGGATACCATTACCATATAGAAAGCCATGGAAGTAATAAGAAGACGATGAACTATGGTGTTTGTGTTCCAGGAACCGCTGAGAGTGAGTATTTTGGACTAATCGAAGAAATATTCATGATAGAGTATCCCGGTGTTATTGGGCTAAAAGCTATGATTTTTAAATGTCATTGGTTCAACACCGATCAAGGAATACGAAGACATCCATCTGGCATTGTTGATGTTTGCCAACAAATGCATTACGACAAATATGATCCTTTCATATTACCGGAGCAATGTGATCAAGTATGTTATATTCCTTATCCTCGGTTCCGACTAATAAGAGATGACTGGTGGACTACAATAAAGGTAATACAGAGAGGATTTTGCCAAACTCAGAAAGTTTCTCAAACTGCAGTGCAAAACGACATTGTTGACCACGTGATACCACCTATGGATATTATGCGAGTCGAAGCACATGTTGTTGAAGATGCTTTAGATTATGAAAGCATAACAATGGATGATCCAGAAGACGAATATGTTTCTGAAGAAAATCTATCTGATCAATATAGTGAATATTCTTATTCAGATTCGTATTCCGACTGATGTATAATGCAACATTTTCTAATACAAAGTATCTTACAAATGTTATTTCATCATTTTAATTAATGTAAAAACTTTTTCTTTTTAATATTTATAAGTTGTATATATAAATTATTTACTCATTTTTAACTTAAATCTTTAATTTCAAAAAAAAAGATTTCACAAATAAATGTATCTATTTATATTTATATAACAAAAATGATTTTACATTTCAATCTTTGTGTAATTTATAATTATATCACAAATAAATCAATTATAGATTGACACGATTAGCCACGAGTAGCGACAAATTATTCCATGGCTGTGTATAATTCAACTTTTTACACGAAATTTTCATTTTCTGGGGCCAAAGTTTTCCAATTCCCGGGCCAAATCTTTTAATTTCCCGAACCCAAAAAATAATAAGAGTAATAACATTACTCTCTCGTTTTATTTTGTGTTATCTCTCACTCACTTCTCTCTTTCGATCTCTTTGAATCTCTTTCGATTTTTCTTCTCAGATTCTCTCTTCCAACGTTGAATTCGATTCAACGGTAAGTTAATTCTCAGATTCGCTCTTCCAATTTTATGTTTCATATTAGGGTTTAAGATTTGGGTAAGTTAATTTCATTTCATACTCATCTCTCTTCTCTTTTGCAGATGAATCTCGTTCCCGGTGCTTCTTTAGATCGAACAACCCGAAGGCGTCAACGTCCTCCTCCGGGATCGACGGGGCCAGCTGCTTCCGCCGCTTCTCGTCACCCCTTTCCGAGCTTGGCGGCGGTGATGAGTGCGCCTGAGAGACGAAACATGCCTCATCTTCATCCAGAAAGGGTTAATGGCGCTTTATGGTGAGATCGTTTTCTGATTGTTCTACGATGAAATTTGTGTTTGATTTTATTCTCCGACGACTTTTGGGTTGGTTGAAATTGTTAGGGTTTTTAATTTTATTTGGTTTTAAACAATCTCTTGTAGTTATTCTTTATTACATTAGTTAGCTTGTGTTTAAGATTGTGGTCTTATAAATTGTATTTTCTTTGTTGGTTTCGAGTAGCTTTTAACTTGTAACCGTGGTCTGAAATTGCAGCTTTTCTTTGTTGTAGTCTACTTCCTCTCTGTTTGTTATTCTTTATTACACTAGTTAGCGTGTTCAAAATGTTCAAGATCCGTGTGTTTAAGATTGTGGTCTTATAACTTGTATTTGCTTTGTTGGTTTCGAGTCACATTTAACTTGTATTTGCTTTGTTTGTTTCGAGTAGCTTTGTTTGTTACTCGTAGCTTGATTGTCTCATGTGTAGAGACGGTTACTTGTACTAGGTGCTTGGTGTGTTGAGAGTCTAGAGACTGTTTCTTGTAATTGTGGTCTGCTTGGTGTGTAGAGACGGTTACTTGTATCAGATGTTTCCTTTTGTTCTTGTGCGATGCTTGTCTGAAATTGTTGTGTTTATGATGTTAAGTATAATTAAGGATTCGCATTGTTTTTTTCTTTCTCATAGGTTTAAGATTGACGATTGCATGAGGAAGGACATAGTGAAAACATATCAATCAAACTTTTGGGGACCATGGTGGAATTACGAAATGGTGCCTCAGGAGAAGAAGGACGCTTGGTGGACTTCTTTTGTGGTATTTTTATATTTTGCTCTGTTCATATTTAATATAATCATATTAATCTTTTATTTATGTTTTGTGCTAATTATTAGCTATGGTTTTCTTGTAGCAAAAATACTATTGGGATCCTCAGCATCATGATATGGTTTATTCCCGGTGGGAGGGGATTCTCCAAGATTCAATCGGAGACATTGTAAGCAAGAGAAAGCGGAAAAATAAGAAGCCTTAATTCATTGGTGAGGCAGACTGGATCAAAATGTTCGAGTTTTGGGATGAGGAGGCACACGTTAAGAAGTGCAAAAAAAATTCACAGAACGCTTCCTCAATTCCTGATGGCTTAGGCTCTCATCGTCATACTTCTGGAGCAACAATCACTGTCAAGTTGCTCATGATATGGTTTGTCTAATTCTCTCCTAAGTAGTTTATTTGAATACTTATGTACATTTCTCGTTTATTTACACATTTTGATTTTCTTAGGCAATTGAGGCTGGTGGAGTACCACAACCAATAACCAAAGTAGTTCTTAAAACTCACACTCGGAAAGATGGGAGTTTCATTGACGCTAGAACACAATCTTATTTGTCCACTGCTGAGGCTTTGGCTGTTGAGCGCTCACAACAATCCACCGAGACTGATGGAATCTCCCAACCCTCCGTCGAGCAGCTCAATGCCGCTTATATTGAGGTAAGAAACTTACTTAATAAATCTTTTATGCATAATAAGTCTAATTTTGAATAAGAAAACTTGTTTGGCTTTTGAGTTTTTGTTATTTTGAATAAGAAAAATTAGTATATTGTTCTTCTATACTTGTGAGCTTTTTCAATCTTTGGAGATATTAATAAAGCTTTATCAATCTTTATTTTGTTTTCGCAGGTCGCAACAACCTCCAAAGGGCGTGTCTATGGGCTTGGTTCGATCCAGGACATTGCTGATAATCCCAAGAAGTCCGCAGCTGTTTCAATCCTTAAGAATGCACAAGCAGATGTAAGAATCAGCAACCTAGAGGACCAAGTTAATGTGAGAATGAACAAGATAGAGGAGAAAGTAGATGCTTTGTTAAAGATGAATGGGATTGATCCGGTTACAAACCAGCCTGTTAGGCGTGAGAGTGGTGCATCTGCTCCAAGTCCACGTTCTGAAGCAAGTCATCAGCCTAACCTGGACTCGCCCACCAACCAGCGTAACATCAGTCCTCTTAACCTTGCTGCTTTGACTCCCCAAAATCTTCCTCAGTACTTTGAAGACTAGGCTTAGTGCTTTAATTAGGTTAAATAACATTAGCGGTTTTAAGTTAAGATGTAATTGTGGTTTTCGGTTATTGTAGTCTAACATATTAGGCCTCCTAAGTTATAACATCAGAAGATGTTCTTTTTTTGTAATTGTAGAACATGAACATCATTAGATGTGTTTTGTAGTTGAGAACATTAGATGTTTTCAATTAAATGTATGATCTTTTAAGTGAGTACTTTTCTTTATAATGGTGTAATTTTCATTATTGGTTTCATATATTGTTTTATTTGGTTTTAATTTCTTTTTAATTGTAATTTTGGTTTTAATTGTTTTTTTCTTTTTAAATAGTAAAGCTACAGACTATGTTGTGGCTATGTGATCATATGAAGCCACAGATTACAACGTACTAATTCGTGGAACCTATAGCCACATGATCTATCGTAGCAACTCGTGGATAAAAGGTATGACACAGACCGTGGCTATCCGTCGCCAGAGCTACGGATTCAGTTTTCGCAAAAATAGCCACAAATCAGACGCCAATAGAGTCGTAGCTAATATAGCCACAAACAATGCCATGGCAATTCGTTGCACTCTAGCTATGAAACAGCTCGTGGCTATACGTAGACAGTTCCACAGAACAAGTCGTGGCTACTGGTGGAAATACTATCCACGAATACAATCACGTCCATTCGTGGATATCAGCCACGAAAATGCGTTCTGGCCGAGTCGTGGCTAATTAACCACCGATAACCACAAATAGCAACGGTTGGACAATAGCCACGAGCTCATAGCTATGGCGGATAGTCGTGGCTATCCGTAGCTATGATCGAAATAGCCACGAATATTTAGCGATAGCTACAACGAATTTTCTGGCTATATACCCTTTTTCTTGTAGTGTATATTCATTCATTTTGTGAGTTTTGGATCAATTTCTGATATTTGTGTAGTAATACGGAACTGTATTTAACATTCTTCATCTGATTTGCATGAAAATTTTTATTAAAAATCTAAATCTTTTGTACTTTCTTAGTTATATTGAATAAATACAAAGCCTATCAATATTTTCATGGTTGACTTAAACTAAAAACATTCATCTTATTGTTTTATCATTTGAGACGAATAAATTGAAAATTGATTTAACCCATTCAACTAAAAAAATTTAGACAAATTAACAAATTGGAAAGGAAAATTGTTTAACCTATTGAACTACTATTTTACAGAGGAATGAGTTAAATGATGTTCAACTTTTTTTTTAACTCGATTTTTTCTAATCATTCATTTACATACAACCATTTGCACCTACGTTTTTTTATAGCAATTATGTACCTATGTTTATAACAACAGAACTATGTATCTAAACATAAAGGAAATAGATCAGATTTTTCTAATGAGTAAGTCATTGTCTTAAACTATTATTCCATAAACATTTTAGATATTTTGTTCTTAACAAATTTGAAATTTTAACAAATTCAGATTGTAAATAATTGGTATACTATTTGGATTTAATATTATGTCCTCTGATATGCTTAGAATATGTTGTTTTGCTTCGTTTGTACTTCTAGTGAATTCTGAGTGGTTAGATTAAAAAATAAATAAAAATCATTACAAATGTTAAATTAAATGCTTGATTCTTTTTTATTTTTCCTTGTCGTCTATTTTAAAAAAAGAGAATTGCTTCATGAGTCCATCAAGTTGATAATAAAACAGCGCTTTACGTATCTCCCTACCTCTGAATACTTCTACGTAGCTTCTTCAAATGGATTGATTTGGATCGATGTCTTTGTTTCCCGCAATCAGAACATGGTTTACAGTTATAAATCTTTCGTTGGTAATCCAGTTTTACAACAATGGGTTGAGATCCCTCCGCCTCCTAATCCATGGGTTGAAAACAAAATCCAATGGTATCCGAATCCATTTGCTGCCGTTGGTATGGTAACACGTGTCGAGAACGGCGTCGTTTCATGCTTCAAAATGGTTAGGACTATCCAAATGGAAATGGTTGATCGTAAAGTTGGAGGAATGTATCTATGGAGAGTTTGTGTATATTCGTCTGAGACTGGTTTATGGACTTTCAAGAAACTTTTCTCCACTAGACCCGTCGGCTGTGCTGGTTTTGATTCTTTCAACGGGATTCTTTATATGTGGGATGGGAGTATGTTTTCTAATGGACCTGGTGTCTTTGTTGGTAGTGGCGGATCCAGAACTATTTTTTACAGGGGTAAAAATATTTTATTATTTTATATGTATAAAAAAATAATAAGAATATTTCATATTTTCATATTAAAATTTTGTTTGTATTTAGTTATTGGTTAAATATTAAAAAAAGTAAAGAGAAAAATATTTAGATAATGTAAAGAAATTTATGAAATTGAATATCCAAATAATTGTATAGCAAAAGGTTACACTTTTAATATGTTCCAATATGGCTTGCTATATCATTTTTAAATGATATATGTTCTAAATATATATATATATATATATATATATATACTACGAAAAAGAAAGCTACAAATTTTTACCAAGTATAAGAAATAAATTGAAGAGCCACAATTTAGATAATTATAAATTATGTGAAGAATAGAGTAAGGAAACTTTGTAGTATATTTATCAACAAGAAAAATAATTGTAATTAAAACTCGACACTTAACATTAACTCTACAAACTATATGGGTTATTTCTAATATCATTCTTTGACTTGGAAGTCAAATTTTCTAAAAAGAATCTGGTTCAACAAAAACGTTGGGGGCAGAACAAATATTAAGAAGGGGGCATGTATTTAATCCTTTAATAATTTGCACTAATTTAATAAATTTTCATGGATCCGCCCATGCTTATAGCTCATGACTTTTATGGCCCTGAAGCTGATGATCATGTCAGGTTATACCTCTCCCTGGCGTGGATAACAAACATGCTCGGAGATGCTTGACTACTTCAGGAGAATATGTTTTCTTCATTGAAGTAATATATCGAACATTGAGTGTATGGAGGCTGAATAACCAAGTGAGTGAATGGTGGCAACTGTCACGGGATCATCATGCCGTCTCAAGTATCTGATTTCAACTGTTTTCCCCTGGCAATGAATCTGTTTGTTACTCATATCGTATATCTGTGGTTACGTCACCACCGTTGTTTGGTATCGGGTAACTTGCAGACTCGAGTTTATTTATTGTTCATCGAGAATCAGATGATTGTAGTAGTGAAGGTGATCGTTGTCGCATAAACACTTCCGATTCTGACGGGTACATGGAAAATATTTGCGATGGAGTACTTATGTTATCCCAGTTTGTGCTCCCACTTTGGATGGACTCGGTACCCCAACCGCCAAATTGATTATCCTTGTTAGGGGGGATTGGTAACTTTTCAATTTGCTTATTACAAAAGCTTGTTCTTCGGTGTTTATGTATCTCTTCTCTTATGACTTATGCTCTCAAAATTTAACTTGCAGTAGCATGAGCTGGGCAATCTATTAATAATCATTTTTGTTTATCCTTGTTTATACTGATCTCATAGTATAAAGAAACAAATATATCAGATTTCGTAAATCGAAGCTTTTCTTGGCTATAATATTCATGAATCCTTTCTGTTTTTATCAATCAAATCCAGAGACCTTACCTAGCAAAAATCTCAGAAAACAAGACACGGGAACAAAAACTAAAGCCTAACAAGCTTTTAAGCCGTCTCTTGAGAGTCAGACCACATCACTAGAGTTGCAAGAAGAGCGATGGTTGCGGTCTCAACTCGCAACCGGTGTGGACCGAGTCCAACGGCTGTGCCGCCTGCTTCCAACATCATCTCAACCTCTTTCTCTGTGAAGTCTGCGCCAATTTCATTGTTGATGTTAGATTGTACCAGTCTCCCAGACTTGTATAATTGAGACAAGTCATAAACAAGAGCACTAGCTACTGTTCATTTTGTGTTTACTCGAGCACTAACCAATGATTTCAAAAAATGTGATAGCTTTCGCAGAAAGTTTTATGACAGACAACCACATCAGAAATTTATTGAAGAAAGGGTTTCTTACCTCCTTCTGGTCCAACGATTAATACTCCACTGGTTTCTTTTGTTGAGGAGTTTACTGCATTAAGGAGAGGTGTAGCTTCGGCTGTAGCAACCAAACATAACTTCGACTTGGAAATCTAGAAAACACCAAACGGTATTATGGCAAGCTTAGAAACCAAGAATCTTAGAGTGTGCTTAGAGAGATGTTGAAACATACATGATCCAAGAGGGTATCAAATTTGATTGGAGGGTTCAGTACCATTTGATGTAGCCTTTGGCCTGTGACAGTAAAATATAAGGCAAACAGTTTTTGATCATACCAAGATTAATTAATCAAATGTTACCTAATACTATTGTTACTTACATTGCTTAGCCGCAGCAAAACTAACGCGTTCCAATCTGTCAACCCGGTTTTCAGAGATTATGGAAGATCTTTCTGCTAAAAGTGGGGTGACACTACTCGCTCCAAGTTCCTGATATAAGCATATACACATATTCAGTGGCACGATATTCACAGCTGACTTAGACCAGACATACTAGAAGTAAATACTTACTGTACATTTCTCAATTAGCCAGTCTGCTCGACCACCCTTCAGAGTGCCTGAAACACACATATTTAAAGATATCATGACCCGAGCTATGCAGAGAAGAAATAATCTGGAAATATCGTAACACTAAGAGCAGTCCCATATCATACCAAAAGCTGCAAACACCTGCCACTGGATGCCCTGAGGAAGAATCACCTTCTGATCTTCTTGTGCAATAAAATCAACTCCAGTTTTGTCTATGCTTTGTATACAACCTTCTACCAAACCTCCTTTGCCATTAAAGAGTTCTACCCTTGCATAGAAAAAGGGTGCAAGTAATTACTTACATTTACTAAATTCCAATGGTAATTGGTAAGTGATCTTAAAGCAAAGACGATGTTACCCTAATCTAAGCTAAGAGTTACTTTGATGATATCATAATAATAACCACTGAATTCATCATGGCAAAGAAAGATGCATAAAAAGGTTACTAAGATCTTGCTAAAAGGATGGCTCTTTGGTTTACTATCCATATACATACACACACACAATTTAGATGGAAGAAAACTTGTAGCTACATGGATGCAAGCAAACAAAATATGAACAAATTCAAGATTTGAGGCATACAACAATTCAAATTTTAAGAGCAACACTGCGAAATGCCAATAACATATTTGAATGTAGTAATTACCTGTCCTCCTGTTTCAGTCTTAGAACTTTAGCCATATGCCAAAACTCAGAGCCTTGAACACGAACACTTCCACCCTATAATAATCATAATGATTTACACAAAAGAGAAGCTTAATATTACCATTTCACGCAAAATATGTTGACAAGAATATATAACCAATACGGTGGTACCAAAATCATCTCCACCACAAGCATAATCTGATAGAATTACAGTGAATTAGCAGAAATTTCTCAAGTGCTCAGTGATTACTCTTAACTATGATTTTCATTGAGTTCTCACACAGATTCAAATGAAGCAACAAGAACATGAGAGAGAGAGAGAGTGTGTGTATGCCTTGCAAGATGGAAGATCATCGGAGAAGAATCGAGGAAGGCCACCGCGAGATTGATTCCGGAGATCCGAATCCGACGGAGGAGACGAAGATACAGAAGCAAACGTCTTGAAGCTGGAAGGTGGAAGCCATGAACGAACAAGACTCGGCAAATCGGAAAACAGTGGCCGTGCAGCCGCCAGGGCTCTCATTATTCAGCCAAAAGCTTCGAATTTTGTTTCCCCTTTCGAAGATTTTGGTTCAGTTCTTATCGTTTTCGGTTTACTCTAAATATCGATTTGATCCGGTTCAGTCTCCAATTAAGTTCCCCGCAATTCAAGGGATTTTGCTTTTTTCAAAAATAAAAGAGAAACGGTCACAAAGCGATTGCCGAACAGAAACCTAAAGCGAGCAAAATTCAAAATTAGAATTATACGCAGCTCACGAGGATATCAACAAATCGTGGTTTTAACAACAGCCCATTTACATCATTACACGTGTCTTATACGTGCCGTTACATACAGATGGGTACTTTCGCTTATAAATACAGCATCAAACATCTTCCGTAAAACCTAGAAATCGAAAAATCAGATCTAGATCCAGTTTTTTTGTTTGTCTTACATCTAAGAAGAGCGTCTTCATAAACGCCCTTCTTCTTCTTCTTCTTCCCTGCAAATCTAGTTTCTAGATCTTTCTTCCGCGAAACGAAAATGAGAGAGTGCATCTCGATCCACATTGGTCAGGCTGGTATCCAGGTCGGAAACGCGTGCTGGGAGCTTTACTGCCTTGAACATGGCATTCAGGTTCGTTTATTTCTCTTCCTCAGCCTTTTTATTCGATCTAGATCTGTGTTTTCTGCTATATTTCTCGTTGTTTGTAGATCTGATCTGAGATATTTTGTGCTACATTTCCCTTAGTTCATCGGATTTCTGATTTAAATGGCAGATCTATAGTACCTAGCTTTTTAGATCTGTGTTTGATTTCGATCTCTTGGAAATTTCGTATCGTTGATGCAAGATCCGTTTCTTTTTTCGATATTCGATGAACGAGAACTCTTGTAGATTTGTTTACAAATGTTACCTGTTTAGATCTGTGTTTGATTTCGATAATTGCTTTGGTTGATGCGAGATCCGATTCTTTTTGTTTTCAAAATATTCGCTGAACGGAAACTTGTAGATTCGTTTTGATTCTCTTTTTTATCGTTGCTTCTATGTCTTAGATCTTTGGATCCTTCTCATTGTGTATACCCTTTGTATTGATGTGGTGTTTTGTATCTGGAATTTTACAGCCTGATGGCCAGATGCCGAGTGACAAGACTGTTGGCGGAGGTGACGATGCTTTCAACACCTTCTTCAGTGAGACCGGTGCAGGGAAGCACGTCCCACGTGCTGTCTTTGTTGATCTTGAGCCAACTGTGATTGATGAGGTCAGAACTGGTACGTACCGTCAGCTTTTCCACCCTGAGCAACTCATCAGCGGTAAAGAAGACGCAGCTAACAACTTCGCCCGTGGACATTACACCAGTAAATTACTTATCCCTTGTTAATTCTCCTTGCAATAATAAACCACATTTTGGTGATTGTTCTGTGTATTAACTGATTTGATTTTGAACTCTTTTCTCAGTTGGGAAAGAGATTGTTGATCTGTGCTTGGACCGTATCAGAAAGCTCGCTGATAACTGTACTGGTCTCCAAGGATTCCTTGTTTTCAACGCTGTTGGTGGGGGGACTGGATCTGGTCTTGGATCTCTCCTCCTTGAGAGGCTTTCTGTTGACTATGGCAAAAAGTCCAAGTTGGGTTTCACAGTTTACCCATCTCCTCAGGTCTCAACCTCTGTTGTTGAGCCGTACAACAGTGTCCTCTCCACTCACTCACTCTTGGAACACACTGATGTCTCTATCCTCCTCGACAATGAAGCTATCTATGACATTTGCAGACGCTCCTTGAGCATTGAGAGACCAACCTACACCAACCTCAACCGTCTTGTCTCTCAGGTATAGAACCAGCCAGCCACAAATAACACCCTTAACACTAATCTTGTTGCTGTTTCGTTTCTAATGTTTACTCTTTCTTTGCTTGGTTTCAGGTTATCTCCTCCTTGACTGCTTCTCTGAGGTTTGATGGTGCTTTGAACGTTGATGTCACTGAATTCCAGACCAACTTGGTCCCATACCCAAGAATCCACTTCATGCTTTCCTCCTACGCACCAGTCATCTCTGCAGAGAAAGCCTTCCACGAGCAACTCTCAGTTGCTGAGATCACAAACAGTGCTTTTGAGCCAGCTTCCATGATGGCTAAGTGTGACCCACGTCACGGAAAATACATGGCTTGCTGTTTGATGTACCGTGGTGATGTTGTTCCCAAGGACGTGAATGCAGCAGTTGGCACCATCAAGACCAAGCGCACAATCCAGTTTGTTGACTGGTGTCCAACTGGATTCAAGTGTGGTATCAACTACCAGCCACCAACTGTTGTTCCAGGAGGTGATCTTGCTAAAGTGCAGAGAGCTGTTTGTATGATCTCCAACTCCACGAGTGTTGCTGAGGTGTTCTCCCGTATTGATCACAAGTTTGATCTCATGTACGCGAAACGTGCTTTCGTTCACTGGTATGTGGGTGAGGGTATGGAAGAAGGAGAATTCTCAGAAGCTCGTGAGGATCTTGCAGCATTGGAGAAGGATTATGAAGAGGTCGGTGCTGAAGGTGGTGACGATGAGGATGATGAAGGAGAGGAATACTAAGGAGCATGTTTCTAAAAAACTTGGATTTTTTTGTGCTCCTGTTGTGTGAATGGGCTCGAAACTCTTACGAGTCTTAGTTGTGTGTTTTTCAAAACCTACATTTCTGTCTCTTGCTTGTGGCGGTAGCCATTTTATCCCTATTATCTAGTTCTTTGTGTGTTGACTCGCGTCTCTGGTAATATCTTATCTCTATTATCAAATCAACTCAAGACCTGGGCATTGGTTAGGATAAAATTAAATTGTAATTGATTACAGTTTATATGTGGGTTCGAATCCGGCATTTTTGTCCAAATCTAACTTTGAAAATGAAATAAATCTAAATTTCATTTATCCTCTTGCGAATAATCAAAGATTTTTTGAAGTAAATTATGAAATACACAAGATACTTTTAATTTTTTACTAAGTAATGGGTGAAAGATTGAAACTTTTTGAACCAACAAATCGTTTTACATCATCCGTAAGGGATAAAAGACAAGACAGTAAATAAAAATATATACTTAGAGCAATAATATATGCTCTATACTACTAGTTGTGTTGAACATAAAGAACAATTTGTTGCTGCTAATTTACACGAGGATCGATCCCTGATATCCTCTCATCCTCCAACAGAGAATATGGATCGATGTACGGTGGTGGTGAAACCGGGGCTCTACTTCCGTCATGAACGAAATCTGCTCCAAAGTACTTACATTTTCAACAAAAAAAAAAACAATACAAAGTCAGTTTGTGGAATGAAAACCTTAAATCTATTGAACAGTAACTAGGAGTTGGGTTGGGTCAGGGTTAAAGATCTCTTCAACAAATCGCCAGAATACATTTGGCTCTTTCTCAGGGTTCAAAAATTATAATGAAGAAAAGTGGACTTGTTGCTCTTATCAAATACTTACGAGGTAAAGGGCAGAGAAGGCACCGAGAGTTAAGACTATCAATGGCCAAAATCCCAAGAAGAAAGTCCCTCCAATTGTCAGCAAGATCTTAGCTCGCGGAATCAATCCCTGAAACAACAACAAACAATACATCTCTATAATCAATGATGGGTGTTGCAAGTGACCAAATGCTTAACCAGCAACCAAAGCGGATAAGGAAACCAAAGTACCAAGATTATTTCGGTTTGACCATGTTTTTGTTTTAGTTTGTTGTTGCTTTTGTGAGCAAATAAACAGATGTGCTCTACTTTCTTCTTTCTACATCACTACTTCCCTTAGATCCTACTATGTAATTTGCTTCCATGTTTATGGAACTTGAGGTTCCACTATCTCTTATTTACAGAAAATCAAACAGATAAAGGCAGAGAAATTGGACAAGAAAAGTGTGTTCTTATTGCTGTAGATTGGGACATTCATTGCTAAGAAATAAGAACTATCCGGATACAATGAAATATAATTTCATCTGTCATATGTGAATTTGTATTAATCTGACCTCAAGCCCTTCGCTGTTTAAAGCCAACGATCTCTCTCTCTGATTTAGCAAACTTTGATCGAATGCGGGAGTAGTTGCAGTCGTCTTTTTACCAGTTTCTTGACCGGATTTGATCTCATCTTGATCCACTTCATAGTCTTGAAGCAAGGAAGTAGGAGTCATACCTCGTCTCTTCAATTCTTTCATAAATAAAGATTCTGGAGGTTCTTCACCTACAAAAAAAAAAAACTCAACTCAACAAAACAAAATCTTACTCTATTTTAACCCAATCAAACTCTCAGATAGAGGAAACAATCGAAGTAAGAAGGATTTCATAATATTAAAAAACTTGTAATAAAGGTTCAAGAAACAACATTAGAGAACTAATCACAAACAATCCTGTCTAAAAGGGGAAAAAAATCTGACCTTTGGACTGATTGTCACCGTTAAGAGAAGATGAAGAAACCCTAAGACATGTACCAAGACGATGCCAACTCCTAGAATCGGCTAATCTGAAAACCCTTTTTCTACATTCCAATTTTATGGGAGATTTATGGCGGGGAATCGATACACACAATTTAACAATCTCCAGAGAAGAAGCCATTTTTTGTTTTTTTTGTTTCCTTTCGATTGTCTTTTCAGTTGCCGGAAAGAATCATGATGCAGGCGTCGCCGCAGGAGGAAGCTGTGTGTTTGTTTAGTTGTTTATAATAGGAATTTTCAGACGGCAAAATTCTATTTCTTTGGATTTTTTCTCGTTGGAGAAGAAAATGTGTCACAATTCAAGCAAGTGGTGGCGAGACAACGGTGAAAGTTATCACCTTTACTCTTTTTTAGCGTACTTTAGCAAGAGTAGTGCGTTATTTTCCTAAAATGCGCCAACGCTGTCAGGGGTGTGTGTGGCTACTAAATTGCCGCAATTGAAGAGTGGTAGCGTAACGCGAGACTCCACGTCTCGTTTTTGTCCCCATTCCCGAATTAATTGGTACGTACAAAAACAAATAGATAAAAAAAAGAGAAACAACTAGAAGAACATCGGGAAAAAACCCGAAAAATATTCAATCTATTTTTTTAAAACTTTTAATATCTTAATTTTTTTGTTATAAAAACGTATCTCATTTAATATATTTGATTGAAAAATATCTCATTTTATAGTTGTTGGTGGATTTGAATCTGCGATTTAACCGCTATTAACGGTTATTACGAAATTACTAAACGGCATTAAACTTTAACGAAAAAAAATTAGAAAATATCTCATCTATTTATTTTTGGACGTTTAGTACCTCAATTTTTTTGTTGGAAGAAAAATACCTCATTTAAATATATTTAATCTAAAAATACCTCATTTTTGAATTATTGGTGGATTCGAACTCACGACTTAACATTCGTTAACAGTGTTACAAAATCATTAAACTCCATCTTTCTCGAACCATTTCGTTCATCTCTCCACTTTTACCCAAATTCTTCTCCTCCGCAACTAATCTACTCCACGGTCACAAAAATGACGAATCCATCGCCGTTGTTGTCTCTGTTTTTATCTCACATGTGTTAACCGCATAAAAGTTATATTCTATCATCAAAGATCACTATCATAAAAACCTTTATAACTCCAATGACGCCGTCTTTAACCTTAACTTAACCGTTCCTGCTCTCTCTCTAAATTTCTCCCAAATCGACGCTTCTCCAATCTTTCCTTATGTCGTGCGATGAACAGATTAGGGTTGCAGGAGTGAAAAAGATAAATTATTTAAATTTTTATGTTCTTCATTAAAAAAAAAAAAAATCAAAAGGCGTTTTATGCGAGTTAAATAACCTACGTGTTACCACCAGATAATTCCAATATATTTGTAATTGCGCGAGTTTACTGATTCCGTAATGTCGTTAACTGCTATTAAGTCGCGATTTCATAATTGCTAACAATTTAAATTTAAGATCTTTTTAGACAAAATATATGTAAATGAGGTATTTTTCTTCCAAACAAAAAAATTGGGGTATTATACTTCCAAAGAAAAATAGATTGAGTATTTTTCAGGTTTTTTCTCGTAAAAATTTAACACCGTTTACTGATTCTTTAATGTCCGTTAACGGCTGTTAAGTTGCGGGTTCGAATTCACCAACAATTCAAATATGAGATATTTTTCTACTAATATATTAGAATGAAATATTTTCTTTCAATATAAAAAATTAATGTATTAAACGTTAAAAAAAAGGTATTTTCGGATATTTTTGCCAAAGAACATTACTCATGATACTTAATAGTGTTAATACCAATATACTCACATGTTGCCTCAATGTTACAAATTGTCTTGTTTTGGTAGGTATAATAAAGATACCAACAACCCACAACTTAAATCATGTGTAACGAAATTTGCATTCTAGTGGGACATTTTTACCAAATTAATTATTTTCGTACGTAAAACAAAGATTAAGTGGATTTTATGAAATCTATCTCATCTATCAAATTCTCTACACCATGTTTTATTGAATAGAACATGCAAATTACAATGGCTTTATATATAGTTAATTAGATATATGTACCATCTTTTTTTGTCGGCAATTCCATTAAATACCTTAGGAGATAAGAATTGTATATATCAGATGCTAGAAAGATAGATGTAAAAAAATAATGACATACCCAATTTATTCATCCACGCTACATCATCTTATAATACATGACTAGGAAACTAATAAAATTATTTACATTAAACATAGTTTATTATCGAATTAGTCCAAATAAATGCAACTTAGTTAAAAATTACAAACCCTATTTACATTAAAAATGTACAGATGACCCATCTCACCAGAAGGGGCACCACCTGCAATAAAATAACAAAAACAAGAAAATTATTTCACAAATTAGTGTCCAAGCCCTCACATTTTCGCATAGATATGCATAGTAAATTCCAGCGTTTATGTTCTCTGTATCAATATGAATAATGTTTTGGATTCTTTTACTTGTAAAAATAATAAAATGACTTAATATATATATCACACAAACAAAACTTATGCTAATGAAAAAAAAACACAAAAGCAGAGGAGTGTAGAAGAACATACCCAACATAGTTTTGACAGAGATTTTCATGGGAAGTGGCTTGATTTATTAGCTTTTGAACCTGAACTTTCACAGACAAACCATGTTCGACTTCATGAGAATCTCCTCCGAGCAAGTTATTATGATCAGCAATGGGATTATTCGGAATTGCAGCCGATGAGAAATCACGGCCTGTAAGCTTATGACTCATACGAGCCATAACAACTACGGCACGCTCGTTTAAAACTTCATTAGCATCTCCAAGCATATTCACAGCCTGAAATAATCCAAGAATCAAATTAAAAAGTCCCTTTTTTAAAATAAAAAAAAGGATAAAAGGTTTTCAAAGAAACCTGAAGAATCTCCTTCTCTCGAGTACTCCTTTGAGGCTGAGGAAGGTCTATATCAGCAGGATCTTCATCTTCTTCCTCAGGCTCAACAACAGCAGCAGCATTGGGGTTGTTGTTACCGAGCAGTGCTAATTGTGGGACTTCATTGAAATTGAAAAGACGCCAGTTGATTAAAGGATCATGTACAAACGCTTCCATCATTGCCATTACACTATCTTTATTGGTTCTGAGAACTTGCATAACGTTTTCGCAGGTTGAACGGAAGTTTCCTTCGATGCCACTGACTTCCATTGCTTTGACAAGCATTCTTGTCAGGCGGAATGGAACCTAACATAATTTAAGCAATCCTCACATTGGTTCTTTGATACCCACAATTGTCCCAAACAAGTATATGCGGAAAACATTAAAATTAATACCTTTTCAGGAAACTTCTCTCTATTCATAGAAGCCTCAAAACAATCTCCAAAATCAATATGCAAGATTTTTCCACTGCACAATTAAAACCATCGATAAAGAAATAGAACCAAAAGTTGTACATGTAATGTAAACCTTATTTCAGTTTTATGTACCTGTGTCTATGGAGCATAAGGTTACTTGGGTGTCGATCACCTAACCCAAGTATATAACCAACCTGACACAAAAGTAATGCAAGAAGCTCATTTTATTCGCGAGTTAAACACCCGAAAATTTAAATTTAATGCTACATAAGTGGAGAACAAAGGATGAAATCAACTACATACCATACTCATAACTGCTAAACTTCTAGTATAGTTTGTTCTTCTTTCCAGCCAAACCTCTGACGAGCGACTTTTTAACCAGAGAACCTACCAAGAAGGATAAAGAATTGAAGTAACTTAGTATTCCAGATTAGGTACTTTACCCAAAATAAAGTTACTAGAATAAGGAAATTGAATACCCTGGATAGATCATTTCCCTCTGTGTTTTCTAGAGCATACTCAAATACTTCAACCTTTGCTATAAGCGGTAGATTGTCATAGTCTGGAGCAAAACTCAACATATGCTTATGCTCTTGATTAAGAATGATCTGCAAATTCAGAAAGGCATGTGTAAGATCAAAGTAAACTGCAGATAGTTTCAGGAGTGAAAACCTTAATGAATACAAGATAAACCTTTCGCGCATCTCTGTACTCTCGAATAAGATGGTGAAGGGTATCGCAGTTCGGAACCCATCCGATGAGTCCACTATTGGGAGATAGTGGTATTACAGAATAACGTTGGATGGAAAGATCTTTTTCTGCTGTTTTTCTGGAATTCTCAAGCAAAGTGTTCACCAAACCAAAAAGCTGAAACAAAATAAGAGGAAAGGGATAGATGTGATCTTCTAGCTGAAAACTGTATATACATATATATATTTATGAAGTGTAAACTGAAAACTTCAATTACATATTCTCCAACCAGAATTCATCAGAACAGTGCACAACTGATTTTTTTTGAGAATTACCTGCATAACACGCTCATCTTGCCTTAGATCTTCATGCCCCTTCAACAAGAAGGCGTAGTCCTCACCGTCATTTCCGTGAATAGTCAATTTCCTTGGTCTTTGTTTAGAGGTTATGACAACAAGTTGGCGTGAAAACGATGATATCGTCACGACGGGGGCATCTAATTTAAGAAACCCGAAGTATGGATGTTAGCAATGAAGCCTGGGTTAATAACATAAATCAGCACAGGCAAACTTTAGAAATTCAATATGTTGTTACCTGCACGATATGTTCCAGGAACTGCTAGCTCCAAGTCACGGCACAGCAGCAACTCAGGAGAAACAGACTATCCAACAAGTAATATGCCAGTCAGATTAGAACTCAAGGACAAAAGGAGTGAGGGAACAAAGAAAAAGAGAATCTTATTACTTCCAAATCCAATGTCGTGAGACTGGCTAGCTGCTTGTCAATCCGTTTGAAAACGTGATAGTAAAGATCCCAAGCCTAATGAAGATAAAAAATTGAAAAGAAAAACATGTCAATTCCCGTCTCTTTCCTGAGAAGACAGCAAACACTCATCTGAAATCTTGTTTAAATTTCTGATCACCTGTGTAAGTTCAGCATCTTTCCCAGTTTTCTTGTAATTGCGACAGCATTCATATGCCTCTTGTAGTTCGTGACGGTATGCCTGCATCAAAAATACAATAACGTAAGTTGCTGAAATTAAAGAACATTGTGAAGTTCACAAATAACATTTACTGAAATATATGAGACAAGAAACACTCCCCACAGTAATAATCTGATTCTATCAAGGGCAACCTGGTTGATTTTAATTCTTCAAAATCCCAAAAAAGAAAAAATGACTACAAGTTACATAGCTAAAAAAACTAGATACTGCAATGCTGTACCCCCCTCTGCTAGAGAAAGATGTAATTATAAATAACGTGAACACACACCCAACTACCCAAACCCGGGATTGAAATGTCCCCACCTCTATAAATGCTCTTTCCTGTACGGTCGTATTGTCCTTATTTGCACCTTCTTCGAGCATCTCATGTAAAGGTTCAAGTACTTTCAGCATTCCTTCAATGTTATGTTCACCAAAATACAAGCGACTAGCTTCTTCTAGTGCTTCATGCCACATTTCATGCCAAAGTATGGCAACCCTGATAAGTTCATGTGATACAAGTTGCGCCTGTTTTTTTTCGTTGTTGTGTGGGTAGAGGAAGGGGATCACTAATTAGCTCAGTTAAAAAATTCTATTTCAATAAAATCGACAAACACAAGAGATGACTATTAACCTGATCCACGAGTGCACCACTGTGCTGGCGAACTTTATCAACCACCTCTTGAGCTGCAGCTCTCCGAAGATTGCTTATTGATTTACATGCAACGAGAAGGGGATACATAAGTGCCTGAAAACATTTGAAAAAAATTAGTTAAGAAGAAATTATGCATCTAAATCGAAGTAGGTAAATGTGCGATCAAAATGGCAGAGTAAAGCTTTATGTATATTTCTTAATTCCCATCATAAATTTGTAATACTGAAGAAGATTAAAGTTTCTTGAAAATTGCAAACCTGTGGGTGGTTTTCGCCTATGCGGATGAGAAGAGACTGTATCAGTTCCCTGACAGCACGATTATTTGAATGTATCCTAGCAATTATTTGAGGCAACACAACAAGCCATGTGTTAATGTTGACATGACTGAATCCTCTCTTCAATGCAGTTTGGACGTCAGCTGTAGCTCCATGGTTGAACCACAACGTGAGAAGACGCAGTATGTCCTATGGAAATGAGACAGAAGAGGAAAATAATTTTAACAGACCACCAGTATGGTAAAACACCTCCTCAATTCAACAAGTATAAGAGAAGTAGCAACATTAAAAAGAAAAGAAAGACATGGGTTTGGTTTATGTAACATGGAAAAGCCATGGATGCATGCACGCTTTACCTGTAAACTATCATCAACTCCTTTGGCATTCGCTGCACATGCTATAGAATGAAAATATCCAGTGACTGCAGAAACAACGAACTGGGAAGCAATTTGACCTCTTGAAATGTAATGTGACATCACTGCTGTATTGAATAACGCCCATGTGTGCCATGCTTTAGCCCATTTAGGAGCATAGCGGGTAGATTTGTCAAACGTATCAAGAATTTCTGGAAAAGAGCATATTTTGTCACCAAAGTGTTATGTTATGGTCAGGCATAGTTTGATTACACTTACACAGTTAAAAGCTACTACAATTCACCTTTAATAGACCCATCATTCAAACCGGAAGAAAGTGCCCACTGCCACGTTCCCAGTTTGAGATTTACACGTGCAAGAAGTGGAACATTTGCGCCCTTGCTAGAAACCATACTAGCCAGTATGTCAGATTGAGAATGTGGCACACTTGAGAGTTCTCTCGTCAGAATCTAGAAACAATTAAATTTAGATCGAGGGAAGATATAGCATGGCCGTTCAAGCAAGAAATGGGAAAATGTGAGAAAGCGAATAAACCCAGACAATGCATGTAGCAATTGGTATGTGACATACCTGCAGCTTGGTAAATGCCTCTTTGCGCTTACGATCCTCTCCAAGTGACCATTGGTATTTTAAGTATCCAAGCATCACTTGTGGAGGTCCGTGATATTGCATATTTTCTGGCGATACTTCTGGATCAAACTACATAATAAGGTCCCAAGTTAGACATAACAGAATACAGCTACACTCTTGGCAGAGAAAATTCTACAAGGCAAAAGGTCAAGACCGGTAAGAGCTTGAGTAGAGTAGACTTCGCCTGACTGATCCTCCCACTCTTCCGACAAAGCGAGGCAAACTTGAGCCAAGTTTCAACATCTTCTGTAGGAGGTAGCACAAGTGCCCGGACAGCCAAAAGTGCTTGCCACACCTGAGCAGTATTGGGAATGCAAAGTATTAAAAAGCACACTATTGTAAAGAACAACTGAGATCACTCCACAAAATGCCAATGAGATTCCTTATTTGGATAATTTTTTGATGTACCTATGATGATGCAGGCTCTGACTAACAGTCTGGTAAGAAGCTACTTTAATTTATAAATTAACAGAAGGAAAATAAATAAAGCAAACCTTGATATGAAAAAATCAATTTGATCGAAGGGAAGATTTATTTACTAAAGTCACCATACTGCAATATTTGATGCTTTGAATACAAAATGACTTCTCATTCACTCAGTGGCTCAACTAGCATGGTAACATAAGAAATAATATACCTCCACATTACGCTTAGATCCCTGAATCCGCTGAGTCCACATATTACGAATTAGAGCTCTCCGTTCTTCAGCAATAGTATTTCCCACAGGCAGCGTATAATATTCAATTACCTATAAAACAGGAGAAAAAAAATAGAAAGAAAAAGAAAGATTCATCATGTATATGCTAATACAAAATATGATCAAATAAACATTTAGACTTTCTCCTGTTTCCCCTTCAACCCTAGGTGGTTAGGGAGGGTGTCCAGGAGAAGGGATCTTGAATAATTGAGATTTAACCTCCTCTAGTTCTGACAGCTGCTGAACACGAACCATGTTGATGTACGCACGCTCATAGCTCTCCAAAACCTGTAGAAAGCGCAAATACAGAAAAACAGAGACATTTACAAGTTTTTCAGTCTACGTGAGCAACTAAGAGGCAACCGTGGTAATTACATGATGCTTCTGTTGACAGGAACCAACGATAGCATGTACAAAGTGTTGTTTAAATAGAGCTCAACATGTAACTAAGATGTCAAGAATGTATCTTCCTACTTTCAACACCCCATGGCGTACTCAAATAGTTTCAAGGACATAATGGAAAAGGCTGAGACTAGTTACAAATATCCTTTACTGATATACTTCTGTTCCCTTTATTCACAACAGATGATTCATAGATATTATTAACAAAAGTTAATATGAAAATACTGCGAGAATGAAAACCTACCAGGGCTGCAAGTTCTGTGGCAAGACATTTTCTAGCTCTTTCCACATATTCGCGTGCCTCGTCGTACTAAAAAGGAAAGACAAATATCCACAGGCACACATACGCAGAAATAAGTGTTTGCAAATAGATTATAAGTAAGCCTGATATGATTTAAAGTACAAAAGTATAGGTTCAAGTGTACCTTTGCCCTTCGAACTAACAGAACAGCCCTGAAGAATGTGCCATTACTGCTCCCATCGCCACTAGAAGCAGGGCTTGCTAAACCCCGAAGCTTTGTCTCATCGCCATCATCTAACCGAGACACATATTCTGCCATTTGATCCCATTCACCCATATTCCACGCAGCATTTGCAGCCTAGTATGGTTGCAAAAAGACATTTATGTAACCATGTAGCTGTATCACCGAATGTAGCATAAGTAGAAGTTACCAACCATTGGTGCCATTTCCAGTCGCGCAGATGGCTCAGCAGGACTCCAGTACTCTTTGCAGAGATTGTTGAGCTCTTCCCATCGTGCAAGTGCAGCAAGACATCTCATTTGTCCTACAGCGTGGTCAATAAGCTATAGATTCAGGACATTTAATGAAATGGAATAAAAAAGCATCATATCAATGTTCAACTGAAAATGTTAGATTGGAAAAAAATGCATTGATTTTTTTGTTCTGCTAACAGAATAGCGACCAAAAAGTGCCCACAAAACTTAGAAAAAATCATTATAGACGACCAAAAAAACCCACTAAATCCTTCCAATAGTAGTCTTGGTTACCACAGACCTAATGTGGCTTCTAATACAAGATGAGGATTTGATGTTTGAGAGGCTTTCAAAGTGTACGCCTTGAGTGCATCGTCCCATCGCTGCAGCTTCTCATACCTAGAAACAAACACTGTTAGTGCTTTTCAACGGATTAGGATCAAAGAATGCAACCACACACAATCTTGTGTTCGCGTGCCTATCAAACAGAACCGAAAATAAGTGCATCATGATTCAGAAAATTCATGTTACCATGATTCTTTCAGTTGCACATCAAGATGTTGTTGAGCATAGGTTAGTATGCCGACAGCAGCCTATGACAAAGAATTACAACCAATCAATAATGACAAATATCAAAGATGGTGTGTGAGATGGTCGAAATAGGATACAAAATACAGTGTACCTCATGCTGGTGTAACTGATTATTTATGTGTATAAGAGCCTCGACAACAGCAACTGGGTTGGCATCCATCCTCCTGGACCGTGGACCTTCAAATTCCATCTCTTTATAATGCAGAGCTTTGGCAAAAACACGGCACTACAAAGTTGGAAATTGCACCATTACCAAGAAAATCGGATGTATACTTGATACGAAAATGAAAGAAGTTCTAAATCTAATTTAACTAGGGAATACATGACGCATACCTTTTCAGCTAGAGCCCCCAGAAGACGAATATCAATGGGAAGAGGCTTCTCATCATGTTCCATAAACTCTGCCTAAGAAGAGTAATGATAATATCAAGCACAAGTGACAGGACCAAGCAACAGGATCACACATAAAGAGCAACCAGGATCACACATAAAGGTAGGTTGATTTTGATTCTAAACGTATGATTTTTTATCCAACTTAACGTAATATAGGTTAACGAAAAGAGTATAAGCAGAAATTTGGATTCTAATGTTAAGATTAGATTAAATCAAAGTTACACATCATGTTTTCATGAACGCTCACAAATTGTTCAGTTGATGGTTTTAGCAACAAAAAAAACGTGTTTTACATCCTTCCAGTAGAAAGGCTAGCAGGTGCAATCACTAAAGAAATGGTGACCTAAGAAGTTTTTGTTTCCAGTTTTGGGAGATGTAGTCAACTCATTACTGAACACTATCGCCTAAGCGAAAACACAAGCACTCAATAAGCACAGCCATAGTCCATAGCTACAGGAAACAAGTTTGATGTTCATTATAGCCAGTGACTCAATCACAGGTCGCTGTCCTGTTTAAGTTTTCTTGTAATTTAACAAAGAACATACCAAATTGAGTAGTGTTGCTAAAATCTCTGGAGGGATATTTGGAGATGAAAAGGCCATTTCCAAGCTCCTAACTAACTGCTTTTGGCTAGACTCGTTAAGCTGTGCCCAGCAACTGACAAAGCCAGCAGCAAACAATTCTCTCCCGACAAATGGCTGCAAAACACAATCATTAAAATGCATACCCTTTTAAGAGAGGAAAAGAAAGAGCATAGATAAAACACCTGCAACTGAGCAAGTTTTGCACAAGTTCTTAATGCTGGAGAGGGAGACTCCTTAAGTAATTCAATACTAAAATGTCTCATCCATTCCTCCCAATCTTCCTTGGTGCTGCGTTGAGAAGCTTCTCCAGCTGTCCGTAGTCTACCATCATTGACCTGTTCGACAGATCATCAAAGCCATAAGTGACAGTTTTAGCTCTTTCAAAACAAAGAAAGACTAAATAACCTTTACTAGAGCCTAGAGGATCATTGTTAAATCAAGCATATATATAGTTTTATTTGTTTATATAAGCTGAAGGAATGTCCATGGAGAAGAGGAGAAACATAGGGGACATATTTACCAACTCATTGAAGCAAATGACTCAGGACCAAGACTGAGATTCAATGAATGTACGTTGCTATAGACAAATACCCACCCATCATTTAGATAAGAAAAAAGAAAAAGAAAATATCCAAGCTGTTTAAAAGGAATCCTACATTAGAAAATTCCCCAATTTTTGCCTCCTTCACAGTATTCTTACCAACAACAAGGGCAAGATGCAGAGACACTATGAAGTTATACTAATATTGACTATGCCATCAACTAGAGAACTACCGACCAGAAAATTGTACAAAGTTAGAGTATAGTTATGAGCTCAACTTGAAACTTGATAACAAAATTTTAACACATCAAGAATCTGTATGTGATTATATACTCACAGAAAAGAGTACCTGATGGTTTCTGTCATTTCCTTCTTCGAAAGGATCGATCTCATTCTCAATTACAGGATCCCTGATAACCTCAACTGGCAGTCGCCTACTTAATTGTTGAGTTGCAGTTGTAGCTACAATCAACGGTTCACGTCTCCGCCAGCGAGCATGAATTTCCTCAAATTCTTTATGCTGAAAAAATGTTGTACAGTGAGATTTTACAGACAGAAGTATACAAGAATGAAATTTATACACATACACGACAGATAAATTTTTACTGCTAATTTTATTTAAGAGAGAGTAAAATGCAAGACCCGCAATCGATGCTTCAACAAAAGCTTGTGAATTGATTCAATGAATATGGTGAAGTCCTCTCCAAGTGCATGAGCCAAACAGCATAGTGCATCGACAGCATCCTTCCGCAACTCGTCATTCTTCCTGCAATTACAGAAAATACCCCATAAGAAAATTTATACGTACGAAACTGAAATCACGAGTAAGGTTTAGAAAAACATGAAATGAAAATCCACCAGAAAACAATTGGGTCACATCAATAATGGCAAATGATAATTTCATGATATAAAGAAATTTTTACTAACATCTGCGGAGTTCTAAAACAAATACTTGTGGCCAGACAAATTTGTACCTTAGCAATATAAACAACTCATGGAAAACAGATTTGTAACAGTAAGCAATGACGGAATAAAAGCTAATAAGAAAATAATAATTAAATCCTTTTCTGATTTAGCATTGCCAACTCTAGGATGTTATGAATTTCTCATTTCAAATCCACTATCCTTAAATGGATGAACCCAACTATTTAAGAGAAAACCAGATAGTGACACAATGCCTAAGTTTTAAAGAAGTATTGTAGAAAGACCTTACGAAAAAGTAACCAATACACTGTTTTCCAGATAGTGAAAATCAGCATAACTCACCCATCTAATACTAGCTTCAAGTGATGCACGAGAGCGGATATATGACCAGTAACCTGAGGATATATACCGATAATTAAAAAGGTATTACAAGAAGCTTAATATAAAACATTTTTCTGGATCAGCATAAGGAAAGAAAAATAAAAACAAATAAAGCTCCTAACCTGAACACACGGGATTACTCTTGTCAAAGTTTTGATAGCATCGCGTCTTATAGCTACAGGAGCATCTACTTTAAACAATCGAATAAGGGCAGGAAGGAGTAAATGCATGTGCTCATCAAGCGTTCCTGCACATATGGACAAGGGTCAACCATCAAAGTGAAGTCTGGCCATGGTGAGAAAATAGAAATTACAGGAGTAAACAACCCGACTATTCAAAGATCCTATATATTAAAAAAAAGTTGGATTTATTGATAAGAAAAAAAGTATGCATATAATAATCAAACTACTTATATCATCTTACACTACACGGTATATACTGTGGAACCTCTTTACCTTCTGGTAAAAAACTGCATCCGTTAATTACTAGAAGTCGCATGCCCAAATAATACAAAATGAATATGAGAATGTCAAAACAAGACAAGTATTACTGACCGCCAAACACTTCGAGTGTGTGGAGAATATCAGGAACATAGATGTAATTGTTGAACCGCTCTGCGTCACCTAATACTTGGATGAAACATGGAAGGATGACTGGAAGATAAGTTCTGAATTCATCATTAAGTGCCAAGCAAAGATGTTCCAGTAGATGCAGAACCTGATTCAGTAAGAGAGGCGAAGTACTCTCCATAAGATATATGTCTGTAAATCAATAAGAAACATAGCATAACTCTAGGCAGCATACAACTTACCGGAAGACCACGAGAGGGGCGTATGGGACCTGGCAAGGTGAAGGATGACCATAGTTCAGAGACTAGTGAGAGCAGCTCTGGCAGATACTTGCGTATGTGCTGTAGACAGATAACATAACCTATGAGTTTACACAAAGTCAGTCGTATTTTGATCATAACAGAAAATATTAAGGTGGATATACCTGGCGCACAATGGAAACAAGAGTCCCAAGACCCCATGTAATAAAGTCCTTCAAGTTCTCATCAGATGTTCGAACAGTGTGAAAAAGCTCAGGTAAAACCTTCAAAATCAGAGGTGGACCCAATCCAACAAATTAAACGTACAACAGAGATAGCATTGATTGAAAAGCTGCCGGAAATGCAATATTCTATACACCTACCTTTGGCAAGTAAGGCACGCATCCCAATCCCATTGACTAACCTCGCAAAAAAAAAGATGTTATAAAGTTGTTACGTCTTCATTGCAATTCCAACACAATTTTATTCTAAAAACAGTCAAGATGGTTTTAGTTACCTTGAAAATGATCATCAGAGATCTAACAACCCTTTTGTGGTAACTAAGAAGTGATGCATCTCTAAGAATTCGCATAAGCGAGTTGATAGCAACCTATAACAACAAGGAGAGTAATATGAGCACAAGTCAGACTACAATTGCAAAATATTCACACAAATTAAGAACTACCGTTGAGTAATAATCCTCAGATGTAGCAAATGACGGCCGGAGTTCCACTGGTAACTCATCAATTGATGGAATAGGTTGACCTGAATCACCAGTGCCGCGAGGAACTTCACCATGTGATCCTGATAAACTTTGTTGGTTACGTTTATGCACATGAGGATCCAAAGCGCCCATAATTCCAAGAACCTGTAGATATAACCATGTTTATCACAAAACTATATTTTAGAATAGTCTAGAATAAAAATTATTTCTCTAGAAACTACCTTGAGCACTTCTCGTCTGGTAGACCACACTAAGTCACCCTTCAGCAATTTCAAGAGTAAGCCAAGCAACAATGGGTATTCCTTGTATGGAGTCACAACATACCTACGTTAACAATGAAATGAGAGCCATAAATAACATGCAGGGAGGACTGTAATCTTGTGGAACTTCATTTTTTACTAGTTATGTGCACAATAATTCGCACATGACAAGCATGTCCCAAGCTACTAGATGCAACATGCAAGTTGATCACCCCACTCTACAAATGTCTACAACCTCATAAACATCAACGATACAGTTAATTAAATCTAGGCAGCATATTATACTAGGTATTGGTTAATCAATCCTTTTGCATGACAAAGAGAGAATAACAACTCATGACAAGTTCCGACACAGAAAGGTAATATTCTTTCTCCTGAAATAGTAAGCCATCTCAGGAAAGACGAACAATAAACCATAACAAAGATCTGCCGCGGATAGAAGAACTGGCTAGGGATAACAATTTTTTCAATTTATCTAGAAATTTCTAACATCTAGTAGTTCAAAGGATAAACATATAACACATGATATACATTAACACAGAGCAACAGCCTAAGGATACTCAGGCTTCTACCTAGTTAATAAGAAGAGATCGAAGCACCATTTATGTCAAGAATTCACTTGGAATCCAGTATTTCCATCTAGTCAAACCAGGCTTTAGCCAATCAGCATTTTATTAGTTTACAAAAAAATTGCATGTTCAAAATCGCCTAGTAGCAATATCAAATAAAACAAAAGGAAGTTTAAAGTCCTAAAATAAGGTAAATTATCTCATACCCTGTACTTTGAACAACTTGACCAAGAGTAGAAACAGCCACCTCACGTTTTGCTACAGCAGCTCCATCCATTAAAGCTTCAACAATCAAAGGCATCAGCTCTGGAATATATTGTCTCATTGCCAAGCCACCCTGAGCAAGCAACGCAAAGGAAAACCAGGAAGGGAATGTCTTAGCCAAACACAATAAATAACAGGAGTAGAAAGGAAATAAAAGTACCAACAATCTGTCAACTTAGAGACAAAAAAAGAAGAAGACAATATTAGATACTGGCTAGGCCATTAAAATTTGAAATGCACTTAGCCAACACAGATAGGAATAGTCAAAATCAGACTGCAACTTTAATGCGCAGTAAAAACACAGTTATGTTTGGATCGACACTTAATATAGAAACTAAAGCTTACCACAATTCTTTTTCAACTTACCACTCTTGCAAGATCCCCAACAGTTACGAGAACTCCAGTGACAATATTATTGTTAGCATTCACTCCAGTTCCTTCACTAAGTCTTGCAACAAGTGCCTAGAAAACAAGAGTTACAACCCCGAGAACAACAGTAATAGTCATACTATCTAAGAAGTGAAGAGAAATTAAACCTTTTGGACAGGAGCTACGTATGGAAGAACAAGCCGCTCACAATTTCGAACTAAACAACCAAGGAGCTTTGCACTCTCTTCTCTGCACTTGTTATCTGCACTGCTGACATTACAATTAAAGTCAATGCAACAGATACTTAATAATAGGAAACGAATCTTCTTATATGAACTAAAGAAATTTGTAGTTACCTCAGCTCAAGATAGGTTAACAACTGAATAAGATGGCGACGAAGTGCTGGAAGTACGTATGCTGGATTTTTTTCAGATAACCTCCCAGCAACTGAGATGGCATATTCTCGAACATCAAGGTCCTGTTGAACAGAGATATTGTAATATATGAATTAAAATGGCTCCATTGACTAGGAGTCTAGCACAGATACAGTAGCCAGGTGGAGTGAAACATAAGCCAAGCATTCTATCAAGTTAACAGGGGTGTCACACAGGTGCATTTCATGCATCCACCAACAAAAGGCATTCATTCCATCTACAAATCATCCAATTAAGTTATCTCAGCTGCTCTTTTCAAGTACAACGTAAGAAGTAACACTGTTTTGTGACATAATAGAAGCTAATTAGTAGACCAAAAGTCCAGCTACGTCTTGGTATCCAAAATTTCTATAATAGGGGTTGTAATTAATTACTAACTTCATGAACCCACGAAATTGAATTCCAAAAAGCAATACAATTACAAGGCATCCGTAATTCAACCAAGAGAGACAGCTAAAATATCTGTAACAAAATAGAATTGCAGTATGACATATAAGCTGCTACTTTATTCAAACAAATAACATAACCATACCTCATCATTTAAGGAAGCAAAAATGGCAGTCAAACTATCAGCCTGTGCTAGATAATCATCGAAACATTGGTTGCCATATAAAGCAACGAAAATAGACTTGCGAACAGTTACATCAGCATCCGCAACAGCTGTCCTGAGAAGCTTTTCCACAATCTGCAGAACCCAAACATCATTTCTCAGGCAAGCAGAAAATTGGAACCGCTACTGGTATTGCAATTATAAATGCCATCACGAGGCATATATAACATACTGGAGTTCAGAATTGGAAAAGAATAAAAAGAAACCTTTTGTAATGAGAAACGGCGAAATTAAAGACAAGCAATAAGAAAAAATGTAATGGACTTTCAGTATTTATATAAAACCTCTTCCACAAGGCGCCTTCGTCTCCCCCCTGCTCGTGTTGACCTGCTTGAGCCAAATTGTGTGACGCCAGATAAAGAATTTGCAATTAGTCTGCAACAACACAAAGCAGCATCTTTTCTTGTGGCTGCATCCTCATCATCCAAATAAACAACAACTGACTCCCGAGCAAATTCAAGAAGATCATGCCCCTGCCAGAAATCAGAAGCTCAGAGACAAAAATTTCATATGCCTTAGAAAATGTTATCACAAAAGAGCGCCGACCTTGAAATTGAAACGAGCAAGAGTCTGCAGGGCTAGTTGAACTTGAGCTGAACAACTCGAGTCAGAAGACTGTGGTGCCATGCCCACTGAACTACCTCGGACAACAGTAACAGGAGGCTTTGCTTGAGAATAATGGGATCTTGAAAGAACCAACGAAATGCAATCTAGAAGCCGATCTTGTACCGTCGGCAGCAAAGAAGGAATGCTGAGACCCAAAGAAATGTCAGCATTAAAAGTATACACATCAATTCATGTAATAACAAACTTCTTTCCTTCAACTTTACCTGATGGTTATCTGATCAAGAGCGTCAACAAGTGTAGAAGAGAGACTAGAGGAAAACATAACATCTAAAAGATCTCGAACATGAGTTTCCACTGTGGATCCCATTGCCTTCGCGATGTTACCAACACAAGCCACAGCTTCAAGCAAAGGTCTACCTTTACGTGGAGCAATCTACAGGGAAAACATAGTCGAACAAAACCACTTGTCTAGTTCAATTTTCAAAACTAAGACCCAAGATGATACTTAACACAAAAGTAGTAAAACGTATTTAAAAAAAAAAAATAATTTGACCCACCGCATCCCTCAGATGAGACATAATTGTCGGCAAATAGTGGATAAGCTCACCATCCAAAGCACCAGCCATTTCCCCAAGGGCGATGAACCCACTGGCCCGTTCAGCCGGTATTCTTAACACAGTAAGAATATGATTCATGCATATCTGCAAGAAAGTAATTCATCTCACGTTTCCTGATAAACTATGGTTTTAAGAATCTCTCAGTCACTTACCGTTAAATAGTTTGTAACAAAGCGGTCACGGAGAAAGTGAGCAATGCGAGGCAGTAACGAGGTGATGCTAAGGCGAACAAGGCGATCACGATGTTCAAGGTATCTGAGGACAATTTCGGCAACTTCTCTATACCTAGACATCATGAACTCACCTGTATTCCTGCAAACAAACTCAAGCAATAAGCCATAAACTCTAACACTCAATCTGCCATGAAATCAATCTGCTTAGATCAGAAAACAACGCAATTTTCGTCTTCAAGAGCCTTTGGTTCAGGTATACACTGAGAAGGGAGGAATATACATGAATAATCTATTTATTTTAAGGATAGAAACAACAATACGAAGACAAACAAACAAAAACCGAGCATCATGGGGACAAACAAGTTTTCCGAGAGAAAATATTCCAGAATCAAACATGAGTGTTTGACTAATAGAAAGGGATGCTTTCATAATAGATAATCACTTCTGCAATTACCTCAACAGCTCCCCCACGGCAAGTAAAGAACCATGAATACTATGAACCGGAGCATTTCTGCCCAACCCATCCTGTGTAGCTTCAAACATTCGATAGTACCTGTAAAAGCCAAATGGAGAGAAGATCAGTTAACTTGAATACCATAGCAAACATGGAAACCTCTATTGGTAATATGAAACATTGCATTGGCAATGATATATTTAAATCCAGTAAAAAGTCTGCAGGTCAGAGAACATAATTCAACTTGACAAAAGCTTCAAGTCCGTTACAAACTTTGAAAGCAAGACAGGGTTCGTTACATTTCCCATCTACTTGATATACATTGAGACTACACTGATCACATTACATATGCTCAAAACGTATCACCATGGGAAGAATATATATTCAAATCTGATCCATTTGGGGGGGGGGGGACCGCAGCATAAAAAGCTAATATAAGTTGCATTTACACAACAGGATTGCAAGTGAAAGTATTGCAACAACACAAAGAAAAGCCTCGCATCAAAAATATCATACCAAATATATTACCTACGGAAAACATTTAAGGCACTCGATCATTTTCAAGGAAAAGAGAATACAAACCACTGCACTCGCCATCGAGTCTCCCTTTTCTCAATAACACGAAGGCAAGCACGCAAAGCCTCAACAGCTCGTTCTCGCACTTGCAACTGGGGATCCCTTAGTGCAACCCAGATAGCATCCACAAATTCAGGGACATGAACGTTAAAGACAGTAGAAGCATTTTCTGCCATCTCCTGCAATGTTGCAAGAAAATAGCCGTATCCGTATTAAATTACTGGATTAGAAAGTTATCCTCACTATCATTTTTCAAACATCCATATCCAATTTATTTGTTAAGAAATTTCTTTCTGAGTAACTAAATGAAAAAATGATACGCTTTTCTGCAGCTTATCTAAAGGATAAGCCAGCTGAAATCAGGATACCTTTAATATTAAAACGGCAGCGAAACGACGATATTCCACCCTGTCTTCGCGAAGCCAATCAAAAGCTGTCTTCATCTGTGGAAACGAGATCAAGAGTTGAGCAACTATGAGCCGAGCCAGTGATAGAAAGAGGAGGAAAACAACAAATGGTACCTGAAACTCCACTTCATCAGAAGTCATTGCTCCACCTGCCCGAGCAAGGTGCCCCAAAACTCTACTAGCAAGCACCAAGATTTCGGGATCACGCTTCAACTCGAACACAGTCCTCATATAACCCGCAAACCTAGAAACCTTAGTAGCATTCTCACCAAATCCAATCTCCGTCAATTCATCAATGGCTCTGAGTGCACCCATGTTTTCAGCCACATCCGTGCTCTCAATTAAATTAGCAATCCTATCATATAATTGCTCCATGAATCTAGAGGAAGCTTCACCACTTAGATCACGAACTGCTTCCTCTACATGTTTCCTAAACGCTAAAGGAGCTCCCTCCTAATAAAACAAACAAAAAGCATCGACCATTTGCTAAATCAGATACAAAACCCAAACAAAGTCGCATACTTGATGGAAACCAACAATAATAAATCACAATCCACAAATTGGCAGAGCTATTAGAACTAAAAATTTCGAATTTTGCATAAACAAGAACAGAGAGATTCCTTCAGATAAGCAATAAAAGCAAAAGGATTTTTCTGGGTTTCTACTAAAGCATAAAAAAGGAGAACACTTTACGATGTTCTTCATTACCTTAGGATTACCACGGCTGCAAAGGTCAGCGATGACACGGTTCAAAGTGTCAAAGCTTCCGCCGCCAGAAGCGGTGGCTGAGGGGCCACAAAAGCGGTGCGATGGCGACGGGGAAGCCATGGATGCAGGCCGTCCAGCCACAAAAGATTGCGACGAGGTAGACATCGCTGAAGGCCGGTCCAGCCACAAAAATCTTCCAAAAACCCTAAATCTGAGCCCTTTTTTTCGTTCAACGACACTGGGTAGAGAGAGAGAGTATGTACAGAGGAAGAGAGAGGTATCTTCAACACATGATGCGCAGAGAGAAGCAAAGATCGCTGCAGAAGAAATTAGGATTTCTTTTTATTTTACTTTTGTAACAAATTCAAGTCGCTAAGTGCTTTTTTAGGTTTTTTTTGGCCTTCTTCTTTCCAGACAATGTCTTTTGGTTAATAAAACAACTGAAAGGTTTTACCAAGAAAATAAAACTTATCTTGTGTATCTAATTCCTATCCATTATACATTAACTGACTAGTAAAACTCTTCACATTCAGCCTTTGCCAAGAACATATAATATAATCATACTAATATATTTACTAAAATCAAATATTTATAAGATACATTAATTGAGTAGTAAAACTCTTCACATTCAGCCTTATCAAGAACATATAATATAATCATACTAATATATTTACTAAAATCAAATATTTATAAGAATATGTCATTATAACTAGTTGACCAGATATATAAAAAAAATAGACACACAATTAATTGTTCGGATCATATTTGCGAGATCTTATAGTTAGTTAAATTTGTTTTTTCGAAAAGAAACTTAATAATTGTTTAATAATAATTGGAAAACATGGGATAAACGATTCGTCCACTGGGGAAAGGATAGAATCAAGCAAAGGTTTGCTCCTTTAACCACTTTCAGAGAGAGTAATGACATGTCACGACAACATGGTCAAGATGGTCTCCAGAAAAACAAAATTAGGTTTGTTCTTCCGAGAATTCTCGAGGACGCTAGTCATTAGTGGGTCAACGTGAATGTACGGAAATCAGATTCCCGAAAGAAAAGTGAGGGTTATGGTTCTGAGACATAGTCTAATATATTGTATATTTGAAGGGTTAGGAAGAATGAATGTCGCTAGCAGAATACAGTTGGAGCTCTCCGAGAAGCAAGTTGGATTGTGAAGGATCTAGACATGGGGAAGGGAGAGATCTCGAGGGCTGTCTCCTCGTCTATCGATTTCTAGGTGAAAGAGAGGTGATCATACTACTTTACGTGATTCAAATTTTGAGTCGGGTCACCCTAGTCGTAGGAACTGATTAGATACAATTGTTGTGTGCTTTTGGTTTCTACTACAGCGGTTCATCGGCTCTGTCAAGATATAGGATATCTCCTTTGGTGGATTATCATACGTAGTTGAGTAAATAAATCGATTTGATTGATGCGACACTTTCTACAAATGGGAAGAAGTGCAAGTGATGTTATCTTGCGCAAAGAAGTTTTTGATGGAATCTCTCGAAAATTTTTCATGCATACTCTCGCTAAAGCAGTTAGCGTCTTTTAAGTGTTTCTCAGGGAACATTTCGCCGAGTATGATGGTGAGAATTAATTATTCATGCATTGACCGTTTTATTAGATTCATGATAACAATTTTTCTGCACTCTTTGCATAATCTTTTCTTTTTGTGCATTTAGTCCCTAAAGTCTTACCAATTATTAATTTTAACCATTGAAATACCAAATAATTTTCTTTCATTATATATGGAACTGATTAGATTGAGACTGTTTAATTTCTTTGTTTTTTTGCTATCGTGATTAAGAGTTTCACTTTGTTTTCACAACGCATAAAAAAGTTTCGTCTTCCTCATCTAATGGTAGGTTGGGTTCGTAGCCGATATTTCCCTAATTTATTATCTTGAAAATCGTCTGCTTGCTCAAGCCTTTCGTAACAAAATCATCTTAATGGTTAATGTTTGTTAGGTAGTTGAAGAGTGCTAAATAATAATATTAAACTTGAAGACAATACTCCCTTCGTTTAGTTTTTTCACATACAATAATATGTTATAGAAAATAATCATGCATCTCATAACAGTTAAAAATGGGTAAAATTGTCTAAAATAGTCAAAACTCATTTTTGTTTACTCGGAAATGGAATAACTTTGTTATTTCTTGAATAACTCATTTTTATTGCCATTTCACTTTATTATTCTTCCAATTTTACTTTTTAATGTTATAAATGGTCATTAGATTGTAGAAAAAAATAACCAACGTTAGAAAGAACAATAGAATTGATAAAAACAAATTCAAGTGTATGCATATGGTTAAGTAATCTTATTTAAAAAGATAAATAAATAAGAGGAATCATCTATATATATTAAAAAATAGTTTTTTTTCTGATATGACAAACCCACAATTTTTCTCACATTTTTTACTTTTCTTTTTTTAATTCTACTGTCACATTTGCCACACACATTCTTTTTTATCCTCATCCTCTTTAAACTACTAGCCAAACACATCTCATTTTATTCTAATATCTAGAATTTTCAAATTTAGATTTTTAAGAATTCTCTATTATTACCATATATATATATATATATATATATTTCAAAATTCCTATATATTTAATGTTTTGATTTTTTGGAAATGCACTTTAAATTTGAATATAAAGCATCCTCTATATAATAAAATAGAGTCATTTGGAAATATTATATATAATACTATTTATAAAATTAATTAGCATAAGATTTATAAACTATTTATAAAATTAAAATATTATGAATAAAATTATTTATAAAATTTACCCGTGCCATCTTACCTAATAATATTTAAAAGAGCGAAAATAAATTTTATATTGAATAGTAGTCAAAATGTTGAATAAATTTCTCAAATAACATTAAAATTTTAATATAATTTTATAGTAATAGATATATAATATATTTTGAAAAATTAATGAAATGTGAATCATATAAAGTAAGTTAATTTTAAGTATTAATGTGATGAAGATTTTTTTCTTGCTATTCAAAAGAATGAATTTGGAAATAGTAGAAAAAAAATTCTTTCTCCAATGAAGATTTTTGGTTTTGCTTTTATGTTAAGTATTATTCAAGAACCCAAAAACTGAATGGCTCTTCCAAAGAGTAGTATGGTTTCCCCGCTGTTACAATGATAATCGCACTAGCTAGTTGCGTATAATATAAGGCGAAATAAACATTACATTCAAAAATAAAACAAAGCACATCCAACATAAAATTCTAAAAGAGTTGTGGGAGGAAATTACATGGTTTCGTTCAATCGTAGGCATTAAGGATCAGAGTTGCTGGTGAGCACAGTCCCTAAAAATTCGGTCGATAAAGTTGCGCAACCCAACAATATAAGAGAAATTTCCAGTAAAAATCTAGGTATTCATTTCCATCCAAGCTACGTAGACCACAACTTAAAGTACCACTTTTAAGAGAATCTAAGAGGCAGAGTTGGTAACATGATGCAACAACCATAAGACTATTACCGACAGAGTCAATGGAATGTTGTGTTTAATGGCAAGAGCAAAAACATTACAAGCTTGGCGAACAAACCGATAATTGAAGAATAAATGATCAATTTATCCAATTCGTGAGTTACAGAGAACACAAGTTTGATGACCTATGACTCCCTATCGCAAGAGTCTATCTCTCGTTACAAGTTGATTTTTAGTTGCTAGCCGAACTATAGAGTTGTAGCAAAGAATGTCGTATTTGAACCAAATTAAATAAGCTTGTTTCAACCAAAGGATAATGATGCCAACTAAATACATGCGTGCTCAACTTTGGGGAACAGCTCATCTAATCTATAACTCTAAAGTGATAACCAGATAGATAAATTATCCTCTTCTAATTATTTCCTGTCAGCTCATTTCAAAATTCAAACCTAAATCATTTCAAAATAAATTTCTAACTAAGGCACAACTTTAGCTTTAGCTAGCGTAATTTAACCCCAAAAAAAAAAAAAAAAACACTTTAGCTAGCTGCCATCAATATTTTGCTTTTCCAATTAAAAAAAAGCTACATTTGACAAGATCTTTCGGATTAAAAAAACAAATCAGTATCGATGCCAAAAAGCTATATTAAGATCTTACACGTCATTCCTATTTTCAGTCGTTTTCTAATTAAAATACTAAACAAACGTGTAAAATGTCATTAAAACAACAAAAGTGTACATACGTTAAGAAGTTAAAAACACCAACTATATATACATGTTGCTATTTAATTCGTTGATATGTTTCCTGTAAAAAAACAATCTACCATATGATGCAAAAAAAAAAAAAAAATCTACCATATATAAACCACATAAACATTTCCAGAAATTATATCAAAATTGTAGAAGACAGAACACTAATATTCAAAACGTTTAACTGAAATATCATAAATAGGAGAAAATAAATAATCATATAAGAACACTTGAAAAAAGGGTAAGAATTAATACATACTTAAACTAAAATTAACAAAAAAAAAAGATTATGAGAATATTATATTTCATTTACATATCTGGAAATTAACAGGTGAGGTTAGGCTTTTATGACCCACAAAATTTGTCACATAATTTTTGAAAAATGAAAAAATAAAAAAAATTCACAGCTATATTCCAGCCTGTTACTTTCTCACCAATCTTCCCATTTTTATAGCTTTCTCCAATCCCTTTTCTTCTACTCCAATTCTCTCTTAAACCCTAAACTAGTTAGGGTTTGCTTAGGCTCTCACTAGGTAACACTCACCGAGAATACAATCTTCAATTCACAATGGATCCGTGCTCTTTCGTACGGATCATCGTCGGGAATTTGGCGGTTAGGTTTCCGAGATCACTGTCGTCATCATCGTCTTCCTCATCTGGACCATCTGTTTCGGACGTATCATCTGGTAATTGCTACTGTAAGATCAAATTCAAGAGTTTCCCACGCAAGATTGTTTCTGTTCCCGTTCTGTTACGAACCGAATCGGAATCAGAATCAGAGTCTCGGTGTTGTTCCGGTAACGTTTCAACCGTCGCTGCTTGCTTCAGTCTAAGCAAGTCTCAAATCGAAACGTGTCTTAAGAGGCCTAAATGGAGTGTTCTCTCCGTCGATGTTTACTGCCGCGGCGGTGCTTCGTGTGGAATCCTCGCTGCTTCCGGTGAGAAGCTGATTGGTCGGTTCGAGGTTTCGCTCGATTTGAAGGCGGCGGAGACAAAAACGTGTTTGGCACATAACGGCTGGGTTGATTTAGGCACTAAATCGAAGAAGAATAAGAAGAAGCCCGGGTCGGATCCGGAGCTCCACGTTAGTGTACGGGTTGAACCCGACCCGAGATTTGTGTTTCAGTTCGACGGCGAGCCTGAGTGTAGCCCTCAGGTTTTTCAGGTTCAAGGAAACACAGAACAAGCTGTTTTCACTTGCAAGTTCGGATTCAGAAACGCAGGTGACCGGAATCTTAGTCCCAGGTCAGTAAATCATCAAACTTTCACTTACCTTGCTGCTGATTAGAAACAGAGCTTTTGCTTTTTTTACTTAGGTTTAGTACCAATTATAGAGTTTTAACCAACCACAGAATCTTGCAGCATTGCTATATATGTTTAGTAGTTCCCTGATTCCTAAAGTTTTCTTGGGATTTGGATTTATGCACAATTTCAGTAATAGCATTGGGATGATTCTTAATGGGGTTGGTGTTTATATTATTCAGTTTATTGTCGTTGGCCAATAGAAAGGAACAGTTTTTGAAAGAGAGAAAAGGTTGGTCGATAACGATCCATGATCTCCCTGGCTCACCAGTAGCTATGGCTTCAATGGTCACACCTTTTGTACCATCTCCTGGTTCCAACCGCGTGTCTCGGTCTAGCCCTGGAGCTTGGTTAATCCTCCGACCTGATGGCTACACTTGGAAACCATGGGGTCGCCTTCAAGCATGGCGTGAACCAGGCATTTCCGACGTTTTAGGTTACCGTTTCGAGCTTTTTCAAGACGGAATCGCCATTGCAGTCTCTGCATCGTCGTCCATCAACACAAAACTTGGCGGGAGTTTCATCATCGACGGATCCACCACTTCTACTACTGCTTCGTTGACTAGCTCGGAAGGAAGCTTCGATCTCTCGTCCAGGTCAAGCATCGGATCATCAAGAACCGTTTCAGGATCCGGGTCGGATTTCGGGTTCTCACTGCCTCAAGCGCAACAAAGATTGGGGTTTGTGATGTCGACGACGGTGGAAGGAGTGGAGAAACAGAGCAAGCCTAAGGTGGAGGTAGGTGTGAAGCACGTGACTTGTACGGAGGATGCTGCGGCTCACGTGGCACTAGCAGCGGCGGTGGATCTAAGCATGGATGCTTGTAGGCTCTTCTCTCATAAGCTAAGAAAAGAGCTGAGACAGCTAAGTCGTGCTGGTGTCGTTTGACGCTTATTGTTTTGTCGTTTTGACACAGGAGATATGAATTGCTTTCCAGGCTTCGCACTCGCTAGTTTTTTTTTTTTTTGTTTCTAGTAGTGGGGGATAAAAGAGTAAAGTGGAAAAGTATTTTTGAATTTTATGTTAAAGTTTCGACTTTAGAGTTTGGAATTAACAGCGAACCATTCACTGTAGAAATATACAACCAAAAACAAGTCGCCTAAGATTACATGCAATCAAATCTAATATATCTATTATTACTATCTCAATAATGTTTCTTGTTTCGTATAGGGTATTTTGACGATTTTTAATTATTGCGTTGATCGGTTTTCATGAAACTACTGATTTCGTAATTTTGTTCTTGATGTTAGTGGAGAAACTAAAAAGAGGAATTTTGGAAAAATACTTAATTCATAATTGCAAAGTCGATGATACGATCTTTTCCAGTAATCGGAGTATGGTTTTAAATATTCAGATTTAAAAAATAATTTTTTATCTTAATATAATTAAAAGAGAAGTATATTTTGAACATTATCCAAAATCAATCATTTATTTACTTCAATTACCATTGAAATTATGTGTATAATATGTTTAATTGCAATTAGAAAGGATAATTTAGAATTAAAATAGTTGAAATCAAAATCATTTGTTTAAGGAAATATTAAACCTCTTTTTTCTAATTTTGTCAACAAAATTATTTTCTTTAATTAATTTAGAAATATTGCGAAGATTTTATTAAAAATTATCTTATTCGAATTTTTAAAAATAGATTTAAAAATTTTGTTGCAAAAAATGAAATATCATGAAGATTTTAAAATATTTAAGAAATTTTTTTCACGAAACATTAATGGAACATAAAGATTAGTGGGTTGGCGAAATTTGAAATCGGGATATATAAATAATTTAGTTACAATCTAATATTTTTATTAAATGTAGAATAACTTAAATAAATTATCTTCAATATATAGATATATGTATAATAAATTAATATATACACATTCGATTATAATATAAGTGGACTAACATATTTTAAGAAAATAACAGTTCAGAGACTGAAAATAGTAGAGATTGAAAATATGACAAAAACACAACATACGATAATCATATATCTTATACGATAAATAATTATATAGCATTAAAATCAAAAAAAAAATTTAACAGAAATATACAACAACCGAACAACGATATTTATAATCTTTAACTATTTTACTTATAATAAAAGTTCAAAAAAATAGAAACATATTTCTTCTTAGAATTAAAATTTTAAAATTTTATAAATATTAAATTAATATATACAGAACAATAAATTAAATTTTTGTCCGCAGTATATCGTAGGTTAAATCCTAGTACTAAAGAAAAATTGAACCCATAACATAAAAAAATAAAATAAATAAACTTTTTATATTACCTCTAAACCACCACATATTTGATCCATTAAACTATTATGAGTTGTTTTATCTTTTAGTTAACGTATTATGAATCCGAATGTATCTTATCTTGCTCGCACGTAATGAATCCTTAGCGTTCAACCCACGCATGGCTAATTCATGGTCTAGTATCTTGATCCACTTGGTAGCCTCCTATCTTTCTTTTACTATTTGATGTACGTCGTCTTCTTTACTCTCTCTCTATTAATATTTAACATTTGATGTGGTTGGAGAACGGTACAAGTGGATAGAGTTTGTTATCTAAAATAAGATCTATATTAACACTATGAATGTCGACCCTTTAACGCTGTAACCGCCGGAGGATCACGGCCATGCACATGCCATCATAAACCATCGATATTAAATATACATGTTCAAAGCAAATCACTATTCAACTTTCTTCTTCAATGGATAATGCTAAATATGTAGATAATTACGCGTTTGGTACTTCAATCTATAAGAAATTAGCAAATATATGTTCGTTTTGTTTTTAGAAACTAAAGTCGTAATTTAACATAATTTCATGAATATTATTACGATTGTCATTTTCGAAATAGTAATCATCAGGATCCTCTTTTGAAGGAAACCAATATAAAAACTCTTATAATTTAACCTCACCAGTTTAATTTAGAATTCTAAATTATTACAAAATTTTGTTAGCAAATTACAAAAAGAATGTTATTAGATTTTATTCTTTTTTCATTTGTGCTAACTTTTCTCTCTAGAAGTACTATTCTTTAAATATGCCTTTGCTTATATTATTTCAATTTTGAAACCATTTGATCTAGCTAGCTAATTAAGATTGCTTAATAATGATATATTCATGACTTTAATCTGTATAAAAAGAAAAGTCAGCAATTTCTCATTGTAAAAGTCTCCCAAAACCACTGACCCTACGCCCATATTGCTTATATAAACAAGACCAAAGCATTACTCAAACTCACAGCATAAACAAAATATCCCACTCTTCCTAGAATCATCACTGAATACGATAATGAATACTTTCAAAACCCCATTCCTCCTCATAGTTGCGATTTGCTTTCTGGTTATTGCAGCCAACGCTCAAAACGATCAACAAGACTACCTTACCACTCACAACTACGCCCGTGCGCAGGTTGGAGTACCAAATGTCGTGTGGGACACATCGATAGCTGCCTACGCATTGAACTATGCGAATTCTAGAAAAATCGACTGCAACCTCACGCCCTCAACTGGAGGACAATATGGAGAAAACCTAGCCAAGGGATATAATGCCTTGTTCACAGGTGTATATGCTGTGGATCTTTGGGTCGCCGAGAAAGCTAACTACAACTACACTATCAATTCTTGCATAGGTATGACTTACACAAACAGTCCATATATATCCCTTATCATTTTAACGAGGGAAAATATTAAATATTAGTATTTATTAATAAGTATCATGTTGATTTTTTTGAAAATTTTAGGGGGAATTTTCAAAAATGCCTCTTTAAGGATGTCTCGTTTCAAAAATAACACTTGTCAAATCTGAAAATTTTATAAGGTTTTATAAGGTTTTATAAGGTTTTATAAGGTTTATAAGGTACTTATGGATGGTAACTACTATTCGGAAACTCGATCCAAGTATTTACAAAGTTTTATAAGGTATTTATACTGTTTTACAAGGTATTTATAAGGTTTTTATAAAATATTTATAAAGTTCTACACATATAAAATTATTTTATATGCTTTTATAAGATTACACACGTATTTGAGTAGATTTCAGATTTATAGGGGTATTTTTGATAAGGTTTTATAGAAAGGACATTTTTGAATAGTGGTATTGGAAAATAGTCATTTCTAACAAATTTCCAAATTTATTGTTTAAAAGTACAATGTGCTAACGAATATGTAATTTTACATGAATATCTCGAGTTCACTCATTTTTGCTAAGAATTCTTATATTAATTAAAAATAGTGTAGAGAGATACAAATATATATTGATGATTAAAATATTTACCAACTATTATTTTTAACTTTATGCTTTTCAACAATATATATATATATATATATATAGTTAAGCTCGACTATTTTCAAAATACAAATATTTTTGTTTTCTTTACACATTGAAAATATTATTTTTTCATATGTATAAGAAATAAAAAGAAATATTAATTTATAAATTTATCATTCTTGCAATTTTTTTATATTTAAAGTGTTTTCCGTGTTTTCTTTATTTCCTTTACATTCGAAGAATACGTTTGGTAAAAAGATAATAATATGGTTTTATTTGAAAACAAATACAACAGTTTTACATGTTACATAAGAGCAAACGTAAAAACAATCAAGTGTAAGTGATTAATAGAAATTTGACTAAGCTTTGTTGTTTTTGAAAACTACAGGTACACAACAATGCAAACATTACACGCAAGTGGTGTGGAGTGACTCGGTGAAGATAGGGTGTGCTAGAGTTCAATGCAACAATGGTTGGTATTTCGTGGGTTGTAACTATGATGCACGCGGTAATATGCCCGGAGAGTACCCTTACTGATCCTGATCACCAATATAACCTAAAATTTTAATAATTATGAATAAATCTTAACTGGATTACTTCTTAATTATTAAGAAAATAAAATATCTCGTTTAATCTCAACATGTAATATTATATCATTTTCACATAAAGTGGATGTAAGGTTTGCCTTCTTTTACAGTTTAATAAAATGTTGTTCTTTTGTTTCTTGTTTATATACAAGTGAGAAAGTTTGTTCTACTCGTAAATTAATGATATTTAGTAGTTTACACTGAAACCGAATTTCCAAAAAAAAAAACTGAATTTGCAATTCAATTTCAGTTTTATTTCGAAAAATGTCAATCCCAACTGTTCCAAACTTATGTTGGTCCAACTTCGGTGACAATCCTTTAAATCAAACAAATCGAAATTCCAAATTTTATGACCCAAATCGATCCAATTACGCCAAATGTCCAGATCTAATGAGTTCATCTTGTAAATTTGAGTCTAGAATATACAACTTAAAAAAAAAATCTGGACATTAGCATATACAAAACGAAAAGAAAAAGAATATTAACAAAGGGGAAATTTGTCAAAAAATGTTACAAAGTGGTGGGACAAAAAACAAAAATACCACTTTCTGTAAATGTTACCGTAATTACCACTTTCTTTTGGTAGTGAGAACATGAGAACATTAAGAGACGAAAATACACACAAAGTAAGTTTTATTTTCTATTTTTTTCTTTATTATTTTATATATATATATATATATTTAAATGTTTTAACAACAAAAAAGTATCGTTGATATCGGATCTCGCGCACCAGATTCATCTAATGCATCGGAAACCCATTGATTTACAAAGTTTAAGAATGTCTATTTTGTACAAAGGACATGATCAAATATTGACAATAATTTGTGATTCAATTTATGAATTAATTGCTATGGTCAAAAGAATAAATTTGTCATTTAAATTTATGAATTAATTACCATGAAAGTTATTTTATGAGTTAATTTTAGAATTAATTGTCAAATAATGGCACATTGGGAGGAAGAAAGAGGTTATAAAAGAGAAGTGAAGACTCCAAACATTTGAGTCTAGAAGACTTCATCTTCTACATTTTTCACCACTATTTTAGACACAAACATTGTTATTTTCGACAAATCACTAAATAATTTTTTTTTGTAATCAAACTATATATGTTTTGATTTGATTCCGCTTTGAAACGTAGGCAGTGCGTCTCCCAAGTTCAGCTACTAACAAAAATTATGCTAATGTCTATGGTTTTATCTCTTTATTTTCTCTATTAATTTATATAAATTATTTAACTCATCTTTATGCTTGTTTCAAGAAAATTTTATCACATCTTTTACGTTGTGAATCAAATTATCCGGATTTGGTATCTATATGTACTGCAACATATATATATATATATACATGCTTCCAAAAAAATAGATCTCTCTTGTGTATCCCAAAAAAACCATATACTTATGGTAGACGAAAATATGTGTAGCCATATCTAATTCGTCGTGGCAAACATAACATATTTGTCGTGGACCAATTGTTGTCGGCAGCGTTTGTTCCAGATTTTTAAACCTAATTGATAGACGATGTTTCTTTAAAGTTAAATAGTGGAGAAGACAAAATTATGTCATCAAATTCCAATCAATAAGGTGAACACAATTATGTAACAATACATAAAAGACAATGAACGCGGTGAACAATATCTCTTATATTTTTATAAATTAAAAAGACAACAACGACATCCAATACAAATATGTCGTAGATCAAATTAAAACAATTTTGTAATAAATACCATGGACCAAAAACATACCTATCATGAACCAAAAAGTGTTGTTGACAAAAAAAAAAAAAAAAAAACCAAAAAGTGTTCATGGACCAAAAAATATACGATTTAAATTATTTTAGCCTATATAAAATTTAGATTGGACTTGAAAACTAAATTTACATCTCGTCCGATAATTGTTTCTCAAAAACCATCTTCTTGTATCTGTAGACAATAGATGAGAATTATTATTGATAATATGTCCACGAAGTTGTAGTTACACAATTGAAATTTTTTGGTAGACATTATAAAATTATGGAAGACTTAGACCATCTCTATCCTTCATCACATGATAGAGGGTTTTCCAACAATTAAAATATAATATACAAAAAAATAATATTTTTTTAATGTTTGAGTGTTTTCAAATTTAAGACACCATGGTTTAAATGTCTTGGTGAAGACACTTTTTTAAAAAATATCTCCAATTTAAAGACTCTATACATTTAATTATTAATATTTTTATAACTAGAATTTTTTAATATTGTTAAAAACACCCTCCTCATATGTGCAATGGAAGTACTCTTAGGTCAACAATTTTTCCATTGGAAATATAATTACTATGGTGTAAAAAAAAATATAAAAAGAAATTATTGTGGACAAATTCCTGCATCTCGTTTTCATATTTTTCTTCACATGTTTCTATTCAATGATTTTCCAAAAGAAAACATGAGAGATAAAACGTCTTTTCCAGACAATACTCATGAATCAAAATCATGAACATATATGACGTGAACAAAAATCAGTTTCAAAGCTCATCAATCAAATCAATTCGAATCATGAAACATAAGAAGAAGAGATACTAACCATGATGAGAGACATCTCGAGAAGACGGAGAAGAGCGAGGTTAGAATGAGAGAGCAGCACCGAATCGGAGATGTACAACTCCGTCGTCCTTAGGACTAACATGATCGACGAGGAGTCTGTTGACCTCGATCGATCTACGTCTACAAAGGGAGAGCGATAGATTCGTCCGAAGGGGTGGTTTGGGCAGCGACAAAAACAGATCTTTTGAGTTTAAAAGGGAGGATGTTGTTGGGAGGAGAAGAAGTAGGAGAGAAAAATAAATGTTTATTCTTAATAAAGATTGTCTCTTACTTCTCTTTTAATTATACATACATACTAATGGACGCATGATTTGGGCAAAATGGATGAAAGAAAAAAGGGTATATGTTTGTATTGTGGGGAGAAGGAAAAGATGACAAAACATAGGGCAGAATAGTGTTTTTTTGTTTTTGTTTTTGCACGAGTGGTAATTAAGAAAAGTTTTTGAAAAATGGTATTTTTGTTAAGAAAAACTTGAATTGTGGCATTTTAGTTAGTTTTCCCTTGTCAAAATTACATCAATAAAATTTAATATTTCAATTAATTTTTCTGTTAAAGGACTTTCATTAATTAAAGAAACGTTTACATAGGAATCAAAAAAGAACCACTATATCCAAGGAAGAAAGAATAGAAAGAGTAAGGACAATAGAGGAGTCAATTTCTTGACCAACAGAGTAACAAAGCTTCACCATGTCGAAGATCTCGTGTGAGACCTTGGGGTAGAGCTAGAGAGGGATCACCGTTAGGAGAAACATAGGAAAACTATTGAAAATTTGGATCTCTAATATTTCTATTATTACTATCTCAATATCGTTTAACAAGATTTGAGGTTCGGGATTGATTCGATTTTTTAGTCCTTGCGTTTATCGGTTTTTAACTTTTAAACTAAACTTAAACCTTATAAAAACTATCTATATTAACATTTTTGAAGTACATTTGGGAAAAACCATTGGTTTTTGAAACTATTTATAAAAATTGCCATTGTTGGGTCGGGTCAATTTTGAAATCGGGTCACAAAATATTCAAAAATCTTTAATGAATATTGACACCAACAATTACCATAACAAATTTGAGCTAATTTCTTAAAATATTTATACCTAATTCAAACATAAATATATGATTCTCCTTTCACTTTTATTTAATCTTATATTTAAATTATTTTAAATTATTATATAATACATTTAGTTAATATAATCTGAAATCTTTTTTTGCATATGATGTGATTAAAATTTTTTTAAACGGACATATATTACTCTATAAATGAATTAAAAAAATATGTGTACAATGTTTAACATCGCCTGAAAAATTGGACAATGGTTCAGAGTCATACTATAAAATAGACCAAAATGACTTCGAATACAAATGAACAAAAAGTTTGACTTATTATGCGTCCAAATTTAAAAATTTTATTCGGTTTATTCCGGTTCTTTATTTCAAAGAATTTATACTTTTACAAAGTTTTAAAATATTATAAATATTTATATTTATATAAAATTTAAATATTATAAATATTTAGACTTTATTAAAATTTAAATATTATAAATATTTAGAATTTATTAAATTTAAATATTATAAATATTTTATATTTTTAATAAGTTAAACTTTATAAAACGTTTAAAATATTTATAATATTAAAACTTTTATGAAGTTTCAAATATTATAAATACTTTAACTTTATAAAAAAATTAAACATTATAAATATGTAAACTTTGTAATAAATTTAAACATTATAAATATTTAAACTTTATAAAACGTTTAAAGTATAATATTTAAACTTTTAGAAAAATTAAAATATCACGGGACGGGGTTATATGACGGGACATGTTTGTATCGATATTAATACGGAATGGTATACCGCTGGTGAAATCTTAGAATTAACAATCAAAATACAATTATACAATCTTAAACACTAAACAAAACAAACAATATTAACAAAACAAATACAATTTAAAATTTAAAATTTTTAGTTACAAAAAAATTAATCCGTGGGGTAATATCTAGTGTGATCCATAGTTTTGTAGTTGGTACTCGTGATAATAAAAAATCATAACTAATATTTTAAATTTATCTAGCTAGCATTACTAATCATCTAAAATCTTATCAAAATTATTTTCCTTTTTAAATAAGGTCCACAATAAAGTAGATCAGCAGTAAATATATACTGTATCTTTTTTTTCTTAACTTCTTTTAAAAATTGGGAGACTCCAAAGCAAAATCCAAACTACTTTCCAAATCATGTAAGAAACGAATAATATCTTTGTTTAAAGCTTATACAGTAACCTGATTGTAATTACAGAAGAATGACTCGAACATTATTTTTTTAAACCATTAGACCACCATTGTTTTCTTTTTGTTACCTTGTTACGAATGTATCTTGCTCGCATGTGATGAATCCTTAGCATTAAAACCCGCGCATGGTGAATTCAACAAAGATCCGACTCCGACATCTCCGATCGAGTGATTTATCAAAGAATCATTGTTGATCCGGGCAGTCAACCGAAGAACCATCATGGTTGAAGCCAGTGAAGGTTGGAGGTCTCATAGGCTTGATATCAGACCGTCCACCGACTTGAAAGATTGCCAATAAAGTAGATGATTTTGTCCGCTTCATACTAAGTATTTCGACGCTTGCCAAGCCAGTAGAAGCAGTTTCCTGTTTGCTTTGAATCCAGTTAAACTTCGAAGATGAGGAAAGAGAAGATCCGTTGTAACGCAATTGGCATCCAAATCGCCTAACTGTAGCTGCAATTGTAGAAAATGTATAATCTATGTCTTCTTTACACTCGATCAATTTTTCTTTATTAAAGAAATTATATAGTGGATGTAGATTGGTACAAGTGGAAAGAGTTTGTTATAATGATACAATACTACGAATGCTCCGATAACGTCGTAACAGGCGGAGGATCACGGCCATGCACATGCAATCATATGTAAAAAAAAAAAAAAAAGAAACATTGATATTAGAATATATACATTTAAAAAAAAAAAAAAAAGAGAATTGTTAGAAATGTCCATTTTCCAATATCACTTTTCAAAAATGTTCATTTCCTAAAATCTTATCAAAAATGCTCCTAAAATTCTGAGATATACTCAAATACATGTGTAACCTTACAAAACATATACAAACTATCTTTATACATGTGTATAATATTATAAATACTTTATAAATATCATATAAATACCTTATAAATACCTTGTAAAATCTTATAAATATCTTATAAAACCTTATAAATACGTAGATCGAGTCTCTGAGTAATAGTTACCATCTAAAAGTACTTTATAAACCTTAGATAACCTTATTAACTTTTCAGATTTAGTTAGAAGTATTTTTGAAAATAGACAGGTGAAATAGGTATTTTTTTTAAATGGACACATCAAAAAGGACATTTTTAAAAATGACCCAAAAAGAAAATATACATCTTCAAATCAAGTACATGACATATCCACAAAAAGCATAAAAAAGAAGAACAAATCTCTATTCAAATTTCTTTTCGGAGGATAAAGCTACAGAAGTAGATACTTAGGGGTTTGAGATCATGTAGACGACGTTATTGGAGCATTCGTAGTGACAAAATAATGTCATGTACACGACGTTATTGGAGCATTCGTATTTTTAATATCGTTCGTAGTGTTGTTTCCAAAATAATGCCATTCGTAGTTTTTATCCGGATATAAACAATAAGCAATCTATATTTGTTTGTTTTTGGAGATTAATAATCTATAATAAAATGATTTCATGAATGTTATTTTGATTGTCATTTATATTATATAAAATTGGTAAACCTAGCCAGTTTCTATAAGAATAAATTTATAATAAAACTAGTGTCCCAAAATACAAAAGATAAACTTATCACTGTCTATGACTATTCTGTTTGTGAGACCAATTAATTAGGTCTAGCTTAAGATTACGTAGTAGTGATAATTAAAGGCATGATAACACTTTTTGATCATTGTACTTTGCTTTAAAAATAAATTTCATATTTATGAAAAGAAAAGTCAATCCCCCAATGTCAAAGTTTCCCAAAACCACTGAACCTAAAAATCACATATTGCCTATATAAATAAGGCAAAGCACTCCTCAGACTCACAACATAAACTATATCTCCCTCATCCTAGAATCATCACTTAAAAAAAAAAAACGATAATGAATACTATCGAAACCCCATCAGTCCTAATCGTTGCGATTAGCTTTCTGGTTATTGCAACTAATGCTCAAAATACTCCACAAGACTACCTTAACGCTCACAACCCCGCCCGTGCGCAAGTTGGAGTAGCTAACCTCGTGTGGGACACAACGGTCGAGACCTACGCATTGAACTATGCGAATTCTAGAAAAGCCAACTGCAGCCTTATTCACTCAAATGGACCATATGGAGAGAACCTAGCCAAAGGAAGTGGTAATTTCACAGGCATAGCGGCTGTGAAGCTTTGGGTCGACGAAAAACCTTACTACAGTTACGCTATCAATAATTGCACAGGTATATCTCTAATATCTTACACAAGAGCAATCCATATCCCTGGTCATTTTTACAAGGGACCATACTAAATATTATTAAAAATTACTTTTTTTTTCTCTCTGAAATATCTTTTACGACTTGTACTTGAAATTTTTGTTTAATAAAGTACGACGTATTAACGTACAACTATACATAAATATTCTGACTTCATTCATATATTTGTTAATAAATTAAATTTTATATATATATATATATATACGTGATTCAAAATTTCAAATATTTACTAAATTTGATATTTTTCTTATGGTGCTAATTGCGATTATAAATAAATAAATATTATTTTTAATTTTATGCTTTTTTAACAGTATGCATGGTTAAACTATATTGTTTTTAACTTATAAGACATATATTACTGATTCTTTGCCACTAAAAATATTACTTTATGATTTAATCATGTTTACTAATTGTAAACAAAATTAAAAAGGATGCTTTCCTTTCCCATGTTCGTTCTGCTTTTTGAATTTCTAACTCCAAAAATATGTTTTGTAGAAAACTTAAAATATTAACTATGGTTTCATTTGAAAATGAACACAACGATTTCACATGTAACATGAACACAAACGCAAAACACGATCGAGTGTAAGTGATTAATAAAGATTTGACTAATTAAGCTTGTCGAATTTGAAAACTACAGGTGGAAAACAATGCTTGCATTACACACAAGTGGTGTGGAGAGATTCAGTGAAGATAGGGTGTGCTAGGGTTCAATGCACCAATGGTTGGTGGTTCGTCAGTTGTAACTATGACGCACCCGGTAATTGGATCGGAGAGTACCCTTACTGATCCTGATCACCAATGTAACCTAAAATAATAATTATGGTTTATGAATATCTAATTTGAATTACTGCATATTATTAAAATATAGATCTTGTTTTTCAAGATGTAATAATTTATGATTTTCAGATAAAGAGGTTGTAAGGTTTGCCTTCTTTTACAATTAATCAAATGTTGTTTTGATTCTTGTTTATAAGTCTGTTCTACGTACTCGCAAAATGTTATTAATTTTCCTACTTATACATCATTTACACTGTAATCAAATTTACAGAAAAGCCGAATTTAATTCAACTTTTCAGTATTGAATTATTAATTCCAAACAAGTTAACCAATTCGAACTGTACCAAACTTAGATCGGTCCAATTTCGCTAACAATCTTTTTTTTTTTCTCGTTTTTTTGGGGGACAATTTTTTTTCTCGTTAAAACAGTAACAATTCTATAAATGGAACAAATCAAAATTCAAAATTTATGACCCAAATTGATCCATTAGGCTAAATGAGTGAATGTACAGCTCTAATTAAATAATGCATCTTGTAAATCTGAGTCTAGCATATACAATTTGCAAGAATATGTCATCTATTAGAGAATGCTTTCTTTCTAGAAAAAAAAAGAAAATCCAAGTTTCTTATAAAGTGTAAATTTTGTGAGATTAACAATTAATTAAGAGCAAAATTTCACACAATAATTTTTTTTGTTTGTTTGAATTATTTTAACATTAGGCGTGGGCAAAAAAAACCGGTAACCGAATAACGAACCGAATCGTATCCGAACCGAAATTCTTAAAATAACCGAATGGTTAGTAAAATCCCTTATCCAAACAAACCGAAACTAAACATAACCGATAACCAAACGGTTAACCGAAATATCCAAAAATCTAGAAGATACCCAAAACTATAATTATAAAGTCAAAATATTAATTATTTTTAGACTCAAAACAATCAAAATACTTTAAATAATCAATATATCCAAATGTTGTTAGTTATATTTGTCAAAATTAATTACTCTTTTACAAAATGGAAACAAATTTTAACTTTTTCTAATTTTTTTCCTTTTTTGTATTTTTTCTGTTAATTTCAGTTATATTCGGTTAATTTTGGTTATTTTGGATAAAAAACCGAACCGAACCGAACCCGATAAAATTTTGGTTAATTATGGTTATCTATTCAAATATCCGAACCGAACCGAAAAGAAACCGAACCGATCCGACCCAAAATTTCCAAAATTCCGAATGGTTATTATATTACCATATCCGAATTAACCGAAACCAAACGAAACCGAACGATTAACCGAATGCCCAGGTCTAGACAACATCGTCAAATAACGTTATCTCTTTTGTTTTCTATCAACAATACACATGTGGCAACACACTACTAAATGACGTCGCTTGAGGCCGCAAAACTGCAATCACACACACTCTCTCTCTATCTCTTGCATCTTCAGAATACTCTATGCTTAATTTTGTTTTATTGCTTCATTACTTCGTTCTTTGGTCTTCTTTATTCTTTGATTTCCATTTTCTTGATCTTTTCCTTCTACTTATCAAGAAACGAATGTACTCAAAAACAACCATCGATCTCGACCACCCAACCCTTGTTATCTTCAACAACTCCCAATTGAATATTTGTTAGCATCAAGTGAAGCTTCGTAGACAATGCTTCTTCTCCTATCTTGTATGATATCCTGCGGTAAAAGATATATTAGATTTTAAGTGCTGAATTATGCTCACCTTTTAAAAAACATTTGACGAGCATATCATCTATGTAGACTTCTATTGTTTTGCCGATGTATTTTTTAAACATTCTGTTCACGAGCCGCTGATAGGTGGCTCCAGCATTCTAAAATCCAAAAGGGCATTACTTTATAGCAATAAATGTCTCGGTCTGTTATGAACGAAGTCTTCCCTTGGTTGTCAGGATTCATCATTATCTGGTTATAGTCTAAGAACACATCCATAAATGTTAGCAACTCGTGACCCGGAGTAGATTCGACCAATCGGTCGATATGCGGGAGAGGGAAGTTGTCTTAGGACATGCGTTATTGAGATCGGAAAGTTAACACAACCCCTTGATTTCCCATTCTTCTTTTTCACAACTACGGGGTTTGCGACCCAATCCAGATATTTGACCTCCCTAATCGAGCCGATCTTGAGTAACTTGTCGACTTCGTCGTTTACAGCTTGAGCTCGTTCCGGGCCGAGCTTCCTACTTTGTTGTTTTACAGGCCTGAAGCTCAGGTCAACATTCAATTCATGAGCGATTAAGCCTAAGTCGATACCCGGCATATCCTCAGCTAACCATGCGAAGGAATGTTTGTTTGTCTTTAGGAATCGTACGAGCTCCTCGCTTAGTGCTGCTCTTATTCTGACTTTTCGTTCTGGGTGCCTTTCATCAATCCCGACTTCGATGGTTACTTCTTCTGATTTTTGACCACTCGGGAATCTTAAGGTGCTTTCTACCTTCGCATGCCTCGTTAATTGCTATTGAATTCTCATTCCGCGACTGCTCAAATAACAAGATCGAGAGACTTCTTGATATCTCCGAATTGTTCTGACTCCTTCAGGGGTGGGAAATTTGATGCACTGGTGGTACGTCAAGGGAACCGCTTTCATCTGGTATATCCAAGGGATCCTGAGAATCATGTTGTAAGGTGCGGGTCAATCGAAGACGGTAAATTCCACGATTTTCAGTACTCTTGATGCCAAGAATGGCAGTTTAATCTTGCCGAGAGACATCGAGGTGTCACTTGTAAAAGCGACCAACGGAGTTAGTGGTCCTATGATATTATTCCCATCCTCTGCAGAGTACTTAAAAAGATGAGGTCTACTGAGCTTCCGGAGTCAATTATGACCCTTTTAATTTTGAAGTTAGCCATGTCGAGCGTGATGACAAGTGCATCGTCATGTGGCCTTGCTAGGTGTTGAGCTTTGCTTTCTTCGAGCTCTTCAGCTCGTTTGATGAGTTCAAAGTCTTTGGTTTATGTTGTACAATTGAGGAACTTCTGATGCTGACCTGGAAGTGACGTTGACGTCTCCTTCCGGATCCCGAACCCTCAGTTCGGGATCCAACACCAACAACAGACAATGGGCATGCCCAAATTCTTTAAAATCTAGAGTTCAAAATTTGGGGAAAAATAAATATAATTCTAATACTATCATGATATCATCATCTTCATACCAATGTCGTCATCATCATCTTACCATAATTTCTCCGCCAAAAATGTGATATCGTAATTTTTTCGCCAAAAACTATGGTTTCACAAAATTTCCACTAAAAACACAGTTTCACAATTATTCCGTCAAAAACAGGGTTTCGCAATTTTTCCGCTAAAAACGCGAGTCGATATTTTCTCCGCCACTACGGTTTCACAATTTCTCGCTAAAAACGTGAGTCCATATTTTTTCTATCATTACGGTTTTACAATTTCTTGCTAAAACCTAAATTCCACAATTATCTGGCTCAAACTAGTTACAGTTTTCCGGTCAAAAATATGATTACGCAATTTTCTGGCCGAAAACACGGTTTTACAATTTTAAAAAAATACGTTTTTACAATTTTTCTGTTTTTTGAATCTATATTGTGTGTATGATGACAAAATGATAATAATTATTTTATTTTCAGTCCGTGGACATGCCCATCTAGAGGTAATACGCATTAGGAATCATGCTCTACACCAGTGGTGGAGCCGCCATTAGAGAGATCAGAGATGAAGGATTGAAGAGGAAGGATTCAGATTAGTTTTAAAAAAAAAAAAATTCGTTCAAGTTTCAACTATCCAAAAAAAAAAATGTTTCAACAATGACAACACGTTAACATTAATTTATACGAGTTGCTCTTAAACCACTTTTTTTTTTTTTTATTATTATTATTTTTTATATGCTTTTTAGTTGTAAAACACGAACACAATATATAGAGCAATAGTTCTTTAAATAGAAGATAACAAATTGTCTTCCTTGTATTTTTTTTTCTCGCTTTTCATTTTTCTTATTGTTTTTTTTTCTTGCCTAGTTTATTTTCTTGCTTAATTTCTTTCTTCTTTGATTTCTTTTTTTTTTTATTCTTGATTTTCCTTCTATTTTATCAGGAAACGAATTTATTCCAAGTCAACCACTGATCTCAACCATCCAACCCTTGTTATCTTCAACAACTCCCATTTGAATATTGGTTAGCATCAAGTGAAGCTTCGTAGACAATGTCTCTTCTCCTGTCTTGTATTTTATCCTGCGGCCAAAGATCGATATGACCCAAAATTAACTTTAGGTAACCCGCAAATCGAAAAGGTGCTAATCACCTTTTGTCCTGGAAGGTCACGGTTTCAACAGCTTTAACGACCATTGCAGTCCCTGTGCAGAAAACTTCTTCTGCCTCTAATAGCTCCTCCAGTGAAACATCGCGTTCTTCAACCTGTTATACATTGTGAATCACAAACTTCGAATCTTGAAAAGATTCGTGAAAATGTCTACAGATGAAAGAAGAGCTGGAACCTGGTAGCCAATATCACGAGCTAGCTCGCTTATGCTGTTCCTTGTGATTCCTGGTAAAAAATGTTTCCTAAAGTTGGTGGAGTGGACACAATGTTTCCCTATAAAAGGAATGATTACTTATGAGTTCATGCATATGAATCTAAAGGTTGAAACTTTATATTATATGTGATCATTTTTTAATGTTCTTTACCTTGAGAATGAAGATGTTACAAGTAGAAATCTCTTCGATGTTTTTACCAGTTGCCGCGTCCAGGAACAAGACGTCAGAGAAACCCGATGACTTTGCTTCAAGCAACGATTTTACAACCTTCCAAATTTTATACAAGAAGAAACCGGGAATTAGATATTTCACCAACTTGTCGCTTGGACATCTGTTTATCTCTGGTGTCTCTTTATTACTTACTGGAGAATAGTTGGTGCAACTCTTCACAGCCCCTGTTCCACCGGAGTGGGCTCGGCGATTCTTATCATCAACTTTGAGGTTTAAGCCTGAGCTTCCCTACAAGACAGACAAACCAGTACTTAAGAGTCTCAAATTAAGGGATCTTTAGGCAGCATGGCCATATTTGAGCAAGTGTCAGAAGAACTAGTGCACACGGTCCACAAAAGGATAGGATTACTGATATTTTAGAGCCCAAATTGATTATAGATTGGATCAATATAGACCGAGTTTACGTGACTAAATATTTGAATAACAAACAAACTCACCTTGTGATAATTTCCAACGGGAGATGTGTAAAACTGTAAATGAGGAACGTATATTCAGGTGCTGAAGCTACTCCAAGGAGAGCACCAGTACCTATGAGTAGAGGCCTAATATACAAAGCTCCTTTACCGGGAGGAGGAACCTAAATCCAAAAAATCGGTATAAATCCTACTTAAAGATTAACAAGTACTGATCACACGGAATTAGAGTCTATACCCATTTGTTGTTGGCAAGCACAGTTTGCTTAACTGCTTCTACGAATTGGTTCGGAGAAGGAGGTGTCATACAAAGCCTATCCGCACCTGTTTGCATACGAAGAGCGTTTTGTTCTGGCCGGAAGAGTGTGATCCGTCCATCTTCTGTCCTGTAAGCCTTGAGACCTTCAAATATACCCTACAAACCCCAAACCAATATCAAATGATTTTCTCTCAAAACACCCTTATATGGACACTAGCATTATGAGCATCCCCATTGCACAAAAATTAGGGGATGCTCCAGTTAAAAAAATAATAAATTTTTCAGTAACAGTGAAGACCCCGTGTTTCAGTGTCTGTGTAGAGACATTTGTTTTTTCGGGAAGACACCTTACGTGTCAGTTTCTTATTGGTAAGGTGGAGAATTTTTTTGTGGAGGAAGGAGAAAATTAAACGTCGGCGTTCTCTCGCATCCAGACGAAAGAGAGAGAGATCGAAATCAATCTCGCATCGAAGACGAAATAGAGAGAGATCGAAAGCAATTCGGAGCTTAATTTCAAACTTTGCTCATGTGAGTCCTAAGGAATCATCACGACCTCGGACTCAACAAGAACACTCTCAGTCTCAATCCCAAGCTTTAATCTCCACTCTCGTCTCTCGATCGTCGTCTAATGCATCAAAGCTCGAGTCTTTGACTCGCCTTGTTCGACTCACGAAGCGAGACTCGTCAATCCGGAGGAAAGTGACCGAGTCAGGAACGGTTCGTGCGGCTCTGGATTGTGTTGACTCGGGTAATCATGTTTTACAGGAAAAGTCTCTATTTTGAATATTAGTTTAGAAGATGATTAAAATATAATTAAATTTAATCTTATTTAATTTTAAAGACATCCACATAAGCTTTTGTTTAAGAGTATTGGATCTAGATAAACCGATCCGGGTCCAATATGAGAAAAATCGGTTTAAAAACCAAAGGGACTTTATTTTTTGTCAACCTCATAATTAAATTTTAGAAAAACTAAGTCCTAGTTGGTCCTCGAAGCCGGGGACAAGAATAGACATAAGAGCAATCAAGAAATCTGACTGTACGAGGAATTAAAAAGTTGGAAAAATTATTCGAGAGTTTTAACTGACAAGAGTTTTATTTTGATGAAATAGTTTTTTTTTTTTTTTAAATATCTAGGAAATACCATTACCAAATCCGAATCGAAAAGAGAAAATCGAATAGTAACCGTACCAAACCGACTAATTTAAGTAGATTAATCGTTTTGATATCGGTTACTATTTCCCCAAGAACAAAACCTGGCCATAATTGAGAATCCCAGCACAAGGGCTTATTGAAATATCCCCATAAGGAACAACATCTCCTTCTGAAAAGCTCTCTCCTTGTTTGTATTTGGCCACATACATATAATCTGTTGGAAGCAAAGCGAATCCGAGCTCGTCCCAGTTCACATCCGCATATTTTTCATCTGCTTTACTGTTTTAATGCATGCCACAAAAGAAAAATGGCACCCAAAAATTAGTGAGTGCAAGGGTTTTTAATAAACAGAGAAGGGACGAAGGTAGAAAATGAACACGCGAAACCAAAATCAGGACTCTTATAACTAAAGAATATTTCCTTGAAACAAATAAACGCAAGAAAATATTCATTTTTATGAAAAGATGATATATTTTCACCTTGTAAGAAGAGGTGATGAAGAAGGAGGGTTCACAGAAGGAGCCATTGGATAGATGAAGACAAAGAGAGCAAGAAAGTGGTTTGAGCTTTGAGAACGACTAATTAAACACTTTGCTTTTATAGAGATAAACAACAAACAAACCCTTCGAATTCCACCAGTCTTTTTTTTTTTTAATGAATTTAGAATCTTCAACTATCATAGTATTTTTAAAGACTAAATGCCTGAGTTGACCCAAAAAACAAAAAGCTTACGGTTAAGGGCGCGGGTGTTTGTATAAGTGTTGACTTTGAAAGACAAGTTTGAAACGTATATATTTACTTTTTCACACAAGTGTTCATCACACATACGCTTGGGATGAAGAGTTTTTACTAGTCCTCTTACGGTGAGATTGGGTTATTCGGGTCGGGTTATTCGGTTAAGGAAAAATTCGGTTATTTAAATTGAACTGAATTAAATTTTGGTTCGGATTGGTCGGTATACGATTTATTCGGGTCAATTATTTGTGATTATTTGTCTTTCGAAAAAACAGAATTTTTCAAAATTCGGATTATTTAATCCGAATTAGACCTGTTGAAACATAAAACAGAAGACAACAAGTACAAATGCTACACAATTCGGTTGCCTTACATTTAGCAACCATTACATACCATTACAAACCATAAAGAAGCTGTTAAGATAGCATTTCATCAAGTTTAAGATAGCAATTACATCAAGTAACAATTACAGAACCATAGAAAGTTGTTTGTTGTTAGGACTGTAACATAAAAGCATGCTAATCCGCATCAAAAAGTAGTCAAAAAAACAGCTTCAAAGTCAGTACTATCCAGTCCATTGTTAAGCCTGCTTATTCACATCAAAAAGACAAAAGAGCAGCTTCCTACCTATCTGTGAAAATCATTCCAAAGACTTAACAATTAACAATGTAACAATCTACTAAAGTACAAAACCTTAGCTACTTAAACTACAGAAACATAAACATAAGTACTAAACATAAAGATTTAAGTAGTTAACAATCCAAGGCATAAACACAAACACAAACACAAACCTTACGCGTATAAAGTTCTAAACATTAAGTACACATACCTACCATACTATGAAAAGTCATGGAGGAGCTGCTGCTAAATTCCGAGAATCTACAAAAGAAATCAGAGTTAAAGTAGAAAAAGATTTGAAAGACCAAAAAACTCAGTAATAGTACAAAAGACTAAAAGAGACTTAGGTTTACTTACCAAGAGATTAAAAAAAACTCAACCTCTTCCAACATTGCCGCCAAGTCTGCTACTTGTGCTTCTGATTTATATGAACATCTTAACCATTGTTGGGTGTATAGCAAAACCTCCACTATGTAAGGAGTTAAAGAACTCCTATAAGGGTCCACCACTCTGCCACTTGTACTAAAAGCCGACTCTGAACCAACTGATGAGGCTTGAATTGCTAGAACATCTCTAGCAAGTTCTGACAAGATTGGAAACTTGCTGCTATTACACTTCCACCAATTGAGAATATCATAAGGCAACCCTAGCCTATTCTCAACTCTAACCTCAGTTTTCTCTATCAAATAGATTTTTGCAACTCATTGGCTCCATATTCACTCCCCCTCAAGTCAACCATCTTGTTGTATATTGACTCCATCCGCTCACAATCACATTCATAATCTGAAAACTCATACATGCCAGTATGTGGCTCAGAATCTGCAGGAGCTTTACTATCTACTAGTTTGCTCAGCCTAGAACTATATTCCTCATACAAACTTTTCATTTCACTTGAAACTGCAGCATAAATATGCCTACTCTCTATAGTATCCTAGCCATATAGCTGATCAAAGTAGAGGGAAGCAAAATTCATCTTGTTGTGAGGATCAAAGACACTAGCCACAATCAGTAGAGGATTTATGTTATTCAATCCATCCCAGTACTTCTCGAACTTATCCCTCATGACATGAGCTTGCTTTCTGATCTCCTCATCCGGACATGCATATTTAGTGATGAGATTTCTCTTAATATTTACAATTTCATTGTAACACAAAGAAGAAGTTACTGACTTAGACGCTGAGAATGTTAAGGTACACTTATAAAAGATTTTAAGGAACTTGACTAACCTTGAAATTTCCTCCCAATCAGAATAAGTTGGTGATCCAACTCTTTTTATCTTTGTCTTCTCCTCTTCTTCCATGAAATAATCACAGTACAACTTTTCCTCAGCCACCATCTTCTCAAAACCAACCCTCAGATTCAAAGCAGAAGTCAACATCAGGTAAGTAGAGTTCCATCTTGTGACAACATCTTGAGGCAAGCTGCCTCTGCATAGCTTTCCTGTCTCACACATCATTGCAAAAGACTTAAGTCTAGTGTATGATGACCTCACATACTTGACTGCATTCCTTATGGCAACAACACTTGGCTATGCCTTCTTCAATCCATCTCCAACAACCAGATTGAGGACATGTGCACAACAACGCATATGTAAGAACTCACCATCTCTAACTAATGATTCTACCCCTCTCAGCCTTAACTCATCCTTCAAAACAGTCAACGCCCTGTCATTGTTCTTTGCATTATCAAATGCAACTGTAAAAACCTTCTCAATACCCCACTTTTCTAAGCAATCCATGAACTACCCTGCAATGGTGTCTCCTTTATGATATGTGATGACCTTAAAGCTAAGGATTCTCTTCTGCATTTTCTAATTAGTATTAATCCAGTGATCTGTGATCATCATGTAGTTGTAGGAGGTTGTAGGAGACGTCCATATATCTGTCTTCAAAGAAATCCTTTGTTTCTCAATACCAAACATGTTCTTCAAAGCTGCCTTCTCTTGCAGGTAGATCCCAACAATGTCTCTAGTGCATGTCTTTCTATAGAATGTATTGTACAGAAGCAATACATTGAAATAGAACCGCTTCCAACCCTCAAATTCTACAAATGAGAATGGTAACTCATTGACTACAACCATCTCATTCACTGATCTCCTTAACAAATGCGGATCATACTTAATCACCTTCAAATTCTCATTACTATCACCACTTAGAACCATCTATTTTTCTTTTTAATTCCAATCTTTGTACTGTTTGCATCTAGCTATGTGATCTATCATCAAACTAGTGCATACTGTTTTCGAATCACAAGCCATCTCTACATCACAATACTTACAAAAGCTCTTATTAAGATCCTCATCCCTTTGCAGAAAATGTTGCCAGACTGGTGCTCTTTTAGCATACTTCTTCCGTAGTTTCGGTGGCTTAGTAGAACCAGAGTCAGGTGCTTTACGTTTCTTCCCAGTTTGAGCTTTTTCAGTAATTTCAGGTTCAAGTGGAGTTTCCTTCTCGTTTTGCTCTTCAGACATCTACAAAACTTACTGAAACTGGGATTAGCTCCAACTAGAAAACAGACACAATAGAAGGAAACGAAGTACAAAACCCAGAAGAACAGTCGATAATCTGCTAAAAATTAAACTTAACCCTAAAATATCCCAAATCGATACACATACACTACTAGTCTTGGACCATAAACAAAACCCAGAAGAACAACGAATAAACTCTGATTGGAAATTGGAACCCTAAACCTGAAATTCTCCAAATCGACGATTTGGATAATTTTAGGTTTAGGGTTTCAACTTCGTAATCAGATATTATCGAGACGAAGCAAAACTTAGAGAGCAAAGAATCAAACGAATAAGCTTAGGGTTAGGGTTTCAACTTTGTAATCAGATATTATCGAGAAGAAGCAGAGCTTAGAGAGCAAAGACAAACGAATAAGCGATTAAGCAGAAAGAAAAAGAGCTTATCTCTAAGAAATTCGCGGTTACATGTTAAATCTCTGAGAAAATGGTCAGTCTTTGTAAACCACGATTGAGATTTGAGATTTCATAGAATGAAAGAGGATAAAGGCGATGTTGAATCGATGAAGGAGAAGAGACGTGATGATAATTAGATCAGAGAAGAAGGATGCCTAGATCGGAGAAGAAGTCTCTTGGTTTTGCAAGAGGCAGCCGAGGAAGAAGAAAATAATATATTAGGGTTAATGACTTATCATTAGCCTTATATATGGCTGCGGATTTTCGGTTTAGGTAAAACCGATCGGTTCCGATTACCAAAACCGATCCGAACCGAATTCCGAATTCCCAAATCAGCTGATCGGATAAACCTTGTACTATATGTCAACATCGATAACCGAAAAAATCGGGTTCCTCGATTCGGATTGTTTGGGTTAAACCGTAAGCCCATGACTAGTTTTTTAGTTTAGAATGTTTTACAAAGACATGAAACAGTACGAAACAAGTTCTACAATTGATTTTAAACGCGTATATTCACTAATTAAAACCGTTCATAACCAAGAAAGTTCTAAAAGTGGCCATCTTTTTATTAAAACAAAAAAGCTAGTCTTTATTTCATATATACATCTGTCCACCATATGCAACTTATAGAGACTTAATTTTCTTTAGTAGAGTCAACTATTCTAAATAGTATATGATATGTAAATGGGATATTACCTAATTTCTTATTAATTTTAAACCCAAATTACTAAAGTGCTGGGTACATAATTTATATACTAGACTAGATGTTGGTCCACGCTGGAAATAAAAGAATTTACGAATATAATTTAATTTGAAAAATTAATAATGTAATTTTATTATGAATTTTGACTTTCGTATGCCTGATGGACATTGAAAATTTACATGAACAAACTTTGAATTTTCAATAAATGAATAAATTTTATTTTTTCTTTTACGAATTATACGTGAATAGTTAATAACAATAAAAAATAAAAATGTGTTACCAATGTATTATATGTCAATAATTTATAATTTCATATTTTGTTAGATATTATCAAGATTCATTTATGAACATAATAAAGTAATTATGATAGAGAAATATGTAATTCCACATTACTAAATTAACTAGATTAGGCCCCATGAAAATACTAAAAATATAAAATTTGAAAATAAAGTTAAATCATCCATGTAAATATATAAAATAATATCAAATACGCTACCAACTCATCCACCAATAGAAAAGTGTAACATAATTACATTGTTTACTATTTTGATTCACTTATTTTCTTATTATTTGGTTTCTAATTAATTTTTGTTATATGTTTGCAAATATTTAGTTTTACACATGTAAAATCTTATTGACTCGTTGATACGTAAAACTTTATCGAAAAATTAATTTGTCAAGGTTTACATGCTTTAAAATATGATCGACTGATTGACACGTATCGCAATTATTTTAATTTCTAATTATAGAGCATTAAGTTTCTTATATTATTTTGTTTCTAATTAATTTTTGTTATATATTTGCAAATATTTAGTTTTACACATATCAAATCTTATAAACTCACTGACACGTAAAACTTTGTCGAGAAATCAATTTGTCAAGGTTTACATGCGTTAAAATCTGATCGACTGATTGACACGTGTAGTGATTATGTTAATTACTAATTTAAAAATATTAAACTTTGTATAGTAAAATTATATACTTTAGTCACTTTTCTGTATTATTTCCTTTATAATATATGTTTACAAAAAATAGTAATTGCAATTATTTTCTTATTAGGATTAGTAATTTACTATATATTTTTTCTGTATACTTTTTCAAAAATAGTAATTGTAATTTTTTATTTTTAGGATTTTTAATTTATTGTATAATTTATTTTTACACATGTTAAATATTACAATATATTTTTTTTAATTAGTTTTCTTATTTCTTTAAGGAAAACACGTGTCAACATCTGATCGATCAACTTGACACGTGTCACGATTTTGTTCATGACTAACTTTGAAACTAAACTTTATATAATAAAGATAAAAGATTTAATTTAAGAATGATGTAGATATTTATTTACCTTTTCTTTTATTTTTATTTTTTAATTCTAAATATATTTTTTTGGATTTGGCATTTTTCATATTTATGTTAACATAATATCTAAATCTAATTGGTTACAAAATTTTACACGTGTCGAAATCTTATCGATAGATTTGACACGTTTCACGATAATGTGAGTTAGCAACTTTAAAAACCAAGCTTTATATAATAAGATTTTAATTCTATTATGTAAGTCTATAGTACTCTTTTTATTTATAAAATATATTAAAATTGAATGAGAATTGCTGTATTTTTTACAAAACAATATCATTGCTAGAAAAAAAAAACTCGTGAAGTTAATTAAAAGCCGACTTGTAAAAAACTTGTGAAGATTATTTCTCATTCAATTTTAATATATTTTATAAATAAAAAATATGGTAGATTAGGTTTATTAAAGAAAGGAACTAAGAAATATTGGCCAAATTAGTAGAATTACAAACAAAAAGGATAAATTCTTGTAGTTTATCAAGAAATTGATTAAAGATTTAGAGAAAATCGTATTTTTCCAATAAAAAGAATATGTTTCCATATGATAGATTATTTTTACTTTATTAATTTGTTAAACTTAAGATTAATATCGTTTCAAAGTTGAGACCATGACCCTCTTCGTTTGCATGTCGCTGAATTCAGCGACAACGACCAGCGATTAGCGATATATTTCAGCAACAGCGTGTGTTATTCGTTTGCATGTCACTAGCGACTGTTGCTGGCAACTATCGTTGTATTGTTCGTTTTATTGTCACTGCGACCAGTCAATATATTTTTTTTAAAATTTTAAATATTAATTTGTGATAATTTATATTTTCAAATAAAAATATAAATTACGTATACATGAAAACTAAATTAACAATATATAATTTAAAAATAATTAATCTAATATTTTATTTTATATTTTATTTACTTTAATTTTATTAAATTTTGTTTGTAATTAGTTTATTTAGAATTTAATTTAATTACATCAACATTAATTAATTAAATATAATATAATATAATATAATATAATTAGATATAGTTTATTTTTTATAAATTTATTTAGTTATATTTTTATTTAATTAAATTTAGTTTTGATTATAGTTATTTTAGTTTATTTTAAAGAAAGGAACAAAGAAAAATTGGCCAAATTAGTAGAATTAAAATACATGAGTGTCTACGATTTTAAGCATATTTCATCTATTAACAAACAAAAAGGATAAATTCTTGTAGTTTATCAAGAAATTGATTAAAGATTTAGAGAAAATCGTATTTTCCCAAGAAAAAGAATATGATTCCAGAAGATAGATTATTCTCATTTTATTCATTAGTTAAACTTAACTTTAATATTCTCATTTTATTCATTGGTTAAACTTAACTTTAATACCGTTTAGCAGCTGAGACCATGGTCTTGTTCTTTCGTTTGTCGCTGGATTCAACGACAACGACCAGTAACTATATTTTTAAAAAACCTTAAAATATTAATTTTTGATAATTTATATTTTCAAATAAAAATATAAATTACATATACATTATGAAAACTAAATTAACAATATATTTTTTAAAATAATTTAATTTAATTAGATATAGTTTATTTTTTTATAAATTTGTTTAGTTATATTTTTATTTAATTAGATTTAATTTTGATTATATTTAATTTAGTTTATTTTATCTAATTTAATTTATTTTTGTTTATTTTTTTAATTTATATATTTTTGATCGCTATGTGGTTTGTTTGTCTGTCGCTGGATCCAGCGACTAATCGCAACGACTGATCGCTAATAATCGCTGAAAATTCTAGCAACTGAAAATTGCGATCGCTGCGATTGGTCGCTGGATCCAGCGAGAGGCAAACGAACATCATTTGGTCGTTGTTATTGGTTTCTATCACCAGCAACAGGCAAACAAACAAGGCCCATATCGGTTGAGTTATCAGTTAGTAAGCTTCCGATGCGTTACCTTGGTCTGCCTCTTACTACAAAGTCGATGACACGAATAGATTACGAACCTCTACTGGATAAGATACGAACCATATTATTGAGTTGGACATCTTGACATTGTCTTTTGCGGGACGTCTACAGATTATCAATGCGGTAATTTCTAGCATTTGTAACTTTTGGTGTTCAGTATTTCGATTACCTAAGCGTTGTTTCAGGGAGATAGAGAAAATGTGTGGAGCATTTCTATGAAGTGGATCTCTAAAGGTTTTCACTATATTTACCGAAAAAGAAGGTGGGCTGGGTATTCGTAATCTGCAGGAAGTTTCACGGGTTTTCGCACTCAATCTAATTTGGAAGTTGTTCACTATGGCAGGTTTTTTATGTGTAGCTTGGGTACGACAAAATCTACTCCGTAACAGTTTGCTTTGGGATGTAAAGGCAACAACTATGAGTTCTTAGATATGGCAAAAGTTTTTAAATTTCGTCCTCAAGCTATGGAGTTTATAAGAATGGAAGTGAGGAATGGATGAAACACTCTCTTCTGGTTAGATAATTGGCGTCCTTTTGGTCGATTAATTGATGTTATAGGGGAAAGAAGAACTAGGGAACTTGGGCTAAAGAGAGACGTGAGGGTGGCAGAGGCGGTTGAGGCCGTTACTGGGCAAATACGTTGGGGCATAAATTTGCATTTGAGGAGCATTATCAAGCAGATCATGGCGTTCCCTGTGCCTAGATCAAATGCTGGCAATGACATGGTATTGTGGAAGCACGGAAGTGATAGTTATTGTGACTGCTTCTCTTCGGCTCACACATGGGAGCAAATATGAAGCCCTCGAGTGGAGGTAAGTTGGTCGAGGGTAATTTGGTTTTCACAGGCAATTCCCAGGTTTGCTTTTATCTCTTGGCTTTAAATTAAAGACCGCATTTTAGTTGATGCTAGAACAAGAGAGTGGGGCTGTGTCCAATCTTGTTTATTTTGTGGTGAACCGGATGAGACGAGAGACCATTTGTTCTTTACATGTCCTTATACGTTCACAGTTTGGATTGACGTAGTAAGAGATTTTCTTGAAACAGATGGAGAGCCGGACTGGGATGATACTCTCCACCGGCTCGCCACACATAGGTCTGATAACCTCTCCTATATCTTGCTTCGGTTAGTTTTCCAAACAACCATCTACTACGTTTGGAAAGAACGGAATGATAGACGGTCTGACGCTACTTCACATTCGACTAGCTATTTTATGCGTTTTATTAAAAAATCGATACGTAATAGGGTGGTTACTCTACGGTATCAAGATATTCCACAACTACGTCTACTCCTCCAAGGTGGTTTCGTGCTCATGGCATTCATTATTTTATCATCGATTTTTGACTTTCCCACTTTTGTACATAAACTTTTTCTCTCAATTTCAATAAATTTAACATTTCATAAAACAAAACTAAACTTTAATAAAATTGTATCCTACGTATAAGATTCTATGTTATATTTCACGTGTAAATTAAACAAGATTTTTGAATAGAAATTGTGATAAGAAAATCAAACCTAAGACCATCTCCAATGGGGGTTCTAATGAGGGAGTTCTTAGATAAATTGATCAAAAAATTATTCAAAAAGAAAAAGAAAGCTAAGAACCGGTTCTAAGTATAGAGTTTTTAGAATGGGTAAGAACCCCATACGTGTCACTTTTGTATTGGTTTAAGTTTTTAGAAAAAAAACTCTTCGTTTTCGCTTTCTCTTTCTCATCCTCGATGTTTCCGTCTTTATCGTCTCTATCTTGTTATCCCTCGCTGCGTTTCCAGCCAATTCCAAAACCTACACAGATCCAATTCCCGAAAATCAAACCGGTCAAATTTAGGGTTTATACGAAATTGAAGATCGAAAGAACTGAGAGATAATTACCTCAGCGGCGAGGTATTCGAGAACGGCGGCTAAGTAGACCGGAGCTCCGGCACCAACACGTTCCGCGTACTTGCCGTTCTTAAGAAAATGAGCGATATGACCCACGGGGAATTGGAGACCGGCTTTGCTGGTCCTCGACGTCGCCTTCTTAGAGAGGACGACATGGTTGAGATCCGGAAAGCTAAAAGAGAGGAGAGCTTCCTTAAGAAGCGGTGCGAGGCTCTTCCTCATTCTCCCTATGCCGTTTCTCTTTGATTGAGTTTACCTGCCAACGATTCCGTTAACCATGACCACCAAATGATACGGCTTCTCAGCAGACAGCCGCATTGACAAAATCCTCTCCGCCGTTGTCGATCTCCGTCTTCAGCCCTCTCTTGCTCCGATTCGCCACAAAGCAACCGATTCCAAGGCGGTTCATCCACTCCATTGGATCGAGATTTTTTGATTGAGCGGGAAATGGAAGGTATAGTCCGAAACGGAACTGGTGTTAACTAGGCCGAAGAAATCGAGGTGAAGACGAAATCAAATTGGGGACTGAGATTTGGAATCTGGAGAAGGAAGCGATCATGTGGAAGTGAAAGTACGCAATAAGAAGGAAGTAGTAATCTTCCTGACTACCGAAAGTGATGACAAGTCGCTACGCTTCTCCAGCAAAGAAGCGTTAGAGCACCTCCAATGCTAAGAACTCCTAAACCCAAAACTGGTAAGATGATTTTCTCAATTATCATTTGTTTGTTATGTTATTCTTGTGCTTATTCATTTTGTGTATTATCATCTGGTTTGATTAGAGATAAACGTTTAGTTTAAATGTTCTACCTTTTTGATGATTATCATTTGGTTTTGTTGGAGAGAAACAGTTAGTTTAAAGGTTATGCCTTGTGATGATTATCATTTGGTTTTGTTGGAGAGTTTAGTATAAAAGTCCTATTTAGGTAGGAGTAACTAAGCCATGAATGCTAAGTCTTTGTACGATTTGATGTTTGTTAGCTGAGCGCTTTTAATTATCCCTGCAAGTTAGTGTATTATGTGATCAATGCTTGGTTGTGTTAGTGTATTCTGTGAGCAATGCTATCAATGCTTGGTTGTTTTAGTTTTAGGTAAAGTCATTGATTGCTAAATTTTAACTACACTAATAACAACTTAAACCTGAAACTTTAATAGCTAAACCACACTAAAAACCTGTTATATAAGATAGTCTTTAGTAAGAGTTTAACTCTCATTTTTAACTCTCACCAGAAACTTCTACTTTTTTAAACCTCTTTTCAACTCTCCTTCTAAACTTCTAGTTTAGGTTATGGATTCATATAGTGAATCTTCAAGCTAGCTTTTTAAACCTCTTAAACAGTCAACAACCAAACAGTTTTTCACCAAGTATAGAACTTGGATCATCGGAGGTCCCTGTATTTAGTACATAATGGAGTGATGATCCAAACCTAGATGCAAACACAGTTGATGACCATAAAGAAAGAAAGAAATGGTCACCAACAGAAGACGTGGTGCTCATCACTTCTTGGTTGAACACCTCCAAGGATCCGGTTGTTGGGAATGAGTAAAAAGCAGATACGTTTTGGAAACACATAACAACCTATTTTTCATCAAGTCCAGAGCTTGCTGGTCTGAAAAAGAGAGAGCCAAGTCACTGTAAGCAAATGTGGGGGAAGATTAATGAGGGTGTATGTAAGTGATATCATTTGTTTTTTTAGTATTTTTATAGCTTTATTTCATTTAGTTTTCATGAATTTTGTCTCATTTAGGATTTGTTTAGTATGTATTTGCATTTTATTTGTTTGTATAGGTTGATGGAGTGAATCTTGGCTTTTTGGAGCCTTATGGAGCAAAAAGGACATCAAAAGAGGTGATTCAAGATATGGAGATCAAGGTGTGAGAAGGATAGTGAAAATGGAAGAGAAGTGAAGCAAAAGAGGAAGAGATGGGCATGCGATCAAGCCAACTGAAGAAATGATGATCCAGAAGCCTGAAAGAGCACGTCATATGAAGGCTTTGGATTGTGATTTAGCTTTGGATTCCTTCACAAAAGTTATAGAGCATTGAAGTATCTTCCCAATTATGGTAAAATCAGGCCAATCTGAGCTACGAGTCAAAAGTTATGATCCAATCGGTCTGCAACCGATCGAAGAAGTCGCTCGGCAAATTACGTTTTAAAGATCGACTCATATGAAGGTCTTTCCTTGGGAATTAGCTTCCGAGCTCTTCATCAAAGTTGTAGGAAATTGAAGCAGCTTTCCAGTGGTGGTTAAATCAGGTAACTCCGAGTTATACGTCAAACGTTATGATCCGATCGGTTTGCAACCGATCGACGAAGTCGCTCGGCAAATACGAGATTTCACGAACAAAACTGCGCGAACGGTTTGCAACCGCTCGAGCAAGTCGCTGCCAACAAAATTAGGCTGTTTTCTCTATTTTCCACTATTTTTCTCATTGCAAACCCTACCACTATAAATACTTTTTTTAGTGTAAAGTAAAAAAGAAGGAGGAGCATATTTTCTAGCCTCCAAAACTCTCTCTCTTGTTCTTGAGAGTTCTTCTTTGTTTTTATGTTTATAATTTCATCATCTAATTCTATGTTATTTACTTTTTGTTAAATCTTTTTATAGATCCTTAATTATGTCTTCTGTATCTATCTTTTCTATGGTTTACTTTTGCAATTCTATTATGTGTGAGTAGTAGTCTTTTAGAGTTCTTGGGTCTAGGTAGATTAGGATGAACTAGAGATTGAGTTATGGAGTTTAGGACTAGATTTAATATAATCCTTACTTATTGGTTGTTTATAAGGCTAAATCAACATACGCCATGTTGATTTAGAACTTAGGAATTTCACACCCAGAAGGTGTATGATGAAATTCCCGAACCAAAATCTTTAAGTGCTTTTCATTCCTTACCGTCGGAAGAATGTTGACTAGGGTGAATTGTGGCTAGATAGACTTGTTTAAATGCTTACTGATCATTTTAATTGCGAACAGAAGTTGATGATGATTGGTGATTAGTAAAGGGTCTAATAGCATGAAAATGTGTTAGTCTTTCTTAGTGTTCTATGGCCTAAGGATTACTCTTGTTAGAAGTTAGTATAAGCTCCGTAAACCATCTTTTGAGTTATTCTTAGTTGATTACCTTAATCCGAGAATTCGTCTTTAAGTCTTTATTAGAAACGTTAGTCATTTTTCCGCTTTGTTTATGTTCGATTGTTGTTAGTCTTTTGCATTTTACTTTCTTTTGCTTTGATTTGTCTTATTTATTTTGATTTGCTTTGTTAGTCACATTTAGGAAACCAAAAACCATATCTATTTTGCTTAGATTAAGTAAATGTGTGCATTCCTAGTGTGTTGATTCATTGCTCCCTGTGGTTCGATAATTTAATTGGGGTACTCGAAACTAGACTACATCAATTTGGCGCCGTTGCCGGGCAGCAATTGAATTTAGCCATTAGGATTTCATTTTTACTTGAGACTAAGCTTTCTTTTATTTTGTTTTATTTATTTTGGTTACTAACTTTCTTTCAAGTGTTTGTTCTTTTTACAAGGTACAATCACAAGGGAGAAAGAAAATGTCTTCCTACATCAATTCTATGTTGAAGCTCATTCTGGAAGCACAAGAACGAAGTCTAGCTTGGAATCCTACAAGCTATCAAGGAGCTTATGAAGCATCATCCTCACGAGAGTATCAACCGAATGTACAACATTCTCAAGAGAACCAATGTGGATATGGAGAGGAATATCAACCTTGTAATATGGAGTACGACTACTCAAGTTATCAAGGACCTTATGAAACGTCCACATCAAGAGAGTATCAACATGATCAAAACTATGCTCAAGACAACCAATATGCATATGATGATAGATATCAACCTTGCAATATGGAGTATGACTATGAAGCTGTCAATCCTTCCCCAATCTCCGATAAAGAAGAACTTCTCAACTTGATGAAGTTGCTTTTGGAAGAGCAAGAGAAGTCTAGGGAGACTCTTCGAATGATCAGCGAGGAGCATAAATGGACTCCATCTCCATGGGTTGTTGAGCTAACAAATGTCAAATCCATCGACACCAATCTTACACAATGGATCGAGGAAGAAGAAGAAGAAGAAGAAGAAGAATGCATTCCTCCTAGTGAAGAGAAGACAATAGAGGTGCTTTTCAATAATATTGAAGAATTTTTTGAGGAGAATGCACAAATCATGAATAATTTCCAACAAGAAACTGAAGATCCTACATTGGCGGATGAACTTTTGGAAGATATCATCTTAGAAAACTTACACCAAAGCTCTTTAATGGTTAGCCAAGAAGAGTTTGGTGTGCTTGCAAGTGTTCTTGAGGTTGAAGAGATGACTAACAATGAGGATGCTAGCAATGGTAAGACTAGCATTGATAAAAATTTGAGTGAACTAAAAGCTCCAAAAGATGATCTCCAACCTCTTCCAAAAGAGCTAAGGTATGAATTTCTTAGAACAAACTATACTTACCCGCTTATAATCAATCATGATATAGTAAGTATAGTTGAAAAACCATTAGATGATCCTTGTGATGGTGTTTTGGATGTTGAGTACATAGTTGAAAATCATGATCTTGATATACTCTCAACAAATGAAATGAGCATTTTTGAACCAAAAAAGATACTCTTTGAGAAGATAAGGATGAACACATTCCGTGGATGGTTCTACGATGAATATGATCCCGGTGATACATTGTCACCAATAAGGGATAAGTAGAAGAACATCAAGCTTAGTGATGTCAAACAAGCGCGCTTGGGAGGCAATCCCATGGTACCCTTGTACTTATTGAATGTGCGTTCTTTTTGGTGTGTTTTGTGTGTTTGTGTGTTTTTGTTTTTGTGATTTTGTAGAGGGAACGGGGCTGGACTCCATTTCACTATAATCTCTTGAGACTCCTCTAGCTCCACCACTCCTTAGAAGCTCCAAGGTACCAACACTTCCATTGAACATACAATTTTCTCTTGTTCGCATTTTTTGTTTTTCGTTAGTCTTTTTCTTGAATTTATTCTCACACCGAGACGGTGTGAAATAAGTTTGGGGGAGAGACTAACCATCTAACATTATGTCTTCTTTTGTTTTATTTCTCTTGAGTCATTGCATTGTGATTATATTTGATTTTTGTTTTTTAAAAGAAAATTAGAAAAATTTGAGCATTAAGTCTAGATGCATATGGACTCAATGTGAAAAACCAAAAATATTCATATAAGTTTTTGCATATTTATTTTAGGATTGAGTCTAGATGCATGTAGTTTGCATTTTCATGTGTATGGGGTTAATATTGCCTTGTTGAAATTCAAATTTAGATTGAATTTTTAAACCCTCGATGATAGTTAATTGTTGCTTGAACATCTCGGTTATAATTTAAATTTGTTCGTATTTTTTGTTTTTCGTTAGTCTTTTTTTTGAATTTATTCTCACACCGAGACGGTGTGAAATAAGTTTGGGGGAGAGACTAACCATCTAACATTGTGTTTTCTTTTGTTTTATTTCTTTTGAGTCATTGCATTGTGATTATATTTGCATTTGAAAGAAAAAAAATAGAAAAATTTGAGCATTAAGTCTAGATGCATATATAGACTCAATGTGAAAAACCAAAAATATTCATATAAGTTTTTGCATATTTATTTTAGGATTGAGTCTAGATGCATGTAGTTTGCATTTTCATGTGTATGGGGATAATATTGCCTTGTTGAAATTCAAATTTAGGATTGAATTTTTAAGCCCTCGATGATAGTTAATTGTTGCTTGAACATCTCGGTTATAATTGAAAAATTCCTACTTTTGTAAAACTCGCTTGACATTTGAAGCATCTCTATGAATTTGGTCTTAAAATCAATTTCAATCTCTCACTTAGGGGTTTTAAATACGTTTTCATGGTTGTGTAGAGGCATGTTTTTCTATATAATCTTAACCTTAACCATTTTCTTTCAAACCAATCATTATTCGTGAGTGAGGCCTTTTCTTGATAATGCTATAATGTGTAAAATCTTGAGAGTATCGAGAATGACAAAGGTTAACTCTCGTTTTAAGCTAGCAATGCTAAGACTAGCGATTAGGTTGAGAAAAGAATAATTGGGTGGATAGTTTGAATATTTGGGTCTTGGAGTTTGGAAAAGAGTTGAAAATATGAAAGAAAAGCTTGATCAATAGGAATTTAAAAGGATTTCCTAGGGTATGAAATCATAAGTTAATAAACTCTAAATCTCAAAGTTCAAATAAAAATAAAAATAGAAAAGAGTTTAGTGCTAATAAAAATGTTTTTCCTAGGAAGCCATAAGAAAAAAATTGATCATGAGGTTTGTGGGGTTTAAAAGAAAAAAAAACAAATAGCGTTGTGCAAAAAGGGTAGATATTAGAGAAATCATAAGTTGGGTAGAATGACGGAAGTTAAACTTTGTATTCGTCAATTGTTCTCCTTCTTAGATAAATTTTACACAATGTCTAGCATTCCTTTGGTTTGAGAGAAACCCACCAAAAATCGAAACCACCTCAAAAGCTTTTGCGTAAAACCAATTGAGAACGATTTACTTGTCTTTTGTGAAACCGCACTTAATCGTAAATGAATGTTAAAGAGATGTTTTGATTTGATTGTGAGTATTTTCCTAAGTTTTGGGATTTTGTTAAATATTGCATTGAGGTATTTTGTTCTTGCACTTTTTAACTATCATTGAGGACTTTGAGTTGAATCCTTCTATTGATATTTCTTGGCTATTAATCTCCACTTTCAAACATTTTTCTCTTGCTATGTTTTGAAGTTTGCTTGAGGACAAGCAAAAGATTAGTTTGGGGGAGTTGATATCATTTGTTTTTTAGTATTTTTATAGTTTTATTTCATTTAGTTTTCGTGAATTTTGTCTCATTTAGGATTTGTTTAGTATGTAATTGCATTTTATTTGTTTGTATAGGTTGATGGAGTGAATCTTGGCTTTTTGGAGCCTTATGGAGCAAAAAGGACATCAAAAGAGGTGATTCAAGATATGGAGATCAAGGTGTGAGAAGGATAGTGAAAATGGAAGAGAAAAGAAGCAAAAGAGGAAGAGATGGGCATGCGATCAAGCCAACTGAAGAAATGATGATCCAGAAGCCTGAAAGAGCACGTCATATGAAGGCTTTGGATTGTGATTTAGCTTTGGATTCCTTCACAAAAGTTATAGAGCATTGAAGTATCTTCCCAATTATGGTAAAATCAGGCCAATCTGAGCTACGAGTCAAAAGTTATGATCCAATCGGTCTGCAACCGATCGAAGAAGTCGCTCGGCAAATTACGTTTTAAAGATCGACTCATATGAAGGTCTTTCCTTGGGAATTAGCTTCCGAGCTCTTCATCAAAGTTGTAGGAAATTGAAGCAGCTTTCCAGTGGTGGTTAAATCAGGTAACTCCGAGTTATACGTCAAACGTTATGATCCGATCGGTTTGCAACCGATCGACGAAGTCGCTCGGCAAATACGAGATTTCACGAACAAAACTGCGCGAACGGTTTGCAACCGCTCGAGCAAGTCGCTGCCAACAAAATTAGGCTGTTTTCTCTATTTTCCACTATTTTTCTCATTGCAAACCCTACCACTATAAATACTTTTTTTAGTGTAAAGTAAAAAAGAAGGAGGAGCATATTTTCTAGCCTCCAAAACTCTCTCTCTTGTTCTTGAGAGTTCTTCTTTGTTTTTATGTTTATAATTTCATCATCTAATTCTATGTTATTTACTTTTTGTTAAATCTTTTTATAGATCCTTAATTATGTCTTCTGTATCTATCTTTTCTATGGTTTACTTTTGCAATTCTATTATGTGTGAGTAGTAGTCTTTTAGAGTTCTTGGGTCTAGGTAGATTAGGATGAACTAGAGATTGAGTTATGGAGTTTAAGACTAGATTTCATATAATCCTTACTTATTGGTTGTTTATAAGGCTAAATCAACACACGCCATGTTGATTTAGAACTTAGGAATTTCACACCCGGAAGGTGTATGATGAAATTCCCGAACCAAAATCTTTAAGTGCTTTTCATTCCTTACCGTCGGAAGAATGTTGACTAGGGTGAATTGTGGCTAGATAGACTTGTTTAAATGCTTACTGATCATTTTAATTGCGAACAGAAGTTGATGATGATTGGTGATTAGTAAAGGGTCTAATAGCATGAAAATGTGTTAGTCTTTCTTAGTGTTCTATGGCCTAAGGATTACTCTTGTTAGAAGTTAGTATAAGCTCCGTAAACCATCTTTTGAGTTATTCTTAGTTGATTACCTTAATCCGAGAATTCGTCTTTAAGTCTTTATTAGAAACGTTAGTCATTTTTCCGCTTTGTTTATGTTCGATTGTTGTTAGTCTTTTGCATTTTACTTTCTTTTGCTTTGATTTGTCTTATTTAGTTTGATTTGCTTTGTTAGTCACATTTAGGAAACCAAAAACCATATCTATTTTGCTTAGATTAAGTAAATGTGTGCATTCCTAGGGTGTTGATTCATTGCTCTCTGTGGTTCGATAATTTAATTGGGGTACTCGAAACTAGACTACATCAGTAAGTTTGTCGGCTGCTATGATGCTGCAACAAAAGAGAAATCCAGTGGGCAGAATGAGAATGATGTTATGAAAATGGCTCACGTGATATACTTCAATGATTACAAGGTCAAGTTCACCCTTGAGCATGCATGGAGGGAGCTTCGCCATGATCAGAAATGGTGTGGATCTTCTACTAAAGATAATGGAAGGTCAAAAAGAAGAAAGTGTGATGATGAATCCGCACAGTCATCAACCTATGTGCCATGAGAGGAGGTTTCAATGGCTCGACCTCTTGGTGTTAAGGCAGCAAAGGCCAAAGCTAAGAGGTTTGTGAGCAAGCCAACGACTGTGGAGGAAGGCAACTTGCTTTCGGATTTTGAGAGAATGTGGGAGATAAAGCAAAAGGACATGACTTTGAAGGAGAAGCTTAGCAAGCATAAATTGCTTGATAGTCTACTTGGAAAAACAGAGCCACTTAGTGAAATAGAAATTGCTTTAAAGAATAAGCTAATTAATGACATGTTGGAAAGTTAGTGAGAGTTTGAGTTTGAGCCGATGTTATTGTGTTTTATGTGTTTATGTGTTTTATATCTTTTATGTGTTTATGTGTTTTATGTGTTTGTTTATGTGTTTATGTGTTTGTAAGTTTGCTATATGTAAGTTTATGTGTTTCAATGAGTATAAGAAATTTAAAATTTCATAACAATAATGGAGTTTGTAACTCTGTTTTTGGCTTTCATGTCACTCTTCACCGGTTTGGTTTTTGGATTTGCTATACAAAAACTTCCTCTACTCTAGTTTGTGTTTATATTTCAGGATTCTTGGAGTCATGGAGAAGCACGAGGAAAGACGAGGAACTTCAAGCCAAAAAGTTATGAAAAGATTGTCGATCGGTCTACAACCGATCGACCTAACCGATCAGGAAGTGCTCGATCGGTCAACAACCGATCAGAGCAACCGAACGACAAATAAGACGAATAGCTTACTAAAGTTTAACGATCGGTGTACAACCGATTGACCAAACCGATTCAAATATGCACGATCGGTTTACAACCGATCGGAGTGACCGATCACAGACACTTTTGTACTTTTATTCGAATTGATGACTAAAATGAGTTTGTGTTCTTTGCTTATAAATCGTTAGGTTGTAAACGATTCTATATGATCTTAATACTTATCATGGAAAACGACTCTATATATATGTTTGGTATTTAAATGTTTCACACGGAATAAAGAAGAAGACAAGTAGAAGAAAAAAACAATGACATGTGAAGAACCAAAAAACAAGAAGTACACCATGTGACTTGTAAACTTTATTCGGAAGAAACATTGAACCAGCATTGAAAAATAAGTCTATATATTAGTAAGTTAGTCTCACAAACATTGAACCAGCAGCTACAATATTTCTCATAATTTTATCAAGAACACTTTTTTTTTTTTTTTAAATTCTTCTATTCCTCACAAATGGCATCTTCTTCCCATAATAATTTCGAGGATATAATGGATGAAAACTTCGATAAAGTTTTCGATCAAACATTCGATCAAGCATTTGATAATAATTTCATTCATCATGGTGAGCGTCAAGAAGCAGTCAAGTCAAAGAAAAAACGAGCCTACATTGAAAGACAACGTGAACAAGGACACATTCGCTTGTGGAACGATTATTTTAGTGAAGATGCAACATACCCTCCTCAATTATTTCACCGCCGTTTTAGAATGAACAAGCCCTTGTTCATGCGTATTGTTAAATCGACTTTCTGTTGAAGTTCCATTTTTTCAACAAAGAAGAGATGATGTCGGAAGGTTCGGGCTTTCTGCAATACAAAAGTCTACATCATCAATTCGTATGATGGCATATGGTTGTGCAGGTGATGCGGTTGACGAATATCTCCGGCTTGGTGAGAGCACTGCGATTTCATGCTTGGAACATTTTGTTGAAGGAATCATAAATTTATATGGAGATGAGTACCTAAGGAGACCCACACCAGAAGATATTCAACGACTACTCGATATTGGAGAGATACGCGGATTTTCCAGAATAATAGGAAGCATTGATTGTATGCATTGGGAGTGGAAAAATTGTCCGACCGCATGGAAATGTCAATATACACGAGGATCTGGAAAGCCAACAATCGTTTTAGAGGCTGTAGATTCACAAGATCTCTGGATATGGCACGCGTTTTTGGATGATATATTACAAGGCCGAGCTCCAAAAGTGAATTACTTTGTTAACAGACACGAGTATCATTTGGCTTACTATCTCACGGATGGTATTTATCCAAAATGGGCTACTTTTATCCAATCTATTCCAATTCCACAAAGTCTGAAAGCATCCTTATTTGCTACATATCAAGAAGTTGTACGTAAAGATGTCGAGCGTGCTTTTAGAGTCTTGTAAGCTCGATTTGCCATTGTCAAAAATCCAGCTCTTATTTGGGACAAGGTAAAAATTGGAAAGATAATGAGAGCGTGTATCATACTGTACAATATGATAGTAGAAGACGAACAAGATGGATACACTCAATTTGATGTATCAGAATTCGCACAAGTAGAATCAAACAGAAGTTCACAAGTGGATTTCACATATTCTACAGATATGCCTTCAAATCTTGGCAATATGATGAGCATTCGAAATCGAGTTCGTGATCGAACAATACATCAACAATTGAAAGCTGATTTGGTTGAGAATATATGGCAAAATTTTGGCACAAGTCAAGATTACAACTTGTTTGTATTTCTGTTTTTAATATGCTTTTGTGTCATGGTTGTTTAAAATTTTATGAAATGCAATAATTTTTAAGTTTTATAAAATAGAAAATGTTTAAAAAATTAAACAAAATAAATTCTACTAAAAATATTGTAATTTTAAAAATAATATTTTTTTAATTCTTAAGAACCTCAAGTGGAGTTCTACCATTGGAGCTATACAATTTTAATTATTTTTAAAGGGGTTCTTAACTTAAAATTTTTTAAAATTTATAATTAAACTACTATTAAGAACCATAAGAGGTTCTTAGCATTAGAGGTGCTCTAAATACTCTAAAAGTAAAAGTGATAAGCCTATGCATGCTTTCTCTCTAAAGAGAAAGTTTTCGTCGGTCTTTGAATTTTCGGCTTACGGATTACGGTCGTGGGCTTCCACAGCCACAGCGTTGTCCAGCTTTTATTTATTTGTGACTACGCTTTAAGCGGTTTTGGATCCTGGAGTGTTCGAATCGGTGGTTTATGGTTTTGATGATGCTTGCATGGGGACTCTTGCATCACACGCAAGCGGTGTGGAGAGCGTTGATGAGTGAAGCTCTTTGAACAAACTACGAGATAAACAACATCTGATAGTTTGGCCGAGTGGTCTAAGGCGCCAGATTTAGGCTCTGGTCCGAAAGGGCGTGGGTTCAAATCCCACAGCTGTCATCAATTTTTTTTTCATGTTCTTGTTTCTTTGATCAACAAACTCTAAGCCTTAATTCCTTCAGATAAATCATAAACCTAGAAACAGCAGACTTTTTCTGCCTCACTCAGTCTAATTTAAACATAAGTATATGACAAGAAAAAAAGCAGCTACAAATTTCCAATGCTTCTATGAATCATTTTGGATTTAAGTTTAATAGGCTTTTTATTGTTTTGCTATCGTCCTTTACTTCTTTTTCAACAAGACAAAGAGAGGATCTTTGTGTCCCTTATTAATAGATGTCGTATAGGACCTTGAAACTGTGATCATTGTACCTTAAGATTTTTCCATTACAGGTCCCATAAAAGAAAAGTGCGAAAATAGAGAAGACACACATTTGAAAGGAGAAACTACACGTTGAGTAATAGAATCATCAGCCTTGACAACGATCGATTTCCACCATCCAACCTTTCTTATCTTCAACTACACCCATCTGAATATTGGTTAACATCGAGCGAAGCTTCGTACACAGTGCTGCTTCTCCTGTCCTGTATTTTACCCTGTAGTCAAAGATATGACCCGAAATTAACATTCAGAATTGGAAAGGTTTAAGATTTGATGAAAGGGTCTTTAATTTGTTATGTTATAAGAAAAATTTAATCACTTCTTGTCATGGAAGGTCACAGTTTCAACAGCTTTAACAACCACTGCAGTCCCTGTGCAGAAAACTTCTTCTGCCTCTAGTAGCTCATCCACAGAAACATCGCGTTCTTGAACCTGTGATACATTGTGAGTCACAATCTGTGAATCTTAACTACGTGAGAATGTCTATATATGAAGAGGAGGTGGAACCTGGTAGCCAATATCACGAGCTAGCTCGCTTATGCTTTTCCTTGTGATTCCTGGTAAAATGTTTCCTGAAGTTGGTGGAGTGGACACAATGTTTCCCTAGAAAATGAATGGTTACTAATGAGTTTTATGCATAGGAACCTAAATGGTTGAAACTTTCTGTATTCCGTGTGATAAATGTTGAAACTCTTTACCTTGACAATGAAGATGTTACAAGCAGTAAGCTCTTCGATGTTTCTACCAGTTGCCGCGTCCAGGAACAGGACATCAGAGAAACCCGATGATTTTGCTTCAAGCAACGATTTCACAACCTTTCAAAATTTATACAAGAAGAAATCAGAGAACTAGATATTTCATTAACCTGTTTCCATTGAACATATATATTATATTTTTGGTGTCTCTTTACTTACTGGAGAATAGTTTGTGCAGCTCTTGACACCACCCGTTCCACCTGAATGGGCTCGGTGATACTTATGATCAACCTTGAGGTTCAAACCTGAGCTCACCTACAAGACAGAGAAACAAGTTAACTATTTTCAACTTTAAAGACTCTTAAAAGTCAGAGTTTACTCCACGGAGTATTTGAAACAAAAACATACAAACTCACCTTATGGTAATCACCTACGGGAGATGCATATATGAGAAATGTGTATTCAGGTGCTGGAGCTACTCCAAGGGTAGCACCACTCCCTATTAGCAGAGGCCTTATATACAAAGTTCCTTTACCCAGAGGAGGAACCTAAATAACCGAATAACCATTACACTCTTGAGGAACTCCTAGATTAGATCAAATTATGATGAAGAATCACATCAAATGGAACTAGAGACACATTGGTCCAATAGTCCATACCCATTTCTTGTTGGCAAGCACAGTTTGCTTAACTGCTTCAACAAATTGCTCCAGGGAAGGAGATGTCATACAAAGCCTTTCCGCACCAGTTTGCATGCGAAGAGCGTTTTGGTCAGGCCGGAAAATCCTAATCCGGTCGTCTTCTGTCCTGTAAGCCTTGAGACCTTCAAATAGTCCCTACAAAGCCAAACCAATATCAAAAAGCATAGATGCAAAAGTTATAAGCTTTTGGCGCTGACATTTACACTCAGTTCAACAACTATACACAATCTCTGACTCTGGGGATCATTTTCGCCCTCACAAGAGATTAAAGGCTTCTAATTTATTAATCCCTGTTCTATAATAAACCCAGCCAATGCAAAGTAACATTAATTTAGTGAAGTGAGAGCCACAGTGGTAAGAGAACAAAACGTACCTGGCCATAGTTGAGAATCGGAGAACATGGGCTAATTGAAATATCCCCATAAGGAAGAATCTTTCCTTGTGAAAAGCTCTCTCCTTGTCTGCATTTGGCTACATACATGTAATCTGTTGGAGTCAGAGCAAATCCAAGCTCTTCCCATTTCACATTCGCATATTTCTCATCTGCTTCACTGTTTTCATTACAATGCATGCCACCAAATTAAAAGAACAAAAAGTGAGTAGAATAAACGAAATGAACAAACACCAGATACCCAGATCAGAGGATTCTAATAACCAAAATCATTTTGTTTGCCATTATCTCGATAGACTTTGTTTACCTTGTAGTAGTACGAAGAGGTGAGGAAGAAGGAGCCATAGATGGAGGAGAAATAGAGCAGTGAAGTGAAGCAGCGAGAGAGGCCGTGGAGTGGTCACGTGGTTTTAAGAGCGTCGTTTTATAGTGACAACAAACAAACCCTTTTGATTCCTTCCATCTTAATTTTTTTAGTATTTTGTTGATAGGAGTAAATATAAATTGTAGAATCTTCAACTATTTTTCTTTATACAAAGGCCGACGGCTAAAGACTATTATTAAGCTAGAGTGGCCGCTCTTTGTTGAAAAAAAACGTGACCGGTGTTTATTAATCTATTGTTTGTCTCTTATACATTTTTCCTTATTTTATTTTATTTGGTTATACATTTGTATTACTTTTTCTTGTACCTTTTAATAATGCATGTATTTAGAATGTTTTTCGTTTTCTTCTATGACCGAGAATATATAATTTTTTTTTATATTTTCACTATTGGTTACTTTGGTTTTTGTTTTTTTTTTAAATATTATCTCATGTTAAAGTAAATTTAAATTATAAAATATTATTAATCTACCGTGTAAATAATTTTTTTTTCTTTTTAATAATTTTTGTGTCGGGTAAAATTAAGTTATTAGGTATTTCTAAACACAATGCTATATATAGAGTTTTAAAAACCTATAAGCGACTATTCGCATCGGTTTATCATTTTATCTTCCATAATTACCTTAAGCACAAAAAAAACACATCTCACCACCATCTTGTGGAAAGACAACATGTGATAGAACATATCATATGTTTTTCCGGTTTTCTTAAGTTGATACAAAATATATTGTTACGATGATCTTACCAAAATACATAGTTTGACAGGCACCAGCGACAATGATCAACGATATGTTTTGTTGTTCGTTTTGGAGTTGCTAGCGACTGATCGCAATGTTCTTCGTTTGACAGTCGTTGCGGCAGTTGCTATATTTCTTTTAATTTTGAAAATATTATTTATAAAAATTTAAAATGTTTTGTAAATGTGAACAATATAAATTTTTTGGTATTCATGCATAGTATTCATCATGATTATTATAGTTATGTTTTTCTGTTATTGTAATTTTGTAATTATATATACATGTCTTGACAAATTTTGTATTGATCCATGTATCAGTTTATTATTCACCAAGTTCTTCCAAAAGAGAGTCATAGTATTCATCATGATTATTATAATTTATAATCCATGTAATTATAAACTTCATATTCACCAAGTTCTTCCAAGAAAGAGTCATATAACGAATAACAATATTAAAAAAATGTAAACCAATCTTTTTACATCCAATTCAGAAGAATGTTTTGACATATGAAGATTACTAGAGTTTAACCCGCGGTATACCGCGAGATAATCTGATTTTACATAATCATAATTTAATCAACTTAATTAGATATGTCTAATATTCAAATATTAACGGTGTTAACAAAATAATGAAATGATGATAAACCCGTGTTATACCACCGAGTTAATGATATTTTTAATTTATATTAATGTCAACATAAAATCGTCCCGCCAAATAATTCCGTCCCGTAATATTTTAAACTTTTTAGAAGTGTAAATGTTCATAATATTTTAAACTATTTAAAAGTTTAAAAGTTCTTATATTCGGTATAACCAAACGGTTCGACTATAGTTACGAATTAAACCGGATACAAATTTTAAATTTAGATGCTTGTTAAGTTAAGCTTCCTGCTCATTCAAATTTAGATTCATTTTGGTCTTATTTATAATATGACTCTCAACCATTGTCTAAATCTTTTACCCGATGTGGGACGTTAAACACACAATTTTTCCTTATTGGTTCAGTAATACATGTCCGTTTTTCAAAATCCGAATCACGACAAATGCAGAAAAAAAATATAGAGTTTCTTTAATTTTATGTATTATATGATGATTCAAAACAATTAAACAAAAATATCAAACAAAGATGATAGGAGAATCATAATTTTAAATCTTAAGAAAATCTTCTAAATATCTATACTATTAATTGTGAAATATTACATGGATATTTCATATTTTATAATTAAATTAAAATTTTTTAATGATGTTTGGTTATATGGGTATTAGAGAATTAATTATAGAGGTTGTTTGGATACATGTATATAAGTATATTCATATTCCATATTTAGCCTTAATGAGCTTCCTAATTTGTTATTTAAATCAATGGTATTTTATGTAATATCTTACAAAACAAATATTTCTCTTTAAAATGTATTTCAAAAATGTTAATATAGATAATGGTTTTTAAATAATTACCTATCATCACGTATTTCGAATTCGAACTTCTTTTTTGGCGTGTTGTTACTTTCAATAATATCCATCTCACCAACGTTGATTATTTGACCAATAACATCTACGAAAATAAGAGAAACTTTTAAAATGCTATTACTGTTATAAAATGTATTTGATTTAGTGGATATAGAAATAAAAATAATCGAGAAAAAATTTATACCCGTAATCGGATCGGAAACTGAATATTATTATTTCTCTCTTACTTCTTTTCTCTCGTACAAAAGATGTTTATGAAATTGATGTTGTACGAATGATGTTTAGTTTACAATCGAACTCGTCTATTTATAATGATAAAAGTAGGTTACTGTGCGTGCATAGTGACGGTGGGCTCCACATCAAATATTAAACGAATTCGGCGACGGTTTATTTGACATCTCTCTTTCTCGAAGCTTGCTTTTTCTGACTTTTATAACACTCCCCCTTGGAGACCAGTGTCACTATGTATCTTGCGTAATATCTTCTGTTGCCTCGTTAAAAACCTTTTCCAGGAAAACCCAATGGGAAAAACCATGGTAAGGTAAAAAAAGTACAACCACGCAAGCTCCCCCTCGGATGATCAGGATCACATCTTATAAGTCTTTTTGACGACGCATTCCAATATTGTGGACATGCTTCCTGAACATAGTGGTAGGTAACGATTTCGTGAAGAGATCTGCAGAATTCTCAGATGATTGAACATATCTGACTTCAATGTCTTTATTCTTCACGAGCTCTTGAGTGTATGAAAACAGCTTCGGAGGTATATGTTTAGTTCTGTCACTTTTGATATAGCCTTTCTTCGTTTGAGCAACGCATGCAGCATTGTCTTCATATATGATCGTTGGCTCCGTATTTTTATGAATACCACTGCTTGACCGGATGTGTCGGCTTATTGACCTTAGCCATACACATTCTCTACTTGCTTCATGGAGTGCAATGAGTTCAGCATGATTTGAAGAAGTAGCCACAAGTGTCTGTTTCTGAGAACGCCAGGATATAGCAGTGCCTCCAATTGTGAACACATATCCTGTTTGTGATCGGGCTTTATGTGGATCTGATAAATATCCTGCATCTGCAAAATCAATTAATTGACCATTTAAATCGTTAGGATATAATAATCCTAAATCAGTAGTCCCTTGAAGGTAACGAAAGATATGTTTAATTCCATTCCAATGCCTTCGTGTAGGGGACGAGCTGAATCTGGCCAAAAGGTTAACAGAAAATGAAATGTTAGGTCGAGTGCAATTTGCAAGATACATAAAGGCTCCAATTGCACTTAGATACGGTACTTCAGGACCAAGTATCTCTTCATTCTCCTCATGTGGTCGGAATGGATCACTTTCAACGTTGAGTGATCTAACGACCATTGGAGTACTTAAAGGAGTTGCCTTATCCATATTAAAACGTTTTAATACTCTTTTAGTGTATGTGGATTGATATACAAATATACCATTTTGAGTATGCTCAATTTGTAGGCCAAGAAAAAACTTTGTTTGTCCGAGATCTTTCATCTCAAATTTCTCTTGCAAATAGTTTGCTGCTTTCTGTATTTCAGCTTGAGTCCCGATTATATTTAGATCATCAACATATACCGCGATTATCACAAATCCGGATATTGTTTTCTTAATGAAAACACATGGGCATATAGGATCATTCACATATCATTCTTTAATTAAATGCTCACTGAGACGATTATACCACATTCGTCCAGATTGCTTTAACCCATATAATGACCTTTGCAACTTTATTGCACACAACTCTTTGGGTTTAGATTTTAATGCTTCTGGCATATTAAACCCATCGGGAATTCTCATATAGATATCTGTATCTAATGATCCATATAAATATGCTGTAACGACATCCATGAGACGCATCTCAAGATTTTCACCAGCTGCTAGACTCATTAGAAATCTAAATGTTATGGCATCCATAACTGGGGAATATGTTTCCTCATAATCAATTCCGGGTCTTTGAGAAAATCCTTGAGCTACAAGACGAGCCTTATATCTCGTAATTTCATTTTTCTCATTTCGTTTTCTAACGAAAACTCATTTATATCCAACTGGTCTCACATCTTCAGGTGTGAGTACAATAGGTCCGAATACATTTCGTTTATTTAACGAATCAAGTTCGATTTGTATAGCATCTTTCCATTTTAACCAGTCATGTCTCTTTTGACATTCATATACAGACTTTGGTTCCGGATCCTCGTTTTCCTCATCTATTTCCCTTGATATAAGGTACGAGAAAACATCATCAACTTTATCGATTTTATTTCGATTCCATATCTTTCCATTATGGATAAAGTTGATGGAAATTTCATGATTTCTTTCCGGATCAAGCTGCTCAATATTATCATTAGATTCATGATTTGTTTCTTCCAAAATACTTTCTGTTATTTTGGGAATATCATGCTTTTCAACTTCCTTTCGTTTTCTAGGATTTTTATCCTTAGGGCCAGCTGGTCTTCCACGTTTTAAGCGTGTTCTAGACTCACGTGTATCATCTGCTCTTCCACTTTCTTGCGGTATTTCAATTCGAGCAGGAACATTTGCAGCTGGTATATATGATTTAGTTATCGTTTTAGTATCGGCAAATACATCCGGAAGTTGATTTGCTATACTTTGCAAATGTATAATTCGTCGAACTTCTATTTCAGACTGTTTTGTAGAAGGATCAAGGTGTAACAAAGTTGGTACACACCATTTGATATCCTTCCCTACTTGATTATTTTCTCCCCCTAGAACCGGGAGTACTTTCTCATCAAAATGACAATTGGCAAAACGTGCCGTAAAGACATCACCAGTCATTGGTTCTAGGTATCTTATAATTGATGGAGAATCACAGCCAATATATATATACCCATCCTTCTTTGTGGTTCCATTTTTGTACGTTGTGGTGGTGCTATAGGCACATACACTGCACAACCAAAAATCTTTATATGGGATATATTTGGTTCTCGACCAAATGCTAACTGTAATGGGGAATATTTATGATATGCACTTTGTCTTATCCGAATGAGTGCTTCTGCATGCAATATGGCATGTCCCCATACAGAGGTTGAAAGTTTTGATCTCATGATCAATGGTCTTGCAATCAATTGCAGACGTTTAATTAATGATTCCGTCAAACCATTTTGAGTATGAACATGAGCTACAGGATGTTCAACTTCAATTCCTATTACCATGCAATAATCATTAAATGTTTGGGATGTGAATTCACCAGCATTGTCTAGTCTAACTCTCTTAATGAGATAATCAGAGAACTGAGCTCTTAATTTGATTATCTGAGTTAGAAATCTCGCAAATGCCAAATTTCGAGATGACAATAGACAAACATGTGACCATCTGCTAGATGCATCAAACAACACCATAAAATAGTGGAATGGTCCACATGGTGGATGTATTGGTCCACAAATATCGCCTTGAATCCGTTCAAGGAACTTTGGTGATTCTTTATCAATTTTGGTTGGCGATGGCCGTATAATTAATTTTCCAAGAGAACATGTTGCACATGTCATTTTATTTCCCTCATATATCTCATGAATTTTCAGAGAATGACCATGTGAGCTCTCAATAATTTTTCGCATCATTGTGGTGCCTGGGTGACCAAGGCGATCATGCCACAATGTGAAATCTTCTGGATTTCTTTTGATCACAAGATGTGATTCAATTTCATCTATATAAGTATGATGCAAAGCAGAAGGAAGTTCTGGAAATTTTTCCAGTATATGCCTTTCTCCAGCTTTATTAGAAGTTATATATATGTACTTCTTTCTTTCCTCAGTAGCAGACTGAGTTTCATACCCTTGACGGTATATATCTTTAAAGCTCAACAAATTCTTTTTAGAATTTGGAGAATATAAGGCATTTTTTATGGAAAACTTTGTTCCATTAGGCAATATAAAATTTGCTTTGCCACTTCCTTCAATTACGTCCGTTGGACCCGATATTGTATTAACAATAATTCTTTTCGGGTTTAGCTCAGAGAAAAATCTCTTATGCCTCAGAATAGTGTGTGTTGTTCCACTATCTGGTATACAAATTTCTTTGATATTTTTCCTTGCTATTGAATCTTCATCCATTTCTGTAATCAACATAAATGTTAATACATATAAGCAAATCTTTCTTCATATAGAAAAACATGCAATAATTTTACAACGGTTTATTTCAAGAAACAACATTATTTGAAATAACTGAAATAAGTAATACTTATATGATGGCATTACTGGAGACTAATAGTCTCACTACAAGCATTTCAGTTATCGGTCATGTCGAAATCATTCATAAAGTCTGAACCATCAAGATATGATGTTCCCTCAAAGTGTTCATTGAGGTTGACTTCCTTCCCTTTGCCCTTTTGGGACTCTTTGTATAATTTACAAAGATGTTCGGGAGTACGACATACATGAGCCCAATGACCCTTTGATCCACATCTATAACAGATGTTTTCACGCTTTTGAGCGTTATTTCCGTGGGATTCTTTTCTTGTAGGACCTTGTTCAGGTCGAACCCATTTATAAGACTTTCTGCCTTGAGGGTTAAAGAATCTTCCACGTCCACGGTTGAATCGTCGACCATGACCTCGATAGGTTTGACTTCTCCTCTCCAGATTTTTCACATCCGTTGCATTTATCTCAGGAAATGCTTTCGTTCCTGTTGGCCGAGAGTTGTGGTTTTTAATGAGAAGTTCATTATTCTTCTCTGCCAGTATTAGTGTCACGATTAAATCGGAAAACCTTTTGTATCCGTAATTTCGGTACATTTCTTGCAGAACGCGATGCTCTTTGTGAAAAGTAATATAAGTCTTTTCGAGCATTTCCGCTTCTGTAACAGGTTTTCCACAATATTTTAATTGTGACACAATTCTCAGCATAGCAGAGTTATAATCCTCTACTCTCTCAAAGTCCTGGAACCTTAGGTTTTTCCAGTCCTCTAATGCATGAGGGAGAGTTATTTCTCTCTGGTTATCAAACCGAGCATTTAAAGCTTGTCACATCTCAGCAGGATCTTTTATATTCGCATAATCATGCGTCAAACTCTCATCGAGATGTTTTCTTAAAAATATTATCGTCTTTGCCTTATCTTTGGCAAGCGATGAATTTTCTGCTTTTATGGTCTCAGACAACTCTTGTGACTCTAGATAGAGTTCCACATCCGTGGTCCATGCTATGTAGTTTGCTCCAGTAATTTTGAGAGCCGGGAACTTAAGTTTCTCAATATTTGCCATTATTTATCTAAACACAAAACCGAAATAAATATTATTAGTCGAATAATTTTATTTATTTAAAATGCACCATTAATATTAATAATGCATGCGATTGCAAATAAACATTATTAGCGATTTAATTTAAAACATGGGAGGTGCATTTATAAGTAACGCAATTACAAGAAACACGATTACATAAAAGAGTAAAATAACAACCATTAAAAATTCTTCGGGAGAGAAATCTCCAAAGATTAAACCGTAAATTGCAACAAATATAAACCCGTAGGCAAAAGCTAAGAATGGATAAGCCATTTTTTTTCTTAGAAAGACAAATTATATTTTTTTAGAGAAATATTTGAGAAAGATGAAATGTTTGAGTGAAATGAATGAATGAGAATATGAGTGTATTTATAGATTGAAAACACTGTTCACTAGCCGTTAATAGCCGTTTGAAAAAGTAAAAAATTTTGAAAATTTTTTCATCATGACCGTTGGAAAAAAATATTGAACGGAAAATCAATCGTAAAAATTATAACAAGCAATCAGATCAATTTTACCGATTTCAAATAAAATATTTATATATAGGTTATTTAGCATACTTATATAATAACCAAAATATTGAAACATTTAAACAACAATATTATGGTGAAATAAATTGTTCAGCGGCTTAGTCGTCCAAGAACATTAAATAAATAATTATGGCGGCTTAGCCATCCGTTAACAGTAAATAAATAATTATGCGGCGGCTTAGCCGACCAGTATAATAATCTTTTCTAGGCGGCTTAGCCGACCAATAGAATTTTCTTTTATAGGCGGCTTTGCCGACCAATATAATTTTTTTTCATCTCCTTTTTTTTTTTTTTTTTTTTTTGGAGATATAACACCCGGTATAACAGGATCTATATTATCAACATAAAAAATTTCCGATCATAGAGTGATCGTGCTGATAACGTGTTATAAAATGTATTTGATTTTATGGATATAGAAATAAAAATAATCGAGAAAAAATTTATACCCGTAATCGGATCGGAAACTGAATATTATTATTTCTCTCTTACTTCTTTTCTCTCGTACAAAAGATGTTTATGAAATTGATGTTGTACGAATGATGTTTAGTTTACAATCGAACTCGTCTATTTATAATGATAAAAGTAGGTTACTGTACGTGCATAGTGACGGTGGGCTCCACATCAAATATTAAACGAATTCGGCGACGGTTTATTTCTCGAAGCTTGCTTTTTCTGACTTTTATAACAATTACAATATTTTTAAAAATAGAGTAATTAAAAATAATTTAATTAATAACTACCAATCAAATGGTACTGCTTAAAATGAAAATAAATATTATCTACAATTAATAATAAAATTTAGAATTTCCGTTATTCCATCTAGGCGACGGCGATGGCTCTAGGGTTTTGACCCAACAATGAGATGGGATCTCTCGGGCTTCTTTTATCGGTTCAAATACGGATCCTCTTTGGTAAAGCATGATCAATTGGTTTTGGTTTTATGGGATAAGGGGAGTCAGCAGATTCGTCAAGATTGGATTTTGTTAAAGGAATTTTCACGGCCTTGTTTTTACGGTTCGATACAAGGCAGAGCATGGGATCTATAAGATCTGCGATACAGTGGGTGGATATCCAGATGTGGTATCCTTGGAGACTCTCAATTTTGGCAAAAACAAGGTTTGATATTGAGGGGGGAAGGACGGATCTCTTCATATATAGCCAGGTCAGTGAACTTGGTTAGTAAATCCTCAGGATCTCTCGGTTTTCATATGGGTTTGATCTGGAAATCATGTATATTTCTATTTGCGATTGGTGGGAGGTGGAGGTGGATCCGGGGGAGTTTTACGGTGGTTATAATTTCGGTTCTGGAATGGGTGGGGAAGAAATATCGGAAGATTCAATTCGAAAATGAATTTGTTTTAAGTGGATGTGTTTTTGGATTTCTGCGTGTATGGCTAGTGATTCGAGGAGGATTACTAGCGACTGAGGCCTTACACTGGGATGTTACGAATCACTTCACAAGTGGAAAAATTGAGTTTGATAAGGTTTCTCAAGTAGGTGTTTCTAATAACACTGCTGGGGAGGTAAGGATGGAGGAGGAGGAAGAGGAACCAGAGGGAGAGGTATTAGGTCAGTTATCTAACATGGCTGGGGTTGAACGAATAGAAGAGCAGAAGGTTGAGAATCAAATGGGTGACGAGGTAAATCCTGGAGATCAAGACATGGTGAAGGGAGTCCCGGGTGGGGTCAAGTTACCAAGATCAAAAAGTGATAAATGAAGATTTTGAGTTGGAATTGTCAAGGACTCGGAAATAAGGCTACGATAGGGTATCTTCGAGATTTGTGGAAGCAACATCGGCCGGATTTTTTGTTTCTTTCGGAAACGAAACAACAATCTAATTTTTTGGAAAAATTTGTAGGACATTTTGGTTATAAAAATTTAAAAACGGTTAATCCTATTGGTTGTAGTGGCGGTTTAGCACTTTTCTATAATAATGATTTTAATGTTACTATCATTTTTGAAAGTAATAGATTAATTGATATAGAAGCGGTTGTCAACAAAAAAAAAGTTCATTTAACATTTGTTTATGGAGATCCGGTGGCAAAGAACCGAGAACAGGTTTGGGAACGGTTAACGCGCATTAGTTTATGTCGAGACATACCTTGGTTCTTAATAGGTGATTTTAATGAATTAAAAGGTAATCACGAAAAACGAGGAGGTACATTACGACATGCGTCTTCTTTCATTCCGTTTAATTTAATGATTCAGGATTGTGGGCTATTAGAATTTCCCTACCTCGGTGATGGCTTTTCTTGGAGAGGGTGGAGAGATAAAAAACCAATTCGATGTCGATTGGATCGGGCTTTGGCTAATGAGGACTGGCACGATTTGTTTTGTAATTCTTTTGTTGAGTACCTTCCGATGGTAGCGTTTGATCATAGACCAATTGTTGCAATGATCGCGGATAAGATACCCCGAGGCAAACGAAGTTTTAGGTTTGATAAAAGATGGATTGGAAAACCCGGTTTATTAGAGGCAATTACAAGCGGTTGGCAATTTGAGTCAGGAGCGGGGGAGGGACATTTTGTAGAAAAGTTAACAAATTGTAGAAGAGCAATCTCGCGCTGGCGGCACGAGTTCAATCCTTACGGTCGGCAAAAAATAGAGGAATTGAAAGCAGAACTAGAAAGAGCTCAAAAGGATGATTTGAAACTTCCGGAGGAGATCAAGAATCTCACTCTGCAATTGAGAGAAGCTTACCAGGATGAAGAAAAGTACTGGCATCAAAAGAGTCGGAACTTATGGATGAGGGTAGGGGATAGTAACACAAAATTTTTCCATGCTCAAACAAAACAAAGGAGGGTCAGGAATCGAATCATTGGGTTACAGGATGAAAATGGAGTATGGTGTGTCGAGGAAAAAGATATTCAACATATCGCGGTATCTTATTTTGAGAAAATATTTACCACTTCAAACCCACATGTTGTTGAGGAATCATTACAGGAGGTTAAAACCTTAATAACAGACCAGATCAATGAGTCTCTAACGGCCCCGTCAACGGAAAAGGAAGTTAAAGCCGCTTTATTCATGATGTATCCGGAGAAAGCACCCGGTCCGGATGGAATGACGGCGTTATTTTTTCAGAAGGCGTGGAATACAATTAAAACCGACCTGCTACATCTGGTTAATTCCTTTTTACAGCACAGAACTTTTGATAAGCGGTTGAATATGACAAATATATGTCTTATTCCAAAAACGGAAAACCAACTCAAATGGCGGAACTAAGACCTATTAGTCTTTGCAATGTGGGTTATAAGATCATATTGAAGATCCTTTGTCACATACTCAAAAAGGTTTTACCAATGCTTATTTCTGAAACACAATCGGCCTTTGTCGAGGGACGACTAATTTCAGATAATATTCTTATAGCACAGGAGATGTTTCATGGGCTACGGACGAATCCGTCATGTCAGATAAAGTTCATGGCTATCAAGACAGATATGAGCAAAGCTTATGATCGGTTTGAATGGGTTTTTATTGAAAAATTATTAAGAAAGATGGGTTTTTGTGAGAAATGGATCTCATGGATGATGTGGTGCATAACATCAGTCCAGTACAGAGTTCTTATTAATGGACAACCTAAAGGATGGATAATTCCGGAAAGAGGACTACGTCAAGGTGATCCGCTTTCATCCTATTTATTTATATTATGCACAGAGGTTTTGATTGCTAATATTCGGAAAGCAGAACAAGAGAAATTAATCACCGGAATGAAAGTGTCTAACACAAGTCCCCCAATTTTCCACCTTTTATTCGCGGATGATAGCTTATTCTTCTGCAAGGCTGATAAAGAGTAAGGGGATATAATTTTAGGAATTTTAAAACAGTATGAGGCGGTTTCAGGCCAACAAATAAATTTTACGAAGTCTTCGATTCAATTTGGACACAAGGTTGACGAGTCTTTAAAAATAGAACTGAAGACACTCCTGGGTATTACAAACATAGGTGGTATGGGATCCTATCTTAGATTACCGGAAAGTTTGGGTGGATCGAAAACAAAGATTTTTTCCTTTGTAAGAGATAGGTTGCAAAGCAGGATTAATGGGTGGTCAGATAGACTATTATCGAAAGGGGGAAAAGAGATCATGATTAAATCTGTGGCTGCTGCACTACCAGTGTATGTCATGTCATGTTTTAGGCTACCAAAAACGATCACGTCTAAACTTACGAGCGCTATAGCAAAATTCTGGTGGAGTTCAAATGGTCAAACCAAAGGAATGCATTGGCTAAAATGGAATAAATTATGTTATAGTAAAGCCGAGGGTGGTATTGGTTTCAGAAGTGTGGAAGACTTTAACACAACATTACTCGCAAAATAATTATGGCGGATGATATCGGTTCCTGACTCACTCTTTGCAAGGGTTTTCAGAGGACGCTATTTTCGAAACTCTGATCCTCTGGATATAATTAAAGCATACACTCCATCATTTGGATGGAGAAGTATTGTCTCTGCTAGACCTCTGGTTATTAAAGGGCTTATTAAAAGAGTTGGTTCAGGGGACTCCATCTTAGTATGGGAAGATCCATGGATTCCAGCTCAATTCCTGAGGCCAGCAAAAAACAAAGGTGTAATTATTGATCCACATCTCAAAGTTAAAGATCTTGTTGATGCTCGAACAAATTCTTGGAATATGGATTTGCTAAAGGCTATTTTGAACCTGGAAGATGTCCCCCTCGTAAGCGCAATCCCTTTGGGAGTTTCTTCAAAACCTGATACATTAGGATGGCATTTTACAAAATCGGGTCAATATACGGTAAAATCGGGCTATCATTTAGAACGGTTAATAAAAGCAGAGTTTAGTCGGCAAAATTTTGTTGGCCCAGATATTAGCACTTTGCAGGCTTTTACTTGGAAAGTTCAATGCCCGCCTAAACTAAAACACTTTATGTGGCAAGTTATTACGGGTTGTGTCTCGGTTTCATCAAGTTTAAGACACAGGGGCGTTCAATGTGATACAGGATGCCAAAGATGTGGCGAGGATGAAGAAACAATTAATCACGCTTTGTTCCTTTGCCCACCAACCCTACAAATATGGGCGTTATAAAAAATCCCAACGGTAATAGGGGTTTTTCCTACAGAGTCTCTGTATGCAAATATGGATTTCTTGTTCTGGAGAACACCACCGGGTATCTTTAATACATCATATCCATGGATAATGTGGTATATATGGAAGGCTAGAAATGCGAAGATTTTTGAAAATATAGATAAAAACCCACTAGAGGTTCTACGTTTGGCAGAGAGTGAGGAACAATCTTGGCGGCTAGCTCAGGTAGAAATTACGGACGACGCGCAAGGATCAATGGAAACTGACCAACAAAATGGCCTCCTAGGTAGCTTACATGAATCAAATTTTCGAGGTTACAGTTGCTTTGTGGACGGGTCTTGGAAAACAACGGATAAATTTTCAGGGATAGGATGGTATTGTTCGCTGCCAAATGATGTCGATTCCACCATGGGCGCTGCCAATCTCCGACGAAGTCTATCGCCTCTACATACAGAAGTTGAAGCCCTAGTCTGGGCAATGAAGTGCATGATTGGTGCGGATAAGAGAGATGTAGCTTTCCTAACCGACTGCTCAGATTTGGTGAAGATGATATCTTCCCCTGCAGATTGGCCCGCTTTTACAACTTATTTGGAGGAGATTCAGCTAGACAAGGAAAAATTTGCATTCTTCTCTCTAACTCTTATTTCTCGGAATGCAAATGTTAAAGCGGATAAACTTGCGAAAGGAGCTCGTACTGAACTGCATTATATAACATATGTAAACAATGTTCCTTCTAATTGGCTCTTTTGAGTCTGTTTAATAAAAATGTTGAAAAAAAAAAAAAAAATAGTACTGCTTAAGATTCCCGCTTATGATAGGCGAAAATTTCACCAAATTTAGAAATTCAGAATCACTCATGATTTCATTTTTTTACACAGAGGTTTGGTTGTTGAAACCAAGTTTGTACGCATGATTAGTAGTTCTGAACTAGCCACATGCATTAGTCACACTAAAATTCTCGATGAACCTCTATTCACTATGAGGTAACTGATTTGTGAAACGCACAACGTTATCTTTTCTCATCGAAGCGTGGATCTTAATACCCTACAAACACATAAATCGTTTATATTATTATTAAGATTAACTGAAATTAGTATATAATAAAATTATATATCTGAAACGTACTCTTTGATCTGTCAGAACCATTTCGAAAGTTTCACCCGACCGTTGGGTGTATTACTTCCACGTATGAAGGATCTTCACTTGGATGCGCCAAGACGTCTTGTACCGCCTCAGATCACGAAGGTAAGCAAAAGAAGCAGTCATTATTGTTATTTGAGATCTTTGACCGATTTAGAAATGATGTGTTATCTCCGAATTGAAGTAAATATATATATATATAGAGGAATACGATTACCGATTACAGTTACCTGTAGCCCTGGGCATAATACCCGGACCCGAACCGAACCCGACCCGAAAATAGGTAATTCGGATCTACTCTGTTCTTAGTGAATACCCGATCGGTTTTTGTTTAATTTTGGTTCGGGTATCGGGTCGGTTCGGGTAATACCCGAGACCCGAAAAGTACTCTTTGCGACCCGAACATTACTTAGCCGTGACTTACCCTATACACCCAACCTCATTTTTTCAGTCCATCGACAAGTCGATTCCAATTCCCATAGCGAGCCACCCTATACCTTAGCCTCGATCCTATTACGCCGTCGATTCCACTTCCCATAGCCACGCCAAATCGCTTTTGATCTTATTATAACCCTAATTCCAAACTGGCTTCATCATATTCGAAGAGTGAATTCACTGTTTTCTCTCCATCTACCTCGAGAAATCGATCACAGGTAAGTTTAAAATCTTTCATTCTTGTTCGATTTTAATGGTTAATTGTGTCTAGTGATTCAATTTTGATTGATTTTGTTTGTTTTTGTGTTGTTCTTCGTCTCTATCTTGTTTTTGTTTTTGCTTTGTTCTTCGCCTCTTTCTTGTATTTGTATTTGTGGAAAGCTTCCAGGCCCTTTCATGACTGCCTCCTGCTCTGCAATTTTCTTTTTTCCATTGATTTCTCAGATTTTTAATTCAAATGCATATCGGGAACACACACCACCATTACCATTACATGCTTTTGACTTGTTATTAAACTTAGTGAATCAAATCATTTTTCTATTAAGCTATATGTCAAAAGAAAAATAATGACACTGTTTTCTACAACTTACTTCCGCTTTAGTACTAAGTTAGGAAGATGATTTGTCATTTGGTTTGGGAATCTTTGAGAAAAAAGAGAAACCAAATTGGTTTTTAGAGACATGTGTGAAGATCAAAAGGAGAAACCACTATTCCACATTGTTTATTTGTCTGGTTTATGACTTAGACAATCATGTATAGCCAAGTCATACATTACATTTAGTTATCGAATATTTTAAACATCAATTGTGTGTTTGTACGTTGACATCAAAATTTGACATTTGTACATCTTTTTATTTTTTAGAAAATGCATTGAGGATGTGGTTTTATGTTGTGTTTTAATTTGAAGAGAAATACACACAAAAACGTTAATGAACAGATATTGAGAGGAGTCGTTGTTTGTGTCTTGTTATCTATTTGTCTCTAAGTCTCTGTTTTGTTTGTGTCTTATTTTCTTATTTTCTCTTTTTTTCTGTTTGTTTTTTCTCTCTATTGATTTGCCTATTCTTCTTATATTTCAGATGGATTCGTCAAAACCAGAAGAAAACATTGATGTCAATAATGAAGAAACATCAGAGGGTTATGGAAGGAGGAGACAGAAAAGAAAGGAACTTCCAGAGAAAGGGAAAGGTTCTAAGGGGAAGCAAACTGAACATAAAACAAGGTCTCATGTCTGGATGCACTTCACCAGACTTAGCGAAGACAGTGAGAGATGCCTATGTCACTACTGTAAGAACGACTTCGCTTGTCCAACATCCTCTGGGACATCAAATCTGAGAAAACATCTAGATTGTTGCAAGCAGTACATGGCATGGACGGAGTGTTCACAAACTGTTATTAAGAATGACGGTCAGAATTTGAAGCTTGGCAAAGTGACAGAGGAAGTTTTTAGAGAGGCAAGTAACGAGATGCTTGTCTTAGGAGAGATGCCACTTGCCTTTATTGAAAGTGATGCTTGGAAACATTTCTGCAACAAAGTCAACTTGTACAAACCTCATTCTAGAAGAACTGCCACCAGAGACATATACAAGATGTTTGTGAATCGAAAAAATGCTATGAAGACTTGGCTAGCTGCAACTAAACAGAGGGTGTCTCTGACCACTGACATTTGGGTTGCTCCAGCAACAGGTTCGAGTTATATGGTGATAACATTGCATTTCATTGATTCAAGTTGGCACTTACGGAAGCTTATAATAGGGTTTAAGTACATCACTGATCATAAGGGATCAACTATAGCATCTGTTCTGTTAGAGTGTTTGGCCGAATGGGGTATTAAGAAGGTCTTCACCATCACTGTGGACAATGCCACTGCTAACACATCTGCTCTCAAGCTCTTTCAGCGTGAATTCAGATTGGTAGGGAATGATGCGTTGGTTCTAGATGGAGAATTCATGCATATGAGGTGTGCAGCTCACATTATCAACTTGATTGTGAAAGATGGATTGAAAGAAGTGGATGACAACATCAGTGCCATTAGGAATGCGGTTCAGTATGTTAGATCTTCTACAAAGAGACTGAATGCATTTGATCTCCAGGTTGATACAAGGAAGCTGTCTAGGGGAAGCCTGCCTTTGGATTGTGAAACAAGGTGGAATTCAACTCATCTAATGCTAACAAAAGCTCTGAAGTACAAGACAACATTTAGTAGGATGGAAGCTGAAGATAAATTGTACAATGACTACTTTCAAGAAGTAGAAAAAGGGGAAAAAAGGTTAGGTCCACCTACTAGAACTGACTGGCAAGTTGTTGAAAGGTTAGTAAAATTTTTAGGCATTTTCTATCAGTCTACTTTAGTTGTCTCAGCATCTTCTAATGTGTGCTCTTATAAGTGTTATGGAGAGATTGTGACTATAGAGAAGAACCTTATGACTATGAGTAATAGCTTAGATAAGGAATTGAGTGGAAAAGCTGAAGATATGAGAGAGAAATTCGATAAGTACTGGGATGGACTTAGGGAAATCAATAAGTTTCTGATTGTTGCTACAGTGTTTGATCCTAGGAAAAAGATGCATTATGCTCAGCATTGTTTTGGCAACATCTATGGCGTGGATAGTATTGTCTCTAGGCATATGTATCAGACAACACATGATGTCTTGGTTGCTATGTTTAAGGAATATAGTTCTATTTACTCTAAAGTTTCCCTAGGTGAATCTCAGTCTCAAGAGACAGCAACTTTTAGTAGCCAAGAAAATGCTGCAGAGAATGTGATGGATGATTTCGTGTGTATGAATGGATATGAAAACATGGATTTAAGTTATAATGATGCGGTTGCTGAGAAAGGGCTTGAAGAAGCAAGAGATGAGCTTGAAATCTACTTAAAAGAGAAAGTAGAGAAGCCGAAGCATACTTTGTTTGCAGATTCATTTGATGTCTTGTCATGGTGGAGGTGCAATAGCCAGAAGTACCCTGTGTTATCTGAAATAGCAAGAGATATACTTGCAATGCAAGTGTCTTCTGTTGCCTCTGAATCTGCCTTTAGTACTAGTGGAAGAATCTTAGAACCGAGTAGGAGTTGTTTAAGCCACTACACTATTGAGGTTCTGATGTGTACAGAACAATGGATGAAGGCTGAGATTCAATTAAAGGATAAAGGAGCTATAACAAATGCTGAATTGCTTGCTGATTTTGAGTTGCAAGACAGTCTTCAGAAAGGTAATTTATCTTTTTCTATGCTACTTTAATTCTTCTATGTATTGCAAGTAACAAACAATCTTTTCATATGAGTTTCAGAGTTTCATGATCAAACCAGTGTAGAACTTTGAAGTTCATAATCTGCAAGACTCGGAATCATCACCAACAGGTAAGTTTCAATGGTTATTATTTGGAACTTTTAATCTTATTTGTATCTCATCTTATTTTGTTTCGATTGTAACAGGGCATAGAGATGCTTTTGACTCTGCTTCAATGTTTCAGATGCCTCATGCCCCTTCTATTTTTTTTTCCAATCTATTTTTTTTTTATCTCTATCTCCAGTACTCTTTGATGTTATGAATATTTCCAGTTTCTACTTTGTTTCAATTACTTGCAACTTTGCAAGAGTGGTGTTTTATGATTTGTCTTATGTTTTTGGTTTAATAATCGTTTGTGTTATCAGGTTTGTGATTGTTTCATAATCGTTTGAGTTATTAGGTTAACTAATTCAGGTTTTTGTTTAATAGAAGTTCGGGTATTTCGGTTTTTATGGTTACTTTTAAGAAATTTCGGGTACAATATACCCACTCAAACAGGAACCGAATTTTTTCGGGTTTTCCACGGTTCTCATCACAAATTCGAGAACCGACCCAAACCCGAAAAAACCCGTACCGAACCCGAACCGAAAATTGTAAATACCCGAACGGAGTTTATATCAAAAAAAAAAAAGTACTAGAACCGAATGGACCCGATCCGAACCCGAACCGAATATCCATATAGTTACCTGAAATTCATTTGTCTAAAAAACTTTGTGTCCAAGTAAAATATATATGATTTAATTGAAATTATCTTAAAAAATTGAATGAAATATGGAATTAGTTCCTTAAAATTAACCGTAATTTGATATACGCAACTAATAAAATTACCTAAACAACGAATATGATTTAAAATTCGATTACCAAATCTTTAAAGTTTCAATAGATAAATTCATAATAAATACGCCTCTATATAAATTTCCCAAAAAACAGAAATTTGTATATTTGTTTGTATTAATATCTGATGCTTATGGAATTGTGAGTTATAGTTTTCATTACTTTCCTATAATTAGTTGAGATTTGTGATCCAAAATAACATTCGATTAAGTTTTGAATTATTTAATTTGTTTTAAGATTTATTTACGGGTCAAATCTTAGTAATTGGATCGGATGACGGGGAAAATCCAATTTCATATTTTCTGGTTATTTTGTCTAATTTTGAACCGACCCACTAATAGAAGATTAATGATAATCTCAAAACAACCTTAATGAGACTTCATTTCTAAACATTTGATTAGTGGCATTCATTGTAATTACTTGGATATTTTCGGATAATAACTTATTTGTACTTCACTTTTAATAGTATAAAGATTTCTCGATCAAAAAATGACATAGTATTAACTAGGCGTGAAAGCCTCTGTAGCAACAAGAGTCTCTCCCTTTCTCGTTCTTAATCGACCATACTTTCTAAGCGAGTCTTATTCTAATATGTCCTCATATCCAAAATATATTTCTACACTATTGATATGCTCAAATTTACCCTTGAGCTACTCTCTCAAATTAAGAGATCACTGTAATACTTAGGGATCGAATCCACAAGAACTAATGTTCACACAATAGATTATCAGTTTGGAAATATAGCTAAACAGAAGAAATTGTAAGTTAAAAATAGCAAGAGAATTAAAATCGGGTTGTAAGATGAATGGAAGAAAAGCTAAACTTAGGGAAATTCTCAGGAAATTCAGAATTGCAGGACAAAACAATTATCAGGATTGTAATTAAGAACCATTCTAGAACTCAAATCACTAATGTAAAATCAACCAACTTTCGCTGCAAAGATTATCTATGCCTAAATTTTAGAATCTCAAATCTCTTTGCGAATTCTTCAAATTAAACAAGCATTAAAGTTCAGGTTTGATATGTTCACAAAATCCTTAAACCAAATCTCTTTGCGAATATGGTATTTTGCTCATCTAAGATAGTCCAGGCAATCAATTACACTTTCATGTCAACTAATCAACCTAAGATCATATTCTAGGTAGCTAAGCTAGAATAAGCAATAAACACAATCTAGATGAAGAACTCTATAGATTCAATCCTAACAATCTAACAATCTAACAATTCATGAATTCCTTTGAAAACCCTAAACCTAACAGGGAGATTACTCAGACATGACAAATGAAACACAAATCATGAATGAAATAAATTGCATTAAGAAAATCTAAAGAAGAAGAAAAGAGTTTAGAAATCTTCTCCAAAAATCCCTGAAGAGGTGGCTGCTCAAAATTCAAGCATTCTCAGCCTAACTCTAAACAATGACCTTAAAATCTTATAAATAGGCTAAAATACGTTTTGAGCTTTTTCTGTAAACAGGGACAACTTCTGGGTAGAATTTGCAATTCTTCAAAACTCCAAAAAGATGGAAAATTTGATTGCCGTCAGATATTGGTGTCGACCGACACTAATGGCTAGTGTCGATCGACACCCACACCAATTTTGCTCTCAGAGTTCATTTCTTCAGCGCAGCTTCTCGGATTGCTCCGAAACGTCCCATAATCTCCAAATAAGTCCAAAACGCTCCTAGACCTGCAAAGATTCTAAAAGACTCGAAAGACACTAAAAAGACTATAAAACAAGACTAATATCATGGTTAAAAACCGTAAAAACCATGATATATCAACTCCCCCAGACTTAGCCTTTGCTTGTCCTTAAGCAAAACAGAAACTTAACCCGTGAAAGAGGTTTGAAAAATGCGAAAACTCTCTCTCTCTTTAGACTGTTGCATTGAGCATTCAAACCAAATCCATATGCTTAGCAGACTAATCCAAATCGAACCACCATGTACTTCTCTGTAGACATTTCAACTCCCCAAATTTAACCCACAACTTCGCAACATTCTCCACAGCCTTCATCGCTGGGTCTCATCAATGAAATCAATGCCAAGAACCTTCTAGACTCATTCCCGTGCAATACCATGATAAACCATCCAATTTTCCACATTCTTTAGTACTCTTTCTCTCCTCCAGACTTATTCTTTTCTCAACATCTTTTGTGTTGTTTCTCTTTTTTTTTATATCCTCAAAAGTGTAGGCGAATAATGGTATCACAGGAAATTTTTCTAACCTCGCTTCCAACTTTCGTGTGATCATTCCTTTCAAAGTAAAATAATGGGGTCGTTGGAAATTTTCCTATCCCTTTACTCAAAATAAAATCATATCATCTTTTCTGCTTGTAAACACATTCGTTTTTTTTTTTACTGAATAAGGGAGAGGAGTACCATCACTTTTGCTTAGGCTTTCGTTTGTCAAGTAGGAACTGGGAGTCAAAACCTATGAACATCAGTTGCATTGATGAGGTAAAAGGAAGAGCTCAAAAATTAGCTCCGGCTGTAGTGGATTCTGTTGCGAAGTATGGATCGCTCTGGGTCATCGATCAGTCTTTAGATTTTCCATTAGTCGGATTTGAACTAAATCTGCAGCATTAATCACTCAGGCAAATAGACTAAGAGGAGAGGTCGTTATTTCCTAACCAAAGTTTTGACTCAATAAAACGAATAAGACTGACACGACTGACTCTCAAAAACAAACACAAAATCAGCGACTACCTCCCCCAGACTTAAGTAACACTGTCCCCAGTGGTACCAAACTCAGGGTTGGCAAAATAAAATAAAATAGAAAAAACATGAATAATCAAAATAAAATAGGAAAACGTACGAGTGGGTTGCCTCCCACTAAGCGCTTGTTTTCAGTCATTAGCTGGACTGTGGCGGAGCTCAGGTATCAGGTGGAGCAGAGGGTGGCAATGAATGCTTCCGCGAAATTAGTCTCATCATCCATGGTGGTGTATAGGCATTGGGTGCGTGAGGACGACCGAGGAAGTGAGAAATAGGAGCAGGGCGGGACTTAATCTCGTGTGGTACACTCTTTTTCCCTGCACAATCATCAAAAGAAGAAACAAGCGCTCTACGATAATCTCGTGGCTTGGTTAACTGCAAAACAATTTTTGTACCTTTGAAATTCTTAAAAATGAAGGAAGATGGTTTGGGATTAGGATGTGCGTACCTTTGCTTTCCCTGAGGTGAATGGAGTGTGGGATGTGGAGCTTTCTGTTGTACAACAGGTCTCAGACGAGCAGCAAGAGAATCAACCCGAAAACAGTGTTTTGGAGATAAATCCGGGTCAACTCGTGGAGAGTGTCGAGCGACACCAGTGGTGGAGTCGATCGACACTATGTCCTTATGTCGAGTCTCTATGTCGAGTGAAAGATGGCTGGATTGGTATTCATCCGCTTCATCGAGTGAGGTGTCGACCGATACCCTGGTGGTGTCGATCGACACTGAGTCTGTAGCTCGGATCTCTGCACTCTTTCTGCAACTCTTCTTTGCAATCCCTATCTCCATCTCAAAAACATCATCCTCTGGTAACTTGTCCCTGAGTATAACCTCTTTCTGAAGCCTAGTACTGAAAAGATGATCACCACACCAATCCTCAAGCGCAACAGCTTGCTTATTCACTTGCTCACTTGGACCCAACTCCTTGACATTCCCAGCAGTAATGTCTGTGGAGATCTCTACAGAGAATGTCTGTCCATCAATGGTGTGTGTCCTCCTCATCTTGTCCATGTCAAAATTCATGACCAGATCACCCACATTCAGAGCTATGCGTCCCTTTTTCACATCAATCAGAGCCCCAGCTGTAGCTAAAAAGGGTCGTCCCAAAATCAAAGGATCCTTGGGTTCCTCCTTATATTCCAAGACCACAAAATCTGTAGGAATCGTACATTCACCAATTTGCACTGGAACATCTTCTAAGATACACTCTGGAATCATTTTGGATCGATCCGCTAAGATGAGAGAGATCCTGGTCGGCTTGAAATTAGTCATCCCCAGGCGTACAACAACAGAGTGAGGCAACAAGTTGATACTGGAACCAAGATCGCAGAGAGAATGCATAAATCATCCTGTGAAAATTGAGCAATCGAGCACAAAACTTCCCGGATCAGGTAGCTTCTCTGGAATCTTACTCTGAATCATGGCACTGACTTGTTCAGAGACAACCACTTTTTGCTTCGTTCCTTTCTTTCTCTGTGGGGTCTTATGCGAGATATGCGCGAAGATGTCCCTGGTAAGTAAAGCTCCTTCCTCAGGATTCAGACCATTAGTAACCATTCTCTTCACATACCTCTTAAGTGGAGGTGAAATCGTGACTGCATCAGCTAGAGACATCTCAATCACCACCTTGTCCATGATTGTTTTGCATCGAGCGTCCTCTATCTCCTGTTTAGACTTCCTAAGAATCTTTGGGAAAGGAATCTTAGGCGTATACACTCTTTCTACGACCTGAGGATTGTTGATAGATTTCGGTTCAGATCGCCTTTGGTATCGATCGACACTAGGTTGGTGTCGATCGACACTGGCTTCTGGTGTCGAGTCTCTAGTGTCGAACTCGATCGATTTTGCTCCGTCTTGCGTTGAATTCCTCTCATCCCTTGAGGGGTGTCGATCGACACCCAGGTGGTGTCGGTCGACACTGACATCCTGTATCGAGTCCTTTGTATCGAACAAGATTGATTTCTCTCCGTCTCGACTCGAATTCTCGTGAATGTAGGCTGGTGTCGAGCGACACATAGTGTTGGTGTCGATCGACACTGAGTGTGAAACATCAAAATTCGTACCATCACTAAAATCATCCATATCGGCCACCAGAATAGCTCAGCGGTCTGAGCAACTTGAGTATCCACCTTCTTGACATGGGTGCTCAGAGTTTCAAATTTTCCATTCAAGTCAGTGTACAGAGCATCGATCTTTCCGTTGAAATCCACTGTGATCTTCTGTTGACCTTCCAGAATCTGCTCCAGTATAGACTTAACCTCACTCTCTGAAGTCTGCGGAGGAGGTTTCTGGTAGGAAGAACTCCAAAAGTCCCTGGTGAAACTGCTCCTCTGGTACTCAGGCATCTGGTTTCCTGTGAAGGCACTCCTCTATGCATTAACATATCTCGGGCCCTGAAATCCATCTCCATTGACATAGTTGCAATCCTCTTCCACTAGCTCAAAAGTCTCAACCTCAGCAGGAAAGTGAACTGATCTCTTACCCACAAGAAAATTGTGCACAGAATCCAACTTGGTTTTCACTTCAGCAATCTGACCACCCTCAGAGTTTTCTGCTTGCTTCTTTCTCTCGAAATCTGCATTTTTCGTGCTATTGCTAGAAGCTAAGTTCTCAATCAAGATAACAGCGTCCTCGGGATACCTGGTGTTGAAGTTACCATTGCTCGCAGCATCCAGAGCCATCGGATACCTCCAATATATACCTCTGAAGAAGATACCTAACAACTGTACCTCATTGAACCCATGATGCGGACAATCTCTCTGATAAGCTCTGAATCGCATCCAAGCAGCCTTGAATGCTTCAGCTGGTTGTTGAGAAAAAGTGGAGATCTTTGTCTCGCATCTTCAGACCTTGCATCATCATAGAAGTTATTCAAGAAGGCATTCTTGGTTTCCCACCAAGTCGTAAAAGATCCTGGCTTTATTGCTTGAGCCAGTAAGCTGCTTCCCCAGCAAGAGAGTACGGGAAGAACTTGCAGAAGAGGAAATCATTGGACACCCCATTAGCTTTTATGCTCGTAACCAGGTCCTCAAACCTCTCAATATGATCCATGGGCTGTTCACGAGAAAGACCATGGAAGGGATGCTGTCCCACAAGAGTGAAGTATGCGGGTTTCAGCTCGAAGTCATTCCTCTGAAGGGTGGGGAATGATCGCAGATCGATTCGCATAGAATTGATTTGGCCTGTTGTAGTCCCCCAGTGTCCTACCACGAGCAACAGCAGCAGCTGCCTGCAAATCCGGAGCCTCAATAGCAGGTGGGTGTCGAGCGACACCGGCAGGGTGTCGATCGACACCAATGGCGGGTTCGGGTATCACATTACCCTCAGCATCAAGTTTCTGGCCTTGCTCGTTGCGCACGTAGCCCTCTTGATCACGTAGTACCCCAGCTTCATCCCTTACCAAACAACGAAGTGATCCATTGCAGCAAGTTTCTTTGCTTTGCGGTTAGTGCGCTCAATTCTTGTTATGTCTTGGTTGGAAGGATTTGCAAGCTGAAGATTTTTGTTGCTCCAGGTTTTGCGATTAGGCATAAACCTGAAACACAAAGAGAAAAGAAAAACAATAAAAATGTAAGTAAATAAATAACGAAAGAATTTAGAGTAAAACCTAATAGAAATCTAATGGTGAAACAAGAGTCCCCGGCAACGGCGCCAAAAATTGATATGCTCAAATTTACCCTTAAGATGCTCTCTCAAATTAAGAAATATAGCTAAACAGAAGAAATTGTAAGTTAAAAATAGTAAGAGAATTAAAATCGGGTTGTAAGATGAATGGAAGAAAAGCTAAGCTTAGGGAAATTCTCAGGAAATTCAGAATTGCAGGACAAAACAATTATCAGGATTGTAATTAAGAACCATGTTAGAACTCAAATCACTAATGTAAAATCAACCAACTTTCGCTGCAAAGATTATCTATGCCTAAATTTTAGAATCTCAAATCTCTTTGCGAATTCTTCAAATTAAACAAGCATTAAAGTTCAGGTTTGATATGTTCACAAAATCCTTAAACCAAATCTCTTTGCGAATATGAAGAACTCTATAGATTCAATCCTAGGTAGCTAAGCTAGAATAAGCAATAAACACAATCTAGATGAAGAACTCTATAGATTCAATCCTAACAATCTAACAATCTAACAATTCATGAATTCCTTTGAAAACCCTAAACCTAACAGGGAGATTATTCAGACATGACAAATGAAACACAAATCATGAATGAAATAAATTGCATTAAGAAAATCTAAAGAAGAAGAAAAGAGTTTAGAAATCTTCTCCAAAAATCCCTGAAGAGGTGGCTGCTCAAAAATCAAGCATTCTCAGCCTAGGTCTAAACAATGACCTTAAAATCTTATAAATAGGCTAAAATACGTTTTGGGCTTTTTCTGTAAACAGGGACAACTTCTGGGCAGAATTTGCAATTCTTCAAAACTCCAAAAAGATGGAAAGACACTAAAAAAACTCTAAAACAAGACTAATATCATGGTTAAAAACCGTAAAAACCATGATATATCAACTATCCCTATTTATTCTCTATACCCTTCTACCTTTACGATAATATTCATTTTCAACTTTAAGTTTTCTTTCTATTTTTGAATTATTTTTATAAGACTCAAATATGTGACTCTAAAAATATTATAATAATAAACTAAAACCTAAAAAATCAAACCAATCACAATTCATCTCCTTCTCCAACCTTCCACCATCCGTACAACCCACGCAAAGAAACGCCTCCACCATTAAAGCTCGTTTGGGTGATGTCTTTGCCTACTCAACTGTTTTTGTTCAATTTCTACGTGTTTGAAACTTGTTTATAGTGTAGGAATAAGTGTTGATTCTATATTTGTTATGTAGAACATTTGTGTTTCAATTTTGGGATATTGTTAGATTTCTTGTAAATTCGTTTTTTTGTATGTTTATTGGGTTCATCTTGTTAATTTTCAGTTGTTTTAGTTTATTAGAGTCGGATTACGTTTACAATTTATAAATGTAGTGGTTAAATCGAGATAGATCAAAATTTGGTTTTCTCCAATCTCCAGATCTAGGTACAACTGATATAAGTGATACAACTGGTACAACCAAGAGAAAGTGACAACTATTGTAACATTAGTTTTTATTCTTTTTCAGGAGATAGTGAATAATGATCGTCGTACATTCATTCATTTTGATTATGGGGATATTATCTAAACAAAGGAGATGAAATACAATGAATCTCAAGAGAAGATGTTTGTCACGCTCTTTTGATGAATGCATCTATTGAGGAGGTTACTTATTTGTATTGGTTGATAAAATATGCAGAAAGATTATGATAGATGCAGCGACGACTGAGATGAAATTTAGTTACATGCCAGTTTCAGTGAATCCTAGGAAACCAATATATATCTTCGATAATGATGATCTTTTGTGTTATCTAGAATGGAATCAAACTGAATTCAATGTGTTATATGTGGAGCTGGAAAAAATATGACGAAGAAAATCAAGGGTGTGACCAAAATCGAGTTGGTGAAGTTGGTGAAGCTAGTGAAATTGGTGAAGCTGGTGAAATTGGTGCAAGTAACGAGGAGTTGATATCAAGTGCAAGAACTCGTAGAATTGATGATGGTATAATGATTCTTTATGCAGGTGAAACGTGTGAACATCATCAACTGGTTAATAACGGTGAAAATGTTGCATGTGAAGAACAAGAACACATGGGTAATGATGATATGCGTCAAGGTACTAAAGTAAATGTGGAATGGGAAGATGGTGTGAATCTGACTATAGGTGAAGAATTTGGAAGTAAGAAAGCAGTACAAGATCTACTTGAAAAAATGCACATAAGAACTGTTTTGAGTTTGCTATAGTGAAGTCGGATCCAAAGTTGTAGGTGGTAAATTGCAGTGAGTCAAAAAAGGGTTGCAAGTGGTCTTTACGAGTTGTGAAGGTTAAGATTCAGATTATTTATCGGTTAGAACTTACAACAAGATGCATACGTGTTATCGTTCAACGACAAGTACAAACATAAATAATAGAAAAGGCACACCACAATTAGTAACATCTGTTTTGCGTGAAGATTATCCATGTAAGTTTAACACTCCAGTTCCGAAAGAGCTCACCTTGTTGGTTCAATCAAGGGCTGATGTTAAAGTGTCATACTTCACCGCATGGAGAGGGAAAAAAGAAGTTGCTAGTGATGTTCGCGGTAGTCTTGAGAAAAGTTACAAGATGTTGTATTCCTATATGTACATGTTGGAGATGGCGAATCCATAAACTATTTCATTTGTGGAATTATATGAGAAGAAGAATTTTCAGTACTTATTCTTCGCGTTGGGAGCTTGCATTGAAGGCTTCGATGCTATGAGAATAGTGATCATTGTGGATGTAACTAACCTTAAGACTGTACAAGGTGGAGTGTTTATTGTTGCTTCAGCTCAAGATCCTAATCATCACCATTATCCTATTGATTTTGGTGTAGTTGATGGTGAGAAAGATGCAAGCTGGAGTTGGTTTTTCAATAAGTTGAAATCAGTAGTATCGGATGCTCATGAGCTTTTCATTTCTAATAGAAATCAAAGTCTTATCAAGTCGGTACGTGAGGTGTACCAGTTGTCTCAACATGGTTATTGTATATATCATTTGGCTCAGAATGTGAAAAGAGCATGCAATAACACCAACAAAGACACTGTTGTACCAAGATTCATTTAATGCGCTAGGTCTTATACAAAGGCTAAGTTCAAGAAACTGTATGGTGATTTTAGAGCAAGGTATCCGGCTGGAGCGGCATATCTTGATAATCATGTTGAAGAAAAAAAATGGGCAAGATGTTATTTTCCTGGAGAAAGATACAACATAGACACCAATAATTGTGTTGAATCTATTAATAGTATTTTCAAAGACGCAAAGAAATTATCGATCTTACCAATGATTGATGTTATTATTGAGAAATTGGCTGAGTGGTTTAATAAACATAGAAAGACTTCTACAGACGCACCGAGTTCGCAAATGATGGTGCCTCTTGTTGAGAACGAATTACGCTTAAGATGTGCAGAAGCGACGTTGTTACTGGTGTATGAACTAAACAGCTTCTTTTGGAATACAATGTGATTGGAGTTGACGGCGCTGGCTATTTGGTGGACCTGAAAAACAAAACATGCTCTTACAAGCTATTTGATATTGATAAATATCCGTGTGTGCATGCTATAGCTGTTGTCATGGAAGCAGCTAAGAATGTAGGTAATAAGATTCAACTGCAAGATTTATGCTCCAAATATTATTGGATGGAGCAGTGGTCATTGGCGTATTACCGGATGATATATCCAGTTCCCCATATGTCTCAGTGGATTGTACCAGAGTACGTACGCAATAAGTTTGTCTTTCCTCCGGTTTATGTCAGTAAAAAAAAAAAGGAAGACCCCAAATAACAAGGTTTCTATCGGTCGGGGAACATCGAAGAAGGAAGCAAAAATCTACTGGACGCTTGTATGAGTACTTTCAGAATGATGGTAGTTAAACTTAATTTCTATGTTGGTGTAACTATTTGTCGTAGGTTGTAAACTTACTCGTTTGTTCTTGTGGTACAATTGACAGGAACATGTACAACTGCGGTACAAATAAGTGTAACTTAAATCTCATCAATTTGATTTTCGTGGTACAACTAAGTGAAACTGGTACAACTAAGTTTAATTTAAATCTCATCAATTTGAATTTTGTGGTACAACTAAGTGGAACTTGTACAACTATGATACAACTACGTTTAACTTTGAACTTTACAAGTAAAAAAAATTCATCTATTTCTATGTTACTGAATACAAACATACAAAAATCCACCTATTTCTATGTTACTGAATACAAACATACAAAAATTCACCTATTTATATGTTATTATTTTTAAATTTTAACGAAAGTATTATGTTTCTACATAGAAAGAAACATTCCTAATACTTTGATGGTTACTTTGTGAGTTTTAACCAAGTAATTATGTCAAACATGTAAACAAGCGTTTTTACACATATTATCATATGAAAATTGTTGTAAATGTAGTTTAATGACCTAATATTAAAAGTACAACTACAAAAAATGAATAGAATGTAAGGTACTACTGATGACACGTTTAAGTACAAAAGTACAACTATATTCATGTATGTACAACTACATGCTTGAGTACAACTACGTGAAAACTTGTTAATATTTTATTAATTATTCGAAATATGTGGCAGCGTGTGTTAAACGAGATTCATTTCATTATATTTACTCTTATAATTTATTATAAACACGTAATTTATTTTTAATGCACTTTTAAAATAAAATTCCAATAATTCATTTTATAAAATGGTTTCAGTTGTACCTACAAATTTCCAGTTGTACCTAAAAAGTTTCAGTTGTACCTAAAAACATTCAGGAGCAAATATGAATTTTGCAGGTTCACTTTTTCTTCTTTCCCATCGTAAACGGACTCTTGAAGTTCCGCCTACTTTGAAGGTGGATCTTTGAAGGTCCGCCTACTCTCTTCATCGGTTTAATACAAGACTTCCGCTTCAACAAAATCCATCCTTGGTGTATTTTTTCCCCTTGTTCTGCATATTCGTCTTCAGCAGCCATCTCAGCACCTCTTCATTCTGCTGCTTCTGTACCAACCACCTCATCACCTCTTCCTTCTGCTTCTTTTCCTGTTGATGCTTCATCAACCATCTCATCAGCCACCTCAACACCTGTTCTTTCTGCTGCCGCTTCATCTTCTTTCTCAGCCACTAATGCATTCTTCTCAAAACCAGTTTCCATCTCATCAGCCACTTATGCATCCTTCTCAAAACCAGTTTCTATCTCATCAGCCACTGATGCATCCCTTTCAAAACCTGTTTCCATCTCATCAGCCACTGATGCATCCCTTTCAAAACCAGTTTCCATCTGATCATTCACTGATGCATCTCTTTCAAAACCAGTTTCTATATGATCATCCACATTTGCTTCCTTCTCAAAACCAGATCCTCTTAAATCGTCAGTAGCCTGAAAATTAAACCCTTTGCCTCTATACATTGCATCATTCACACAAAGTTCAAGATCTTTCAACCTTCTGTCCAAGAGACCAAACCGCTGATCAATCCTCTTATCGAGCCCTTTAAACCCTGCATTCATCGCCTTCATCAGTTTTTTTTCAGCGACTGAAGATTGTTCACAGGTCCAGAAGACTGTGGCGGGATAATTTCATCTTCTTGCTGCTCCTTTATCACATTTGGTCCTAGAAAAGCCACATATGAATCATACAGCTCTTTCCAGCATATTTTCTTATTTTCTATGCATAGGCGCTGCTCCCAACTCATAGCAATTGGATCACTCGACTGTATCTCATCATCTTCCATGATGCGTGCCATAAAAGGTTCCTCAGACAATGCAGGTTCCAAAATACTATGAATTACCTGTGAATATAGAGACTTCCAAAATTAAATAAATTGGATACCTTATATTACTATGATAAACAGTTTAGAGTTAAGGAGAAATCGCTAACCGTTGTAGTTCCAAGTGTAATGACCCGCACAAAGGCAAAGAAAATTGTGGAAAAAAATTCGACCTAATGTCGAACGCGGACTGTTTAGCCGAGAAATTTTCTCGAGCACGTCGATGATCGAGCTAGTTACCCAAGTTGCTCGATGACGAGCTGCTCGATGACGAGCTGCTCAATGACGAGCTGTGTGCTTGCTTAGTTGCTCGGTGAATAAGGTGCGTGCATGCTTGTGTGCTTGACGACGGAATCGCGTGCATGCGTAACGACATTACCCTCGTCCGAAAAAACTGCGCACGTTTTACCCGCGTTCGAAGAAACGTCCGAGTTTTGTCGTACCTCCTTGTCGTTTTTGGGAACAGAATCTCGAACCGTGTCATTGTCCGGCCAGTTTTGCCCGCGAGCGAAGTAACGTCCAATGGGACGTGTCCACACAAAATTCGACAAACATTCTCGTCGGTCGCGTGTCGCGATGCGGACAGCGCACGCTGCGACACGTCTGGCCAAGTGTCGACCTGCTTCACCTATCTGCTTCACCTGCTTGCTTGCCATCTTGCCCGCGTTTTTAAATAGAGAAATCCGACCAAGTAAGCAATTAGTTTTCGAGAATTCGCTTACCGCAAAACAATTTTAGAAATCGCATAAGTCCGAACGATCTAGCAAAGCCCGAGCCGAGGTTTGAACCGTTTAGAGAAAGCTTAAGATCGGAAATCGTGTTTCAGCTAAGTGAAAGGTGAGTTCTTTGGTATGTTTGCCGTGTGTTAGATGAGTGGAACACACGTATTTGATTGTTGATTGTTCGGTGATTTTATTCGCTTAATCATGAAAACATTAAGGAAATTCTAAGTTATGCTTAATCGCATATGTTCGACCACGTTTACGGATTTTAAGTAAACGCGAGTCCTTGCTTGATCGTTAGCATGATTTCGTTAATTTATACATAAGTTAAAATGCTAGAAGAACTTGAGTTTAAGCGTGGCATGATTTCCCTATGGCCGAGTCTTAACCAATAAAGATTTTGGTTATTTCTCGAAGACACGGAGAGACGGGATTGCAGCCTTTGGCCGTGTATGCATGACGATGCATTATTCGATTTTTGGTGCAAAGCCTTAAAGATTAGGCCATCAAAAACGTTTTAAGGGTCTTTGTACTTAGCCTTTGTGGTTTTGTTCGAAAGATGCATTGGTTTCACGTGAAGAGAATTAATCAGCACGCTAGGCCTTAATAAATCGTGTCATTATGCGCATATTCGAATCGTTTTGCATTTTTGCGTGTGATTGTTGATTTTTTTTGTTGGGTTCGGTGGGAATTTTGATTGTTGTTTAGGGAGAACCTTAGACTCACTGAGAAATTAGTTCTCACGACTCAATTTGTTTTGCAGGAAAAACTTAGAGGGTAGACCGCGGGAAAAGCACAAGAAGGAACGTTAGGAAAATCAGTGGTAGATTTTCTTGCTTTTGTTGCAAACACTTAACACTTAGTATGTATAAACGTTTGTTTTGAGTGTTAGACACGAGTCCGGATAATGTTGTAATCTTGTTCAAAACTTATGATAATGATATAAATAAAATCGAGTTTTCGAACAAACGGGTTTCATGTGGTACTTGTCTTGTCCGGACGAACCAACGGTCGTTTGCGGTTCGGGTTGGCAAGCCTTGGGCCGTAATCGATCGGGAAACAAGCATTTAGGTGTCTGGTCCGAGAATTTTAGGATGTGTTCCGAGAACGTCTGGTCGGACGCCCGAGTGTTTGTTTTGGGATTGTGTCGTTTCCGGTCTATCGCGGATCGGGGGCGTTACAACCCTATTTGAGTGGTATCAGAGCATGGTTTCAACGATGCTGGCATGAAACTTGGTTTTCAACGTTTTATCGAGTAAAAGTGTCACACAAAGCAAGTAGGATAAACTGATTACGTTCCTGTGCTATTTAGTATAAGATGGGTTAGGACTTACCGGATGTTTTGATCGCAGATGATATCACCACGATGCAACATGCGAACGTATCAAGTTGGTCCGACGCGAGAACAAGGACCACATCAGTACCCAAGACCGAACGTTTGTCCCCCAATGCTCGAGTTTGTGCCTCAGCCCGTGTCACCAAACTCGTGCCATGAGTCTATGGACGAGAACTCCCCGAATATATCAGAGTTAAGATACCATGGAATCGACGATCCTATACCCGAAGGATCATTACATGGTGGATGGTTATCTCCGGAATCAGTTGAGACAGATCCGGAAGAGTATATGAACCTTGATGGATGGTCCAAAGGACAAGGGGCGTCCGTGAGCCCAGGAGGTGGAGTGACCTCTCATCGCCGATACCCCGGACGAGAAGAATTGATAATGCCAGATCAATGGGGTCGAGATCGTATTTCTCATCGCCAATTTTTCGGACATGACGAACCAAGGGTACCACGAGAACAGGGACAAAACAGCCCAAATCGTCCGAATCATCATGAGGCAAGACCACGTGTGGTAACGCCCGAAGCAAGGAATATTGAGAATCGGTTAATGAATGTGATTCAGAACTTAGCAAACCATTTGAGAGATTCACGACGAGCTGCTAGACGAGTCCAACAGAACGCGCCGTCATCACCACCGGATTTCTTGAAGATGGTAATGATGATGAAAAATCTCGGAACAAGGCGATTCTTTGGAAATCCTGATCCATTGGATGCTGATGCATGGTTACAACACATTGAGAAGAACTTCGCAGCAATCCGATGCCCCGAAGAGTTTAAGACGGATGTTGCCGCGCACTATCTCATGGGAGATGTGAACGAATGGTGGAGTGGAGTGAAAGATCATTACCGAAGGGTCGAGTTTGCTTGGGAAGTTTTCTGACAACAGTTTCAGAGAAAATACTTTCCTCCCGAAGCAAGAGATCGACTTGAGAAGAAGTTCCAAGAATTGGTGCAAGGAGATCGCACCGTGAGGGAGTATGAAGCGGAGTTTACTCGACTTAGACGATATGCTCATTATGGAGCTGATAATGAGGCAGCTATGATACGAAAGTTCTTACACGGGTTAAGACCCGAGATAATGAACAGACTTTTGGCAGTTAAGTACCATAGTCTGTTCGAACTGGTGGAGAGAGCGGTTAACGTTGAAGAAGGCTTGGAAATCGAGCGACTCTATTATGGACGGCCGCCAATATCGCGGGTACCCCAACCTGTTCAGAAACTTGGGTCGAGTAATCAAATCACTCGACCTGAACGACTTGGACAGAATTCAGGCCAAGGTCGGGGACGAGGACCGAATTTTGGTCGTGGTCGTGGACGAGGACCAGCGGGTAGAGGGACACCAGTGATGGACACCTTACCCGAATGTTACAAGTGTGGCCGACGTGGTCACTTTGCTCGAGTATGTCCGAACGAGGAGAGACCTCGGCCAGTGTCCGAACACGTCGTCTGTTTTACGTGTCATCAGCCCGGACACTACGCGACTTCGTGCCCTACCAGGGTAAACCGTCCAGCGGTAGCACGTGCCATTGAAGTTGTGGAGATCGCGCCGTCCCCTAAGCGCAAGGCTATCATGGGATGAGTATATCCACTAGATAAACCCGAACCTTCACGACCTTCTAAAGGTCCAATCTCAGGTACTTGTGGGTTCAAACTTAAAACTTGTTTGTAGTGAATAAGTTGTGTGTATGATGTGATATACTTGTATAATTTCTGTTTAATACTTTATAAAGAGAATCGTTTAAGAAAAGGTTTATGGCTTTCCGTCTAGGAACCTTGTGTGTTGGTGGTGTACCCACACACGTTTTGTTTGATTCAGGGGCGACGCATAGTTTCGCATCACCTGATGTCACCTCGCGTTTTAAGGGAATCTTTACCGTAGTAAAGGTTCATATTCCTGTCTTAACCCCGGGTGACCAAATCCTATATGCATCAAGTTGTTTTATAGGAGTTCCAATTATCATTCAAGGCCATAAGTTCTTAGCCAATCTTTTAGTCATTCCGTTAGATAAATCCGAAGTCATCTTAGGAATGGATTGGTTATCGGCTTACATGTCTCACATAGATTGTGGGCGTGGAAGGATAACTTTTTAACAGTTTGGAAAACCTTTCCTAACCTTCCACGGAATTCAGCCAAATTCCGTCATATCCTTTACAACGGCCGTGAGAGCAGAGAAAACCCTTGTTGACGGAGAAGTTTATTTGGTGACCGTGACAGTATTAAAGGATAAAGAATCAGAGGAACCGGGCATAGAAGAGATTCCAGTAGTCAAAGGATACGATGATGTGTTTAAACCTTTGGAAGGGTTACCACCATCTTGTAACAATCCTTTTACCATTTTGTTGGAACCAGGAGCCGCTCCGATAGCTAAGGCACCATATCGTATGGCCCCAGCAGAGTTAGCCGAGTTAAAGAAACAGTTAGAAGATCTAATGGGGAAAGGATTCATACGTTCAAGTTCATCACCTTGGGGAGCCCCAGTTTTATTCGTAAAAAAGAAGGATGGTAGCATGCGTTTGTGCATAGATTACCGTGGTATCAACAACATCACTATCAAGGACAAATATCCGTTGCCTAGAATTGATGAGTTGCTAGACCAATTGCAAAGAGCGACTTGGTTTTCAAAGATTGATTTAGCATCCGGCTATCATCAAATTCGGATCATAGAGACGGACATTGTGAAGACCGCATTTAGGACACGTTATGGCCATTATGAATTTGTGGTTATGCCCTTTGGCCTAACAAACGCACCAGCCGCATTTATGCGATTGATGAATGAAGTCTTTCGAGACTATTTAGACGAGTTTGTTATCATATTCATTGATGACATACTTATATATTCCAAGAGTGCAGAAGAGCATGAGATACACTTAGGAAAAGTGTTGGAACGTTTAAGGAGTCAAAATTTATTTGCTAAGTTTAGTAAATGTAGCTTTTGGAAACGAGAAATTGGATTCCTAGGGCATCGAGTCTCAGAACAAGGAGTTTCGGTCGATCAGGAGAAGATTTTGGCAATACAAGATTGGCCACAACCAACAAACGCCACGGAGATTCGTAGCTTCTTAGGACTTGCTGGTTATTACAGGAAATTCGTAAAGGGATTTTCTAGCATAACGAAACCATTGGCTCGCATAACTGGCAAAGGCGTTGTCTTTGTATGGAGTGAAGAAGCGGAGAAGGCATTCAACATATTAAAGAAGGCTTTGACGACATCACCAGTTTTAGCCTTACCCGAGCCAAACCAGCCATACACAGTTTATACGGATGCATGCGGAACAGGCTTAGGATGCGTGTTAATGCAAGGCAAAAAGGTCATTGCCTATGCCTCTAGACAATTGAGGAAACATGAGGAAAATTATCCTACGCATGATCTAGAAATGGCCGCGGTTGTTTTTTCTTTAAAGATATGGCGGTCATATCTTTATGGAGAGACGGTTCAAGTAATGACGGATCATAAGAGCTTAAAGTACTTGTTCACCCAGCCTGATCTTAACCTAAGACAGAGAAGGTGGATGGAGTTTATCTCGGATTATGATTCGAACATTACTTATCATCCAGGAAAGGCAAATGTAGTTGCCGATGCTTTGAGTTGTCGTAAGGTCAAGGTGGATGTAGAGAAAGATTTGATGAGCTTGACCGCAGAATTCAAAATGATTAGTCTGTCAGCCTTAGAAGGAGAAAGTAGTGAACCATTAGGTTTACAGGCGGTAAACCAAGCAGGATTGCTACAACGGATTCGACTTCAACAAAGAGAATATGAAGATTTAAAGAAGATTATCAAAGAGTTGGGTAGTCTAGGGGAGGCGAATGCAAGCGGATACCATTTAGCCACAAATGGTACATTGCTCCAAAATAAAAGGATTACCGTGCCTAAAGGACAAGGCTTACGGGAAGAAATTCTAAGGATGGCCCATCATTCCCTACTTAGTATTCACCCCGGGAGTACGAAAATGTATCGAGACATTCACCAATATTACCATTGGCCGGGAATGAAGCGATCTGTCGCAAAATGGGTAGCGGAGTGCCAAACCTGTCAGCAAGTAAAGATTGAGCATCAAGTTCCGGCTGGATTATTACAAAGCCTACCTATACCGGAATGGAAATGGGATGCAGTTGCTATGGATTTTGTTACAGGTTTGCCGATAGCACCAGGACGCGGAAACGATGCCATTTGGGTAGTTGTAGATCGTTTAACCAAGAGTGCTCACTTCTTACCAATGAGGGTCGATGACAATATCGAAGTTTTGGCCAAGTTATATTTGAATGAGATTGTGAAGTTGCATGGAGTCCCTGCCAACATAGTTTCGGACCGCGACCCTAGGTTCACGGCTAGATTTTGGCGAGCTTTTCAGAAAGCTCTTGGGACCAATCTACACATGAGTACCGCGTTTCATCCAGAAACGGATGGTCAAACGGAGCGAACCATCCGGACCTTAGAAGACTTACTACGGATGTGCATGATTGATTGGAAGAAGACATGGGAAATTCACTTACCATTGGTGGAATTTGCATACAATAATAGTTTCCACACTAGTATTGGTATGTCACCATACGAAGCTTTATATGGACGCCCGTGTCGAACTCCTTTGTGTTGGACTGAAGTTGGAGAAGGGAAGAAGTTTAGTGAAGAGTTTGGGGCAGCCATTGTAAAGGAAACCACAGATAAGGTTAGTCTTATTCGGGCCAATATGAAAAAGGCACAAGACAGACAGAAGAAATACGCTGATCAACATAGAAGAGAAGTTGAATTTAAAGTTGGTGATTGGGTATGGTTGAAAGCAGCTGCCGAGAAAGGAAAGGACAGATTTGCAAGGCCTAGTAAGTTAGCCGCACGGTCTATAGGACCTTACCGTATTATCGGACGAGTTGGGGAAGTAGCTTATGAGCTAGATCTTCCATCAGATAAGGGCATGTACAATGTGTTCCATGTTTCTATGTTGCGAAAGTTTGTCCGTGGTCCAGATGTGGTACCGCCAGTGCGTGTGCCTGAACCTCAACAACCGTCTCCGGAACCAGTGAGAATAGGTGAAAAACGATCAAGATTTCTTAAAGGTCGAGAAATCTCTCAAATTAAAGTCACGAGGAGAAAGCAACATAGAGATGTTGTTACATGGGAAGACGAAGCAAGATTCAGAAGGTCTCACCTGGAACTTTTCCTAAATCCCGAGCAGAACCAAGACGATGGACCATCTAACCCTTGAGAATTCGGGACGAATTCTTTTAAGGGGGGGAGAATGTAATGACCCGCACAAAGGCAAAGAAAATTGTGGAAAAAAATTCGACCTAATGTCGAACGCGGACTGTTTAGCCGAGAAATTTTCTCGAGCACGTCGATGATCGAGCTAGTTACCCAAGTTGCTCGATGACGAGCTGCTCGATGACGAGTTGTGTGCTTGCTTAGTTGCTCGGTGAATAAGGTGCGTGCATGCTTGTGTGCTTGACGACGGAATCGCGTGCATGCGTAACGACATTACCCTCGTCCGAAGAAACTGCGCACGTTTTATCCGCGTTCGAAGAAACGTCCGAGTTTTGTCGTACCACCTTATCGTTTTTGGGAACAGAATCTCGAACCGTGTCATTGTCCAGCCAGTTTTGCCCGCGAGCGAAGTAACGTCCAATGGGACGTGTCCGTACAAAATTCGACAAACATTCTCGTCGGTCGCGTGTCGCGATGAGGACAGCGCACGCTGCGACACGTCCGGCCAAGTGTCGACCTGCTTCACCTATCTGCTTCACCTGCTTGCTTGCCATCTTGCCCGCGTTTTTAAATAGAGAAATCCGACCAAGTAAGCAATTAGTTTTCGAGAATTCGCTTACCGCAAAACAATTTTAGAAATCGCATAAGTCCGAACGATCTAGCAAAGCCCGAGCCGAGTTTTGAACCGTTTAGAGAAAGCTTAAGATCGGAAATCGTGTTTCAGCCAAGTGAAAGGTGAGTTTTTTGGTATGTTTGCCGTGTGTTAGATGAGTGGAACACACGTATTTGATTGTTGATTGTTCGGTGATTTTATTCGCTTAAGCATGAAAACATTAAGGAAATTCTAAGTTATGCTTAATCGCATATGTTCGACCACGTTTACGGATTTTAAGTAAACGCGAGTCCTTGCTTGATCGTTAGCATGATTTCGTTAATTTATACATAAGTTAAAATGCTAGAAGAACTTGAGTTTAAGCGTGGCATGATTTCTCTATGGCCGAGTCTTAACTAATAAAGATTTTGGTTATTTCTCGAAGACACGGAGAGACGGGATTGCAGCCTTTGGCCGTGTTTGCATGACGATGCATTATTCGATTTTTGGTGCGAAGCCTTAAAGATTAGGCCATCAAAAACGTTTTAAGGGTCTTTGTACTTAGCCTTTGTGGTTTTGTTCGAAAGATGCCTTGGTTTCACGTGAAGGGAATTAATCAGCACGCTAGGTCTTAATAAATCGTGTCATTATGCGCATATTCGAATCGTTTTGCATTTTTGCGTGTGATTGTTGATTTTTTTTGTTGGGTTCGGTGGGAATTTTGATTGTTGTTTAGGGGGAACCTTAGACTCACTGAGAAATTAGTTCTCACGACTCAATTTGTTTTGCAGGAAAAACTTAGAGGGTAGACCGCGGGAAAAGCACAAGAAGGAACGTTAGGAAAATCAGTGGTAGATTTTCTTGCTTTTGTTGCAAACACTTAACACTTAGTATGTATAAACGTTTGTTTTGAGTGTTAGACTCGAGTCCGGATAATGTTGTAATCTTGTTCAAAACTTATGATAATGATATAAATAAAATCGAGTTTTCAAACAAACGGGTTTCATGTGGTACTTGTCTTGTCCGGACGAACCAACGGTCGTTTGCGGTTCGGGTTGGCAAGCCTTGGGCCGTAATCGATCGGGAAACAAGCATTTAGGTGTCTGGTCCGAGAATTTTAGGATGTGTTCCGAGAACCTCTGGTCGGACGCCTGAGTGTTTGTTTTGGGATTGTGTCGTTTCCGGTCTATCGCGGATCGGGGGCGTTACACCAAGGGTGTCATTTACATATTCCATTGTGTACCATTTCATGTGACTATCTCTCCATTTCTGTTTGCACATCCTTGGACAGTTTGTGATTGCGCCTACAACATCAACTCAGAACCTATTCTTCAAATTAGAAATGCACTCACACGCCAATATCTACACAAGTTACATTAAATCATAAGAAACAACAATTATCTACACAAGAACACAAACAAATTAGGAATGCTTCACAAATAAATTTTACCTCCAAAAGAGTTAAGAAACCCAGAAAATCCCATGTTGGCTTCACACGCCCTTAAAATTATCTATCATATGGAAGATATTTGTAATATTGTCGTCAAATGTGTATCTCCCCCACGGAAACGTTTCACATGCCCCAAGATCATCCACAATTTGAAGTATATAAGGATCGATCTATCCATACTTTTTTTAGGTGCAATGATCGTGCTTAAGAACAAGAGCACTGCCATCTTTAACCGGTCTCCACATGCTCCCATAGAACGTAGCTTTTCTCTCACATCTTTGATTTTTACCACAATTTTTTTTGGTCCTTCTTCTTGTTCTTGTTCTTCTTCTTCTTCATTTCCAAAATGCCTTTTCAAAAATTCGTCACTCCCCAAATTCTGATACTTTAGTGGATAGATACGACAGTTTAATCCACAAATGAGACCGTGTTCCCAAAGCGAATACCGGACAGGAACGCCATTCACCCCAAACCAACAGACTCTATCTTTGTCCATACAAACGGTGCGAAGCAACAACAACTACATACACGTATACTTGTGGTTCTCTTTCCTATGCAGGTGCCAAATATGCTTAAACTGTGAGTGTAAGCGAAACCAATTCTTCTCACCTTCCCCAAGGATTTCTTCCAACTCTTTCGTCGTTTTGTTCTCCTTAGACCTTGATGACAACTTACACCACTTTGTATAATCGGTTTGGCTGAAGTAAAACTTCAAAGGTGGTATCGGTTGGGTATTCTCCTCTGTATCCTGCAAAATACAACCATAATGAATAGTAGTACAAAAATGTCTAGTTGTACCAAACAAACTTAGTTGTACTGAACAAACTTAGTTGTACCTAGTTGTACCGAACAAACTTAGTTGTACTGAACACACTTATTTGTACCAAACACACTTAGTTGTACCAATCATACTTAGTTGTACCAAACACAATTGATTCAAATTTCTCAATTCCCGGTCCCTGTAAAACCCAAAATCAACCTAATTCTTTTTCTCAATTTCACTATAATTACCTGTGGATGCGATGGAGGAGACCTAAGTTCTTCGTTTTCTGTTGGCGGAGGAGAGAACTTGTCTTCATCATCTTCTTCGATATCTGCTGATGGAAGAGGATGGCTTTTTGCTGGTGGAGAAAGAGTAGTTTCTGCTGGTGGAGCGGTTTCTTCTGGCGGAAGAGCGGTTACTACTTGCATAGGAAGAGCGGTTACTACTGGCAGAGGAAAAGCGGTTGCTGCCGGCGGAGGAGGAGCAGTTGCTGCCGCAGAGGAAGAGCGGTTGTTGCCGGCTGAGGAGGAGCGGTTGCTGTCGGCTGAGGAGGAGCGGTTGTTTCTGGCGGATGACCGGTTGCTGCTGCCGGAGGAAAACTGCATGGCGGAGGAGGAGATTTTTCAATTGGCGGAGAATTCTTCGTCCTCCTCTTCGAATTTATATCGTTTCTAGTACGAGGAAACATTGATATAACTGGATTAACAAAAGAAAACAAACAAATTTAGAGATTTCTTCTCAAATTTTGAATTTAAACCCTGAATTTACAAACCCTAATTTGGGTACAAAATAGATTTACTTTCAACGCCCACCAATATTTGACTGCGGAGGATGAAGAATACGATGAGAATTGATAAGATTGTGTGAAAATAAAGGAGATTTTGGAGGATTTGCTTTCAAGGAGAGCAACGAACAGAGAAAGAAATGATGGGTGAGCGTTTCTCGTTTCTTAGGTTAGTGGGTTTGAATCTTCGAATTTTTTTTGTTTGTTAAAGTAACTGTGAATCCGATTTCGGTGAAGGATCCGAATGTTTGGATGAATAAACCGAATTCTAGTTGGTTGGGTTGATAAATAATAGAAATCTTTCAAATTTTTTAGTTTTTAACCAATTTTCTAATTAAAATTAAAGAGAAAAGAAATTAATAAACATGTGAGAAAACAATTTCGGAGAGAAAGGCATAAAACAATAAGACTCCTTTCTAAGCTCTTTCTCCTTCTCTTGCCACACTGAATCAACCTTCTTCTTCTTCTTCTTCTTCTTCTTCTTCTTCAAGAGACGATCCTTTCCACCTGAGGTCCCCTTCCTGCTTCTCACGAGCGTCCATAGGATAGATAACGTAACAGAAGCTCACTCTCTGTGAACGAAACATTGCCTTTGTTCGGAACGAAATCTCACAAATTGGTCCTATGATCTGCGCGATTCGCGTCGTCTTCTCTCTGGATCTGAGTTTTGGTTGAAGTAATTGATTGCGATTCGTTAGCTACTTTCTACCAATTTTATGTTTGGTTCCGGGAAAATGAAATTGGAACCTTGAATGCTTCAACTCCATCCAAGTCACGTCATCCTTGTAATTATCACCTGTAAGTAATCTTCTTCTTCTTTTAGAATCCCTAATTTCGAGGGCTCAGTGCAGTCGCTCCTTGGATCTACGGTAGATGTTTTGAAACAAACATTGTGGATTGGGAGCTTTTTTTTTTTTTTTTTTTATAACTCTAATTCCGCCAATTTGACACGGGAGCTTCTATGGTTTGCTTGGTGCCTCCGGCAGAATAGTTGTATTGGTTAAGGAGCAAAGCCGTTGAAGCGATGCTATCATCAAGGTTTTCATTTTTGGGGATTGGCAGTTCCAATGATGTCAATGAATCTGTGGGTGTTTCTGGAAGCAAGCTCAAACCATCTCTAAGTGTGCAAACGGATAAAGATGTGTACAGGCCTGGAGATTCCATATTTGTAACTATTGAAGTTGGTAATTCTCCTGTAAGGGATCATGACAACGGGGCTAATCCCTCGATTTTGGTTGAAAAGCTTAGTTTTGAGGTAAAAGGACTAGAGAAATTGGACATTCAGTGGTTTTCTACGCAAAAGCCATCACCAGGAAGCAAAGGACGAAGAGGTATTCAAGAAGCTTTTCATTGCAATTGTTATATGTTCTGTCAGTTCATGGATATTTTTAAAGTGTTGATGCGTTTGGTATTGATGTCACAAACATAGACTAGCTGACGATGCATGCAGACACACTATTAGAAGTAGGCTTGTATCTAGTTAACTTCTGTGGGCTAACTTGTGAGGATGATCTGGGAAATAAAGAGATATGGTTGAGAAAATGGCAAAATAGAAAGAAGAAGAAAATCAAGGGGACATAGCAATAGAAACTATTATTGAAGTTATGCGATTATTCTTTTTATGTTTCGTTTACTTAAAAGAATTTCAGCCTTTCAAGTTTCTTTCTTTAGAGACATTATGTAAATTGCATTCAACACGTGATGCTCCCTTTGCCATCTACTTGTCATTTTGTATTGCTGTGCGTTAATCATATATATTTCTTGGAGATTTTCAGGTGAACACATCTTCCTAGACAGTTCAACACCATCTTTGATTTCAAATCAACTCCTATCCCCTGGTGCTAAGATGACATGTAATCTTGCCTAATTCCTTCTCTAATACTGTATGAATAATAACATATACTCTGCTTGATGCTGACGGCGCATATACTAACTGATAGGGCTTAGAATGTAAACCTTTAAGCTGACAGGCTTCTTTGTTTGTAATTTTCATCTACAGTAATGGTTCGAGCTATACTCCCACAGATTATACCACCTTCTTATAAGGGTGCTACTTTACGTTACCTTTACTACATTAAGAGCACATTATGCGGAAGACGGATGGCGTTAGAAAACAGTCAATTTTACAAAGACTCGACAAAAGATTTCATTGAAGTGGTTAGTTTACTTGACTTTCTGTGTTCTCTATATAGGTGCTATATGTGCAAGACATTGTGTTTTGTTTACTCTGGTTGCTTGAACGCAATATGTTTTCTATTCTCCTGTGTGAAAAAACATATAAACTGGGAGAAACACAAACATTTGTAGCTCTCTTGTGTTGCAGCACGTCTCATGGTTCTTACTATAGTGCTAAGTCAGGCGGCATCCTTGGTTTTTTAGTCTGCGTGATGCCTAATTGATGATAGAATCACACAACTTTGTATGAGTCATTCAATATTCTTAGATCATCTAGCTTGTTGTTTCTCTGTGGCGATGCAATGGAGATGCACCAGGGTTTCTGTGAAAAATATGAAGTTGAAGCATGAGGTTTAAAGTGTAGCTTAGTCTAGATGTTCTTGGAAAACTTTTCAGTGTTACATGTAGTTAGTTTTCTTTGGCCAATTTGTCACTGTAGTGAGAGTTTAGTAGTTCAGTCAGTTGATTATAACATCTTTCTAATCAAAGTATAATTTGATGCTTTCTGACATCAAAATAATCTTGTTCCCCAGAAATTGGATGCCTTGATTCTGGAGTGGGTCTACGATTTAATCATGGTTATATGCCATAACTGAAAGTCAAATTACATGCCTCCTATGGCCTGATGCTTGATAGAAAATATTAAGTAAATGCATTTTGTGATAGGCCTCTTATTTTTCTGAAATATAATATATTTTCCCCTTTTCCACTTTTGTTTTCTAATTTACGTGCTGTTGGCATAAATTTGACTCCTATAATCTTGTTGTTTACCAACAGGAGACTCGAATACCATTACAAGTATGGGTAATTCAGAAGAACAATGGGCTGCTATTAGAGGAAGATCAAATCGATGGTAAGCTTTTTTTCTAAAGTTTTGATTGGGAATTTTAAATCAGAAGTCAAACTCTGTTTATTTACAAGACAACAAGTTACAAGATGTCGGAAAGTTAGTTTTCCCTCTTATTCTTGGATGACATTAATGGTGCAACCTGATGGGGCTCTTGAATTTTCTTTCAGGGATTGTTCCAACCAGTACCATTCAGACAGAAATATATTGGAAAGAGATGGATGGAGATTCAGAATGGGTATGGCATGCTCCAACTGTGGATTTCTACTGTTTATCCTTTTTACTCTTGATTTTCAGTTGTTTTATACGTTCTGGTTTCATTTGCATACTGGTCAACATGTGAACAATGAACAAAAATGCGTTTAATGCAGACTAGAGCAAATGACGCATATGATAGTGGTGATGATGGATATGACAGTTCACGTGATGAGATCTCGTCTGTTTCTTCCTATCCCAACAAAAGCAATTTAAACAGAACGTTTGGCAGTTCATTGTCCTTGAATTCTGGACCGCGATTATCAATGAAAGACACGTCATATGTTGAAGAACGTGTGGGATCATCTCCAAAGATGATGCTTTCTCAGTTATCAGCTGCCGTGGTGACTTATGATTCCGGAACCGGTTAGTGATTTATGTGCGAGAACATGCGTAAAACAGTATTTTAATGGGGTCACTGAGAATAGAACCACTTCATGTAGCCTCTTTGTTGTTTGGTGAAGAGATTAGAAAAGCTGATTTCGTTATGATAAGCGTTTGTGTCTTTAGAAGAAGGCTGGTTTCAAACTAATGCTGAAAACAGTACTGTTCTCACATACCAATAAATAATTGATGGAAAGATGCTTTTTCGAAAAATACCCCATCATCTTTTTTGTTTATCAGCTCTATAATATTCGTGAGGAAGGAAGAGATTACTGAAGAATACTTTGTATTTTTCCTTTTAGATGCCTCTTCGCCTCATAAATCATCAAATTCTGTGGTCCCGAGCCAACAACCCAAGCAGACAAATGGCACAGGAGCATCTATGTCACCTGAAGCTGGAGCTAAAGAACCAGTTCCATGTAAAATACTCTTCATTTGTAGTCTTCGCTTGTATGTAGATTCTGCAAGTAGCTACTTATTCAGATGCAATCATTTCTTGCAGCAGAAGGATTTACAAGAGGGAGATCTTACAACATTAGAATGGATGACCAAGTCCTTCTTAGGTTTTCACCCAAGAATGCCGACTCTACCTATTACTTCAGCGATACTGTAATGGCTGTTTCATCTCTTCTCACATTCTTCTAAAACATTGCCTGCATCTTACAACTGTTTCCATGAATGGTAATTTTTTTTTTTGCAGATAGGTGGAACTCTTACGTTCTTCCATGAAGAAGGGGCCAGAAGATGCCTCGAGGTAAATTACAAGACAAAACTTCTGGTGTACATTGCTATATCGAGGTCTATTGGAACTGATGATCCATATCTGTTTCCAGGTCTCGGTTACTCTAGAAACTTTAGAGACAATAAACAGGAGATTTGTTCATCCATCAAGGAGAAATTCTCCAACGCTTACTAAGGTACAAATGCAGCGGAGTATAATTTGGCGATGGATATGGTTTCTTTGCCTTTTTCGCTGGATGCTATGTCCCTACAATTGCAATCTTACTACCCCATTTGTTTTTCCTCAAAAGGTCCAAAGCGATCACCATGAGGTGGTGGCAGACCTTATTCAAACCAGCTTTCTATTTTCAATTCCCACGGATGGTCCAATGTCGTTTTCTACGCCCCGTGTTTCTGTGCAATGGATTCTTCGGTTTGAGTTCCTAACTACTCCAAAGAGTGTGGACTTAAGCAGGTATTACTCCCAATACTCAAAACGGATTTCTACTGCAAAGATTCATTCTCTGGTTCAGTCTTTTGGAAGTGCTCAAGTTGTTGAAGTCAGTTTCTGGTTCTGTTTTGTGGTAATTATAGGTACGAACATCCATTGTTAGTACCGGAACGGGAAAAAAGCGAATGGGTTCTTCCGATTACTGTACATGCACCGCCGCCTCGGACATCAGGTGCTCAAAACCGTGGAGATAAGCTTTTTGGTTTGGAGCCGTCTTGGATACGTAGCTAAACCACGCTTTTGGTGAAAGATTCATTTTGGTAAATCATTTTTCGAAGAGTTTCTGGTATCTGTCTAGCTCATCTCATGCAATAATTTGTGTTTTTTTTTTTGTGCTCATTTTTAAATAACTTTTCAAGGGGAAATATACCACAAACCTATTTTGTTTAATTTTTAATTACTAAAAGGATCATTTTCTGCTTCGGTTTACAGTATATTTATTTTTCTTTTGCTGTCCTTTGATAGAGATCTTAAATCTTGAATTACAAACTGTTTCTTATTTAAGGGTTACTTACAGTTAATTTCATCAGTTTTGGGCACAAAAAGTAGTAACTAAATGTGAATGTTTGTATAGAATTACTTTGAAGAAACTGCTGGAAAATTGTAAAACCGTTATTTTGCCGAGAAAATTTGTAAAACCATATTTTTAGTGGGAAATTGTGAAATTGTACTTTTTGGTGGGATTATTTGATAAATTATGTTTTTAACGAAATTTTTTGTGGAACCATGTTTATTATAGCAAATTTGTAAAACCGTGTTTTAGCGGGAAAGTTGTAAAACATTAATACTTTTGGACATAAAAATTATGATGTTGTTGATGGTAAGAAGATAATGATGAATATGATGGTATGATGATGTTAGTATGAAACTTTGATGGATTAATAGTTAATCAGTGAAACTATACATCCAAAGCTGCATATGACTCATAAACCCATTAAAGCATTAATTCATTTGATCCATAAATTCATTATGATCAAAATATTAAAATTTAAAGCCATTAGGATTATTTGGAAATTGGAAAATTGAAATTTCAATATTTTGATCCATTGAAATTTAATAATGGAAATTGGAAAATTTAAAGCCATTTAGTTGGAAAATTAACAAAAATTGATTATATATTTCACCGAAGTCAAAGTTTGGAGCATTTTTTTTCAACACTTTTGCACAGTTGAGAGTTTTTGGGACATTTTTCCCATAAAAAAAAACCCTAAATGTTTCAGTCTCTGCGCTTCATCTTTCTTTCTCTCCTTCCATTCCACTAAGCCACTAAGCCACTAAGCTTCTCTCTCTCGTGTTTCAGATTCCATAGGTCGGTGGTTATTAACCAACCACTGGCTCAGTCTCTGTCAAATCTCCGATTGCTTTCGCAGTCGACTCGATTCGTGATTCCTGCAAGTTCATCTCCAAGGTATTACGCAAATCTTCTCTTATGTTTTTCCAAAAGAGGGATTGAAATTGCTCTTGTTTCGATCATCTGAGGTTTGCTTTTGGATTTGGCAGGCACTGTCACTTAATGGCTTCTGAAACCAAAAGCTACGCGAGGAGAGATCGTCTTCTTGAGATTGAGGTAGCGGTTCGAAAATGGTGGGAGGATGAGGATGTATTCAGGGCTGAATCTCGTGAGAATCTTCCAAAGCCAGGAGATAAGTTCTTCTCCACTTTCCCTTTCCCCTATATGAATGGTTATCTACACATTGGGCATGCCTTCTCACTCTCCAAGGTTGATTTTGCTTCTGCTTACCATAGACTAAGAGGTGCCAATGTGCTTCTTCCTTTTGGTTTCCACTGTACTGGCATGCCAATTAAGGCTTCCGCGGATAAGCTTTCTCGTGAGATCCAACAATTTGGAAACCCTCCTGTGTTCTCTGCTGATGATAACGATACCAACCAAGCTCCTGATGTTCAGGAGGAGAGCAGTGATACACCGGCTTTACCCGGTCAGTTCAAGGGAAAGAAGTCTAAGGTGGCTGCGAAATCTGGTGGACAGGTTTATCAGTGGGAGATTATGCGCAGTTTTGGTCTTTCTGACAGTGAGATTGCAAGATTTCAGGATCCATATGAATGGTTGTATTACTTCCCCCCTTTGGCTGTTGAAGATCTCAAGGCATATGGATTGGGCTGTGATTGGAGACGGTCATTCGTGACTACTGATGTTAATCCCTTTTTCGATGCCTTTGTGAGGTGGCAGATGAGCAAGTTGAAATCTATGGGAAAGATTGTCAAAGACCGTAGGTACACTATATTCTCACCTTTAGATGGCCAGCCTTGTGCTGATCACGACCGTGCTACGGGTGAAGGTGTTCAGCCTCAAGAGTATACTCTCATAAAGATGGAAGTAGTGAAGCCATTTCCTCTGAAACTGGGTCCTTTGGAAGGAAAGAGAGTGTTTTTGGCTGCAGCTACTCTGAGGCCTGAGACCATGTATGGACAAACAAACGCTTGGGTACTGCCTGATGGGAAATATGGAGCTTATGAAATCAGTGAAACTGATGTCTTCATCCTTACTGAGAGATCTGCACTCAACCTTGCCTACCAGAACTTCTCAAAGATCCCTCAGAAGCCTTCTTGCTTGGTTGAGTTGACCGGATATGATCTGATTGGACTCCCTCTGAAGTCTCCTCTCTCAGTGAACGAGATCATCTATGCTCTGCCCATGTTAACGATTCTGACCAACAAAGGTACTGGTATTGTCACCAGCGTGCCTAGTGATGCCCCTGATGATTACATGGCTTTACATGATTTAAAAGCAAAGCCTGCTCTTCGAGCAAAGTATGGTGTGAAAGATGAGTGGGTGCCCTCTGATATCGTACCGATTATCAACATTCCAGAATTTGGGGATAAGGCTGCAGAAAAGGTCTGCTTGGATCTGAAAATTAAAAGTCAAAATGATAAGGACAAGCTTGTAGAGGCGAAGAGGTTGACTTACCTGAAAGGATTCACTGAAGGAACAATGCTTATTGGAGAGTTTGTTGGTAGGAAAGTTCAAGAAATCAAGCCCATTATCAAGACAAAGCTCATAGAGTCTGGCGAGGCTATCGTATACAGTGAACCCGAGAAGTCAGTGATGTCAAGATCCGGTGATGAATGTGTTGTGGCTCTTACAGATCAGTGGTACATAACGTACGGCGAATCAGAATGGCGGAAAATGGCTGAGGAATGCTTATCAAAAATGAATCTCTATTCTGAAGAAACAAGGCATGGCTTTGAGCACACTTTGAGCTGGCTCAATCAGTGGGCTTGCTCACGGTCTTTTGGTCTAGGAACTCGTATTCCGTGGGATGAACAGTTCCTTGTGGAATCCTTATCTGATTCATCTCTTTATATGGCCTATTATACAGTTGCCCATATCTTTCATGACGGAGACATGTATAAAGGCAGCAAGTCGTTGATCCATCCTCAGCAGATGAATGATGAAGTTTGGGAGTATCTCTTCTGTGATGGTCCGTACCCAAAATCAACAGATATTCCGTCAGCTGTTTTAAGTAAGATGAAGCAAGAATTTGTCTACTGGTACCCGCTAGATCTTCGAGTTTCAGGAAAGGATCTTATTCAGAATCATTTGACATTTTTCATCTACAACCACACTGCACTAATGGAGAATCGTAACTGGCCACGTGGCATCAGATGTAATGGTCACATTATGCTCAATTCTGAGAAAATGTCAAAGTCAACTGGAAATTTCAGAACCCTGCGCCAGGCTATCGAAGAATTCTCTGCCACTGCTACAAGGTTTTCTTTGGCTGATGCTGGTGATGGCGTTGACGATGCAAATTTTGTATTTGAAACTGCAAATGCTGCAATTTTGCGGCTGACGAAAGAGCTCACATGGATGGAAGAAGTTCTGGCTGCTGAATCCTCTTTGAGAACGGGACCTCCATCTACATATGCTGATAAAGTGTTTGCAAATGACATGAACATTGCTATCAGATTGACTGAAAAAGCGTACAAAGATTGTTTGTTTAGGGAGGCACTTAAGAATGGGTTTTACGATTTACAAGCTGCGCGAGATGAGTATAGACTCTCTTGTGGCAGTGGCGGTATGAACCATGACTTGATACTGAATTTCATGGATGTGCAAACACGCCTCATTGAACCAATCTGTCCCCAGTTTTCAGAATATGTATGGAGGAAACTTTTGAAGAAGGAAGGTTGTGTGGTAACAGCAGGCTGGCCTAAATCAAATGAGCCAAATTTGGTTCTCAAGAGTGCTAACAAATATCTGCAAGATTCTATAGTCTTAATGAGAAAGCTTCTACAAAAACAGCTCTTAGGTTCCAAGAAGGCTGCTAAGAAAGGTGCTCAAGTAACAGCAGTGCCAGAGGGGAAGTTAAAAGGCCTAGTATACGTGAATGAGCAATTTGATGGATGGAGAGCTCAGTGCCTCAAGATCCTGCAAAGCAAATTTAACCAACAAACCTGTCGTTTTGCCCCTGATGCAGAGATACTTGCAGAACTTAGGGAGATATTGCAGAAGGAGGGACAAGCAGAAAACTTTAAACAAATTCAGAAGCTTTGCATGCCTTTCCTGAAATTCAAGAAGGATGAGGCAATATCTATTGGCACTCAGGCTTTAAATTTGAGGCTGCCGTTTGGAGAAATTGAAGTCCTTCAGAGTAACATGGACTTGATCAAGCGGCAACTTGGTCTTGAAGATGTTGAAATATATTCTGCAAGTGACCCTGATGATGTTTCAAAAGGTGGTCCACATGCTTCACTGCTGAAGCAGAATCCTCCATCTCCGGGCAATCCTACCGCCATCTTTGTGACCAGGTAAATGCTAGTTCTTTCATTACAATTGTTTCCTAGTAAAAGCAGCATGGATACTCCTTTGTTTCTCGTCAACTAAACTGAACTCTTTACTGCTCCAGCACAAGTGTCTCCCCCCCGGTCTAAAAGTTTTGTGCCCATACGGAATTATCTCTCTCTGCATATCTTCATGTAAGTAACATCTCTTTCTATTTGACATTTATCTCTATTGTTTTCTCTATATAGTTTCTGGGTCTTTATTTGTTGGTTGTTATAGCTAATCTGAATCTTACCTTGCATATAGTCTTCCTTGGATCATTCAAAAACTACTAGATTAACAAGTTGAGCCTCAACCTGTAAATGGATAGATATAAGCATAAGAGATGAAGATTTTACTTTGGCAACCAAGAGAGGTGGACAGAATGTGACTTGGATGTTATTGAGTTATTGTGGCTTAAGGTGATATAGGCTTGGAGTTGCAAGTAATTATATTTGAATTTTCTGATTGGTGTTTGTTTTGTTTTTAAAAAGTAAAAAAGAAAGATGATTTGATCTTTAGGATCTGTGCATTATGGCTTATGCTTTCTAAACTGATTTTGAGAATGAGATAACTGCAGTTTGAAATTTATATAGTGGGATAATGTTTAGTTTATAACCTTATTTCTAACTAGGAATCTCCAGCATCTTCGTCTCTTATAACTTCCAATTCCAAGGTGATTTCTGATGTAACTGACTTAGTGACTTCTTTGCTCTAACAATTCCATGGTGAATCCTTATTCATGTTTTGTTTTAGGGAGTATTGATCTGATTTTGTTGTCCATTCTAAGTATCAAAAGTTTCATGTATTGATCTGATTAGCAGCTGATCTTTGTCTTGTCAAATTTCAGTAAGCGACTTCACACAAAGATCGATGCCAATTGTGGTATTTATTGTGAAACTGATTGAATGCCACTCAATGGGGATTGAAGATTATGTTGAAGCTACGTGATGAATTTGCAGAAGACATAAGAACCAAGTTGGCTTTGGTACCTTTTAAGTAAAAAGTAGAAACAGTGTTCCATTTTAAATTTCCATGCAATTAAACATTTTAAATATCCATGCAATTCACAAAGATGCTCTTTTGAAACCTGCTATAATACCGGTATGATGCTCTTTTGAAACCTTTTCGGAACCTGCTAAAATAACTAGTGTTTTGATAATGGTATGATGTAATATCACCGAGGGTATTACTAAATGATTAATAGCACAAAGGGTTGCAGGGTATTTCTCTTTAAGGAATTGGTATTACACTATTTCTAATTAAGATTTTCAAACTGCGTGTTACATTATAGTTAACATCAAATTTGAAAATGATACTAAGAAAGAATATAGCACTGAGGGTTACAACATGATCTCAAAGTAAAAGACAAATGAAAAGACTTTGATCTACCAAAACAAACATTTTTCTTCAGAAGCCAAAAGGAGATTTAGTCCTGCTCCCTCCTTCACCATATTGCTCGTTCCATTTTCTCAGCTCGTTCATAGTCGTCGCGTCGTACGCCACAGATGGGCTCACCTGCAAAATCACGTCACCCATACAACATCTTTGTGGTTTATATTAATCATTGATAATGCAAAAGGTGAGAAACGCAAAAACTCAAGCTACATCTCTTTTCCTGGCATTAATGCAACTAAATTACCTTAGCTTTAGATTGAATGAAGTCATCCAAACTCAGCGACCGCAGACCAGGAGACGCTTCCGCTCTTGCACCCTAAAGATTCAAACGAGGCAAAGCATCAAGCAAAAAAAGCTATGGAAGTGACCAGTCTATGTTTTAATGCAATCTGGATTCTGTACCTTTTGTTCTTCTTGTAACAGTTCTTGAACAGGCCTGTACGCAGCAGCAATGCATAGATTCTGCAATATAAATCCACAAAAGAAATGAATACGAATAAAGAAAGAACTTACAAGTGCCGTCTCAAGCTGGGAATAAGAAAACGGATACAAACCTTAAGATCACTACCGGAATAACCTTCAGTTTCCTTTGCAAGTTTGTTGAACTGGAAACCGGATTCCAGATTTTCAGGAGTTAAAAATATTTTCAGTATCTTCAACCGGTTTTCGGCATCTGGTAAGTCGACATATATCCTAGAATTCACAGGGAATAACAAGCTTTCAATTAGACGAGGATTCAAAGTTACCATTACGAGAAAATACAAACTAAAATCTCCACAAATGCAAATGGAAGTCAAATCAGATGTTACCGTCTTGGTAGACGACGAATCACAGCATCATCAAGATCAAAGGGACGGTTGGTGGCACCGAGAATGAGGATCCTTTGGCTGTCTTTTGACCTGAGCCCATCCCAAGCTGCCATGAACTCATTTCTCATTCTTCTGGTAGTTTCGTGCTCGGACGAGCCACCACGAGCACCTAAAAGACTGTCTATCTATCAAACAAACGAAAATCCCGGTCAGTCACATTTACCATCATCAATCCAGTGAACTACGGACATAATAAAGAAAATGAATCCTAGATACAAAATTCTCACCTCATCAACAAAAATAATTACAGGTGCTAGCTTGGTGGCAAAGGAAAAGAGAGCCTTAGTGAGCTTCTCTGCATCTCCGAACCACTATCCCAAACAAGGAACAGAGACAAGGCAGAGTCAGATCCGATTAAAAATTATCACGCAGAGAATAATCGGAGTATCATAAATCATTTATGGCATTCGAATTACTACATTTTCCCTAAAAGACAAGTGTATCAAGACAGGCCTAGGGGTGAAGCGTAATCGTTAAGGTTGATTATTCGTCTTAATTAATTAAAACATGCATACAAATAGACAAAAAAAACAATGTTATACAACATAGTCCATTTACCTTTGATGTAAGTGTTGAGCCCGTTATGCTAATGAAGTTTGCTCCAGCTTCTGTTGCAAGAGCCTTGGCGAGGAGCGTCTTACCCGTTCCAGGAGGACCGAAAAGCAATATTCCTTTACAGGGCTGAGAAAAGGTCATGTCATCAGGATTATCAGCCAAGATGAACAGAAGTACCTGACCTAGAAAGAAAAAAATATGTCCCAAACAGAATGCAATACCCGCAAGAGATTTCCACGGGAGAAAAGCTCTGGCCTTCTCATGGGGAGAATAACCAGCTCATTTAATGCTTTTTTCACGTCTTCGAGCGCCCCAATATCTTCAAATTTGACGCCTATTTCTCCAGGAGCAACCACAGCCGAGACAAAATTTCTTTCATACTCATCCTTAGCAATATTCTGCAATACATTGTCTGTTAACATCATTGTTACTCAAAAGTATTCAAGATTCATATACCAGAATCCAAGGCAGGAAATTAACCTTCAAGTTTTGCGAGGGCTTTAGGAAATTATCTTCTAATTTTCTTAACCTCCCAATTGATATCTCAAGGCTTGAAAAAAAGGAAAAAAAAAACGCAGTAAGATAAAAAAATAAAAAATTACAGATCCACAAGATATACCCACTATCATATGTACCTTTCACGAGGCAGAGACAAGCGACCTCCTTTAACCAATGGGTCTGGACAAGAAGCTAAATAGTGATTTTTGGCCCAGCCAATGACTTTTTCTGCTTCTGCAAAAACAAAGCAACACGTTTCTGAGGTCTCTTCATCATATAAATATTTTCATTTTAGAAAGCAAGGGCAAAAGTCAAATGTTTGCAACAACGAAAAAAAAGCAGCAGATATCAAACGTCAACCACAAGAACTGTTTCCAATCTCAACTAAATCTAATATACACATCTCATAATAAAAAGTGAACAAGCAGTTCAAGGGAGAATAGAGGATCTAAGTGTGTGCTCATAGGTAGCTCCTATTCTCAAATGTTTCGCATTAGTATCCAACAGCCCGATTCTAGCCTTGTAGGCATAAGAACAACTGCCACTGTACATGATAGAGAGGAATCACCAGTACAGACAAAGAAGTGCTTGAATTTTCTATCAGCAACTATAAATACATAACAAACCAAGTATTTTCATCCTGAGTTACGCACTTTGCTTTGTCAATATCACCCCATCGGTGTTCACTTGATATAAGTCTGTGCATAATAACTCATGTTCTTCAAGTGCCTGGGAAAGAGTACATTAAGGGATAAAACAATTAGTGAAAACATTACACATTCAACTAAGTGTTTCTCATTGGCATTTTATTTTAGATCTACGTACCTTTAGTAACTCATTTATATTGCTCCGCGATATCACAATTCTCCTATCTTCTCCTAGTTGTTTGTTGAATAGTCTGAGGGTATCTTCCTCCTACACCAACATTTTACAGGAAGGAATCAAGTTGATATATGCCTCCTACCCTTAACATGTATACTTGAACAAACAGCTAATGGAAGTAGCTTATCCTCTGCTAAAATAGGATAGCACGTGGCAAAGGAGCTTTGCAAAAGCATACATGGGTCACAGACTCACAGATGAATTTGTACCTCTTAAAGAGACTTTGAGAAGAGATATTGTCAAAGCGACATAGTCAGACTAGTCTATGCTATCTCGCCTAGGTATAACAACATATCTACGCCTCCTCATTCATTGTTTAAAGTCATCGAGAAATAGTTCACTGTTAATTTAATAAAACTTTTCCTAAGACATCAGGCATACCTTTGGAGGATGTAGGCGCATAACATTAGTGAAAAGCTTGTATATCTCATTCTCCTCTGATTTTTTCCTTTCCGTGAATCCCTCCGTTAGGCACTTCAAGGGAAGAGGCTGCAACACACAAAGGCAACAAGAAACTTATTATTAAGTTAATAATATCGAGATGAGCATGACAGTGCAAGGGATGTCATTTTAAAATGCAGATCGACAAACCGAGCAAGTCATATCAAGGAGAATGGACAGTGCAAATCCACATTTACAGTCTTAAACATGTTGCAAAAATTATGTTAAAAACGTGACTAATTCACAGCTGCCAATTAACAGGTGTGCATTATGTTGAACAACTTGGAAGTCCCCATTAGACACTTTTTATGAAGGGACAACAGAGGGATAAGAAGAATCTCCGCAATTCATGCAAAGAGACAAGTGCACCATGATTATTAAGAAAAATACATATATCAATAAAAGGCTATTTTAATGTTTAACTTACCAGCTTCGCAAGTCGGCTAAAGTTTGGGAGTACCATAGTCTGTTTTCAGTAAAAAGTAACTTGTTCATCCACTAATCAGAAACAAAAGCTGAACAACAACCAATGACAAGGGAGTGAGAGATAATGACAGGCTTACGAATTTCTGTCTTTCTTTTGAGCCTGTTTCTATCTTGTTCTGCCCACATATCATAACAATCGGACCTGATAGTTTATTAAACATTTCCTGAACTTTGTCTACAAATTCTTTTCGTCTCGTTTTAGGCACAGCTCTAGACAACCACTGCGAAGTGTCTGGAAAATAGACTATAAGTGGTTGAATGGGTTGCAAAACCTACAAAGACAGGAAAATAATGGTATAACTGTTGACCACAATCCAGATATACTTTTCATAAATAAAAATACAAAGAGGCATCCACAGTATAGGAATAATAGAACATTTAAGATCTTTCAAACAATTGGTAATTTCCAATGTTTATGCTGCTAGAGCTAGGTCACAGGTTTAAGCACACCAATTAAACTCAAAAGACCCCTTGATGGGAATATGTTAAATCAGGCTACTGGCTAAACAGAGCACAGCCTCTTGTTGTATATAGATATATATACACTTAAATTAAGTCCAAGTAAAAAGTTATGAGCACTTGCTACAGCTGGAGTATCTTTTCAAAAATGAAAATATAAAACTTACGCATGTACATCTATAGCTGAAACTAACAAATGAGTAAAGCCAACAAGAACAGTCAGTGTAACTTCCAAATATACCTCATTTAAAGCCTCCATAGCAATGTAGCCATCTACTGCCTGCATATCCAAATCGTACTTGAGGTCTTTCACTGTGTAATAAAACAAATATTACTTAGCTACATTTAAATATGATGTTTTATACATAGCAAGTACTTCTCTAGATTCACAAGTATCACACATTAACGATCGGAATATTAAGAAGCAATTATACCATCTACCCAGTGGATAGGTAACATCTGGGGCTGCTCTGCTGGCTTTTTCTCACTTCCCTCTGTAGATTTATCATCACCACAGTCAAATATGACAGCAACACGGTTCCCACTCACCTCATATACCTCTCCACGTTGTCCACTAGATAATGGCCTGAAAGTATATACACTCTGGTTAAAATCTCAAAACTCTTCTGAGTTCGATAATTGTTGCAAAATGAGTGCACAGAATAGAATTCCCCACTTTCAGGCAAGTCAAATTACAAAAACCATAGATGGCATACTGTCATTAGAAATACCAATATCATGAACGAAGGGTATGTGATGATGATATTCACAGCCAAAAAAAATCAAATTCATCAATTAACAAAACGATAACGGTGATTGGGAGAATTGTGAATGGCATTGTACATCTAGGAAGAATCATTTCTAGAAAAATAATATGATGCAGAGAGGAACCAACGAATACATCAGAAGGCAACAATTGTAACAGAAGTTTGCCTCACATCCAATGCTATACCTGAACTATTCAAACCCAAAGCCCCGATGATTTCAAAAGGCAGATCCAACTTACTTAAAACAATCATAATTATCGACTGGTAGTTGATGAGAAAATTACTATCAACACCACTTGGCAGACCAAGAGCCATAGACTCAAATAATATCAGACCAATGTATCGTAGAAGATATTTAATCCCCTGAATATACAAGATGATATTGCGTAATCCCTCATAATCCCCAAACGTTTTTCATAGTGCAAAAGTTCTACTACCAGTTGTCAACCCTTCGCAAGCTTACACAACTCGACAGGTAAAATAACAAAGCACGTAGTCATATTGAAACAGACAATCAACAAAAAGAAAAGATAAAAATTCTAAGGAAAGTTAGACTATGAGATAAGAAGGATAAACTTTAAAAGACTAGACTATTTTTGTAACTAAATTATTAACTTGATATGTACTACATCTCTGATCAGCAGTCAGAAATATAAGAAATTCAAGACTTGAACTCAAATAGGAAAAAGAAGGCCAATCCTGCATCCAGTTCCCCCTATGGACAGCCAATGGTGTTTCCAATGAAAAAGGAAAAAAACCTTGGAAGAAGAAAGATAAAAACCTAAAATACAACAAGACATTTATCAAATTTTCACACTAGATGACTTACCAACCCACCTGCCAGGAATAACGGTAAAAGCACTCTTTTGACCATCAGATGTAGAAATCTTCCCCAATACGACCCTGTGATCCATTTACAAGCCAACAAAAAATAAGGATGAAATCATAACTCTAGGTTTGATTGCTGGAAGAATTCTCTAGCATAGATCACAAATAGGGACTGCGACCAATTCCCAACTCCTGGATATTGCAGTATGAAGCCTTTTATGCCTTATTCTAAATATTTAGGTCTATTGTGGACTTGCTTCTAGGTTACGAAACAGTCAACTAAAGGTTCATAAACGAGTATAGACACTCAATGCGTATTTTAGTCAACTAAAATAGATCAATACAAATCTATATTAAAACCATGCACATGGACGAAATAATATCAATACAGGAAACAGGGATGCCACAATTAACGGACAAACGAAAATGGAGCATACCGCCAATCATTGCTCAGTCCTACGGTGAATGAGTCAAGAATTATAGAGCTGTATAATACATTACTGTTTTGAAGCAAGTAAAACATCAAAAAACTACACTTATAAAGCTAAGTACCAATTTACCTCGCCTTAGGTACAAACAAAATCAATGGTTAACATATGAAAGAAGAACAACAAGTCTAACCTAAGGCTGAAAGGATTCACTAGATCACCAGAGAAACAAATTTTTATGATAAAACATGCTACAGAGGGGCGTAAGCTCTAAAACAAACCATGCTACGAAAGGGATCACATGAAAATGAAGACATATCAAACATCGTTTCTCCAACATTATGCAAAAGTTAAACATCTTTTTTCCTGCCATATATATGCCAATTTCCCAACATGTGTTAGATGAAATCTTGCAATGAACCCCATTCCAGTAGAACTCTATCCAGGCAGACATTTAAAATCTTTAAGCACAAATAAAGGGAAAACAGATTCCCACAGAAGTAAATCAGTAAATTACCTATGCTTTGCTTCGTCCTTCTTAGGAGACCCAACATACTTTACTTGGTCTCCTGCAGATACGTGGAAAGATTAAAAATTTGGAATGAAAAGGAAAAAGGAAAAATTAAAGGCTAATGAAATACAACAGAAAGAAAAATATAACTAGATACAAAGTTATTAAAACATGCCAGGCCCATTGAGAAAATGGATACATTAAAAAGAACATCTAGAGCTTCTATAACGATGAAGATACATCATAGAGCCTTGACACTGATACAATACTATCCAACCAGCTAAACGGACATCATTTGATGCAAATAGCAAGGTGTACATGTTAAGAGTTGGCTACCTTTCTTAAGAGGCCGCTTGGCTTTATCATAATGATCAACAACTGCAGCTTCTGACACCTCACTAGAGCCATATAGTTGTTCCGACATTCTCTGCCACAATGTAGAGCAGATAAGGACATGTACAGCATTTCCAAATTATATTGATTAGAAACAAAAGAGTGATGCAGCAGTCATCATGTAGATCAAAGAAATAGCAATAAAATGGCATGCACAGTGAATCCTTTTCAAAGCATGTGTAATTTTACATTGTCCATAGGAAAGGGAAAACAATTATCATGGTAGATCTATGAACCTCACATAAGAAGATCATACCTTCTGGATATCCTCTATGTCAGCCCCAAGTTTCTTGAGGACTTCCTTAGAAATCTCCAAATATCTTTCTTCATCGTCAGTTCCTTCTATCTTCGCTTCATTGCTACTCATCTCATCATTGTTTGCATCGGTTTCTTCCTCAGCTTCTGACTCTGAAGTACACTGATCTGATTCTGCAATGTCATCATCTGATTCAGACTCTTCATTGTAGTCATTAGCACAATCCTGATCAGAATCGACAAATATCACTCTAACATTTATGAAACAGAAAGAAAAACGGTAGCATGTCATAGCAAATAAACATCAGAATCTCACGTAAGGTGCAAGAACGCTGCTGTCAAGAACCAACAGGGGAACTTGTGTATCTCGAGCAAGTGCTCGTACTAACCTCTCCCGGTAGAGCTCAGTGCCTGTATAATCAGATAATTATTGGACCTTGTTTCCGGACCACTTATATAGTTTGATATAAAAGAACAATGACATAAAAGACTGCAATGCATTTTCTAGTCGACAACAAACCTGGAACACTCTGGAGCAATATTCTCCCACTTGAAGAATCTAAACGAGCGCCATACTTGGACGCCGTGTTTTTTTGTTTAATATGTGAGCTAACACATTCCACCAGAATATCTTTTGTGTGTTCGCTGGTTGAAAAAGGAGCAAAAACAGAACTTATTAGCAGAAAAATGGAAAGGACTAGATGAAAGTGACACGATAACAGAAGGAAATAGTCTTTGGTTATTTACTGGACGTAGTAAGGGAAAGACTCCCAAGAGAGCTGTATAGTTTCCCAAGGTTGAATTCTCCGCAAGAACGCATTCTTCAATCTTTCTCGTTTATTAAGAAAAGGTGATTCCTTTTTGCTTTCACTTGCAAGCTTCTCATTGTTGAGCCATTCAATTTGGTCTTGTTCTCCAAGTTGAGCGTGAGAATCAAAATGATCAACACCAAACACATTTTGCTCTATTCCTGTATTTTCTCTATTCAGAGGGAAACGGCTATCCTCACTAGCATTCCTTTTATCACCTTCAGAACTAAACCGACGCAATTGGCTGTTCCAAGAATAACTTAAATAGTCTCTAGAGGCAATAGCACCAGGAGAATGATAGTTTCTTGTCAAATGATTTGTTAGTATACTTGTGGTGGATCTATAAGATTGGGAACCGGTGTGGTCACGAATCACTGGCCTCACTAAGCACTTGTCTTGCTGCAATACAAGACCCCATCTCTGGTTCCTTCTTATGGACCTTGTATACATCGCAAGTTCCTTTCCTCAGTTCCAAGATCGCTGCCAAAAAAAAAAAAGGTCCTTCATTTAAATCAATGCAGTAAGAAAAAAGAATACACGGCCTAAGCCAAATACCAAAACCAATGCCTACATGGATTCTAGAGCAAATTAAAGAAAAAATAACAATCTAGAACAACATAAAGAGAACATGGATTCTAGAACTAGTTGTTTCAGTTTCAGGAAACCATTTCCCAGAAGTCCCAATCTCAGAAATCTGTGTTTATCAATGACAAAAAAAAAAAAAAAAAAAAACCTAATTCAAGGAAAAACTTGGTAGGTCTTCTTCTCGTGTTTCGTTACCTAGTTTGAGCTAACTGATATCGAACAAGATTGGTTTTGCTCATTCCATCTTTTAATATGTTGATAATGTAATCAGACTTGGAGGAGGAAGAAGAAGAAGAAGTAGAGAGAGAGAGAGACCGATCTTCGTAGGTTTCGAACTCTGGCTTTGGCTTCGTGACGTGGCGTTGTATTTTTTTTTTTTAGGCTGATCTTGTCTTCAGTTTCAAATGGGCCCATTTAAAATGTAACAAATTTTATTTTGGGTCACTCTAAGTAAACTAGGCCTAGACATTCGGATACCCATTCGGATTCGGGTTCAAGTTTTTGGGTTTTCGGGTTTTGTCATCAAAAGTCCATTCGAGTATATATATAGATTCGGACAGATTCGGGTTCGGGTTCGGGTTTTAGAAAAAAAACCAAAAAAATGAGAGAAAACAATTTAGACATATTAAAAAATGAGAAAAAATAATCTAAATGAGATAAATCATTTTAGAGAAATCAATTTTGACGTTTCGGGTTCGGATACGGGTTTTCGGGTACCCGCAATTTCAACATATTAAATCCGATTGGGTACTAAGTAATATCGGGTTCGGGTTCGGGTTTCGGTACGGATTTTTGGGTCGGGTTTGTGTTCGGATTTTGGGTTCGGGTTATATACCCAAGCCTAATGTAAACCAATTAACAATGTAGATAAAGAGGTCCATAAAAAGATAACCAACTTTTATAAATCTAAGGAATTACAAAATTTCGCCAACCAATATAAAAAAATCTTTAAGCAACTTCTATAATGTCAATTTCCCAAAAAAAGAAAAACAACATTTTCTCTTTCATTCTCATCAATGAAATAAAACCAATTTTAAGACAACTACAAAATCCTGAAGATTCTTTGCTCTTTTCAATAAAAAAAGGTTTATGTTTTCAAAAAATGCCGATGAAATCCTTAAGTACGTGAATGAATTCGGAAGAAAAAGAGACATCCATAAATTTTTATGCATGATTCCAAATATGTTAGAAGCAGGTGGAATACTTTCATCCTCAATTATGATCCAAGAGATATCAGTATTAATATTAGGCGTTTCCTTTATGGTAAAAAACGAGAACATATGCATCTTTGATATAGAAACTTTAAGGGAGTTGCATCCAAGGAATATACTAAAGTGATCAATAATATTAGTCACATCACAGAGTTATCTGATCACACTTGGACAAATGATTACATAAGTTTTTTAGAGCGAATGAAGAGAGTTTTATCAAAGATTACATGTAATCCCACCGACCGACCAAGAAAAATTAATTGTCAAACGCCTTAAGATGATGAGGGAATGACATATACGTTCATAATGGTTGGTTGCTTCACTCTTTGAGAAAAAATATTTTACCGTTTGACACTCTTTGGAGACTTAGGCATATTAACTCATTTGGTGTTTTTGTTTAAGAAATTAGCAGTTTATCCTTTATTTAATTGGTAAGATCTTATTAAAATATTTATTTTCACTTGCCAGATCTTTTAAAAAATACAGATAACTACAAAATCAAAATACATATCACATAAATGCAAAGGATTCAATTGAAATGGTTTTGGTTAATAACAATTTGTGTTTTTATTTACAAAGATGGCTACATAGCCTGATGTGTTATGGAGAAAAAAAGTAATAGTGTATCTCATTTGTATAGAATTTGTTATTGATTGGGATGTTCCATATAGACCAAAAAATGCTGGACTCGACAATGATTAAGGCATATATACCAATGTAGAGCAAATTTGAGATGTGAAGACGGTCAATCAAGTCCAAAGGTGCCTTGTCATCGAATGTCGTGATATGAGTTTACGCAAAAAAAAAAAAAATTGATCTTAGCAATACAATTAAAGAGTTCTACTGACTTGTCTACTTTGGAAAAGTCATCGATTGATATTTAATAAGAGGTTATATTTCCTTTTGATTATATTTCCTTTTAATTCATGTTATTATCAGATGGTTTCTAGTCATAGCTAAAATGAATAAGAGGTTTAACAAGTTCATAATATTTATTCAGCAAACTGTAATACCAACTCTTTAGCAAACACCAATCTTACAGTTTGGGACTAATTTATTATTAATTTTTTTAGGTTATTTGAGATTAAAGGACGTTTCCTATCTAGATGGACTAGTTTTTCGTTTTAATTTGAATCACCTAATATAGATAATAATATAAGATTTGAGTTGATTTTTAGAGTTAGTATTTTCTAAATTTTAATTATTTCGGATAGATTTATGTGGCGAGCTAAACGTTTATTGATATTTTGTAACTGTTTGTCACATGTCTTAACATACTTACTTAAATCTTGTTAGAAAATAATATTTTCCATCGCATTATGTATGATTTAAGGTTGTTTTTGAATTTAGTTGTTTCCAAAATTGTATTCTTTTGATGGACGGAATGTATGTTTCATGTGATGAACTATTTTTTTTTTTTTTAGAAATTCCTCAAAATACCATATTTTCAAGTTTTGTTGGCAAACATGTCACTATTAGTTTAATGTTCCAAAAATACTATCAAAAGTTTTGGTTTTCTAAAAATATCACAAACACAAAAATTAATTTTCAAGGGTTCAAAATTTAATTTTTTAGGTTTGGGTTAACTATTTTAGATTTAGGGTGGTTTTTAGAGGGTATGGTTTAGTGTTTAGTGTTTAGAGTTTAGTTTTGAATGTCGAAAGTTTAATGTTAGTTTTGTGGTATTTTTGAAAAATCAAAACTTAAGTGGTAGTTTTAAAATATGGTAGTAGTTTTGGAAAACCAAAACTTAAGGATAGTATTTTTGAGAATTGTCCCTTTTTTGTAATTATTTGCTATAGGTTCGGTGTCTCGATCTTTAAACACGAAATACATTTTTGTCCCGAACAATTTTAAGAACAAAGGAATCTTGCTTTGTCCTCTTCTTTGCTAGCATACACGTTGAAGATGCAGATCTGAACAACCAGCTGATGTTGAAGACAGCCAGCTGATGTCATCAGGAGTCTGTATCTGCATCAGGAGTCTGTATGCTGACGTGGACACGTAAACTGATGTGGCGAAGCTAGAGACGATGGTGTGACGAACCAAGGAAGTTGTAGCTGACTTGGCAAAGAGATAAAGACGTGAGTTGTGTAGAGATTCACTAAATATTTTACTAGCACAATTTAAGGAAAGGATAAACTTGAGGAGCAAGTTTATTCCTTTTGTGTAGATTCGGCGAGATTCTCCATCCAAGGGATGGGGAGTTTCGTTTTAATAGCTTAGAGAGGCCATATGTTGTGGTTAACACTCTAGAGCTATTATCGTGAGGTTGTATACTTCGAAGCAAAAGAAAAAGCTTAGAAGGTGAGTGTTCAGCTCTCTGTGTGTTTCACGGGCGGGTGAATAGAACGCAGAGATCTGCATCAACTAGGGTTTTGTTATCTTCGTGTGGGTAGATACATAACTAGGGTTGATTTGGTTGTTACTCGATCTTGAGATCTTTGAGCGGATTGATTCAAGGGAGAGTTAGAGCTTAGGACTTGTTTTAGTCGGGTTCAATCCTATTGAGCGAGATAGGTTGAGTAAGAGCCGAATAAGTGTAACTCTTTAAATGTTGTAAAGATAAGCTTATAATAAAACAAATTAAAAGCGTTGGCTTGGCGCGTTCCAAATGAAATCAGCGTGTTGTGTACCCTCTATACCTTTACACACGTTCCTTTGTATAGCCCCTTATATCCAAATTGGGTATCTTTTCCCCCACTTACTGATTGTCGTCAAACAAATGGGTATATCAAACTCCTCGTCATCCACACTCTGTATTTCCTGTTACTACCTCATGTTCTTGTCCACGTGGTTCCATTTGCTTGGCCACTATCATCAACCCTTTTTAAATTTGGTAAGCTGATATATATACTTGTTTTATTCTTATTGATCTGAGCATCGTTTATGTTCCAGCATTTTGGTCATAATATTGCTTTTGTAGGAACTGCTTAATTTGCTTATGTTCGTTTTGAGCATTGGTGGCTAAACACAAGGAGTTAAATTAATGGACATTTTCAGGGTTTTTTTTTTTCTCTATTTGGATATATGGAAAAACATTGTTTGATATTCTGAGAGAAATCTGAATCTCTCCAGTTATATTCTAACGAATGATATGTTTTGTTAGTCTTTTACTAGCTAGGTATCCTTCTCCTAATCCCCAGTACTAGTACTTCAGTCTATGTTGGATATTTTCTCCTGAACATGTATCTAGATGGTAATTAAGAGGTCACACACATGAATTACGTCATAATTTATTTCATTAGTAGTAGTAGACGATTAGCTCTATTGATTGGTATTTGGTGGTGTGTATAGAGAGATACCGGGTTTTATAAGTTTTGGTAATAAACCTGGACTGAAATAATAATAATCGGGTCCCGGTCCGACCGACCGGTTCGGTGAGATATTAGTGTATCTTTTTCTTTCACTCTCCCGATTTCAAGTTTTTTCACCAGTTTAACAGTCAATGGCGGCGAAGATGACGACTCAGTCGCAGTTCTTGGTGAACCTCTCTCACGGCCTCTCCTCCCGAAGGTTCTTATTGCTTTCCTCTATACCCTTCTTCTGTTGTTTTGCTTTCTCCTGAATGTTTTTCTTTGGATTTGTTTTTGTAGCAATTTCAGAGCGGATAATCGTGTTTCATCATCTTCTTGTCAAATTACACGAACGAATCGGTCATGGGCTTTGCCAGTTTCCTTAAAAGTTGAGAAATTTCAGCTCCAACGAGGAAGGAGAAGAAGAGGATCGCCATGTTTTGGGAGCTTTGAGAACGAAGGGTTGCTCAGAAATGGGATCGGTGATGCTGATGGGATTATAATAGTCGATCACGGTTCTCGTCGCCGTGAATCCAACCTTATGCTTGGTAAGACTTTTGTTTCTGTTCCTTCTTCATCTTCTTTGTTGTTCTCACTTTATTATATACTTCCTTTTAGCCGTATGAGTTTATGTAATTGTGTGGTTGTTTCTGAGTTTCAGAGGAGTTTGTGAAAATGTTTAAAGACAAAACTGGATACCCAATTGTGGAGCCTGCTCATATGGTATATATTTCTTCCTAATGCTCTCCACCTTTCTGCATAGTTTCTCAAGAAAATTTAACTAATGTTAGGTTTCTTTAGTTGTGCAAAAGTTGTGAATAATGGAAGAGGATTAGCTTTGGTCTTATAAATTGGCTCCATTGTGCTCCCATCTCATGCCATAACTAGTGTACTTTTTAAAATGCAGTAAGACCTGGAATTTTTCTATGGAACTGGGACCCGCTTGTAATTTCTTCCTTTCAAATAGTTTACTTGACTGCATTCACTTGTGTGAACCATACCCGTCAGTTTGATACAGTCTGATATGTTTCAGTTTCTTGGTAATCTTCTAGATTTTAGCTTAATATGTTTTAATCGAGAACTTAGATGAAACCAGCATTTCATTGCTTCTCACTTTCCAGCTCTGCTTGCTCTTACTGATGTTCATACTTTACACCAGGAATTGGCTGACCCATCTATTAAACATGCATTCAGTTTGTGTGTACAACAAGGGGCGAAACGTGTAGTTGTGAGCCCTTTTTTTCTGTTTCCTGGAAGACATTGGCATCAGGTATGGCTTTGTGCATCTTAATTTGTATGTTTTCTTGAAGCTTTTAGTTTTTCTAATTTCTGGGATTATTGGATGATGTACATTAATATGGCCTAGTGAGATCATGACCCTTATTTGATTAAGGACATTCCCTCGTTGACGGCTGATGCTGCGAAGGAATTTTCTGGCATCTCATACCTCATAACTGCACCTCTCGGCCTCCATAATCTCCTCATGGTAAGAAATAAAGCATATTTTTTTTCCCAAAACGAGCGAGCACTTTAAGCCTAAGGGATGTGAGCACCCTCATGCATTAGTGAATGCCACTTTTTTCCCTTTGAACTTCCAATAGTCAATCTTCTGATGTTAAATCTTCACAAGAGATCTGTACTTCTCTTTGGCTCTTGATCTTTCAATAATCTGCTAAAATTTCTTTCTGCAGGACGTTGTGAACGACAGAATCCAACATTGCTTGAGCCATGTCGAAGGTGATGCTGACGAGTGTCTTGTTTGTGCTGGAACAAACAAGTGCAAGCTCTACAATAGTTCTTAGGTGTACATGTAAGAACGTTTTTGTATATCTGCTCATCTTCTCTAACCTTTCGGATGCGGGAAAAAAAAGGAGGCATATTATATTGTTTATACTCATCATTTAGTACACGTCCTATGTTTCAACAAGGGAGTCTTGAGATTTATTTCCTGTTCTTTTTACTGCACACCAATTTGAAAGGACTACGATAATATAATAAGAGTTGTCTGTTAGATGTCGTGTCTCTCCCTCCTATCAACAAATTAAGAAATTGAAATTTGATGTATCGCATCTCAGCGATGTTTCATGGTTATAAAAATATAAGATTCTCTCGATGCTTTTTCTGGCCTCTGAATTCTTATCGGGTTTCGTGCATTGCACTTGTTTAATTATGAGGAAGCTCTTTTGTTTAATCACAAGGCAGAGAAGTCCATTTTTCCTCATTGTAGCTTCTGCAGTTAAAGGTGAGAAGGAAAATGAAACGTATGGTTGTAGGAGATAGCGAAGACTTTTGAAGTCTCCCACCAAATTCTGATGGATGAATATGTGGATGTGGTTGTTCCTGGACCAGCACAAAAGAACATTTCAAGAAGTCGTTTGGTAGCTGTACCATATAATTATGTTCACATGATGCTGAGTTGAATAATTCAGAAAGGGACAACGAATGTTATGATTGAGTTGACTTGGAGTCTTGTGTCATGAAGGTAGTGCATAGTTGACTCTTTTCTAGTGTAGGAGGTAGAGATTTTTGAGAGTCACTAGAACACGAAATGGCAGAGGCTATTGTTTCTGTTACAGTGCAGAAGCTAGGGGAGTTGCTCTTGGAAGAACCGATGTTCTTGTTCGGTATAGGTGACCAAGTGAAGCAGCTCCAAGACGAATTGAAGCGCTTGAAGTGCTTTTTGAAAGATGCAGATGAGAAGAAGCATAAAAGCGAGAGAGTGCGTAACTGGGTTGCGGGCATTAGAGAAGCTTCTTATGATGCAGAGGATATCCTCGAGGCGTTTTTCCTCAAAGCAGAATCAAGGAAACAAAAAGGGATGACAAGGGTGCTTAGGAGGCTTGCTTGCATCTTGAACGAGGCGGTTTCACTTCATAGTGTTGGCTCAGAGATTAGAGAGATCACCTCCAGGCTTTCTAAGATAGCAGCAAGCATGCTCGATTACGGTATAAAAGAAGCTATGGGCAGAGAAGGTTTGAGTTTGTCTGATAGTCAAAGAGAAAAGAGGCAGTCGTTTCCATATGTTGTTGAGCATAATCTTGTCGGGTTAGAGCAGAGTCTTGAGAAGTTGGTGAATGATTTAGTTTCCGGAGGTGAGAAACTAAGGGTCACGTCCATCTGCGGAATGGGTGGTTTGGGGAAAACAACTTTAGCCAAACAGATTTTCCATCACCACAAAGTGAGGCGTCATTTCCATAGGTTTGCTTGGGTATATGTTTCTCAAGACTGTAGACGGAGACATGTTTGGCAAGAAATTTTTCTCAATCTCAGCTACAAGGATGAGAATCAGAGAATACTCAACTTGAGGGATGAACAGCTTGGAGAGGAGTTGCATCGGTTCTTGAAAAGGAATAAATGCCTCATTGTGCTTGATGATATCTGGGGCAAAGATGCTTGGGATTGTCTGAAACACGTCTTTCCACATGAAACAGGTAAATTAGTACTGTTCAACTACAACTCTTGTTTTATAATCCTTGTCATTTTTATAGGCTAGTTGTATTTACTGTAGGAAGCGAAATAATACTCACCACTCGGAACAAGGAAGTTGCTTTATATGCTGATCCGAGGGGTGTGCTTCATGAGCCACAATTGCTAAATTATGAAGAAAGTTGGGAGTTGTTGGAGAAAATTTCATTATCTGGAAGAGAAAATATAGGTAATCATTTGGCTCTAATCTTTCTGCAGCATATATGCTATAATACGTCACACTCCTATCCACCTTATCTGCAGAGCCAATGTTGATCAAGAAGTTGGAGGATATTGGGAAGCAGATGGTCGTAAGGTTTGGAGGTTTACCTCTAGCTATAACAGTTCTAGGAGGACTTCTGGCAACGAAAAGTACATGGAACGAGTGGCAAAGAGTACACGAGAACATCAAATCATATGTTTCAAATGGAGGTAGTAGCAGTGGAAGTAAGAGCATGCTGGTTGCAGATGTTTTGTGCTTGAGTTATGAGTACTTGCCTCCCCATTTAAAGCAATGTTTCCTCTACTTTGCTCATTATCCTGAAGACTATGAGGTTCATGTGGGAACATTGGTTAGTTATTGGATTGCAGAGGGAATGGTTATGCCTGTAAAACACACAGAAGCTGGCACGACGGTAGAAGATATCGGGCAAGATTATCTCGAAGAATTAGTAAAGAGAAGCATGGTTATGGTTGGGAGGAGGGACATTGTAACTTCGGAAGTCATGACGTGCCGTATGCATGACCTCATGAGGGAGGTGTGTTTACAGAAAGCAGAGCAAGAAAGCTTTGTGCAAGTTATTGATTCAAGGGATCCAGATGAAGCTGAGGGTTTCCCATCTCTTTCAACCAATACATCTCGTAGAATTTGTGTACAATTACATGGTGGTGCAGAGGAACACCGGATCAAGAGACTTTCTCAGGTGAACTACATAAATCCTCGGTCTAGGTCCCTTGTGTATATTATGAAGAAACAAGGAAGTTCATGGGCACTTCTGGGTAAGGTTTCCTTCAGAAAGATGAAACTTCTTAGAGTTCTAGATCTCGAGGGAGCTCAAATCGAGGGAGGGAAGTTGCCAGATGACGTAGGAGATCTCATCCATTTGAGAAACCTGAGCCTGAGATTGACAAACGTGAAGGAACTTACATCATCTATTGGAAACTTAAAGTTGATGATTACTCTAGATTTGTTCGTTAAGGGGCAACTTTATATTCCAAACGTGATATGGAAGCTGCAGCGGCTGAGACATCTGTGTATGCCTTCAGATCTTGATCCAAAAACGAAGCTGGACTTGAGTACTCTAAGAAACCTGCAGCAACTCTGGGATTTCCCTGTTGGACAATGCAATCCAAGGGATCTTCTAGCAATGGCAAGTCTTAGAAGATTGTCGATCAATCTTTCTTCGCAGAATACAGACTTCGAGGTGGTATCTTCTCTAAGTAAAGTCTTGAAACGTCTTTGTGGCTTGACAATTAACGTTCCCTGCGAACCTATGCTTCCACCAGTAGATGTAACACAGTTGGTTTCTGCATTTACTAATCTCTCTGAACTGGAACTGTTCCTTAAACTAGAGAAGCTCCCGGGAGAACAGAGTTTCTCCTCTGATGTTGGTGTTTTACGTTTGTGGCAATGCGGATTAGTGGATGACCCGTTTCTGGTTCTTGAGAGGCTTCCAAACTTGAAGATTCTCCAACTGTTTGACGGATCATTTGTGGGTAGTAAACTTTGTTGTTCCAAATATGGTTTTCCTCGCCTGCATTCTTTGACATTGTCACAGCTTGAGAATCTAGAGGAGTGGACTGTAGAAGACGGCGCCATGATGCGTCTTGTCTCCATGGAGTTGAAGTGCTGTAAGAAACTGAAGTCAGTTCCTGAAGGAACGAGATTCCTGAAGAATCTACAAGAAGTGGAGATTGGGAACATGACAAAGGCATTTAAGGACAAGCTGATATCTGGTGGTGAAGATTTCTACAAGGTTCAACATGTGCCTTGTGTTGTTTTTGAGTACTGTGACCTTTAAGGATTTGGGTGTTACAGTGTGTATGATCCTGTTGAAGATTCCCCCTTTCAGGTTTGAAAACACCAAAGTTTGATTTTTCATGACTGTTTGATTTCGTTTTAGATTCTCTTAACGAGTTCTTTGTTTCATTTTAGATTCTCTTAAATAATACGGAAACCATTAAGGTGTAAGCAAAACCTTTCCTCTGCCTTATCCGATTCATAATAAGTATCATCCTATGAAACCACCACAGGTTTCGTCTTCATCTCAAGACCTCAAAACATTGATTTCAACATTCCTTCCCATAGCATTGATACATCGAAAAACTTAAGACAGAGGGATATGTTTTATGATGAATACTTTTGGTAATTGTAATTCCCTACAAAGAGTCACATGTGTAGTATAGTTTTTATGTCTGTCTTTTGATCCGAGTAATTTGCTTTGTTTTTGAGATTGATATGTTTTGGTCGGTTCGATGTTACTTTGGAATAATAAGAGACGACAATAAAACAAACAGGTATGCATGCTGAAAATTGAGAACAATGAATTTGTTTTCTAACTGACCCCAGTAAAGCTTCAGAAGAACATCGCCTTCTTCGAGATCTAATGAATGCTTCATAGTACTCCAACCAGACCCGAAATAATATTTAATGTTGTCAACACGTTTCTGGGTAACTGTGTATAAATCGTCTTCCATTATGTCGTGGACTTGCACTTCAATACCGTTTTCCAAACTCTCATCTGTAACATCATTCATCCTCGTGAGGACATACATCACTTGTGTTTTTGGTACTACCACATTACAACAACATCACTCTTTGATAGCTCCTTTGATATTATCATAGCCGCATCTAGTTCATCTCGGGAATAATCCATCTTGCTAAAATTTTAACCCAAGATCTTTTGAAAGTGTAAGAATAGTTGTACATAATTATATAGAATCTACAACCCGAAACAGTGCAGGAATCAATAGGGATCGATAGAACTATAGAAGAGTTCGATCAATCTTGTCTGGAGTTCGGTTGATCCCTATAGAGGATCGATCGATCTCTTAATGTCCGATTCTCGAACTCAAAACATGGAAGTATATCAGACGACTCTCTCTCGAGATGTCCAATCCCTATGTTTAATCAACTCGATTATTAAACATTAGCAGACAATCACACAGCTAAACATGCGTAAATTATAGGTTCAATAATTTCACAAAGCTCTATAACTCAATGTTAACGTGTTATAGCGTAACTGCTATTTTTTTACATGTTAAATCATTATGTATATATTAAAATTTCGAGATATGGTAGAGGAGAATGAAAGAATGATTATTTATAGTTTGATGAATGTTGAAAGTTACATTTAGAAAATAAATGTATTTAGGGAGTTACAATTTTTTGTAGAATTAATAGGAAAACCATTCAAATGGTCAATGTGATTTTAATCAAGTAGTAAATGTATTTTAGTGGGGTTGAGTGATGTTCTTATAATTATTTAGTATGAGTTATTAACTTTGATTTCAAATTTAATAGGAGCTATGCATGAATTTAAATGTAAGTTAATTATAGTATAGTATTTTTCAAAAATATTAAGAAGAGACTGAAACTCAGAAAATAATATATTTTCTAGATATTCAAAAACATTTTCTTACAATTTTATTTATCCAAATTATACAATATTAAGATATATATATATATATATATATTTTTGAGGTATGATCATACATACATATCTGTTGAATTTATTCAATTATCTCTTCTTGTAATTTGATAGAAGTTTTTCTTTAGTATTTTTGTGCATTTGAGGTATATATATATAAAGTTTGGTTTTTAAAGTTAGTCGTTAATGTGATTTGCTACACATGCGAAACTATCGATTTGAGATGTTGACACGTGTCAAAATTAGCCATGTAAATTAATATTAAATAAATTACATTGCTAATTTTGACACGTGTCAACTTTTTTTTAATCAAAAAGGAAAACTAATAAAAACATAAAGAAATATATTTACATATGCTAACTTTACTTGTGGGTTAATTAGATTTTGATTATTTTTTAAAATTCATCTAACATGGATATTAACCAATAAACAATGAATATTAAAATAAAAAATAAAAATAGAAGTTATTTAATATTAATTTAATTGGATAAAAAACTATTTATCATTGTAATATAGTGTTTTTTATTTGTGAATAAAACACAAAAAATTAAAAAACGTAATGAGCTTATAATAATGAATTTTTGATTACTTGATGAAAATATTAGTATAGTCTTACTTATGTTTTATTTTGTAAATTTTAACGCATGAAATCATAAGTGAACACACAAAATTTTTATAAACAAATGAGTTTATTGAAATGAATTTTTGATTACTTGATGAGAATTTTAGTAAATATTTATTAAGGTTACGTAGATCGTAAGCGACAAAACCACTAATAAAATGACGTAAACTAAACATTTTAGTTTAGGATTTAGTGGAAGTAAACTAAACATTTTAGGATTTAGTTTTTTCATCTAGAGTAAACTAAACATTTTAGTTTTTCATTTTAGGATATCCCTGATTTTAGAAATCATTCAACAATTCAAAACAAATTTAAAAAATAAGTAGATCAATTCAGTTTTATGCTTTTTATACAGGTGGTAACTAAGACCAACCGGACCAAAAATCTAATAAACCAAATTCTGAACAGCAACCAAATCAAATACAAGAAAAATGATATATACACGAATAAAATTTAAAAATCAACCCATATGAACCAAAACCGAAAAGGATAGTTTCACAAGGGAATATAATATCAACAGGTAACTTTGCCTGAAGAGTGATACCACAAATTCCATCACAATAACTGAGAAAATTAACAGATTCTTGAACAAGTGTAAAACGGTATACAATGAAATCAAATAAGTAAAGGTTCTGCCCACACAGATTACATAATCTCCCCACCGAATCAGTTGAGTTTCATTGATGCAAATGATGCAGCCATATCCAAAGCCGCCTGCACTTGAGAAGCATCCGTTCCCTGAAAACCAAAAAACAACATGTTGAAGATTGAGATCCCTTTGTGGAGGATACTGGCATACTGCATTGGAGACTAAAGAGAAAAGTACTCATACCTGTCCTGATGCAAGACCACCTTTCCCTTTCCCGCATCGGCCTTTTAGAGGACCCAATGCAGTTGTCAACCATTCGGTGACGTCTAACTGCTTGAATTGATCTGATTTGTCTGGGACTCCTGCACACACAACCGCCTTGTTTGTGCTTTCATCTGTGCTGAACACCATTATCGACATTCCCTGCAAGATTTATCAAAAAACCTTCATTTAACTTACTATGAACAGATGGTACAAGCGATGCTGTAAGAAAATGCGTATTACCTTCTTTTCCATGACTTTTGAAACGGCCTCTCGCACAGCTGCTGCATCAAGACCCACATCCAGCTGGATTATGCAGAAAGTCTTCCCATCTGATGCTGCGGACTCCGCTGCCTCTGTTGCTGCTTTGACAGATTTCTTCAGGTTTTGTTCTGCTATTCTCTTCTGAGCTTTTCTTACTTCATTCTGCAAAGTTGAATAACAATAATTGCCACTTCAATATTCCTTTGATCAGAAAACTACACGGACATCTAGACAAAGCTGCAGACTGTAGGGCTAAAAGAGCTTATAACCTGAAGCAAAGCAATCTTAGCCCTGATATCTGCCTTTTTAGCTGCTGGGATAATTGCTGCATCTACTCGGCTTTTCAAAGCAGAAACTTTCTGTGAATGTGCAAATATGAACATAATAAGTTCTACGTGAATCCAAGTTAAGATATTTTCTTAGTTTGTCAATATTTGACAGAGAAGAGAGGGAGAAAACCTTTTCCAATGCACTTCCCTCCGCTACAGACGCATCCTCTACTTCTTTTTCTAGTAAAGACGCCGCATTCAATGCATCAAAAGCACATTCAGTAGTTACAGCAGTTACCCTACGAATACCTTTAGCAATTCCCTCCTCAGATAGAAGAGCAAACGCTTTGGCTTCGCGGGTGTTTGTTATGTGTGTTCCTGGAATTTTCAAAATAACCCAGTCCTCAATATTCTATTCAGAAAGTAATATCTTGATCTCAATAGCTAATGGCAATGGAAACCGACCTCCACAAAACTCAGAAGAAAGCAATGACCATTCATTGTTTTCGGGATCAGCCAAGAGATCCTCGACCTGTCTCCCAATTGACACCACTCTGACAGGATCAGGGTAGACCTAAATAGAGTAAGAGAGAACGCTTTAACAATTCATAGAAAAAAAACTAAAAAGGTATAGCAAGAGAACTTATGGACAGCTTACTTCTCCAAACACTGCTCTTAGACCTTTGATGCGCTTGGCTTCAGAAAGCACTGCTTCCTTGGAAAAAACATCCAATTCATCCTCGATCTGTTTATTCACTATCAATTCGATCTTTCTCAAATCTTCAGGATCAACCGGCTTGCCTACTCAAAATTATGGAACCCATCAGATAATTATAATGACCATCCACATCAAAATAAAAATTACTTATTGAAAAATGTACCATGGGAAAAATCAAATCGCAGTTTTTCAGGAAGAACTATTGATCCCTTCTGATCAATATGATCCCCCAGCACTTCCTGAATTCATGGGACATGAATGTTTTGAGAACCAATAAAAAAATTAGTAAATCACCGTCTAGGTAACTTAAATTATAGAAAATGGATACCTTCAGGGCATAATTCAACATGTGTGTACAAGTATGATTAGGAGCAATGAGTTTACGTCTCTCATAGTCAACCTACACGCATGGAAACGAAGGTGGAAACAATTTTAGATAGTACCAAATATGCTGAATGAGACGCACTGTTTGATGCAGAGAGTTACCTTGCAAATCACTTTATCTCCCACAGATACCTCTCCAGTATCTTTAGAAAGATAACCAATATGAAGAACAAAGCCTCCAAATATTTGGACATTGCATACATTGAATGTACCAAACGAGCCTTCTATAAGTCCCGTGTCAAAAATCTATTGCCAGAGCAAAAATGTTAGAGGCACAGATTTTATATACATATGAATCAAAAGCTAGACCTTGTTCATGGATATGAAATCTAAATTATATATGCGACTGTCAACAACTTCAGAAATTAGTTTGCAAAACCAACAATAACTATATCATGGTATTTGCCAGCCGATACAGTCAAACGATGCAGTTCTGATATGATAGTGTTCATGGTGTTACTGCCAGGTCTACATATCCAAGATGAACATAATGAAGACTGCAGTTTCACGCCACCAGTCATATGATCAGAATGAAACAATCACCAAACTAAATTACATATCAAATAAAGTGGATTACCTGACCACCCTGCTCAGCATAGAAACTTGTAGACCTCAATACTAGTCCCACGTTATCACCAGCAGCTGAACTTTTCAGGAAAGCTGAGCCAGTGTAGATTGCCTTTAGTTCACTCTCGTGATCCTGCAGCGACATGCGGCAGGGTAATTTCTCAATATTATTTGAAGCAAAATCCATTTACCACTCTATGCCCTAACTTCTTCATTTCTACGCCAGCATAAGAACAATTCAGGCGCAACATGCAAGTTTTCTGGAATAAGACAAACCTGGAACCAAATGTATTTAAAAGAATCATCTGTTGCTGACACACCAGTCTTGTGCAATGTTGATGTAGCATCAGCATCCATAACAATAGTGCCACCAGCTTGCTACCAAAAATTGACATTAAAAGATTAGTTAGTAGATAATGCCAATGCAAAGTCACACGTAAGCTTAACATCAAACACTCTTTAAAAAAGTAAATAAAAAAGGAAAAGTTAACACCTTATTCTGGGCACTTCTTGATCTTTCCCTCGCCTCTTCCATGGCTTTGTTGAAACCGTCAACATCAACCAGCAACCCTCTTTCTTCAGCCATCAACTGAAACCCGAGAATGAAAGTTAAAATAACACATAAACTTTCAGAAATAAATATGAATGCCTCAAGTACCTGAGTCAAATCTAATGGGAAACCATATGTATCCCATAAGACAAAAGCATCCTGCAAAGAGTAGACAATATGTTGAGATGGAAATCAAAACATCGCTAATGGAAATACTACAACATCTAGCATACATCACAACAATAATTAGATGCGTACCTCTCCACTCAGTTTATTTCCCTGAACCGCCTGTCCAGCTTTCCGAAATTTCTCAATTCCCTGCCGTGAAAATTTATAATCAATCTAACTGTTCTTATATTCACCTATATAACATAGAAAATGTAAGGACAAACAGGTCAAACAATTTCATTTTTCAGAAAAAGGCTCCCTATAGACAATGGTATGCTGAATTATGTCCAACCAACATCATTAAAACTGAACGATGGTATGCTGAATTATGGCGTAATTGAAAACAATATATACAAAAGTAGAAGGTGTCATTGATATTGAAGCAGTGAATTGTTTCTAAATATTCAGTGCGAAGAGCCAGTAGAGTCCAGAACAAAATAAGATAAAGGTTAAAACGTGTGACGGATACTGAATCCAGCCCTCACCTTCGCCAAGGTCTTGCAAAAGCTTGCTTCCTCTTCTTTTATTATCTCTGTGATCTTTTTCTCATGTTCCTTCAGCTCTGTAAAGACATCGCCCATCACCCGAATAACAGAACTTACGAGCCTACAGGTGAAAGCACAAACTGATCAATGAAAAAAAAGACCGAGCTAGGATACGTATCAAAACGTATGCTGCATTTACAAAGATACACGATAGCAAACATGCAACGACAATCATAATTTCCTACCCGTTGAAAAACCCTTCTTCAGCTTTTAGGATCTCCTTTCCATAGCGAACCGCTCGACGGAGAATACGCCGCAGAACATACTCACGGCCCTCATTACCTGCAAGAGAGTGTATATCAGATGGTATTTGTTAAACTACAAGAAATAATGAACCTCTACTCGTATACCATAATTGATTGACCGAGGAAGAAAATTGACAACCCATCATGCCTAACTTAGAATAAATGAACCAAAAAAACTTTTTGCTGAACATGTAAGTGTGACTCAAATAAATGATAGAATACTAAGACGTTTGTATTTTTTGTAACTATCACAAATGTAAATGAGACAAGAAACCAATAACATACCAGGACGAGAGCCATCCGCAATAGCAAATGATAGGGTTCTAATATGATCAGCAACCACTCTATATGCCATGTCAACTCTGTCGACGTCTTCCAGACCAACTTTTCCAGAATAGGGCCTAGCTCCCGTGGCCTAAAAATGTGAACGCATCAACACCTAAACTTAAGATTCACAACAACTAGGGGAAAAGGACCAATTTTTAAAAAATTCTCTCAATGAGAAATATACATGAAAAGTGAAACAGCTAACAAGGAAATGATCTCTAGGATAGCCCTACAAGAATGCCTTGATCACTGAACCAGAAATATTCAAAACAATCAACAGAGTGTCGAAGGAAAGAAGAATTAACTGTAATTTCCCATAGACAAAGAGGAAAAGATGATCATAGATTCCATAGAAGACCCATCATCCACTTGACAATAGATGAACTAAAATGATGATAGTATTAAATAAGGCGTCAAAAGCATCCCTAAGAGGAGCCACACAAAAGTAACTCAATATATTAACAGACTGTCATGAAACCATCAACAAAAGGTTTCACAAATTACCTTTTGAATGTCATCAAAGATAGGCATGAACACATCTGTATCATAGTTGCTCATTTTGTTCTGAAGAACAGAAGTCAACCTCTCGAAGCCCATTCCGGTATCAACATGCTTAGCAGGCAGAGGTTTTAGAGAGCCATCACTTTCTCTGTTGAACTATTTTTAAAATATAACAGCCCCGTCAGAAAAAATAATTGAGAATAGAATAGGAAAGCTATAGAAGCAAAAACAATATAGCTAACTGCATAATATAGAGTTTCAGCAACAAAATCTATTAACTCATTAAAACAACCGCGACACCCAGATATAGAGTAGTAAAATGGAACTAAATTACAATTGGGACAGAGAGGGTTTGTACCTGAATAAAGACAAGATTCCATATTTCTAAACATGTTGAATCGTCATTGTTAACTAAGGATGCAGCATCACGGTCACCAACACGATCATAATGTATTTCGGTACAAGGTCCACACGGACCTGTGTCACCCATTTCCCAGAAATTATCCTGCAGTTTCATTAAATGTTAAATGAAAGAAAAGCAGCATTAAAAAATTCTTAGATTTACATTTGGTACAAGTTTTTGACTGGAAATCATAAACGGTGGTTTTTAAAGCCTGCCAACTACCAAAACTTGATAGCACATTCCTAGCCAAAATGCATTCAAGCTTAAAGTTGACTGACGTTATCATTGACAAAGCAATGTTTCAATATATACAAGAAGCATTGGTGACAATACAAAGGCAACTCGACTGAATTACTTGTGAAGAAACCTTAGGAGAGAGAGAAATCAATAAGTAGTGGATTCAAAAAGTTAAGGTAACAGATTAAGTGTTACTATCTTCAATAATCAATACACATGAAATCCACTGAAATTTATTTTAATTTTAAAGATCTAACAATTAAGAACCACCTGAATTTGATAAAATATTTGACTTTGCTGTAATGCTTTTCACATAACACCGGAAATATTTTAGAAAAATGAAATGAAATGTTGTTCATTATTAAAATCATTTTTTTTATGGGAGTAAGAAAGCAAACATACTTTGCAACCAAAGGGAAGCACACGTCCAGATGGAAGAAACTTCAACCATATATCTCTAGCCTCATTATCGGGTTGAAGGCCAGCTTTCTCATCACCGCCAAAATAGGTAGCGTAAATTCGATCAGTAGGTAGCCCATAGACCTGAGGCACGAAAAACAGGGAGGTCTATTCATCAGCTCCCAACGATAAGAGAATAATTACTTTACAAAATTATGAAAAACTGTGGCAGGGTATCTCAGTGAAATGTGCAACCTAATGAAAACAGAAGAATCACTTTACAAACTTGTGACATACTGTCGCAAGGGAGGGAGACAATAGTTCACTGAATACCATGCATATTTTCTTATATCAAGTAAACAAAGACAAATGTCCCTTTTCTGCATGTATGGGAAGAAAAGTATACTCTTTGAACCATAGGGTATTGCAAAACAAGGTGGCAGTGGTTTCTAATTACCTTGGTTAAGAGCTCCCAAGCCCATTCAATAGCTTCCTTCTTGAAATAATCTCCAAATGACCAGTTACCAAGCATTTCAAAGAAGGTGTGATGGTACGTATCCTTGCCCACATCGTCAAGATCATTATGCTTTCCACCAGCACGAATACACTTTTGAGTGTTACATGCCCGAGATAGCTTGCTGAGCTCAGTATTTGGGTCGGCCGTTCCCAAAAATATTGGCTTATACTGGTTCATTCCTTGAAAAACAGAAAATGTCAAAGTCAATCGTCTATGTAGTGGTCGCTAGACATATCAAGAGAAATTAGTATACATATCCAAGAATCAATTGGAGGACATTTTCGGGACAGTCTATAAATTGAACTGACAATTTCAACAAATACTGATAATTGAGAATGAATCAAGTCCCAAAGCTTCAAAGACAAAAGAAAACAGAACAAAGCATTCCACAGAACTCATCAACTAAAATCCAATTCGAGATGAACCCAACGCAATAGAATCTGAATTCCGTAGATCAACTAAAGATTAATTCCCAATCTCATCGGCAAAAACAGATAGAAGGGAGACTTTAACAAATTTTTGGCAATCGAAGTTCCGTACCAGCGTTGGCGAAGAGAAGAGTAGGATCATTATGAGGAACAACAGGGCTTGATGGCCAGAACTTGTGGCCTTTGCCTTTGAAGAAATCGAAATAAGTATCCCTGACTCTACTCGCTGGCCATTGAATCTCCGATGGTTCGGAACCCGGCATGACTGCGACGGAGGAAGACGTCGACGACGAAGAGGAAGAAAAACGGAAGTGAGAGAAAAAAGGGCGGCGGAGATGAGAAGAGTAAAAAACCCTAGACGGAGGTTTGGTTGAGGATATCAGAAGAAAGGCTGCTGCGTTCACCAATCTCATTCAAACCCAATAAGACCTTCTTCTCTCTCTCCTCCTGTCTTATTTTCTACCGTTAAAATTTATTTAATCCGATTCCTTTTCCGTCATATATATTATTTTAAGGGAAAACATTAAAAAAAGAGTAAAACATTTTGGTTCTCAGTCGGGTGTAGACCTATGCATAATATTCCAACTCGAAAAATACGAACCGATCCGAAAACCCCGATCCGAATCGGTTTCGGTTATTCAGTAAAAACTGATTAATTTCCATAGATTATGATTTGGGTTTTGGTTCATATTGGTTTATAACCCAAATCGATTGGATATCCGTTGAACCGAAACAATACATACACATAAATTAAGTTTATGCTTAGTTCTTTCATCCCAAACTCAGTTCGGATAGGGTAAATGAGGTAATTCAGGTAATTTGAATAATTCGGATCGGGTCAATCAGGTAATTCAGATCCAATTTCAGGTTTGATCGGGTAAATTTCGGGTAATTCGGGTTTGGTCGGGTAAATCGGATAATTCATATCCAAATCTGGATCCGAAACCGAACTTATCTATGTTTCGGTTATACTTCGAATTTCCAATATAATTTGTAAACCGATCCGAATTCGAAAAAATCTGAACCGATCCAATCCGAAAAGCATTCGGATTCTAAACATACCAATCCGAAAAATTCGAAATCTGAATAATTCCTAGTCGAGTTATAGTTGAAAACTGAATTTGTGAAAAGATTTCACGATTTCCTTAATTAACCAATTACATGTGAAACCATATTTTGTCAATTGTCATTGTTTCATAATATTTTAAGTACGATTTAAAAAATATATATAATTATAATAGAGGTTTTACCTTAATAAATTATATTATTTATCATCTTGGAATTTTTATAATATTATTAGTTGGAATTTTGGGGAATTTGCTGTTCTTTTTAATAATAATGAAAAGTACCACAATATTATTAAGAGTTAGTATTAGTATTACCTGCAACCTTAACTAACACAGATTATCTTACTCAAATGTTTTCAAAACAACGCAACAAAAGAGAGATTGAAGGTAAAAAGAAAAAAGAGTATCACAATATTACTTATAGTTCATATTATCTGCAGCCTTACTGATAAGCTCATCCTCTATTACGGCTCTTACGAGGGATATGTGCACCTCCCTTTATCATAGTAACAGATCTTCCAAACTCCAAAGCCAAGTTATTTCGGCATGCTCATAGAAGGTTGATCTCGAATAGTCAAGTAACACTAACATTATAAAGTATTTATTTCTCTTAAATCAATCGGTTAATCGCAGTTACAAAACCAATGTCTCCAAAAATTATCAAGATGTTCCTTCTGCTGTCAAGTGCTTTCATGAACATCTTTTTAAGCAAAAACTTATCAACTACATCGGTTTTTCTCAGAATTTGTTCTTGACAGTCACCTTGACAACGTACAACGAATCTTCCAAAATCTTGAGTATCACATCTCATGTTTTTTCAGATATGTGAGAATTAGATTTCTTACTTAATCCGCAAATAAATAAACATCTCTTACTAATAAAAAGGGTTATTTGAGGTTTATAAGTCTAGCCATATCAGCTATATTCTAAAATTATGCTAAGTCAGCAAACTGTTTTAAAGACAAAACTATCTTTTTAATATTTATTTTCGATTGAATATAAATGGTGTTAAGGTAGCCTCAAAGCGTGCTCCTTTTAGAGGTCCATACATGCAATATTAATTCAGCTCATCTAAAAACCTAAAACCAAGATGTCCAAATTAAAAATAAATAAACATCTCTTACTAATAAAAATGGTTATTTGAGGCTTCTAAAGGCTAGCCACATCAACTTAGAAATCTATTCTAAAATTATGTCAAGTCAGCAAACTGGTTAAAGACAAAACCATCTTTTTAATATTTATTTTGGATTGAATATAAATGATGTTAAGATACCCTCAAACGTGTTCTTTTAAAAATTCCGTACACGCAATATTAATTCAGTCCATCTAAAAATCTAAAACCAAGATGTCCAAATTAAAAATAAATAAACATCTCTTACTAATAAAAAAGGTTATTTGGAGCTTCTAAATCTAGCCATATTAGCTATATTCTAAAAATATGCCAAGTCAACAAACTATTTTAATGACAAAATCATTTTTTTAATATTTATTTTTGATTGAATATAAATAGTGTTAAGGTAACCTCAAAACGTGTTCCTTTTAAAGGTCCATACACGCAGCATTAATTCAGCTCATCTAAAAAACATAAAACCAATATGTCCAAATTAAAAATAAATAAACATCTCTTACTAATAAAAAAAGTTGATTTGAGGCTTCTAAGTCTACCCACATCAGCTATATTCTAAAATTATGTCAAGTCAGCAAACTGTTTTAAAGACACATATTTTTAATATTTATTTTCGATTGAATATAAATGGTGTTAAGGTAGCCACAAAACATATTCCTTTTAAATGCCCATACACGCAATATTAATTCAGCTCATCTAAGACCTAAAACGAAGATGTCCAAATTAAAAATAAATAAACATTTCTTACTAATAAAAATGGTTATTTGAGACTTCTAAGGCTAGCCACATCAGCTTAGAAATCTATTCTAAAATTATGTCAAGTCAGCAAATTGTTTTAAAGACAAAACTATTTTTTAATATTTATTTTCGATTGAATATAAATGATGTTAAGGTAGCCTCAAAACGTGTTTTTTTTAAAGGCTCATACACATAATATTAATGAGACAAGCACAAAAATTGGTTAAATAATTTATATAAATTAGTAGAGAAAATAAAAAGATATAACCTTAGACATTAGTGTAATTTTTGTTAATAGCTGGACTCGGGAGACGAGGTGCCTATGTACCCAAATCGGGATTAAGCCAAAACATACTTCGATTACAAAAAAAAGTATTTAGTGACTTGTTGAAAATAATGGTGAACCATGTAGAATATCGAGTCCATTTTTTTGAAGTCTTCACCTCTCTTTTATAGCCTCTTCCTTCCTCCTAGGGTATCTTTACTTGGCCATTAATTTCAGAATTAACTCACATAATCAATTCATAAACTTGAATGACAAGTTTACTCCTTTGACCATGGCCATTAAATTATGAACTGAATGACAAGTTAATGTCAAGATTTGATCACCTCCTTTGTGGAAAATGGACATTCTTGGATTTTGTAAAGTGATGGGTCTCCGATGCATTAGATGGATCCGGTGTGCGGGATCCGGTATTAACATAAGCCCCCCAGTTCTTCGAGTAAGTTGATTTGCTCGGATAACTACTATTCTTGTCACGGTTCCGTAGATGAATTCCGATTAAGTGGCTGCGAGGTGAACCTGGTGAATTCGTCGTGAGCAGATCTTTGATAAAGTGATTGCAAAGTGAACTCGGCTTATGCATGGGAGCTAAGCTTGAGTTAAGTGATTGCAAAGTGTATTTTGAAGATGTGTGGTGAGCTGAGCTCGGACTGAGTAATTGTGAGGTGTACTCGACGGATGTGTTGTGAGGTGAGTTCGAATCAAGTGACTGTGAACGTCGACTCTCATGATAAGTCCGAGTAGGTTGAAGAAATCCAAGAGGATAATCTTGCTTAATACAATCGCGGGGTAGTTGAGCCGTAAGCTAGAGAGAACACCAAAGATGTTTCTTCCGAGCTTGAGCTCGAGGACTTGTCGTGAATGTTTGTTGCCGTGAGGTGGAATCTAATTATGTGAAGAGCGAACTCGACACTTAGATTCAATCGAAGTAAAACTCATTTTCCAAGTGTTAGAACTTGCAAAAATCTCTGTGCGATTGTGAAGAGCAAACTCAACACTTAGATTCCACCGAAGTGAACTCATTTTTCTGAGCGTTAGAACTCGGAAAAATTTTCGTGAGATGGAATCCAATTCTGTGAGCGAACACTCAGATTTCACCAAAGTCAACTCATTTTTCTGAGAGTTAGAACTCGGAAAAATCTTTGGGAGATGGAATCCAATTCTTTGATCGAACTCAATATTTAGATTCCACCGATGTGAACTCATTTTTTCGAGAGTTAGAACTCGGAAGAATCTCTGTGAGATGGAACCTAATTTTGTGAAGAGCGAACTCAACACTTAGATTCCACCAAAGTGAACTCATTTTCCGAGAGTTAGAACTCGGAAAAATCTATGTGAGATGGAATCCAATTCTGTGAGCGAACTCAATACTCAAATTCCACCGAAGTGAACTCATTTTTCCGAGAGTTAGAACTCGGAAAAATCTCCGTAAAATAGAATCTACTTTCGGTTTGCCGGCGTTATGACTTAGATCGTTTAATGATCGTCATCATCGCAACGACTTGAATCTTCTCCTTGGATGCTTGTCACAACAATGCACATACAACACAATGACAAGAGTATATACCTCGATAATAGTGTTGGGAATATCTAGCAGCGGATGAACGGGTGTAGCGATAACGCTCAAGTGAGCCCAGCGATTGACGGGAGCTTGGTTTTTCTAGAAAGATAAGTCTTGGGGCTCTTTGCAGATATGTAGATCGTCACGTGGTTTCTTCCGGTTCGTTGGGAAATTGCCTCGCCATGAAGCGGCTTGAATATGCGGCGTCCAATTTGTCGTCGCCAAGTTTTTGGATGTTTTCAAAAGAAAAACTCATTTTTTGTCGCAACCATTTCGTACCTGAAAAACAAAAAAACTTTATGTCCCCACAGACGACCTCAAAATGTGGATGTCGGATTCACACACTCAATTATTTATATTATTCGTGGGCTAAAACTCTCAAGGACAAAAGTACAAGACGGAATACATATAAGAAATAGTATAAAGACGTATGTAAAAGCGTATAGATAATCGTAGAAATGTAAGAACAAGTAGACAAAATGTGTAAAGAGAAAGTTGTATTGTATTGATATATTGTTAAGATTCGATCCTCCTTTCTTATTTAAGGGATTTCATATCTATACAATGATTACACTTAATGACTTAATCAATGTATTAACTCTCCTTTAATATGTCCGTTTTAATTTGGTCATCAATGTTGTAAGGTCGTGGTTTGAATCTTGCTGGGATTAGTTTGCAATTATGCTTCGAGCTCTCTCTTCTCTTCTTCAAGACTTTTACGAACTCTTTGGTTAGTTCTACTGGGTGCAAAGACATCGGTACATCGGTTCGGGATACTTGTTCGCAGGCCCACCGAACTAAGAGTCCAAGATCCGACACCAACAATACATATGATTGGAAGGCGTCAATAAAAGATTTTATATTAAATTATGCTAGCGATTATGTGTGGTTGCACTCTTTTTTCCTTGTCTTGATTTTGTCTCACTTGGTTTTACTGATAAATTTTTTAATAAAACAGAAATGTACACGCAAATTATAGACAAGGGGAAGTGTAATGAAACAATTTATGAATGTCTATCGGGTAACATCTATCACAAATAACATATCCTATTTTAATGGACAGAGTAACATTATCCTATAAGTAACCTCATCTGTATAGTAAATTTACATGAGTTACTAGTCTTTGTATTCTCATTATAAAGAGAAATCATTATCTCTTATAAATATATATAAAATATCTATTGAAACAATACAACACAACACAATAATATACAATAACACAACAGTGTTTTCTTCTATAATCTAGTTTTATATTATCCACATTGATTCTATAATAATTTTCACAACGTATTTAATTTTATATAAGTATGCATAAACACAAAATCAATGGAATTTTAATTTAATTTTAAATTGTATTAAAGTATAATCAGAAAATAATATGATATTAGAATTTATTTAATCTTTTTGTATACTATATATAGGTTAGTTATAATGAATATTAGTTAAATTTCTGATTTATTTTAAGGCAATTAGGCAAATATGAGATACCAAATCAACATTAATTTTATGTCCATTAAAAAATATTTTAAAGACAGAGCATTGTTTTTAGGTAAGTAATCTTAGATAAGTGTTAAACAATATAATTAAAAATAAATAAATACATAAATTGGAATGTATTGTTTGCTTGAAAATTAGAAAATACACTACAATGATAAAAATAACACCAAAAGAATTATTTTATTTTGACAAAAAAAAATTATTTTATTAAATTAATTTAATCGATGTAAATAGTTATAATAATAAATTATAGATGCAAAATTCCGCAGTGCGGATATTGACTTAGTTAGAGATAAATTTTGATAAACATACTAATCGGTTATCAATGATACCACCCATGATTTATCATGAACCCATTTGGTAGAAAGTTATTAATTTTATTCACATTAAATGGATGATATTGGTTAGATTTGTTGCATAAACTTTCACTGTAAAAAAAAATTAAAGTAAAATTTTATTGGCCTTCAAAGTTATTTTGCCAATCACCCTAAAAAAAATTATTTAATAAAAATCCTAAATCATTTTCGTATTAAAGGATAATTTGTGGCGTGATTTTAAAATTCACGGTCTTATTCTAAACTTTGAGAACGTTAGGAACAAATTTTGGAAAAATGATAAATAACTATATATTTTTATTTCTTTTTTAAAAAAAACCGGAAATTACGTCTTCTGGTTTTTATAAGGTTTGAGAGAGAGAGAGTAGTCTAAGGAGAGGAGTAAAGATTTTTCCCTCTTTTTGAATTTCAAAAGTTTCCGAGAATATCCAAACACAGTCTCTCTCTCTCTCTCTCTCTCTCTCTCTCTCTCTCTCTCTCTCTCCATACATCGATCCCACCGAGCTCTCTTCGTTTCGCCGCCGAAGACCTCCTCCGCCGTTCCTTATCGCCGGAATCCCCAGTTCTACCATCTCCGTTCCGTCACCACTTCGCCTATTCTACGCATCTTCGTGAGCCATAGTTCAATATTCGGCTTTACTTTCCTTAATCTTCGATTTCCCGGTTTACTCCGAACTTCGGTTGATTCGTTTGCGATTCAGATTAAGGATCTGCGTTTCTAGCTTAATTTGATGTTTCCTGTTATTCAATTCCCTAAACAAGGAAGAAATCGGAACGGAACCTAGTTTAGAAATGTTTCGAAGCTTTTGATGGAATTAGACTGAACATAGACTCTCAATTGTGCTGTATTTGGGTCTGGGTACCGTGATTAACCGTTGGAAGCTAATACGTTGCTTTATTTGACAGATAAAAATCCAATCGCGTTCAGATATGGGTGTTGAGGATTATCATGTGATAGAGCTCGTCGGTGAAGGCTCTTTTGGGAGGGTTTACAAAGGTAGACGAAAGTATACAGGCCAGGTAAATTGCTGGGTTCTTCTCTTCGTTATCATCGGCTACTTAAATCAACTTAACAAATCTTAATTTGATTATCTTATCGTCTTTTGGTCAGACGGTGGCGATGAAGTTCATCATGAAACAAGGAAAGAGTGACAAGGATATACATAGTCTAAGGCAAGAAATCGAGGTTAGGAAGTTTCAGTCCTTGGACTTACTTACATGCTTCACACCATCAGTTATAATCCCTATCCCAATCTATTTTAATACCATTTGATTTGACCAACCTTTTCTTGTATGCCTCAGATATTGCGGAAGCTCAAGCATGAGAATATTATTGAAATGCTCGACTCCTTTGAAAACGCTCGAGAGTTCTGTGTTGTCACTGAGTTTGCCCAAGTATTTTTCTCACTCTTGATTATAGAATCTATACGAACTGATTAATGAAGCCTGTACCTATATGTTGAAATAAAGAATCATGATGGAACATCTAATTTCACAGGGTGAACTGTTTGAGATTCTTGAAGATGACAAGTGCCTTCCGGAAGAGCAAGTTCAAGCAATCGCAAAGCAGTTGGTAACACGTTTTGCCAACATGGCTCTTATTTCTATATCTGATTTTCCCATTTTATGATTAATAAGACAACGCCGAAACTTCTACAAAATCCACCAGGTAAAAGCATTGCACTATTTGCATTCAAACCGTATAATTCACCGTGACATGAAGCCACAAAACATTCTTATTGGTGCTGGGTCTGTCGTTAAGGTAATATAACCTTCCTTTTGCTGCTTCCAGGAATTAAGTTTGAAATGCTGTTTCTATGCTTCCCACACACATCAGTTGTTCATATTGTTGTTTCTTAAAGATAAGAAATATGATAGGTTTATAGTTACAATACGATTCTTCTACTCTTGTTCTCTTCTTATGAGTACCAGGTTACATGCTAACTTCTTGAAAATGATTTATGACCCCTGGATCTTTCAGTCTATGATTGTTTCAGAAAACTAAGTTTATCATGTAAGTACTAGAAGAGGATATGGCTAGCCAGGAATCTCATACACTTAGCTAAATATAATTAGAAAGAAAAGTACTTTTCAGTGCAGCTTGATTATATGTTTTTCTTTTACTTCTCTTTGGCATCATCTCACTCGTCTCCTCTTTGATTTTTCAGCTATGTGATTTTGGTTTTGCTCGAGCTATGTCCACCAACACCGTGGTTTTGCGATCCATTAAAGGTTAAACATCTTTATTTTCTTTAGACGTATTCATGAATGAATAACTCAATAAGTCGCTCCTTATTATTAATCCAAAATCTTACATCAGGCACTCCGCTGTACATGGCGCCAGAGCTTGTGAGAGAACAGCCATACAATCACACTGCCGACCTGTGGTCTCTTGGTGTTATATTGTAGGTGGAGAAACTCATCTGAGTTGTCGTACTTCAATTCCTATTGTTATAAAAGCTATTACATATATAAATGTGATGATTGTGATGGCTTTTCTTTCGTAGTTTTTTTATTTTGCTTTATTCTTGTGTTATGCACATTTCACTGCACTTCAGATGGTTCTTATTATTCTCTTGTGATATATCAGGTATGAGTTATATGTAGGTCAACCTCCGTTCTACACCAATTCTGTGTATGCCCTCATTCGTCACATTGTTAAGGTATATCAATCTTTTCATATTTGTCCATAGTCTATGCTAAATATTTGAGCTAACATTTTAGTGAATCTTCAAGGATCCTGTCAAATATCCTGATGAAATGAGTCCTTATTTCAAAAGCTTTTTGAAAGGGTTGCTCAACAAGGTGAAATTTCTTTCTTTTTTAAGCTGTCCTTTTTACCATTTATTGATACGTTTGAGACTATTCTTGGACTGGGTTAAACTGTCTGTCTATTACAACGCGAAACAGGTGCCCCAAAGTCGATTAACCTGGCCTGCCCTTCTTGAGCACCCCTTCGTTAAAGAATCACAAAAGGAAGTTGAAGCCAGGGTAATGATCTGATATTGATGACTTATACTTTGCAGCTTTAGTCTAATGTACAAAGCATTTTGTGAAACTGCCTTTTTCATACATTGTAAAGGATTTGAAATTGGAAAATGTTGTTGGAATAATAGATCACTGAGAACATTTTTGAACGCATATACAGGAAATGCATACTGCAGTAGTTGACCATAAGGCAGCTTGGATGCTCAAAGGAAATGGAGGTCAACACAGAAATGGTTTGATTCTCTTCAGTTTGTTGTTAGAATCTATTACTTAATTAATTTTCTCCTTTATTAAATTTATAGTGTTAAATGTCACAGAAAAGTGCGACTCTGTGACCCCGGTTGAGAACGCGTCTGCTGCAAGAGTTCTAGCTGACGTTCAGTCAGATATGAAGAGTGCTGTCAAAGTAAATTCTCCACCCCCTGAGGATTTTCTCGGTTTTCCAACCCAAGAGGAGATAAAAAGTTCAGGTAATGGGACATGCTATTTGTAAATCTCTTCTTTTTAACTTTGAGAATCAAAAGAGTTATCCAACAGATAGATACAGTGATGTGATCAATGCATATATATATATATATATATATATAATATGCATATTTAGATTTATTTCTGATGATGATCATTTCCATATCAATCTAACAGACATATATTTGGATATCATCCTTTCATTGTTGGTTATGGCCAAATGCATTTTCTTCTTCATCAAAGCATGTAGTCAGTATGCTCTATTGTTCTAGGTTTCCAACTCTTACTCTCTTAGTGCTTGATTTTTACTATGCTTGATGTTTGTTTAGATTTAACACAACTCCTATGATAGAAGGATTTTCTTTCTTTTTTTTTTTTCCTTCAGGTTTTGTGTATTTCATATATAAACCCAGTTCTCCTTTTGTAAATCTGCATGTCTTAAAGATTAGTGTCGGAGAATTCACATACATTTTGCTATGTGTGAAAGAACCGTAGCTGCATTCGGAGTTTCTCTTGCCTTCTTTCATAATGGACCTATTTATCATCCTCATTCGTGCTTAAGTTGTTTTCCCCGTTTCAGGTAACGCAACACTAGACAAATTGGAAAATACATCCCGCACTGTTAAAGGTGCAAAAGTTATAGGTGAAGATGATAAAGCATTGGATCTTGTTTTGCTGTCACTGGAAAGATTTTCAAAATCGCCAGATTTTAAAAGGTACAATTTGGCGTATAGGCTGGTCTTTTATTATATAATGTTGTGCTCCTACATGATCATAAGAACGGGAACATAAATAGGTTTCTTACATAAGATAGACTCTAAAACAGGGTTGCAACTTTCTGGTTTTATGATCTATTAATCTATGATATTTTCGCATACATGCATATCCACATTTTCGTTCATGGGTGTGCAGGGACAAAGATGTTGCTTGCTCTGTTCAGTCCCTCAGGATCATTTCCAATTTGGTTGCAGCTCGTGCCATAGTTTCAGTTGGACTGATTGAGAAAATAACATGTGCACTGCTAGACTTTACTGACGCTCTTGTTGGGATGAAATCATCGGAGTTCAACAACATAATACCAAAGGTGAATTCTCTTGACCAAAATGTCTGGCAAGTGTTTGATTAGATACCTACTTTATTTGACGGTCAGCCTGCTTTCCACAATCAGCAAGTAAAGAAAGTTCAATGATTTGTAACCCCAACTTATTTCTTTATCAGAGTCTTTCAGTCACTAAAAACTTGGTAGGGCATATTGAAGGCACTAGCATACATAGTTCCTACATCAGGCACTGGACCAAAGTAGTGGAAATCTTCGTACAGGTGACCTTTTTTTGGTGCATAAGTCTCTTGTGATTGTGTGATTAAACCAAATGTACTTATTTATTACTTAATGTGGATGTAGGTCGTTGGATGGGAAGAAGAGGGAACTGGTAGAATTATATATGAGGCCTGTTCTTGCATCACAACGATGTTATCTCGAGTTGCCGAAGATCTTAAATCTTCAACTCCTGATTCTGTTTCTAAACAGATTTTGGAGCATGCTAACATGTCTCGCATAGTTGATCATTTGTGTCTTTGTCTGGCTTCTTCTGGGTCGAGTTTAGCTTCTGGCTCTTCACAAATGTTAGCAGCTGCCTGTGAAGCTTGTAGAGCAATATGGATTCTCCTAGATACTTCCGAAACATTCTTCAAGAACGATAATGTGAACATATTTCCTCTAGATGCTTTGCAGAACCGTTTCTCTCAGCATGACAACGTAAACAGTGAGTGGGGTCCGCTATCTGAGAAACTTGTCGATACAGTGACAAGAACATATCTCCGATCAAAGCATGTGCAAGTTGCTGTCGGTCATTGCCTTCACCAACGAGTGGAGGCTCCATTGGTTTCTGCAATTCAGGTTATTATGTGATGCTCCTCCTCTTATTTGGCTATCTTAACAATATTGTTGTAGGTTGTCTGGATTCACCAAGTTACATGATAACTTGTTCTTTGGTCCACATCTATAATTGAATGTTTTTCTTTCTGCTCTTTAAACTTAACTGGAAACTGCTTATGTAATGCTTCAGCTCTTGTCAAGATGCTGCCTTCACAATGGAATTATGCCTAGCATGCTTTGTGGTCTTCCCAGTTCACTGCCTATTACGACCGTAGTCAGTGGTGGAGAGGATGGTACAGTTATTTCAGAAATATTCTCTATACTATCCTATGCTACATTATCAAGCAAAGACCAACAAACAGGAGAAAAAATTAACTTCGAGGGCAGACTAAACAATCTGGTGTTCCATTCATGCCTTCTGTTGACAACAGTTGCTCAATGTTTGAAGTTAACTGGGAGAAATTCTGCCCTGTTAATGCTTACAACTTCTCCAAGGAAGCATCTACATCGTCTTTCTGCTGTAGCCAATCACATTGCCTCAGATGATAAAATTGAAGCTTCTCTTCAGAATCACTCTGCTTCAGCTATGCTTGCTCTTGCATCTATTCTCTCTCTTGAAAAAGGATCTTCTGCTGAATCTTCTGTCTCTGAGATTGCGGTGCCTCTGATTCCTCGAGCTACTAAGCTTTGTTATCATCTCAGGCCTATGCCAAGTAATGAAGGTGAAGTCATCTCTCATTCTGCTAAGTTTACCAAATGGCATGGACTTCTGGATGGATGTATCGGTTTATTAGAATCCAGATTGAAGTGGGGAGGACCTTTAACTGTGCAACAGCTTATTGCTAGTGGAACGCCAATGCTTCTCATAAATTTGTTAGCTGGCAAACTTTCAAATGCTTCCCCAGATGACATTAAGAAAACACCCAACCGGATTGGCTTGTCGCCTGTTGGTGTTATATGGGCTGTTTCGTCCATATGCCACTGTCTTTCGGGTGGCACTTTAACTTTCCGTCAGGTTCTTGTGAAGATTGAAAATATGAAGCTGATTACTTGTTTATTATCTGATGCTCATATCAAGCTAGTAAAGACCTGGGGAGGTCCTGGGGGTGGAAGAGATGGAGTTAGAGAGACAATAAATGTGATAATTGATCTCCTAGCATTTCCTTTTGTTGCTGTACAAAGTCAACCAGGTTCATTATCTGCCACTGCTTCTGTAAATAGTGGATTCATTCTCAACATGGGCTCTCCAGGTGTCAGAGTGTGCATGGAAGATAAAGATTTGCTAAAGGCTATAGAAGAGGATATGGACAAATACATAAAAGTCCTCCTGGAGGTTAGTTCGTCGATTCTGTTTCCTTGATTTTACATACTTTTGTTTAAATGTATCTCTCATGATTCATGAGCTGAAATCTCGTTTTAGACATATCACAAGCAGATCTTGACACACATGATCAATATTTTTGGGGACAAAGATCAATCAGTGATGTCGCTGATTTTTTGACAATTTTTTCAGGTGGGAGTGCCGAGTTTAATCCTGCGTTGCTTGGAACACTTGGATTTAAAAGATTTAGTAAGGCCTGTTGCTTTTCTTGCCAAATTGGTGGGTCGTCCACGTCTCGCGGTAGAGCTCGTTAGCAAAGGTTTGTTGGATCCTAACAGAATGAAAAAATTACTCAACCATTCGAGTCCAAGAGAAGTCATACTTGATATTTTGATGATCATATCTGATCTGTCGAGGATGGATAAGGTCAGACACTGGATAAACACATGATGCATTATATTTGTTACCTTTGCTTAGACACAGGATAGTGAAGTAAACGATGTTATCTAATTTCTTATTGTTGTCAACCATACAGGCTTTCTATAAATACATCGGCGAGGCTTCTGTTCTGCAGCCTTTAAAGGAATTTCTTACTCATTCGGATCCAAATATACGCGCAAAAGCTTGTAGTGCTCTTGGTAACATGTGCAGACACAATGGATACTTCTACAGCTCTCTTGTAAGTTATAGCACTGTGATTCTTTACTTTGAGAGCTCAAAAGTTTCAGAAAAGAGTGTTAATTCTTACATAGTGTGCATATTTATTATGTGCAGGCGGAACATCAAATCATCGGCCTCCTCATTGATCGATGTGCTGATCCAGACAAAAGAACACAGAAATTCGCTTGCTTTGCTGTAAAATCATATAACAAACTAACAAACAGTTTTGTTCTCCATTTCCATAGTACTTTTGATCAAATTTTGAAAGAGGGCCTTCCCATTTTCTTTTTGCAGATTGGAAATGCTGCTTACCATAACGACACGCTGTATGAAGAACTAAGACGATCTATAACGCAGCTAGCAAACGTTTTGACCATGGCTGAAGAAGACAAGACAAAAGCAAACGCTGCTGGTGCATTGAGCAACCTTGTCCGAAACTCCAACAAACTCTGTGAAGATATAGTCTCCAAAGGAGCTTTACAAGTTAGTAACAACTACATACGATTAATTTGCTAGGTCAAATAAATACATGGATTTCTTGTGTCTAATGTGGCGTATTTTGTTGAAATTTTGTGTGCAGACATTACTGAAGCTAGTTGCGGATTGCTCGGCTCTTGCCCTGAACCCGAGCAAGAAAGAGACAGCAAGTGAGTCACCGCTCAAGATCGCACTCTTCTCATTGGCTAAAATGTGTTCGAACCACCAGATTTGCAGACAGTTCGTGAAGTCATCAGAGTTGTTCCCGGTCATTGCAAGGCTTAAACAATCCCCTGAGGCTAACATTGCTCACTATGCTTCAGTAATTGTTGCCAAAGTCGGTGGTGATTCTTAAGAAAAGATACGTCCCTGTAAATTTATTGTGTTACGACATCCTTTGTTTACTTTGTAAGCCGCAGCAAACTGAATCAAATTACTTATATTGCTCTCTCTCTATTTAGGTGGTTGATACAATTCAAAACCACTTGCTTGTCATGCTAGTTTCAGTTTTAGAACTTAGAAAGAAATTATCAAGGAGAAGAAAAAGCCAGTGTTTTACTTGGCTTCCAAATGCCTCCACAATAACACTAAGGACCGCCCAGAAATTAAAGCTATAATCTCAGTTCTCGATACACTTCAACACAGACTAGATGTTCTGTCCTATGTTATATTTGGAATTTCAAAACTAAAAACCCCTGAAATGGAACGCTCGAATTCCCTAATTTATCATGCATGTAACCTTATGGACCTCACAACACTGCATCAGATTCTTGAAGCAACGGATTGCAAAGACTACGAGGCTACTTGTGAGCTCTCCTTTTAGCAATGCGCTCAACAGATAAAAGTGTGTGGCACACCAGACAGCAAGCTGATTCAGCTTTTCAGACCACAGATTTCCAATCTGTGATCAAAAACTATACTCAGAACAAGGTCCCGATTTTGCAGTTCATAGAAACAGGGACCATGATCTCTCCCACTGTTTATGCACGAAGAAGCATGTGACATCTCTTCTGCAACTAGCCAGATGCCGCACTCCAAGATGCGATGCAAGCACAGTGCATCTATCACTACCCGCCCACTGCGTTTTACCTTCAGGCCGTGATTCTCGCAAAGTTGAATATGCTCATAAAGTGAACACATCGTATTACATTATAAAGTTTGTGGACTGAAGAAAAGAAATATACACAAATATACTGAATAGGTTATATACTAAATCGGTGACACATATGAACAGAACACAAATAGACGTTATAAGCTAATGGTACTGTAAGCAATGGCAACTTTGAGGAATCAAGAAATATACAACTCAGCTTGGCCATCAATAAAGAGACTCATAAACTCTTCTCCATCAACAGTTTCTTTCTCGATCAGGAGCTGCGCAAGCTTGTGTAGGATATCAATATGAGTTGTTATGATCTCCGTTGCTCTCTTGTATGCCTTCTCAACTAGCTCTCGCACCTCAGCATCTACGATATCTGCAGTTGCCATTGAGTAATCTTTCTGTGATGACATCTGCAAAAACATTTCAATAAATATAAGTATTTCCAACTTGTTGAACCAACAACCCTAAAGATGAAACCGAGAAACCAAGTTCAGTAAGCAGTATACTTGTTGACCCATAAAGGGATTCCCACCAGGGCCACCAACAGCAACTTGTCCAATCTTTTTGCTGAACCCAAATCTCTCAATCATTTGACGTGCCACACGAGACACCTGCATGAAATCATTTGATGCTCCAGTAGTCACATTCTCATCCCCAAAGATCACCTCCTCTGCAACTCTGACATAGCCAACACAAGAGAGCGATGGTTCAACACAATCAAACCCTTTTTTTTTTTTAAATTCAAAACCTGGCTTTTGTGACGAGGCCATTACTAACTAACCTTCCGCCAAGTGCAACAGCCATTTGATTCTCGAGGTAACTCCTGCTGTACAATCCAGACTCAAGTCTTTCTTCGCTTGGAGCAAAAAAGGTGAGCCCACCAGCTTGGCCACGAGGAATGATAGAAATCTTGGCAACCGGATCATATTCTGGCATAAGAGCACCCACTAGAGCATGACCAGCCTCTGCAAATTCAAAATTCATCTGAGGTGGTCAGAAAACAAAGTATCCCAGCTGCTCTCAACATATAGTAGAAAGAATGCTAACCATGGTATGCAACAAGTCTCTTCTTCTCATCAGAGACAACTGCATTCTTCTTCTCAGGTCCAGCAATGATCCTCTCAAGAGCATCAGAGATTTCGTCCTTGCTTATCTCCTTAAGCTCACGCCTGGCCGCAAGAATTGCCGCTTCATTCATCAGGTTTTGTAAGTCAGCACCCGTGAAACCGGGGGTCCTCCTCGCAACCTTGTCAAAGTCCACATCTTTACCAAGTGCCTTCCCCCTAGAATGAACCTAAAATAAAACCAAACCCCATAGAGAAATAAGAATCATTATTCACATAACTACAGAGACAACCATCAAGCTTTTTATAAACAGCTACGAAACCTGAAGAATCTTGACTCTGCCAGCCACATCAGGCCTATCCACCGTGACCTGCCGATCAAACCTTCCAGGCCTCAACAGTGCCGAATCAAGAACGTCCGGCCTGTTAGTAGCTGCCAAAACTATCACACCAGAGTTGCCAGAAAATCCATCCATCTCTGTCAACAACTGGTTAATAGTCTGTTCTCTCTCATCATTTCCTCCTCCCATCCCAGCTCCTCTCTGCCTCCCCACAGCGTCAATCTCATCGATGAATACAATACAAGGGGCTTTCGACTTAGCCTTCTCGAACAAATCCCTAACTCTAGATGCACCCACACCCACGAAAAGCTCCACAAACTCCGAGGCCGCGCAAGAGAAGAACGGTACTCCAGCTTCCCCAGCCACCGCCCTAGCCAAGAGTGTCTTACCCGTACCAGGCGGTCCAACAAGCAAACACCCTTTAGGAATCTTGGCACCCAAGGCTGTGTACTTATCAGGATTCTTCAAGAAATCCACAACTTCCTGTAACTCCAACTTAGCTTGATCAGCCCCAGCAACATCTGCAAACGACACGCCAGTCTCAGGCACTTCCTGGAACTTCGATTTAGAACGTCCGAAGTCCATAGGACCACCCAAGCCACCAGGGCCACCACCAGGACCCCCCTGAGCTCGCCTGAAAAGCAAAAAGAGTCCACCAAAGGCCAAAAGCGGGAAAATCAAGTTTCCAATGACAGTAAACAAGTCGTTGCCAGAGGATTCTCCCTCAGACACAGATATATCAACTCCGTTCATAGCCAAGATATCAATGAGGTCAGGGTCGTTAGGGACGATGACGGAGGCACGACGGTTATCGACGGCAGTAAGCTGAAGAACAGAACCGTCTTTGCTGAATCTAACTCTCTCCACTTGACCTTTCTTCACCGCGTTAAGAAACTCGCTATATCGCCACTGAGATCCCTCCGGAAGATCCGATGATTTAGGACTAGGAGCCTTAAGTATCTCGTTCTGAATGAACAACGGCGACGTCTTCGTCGGAGGCTTCACTGCTTGAGCTTCCACAACGACAGATGGAGAAGCTGGTTCGTCCACTACAGCTAAAGCTCGCGGCGAAGATGAAATGGAAGAAAACAAAATAGCTGCTAAAGCTACTTGCGATTTACCATTTGGCGAATTGTTGTCTTCGTTTCGAAGAGACGATCGAGCGATTTGGTATTTTGCACGGGTGACGAAGGAGAAAGGGAAAGAAGGGTTTCTGGTGGTTTTAGGGGTCGGGGATGAGATTATGATATGGGATCCTAAGAGATTTGAAGAACGTAGTAATGAGTTCGAAGCTGTGGCAGCCATCGCAGGAGCTCTGTTTGGGATGATGAAATCAAAATTCGAATTGAATTCTGAGAAAGAAGCTACCAAATGAGAAACGTTGAAGAAAGAAAGGATCTTTTGGTTTTTTAAGGAATACAGAAGCCATGAGTTTCGTCTTCGTCTACGTTTGCTATCTCATATCCACTCGTCAACTGATCGCAAAATGCCACAAACATTAATAAATTAACGTGCAAAAATCGAAAATTTTGTGTAGAGGTCGGACACTTCGGTCCACTTAATTAAACTCAAACCCAATTTAATTCGGTTCAGTTTATATAGAGGTCGGAAAGGTCGGGATACTCAATTGTCCATAGTGACTCGGACAAGTTCCCCGCCCCCTAGAACAATCTCGTAAGCCTCAACACTCTCTGTAACCGTTAAAGACCATGGACGTGAGAGCTTCCTTCAATACCATAGCCATTAATGAGTCCGCCAACATTGAAGCTCTACCCCTGCAATCATTCTACTCTGTCAATCTTTATTTGAGAATCATGAAATGCCACTTTAATAAGTAAAACGAGGATTGTTAACAAATCTAACCATAAGCGAATGGAAATGAAGGATGATGCCAAGAACCAAGCTCTGCTCCTGCTACCAATCCTATGAAATCATCGATGATTACATTTGATATATCCCAATAGTGAGAGACTGAGATGTGTACCCTGTGTAGACTCCCTGTAGTGGTATCTTCACAAATATTGTTGCTCCTTCAGAAAAGCGAATCTATGGCACAAAGCACAGTTGCAGTATCTAATGAGAGGAAATAAACTATAAATCTCAAAGAAAACACCAGAGGAAGCCTTTTCTCAAGCACAAATTTGTGACTGATAACAGTAGACTTTTTTTGCAAATGACTTGCGGAAACCAGTCCTTTTCCTGCCAGAACATTGTTTGGAAGGAAACCATACAGAACTTTTTATCTTTGTTTTTCATGTAACCAACCACAAGTGTAAACTGTAAAACGACAGTAAAGTAAAGACTTGGACAGAATAGATCTGAACCCTCCTGCCTCTAGTAAGTGTCCCTTTTCTAATGGCTATATACATACAACAGAATTATAATTTAATTGCAAAACTGAGACCACGTTGTAAGCCATATCTTAGGTTGAGAAGAGATAACAACCAAAACCTGCCATAGAATAAAGAGGCTTTGGTCAGCTGATCAACGACGGACTAAATACTACCACATACAGGAAAAAAGTAGACATGACAATATCTGGACTGAACTATGTCACATAAGGTAGAGGAATCCACTGAATCATTTTTAAATCACACATAATTTTATCAAATACAAAGCTTGATGCCCAGTTTCAGTACACTACAAGCAGCCAAAAGAGAACAGAATCTACACCTAATACAAATTAAGTAAAAGCACTTCCTACAACTACTATGTTTCAAGTAGCATAACTATTCTAGAAAAAAAGAAGTGCCAGGTTGTTATTGACTATATGAACAAACCAGTGTTGTTTCCACGTTCTAATATAAGGAAAACAATTGACAAAAAGAGAATCTGTCTCTCAAACCAGGGGCAGAAATTTCAAGTTCTCCTGATATAGATTAAGAGACTTGCTTGCAACAGAAATCTCCAGCGAGCTGTATAGCACTATATTACGGGCTGAAGAAACTTGAGCCTTCCATGTTGATAGCAACAAGAACCAATATACCCGTGATTATACCAAACCACAGTAATGCTAATCCTGAAATTAGGAGGTTTTACGGTTTCATGTCCACAAAGCATAAAATTGACATCATCATAAGAAATTGAGCCTCGGTATACCTCTATCATCGCCAGTGCCTCTACCAGAATTTGCAGCAAACAATTCTGAATCTGATAAGTCTGCGTTGCTTTCAGACCCATTACTAGTATCTGCAGGTTGTGATCTTGAGTCTAACCCAGCCTTAGAAGGTACTGGAGCCCCACGTGACTCACCACCAGAAAGATTATTGTCTCCAGCTTCAGATGAAACTATGCCTTGAAATTCCTCACTCACAATCAATGCAGACAACACGTTCATAAATGACTCTTGACCAATATCATCTGAAGAAACCTTTTCATTCCGCACAAATGAGCCAAGTTCTTCTGAATCAGACATTTCATCATCCGAAGCATCTGCATCAATGGCTTTGACATTGGTCCTGTCATCTTCTTCCTCCTCCACATATGCTTTGTATGTAAGCCGGAGCAGTATCTCACCCGCAGATCCCTTTCCAAACAAACTCCAACCACCACGCAAAACCACAATTCTGTCTGTAGGAACCGTATCTTGCAGAAATCTGAGATCAACCTGGACATATAACTAAGTAATAAGGCTATGCAGACAGCAACTTAGATATGCAGCACCATTCCTCAAGCAATCATTACAGAGACTCTCAGAATACTATGTAATCCGACCAATGCCTATCAGAGCAGAAAATCTCAATTTAAATTGCAGCTTCACTAAACACTTACTACTGTGTTGAGCCAGACAGGTTCATTTGCAGATCGTACATAATTTGGTATATGTCCAATTGGTTGCAAGCAAATTGAATATTGGCAGTTCTGTCAATACTATCAAAGTGAATAGCAAGATCAATAAAACAGTTAATCCCTTTCATAGTGCTTGTAACCCTAGCGATGATACACAAAATGTTGGCAAGGTCTGACCTTTAAAAAGTCAATACTTGTTAGCAACCAACACTTCAGTCTAGGCAACTAATTTTCATCCTCTTATTTGGATTTGATCCCCCAATAACTTCGTTTTTACATCATAATCTACTATCTAATCAGCGTTGGTGACTCTATTCTCAATCTCAGATTTTCTCAGTCCGGGCCCTATAGTTTCCCAACTTTGTGCAGAAAATAGTGGGATGAAACTCGGTTCTCATACTTATGCAGCTATTTCTTAGTGTGCAGAAATTACAGTGAAGATAATTGGTTCCTGAACAAAAGTTAGCAAGCATGAGAAAGTCTGACATGGAAGTAGAAAAATCACCTTCTTATACTATAACTCAGTTTTCAACGTCATTCTAATATTCTACATATTACAAAGCAAAATGCACTAAGTAACTACGATTTACCTCTCCAGTACCAATAGCCATATCAGCAAACCCAAGACGATCATTGACCTCAATTTGTAATACTTGCTCTCTAGGATTTGAAACAAGGAATTGAAAGTCCTGCAAAGATAAAATTATCCTATTACATTTCAAAACCTTGTTGACTAGTCATAATTCACCACCAGATTATGAATGAACCATCCAAAGCGGTTCACCTGATTCCAGATTGGCTGACCAGGAGCCCCAGTGACAGTAGTTTGACTGTTTCTTTTACTACGGATAACTTGATCCCCTAATCTGAGAATTGCATATGGATCCGTTCTACCTGTTACCAATTACCGAGGAAAATGTGAAACGCTGAACGAACAAGTAAAATAACGAAAGATCCCACCAATAGACCCATATAGTATAACTAATTTGTTCCCCACGAAGTCGTATGAACAAATCATGAAGGAAATGCTGACAAGAAAAGGAAGTATATAGCTTACCAGAGAACATGTATCGAAGTTTCTGGGCGTCTACAAGAGTAACAGATAGTTCCCCGACAAAATCCTTATTGCCTTCCTGCATTTCTCCTGATTTTAGGTCTTCTGAAACAGGTCCAACGGCTTTTCCTTTCTGAAAGTCCAAGACAATTTTCTTTGGTCGGACGAACAATCGAGGCAAATCCTCCGTGAGCAGTTTGGTCAAGAACCTGTAAGAGAAGATGCTGGGTAAAACAATAGGACGGAAGAAGGAAACTACAATTTCAAAACATCGATGAGCTGACCCCTCAACAGTAAACAAAATGAAATACTGGTATCTAATCAGGAAAATGCACCAATGCATCTTAAAAAAAAAGTATTGCAGTTAAATAAATTACAGTACGTCATCTAAGCAAGCAAAGTGGCATTCCTACTACAAAGCACTTAGGCCATGTAGTATACATTGACAGAAACAATTTTCCAACAAAAAAACCGTGAAGTAACAGCCACAACAGAACTTACATAGATAGAACGGGAATTCCTGAAATCATCATCCGAGAATCATTCATGACACAAGAAAAAAATATGTGAGTAGTGAGTTGCGGCAAAAGGGAAAGCTAAACGTCTCTTCATTAAATCAGCAATTGTCGATAACTTAACCTTTCCCCAGTCTAGTGAATAGTTTAAATATTTAGTAGAGGAGGCTTGTCTGTTTGGTTGTAAAGAAATAGTAAGGAAGCAACAAAAACAATATCATGAGAATGCCATAGAAGACCAAGATTAGCGCATACTCATTAGATTAAACAATCTGAATGCTGCAAGTTGAAATGTGACCTTTGGAAGTGACACAAATGAACACGATACAGCTCCCACCCAAGGCTGTGTAGGTATCAATCTTAGTTTGACCCAAAGCTCACCATCAATGTCAAAATCCCGGACACCAACTGGAACAACTATTGGGATAATACCGAATTTCAAAGAGAGGTTTAACAACATGCGGGCACCACCAGTATACCGAAGGCCAATTTGGTACCTGTAACAGAATAAAAAACCTTGGACTGAGCCATTGATAGACAGTTTGAAGTACTCGATGCCCCTAAAAATGTACATAATTCATGCTTAGGAAAAAAATATCCAACTGAAACCAAGTAAGAGCAATCCCAACATGTGATCAACGCAGAAATAAATATTAGTACCAAACAACTATACACGTACTGCAAGTCGTTGGCACGGCGAGATGTCCTCCTCTCAACATTTCTGACAGACAAAGGCTCATCCCCTAAAGAAAACTGCTTAATTTCAACTCTCTGGACATAATCAGGCTTCTTCAAGTCATCAATCACTGGCTGCAACAAACCAACAAGCCAATTCTCAATCCCAGCTCTATACACTTTCCAGAGCTTTCCCAACACCATGTTGACCCACTCCACCGACTCTTTCCTTTGCAAATCCTTCTCTAGTAACAAAGAGAAACTGGTGGGAACCTGTGGCCATGGTCCTGCTCTTCGATGGCTTCCATCTCCACCAGTTTCTCTCTGCCTCTTTCTCCACGTCCATAGTTTATCAAAAGCAACACCAACGAAAAAGAAGAAGACGAATAGACCAATCACACTACGGTTAATGGGTGGTGACGGAATTGGATGGATTACACCCAACTGGGTCCTAAGCTTATCCACTAACGGATCTTCTCTAAAACTACTGAAATTGTTTTGGTCATCCAGAGTCAGAGACTCTTTCGAAGTTTCCTTGTCTTCTAATCCATTGGAAAACCTAGAAAAAAGAAACCTATTTGCAGCCTTTCTACTAGAATCCGTGAATCTTAGGTTCTTCGAATCCCGGCGAACTCCGCAGGAAATTAACCGAAAGTTGGAAACTTTGAAGTTCCGACGCAAAACCCGTCTCCTTGGAAACACAACCGCGTGGAGCTCATCATAGCCAGGACAGAGCAGAGGACGAGACACATAAACAGGTAACCAGAAATCAAAACTCGAAGAAGAAGAAGAAGATTGTGGAATCATCTATGAATCGTATCCGTCGTAGAAGGAGAAAAATAACGCATAACTGTAGAGCAAAACCCGTCTTCACCAATGACACGTAGCAAAATTTGCAGAAGCTAAAACAGTGCAGAAGAAAAGTTCATAATCTTTTGTCCTTCCTTCTGTTTTTTTATTCCTTGGACTGTTCGACACGTGGCTACTAAAAAAGAAAAAAAAAGTAAACCGACTGATTCAGAGTTAGTTCGGTTCAATTGAATGGGAGTTTTGGTTTAATTCGGTTCGGTTCCTTTGATATTTTGAAAACTGGAATTGAACTGTTAACCTTTCTCTTTTGCTTTAGTATTCCAATTCTCATGTTTGAGCTCAACACCTTCCTTGATCTTCCATTACACTTTCTTCATCTCAAACAGATACATTGCTTACTCCTCACTTCTCCGATCTTCTTCACTCGCCGCGATCTCTTTCTCTCCCGTCTTCTCCGTCGCTGCTGCACCGCCGCAACTCAATTCCGCTATGCTCGTCATTTATTATCTCAAATCCAAACTCCCAGCATTCAACTATGGGATTCGCTCGTTGGCCACTTCTCCGGCGGGATTACTCTCAACCGTCGTTTATCGTGTCTTGCTTATCTCCATATGCGGCGAAACGGCGTCGTCCCTAGCCGCCACACGTTTCCTCCGCTTCTCAAGGCGGTTTTCAAACTGAGAGACTCGAATCCGTTTCAGTTTCATGCCCATATCGTTAAATTCGGGTTGGAATCGGATCTTTTTGTGAGGAATTCGTTGATTTCGGGTTATTCTTGTTCTGGGTTATCCGATTTTGCAATTCGTGTTTTTGATGGAACTGAAGATAAGGACGTGGTTTCTTGGACTGCGATGATTGATGGGTTTGTAAGAAACGGCTCTTCTTCAGAATCAATGGCGTATTTCGTGGAGATGAAGAAGACTGGAATCGCAGCTAATGAAATGACTGTTGTTAGCGTCTTGAGCGCTGCAGCCAAGGCTGAAGATGTTCGATTTGGGAGAAGCATTCATGGGTTTTACTTAGAAACAGGAAGAGTGAAATGTGATGTGTTCATAGGGAGTTCTCTGGTAGATATGTATGGGAAATGTGGTTGTTATGATGATGCCCAGAAAGTGTTTGATGAAATGCCAAGCAGAAATGTGGTTACTTGGACCGCATTGATTGCTGGATACGTGCAAAGCCGTTGCTTCGAGAAAGGGATGTTGGTTTTGGAGAAGATGTTAGAGAGTGATGTTGCGCCTAATGAGAAGACTCTAAGCAGTGTTCTTTCGGCGTGCGCTCACGTAGGGGCACTTCACCGAGGCAGAAGGGTGCATTGTTATATGATTAAGAATTCGATTGAGATAAACACTACAGTGGGAACAACGTTGATTGATCTATATGCCAAGTGCGGGTGTTTAGAGGAAGCTATATTGGTTTTCGAGAGACTTCCTGACAAAAATGTGTATGCTTGGACCGCAATGATTAATGGACTTGCAGCGCACGGATATGCAAGAGATGCATTTGATCTCTTTCAGACCATGTTAAGGAGCCATGTTTCACCAAATGAAGTTACTTTCATCGCTGTGTTAAGCGCCTGCGCTCATGGAGGCCTTGTGGAAGAGGGTCAAAGGCTTTTCCTGAGCATGAAGGAAAGATTCAATTTGGAGCCAAATGCAGATCACTATGCGTGTATGGTTGATTTATTTGGAAGAAAAGGTTTACTAGAAGAGGCAAAGGCTTTGATAGAGAAGATGCCAATGGAGCCAACAAATGTGGTATGGGGAGCTCTGTTTGGGTCTTGTTTGATACACAAAGACTATGAGCTAGGTAAATACGCAGCTTCTCGTGTGATTAAGCTGCAACCTAGTCACAGCGGGAGATACACGCTCTTGGCTAATTTGTATTCGGAATCCCAAAACTGGGATGAGGTCGCTCGGGTAAGAAAGCAAATAAAAGATCAACAGGTAGTGAAATCGCCGGGATGTAGTTGGATAGAAGTGAAAGGCAAGCTTCATGAATTCTTAGCTTTCGACAGTAAAAAACGCCTTGAACCTGATGATTTGTACAAGACACTCGACAACGTTGGGGTGCAAATGAGATTGCCAGATGAATTGGAAGATTCGACTGCTCAATCTTGACTTGGGACCTTTCCATTTTCCTCATAAGCCTTCTCTGAAACTATCCATAACCCCCCAACTGTATCCTCCTCTAGTTTTCAACCTCTCGGCTAACTTCTCTGATATCTCGAGATGCAATAGTACAGGCTTCTTCTTCTCTTCTGAATATCTACAAGAGAAACTCTTGTTTACAACTTTAACATCGGAAGTTGTGTGTTCTTGATTCTCACACCTGGACTTGAGTGCTTGAACGGCGATTTCTGGAGGGATCTTAGGGTTTCTGGCGAGATGTTTGCACGTCTCCATTGTTAGTTTCTGGTAATTGAGACATCGACATATCTTTGTTCGATCTTGGGGTGTTAGATTCGGATGAGACTGTACAACAAAACAACAAAACAAAAATTATGAAAGACTCGATCATAAACTGACATCATTGTTTCTAAAATTTTGAAAATTTGAACTATATTAATTCCAATGAAACATGTGAATAGAAAAATGTTTATATACTGTACATGAATAGTTGTTAGTTGTTACATTTATATTCAAGTGTAACTGATAGTACCTTACCAGAAATATTCTTTTTTAGATATTTTTACTAATAGACTACTAGAAAAACAAGAAGAAACATACAGTCAAGACTGTGGCCTTGTGGGTAATCTGACATGAACCCCACGGCAGTAACAAGACAGAGTGAAGAATCTAAGGATGGCTCCAAATCTTAATCATATATACATCCATGTGTATACTAGTATATATATGTACAAAAAACACATTAATCTGAAACTTCAAATCTTTTTTTTTGGTACATTTTCGGTTTTATATTAAAACTTAAGACTTAGTTTGGCTTTATATCTCAAACTTCAAATCTTTATGATGAATAAAAGAATAGTTGACTCTATTTCAACTCTTCATAATAAATGTCTAAAGCCAAAATGTATTAATATGCAAATAGTATTGTAATCCGTCTGGCACTTGTCGTCTTCTATATGTCCAATACAAATAGAAAAATAAAATTATTCTCTATTTTTTGTCTCACTTTTGCAGAAAAATAACATTTTTTGGCTCAATCAACAGTAGTTGGTGAAGAAATTCAAGAAAACAAAAACATGTTAAAATATAGGTATTGAAAAACAAAACTGACCTGTAGATAGATGTCAATGGCTCTGTAAACTCCATCAAAGCAATCTCTAGCTGAATCTGGCAAGCTCTCTGCAACACCAAGAAACTTGGAGACTTTCAAATTCTGGTCTGGAGATATCTCTCTCAGATACTTATCAATCAATATCCCAATTTCTTTCATATTCCTCTCTCTTGATTCTTCTTCTTCCCTGTTCTTCACAAACACTTTTAGTAACCTTATCACAAGATCCACATTGTAGAAACCACCTTCTCTGCTTCCTCCTGCAGATATCAGAAGATCATCAAGTGTTGCTTGTTCCAGCATTTCTCCTATTAGGGTTTCTAAACCGATTCTTGACTCTCTACTTAGGCTAAAACTGGATAAAACCCGAAGAACCCAAAAGAGTTTCCTGAAAGAAAACGCGGTTTTCCCTGCGGAAATCACTCCTTTAACCGCGGTATCAGCTAAACTGGAGTACTCAAGCTTGTTCCTCATAAGCTCTGTAGTAGTTCTTGCTTTGGTTTGGAGTTTTGTCTTGAGATAATGGAGGAGAAATCTGGTAAGGACTAAGCCTTTTATGTTTGTTTTGTAAGCTCCAATGATTATAATTAGCTTCAAGATGATCTGCGGTGAGAGATTCGAGATATCGTCAAACCACCACTCGTTGCTTCTTCCGCAAGAAACAGACCGCGAAACATACCGTTTCTCTGATTCAGGCGTGTTGTTGATCGTCCCCGGAGAAAGAGAAGAGGCGAAGGAAGAGAGTGAAGAAGAAGAAAATGTTTCTGAGTTCCGAGAGATTTTGGTCAAAGCTGCGAAGATTAGCTTATCAACGAGACCGTACGAATCTGCTTGGCGGAACACTTGCTCGCAGTTCTTGAGACACATAACGATGTCGCTCCAAGACCCATAGAACACTTCTTCGAGAAACTTCTCGGTCTGAAGGAAGAGGTTAGAGAAACAAAACTTCTCCGTCATGCCTAGAAAAACAGAGCAGCAGTACAAAGTGGAGACATTTGAGACATCGATTGAGATTTCTCCGTTGCTGTAACAGAACCTTGAAACCAGCTCAAACCCATCTGGTCCACCTGGAAAATCATCAATCTCGATAGTGATGATTTTCTTTTTCTTGTTTCTCTTCTTTTTGCTCTGTTTTATCATCTTCCTCAAGCTTCCAGAGTACTCTGAAATCACATCCTAAAAACAGAGCAATTACAAAATTAAGAACAGAGCATAATCAAGAGTATGAATTTTGAACCGAGTTTTAGGTTTGGTTCTTTACCTGATTGAGGAAGAATGTGTATTGTCCATCGAGATTGATCTTAAGATCGTTGAGAGGAGACATTGCATAGAACTATGAAGCCTAATGAGTCTTGTGACTTGTGGGAGGGTTTTTTTCTGTTCTTCCTCTGTTTTTTTTTTGGAGTTTATAGAGCAATAATTATAGTGGGCACATGTAAATGAGTGGATATATATAGTGTTTCATTTGTCTTTATATACACCTGTAAAAAGAAGGCACGCTAATAAATAAATTAAATCTAAATTTCAAAGAGAAATTAGAGGGAAGTAAGACAAATAGTTGAGCTAGTTATATAATGTTAAAACAAATTATAGAAAACCACAAAAATTTCAAATTGTCTCAAATTCCCCAAAAAAATTGATCTTTTTTTTGTTTGTCACGTTTTGTTGTTTTTAAAAGAATGCTATTGAATTTAGATTCCTATTTCTTTGAGCAGGGTTGACTTTTATAAAATAATGATAATTTAATCTTTTTCTTATCTAGTTTGCACATTTTTCATGGTACGAAGCTACTTTCTTATAGTTTTTACTGTCAGGTATAAAGTTTGTGTATACGGTTCATATATACGTGAGCGTTTCAAACTCAACCATGAATAAAACACATACATCTAATAATTTGAAAGTCACTAAATCAATATATGATATTAAACTCGACGTATATAAAATACAGTATCAACTAAACATTTTTTCATATACTTTCGTCACTCTTTTAACTTCTTTTTTTAATTAATTTTGTTATTAAATGTGTTATGATTTTACTAAAGAATTCGGAATTTCGTTGTAGTGCATGTGAATATGTGGGGTCGTAGACGAAAAAGATTTTTCTGTTTTAAGTGCGAGTCCATGACGTGCTTTTTTCATCGTATTTTCCAAATCCGACCATGTTCATGACAATGAGATGATATAAAAATATTTAAATTAATATTATATCATCATCCCCGCACATACGAAAGCCCCAATTTATTCTTATCCTGCTTTAGTTTCAGAAACTATATTATCCACAGAAATCTTCATGTTCTATCTTTTTTGTTCCATTAAAACCATGCATCGATGAAACGATTGGCGATGAACAATAGAAAAAAAAAAGACATTAAGAAAAATCAGAAAGAAAAACCAGAGGGACAACTAAAGATAACACAAAAGACAAACCAATTTATACACATCTAAATTTGCAATTGACGTCGGTAACCATATTTTTCGACAATAATGGTGTTAATTTAGTAAAAATGATATAATCCATGTTTTGCCATAATTATCAATTTCAAAAATGATATCAATGGGATATTTTCAGAACATAATAAGACCAAAACAAGTAAGAAAAACCATAGCCATTGAAGTACCAAAAAGACTTTTACATCACACAATAAGTAAACAAAAGACGAAGAAATTGTAATGATACCGTTGTAGAAGTAAGTCGATAAAACAGATGGGAAACTAAACCCTACCAATTTATGAGCAATCTCTCAGTTACGGTACCTGCTTCCACGTTCACGACCGTAGTCTCTGTCTCTGTCCCGATCATGGTCATAGTCATAGTCACGCTCCTTGCCTCTTTCCCTCTCTCGGCTTCTGCTTCTGCTTCTGCGTCTATCCTTATCGTAGTGATGATCTCTACCACGGTCTCTTTGCCTGTCTCTGCTTCTCTCTCTTCCATCTTTATCAATACCTACCACATTCATATAAATTATGAACCACACTGGATCATGACTTTTTTTTGGGTGCAACCAGCAATAAACATTTTTTCTTCTTTGTTATTCCTCTTTGTATACTCAGTTAAAAGGAGAAAACTCTAACAAGGAACAACATTGTTTACTGGAGATCCCCTCACGTCTTGGGCTATACAGGCAAGTTAGCTGCAAGCTTAATGTGAAAATTCTAACAAACCGCTGCATATATATGTTAACTTTCACTCCAAGTGTCTAGATGACCAGTGGAAACTTCTTTGAGAACTATTCACTACAGCTAGTAGGTATATATATACCGACCCAAATAATTTCTATCATAGTGGAAAAGTTATATTCTTAAGCTCAACCTTTGTGGCAGATTGAATAGAAAAATTATATGAGTTCAAATCAAACAGAAATTACCTAGTTCCTCGACTTCCCACCCAGCACGACCAGCAGCAACAGCAGGTCTGGTGTCAGCTTGGTGTGTTTTAACACGATACTTCTTCTTTAGGTTCCCAAACTCATCATACATTTCACCATCATCCTGAAACATTTGTGACATATAAGTTAAATGGGATATACCAAAAAACTGAGAACTCATCCGAATTGCAACAAAAAAAAAAAAAAGAACTCTTCAGGGAAAGCATATTTTACGTCTTCAGCCTCACGCCTGCGTCTCTTTGTTTCCTCTAATTCTTGTTCATCCAATTCCTTGTAACCACCACCACGACCTCCCCTATTTAGAGAAAAGTAATGAATAAGCACTGGTCTTTTAAGAAAACAACAGCCTGTCAAGCTCAAACCTTAACGTTTCTAAATGCAACTCTTATTTGGCCAGAATAAACGTTACACGTGGGATATATCAATTCTCGAAGAAAACAAGCACTTGTTCAAATTGCAGAAGACATTATTGTATCTTTTTTTTAGGTATCTATCAGGCCATGTCTAAAGCAGAACCAAAAAATACGTGCTGACAACAAAACTACAAACAACGAACAGAAAATTTATGATCTCCCTTACATTCACTGCAAAATAATTTATAATCCAATTCCTCAGCTTAAATATAATAATACAAAGGCAAGCTTAAATATACCTCACACCACCTTCATTCTGACCAGGTTTATTGGTGTTGCAGATATTGCATTTTAAACGCTTGGCCCAGTTGACATTGCCACACCTGAAAAATTAAAGAATTAGAACATAAAGAATAAGTTGCTTTCGGATTTCTCTTGGATTAAAAACCAAAGACCGAAAACAAAGAATACATATCCACAACACAAAAATGCATTATGCGTAAGAACCCATATACATTCACACAGAGCAGCCTCTTATCTTAGTTAAGCTAGTAAACACATAGCAATACTTGCATCTAACTTAAAACATATAGTCCTACTTTGTATGAGAGACAAAAAATTGAAGGCAGCCTATCTTCACAAATATAACTTCCTCGAAAGAATAAAGGGTACCAGATCAACACTACATACTAAAATCAACATTAAAAAAAGGAGGAAAAAACATGGAGCCTCCACAGATTATTTGGGCAAGTTTAAGTGACACAGCAGAGCGGGCCATTACTTCTTCCTAAGTGAAGAGTCAACTGACATCATCAAAAACATTGATATACAACCTATGTTCCTTCCCATATATCCAACATATTAAATTTTATATCTAGCAAAGCAATATGCCATCTGAATGTTCTCATTCACTAATGATGAAATATAAATTATCGATTGCAATGTGTTTTAATCAAGCATCAAAGGCTCATTATCCTGTGAAACTTAACCAACTATTAACAACCTAATCGGAATGCTTACATTGGACAAGCCCAATCATTTGGACCAAAAAGACCAGTAGGAGCACCACTGGGCAGCTTCCCCGGTGGCCCACCATCAGCGCCTCCACCACGACCCCTTCCACGACCACCAGCCCCCATGCTGCCACCAGATGCACCGGCTGGTCTGGCAGTTCCACAGCGGTTACAAACCCCACGGAACGCAAAATTCACATTTGTACAACTGCCAATAGAAGAGTATGAGAACACTACTGCTAAAACTATGAAATATAAAACTACCAATTCAACGGAAACAAGAGCTAGATGAAGCTCCTCACCAATATCACATCACAGACCTTGTATTTGGGCACATCCAGTCACCATCTTGCTGCCATGGCTTTGCTGACGAATCAGCCTGACCTCTCCCTCTTCCAGTACCTCCATTTGTTTCCTTAGCACCTTCGTCAAATCCAACAAACTCACTAGAATCTATTGCATTTTTATTCTTCGACTCGGCCATAAAAACTCCAATGGTGCTTCCATGGAAATCTTTGTTATTGAACCATTCGACAGCAGCCAAAGCAGCATGCGGGTCCTCATATGTAACAGTAGCATCTCCTTTCGGCTCATCAGTCTCTTTATCTCGGTACAGCCAAACCTTGGGAGTACCAGTTCGTTTGTCTCTCTAAAAAACAATGTAGCAAGACATGTAAGAAACTCGAAATCTAGTTAATCAAGTATTGCAATGACGGCAAAATATAAGCAACAATTAGTACCTGGCCAATACCATACCTTAAGCAACCCAATGGTCCCAAAATACTCAGCCAACATATTCTCGTCAGTTCCTAAAGGGAGATTGGAAACGTAGACTGATCCATTAGTAGGAGCTCCTTTGGTTGAATATCCAGCCATCGCAACCCAATTTCATCAAAAACAAAGCCGTCACAAATCTGTAAATGACAGTCCCATGAATTCACTTCAATCATCCATCGTAAACACAGCATTTATAATTCACTTGTATTGTTCATCGTAAGGATATATAGAGACTAATCAGAATTGAAACCTCATTACAAATCGTTATAGTCACATTAACAAATATTCAAGAGAGAGATCGATAAACGCGTGAAGCCAGTTCCTAAACCACGGAGTCAACAAGATTCGATCCTGCATAACGCAGCGAGAGAGGGGAAAGGAAAATGGAAAAAGAGAAGAGCGAGATATAGAGGAAACTGACCAGCGAAGAGGATCCAGCGGCGAAGGAGAGGTCGTCGGATTAGGGTTTGGAAGTGCGTCTCTGCGTCGAGTGAGAGAGAGAGAGAGAGAGAGATCTGGCGAATAAAAAGATCTCACAAGGGTAGTAACCTCAATTGTTTGGTGGTTGGTTACATTATGCAATTTCGTTCATATATTATTTTTTGGGATCCCTTTAAAAATTGTACTAAACTTTTATTTTTTTTTTTCCCGTGGAAGTGGTCCAAATAAAATTACACATTCGGCGAAAGATGGAATTAATACCTAACTAGAATTGCATTCCTAAATCCTAACCCATTTAAAAATCTTTTGACAACAAAACATGAGCTTTTTGTTTATGAGCTTTGAAGCTCTTGTTCCATATTGGTAGTATATTTTCACACTTTATAAATAATTGATATTATAATAAGAAGACACTAATAATTGATCCTAAAAGACCACATGGTTTCATGAACTAATGTTTATGTGTATTGGGAGTTCTCAAGAAGCTTCACTGAAATGAAAAGTTTGGTGCAGTTTGGCGCCGCCGAGATTTAACATATCAAAATAATCTATGTCCACAAACCGTCATCGAAAATATGCTAAGAAAGTATTTCCGACGAACTTGTTGTCACTATGGGAAAGCGTTGAACCGAAACAAATACTTTAGCCGGTTTAGTGATGAATATGTCACGAAATTGACCAAGAATCGACATAGATCGGGGTTGACATCACGAACAGAAATCAACCACAAACCACCGTTCAAGTGCTCTTCTAGTTGATCTCTCGAATATTTCTTTTTCTAAAACGTTTTCTCTCTCTAGAATTCTCTCTTTCTGTCAGTGTTCACCAAGTTAATTATTATGTCTATACAATTATATCATTTTATAGACAAAGGAAGATGAGCCATAGAGAGACACCAATATTATAGGGAGACATCAATGTCATATAGAGCCACAAATGGCTTTAGTGTCTCTTAATGAATTAACTTCTCAATAATATCAGTTAATTAACTAACCCGGTTTGGTATGCTGCCAAATCATGGACACAAACCAACCATAAATCAACATAAAAGATAAACGAACATGAGCCTATCTTACGAAGAGAATTTAAAAGTCTTTAGATCTTGTCTTGTGACCTGCAAATGAAAGAAAACTGACTAAAGTTGAGAATGAATCAACTATCATTTCCACTACCGAGCGTACCAAAGATGTAGATCTAGTAAAATTCTCAAGGAGATGAACATAAAAGAATCGAGGAATAGTTTACATAATATGGTTTGTGGATTAACTGTACTAAATTCACACATGAACTAACCAAGGGAAAATCCGCACAAGATTTAGTCGCATTATTAAAAGCGCTCGAAGAGTTTGAAAGCAAAAACTAAATTCTTAGATTCAAATGTGAAAACAACAAATGATATAGGCATATAGGACTCTTTGCCTTGGAAATAAAGGAAAATATGAATTTCATGCTATAATCGATCTAAAGAGAAAATAAGCTAAATGAGGAATATGGTCGTTGGAGATTGTGGACCCAAGTTTGAATGTGCCCCGTTGGATCCTCATTCTTGCTTAATGGCCATTGATTCATTAGGTTGGATAAGCAAAGAGCCATTGGAGCTCATGAGGAGAAAATGTTGTGGTTCGATTAATCTGAACACAACAGAGATAAAATAAAATGTTCATGAGACTGAATGCGTGATGGTTAGATAATGAAAGAGCTGATGATAAGTTTGTGTTTTCAATTTGTTTGTAGTTTTGGATAAGCTAAAGTTGTCTCATTCTACTCTTTTTAGCTTTTCATCATAAATTTTGTAAAAATATATAGTGAATATCATTATATTCCTCGTGTTTTTAATTCTATAACCCAAAGATAACAAAAAGTTTTGAAGATGATCAATCGAGCAAACAGAATTTCAACTAAAGTTCTTATCAGTTCTCTTCTTATGTCTTTAAAACGAACATATATATATATATATATGCCCTACATTCATATCTTTTAGGTCACATCAATCATAATATCCCACACCTTTGATACTGTCAAAATATTTATTCATCGTGTTAATTACACCATGATTGACATGATTCGTATATTTTTGTAATATCATTTTAGAGAAAAGTTACAAAGATGAGAATATCTTAAACCTATTCAATCAGAGAACAGTGTGTTCATAACGACAATGAGCATGTTTTCCACGTAGATATTTACTTTGGCTTTTTCTTCGTCTTCAATTATCTTTGTAATATTGTCTCTCAAATTAGCTGGAACAACGATCTACACTGACGTGCATCTATTAACCAATCCTTAATCTGAACCAAACTAAACTAGAAATTATCTCCAAAATAGACTGAATACTCGTACTAACTAAATCGAGTTATCCCTTAATGTAATATTACAAGTTCCTATTTTTGGGTTAGAGACTGTTTTTTCTACATATCCCTTCGGTCTTATGTAATAAAATTAAAGAGAGAACAGCGGAAGTTGTCCGTAAAAAAACAAAAGAAACTGTCAAAAAGAGACAGTAAGATCTCCACTAAAACTGGGTTTAAAGAAACATAATGAAAAACCAAAACCACTTCCCCTATTCATAAGCCAATATAAATCTCTAACAGCTCAAATCACAATCCATTCCTAATAATAGATCACGAAGACTCTTATATTTAAGAAGCTCACAAGCTCTTAGTTTTGGATCATAATCTCACAAGTTTTTGTTTGAATAACAAAGCAAAAGGCAATAATAATAATAATAACAATCAATACGTGAAGAATAAGTAATAATGGCTGGAGGAGTCTTTGTGTCAGATGGTGGTGGTCAAGGAAGCTATGAAGGCGGAGTCACCGTCTTTGTCATCATGACCTGTGTTGTGGCCGCTATGGGAGGTCTCCTCTTTGGTTACGATCTCGGAATCTCAGGTCCGTAAATTCCACATTCGCCTTTTCCTTCTTCGGGTGTCCATTAACCTTTGAGTTGTTTTGCTTTTGTTTTCTGTCCACTCTAGTTTCGGGCAAATGTAATGTGACTTCTTTTGTTGTATAGGAGGAGTGACATCAATGGAGGAGTTTCTGAGCAAGTTTTTCCCGGAGGTGGATAGGCAAATGCACGAAGCAAGGCGCGAGACTGCTTACTGCAAATTCGATAACCAATTGCTCCAATTGTTCACTTCCTCACTCTACCTCGCGGCTCTTGTGTCTTCCTTTGCAGCTTCGGCTGTTACAAGGAAGTACGGACGCAAAATCTCCATGTTTGTTGGAGGGCTTGCTTTCCTGATAGGTGCTCTATTCAACGCATTTGCCACCAACGTTGCAATGCTCATCATTGGTAGATTGTTGCTTGGAGTCGGTGTTGGATTTGCTAATCAGGTGAGTCAACCATGGTCATGGTGTGTTTATTATGTGGTTTAGATCTAGACATTCTATTTCTCGGCTTGGTTTGGTTCAATTTTTTTCACAGTTTTTTCGATCAATTTCAGATATGGTTCTAGACTAGAATCAAAATACTTTTTTCCTTCGGCTAATTAAGGTTATCGGTTCAGTTTCACTTTGGTTTAAAATCAAAAGAAAACCATTAATCAATAATTATTTTTAATCAATACTATCTGATTTTAGTATAATATAAAATAAAATTTATTGGATACTGGTTTATTCGATGAAAATTGGTTCCGGTTTTGATTGATTTGTTTGCTCTAAAAACCATGTTAGTGCTTAGTTTGAAACAAAGTCTGATATGGTTTCGGTATGGCTCATCTTCCGATCATGGTTATCTTTCTTTTTCCACAGTCTACTCCGGTTTATCTCTCGGAGATGGCTCCTGCGAAGATCCGAGGAGCACTTAACATCGGGTTTCAAATGGCTATAACCATCGGGATTTTGATTGCAAACCTAATCAACTATGGAACGTCTAAAATGGCTCGGAACGGATGGAGAGTGTCCTTGGGTTTGGCCGCTGTTCCGGCAGTTGTTATGGTTATCGGATCTTTTTTCTTGCCTGATACACCAAACTCGATGCTCGAGAGAGGCAAGTACGAACAAGCGAGAGAGATGTTGCAGAAGATTCGTGGAGCTGATAACGTAGATGAGGAGTTTCAAGATCTTTGTGATGCTTGTGAGGCTGCTAAGAAAGTGGAGAACCCATGGAAGAACATCTTCCAGCAGGCCAAATACAGACCCGCACTTGTTTTCTGTTCTGCGATTCCTTTCTTCCAACAGATTACTGGTATCAATGTGATCATGTTCTACGCTCCCGTTCTCTTTAAAACTCTCGGTTTCGCAGATGATGCCTCGCTCATCTCAGCGGTTATTACGGGTGCGGTCAATGTTGTCTCTACCCTTGTCTCCATCTATGCGGTTGACAGATATGGAAGAAGGATTCTCTTCCTTGAAGGAGGCATCCAAATGATCGTTGGCCAGGTAAAAATGCTAGTTCTGAGTTTGCGTATACATGTGGAATAATGAAAACATTTTCAGTTCATAATGTATATAAATGATGATTGCGTACCTTACCTATATTGTTTGATGGGTCATTTTGCAGATCGTTGTTGGTACCTTGATTGGTATGAAGTTTGGAACCTCAGGATCAGGGACCTTAACACCTGCAACAGCGGATTGGATCCTAGCTTTCATATGTTTGTATGTTGCAGGATTTGCATGGTCATGGGGTCCGTTAGGATGGTTAGTGCCAAGTGAGATCTGTCCGTTGGAAATCAGACCAGCGGGACAAGCCATCAACGTCTCTGTCAACATGTTCTTCACTTTCCTCATTGGACAATTCTTCCTCACGATGCTTTGCCACATGAAGTTTGGTCTCTTCTACTTCTTTGGTGGAATGGTTGCGGTCATGACCATCTTCATCTACTTCTTGTTGCCGGAGACAAAAGGGGTTCCTATTGAAGAAATGGGAAGAGTATGGAAGCAACATCCGTTCTGGAAACGTTACATCCCAGATGATGCTGTTATTGGAGGAGGTGAAGAAAGCTATGTCAAGGAGGTTTAAGAGCCAAGAAAGTGAAAGTTTCAAAGTCTAGGCATTGGTTTTGCTTAAGCACGGGTTTTTGGTTGCTCTTTGAAGGGAATAAGACGACAACAAGATGTGAGAATTTGTGCACGAGAGGAGAAGAAGAAGAAGAAGAATGGAAATTGTTGAAAAAATGTCTTTAATGTTGATTTCTTTTACTTGATTCATTCCAATAAATCCAAGCAGAATTTGTTTCTTTACATCCAGTTGCATTTGTTTGTCTATTCTTTTTACCACCAAATGAGATTAGGTGCAAGAAAATGCAAAAGCCAAATGCGCTCACCGGGAACAAGACTGCAATGATCAGTCATGCTTCCAATGAACGATCTACGGAAACCTAACTAGACAATGCCAAGGATAAGCAAATAAGCCTAGATATACATATTTCCTTATGATGCTTGTTTGATTGAGCTCAAGTCTTTTCTATTCATAAAATTCGTTGCAAGATATACACATCAGATGAGAAACGGGTGATGAAGATCACAATTGATGAGATTTGTTTACATAAAAAACAGTGTTGAGACAGAGGAATACCGGTGGGAAGAGAGACGATTAAGCAACAGATATTGAGTTCAAGAGACCATCAATGTACTCCTTAAGCTTGGCCTTTGTAATAGCACCTTCCCTTCTGCTACCTGGAACTTCCTTCCCGTCCTTGAAGAGGATGAAATGCGGTAAACCATACACTTTGAATTCCGCTATTAACTTGGGGTTAGCATCATGATCAATCTTTACAATCGTCAATCTATCACCATATTCCTGGGAAGAGGAAACATTTTGAGTTTTAGAAGGCAATAAAACTAAAGGAATCTCAAAATATAGCATTCCAAAGAAAGAACTCAGAATCGAAATGTACAATCAGTAGTTTAGTGTCTAACACTTGCAAAGGAAGCTCTACTCTCAACAGTAGTCACTAGCTGACATTTTTAGTAGTTTTAGAGCTAATGTTCTATCATTTACGATAGTTGCTCATACAATAAAAATCTCAAATCCCAAGTTTGTATCATCAAATCATGCGTGAAATCTCTGATTTCAAATCAACTGATCTCATTCAACTTCAAAATCTCACGATTCTTCAGCAGAACAATACGAATTCCGTGATCATCAACAAAAAAAAAAATTGAATGAGAGAATCGGTATACGAACCTGAGATAAGGCTTCCATGGCGGGATAGATCAATTTGCAGGGACCGCACCAAGTAGCGACGAACTCCACCAAAACCGGCCGGTCCGATTCCAGAACCGTACTCGAAAACTCACTCTCTCCAATCTCTTTGATTCCGCCGCATCTTATCGCCGAACTAGAGAGTTTACTGGTTCGTCTACCACCGGAACTGAACGAAAGTAGGTGGCGGTTAGCCGCGACGGAGGTGACTTGGACTGAGCTAAGAGGTTTGACGGACACGGAAACAACCGAAGAAACTGAACGAACCGGAGGAGTGAGATAAGATCGGATAAGAATCGTCGAACTGGAGACGATATAGTCCATGGCTTCTTCTTCCACGTTCTCCTAATCCTCTGTGTTCACTCAGAGGACCATATTCAGAAGAAAACGTTTGTGTGGCATAGGAAGGAAAGCAGGTGATCACTTTTTTTAACGGTCCACTTCTTTTTTATTCTTTCTATTTGGCCCCATAATTTAAAAAATCATACAATACACCTTCTTATTTTTCTTTTTTTAAAACTTTGTCTTAATAAAACACTTTGTTTAGTAACACAAAGAGGTGATTAAAACTTACAAATTTATTGATACAGAATTTGGAGACTAGATCTTGAAGATAATATTATTACAATATTTAAACTTAGAAACTTTTGAAATTTTTTGTAGAGGGTTTATAGAGAGATGTTTTTAGAGTGAGAAAGTTGTGCGAGAGATCGCTTGTGCTTCCTCCGTTGGTAGAGTCGAGTATTTATAGGGGAAGCGAAGAGTTGATCATGTTGATACGTGTCGCTATATAGTGGTGCCGACATATTGTTTTCATCATTGCTTATGTCATTACTTACGTCTTCTTGTGAGTCCGTCAGTGGGCCCCTTATGCGTCTTTTCCTCTAGAAGTCGTTTGGTGATTGATACATGTGTTGTATACAGATAAACTCTGTATTTTATTTTACGAGTATAAACAATATTATACAGGTAACATAATATAAAAGTAAAATAAGATATTGAGTCTACTAGAATATACTTTAGTTGAAACGTTACTAATATACAATACTATTAGATTTTTGATTTCTTCTTCAAACGGATCTTGACTTAACTGGCCGCCGAAGGGATCAGATTCTTGCATAACCTTGTTGTCGTCAGACGAGTCAAGTTCTTGTGCGAGGTTGGCTAGGAGTTGTTTGAGCTTGTTGTTTTTTTTTTATTTGGAGGTTGAGGAGCCAGATGAATGGGTTGGGCTCAATGGTGTTTTGGTTGTTGTTTTTGGTGGTTTTGGCTGTGGGTGAGAGCCAAATGCTTGTATAAGTTATCTGGGAGTAAGGAGAGGTAGTAAACGGGAAACGGATTGGATAGCCGATTTGGTTTGGTTGATGGTTTGAAAATGTTTTGCTATATTGGTATGGAAACATCTGTCAAGATTGTATTTGTCCCACCATATGACCCGATATTCCTTGACTAATGAGTATGGCATATCTGGTAAAGCGAGTGTAAGGTTGAAGTGCCAGGAACATATCCATGGGAGTCCCATATAAACGTGGAAGGCAATTTTGGCAAAAGGGCCAATTTTTTAATTGGGTATCTGTTTGAGGTAAAAGGGTAAAGAGGTTTTGGTTATTTCTGTAGGATAGATTTGGTCAGAGGGTCCGAACCAGTACCACCATTCGCAAAACCATCCAGGAATGGTCTTGGGGCAATTGTGATCAAAGGATATAAACCACGAATGGTCAAATGCCCTTAGATAGAATGCCCGGTAAAAGGCGTATTGATAATCCATATAGGAGTAACCTTGAATATGATAACTTGGTGTTGAAAAGGGTCTAGTAGTGTGAATATGGGTGAAACCAAGGTCTTGAGGTGTACATATACGTAGTATCTTGCAGGTTGAATATGCTATTAGGTTAGGATTGGTTTTATCTAGATAATTGGTTATTTCTACGGATTTGGAGTCTACTAGAATATACTCATAGAAAGTACGATTTTCGGTTATGTTGTCGGTTGGATAGAGACTGTCTTTGAGGGTAACGGGTTTCAAAAATTGTGTATTCATGAGGTGTTGGTGATATGGTTTAAGGAAGTAGGTAGATTTCTGAGTAGTAGCTTGAGTAGCTTTTTGAGTGGAGACTGAAGGCTGGGTTGTGGCTTCAGTAGTAACAGCTTTTGAGTATGATAAGGATGGAAATTTAGCGAGGGCCGAAAATGTGTTTTAAATGGTCAAGGGTTTTCCCTGAAGGTGAGGTTGGTTTTTGATATAGTCTGATGTTGTCATCGGCTTCTTTTGTTTTGGGTCACTCATTTTGAATAATCTTTTCTTGAATACTAGTTGATTTTCCCTGTAAATATTTTCTTGTTATAAAATCTGGTAATGAATTGTTTTCTCCTTTTATATATTGTATATCAAAGTTAAAAACTAATAAAATTGCTTGCCATTGGCAAATATTTGTTTTGAAACAAGATTTTTAACATCTTTTTGTAAAATCTCTTTGGCTGATTTACAGTCAACTCTTAAAAGAAATCGTTTATTGATTAAATCATCTTGAAATTTTGAAATGCAATTAACAATAGAAAGAACTTCTTTTTTAACAGTTGAATAGGATTGCTGATGTCCTATCCAGACACCAGAATGAAATCTGTCGATAGACTCTTGTTTAGACTCGAGTAATTTCTGCTTAAGGATTCCCCTAAAACCTATCTCTGAGGCATTAGTTTTGACTATCATACTAGCGTCAGGATTTGGTAAAATTAAACACGGTAGAGTTTTGACCTTTTGTTTGACTTGCTGGACTAATTGGGTATGTATACTAGTCCATGGTTTATGATTTTTTTGTAAACGTTGGAATAATGGTTGAATGGTTTTTCTAAGATTTGACAGAAAATCTGAAACATAGTTTAAACATCGTAGGAATCTTTGTAATTAGGTTTTTTCCCTTAGTTCGTCGGGGAATTTGTCTGCGAACTCTATTGATCTTGATATAGGTGTAATCGTTCCTTGATATATGTTATGACCTAAAAATCTTACCTTAGTTTGGAATAAATGCATTTTTTAGCTGATATTACTAATCCATGTTTTTTAACTATATTTAAAAATGTGTTTAAAGGATTTATGTGTTGATCTAGAGAGCTGGATATAGACTATTGTGAAAGCTGAATAATTGTTGAATATGTCATTCATTATTTGTTCAAATTCAGAGGGAGCATTTTTTAAGCCAAATGACATTACATTCCATTCGTAGTGTCCGAATAGTACTGTAAATGTTGTTTTATATTTATCTTGTTCGGCAATTTGTATTTGCCAAAATTCACTTTTCAAATCAAATTTTGAATAGATTTTTGCATTATATAATCTTTTTTTATTTGGTATTGGATATCTAATCCATTGTAAAACTTCATTTAGTGGTTTATAGTTGATTACTAATCGTGGAAATCCACGTTCTTTTTCTGCTTGATTATTGACGAAAAAAGCCGAACAGCTCCAAGGAGATTTAGATGGTCGGATCAGTTTTTTATTTAATAAATCATCTATTTCTTTTTTACAATGTTCTAATAATTCATTATTCATTTGAATAGGTCGTGCTTTTGTTGGTATTATTTTTTCATTAAATTCTTTAATATATGGTAATTCGACCATATGCTTTTTTCTTTCCCAAAAAACATTTGGTAATTCAGAAAATACTTGTTTTAGTAAATCGTTTTCTATTGATTTTATTTTGTCTATTACATATGATGTTCTTAATTGTTCATCTATTTTCTTATGTACTATTTCATCTTGTAAATGTTGAATATGGTTTTGTCTACCTTTTATTAAATTGATTGTTTTTTGAATTGTGTTTTGCTGCAAGTTTAAGTTTAAAACTTCTTTAGTTTTTATTGGGGATAAGAAAGCAAATAATAGTTTAGTTCATACTACTTTTGTGGTTATGCCTAATTATGTTACTTTGAATGAATAAATTTGTGTAAAAAATGGAGTACCTAATATAATTTATTGTGTTAAGTTTTTAACTAGGATAAATTTGTTTTTAAAACAATATCCTTGATTACATATTCTGGCGCAAGGTAATTTATATTGTACCTTTAAGTTGCTACCGTTTGCGCCGCTCAAACGTTCATAGTTTTTTCATAGTATTTAGTGGGTATAATTCTCTCACGGATACAAAATATAATATGCTCCAGTATCCATTAGTGCAATTATGTTTATTTTAAAATCATGACCTATATGTAAGGTTATACTGGTGTACCATTTTTGATAAATAATTTTGTTAATTATTTGAATATATTCTTCATTGTTTTGTGTTTCTTCTTTTTCTTTTAGTTTATGATTACTGGTTGATGCTTGAGTATTTTGTGTTTCAATTACCGATAATCTTGCGTTTACTTGTAATTGATTTAATTGTTCTTGATTAACTATTAGTTGTAAATCTTTAATTTGAGTTTTTAATTGTTTAACTTCATTTTGTAATTCTCCTGTAGTTACTTGTTTGAATAAACTTTGAGATGAATATTTCTCAAAAATTTTATTTAAATTGAAAGGTTGTGGAGAAGATAATTGATGTTCTTGATATATAATCTCTTTTAATTTTGTCAAATACTTTTTTTTTTATATTTGGATCGTCAATTTTTTCTATTATATCTAGTAAAAATTATTTATCACTATCTTTGGTTATTACATTGATTATCTTACAATTACATAAGTTATCTGATAATTCATGTGATTCTGTAGAAGAATTACTTGAATTTTCAATTTCATTTATTGAGTAATCGCTATTAGTTTCTTCAGATTGCTCAGATTCTGAAGTTAGTAATAGTTTGAATTATTTTTTCTTGGATATCTGGTTGATCTTGAAAATTTCGTTTATTTTCTTTTTCATTTTACATTCTGTTGATTTATGTCATGGTCTTTTACAATTCCAGCACGTCACCTTTTGTTTATTAAATTTATTTTTTGATAATTATTATTCTTTGAGTAGTTTTTATTTTTTGAGCAATTATTATTCTTTGAATAATATTGGTTGTTTTGGTTTTTAATGAGATTGTTATATCTTTGATAATGTTTTACATTATTATTATTTCTTTGTCTATATTTTAATCGTTTAGCTCTTGATGGTGGATTAAGTGTATTATTATAACCATACTGTTTACAGAATGAACCCATGGTTAATTTGAATTTTTCATTACGTTTTTTATCTTTATGTTATTGACAAAAAGTTAATCCTTCTTTTTTGATGAATGAAAATAATTGAGCATAGGTTATTGTATTCCAAGGGATTGGATGTCCTCCAGAATAATCTTTTAATTGATTGATTATTTTTTTCTGCGAAAAAGAATGGTAATCCTGAGATAAACAGTTCTTTCCAAAAAGGTTGGTTACAATCACTTCGTTGAAATATTTTTGTTACAAAAATATCTTTGTATCATTTAAAATCGCCTAATGTGGGGCATCTTAGATTGGTTAATATTAATTTTTTACTTTGTAATACTTCAGCTGGATTATCAATAAAATGCATTGTTAAAGTATGGATTAGCACTTCTACAGCATTTTGTTTTTCTTCGTCTTCATAAAGACCATCTTCGTTTTTTACTCTTATTATTTCAATGTGGTTAAGTATTGAATCTTGTGTGATTGAATCTATTGAATTATCCCACCAATATTTTAGTGCTACATTAAATCCCGTTACTAGTAAAGTACATGCTTGTTTATCACTATGGCCTCTAGCTTTGTATGCTATAGCCGCCATTCTCATTTCTTGAAATAAATTCATTATTTCGTACTCGCACCGTCCATCAATATTCCATTCGTATATGCCGTCACCGGTATATACTTTACTAGAATATTTATGGTGTTCTTCATATAATAAATCTGGTGGAGTATGTTTTTTATAATAAGGTTTGTTAGACCTCATCATTTTATTTTTTATTCGATTAATTTCTTGATCATTTTCTGATTGTGCGGATGTTTGAATAAATTCATTATCGTTTTCATCAATTATATTGATTCCTTTTGCTTTATCTAATTTTTCTAATCTATTAGATATTGCCTTTAAAACTTCACTTTCTGGAAATTTAATTTGTCTTGTTATAAGTTTGAAGATTGGTGTAGATGTTGATGAAAAAGGATGTTGAGTAATAGGATTTTGTTGATTTATTGTGTTATTTTCGTTATTATTTAATTTGTTATCTATATATCTACTTGTCTTGAAACTGTATATAATAATTGGTTTTGATAATTATTTTGTTCATATATTGCTTTAATGTCTTGTACAACTACTGGATCTTTATCGATCCTATTGGCTCCAGTTTTAAAAGGTGTGGCGATAATTTGTCGGTTGGTGGTATTTATTCTCAGATCTTTTAACGGTGGGTGTATTGATTTACTTTTTTCACCATTTACTTGTTCCCATTGTTGGATTAAAGACGAGTTTTATTAATCGATTTAAATGGATAATTAATTTTATTTTCTTTTGAATATATTTCAAACCAGGTGAAAAATGGTATATTTGCTTCTTTTAATATCATGTAATTATACCATGTTTCTCTGATTTTAATTGTTTCTTCTTTGGTAAATACTTCGAAATACCAGTTTTTTTTTCTTCATTTTCTTTTGAATAGAAGTCTTCTTTAATGTATTGTTTATCGATTCGTAGATTTTGATTATAACATTTATAGATTTGAAATCTGATGCTGTTGGAGAAGTTGGATAGATATCCACTTCTGGTTCGGCCATTGGTGCTTTAAATCTTATTGGATTATTTTGTTTAACATTTTGATTTACACTTTATGTTTCTGAGTCTTGTCTAATATTTTGATTTACACTTTCTGTTTCTGAGTCTGTACTAGTTTGACTAGTACGATATTCAAAAAAAGAAGCTCTTGAATGATAGGAACTAATCTTGGGTGGAAGTGGTTCTCTCATGGAACCGAATTTTAATAGTATTCTTCCATCCCTTTGTTCGATTATTTTTAAAATATGTTTTTGTTCAAAATTTCTAATTGGTTGAGTAATCTCAATTTTCCATTGATCTGAAATAGTTATTTCATTCCATTTTAATTGTTTAGGTGCATAAGTTGCACTTGGTGTGTCTTTACAATGGACTGCTAGTATAGTAGTTTCTCCTTTATCGTCTTGCAATAAATATGTTGGATTATATTCAGAAGTTGATTGTTTAAAATAGATTATATAAAGAAATAAATATCTATGTCTATCTTTTTGAAATTTGATTTCTGGTAAATGAACATTTAATGTTAAGGTATTGAGTATTATTGAATCATGTAAACTTACTTAAAAATTAGGAGCACAATTGAAATAAATTGCTCCATTGCATAAGTTTGATTGGACTGCTCCGAGAAGTGAATCCTCAAATTTTAACAGGGTTTTATCCCTTAATAACATTAGTATTGGTGAATCGGTACTAGTTCTTGATAAATGTTTAATTACTATCTGGACAAGTCCAAAGTGAAGATAATTAAATCCTTTTTGCTTATATTTGTTTAAAGCGATTGAGGATAATAATTTAATTTCTTCAAATTCATTTTGTAAGGATAGAGTTTGTTCATGTTCTTTTATTGAATAAGGCGTTTTAAAGTCAAAAACATCAATTTGATATATATTTTTTGGATTAATATGTGGTAATTGATTTTTTGATAATTCCTGATCAAAAGAGGTTATTTTTGATATAATTTCTCTTGAATTAATTGAAGTATGTGATGTAGATGCAGCATGTTTTGATTTAAAAAGTTTCCTAAATGAAGACGCCATGATTTAGACCAGACTTAAACACTTGCTAGGGAGATACTAACCGATTCTATGATGACACAACTGGAGCTTGCCAACGGTCTTACTGCCTTTAGGACTTGCAGCCTGGAACACCTCAGTGATAGTGGTTCAATAGAAAGGTTGGGATCATACTACATTGGTTTAGGTTGGTTTGAGGCAGAGTGACTTATTTGGAAAACGTTTTAATAAAATTTTTTTTTTCAAAATTTAATAAGTTGGTGGCGTTGTTAGCAGTGTAGAACACTAGAGGGCGTTACTTTCTAACCTTTGGACCAGTAATCCTGACATCCACAGTGTTTCCAGCCGATAAACTTATTTATAATTTGAAAATCGTTTTGACTCTGATACCATTTAAATTTTTATCTTTTTCTTTTAAAAAACATTTTCTTAATAAAACACTTAATAAAACACTTTGTTTAGTAAAACAAGGAGGTGATTAAACCTTACAAATTTATTGATACAGAATTTGGAGACTAGATCTTGAAGATAATATTATTACAATATTTAAACTTAGAAACTTTTGGGATTTTTTGTAGAGGGATTTATAGAGAGATGTTTTTAGAGTGAAAAAGTTGTGCGAGAGATCTTTTGTGCTTCCTCCGTTGGTAGAGTCAGGTATTTATAGGGGAAGCAAAGAGTTGATCATGTTGATACGTGTCGCCAAGTAGTGGTGCCGACACTACGTTGATACGTGTCGTTATATAGTGGTGCCGACATATTGCTTTTATCATTGCTTACGTCATTACTTACGTCATTGCTTACGTCATTACTTACGTCATTGCTTCCGTCATTGCTTATGTCTTCTTGTGGATCCGTCAGTGGGCCCCTTTAGTGGGTCCCTTATGCGTCTTTTCTTCTAGAAGTCGTTTGGTGATTGATACATGTGTTGTATACAGATAAACTTTGTATTTTATTTTACGAGTATAAACAATATTATACAGGTAACATAATATAAAAGTAAAATAAGATATTGAGTCTATCTGTATACAACACATGTATTAGTCACCAAACGACTTTTAGAGGAAAGGATGCATAAGAGATCCACTGAAAGGACCCACTGACGGACCCACAAGAAGACGACTTCTATTTTTGTTCGGCTGCGATGGAGGTGACTTGGACTGAGCTTAGAGGTTTGACGGACACGGACAACCGAAGAAACTGAACGAACCGGAGGAGTGAGATAAGATCGGATAAGAATCGTCGAACTGGAGACGATATAGTCCATGGCTTCTTCTTCCACGTTCTCCTAATCCTCTGTGTTCACTCAGAGGACCATATTCAGAAGAAAATGTTTGTGTGGCATAGGAAGGAAAGCAGGTGATCACTTTTTTTAAAGGTCCACTTCTTTTTTATTCTTTCTATTTGGCCCCATAATTTAAAAAATCACACAATACACCTTCTTAATTGGGCCGGGCCTGAAGCCCACAATTCAAAAAGTCCTCGCCGGAGAGATTGAGTTGGCGACACACTTACAGATTCGCTGAAACGTCTCTCTCTCTCTCTCTCCTCTGTTCGCATTTTCTCGTCTACAACGTTTTTGAGATTTGCAGATTCCGTCATGACTTCCGGCGGAAACTCAATCGAATCCTCCGTCGCGGCGGAGGTGGACAAGATGTTTTTCTGCTACCAATGCAATCAGACGATCACCATCTCTATTACTTCCTCTGCTGATCCTTTTTGTCCTCTTTGCAACGAAGGTTTCCTCGAAGAATACGTAGACCCTAACCCTAATCCAACCCCCAATTTGATTTTGCCGATGTCGGATCCAGTCTCATCTCGCTTCCCTTTCATCCCAGTCATGGACTTCACGAATCCGAGTTTCTTAGGGCAATCGATGGCTCCACAGTCTACTCAGGAGCAGCCTGATGCTTTTGATCCGGTTAGATTTATCCATAATCATCTTCTGCAACTTCAATCGAGCGGTATCAATGTTCAGTTTTTGTTTGAGAATCAATTCTCGGATGAAGCTAATCCGTTACCTGGAAATCACGGAGATTACTTCTTTGGGCGTGGTCTCGAGGATCTGATTCAACAACTAGCAGAAGATGATCAGAATCGATACGGAACTCCTCCAGCTTCGAAATCAGCCATCGATGCGCTTCCAACTGTGAAAGTGACTAAAGAGATTTTGCAATCGGAAATGAATCAATGTGCTGTTTGTATGGATGAGTTTGAAGATGGTATTGAAGCTAAGCAGATGCCTTGTAAGCATGTGTACCATCATGATTGCTTGCTTCCATGGCTGCAGCTGCACAACTCGTGCCCGGTCTGTCGACATGAGTTACCCACGGACGATCCTGATTATGAGAACAGGACTCGTGGAGGTCAGACGAGTGTAGACGGGGAGGGATCCTCGGGTGAGACGCAGACGCCGAGGAGGTTCAGTATATCGTTTCCATGGTCATTCAGGAGACCAGATGCAAATTCGGATTCTGGCAGTGGATCTGATATGGATACTAGGGAAGACGATTTAGATTGAGGTTTGTGATTGTCTATCCTTGGCTCTGATGTCTATGTGCAAAGTGGTTTTACTTCGTGGTGTCTGAAAATTGATAGATATGAAAACTGATTCGAGGACCGCATAAATAAAATTGGAATATGCAATTTAGGCATCTGTGTTGATGTGTAACATTTGTTTCTGTAAGAGTTGGTTCTATCGATATTTGTAACTCGACTGATATCTTCCCTAGGTATGATTAGAATGTAGATTAGAACATGCAAAAATATAGTCTTTTCTTACTTACTCTTATCAGCTTCTCTGTATTAGCAGCAGCTTACTAGTTGGTCTTTGACCTAGATTGTGATGCATGAATCTCTGAAAGTTATAATAACACCTAGGCCTAGAAATGAAATGTTCATTGTAGCAATGGGTTACTATGTTTTGAGTTTCTTAGTTTTGCTTGCCAGTTTTATATTGCAAGGGTTTGTCCTTACTCTGGATATTGCATGTGATTTATGGTCAATTTGTCGAGTAAACACTTCTTGTTTGCCTCTGTTTTGATTGTGATGCACACAAAAAAAAAGCTTTGTCGATTTAGAATTTTTGAGGATAATTTCCTGCTCCAACATTGGTGTGTATATTGGAGAACTTGTACTCACCAATTACGGAACATCGCTTTCTGTAAATAGCAACTATGGTGGGAGTGGTACAATTGTATGGTCTAGCCAGCTTGAGTGGAAACGGTCTTTTGGCTGTTAACTTCGGGTTGGTCCGTAAAACCAAAAACCACAAGACCGTATCTAAACTCTGGTCAATTCTGAACCGGTTTCAATAGGACTGGCTGGCTGGACTTGGGTCGGTTAAGCTCATCACAAGTCACAATATATCTAGTCCTAGCTCTTGTGATTAATTACATAAGATGGTGATCACTTGCTTCATGTTTTGTTCTATGTTATAAAGCTAAAACCCAATGATGGTTTTGTTTGTATGCAGTAGTGTCTTTGCTTGGACTGGAAAAAAAAAGGTGAAGGAGAGAGCCAATACAAAAAAAAAAAAGACAAATTCATTTGTTTACACTCAAAACTGATACGAAGATGAAGAAGGAAACTGTATATTGCTTTTACTCAGGTTTCACTTAAATCTCTTGTACATACATATATCAAAGCGTCTTCTTCTTTTCGGTTCGTTAGAAATTTGATTACATTTTACGAAACTGAGCAGTTTTAAATTGTAATTTTTCATTTGTACTGTAATTGCTATCAAATTGTTTGCCATGTAGTTTGTTCTGTAATAGTCTTTAAGAATGTTTTCCTTCAATAATTATAAACTAATAAATTGGGATTGATGTTAATGTCCACTAGATTCCAAAACGCTTATTTGATTACCAACTAATTGTTTGTCACTGATCAAAACCATTCTTTTAAAAGTATTTGGTGATTATAACCGCACCATCAATAACTTAGTGACTAACCAAAACTTTTTAATTGACCATAATAATAAAGTATAATTTAAATTGGAGAAATAGGATTGAACCCAAGCTCAAAATGGTCAAGGTGTTTCCTAGAATCTACCAAATCGAATATCGTCAGGTCTGCATCACTCTTTATAATGATCATCATAATGTTCTTTTGGCAAAGAAAATATATTTGTTCTTTCGGCATACTAGCTAACTACCCAATTATTATTATTGTTGAGAAATAAGGCCGAAATTTTAATATTTATTGACATTGTAACGAATACAAAAGTAAAGATGATATAATGGTTGACTACAGAAACCAGAGGTGTGATGGAAACATGGACCAATTCTAATTTAATTTATTGTAACTTGATAGGCTTTGATTTATTTTAGAATTTTTTTACCCTTAGATTTATGATTGGATTGGTTGTGAAAACTCATAAACTATGGTAATAAAAATGTGAAATTCTCTTGAATTTGAACGGGTCAAAAAGTTAAAATAAAATATGATGAATAAATGTAATCAAACTCAAATAAATTGATGATGAATTGAAATACACTCCCAAGAAGAAGACATCTATCATTTTCAAAAGAACGAATTCGAAGAATTAATAATTTTGTTTGATTATAATTAAAAAATAAAAACATTAAATGAGGGAAATATCAGCATTAAACTCTATGATCACATAATTTGAAAAACAAAAGCATCGGTTAAGAAAAATGTCAAGGGTGGAATCGGAATTTTGACCATGTGAAAATTCCACTGTTGGTGGCCAAAAAAGACATTCAAAATTGTCGGATAACTAATTAATACACAAAATTTCCTAAAATAATAATATAAAATTCAAAGTTTACAGAAAAAAAAAAATTAGAAAGAAAAGAAAACAGTTTTAAAACTAAGCAGAGAAAAAGTTGCATCTTCTTCTTCCTTCGTCCTTCTTCAGTCGCTCCTTTTTCTCCGATTTTTTTCACCAATTTTGCTGATCTTCTCAGTCGCCATTGTTACTGTTATATTATCTTTTACTTCCACAACATTTTGTTTTTTAAATCTATATTCCTTTTTTTTTTCATTGTTTCCTGAGTTTTTACATTCAGGATCACCGATTTATTCAGAAGTTTTGTATGTGTGATTGAGATCGATCTCATCGGGGAATTCAATTTTCTATGAATCTGAAGTTTCTCCAATAAAAGTGGGTTTTCTCCTTTTTCTTTTGTTGAGTTTCTAATTTTAAAGGTAAATTCTATTCCATGAGCTTAGATCGAATCAATTTCACAATTTTTCTATCTTCTTAGTATTGCTCATTTCTTATAAAATCGATAAAAAGTTTGTATCTTTTTTTTTTTATTTCTGATTTGTTCTCGTTTCTAGAGATACGATAAATAGTCTTCTGCTGATGAAGAAACGTCACTATTTCTTTTTAGAAATCATTATATGATTCAATCTAAAATTAGTAGATTGTTTTTAGATCAGATCAATTCTTTTTTTAATAGTATTAACACTTCAGCCAAGAAAGCTGTGTAATATCTCAAGCCTTAAGATTTATTTTAGTTGATCTTTGATTAATATCAGCCATTTGGATCTTGCATTGCTTTTACTATATCAAGTTAAGCGTTCTTCATATAGAAAGACAAGTAGAGAGTCTCTCAGTTTTCTGGTTCAGAGGATTGTCTAAATTTAGAATCTTTTCTTTTTTATTTCAGAACTTTATGATAGTGAGACTGAACATTGAAAGATCACTTTAGTCTAAACTATGGTCCCCTATTATTGCTCTATTAGAAATAGTTTTTTTTTTTCTTTTTCTTTCTGGTCTCGTTTCTTTTGAACTGAACACTTGTGTCTCTTACAGGAAAATGTCACAGAAGGTTAAGCCATCCATTCAGTCACTTCAATCGATGCCGGCTGACTATAGGTTTCTTGGTTCACCAATCTCTGATCCTCTTGAGAATTCCTCTGGCTCGAGTGTTTGTGTGACCAATTTGATTATTCCACCAAATGGTCACTTAAGGAATGGGTTTAACGGCACTGAAAGTTCTGTTGGAGGAATGGATAGTACTAATGAGGATTCACCATATAGCGTGCGCAGCATTTCAAATGGAGACCGGTCTTCAATTGGTGATGAAGATCCTATTGTGCCCTTGCCTCAGAGTAATGATCGCAGGTGGAGCGACACAAGCGCATATGCTCGGAAAAAGGTATCGTTAAGGTTCCTGTTTAGCAACTTTTCTTGTTGTCGGTTTTGGTGTGGTCGTTTGTCGCATGGCCAGGTTGGACTACTAGTTAAGATGAAAAGTTGGAACAAACATTAGAGGAAACGTTCCTTCTCTTATGTAGAGGGGATTAAATTGACAAATTTTCAATTTCAGGTACTGCAATTTTGGGTCCAACTTCCAAACGGTAACTGGGAGCTGGGGAAGATAGTGTCAACTTCAGGAGAAGATTCTGTTATTGCCTTACCTGAGGGAAAAGTAAGTGATTTTTTTGAATTCCCTGCGGTAGATGTTGATTATTATTATTTTAACTGTGTGATTGGAAACTATATCTACACTTGATTCAACAGGTTTTAAAAGTCAAATCAGAGACTCTAGTACCTGCAAATCCTGATATTCTTGATGGAGTAGATGATCTTATGCAACTAAGTTACTTAAATGAGCCAGCAGTGTTGTACAACCTTGAGTATAGGTACAACCAGGACATGATATATGTAAGCCGTTTGTGCTAATATAGTTTATTTTTTAATGTCATGTTGACAGTCTCTTCCCTGAATTCTATATTAACGTGTTACAGCCTTTATTATTGGTTTTCTGAATTTTTCTTTATGGTGATAGACAAAAGCGGGGCCTGTACTGGTGGCTGTGAATCCCTTCAAGGAGGTTCCTTTGTATGGAAATCGTAACATTGAGGCATACAGGAAGAGATCAAATGAGAGCCCTCATGTATATGCTATTGCAGATACAGCAATCCGTGAAATGATAAGAGGTGGGATCATGTTTCTTAATTTGTCAATTGCTTAATGTATTACACTCTATGTTCTAAGTCTTATCTTTTCCGGTTTCCATCACAGATGAAGTTAACCAGTCTATCATTATCAGGTTAGTCATAGTTTCCTCCTTAAATGGTAATTACTACATTTTAAGTAACAGGTTAAGCGGACTGTCTACGTTGCTCGTGAATTAGTCTTCACGCCAATATTTTGCACATTCCCGTGCCTCTATATTTATATAGTGCTGGTATGGTGGGGCTAAATCAGTTAGCCAGAAAAGCAGTAGTCTTGACCTGTACAGATGCATTAGTTGTGACTATGGAAACTAGTGGATCTGTTGAACGAATCAGTTCTTCCACTTTGTGCATCTTGAAGTGTTTTCTTATCACAAGACTTCTTTTCATCCAGCGGGGAGAGTGGAGCAGGGAAAACTGAGACAGCAAAGATAGCAATGCAATACTTGGCTGCTCTTGGAGGTGGAAGTGGGATTGAGTATGAGATACTAAAGACTAATCCCATCTTGGAAGCATTTGGAAATGCAAAAACATTGAGAAACGATAATTCTAGTCGTTTTGTAAGCCCTCCAATCTCCACTGTGCCTTTTGTACATACTTTTTTCTTTCTCTGTGTCTTTAAAGTTCTGGGCCTTGTTTATCTCATAATATTTCTTGGATGTTAAATTTGACAGGGTAAGCTGATAGAGATTCATTTTAGTGAAACAGGGAAGATTTCGGGTGCTAAAATACAAACATGTATGCATAAACCTTGTAATTTCACACTGTTTGTTAATTTTCCTTTTCAACAGCTGACATAGCTTTTTTTTTTCTTGTTCTTCAAATTTTGCAGTTTTACTAGAAAAGGTAAGTTCCTCTATATTATTTTTGCTGCTTCAATTTCCTTCATGTTGATATATGGTTTGTTTACATTGGCATGACTTTTTTTTATGTTGTCACTTTAATAGTCTAGAGTGGTTCAATGTGCGGAAGGAGAAAGGTCATATCATATATTTTATCAACTTTGTGCTGGGGCTTCACCTACGCTTAGAGGTATGATCTGGATATCTGAATCCTAAAAGGCGCTTTTTATAATTCTCTTAAAATAAAATTATGTGCAACTCTTGCAAGTGAAAATGATTGGTGTAAATTATCATTTTCCTCGATAGACTTTCAAGGTCGATTGTTGTGATATAGAACTTTACATATGTTCATATATATGGTTACTGACTAACTGGTTGAACAATATTGTTTATCTGACATTTTATTTCACTCATCGTTAAATCAGAGAAGCTAAATTTGACAAGCGCAAAACAGTATAAATATTTGAAACAGAGCAATTGCTATTCAATTAATGGAGTTGATGACGCTGAACGTTTTCACGCCGTTAAGGTAACTCCCCATTCAGTCAAACATTTTCTTCTTTCTTTCTCTGCAGATTTGAGACATTTATTCCAACCTTTTGATTTATTAACTCTTTGCCGTTTCAGGAAGCTCTAGATATCGTGCATGTTAGTAAAGAAGATCAAGAAAGTGTATTTGCAATGCTTGCTGCAGTATTATGGCTGGGGAATGTTTCTTTCACCATTATTGACAATGAAAATCACGTTGAACCTGATCCAGATGAAAGTATGGCTCTTCAGTCCTTAAATAGTGATACCTGCTCCTTTATATTTATCATGCTTTTCTGTATTTTGTGCGAAAATTCCACCTCTATAGTTTTTGTTTCATTCTCTTGGAGCAGGCTTTTGGTTATTGCAAGTTTGATGCTTAATCTCTGTGGCCATTTGGCAGGGTGCACAATGCAAGGCTAAATAAGTGCTGTATTTGATTTTTTTTTTTCAGGTTTGTCAACTGTTGCTAAATTGATTGGGTGCAACATCAATGAGCTTAAGCTAGCTCTATCGAAGCGTAATATGAGAGTTAATAATGATACTATTGTACAGAAGCTAACCCTATCACAGGTAGGCCTTTTAGAAAGAATTCATTGAACTTGATTCTTTGTGCGTAATTGTATTCTGAGTGGGGTTGGTTTTCCACACTGTAATCATGATCTATGCCTCTTATATATTTGGCATCAAGCCTTGTTTATTTATTTTTGTGCTGAAATTCTTTCTTATTTGCTTTCAGGCTATTGACGCAAGAGATGCTTTAGCCAAGTCAATCTATGCGTGCCTATTTGACTGGCTGGTTGAACAGATAAACAAATCTCTTGCGGTGGGAAAGAGGAGAACGGGCAGATCCATCAGCATCCTTGATATCTATGGCTTTGAATCATTCAATGTATGCCTCTTGTTAGTCTCCATTTCCCTTTTTCTGCATGAACTTACATAAGCTATCTGCACAAGACCTGGGGAAACTCAGTCACATAGTGAAAGACATTTAAAGATCAACTGGATGAAAATTAGTGAAACTGTCCTTAGAAGCGTGAAACTATCTCTAAGTTAATCCATCTGCTGAAAACCTGAATGCTTAGGAGCTATTTTGCATATTTTCTCTACAAAGATTTCTGCCCTTATCTTTCTATATAAGCTCAACTTGTGGTTGTATCCACATTGAATGATGAGAAAGACTGGGGCATAGATTTTACAGGAAAATGGTTTCATGTATGCATCTTCTGTTTTACATTTTGTACCAATGTTAAGTTGATTTGCTGAATAAATACCTACATGTTGCAGAGAAATAGTTTTGAGCAGTTCTGTATAAATTATGCAAATGAGAGATTGCAGCAACACTTCAACCGTCATCTGTTCAAGCTGGAGCAGGAGGTAAAGTTACCCCTTTCTGCTATGGGTTATTTTAGTATATCTAGGCAGAGCATGGACATGATACACACAAGCAATCGAGTTCTGAGGGCTTAATATTTCTTTCTGCTCTTCCAGGAATATATTCAGGATGGCATTGACTGGACAAGGGTTGATTTTGAGGACAACCAAGATTGTCTCAGTCTCTTTGAAAAGGTAATGTGATAGCTACTCTTCTCTAGAGTCAGAAGTCATCATATGTTACATATCAGTATGTCCGTTAGTATAATATACTAACATTTTGGCGATGATTACCCATCATCAAGCTGCATAGCAACTGTTGAGATATATCGTGTTGGATGTTATTCCAAAACATGTGTTTTAAGACAATTATGTATCATTTTCTGTGCAGAAACCATTAGGTCTGCTTTCTCTTCTGGATGAGGAATCCACATTTCCAAATGGCACAGATTTGACACTTGCCAACAAGCTTAAACAACATCTAAATGATAATTCCTGTTTTAGAGGAGATCGGGGGAAGGCTTTCACAGTTGCGCATTATGCTGGAGAGGTAGTAGCTCTAGAAATTCAGTGGCACCATTTTACATGATATATAGTTGGGTTTGTGGGTTCATTTTTGAGGTTTAGAAATCAAGAATGAATCAGTAACTTAGTGTGATTCCTTTCTGACACTAATTGTACTTGCTTTTCAACTCAGGTTACATATGAGACGACTGGATTTCTAGAGAAGAACCGAGATTTGTTGCATTCGGATTCTATTCAACTTTTGTCGTCTTGTTCTTGCCACCTTCCTCAGGCGTTTGCTTCTAGTATGCTCATTCATTCTGAAAAACCTGTTGTTGGTCCTTTACACAAAGCAGGTGGAGCTGATTCCCAGCGACTGAGTGTAGCAACTAAATTTAAGGTTGGGTGATTTCCTTAAACACAGCTTGCTTCTGTTTCTACTCTTAAACCTTTAAAACTTGTTGTGGGTTTACTCATCACAGCTTTCATCTCATTAACATTTGTTGTCCCTTTCTTGTCCAAAAGGCTTCTGCTTACTTTTGGAGGAAACACATTATCATCATATGATATCTGACCATGCCTGGATATTTTTGTCAGGGTCAACTTTTCCAATTGATGCAACGTCTAGGGAACACTACCCCTCATTTCATTCGCTGCATAAAGCCAAACAATGTTCAGTCTCCCGGGTTGTATGAGCAAGGGCTCGTTTTACAGCAGCTAAGATGTTGTGGGGTTCTAGAGGTGGTTCGAATATCCCGGTCTGGATTTCCTACGAGAATGTCTCATCATAAATTTGCCCGAAGGTAACTACTCCAGTTGCTGCACTTTATTTGTATTGCAAGTCCTCTTATTATAGGCTTCTCTACTTTTAGTTGCAATAATGTTGAATGGTCATTCATGTTGTTTTTTTTTTTCATACTTTAGGTATGGTTTCCTTCTGCTGGAGAACATTGCAGCAAAAGATCCTCTAAGTGTTTCGGTTGCAATTCTCCATCAGTTTAATATCTTACCAGAGATGTACCAAGTTGGCTACACAAAATTGTTTTTCAGAACTGGCCAGGTACTATAATTAGTCGTCTGATGTCTTGACTTTAAGGGACCACATATTATAGATTCTTACTGCAACATGTTCGCTTCACCATTGTAGATTGGGGTTCTTGAAGATACAAGGAATCGCACTCTTCATGGCATTTTACGTCTTCAAAGCTATTTTAGAGGGCACCATGCACGCTGTCGAATAAAAGACCTTAAAAGAGGAATTACTGTTCTTCAATCATGTATTGCCCCTTGTCTCATTTCAATATCTTGGTTTGTATATGATATCTCGTTATAGTAGAGACATCTTTAGCTTAACTTGAGCTATGGCTTCCTCATACATCCTTCTGTTTCAGTTGTTCGTGGAGAAAAGATACGAAAGGAATACACAGAGTTACTGCAGAGGCATCGAGCTTCTACTGCTATTCAAAGCCATGTTAAGAGAAGGATTGCTAGGCGACAGTATAAAGCCACGGTTGATGCATCTGTTGTAATACAATCAGGTAAAAAAGGGTTGATAAATACTCATGACTGAAACAAATTAAACCTCAAAATGTATTAAAAATCAGAAGTTTCAAGAAATGCTTAAAGCTTTTGTCTGCAGCAATTCGGGGCGAGCTGGTTAGAAGATGCGCGGGGGATATTGGATGGCTAAAATCTGGAGGCACCAAGGTCCTCTCGAAGTTTTCATTCTTTTCTTGCATTTGAATATATATATTGCTCGAGTCTTAAACTGATTCTTTATGCAGAGAAATGAGTCAGACGAGGTGCTAGTGAAGGCATCGGTTCTTTCCGAACTTCAGCGCAGGGTTCTTAAAACGGAAGCTGCTCTTCGTGAGAAAGAAGAGGAGAACGACATCCTCCGACAAAGACTCCAGCAGTACGATAACCGGTGGTCTGAATATGAAACAAAGATGAAATCCATGGAAGAAATTTGGCAAAAGCAAATGAAATCTTTGCAATCCAGTCTTTCCATCGCAAAGAAAAGCCTAGAGGTTGAGGGCTCAGCGAGAAACTCAGATGCATCGGTGAATGCAAGTGATGCAACGGATTTAGATTCAGGAGGTAGCCATTACCAAATGGGCCATGGCAGGTCAAGAAGTGTAGGTGTGGGTTTAAGCGTGATAAGCCGGTTAGCTGAAGAATTTGGACAAAGAGCTCAGGTATTTGGTGACGACAGAAAGTTCTTGATGGAAGTGAAATCTGGTCAGGTGGAAGCAAACTTGAATCCGGACCGGGAGCTACGAAGGCTGAAACAGATGTTTGAGCAATGGAAGAAGGATTATGGAGGGAGACTAAGGGAAACGAAATTGATACTAAGCAAACTAGGGAGTGAAGAAACAGGTGGTTCAGCGGAGAAGGTGAAGATGAAATGGTGGGGGAGGTTGAAGAGTACCAGGTATTAATGGGGTTTTCCTTTTCTCGAGACGCACGTCTCTATTTTACACGTTTGATGTGTCTTGAGGTTTTGGTTTTGTTACTGACAAGTGAGAAGGCTCTAATGGGACTAAAAGAGTCATGTATGTTTCTCATTTCCCATCCAAATCTATTGGCAAATGCAGTAAATAATTTTTATATTAAAATATATATTTATAATCTGTATTTGTCAAGGCTTCCAAAAGTGGACCAATGTGGTATTAGAAATGTTTTTTTTTTTGCTTAGTTTTGAATATTATAGTCATGAAAAAAAAAATCAATATTATATTTCTTAAATTTAATAGTAAGGTTATATCATGATAAGTAAAACAGACAAAGCGTAAAATAAATAAATACAGGGCGGTAAATTTTTAAAATAATATTAATTATGAATTTTCAATTACAATTTTCTTTTTGTAAAGATATAGAGTTGTAAAGAAATTAATCATTTATCTAGATTCTATTCAGAATTGTTTTGAGTTAAATATTATTTTAACATGTTTGGAAGAGTCTCTCAGCATTACATGCATTTTAGATTGGGTGAATCTCTATGCGACATATTCTTAGTATTTTTGGTATTTTTGGTCGGTTTCAGAGGTATCTCGATTCGACTTTATAAAGGTTTGTATAATTTGATAGGTAAGATTACATATTACTTGGGCTCCTTACAAAAAAGGTAATGGTCGATGCTCCCCGACAAAGGAAGCACTTGTAGGTTGTGGCTAGGTGATCAGATGGCCAGTAGTCGGTGGGATCCCTCCAACGAGTGGTCAATGATTAGTTAGAATTTATGCCGAGAAAATCATTTTTATACTCCTAAGAACAAAATTCTCATTCTTTAAATATCTGAACTCTCTCATGAGTAAACTCTTCACAATTCAAATTCTGAATTACTCTTGCGATACGTCACATTTTTATGAGGAGAATGTGTCTAGCATGACTGGATGGTACTTGCAGCTTGTGCTTGGCTAGTCGGCTAGTCCCTCGTGTGGATGTTTTGCACGCTGAAGACATATAGTAAGGAAGTGAAGGTCCGAGAGCTAGACTCCCGAGATTCAAACATAGTGGATGCATGTCTTCCTGAGTTTTGGAAGAGGCGACATGGCACATGTACCCCTAGCTATAGTCCCTAATGTGGATAAGTGCTGGGACTTGTGGTCACTCCAGGAAAAATGGTGGCTCGTCAGCCTCCTCATATGTGGCTCTGCTGACACTCTCACACATACATACACGTATTCTTTATTGATTTGCTTTCTCTAGATAAAAAAGTACCCCAACATATTTTGTAACAATACAGACTATTTCAAAAAATTTTAGATATATCAAATGGAAGAAAAAATTAAATTATTAGTGAATATGTCGTTATCCAATTTTAACGACAAAACTATTTAATGTTTTTGTTATGGTAATTGTACTAAATGACCATATTGTGAAAGTTGAATAGATAAATAACTATGAACTTTTTTTATTTAAAAAAAAACCTAAAACAAAGGGCTTTTCAAAATAATATGTTTTAAGAAAATATCATCATGTTTTTCTTAAAAAGAAATGTTAATTAAAAATACCATATTATTTTGAAGTATTGCACCTTAAGTACGTGTTTATTTTGTACTCCCTCCATTTCAAAATAAATGGCATTCTAGCCTATCTTTTTTGTTACAAAATAAGTGTCACTTTAAAACTTCAATGCAATTTTACACATTGTATTCTTTTTTTAACCTCAACCAAAATTAATAAATGTTTACAGAAAAAAAAAATAATGGAACTAAGTTAGGGGTATAATAGAGTTTTAACTCTATTTCTTAATTTGTGTGTAAAATACTAGAATGCCATTTATTTTAAAATGGAGGGAGTATCTAATAACTCTCTTCATATGTTTATTCACCTAATTAACCATATGTTTTAAGTGATCCTTATTTTTAAAGCTTTATAAAAGGAAAGAAAAAAACTAAACAAAATTTCCCACGAGAAGGCGGACGAGATATTTGGCCTTTCATAGGGGTGGGCATAATAACCGAACCCGAATACCCGATCCGAATCCGACCCGAAAAATCCGATCCGAACCCGACCCGAAATTTTAAAATACCCGAACAGATCTTAAACTTCAAAATTCGAAAATCCGAACCCGAACCCGACCCGAATCCGAACCCGAACAGGTACCCGAACATACACACAATATAAGTACATAGTAATAATATATTAGAAATATTTATATTTGTAATAATTTAAATATCCAAAATATTCGAATTTTTGGATATTTTGGATATTTAAACTACTTTGAGTGAATTTGGAAAAAAAATACTCGAGTTTTTAAAAACATTTTCAGTATTTTCGAGTAGTTTAGATTCAAAATTTTTAATATTTGAGAACTTCGGATAACCCGAATCTGAATCCAAAATACCCGATCCGAACCCGAAATCTAGAAATACCCGAACGGGTCTTATACTTCTAAACCCAAAAATCCGAAAACCCGAAATATCCAATCCGAACCCGAACGGGTACCCGAATGCCCAGGGCTCTTTCAGACAAACTCTTGGCAATTGCCACAATGCCTTGATCTACTGAAAAATGGCTTTAGAAGCCGTAATAGATAGCTCGTCCTCTTAAGCGTCTTTGACTGACTAACCACTATCCATGTCACACAAAGTCGATCAAGCATTAAATGCACTCATACAAAAACATACACTTATCAAAATTTAAGGAAGCAAAGTAGTAATACATTTGTTGAAAGCATGCATCAGTCTTCTAAAGTCGAGTAGTGACTAGGTTGTCCCGCGCGAATTATGCAAGAATCTGGTCCGGAGACTTAGGTCAGATATTTTTGTTATAAATACTCTGTCACTATTTTCAATGACAGAGGATGAGATGAAAGCCAACTAATCATAAGATAAGTAGTTAGTATAAAAAGAAATAGAGAAATAGTACAACGCCTCACACAAATAAAATTTTGATTTTGTTCGTTTGTCAGTTGCTGACGACAGAAACCAGCAACAACGACTAAAAGTTGTTCGTTTGCCTGTCACTGGATTCAGCGACCAATCACAGCAATTGTCGCTAGCAACCAGCGATTGTAATTTTTAATCGCTAAAATTTTTAGCGATAAGTCGCTGCGATTGGTCGCTGAATCCAGCGACAGACAAACGAACAACATAGCGACCAAAAATATTTAATTTTAAAATTAAATAAAATAAATTAAATAAAATAAATTAAATTAGATTCAAATAAATCAAATTAAATATAATCTAAATGAAATTATATCAACTATACTAAAATAAATTAAATAAAATTAAATAAAATTAAATAAAATGAAATAAAATTAAATCTAATTAAATATAAATAAATTAAATTAATTATAATGAATTAAATTTAATAAAATTAAAGTAAATAAATAAATATAAATAAAACATTTTATTAATTATTTTAAAAAAATATTTTAATTTAGTTTTCGTAATGATATATTGTATATGTAATTTACAATTTTATTAGAAAATATAAATGATCACAAAATAATATTTTCAAAAACTTTTAAAATATAGCAATTGGTCGCAGCGACAGTCAAACGAACAATACAACGACAGACAAACGAACAATATATGCTGTCGCTGGTCGCTGTCACTGATCACTGTCGCTGAATCCAGCGACATGCAAACGAACATGTCCACTTTGACCTTAAATCATATACAACATATTTATTCTATTCTTGTGTTAGGCATAAACCATTTTTCCAACCGCATTCGTCATCAAGAGAGTTTCAACCCACTTCAGGAAACCCATTTGTATCCATTACACCTTTTTAACCCCACCAAACACCAATTTGAGCTTATGATACCTCTCGACCAAGTCTAAAACTAAACCCACGCATATTTCTTTCGCAAAATTTGGCCCTCCAACCAATGGCCATTTTCCATTCTAATTTGAACATTGGAGATTTTTTGGAAAGACAAACTCCATTTTGTTTTTTCTGGAGATCATCGTGACAATGTTTTCTCTTCGTGAAATTACTTATACACTGGAAGGCAAATAAAAAGATCCGAACATAAACACCGAATAGAATTGAGTTAGGTTCGCTCTCAATTATAACATTTTTCGCTGAGCAACTCTTCTCGAAATTCAACATTAAATAGATTTCGAAATTTGTCATTCACATAATTCATTGTACAAGATTTTAAATTAGGAAGGCTTAATTTTTTTTGTGGGATTCTATTTAGGTGTTTTAAATTATCACACTTAGTCTATAAATAAATTACCAATAAATGAATTTGCAAAAACTTTGAAAATGTAGTTTTAAAGATTTGTAATAAAGTAATAAATTAAAATTAAAATGATGATTAGTGTATTGCCAAAAATGATTAATAATAAATATCGGACGGATCGAGTTTGAAGATTGGGGAAGACCAAATTGGGTTTGGGTCGAGATTGGTTGGTTCGTTTGTGTTTCCCCTTTCTGCCCCTCTCTCTCTCCCTCTTTCCTCTTACGTAACCCTAACGAAGCGGAGGGAGCAATGCTCTGCTAGATCTATCTTTGCTTCAATTCTCCACCAAAGATCGTCCAAACTCGCCACTGAAATCGACGAAACAGCAGCAATTTCTACTTACACAGAGAAAGAGAGGATAATAAAAGGCCGCCATGGATTTAGATCAATGGATATCGAAGGTTAAAGACGGCCAACATCTCTCTGAGGACGAGCTTCAGCTTCTCTGCGAATACGTACGCCTTCTTCTTTCTTCTTCTTCTTCTTCTTCTTCTTGTTCGTTTTTTGTTTTGTGCTTGCTTTCTCTTCTGCGAAGATTCATGCATCTACAAAACCCAATTCTTCGCGTTCTCGATTGAGGCTTTTAGTTTGCTCTGCTTTTCTAATCTTTGTGGAACTTTACTTCGAATCTGGTCTCTACCTTACTGTTTCCTTTGTCATTTTGGTTTACGGATTTTAGGGTTTTTCTCTCTCTTTCTTGAGAACAGAGGATTTATTGACTTGGGGTACAGAGATGGGTTCAATCAACTTCTAAATTCTAGGGATTTAGTGATAACTTCAGTTCTTCTGTAGCCAATATAATTCACTAACGGATGCACAAGTCCACGCGCTTGCAAAAACTGTTATTTGGGGATAATATTATAGAATTTTTGGTGTAGACCTGTAGTAGCCTTCTTCTTCTTTTCATTTCTCAATGGTTGATTTCCATGATAATGATTCGCTAAGAGGCATTGGTAAGCATAAGATGTTTTGACATGTTTATACTATTACAGGTGAAAGAAATTCTTATTGAGGAATCAAATGTACAACCTGTCAACAGTCCTGTCACCGTCTGTGGTGATATTCATGGCCAGTTTCATGATCTTATGAAGCTTTTCCAGACGGGAGGTCATGTTCCTGAGACGAATTACATATTTATGGTATAGACTCTGTCTTTGGGAGTTATTTCGTTTCAAACATCAATATGTACATAGTTTAATTTGCTGTGGGGGATTTTCTCAGGGGGATTTCGTTGATAGAGGTTACAACAGTCTTGAAGTTTTCACTATTCTTTTGCTTCTTAAAGCAAGGTAAGTTTTGTTTAGATATTTTCCTGTAGTTATGCTTTCCATACGCCGTTGATCATCTTTCCTTTTCACTGTATATCATAGTTCTCTTGAGAATGCTCAGCTGTAAAAAAATGCATTGCTCCACTGGAAGTAGATCTCTATTTTGTTTTCCTGGAATTTTATACTTCTAGTTTACTTTGCTGTGAGCTTAAAAACCACTCTTTTCCTTGTATTTCAATGTGTAGACATCCAGCCAATATCACACTTTTGCGTGGAAATCATGAAAGCAGACAGCTAACTCAGGTATGTGTTATTCTATTCCACTTATGTCTAATGTTGCTGTGCTCTTCATGCAATTCCCAGTGGGGGAGTAATTTTGACTGTCTAACTCAATTGTTATAACTAGCTTTGAAAGTTGATTTTGTACATGTGGCAATGCCATACTAGATGTAGACATGGGTATTAACTAAGATGCATTATATTTGAACTTCTTGCAACCAGTAGTTTTCTTCTTGGACTTGATTTTATCTCTATTTCTACACCATATCTCATAGTTTTTAACATCCACTGTCAAGGAAGAAGATTGTAGTGATATTTTGTTGTAAACATTCACTATGATTAAGCTGAGGAGTGTACCTCCTAGTGCAAATTAGATGTATGATCTACCGACGGTATGATCAACATTTACTTGCATAGTGACAAGTCTTGGAAAGTTGGTACGTAAACAATCCCAGACATCCACAAAAAAGGATGAAATGATAACAATGATTTTGGGTTCTGGTTAAAGTGTCATATTACACTTGGTGTGTATTTTGTGCCCTGCAGGTTCATTTTGTTAAATAGTTATCTTAAATTATCATTCCAATTTTATATTTGCTAGGTGTATGGTTTCTATGACGAATGTCAAAGGAAGTATGGTAATGCTAATGCATGGAGATATTGCACGGATGTTTTTGACTATCTTACACTTTCAGCTATTATAGATGGCACTGTAAGTAATTTCCTCAGCTTCTTTGGCATTGTATAATGATTTACCTTCTTGTAGAGTTATATGAATGCATAAGTTAGCTGTAAACTAGATTAAAAAGTATTGCATCCTCGATGTAGGTTCTTTGTGTTCATGGTGGCCTTTCACCTGATGTACGGACAATTGACCAGGTTAAAATGTGCTCTTTTGTAATTATATTGTATTTTATCCTGCAAATGTTATTCATGATAAATTAAATCTCATTCACTCAATTTAGATGTAATCTTGTCCTCTAGATAAGACTGATTGAGCGAAATTGCGAAATACCGCATGAAGGACCCTTCTGTGATCTTATGTGGAGTGATCCTGAAGATATTGAAACATGGGCTGTCAGTCCACGTGGAGCTGGTTGGCTTTTCGGGTCTAGGGTTACCACTGAGGTATGAATCTTTTTTTGGGTTGAAATTTCAATAAGCTGGGTAAAGAAATAAATGAATTTCAGTTCCCTGATCTTTGGTTTTGCTTCTTGTGCAGTTTAACCATATTAACAATCTTGATCTAGTATGTCGTGCACACCAGCTTGTACAAGAAGGTCTCAAGTACATGTTCCAAGATAAAGGTCTTGTAACTGTAAGTGTCTTGTTTTCTTATGATTCATTCTGGATATTTGGAAGTATAATCTGCTTGGTGATGTTTCTTCTCTTTATTTTTATTGTAAAGGTGTGGTCTGCACCTAATTACTGCTACCGCTGTGGAAATGTGGCTTCTATATTGAGTTTCAATGACAACATGGTGAGTTATTTGTTTCCTACCTATATGCCACAATCTCTTGTTTCATGTTCTTCTTACTTTTATGCACTTTTCTTCTACATGAGAGGATTCTAATTACTTACTTTTTATCTTTTAACTTACTCCTTTGAATACTTGTCTCTCTAGTCTCTACTCAAACGTGTACAAACTTGTGGTTTACTGGTGAGATAGAGTTGGAATTATGTTTTTGTCATTTATATTAGATCATCTTCCATGTAACAGTTGAGTGGGAACTATCGATCTATGTGAAATTACCTAGTTGGTGCATTAGAATTCGTATGCCCATATTGATTGTGCCCTCTGTGTTTCTGGGAAGTGTTTAAGATATCGTCACGGTTATGATTTGTTGAAATATGCTTAATTTACCAGGAAAGGGAAGTGAAGTTCTTCACGGAGACAGAAGAGAACAATCAAATGAGAGGGCCAAGGACAGGTGTTCCTTATTTCCTGTGATTTATGATGATGATGATCCTAGATCGTTATTAGTCTCCTATTGCTCTGATCAAGTTATAGCCATAATCACCATTGCCATTGGCTTATGTTCTTTCAAGGTATATCTTCTGATGTTGTTCACACTTGCATTGTTTTTGCTTTTTCCATTTTGGAAACATTTTCTTGTGAAAGTGAATGTCACTTGTGGTAATTTTAGTGGTTTTGATGCACTTTAACCTGAATCTCTTCTGGATGTTATTATTATACGTGCTTCGTTCTTGTTTTGTTTCATCTTTGTCCTGTATGTAAGACCAATTTTTATCATCCCAGCTTGTTTTCTTCGGTTCAGTACGGTTCGGTTAGGTTTGTGTTAATCTCAGGCTGGAAAAATGCATCAAGTTACCATCAAGTCCACGCAAGAACATAGACCATTAATAAACAGTATTGTTTCGAATTATTTGGTTTTGTTCAGTAGTCCTAGCAAAAAAATGACGACTGAGTTAAGAATTTTGGAATTTTTTGTAACCGATACAAAGATATGCTTGGTTTACCTTAACCGGTCCTCTATTAACAACTCGTCGCGAGTCTCTAGGCAACTAAAAACCAGTAATAAATGATAATAAGGGGGAGTGGACTCGCGTCACTCGGCACTCACTTTCTCGCGACTCGTAGTCGGCTTCTCCACTCCGATACTCCTCTCTCTTACCTTGTTCCTCGCCGCCGCTCTATTCTACGGTTGTCTTCTTTCTCCTCCTCGTTCTCTAAAACCGGAGCTGCATCATTGCCGATGACATCACCGGGAGACATGGCGGAATCGAGAACCCCTCCTGTGGCGAAGAAGGTGGAGCATGTGATGGAGATGTTCGGTGACGTTAGGGTTGACAATTACTACTGGCTCCGTGACGATTCTCGTTGCAATCCCGACATGCTTTCTTACCTACGTGAAGAAAATCACTACACTGATTTCGTCATGTCTGGTGAGTCTTTTCAAATTGCCTCAGTCAGTGACGTTGTGAGACTTAGGGATTAAGGGTTTTAGCTTTCTTTGTTTTTTTAATTTGGAGTATTAGGGACTTATTGATTATGCAAGCTTGTGATAATCAGATTGGAAAATAAAATTCAGGGACCAAGCAATTTGAGAATCAGCTGTTTACTGAAATAAGAGGGAGGATCAAAGAAGATGATATATCTGCACCTCTACGCAAGGGTCCTTACTACTATTATGAGAAAAATCTTCAAGGAAAGGAATATGTTCAGCACTGTAGGCGTTTGATCCCTGACAACAAAGCTGAGCCTTCTGTCTATGACACTATGTTAACTGCTCCAGATGCTCCTCCTGAGCATGTGATATTGGATGAGAATATCAAGGCTCGAGAGCATGACTACTACAGAATCGGTGCCTTCAAGGTTGGACTAGGACTTGATTTTTGATATCCTCTTAGAAAATTCCATTTCAAACTTTGCTCTTTGCTAACTTGATGTTTCATTTTCTTGATTCTGTCTTCAGACGAGTCCCGATCATAAATTGGTGGCATATGCAGAGGACACAAAAGGTGATGAAATTTATACAGTGAATGTCATCGACTCTGAAGCCCTAAAACCAGTGGGGGAACAGCTAAAAGGCCTGACTTCTTATCTTGAATGGGCTGGTAATGATGCTTTGGTTTATGTAACAATGGACGAAATCCTGCGACCTGACAAGGTTTACCTTCAATTCTTTTTCCCCCCCTGCTATTTTTGTGTATAGTACTGGACGCAGGGATTAACTTTTTGCATGATACAATATTTTTATGAATATAGACTGCACCGTTTCTATTAGGTAATGACACTATACACCTCATAGATGCCATATTTTTGTACCAAGTTTGATGGTACTTATTATGAGAAACGTCAATATTTGTGGCTTTTAGGTTCTCATCTTCATATATTCTTTGTAACAGGTTTGGTTACATAAGTTGGGGACAGAGCAGTGCAGTGATGTATGCCTTTACCATGAGAAGGATGATATGTTTTCTCTTGATCTCCACGCTTCTGAGAGCCATAAGTATATATTTGTTGCATCTGAAAGCAAAACTACAAGATTTGTCTTCTCGCTTGATGTGTCCAAGCCTCAGGATGGACTCAGGGTGTTGACACCTCGTGTAGATGGCATTGATTCATCTGTCAGTCATCGTGGGAACCACTTTTTCATCCAGAGAAGAAGCACTGAATTTTACAACTCACAACTGGTCGCCTGCCCAGTTGATGATACATCGAAGACAACTGTTCTGCTTCCCCACAGAGAAAGGTAAACATCTTTGTTAGAATCTGTTTGCCATTGTCACCTATCCAAAATCCAGATGATGTCCAACTAATTTTACTCTCATGTATGTCCTTCGGCTTAGACGACATGCATGGCTGGGTTGTTTTCCAGTTGCTAATTCAGTTTTATGATGCATTTAACTTCAAGGTCGCCTTGTATGCTATAGCTAAATAATTATACTATATGTTTGACATGGCAGTGTAAAGATTCAGGAAATTCAGCTTTTCCGAGATCATCTCGCAGTATTCGAGCGTGAACAGGGACTGCAGAAGATAACAGTTTATAGGCTTCCTGCTGAGGGACAGCCACTGGAAGGTCTCCAAGGTGGTCGTGATGTGAGCTTTGTTGACCCGGTCTATTCAGTTGACTCAACAGAGTCTGAATTTTCGTCCAGTGTTTTAAGGTTTTGCTACAGCTCAATGAAAACACCTCCTTCTGTGTATGACTATGACATGGACAGTGGCACTTCCGTTGTCAAGAAGATTGACACAGTAAGTAAAACTACTTATTCTTTCAGACTCTCTCACTTTGGATCAATTTTCTATGTCCTCTGCACATTTAGTTGCGGATTTTAATATTTGCAATGCATAAGCGTATATCATTGAATAGTAATGAGTCGTATTGACATAAAACACATGAAAAATATGAAAATTTTCCAGGTTTTTCTTTACTGTGACTCTGCTTTTACATTTTTTTTCCCCTAACCTGCCTTCTCTTTTGACATGGTCATCGCTTGATCTTTATGATAGTCTGCTGTATTTCATTCAGGTATTGGGAGGTTTTGATGCATCGAATTATGTTACAAAAAGAAAGTGGGTCACTGCATCAGACGGAACTCAAATTCCAATGTCTATTGTGTATAACAAAAAACTTGCAAAGCTCGATGGATCTGATCCATTACTACTTTATGGATATGGTTCATATGAGGTATTTTTAGCTGAAGCTTTTATTGTCCTCAGATTCTCGGTCCTTTTACTTCTTTCAAGCTGAGCTATGAAATACTCTTATCTTTACAGATTTCCGTGGATCCATATTTCAAGACATCAAGGTTATCCCTGTTAGATCGTGGGTTTATCTATGTAATTGCTCATGTTCGTGGGGGTGGTGAAATGGGGAGACAGTGGTACGAGAATGGAAAGCTGTTGAAGAAGAAAAACACCTTCACTGATTTTGTTGCTTGCGCTGAGCGTTTAATAGAACTAAAGTATTGCTCGAAAGAAAAACTGTGCATGGAAGGAAGAAGTGCTGGTGGGTTGCTGATGGGTGCTGTTGTTAATATGAGGCCTGACTTGTTCAAGGTGGTTGTCGCTGGGGTTCCTTTTGTAGATGTTTTGACAACAATGCTGGACCCAACAATTCCGCTTACGACATCAGAATGGGAGGTGGGTTCGATGCTTGTTCAATGCCTTAAAACATCAAGTTACATATATTATTCGTACTTTACAGAGTACATCATCTGGCATGTCTTCTAGGAATTTGCATTAGGAACTGGAACAAGCATAAGGATAGATAAATTTCCTTATGAATGAAGTAGCTGTGATTTGATTTTGTAATAATGTTTTATCTTTTGTTATTCATCTGAAAAAAGGGCTTTAAATTTGTCTTGTTTTTGGCTTCTATCATTGTAGGAGTGGGGTGACCCTAGAAAGGAAGAATTTTACTTCTATATGAAGTCATATTCCCCTGTCGACAATGTGAGTATATGTTTGGGTTCTTTTGCATATTATCTGCAATAAATGGTATGAAAGTTCTCTGTAATGATGCATCTATTGACAATATAACAGGTAACAGCGCAGATATATCCAAATATGCTTATAACTGCTGGGTTAAATGGTAAGCTTTCTTTAGTCTATATACAATTTGGAAACAAAATTGCTTCTCCTTTAAGATAGGCTCAGGTTTGTTTATGACCTATCGACGTTTTTAATTGATTCTGTCTGTCCAACAGATCCAAGAGTTATGTACTCTGAACCTGCCAAGTGGGTGGCGAAACTGAGAGAAATGAAGACTGACAACAACGTACTTCTGTTCAAATGTGAGCTTGGCGCAGGACATTTCTCAAAATCTGGGAGGTATGGATTTGGTCCTTTCCTTTGTCCCAACAATACAACACATGTCATTTTCTGCAATTAGACTAGACTTTACTCCTGTTCCACTAACCAAGAAGGTTTGTTCGAAATGTGGCTTGTTTGATGGACTTGCAGATTCGAGAAGCTTCAAGAAGATGCATTTACGTTTGCATTCATGATGAAAGTTTTGGACATGATTCCCGCTTCTGGGTGAGTCCTTAAATATAGCTGCGTCAGGGTCAGTTGATCTTCTTACGTTGTTGAGAGAAGTCTTAACAGTTTAGGTTTGTAACTGTTTCCTTCTTTTGTTGGTCTTTTCTTTAAGCTCAGACTCCTTGGACAATTTACTTTGTTTCGCGTTGCTAAAGACTTAAAAGAGCGAATAAAAGCTTAAAAGTTTTACTCAAATCAGTTGAATGTTTCTTAAATTGTCTTTAATCATTCAAATTAAATTAAGAGTATAATATGGGTGTCCTTGACTTTTGGTATTTGTATACGTCTTATTTAAGTTTTTATTGTGCAACTGTATAAATTTCCATTTATTGTGAGAAAAATAAAAAGCATACTGTATTTAGAAGAGGTCCGTAACTTATATGACAATTGGAGAAGCCTAATTATTTTTTGCGGAAGTCAGTCACCGAAGGCCAACTGATATTAGAACTCAAGGGTATTGCAGACCATTAGGTTTATGACTTGGTCTTCAAGTATATACATATATAAAGATATAAAATTTATCTATTTAACAAATAAAAAAATATTCAAAATATGTATATCTTTAATAGCAATAATATGTTCAAATCAATCTTGAGATCTTCTAATATCTGTTTTTTTTGCTAAAATTTTTGGTTTTATATTTGATGGAAGGGACTAATACAATAGATGAAAAGGAAAAAAGTGCCTTTAACAACATCGATTTCCAGGTTGAACAATCCCATTACAAGAGCTATTACTATCGAGAGGACGAGTCTCGAAACCACAGTTGAAAAGAATTCTTGAAACTTTGGCATATGCCTTCTTGCGAAGCAAGTGTTTCTGAAACCACGATCTAATACTTTTAAAAAAGTTTCCGTCGGAATACGAATACTCGTAAAACATTTTAGGAGAGCATGAAAAAAAGGCTCTCTTTAATATATGTTTGTTAATTCATACAATTTGTTTTCTTTTATCTTTCAAATGTAAAAAGTATAAAAAGATTATGTCAACCATTTAATATACTAGTCAAATGTCTCGCAAATACATTCATTTGAATTTATATGAAAAATATGGAAAATTCACATTTATTTATATACTAGGTGAATTTTATGCTATTTAATTGTATAAATAAGATTTAATTTCATAAATAGTTTATAAATCTTATGCTATTTAATTTTATAAATATTTTTATTTATAATATGTCCAAATGACTCTATTTTAATATATATATATATATAGAAGATGTTTAATATTCAAATTTAAAGTGAATTTTTTAAAAATTAAAAAATTAAATATATAAGAATTTTGAAATATTATATATGGTAATAATAGAGAAATTTTATAAATCTAAATTTGGAAATTCTAGATATTATAATAAAATGAGGTGTGTTTGGTTAGTGGTTTAAAGATGATGAGGATAAAGAAAGATGTGTTTGGTAGATGTGATAATAGAATTATAAAAAAGAAAAGTGAAAAAAATTGTGGGCCAAAAAAACAGCTCTTTAATATACAGAAGATGAAAATAAACATATATTTTTGCAAAAAAAAAAATTAATAAATTATGAACAGAAAAGTATATTAGTTATGAACAAAAACCCTTGACGCACACGCTGAGACCAAAACCAAAAACCCTTGAGAGACTCTCTCTTCTTCGTCATCTTCGATTCCTCTCAATTTTCTCTCTTAGCGTCCGTGAGCAGCGATTGAGGGATTTCCACCACCGATTTATACGGCGCAAGTCGATGATGCGAAGACCAAAATTGACGAGAAAGTGGATTACTCAAACCTCCCTTGCCCTGTTCCCTATGAGGAACTCCACCGTGAAGCTAACAGTTTAGTATTACACATTCCTTTACTCTCTCTTTCTCTCTACTGCTTTATATCTTCGTTCTCTGTGTTTTGAGAACTCTGCTTTCGATGTGATCTTTCCGATTTCTGGGTCTTACATGTGTGGAGATTGCAGCCTATGATTGTTCGGTTGTTTCATGTTAAATCACCTTTTGATTTGGGTTGATTTTCTGATGGTTTTGAGGTATTTTAAGATCTTGTCTTCGTATGTGTGGTATGTAGTCTTCATATTTGGCTTTTTTTTGGATTTACTTTTGCAGTGTCCTTAAAGCCAGATCTATTTGAGGGTTTCCGCTTTGACTATAACAAGTTGATGAACCAGAAGTTCTTTCTCAGCCATAGGTAGTGATGTTTGGTTACTAAGTATTTTGTGGCACGTCATTCTTGTTTTGTCTTCCCAACTAAGCCTGTGTATTGATGCTTCAAACAGCGTATTGATGGGACCAACTGAGCTTCCTTCTCAATCATCCGAAACAATCAAAACTCCAACTGCCAATTATGAATTTGGTGCTAATTTCATTGACCCAAAGGTATGTTTATGTTGTTTATTGATTGTAGCTGTGGTATTATAATGACTGTCATCAACAGGATATAACATTGACAAACTTCTAAACAGCTGATGCTTATCGGAAGGCTCATGACGGATGGTAGACTTAATGCGAGAGGCAAGTGTGACTTAACTGATAATTTTTCCATGAAGGCTACTGCTCAGGTAAAAGTGTCCAACCAGAAATTATTGTGCGTCTGATCTACCGGTGCATAATATCTATAACCATATTGCTTCTTTTCTCTGCCAGCTGACTAATGAAGAACATATGTCGCAAGGCCACTTCACCTTTGATTACAAGGTGATGACTTTTCTGTGTTCAGTATGTTATCTTATGCGATACAGCTTTTAGCTTTATTTAGGTTTGACAATCGCGGTTTACATTTATTCAGGGGTCAGACTACAGAACTCAGCTTCAGCTTGGAAGTGGTTCCCTCTATGGAGCTAACTATATTCAGGTAAAGTGTACAACTGTCCCTTGCTATTATGCTGTTCTATTAAATTCTATGATCAAGTGTATAGTTAGGTAGCTTTTCCCTTTATCCCTGGAATCGTTCTTTTTATCTTGGTAGCATTAAATAATCTATTGTTATCAAATTGAAAATTTGCATCTTTTCTTGCAGCATGTGACACCGCACCTATCTTTGGGTGGTGAAGTTTTCTGGATTGGTCAGCATCGGAAGTCGATTGTTGGTTATGCAGCTAGATACGAGACAGATAAAATGGTTAGTGTTTCATCTTAATTGGAATTTGACCAACTCACAACTTATCAATGCATGTTCCTTTCTTTTGTGATCTTCTTTTACAGATTTTTTTTTGTTTTACTATTACTGCACAAAAACACAATCAGATCGATTCTTCTCTTCTACGTTGGTTTATCCTTTTCTCTTTCATTTTTTGAATTTCATTAAATGTTTTGGTATCAACAGGTTGCCTCTGGGCAAGTTGCTTCCACTGGTGTGGCTGTCATGAACTATGTTCATAAGCTTTCAGAGAAAGTAAACATTCCAGCCTTGTCTTAATTCATCTTTAATCCTATAGAGTACAAAATAATTTTTTTAATAATCAGGTGTCACTTGCTACGGATTTCATATGCAATTTTTTGTCAAGAGATGTTACAGCTAGTGTTGGGTATGACTACATTTTTAGACAGGTACATGCCTCATTCCTTTTGTCCCATTGGAGTTTTGAAACAAGCAACAAAAAAAAAAACTGTTCTAATTATGGTTTGGTTTAGTGTCGATTAAGAGGAAAGATTGATTCTAACGGTGTTGCTGCTGCTTACCTCGAAGAACAATTGCCTACTGGACTCAGATTTCTTCTATCCGCAGAGGTAAAGAAAATGACTTTATCTGTTTGTTACTACATACATTTTGAGTGCTTTTGATAATGACTGGTTTTAAACACTTGTTAAATGAACCAGCTGAATCATGTGAAGAAGGATTACAAGTTTGGTTTCGGTGTTAACGTCGGTTAATTTCCCCCATAGAAAGAGCCTCAAGATTCGGTTATTTTTTGGCTGTTAGATTTTTCCAGTTTAGATTTATTTAGTGTATTGCACCCAAAAGATTATGCCCGAGGTTTCGAGGAGGTTTTCTTGTTCGTTATTTAATTAATGTGTCAACATCAGAAATATAAATAGCGAAGAGGGGATCCACAATTTTACTCTGAAAAACCATAGATTCGATTATTGTTAAGAAACACTAACTTGTTCCGCAAACTAGTTAGAAGACATTTGTAATAATCGAGTTTTGCTCCAAAGATCAATAAAGAAACTTGTTTGCTTGCTTCCTTTTTTACTTCTTAAATTTATTGTGCTTTTTTTACACGTACATAGACTTTTACTTTGATTTGAAATCTTTAAAGTTGTGTTTAACCCAATCAGTTGACAGTCTTAGGAGTGCTTCTAAAAATTCATAATGTCTAACTGATGATTTTTGTTCATGCCAATGTTTAATTTTTAAAAGCCAGCAAAATGAGACTTTTAAATTTTTAAAAAATCATAGTACATTAATTTAAAGTTAAAGTCTCTACAATAACTTAAAATAAAAACCTACAATTAAAATCTTTACCAATCACCCCTTAATCGGATCAAATCCATGGATTAACCTTACTCAAAATAAGGTCCAAGAAATAGTTTGTAAAAGTCTTCACTCTACGAACATGAGAGGAGAGCCGGATCCCGATACGGATCAAAGATTTTAGACTTATCAAACGATCCACGAGCCAAGAGGATTAGACACAGAAGCCCATATTCCGACGACAACAAATAAGCACCCCCAGGACCACTCCTAAGACGCGGTCACTTCACGAAACCATGTCGTGCTCTCCACTCAAGAGCAAGATATTCATCCACGGACGTCGCATCCGAAAGAACCTCAACTAACCGGATTGGTTATGGTCTTCTCCTAGACTTTTTTACTAGAGAGAGTGATACCCAAGTCCGACAAGTAATATTCTTCCTAATGGTCCACACTGGTCGATGGAGAGCTCCAACCCCCTCTCTGTCGGATGGACTTCTTCCCTCAAAACTCTTTTACCAAATAACAGATTAGATCTTAGACCGCTTCCGGCATAGACCATATCTTAATCATCACTAGTCTCCCATAAGTAGGTTTTACGTCCAGTGACGTTGTCCATATTACTTTGAGCGTCGAAGAGTTTTCGGGAAAACACCATATTTTGTCTTCTCGCGGGCACCCTTATTAACATGACAAATGTATAAAGCTTGAAACCTTGGAATGATCAAAACAGATGGAACACATGTTCGTTCTCCAGTAAACGAGAATCACACCCTACATTCTCTGGTTGTTCATAGCACACAAAATTGTCTATCGACGAACAAATTCAATCGTGAGGATGGATCCGTATTCTTACCCGAACAATATTAATTAAGTAGTGAAAAAAGCTCAGAATAGTTCACATGGTAGTTGATTACTGAGTTACCTTTTATAAGGATATTAGATAAAGACCGCGTAAATACGCGGGTTAAAAAATAAATGTAAAATTTAATCGATAATATTTGAAAAAAAAATTATTAGGTAATTTTTTAAACTGGATCTGAACCTCAATCTTAGTTAAAATTAAAGATAATTAAAATTTTAACAAAGCATAATTAGCAAAAAAAATGAAAATCACAAAAAAATTGGAAAACCAAAATTGTTTCACATTTTTTTTTCTATATGTTGCAATCTCATAAGTAATAATTTTACCTCTTGTCAAACTAATGTTAAATGGGTTAAAATTTATGAAATAAAACATAAATAAAGATATACAAACATTCTCATAAAATAATCGAAGATTCATTCCTATACACTCATTATTTTTTCTCAAGTTTTAAGTTTTCACGTATGCATTAAAAATACTCCATGTGTAAAATTTATAAAATAAATCTTTAATAAAACTATAGTAATTTTTTTATCAAGTTATCAAAAATTCATTAACCTATATAATTATTTTGAACTTCATTATTCATTGTTTATTGGATAATATCCATGCTAAATGAATTAATTTTTTTTATACATGTCAAAATCTAATTGATACACACGTAAAATTAGCATGTGCAAATATATATTTGTTTTTGTTAGTTATCATTTTCGGTTTAGGAAAAGAAAAGTTATTTTTTTAGATATAGACATGTACATTGTATGTAAATATGTTTAAAAAAATTTTTTTTCCTACTTTGTTAAAGAAAAAGTTAATTTTTTTTACACATGTCAACATCTGCTCAGTAGACTTGACACGTGTCGCGATAATGTTAATTACTAACTTTAAAACCAAGCTTTATATAACAAGATAGTCATGTTAAATGAACTAAAAAAAAGTATTACATGTCAAAATCTAATTGACCAATAATACACATAAACTTAGTAAATGCAAATTAAAAAAAAAGTCCTTTTTGGTTAAAGAAAAGAAATAGTAAAAAAAATTAGATATAGACTTGTAAATTAGTATTTGTAAATATATTTTCTTTTTTTAATTAGTTTTTCTATTTCGTTAAAGAAAAAAAAGTTAATATTTTTTTTTGACACGTGTCAATATGTGATTGATAGACTTGACACGTGTCGCGATCCCGTTAATGACTAAATTTGAAACGAACCTTTATATAATAGGATGCCACTATAAATAATTGGTCCGATATAATCAATTTGGCTCTTCATTATCACAGATTGGTTCATTTAAAAACACCTCTCTTTACAAACAAAATTTCGACGACCGATATTTTGTTAAAACAAAATTTTATATTTTTTATATTTTTTTTCATTCTTCCAAATTACCTATTTTGAAGATATTAATGAAATTATTCTTAAAATACTTATTAGAAAATTTGTATTTAGATGGATTATTTAGAATATTTTCGAGTATTAATTTGTATATTAATTTTTTTTATTATAGAGATTAAATAGATTTAACATATTTTAAAAATATTTTGGATGAATTTTATTTAAAATATATTCTCTATGTTTCAAAATATAGGATGTTTTAGTTAAAAGCACACACATTAAAAAATTATTTTTTCTTTTAAAAACTATCACTTAATATTTGATTAAGAAAATTCAACCAATTATATAAAAGACTACATAATTCAAATAGTCATACAATAGCAAATATATTTAAAATTTGCATAGAAATATGAGAATATCTTATATTTTGAAACAAATAAAAACTCCAAAACATCTTATATTTTGAAACAGAGAGAGTATTATTTTAAGGGCGATTTTCTTTCCAATTTCTTTTTGTAAGATAGTTTTTAAATTTAAAGCGGTCAATGTTAAAAAAAGATTCCAAATTAATATTTATCAAAAATTTTGGTCAACTCTAAATATTTGTTTTGCAATATATATTATATTTAGGAAATAATTTTTCCAGAAAAAACCCTAGAAATCAAACTATATCGCATCTCCTATATAAATATAAACATCTCCTAATTCCAAACATAACATTAAATCTATTAACTCCGCCTCCTTTTTTTCCTAATTTACAAATCAACCAAAAGACTTGACGGTGTTCGCGAAAAACCATAGAATAAGTTTGTGATGAAGTGTCAATGCTTTACTCTAAAAGGTAAAAATCTCATTTGCTCAAAAAATTAGAATTCCTTACATTGCTCAATTTTTTTTTAGGGGTTTGTGAAATAATAGGGCTGGACAAAATATATTGGATTCGATAATCGTTATGAGATCCAATCATATCCAGTCCAAAAAGTAGGGTATTCGAGGTCTCTCAATCTGGGTATTTTAATTTAAAGATTAGGATACCCGTATCTCATCCAAATTCTTTTTTCTATAAAATATTTTTAAATAATATATTAAGATTTATATATGATATATATATAAATAGAAGAACTGCTAAAAGAATCACAAAAAAAAAAATGTATATTTAAAATTTTTGGTATATTCTTTGGAATGCTAATAATAACTATGTTCTAAAATATTTATTTAAGTTTTGAAAAAAATATATAATTTTTTATGTAATTTTTTGGCTTTTTATAATTTTATATTAGTATTTTTAGATGTTTTGAGCGGATCAGCAAACCTGTGAATATTGATAGATCCTATTCGCATACCCGTGGCTGTGGGTCTTGCCAGTTTCGGATTTGGATAGTTGTTTCTTCGGATCTGAATCCAAGTAATTTAAAATTCCAGGATATATGATTTGTGTCCACCAATATTGTGAATGATATCTCGCAAGCTCATAAGTTTTTGATTTTTGTTTTCAGCGTCAATTTAATACTTTAGTTACTAAAATCATAGTATACTTAATGTATCAGAATATTAAAACTTTTAATATTAACATAAAAAAAATTCTAATTACATATTACGTTCAAAATAAATAAATAATTTTTGTATACCCGTGAGTATTGATAGATCCTATTCGCATACCCGCGGGTATTGCCGGTTTCGGATTTGGGTAGTTGTTTCTCCGATTTGGTGAATTTAGATCCAAATCCAAGTAATTTAAAAATTCATGATATATGATCTGTGTCTACCAATATTGTGAATGATATCTCGCAAGCTTATGTGTTTTTGATTTTTTTTTTCAGCGTCAATTTAATACTTTAGTTACTAAAATCATAGTATTCTTATCAAAATATTAAAACCCTTCATATTAGCATATGAAAATTCTAATCACATATTACGTTCAAAATAAATAAATAAACGAACAATATTTAAAATTTACAAATATAAAAAATAGTTTTATGCCCACACATGACATATACAAATCAGCTAATTATTAATAAATTTGTATATTTTAGAAATATAAGTTTTCACTATAATCTATATCAACATTTTTGAAGTATATTTTAAAGAGAAACTTTTGTTTTGTAAGATATTACATAAAATGTCATTGATTTAAATAATAAATTAGGAAGCTCATTAAGGGTAAATATAGAATATGAATATACTTATATAAATGTATACAAACAACCTCTACAATCAATTATCTACTATCCATATAACCAAACACAATTAAAATATTTTAATTTTAATTATAAAATATGAAATATCCATATGGTGTTCCACAATTAATAGTATAAATATTTAGAAGATTTTGTTAAGATTTAAAATTATGATTCTCCTATGTTTTTAATTGTTTTGAATCATCATATAATACATAAAATTAATAAAACTCTATATTTTTTTCTGCATTTGTCGTGATTCGAATTTTGAAAAACGGACATGTATTACTCAAGCAATGATAAAAAATTGTGTGTTTAACGTACCACATCGGCTAAACATTTTAACAATGGTTGAAAGTCATATTATAAATAAGAAAAAAATGAATATAAATCTGAATGAGCAGAAACCTTAACTTAACAAGCATCCAAATTTAAAAATTTGTATGCGGTTTAATTCGGTTTTTAGTCTAACCGTTTATTTATACCGGATATAATAAATTTTAAACTTTTAAATAGTTAAAATATTATGAACATCTACACTTATTAAAAGTTTAAAATATCACGGAAAGGAGTTATATGGCGGACGGTTTTGGATTGACGTTAATATAAATTTAAAATATCATTAATGCTACCACACAGGTAAATCATTATTTTATTATTTTATTAACACCATCAATATTAAAATATTAGACATATGTAATTAAATTGATTAAATTATGATTATGAAAAAACAAATTGTCCCGCGGGTTAAGTCTTAGTGTTTTATTAATTTCTCAATCATCCTAAATTTTTGTTGTTGTTGTCAACAATTATCCTTTAACTTTTCACCCAAAGAAAATATACACATGAAGTAGAATTAATATGGGCCGAGAGCTTTATCGATGGGCCGAGGGTGACATACGTTGACTGATTCTGTTTTTCTTCCATTTATTTATTTATTTGTTGAGATTTTTCCTCGTTTTTAAAAACTGATCAGAGCGTATCTCTCTATCTACAGTTTCTCTCTGCTCAAAACGCCGCCGTTGTGTATCTTTCTTTGGTCAACTGAGAAAAACCCTTCCTTATGAACTACAACTGGCTTCACACTCTTCTCTTTTCTCAATTTTGCTTCTTACTTCTTTCCTGGTACTTACTGATTCAAGCCTTGCCCCTCCCAAATTCCCAATTTTTTTTAATTTGTTTTTTTTATCTTTTTGTGTTCTTAGGGTTTCGTTTATCGAAATTTTGGTTTTTTGATTATATTGTCCCGCCATTGCATGTTGTTGTTGTGTTCTGTCCTGATTGCTTTTGGTGGGTGTCTGAATAATCTTCAATTGAAGCCTTTTGGTGATCGTCCACTCGAAATTGATTCCAAATCATCAAACATTACGCAAAAGCCACCGCCCACTTGAAACTCTTTTTTGGTGATTATGATTGTTTGTATTCCAATTTAGAATACATTACTTTTGATATGCAAGTGATGCTCCGCACAAAGTATGTAGCTTTTCTTTGTTTGATCTTATCTGGAAGCTCTTTAGCTCTTTTGGGAATGTTAGTTTCGGATTTGCCCTTTCGTGTGTAGAGATAACAGAGCGCTTTGTAAAGTTATGCATTTTTAGACAATTAACATTACTCTCTTAAGTTTTTCAGGCTGATTCGAAACTTGACCGCTTGATTCATCAAAGGAAGTCTTCCGATGGATTCCGCTATTGATATCAGTTCAGATAGTGATGTTGAGATACAAGAAACTAGAACCAGGCCTCATCATCCCCCACGGTCAGCTGAAGGTTACATTTCTGACCTATCATTTGTTATTTTTTGTTGTTGTGAGGTTAGTTTGGGTCGCTTTATTGAGTTGTTGATCTTGGTGCTATGTTTAATCCTAGCAGGATCTCATAGAAGGGATCCCTCTACGCTGAGACCGCACTTTTTTAGTGGTAGTTCTTCCAGTGCAAATGGCCACACGAAAGTGGGACTTACAAATCCTGCTTCACGCAATGGTTTTGAAGCCAAGCCACGGCCAGAACACCATACACATATTGCGGGAAATGGGAATATCGGAAGTTCCAGAATTCCCAATATCTCTGTTGGAGACTATGACAAATTTTCATCTCAAGAAGCTCCTAAAAGGACACATCCACCAGCCTTTAGTCGACCTCCTTTTCCTCCTAGACCTGACAATGGTACAAGTAACGGGAATGCGAGTCACTTTCGTGGGGATTATAGTAGTCGTCCAGCTGTGTCAACTTCAGGCAACAAGAGTAGCATTGGTGATCGTTATGGTGGAGCACATGATGAGATAGGCATGGGGCGTGTGACTAATGGCACTCGGATCCTACCTCCATCTGTGGCTCATGGAACATCTGCGTCTCCTTCACATTTTAATGGTTTTAGTGATCCAATGCATAGGAATGGCATAGGTGAAGATAGGAATTCGGAAAATGACGAGAGGCTGATCTATCAGGCTGCACTACAGGTGTTCATCCTTATCTCAACTCTTGACTTAGTAGCTTTTATTCTATGTGCAACACACTTCTCTCTTTCACCAGCTGTGAGGTTATTAAACTCTATTATAATTTATAAACTATAATACTAATATGACAGTGGTAGACTGGTAGGTTACTTGACCATTGAATGACTGGAATAGGCTCGTTCCTTCCTGCTTGTTATATGTCAGAGATGAATAATAGGTCTTTTAAGGTTCAGATGTCTTAATTTCTCAATGCTGCTTGAGACCTAGTAACATTCTGAATTTCTCTGTTTTAGACCATGTGTGTGGAAGCATTGTTTTTCTTCCGTTTTGAGAAACGATAAGGAATAGGAACATTAACTTTTGTTGCATTCATTTCTTATTTCGCACTGTAGCATCAAGGTTATGATTTCCATTTCAAGTGTTTTGTGTTTTCGCATAATTTCCCTGGTATTAGATGGTGTGATTTAAACATAAAAAATTTGGCCACGATATGAGATGATGTGATAAGTGCTTAAAATTGTGATAATCAAGTACGTATTTTCTGCAGGAACTGAATCAACCCAAGTCCGAGGTTGATTTACCTGCCGGTCTTCTTTCAGTTCCCCTTATGAGGCATCAGGTATTCATGTTTTGGTTCATCTTTCAGTATCTGTCAGAATGGCCTTGTGTACTAAACACTGTTGTTTCTCAGAAAATTGCATTGGCATGGATGTTTCAGAAGGAAACTAGTAGTTGGCACTGTCGGGGAGGGATATTAGCTGATGATCAGGTTACTTTTAATAGTAATTCTTTTCCATTACACTGTCTATGATTTTACTAGGTTTCCCTCAAACTCCATTTGGTCTACTGTGCAGGGTCTTGGTAAGACAGTCTCAACTATTGCTCTTATCCTAAAGCAAATGCACGAGGCAAAATTAAAGTCCAAGAATATATGCAATCAAGAGGCTGAAGCATTGGATCTGGATGCTGATGATGAGTCAGAAAATGCATTTGAGAAACCAGAGTCTAAGGCTTCAAATGATAGTGGTGTGAATGGTAGTTCAGGCATAAATAAAGCCAAGGGAGAAGAAGCGAGTACTTCAACACGGAAATTTATCAGTAACAGACCAGCTGCTGGCACTTTGATTGTTTGTCCAGCAAGTATTGTGCGGCAGTGGGCAAGAGAACTTGATGAGAAGGTTACTGATGAAGCCAAACTTTCTGTTTTAATATACCACGGCGGTAACAGGACCAAAGATCCTATTGAACTAGCAAAATATGATGTGGTTATGACAACTTACGCTATTGTTTCAAATGAAGTTCCAAAGCAACCCCTGGTGGATGACGATGAGAATGATGAAAAAAATGCCGAAAAATATGGTCTCGCTTCTGGCTTCTCTATCAATAAGAAACGGAAAAATGCAGTGGGTACTACTAAGAAGAGTAAGAAAAAAGGTAAGAAAAATGCTGACGATTCTTTGTCTGATCCTGACACTGGTACTCTGGCAAGAGTTGGGTGGTTCAGAGTTGTACTAGATGAAGCTCAAACAATTAAGAATCATAGAACCCAGGTGGCAAGAGCATGTTGCGGTCTTCGAGCCAAAAGGAGATGGTGTTTGTCTGGAACACCAATACAAAATACAATTGATGATTTATACAGCTATTTCAGGTTTCTAAGATATGATCCATATGCCGTGTACAAGTCATTCTGCCACACAATTAAGGGTCCAATTTCCAGAAATTCCCTTCAAGGTTACAAGAAGCTTCAAGCTGTTCTAAGGGCTATTATGCTGCGCCGTACGAAAGGTACTTTCACTATCTCACTATTTTTTTTAAGTGGTTGGATTGGTGTTGGACAGGACTTGACAACAGTGTTCTATGTCTTGCATTTTCGTACCTCTTAAAATTCTTTATAATGAAATTAGTTGTGAGCTTACCTGAGCCGTTACCTAATAATAGTCCTTAAGTTAAGTCCAATAATAGTATTCTGTTTGTGCATTTTTCCATTCATTTTGCTCTGATTTTAGGCTTTTAGATGATAGATTTTTCATGTTACTCCTACTATCCCCTCACATAGCTGTGTGCTGCTGTTGAGGGTTTCTGATAATCATCTTCTGATCTGCGATACAGGAACATTGCTTGATGGCCAGCCTATAATTAATCTACCACCAAAGACAATTAATTTGACCAAGGTTGACTTTTCGGTAGAGGAGCGGTCTTTCTACAAGAAGCTTGAATCCGATTCACGTTCTCAGTTCAAGGTGCTCTTTCTGTGCCCTCCAAACTATCAGTTCATCCTTGGTTTATAGCTGTGATCTGCACGTTTTTGAAAAAATAAAATACTTATGCGGTAACTAGCAGCTCGATGTGATATAAATATTAATTCGTGGTTATGGAGGAGTTTTCATTGAAGAAAATGTTTCCAGTGATTCCTGTCAAGTCTGTAATATGATATTCCTTTCTCTGTAGGCATATGCTGCTGCAGGAACTTTGAATCAAAACTATGCAAACATACTTCTCATGCTTTTGCGACTACGCCAAGCTTGTGACCACCCCCAACTTGTTAAAGGATATAACTCAGATTCTGTTGGAAAAGTATCAGAAGAAGCTGTTAAGAGACTCCCTAAGGAGGCTCGAGTTAGCCTGCTCAGTTGCTTAGAATCATCTCCCATCTGCTGTGTCTGCCATGTAAGTGCATAATAATTTAGGGATATAAGTAGAATGTCTTCAGGTTTCGCCATAATCTAGTCCTTAAGCTGCTAGTTCTGATATTCTTTACCCATTCATTTCTTCTTTTGTCTCTTTGCAGGATCCACCAGAAGACCCTGTTGTTACTTTGTGTGGCCATATATTCTGCTATCAATGTGTATCAGAATATATCACAGGGGATGAGAACACGTGTCCTGTGCCTAGATGCAGAGAACAGCTGGCGCATGATGTTGTTTTCTCTGAATCCACTCTTAGAAGTTGCATTGCTGATGATTTGGGTTGTAGTTCTTCACAGGATAAAGGTCTTGATAAAGCATTTTTTCAGAACGGCGAGTTTAGTTCATCAAAAATCAAAGCTGTCTTAGATATTCTGCAGTCGCTTTCTAACCAAGGCAGTCCAAACTCAGCACAGAATGATCGAATGTCTTCTTCCTCGCAGCCATATGATGATGATGATGATGATGTCACCATTGTAGAGAAAACGAGTCTGCACTCGACCCCTTCTAATCGAGGACCAATAAAAACGATTATATTTTCTCAGTGGACTGGTATGCTTGACTTGGTCGAGCTGTCTCTAATTGAAAATAGTATAGAATTCAGAAGATTAGATGGTACAATGAGTCTAATTGCCAGAGACAGAGCTGTGAAAGAATTCAGCAACGATCCAGATGTAAGTTGTGTACATATCTGAAATTATTATCTCCGACAACATTTCTTAGTGGTATATGTTCCCCCTTTTTATCCTGAAAATTTCTAAACAGTGCCAAGATTTCTTAAACAGGTAAAAGTGATGATAATGTCTTTAAAAGCGGGAAATCTTGGGCTGAATATGATTGCTGCATGTCATGTCATTCTTCTGGATCTTTGGTGGAATCCAACTACTGAAGATCAAGCTATTGATCGAGCACATCGTATTGGACAAACTCGACCAGTTACTGTAACTCGTATCACAATAAAAGATACTGTCGAGGATAGAATTTTGGCTCTCCAGGTTTGGTTTAAGATCTATATTTTCTTCTAGCTGATACTTGTTTCCTCCTCGGAGTCTCATTTCTGGTTCTGTGTTTCTCCTTTATCATCAGGAAGATAAAAGGACAATGGTTGCGTCTGCCTTTGGTGAAGATCATGGTGGAAGCTCTGCAACTCGATTAACAGTAGATGATCTCAAATATCTATTCATGGTGTAGCAGTTTTTCGATTCTTCCTGAATTTTGATCATGAAGAAATCTTGAGCTGCATTTTTTGTGTTCATCAGGTTCACAGATTGAAAGTGAGGAAATATGTAAATAACTTATCTTGTTTTCATAGTATATACTTCAGACTCTCTTTGGAGAGTGCATGTCCTTATTGTAAACTAAATATATACAGAATACAACAAATTAGTTATTTACATACATACATGACAAGATCATCTGCTTGAAGAAAATCAAATTTTGGTCTCTTCAAGAAGTTGGAGTTTTGTGATCATGAAATCATAAACAAAGCCATGAACATTCTGTTGCCCTGTGAATGTGACTTTCTTCTTTCTTTTGTGTCTCTGTTGTTTGTGATCTTCACCAGAGGATTGATGGTGATTGGTTGACATGACAGTAAAGAAATAGAAATTTAGTTATACTCAGCTCAACAGGGATTCGGTTTGGTATCAAACTAGACCAAACCAAAATGAACCAACAAACAAATTCACTGCTGAAAACTCAAAAGGCATTATTTGCAGAGGCAGTAAAAGCATTTGCCAAAATAGCATAAGGAGACAGAAAGTCACAATCACAAAACAACTAAGATTGTGTCCCTATGTATACAAAAGAAAGGGACTCTGCTCATAAACAAAAGAGAACACAAAGTGGACATATCATTCATGTTCTTTCACTTCCTGCATCTCCAAGCTGATACCGAGTATAGAGGTCGATCTTGCCAGCAAATCACTGCACACCCGCTCTCTTCTTTAATCCTATATCCATCAAAACCGCACCCTTGAAGCAATCTCCTAGCCTGCAACATCGCATAATAGCTAAGAGGAACATTCCCAAACCCAGCCAAATCGATCCTCTGGCTCCATTTCTCAAGCTTCTCGTGTCTTTCTCTTCTCTCGGATCCCTCGCAGGATATAATGTTCTTGATCTCCTCCCCGAAGAGCATCTTCTCCACTTTGATCCTATCTTGAGACGTTCTCGGAACTTTTGTTTCCAAGCAATCAAACAATGCTGCGTAGGTGTAGAGTGATTCTAATAGCCTCTCCATTAGTGTGAAGCCGTTGTGATCTGAGTCTTGCTCAGTGACCACCATGACCTTTGGGGATAAACCCCAAATTGCATTGAGGAAGCTATCAGTCCTTCCTGAACTAGGTAGAGGCAAAGATGAAGCCGAGTCACCACTCGGGCTATACCCATTGTTGTTGCTCATATCATTCTCAGGTGCCTCGGCTGCAGAGCCATGGCTCATCATCAGAACTCTCTGCAAGTCAATTCCACTAGGATTGTTCTGAAACCGTAAAGCGCAGTTCTTTCTCATGAGATCATCATCCGAGGCCAAGAAGGTATGCAATTGAAGAACCGAGCTAATGGCTAAGGCCTCTCCTGTCTTAACCCGCAACTGTTCTACATTTAGACAGTCTAATCTACTCACAACTGGATTAAACTGAAACGGGATATCGAGCTTCTCTGCTTCCTCAATGAGTCTATGAGCCATTTGATCAAGCACTTCCTTCTGGTGATGAACACCAGTGATTCTCAAATGCGGTGGACCTTCAGGCCTAGAGTTAAAAGCTTGAATCAAAGCAAGCCATTGAGCCGGCTCAGAAGCATCGAGATCAATCACATGAATCATCTTCTCTCCTTCCATAGCCTCGAGTATAGCTCGATTAGTGAGCAAGTAAGAGACTTTGAGTATCGGGAACATCTCAAAGAAGAGTCTCCTAACATGAATCTCCTCAGAGACATTGTTGGTTCTTGTCTGAGTTGCGTTGAGAGCCTTGTAGAGACCAGGCCACGACTTAAGGATTCTGTTAGCGAGCGCTTCGGTGAAGTAAGCAGCGATTCGCTGCATCGTGTCGCCGTCAGGAGAAGCTAAGTGAGAGAGCTGCTCGAGCGCTGCGTTAGCATTTTGGAGGCTACCAGACGCCACGTGGTTGGCGCAGGTTAGCAAGAGGTGGATTAAGTAGAGGCCACGCTCCTCTGGTTTGAGGTCTTTGAGACAATGAAACGGTGATGAAGAAGCGAGGAGAGTCGGTCTGTTGAGTGACATAGTTGAGAAGACTTGAAGTGGTGATGAAGCTACAGAGGATGTTCCATTATCTTCTTGAAGCATAGCCACCATTGAAGGCCAAAGCTTGATTTTGATTTACTCAGAACCCAAAAGAGAAAGTTGAATCCTTTTTCAGGAAAATCGGAACTTTGAGAGAGTCGCAACGAGAAGAACCAAACCCAAGATTCGAAGTTTCTTTAAAGATCCAGAGAATCTGCAGTTTAACAAAAAGGGATTAAAGAACAGAGGAACTAGGGTTTGCAGAAAGTACAGAATTTTAAGCCTTTTAATCTTAGTAGGTAAGTAGATAGATATAAACAAATGATTCGAAACACACACACACAGCTGAACTAAAACTGTCTGAATTTGATAACAAGAACTAGCAATGATCAAACAGTAACCAGAGAAAAAAACTTACTGGGTTTTGCATCAATGGAAAGAAAGCCCACATGAATTTCCAAGAAAATGTCGAAGCTTTTTTTTTTTTTGGTTTTTGTTTTTCTTAAGAAGGGGTTCTCTCACTCTCTCTCTCTCTATCTTGTTATCTATCTATCTAAGTCTCTGGTGGTTATCTTGTGAGTATTAGCGTGTGTGTGAATTGTTGTTTTTTTGGGGAAAAATAAAGAAAACAAAACAGTTAAACAGAGGCATTGTTCCTTTTGGCTGTACGTACCAGACAATGCGTGATAGTCGGTTTTGTCTTCTTCCTCTTTGTCTTTTCTTTTCCTCTTTCAAATCTCCTTTTTCTTTCTTTCTTCTCTTTCCTTCGTTTTAAGGAATTACTATTTTAACAAAGTTGTCAAATTTTCAATCCCATCGATCTATCTTATATTATGTGTACTACATGAATATTCACAAAAGAATATGTATTTTGATTTTGAGTGAGTGCGTTTGATTGACAAAACATAAAACAAATCATATTGAGTGCGTTTACAGCGATTAAACCAACAAATAAATTGAATCACCATTTGATGGCAGAAACAAAATAAAAAAGAATTGAATCACCATTTTAAAAATATATATATAGTAATTGCCGTCGGTAAACAAATATTTGCTCACAAAAGATATTTGATCTAGCATATGCTTCATTTCATTTTATTTTTAATTTATAAAGCTTAGAAGAATTAGTTTCATTGATTTTATTTTTTATAATTATATTATATCAAGGTTATTATATTTTGTTAAAAAATCACTAATCAATTCATATTTTGTTGCATTTGTTCTATACTAACCGAATAATGTTTTTTTTTTGCTCGTTTGCTAATTTTGCTATCACAATTTGTAACCATTAGAGTCAATATTACAGGGGAAGTATCACCTAGAATTTTCTTCAAATTAAGCTAATTTTCTTGACTTACTACAAAAGAAAAAGTAATACATATTGAGGGAAGAAGTTCAATGAACCCATTTGTCATTATTCATTTTGGAATCATCATATAATAGATACATACATGAATACAACATATATGTCTGTATTCGAGATTGGAACCTCCACTTTTATGGGTTTTTGTCATGACATGAGGTGGATTTGGAATCATGACTATATGTCACATAAAATAAACGTATAGTTTTGTTAAAGGAAAAAAGCTGTTTTGGTAAAATATGATTCTGAGAAGACGGAAACGTCCAAACACGCCCTAACAAAGACAAAACATAACCCAAAAACCATCTCTTTTGTTTTTGTTGTTTTGTTGGAAAATAATTAATAAAATTTTGAGATGAGGCTGAGGCTTGGGTGTGGGATTTGTCTGTCTTCTTTAAATGTTCATTGTGTTTTCATTACTTTTCTCTTTGTCCTTTTCTTCTTTTAAATGCCTACATTTTGTCTTTTTTCTCTTCTTTCTCTCTCTCTTTGTTTTTTACTGTGTGAGAGAGAACATAATACAGTTTTAAACTAAAGACCATTGACCAGAGATTCTACACAAAAGAATGAGATTATTTACTACTGTACCTGATCTAATCAATAGTAAAATAGCATAAAATGAGAAAAATATGCATTACAAAACAGTAGAATTTATATAGTAAGAAATTTAATTTGATTTTTGACTACACATTAGAGAATGATGACTTTTTCTTATTAAAAAACTCTCATAATATCCAAACATAAAATGACAATTTTTGTGAAACTGTATCAATAGTCGGTGAGATCTTTGTGATTGAAAACTTGAAATAACACTTTCGTGTTTATTTTTCTTGTAAACAATATGCATGTTTCATGTATTTTATAAGGTTCAACTCACCTAGTAGATCTCGGTAACACTACTATAAATCATTATGTTACATCTTTTGGTCAATATTGTCAAAATAAATATTTTTGGCAACTACTAATCAAAATTATAGTCGGTGGAATTTAGCTACTATAGTATATTGAATTGGTATGGACGTATAGTTAAAATATTTGATGATGAATTAACTTATTTGATGCATGAAAAAGCAGTATAAAATGAAAACGACAGGCTAACTTTAAATAATCTAGAGAAACTTAAAGGCGTAGCTAGATAGATTTTAAAAGCTAGCATACAAATCAGCAAAAGAATGTCTAACGCATCAATTTGCTTTTTGGTCTATTCTCGGGTCTTTTGATAATTCCAACGTTCGAATTAACGAAACAAGTTGAAAAAGAGAACAACAGACTTCGTTACAATCAGTAAAGTCCCGGAATGATCCTGTATTTGACTTTCTCACAATACAGCTTCCAATATTTCCCATACCTTTTACCAAAAAAAAAAAAAACAAAATGGTCAGCAAATCAAAGTAAGATCTCAAAGAGGATGTGTAAATAAATCATTCAGATTTGGTGCTTACTTGGATCGGCATCGGTCATCGTCTCTCTTAGCTCGATCGAAGAGAAGAATGGTGAGGAATATGACGTAGAAGTATGCCAAGAACTGGTTGAAACAAAGATGTTTTCTGTGTTAAGTGTGTCTCACTTGCAACAAGAGCTTATAATATAGCAAAGAGATGGAGAAGGATTTTACGTTATCGAAGAGAGCTGGTACAGTCCAGAAGAAAGCACTTAAGATCTCAGGAACATAATGGAAATGACGAGACATTCCCCACCTACACAGTCAAAGCCATTGATGATGAACAACGTATATTCAATTGTTGTAACGTTTAATGTAGAATACTCTCACCATCCAGATGTTAAGAGAAGACTAGTTTTAGTTTCACCAGATGTTGTAGTATACGACGCCACAATCTGCAGCAAACCGAGAGACCAAGATATATTCATACGCATCAAAATGTTCAGATTTGAAAAGGAATAAAGCAAGTTCTTCACTGAGCTAGTTGGGGATTATTATGATCATACCTTTGACGGGGCTCTGCCCCAAACGGAACATTTCCCGTTTGTCCTCCTGAACTCTTGCCTTTGTCTATCGCAGTCATAGTTTATGTAAATGCAAAGAATTCCTGCAACGAGAATGTATATTGCCAACTGCAACCAAAGACGGATATGGTGAAGTCTTAGAGACGGAGATAGGCATAAATGTCCCACGATTGTAGCATCAATAGTGTTTTCATGAACGGCTTTATTCTACTACAAAGACTGATATCTGACAACTACACTATACTCTCTCCCGTCTCTATTGTAGTGGAAGATACAGTAATTCAAGTACAGAAGTGCAATTCCTAGAAATATGAATACTTTAGGGAACCAAAATTTTGAGATTGTCACAATTACCTTAACCTTTCTTGTTCTTTTTTACCCTATGAAAGTGGTAACTTATAGGAATTTCATTCGATTAACACGCAAAGGTTATATTTCTCGTATATCTTCCTCTATATTCCGCTATATATGAAAGGTAAACTTTTTGTACCTGAGTTCCAAGTTCGACAGGGTGGTTCACAAGGTACATGCCTGGAGAGGTGTACACAGAAGGCACCCACACCAGACAACCCCAGCAAATATAGAAGCCAGCTGAAAATCACAAATAATAAAGCATGAAAAATGTTAGCTTTCAGTGTGTTAAAGCTGTAAATAAGAATCTGAATAAAAATGCTGGCTATCTTTCCTAGTACCCTATATGTCGATGATGATGATGATACAATTTTTATACATGTACTAGATGCATACCTCGGTCATGTGCGATGTCCATGGTGTTCCAATAACCAGCTTCCCACCAGAAGAATTTTGTGACATACACCAGCATCAGTATGGTGTTCACCAGCATTGAGTCAGATAATTTCCCATTTATTTCATACTGGTTAAGGAAAGTATAGGAATTGCAAATTAGAAAGAGGTGAAGCTCTCTGATGAAATAAGGACGTAAAGAAACCTCCAGGTTATGTCGTCAAAGTGTGGAACTCTGGTATTTACAAGAAAACTATCAAGAAAGTACCTGTTTTATGCAGTACGTAACTGCAAGAACTGCCCAAGACATCATTCCGAATCTGCAATTAGTAAAAACCTTGATGTCAAAGTTCTTACCAATTCGAGGGTACAACTCCATGCCCTGCAAAGCACGACGCAGTGAACACAGTGAGAAAAACATTGCCACAAATTGGATTGTGTTAATGATACGTTGGACAAAAAGAGTACATTGTGAGAGAAGATTTCAACTTGAGATTGTTATAATAACTACTGAATGTTTTGTTCTTGTCCTTCACCAACTAACATTTAAGACGATATTCACACCAAACTAATCAATAAAATGATAATTACCGCTAAGAACATTGACGTTTACAGGTCTACTAAATGTGGAACTTAAGTAAAGCTTGACCTCCAAATGTTGAGCAAAGAGGCAAGAAAATTTTGAGGAGATGGCTAATACTGGCAAGACATGAGTTCCTCAAATAAATCCCAACGAGTAATTTCAGAAGAATGAGAAACTGATCAGCAAAAATAACTCACCCAATAGAAGTCAATTATTAGGTTACCACATGAACCAGAGTCACTTGATGAAGGTGCAACATGACCCTGTACAAGGAAAACAAGAAAACAATAAAACAAGTTTTAGAAATACAAAAGGTCAAAGTCTACAATAGTAGAGACTAAGAAAAACAAGGAACGCACCATTCATGACATAGACACTTACTTTTATGTACAACAAAACACAAAATATGAAGCTTCCGAATATTAGTGCTGAAAATATTTCACCCAAGTGATCATAGACTATTGCAGGGTTGAAGATTCCAAACCTGAATAACGCAAACAAGTGAACTCACATAGGTGCAACACTTAATCCGAACTTAAGATATGTAAGCAAAAACTTAATCCAAACCAAAGTCATCAAAAAGATTTAAACATTTCTCACCACCAGAGACCAAGATAGGTGGTTAGTGTCACAAAGTAAGCAGCCACACCATTGGCCTGCAAGAGCAGAACCGTACAGTTGTTAATCCGAATCAACTTCCACCACAAAAGGCTAATAGAACTTATGTAAGGCCATTTTCAGTACCTTGTAAACTGGTCGGTTTCCGGCTGGAGATATTGGACCCTCAACTCTTTTACCAGGCAGAAGCAGCTGAAGAGCAGCTTCAAATGCTCCATAGCAGAAAATTATTTTCCAAGCAATCATAGTGGGTCTTGGCCATATGTTGATGAGTCCTTGAAATCCATTCTCCCAAAAGTAGCCAAAGGTCTGGGTAACAGAACCATCCTGATGAACCATTGTATACCATCTGCATCATGAAGATATGAAACTAGTTTGCATTACTTAAAAACTCACTCAAACTGATTGTCTCGGGATAATCATAATAGCAGCTAACAAAATTTCAACAACAGAGAAATAGATACGAATAGAATAATAATAATCATAATGACGACTATTCTCCATATAGATTAGATTAGATGTGAATTTGCAGCTTCAATAATCTACCCTTGTTACTTAATCTGGAAACACACAGTCTCAGTCGATCAGTATGTGATTTTACGGCTAATAAAAAATTTAAGAAGCTGAAACACTTTTACGAGAAAGAGTCATTGAATTGCATATTCGATCGAAGATTCTTACGATTCCTATCCTACTTAATGGGAAAGGATTTGAAGATATCAGCTATCAACTTCTGGCTATGAATTCAGGAGATGAAGAAGCGTACGAGCCTGATCTGAGAAGTAGAATAAAGAGAGCTTACAGGAGAATGACGAAAGGTGGGCAGAAGGCGAGAAGCGAAAGCATCGATGCGTAAGTAACGATCGGAGAATGTACAGTCTCCGCCATCTTCTTCTTCTATCTCGTCTCGGACAAAACCTCAGATTCTGATCTGTGTTGTGTGTTGTTGACCCAAGCGACTCTGCGAAGTTAACGATGAACTTCACAGGTCTAACTGTGAAACAGAGATAAATCCAACGTGTGATGTGCCACGTCACGTGCTCTCCACATGTTTTCCAAAATTCCTATTTTACCCCTTAAGACTTTTCTTCGCCATCGTTTTTGATCCCAATCATTCCTCTCTCTCTCTCTCGCTCAAACCTCAAAAGATCTTCTTCGTCTCTGTATTCAACACACATAGTGATGAATCGAGACCAACAAAATCAATTCACATCACTCTGATTCGCAGCCATAGTTTACCAGTTTCTTAGCCGCAAAGCAATGCTTGGCTTGGAAGAAAATTCTCGAGGATTGGTTGAGTTCGTGTAAGTATCGATTTTTCCAATGTTTCAACCCTAGATCGAGTTTTCTGATGCTTTGTTGATTTCTCTCGTGTTCACAGGTTTTGCCATTTCCAGAAATTTTAGTATGTTCAAGAGATGCAATTAGCGCCTAATGATGATGATGATGATAGGAAGGAACAGATTTTATTCGACGACTCAACATCTTCGAACGAAATCGTAGCAGTGGAAAGAGGGGATCGTGCTGTGGAGGAAGGACAAGTTTCAGAAATAGCTGAGAGTGATGATGATGACGAAACTACACTTCTTGTTTCTGGAGATCAACCACAATGTCGAATTTGCCTTGATGTTGGAGGTATAGTAATAAATAAGCCAATTCCTGATCTCAAACGAGTGAGGATTACAAATAATTGGCATCTGTAGAGAAATGAGTAGACTTTTTGTGATTGCAGGGGAAGATCTGATTGCTCCGTGCAATTGTAAAGGTACTCAGAAGCACGTTCACAGATCTTGTCTCGATAATTGGCGCTCCACCAAGGTAAATTGTTGTCACCGTTGCCATAAAGTTTGTTCTTGGTTTTGAATCATTGGTTTATTTTGTTTCTATGCAATATGTTTCAGGAAGGTTTTGCATTTTCGCATTGTACAGAGTGTAGAGCCTTCTTTAAACTCCGAGCCAATGTGCCTGCTGATAGATGGTGGTTGAGATTGAGATTTCAGCTGCTAGTTGCTAGAGATCATGCGTTCATCTTCATTTCTGTTCAGATGGTACATGGCTTGTTTCCTTGTTAGAATTTAGTGTTTTTACACTTTCTTCTATAACGTTGCTAGTTTCTTGACCAGATTTGTGGTTTCTTATCGGATTTGAAAACCGAAATAGGAGATTCTCTGTATGAATTTGAATGGGATGATACATGTGATGTTTAGTGATTGCATTTATACTAATGAACATAGGCTTCTTGTATCAACAGATTGTAGCATTCTTGGGTTTACTAGTTTACAAGTTCTACGGTGAAGAACTACGAGAAATGTTTGGTTATGAGGAACATCCTTATGGGTTCTACACATTGGCTGGTACAACTATTTTCGTTTTCTATAGGTTCATGGACATAATCGCCCCATCACTATGCTTAGAGTCAATCAGAATCATCTTTGTGCTGAACCACTGGAACATGATGATCTATTTCATGTTGCAGTTTTGGCCATTGTCTTGGTAGGACTGCTTTACGGGTTCTTCATCGCCATAATATGTGGTCAAAGGATTAACGAGCGGCATTACCATGTTCTCGCCAAACAAGAACTCACAAAGGTCCGGTTCCTTGCTGCCCTTTTGTTCTTTATTTACAGTGATCGCGTTTCTTGTATACAAAACTGTTTTCGTGTCAATCACATCAGGAATATATAGTGGAAGACCGCGACTCCAAGAATGTTCCTGAGCTTGACCACAGTCATGTGATGGAGCTAAAAATGTTGGGACTTTATTGAACATATAGTACAAGGAAAGAGCTTGCTGGATCTTTACTCTTTAGTTCACCTGTACATTATACTCTTCACTGATTTATATGGTTGTTTCAACGAACGATTGTGTCATCTCCAAGTGTTTTTTTTGGAGTTTATATATATTTCTGATTAAATTGTTTATCTGTGCGAGTATACACATCAGAAGTAAATTGGTTTACAAAGTAAAGTATCGATGATCGTCTATGTTTCTTCTTCCTTGATCGAACTCATACGTATATCCCTAAAACCACCTCCTTCGGCTCGGTTTCAACCATCCAGGGTGGCCTTCAAAACAGAAGAGACCAAAGAAAATACATTATCAAACAAAACATAGAGGAGATAAAGAATCGATATCAGCAAAGAAAGAAAAAGTGGCTAACTTGTTCAGTATGAAATTGAACGTCCCTTGTGATGCACGTTTGAGAAGAGCTTCTCTTGCCTCTACTGCAATCCCTTGAGGCTGTAGGAAAAAAATTTTCAACATCATCATTGAAAACAAAACAAACCTCAAGGTCGTATTGGGAAACTAAAGAGAAACCTCTTCAGGAAACCAAACCCCTGGTTGTGTGCTTCCTTCAAGCATTGCTACAACAAAAGCCGCAGTTGAAACTCCAACGGCTCTGTAAACCCAAGAGATTTGGTTCTTATACATATCTTTATGTATATGTATATGCATATGCATATTATAAGGATATTAAGGAGACATACACGGATAGTTTTTTATGACTATATAACCCAACTGTGGTCCGTCCATCCGAGCACTCCAGATCAACCTGCTCAAAGAGTTTAGATAAGTAACAACGAAACATGGAAATAACTACTGTAAATTAATTTCCATTCTCTGCTTTCTCACTTACCCTCATGGAGACACGCTCTCCAGCATAGCCATCCATGGCTCTAACGACAGGGTCAAACAGTTCTACCATTTGTTGGACTTTGGTTCTGTCTCTAAGGACCTCCTGCAGTGAGCAAGACAAGCATTGCAATTTGATTACAGGAAGATATGATTATTGTCCTCGATCAAGGGACCATTGATTTAGGTAAGGTCTGAGCATGATACCGATGGTAAGAGTTTTGTCATGATCTCCATTCCCCAGTTCCAGAAGAAAGGAGCTGTGCCGAATCGAGCACTGACAGTTGGCACTTCTAGAATCTCATGAGTTGATCTAACTTCTGGCAAATTCCTGAAAACAACCTCTGTTCTAAGAAAATCTATTTCGGTATGTCAATGGAGCTTTTGATATGAAGGAGCGACTTACAAAAGATAAACGTCTCTTTTCCGGATGCCTTTTCCGAAATCCACGGTTATCATTCCACTGTAAGGTCTTAGTTTCACCTTCTCTCCTGATAAAGTCCCACAATACAAGGTTGAGAAAATTTATGAAAGAACGGTATGTTTTTATTTATAAGAGTTTAGAGTCCTATAATACTTGCCTTGTTTATATGCAGTCACTTCCTCACCGAGAAGTAGAAAACTGGTCGCTAATATTGTAGGGCCTGCACCGCCAGTGCCTGCTGTGTAATAAGAGAACCTGATATGACATAGCGAGACAAGGGAAAGTCTGGTTCAACTACAATGAAAAAGTATTGTTGCACACTTATGAATTATGATAATAAACACTTTAAGAAACTTTGTGTTACCTCAATTTCTCTGGCTTCCCTTTGTCTTCGCTTCTTGCTGCAGCGACCATTTCTGCCGCCATGACTATGAGAAAGTTAAACATGTTAACATATTGCAACAATCAAACAAAATTAAGCTTAAAGGGACATGTGTTCAGATTTAACACCATTGCTAACTCCTGGATATATTCCAGCTGTTGTTAACGCGGGGATATTCGCAGCAATTGCCTCAGCCTCAAGAGATTTGGCACGGAAAGCATAGCTTGTGTCGTCACAAACATCGACATATGCAGTCTGTTTCATTTCAGATATAAACCACAAAAAAATCTCTGTAAGACTCATTTCCGAAACTCAAACCAAGCAAGGAGGACTGCGCATCCATTTCAAACAAGTAAAGTATGGTGACATTAGAAAACGTTTCTTTACCTTATCCTCACCTTGGTCTTTATGGCAGCTTCAAGAACAGTGCATCGAGGAGCTTGCTGAAAAGGTCCAGCGGTATGGACTACAAGATCAACATCTGGATTCCCACATTTCACGGTGGATACACAAATAATAAACTTCAAAGGCCAAAAATCAAAAATCCCAGATAAACCCTGAACTTAAGATAATATCTAGTCCGAATTTAAATCGAAAATCAAACGCATACAACCAAATTTTGACATTGATAATCTCTTTGGTCAAGTGAAACAAACCTCTTAAACTTGTCTCAAGCAACTTAGTGTCATTGATATCTACTTGAGCAAACTCAGAATTCTCTCCCAGCTTAGCCACCATTGCTTCACCTTTCTCTCTGCGCACAGAGGATGATTCATCAGCACATAGAAATAAGTATCTCAATGAATTTTCAACTTATTCGACATTTTTCTCGCAAACCTGTTGCGTCCACCGACGACGATCCTTAGCTTGGGACATAGCTTAGAAAGTGCAGTAGCAGTAGACCCGCCGACCCGACCCGTTCCACCCAAAACCAATACCCGGTAATTTCTAGTAGGATCCAAGAGCTTAACCTCCGGAACGCCGTCGTATTGCGTTTCGCTAGACGAAGCTGCTCGTATCGTCGCCCTGTACGGTTGCAGCAGCAGAGCTCGAGCCATTCTCCGTCTAATATCTCTTCCCTTCTCACTCACCTCATCTAGTTAGCAAGGTTTTATCGTAGGCGATGACGTGGCAACTGATGACGTGTCAGAATTTGAACGGGATAAATTATTTTGGGCATTTTTCAGCCCAGTAAGTAAAACATGTGGGCCTTATAAATGCGTGGGTCTAAAACAAGAAATGGATTATAGATATTCCAATTTTTTCATTACATTTTTAAAATTGTTTTTTTTATACTAATAATGAATTTATATACATCAGACAATATAAGTCGTATTAGTATAAGCTTATACGGTGCTTGAATATAATTATAACAAATAAATTCATACAAATTAAATGCAATCACTCATAAACTTAAAATGCGAAATTAAATTAGACGAGGAAAAAAGAAAAAAACGTTGTGGTGGAGGAAATGAAAAAAGAAAGCGTTGCGTCAGCGAAGGGTAAGCAGGTGACGTGTCAAGTCACGTGACCACAATCTGAGACCAAAACGCGGAGAACCTCTAGGGTTATATAATAGAGGAGGACGAAGTAGACCCCCACCCCCGAGGGTCAAAATGGTAAATATTATGAAACGTGTAGGTCCTATTGTTGAGTGGCAGTGAGCTGTCAAACTGGGGAAGAGCGAATTTTCTTTTTTCTTTTTCTTCTTCCACTTTTTTTTTTTTTTTGCTTCTTAAATTGCAACGTGCGTTTTCATGGGCTCTGACGCTGTTTGTCCCTCACCATTGTAGATATTTTTAATTTCCCAACAATAAAAACATTTCTTTTTTTCCTTAAAAAAAAACAAAAATGATAAAAACTACTTATAATGTAAAATTAAAATTGCCAGCTTTTATGCGGCTGTTCGCCACATTCATACACCAAAGGACATTCGAATACTATTTAATAATTATTGCATATGTTTACAAACTTTTTAACTACTACATAACATTTTATATTTTTTTTAAAAATATTCAAATATACAAATTTTCTGGAAGACAACTAGTATTTAAATTAAATTTGTCATTTTATTTTAAATTTTTTATTTATTCCGACGGTTTGTATGCTTAAAATTTGAACCGTATGAATTCATAAAACGGCTTTCATTTACGATGTTGTTATGTGAATTAAATTAATATAAATAAATGAGGAAAATTGCAATAATGGCTGGCAGAAAATAATAATGCGAATGCGAAAAAAAAAATCAACATAAAATGTGCCAAGTTGGGTTTAATGTAGGGCATGCTACAAAAAGGAGCAAAAAAGGTGAATATTACAATTCAAGCCCTATACATTAGAGAATTTATTGGACTAGATTTAGCCACGAGTCATTATCAATAATTTGCTCATGGACCGTTTTGATTATTGCTAAATAAATTATTCGATGGTTAGAATTTTTCAAATTATAATATTTGGGTCATGAGAGATTCCCCCAACGGCAAAAAGAGCACGCCGTTGAAATTTAATTCAAAGCAGAGTCTTAATAAAAATCGACCGGTCAAAGGTCAAACGAGTATTACTCTTTTTTAACTTTATTTTTTAGTATTAAAAATGATTTTATGACTGGAATTTAAAATGTAATTAGTTACGTTTGGTAATCTCCTATTTGTAACTGACCTTAAAGTGCGATTAAAGTAAAAAGAGAGAAGACTGGGCACGACGGTAATATGATACAAATAGTGAGGGTAGAAATGGCTAATCCTGGTCGTATAATTTATTCACTTTTTTTTTTTTTTGACCTCAGTATAATTTATTCACTTTCGGTGACCAAATAAGAACATCGTTGATAGTTTAGAGTGGACTCAATAATTGACAAAAACTTCAAATTTCTCTTTTTTCATAAAATGTTATTTTTGTCATATATCCGTTTGTTTCTATAACTCCCTAGTATGTTTAAGAGTAAATTTAGTGAGAAAAAAAAATTGTTTTGTTTCATTCAAAAAGATAATTAGGTTGACAAAGAAGCGTAAGTTAACTACATTTAAAAATTCAGGACAAAAACAAAACTTTTTCACAGCCATTTAAAAATATCTGATGGTTTTTTTAAATACTTTATTAGAACACATTTGTATATAATCGGTTTAATTTCGATTAAGTAGATTAGAAATTGATTTTCGGTTTATTTGGTTTAGTGTAGATTATATATATATATATATATATATATATATATATTCTGTAACAAATTTTACGATTGAAAAATAAGAACAGCATTTCACAAATCTCTTTGCTCATGAACTTTATTATGGTATCAGAGCATTTCTTTTGTTAAATATGGTGATTTCACTTTCGTTTCTTTAGATTCTTCGACAAATTCACTGATTAATCTTCTCTATTATCATCGATTGTTCTTCTGCTCACTCGATTTTGGCGAAAATGGTGAAAAAGGGAGAAAACTGAGAAATCGAAGCGTCACACCTGAAGATAGAGGTTTTGCAGCTCGATCTACTCGCGATTCAGTGATCCTTGAAGATCCTAAGGTTGCGATGACGAAACAGCAAATTTCTAAAAGATTTGAGCCATATGAAAGTCAAGGATCGATGTTAAAGACCTCTGAATCTTTTGATAATCCTCTCATCCTTCATTCTTCGGATCATCCAGGCTTATTTATCGTTGCTCATACTCTAGATGGAACTACTTACAATAGTTGATCTATAGCGATGAAAATTAGTTTAGATGCAAAGAATAAGCTAGGCTTGGTAGATGGATCTCTATTACGACCTTCTGAGGATGATTCTAGTTTCTGAATCTGGAGTAGATGCAATAACATGGTGAAATCGTGGATTCTTAATGTTGTGAACAAGGAGATATATGATAACATATTGTATTATCAGGATGCTATGGAGATGTGGGATGATATGTTCACCAGGTTCAAGGTTAATAATCTACCATGGAAATATCAACTTGAGCAAGCTGTTATGACACTCAAACAAGGTGATCTTGACTTGTCTACTTACTTCATTAAGAAGAAGACCTTATGGGAGCAACTTTCTAATACAAGATCTTGTACTGTGAAAAGTGTGATTGTGATCAAGTCAAGGAACTACTTGAAGAATCAGAAACAAGTCGTGTTATTCAATTTTTGATGGGGTTGAATGATAATTTCAACAATATTCATGGTTAGATACTTAACATGAAGCCAAAACCTAGATTAAATGAGATTTACAACATGCTAGATCAGGCCGAAAGCCAGAGAATAGTTGGATTTTCAAGACCTTTGTCAACTCTTTCAGCTTTTCAAACTCAATTTGTTCTTACAGAACAAAATCCTATTCTGTTAGCACAAGGAAACTTCCAGAAGCCAAAGTGTTCTCATTGTATCGAGTTGGTCATACTGTGGATAAATGCTACAAAGTACATAGTTATCCACCTGGGCATCCAAGGGCAAAGAAGAACATATATGTGGGAAGTACAAACTTGACAAGCTCAGAACAAATGTTAAGTCAAGAGGAGAATTGTCCTGAAGAGATGAATGACAATATGTCTACAGATCAAATTCAACATGTGATCTCTTACCTAAGCTCCAAACTCCAGTCTAGTGCCATCATTCTATCCCCTGATAAGGTTGTGGTTTCGACTTTAAATTTTGTAGCCTCTGTCTCACAGATAACGGGTACATTCATTTCTCTCTATAATCTTACCTATTATGACATGTTAACTTCATATATACCTCATGAAACTAAGTTGTCTCTTAGAGCTTGGGTCATAGATTCAGGGGCTAGTCATCCTGTTACTCATGAAAGGGATATATATGTAGAGTACAAAGCCTTAGATAGAACCTTTGTTAGATTACCTAATGGTCAAATGGTTAAGATAGAGGGCATTGTTTTCATTCAACTCACTAATACTTTACCTCTACATAATGTGTTGTATATTCCTGAATTCAAGTTTACTTTGTTGAGTGTTAGTTTTATAACTAAAACTTTGAATTCTTAAGTGAGTTTTACTTTTGATGCATGTATTATTTAGGCTCTTACTCAGAAGTTAATGATTGGAAACGGTAGTCAAGTCGCCAACCTGTGTATCATGAATCTTGATAAATTTCTTGTCAATGTGTCTTGTTCAGCTTTTCAAGGTAAGTCTATTTGTTCTAGTTTAAAATTTGATTCAGAAATATGGCATAAGATATTAGAACATCCTTATGTTGCTAAGATTGAGTTTTTTTCTGATATTTTAATGTTGTCAAAACAAAAGCTTAATAAATCATCTCATCATTGTCACATTTGTCATTTATCTAAACATAAACATTTACCTTTTAAATCATTGAATCATATGCGGGGAAAACCTTTTGAATTGATTCATTTTGATACTTAGGGTCCTTTTTATGTTCATACTGTTGATGGATATCGATATTTCTTAACAATTGTTGATGATATTAGTAGAGCTACATGGTTATATATGCTTCAACAAAAATATGATGTTTTACATATATTTCCTAGTTTTATTAAAATGGTTGAGACTCAATATTCCACTAAGGTTTATTCTGTTAGATCTGATAATGCTCATGAATTGAAATTCACTGAATTATACTTGGAAAAAGGCATTAAAAGTTTTCATTATTGTCTTGAAACACCTGAACAAAACTTCAGTTGTAGAGAGAAATCATCAGCATTTGTTGAAAAGCTAGGATTCTTATGTTTCAATATCGGGTTTCTTTACAAAATTAGGGTGATTGTGTCTTAACAAGTGCGTTTTTTTTAGATAGATTACTCTCTCTGTTACTTTCTTCATATTTCTCTCCCTGCACCAAAACACTGATGAACATTGATGAAGATTTGTCTCTAGTGCAATCATCTTCTAATGCTCCTCACAATCATGATTAGTCATCTTCTGTGATTTTTATTCCTTCTGAATCTAAATCACATAGGCAAAGAAAATTGTCCTCCCATTTGCAGGACTTTCATTGCTATAATAATACTCCTACTAATCCTATTACTCCTATAAAAACTTCTCCATATCCATTAGCGAACTATATTTCTTATTCTTACCTATTTGAGCCTTTTGGTGCTTTCATTAATATCATCACAAATACAAAATTACCCCAAAATTTTTAAGAAGCTAAGCTTGACAAGGAATGGACTGATGCTATAGGAAAGAAGATTGGTGCATTTATAAGGACAAAGACTTGGAGTATATGTGATTTACCTCCTGATAAGGTTGCAGTAGGTTGCAAATGGGTATTCATGAATAAATATCATGCTGATGGCAGCATTGAAATATATAAAGCAAGGTTAGTGGCAAAAAGGTATACTCAACGAGAGGGAATAGATTTCATTGATACTTTTTCTCCTGTTGCAAAGATGCACAGTGAAGCTTATTCTTTCTCTCGCACCTAAAATGCGGTAGTCTTTACATATTATACATTTTTAAATGGTGGCCTCGATGAAGAAATACTAAGATTCGAGCATAAGTAGTTTCTTCCAATGTTGTTTGTAGATTACATAAATCAATATATGGTCTCAAACAGGCATTAAGACAGTGATTCATCATATTCTCTACTACACTGGTTAGTTTTGGTTTTAAAAAATGTCATGGTGATCATACTCTATTTGTGAAGGAATTTGTTGGAAAGTTCTTAGCCATATTGGTGTATGTGGATGATATTTTGATTGCCAGTACTAGTGATGAAACAGCTTGTGAATTGAAGAATCAGTTGAGTTCTTCTTTCCAGTTAAGATATCTTGGTCCTCCAAAGTGTTTTCTTGGTATTGAGATTTGCAAGGAACATTGAAGGCATTTCTCTGAATCAACGGAAGTGTGTCCTCGATTTGCTGGAATCTACTGGTGTCTCTGATTGTAAACCCTCTTCTATACCAATGGAGCCTAATCAAAAGCTTTCTCAAGATGATGGTGAACTGATTTCGGAAGCAAAACAATATAAACAACTGGTTGGTAAATCGTAGTACTTGACCATTATAAGACCTGACATTACTTTTGCGGTTTCTAAGCTTGCACAATATTCTTCTGCACCAAGAGATCAACATCTCAAAGCTATTCATAAAGTTATGCGGTATTTGTAGGGAACAATTGGTCTAGGTTTGTTATATGGCACTGATGCCAACTTTAATCTTCGTGATTTTTTCTGACTCTGACTGGGAGTTTGTCATGACTCTAGACGTTCCGTCACTGTTTTGCTATTTTCATTGGCCAGTCTCTGGTTTTTTGAAAATCTAAAAAGCAACAAATCGTCTCTTTGAGCTCTGCTGTAGCTGAATATAGAGCAATGTGCATGATCACCAAAGAATTGAAATAGATGAGTCAGCTTCTTAAAGTTCTTTGGATACCTTTTATTCGTCCAGCTTATTTCTACTGTGATAACACTGCAGTTTTATACATTGCTAGCAATTCGGTTTTTCATGAAAGAACCAAACATATAGAATTTGATTGTCACAAGGTGAAAGAGACTGTTGATACTGATGTTCTCAAGACTATGTTTTTCAGGACAGATTATCAGCTTGCGTATATCGTGACAAAAGTTATTTAACCTACTCCATTCCGAGAAAACATTAGCAAAATGGGAGTCCTTAACATCTATACAGCTCCATCTTAAGAAAGATATTAGAACACATTTGTATATAATCGATTTAATCTAAATTAAATTAATTAGAGAATGATTTCCCATTTATTTGATTTAGTATATATTGTATATATATACATTCTGTAACAAACTTTACGATTGAGAAATAAAAAAAGCATTTCACAAATCTTTTTACTCATAAACAATCATATTCTTATGTTTTATCATATTTAACTTTTTATTAACTAAAATAACCGAACAATAACTAAATGGTCGTAAAAATGTTTCTTTAAAAATTCTTTTTTTTAGTCACAATATTTTTAGAAGATAATTTTTTTTTTAAATTGATTAATTAAATGAAAATTTCGTTGTCGAAAAAGTTATTAAATGGAAAACTAATTGTGGAAAATGAAAAGAAAAAAAAAAAAAAAACGAAACCGTCGACATCTAAAAAAGACGAGAGGGTATATTGTAAATACGCGACGCGATGATATATATACACAAGCTAGTTCGCTTTCCTGGCCCTTCTCTCTCTGCCGAAATCCATAAATCTCTTCCTCTCTCTTTCTCTTCGTATTTAATCGTCACTTCACCGCCGGTAAGGAAACTCGAGAGTTTGAATCGTTTCAAACCTTCGCCGGAGGTTATTGACTGGAAAATACCATCGAATCGAAGCAGTTAGTTTACAGGTGGAGCAGTGACAGCTAAGCGAGAAAGGCGGCGGCAAAAAAAAAAAAAAAAAGTAAAAAAAAGTTGATGATGAAGAAGAAGATGGTGAAAGAGATTCGTATAGGGTTTTCTAATCGGCGGTGTTCTCTGCTCGTTAACTCTTTATTGGAGTAAGTAAAAGCGCCAGAGAGAGATTGTGTGTATTTGTTTTTGGTTCTGTTTTTTTGGGTGGTTGTGATGGGGAAAGTGGCTGTTGCGTTTGCGGCGGTTGCGGTTGTTGCGGCTTGTTCTGTTGCGGCGATGATGGTGGGTAGGAGAATGAAGAGTCGGAGGAAATGGAGGACTGTGGTTGAGATTTTGAAAGAGTTGGAGGATGATTGTGATACTCCTGTTGGGAGGTTGAGACAAGTTGTGGATGCTATGGCTGTGGAGATGCACGCTGGATTGGCTTCTGAAGGAGGCTCTAAGCTTAAAATGCTGCTCACTTTCGTCGATGATTTACCCACTGGGTAAGATTTCTTCTGATTAGGGATTTCTTCTGTTTTTTTTTTTTTTTTTTTTTTGTTATTGGGATTAGTTGAGTAATGTGTGAAAGATGAATCCTTTCTTCTGCTTGCTTTTTGATTTATCGAGATTTAGTGATTTCAGGTTCTTTATGTTTCTCTACATTGCATGATCCAAAACTCCTTTATTTTACTCTTTGTTCGATCAAGTAAAATTTGTTTGCTAAATGTTGTGAAATCGAATGTTTTGTTGCTTGATTCATAAATTACAATCGTTTGCTCTATAAAGCGAGTAACGAGCTCTATCCAGGTCGTTGTGGCTCTAAAGGTTGTACCTGTGGTTAAGGGTCTTTGAGCTTTAGTTTGAGCCAAGAGAATTAAAGAAGTGTCAGTGGGTACCATATTGCAGGGACAGATCCTTTGATTCTGTTCTCTTCTTTTTGTTTAATTTACATATACGGTAAAAGCTTTAAGGAGTTCTCCTTTTCTTTTCCTTCTCTCTTATCTCTTACCTTTACTTTGGTATCTTGTTCCTATCCACTAGATTGCTACTGCTCAAGGAAAATGAACTGGTTTCTTCATATTGTAGCCATTGGATTCTCTCTTTATTTGAGGAAATGTATTTCAATTTTTTTTTCCAGGTTTTAACTTTCGCGTAGATTCATCATTGTCACAACTAGCCTGTTTGTTCAAATATTTACATCCAATCATTGCAGTTGTGTGTTGGATTGCACTAACTGACTGCTTTTATTTCAGGAGGGAGAAAGGAACTTATTACGCGCTTCACCTTGGTGGCACTTATTTTAGGATTTTAAGAGTTCATCTGGGTGCTCAACGGTCCTATCTAGATGTTCAAGATGTTGAACGACATCCGATACCTTCACATCTGATGAATAGCACCAGCGAGGTGACTATTTTGCTTATTATTTCTTACCAGTCCTTGCTTGTTATATATAATGTAAACTACTTAATTTAGCCTCTGTTGATTTTCTGTTCACATGTATTGCAGGTTCTTTTCAACTTTCTCGCGTTTTCCTTGGAAAGGTTTATCGAAAAGGAAGAAAACGGGTCCATTTCACAAGGTGTTAAAAGGGAACTTGCATTTACGTTTTCATTCCCTGTCAAGCATACTTCTATTTCTTCAGGAGTTCTAATCAAATGGACCAAAGGTTTTGAGATTAGTGAAATGGTTAGTATAATGATACATTACTTCTTATATTCTTTGCAACCTGTGGTTGTCTTTCAGATATTTTTTGTTAATTTTTAGAATAATTTCAACTCGTACCAACCTGATAGAATTACTCTCTCTACTATCAAAATTCTATCTGATATCCTGAGAGTGCTCTTGGGTTAAAAAGAGTGGATGACCTTTAACTTAACTATTTAGCTGTGTTATGATTTTCTGGCAATGTAACCCATCTCTTGGAATTTGGTATGAGTACAGCATAAGCTAAGCAGTTATATGATTGTATATGCCTTATTATTTTAGGTTGGGAAAGACATAGCTGAATGTCTACAAGGAGCGCTGAACAGAAGAGGCCTAAATATGAATGTTGCGGCTCTTGTAAGTGCTTTGTCACTGCAACATAATCCTTTCTTTGGAAATATCTTGCACTTCGAGTGAAATTTCTTTCATCTTTCTTTTTCTTACCTTTTTTACAATACGCCTTAGCTGAACTCCAATAAAATATCTATGTAGCTGCCAGAAATTCTCATGAAATGATGCTTGGTTCTGATTTCTGTTTCCTCTTTTGAGCAGGTGAATGATACTGTTGGAGCCCTGTCACTTGGATATTATCATGATCCAGACACGGTTGTAGCAGTTGTATTTGGAACAGGTAGTAATGCATGTTACTTGGAACGAACTGATGCCATAATCAAGTGTCAGGGTCTGCTTACAACTTCTGGAAGCATGGTACTAAGAACTATTTCATAGTCTATTTTGAGAAACCAGCTCTCATGCTTTAGATCCCAGAGAAATAGATGTAAAAGATTCATCTTTCTTATTTTTCAGGTAGTCAATATGGAGTGGGGAAATTTTTGGTCCTCTCATCTGCCTAGAACTTCATATGACATTGACTTGGATGCAGAGAGTTCAAATTCAAATGATATGGTAATCTTTGCTTTGCTTTCCCTTTTTTCATGTTTTGTATTGCACCATGAGTTATTATTATCAGGTGAATCAATTAGCATGAAGATCTTTTGGGGTTTTCTTTATAGGGATTTGAGAAGATGATATCAGGAATGTATCTGGGTGACATTGTACGTAGAGTAATTCTTCGCATGTCACAAGAGTCCGATGTCTTTGGACCCACCTCGTCCGTATTATCTGAGCCTTACGTTCTAAGGTACATATCCTCTTTACCTCTGGGTTGAAATTTGATTGTTGTCTAATTTGATCTCACATCAAATATCTTCTGCATCAACCTCAATGAACATAGATATACTTTGATCTTCTGTATTAACCATCTAGTTAGCAATGTGTTTTTTTCTGCATTAGCGAAACGACTAAGCATGTCTACTTCTATCTCTCAGTACAAATTCAGTCTCAGCCATGCATGAAGATGACACAGCTGAGCTACAAGAAGTAGAAAGAATCTTGAAAGACTTGGGAGTAAGTTAAAATGTTCACTATTATTTCACTTTATATGGAACTTGAAGGTTGAAAATGTAATAAAACTTGTTATGAATGAACAAAACAGGTATCAGATGTCCCATTGAAGGTGAGAAAACTAGTGGTGAAAATATGCGACGTGGTTACACGAAGAGCAGGGAGGCTAGCAGCAGCAGGAATTGCAGGAATCTTGAAGAAGATAGGCCGAGATGGAAGCGGAGGAATCACGAGCGGGAGAAGCAGAAGCGAAATCCAAATGCAGAGAAGAACAGTTGTTGCAGTAGAAGGAGGTTTGTACATGAATTACACCATGTTTAGGGAATACATGGAAGAAGCTCTCGTTGAGATATTAGGAGAAGAAGTGAGTCGATACGTAGTCGTAAAAGCCATGGAAGATGGTTCTAGCATTGGCTCTGCTCTCCTTGTTGCCTCTTTACAGTCACAGTCATGAATCAACAATCATAGGCTTCGTTCGTATTTATGGTTATATAATTGGTTATGTGCGTCCGTGTGTGTAAATAAATTATTCAATATTTGTTTGTTGTTAATTATTATTATTATTATTATTATTCATATATATAGCTTTTGTGTAAATGTTTAGGAAGGTTTTATATATTCTTTGTTTCTTCTATTCTTGTGATGTGTATTCGAATACTAGAGGTATTGGGTTTTTTATGAAATGATTTACACTATGTAAAGGTAATGATAAATGGAATGTCAATTTCTATTGGTTTTTTCTTTTTGTTGCTTTTAGTGCCAAAGCCTTCTAAAGAAAACCGTTGGTTTGTTTATCTGATTAAAGAAAGAAGAAAAGATTATTTTCTTTTCTATCTTTGCTTTGTAGCATCTTTCAAAAAGAATGATGTTCATATACATTTATTAAATTTCGTTTTATGAGTTAATTTTTTTTTTTTTTTTTTGTCTTATTTTCGGGATCTCTAGACTGTTAAATTTGTTCGCATTAGGTAACTTTGGTTGTGTTGGACCGTTGGAAACCGTAGAGTAGTCAATTCGAACTCCATAACTAAGGAGCTCACAAAGCTAGGTTCTTGCTTGTTCCTCTTCCGGTAGCTCCTGAAATCGGCCTTCCTGTCACAAAAATACGGCCAAAAAGATTTTTGGCCCATTTTTTATTTGGTGAGAGTTAGAGAAGAGAAGAAGTGTTTAATCTGGATGGGTTAGAAACATCTTTCTAGGAGGTGGGACTGATTGCGATAAATCGACAAAGTGGAAGAAGAGATGTGATCGATATATAAATCATCTTCCTCCTTGAAGATATTAAAATGTAGTTTGTGTATAAGATAGAGAGTTTGTAGAATTCATGGAATGATCTCCTCACTCCATGAGTAACGCTGAGAGCCTCAGCCTTTCTCCTTCCTCCTCTATGAGTGCGACGACCTCAACCTTTGCCTCCCTTTCTTTCTTCTTCAATAGTGTGAGCGGTATTTTATGTTTACGAAGGTTTTATATGCATTAAAAATTCAAATCTCACACATAAAATTTTTCTCTATTATAAACTAGAGTACTAAATACACAAAAATATGAACATGAAAAAACCCATGCGTATGTATGGATATGCATATACTCCCTCTGTCCCAAATTATAAGAGTTTTAAGGTTTTTTCTTGTGTTCCATTTTATTAGATTTTCTCACATATCTATGTAGTTTTTTGATTTTTGTTTTCAGTAATTAAGTAAAAGATTTAATTTGGTCAAAGTCATTTATTTATTCATCCTTAAAGAATGTGCAGTATCGTAAAAGAGTTTTAGAAATAAAAACATAATTTAAGTGGTCATTTACTTAACTTTCAAATTCATTATTATATAACTCCAATCGAGTTAACCAAATGTGTTTTGGCTCCATTTTGAAATTTGATTTTTTTTTAGTTTAAAACTTGTATCAAAAAATTGGCTCCAACTAAATTTTCGTCTAATAAAAAAGATTAATTCAGACTAGTTTTGTGTTTTGGCAATCGTGTGACTGTTTGGCTTCTTATTCAATTTTCTAAAGAGTACTTTTTTTCACTTTTGGTTCTTTTATTTAATGTTATTTTACTGTAAAATGTTATTTTTAATAACTGAGCTTTTACCCAAAAAAATCTTATAATTTGGGACAGAGAGAGTATATAATAAAAAAAAAGTGAACACAATTGAAGGAAGTTCACCTAGTTAATACAAAACTTTGATTAGGTAACGCTAAAAAAAAAGAGGTATAGTAAAATCATCATTGACATTAAATCCTGCATATCTCTACCTCTTGATGCAATTTGAGAAATCCATCATATATTCTTCTTCTATTTGGTATAGCGATTTTTCTTCTTTAAATGGTGGTAAATAAAAATTATTATTACTTATGAAAATAGTCTCTATAAGGTGAAAACTGAAAACGATCAAACCACAACATTTGTTTTACCTTTCATATATATATAATATAAGTTATCTATGAGACTGAGTCACATTACTTAAATTAAAAGCACTTAGCAAACTTACTTGTCTCTCTGCTGAAAGGATTGGCTACCCTGCTCAATCTTGTAATTATGTTTTATTACACCCCGAAAAGATAACTTCAAAATAAAATAAAAACTGATCATTTCATTCAGTGTCCAACAAAAAGAAAAAAAAAAGAAAGAGATACAAGATATTACATTGTTTGATTTAAACCAATCTTGGAACATAAGTAAACACAGTTGGCCAATATTCACTGACTCTAGAATTTGAACAAAAGATACGGAGAGATACAGTGTACTCATCTTCTCCAACAATGTATATATCTACCTTGTTGTCTATGAGTACTTTCTCACAGCAAACGACAACTTTCTTCTTCTCGTCAATGAAGAAACTTATGGGACTCGAAAACAAACGGCCATGGGGTTTTAAAACCACTGTTAATTAAGAACTTGCCCCACAATAGAAATGTGGTCTCAATCTCATTGGTCACCCATATTTCCATCTTTAGTTTCTCTTACTCTGGTATAATAAGGAAAGATGTTCTTGTCTAACAACTGAGAGAGACAGTATCATTACCTTCTGCTTCTTGATGAAAGGGCACACACAGACGGTGGAATCTCTCTGTTGAAAAACCAAAAATGAGTAATGAGTAGCCCTTGCCTCTTCTTCTTCTAGACACCCAATAAGTATTTCCCTTCAAAGACACGCCACAAGATACTAAGTGATCTTCAGGGGGAGAGACATCAAGATTCCTCCATGGATTAGAGCTAAAGTCATAGATTTCCAATGTATTGTAGCTTAAATCTATAAACCTCAAGATTTTGTAGTTATGGCACAATTCCTTGTTATTGTAACCAAGAGCATAGACCTCGACTATCTTGTGATGAAGATTTATTGGTTGGATCCATCTGGTTTGCCTCGAGAAAGGGTTCCAAAACCACAAACCCGGATTTTCTTGGTGGTGCATAGTGAAAGGCTTGACATATATCGACTTCTGAATTACAATGGGGATCGAGTAGCCTATGTTTACCTTTAAACAATAGAGCAGAGTTGACGTGAATTCCATTGAGATCGGACTGCAGTGAAAAACCCCTAAAGTCCATAAACATGACATCGTGATACAGCCTTTTAGTTTTATCAAAGTGATTTTTGATGGATCTGGGATCTTTGAATAAAGCGTGATGGTACCATCGTTTGCAAGATCGTAATCGTCTCAAAGATGTCACTCGAACCCTAGAGAGTATCTCCTCTACCAAATCCCGTGGAATATTGGAGATCATCGCTATGTTTATCTTGCGATTATCTTATAGAACACGGTAAGTTAGATATTAATTAGGGTTTTATGACTGATATAAGAGTGTTTTTTCATGCTTAAACACTCTTTTATACGTAAACCGGCGTATTTTTATACATTCCAAATGTAGATATCCTCAGATAGTCAGATGTACTTTCTTTCTTGTGGATCTTTTACTTTCTTCCCCAACTCATATTAAAAATTAATTTAAAAAATACTCTCAATCAGTCATATCACTTATCACATGACTTAGAAAGTGGATAATATGTTACACGACTAAATGACGTCGTTTCTTTGCCTCAATTGGGTCAGAAAATGCTAAATCCGTAAGCCCATTCCCTTTTATATTATGATAATGGACTGATATATATATATATATATATATATATATATATATGGAAACTATACAAAGAAGGCTTATTATACACATATTCCATAGGGCTTATCTAGATTGATTAAAAAATATTTTTTTCAAAGGTTAATGAGCCATCGATAGTTGACCCTCTTCTAATCTAGTGTTAACATATCAAGAGAGAATTGACACCAATTGACCAGACATCTCGGAATCTGTTCACCCTTACATATAAGAAAACAATATCGGTGCAATGAAAATGATGGTTTAAATAAAATAAATTTGTGACTATATTTTATTAAATAATTAGGTTATGATTCGTATTAATGCATGGGATAATTAATTCAAAATTTTATTTACACTTACTAGGTTATATTATTGTATGGTAAAAATACAATTAGAAAATTTTGCATATTCTAAATTTAAAGTTTTTTTATAACATATTGGTTTAAGTTATTCCACTTAAAATTGTGATATATATAAGAGAATTTGTGAAATTTCTTATTATATATGACGATGTGTGATAAAAAATATTTTATAAACTAAATATCAATTTTACTGGAATATCAAGAAATATAGAAAAATGATTTTTTTTAGTTCTTAATTAAGCAAAGTATAATTTTAAATTTTTTTTTTAATTCATGTCATTATAGTATTTTTGTGATTAAAATTACCAAATTTTTTTTGTTATAACACGTAAACAACAAAAACATTTTGCAATGTTTCTTTTTAATATATTGAAGATAAAAGATTTAACGATTTTGATTTTAATAAAAAAATTTGTTAAATAAAAATCATCTATATTGGGTTTATTCTAACGATTTTTTTATTGTAGAAAAGATTTATGGTTTGAAAACATAAAATAATAGAGGAGTTTTCATATTTAAATAAATTAGATTAGAGGTAAATGCTTTTTTAATAGACAATGTTAAAGATAAGCAATTACTTCATTGAGTATAAGAGAACTTTTTTGGTTTCAATTTAAAGTTTAATATCTTAGAAATAATTTATTAATCAAATTAATTGTTTTTGGCTTAATTTTGAAATTGATAACCTAAATAACATAAGCATCAATACATAATTAAATATATAATAAGATCTTTATATTGAATGTGTTTGGCAATTGAATTTAGACTAATTTTGATAGATTATATTAGGAAATATAAGAATGTTTGGCAATAAATATAGAGTAATTAAGAAAAGAAAAAGAAAAAAAGTTGGAGAAAAAATGTAGGCTTGCCACAGAAGCAAAAATGATTTTTTTTTTTTTTAATATATAGAGGAGAAGTTTAAAAGTATAATCATTACTTTTCAAAAATAATAAAATCTTAAAATTTTTGGTTGTGGTTGGTAACTTTGTACAGTTGGTTGCGAGTCTACTGTTTTGTTATAACAATTATAAAAATGATGTCAAAAGCAATAAAAAAAAGAAAGAAAATACTCTCAATTTTTTGTACTATTTTTTATCTACTACTATATACTATTTTGAATTATTTATTTACCGGTAACCGCTCGGTCCGCTCCGTCTATCAACTAAAAAATTTGTACCCAATTAATTACCAATTGAACCTAAAAAAAATCAGTACAATAATAATCATTGTCCCACTCTTTTTTTTAGTATGGTGGTTAAATTGACGATAAAGATAAAAATAATAAAAAATAAACAAATTATACGTTTATAGCATTGTTCAAAAATTTGTTAGGTGCTAGTCGGGCGCTCGATATGGACTTAGCGATTAATCGAAAATCGGATTAAAATCGGAGATTAATTGGGGACTAGTTTTAGGGTTATTTTAATGTTTTAAAATCATATTAATCTATTATAATTAAAATTTTATATAATATTGTTTTCAAAAATGCAGTAAACACATGAAAACATATTTTTAAGAAACTTTTATGATTTTCATTAAAATTTTGAACATAAGTTTTTGTAAAACATCATAAATATCTAATCTAAATGTCTGAATAACAAAAGAAAAATTGTTTTACACTTGCAATCTAAAAATAATTGGAGTATGCAAAATTAGTTGAAAAGTAGTTAGATTAGGCAGAGATAGAGCTGTCAATTGGGCCGTCCGCGCCCATTTGGGCGTTGTCCAGATGGACCGTTTTTTTTATGGGCTATATTGGTCTGGTCCATATTGGACAATGGTCCCAAAAACGCCCACGTCCAATAAAGCCCATGTCGAGATGGGCATGCCCATGGACAGCCCAATTTTATGTATTTTTTTATTTTATTTTGGCTTCAATCTATTTAATTTCATGTAATTTTTCAATATATATGATTATGATTTGATGTTTCTAACTTCTATTAGAGATGAGATATACTAACTAAAAACCAAAAACTAAAGATCAATATTTTATGCAATAATTAACAAAATAAATTGCATAAACAAATTAAATATTAATTTCTAGAATTAATAAATTAGAAAAATTCACAACAACTCTATCAAACAAGAAACAGAGCAATTCACAGCAAAACTAAAGCAGTTATACGATTAAATCAAAATCTCAAGACTTCCTGCAATTAAACAAGAATCAGATAGAGACAAAATCTGGATGAAGAAAAAATCAGATTTTTTCCTAAATTGATAAAACCCTAAAAATATTGGACCATGGGCGGCCCGATGTCCATATGGCTTTGGCCCAGTTTGACCGTGGACAAATGGGTTTTCCGCCCAATTAGACCGTTTTATTTTCGGGCGAGACCATAGCCCATCCACAATGATTCGGACTAGGCCAGACCGTGGACGGACCGCCCATTTGATAGCTCTAGGCAGAGAGTAATTGAATGACTGATTTTTTCAAGTAGTCATTAATTGTGGTGAATATAGTGGACTTAAGGATTAGGTGGGAAGTAATTTGAATTAGAGGGAGATTTTTGTATCAGGGGTTTATAGTGGTGGCTGCGCTTAGCCGCTTATAGATTAAGGGTGAAACCGTCATTTTATTACGTTCAATTATTATATATGTTTTGAATTATTAAAAGCAGAAAAAGACCCAAAAAAAAACAAAAACATCATCGTCCTCTCATTGGTTAATATGGATAATCTAAACATGTAATTTTCAGGTAAATGAAAAATAAATGGTACTTAGTTGTATATGCTTTGTGTTAACAAGTAATTAAAAATAAAACAAAAACATCATCGTCCTCTTCCATCTTCTTCTCATCCTCCAACGCAAAAGTTCAGACTTGAGACCAAAAACCAAAAACCAAAAGGGAAGAAGACTTAGAGAGAGCGATGAGTTCATCATCAAGAAAGCTTCAGGTTGTTTCACCAGTTCCCGCCGATATTGACATAGCTAATTCCGTCGAGCCTTTACACATCTCCGAGATTGCCAAAGATCTCAATATCAACCCACTTCACTACGATCTCTACGGCAAGTATAAAGCTAAGGTAATCATTTCCCTTTTGTTTATTTCCCTGAAAAAATGAATTATTCATATATGTATCTTTCTGTCTCTAGGTTGTTGTCGGTTTGGAATTGTGACATGTTTTGAGATTTGATTGAACAAGGATCTGAGAGAACTCTGTTTTTGGCTATATGATACTGTTTGTTCGAATTGGTTTCGATCATGTTTTTGTTCAAAACATAATAATAATCAAGAGATTGCTAAAGACAGTTTTTTTTTTTTTAGCTTGAGCAGGCAGCTACGTAAACTCAAAAAGTTTATAACTTTCGATTGATTTTGGCTTCTTTTTGCCATTTTTATACCAATTAGCTCTCTTTTTCTATTACTGATTTTTTGTCGGTAGACAAAATTGAAGAAGCTCGTTAAACCAGTAGTTTCTCTTATGAAGTTCTGATTTAGTGGTTCAGTGTTCCCATCTAATCAACTGATGATCTCTTCTTTTTAGGTTTTGTTGTCTGCCTTTGATGAGCTTCAAGGACAAGAAGATGGTTACTATGTTGTTGTTGGAGGGATTACTCCGACTCCTCTTGGAGAAGGCAAGAGTACTACCACTGTTGGACTTTGCCAAGCCTTAGGCGCTTACCTCGATAAGAAGGTTTACATCTTTCTCTCTTGCTTTTGTATGAACTTCTCTTTTTGTATTGATTTCTCAAGTGTTGTTACTGCTTAGGTTGTTACTTGTCTTCGTCAACCATCACAAGGACCGACCTTTGGAATCAAAGGAGGTGCAGCGGGTGGTGGTTATAGTCAGGTGATTCCTATGGATGAGTTCAATCTTCATCTCACTGGAGATATTCACGCGATTACTGCTTCCAACAATCTCTTAGCTGCTGCAATCGACACTCGGATTTTCCATGAGGCGTCTCAATCCGACAAGGCTCTTTTTAATAGGTTGTGCCCTGCGAATAAAGAAGGGAAGCGTAGTTTCAGCGACATTATGTTTAGGAGATTGACAAAGCTTGGGATCTCCAAGACCAGTCCCGAGGAGCTTACTCCTGAGGAGATAAAGAAATTTGCAAGGCTCGATATTGATCCTGCTTCTATCACATGGAGAAGAGTGATGGATGTTAATGATCGGTTCTTGAGGAAGATTACTATTGGACAGGGACCTGAGGAAAAAGGAATGACTAGAGAAACTGGTTTTGACATTTCTGTTGCTAGTGAGATTATGGCTGTTTTGGCTTTGACAACCTCTCTAGGTGATATGAGAGAGAGGCTTGGTAAAATGGTGATTGGTAACAGTAAGGCCGGGGATCCGATAACAGCAGATGATCTCGGTGTTGGAGGAGCCTTGACTGTTCTAATGAAAGACGCTATTAACCCAACACTCATGCAGACACTTGAAGGGACACCTGTCCTTGTTCATGCTGGTCCTTTTGCAAACATAGCTCATGGAAATTCATCTATTGTTGCTGATAAAATCGCTCTGAAGCTAGTGGGACCTGGTGGATTCGTGGTAACTGAAGCGGGTTTTGGTTCTGATATTGGAACAGAGAAGTTCATGAATATCAAGTGCCGTTACAGCGGGCTAACGCCCCAGTGTGCGATTGTCGTGGCGACAATTAGGGCCTTGAAAATGCATGGTGGAGGGCCTGATGTTGTTGCCGGGAGGCCTCTTGATCGTGCTTATGTAAGCGAGAATGTTTCCTTGGTTGAAGCTGGATGTGTAAATCTAGCAAAGCACATCTCAAACACAAAGGCTTACGGTGTGAATGTAGTTGTTGCTGTGAATATGTTCTCAACGGACACCGAAGCAGAACTAAATGCAGTTAGGAAATTTTCAATGGAGGCTGGTGCTTTTGATGCTGTGATTTGCTCCCACCATGCTCATGGTGGAAAAGGAGCGGTAATCTTCTGTCTTCTAAAACTAAAACTTTGTGATTATATGCATACATAATCTACAACCTCAGCTTATTGAAAGATGAATTGTTCTTGTAATGTTGTAGGTGGATCTTGGTATCGCGGTTGAAAAAGCTTGTCAAAACATTACACAGCCACTTAGGTTCCTCTACCCATTGGACATTAGCATCAAAGACAAAATTGAGGCCATAGCTAAGTCATATGGAGCCAGTGGTGTTGAATACTCAGACCAGGTGATTGATTCCTAGACTGACTTCTTCAATATTGTTGCATTGTTGCTAAAAGAAACCTCTTTATGTAATCCCGTCGTTCTTTTGTGATATGTAAATGCAGGCAGAAAAACAGATTGAGATGTACACACAACAAGGCTTCTCGAATCTTCCCATTTGCATGTCAAAAACACAATATTCATTCTCACACGATGCATCAAAGAAAGGAGCACCTTCGGGGTTTGTGTTGCCGATAAGAGATGTAAGAGGAAGCATTGGAGCTGGTTTCATATATCCATTGGTTGGTACAATGAGTACAATGCCTGGACTTCCTACAAGACCTTGTTTCTACGAGATTGATATTGACACTGTCACTGGAAAAGTTCGTGGCCTTTCTTAATTTCGTTGGATCAGTCAAAGCTTCAAACTTCCCTTCACCATCATTTCTCACTTCAACAATAAAAAATGGCCATCTCTTCCTTGCTTCAACAATGTACTTTGAAATTGAGTGTTTTTCCTTAACGAATAATAAGACCATCTCTTCTTTCTGATTAATCTTTGAAAAACTCACTCGTCACATTATGTTATTTGGCTCAAGTCAAAACTCAAGAGTTACAAATAGAACTGCTGATGTTCAAAAACAAAGAATAAAGCAAATGAATGACACAAAGTGTTTCTTCTGGAAAATCATTTGATGTGAATCAAAGGCTGTGGAGATTTATGAATCAGAAGAGCTTGCAGAAATCATGCACTGAGAGGCTTGTAGAGCTTCTCAACCATCTTCCTATACTCTGCACATGATAACAAATGAGACATAAGAAACTCATAATAAAGGAACTCAGAAGATAAATGTGAAATCATCCTCTGTATTTTTTCTTTACCTTCTTGGTTGCTCCAAAGCTGAGCTGCTTGAGTGTTCAATGGTGAGCTGATGTTCGGCTCTGAGCACCGAAAAAACGTAAAAGAACACACTCAGACATTGGACAAACCAACAAAAAGGCTTAAGGAAATCAAAGGTTATTGGCGATAGATTACCTCCCAGGAGGCTCTGAATTGATAGTAGTATTGTCCTCACATCGTAAGCAGATGACCACTTATCCTGCAAATATGAAAATGTGGAAACGGATTAAGTTTGGCACTTCTTCTCTGATTCTGTGTAGAACAAAGACCCAAGTGGAATATACATTTTACCTGAAGAATGTCTAAGCAGATATTGCCGTAGACATCAACATTGGGGTGGAAGCAACATGTCTCGAACTTAACCTTTGGAGGTTTGAAAGGATAATCATTGGAGAAAGAGAGTGAGAGTCTGTACTCAGTTCCTTCAAAAACTGTATCTTTGCTTCCTGTTATTGTCCCTTTCCAGCAGAATATGTTGTCTTCCTCTGGAAAAGCCGATATTCCCGGACCACCGCCCATCTGAAAACACCCCCAAGTCGAAACCTTATGAGCAATCTTAACTAGAAAAACTGGTTCAGTATCTGTTTATTTACAGCAAGAGGAAGAAAGATGATAAAACTCACCATCAAGCCCATCAATTCAGATTGCAGCCTGCGTTAAAGCAAAGAAAAAACTGGATTAAGAATATGGGATTCACTTGTCTGATTAAAAACTGAAGCTTTGAGCAATAGAAAGTAGAGGGCAACGATAAGATCTGATTCAAGATGAATACAAAGAACATCTTAAAGGTTTAATTCTCTCAGAGTCATTCTAACAAACAGTTTGTATGCAAAGATTTAGTAGAAGTCTCCCACTTCATTTTAGGGATCCAGAAGTACATCGAAGACAAGAATAGGATATGGGTAATAATAGCCAAATACACTAACAAACCATATAAAACCATGAAATGAATACAAACAAATCAGAGCAATAATTTATCAAAGAAGAGGCAAAAAGACGAAGGCGGTTAAATTGAAAAGGCGAATGTTGGAACAAGATCGAGGAAAAGAAAAGTACCTTTTGAGAACAGATTGGCTGTCAACAGTCTTGGTCGGAGCCGCAGGTTGTTTCGATCCATTAGAAGCCGGAAGATCCGCCGGAGTATTTCCCTGATACTCGTTTACGGCAGCCATCACTTTCGCTTTCTTAATCGTCTTAAGACCAAAATCGAAAAATCGAATTTGTTTTACAGAATCAAATTCAAGACTTATCGACAATAGAAGAAGAAGAAGAGGAAGAAAACAAAGATCCTTCTTCTTCCTTCCGATGAGAGAGAGAGAGAGAGAGAGAGCGTGCGACGAGTCTCTGAGGTTATAAAACGGCGTCTGAGTATGAGAAAACGACGTCGCCTTGCACTTTAAATGAAAAAAGGAAATTTAAAGCGGACTTTTTTTTTTGAACGTTGGATAAGCAAACAAGCGGCGCATGGGAGCTTTTGAAATTCGTTTATCGTTTATCTAACGGCTAGTTTACTTTTTTTTTTTTTTTTTTTTTTAATTTTGAATCTGAAAGAAGAAACAATTAATTTTTGTTGAGAAATGCAATGCATATATGCATTAAAAAAAAAAAAATCAAATTCATTTAGATAGACATTGTATTCTAATATATTGTCAACAAAAGAACATTGTATTCTTATACAGTTTTGGGAAACAAATAAAAATTTGGTTTCATATCAATGATAAGACAGATATTGGGTGTCTAAAAATATATTATTTTGTTTTTTTATACAGTAATAAAATATATTAATAATCATTATTGTAAAACCAAAATCAAGTGAAGGTTTTCATATTCATGTTTATCTATCTAGTGAATTTGCTAGATGACATACTTAGTGGTGAAACTATAAACAATTGATGTGTAATTCCGCAAATAGTGTGAGAATATTTTAAAATAGTGTGTCATCGATTAAAATAACATGTTATTTATTAAAAAGGCATAAAAGCACACATAATAAATGATCCAACTTATTTATCATTTTCTTTATCTATGGTTTTTGAACTTTTAACTATTTTGTTATTTTGAAAAATAATCGTGTGACACATTGCAATATTGCATTGATCAAGAAATAAAAGATTAGGAATAACATAGTACAAACTAAAACGGTTATTTTTGTTTTTGAAGAACCCGGTTGCAGTCAAATACAGTGAAATTAACCAAACCGGGGAAATTATGCATCTTAAACTTTTAAACCTTTTGAGGAATTTGTAAAACGCTTACCAAATTACATCTCACACTAATCAATCACTGAGGAGATGATGATGGTAGGATACAATCAAAAGGAGTAACTAGGAAATATACATACTAAAAAGATCAGCAATGGAGCTTAATGTGTTCAGCATTAGAGGATCTTGATTTGATTGTTCACGGGTTCGAGTCATTCAAAGAGAAATGGCTTCTTCTTCTCATCTTTCTTGACTCTTCAGAATCGTATTAGCACTCTTGAAGCAAACAACAAGTTTTCTGTACGGAAGATTGACCATTTTTTATAATTTCCTTTTTCTCCCATGGTTTTGTTTTTCCATGTTCAACGAATTCATAAGCTTTTTAACTGATTGCCAAGTTATTCGCTGGTTTCTGTGGAGTTTAATTGAAATTTCTATCCACAACTTTAGCCAATAGTCGTGAATCTTGATCTGATTTCTGTGGTTTATCTAGGGATGTTAATTGGGCCTCACATCCGCGGGCCTGGTCTGATATGTCACTTAACGGGGTGGGTATGAGCCTTTAAATTGATGCCTAAAAAATGGCGGGTCTTGCGGACTCGTCAAACTAATCAGTATTTCATGCAAGTTTGGAAGATCAACAACGGGTTGATATTGAATGAGGATAATCGAGATGAAGTCATCAGGAAAATGATTGTCCCGATGAGAGAGAGGTTTGATAAGTACTGAGAAGAAGTTAGTGATGTCTTTGCAATGACTACGGTGTTTGATCCAAGGTTCAAGCTAACAATTGTAGAATATTGTTTTGGAAAGCTTGATAAGAGTTCTTCTAAGAGAAAGATTAAACATTTGCGTGGTAAACTAACTACTTTGTTTGAATCTTATGAGAACAACTCCATTTTCATATCACCTACAAAGACACGTGAAACTAGTCAGCAAAGTGATGAGAATGAAGGACAAAAAGAGAGTTTTGACAACTATGATATAAGTAATCAAAATTTTATGTCTCTTATGCTATTGATTTTCAGGTTTTGGTTTGATAAATGTGTATGAATTTTTCAGGTTTCTGGTTTTATTGATTGTTTTTTTTTTATTTTTTATGTCTGAAATTGTTTGAGAGATGTGCAGATTTGGTTTTAAATGTTCATGTCTTATTACTTTCTTGTTTTAATACTGAAATTATTTGATAAATTTGCAGGATTTTTTCGCTTTCCGCAAAGAAACTGTTGTTAGTAGTGGAAAGTTTTCTTTGGAAATGTATCTAGATGATTCTCCATTAGACATGAAGATTTTTGAGAGTTTGGATATTTTGAAATATTAGGAAGATAACTCTCAATGGTATGGAGAATTGACGTCCATGGCTTGCGACCTTCTTAGTATTCCAATCACAACGGTAGCCTCTGAATCCTTTTTAGTATCGGAACTCGAGTCTTTGATAAGTATAGAAGTTGCCTTCTCCCAAAAGATGTTTAAATACTAATATGCTGCCGCAATTGGATAAAGAGATTTGAATCATATGAAAACGGTAAGCAAATAGTTTTCATCTCGATTACAGCTACACAATCATAAATTATATTTTAATTTTGTTATTGTTATGTGACATATGTAATTTTATGTAACATATGTAGAGGAGGACGAAGAATTTGTTGAAGATGAGGCATTACCTCCTTTCGAGTCAATTGGTGACAATGAAGCTTGATATTGATGAAGAGACATCTTGAGTTTGAGACTCATGTTTTCAGTTTTCAGTTTTAGTTTAGTAATTTAGTTTAATGTTTCAGTTAAATGCTTGAGTTTAGTACTTATTGGATTTCAATATCACTTTGATTTTTAGTTTTAGTTTGACTTCTCGGATTGTGAATTATAAAGAAATCATGATGGATTTTATACAATAACTTTGGTGGTGGTGACGCTAATGCTCCTAAGCCAGTTCCATCTCCTCATCCTGCTCTTACTGAAGCTAACAACAGCAGCACTGCACCACCCGTATCAGCTGCGATTGTAACCGCAAACATGACCGCGGACTGGACCGTTAAACCGCTGAGATTTGCGGGGCGGGTATGGGCTTGTGTTTGTAATCCGCGGGCGTTAGCGGTCAGGCCCGTCGCGGATCAGATATGTAGAATGCCCATCGCGGTCGCCCCGTCTGGTCGCGAGCAAGCCCGTCTGCCATCTCTAGGTTTATCCTTATCTGTGAATTTTTAGGGACTCCTTACCCTCAAAATCTGCAAACTTGTGTTCATCAGTGTGATGTTACCTATTTTACATGTGAAAATATTAACTTATTTATTCTTTCATTTAAGTACTGCTTTCATTCTTCTGAGTTTGATCTAGTTCTTTGTTATTTTCCTTTTCAGAGAGATATTGATGCAGCGGCATCTTAATTACTTGGCGAGCAAGACTAGTACTTCCTTTATTTTATTATATTTTCAATTTATTTATATTTAAGATATTTTATATAGGGTTTTGGTGTTATCTTGATGGCTTGTATAAAGCCTCTTTATTCTTCTTTATGAAGGGTTGTTGAAGTATTAATAAAATTGAGAGTTGATCTCTCTTTGCCTTGTGTTGATTCGATTAAGTTCATCAAACAAGAAGCCTTGTGTAGATTTGATTAGATTCATCTCACGAGAAGCAGATCCCAAGCGAGGATTCTAACGAATCCCTTGGTTAAGCTGATCCGATCCGGCGCCAAATATTCTTAGAAACCTGGTTTGAAGATGCATTTTGGAAACCAAACTTTTGACCCTTACGACCCTTATGGGTAGGAAGACGTGAGGGACTATTTTGACACAGAGTCAAATTTTATGGCCGCTAATGGATATTCTCAGACTCTCAAGCACCAGCGTATTCGACAAGCTCCGTTGCATGTCATTATCCATGTATGTTTCTGGAACCTTGTTTGTGTTTAGTGTTAAGGTCTGTTTTCAAAGAATTTCTTGGTAAAAGGTGTTCCTCTCATGGTTCTGCAGATCATGGGGAGCGTGGAAGTTGATGCATTTGCCCCATATCTGACCATGAACTTTTTTAATCGATACGTTTCAAGACACGGCTACATTGTAATGCTACTTCTCTCACCTATGGTTTCACTGATTTTTTTTTTTGATGTTGTTGTTGTTTTTGAAAATCTATCTAACGGAATGTTGTAGGATCAAAAAGGAACCTTCATATGGAGGACGTAGAGTTGTTAGTGGTATGTTGCATGTCAATGGCGTACAAAACAACACTGTCTCTTCATATCTGGTCATTAGACTTCGAAGCGGAGGCCAGAAAGCTGAAAGTTGAGATGGAAATACGCCAGTTTCTGGTAAGGCCTTATCTTGCCACTTTTGAGAAAAATTTCTGGTCACTAAACTTGTTTAGTTGGTGATGTTGTGGCAGGCTAAGCGTACACGGAATGTGAAGAGGCACAATTGAAGAGGCACTCGGTGGAGGGTTGAAGATAAATCCGATAACGCCTTTGTGCTTCATAGAGTATTTTCTGAATCAGTTTAAACCACAGTGAGGTCCCAAACGCAAAAGAACGTATAACCAAAATCATTCTCGAGTGACAGGATGGTAATGATCATTCAGTATATTTCTGAGTGAGTAGTTGTCGTATCTCATTGTCGTATCCAGTGTGTTCTGATACATTCGAGAATATAACTAAGTCCCTTGGAATTATCGACAACAAGGTAAGTTGTCAGATATAGTCTCAGGTTTATTTGTAAAATGACACAGCCACTATTTGTTTTGTTTGTGGTGCAGGAAAAGTTCCAGCTTTGCTTGGATATTGTGAAAGAAATGCGTCTCAAAAAGAAGCTGAGTTGTGATGATTATGGAACCAGCGACGTCAAACTTGGATGGGTGATTGATACGGACGTTGAAGACATTATGCGGACCCTAGTCTCTGTAACTAGAGTATCAATCAAAGCTGGAGCTGCTGATGTCAAAATGAAGCACCAAGAAGAACAGATCCGAGGTTTAGCGGAAGAGATTAAGTTGCTCGGAAGTCAACAAAAGACACTTCGTCCCGAAGATGAAGAAGCTGGATGCGATGCTAGTATAGTATTGCGTGGGAGAAGCAGTTCAATAGTATGAAAGAATTGATATGCAGGTTGATCATATGCGTGGAACCCAAAACTGATATATGTTCCATGACTTTCTTGTGTCCCCCTGTAGCTGTATAGGCTCTCTATAACTTTCTTGTATAAACACCCTTAAACGGTAGAGTTACTTGTATAAACTGGTTTTGTGGAGTTATACAATGATCTAATCTCAAAAAGCGGTATCAGTTGCTTTTATAATCTGATTTACAAACTGGTGTGCTAATTTTGTAATCTCTTTATAATCTCTAGCCGACACGTGCAGAACATGCTTTCATGTCTTTCCTAGCCGAACATGCTTTCATGTTTTGTCTCTAGCCGACACATGTACACTGTTATTTGATTTCTGGTGCACACTCAGCTGACTATTTATCCTGCGATAAACCAAGTCAACTGCGATTAAGGATATTAAATGGGTCTAATGATCATAGGTTAAACCAATTCAAATTATAATAGTCTAACTATAGTCACGCCAAAAATCGAAGCAGTCTATATGGGTTAAAATCCAATTTAACCGTAAACAAATGAAAAATTCATATGGACATAAATCGTACAATAAACTTTAAAAGTTAGGATTTTTTAATTTAAGAAAAAGTTTTAAAATTTACGACTAAAAACTGTTCTTGGCGGGAAGACTTCGAATCATGTTTTTGCGGGAAAACGCGGAATCACATTTTTGGCGGAAAAACTTGGAAAAGCATGAAAACGCAGAACTACGTTTTTTGCGGAAAAACGCAGAATTACGTTTTTGGCGGAAAAACGTAAAATCATGTTTTGGGCGGAAAAATACGGAGTTAGGTTTTTGGCGAGAAAACTTGGAATCGTGTTTTAACAGGAAAACAGAAAATCACATTTTTGGCGGAAAAACGCGGATTACGTTTTTGACGGAAAAACATAAAATTACGTTTTTGGCGGAAAAACGCGTAATTACGTTTTTTGGCGGGAAATGCGGAATTATGTTTTTGACAGGAAAACGCGGAAGAACACGAAATCGCGTTTTTGGCGAGAAAATACATCAAATAAATAAGTAAAACATTGAAGTTTAGTATGTATTCATGTATTATCTGGATTCCGCAGACAGTTCAATTGGTCATGATCCTATTTGGATTTGATCCTATTTGGATTTTGACCCTCAATATCCAGAAAATATAAATGTTCATTTGGATCTGAACAGCCCATTTGACATCTCTAACCCCGAGAATAAAACCATGAGATGACAAACAAAAATGAGCCAAAATAATAAACAAGAGGTGTACATGGGGTATACTGTGGATTTAAGTGTTTTAATTGTCATACTCACAGTGGTCTGCAAGTTGTTCTGAGCAGAAATCCAAGTACAAGAACAGAAAAAGAAAAAAACAAAGGGTCAGAAAAGAAAAGAAATCATGCGTTGAAGAGTCTCCTCAAAGGCCCATCTTTGCGGTCTTTGGCAGCTTCGGTAAGAGCAATGAACTTCTTGAAGCCAGTGCTTGCAGCTCCTCTGCCAAGAGCAGCTGCTCTGGTTAACACATCCTCACTGTTTGCTATGAACCCAGCTGCTGTAGCCGGATTAGTGATTGCCAGTGGTGGTGCAGGTGGGGCTGGCATCGGTTGTGGCATTGCCGCTGCAACGGACGGCTGTGTGAATCCTGGGCCATTCTTGTTGAAATCATCAAGTATACTCTGCTGATCAGCTTTCTTAAGACCCTGCACCAAACACCAGAAAAAGTTTCAGCATATTTTTAAGGCCCCTATAGTTTAAGATAGAGAGAGAATTAATGCTGTTGGGGAAGAACAATACTTAGCCCCACGATCTAGACAGTCGTTCTAGAATACTGTTGTGAACCAGACTCCGGTCTCAAGCCAGTTCGTTTGAGAGTGAGGAATTGGGTTAAGACATGCCAAAATTACCTTAAGTTCCAAGATGCGCTGAAACTCCATGGGTGTTCCTTCGGGAAACAGTGCACGATAAGTGTCTGCCACTGAATCGATTGGGGATAGTATGACCTTAAGGAGTGCTTCAGCTCTGCTCATTTCACGGCTCACAAACTTGGAATAGCTGGCAGCAGTTGAAGTCTGCAATTACTAAAAGATATATCAAAACTAAAAAAGGTAACCCGTTTCGGATTTACAGACTAAAGTGCTATATACGTTATCCCTGATATCGGCTCTATGACCGAAACAAGAATACCCGAAGGGTTTAGGCATCAGGTATTCTACTTTTGCGCAAAGAAGATACCCAGTAATGCGTCACACTGAGATAACAGAAATGACATAAATTGGTAGTTATGAGCTAACCTGTCTGGCAAGGGAAGGAATTTCTAGCAGAATCGTCTTCACGGCTTGCGTATCTAGTAACATCTGTGAAACCAAAAGACAGAATTCATATTCGAACTCTAAACAACTAAAAAACAAGGGCTCAGAAACATAACATCGCATGAACACTCCAATCATACTAGTACTGAAGTTCAGGAAATTACTAAACATAGTTACTTCAACATCAACAAAAGAAGAAAGTGTGAACGATAAGGCGATATAACCAGACTGAGTTTGGCTCTAGTCTTTGGATACACCTGATAAACTACATATACAGAATTTTTCACATGGACATCATTCTAGGAAATTCACTAGTTGACTATTAGAGAAATCACAACAGAGAGAATCAGAGGCATCCAAAAGGAGTAACAAAGAGCATGCAGGCTAACCTGTTGAGCTCCAGTTTCAGATAGTTGCTTGCATCTGAAAATATTAGCATAGAACCGTGGTCCTAGGGATGATGCCAGCTGCACAAAGTTATACAAGGTAGCATGAAAATCTTTTTTATATTCTTGTACAAGACATAAGCTGCTCAAGGCTCGGCCCCATTTCATGCGGGTCCTAAATTTGCACAAGGCCGCAACCATCATATCATGAAGGCATTCAAATCATACACTCTCTATATAATTACCTTGTCGAGGAAAAACTGGAAGTAAACTGGTGTTAGAAGTTTCCCGAGGACAGGTATGCTGCTGCTAAGGATTGTATTTATTCCATTCACGTACCTAAAGAAGATGCAAATGCATGTTGTTTACGCTTGGTCATATGGGCATCAATAACAATATAAGCACTTAACACCCCAGTTAGATCTTACCCAGACTGGTCACCCACACTCTCAAGTGTGCTCCATGGAACACGTGTCATCACTGCCATTTCTGTGTCAAATTTGGTCTCAAGTCCAAGGACCAGCGTTACCAATGCTTTCGTTATGACGGCTGAAAATTCATCCTACACAGCAACACAGCTTAAGAACAATCCTAAATAAGGGAAAACTATTAAATCCTTCATGTAATCAGTACCTGGACCTCTGACATGTCTACACCATCAGCATAATGTGGGTCAATAATTTCTGAGACGTTTTCTGCCAGTTCACCAGACTGCGATACAAATAGCAAATAGTCCTTGTGAAGTGCCACATTGCTGTTCACTTAATCAAAACTTTTAGATAGAATCCTACTAACATCGGCCCACATCTTGTATCCCGGAACAACATAACAGCTTGCATTACATTGTTTAATCTAGAATCAGCAGATAATATATTTGAAAATGTACCACATGAGTGACACAAATATATAACAAAAGTTGCAAATAAACCTTTCACAACTACGCTAGAATTGGTAAAACTGATAAACTTGGAGGTGTAAGATATGAAGTACATTGCTTAAAATGCATTGGAATAAAATCACTATCAGTTTTACCCATGAAAGTTTCTTGGAACTTGATGCAAAGATTATCAATATCAAAACTGGTTTTTCTACATGACTGGCCTAAATGAAGATTAGGACCATATGATACAACCCCATTGACCAGTCGCAACAAGATACACACAGCTATCAACGTATATGCTGCATGCTGAGGGTGCCAAATGTGAGAAAGGCAAGAAAACAAAATAATAGACAAGAACAAGCTTACTGTTTTGTGGCAATACTCAGCAGAATTAACTATGTAGCATATCACCCTTTCATCTCTCTCAGAGACCTGCACAGAGGAAATAAAAAGGTAAAATTATGTCAAAAAGCACACATGTGAAACAGGAAGAAGGCACACCTTTATCTGTCCATCCATGCCTGTGGCTGCGGCAACTATACCAGTGCCTCCTTTTGGGAGCTTACAAAATAGCTTTGTAGCATAGGCCTTCAGAACTCGTTGAAAGACCTGTACAGAGGAGACCATTTCAAAAGAATAAACTCAAAATCTCCAACCACCTTATTTCAGACCGTGAAGTAGAACATTTAAATTGCCTTGCAAACATCATTAAAGAGCACATGTGTATGCCCTTCCCTTGTAGGAACCTAGGTGGCTAGAAAAGCTGATTCAACTAAAAAGGTTTCTCCAAATAAAATTCTAAAACTCCACAAACAAAGCTGGTTCTTAGACTAAGACATTGCTCGACTTCACAGTACAAGTCTATGATATATATAGAATACCCATATTAAGCATATGAAAAATGTACCTTGAACAAATTGAATAAAGTCTGGTTTGTACTGAGAGTATTACAACGTTTCAAGCTCTTCTTTATATTGGAAAACAGCTGCAAACAAGGCATTTCAAATGGTTACAGACGATAAGCTATATATAACATGACAGATATAGTTTGTATATGAATGTTATTAAGTTCTCACTGGTTTATCTAGTCACATTGATAGTTCACTATGCACGGTCGATACTTTTCGAAATTCATCTTGCGTATAATATCCAGTTTCACACGAATACTTTTTCTACTACTACAACAAACATCACCCAGACATAATTCAAATTTCTATCCAGCAGTGGGTATGACCAAGTAGTAGGTTCAATGTATCAAGTAGAGAGTTATTAAACACATCTATATAAAGAATCCAATTACCCCTGTTAATTAATACCTAGTGGACGTCTTAATCATTTAATACATTGAATAAGGATGTAAATATCTGTAAATAGTTAAAACTATTAACCCTTCTTCAAGAAACTTGCCTAGGTACTCACCTGAGTGCTGCTAGATAAAACATTATTTTGACTTCCATCCTCAATATCCCATGTTTCCTCCTGACAGAACGAAAAGAAAACTAAGATAACTTGACAAACCTTGGAACAAAATAATCTCCTGAAGCGAAAAAATATTATATTACCTGAACAACTTTCTCCAGGTCATCCATAAGGGTCTTCTCTTCCAACTCAATATATGGAGTTAAATGAGGTTCAAAGCAGGAAGAGATCATTCCACGGAAGTTAAACTGCGAATTCAAGTAACTAGTGAGTAAATAAATCCTGCAAATGATAGAATGGCACAAGTGGATTACATGTCATTTCAGTTTTCCAGGTATGAAAGTCTAATAGTCTCAGTAGACCCGAAAGTGGGGATGCCATGCAAGATATTATTACCTTCTTCTATAAATGCAATATTGTGCCTATAAATTATTAAGAGTGAAGTAACTTTCACTTGCTCTCTAAGGGATTTCAGAATTACAATAGATATGACATCAGCCAACAAAATCAGGGAGGGAACGAAACTAGAGGTAGGGAATATACCCCAGCGCCAGTAACAGATAAATCTTTGTTTCCGGACTTTTCCTGTTGAAAACACTATCACAATAAAGTGTAAGCGTTAATATACAATTACTAGAGTGTTTTCCATAATATATAATAAGAACATAGAATATACATTCTCCTCGGATTCTTGACTAGCAGCAAACTTCTTTTCATACTTCTTGCGGATTCTGGATATATTCTGACTATTATCTTCCCATGTACCAATTTCTTCAATGTCATCTTCAATATCTTTAGTAGGAACACCACCACCAAATTTCTTTTCAAGTTCTTTTTCAAACTCCACTGTCCTTTGTAGTGCCTAACAATTCAATGACATCAAACTTTAATAGAGGCCTGAAACATTCCACAAGATTTCAACGTAACAGGATTTGATGATAGCGAAAAGGAGGAACAGGATAAGATAATTCATAATCATTAGATATTTCCTTCAGAGGTGACACAACGCCCATGTGTCCATCTGATAAATGTAATGAAATTTTTATGTTAGGAAAAGCATGCATATGCAATTATTGATGAAAGAGAGTATGCCCGACCAGAAGCAATATTGCTACAACTGGCTTCTCTTTCATGTTGACCAGAATAGATTCTACTTGCTTCCTGAAAAATTGATGGGAAAACAGGACAGTTAGTTGAGAAGGCTGCATATTATTGTTAAATTAAGATTAACACAGTTACCACTGCGGCTTAATCTTTCACAGCAAAGTGACTACAAACCAGCAAAAGATACAAAAAAAAGAAAGGTATCTATACATTGAAATAGAAGTTAAAAATGAACAAAAAAATTCGGTACTAATAAAACTAACCTCCACTTACTAAAATATTTACTCGTATAAGATTTTGTCATTATGTCAAAATGAAACAAATTTCATTTAACTTTCTTGTTTGATAAAACAAAAACCATGCTTTAATAAGTAGATATTATATACCATGCATTTATTACGATCTCCAAAAATATGAACCATTCCCAAAAATTTACAGATTATAAAAGCTTTTAAAATTTTCACTAATAACCAATATTTGAATCAATTTTGCGTATCAAAATTTTTCTTCCTTCTCAAATTTTATATTATTCCTGCGCCAGGTTGGGGTGTTACGTAGCCATGTCCTAACAATATAAGCGCGGGTCAAATATCTAGTTATCTAGTTCAGAAGAGTAGGGGTGTAATGTAGCCATGTCCCAAAATTTTTGAGAACTCCAAGGAGAAAAGATAAAGAATCTCTTAGAGAAATATTACAAACTACAAAAATTAAGGGAGGAAGAATAAATGTTCATCAAAAACTCTAGAGGCAATACCTTGTTTGCTTGCAAAACTGGATGCATAGCCTATAAGGCACATGCCAAGAAGCAGGAAAAATCTTCCAAATTTCTTCATTTGTTCGGATTCGACGCTTTATCCAAGCATATCTCCGCTCTGTCTTATCCAACTTTGCCAATTCTGCCAACAGCTAACCTTTTAGAAATTCAATCCAAGAAAACATAAACATGCACTTCCAGTGCCAGTTATACTTAAAAGCATTAAGACCAATGTACCAGCTCCTTCAAAAATTTGTTCATATGAGGTGAGCTCCCTGCTGCAAAAGTTGTTTACCAACTCTTCCCTCACAGATGGCTCCAGAGCATCAACAACCAAGCAAGAATCAGATAACCTCTGTAGCAAATTTGTTTCCTCTGTCTCTTTCCCAGTACCTAAACTGAGATAACAACATCATACGTTTTTGGTAAATGTGGTCTGTAGAGGATGCAAAAGTGAAAATAAATATTCGAAAAACATCTTAAATCAAATTTTGGTTTACTGCCAAAACCAAGCAACAATAACCTTAATCACTATGCAGGCACTAATTTAGCAAGAGAGCCGCCAAAAAGCATTAAACCTCAATTTATGACACCAAAAGTGCAAATTTCATCACCTGATACACTTAAACTCTACAGGAAATAAAAATCCTTTCCAGCTGTAATCTTCTTGAGATTGAAGTAAAGGAATTGAGAAAGAAAAGCAGAATCAATATCTAGCATTACAGTGGACCTCTTTTGGCCACTTCTGTGGACTTGTTTTAGTATGTAAAATATGGTCGAATCAATGAAGGCATTACCTGGAAAAATCAGAAAATACATGGGACTTAAGGATTTGCTTTATATTATTAAGCTTTTCTCTGAGCTCCGTGATTTTAGGAACATCCCTGTATGCTTCAAAGTGGTTACATAATTGGTTTACAGCCTGAAATATATATTATAGAATTAGAATCTTAAGAACATAATCAGAAAATGCGTAGAGAACTACAACCAACGTAACAGAAGCAACAAACTCAGAATATTGTTGAAAGGTACCTCCAGCTGTGCAGCTGCCTCCTTGTATTGTCTTTTTGACGCCATCACCTGAAGCTGTTCAACAGCAGAGACTGCCATAGCGAGGTAGCGAATTTCATGATTGTGCTTAGGATGTACTTGGTCAACTTAAACTATGTTCATGAATTGTATTTGTTTACCATATAAGGATTAAAATAGATCCACAAATAGGTTAACCAGAAACATCATATCACATGTTTCATGTTTCCTACGTTGGAACCTCTATTTATATAGGGCTTTGTTACACTTGGGCTATTATTCTGATTTCAGGTTACCATGACCAGATATGGTGAAAATAATGAACTAATTAAACAGAGTAAACTGTTGCTAACTGACCTAACATTGTGAGGCGATGAAGGGCAGTGATAGTCGTGGTTATGTTCTTCTTTGCAAAATCTAACTTCTTAATGTCACGGCATATTTCTTGAACCATCGCTTCACTTTGCTCAGCTTTGGATTTGATCTCTTGAATCTTATGAGAGAGTTCCTGTGTTAAATCGAAAACAAAATCAAATTCCCTTACGAATGAATTGACAGAGAACTGATAGGAAAAACGAAAAAGGAAATGATACATTGACAGTACGCATACAATATCAACCTTATGAGAAACTAACCTCCACAGCACGTGTAGCATCAGCGAGATCTTCTTTAGCTTTAGTTCCCGAATTACTCTGGAGTATGATTGGCAACCCAAGAATAAGATTCAGAAGCATAGATTATTCTTACAACATAGAAGAAAATTTATTTTCTTTGTGCATACAATATAATTCTTGCGCTAATGTATACCAAAAAAAAAAAAAAAGTTCACCTGTTGACGAACAGCAGAGAGTATGCTAGCATCAACCCGCCGAATCTCACCCTGAATCTTTTGCATAAGTGGCTCAACGCCAGATAGCGATGCCTCTGTAAAGGAAAACACAAATCAGTCACATTACATATGCAGAAACTATAAGCTAATCAGCAGCTGAACTACAGGTCATGATTACAGAAGCAAGAAAAAATCAACAGTTAATAATACTTTGGATTTATTGTGAACAACTCTAAGAACCATAATCCATATACAAAGGATATGATTGTTCTGCTACTGTTTCATGAAGAAAAAGAAAAGAAAAAAAAATAACCTGTTGGGAACATCTGGTTGATATACTCTAAAGCACTCGATTTATCCATGGCTTGTAATTTGTATGATGAAACCAAAATCACTCGAAATGGAGGATCTGCAAAACAAAAGATCAGAGACACTTTTTTTTTTTTTTAACACGAATGAGAACATGGCCTCTGAAATTAGGTTGTTATCTATGTCACAGCGATCGATTCGACGCAGATCCTGAGTTTAGGTGAACAAATTTATACAATCAATCAGGGAACAATTCGGATTACCGATGGTCTAAGAGCGAAAATTGAAGAAGCTTACGAGGTTGGAGGGGAGAGAGAGAGAGAGAGAGAGAGAGAGAGAGAGAGAGAGAGAGAGCGCAACACCAAACGATGGCGATGACTGCCGGCGACTGAGATCGGATCGGTCCTTGGTGTGTGGAGATATGCTCCCAACGGACCCAATTATGAACCGGACCGGTTTGAGAATCTCATAGAATCAGGTTTGTGGACCAGCTAGCCGATGTTTTAACCAAACCGCTTCCTTAAACCCGGTTTACCCGACTTATTTTGACAAGATCGGACTCAGTTCCGCTGGCTGCTCCATTTTGTTAATACTGTATTATGATTTGAGTTTTCTCCGCAAATCTTCTTCATCTCGTGCCTATATATAAGATCTCTCTTTCAGACAAACTTCGTGAGCAGAACTGTGTTTGGGTAATTTCTACGTTACGAGTTCTTGTTGGTTATTTTCCACTGTTTTTGGGTATCAGTTTAGCTCTTTGATCCTCTAGAGGTTCTTTTGTTCTTATATATATTTGACTCGAAAGTTTTTTTCATTTCTGATCATTAGGATCTTGTTTTGATTCCTAATCGAGAATTTTGTAAGCGGTTTTTTCTGAGTAATTTATTGGCTTCTTTCAAAAACTCCATCTTTCAGGGAGAAATGGCTTCTTCTTCTGCTCAATCTAGAATCTTGAATCTTCAAAATCATCTTTCTCCTCTTGAAGCAAACAACAAGGTTTCTCTATAAAAGATCCCCCTTTTTGACTTTCCAATGTTTTGTAGGCTTTCTCCAATCTTGATTTGCTTTCTCTTACAATTGGTTTTGAAGCAGCTCAGGAGTCTGGTCAAGATATCTCCACAAGTATCTGAAGCCTTATCCAATGGACGTGCTGTGGTCGCTCTTGAGTCAACCATAATCTCCCATGGTTTGCTCTTCCTTGTTTTTCTATCAATAATTCAGACTTGTTTGATTTGCATTCTGTAGAAATTAATTGAAAAACATAAGCCTATATTCTTGGATCTTGGTCTGATTTCAATTGCTTAACTGGCTATTTTTAGGGATGCCTTACCCTCAGAATCTGCAAACAGCAAAACAAGTGGAGTCAATTGTGAGAGCAAACGGAGCAATCCCTGCAACAATAGCTATCCTGAATGGAGTACCTTGCATAGGTGAGTTTTACAGTCTTGGCTTTGGAGTTATCGAACCTGGTAACACTAATCTCCTAGACAAATTTGGCGGTTTTCGGAACATCTTTGGTGGGTCACATATCCTGAAAAACACTTTGGTTTCAAGATCTTAGATCACGGATATAGATCTCTTTTCGTAAAGGATCAAAAACCAGTAGTTTCTTTTTTTTCTTGTAGGTTTTTCTTTTCCTTATAATGCTAATATGTAGTTAACAGGTCTGAACGAAGAAGAATTAGAACGTCTTGCATCTCTGGGAAAAAGTGTCCAAAAGACAGCAGGAAGAGACATAGCACATGTTGTGAGTCACTTCTGGTGCCTTTTTTTTTTTACTTATTGCGCCATCATTATATTCATTGGTACAAGCGGAAAACTTGTTTATTCTCCAATTTAAGATTCATTTACATACTCGAGTCATGTAGAAGAAGTATCGTACCTCAGTTCAGAATTTCAAATTGGATCAATTTATTCAAGTATTTAACCTACCGTGCTATAAACTAGCTTTTTATATATAGACGAACACGTTATTTACTTTTTCAAGCATTTCTATCAATCACTGGATGAAGTGTTTTGTTCTTCCATATAATGCCTTAATGTTTTCCGTCAGGTGGCTACAAGAGGAAACGGTGCAACTACAGTCTCTGCAACGTTGTTTTTCGCTTCAATGGTAATTGGCTTTGTTCCTTGGAGGATCTTTTTATAGTAGTTTTGGTACCATTCATTGCATTTCAGAGGATTTTTGGTTGTTGCAGGTTGGCATCCAAGTTTTTGTGACGGGTGGTATAGGAGGTGTGCATAGGCATGCCAACCATAGTAAGTTTCATGTCCGTTTTGTACTTTTATTTTCAATTTTTATAGTTACACGGTTAGAAACTCTGTTTAGATGATGGTGTTGAGTACTTTTGAAGCCAATATGTGCCTCATATCCGCTGCTATATTGTGTTGGGATGCAGCTATGGACATATCATCTGATCTTACTGCACTTGGAAGGACTCCTATAGCAGTGATATCAGCAGGCGTTAAATCAATACTTGATATTCCAAAGACTCTTGAATATTTGGTATATTATCCGTTGTCGAGGCATATTTAATAGTCAACAGTTAAGAGTTTTAAGTTTTCACAAGAGCTATTCGTTGACAATGCAGGAAACTCAAGAGGTGTATGTTGCTGCATACAAGAGCGATGAGTTTCCAGCATTTTTCACAGAAAAAAGCGGCTGTAAGGTGCAAATTTGTCCATTACCACTAAAATCAATCACTTGGTCATGTTTAGATATTAAGTTGTGATGTGGATATATTGACTTATGTAGGCACCTTCCCGTGTAGATAGCCCTGAAGACTGTGCTCAAGTAATAGGCAAGTGTAGTCTTTGTCTCAAAATTTCCTTTTAAAAGTATTTATGCGTTTTGAGCCCTTATCACCTTGAGAAAACCGCTTTTTCCAGATGCAAACATGAAGCTGAACCGTCAGGCAGGGATTCTATTTGCTGTTCCAATTCCGAAACAGCATTCAGCCGCCGGAAATCTTATCGAATCAGCAACACAGTGTGCTCTTACTGAAGCAAGGTCATAAAAAGAAACTAATATCTTGTATACATGCTTGCATCAGAATAATTCAAGGGCTTTGCTTCTTTTTTCTAAATTTATCGTCTGAAATCTGAATTTGATCTTGTCCAGGGACCAAAACGTTACTGGAAATGCAGAAACTCCATTCTTACTTGCACGGGTTAATGAATTAACTGGAGGCACTTCACTTGCAGCAAGTATCCTTTCTCTATAAGTTCCCTTAATCTTTTATATTCGACCAAAATCTTTTGATGTCTAATCACTTTAAGTAGTTTCAGAAATTTATATCTGTATCTCAAATCTAAACCCTTACAGTGGCTTAGAAACAGCAATGTCTCAGCATTGTAAGTCTTGACTTCCTTGACTCAGTTTCAGACATTGCGCTTGTGAAAAACAATGCCCTTATCGGTTCTCAGATTGCAGTAGCCCTTTCTCAGCTGATGTGAGCTTCCTTATCAATCTCAAGCTGAAGCTCAAGTTCAGATTCAGGACAGACCAAAGATGTTTTGGATTGGTAGTTATCAAGTGTTTTTATGTTGGTTATCAAGGATTTTTTCTTTAGCTCAAGAAACTCTTTAACCTATTTTCACATGTTATATATTACATATATTTATATCATGTCGAACCTGATTTGTCTCCTTGTATAACATCCCTTGAAGATAACTATTGAATTATACTAATTTATATCACAAAGGATCTCAAGGAAAGATCTGATCTAAAGGGTATATATAGAATAAAACTATTCTGCTTCAGCTAACCCTCTCTGCTGGTTTTGGACAACAATGGCAGCAATCACCGTTGACTTTCAGCTCTGCTTCATCTTCATGCTCCTATGGCTCTTCTCACTCTTCTGTCTCTCTGCTTTCTTCTTCAAGAAATCAAAAGAGCCACAAATCCAAGAATGTGGTCTACCTCCAAGCCCACCGTCTCTACCAGTAATAGGTCATCTTCACCTTCTCCTCTCTGTTCCATGTCACAAATCCTTTCAGAAACTCTCCTCCAATTATGGTCCCCTCCTTCACCTTCGCGCCTTCAATATCCCAATCGTTCTAGTCTCATCGGCCTCCATGGCCTATGAAATCTTCAGGACCCACGACCTAAACTTTGTTACCCGTGACCGCGCGGTTCCTATAATGGAAAAATCAATACTTTTTGGTTCCTTTGGCTTTGTCTCAGCTCCTTATGGAGATTACTGGAGATTTATGAAGAAGCTCTTAGTCACAAAGCTTCTCGGGTCTCATTCCCTCGAGGGGACTCGGCTCATCCGTGGGAAAGAACTCAAGACTTTCTGTGCTATGTTGTTCGATAAGGCAGCAAAGAATGAGACTGTTGATGTTGGTATAGAGATGATGAAGCTAACGAATAACAGCATTTGCAGAATGATAATGGGGAGGAGGTGTTCAGAGGAGAACGGTGAAGCAGAGCAAGTCAGAGCATTGGTGACAAAATCCCTTCGTTTGGCGAAGAAGTTCCTTATAGCTAGCACGGTTGGTCGAGCTCTCAAGAAGCTTGGGATCTCTCTGTTTGAGAAGGAAATCATGGAGGTCTCGCAGAGGTACGATGAATTACTGGAGAAGATTATTAAGGAACACGAAGAGAATCCGAACAAGAAAGAGGATAGAGACATGATGGATGTTCTGTTGGAAGTTTGTGCAGATGACAATGCCGAGTTTAAGATTACCAGGAACCAAATCAAAGCGCTCTTTGTGGTAATCTCTTGAAGTTTCTTTCATGGTCTTCCATGGCTTTCCCGTAAGGTTCATGCAAAGTCTTTATCTTTAACATTGTGCATGTGGTTGTAGGAGCTTTTAATTGGAGGCACTGATACTTCAGCACATACAACACAGTGGATAATGGCGGAACTCATTAACCATCCCGAGATTCTTAATAGATTGAGAGAAGAGATAGAATCTGTTGTCGGGAAAACGAGGTTGATTCAAGAATCAGATCTCCTAAACCTGCCGTATTTGCAGGCTGTGGTGAAAGAAGGGCTAAGACTACACCCGCCTACGCCAATCTTGGTGAGGAATGCAACAGAAGGATGCAAGATCGGAGGGTATTACATAGCACAGAACACAACAATGATAATAAACTCATATGCGGTGATGAGAGATCCGGATTCATGGGAATATCCAGACGAGTATCAGCCCGAGAGGTTCATGGTTCCCCCTTCAAAAGGGAAAGAAAATGAGAGTGAACAGTTAGCTTTGAACTACATTCCTTTCGGGAGTGGAAGAAGAGGATGTCCCGGAGCGAACTTGGGCTATATCTTCATTGGCGTAGCCATTGGAACAATGGTACAATGTTTTGACTGGAGAATCAATGGAGATAAGGTTAACATGGAAGAGACTGGAGAAATGGCTCTGAGCATGGCTCATCCACTTAAATGCACTCCTGTTGCTCGAATTAACCCATTAGCTAGCTTTGAATCTAGAGATCCTTAGTTTTAATTGATAATGGGTATTCTAGAGATCCTTAGTTGATGGTTGAGTTTGTTAAGTCTGTTGATGTTAAAGTCCTATATGTCTGAAACTGGTAATGAAACTTGCTGTCTTTGTACCTTTTCTTCTTTAAACGAAAACCTGTTGTCTTTATGTCTGAGACATCTGTTATATGAGAAGGGACAAGTGGGAAACTGTAGTACTTAATTAGAAACGTTGCAGATAACAAGAAAAGCTAAAGGCATCAAAGGAAGATAGTTACACATTTTGGATAGTCTACTTTTAACTTATTACACTTTCACTACTTGCTACTTCTGATGCCAAACTTGAGATGATTCCCGAGCTTCAGAAGAAGGCTCTACTCCCATAGAAAACACGGGAGTTAGCGCTCTTTGGCGTCTGCTGGGAGGAGCTTGAGTTCTCTGATTGGGTCGGGCTATCAATGTCCAAGGGGAGTTTCATCTTAGCCAGTGATTCAGTGAATTGCTGCAAGCTTTTCGTGTACATGTCAACAATATCTTGCTGCACTACCTTTTGCTCTGGTTCAATGTTCACTGTCAGAACCGGTTTCACAACTGCTTCATCATCCGTCTTATCCAAATCACCATTCTTGATGATATCTGTTGCCTTCGTCGCTTCTTGTTCTGAACCTGAGTTGTTTCCTTCGCTTGATTGCTTTAAATCATCATGAGTTCCCGAGGAGCCTGAGCTAACTGCAGTTGATGGAGAAGAGATTTCATTTGTTGAGACAGTATTCGTTTGGGCTGCTTCTTCAACAGTGTCAACAACTGCAGACTGGATGCTGTTTACTTCCACGAAGCATGTTTCAGAGCTTGCAAATTCATCAGAATCAGAACAAGTTGTGGAGAAGTACTTAGACACCATTTGATTGTTTTCACAGACAATCTTTGGATCCAAAAACTCACTCTCATCAAACTCGATAGGAGCCAACTCGGTGTCATCCGCTGTTAGAACCGCAGGAATGTGCATCACGTCGGGCGAATCTCCTGCGTACGAGAGAGACAACTCAACAAAGCCTGCAGGAGAGTGATACAAATCGGTTGACGAAAGAGAGAACTCTTTCTCCAACTTCCCATTCCTCACAATCACTTCAGACAAAGGTACAAGAGTGAATCCAAGTAACTGATCCTCAAGATAATTCTTCACGCGGCTCATCATATATATCTCACACTTAAGCGAACAATCCAGATTCTTCACATCGAACTGAAGGGTATCATCGAAAACAGGGTTTCTCCCTCCACCATTGATGATCTTTGTGGACAAGGAGCTGTCGGGATTGCTTGTGAGACAAAGCTTAGCATACACATCTTGCTTATGATATATGCAGATGTTGTGGATGTCCCTAGCTTGGTGAACAAAAACCTCAAGCACACCAATAAAGCTGTCTGAATCAGACGACATGACAGGTTTCTTTGTTTTGGTTTCACCACTGCCATTCAAATGGATACTACCATTGACGATTGATGCCTCAGATTGTGGAGACTCCATAACAGGATCTGCAAACAAACAAAAAAAAGAGACAACAGCTCTCACTTAAAATCATCCATAATTTAAAACAAACAAACCCTTTGGAGTTCGGTTTAAATTCTATAAATAACAAACAAAAAAGATACTAACTCAAACTCATGAAACATAAATTACTAAACGAATCAAATCAAATCTCTGGCAAATCATAGAACTTTAAGATGCTGCAATCAAATATGCCATCGAAACAAAGCTCAAGAACTCCTCAAACAACAAAATAACGATAAATTTGGTCTTTTACCTGAACTCAAGCAAAGCTACAAACTTGATTATGGTAAAGATTGCTTAATCAATTCACTAAAAGTTACTAAAACAAATTAACGCAGACGCATCCTTTAAAAACAACAAAGAGAAAGGCCATATATGGATTCCAAGAAAGCAATCAACTTTCTCGAGGAACAAAAAAACCCATAATCTAAGGAACGAGAAAGAATAATTCAGATAAGAATAAGGGATAAAGTAACGATTTTTTTGATAAAGGGTTCTCGTTATAAGCAAAAGACGAAATTGAGGCTCTGTTAACCTTTAATCTTGGGGCAAGAAAGGTCAAAAAGAAGAAGAAAGCTATTCTCTGTTTTTCTTCTTCTTGAAATTTGCGCTGAGGTTTTTATGCGAAAACCCACTTGGATTGTGTTTTCTTGAGCTTTGCAACGGAGAAGGAAGAGAAGAAGAGAAAGAAGAATGGTGTAGAAAGTGAAAGAGGAACAATTATTGCGTTTATTGTTTAATATTCAGTGTGAAATAGACTTTTCTAAGTAGGCACGATCTACGGATTGTAGACGCCTCTCTTTTTTCAAGTTTTTATTTTTGTTTGTTTTCAGTTTCTATACCACAACGGCTCTAAAGGTTCTAAAGAAACTTACTTTAAAAAGATTTTATATCTTGTATCCTTTTTTTTACTTTTTGTTTTTGGCATAAGAAGGAAGATAAATGGACCACAAATCTAAATTGGTTTGGTTTCGTTCTTTTATCAGAAAGTTGTTTGGTATGGCTTGGTTAAACTGGTTTAAAACTATTTATGAGTTTTCAGTCGGTTTGAAGAAGGCTCAAGATTCAACTAAGTTATGACTATGAGTTGAAGATCTGAAAAAGGCTCAAGATTCAACTAAGTTGGTTTAAAAGACTTGTACATCTATTAATTTCTCGGACTGATTATAAGTGTTATTAAGCAGTTTATGCGAGTGGTATAATAGCAGAAGCATGTGTTTGCAATTAGTGATTTAAATTTACAATTTGAAACGCTTTAGTGAAAAGTCTTGATTTATAGTGACTTAAACCGTATAAGACGGTTAGAAGGAACAGTCTAATACGATCACGTTTACAAAGATTGCAGAATAACCAATCAAACCCTTAATACAAACAACCTCATTCACATGAATTTGATCACACGATGTTCGATTGACGCCATTGTTGTCTTCACTAGCTTTAACATTACCATTATTATTACCATAAGTTCAGTGAAGTAGAAGAATGCAACAATAAGCTAAGAAGAAACACAATTGAAGTGATAATAACGAATCTGATTGGTATATATATTAAACACACAAATCTATACTCTGCATATGCCACTTAGCTTCAAATTGGGTTGTTCATGGTCAAAAATATGATCTCTTACAGTTAAAGAAAAAGGAAACGAGCTAAGAAACTAGTCATCCACGAGCGGATTTTCTAAGTTAAGTGTCCAGTTTTATAGGACCGTAAGGCAATTCATAGAATTCAGCTAAGTATGTCAAAGCTTCAAAGTTGTTGTTGCATACCTTCCACAATGCAGAAACTTCTCCTTTAGAAACAGTTCCCAAGTTTTCACAACTCTCTATGAATTCAAGCAGCTTTGAAAAGAAAGAATCATAATTCATCACAATGAATGGAACTGGCAGTACAGATCCAATCCTTTTGAGCTGAATCAATGCCAAAATCTCAAACATCTCATCGAGTGTGCCAATGCCACCTGGAAGTGCAATTATCGCCGTCTTATCAAAGACATTGTTTCTACTCACAGCATCCACTAATCCATGCTTTCTCGCCGAGAAAAACCTAAACATGGATTCCACATTTTAGGGATCACTCACTCTTGTGCAATCAGAGTAACAAGTGGTACGTGGCTACGTGTACCTGCAAGTATGGTAATTCTGAGGAGGGAGATAGGGATGAAACTTCGATGCGGTCCATTCACCGGCTTCTTTTTCTATTTTGATGCCACCAACCGGTTTCTCAGCTTCCAAAGCACCTTTAGTCACAGCATCCATAAGTCCTGGTCCAGCTCCAGACCATGTAGTACAGTCCAACAGATTAGCTGCCTGATAAAACACACAACTCTGAGAAATCTATATCATAAAATGAGAACTAACTTTTTGTGGCGTTTTACGGGTCTTACTTACTTCTCTGCTCAACTCTTGTGCTTGCAGGTAATGTGAATGGTTTGATGGGATTCGGGCAGAACCTAAGTACAAAATGCCTCTCCCGAGCCTATGTACGAGGTCGAAGCATATCTCAAGCTCTTTCTTAACCTTTCAAATAATGAGAATTCAAAAGAATAAGGTAGAGAATAACAACCTAAAGCGAAAATTATCAGAATTTGAACATCCAAAATCTACAAAGAAGGTTAGAGATAGAGTGGGATTTGCTTGCTCATTCAATTGAACAAACAAACAAAAAAGGCTAAGACTTTACACTGGTTTTCTAAAACCTTTCATTGGGTTTCTAATTCTCAATCTGCAAAGCCAATCAACACAGATAAAAAAAAAGTTTCATTCTTTCTCCTATGATGAAACTTGGTCGTGACGTTCTATATTGCAAGACTAGAAATCAAACTAACTGTAAACAAGAAGATGGGTACATTGAACATTCTAACAATCTCCGACAAAATTCAAAGTTGAGATTTTTACCACACATGGGCTACTTCTCTCAACGAAATCCTCAGACACAACAGCTCTGCACTTGAGAGCTCGAGCTGGGTTGTATGCCCTGATTGGATGACCAAACGTCATTTCCAGACAAATTGGATTACTCTCTGTCAGTATTGGTGTTGGTGTTGGTGAAGGAGATATCTTTGCGGATAATCGGAAACTCCAAGAGGAACCCAACATCGAGACCCCCATTTTCTCAATTTCTGTGGGTAACGAAACAACTCGGGCTCTCCAAATTAGTCTGCAAATTTGTCTCTGTTCGCCCAGTACCTGATGCCCACTCCCAAAAAAATTGCAATTTAAGACAATGTGGCCAGAGAGTGTTTGCTTAGGGCTGGGAATTCGGGTATCCGTTCGGATTCGGTTCGGCTATTTCGGATTTTCGGATATTCGGGTATAGGGGTATAGGATCCGTTCGGGTATTTTATAGTTTCGGGTCGAGTTCGGATTGGTTATCTTCGGGTTCGGTTATTTTCGATTACACCCGAAATCCGAAAAACCCGCACAGATACCCAGAAGTTTCGGGTATTTTATCCGAAGTTACAAAAAAAACCAAACTTAATCCGATGTAGTCGATTTTACATTGATCCGACACTCTATCAAATACACAAATTGATTCAATGTCTATAAAACTAAGTACTCGATTTTAAACATTCATGTCTTCAATAATAATAAAGTTTAAACCAAATAGATTTATATAAAAGTAAGAGAGTAAATTAGGAACAAAATGTTAAAGAGAGAAGATACGTTGATAAAGGATAAAGCTAAGGACATAGAGAAGAGAACCAACTTCATTATGATTCCCAAACGTCTTCGGTCTTCCACTAGTTCTTGACTTCATGTGACATCATACAAATACAATAATCGAAACATTAAAAAAATGTGACTCATAGGGAATCATAGAAAAGTCAACCAAGTTACCTTACCTATCTTAGTGTAGCAGGTTGCCTTAGTGTCTTTCTACTAGGGCTTCAAATTCATACTCTGAAGAGGAGAAATACAAACACAAACAGATTGTTAAATAAGAACCAAAGGAATTAACATCAAGTAGATATACAAAAAATGTACCTTTCTCGAGCTTGTCTTCAAATTCAAATTCAGCAAGTATTTGTGCATTTATAAGCACATTTGCTTAAAATTTGATGTCTTGTTTCATCCACTGCTTTGTACACATCAAAACCTCAACCATATAGTGAGTTAGACAACTCCTATATGGATCTATTATCCTTCCACTCGTGCTAAAAGTACTTTTAGAAGCAACAGAGGAAACTTGCATAACAAATAAGTCCCGAACTATTTCTGACAAAATGGGATACATGCCACTGTTGACTTTCCACCAAGAGAGTAATCATACCCAATTCCCATCATCAATTCAGGATTCTCAATTTTTTCCTTCATATATGAATCCAACTCATCTGTGTCTCAACTCCTATCTCTTTAAGCAAGGTATTGTACCTTCTCTCAATCCTATGGCTATGGTAACCAAGCTGATCATCATCAACCATTATGTATGTTTGCTGTTCTTGATTAGACTGAGATGACTAAGTAGACCGAGACTGAGACTGTTGCACTTCAGCATTTTTACCATATCTTTCACTATACTCTTTGAACATATCTTACAACAGACTATTAACTGACTCATACAACTCCTTAGCCTCGGTAGAACCTTCTCCATACAACTCCTCAAAACACATTTTTGCAAACTGTATCTTCTTCCTAGGATCAAACACACTAGCTACTACCAACATCTTGTTGATGTTCTTCAAGCCATCCCAATATTTTTCAAAATTTTTATACATCTACTTAGCTTTTATCTTTAGCTCATTATCATAGTTGCTACAAAGCATCTGGAGATTTGATGCTATGTCGCCTATCTCACCATAATATTTGTGTGCATTCAGAGTAGTAGAAGCTGAAAGTACCAGTGTGGAGTTGTAGAAAATGATAAGAAATCTATTTAACCTTTCAACATCACGCCAATCAGTCATCGAAGGAGGGCCAATCATTTTTCTCCTATTATCAAACTAAGAAATGGTCATTGTACAGTTTGTCTTCTAATTCTATTTTATCGAAAGATGCCTTGTACTTTATTTCCCTTGTCAACATTAAATAAGTAGAATTCCACCTAGTTTTGACATCTAACGGTAAACTAGCCCTTGTCATCCTACCAGATTCTACCTTCTGTTCAAATGCAGTTTGTCTCTTTGTTCTTGATCTAACATAAGATATTGCATTACGGATTGAAGTCACACTATCATCTACTTCAGCCAATTCATCCCTCAGAAACAAATTAATGATGTGACCAGCGCATCTCATATGCATAAATTCTCCTTTCAACACTAAAGATTCATCGGCTATCAAGGAGAAATTAGATTCAAACTTGCTCAAAGCATTGCTATTAGCTATTGCATTATCCACAATCACACAGAAGACCTTTTCTATTCCCCACTCAGCTAGGCATTCTAGAAGTACAGTGGAAATGGTCTTACATTTGTGATATGTGACATACTTGAACCCTATGATCAGCTTCTTTAACTACCAATATGGATCAACATAATGTGCTGTTATAACCATATAACTTGCACCTGTGAATAAAAAGTAACATTAAGTACAATAGCGTAATATCAAAGTGTGAAATTGATAAATTAAATACTGTAATGATCAGAATAAACATTACCTGTAATCTGAGAAACCCAAATATCAGTTGTGAGTGAGACTCTTTTCTTATTAGTTAGGAACCATTGCCTAAGAGCCGCCTTCCTCTCAACAAACATCTGGACAATGTCTCTTGTTGATGTCCTTCTTGAGTGTGGTTTGTATAGGTTAACCTTGTTGCAGAAGTGTTTAAATGTCATACATTCAACAAAAGAAAATGGCAACTCCCCTATCACAAGCATCTCATTTGTTGCTTCTCTGAAAACACTCTCTGTCACTTTTGCATTCTGTAGATTCCCTTCATTATTAATAACCTGCTGACTCTGAGTAGGATCTTGACCATCTTGCCATGCCTTGAATTGCTTACAGACTTGAAGATGATTCCCCAAGTTTGTAGTCCCTAACTTTGTTGGACATGAGAAATCCTTCTGGCAATAGCTGCAAATACATTTGTCATGGTTGTTTTCCATTCTTGTGAAATGAACTCATACATCTGACCTTGTGGGAAGTATCCTCTTGGTCTTAGTATTATTTTGCTTAGCAGTAGCTCCACTTCCAGAAGTTTGTTTCCTTTTTCCCCTTCGATTAGAATATGGAGTTAGAAACTCTTCTTCTTCGTCGCCAATCTCATGTGCATTTTTGTTTTCATTATCTTGATATGGAGATGATGATGAATCAATCTGCAAATAGTAAAAGAAACAATTTAGTAAAATGATCTTACCATCAACGTTTCAGCTAGTACAAGTTGTCATAATGCCATGTTTACAACTTGTACTGCATATATAATGCTTGAAAAAGGATCAAAAGATAACACAAATGCAAGAACCCATCAAAGACTAGACGAAATTTCATTTCTTTACTACTAATTCAAATCCTAAATAAAACATGATGCTAAATTAGAACCCAACTTTAGATCATTTGAAACCAAGAAGTTCAAACTTAAGACTTAAGAGAGTACTATCGCTAAATAAAACATGATGCAAAATCAGAATATAAGAACAAGATCATCAATTTTTCTTCTATATCATATTTTTAAATCTAAATAGAAGTAAAATACGAGTATAGAAAAAAAAGATTTTTCCTTACTATGGAAACAAATTCAAACGAACTCTAAAGCAAATTCAGAAACTCTATTTTGAAAAACTGGAAACAAATTCAATAATCACAACTCTAGAATTCTTCTTCTGCAAAACATGAATTTGAAAAACGAGAAGCTTCATTGACTATAAACAAATTCAAACGAACTCTAAAAAAAATCAGAACTCTAAATCTCTTGTTCCTCTTCTAAGCGATGCACTAAGAAATCAAATTCAGAAAACTCTAAAGAATAAGAGAAAACAAAAATCGAAAGTTGATGAGTCACCTGAGATTGCCTCCGTGAATTCTCAGACGGAGGAGACGATGCTAAATAGCGGTTTAGGGTTTCCAGTTTGATAATTGGGGATTAAATGTGCTTCGATTTCGGAAACTGGAAGTCGAACCGGTTGTAACGAGTTGCCAAATGAAAGAAAGAGGAATTAGGGCTAATGGGTTTATACATATGCTTATATACTATCGGGTAGTTCGGATTCATTTTGGATATCGGATAATATCTGAACCCGATCGGATATCCGATCTTCCTAGAATCAAAACCCGTTCGGGTATTTTGCTACACCCGTACCCGAATCGAACCACCTACTTCAGGTCAGGTTCGGGTTCGGATTTCGGATGCAGATTTTTTGCCCAGCCCTAGTTTGCTCATGGTCAAATCCTCTCTTGAAAAATCAATCTAAGCACTCTTCTTTATTCTCTTCTGCTTTTAATGAAAATTTAATAACCAAAGTTTGCCCTTACCAAACCTATCCAAACCGATTCACCAAACCAATTTTTTTAATGAAAATCATATATATTTGGTTTGATTCTAATGATTTTTATCGTAGAAAAAAATTGTAGTTGAAAGTTTTTAAATAATCATTTTTTTTTGTATTTAAATAATGCAAATAAAATGTTAATGTTTTTAATTAACAATGTAAATATAAACAATTCTCTTACTTAATTGATTATAATAAGATTTCTTGTTTTAATTTAAAGTTTAATATCTTAGAAACAATTTATTAATGATTTTTATTTCACGTTTAGTTTAGTATCGAAATTAAAAAACTAACTATTATACAAAATATATATATATATTGAATATAAAATGTGTTATTAATTATACAACACTATGAACGATTCAATAGAAAAATCTTAATAATAAAAAATATATTTTTTTAATATTTTTGTTGGTCAGCACCGGATTCCGACGAATGGTGTACCGAAATAAGATAGTCGTGATATTGAGCACATGTTGTCATATAATTGGTACATGTGAGCATGCAATCTATTTAGTTCGTGTAGTTGACTATACATTTTCAAACTTGGAATGTATGATCATGTATTATGTTATACGTCGTGTAGCTTTCTATCTTTTTTCTCTTTATATTAATAAATTTTGCTTACTAAATTGTTTATCAATAATCATAATCATAAAGCTATATTTTCTTATTGTTACCAACCGCATAAAGCTTATTATCGACTTCTTAACAATATGATAAGCAATTAAACTCAATGGTTTTGATTGGTAACATTAATTAGAGGTTTTTACACGTGACAGATGGAACGAACAATTGAAAATGGATGGTTCAAATAATTAATTACAAGAGATGTTATACACTAAAACGAAGTGGATATAGGAGCCGGTTAAAAAGAATATATTTTCTTACAAGTTATAATTTACCGTTTTCCACACTAACTAAATTATGATCCGTGCTATACTGATTGATGTTTTTAAAAAAAAATTAAAATTAAAAATTTATATTTAAAAAGTAAGTGATGTTATAATAGTGAAAAATACATTTATATCTTATTCTTTTTAAATAGTTATTTTAGTTAGATTTGATTAAATCTTTCATAATACAGTGTCATATAAGTTTTTTTTCTTATATTTTGTGTTTGTTTAAGTTTTATTTAATAAGTAATTATAGTTATGTGTAGGACGATATTATTATTAAAATTTTAATATAGTTATAATTATGTAATATGTTTTAAAGACCAAAATAGTTTATATTAGATTATTTTATGGATTAAGTTGATTATACAATTGTAAATAATGGTTACAGTTGAATTTATGTCGTAATGTAATTGCAAATATATGGGATAAATGATAAAGTTTTATAATCGAATTTGTAAATATTTGGAGGTGTCGAATCTTATTTAAACTATTTCACCATATGATCTTTAACACTTTACATTTAATCAGTCATCTATCATAACTCATTCCATCATATGACTTGCAACCTCTTAAATTTTTTTTTTCTCTTTAATCAAACTAAAATATCACAAAAATTTCAATTTTTCATCAAGTAAAATATTTTAAATATATTTATTTCTAAAAAAATCCAATTTAGAGTATTTATAGTTTTTATTTTTTTATCTGTTAAGTATTTGTCATATTCTTTTAAAAATATCAAGTTAAACTATTTTAAAATTTTCCAAGTTAAAATATTTCAAAAGTTTATTTTATTTTATGTAATTATGCATTTTAACTAAATAAAATGTGTGAAACTGAATATAACTATTCAAATTTCGACGCGTATTAAGTAAATGTTCCTACTCTTCATAATTTTTTTCTTTATCTTGTTAATAAATTTTTTTATAATATATTTTTAAACTACCTCTTATCTTCATATTCGATGTGGAATTTTTTATCTGTTACTATTTTCATAAGTTGAACAATGTATCTCTAGTTTGAAAAATTCAAATCATGGCATATGCGCATGCGGAAAAAAAATATTTTTTTATTATTATATGGATGATGTGATGATTTATTTGTTTGACAAAAAATAGAATAAAATAAATATGAGAGGTGAAGTATAATGATTAATAACAAATTAATATGGTAAGTTATATTACAAATATTATTTTTTCAATTTGATTGGTTATTCATTTTTTTGAAAATTAATAATGTATGTTTCTTTTTATAAAGTAATTAAATTGCAAAGAATAGTATTTGACATTTTTACCTATTATTAATTTGTTCTTTGAAACTTTTATTTGTAAAGACAATTTGATGTAAAGGGATAAAGTTAATTCAATTTGCGTACTTCCATAATATTAGTATAAGGATGATTGGAGTTTTTTTATTTTTATTTTAAAATAAAATTTTAATTTTGTTACTCATTAGAAATATTTAATTAGAAACTTTTAAACATTTGAATTATTTCTTTATTTTCAATTTTTCTTATTTTTGAATTTTTTGTCACCAATTATATTTTTGTATAACCATCCGTCTAAAAAACTTACTGCTATTTTTTTACCATTTATAATTGTTTTCTTTCTAAACGCTAAATAATTTTTTTTTACGTTTTCTTAAAACTATGATTATCATCCTATAAGCATTTAAGATTAGGTCGGTAAATTCATATACAATAAAATTTTCGGTTTGTATTTTTTTTTTGGTCATCTGAATTTATATATATGTAAACGAAGTGATCAAATTCTTATAAAACATTTTCTCTCTACACCAAACCTCAACACCAAAAAAAACTTAATATAACTCTTTAACCTTTAATGAAGTGGTAAAATACCAAAATATCTTAAACTAATAATTAAAAGAAAAAAAGGGAAAAGAAAAAGAAAAAAATTGGATCGGATATTCTTCTTCTTCTTCCCGTGGCGCGACATCATCCCATCCTCCCATCACCATCACCATTGATCCCAAACGCATTTGTTCAATTGAAGCTTCAATTGAGGTGCGTTCTACTATGTTATAGCTTCAATTGAGGATAGTAATGCAAGTTGGGGAATCCGCAAGTTGGAAGAAAATATCCAATTGGATTTGGAATTGTCTCCCATTATCTTAGATCCCATTATCTTATTCGTTAGCGATAGTATCTGGGTCGATTAGATCAAATCAAGTAATGTAACATCTCACAGGTGTTGAATCGTAGAGGATTAGAGAATCTCTGCCCAGAATTGAAAAATGCAGATTTAGAACAACTGGGTACTACTGCGTTTAGGTAACAATGAGCACAACTGGGTAATACTGCGTTTAGGAAATACTAGCTAGAACTAGGTACTACTGATAATAGGGAACACTAAGTACAAGTGGGTACAACTGATATGACTAATTTAGTTATTTTTTATTTTTTTTTCAGGAGACAACGAGCACAACCCTATATTTTGATATTGGAGGACATTATGTAAAGAACGGAGATGGATATGAATGGATTTCAGCAGAAGATCGCATGTACCCACTATTACCAGGTTTATCGGTATAACTAGCATACATAGTATTACCAGTATTATCAGGTTTACTAGTATAACTAGCATACATAGTATAACCAGTTTTACCAGTGTAACCAGGATACATAGTATTACTAGTATTAAACATTAAACCTAATATAAGTCAATGTACCTAATATAAGTTATGATTAAAAGTACTTAAAACCATTACAACAACAAACCAAAGCACATACTTCAAATATAAATAGATAGAGTTTGATAAATAGATACACATAGAGTTGGATCAGTTTGATAAATAGATACACATAGAGTTGGTACTAATGGTTCGGTTTCGTAATCTGAATCCTGCAAATCATACACATAATAATAAGTATTACTCTCTTTATTAATCTAGTTATACCAAGTATTACATTTTATTTGCCTCTCCAAGTTTGGAGTTACATACCGGTGCATCATTTTCCTCTCTGTCATCTCCGATTCTGCCTTTTTCCTCCTTCGAACCATTTTTCTCTTCTTCAGCATCTGAAACTCCTTCTTCTTCACCTTCGGATCCTTCATCGTCCTCCGGAATCCTTTCTTCATCGTTTTTCTCTTCTTCGAAAACCCTTTGTTCTTCATTTTCTTCTTCACTGGATGGACTCGAGGGCGAACCGCATGCAGGTCCGGAAGGAACCTATAAAGGTAATGGATTTCCATCTACTCTAACTGATGGATTCTTTGTACACAGCGACATAGTATCTACGGCAAAATCAAAATCAAATTGATTTATACCCAATTCTACACTACGAATCTGATGAAAACTAGTCGACATTGAAAAGATTTAACGGATTCGGACATACCTTACCTCCTAGTTCGCAGATTGGTTATCCATTATCCTTGGGTGTCCCTAGTTATCTTGATTTTCGAGAGAAGTTGAGTAGAAATTTTCCTTACAAATCCTATTGAAATTGGGAGTTAGAGAAGAGGGAGGGTCGTGGGCGGTTTATCCGATTTCTGCGGAATAGGTAAAGATGCGGGTCGGATTTACCTGGTTGGATCGTAAACAGGATCAAATTCTCGTATAATTGTCGTTATAAGGCGAATTTACAAACGCCTTTCTCATAATAACATTCCTTTTTATTTTCTTTTTATGTCGAAACTGTACGAAAAAACAAAATAACCAAACAAAACTCAACTTATTTACGATCCAACCAGTTAAATCCGACCCGCATCTTTACCTATTCCGCAGAAATAGGATAAAAACGCCCACAACCCCCCCTCTTCTCTAACTCCCGATTTCAATAGGATTTTTAAAGCAAATTTCTACTCAACTTCCCTCGAAAGTCAGGATAACTAGGGACAACAAGGATAACGGATAACCAATATGCAAAATAGGAGGTAAGGTATGTTCGAATCCGTTAAATCTTTTCAATGTCGACTAGTTTTTGTCAGATTCGTAGTGTAGAATTGGGTATAAATCAATTTGATTTTGACTTAGTCGTAGATACTATGCCGTTGCGTACAAAAAAACCATCAATTAGAGTAGATGGAAATTCAATTCCTTTACGGGTTTCTTCCGGACCTGCATGCGGTTCGCCCTCGAGTCCATCCAGTGGAGAAGAAAATGAAAAACAAAGAGTTTCCGAAGAAGAGGAAAACTATGAAGAAAGGATTTCGGAGGACGATGAAGGATCCGAAGGTGAAGAAGAAGGAGCTTCAGATGCTGAAGTAGAGAAAAATGGTCCAGAGGAGGAAGAAGGAAGAACCGAAGAGGACAGATAAAAAATGAAGCAACGATATGTAACTCCAAACTTGGAGAGACAAATAAAATGTAATACTTGGTATAACTGGAATGATAAAGGGAGTAATACTTATTATTATGTGTATAATTTGCAGGATTTGGATTACGAAACCGAACCATTAGTACCAGATATGTACTTCAGGAATAGCGAGTATTAGAAGAAACTTAAGCTTCCATCAAGGTGTCACCTTAAGAAGACAGTAGAGACAATTACTGAAGTACTTAATGGAAATGAGATCAGATGGTTTCATGAGGATCCACAGCTTAAACATTTCTTTCACATGCATTTGGAGAATAAGCATAAGGTTCATGGAATGTGGATGTTCTTTCTTCATGCTGCGCGTACTTTAAAAAAGCGAGAAACTTGGTTTGTTTTGAACGGTGTTCCTATGCGGTATTCAATCAGAGAACATGGTATCCTCTCTTGTTTATACTGTCAAAATTATCCATTGGAGTGGGATAGGTTGGGCAGTTTAGACTTTGTCAGGAGGCATTTCGAGAGAGGGTCAACCATAACGTATGAAGCTGTGGAGCATAGGTTCTTGACTATGAACAGTTATAAAGATAGATTGAACATGGTTGTCCTGTATTTCTTATCTTCAGTGATTGTTGGGCAGACAAAAAAAGGGCAGAAAATAACCGGTAAAGGAGCAAAAAGTGTAGAGCCCTTCTTTCTCAGAGCGGTTAACGACCTAGAATTGTGTCGGTCGTTTCCGTGGGGATGTTTTTCTTTTGATGACAATCTCAAGCGAAAATGAGTGCATTGTTTGCTAAATTCGATGGAGTCGTCACGAGATAACAATGGGTTTATCTAAGTTTCACTATTCCTTTAGAGGTAAATCAGTAATTAAGAACCATTTACTTTGTAGATCTTAATTTGAAATTGCTAATGTGTTTTGTTTAAATAATTTGTAGTTTCTGGCATTTGAGTCGATTCCAGTTTTGAAGTTGAAGTACCGAGAGTGTAACGAAGGTGAAAGATTTGATTGTCCGAGGATGTGCACGAGTAGATTCAAGTAACATTAGGTGTCAGGTTTTGCACTTGATGATTTATATGAATCACTGGGAACAACTAAGGTTAGTAATATTATTAATACTATTAGTAATACTCTTGTTAGTTAGTAATACTTCTTGTGCTTGGAGGTATCAAATAAATCTTTGCTTCGTTTGAGAAATTTCGAGAGATTAGAATCTATTTTACAGTTTGCAGAATCTATCTGTTTGTAAAAGTAAAACTCATGATTTGAAGAAACAGTTGTCAAATGTTGTTCTAGTAGTAGCAAGTGTTGTTGATGACCCCATATGTTTAAAGTTTATTTTTTTATTTTCAAACAAACTATGATTTGACATCAAACTTATAAGTTGTAGCTCTCTGTTTTTGATGTGAAAAATTAATGAGAATTTTTCTGGTTTTACATAGAAGGGATTTACTTTATATTCATGTCGTTTATTAACCACAGGATTATAATAAAGCAGATTCTGTGTTTTTTAAGAAATCATTAAGTTGATGTAACACCAGACATCTAATTGATTAATCGGATGTCCCAAAATAGACTATTTTGGTTCCAACTTCTGAGCGAGCTCTTTGTGATCAAATCTTTGATGAGGCGGAGAAAGATCGAGATGTTGATGACTACTTTGTTTAAAGTTGGAAGAATAGGTATTTTATTGACAAAAAGAGGGTTTTTCTTTCATTTATGTACACCTGTGATGTCCATACCCAAGTGGCGGCTGCCGAGAAAGAGGTTGCTGAGAGAGAGGCTGCTGAGAAAGAGGGTGCCCAGAAAGAGGGTGCAGAAAAAGAGGCGGATAATGTGGAAGAAAAATCGCAGGTGGTGTCTAATGATGAAGTGGAAAAGCTAAAGAAAGGCATGTTAGATCTACAAGAAGGAATGATAAAGATGAATAAAAGTATGAAAGATGGTTTTGAAAAATTGTTAAACTTAATTGGTGGGCAGGATACAAGGCTAAAGGAACTAGAATCATTTAAGTCTCAAACTTCGAGTGATAGCCGTTTTGATCATGTTTATTGCTCCAGTGGTGGTGGTACAACTGGTGGTGATGATGGTACAACTGGTGGTGGTAAGTCTGGTACAACTGGTGGTCATCATGGTCTGGAGACACCAATTGATGGTGATGGTACAACCAGTGGTGATGAAGGTACAACTGGTGGTGATGATGGTACAACTGGTGGCGAGGACAGTGAGGAAGAAGGTGACGAGGACAGTGAGGAAGAAGGTGAGAAGGATGAAGTAGTTGGTCAAAAGAGGACGAGGAAGCCATCAGATGCAAAAAAGTCTCCCTACACGACTATGACGGAGGAAAAGAAGAGGAAGAAAGCAGAATCCTAGAAAAACTGATTCAACTCTATGTGTATCTATTTATTAAACTCTATCTATTTATATTTGAAGTATGTGTTTTGGTTTATTGTTGTAATGGTTTTAAGTACTTTTAATCAGAACTTATATTAGGTACATTGACTTATATTAGGTTTGATGTTTAATACTGGTAATACTATGTATCCTGGTTACACTGGTAAAACTGGTAATACTGGTAATACTATGTATGCTAGTTATACTAGTAAACCTGATAATGCTGGTAATACTATGTATGCTAGTTATACCGATAAACCTGGTAATAGTAGGTACATGCGATCTTCTGCTGAAATCCATTCATATCCATCTTCGTTCTTTACATAATGTCCTCCATAATCAAAATATAGGCTTGTGCTCGTTGTCTCCTGAAAAAAAAAAAATAACTAAATCAGTCATATCAGTTGTACCCAGTTGTACTCAATGTTCCCTATTATCAGTAGTACCCAGTTCTACCTAGTGTTTCCTAAACGCAGTATTACCCAGTTGTACTCAGTGTTACCTATTATCAGTAGTATCCAGTTCCACCTAGTGTTTTCTAAACGCAGTAGTATCCAGTTATACCCAGTTGTTCTAAATCTGCATTTTTCAATTCTGGGCAGAGATTCTCTAATCCTCTACGATTCAACACTTGTGAGATGTTACATTACTTGATTTGATCTAATCGACCCAGATACTATCGCTAACGAATAAGATAATGGGATCCAAGATAATGGGAGATAATCCCAAATCCAATTAGATATTTTCTTCCAACTTGCGGATTCTCCAACTTGCATTACTATCCTTAATTGAAGCTATAACATAGTAGAACGCACCTCAATTGAAGCTTCAATTGAACAAATGCGTTTGGGATCAATGGTGATGGTGATGGGAGGATGGGATGATGTCGCGCCACGGGAAGAAGAAGAAGAAGAAGAAGATCTGATCCAGTTTTTTTCTTTTTTTTTCTCTTTTTTTCTTTTAATTATTAGTTTAGGGTATTTTGGTATTTTACCACTTCATTAAAGGTTAAAGGGTTATATTAGGGTTTTTTTTTGTTGAGGTTTGGTGATGGGAGAAAAAATTTTAGAAGAATTTGACTGTCGTAAATAAGTTGAGTTTTGTTTGGTTATTTTGTTTTTTCGTACAGTTTCACATACAAAATAAAAATGAAAAAGAAATGTTATTATGAAAAGGACGTTTATAAATTCGCTTTATAACGATGGGTTATACGAGAATTTGATCCTAAACGAGGTTGGGTTTCTAATCCATATATTGATCATACATGTAAACACTGCTCAGCCGACTTAGATTTCTGTGTCGTTTTAATTAATTAAGTTGTAGACAAAAAAAACGAGGTTGGATTACACTTTGACTTGAGAAACGTTCAGCAACACACAAAAACTTTAGGAATACTCTAACCTCTAAAACAACCCTACACCACTAACCATCACGGCCTTTAAAAAGAATAATGCTCAAACAATTAGCTCACAACACACAAAAACAACCAATCAACTAGAGGATTGAACTCTCTCATCACAAACAAAAAAAACACCATTTAACTCCTCTATGGGATAGCTAATGGCTATATAAGATTGTAATCTATAATCCTCTATCATACTTTATGCAATAAAATTAGCTCCTCGATGACCATCTTTCCCCAGCCAATATTCACGCCACTAACAGGTTCAAAACAGACAAAATCTCATAAGAATGATATGAAAGAAGGTCAAGCTTGTGGCCTATTCACAGCTCCCACCAATTTACGAGCTTCCAAGGCAAACAAAACCTTACTCACTTTGTGACTCACAATATGACAATACTCTCCACCGCCCAAATAATACTGAGGAGATGGACTTCTAGTTTGTATCTTCAAAAAATGATAGCTATATAGTTATTCACTTCATTTCTCAATAAATATGTGGAAAAAATACAGTAACGTCAACTAGATATAATACTTTACTAGCGCCTCTACTATAGTATATCCAACATATACTATTTTGAGGTATTGAATTAAAACGAATTAATCAAACAAGTTGTCTATGAGGACAAAACACAATAGACAACCACAACCACGAGAAATCTGACAATCACACCACCAACCCATGAGTTATGCGTAATTAATAATTCCCACCTAATAAATCAAAGTAAGCATTCACTATTTTTTCCCAAAAAAAAACCTAATGATTCACATTTAACCTAAAATATAATTTCACATATACCTTCTCCAAACTACATACAGGGGTGTCCTGAGGCAAGGAGAAGGACCTCAATCTTCACTTAACTTAGAGAAGAAGAGAAATAACCAAAATCTTCTTTCGTGAAGACTTGAATTTTTCTTTTGAGTTTTGACAATTTTAGGGAGAAGAAATGGGGTCAAAGTTTCATGCTTTTATGTACCCATGGTTTGGTTTTGGTCATATGATTCCATATCTTCATCTAGCCAACAAATTAGCTGAGAAAGGTCATACGATCACTTTCTTCCTTCCTAAGAAAGCTCAGAAGCAACTCGAACCTCTCAATCTGTTCCCAGACAGTATTGTCTTGGAGCCTCTTACTCTCCCTCCTGTCGATGGTCTCCCTTTTGGCGCCGAGACAGCCTCGGATCTCCCAAACTCAACTAAGAAACCCATATTCGTTGCCATGGATCTCTTACGTGATCATATCGAATCTAAGGTTCGTGCTTTGAAACCAGACCTAATCTTTTTCGATTTTATTCATTGGGTTCCAGAAATGGCAAAAGAGTTTGGATTCAAGAGTGTAAATTACCAGATCATATCGGCAGCTTGTCTAGCTATGGTTCTTGCACCTGGTGCTGAATTAGGGTTTCCTCCGCCGGATTATCCTTTATCCAAAGTGGCGTTACGTGGACATGACGCTAACGTCTGTTCTCTCTTTGCGACTTCCCATGAGCTTTTCGGTCTGATCACCACAGGCCTTAAGAACTGCGACGTGGTTTCTATAAGGACATGTGCGGAACTTGAAGGTAAGCTATGCGGTTTCATCGAAAGAGAATGTCAAAAGAAAGTTATCTTAACCGGTCCAATGCTCCCTGAACCGCAAGATAAGAGTGGTAAACCTCTAGATGATCGATGGAATGACTGGTTAAACAGATTCGAACCAGGCTCGGTAGTGTTTTGCGCTTTTGGCAGCCAATTCTTTTTCGAGAAAGATCAATTTCAAGAACTCTGTTTAGGAATGGAGCTCACGGGTCTACCGTTTTTAATAGCGGTTATGCCACCAAAAGGCTCATCAACGGTTCAGGAAGCATTACCAAATGGGTTTGAAGAACGGGTTAAAGGGCGTGGAATCGTTTGGGAAGGATGGGTGGAACAACCTTTGATACTGTCTCATCCATCCGTAGGTTGCTTTGTGAACCATTGTGGGTTCGGCTCAATGTGGGAGTCTTTGGTTAGTGATTGCCAGATTGTGTTTATTCCACAACTGGCTGATCAGATTCTCATAACAAGATTGCTAACCGAAGAACTCGAAGTTTCTGTGAAGGTGCTGAGAGAAGATTCCGGATGGTTTTCGAAGGAGAACTTGAGGGATACAGTTAAATCTGTGGTGGATAAAGATAGTGAGATTGGGAACTTAGTGAAGAGGAACCATAAGAAATTGAAAGAAACTTTGGTTAGTCCTGGATTGTTGAGTGGTTATGCTGATAAGTTTGTAGAAGCATTGGAGGATGAAGTCAACAACACAAAATCTTCTTGAATTGAATACTTTGAAAGTTCCAATATAATGTTTACTCAATTTTAAAATAAAGAGCGTCAGTTTACATTTTTAACATTAAGTCTTACAAAGAAATTAAATGATTAGAGAGGTAACACATTTTAAACTTTTTCTAGTATATGTATTAAAGAATCTAAAATGGTTTTGCAAAACAATATGTACCATGGTTCAACTTTTCTTTTAATAGATGTGGAAAGATCAAATACCAATTGGATATGGAAAAAAGAAACAATTACTAAGGTACAACGAAGTATTAAAACGAATTTATAAATAGAGGCAAAAAGATTTCAAAACAATCCCAAGGCAGAAGCAGCTTGAGACTTCCAGTGTCTAGCTTTTTCAAACCCATTTCTAAAATTCTCAAAATCATCAATGGTCTGATCAATCTCTTCTTGTGTGTTCATAACAAAAGGACCAAACTGAACCATTGATTCACCTATAGGCTCACCAGCCACAAGGATAAACCGAAGTGGCAAACCGGAATCAGAACCGTTCCAAGCCTCTAACCGGTCACCACCTAGGCCTAGAACCAGCAAGTGGTGGGCGGCAGCGGCTGAGTGTTGTGACTTGGAATCCCCAAAATGGCCCTGGCCTTGAAGAACATAGACAAACGCGTTCCAATGAAGTGGAATGTGCTGAGAGATTCGAGAACCCGGCGAGAGAGTGAAGTCTAAATACATTGTTGGTGTTCTTGTGCAAATCTTTGACTTAACTCCATTCCATTCTCCTGCTATGACTCTAACTCTCACACCGTCTTTCTCTGTTTCTGCTATATCTTTGTTCTCTATCTCTTGATAACTCGGCTCCACTCTGCGAATTTACAGACTTTTAAGTAAGAAGCGACCTAATCTGGTATAGAAAATAACATGGATCACTCCACTCATTGTCAATTGGTTAACCCGTGAACATTTTACATCAAAGAAGCTTACAGTTTATGTTCTGAGGAGAGATTGATCCAAAGTTGCAAACCCTTATTGTGAGTAATGCCATTGGAATTAGAAGAAGGCATCTCAGAGTGGACAATGCCTTTTCCTGCGGTCATCCATTGTAATCCTCCTTCTCTTATTACTCCTTTGTGTCCTTCACAGTCTTCATGCAAAATTTCTCCCTATGTATACACAAACTCATCAAGAGTTAAGCATGGCGATTCTTGCGAAATCGAATAAGAAGATGAGAAGAGGTCAATTACCTCTAACATGTAAGTGACTGTCTCAAATCCTGATTTTGGAAAAGAAAAAGAATATTAAACAAGAAGAACAATGAGATAGTGATTGGTTTGGTTTATAAGACGGTGAAGATTAATGCCTTGATTTTTAATTAGCGTTGAAATTTACGTTTATATTAATTATAAACATAAACGTCAAAGACAAATGAAAGGTATTTAGTTGTTTACTAGTAATATATTTTAAGAAAAATTCATTAACTAAACTGTTTTATTTTTCTCATGTAAACGCAAACTTAAACGTGTAAATTGCGTTTAAAATAATCAATAACAAAACCAACCTCTGTGTGGATGATCTGGGAATCCTGCAGGAGCTGAAACTGCAATTATCAAAGATTATCTATTATTAATCTCTCACAAGTTGGATTCAAAAGAACAGAGCAAAAACAGAGGAATAAAAGGGACGATACCCACCTGAGAATTCATCCAAAACAAGAAATGGGTCAAAGTATCTAAACTCAAACCTGCAAAAATTTCACAGATATTAAAACCATTCTTTCCATTACTACACCTTGGAACTAATGAAACTTTTCTTTTAGCTGTTAGTTTGTAATTTTTGCTTACCTTCCGATGCTTCTTCTTACAACAGCACCAAATCCTTCGTGTTGCTGTCTGGCGAAAAGCTTCTTAACAACTAACTTCTTATTATTATTATTAATAGCAGAAGATTTCTCTGAGATTGGCATCTTTGAATCTATGAGGGGGTTAGTTAAAAATATGTGTATTTGTTAAATCTCTGATGACGATGTATTTATAGCAAGGAAAGAGTTGTTGTATTGACAGTTGGCCAAATTAAGAAGATGATTTGACCCAAAATAAATAAATTGATTTATAAGTCAATGTTTTAAAAGATATAGTATAATTTGGATTTCGAAGAAGCCATTTTTTACACTTTTAAAGCATAATCTAATTTTCTTTAAAATATATCTGTTAATTCATTTTTTGTTTCATAAACCTAGCTCCAAAATGCATTAACACGTTACCAAAAGTATATGTTTATAATAAAATATGAGAATAAGTAAACCCAGCTAAATTGGTTAGCCAAAAGGATTTAAATTTAAATATCAATGGTTTGTGTAACTCTGTTACGTCATCAATTCATCATCTTCTATCTCTATAATAACTCGCAATAAAGATGTTTCATTTTGAAAGGCAAAAGTGTATAAATCACACATTGATTCGATAATGGACCCCGTGGATATATCCCAATTATTGCATCTGTACTATTTTTTATTTTTGTTTAGCCTTTTTTTTTTTGTATCCAGAGTTTTTTTTGGTGCTCCGTCCATATTTGAAAGTTTATTAAAAAAAAACATAAAAGTAATTGTGACAAATTCGAATAAGGGTTCTAAACGTTGATACTTGATATAAGACATAGTAGTATAGTAAAGAATTTTGATCAAATTCGATCGATGTAAAACTATAGTTCCACAACTTCAATAATAAGAAGAATATGATACAAATATATATTTTTGTCACTTTTTTACTTCAGTATCTCGATAATTCTATGAATATAAATTTTTTTCTATTATTTATATTTATATTTATCATAATCCTCATTTACATCTTAGTGCAATTGATGTGTATAAACATTCCAGTGTTTTTGGGACGCAATTTTGAAGAATAGATTCTTTTTTTTTTTCTTTTTTTCCACTTTGAAGAATAGATTCTTTTGTGATGCTAGGGACCTATTTTTGAATGATCCTGCAATCTTGCATCTACTTCCAGCCACATCAACAACAGTAGTTTTTTATTGGTTGAGGAAGGTGTATTCAAACGTCTTATTAGTATGGAATGGATCTTACGAATCAGGAACTGTCATCAACACTACATCGAGATTACTAAGAAAATGAATAACAAGATAGTTATGAGAAGGTTTTCAGATGGATTTAATAGCTATTTTGCTTCTAGGTTCCCAGATGGAACTAATAGCTATTTTGTTTCTCGGTTCCCAGAATTGTTGATGGAAGTATACAACATCATCTTTCCGGTATGTAGATATAAACCTGATTCCAAAAGGTTTTCAAATACAAACCATAATAGGTATGGGGAGACTCCAGCTGAATGAGGTGAGGCATGTGAACAAGGAAACAAAGTTGATGAAAGCACGTGAAGATTGTTTAACCGCCTCATATTGTAATAGGCAGTCCAAAAATAAGAGTTGGAGTAGCTTAGAGTATAAAGTTATGCTGAGTTGTGAATCATATTTGTATGAGTTTGTTGGTGCTAAACGGGATGTAGAGTGTGATGGTCTAGAGTCTCGGATTAGGATTTATACATTGTATTTGCATTGGAGATAAGAATTAAGTAAGACAAGACACAACTTTGTTGTTTTGTTGTCTTTTGTGTAAGAAGAATTGGCATATGTATATATATATAAGGACTGTGTAAATGTATCGCGGGTTTAAAAATGAATGTAATTTTTTATGATATTTGAAATTTGAGTGATACTTCATATATTTATTTTAAGTTTTAATCAGATAGTTTGTTTTAAACCGGATTTCAACATTATTTTATTTTGTAATAAAATTTAACTAATTATTTCATCATAATACACCGGATTTATATTTTACGCACTCCATCTTACTGAATAAGAGGTATAATATATATATCAAAATAATAGTGCATCATATCAAATATATCTTACTGAATAAGAGGTATAATATATATATATATATCAAAATAATAGTGCATCATATCAAATATATATATATATATATATATCTTAGTTAGTATTAAAAAATAATTAAAAATTTGACAAAACATAGTTTATAAGAAAAATAAAAAACCAAAGAAAAAAACTTTGGAAAACCAACATTGTTTTAAATATAATGTTTTTATATGCCGTAATCTCGTAAGTAATAATTTTACCTCTTGTCAAACTAATTTTAAATGTGTTAAAATTTATGATATAAAACATAAATAAAGATATACTAACATATTCATCAAGTAATCGAAAATTCATTCATATAAGCTCATTCTTTTTTTTCAAGTTTTTTTTGTTTTCACTTATGACTATATGACTCAAAATATGACCAATAATACACATAAAATTAGTAAATGTAAATAATTTATTAATTTTTTTTGTTAATTTTTTTTGGTTAAGAAAAAGAAAAGTTAATGAAAAATTTAGATATGGGCATGTAAATTAGTATAATGTAAATATAGTTTTTAGTTAGTTTTCTTAAACTTAGACTTATTGACACGTGTCAGCATCTGATCGATAGATTTGATATGTGTAACGATCATATTAATTATTAATTTTTAGTATATGTAAATTTGTTTTTTATTATTTTTTCTATTTAGTTAAAGAAAAAATATTTTTTCTATTTAATTAAAGCTTACTTTTAAAAACTAAGCTTTAATAATAATATATATATATATATATTTTTTAAGTTTGCTCAAAAAAACAATAACTAATCAATTGTTCACATATTATTGAGATGCGAATTACGAAGTCGTTTAGCTCAGATAAGCGCACACGTTTATCAGCGACAGCATGGCGTAAGGATGACGCTTTGACCCATTTATCAATCTTTCGCGTGGTACTACTGATTTGAGGGGTCAAAGACACAGACCCAAAGTGTTTGAATATTATTTTAGAACTAAACCAAAAAAACCGACAAAAGATAATTTAAAAACAAATTTCTAGAAACTTCAGTTTTTGCCTGACGAATGATCACGTAATCATGACATCCATCAGGATCTAAGTATTTTCCTAATTCAATGTAACAAAATTGACCATATACAAAAAGAGAAGCCAGCAAGCTTTTTAATTTAATGGACCAAGAATAGATTCCAAATATTTAAGTATCAAAATTGGGAAACGGTGTTAATTTGGATTTTCACATTCCTTACTCATCTCTTCTTATAGCGTTTTTTGTCTTTTACAAAATGGGAAGTGTTTATTGAAGATCTTTGATATTCTCGTATATTAGTAAATGTATTTTTATATGTTTGTAACTACTTTAGAGAACTGCAATTAGGTTATTATGCACATATTTTTGTATAAATATAAGGCTCAGCCTTCTCATATCAATAACACAATATATTCAAAATCGTTTTCTCATAGTATCAGAACTAAGAAACCTAAAACTCTCGATTTTGATTTCGAACGATTCTATTCCTTCTTCCGCTTGATCAATTTGTGTTCCTTGCTCTCGAGTCCCTTGTTCTCTTTTCAATTATTTATTTTTTTATTCTTCTTATCGTTGAATTACGATGACCAACACAAACACTGGAAATTCAACTCGAAACTCGGAGGAGATAGTCGCGAACACTACAACGGAGGTTCAGAGACGCACGATTTCTCCATACGATCTCACAGCCAGTGATAATCTGGGACATGTCATCTCTCACCCTCTTCTTTGTGGTGACAACTACGAAGAATGGGTTATCAATTTGGAGACTGCTCTTGCCTCGAGAAAGAAGTTTGGATTTCTCGATGGCCGAATTTTGAAACCAGAAGAAAATTCTTCCGATTACAATGATTGGAAATCAATCAATGCTCTCTTGGTCTCATGGATCAAGATGACGATCGATCCGAAACTCCGCTCTAACATCTCACATAAACATGTGGCCCGTGACTTGTGGGAGCTTATCAAGAAGCGATTTCGAGTATCAAATGGACCTCGCGTATAACAGCTACGCCAGGAGTTAGCGAATTATCGTGGATGGTCTCTCGATTGAGAATTACTACGGAAAATTGACAAAGTTATGGCACAGCATGGATGCTTTCAGGCCATGTGTTGTTTGTACTTGTGGGAAGTGCACGTGTAATTGTCTTGCCGTGTTGGAGACAGAAAGAGAACACGACAAGGTGCATGACTTTCTCATGGGTCTTGATGAGTCAGTTTACGGCACCGTGCGCTCGTCTCTCTTGATACAAGAATCTCTACCCAGCCTTGAGTACGTCTATCTCAAGGTTACTCAAGGTGAAAATTCTCGCTCTCGCAAAAAAGTGAGCGACTCTCGACCTGAAGGGATGGTGTTTGCAGCATAACATCTCTCTCGTACTCGACCTGGAGAAAGATTTTCCTCGACGGTGTGCACGAACTGTGGACAGACTGGACATATGGCAGAAAGTTGTTTCCAGATTCATGGTTTTCCTGAGTGGTGGGGCGACAGACCTCGTAATCAAAGCGGACGTGGTCGTTTTAACGGGCCCCGGGAAGAGGTGGACGTGACAGCGGACGAGGGCTTGTCCCACGAGCGAATGTAGCCTAAGCGGTTGTCCCACCAACAGCAGGTCATGCCAAAGTTGCTAATACTGATGCGATCGATCAGCTGTACCGCACTTAACTGATGAGCAGTGGTTGAGTGCCAAACGAACCATCAATGCTAGTGCCAATGCGAGTGCGAGTGCGAGTGCAGACGAGCAACTTTCTGGTAAGTCTTTCTCTCCTTCTTGGATTTTATATACATGAGTAACACATCACTTAACTTGTCGTCGTGATATTCTGGAAGTTGTCAAAAACTCCGTTTCGACTCCAATCATTCTTGCTGATAATCGAATTGTGACGGGTAATATTGTTGGTTCTATGACTTTGAATAGTCACTTGCGGTTGAAAGAAGTGTTTTACATTGAAGATTTGGGATTTGGTTTGATATATGTTACTCAGGTGATGGAGGAGAATGATTGTGTAATGCAGTTGTGTGTTCCGTTTTGTGTTCTTCAGGACTGCATTATGAGGATGCTAATTAGGGTTGATAAGCCAATAGGAGGATTGGTCTATTTTCGGAGCACGGAAGTGGCAGCAGCATCGACAGCTATTACGAAACAATCTGTGGAGTTGTGGCATCAATGCTTAGGACATCCGTCTCTGAAAATAGTTGAATCTTTACCAGGTTTTGTGTTTCTAGTCATAAGGATTTTTCGAATAAAGTGTGTGACATCTGTAGTCGTGCCACACACACTCGTTCTTCTTTTCCGTTGAGTATTAATAAAACTACAGAGATTTTTTAGATGATTTATTGTGAAATTTGAGGACCATACGGTGTACCTTCTTCCTCTGGGGCACGTTATTTTTTTACAATTGTTGATGACTACTCCCGTGGTACTTGACTTTTCCTTATGATAACGAAGAGCAAAACTCAAACAAAGCTGCGTGAGTTTATAGCGTTGATCGATCGACAATTTGGAAAGAAAATTTGAACTCTTCAAAGTGATAATGGGAGCGAATTTTTGTCAATTACGTCATATTTTCTTTCATCTGGTATAGTTCATGAAACAAGTTGTATAGGCACTCCATAACAATATGGCCGTGTTGAACGCAAGCATCGTCATATCTTAAATATTGCTTGTGCAATTATGTTTTAAGGTTCTTTTCCTTTTGAATTTTGGGGAGAATGTGCATTGAATGCGGCATATCTCATTAACAGGACGCCTTCATCGATTCTTGAAGGAAAGACTCCATAAAAGGTTCTCTACGGCAAACCACCGTCCTATGATCATCTCCGGATTATTGGTTGTCTTTGCTATATTCATAACCAAGATCATCATGGGAATAAATTTACAAGTGGAAGTCGAAAGTGTGTTTTTGTTGGATACCCATATGCGAAAAAGGTTGGCGTGTATATGATTTTGATAAAGAAGTGTTCTGTGTTTCTCGCGATGTAGTGTTTGATGAAAAACTTTTCCATTTAAAAACACTATAATACCGTCTTCATCTACTAATGCAATCGCACCGGAGCCGATTCCTCTCGTCATAACGAATGATCTGGTTGAATCATGTTATGTGCAACATGTTGAGCCGATTCAATTCTCGAATGATGAGTCTTTGCAAACCAATGACTTAGATGTGCCCGATGATAAGGGGGCTCTTTGGTGACGTCTCCGATTCCTTTCATGACTTCACCTGTGGTAGAGAAGACTACTCGTGAGCGACGTGCGCCGGCGTATCTTGCTGATTATGACACTACATTTCTTTGTGCTCCGTCTTCACCAAGTTATCCAACTAGTGATGTTCTCACTACCAAACGATTTTCTTCGGCTTACAAGGCTTTTATCACAGCGATCACCGTTGCACATGAACCAGCGACTTATAGTGAAGTCTTCAACGATCTAAAATGGTGTGATGCCACGAAAAAAGAGATTGACGCCATAGTCTCGAATCATACTTGGGATATCGATGATTTACCGTCTGGGAAGTTTGCTATTGGATCTAAGTGGGTTTTCAAGGTTAAGCATCGATCTGATGGAACAGTAGAACGATATAAAGCACGATTAGTTGCTTTAGGTAACAAACAAAAGGAAAAGGTTGATTTTGACGAGACGTTTGCACCCACTGCAAAAATGACTACCGTACGTATTGTTCTTTTTGTTGTGGCTGCTCGCAATTGGAAGTCCATCAAATGGACGTTCACAATGCATTCCTACATGGTGATCTAATAGAGGAAATTTATATGAAATTACCTCCAGGTTATTCTACTCAGACTAAAGGCAAGGTAATGTCTTCTGTGTAAATCGTTGTATGGATTGAAATAGGCTCCACGGTGTTGGTTTGCGAAGCTTGGCTCCGCACTTAAGGAGTATGGTTTTCAACAATCCGTATCGGACTACTCCTTGTTTGCTTTTACTCGTGACAGCATCTCATTATATGTTCTCATTTATGTTGACAATCTTATTATTATAGGCAGCTCCTCAATGGCGATTAGTGAATTCAAAGACTATCTTAGTTCTTGCTTTCATATGAAGGATCTTGGCCCATTAAAATATTTCTTGGGTATTGAAGTCGCTCGAAATCCAGAAGGTATCTACTTATGTCAACATAAGTACACGCTCGATATTCTTCATGAGACCGGTCTACTTGGTGTGCAACCATCTGGATTTCTAATAGAGCAGCATCATCACTTAGCATTGGCCGACGGTCCATTTCTACCTAATCCCGAATCTTATCGACATCTCATTGGTCGGCTTGTGTATCTTGCGGTCACGAGGCCAGATATCTCTTATTCGATTCATGTTCTTTCTCAATTCATGCAAAAACTGCGTGAAGAACATTGGTTAGCTGCACTTCGCGTTGTCCATTATCTTAAGGGTGGTCCTGGGCAAGGCATTCTTCTCCGCGCGGACTCTGATCTTCACATCTATGGATGGTGTGACTCCGACTGGCAAGGCTTCCCACTTACACAACGATCTTCAACAGGTTGGGTTATACAACTCGGACAATCTCCGGTTTCATGGTAGACGGAGAAACAAAAAGTTGTAAGCATGTCTTCGGCTGAAGCCGAGTATCGTGCAATGGCCCTTACTACACAAGAACTCGTGTGGCTGAAAGCATTACTTGGTGATGTTGGGGTTCCTCCTCATGCCCGATGAATTTATTCTGTGATAGTATTGTTGCCATTCATATTGCAGCGAATCCTGTGTTTCATGAGCGGACAAAACACATCGAATGGGACTGTCATTTTATTCGAGATAAAGTTCAAGCTGGCACCATCTCCATGATACATGTCTCGTAGTCTACACAGCTTGCGGATATTTTTACGAAAGCATTGGGACGTCGAGAGTTTGATTCATTTCGGGACAAGTTGGACATTACGGATCTTCATACTCCAACTTGAAAGAGGGAGGGGGTTTTGAGGATCTTTGATATTCTCATATCTTAATAAATATATTCTTATTTGTTTGTAACTACTTTAGGGATCTGCAATTAGATTATTATGCACATACTCTTGTATAAATACAAGGCTTAGTCTTCTCATATCAATAACACAATATATTCAGAATCATTTTCTCAATTGTTGACCGATTGATTACATAGTCGTCTACATGTTCATAGTTGTAGCAAAACTTAGGTTTGATTGGTAATCTAATTTGATGTGGTTGAAAGTTGAATCATCTCATTAGTTACCAATCCAACGAATTGATGAAACGGACGATTGAACAAAACGATTTAAATAACTAGTCGAATAGTCAGTTATAAATGATATGAAAACATTAGCTTATAACCGTATATTTATAGATGGATATTTTTTTTTTTTTGCTTTTAATTTTAAATTTTTTTATATAGTCGAACATTTTAAAATAAAACGAATACCAATTTTGGTGATTATAACTAATTCAACTATTTGTTGCCAATTATAACTATAGTAGACGTCTCAATCAGAGTAATATAAGTTTGCATGTGTAACTTTAATGGCAAAAAACTTTTTTTACGTTTTGTGTTTAAGATAGCAGAGGAAGCCAAGGAAAGACTGTAACCATCTCTTCCTATAATATTGGAAGCATAAGCGTAATGTGAAATAGCATCATAGCTCTTTGTTCCATCTCAAGGGGGAATTACTACCTTATCAAACATTCTGGTTTTAAACCAAACAACAAATAGATACATCTCAGCTCTTCTCTCCTCTTATTATCTCTATTTTTACTCCAACCGCTAATTCATGACTCTAACCTTAAAACGATGGTTACTAATCGGATCTCTATGTTTCTGTTACCAGTATAGTTAATTAATCATTTGATTGGTTTTTATATCCTATTAGGCTATTAGCTAATTAGATGTATGATTTTACATTAATCATTCAAACGTGCATTAAAACGCTCGATTAGTAACTAACATTTTAACACCTTCAAATTGGTTAAACCCTTGACTATTTTGGGACATCCGATTAATCAATTAGATGTCTGGTGTTACATCAACTTAATGATTGCTTAAAAAACACAGAATCTGCTTTATTATAATCCTGTGGTTAATAAACGACATGAATATAAAGTAAATCCCTTCTATGTAAAACCAGAAAAAAACTCATTAATTTTTCACATAAAAAACAGAGAGTTACAACTTATAAGTTTGATGTCAAATGATAGTTTGTTTGAAAATAAAAACATAAACTTTAAACATATGGGGTCATCAACAACACTTGCTACTACTACAACAACATTTGACAACTGTTTCTTCGGATCATGAGTTTTACTTTTACAAACAGATAGATTCTGCAAACTGTAAAATAGATTCTAATCTCTCGAAATTTCTCAAACGAAGCAAAGATTAATTTGTTACCTCCAAGCACAAGAAGTGATAAGAGGTTGATTCTTCCATCCTAAATACAATGCTCCATCTCTTTCTTCAAGAGTGTACTTCTCTGAATAACTCTCAAGCAATCCTTTGATCGTTGCGTTCACATACGAGCTCAACGGGTATGGTTTAAAACCCGCCATGTGAAACCGAGACCTCCATTTCCCTAGTGGCTCGTGCCTCTCTTCTCTTTCGACCCCTTCGCAAGCTATAAGATTCACAACCTCTCTAGCCAAACAATGCTGCTCAACATTGATCCTTTCCTTGTGATTTCTAGCGAGTTTCACATCAATCGATTCGAAAACTGCCAAGTAATGGTTCATTGTCTCGACAAACCGGGGAAGAAACGGCGCAGTGTTTGTATTTGCTTCTTGTTCGACTAAAGTCACGACGTTCGGTGACAAACGTTTAACCAATCTCAACAATCTGTCTCTGTGATTCTCCACTGTTACACTCTCATCAGGCATGTGGTGAAGAACGAGCGGGAAGTTGACCGCGAGTGCTTCTCCATTTCTAACTCCTAGCTTCTCGATTTCAACTTCAGTGCAGCACAAAGCAGCTCCGTGGAACTCAAACGGCACACCACACATTTCAGCTAGCTTCCCGAGTCTTTGTCCAACTAATTCAAGTCCGCCTTGTCGAGCAAACGATGATCTCGGATCATCAATTCCCGTTATCCTAACTTTCGGAGGTCCACCAGGTCGAGCACCGAGAGCACGGATTAAACTCACCCATTGACCGCCCTGAGAAATCTGGAAATCGATAATGTGCACAAAACTTTCGTTCTTCACAGCTTCAGCTATAGCTCCATTCGCAGATTCATATCCGAATTTGAAATAGGGGCAGGCTTCATACAAGATATGCATATAAGTAAGAAGCTCAGGACCTGTCGGATCTTTGCATCTCAAAGCTTTATAGATTGAGCTACCCGAAGAAGCTAACCGAGCAACAAGCCCTTCAAGCATATAAGCTCCTAATCGCTGAACAGGCTCACCAGAAACCGAAACCATTTGCTGTAACTGAGAAATCAACCAATTAGTCATTTCCACATCAAAGTTTTCAACAGCTTTTGCGCATTCATAGAGCACTCCTTTTAAATCTCCCCTAGAGACCATCTCCATAGATCTACACATTGCAGAAGAAACAACTCTATGTTGCTGCCCAAATCCGCCCTGATGGTTAAAGCTGTTGTCTAAATCAGGCTCCATCATTGCAGTCTCCAAATCTTTAAGCATGAGACTAAGCTCTGTCTCGTTGTTGTTTGTCGCAGAAGAACCGCTTAAAGGAGAGTTGTTGTTGTCGTCAGGGGAATGATTAAACCGGGAAGAGTTGTTGTTGTTGTTGGCTTGTGAAATCGGACTTTCATTAGAGGAAAAGCTTGTGGTTGAAGAAGAATTGTTGTTGTTGTTGTTGGTGTTAAGACAAGGATGAGACTTGGTGCCTGAAGAGGATTCAAGTGTGCAGTAAGAATCAAATGTCTGAACAGAAAGGTCCATTTGCTTAACTGAAGATGGTTGATGGTAAAACATTGAAGATCCATCTTGAATCATATGTTTCTGAGTAGCTTCCATATCTCAATTATCTGCCACCAAAAACAGAATCTTAGTTCTTGGGAGATTCTAGTTTCTGAACAAGATGATAAGAACCCTAACCGTTCATCTTAAGATTCTTAAAAGGTTGGATCTTTATGTAGATAGATTAAACTGAAGATCAACCCAATAGAGAAAAATCATAAACAAGATCGAAACATGTATTCAATTATCATTAGGGAGACAAAGTTGAGAGATTTAATTCTGAGCTAAGAGATAACTGTTACATAAACCTTAAACTCAATTTCAACACAGCTCAAACCAAAAACAAAGTAAGTTGTGTTCTGGAAACAGATTGAAACTAGAAGAAGAATAACCAAGTCTAAGTAAACATAAAACAGAAACAAGATGTCAGCAAAAGCAACCGACAGAAGAAAACTCGATTTATTAGAAGAATGGAGAAAAAAGATGGAAACTTTGAAATCAAGAATCTCACCTGATTGTTGAGTTTGCAGAGAGAGAGAGAGAGAGAGATTGAGAGATTCTTGAGGTTTGAAGAAAAAGATTTTGGTTGATATTTTGAAGGTTGAAGCTTGAAGACAAAGAGAGAATCAAAAGAGAAGTGCTTTGTTGATATCCACTTGCTTGCTTGCCTACTTTACACCCGGGGGGAATAATAATAAAACGCTCACCTCTTTTTTATCCTCATCTCTTTCTTAAAACCAAATACCCCTTTGACTATTCCATTTTTACATTTTTGCCACTGTTTGGTTCTATTTTTGTAGCGCGTAAAGAATGAAACCTTTACTTTCTAACCAGTCAATATTAGTATGACATTGACGAGTAACAACAACTGTAATATGATTGGAAATAGATTTGTCATGCATTACATCATTAATAAAGAAGTACATTTATTACCAAGATGGTGATATCTGGTTTTAAATTAAGGAGATTGAAAATTGTTTTCAAGTACGAGTCTCTACTCTTTCTGAGAAAGATGATTTACGTTTTAAATATTATCAAAGATTGGTCGTGGATCGAAAGAGATTATAAGTAAAAAAATTTAGAATTTTTTACTTTACAAAAAGAAAAAAAAGAAGTCATGCATTACATCATTATCTGAGATAGTGAATTTTATCATATAATGATTTTTTCTCCTTTTTTGTGATTTCTTTCGTTTTATGATATTACTAATGAAATCCCAGATATGCATATCTGATAGAATGATTTTCATATAATAAATGCTGGAACATGAGATGTTAAATGATGCAAAAGAAAAAAATGAATTAAATGTAAGATTTTGGAGTTAATGAGAGTGGTTGAAATGTCGTGGGCTGACCATGTTTTACCAGAGTCAATTTCTATTTTGTGGTTACGTCATTCAGCTCGTAACAGTTAACCAATATTTTTTTTTAACCTAGAAATTTCGTTGAACCGGGATCAAGAGTATGATATATCACTGTCTAAAAAAAAAGAGTTTATGATATATCAATGTTGCGTTTTCCACAATTAGAATATAAAAAATGGGACAAAAAAACGAATTTGTTTTGTGTATGTTATATGTAATTCCAATTCTTCGTAATGAATGAAACACGAGCAAAAGCAATAAAATGGGTAGTTGTCAAATTGAGTATAATAATAGCACATGGTTCTTCATAATATTAATGTTAAAGTCTCCGGAATAAAATTAAAAAAAAAACGTACGAACCGAATAATTACGATGACTTACTAAGAAAATAAAATAAATCATGATCGTGATTTATTATATTCTATGTGTGGACGAATGTATGAAAGCAATAAACATCTTTTTGTTTCCCTTTTTGGTAAACCTAGAGTCCTCAATGAACAATCAAAGTACTATACATAAAATGTTATTACCAAACTAAACATATAGTTATATAAATGCATATAGTTTCACCGTAAAAATTGTACTTGGTGGGTTTACCATATTAATTGTTTACCTCTTGTCTAAATTGTATTTTTAATGAGTAAATTTGGAAAAATACCCTTTTTTAGTTTACACTTTTAAAAAATACCCTATCTTGATTTTCCTTTTAAAAATTATTTTTAAATATATAAAATTACAAAAATAACATTACTTAGAACTAATATCAAATCAATGTATTGGTTTAATTCAATATTTAATTTTTATAAAATTGTTATATAACTACAATTCCAAATATTTATTATCCTAAATATTTTTTAAAAATAATAATGAATAACAGCATTCTACCGATGTTGAATAATGATTTTTGGTAAGTCATGTGTTATTGTCATGATGCAGGTTTTGATGATTCATTATTATTGAAACACATTCAAAGATAATCGTTGAATTGAAGCAAATTTATTGATATGTTGAGTTGAACAATTTAATTAGAGCGTTGGAGATTTTTTTATATATAATATAACAAATATTAAGCGATAGTATTTAATATTTTTAGATATTATTTTGTTAAATTTTAATATATAAATCAATAAACCATCTTTATGTTAACAAAAATATATAATTATAATTAATATTATTTCGAATTTATTTTTTTCTCTAAATTTTGAATTTAATTTTTGATTTACTAAAAATATAGGTTTAAATTTAAATCTAGAAAGTTTTTTAATTTTATATATAAAAAATTGTAGTTTTTATTAAAAATAAAAAAAATGTATTTTTTAAAGTGTAACTCAAAAACAGGATAGTTTCCAAGATAATCCATTTTTAATTCTACATCTAATAATAAATCGGTTTTCATATTTTAGTATAGTAACCAAAGGGAGGGTAAAATGGTCCGCACAGATGCAAACATCGATGAGATCGAAAAGAAAAGAGATGAGATGACACCAAACGTGCAAGCCAGAGGTTGGTCCAACACTTATCATTTTTAGGCCTAAAAGTTTGTGATTATTCCCTGCCTTTTTATCGTCCCATTTTTGTTTTATTTACTAACATTATTACTTTTTACATAAATATCAGTGAGTTTATATGTGAGTTTTTTTTTTTTTTTCCTGTTCAAAGATCAGTGAGTTTTTTTTTAATTTGATTATCGATGCATCATACATTTGTTTAACAGTGGTACATAACATTTTTTTTTTCAGTGGTACATAACATATCATTGAGACACTTGTGCAATACATATTTACGACGAATGTGAATGTGAATTTGAATGATGCATTCTTTGATCTAATCCTTTGTAGTTGTCAAACTATTTAGTTATGAGAATTGAAAGCTGAGATGCTACTGAAATGGTGTGTATTTTCGAATGCATTGTTAACTGTTAAGTGTAGGAAATTTCTCTTTTACTATCAAATATCCACTTATAATCATTTAGAAGAAAACATAAAAAGCAACAAAATATCTAAAATTTCCAGCACGAGCAAACTGGTGTGTATGGACGACGCTGCAGAAGCAGCAGCAGAGTGTGTGTGTAGTTGGCAAGTTCACACGTTAGTTTTCAGGCAAAGGAGATGCCGACCAATTGAGTTGGCCCACCATCACTTTAAAGCCTTTGACCCATTCCGCGTTGTTTTGAAGAAGCATTTGAGATTTCAGATTTGACCTCCCTTTTCTAAATTTTCACTTTACGCAGTCACAGTTTCAAAAAGGGAATTACAAAGTCATCATCTATAATTTCATTACTAGACTTTTTGAAAAGAAAAATGTTCCTTACTAGATCTCTATGTAAGAGACTACTAATTTTACTCCCGGCATGGCTAACCAAACCTATCGGTTAATTTATCAAACATGATAAAAAGGACAACTATTTTTTACTATATATAGAAAAAATATATCATGATGCAGAGTTTGATAGAGAAGTCTCTAAAACTCTACAAGTTATAACACATTACTTGTTTAATTTGGTTCAGATATCACCATCATATAGGATAATTAATCCACCAGTTCATGCCTATTTCTTGAAATCAGTTATACCAAAATTAAGTTTCATCTAGAGGAAAAATATAAACTTTGGTTGGAACAAAAGCAAATGACAAATCAGAACAACAAAGATTACATGTATATATAACTTAAAAAGTTAAAACAAGATAATTGAATGGTTATCCAAAGATCTCTCTCACCTAATAATAATCTTAAGATGACACAAATCCAAAAAAAAAAAAATCACTGTTTTGCCAATTTAAATACTTTGCTTTGTCTATTCTTGGTAGGTTTTGTTCTTCTCTCTTCCGTTCACGCAATTTCTTGGCTTTCACGAAAGACAAAAAAAAAAGGAGAAAAAAAGAGATTTCACAGCGATCAAATCGATTCCATTGCGCGTGTCACCGCAATGCGAAATTGGGAGAACCCGGTTATGCTTGCGTGTAACACGGCGTCGAAGAAAACTCTACCTTCCTGCATTTTCCTCATCATCTTTACCACCGTGTTATGTCCGGTCGCAATGTCTCAGGCGGTTGTACCGGATTCAGATGCCGATTGTCTCTTGAGATTGAAAGATACATTAGCAAATGGTTCGGACTTTAGTAGTTGGGATCCATTAACATCACCATGTCAAGGAAATACAGCGAATTGGTTTGGTGTTCTTTGTAGCAATTACGTTTGGGGATTACAACTCGAAGGAATGGGCTTGACTGGGAAATTAAACCTCGAACCATTGGTTCCTATGAAGAATCTACGAACAATAAGCTTCATGAACAATAATTTCAATGGCCCAATGCCTCAAGTTAAGAGGTTTAGTTCGTTGAAATCTTTGTATTTGTCTAATAACCGGTTTTCGGGGGAGATACCCGCGGATGCATTTCAAGGTATGCCGCATTTGAAGAAAATTTTGTTGGCAAATAACGCATTCCGAGGAACAATTCCTTCTTCTCTAGCCACTTTGCCGATGCTTTTAGAGTTGAGGCTAAATGGTAACCAATTTCAAGGGCAAATACCATATTTTCAACAGAGGGATCTTAAATTAGCTAGCTTTGAAAACAATGACCTCGATGGACCGATACCCGAAAGCCTTCAAAACATGGATCCAGGCTCTTTTGCAGGTAACATTTTCAGTGTTGTATAGATTAACATTATCATATAATGCTTTCTGAATTTAATGTCGACATCACAGCAACATTTTTAGGTGTGAAACTGGTGCATTTGCATTTGGGTCTTTAATTCATTTTTCATATAGAATTTGCATCAAACTCTTTTTTACATGCCATGACATTAATGTTTTGTGTTTTGTAAATTATAGGTAACAAAGATTTGTGTGATCCTCCCTTAAGTCCATGTTCCCTTTCTTCTCCGAAAAGTCCTGATGTTCCGGTATCTCCTGGTGATCCAAAGTCTCTTACTCCTCCTCCCATCGGGAAAAAGACCGGATCCTTTTACACTTTAGCAATCATTTTGATTGTTATTGGCATAATACTAGTGATCATCGCACTTGTGTTCTGTTTCATCCAAACAAGAAGACGGAATTGTTTGTCAGCTTATCCTTCTGCGGGCAAGGAAAGGATAGAGAGCTACAATTATCATCAATCCGCAAACAAGAACAATAAACCCGCGGAATCTGTTGTGAATCACACAAGGAGAGGATCGATGCCTGATTCAGGAGGCAGGCTTCTATTTGTGCGGGACGACATTCAAAGATTTGGTCTTCAAGATCTTCTCAGAGCTTCAGCTGAAGTTCTTGGTAGCGGAACGTTTGGTGCTTCATACAAGGCAGCGATATCTAGTGGACAAACATTGGTCGTGAAGAGGTATAAACATATGAACAATGTTGGAAGAGAAGAGTTTCATGAGCATATGAGACGGTTAGGGAGATTAAACCATCCGAATCTATTGCCTCTCATCGCTTACTATTACCGTAGAGAAGAGAAGCTTCTAGTCACTCAATTTATGCCTAATAGTAGCTTGGCAAGCCATCTTCATGGTATGTTTAAACATTACATTTTGCAGACTTTCATCTCAATAACAATTTGCAATAGTATGCAATGTTTGCGAGTCCTAACTATTTGAATTATATGTTCTCAGCGAATCATTCCGCTGGATTGGATTGGATAACGCGTCTAAAGATCATAAAAGGTGTAGCAAAGGGTTTATCTTACTTGTTCGAGGAGTTACCTACACTAACGATCCCTCACGGTCATATAAAGTCATCGAACATTGTTTTAGACAAATCATTCGAGCCACTGTTAACAGATTACGCTTTAAGACCGGTGATGAGCTCAGAGCACGCACATAACTTCATGACAGCATACAAATCGCCAGAGTATAGACCCGCGAAAGGACAAATCATAACAAAGAAGACAGATGTTTGGTGTTTCGGTGTGTTGATCTTGGAGATTTTGACAGGGAGATTCCCTGAGAATTACTTAACGCAAGGTTATGATCCGAACATGAGCCTTGTGACTTGGGTGAACAACATGGTTAGGGAGAAGAAAACAGGTGACGTGTTCGACAAGGAAATGAAAGGGAAGAAGAATTGTAAAGCGGAAATGATTAATTTGTTGAAAATAGGGTTGAGATGTTGCGAAGAAGAAGAAGAGAGGAGAATGGAGATGAGAGAAGCTGTGGAGATGATTGAGATGTTGAGAGAAGGAGAATCTGATGATGATTTTGGTTCTATGGATCATCATCGAGGGACTCATAATAATAATAATAATTTATATTCTTCAATGTTGTTAGACGATGATGACTTTGGTTTCTCGATGAATCGATGAGTTTCAGATTTTCGATTTTTTTAGGAATATTGAAAAAGTAAAAAAAAAAAAAAAAGATGATATATATTCCGGCGGACGTAGCTTCTCCGGAGGGAAGAATGAAGACCATATGCTGGGGTTTTCTTCTTTTTATAGTTAATGCAGATAAGAAAATGTATGAGCAATTAATGGACGAAAACATGTATATATATATATTATGTATCTGTGTTACTGTATATCACCATCATCATCAGCTTTAGGTCTTGAATCCGACGAACGATTTGTGTTTTAACTTTTTCCTTTTCAACTTTATATATCATTCTCGTCGTGTTAAAGTGTAGATTTGTTTTTTGTAACCTTTTATATACTAACATCATCAGCCTTAATGTTTGTTCTTTGGTCTTACCATCTTGTGGAGCGTTGTTCCTTTCTCTAGCTCGTGTCTAAAAACTATGGTATTTTTTATTTACAGTCTTTAAAGCTTAACTTTCTCCAATTACATTTTATCATTTTAAAAGTTCTAAAAGATCTCCTATATACCTTTACCCCAAGTTTTCTTCTGTTTGTTTTTGTTAGACCATTCACATTGATAAATTTTTAAGGGTGTTTTAAGTATCTGATGTTGACACGTAAAGTGTCTCAACTGAGCAAAAATATCTACCGAAAGACACGGTTCTTTCCTATTCACTCTGGTTTTTCTTAACTTTTATTATATTTAATGTTAAAGACCCTTTCTTTTTTGTGCAATGGGGATGCTCTTACAGTCAATAAGTAATGAGTTTAAATTTTCTTTCAGAAGTCACAACCTAATTTTTTAAAACTAAAATGATTCTTCTTCCGCTTTTTTACAATCAAAGTTAATTTACTTACTAAAAGAAAATTCATCTTTTTGACATTGCGGCGACGGAATAAGCGATGCGACTTGCAATTGTTTTTACCGAGAGGAATTGTCTATTTGACGTTGCGTTGACGGAATAAGATTGTAAAAATGGCTAAACTTTTTTTATAGATTTTCTGCTAATTTTTTTATTTTGAATTTTAAAATAAAATAATTGTATAAAAATGAAATATTAATTTTTTTGGGCAACATAGAAACGAAATATTAATAAAAAATTAATGTTTATTCAAAAAAAAATTAAAAGTAATGCCATGTCACCTAAAATTAATAATTTATTGAGCTGATAACGGTAAAATTAGAATTTTATTTTTGTTGTGAGATCGTGAATATGAAAATAACAACATTTAATTGTTTGAGTATTAAATCGTACATTTTAATTAGCATGCGTATTTTTGTTCAAACTGAAAAATTTTGAGTATTAAACGTCCGATAAAAAATAAATTGACTATCTCACCCATAGATCCTAATCTTTAGATTGCTCTATCTTTTGAGATGATCTTCGAAATGGGTTTGAATCGAGAAGTTTAAAAGACGCTTTGGGGTTGTGGGTAGAATTTAAGATCGATTGCTTGCGCTCAAATGATGAATCATTTTGGTATTAGACTATTAGTCTCAGAGACAAAACCATAGAGAAGGAGTGAAAATATAATAGATTGAAGAGAAAAATAACAAAATAAAACCCTACGGACTACGGAGGCGGTGGTGATGGAGTTTGTAAGTTTCCGGCATTGTTTTGGTGTGGTAAAGAGATGGCCGAGATAAGTTTGCGAAAGAGCTCTTCGACCTTGTTTTCGAATGGTTGAAGAGATGAAGCACCGCAAAATTGGAGAAGTAAATGCGAGAAAGCTGAGATCAGAAAAGGTGAAGTGAAGGTATCATCATACCCACAACTTTGGTTCTCATTTGAATATATATAATCTATTCATATTATTTCTTCAATGGGCCATTTTCTCTTGCCAAGTTTCAGAAAATCCTTAGCTACCAAGCGGATGAAAACAAGAAGGAACAAAGAACAGTGTTTTTGAGATTTCTACAAATTTGTATCTGTTGAGTGAGACTTTGATGCCTGTCATGACATAGCCGTGCCTACTCCTTTGAGAAAAGGGCAGTCGCCCTAGGCCACACAATATCTACTAATTACGGAGGCCATTTTTACGGTAAAAGTTTCACCAAATGCTCTTCAATCCAACTGGTTAGTTTATCTCACCAAGTTATAATTAATAACATTTTTTCATTATTTTGACCAACAAGATTTTTTACCTTTAAAGTTTTGTCAAATTTAATTACTTCCAAAACATTATATTATATTTTGTTTATTAAATTTTAAATTTTAGACTTCTAGAATTGTAGGCACGGCAGCATGTATGATATTTGAAACTAACCTTTGGAAATGCTATTGTTTTCTGTTCTTATTTAAAAATCTTGGTTGATACATTCTTTTTCACCTTTCTATTTGAGTTTGATTGATTCTTATCGCAGGGGCCATAGTGACCGAAATGATGCAAATATTGAAGGTACTTTTTTCAGGATTTATGTACGTTGTAACGATGACAAGAATGTTAGTATTTAGTTAATTATTTTGTGACTTTTAATATAGAGCTTTGGTAATTATTTTTTCCTTAAATGTTAACGGTAATCTGATTTTTTATTTTTGTAAAAGTAATTGAATTTGACTCCTTTGCTTGCGAAGACCGTCACAATGTTCAAGACTTCAAGCGAATCATATAAAAAATTTCTTTTGGCCAAAAACCATATCCCAAAAATATATGTTTTTTGCAAATGATATTTATAAATTGATGAGAGTAAAAATACAAAAGTATTTAAAAAAAAATTATTATTGACTCTCAATCTTACAAAATACATTGATTTATATAGAGATGAAATATATCTAAGTATTATAAATTAAGATAAATTTAAATGTAAAAGAAACTTTTACAGATAAAAGTAACTTTTTAAAACTAAGAGCAACTCCATTACGAGTTCTAATTTAGATATTCCAACAATATAAGAAAAGAAAAATAATGACAAAAAGAGAGAGAGAGGGGAGGAGTTCTTAGCTAAGATATTCTTAGACCATCTCCATTCAACAATTTTTAATAAGTGTCTTCAAAATAAAATAATATTAAAATTTAAAGACACCCTCAAAATGAGGATGCAAAGTGTCTCTCTAGAAACATTCTTATCATATTTAAAGATCCAATCATTTTTTCATCATTTTTTTATTTTTTGAATAATGTAAAAACACCCTAAATAATTATTGAATGGAGATGCTCATACACATAAGAAATATCTAATTTAGATATTTTTATTAAAATAATAATAAAATATGAAAAAGTAGGAGGAAAGATGTGTGAGGAGTTCTTAACGAAGAACCTTAATAAGAAACTTATATACCACATGTCACTTTATTATTAGGTTTAATCTTTTAAACAATTTTAATTTAATTAAATAACTAAATTTTATTAAAAAAATATTATTATTTAAGTGTTAAGATACCATAACTAATAGAGATGTTTTTACTAGAAACCCTTTGACCACTTGTACTATGATGATTGGTTTAAAATTTGTTGTCATTTAAAATTTAGTTATAAACTTTAATTATATCAATAATATTAGTATTATAATTGTGAGATACTCTTGACAGTATCTAGAACGATGAAGTTGCTCTAAGATATTAACAAATCTCTGATATTTCCATATTACATCTTGATCTCGATCGATTTCGATTCAGTTTGGATCGGTCTCATCAATCACCCAATAAATATCTTTCTTTTCATGTGTATATGGATTCAAATGTTTGATGTTACATCTCCATAAAAAATTACATCGAACTTATAATGGAGAGTAATAGCGACCGCAAAATAAAACCACCAACATAAAAGGAAAGGTAAAGACTATACTTTTAAGAGGCAGAGCAACCTAAATACAAGCTTAGACCGACCCAAAGTTAAGATGTTGTTCAATAGATGCACGATTTATCTAAGACTGAGAATTAGAATGAGAATATGGTTAATTGGTGTATTATTTTCGAAGTGACAAAAAAAATTGTTTTAGAAATAATAGTTATATATTTAGTGTATCATTATGGATTTTTCTAAGTCTTTGTAAATCTCAATGAACAATAAATACTTTGTGGAATGTTTAATTATTTGGAAAACAAAATGTTGAGCACATTTTGTTTGATTTTCTATCTAACAACTTGAGCTGATTTGTTTAAAAATGTATTTGACATACAAATAACTATTGGTCAATTACTATCTTCTTAAAAAAATCGCACACTGTTTTAGAGTAAAAAAACAATAATACTATACAAAAAGATTTAACATTATACAAAAGAAGTAAAAACATAATTGCGTCTTGAGTTCAAGTTGTTTTCATGTTCCTATATTTTTAAGAACAAGAAAAAAATCCGAATTTGCTGTGATATTACATTTTTGGAGTGAAAAATCCAACTTTTGGTTCAAATCTTCACGTGATTGAGCCGTGATTATTTTTTCCTGTCCCCTTAGAGAATTTTTTGCTACAATTTTGCAGAATTGGAAGACAGTTGCGGCGTCTCCACATATGAAATCAACTGTGTTTGTAATATATCAATCTCTATAAAACTGGTGATGTTGGTGATGATACAATGCATTTTTATACCCTTCGATACGGAATCGGTGAATGAGAGACATATCACCACTCACACGGAGAGCCATAACTGGTCCCTTCACACGGCGATGTTCTATCATCGTCTGTTCTATAGAACATTAACCACTGTTTGTAATGGTAAATCTTCATTAAAATTATCTCTTGAAATCTCCAAAAGACGGTTTTAAAAATTTCAATACAAATCATTAGACACTTATCTTCTACCAAAAACACAAGTAAATACTTATGATGAACCTTTTTTCAGCAGAATCCATCTCCTTAAGTAACTTTTCCTTCTTTTCTTTCCAAATGTTTCTCTCGTTTATCACGTGAAAAAAGAAAGGATTGCATTGGTTGAAAAGTATAAGTTCGTTGACTAGTACCTAAAATTATATTCAACAACTATAAACAGTAGTGATCAAGAGAGTTTTTGTTGAAAATAGTACTTTAAAGCATAGCCAGCAACTATAAGCACTAGATAAAAATTGTAGGCTAGAATGCTCGGTAGCCCTGTATTCTAACTTGTTGGACATGTTTTGAAGTAATGCCTTGGTGATGTCGTCAATTTGTTTCTAGTCTTTTTGTTTTTTTGTTATTTTTGTCAATCAAACATTAATTTAGAAAAGCAATCATCAATTAGTTGCCCAAAATAGAGGCAAAAGTACATATGAGACAACAAAAAAAAAATTATAAACCACTAATCAAATTTTCAAATCCAACTTTTCTAACAAACTCTTTTTTGATAGATTAGATTGTCAAATTACTTAATTTATTAACTTCAATTTTGAAAAAAAAAGAATCAGTAGAAACTAAAATTGTGTCAACAATATTCAGTAAGCAATCCATAAGTTTAGATAACAATCATGGGGTGGACATTTTAAACTAAAGACTAATGTTAAACTTTTTTAAACGATTGTCAATATAGTCTTGTACCAATTGGATTGTAACTGTGAAACTTCTCATATAGTCTTTAACTCAAAAAATACAATAGTAAGGTGGATATTTTAAGTGAAACGAATCAACCAAACTCAAACCAATCCAATTCGAACCATAATCCATGTTCAAACAATTCGGTTAAGCTTTTTTCAACCTAAACCGAATCGATAAACCAATGTGTTTATTTATATACTGATTAAATAATTATATAATATTGTAACCCTAAACACAATTTTGTTGATTTCTTTTTCAATACAACTAATCAAATATAAAATAATTTTTTTGTTTTCTTAACTCTAAGGACCCTAAACTCATGTTTCTAGAAGGCACAAGCTACATTAAAAATATATGTATATTCATATACTTCACCTCTTCGATGATTCTCTTATTATCGCGTTTAATCATTGGAATTATTAGTCGTAAAAAAAATTTGTTTTATGACTTCTCCAAATTTCTATTGTCCTCCTACAATTTTTTAATTTCTGTGATAGGTATGACAATCTTTTGGTTTTGTTTAGTCCAGTTTGAAATTGTTTATTCGGTTTTGGAGATAAATATGATCAAATTTAGTTAATTTTAATTAATATTTTAGTTTTTATTATGTTTATATGTGTCTTTCTATGTAATTTAATTAGAAATATTAATTTTTAAATAAATTTCGTTAGTCTTTTTTGGGTCATCTGATACATTATTATGATAAATATTTGATCTAATCTTATTATGATGATATTCAACTACATGCATCTAATGTGATTACGATGAATAACGATTACACGATGCAGCTCTTCTCATAACACTCAGAACCACGATAGACAATTATGCATATACGACATCCCAGCGATAGATAAACTCTTTTCGTAATACACGAGACCACAACAAACGATTTTACTTGCAGTATTTTGAAACTTTCGATAAGTGTTGCATCCATTAATCTGCAAGAAAACTATGTTTTTCTGGAATCGAATCCCAAACCTAGTGCCTTTAAATCTTTGACTAATGGGTCAAAGACTTCCCCGGTTAATTTAATTTTGTTACTTGAAATTCGAATTCGATTCAGATAATTCTGTGTAAATTTTTTTGGTGAATGACCGGGAGGAAAACTCATGTTGTTTATTAATAAAGAAAGAAACAAACTAGTATATTCGAACTTGTCTCAGTCTCAAAAGATCCTCAACATCGACTCTCCATATTGGATCAACCACTACAAAAACAAAATCAAAAGTATGCAGCTCTAAACGCAACGAAAATGCATAGTTTGCTAATCCATCTGCAAGATAATTAGCTTCCCTATACACGTGTGTAATCCGAACTATCCAGTCCCTCGATATAAAACCGTAGCACAAACGTACTAGGAACGACAGTGGGTGAGATTCACCTATTCCCTCTGTGAGGAATCCCACCACTATCTCTTAGTCAATCTCGACCTCCAGCCTTGTGACTCGCTTCTCCCAAGCAATAACCAGACCATAGTAAACGCCCCACAGTCCCGCTAGAGGTGTAATGCATCGTTCAATATTCAGTGCAAAACCCCCACACCAGTTTTCTTCTCCATCTCGTAGAACACCACCAGCTGCCGCTAATCCCGGATTCTCTTTAGATGCCCCATCTGTATTGAGTTTAAACCAGCCACAAGGCAATTCGGTGTAATAAAATTTTGGTTAATGATATTTTGATTTGATTTGGTATGACAACCTCTATACGGGAACAAAACAAAAAACTTAAAAACCACACTTTCCCTAGCCAGTTTAGAATAGGTATATAATAAGGCCTAAATATATTCAGGCCCAACTTTGAACCCAGAAAAAACAATCTATATATTTTAATTAATTATTATCTCTCTAAAAAATAAAATAAAAAACGTCGAAGCACGCCTCTCCTCCTCATCCCCTCTCTCTCTCTATCTCTAAAATCGTTTCTTCTAGCTGCTGCGAAAACTCTTTTGTAAATTTCGGGTAATCGACTCCTCCTCTCTTAAATTTCCCCCAAATTTTTTTACCCGCGAAAAAATTAGGTTTTGTTGTCACATTTTAATCTTTTCAAACTTTTTTGAAAAACCAAAACTTTTATCTCTGAGAAAAAGAAAAAAACTCAGATCTTCCCTCTCTTTCTTTCTTCTAGGGTTTCTCTCTCTCTCTCTCACTCTCTCCTCCTCTCGTCGACATGGATGTGGCGACTAGTGATGTATTGGTGAATCTCGAATCTGTTGAAGAAAAGAGCCTCATTGAAGAACATGGTGACGGATTGGAAGAATCTGTGGTGGAACCACCGTTAAAGAAGCCACGTTTTGATGAAGAAGTGAACAGAGTGGCCGAGATTGTGCTTGTTTTATCGGCATTGCGGAAGATTCGAGGTGGGAAAAATCCGACGAAGTTGGAGATTGAGCTAATGGTGGAAGCCAAATCGAAATTGGTTGACATGTGTCAGGAGTTTACTCCCAAGGATATCATCGGTAGGGATGCTATTGGAGCTGTGATTGAAGATCTGGGTTTGAATGGTAAGCTTAAAGATCAGAGATTAGGGTTTCGAGCACCTAAATTAACCATCTCTGAGAAGTTATCTCTTGGGAAGAGAAAGGTTTGTCTCCTTTTTCTTTTGCTTCTGTTCTTCAATCTCTCTACCTTTCATGGACTTATTCGAAGTATGTTTATGTATTGTATTGTTCAATTGGTCGATTATAACATGCGCATTGATCTGCGTCTATATATTATGATTAGTATTAGATAGAGAGATTTAACCTTGTTTTCAGATTTAATTAAGTTGCAATTTTGTTGGTATAATATGTTTTTTTCTATGATGTTTCTCTCCAGATGGAAGAATCGAAAAAGAACCCAATAGTATCCACTACTTATACATCTCCAGGTCATTCAACTCCATGTATGACTGACTATGCTTACAATCAGTTTTTTCAATAAACCATCAGCTAATAACTTCAGGAGTCGATGACAAATATCTTCACTTTTGCAGCAGTGAATAATGTTTCTATGGCACATCAGTGGCCTAATAGCGAAATAAAGGCAACCACTAGTTCTGTTAATGCTGCAACTGGAAGCCATTTTGTTAGGGATACATCTGGAATAACACAATCTAGAATGGAGAGACCGCAGTATAAGTCAGATACGCATACCGGTGCTTCTCAGGCACCAGGTATGCCCACTTTGCTTACCTTGTTGATTGTTCTATCCCCATTTTGTATTCTAGAGATATTCTTTGCTAAGATATCATCAGCTAGGGAAAATAGCTCAAAATTGGTGTTAGCTGGTGAATTTTTGGTCATCTAGTTGATTTGCTATAATTATACTTTATATGTTAGCAGTTAAAAAACTTAATGAATATGTGCTCATAGTGCCACATTTGAGTACTGTTGCCCGTAGCTTGGTTTGAAAATTCTAACTAACCCTCCATTGTCAGAGTGTTTTAATAAGTTTTGTTGTCGGTAGAGAGCTTACTGGTGATTTCTGCATTATCCTTGGAGACTTGGCATATTCTCTCTCTGATCCTGTTTATCAGTTTTTTTTTTTGCTATCTGAGACTTGGAAACGTCCATGAGGTTTTCATTTTGAGTTCGAGTTTGGGTTTCATATCTTCTGTTTTTTATCCGCTCATTGACAAATATCTATGTTCTCTAAATTATTTACCTCTTCTTCTGAACCAGCAGTTCCTGCTGGAAATTACTATGGGAATGCTACATCGTGGTCTGCCCAACCTCATTCGAGTTCCTCCACCATATCATTTGGTACTGCATCAGATAGCAAAGTTCCTGTTCAGAGTTCTTCCAGAGTCACAGATCCGAGCTTTAGACCATTTATTTCTCAAACTCCACCAGGTGCGTTCCCAGGCATGAAAGGAGTGACTTATGGTCAGACCTCTTCACCTTTTGGAAACAACAACCATGCTGAAATTGCTAAGTTAATCCATAAAGTTCTGCAACCTCGTGCTAAACAAAATCTCTTGTGGAACCCACCTTCAAGAGAATACATGAGTAAAGCAATGACATGCCAAATGTGTCAAGGAACTATAAATGAAGTAGAGACCGTGCTAATCTGTGATGCTTGTGAAAAAGGATATCACTTGAAATGTCTACAAGCTCACAATATGAAAGGAGTTCCGAAATCTGAATGGCATTGCTCAAGATGTGTGCAATTATACAATGGCAAGTCTTTTCCTCCTAAATACGGCCGTGTCATGAGAAGCGCCACTACAGCAAAAATGTCTTCTAGTACAGCCGAAGTTCGGTCACCTGCAGAGAAGAAGGTTGGTAAAATGGATCAAAAGGTTAGTCAAGAAGCAATGCCACATCCTGAGACAGCAAAACCAGCTGAGGATTCAGCTATCCAACAAACAGTTGATGCCGAAGATGCTGCTTTGAATCCAACAGTTGAAGCTGAAAATGCAGCTATGAATCCAATAGTTGAAAAAGCTATGAGTCAAATAGTTGAAGCTGAAGATGCAGCTATAAATCAAGCAGTTGATGCTAACTTTGAAACACAAGTTCCTATAAGAAACGCAGATGCTGAGTGTGACGATCCTTCAGAATCGGTATCTCACTCGGAGACTCTTAATTCTCCAGAACTAGAGAAAAAGATAGTTTTGAGCAAAGATGCTACTGAGAGATCTGTTTCCATAAGTTGTCAAGATAAAAACCCGAAGATAATAGCGGAATCATCATTACAAGAGGAGAATTCAGCTTCGCAGAGAGAGAACTCACCAACGCAGCCTCCTCCTTCGCAATCCAACACAGATCATTTCCAACAGCAGAACACAACACCAAATGTCCAAGAGGCTATACAGGAGAATGTCACAGAAAATCCAGAGGAAGACAAAATCGGTTAATGGTTCAGACAAAAGTTACATTGAGCAGCATTCACTCTGTCCACAAGAGTCACCACTCTTACTCTCTTTGGTCCGCAAAGTATATATAGTAAGTGATGATATCTTTGATTTAACCTTTGGGTTAGGTTGAATTACTAAATCTTATTCTATGAAGTGCGTGTGGTTCAATTTTCTGAGCATAAGTAGTTGACTGATTTAGTTTAAGCTGTGTAGTTTAGCTTGAACCTTTTTTAAGGTACTTTGTGAAATAATTCCTTAATTCACTGTAACTTTATAAGTTCCTCATCATCTAGTAGTATGATTCAGTTGTTATAACACATGACTCGAAAATAAACTTATTTCTTTTGCTAAAAGTACAAGACTTTGTAAATTCAAAAAATACAAGAGTGAAAAAATAGAAAGGTTTTTATTTCGAATCTATTTTGAAGCACAAATAAAGTGATTTACAGTGGAAATTACAAAGGAAAAATAAGTAAACGAATTTGGAAGTGATTCAGTGCCAAAACATATTCGAGGTTTCTTGATGATCCCAAAAGAGATTCAAGAAATTCCAATGGTTTTACCGAGAAGCCAAAGAACAAGAGACAATTCAAGTCCAAAGATCGTATGGAGTGTACCTCTATCAAGTGTAAACCCATACACTGTGATTCCTGCTCTGTTATTCTCGAAATAACTCACTGCAAAAAATCCAACCAGACATAATTAAGTAAGCCATGAAGACAAAAGCATTTGCAGAAGATTCTGTTTTTGTTTCTACCTAGAGCTTGTCGTTTTTGGAATGACATGGTACTGAAAGCATAAGCAGGAATGATGTTATTATTGTCTAGATCATCTTCTTCGTCACCATACTCGTCACTGTCTGATTCTGTTAATGTAATAACATCATGACCTTTGCTGTTATCTATGTTGTTGTTTCTAGCAACCAAAATTGGAGTCTCTCCATCTACTGTCTGATCAAAGGATTCTAACGTCGCGCATACATGCCATTTCGCAGCTAAACATGTCACAGCTTGAGCCTTGTGCGTGATCTTTGATGCACTTCGTAATAGTATGAGGAGTGCAGTGACTAATGTCATGGAACAAAGCTGAGAAAAAAAAACAAAACTGAGTTTTTTCGAAATGGGTTTATTCAGAAACGAACATCAGATATATATATATATAGTGAAGAAAAACTTACTGCGAGTTCTCCAGCTCTGTAGATATTGACTTCAGTGTAGGCTTTGGTAGTAATAAGCAGAGAAGAAAACTGACTTCCAGTAACAAGAATCAATAAACATAGAATGAAAGAACGATATCTATGGCTGATGATTCTAAGATGACGTCTGATACGGAGATGTTCAGACAAGATAGAACCAACATCTGAATCAATCTGAAAGAGCTTAGCAAAGTCTTGAAGACGAAGTATCTGAAGATGACAAATGAGACGGAAGAGAACACAGACAAGAAAAATCACGGTTGTGCGGTATAGCCAAGAACAAAGCTCCATTACACAAGCCACTGCATCGCTTAAGACAACATTTCCTAAAAAAGGTATTTGAGATCCACCTGATGCGTACCACCAAATTTTGTATGCACTCATTGCTGTGAAACAAGGGATCACGAAGTAGGACACAATATGAAGTGAAGTCTGTAAAAAAGAAAAAGAAAAACAATTGTAGTGCTTGTGGAACAAGTAATAGGGTAAATCCAGAGTATTTACTTTTTACTACAAAGAATTTCACCAAGTTAAAAACCCAAAAAATGTTACAGAAGAGAGTGACAATAACATAATTATTAAAGTTTCCTCTGTCTTTGTCACTCAATTCTTAAGATGCGTAGAGTTGTGTCCTAACTTTATAATATTCATGATTCTTCTATCTATCTATCTTCTCCTTTGTTCTATTACATATTTTTTTCCAACTTGACTTTATTCTTTGCACAAATTATTTGCCATAATCCTAAAAGAATAGAATATAAATTCCTTACAATAATTCCTATTCTCTCAACTTAAAATTTTGTGGCAGATATGAGTTTGTTTCTGAGTTGTTAACACTTTACACCATTGAGGCAAAAAAGATCTATTGTTAGCTTCAACATATTGCGACATGATCATGATCCGTTCCAAAATTTATCAAGAAATCAACAGATTTGTGTGACTCAGATTTGCAGAGATAAAACCAAAACTGAGAAATTCAAAATTCGGAATTAGGGAAACAAAATTGAGAAACTCACATTGAGTTGATTGGTATAGTTTCGTCGTACTGTTTCGCTCTCATCCCAGAGTTTATCAAAGAAGAGGAATCGTCGAAGACCATACTTGCTAACAAACCTGGTGAGACAGAGGAAAGAGACGGTGGCGACGCTGCTAAGAGAAAGCTGAACGACGGCATCGTATGGTCTAGAATGGTAACTGTCGCACTCGGCACAAGCGAGGAGGAAATGAGAAATCGCAGGAACGACGAGGGTGAAGACGACGAACATCGTCCAGGAGAGAATCGCTGTCCATGGACTCGAGTGATCTACGCACATCCATCTTAGGTATTTTCGGAAGCTGTGTAGCTCGTCTTGCTGGTGCGAGACGCAGCGATTGAAGATCTTGTTGGTATTGTTGTTGTTCTCATGGTTTATCAGCGGCTCTTTCCCGACGCCGATGTCGATGTCAGCCATGGACGATCGCTGAAGAAAAAGTCCTGCGAGAGAGAATTAGAGAAAGAAAGAGAAGAAGAGAGATCGCGTTTGCGTTCGTTAATCTGCGATTGGTGACGCGATCTGTGAACACAAGTGAGACGGGAAACGCTATTTATAAGTTAGTTATTTTTTTTTGGGGCGTGTAAGGTGGTTTTGTTTTTGTTTGGGTTGTAACTTGTAAGGTGGTTTATCTATGCATAGTGAGAGAAGAGAGATAATATTTTGGAACATAAAAAAAATTAGTCACTCACAAGTGGTAAATGACTTTTATAAACTTTTTTTTTAATCCAAAACCACTTGTAATTACTTAATGCTTAGATTCATATACTAACTTTTTGAATGGTCGAATGGACTCGTGCTAGCTGCAGTATTTTTCTTACGTAAATATATGGTGTCTCACAATTTAAAAATTTACTCTTAAATGGAACTAGTTAATTTCATAAACAAAACATGGATGACTTGTTTGTATCAAAACCAATACTGATCAAAACTATAAATAAATAAAAAAACTTAATATTTAAAGGAAAATCAAGTAGAACATGAACACAGGCTGTGGTTTGGGACCCACTTACCATGTGTTTAGGTTTCTCAGATCACCGTAGAAGCATCGCCACGCGTGCCATTTGGCTGTCCCTAATTATCATATTTAACTTTTAATCACTAAATTAGTCGATGTTATGTAAGAAAACAAAATGTCATTGGAACAACTGATATCATTCTTTTTGAATGTACGATGATTTTCTTATTAGATTAATTTATACGAAGGTCTTAAAGAACTGTTTATAACCACCGACGGGAAATGTCTAATTAAGTAATTGGAAGAAAAGTATAATTTTATAGGCGATAGTCTAACTCAAATAATGCTAATGATCAATCAAATATTAAAAAAAAGTTAATAATTGTGAATTATTTAAAATAAATTCGTTTGTTTGTATCTGGTTGATTACTTGTGACCTTGTCAGTCCCTTAGTGGCTATGTTTTATAGACACCATGGAACTATAAGACGGTGTTTAATTACTTATTTCACATCTTTAATACTTCTTATGTTTCTAAATGATGTATTTGTTAGATTTTTCACACATATTAAAAAAAATTAATGTTTAATTATAATTACATTATTTTTTATATTAAACAATTCTTCATAATTTTAAACTAATAGTAATTCAATAAATTTAAAATTTGTAATCAATATTTCTTGAAGTTTACAATTTTTTGTTATTTTTTATTTAAAAATACATTAAAAACCTAGAAAATACATTTTTTTGAAACAAAATTTTTTTTTAGAAAATACATTATTAAAAAAATAGAGAGAGTATTAATCATACTATTCTTGAATTAATTTGTCAACCACAATTTAATCTGAAGACCTACGTTTAGTGAAAGAAAATAAAATATATATATTCGAATTGTTTTGTAGTTTGACAAAATTTCAACTCCTTCTATGATCCTTATGTTTTTTTTTTTTAAAGTACTGTTAAATAATCATTTTGCATGCTTTCTTACATTATGCATTTTTTTTTTTTCATCTACGATTTTGGCATTCCATTATGTTGCTAATCGAAATGGTTGTTCTTTCTAAAAGTTATTTTGGTCAAACTAATTGAATCCTCTAAATCTAATGCTAGGTATAGTGAATATCTGCAATCAAACTCCGGTGAAAAACGCTTTGAATATGGACATCCAACCATTTGACTAAAAAATTAAAACCATTTCTCCTATAATATCGATTGTTTGCTTATGATTGTTCGCATATCTTAACGTTTGAGTTTCCATGTTATAATACCCTAATTGTCAAAACATGCAAACGCAAACACAAACACAATCGTAAATGCAAATACACAAGCATAACCTATATGAAGTTTGTTTTTGTAGGAGTTCATTACTATGATCATATTTCTTTTTAAGAAATTGCAATGCATAACAGAAGACTTGAGAAAGAATTAACTCAAAGGAGAAGTGGTAAATATGTAAATAAGAGATTCTTCAAAAATGTGGTAAAAAGATAAAACTATTCTCAGAGAAAACTTATACGCATTCATTTCTTTCTCTTTTATCATTTATTTATCTTTCTTTCTTTTTTCTTTTTTACTTTTTCAGAAACGCCAACTTATAATTCTTCTTAAATCTTTAATTTGATTATATCCCAAATTATGATATTTTGAACTCATTATAATTCACTGAACCTCACAAAAATTCTTAATAGAGAGACGTCATCGGTTTGGTATCGTTCCTATTATCATTGGACATATGTTGGCGATGGTTTGGGAGACCACCAAATCGGCGATGCAATCTTCGATCAATAATGGTTAAGCACATTTGTCTCTCAATTCATACGTTGTCACAGTCTTCCATCTATGTTGTCGCCAACATACTATTCTTCCCCATCACCACTATCACCTCCTCCGGCGCCGCCAACATATTTTCCATTTCCATCACCATCACCTCTTCCGTCACTAACATACAATATACCAAAACCATCTCCACCATAACCCTCGTCGCCGTCAACATACTCTCCTTCCCCATTACCACCAATATGTCAAAAATCAAAATATTATGATATATATTTATAAAATTTAATATATATTTATATACCATGATATTTAATATATATCATAATGTATATATTGACATCATGATATGTGTTATGATAAATATTATGATATATATTATATATCATATTTAAACAACAATAATAGAATATTACGAAGTATGATATATATCCATGTATCACGATATATATATTAATATATCCGTGAGAAAGAAAGGTATCATGTCATGAATTGACGTAGCATGGATCATCATTACCAGCATTTAATGAGCGGAGAACTCGGCGCTGCATGACCTCACTTCTGAGGATTCGCCTGACCCCTCTTTCCTTACGAAAAATGCAGAGGTAAATTACCGCCCAATATTTCGAGGGTATTTTTATTCAAAAAGTTAAGTGTCTCCATATTTTCTCTTACTTTGCAAAATCGGAATTCTTATTGTTTGTTTGTGAATTTTTTCCTAAAATATTAGCATGCATTTAATTATCTCTTTCTTTTTCCTAGTATAATACATGAAGAATTCACCGAGACAAAATAATATGTATTTACATCGAAAAATAATTAATGTTGTACATAATTATCAGTTTATCACTAAATCATATGTCTTGGGATGCTTTTGTACCAATGCCTAACAAAGTATTCATAATCTGGGCTTCTCAAAAACCTAGCCCGAGCTTATAGATAGCCTAAGCCCATTATCAGCCAACAAACTATCTCGTTCCTTACCGAATATTCAATCTTTCTGAAATTCGAAGTGATATTCTCTTATACTAAAGTAAAGTTTTGATTGTTCAATCCACGAAATGGTGGAATGACATAACCAAATCTGAGATTCTGCAAATATTTAGCAATCATACAATATTTAGCAATTACGTCAAAAAAAAATTTCCTTAAATGTTCTATCATTTATCTCTAGTAAAATTTGTTTTATTATATATCTTACAAGATTCAATAGAAAACAGTAATTTTCGGACAGCAGTAAAAACAAGTTGTGGGTTTGGTTTAGGACCCAAAGGTCGTTTAATAGTGTCTGAAAGGTGGCAGGAAAAGTAAAGTAGATACCCGAATTTGAGGGTAACGCCGAACACAAAATCTAATCTAATGGGTCAAACACGAAACGAATCTGCCTGCCACCAGACACCTCTCAAAGATTTATTATCAATTGCCCACCAAACTCAACCAAAACAATTGTCTCAATTACCTAAAAAACTTCTTTAACGAAAACAAAAGCTACAAAAATACCCTTTTAAATACCTTAAAAAATAGTTGTCATTCAGAAAATATACAATTCTGAAACAACTTTAACAATACCACAATTTTAGGTCTAAGAAACGTTTGTAAACTTCTAACAACTTTTACTAAACTTAAAATTGATTTTGAAAATTTAAGAGTTTGGTAATAATTCTGGAAAACATAAGATCTTGCATACCCTTTACCTTTAGTACCTAAGAAAAAAGTTTTAACTCAGAAAATATCACAACCTTGGAACTTTTAACAAGCTCTACTAGGCTAAAAAAATTATCTTGGAAATTTTTTAGATCTGGGTATTAATTTTGAAATTTTAAGATGTAGCATTTTCAAGAATTGCCCAAAACTCTTGATCTCTAGTTATAATCAAATCACTCATTGCTCATTAAAGAACAGAACTTGTTCAAATTCAATACATTAACTAACAGTTTATATGAAACGAGCTTCACTTGTCTTTCTTTTAGTTTCTTCACACCACAACTAAGGTGAAAACTTCAGACATCCATGATTCTAAACAAGAACTGATCTTTGAACATAACTCATCAAATTATTGATTCGAACCAAAAGCCATAGTAATATGAAAAATGCAGAGCTCAAGAAGATGATAGAGATCTAAAAAAGAAAGATTCTAGATTTTTATTTAGAATCATCAGAGTTCCAAATGTATATGTTACAAAGATGGGGTGGTTGTTGATCTTTCTCAAGAAAAACGAAAACCCAGATCTGCTTTTTCTTACAGTAAAACAAACAAACAACAGATCATCTCGTTCGTCTTCTTCCTCTTCTTGATATGAAGATTTTAATAGTAATAATAATAATACTCTTACAATACATCAACACAGAAGAACACAGAACCAGCACAAGCTCAAGCTCAAGCTCATCACCATCTTCTATCTTCATCTTCTTCGTTTTTTTGTCTTTCTATTTCTCCCGCATAGTAAAAATTATATGAGATCAACGAAACAGAATATTAAAAAAAAAAAAAAAAAATCTTCTCTTTTTCGTTTCCCACTAAATCAAATCGATCACGGATCTGTGATTTTTTTCTGATTTACCAATTCATTTAGAGACGTAGATCGGTACAGTGAAGATCATCCGAACCATTGAAGAAGTCAACATCATCCAAGGGTGGGAAATTAAGATCGAACTGAAACCGCCGCGAGGACGAGGCGATATCGTCGTCTCTATCGTCGTCGATAACAGACGACGACGAATCGCAATCGCTGTGACAATCCTCCGGTACTACAGGCGGAGTTCTAGGATACCTCTTCGCCGACGTGGTCACCGGTTTCGTCGTGGTAGGTCTCGGACCGCTAAACGATTCAACGGTGCTGCTCATGCTGCTACAAGTAGGCCGATTAACAACAGGATGAAACTGTTGATTATCAACTCCTCCAGGGTATAACCGGTGGTCCATGAACGGATCGACTTGGTTTTGATTTTGATTCATAGTAGCAAACCGGAGATTCTGTTGTTGTTGTTGTTGAGGAGAAGGAGAAGAAGAATCGATGGGGAAATTAGTTTTGGCCTTAGGACCACGGAGGTTACGAGCGGCGGAGTCGTAAGCGCGTGCGGCTTCTTCGGCGGAATCGAAAGTACCTAACCAAACACGAGCTTTTTTCCAGGGATCACGGATCTCTGCAGCGAAACGTCCCCAAGGTCTCTTCCTAACGCCTCTGAATCGTTGTGTTTCTTTTACAGATCCGTTGATGATGGTGGCAACGGCGGTAGGTCCGGCGACGGCGGAAGAGCCTCTTCCTCTCCTCATAGTGGTTGCTTTAAGAAAAAAGCCAGAGGTAATGGTAATGGAGAAAGGATCTGAATGAGAGAGAGAGAGAGAGAGAGAGAGAGAGGGGAAGATGAGGGAGATGGTGGGAGGAATGGGGGAAGATAGGAAACTCTCTCTTCAACACAAAAAGCTCTTCTCTTCTTCTTCTTTTTTTCTTTTAAAAAAAATTAAAATTAAAATTACTGGTTTTGTGATATTTGTTAATTTTTTAAAATTTTAAAAATTGGTTGGAATAGTCAGTTTCTCTGGAATTCTCTCTTATCATAAGGTTTCTGCCTTTCTCTCACGCCCGCGCCCGCCCCACAAGACCGACCAACTCGGTTTCTTATCATTTTGCTCTTCTTTTCTTTTCGTTTTTCTTTCTTTCTTCTGTTTCATTTGTTTTAGAGATTCGAAACCATTTGCGTCAAGCGTAATTAGTTGAAGAACCTAAACATCATACTATGTTTTATATTTCGAATTAGCTTTGCTCAATCCTAGATAACCCTCATCGAATTTAGACTTGCTTAAACCCTAGGCAGATATTGCCGGTCTAGAAACATCACCAAGTTTTGGTTTGTTGTAACAGACCGATGAGAGCCAGTTTGGAATTTAGTGGGTGTTGTATATTGTATAAGCATCTCGTCTTGGTTACTTTAGGGTTGGTATGGTAAACCAAGCTAATTTCCTCTATGATTGCTGATTAAAAGGTCATTTCACTAAACAATCTTTGATCCTTGTGGATTCCAAGAATTTATATAGGCAAAACGTAAGGAATCACTATTTCGATGATACTTCAATTTGTATATGTTGTGTATTTTTCATTTCTATTATTTCAAAAATTTTGCTTAAATTTTCATCTTTTTCGCGAAGTTGATGATTCAAATCGAATTTAATTGAAAATTTTATGCAGATCAAAGTAAGCGTAAAACACAAGTTCAACTTAATAATTTTTACATAAATAATTTAAAATTTTAACATATTATGATTTTGCATGAAAATAAAATATTTCTTATGATATATCCTAAAATACAATAATTATTTATTTGTGTGATGGAGATTTATTTTTGCAAAAGATGATTAAAGTTCTAACGTCTTTTTTATACACTTTGACAACATTTTTTAGACTCTGATTGTTAACATTGCATAACTATATAAATTGCAGTATAAAAATTCGTAGAATAAAAAATTACAAAACGAAATTACTTAACATTATGCTGATTGACTACATTTTATGGAATGGCGAATGTAAATATTATATTACTAAAATACACTTATATTTAATAAACAAATAATTTTTTAATATATTTTAAGTAATATTTGATTTAAAAATAGGAATATAAAAGTATATTAAGAATTGCTAAAAATTGTGAAAATTTTAAATATTATTCAAAAATGCTATATTTTCATTATAAACAATTATTTCTTAATTTTATAACTGTTAATATTTTGCAGGGTAAAATAAAAAAATGTTTAATCACTTCTCATGAAATAAACAACTATATAACATTTACTTGTATAATGAACTTTTACTTATATATTTTAGGCAAAAACATAAATTTCTTACAAATTAGTGGTTTGTTAAACGTTATGAATATTTTCTTGATTGATAAGCGTGATATCAATCGGTGTTTTAGTCCATTTTTCGTTATTTGAATTTAGAATAATTTGAAGTAGTTGGAACAAATTAGCAATTCAAATTCGGAAAGCATCGATTACAAAAGAAAACAAAATAGAGAATAATAAATATTTTTTTTCGAAAAAAAGAAAAGGTGATATATAGAGAGAGAGAATGGTGTCTCGATAGGTGTGGTAAGAGGAGGAGACAAGGGAAAGAGATTGGCACTTGCTTCTCTGCACTCTTCATTGCACCTCCCCAATTTTTTTATATATTTCTCTTCTTTCTTTATACGCCACACCAAAAGACTCACATTTCTTATTATATTTAATAAAACGCACCCCTCACTCTTTAACAACAAATTGAAGAAGAAGAAAAAAAAAACCATCAATAATTTCATCATCTTTCATTGTAGTAGTCTATTTTAATTCTTTTTACCTTTCATACTATTATTCTACAAGATTTCACTTTGTATTCCATTATTACTATTGTTGTCTTACATTTTGGCAATCAAATTGAGGGTTTAATTAGTAATATCATAGAATAAAAAATTTTAATAAATATATATGTCACGTAAAATGGTAAATAATCATTAATTATATATATAAGTTTAATTAAACTAATTTTGTGGATTATATCATTTTTATATTATTCGACATTTTTATTAGTCGTGAAATCATTCAGTTATCCTACAAATTACTACCTAAAACATTATTGTTCGATTCTTTTTATCCTTACATGAATTAAATATGTTGAAGCTTATAAAAGTTTGAAAAGTCTTGTTAAGAGACGCGTTAACGAGTGATAGGTTTTGATTCAGTTTGCTCCTTCCACGCTTTTTCATTCTCTTTCGTCTTCCTAATGACATCTCCTCCTCAACTTTTATTTTCCCATCTCTAATAAAAATAATAACAATTTCAATATATTTTACTTCCAAGAAAACTCATATATCAAGGAGACATTTCAATTCATACAGCCAAAGACAAAAGAAAAGAAAATTACATAGGTTGATGCAAACTTTAAATATTGTTTTCCCCAATCAAAACTACTTATAAGCAATTAGAAAAAAAAAACTATTTTTATTAATGTTGGATCCGATTTAGCATACAACAACGTGTCGCAGAACTGGTACATGTATCATCAATTTATCAGTAACTGATCCATTGTTAAAAACAAAACATTCACTTTTTTTCATAAGAACCCAAAACATCTTTAAGCTAATCTTTTCTTCCACGACCACATGGCCTCATAGATATACATGTGTCGCTACGATCAAAATTTTTCTCATATAAACCATAAAGGTATGCATATATATATATTCCTTGGGTTTATATTCTTATCTTCAAATTTATAGACTGATTAAAAACATTTCTCGACAAAAAAAAGGGAAATTTTTTTGTCAGAAGCTATAAGATAGACCGTGGATTCCACCAAATTAAAGTCTAGTGAATTTAAACATTGAAAGATAATGTGCTCATACACACATCGAACTTAGTAGTTCACGAAAGGGACTCTTTTTTTTTTTAAGTGGTTAAAAACATTATTTTTGTTTTGAAACAATAATAAATCATTCATTTATCTCAATGGAAGATGAGTTATAAATGTTATAGGGAAAATCCCAAAAAATCTCTATTTATTTTTTATTTAGACGTTTGATATCTGATTTTTTCGGTTTGACGAAAATACACATATTAATTAAAGCGTGCGATTCGATACCCAATAAACTAAATGTTGTTATTTTCATATTCAGGATTTCATAACAAAAAAAATATTCCAATTTTACCTTAATCATCTCTATTAATTTTTAATTTTTAAATGACATGACATTAATATTTATTTTTATTTGAATAAAAATAAATTTTATTAATATTTCGTTTTTATTAAAATTATTTTATTTTCCAGATATAAAATGATATGATTTAAATTATTATTGATTTGATTATCCACGTTTTCATAACACTTAGTCAATTATATTTGGGAAAAATATGGTAAATATGACAATTAGTCATTAGCCCCAAATCAATTCAGCATCGTATCTCTCCAGAGTACCACTTTCAGCAAGAGCAACCGCAAGGTTCAATGCAGTTTGACCATCCATGGTTGGTAGCAAAGCGTCATGCCTCTCTTTCCCAATAATCTGCTCAACGAGCTTAGGAGCCATCAAAGCAATATAAGTCCAATTAGCAGTTTCCGGGTCAGTCATAATAGTAGCCGGATTCAATTGATCAGAATAACATCATAACCCTCTTCTCTTAAGGCCTTACAAGCTTGAGTGAGTTCTAGAGTAATCAAACTCACTTTTGCTTCTGAGTGTGAGAGATAAAAGAGAGGGTTTTAGGGTTTCTCTAATTTTTTTAAAAGAATAATTGTATTTTTTTGTCAACAATTAAATAATTATATTAAAAACGAAATATTAATAAAAATTAATTTTTACTCAAATAAAAATAAAAATTAATATCATGCCATTTAAAAATTAATAATTTATAAAATTGATAAGGGTAAAATTAAAATTTTATTTTTGTTATGAGATCGTGAGTATGAAAATAACAACATCTAATTTTTTGAGTATTAAATCGCATGCTTTAATTAACATGTGTATTTTTATTTCAACCAAAAAAATTTGAATATTAAACATCTAAATAAAAAATAATTAGGGTTTTTTGTTTGGGAATTTCCCCAAATGTTATATAATACAAATTGGATGAGAGGCCCTGATATGAGAAATTATGGGCATGAATTAATTAATTATTGGGCCTGAAACCAGAAGATGCTAAATGGATATTGCGTGTTCTCTTCCGTCATTGACATTCGAACTCGTAACTTTAAAAAACATTTTTTTTTGGATGGTCAATTAGTACGATTGTTTGAGTAAAATGGATGAGATTTGTTATGCACGAAACACATAAATTTAAATATTCATGTTGAACTAAAATCTCCCATCTAAAGTTTAGATATCCAAAATTAGAAACACTGTTAAACTTGCTTATTTTTTATATATCCATTTTGTTAAAAGGCGTTGCAGAATCTTCATATCAGCCCTCACGATATGAAGGATTAAACATTTTCTACAAATACAAACAGTGAAATAAGATGATCAGGGCATTTCCGAATATTTTTGAGACTTAAATCAAGACCGTAACATTTGTGGCCCTTACAGACAAATGACAAAGTTTTTTTTTTCTTTTTTTTAGGATAATATATAAACGTATTTTGAGATGATAAATTTTTGATTGACTAACAAGATATTGTAAAATGCAATAATAGAAACAATCATATTATATATAATTACGTGTTTTCTGTTCGTTTTATAGATTTTTATAATAATTTTCCAATTCTATTTAGATATAACTCTACAATTAAAAATTAAAATATAATTACAAATTGAAGAAGTTACGAGACAGAAAATATGGAATAAGAAAACGCAAATGAAAAAAGAAAGAACAAATGTGGACAAAATATATCGTGTTCGAACAAGATACCTTCTCCAAAACAATTGCTCCAAACAAGAAACCCATCACACAATTTAACAAAAAAAAAAACCACCACACAAGTATATACTATCAAAATGTTGCCCAATTAGTTTATATACTGGGCCTAAAGAATAATGCTCTAAGTCTAACGGAGGATTAGCCATGAAGATGATTGCAGTTGGTTTCGACTCTTTTTAGATCTTAATTAATCTTATACGTAAAAAAGTGGAAGAAAAGCTAACAATGATGTTTATGTAATTATGTTGTTGTTCGTTAGCTGTTTGCAATGGATGAGGAAGACAGATAAAAAGAAAGGTTAAAAAATTTAATGAACCTATGACATTTATAATCTAGGCACACAACAGTTAAAATCCAAGTAAAATAATATAAAAATTGTTACAGCATGCATAAACCTTTTCACAATCTTTCTATCAATGTATAAAAATCTAACTGTGTAAAATGTATGAGTCCGACAATATGCATCATCTATAAATTCAGCTACATCATGCAATACATATAATGTTGTACAAGGACAAATGTGGACAAAATATATCTTGCTCGAAAATCATACCGAACAATACATAATAATATCGGTTTTACGTTGGTTTTACCTTTTTAAAAAAACCACCAATAAAAACAAAACAACAAAAAAAAATCAATACGAAACCGGACGAAGGATTAAACATTTTTCTTTATAAACTGACCGTAACAATTGGACCGACCATTTTAACATTAATACAAATGACACCATACAAAATACAACGAAGTGAACGAACCCTAAAGACAAACCACTCATAACCAAATTATTTTCATTAAAAAATAAAATTCATCGAAAAAATGAACTATAAAACACACAATATGATTAATCAACGCAGAACAACAATAGTTAAACTCGAAGACTCGATTTCATCAGTATCTCACCACATTACGATTTATTCATCATCACGATCATCATAACGTTTACTGTCTGGAGAAGGAGGAGGATGTGGCCGATGAAACTTAGGACGACGATGACGTTTTCCAGGCTGTGAAGACGGAGCAGCATAACCACACATACCAAACTCACACGGCGCACCGGATTCACACTCGTTTCCGCACTGTCCGCAATTAGACGGATCATTTTTTGTGTCCACACAATCTCCATCGCAGCACGATAACCCGAACCGGCAACTCCGGAAACAGAACCGACAATGGTTTGGATCGGACAAGACATCGACGCATTGGTTACGACAACATCTCATTCGAGCCATTGGTGGTCCGGATCGTTTGCAAATCCACGGTTTACACATCGGTGGCTTTGACCTACCCCAATTTGTTGTTGTAGCTGCTTTGGTGTGGCTCTTAATCCATGATGAGGTTGTGTTAAGTGTGTAATTGTGACCGAGAACTTGATGAAGAAGAGAGCTCACGAGGACGAAGATTAGGGCACATAATAGTAGCTTAATGGTGATCATTGAGGAGAGTTTGGGATGAGTTAATTAAGTAAATCATTGATTGAGATGTCTAATTAATGAAAGGTTTATATAAGTTCGAAGAGAGAGAAAGATTGGGAAGTGTTCATGATTTTCTTGCATGGATGATGATGTTTTATTATGCATGTTACGTTCATCATTTTATTCATTAGTAAGAAACTTTAATTTTTTCTCCAATTTAATTTATGTTTGGACCGCGAGGAGTACATTTATATTAGTAAGTGTGAAGAAAAGAAAAGGGTATCACATGGCAAAGTAGTTGGAAGAACAAAAGTGGGTTTACAAAGCCCACATGAATTTTGCTAAGTTTTATTTTCTTTGGGGGTTACAAAAGGTTGTTAAGAAAATATTGGGGTTACATTTTTTAATTTTTTAATTTACGTTGGTCTGTCCTAATTGATGGCATGCGAACACATATTCGTATGGAGTTATTTATGGTCTTATTAATTTTTTTCTATATAGTTAACAAAAAAAATATTAAACAAGATATGGACAGACTAGTTGGATCTCCTTGAACACAATTGTGCAAACCTTTCAAGCGTACCGAGAGGAGTTCGAACCTGTCAAGCTAGTAAGTTGCAGATCGCAGAGCAAAACATGTCTGCATTTTTTATTCTTTCGATATTATTGTATCCAGTAGTACCAAAATGGATTTGACCGTATTTAATGGATGAAAAGCCCACAAAGGTTTTTATTTAGTGCTTTTAGTTTGATGGAAAAAAAAATTCAAGAAATGAGTCCCTTATTATAACTCATGAATATAAGAGTGCATGCAATGAAATTTCAGGTCAAGACAAAAGTAAAAAAAAAAAAAAAAAGGCGAAACAAACCAGAAGTGTGATAACAAAAATTATATGGTATACTATAGTTGGGCCACAGGGCCCGTAACGCAAGACAGAGAAATAATTTGGGAAAGTAAATCTTTTTGTTCATCATGTGGATTCATGGAAATATTTAGTCCCATCTACTTTTTCCGCTTCTCTCTTTCATAGTTGTTGTCCTCTGCAACCACTGTTCTGTTTTCAAAAAACTATAGCAAGTAGTTTGTAAAAGGTTTGTTTGTTTGTTTTTTCTGTTTTGAATCAAAGTTTCATATTAAAAGAAATCAAAGGATTAACTAACGCGGGGAAATTAATTTTTATGTGTTTGCCAACATTCGACAGAATTAACTAATTAGAGAGAAGAAGAAATAATCAACTAATTTGGTTACATATCATCGGTTCAAAATTAAACAAACAATGGATTTAATGTGATACATAATTAGGTGGTAGTACACATTTAATACATACTTATTCGGATTATGACAATTGACAACTGACAAGTCTATAGTACTGGTTGTGAATGAACCTGACAAATGATTTAATTTTGATTTATGAGGTGTGAAATTGAGGAACAAATTGAACAAAGTCCATTGATGTCGCAATTGATATACATGTATCATGTATGTGGTTTGTATAGTTATTGGTGTTTACGTGGTTGCTATTAATTACGTTTATACGTTATGCTTTTTTTTTTTTTTTTTTTTTTGCAACTTGTAATTAATTAGTGCAAAAACGAAAAACAAAATATTTATATTTCTTAATTGCCTTTTACAATTTTTAAAAATGTTTGATGAAAAATGCTAACACAAATTTGGTAAAAGATACGAGATTATAATTATTATTGTTTTGAATTGAACAGATTATAATTTTCAAAAAGATATATTGAAAGAGAAATGTGCGTAAGTGCGTTTGAAATGTTGATATAGTAAAATATTAAATGGATCTACAAGACTACAACATGTACCAAATTACAAAAAACTGCAGATCTATAGATTTCAGTAAAATAAAAAATAAATAAACAGGTTTACTAAAATTGAAGCATGCAGATTGCAGCGATCAACAAATAAAGCCAAGATCTATCGTGCAGGACCCAGATCTTTATATCAATATGGTATTTTTAGTTTTCCTAATTAAGTTGACAAAAAAAATTACACTCAATATTTGATATATCTAGTCGAATATATCCAGACGTAAAACTCAAAAGATTAGATGAAAGATGAATAAGTCTTGCCAAATTAGAATGCAACTGAGTGTTAATTTTGTTTGATAAAGAAATGAGTGTTAAATTTGGAAAGAGGATTTTTCATATTAAAAAGATATCTGATCATACCGTCGTCATATTTGTTTATGAAGAAATCTAATTGATCAAGATTGTTAAATATAATTGGTGTCAAAATTGATGTATAAGTAAATATATAATTACTAATTAATAACGTATACTAGTGCGGAAGCTAGGTCTAAAGTACGTCGAAACGAGTCTAGTGGTAAAATGCATAGAAAACCCCAAGTGTTCACGTCTTCTTATATATTTAAGTTCAACTTTGCACATTGCCAGAAAATTTTGTCGTAAAAAAAAAAAAAAAAGGGACTCTAGTGCTAGAACATGGATTAGGGTTAGAAGAAAATGAAACAATTAGAAAATAATAAAATTAATGAGACTTATCAAGAACAAGGAATAGCATGGGAAGTACCCAAAGATGGCACATTTAAAGAGGCTGACCCATTAATCAACTATTGTTTGCATGTTCATATAAATTTCGTTATCATATTAATATACAAATACGAAAAAATACTATAATCCATACTTAAAAGTTTGGTGGGCAACCCAACGTGCATAGCTTTGTTGATCTATTCAATTTTGTCGATTTAATATAAGTAGATATTTGTGTAATACCCACATTATAATTATATACCACGATTCTTAAAATTATAGTGGTGTATAAAATAAGTTTTTAATATATATTCTATCTATTTCAATATAAATGTTATTTTAACATTTTCATACGAATTGCAAAACAAGTTAATTTTAGTTTATATACTAAAATATACTTTGCCTATTGAATTTCTATTACATTTTATATTTTCATATCAGTTTTAAAGATACAAATTAAATATCTTCTAACCAATTTTACATTGAATTTCTTAATATGGTATTTCTTTCATAAAATAAAAGGGTGTATTTAACCTATATTTTAAATGATTTGATTTTTAATATTTTTATATGATTTTGATGATTTTGGATGAATTTAAAAAAGTTATGATTTGTTGTCAAATCTCTTCAAATCCCACTTAAAACTATGTGATTTAGATTTTTATATTTTTAATTAAAAATTCTTTAAAATAAGTCACTAAAAAAACCAATTTTTTATTTTTCTAATAAAAGTAGATTTTAAAATATTTTTTTCATATCACTAATTCAATAACAGTGGATTTTAGAAAAAATTTTAAATCCACAATCAAATAACATAAAATTTGTTATTTTAACACAAGTCACTTCAAATACTTAATTAAATAAACTCCCACGACACTTCCCCGTAACTACCATAAATCGATGCTACAAATTTTAGGATAGCTGGAGACATGGTTTTTTCTACTAAAATAAGAAGTTGTTTACATACTTACCTTTTTGCGAGAGGTCCAACTGAAACAATAATGTAAATTACAAAAAATTAAATCAAAATATTATATCACATAATACAATTACAAAATTATCATATAAAATTTTCTAACTTAATTTCCATATATACTTTAGAAAATATTTATTAAAATGCATCCTCAAAAATGTACCACACTTTTTTTTTAATTATCTAATATAACTAATTTATACATTTACATTTTAAAAATCCTCTATATATTAGAAGAGGATTATTTTTTGCTTAGGTATCAATCCCACAATTAATCTCAGGCTTTTTATTTTTCATTTATTTAATTCTACTATATTTGTTACCAAACACTTTATTTCCATACACTACTTATTCTTAATATTTAAAAACTAATTTCATATATTATTATCCTTTTACTATCTTGTTGCCAAACACTTTTAATTTCATATACTATTTATTTTTATTATTCAAAAACTAATTGCGAAATATATAAATATTAACTAAACTTACCAAAATTAAATATTTTAATTTTCAAATAACAAATATTTTGTATTAAATACATGTGTTATATAATATAAACATATATTATATGCATTTTAACACCAAACAATTCTTTCATATATATATCATAAAACATTAAATTGAAACCGCAAATAAATATGCCTAAACTTATGAATGACGTAAATGCTACTTTATTTGTAAAATAAATCATTAAAATATTTGAAATTTAATTTTTAAATTTATTTATAGACTAAAAGGAGGTTTTCTAATTGCATTCTATTTAGATATCATAATTTTTAATTTAAAGTATCTTATTGTACCTACAAAATTTGGTTTTGACATTTTGGGATTAAATGATAAAAATTTTGAGTTTTTCATATTATTCTATTTTTTTAAAAAAATCTATCGTTCTAATTTTTGATAACAAACACCAACTTTAATTCTTAGATTTTGCATCCAAACTAAATTTTCTTTGGAAAAAAGTTAACATAACATATATATAGCTTTTAGGTAAAAAAACTTATATATATATGCTTATATTTATTTATATATATACATAATTTATATATAAGTATATTTATAAAGAATAATATGTACTATATATGTGTACATATATTTCTATATTTTTAATAAAAATATTATTAAGCTATTGACAAACCAATTTGATCGAGAAAGCTGGCAAATAGTCTACTTTAATTTACGAATTGTGTCTAAAACATATTATAAAAAAAAAACACAAACATTGTACTCCTAACACGTAATGAAAATTCTTAATAAAATGATAAAATGTAAATATTTTACTATAAATAAAATTATTTATTAGATTAAATAACATAAGATTTATCCGTACATGATATGGGTTCTTATCTAATTATATAAAAGAGCAGATCAAACATGCTTGAAATATCTTAACTTTTAAATTAAAAATCGAGATCATATCATATTTTAGGAGCGAATTATTTTTGATCTTGAATTGAATCTTAAGTGTCGAATAGTTTATCACCCTTATTTAGTTGAAATATATAATAATCATTCCGTTTCATATTACTTGTCATTTTATACTTCAAACGTTGTTTCAAAATAATTGTCGTTTTGTATTTTTAGTATAGATGTGTGATAAGATTTCTAGTTTTCTTTTTAATATTTTAATAAAATAAACAATGAAAAAATTTATATAACATATTAATAAAGGATAAAATATTAAAAATATATTTTTAATATATGTGGAAAAACCTAAAATAACATTTATAATAAAAGGAGTATATTGATATCTAATATTGCATAATGTTATAAAAATACAAAAAAAATTATCATACGTATTTTCTTATAAGTTTTGTTAGAAGGAAGAAAGTGAAATATAGATCATGTGTAGGTAGGCTGATGAATCCAATGAGCCGACATCTTCACTTAGGATACCCTTTGATGTCTTCGTCGTCTCTTTGTTTGTTTCCTAGTCAAAATGTTTCTTTATAGAATACAATAGAGAAAAGAAATCGAGATCTAAATTGACTTAATAAAGCTTATGCATTGCATGTTCAATAACATTTTTTGATTAAAATTTTTGAAACGATAGGTTTTTTTTTTTTTTTTTTTTGTCAACAAACTATAGGTTAACATCAGACAATACAATATCCCATTCCACTATTTTTGATATTGTACATACGGATTTTAATCATAAAATCAATAATTCATTTATTGAAACATCAAATGTTTTTAATAGTATTTTAAATTCTTTATTAATCATATATTCCCAACGTCTCTCTGCAACACGCACCACCAAGCTAGAGCTCTTTCCCTCCCCATGTAGTTTAGGGGAACGCTCCCATACGCGCGTATACTCCACTCTCCTATGATACGACATCGTTTTAGTCTTATACCGTTGACCAAATACGTATGGTTTTTACAAATATACGTATACATCTACTCATCATCTTCTCTCTCTCTCTCTCTCTCTCTCGTTTCAGTCACAAGACTCTCACAACAAAGCGAATTTTTTGCTTCACTCTCTCTCTCTCTCCCTCTCTCTGAGTCACGCATTCTCATCTGTGATTCTCCAGCCTTTTTTTTGGTTTTCCTTTTTTTCCCGAGATTTTTGGTCGGTTCTTCACGTTTTGAGAACCTTTTGTCTGTGGCGGTGATGAAGTGGTTGAGGAACAGATGAAAGTCACCGGAAAGCCGTATCCGACGGCGACATTACCAGCCTCGGAGTTACAGGCGAAGCTATTCACTAACGCTCCAGATCTCAGGGCTATACAAAGAGTCACTAAACGTAGAGCACGGAACCCGAGTTTGACTCGTCAGCGAAGATCCGGTGCTTCTGGAGGGAGACGAAGCAGACCGGAGACTCCTTTATTGAAATGGAAAGTGGAGGATCGGAATAAGGAGAGAGGCGGCGGCGTTGCGGAGGACGATGATTACGAGGATGATGGATGTAATAATAACCAGGTTGAGAGGTCAGAGACTACTCGCCGCAAGGATCGGAGGAGAATCTCACGACTTGTCTCTGTTAGGAAACTCGCCGCCGGGCTATGGCGGTTGCAAGTCCCAGACGCGAGTTCGAGCGGCGGAGAGAGAAAGGGGAAAGAGGGGTTAGGGTTTCAGGTACGATTTTTGTGTGTTTTTGGAATCTTCTGGTTTCTTGAGATCCATTAGTTTTGGGGCTCTTACTTACTTAGGAATTGAAGTGCTCTCATCTGCATTGTGAGAATGAGGTAGTTGTTATGGATTAAATGGAAGTATTGAGATGATCATCTCAATTTATTACCCAATTGGTGATTGCTTAACTTTGAAGTTCAAGTTTCAACCACTGCTCTATGATAACCTTATCATCTTTGTTTCCTTTTCATGATTAAGCCTACATATGTAGAAGTCTTAGTCAGTGGATTTATGATTAGCATTCGTTTGGCTTTATCCGTTTAACTCGTTATTTGGGTAGTAATTATGTAGTCGAAACTCGAGCTGATTATTAATCTCGTAGACTTGAATCATCTTTTGTTCAGATTTCTAATTATAACCATATATGCAATGAGAAAACTCTTAAAGAGTGTTTCCTATTGTTTGTGTGTTTCTCAAACAGCTAGATTTAGTGAAAGATCTGATGCGTGCTCATATGGAGAAAGAAATTTATGTTCTTTAGCTTTTTGTTTTAAGCTATACTGTTGTTCCCCTGCAGGGAAATGCTGGATACATGGGTGTTCCGTATCTTTATCACCATAGTGAAAAACCTTCTGGTGGTCTAAGCAACAAGATAAGGCAGAACCCTAGCACTATTGCTACTACGAAAAATGGATTCTTGTGTAAGGTGTGTTGATGTTCTCAATCTTGTAGGTGTTTATGATATTAACTTAAACAATAGGTGTATGTTTACTTTCCCAAAGACTTAGCGCGCTCTTTTACCATAATTGTGGTTAAATTTATATTTCCTCCTCCCCCTAGAATTTACCAATAAGGGGTATTCTGATCGAGATTGGCCTAGTCGATTGTGAATTTACTGGTCTTATGATTTCTTTTCATTTTTAAATTAGATGAAAATATTCGAAAGTGGTATTACTGAAGAGGTCCCAAAAGTTTCTCTTATATCCCCATGCTGCAGAAAGGAAAAACTTGAATGAGATTGAGATTATCAATCTGAGAGTCTGAGTTGGTTCTTAGCTAGTTTATGAGGCCTTGGGTCAGTCTTACCTTTTTGGGCAATGTGTATCATAAAAGCTATGAAGTCTTAATCTATAACTTTTACCCTGGGTATTCTAATGCATGGAACCCTATATATTTCTTCTGTTGGGCTTTTCTTGTTTGATTCCTAGAAGGTTTTTGTTGTGATTATTTCGTGAAAGTTCTTTATGGTTGCTTGACCTCAAGTCTTATATTGTTTTCTTGTCAGCTCGAGCCTTCAATGCCATTTCCCCACTCGGCGATGGAGGGGGCGACAAAATGGGATCCTGTCTACTTGGATACAATGGATGAAGTACACCAAATTTATAGCAACATGAAGCGTATTGATCAACAAGTGAATGCTGTGTCATTGGTTTCTTCCCTTGAAGTAGAGCTGGAGGAAGCACATGCTCGCATTGAGGATCTTGAGAGCGAGAAGCGATCTCACAAAAAGAAGCTCGAGCAGTTCTTGAGAAAAGTTAGCGAGGAGAGGGCTGCTTGGCGGAGCAGGGAGCATGAGAAGGTCAGAGCAATCATCGATGATATGAAAACTGATATGAACAGGGAGAAGAAAACCCGTCAGAGATTAGAAATCGTGAATCATAAATTAGTAAACGAGCTTGCAGATTCAAAGTTGGCCGTGAAGCGTTACATGCAGGACTATGAAAAGGAAAGGAAGGCAAGAGAATTGATTGAGGAAGTTTGCGACGAACTTGCCAAGGAAATAGGAGAAGATAAAGCTGAGATTGAAGCATTGAAGAGAGAATCCATGAGCCTCAGGGAAGAAGTAGACGATGAAAGAAGGATGCTGCAGATGGCTGAGGTTTGGCGTGAGGAACGTGTCCAGATGAAGCTTATTGACGCCAAAGTAGCACTTGAGGAAAGGTATTCACAAATGAACAAGCTTGTAGGAGATTTGGAATCTTTCCTTAGGTCAAGAGATAGCGTTACAGATGTCAAAGAGGTGAGAGAGGCAGAGTTGTTAAGAGAAACTGCTGCATCAGTTAATATCCAAGAAATCAAGGAATTTACATATGAGCCTGCAAATCCAGATGATATCTATGCTGTATTCGAAGAAATGAATCACGGTGAAGCCCATGATAGAGAAATGGAGAAATCTGTTGCTTACAGTCCAATCAGCCACGGTTCTAAAGTTCACACGGTAAGTCCAGATGTCAATTTGGTCAACAAGAAAGGTAAACACTCGGATGCTTTTACTCACCAGAATGGCGACATCGAAGAAGATGATAGTGGTTGGGAAACAGTAAGCCACCTCGAAGAACAAGGATCAAGTTACTCACCAGATGGGAGCATTCCTTCTGTGAACAACAACAATCACCATCACCGAGACAGCAACGCCTCGAGTGGTGGTACAGAGTCCTTAGGCAAAGTTTGGGATGAGACAATGACTCCAACCTCAGAAATAAGTGAAGTGTGTTCCATTCCACGACGGTCATCAAAAAAGGTTTCATCAATAGCAAAGCTTTGGAGATCATCAAGTGCAAGCAATGGAGATACAGATAGCAACTACAAGGTAATATCAGTGGAAGGTATGAATGGAGGAGGAAGGGTTTCAAATGGGAGGAAATCAAGTGTGGAAATGGTTTCACTGGATAGAGTCTCGAGCAAAGGCGGCTTCAGCCCGATGATGGATTTGGTTGGACAATGGAACTCTTCACCGGAATCTGCAAATCATCCTCATGTAAACCGTGGAGGAATGAAAGGTTGCATAGAATGGCCTAGAGGTGCACAGAAGAATAGTTTGAAGTCAAAACTCATTGAAGCACGAATCGAAAGCCAAAAGGTTCAATTGAAGCATGTTCTTAAACAGAAGATATAGGAGCCGAACCGGTTTTGGTCACAGCTGAACCAGATTTTAATACCCGGGGCACTGCGTGGGGGTTCTCTGATTTTTCACCGGTTTCTGATTCTGTATGAAGTAATAATGTTCCGGGGAAGCAGTCGGAGCCAGCGAGCAGTTTAGACTGGAGTTTAGATTATGTAAGTCATTTGGTCATTAGCAATTAAGCAATGTGTACTCTAATATTATTGTCATGGAAGAAAAACCTTTAGCAAAGTAAGAGACGCTAATGTTCCTTAGAGACTTTATTCATCAATTTATTATATAATATAGTTATTAGTTTCCTGCAAACTCACCAAATCTGCAAAGATGCACATTCATTTGGTTATGTTTGGCTTTGATTTTTGTTTTTGTTTTGTTATGTACTGCTCCAATATGAATTTGTGAACAGGTACCTGTTTCGGTTAGACAATCATGTTAAGATTTAAGAAAACAACATTAAAATCATGTGGAAAATAAAATAAAAAACAATAATACTATCTAACTATTGTAAAAGGCTAAAAGCTGCTCTGGACATATAGTGGAAATTTTCGTTTTCAACTCAAAAGAAAATGAAGACAAGCTCACATTTTCATGACATTATTGGTGAGACAACAACGGTCCTCCTAAAGAGGATGTAACTAAAGAAAGAAGACAACGTAAGATAATCGCACAACAGACTGTGAATTTGAATTGTTGACAACATAAAATTAAAATTAAGCACAGCACATCATTTTTTGTAATATACTTTCCCCTTTCTTGGAATTGTATGAAAGAATCAAATCAATCATTCTCTTATTTGTATTCTTGAAAGTTAACATGACCAGTTGCTTGAGCATGCTCCACAGCTTCCTGTTAGAATTTCAATTATATATTTCACAGTCAAGCTCTATGATTAATAAAGAACTCAAGGAGACAAAGCAAATGACCTTTTGTCCAATAACTCCAATTTGGCATACACCGCAACGCAGAGTGAAGTTTGCAGTATCTGTGTAACTCCTTTTCCTGATACAAATAAACCAAATCACAGGGTTTATTCTTGTTTGCTTAAGCCACATTTAACAAAACTATGGTTAACACATATACACTACCTTTGTTGGTCCTTTACTAGATTTAGAACAAGCTCTTCGATTGACCCGATGGATCTATTTTTACCAACTGGAAATATAGTCATATCGAAATCTTCCTCGGCTCCTTCAAAAGGAGACAGCTGAAAATTGCATCAAGGAAGATCTTGAGCCATCAGTTTGGTTATCAAGTTACTTTTTCCATGTAGAATATCAACTTACAGCGAGAGCATCGTAGTGAAGACCGTCATAGATCAGCATAACTCTTTCGTTGTAGTTTCTCGTCTGCAAAAGGGAAGCTACTGTTTAATACTTTTGAAGTTTTGTTTCTTTCAGAATTTCTATGTTTGAGTTTGATGATACCTGTCCATACAAGTCACATCGACTAGTTTGAATATCGTAAGCAGCAATTTCTCGACCATAATAATCTGCTAATATAGAAAGCTCAATCGCGCCTACACAAAAGAATATGGAAAGACACTTATCAATACACAATGATGAACGCTATAAGCATCAAGCACAATATTAGCCATGAAAGATTATGAACAAGAGACATTTACCGACATACTTTATCTCGCCTGATATATATAACTACGTCCAGTTGAAAACCACATTTAAGAAATTATGGAGATATCGAACAAATTAGGCAAAGATACCTCCCCACTTCTCCGGGTTGAGAATCCAAGCACAATATTCTTCATTTTGCTTCCCTAGAAATGCTTCGTTATATTTCTCCTTGTTGCTTGCAACTGTTGCTGCTATCACCTTAGCAAAATAGCACCAAGCAAATGTTTCAGAAAACTTATTACAATCAGAAAATTCACGAAGCGATTACTTGAAATAGTCAGTTCATGTGGTAATATTCCTTCCATAAACCTACCCCAAGTATTACTACTTTTCGATTGTTTGGAATTGGATATTAACCATATCGAGATTGACTAAAGAACAGTAACCTCTAAACTTAAATACCTTATGAAGCTGATAACTACAAAGTAAAAGAAGATAAACATTGAATGCAGCTGAACTAACGTTAACAGATCAAAGAAGCTAAGATAGATAAACAAACCTGTCTCAGCTCAGGAGCTTTCTTTTTGTCCTTGTCCATGACATAACTGTAGAAGAGAAACCTCCAAGATAAACACGAGTCTCAAAAACATTTACTAAAAACTTCTTCTTGACTCAAAAGCTAATTACCCGATTGCGTTGAAGAGACAACTGTTGTCAGATGGTATAACTCTTCTCACAATGATTCCTTCCATGTTATAATCTCAACCTGTTTGCATTCCAAAAACTCAATTAGTAAAACAATATCTTTTAACCAATAACCAATACAAGAGAAAAAAAAGGATCTTTGCACAAGCAAGAAAGAGACACAAAAGGTACTAAAATCGAGAATGAAGAGTCTTGATCCGATCAAATCTAGCACCAAATCATAGTATCTTCCCTAACTTTATGAAACCAAATCAGATCCATACATCACAAGACAAAACCTAATCAAAGCAATGGTACTACAAAGTCTACAAATTTCGCAAAATTAAGATTGAAAGTTTGCTTTTTGAGAATACCCAGATGAAGATTAACACAAAACGCGAAGAAAGCAAAGAACTTTCGATACAAATGTTTCTTGGCTATAAAGGAATAGAGAGAGAGAGAGAGAGAGAGAGAGAGAGAGAGAGATGGGAAGATTAAAAAAACTCAAAATTCCAACCAACAAGAGGAAAAGAAAAGAATAATTTTTTAAAAAAATTTGGATCCACCGAAACCAGAAGAAGCAGAACACGTGACGTGTGGGCATTTTCATGCGTCTGGGGAAGATAAAGTTAGATAAGAAGAAGAACTCACCGTTGGGGAAAGAGATATGATTCTTTGAATTGACAAAAAAAACAAACAAATTTTGACGTTTGATTTTGACTAGAACCGATAATAATCAATTTCATTTTTGTTCTCCATAATTTTTTTATTCATCCTAATTAATTTTTTTAGTAACTTTTGTTTTGTTTTTTTTTTTTTTTCAACATTAAACTTGGTTGATTTATCAGAAACCAACACGGAAAGTACTGTTTACATATTTAATAAGATGCGGTTGGGTACGAATATTTCGTGCCAAAACATTCGCTGTGACGTTTGACTGTCTCGAAATCAGAGATAAAGAAAAATAATCAAATTCCTCCTTATCGCTTTGAGTCGCTTCTAGGTATGGAAAAAATAATGGCCACTCGCTAGGATTAGACACCATCTTCACCAGGTCAGAGCAGTCAGTTATGAAAGCTACTTGTCTCTTCTCCTGGCCGATCATGCATCTCATTGTCCAGATAAGTGCCTCCACTTCTACATGTATGGATGTGAGGCTTCTTCTCAGATTTGCTGCTCCCATACTAGGCATTGACTCTGAAACAACCACACCCGATTTTTTTTTTAACCATAATTAATATACCATAATATTAATCATACACAAGAACACAAATACGCAATTAAAGCCGGTTTACACAACTCCAATAAGACTCGATCTTATTAAACAACTGCAACCACATTATTCAAATTTATTACGCGTAATAAACGTTCAACACAAAAACACAACCGAGTCCTAATCATCCTCCTCCTCATTGCCATGATTCCACAATCACACTTTATCTTTACCTGCATCCACACAGAAAGAGATGCGTAAGTATTAACACAATACTTAGTGAGACGGTCCTCCCATCTACGAGCTATACACACAAGCACGAGATCACAAACCGCTCAAAAATAAACATGATAAATATCCACATCCTACCATACAACAGCAAAAGACCCGATTGGAAACAATCCAAACTATCACACGCAAGGAAAGAACAAAAGTCGCGCAGAAGGGTCTCGGAATCGGTCTGCAATCGATCCCCATGATCGCTCAGAGGTTCCCCTGCAACCCATCCGAAAACGACCTGTTTCACCCTTTCTCACGCTATTTGACCCCTTTCCACGAAAACCTTGCTTCCTTAACTTAATTAAGTTCATACCCAACTCAAAACACAAGGAAACTCAGCAATACAACTCATGGATTACACAAGAATTCATCCTAACATCACACAATTCACATAAAACCATCTCAAAGCTTAGATAAGCCCATGGTCACGCACTCACCTTAGCTTAAGAAGAACTCAGCTCAAGAACCACCACAACAACCCAACAGCGACTCACTCACACACCAACAGAAGCTCAAAAACTCACTTCCTCACGCCCTACAGCCAACCACAACAACCAAAACAATTTTCAACACAACTAGAAAATTGCAGAACGAACAGCCCCAAAGATGGAGCCACGGATCGAGTTCTAACCGTCCACTTCCAAATTCCACCGGTGGAACCCAACTCCTGGACGTCCTGAAGCAACCGTCAAAGTTTTGTGAAGATCCGACCAAAGATGCACTCGCGATCTAACTCTGAACCTGCACTACTCCCAAATCGCGACTGTAACAGGATACCTCACGAAAAAGAGGATAACTCTTAGGATACTAACGAAAATCCAAAACCGCAAAGTGGCGCATCTAGGGCTAAAACTTAGCTACAACTCCACCAAAATTCATTATCTTTGGATATGATTTGCTAGGTCGAACCTCTTTTCTCCCAAACTCTGCCAGTTCTGCTCTCCCTCTCCTCTTCTCTCTCAAGCCAAGCCAAGGTCTCCTTCCCTTGAGTCTCCCCTCCTCTTTTTTTTTTTTTTCAGCTCACAAGCTTTATCTCTCCCTTACTCTCTCAAAAGATCAGACAAAAACCCAGAAAGAAAAAAGAGGAAGAAAAACGAGCATAAAAGGATGTAGGTGAGATTTTCTGCAACAGAAACAGTCCACCGACACTCCAGATCGGTTTGCAACCGCTCCAGTAAGTCGATTTGACCTTTCGATCGGTTTGCAACCGCTCCTCGAAGTAGCTCGGTAAATATGACTCTCCAATCGATTTGCAATCGCTCCAGGAAGTCGATTGACCTTCCGATCGGTTTGCAACCGCTCCACGGAGTAGCTCCGGCAAATTTTTTTTTTTTTTTTGCCTGAACCGATCCGTCTTTTTGTTCGCGACAAGTCCATGTCCGAAACTCTCAAAGATTGACTTCAAAAAGAGAGATCACATTCCTAACAACTTGTTCGGATCAAAGACGACTTTATACAAAACTTCTGTATTAATCCCGAGAAATTTCCTTTTTCTCTAACACGGACGTTACAGACTCATTGGGTATTAAACAACATCAACTTAATCCTGAAAACTTATCACCTCCTTTCCTAGAACCATCTATAAAACACCTATGCCCTGTATGTCTTGTCTTCGAAAACTCGTTTCGGTTCAAACTATCGTATGTATGTTCTGGGACGTTACAACTTTCCTTAATCTCTTATACTTAGCACCATGGTCCATGCTTATGCCTCTGTTTCTGCTAGTCGAAGCACCTCTAATGGAGACATGTCCACATTTTCATACATTTTCACATTTCTAGCTTTCCATATATACCATATTATCCATGGAAACATATCACTATGAGAGTCATTCGGTGTTCTCCAGAATAAGTGATCCATGTTTGCGTATAATGATTCCATTGGGAAAACCGTGGGCGAGGTTGGAATTTGTGACAGAGCCCAAGTCTGCAATGCTGGCAGACATTTAAAGATTGCATGATTTATTGTTTCCTCCCAGTCACCACATCTACCATACTCTGAGTCAATTCTTATTTTCCATTTTTTCAAATTTGTCGATACCAATACATATCCCGTGATAAGTTGCCACATAAAATGTCTTAATTTTGGAGGACACTTTATTTTCCATGTTCGAGTCTGCAAAATCTGAATATCTGGGCCTAATACCATATTCTTTTGAATAGTCGGTGTTGCTAACCGTAACGTCTGATAGTCTGATTTAACCGTATATTTTCCTGTTTGTGTAAAATGCCAGTCCAATGTATCAAGTTTAGTGGCCGCTCCCAACGGCAAGGCACGAATCAATGAAACATCTTTCGGAGTAAACATAGTGCGTAACTGATTCATTTTCCATGTATTTGATTGGATATCAATAAAGTTTTTAACTCGTAGCAATGGTTCATAAAAACCACCATTGCTGAAGGCTGGCCTCGGGAATTGAGACGGTATCCATGGGTCATTCCATACCGAGATAGAGTCACCAGAACCAACTCTTTTAATAAGTCATGTATTAACCAGAGGGCGAACATATATTATACTTCTCCATCCATAAGAGAGTGAATAATATTTAATTAGGACCGACGGAGTTGAATTCCTAAAATATCGTCCTCTAAACACCTTAGCAAAGAGGGAGTCTGGAACAGATATCAATCGCCAAAGTTGTTTTGCTAGTAATACAATATTAAAATATCCATTTTTCGAAAGCCTAACCCACCTTCGTCTTTACCCGAACATAGCTTGTCCCAGGCCATCCAATGCATTTTCCTTGGTTGACCGTTGGTACTCCACCAATAATTTGCCACCGTCCTTGTTAGCTTCAATGTAACTATTTTTGGTAGCCGGAAGTACGACATTACATAAGTTGGTAATGCCGCCGCCACCGATTTAATCATAACCTCTTTGCCACCTTTAGATAAAAATTTTGTCGTCCAATCTTTAATTCTATTTTGTAATATATATCTTACATAGGAGAAAATCTGCGTCTTCGACCCACCCATATTTTCTGGTAATCCAAAATACGAACTCATACCACCCATGTTTGTTATACCCAACACTACTTTCAAATCCGCTTTCAATGATTCCTCAATTTTATGACCAAATTGAATTGATGATTTCATAAAATTGATCTGTTGATCCGAGTCTGCTCCATATTGCTTCAATATACCCAATATAATACCGCATTGCTCTTTATTTTCCTTACAAAAAAGGTATCATCCACAAATAATAGATGGGTTATTGGTGGGTTTGCTTTCGCTACCTTTATTCATGTTATTAATTTATTGTGTTCTGCTTTCCTTATATTGGCGATCAAAATTTTTGTACACAGAATAAATAAATATGGTGACAGTGGGTTACCCTGACGTAACCCCCTTTCCGGTACAATCGATCTCCTAGGATGTCTATTGATGAAAACTTTATACTGGACTGAGGTAACGCACCACATTACCCAAGATATCCATTTTTCATAGAACCCATCTTTCTGAGTACCTGTCCAATAAAAATCCATTCGACCCTATCATAGGCTTTACTCATGTCTGTTTTAATAGCCATGAACTCTCCTTTGCAAGAAGGATTAGTATGCAAACCATGGAACATTTCCTGCAGTATAAGAATATTATCAGAGATCAATCTTCCTACCACAAAAGTCGATTGTGTTTCTGAAACGAGTCCTGGTAGAACCGTCTTTAGTCTTTGACATAGTATTTTGGAGATAACTTCATAGCCAACATTACACAGACTAATAGGTCTCATCTCCATTATTCGCGTCGGTCTTTCCGTGTTTGGTATAAGACAAATACAAGTTGTATTTAACTTCTTATCAAAAACCCCATCTTGTAAAAAGGAGTTGACCAAATGTATCAGGTCTGATTTAATAGTACTCCAAGCCGTTTGATAAATAGAGTTGTCATACCATCTGGACCGGGTGCCTTCTCCGGATGCATCAAAAATAATGTTGTTTTAACCTCCTTCTTTGTAGCTGGTGCCACTAAAGATTCACTAATCTCATATGTTATCAAAGTTTTAACTTCCAGTAATGTGGCAAAAACTTCTTGTGGATTAATACTTCTGAATAAGTTATGAAAATAAGAAACCGCTATGTGTTGAATATCCTTTTCTTCTATAACCCATGATCCATCTTCATCATGTAACCCTATTATACGATTCCTAGCCCGACGTTGTTTTGTTTGGGCATGGAAAAATTTGAATTATTATCCCCCATCCTCATCCATAAATTTCGGCTCTTATGATGCTAATACATCTTTTCATCCCGATATGCTTCCTGCGATTTCAGTGTTAAGTCCATAATCTCCTCAGGTCTTCCCGTATCATCCATCTGAGCCATATCTAGATTATTTTTCAAATCTTCAATTGTCTTCTGACCATACGGTGTTAGATTTTTCCGTCAACGAGAAATTGCTCTTCTATAATTTATCAATTTTCCCACAAAGGATCCTTCTGTCAGCCCACTGTCCGATTTTCACCCGTCTGAGATTGTCTCTATTAATCCATTTTTTCCGATCTAACGTTTATCAAATTGAAAACTTCGTTTTCCATGTCCAATCTTATCTCTTATCATAGCTAAAATTGGTTTATGATCCGACGCGATCATTGGTAAATATTCAACATAGGTATTACAAAACATCTCATGCCAATCTTCATTGGCTAAGGTCCTGTCCAATCTACAACATATTGGTTTTTTTATCCCGTCAACCTCTCCAGGATAAACAATCACCAAGATACATAAATTCTAGAAGACCGCAATCCCGTATCATCACATTAAAGAGGACAAAAGAGGATGCATGTCGTAATTTCTCTTTTTCATGATTTTCTTTTAATTCATTAAAATCTCCTTTTAGAAACCATGGTGTATCCCGACTTAATCCGATCCTTGTTAACCGTTCCCAAACTTGATCACGGAACTTGGAAACCGGGTCACCATAAACAAATGTCAAATGAATTATTTTTCCATTTACAACCGCTTCCACATCTAATAATCTACTGGACTCAAATAAAATTGAAACATTAAAATCTTTATTATAAAAAAGGCTAAACCGCCACTACAACCAACAAATCAACCGTTTTTAAATAATTGTAATCGAAATGACATAAATTTTTCTAGAAAAAAGGAAGATTGTTTAGTTTCTGATAAAAACAAAACATCCGGCCAATGTTGCTACCATAAATCCCGATGATACCCGATTGTTGCCTTATTCCCTAGACCTTAACAATTTCAACTTAAGACCTTCATTTATCACATGGTTGTTTCGGTGGCTTAACCCCACCAAACGTACCCTTCTCCATTCCCGGGTCTTTCGGGTTGTCGCCCTCATCCCTCGAATCATCATGTTTTGGTGTTTTACGTTTCTTTTGAACATTTCTCTTCTTAGAGCTTACCCCTTTTAGAGTCAAACCCACTCTTGATTTTTCCCTTTCTCCACTTCAACAGCCTTGCCCTTATCCTTTAAGTGATGTACCTTATGGGCGTTTGTCTCCATCTGCTGCCCTGTAACCCCTATGTCTAAACCGGCTAATGCTGACTCCTCCCCTTCCTGCACAATTCTAAGATTCTTGACTCCCCACACCTCATCTTCTTTCCTAGTCATAGTAGAATCCATCTATTCACTAACTTTCTCATAGCTAGCTTTACTCATATCATCAACCGTATCAGATATACAAGATGAAACACAAACAGTATCCAGCACCTCAACCCTCTCTCCCAATCCTTCAAATATTCTATCCTCATCACCTACTGAACCAGAAGCAGAAACAGGTTGAGAATTACTCACCTCAGTTTTTTCCTCATAAGTATCGATCTTGTCGCCAACCTGTTGCAACACCTGAGCTAGCTCATTTTCCAACCGTAAATCATCTATCGCCTCTTCCCCCACCTTACTTGACAGCTTTGTCATGCTCGACTTCCCCTCCATACCCAAAGTCTCAGCCGCTTCCAAAACCTGTTTGCCCATCACTTCTGTGCCATTTTCCTGAAACAGTACGTGCCTTCCAGGTTTGTTTTTTAGCCTTCACCACAGCCACTTCGTCACCGCCTACTGTCATTGCATCTCCACCTACACCCTTATCAGCCTCCATGCCTTACCTCAGTGACACAAGAAAATCCCAAAGTATCCCTCGATGATCATTAAATTGAGCGTAATTATTGTACCTTCTTTGTCTAAACGAGGATTCACCTTGATAATGCTCAGTATTATGCTTAGTCTTCCCAAACTGGTTCCCATTGTTGAATCTTTTTCCCTCCAGCTTGTTCAGCACCCCCTTAGCTTTCCCCTTGTAATTTCTGATTTGTTTATTCTCCAGTCCATTTCCCCTATGCCTCTCATTTGTAACAGCTCGTCTGTAACTTTGGTTTTGACGCTCCTCGCCATCATTTTCATTTGTATCTGTAATTTCAACAGTATGGGCCACAACCACCTATGGACAGTGATTTGACCCATGGCACAGACTGAAACATATTTTACAGTACCCAAACAACCTTTCATACCGCATTTTAACGATGGTCTCTTCCCCATCGCCAAACTCAATCTCAGTTTCAAAGCAAAGCAGTTTGAAACCATCCACTGTAACCCGTACTCTTCCTCCATCTATGTCAACCTCCTCCACATGCCCAAGCTCTTCACCAATACCTCTAAAGGTTGGATCCACCCAAAATTGGAGGGGTACTCCGAGAATCCGAATCCAAAATGTCAACATGGATGGATAGGAGGGATCCACCGTTGGCCTCCATCTGACCATATACACCATCCAATAGTTGAAATGAAATGGCTCCATTTTTAGAACCTCCGCAATATCCTCCACAAGATCGAAATCAAACTGAAATTTACCGAGACCCAAATCCGCACCTACTACTTTCCCTTCCAGTTGCCAAATGCGTGGCAACATAAACAGCAAAGACTTCATTTCTTGCACTCTTGGGTTCATGCACCGCCCAATCACTGTCTTGATAAAAGCCGAGTTATCAAACTTTGGAATTTTGATCTTACGCATCGGTATCTCCCCCCCCCCAACACTCTCTTTTCATCTGATCCTTTCCCCAATAACAAACTTTGCGACATTTCATATTTCAGTGAATAACGACTACCCCAACAGAACCAAAGAGAAAAGGGTATCGGCTCAAAACCCGGATAAGAATCGCAAATGTTTGTATTTTGCTGTATGTCTCCGGTTTCGGATGCTCTCTCTTTATACTCTTGCCGTTTCCTAAAATGATGATATTCACGCGAACCCAAATCTCCGATCGCATCCTTCACCATAAATAAGTGAATATTGTGTATGACGTGCCCTTTTGAATTCCGATCCTTTCCACAAGTAAAACCAAATGATCTATTTCTCCTATACTAATCTATTTAATAGTTAAAAAATGTTAATTAATTGTATCAGTATTTTTATAAAAGTTTTTTCTCTTTATATATTCTCAAATAATATATATGGGCCAAATCTCTCGAAAGTAATTAATATCAGTTGTATTATATATTTATTGATTAATAAATTAACATATACGTCTCTTATCAAATGTATTATATGTTTATTTGTTGACTGTTGAATTCAGTGGCGGATTTAGAATAAATTTGTAATGAGGTCAATATATTATGTAAAGAGAAAAAAAAATTTGAACATAAATTAATGAGGTCAACCTAAATTTTTTTCCAACATTTTTTCTAATTTATTCCTAATTTTAATAGCAAAACCAATTAAAATACAAAATTTATTGGGATGAAGTGATCCCATTCCCACCTATCTACCTCCGCCACTGGTTGAATTCATTTCATTATATGTCAATTGATTAATATCACCATATACGTCTTTCCAAAAAACATTTTGGTCAACGGTCTGGAATTTGTAAGAACATAATTTTAATCCTTATTTAAACCTTTATGTTTCACCCTTCAAAACTAATCAACTCCTCTCTCTCTCTCTCTCTCTCTCTATTTTTGATAAAATGGAAATGAGAGGCCCCGTGATATGGGTGTTCTTAATGTGTTGCATCTTTGGTCACATAATTATAAGTCATAACAATGACTTCGTCGAAGCCAAGAGCTTCTCTAAATTTGAAGATTTAGAAATGGAGAAGAGACTAAAGGCTATCAACAAACCCGCTGTCAAGATCATCAAGGTTTTTTTATATATCTTCACAATCTTGCTTTTGTTCTCTCTATATACTATACAATAAGTCATATATGTTAATCGCTATATATATGACTGGAAAAAATAGACTACAGATGGAGAAAGCTACGGGTGTGTGGATTTCTTCAAGCAACCAGCATTTGATCATCCTTCTATGAAAAATCACACATACCATTACACAGTATAATTTCGGATCACCTCTATATATATACGTATATTCTTGTAGAAAAAACATAAAAAGAAAAGGACAGTTATATGTTTGTGGTGTTCGACATGTCTTAGATGCGTCCAATATGGAAAGGAATGAAAAAAAGAGAGACAAACGATACTGGATTTGGTTACTTATGGGAGAATGGTGTGGGTTGTCCCATTGGTACTGTCCCTATACAAAGAGTTACCAAATACGATCTTTTGAGATTAGACTCATTTGGCGATAATCATAAACCCCGTGGCTCTTGGAACACTACCACCTATGATCCTGATCCGAATAGCGTTCTTCATTATGACCAACATCATGTAAGTTGCTTCTTATAATTAAACAAAAAAACAAGATTCTCAAAATAACATTTTGATATATTTATATTGATAATATTCTTGGTTATTGAATGGGATTAGTATGCTGTGGCTCGGACGAAGAACATAGGAAGGAAGTTCAATGGAGCAACAATGGAACTTTGTATAACCGCGCCTAAGGTTAAGCCGACCCAATACAGTGCTTCTCGACTTCACATTCAGATCGGAAGAGATTTCCTCCAAGCTGGTATGACTGTAAGTCACTTAGATGATTGATTTTGCTTAATTCATTTTATCAATTTAAAAACATGTATTTTATAATTGATAAATAATTTAAAATAACACAATGTTATTTACTAATTCAGGTAAATCCAGTATTGTACAAGGACAACCGACCTCGGACTTTCGTCTATACATATGTGAGTCAGTCACATTGGGCTAGTAAATTTTCTTTCAAATATACATGAATATTATTAATTAGAAATATAATTACAATGATGGAACAGACAGGTGGAAAATCATGTTACAATAGCAACTGCAACACTGGTATGTTAGGCGTTCGTCGAGACTTTCCAGTTGGTATGGCAATGCAGCCAGTGTCTATTCGTGGTGCTAATACAACTTACTATGGAATGTTCGGTCTAGTCAAGGTTTTCCTCTTTCTTAGTACTACATTTTTTTTGCCTTTGTTTCAATTTCTTAGGAGTGCGACTAACCATTCAAAAATTCGACAAACATAAATGTAATTTCAAAATTTACCTATTATTTTCTGGTAACAGGACCAAAAATATGGAAATTGGTGGTTTCAATTTGGTACTAAGGCTATAGATATTGGACTTTGGCCATCATATAGGTTTCATCAAAGCTTTGGAAATTTGGTCGAGTGGGGTGGAGAAGTGTACAGCGCATCCCTGCCGAGTCCTCAAATGGGATATGGATATTTTCCTGTTGAGGAGGTACGTTACGATGCATATATCCAGAACATATCTATACTTGACGGTAATTATAACATAGACCGCAATGTGGACCATCTTGAAGACTTTTCGGACGACACTCGAGGCTATCAAGTGATAGACACGCCAAATCCTAGATATCATGGCGGTCATATAATCTTTTATGGTGGTCCAGGAAATATCTGAAAATGATTAGATCCTTATAATATGAAATTTAAAAACATTACATTGACTTGATTTTACAATAAATACCGTCTTTATAGGTTTCTTTTAAACAAGGTCATAATAAATTGAACACATAATTAGTCCAATAACCATATATATATATGCACAAGACATAGCAAATGGCATCTACATAGGCTAAATTAATCAAGTAATCATTTGTGTAATCGAATGAAAAAATTGCCTCCCTGAAGGGCATGATTATCCCTCATAAATGGACCTTTACAACCATTTTCTGGTGTAGTACCTTTGTCTTTCCAAAGAAATGTATATCTTCTATACATTCTCCCTACATCTCCTTCCTTTGTCAAGCTCAGTAAAGGGTCATCACTCAACAAGAGTTACTTGGTCCACTATAACATTGTCGGAAGAGGAAGGTGGTTTGGGCCTAAGAGATTTTAACTACTGCAATAAAGCAAATATATTCAAGCTCATCTAGTTACTCTTCTTCAAAGTTTGCTCCATCTGGGTAGCTTTGGTACAATAATCAGATCTGATCAAAGAATTTAATTAACTTCTGGACTCGAACGTCACCATAATAGATTGCATGATTCGAAATCGGGCATATAGCCTCCATGAGAAGCAACCTCGCTTTTACGTTTGCACTGCTCCAACCCTAGTTCAATGGATCTACATGACTATCTCTATTGTATCTTCGCCTATATTACTGAGACTAGGGTTTCCTGAATATGCTAATCGTGTGAGCTACAACTCAGCCATTAAGGCGAAGCTTGTTAGGATATTGTTGATTATGTTGAGTTGTGTAGCTGTTAGAATGATCACGAAAATTGACCAATCCTCTACAACATGGATCACAAACTACTAACATATTACGAAAATATGAGTTAGCTATTCCATTCATTCTACCTCGCCTTATAATTAAATAAGTTTTCTTAATAATAAATAAGTTTTTTTCTATCTATGCAATTTTAAACTTTAAATTGCTGAATTTAGAATTTTTTTTATAAGACGTTAAGAAAATAACTCATAAAATTCAATCTAGTATTTTAAGATTTCTTCCTTCTTTTTTTTTTTCGTTTTATCGAAAGTTAAATATAAATCAGAATACATTTACCTATTTAAAATAGATTAAAACTATACATTTTCATGATACAAATATGTTTTTCACTTTAAGGGAGGTGATTCCCGCTGCTCTGGGTTCGAGTAGCATTGGCCACCGGGGTTCGATTTATTTAACATGGTTTCCCCGGTCCCCAGGATTAGTCTCTGGACTTAGGCCTTGAGGATCACCTGAGTTATAAAAAAAAAAAATAATAAATAAATAAATGTTTTCACTTTTCTTTCTCATCCTCAGTAAATTTTGAGAACCACAAAACCCTAATTTAGTGATTTCCCCTGCTGAAATCCACAATGGTTAGTAAAAATCTCTAGTTTAATTCTTTTTTTTTTATATAGGAATGTGAATATTATATGAAATGAAGGTTTAAGATTTTACAAAAGAGCTTAACCTAGAAGTTGTAACCTTGCCAAAAAAAGAATAAAAAACAAGGATTACAAAGTTTGTTGAGTGTCAATCGTCAAAGTGCCATCAAGTTCCTGAATTGCTTCCGGTTCTTTCTGGCCGTGATGGTATTACGCAGTTCCTTCTCAATGTCTTTGAAAACTGCAGCTGGTGTGGCATAGACCTGGTTATGTAGAATACGGCCTACTTTGAAAACTGCAGCTGGTATTACGCAGTTCCTTCTCTACTTTGATTCTGAAACTACCTTCTTTACTTTTCCTATCCATGGAGGCCATGAGAACTCATAATATCATGGTTACATTCATGGCCATGAGAACTCATAATATCACATGATGTTGACCCGATTGAGTTAATGGTTTGGTTGCCTGCACTGTCTAGGAAAATGAAGTCTATTACATCAATGTAAAGGGATAGTCTCGTGTTACGGTAATTGTAATAATGTACGTACACTCCTTGAGTTTAGTCTCAAATTAGTTTCTCTCTTACTTAAACTCTGAGCCTTTGTTAATATCTATTTCAAGGTCGTTCACAAGAAAACTGCTGCTTGTTTGTGCTTTATCTCAGTCAAAGATCGAAGACAAGCTCAAGGTCAGCAAAATCCGGGAGGCCATCAAGGTATAAAAGATATACTCAGACTCTCACAGACAATAGAGTAGTGAGACATAACAGCAAAAGTTTTCATATTCTCGTAAGATACTAATTGTTCTTCTTTTACGTGTACAGTATCTGGTTTTGTTCTATAGGCTAACTTCAACGAAAAGTAAGACGAGTAAATGAAGAAGTGGGGAAGTGGCATAATGGGATCCAAATCTCAATCCAAGACCAAAAAGCCAAAGAGGAATCTTCTTGTCTTACCCTTTTGTTTTCATTAAATACGAATGAGCAGATGATTTGATTTAAAGAGATTACTTGTTTCCAACTGAATCATTATGTATTTATATTAGTTACTAATCTTTAAAAGTGTTGCAGTTCAAAACAATTCAATATTTAATCTAAACCAAACAAAAAAATCTCTTAAATTCCCTAAGAACATTGGATCCTTACACCAAACAGCATGAAGCTTCCTTTGTTCTCCTGTGATTTGGTTTCTTCATATTTTAATTTCGAGCTAACGAAGTTTTCTGTTTTCATTCCTTCCTCTGAACTGTCATGAACCGTCATGCTTACTACTTCCTCAGGGACCACGGAACCGTTGTCTGAAAAGTAATGAATATCAATCATCAAGAAGTTCTTGCATTGACCTTCTAATGTCTTGACATTGTTCGGGACATCGCAAGTGTAAAAGACGATAACATCTTTCTCCTTGAGATTCTTCTCCTTCACGAAACTATTCCATCCTCTGGTGAAGACAAAGCTCTGGCTACTTTTCCAGTAACAATACCTAAACTTCCATTGTCTCATTGCTCTGTCGTAAAACACAACCTCCACATCTTCCACAGCTCCTCCTATATCGCCTTCTTCTTTCTCGTTTTGATCATCGCTTATGGAAGGCATATACTTCACTGCATACTTCTTAGGTATTACAAGCCTATTCAGTTTCCCTACATCGCTCGGTGTCAACATCTTCTGAAACAGCTGCGTGCAAGAAAAACACTTGTCCGATTCTTGATCAACTTCTCCACTGACTTGTTTTGATCCACCAATGTTGATACTTGTGACAATCTGAGATCGGATTCTGAGAAAATCTCTGAATTTGTGCTGGTAAGAACCGTCTCTGATCATATTCAACACAGATTCTGTTGTGTAGCAATCTTGAAAGTCCGGTTCGTGGACTGTGATATCAGACCAAGGGAAGTTCCGGTGCGAGTTGGCATCGAAGCTTCGAAGTTTGATGGATGCGCTATCGTAAGCCGTGGCGGCTTCAGCAGCGGATTTGAAAGTGCCGAGCCATATCCTTTTGTGGTCTGCGTAAATCTGAGCCCCCCAGTGACCGTTCTGTTGCTGAACCACTCCTTTGTACTTAACATTGCCTGAGATAGCAACCGTCTTTGTCGCAGACGCAATCACTAGGGCTTTTTCTGGTTCGTCATTAAGTCTCATGCGTTTCTTGAGAGGCAAGAAAGAGTCGCTTGACCCTGAAGACCCAGAAGTCTCCGTCTTTGCGTCGTCGATGTTCATTGACATTATCAGAGAATTCAAGAAACAGAGTAATAGAGAGAAAATCGAGAGAAACAGAGGGAGAAGTAAAACAAAACGATGAAGAAATATGAGGAACAGAGAGAGATTATATAAAGGGAGTAAATCGTGGGCAAATCAATGTTATGTTTCTTAATGTTGTTGTTGTTGCGTTGCTTGAGTATTTATCAAGTTATCATTTTCCATTTCCTATTTGTTGTTGTTTCTATAAATTATCCAAGGAGAGAAAATTATGGAAAATATTGGAATTATAAAGTTTCCATTTTTTGTCGGTTCATTAATTACTTGATATATCTGATTGTGCATAAAAAAAAGGAAATACGTGTGAGAGCCGCTGGAAAATATCAAGTTACTTAGGGTTTTATGTTTACCCTAATTTAATCATTAACAAAACGTTTCTCATCTCATGTGGTTGAGTACTTTTTTTTCTTCATTTTTTTTTTTGTTTTATTTGTTTCTTGTTTTCTAATTGGTTCTTCCAATAAGTCAATTAAAAGACAAAAGATAAATTAACAATTTTTTATATGTAAAACCTAAAAACTTCAGCGAGTTTTGAGAATAAAAAAAAAATACAGGTAGATTAACAAAACGTTCGTTTATTAACCTAAAACAATTAGGGTTTTGCAATCACCACAATCGCGACCAATTAGGGTTATGCATCTGCTTCCGTGATTTAAAGCGTCAGAAATTGAATCTCGATGAGCAATGCGAAGAGATTTCGCCGTCTATTGGATTTGATTTTTAGATCTTCCGAATTTTGATATGTTAATTTTATCCATGTTGGTTGCAATTTTCTATTAGTCGGTTGGTAGAGTGGATATATCCAGAGCCGATATTAACAAATACAATGATGATATATAAGGTTTGTTAATAATTTATGTCTCTACATGAATCCTTTCTTCTTGAGTCTTATGAACACAAATCTTTAATTTGTGAGAGCTACTGGAATTGCATCTCACTCGAAGCTAAGGATGATTTCTGGTATAGATCAGCCGAGACCTTTTCAGGTGCTCAGATTCGCTACTTTTTAGAGGAAGTCACTGTCAACGTACGATGTGAAGCACCCTAAACTATGATTAGAAGGATAAAGTTTGTCTTTGTGGTAATCTCCTATTCTAAGTAGTAGTCATTGTTGGAGGAAAGAAGGGAAACATCCCTAATATATCAAGTATCTTTTATATAATTAGTATCATGTAATGACATGTGTTTAGGGATACAATTTCTACTTAAACGCAAATTTGTTAATTTGCAATAAGTAATGTTATTTCTCAAGTCTTAACAATACTTGATTGCTAGTTTTTAGAGATTTGTTCTTACACTTGCATATTTTTTAAAATAATTTTGGTGGCTTGCACATATGTTCTTGGTTAGACCATGCGATAATGTAATATAGCGTCACAGCTCAAAGCTAACTACTTAAGCATCTCCATCGCATAACTTTTGTGAGTGTCTTAACATTAATTTAATTATAAAATACTAATATTATATTATGAGTGTCTTAAAGACAATAACAAAGTGTCTTAATAAAGACACTTTAGACATAGTGTCTCACATTCTCCAAAAAAATTATTTTATAATATTAATATTTCTTTTTAATTATATGTTAAGACACTCTATTCCATATGTCTAATGGAGATGGTTTTAACAGTCCGTTTTCTTTTTTGTGCATTGAGTCAAGTTTTAGATTTTTTTTTTATTTTTCTATTTTTGGGATTTGCATGCATTATTTGTTTTGTAGCAGCCAAAGAAAAAAGGTACCAAGCTTGTGTTCTCTGGACAATGTTATAGTGAATCGGTTTGAATTATGTAGTTATTTATGGTCAAATCTGTCAAGAATTATTCACGAAACCTAACCCCTTCATTTCCCTATCAAAGTAATATAACAAGTTAAATGTGTTTAGTCATTTTTTTTTACTTCCTCCTCTGTTCCTTATTAATCTAATTTTTAAACTTTTCACATATATATCAAAAAAATATTAAAAACTGAATATAAATACATCACTTTTTGTGACTAACCATTTTTATAACTCTAAACCAAAAATAATCAATTTTTTTTTTGAAATTTATAACTCATCATCAATAAATAATAAAAAATGCATAAAAACATAAAAATGTATCTTTCTGAAACAATTTGTTTTCTTCTAATAATCGGATGAATAAGGAACAAGGGAGTGTATAATTTATCTGCAGTGAATATTATGAGTTAAAAAGTTGTGCAAGCTACCCAAATTAAATAAAAGAGTGAGCTTTCTCTTAATTAGGGTTTCACATCAAGTGGAGTATCTGCCTTAGCTATGGATCCGCAGGTGGTCGATAAGAAATCTGAGGAGCCTGATCCCAAGCGTCAGAAGTTGGATGAGAAATGCGAAGAGATGTCGTCATCCAGCGACTCAACGTGTAGTTTCGATTCGGAAGATGAACGATTGGTCAATGAAGAACACAAAAGAAGCGGGGTAATACTTCTTGTTTCTTTTTTTCGTGGGACGTAATTTCGAATGACTGTGATTTTGTCTGTGTTTTTTTTTTAAAAAGGATTACGACTTTGACACCACGAAACAAAGAGGCCTTGTGATTCGTCGTCCTGTTAACTTCGAGGACAGCGTCGTTGCTAATGAACCGGAAACCAACAGATATTTGGTCCACCGGTTATCCAAGATCGCTCTTCAGAACACAATGATGTTAATATGACAAATCTTGAATTTGTGAGAGCTGTCAAGGCTAATCGGCAATATGGCGGGGTATACATCTTCTTCATCACCTTCGAGGCCAAGGATGCTAATTCTCACACTGCTGAGCCCATACCTTTTCAAGCTACTGTTGGCTACCTTCCAGGAGATACCGTGTCAACCCTAAACCATAATTTTATCAGATAGGTAATTAAGCTCTGAAATATTTTTGTTCTGTTTACAATTCTATCTAGTTTCCATTAATGTCACTGATCCTTCCTCTATATTCCTTAAGTTAAAATACATATCATCTAACATCTCTCCCTAGTATATCGGTTTAGAATCTTCCATCAGGCATATACAGTATGTATAATAAACTGTCATTGATATGTGTTTTGGAGTAAAAGTTGTTTTTGGTATGTGTTTAGGAGGAGCAAGTAGTGGCCAATAGGTAAGGCTGAATCTTTGTGGGAATCTCCCATTCTGTTTACAATTCTTCTAACTAGGAGGAAACCAAGGGAAACGTCATTGATTATATACCTCTCATTTTTAAGTATGTAAGATTTGTTAGGTCCTCTGTTTCAGCAAGTTATCTACTTGACTCATATTTGTTAATCTGGTATTTTGCAGGAGTGTTGGTGCATCTAACCTTTTGGAATCGCAAGCGCGGGTTGTTCCTTAGTATAATGACATTCTACTCAACTTTATATTATCTGCAAACTTCTTTACCGTTACTGGGATAAACTTTTACTGTTGTAGCATTAAGTTGTGTGTATCTTTAACTTCTATTGCGACAAATGTTTTACTTAATTGATAGCTTGATTTTTGGTAGCTTGTATCTTTTATTGGCATTAAGTTGTGTGTATCTTTAACTTCTATTGCGACAAGTTGTTTACTTAATTGATAGCTTGATTTTTGGTAGCTTGTATCTTTTATTGGTTATACCTAGCGAGAAAGGTAATTCTGTTGGATACACCATGGCCACACAGGTAATCTTGTTGGACATATCATGGTTATACTGTCTTCCTTGTACTTGTCTTTTTCTTCGTTGTCTCCCATGGTTTCACGGCTCTACTCTTTCGGGATCTTCCCACCTGTGAAATCGTCCAGCATTAACAACTGACATTGCGAATGAACTGGAAACCAACAGAGATTTGGTCCATCGATTGTCCAAGATCGCTGTTAAGATATACAGTGATGATGAGCAGACAAAACTTGAATTAGTGAGAGCTGTGAAAATCTAATTGGCATCATGGTGGGGGATACACTTTTAACGTACGTTCTGAGGCCAAAGATGCTTCTCACAGTGAGCCAATACCTTTCCAAGCTAACGTTGGCTACCTTACATGTGATACTGATTGAAAGGCAAAAGACAATAGACTTATTAAGAAGTAAGGAAATACAATTCCCCCACAAGAGAATTATCTCTTGCCCCTTGAAAAAAACGAAACTTGCTTCCTCCAATCTCTCTCTTATTTAAGAAAAAGAGAACAAGAGAAATGGAAAACTCCCAACAATCTCTCAATTTATCTTGCTACGTGATACAAGGGTCTACGATGTCAAACCTAAACCATGATTGTTATATATAGGTAAGGTCTGTGGGAATCTTGCTGAGTAGTGGCCATTAATGTAGGAGCAAATACATGAAAACGTTACTGATCACTTATCTCTCATGTTGGTTATAGTATTATCAAGTATTGATATGTGTTTAGGGGAAGTTAATTTTGATTATTTACTTTTCTGGTCATCCATAGTAGATCTAGTGATGTTATAATGTACTAGCCCACCCCATTTAAACCCATCCCATTTAAACCCACCCCATTTAACCTTAAACCCATTTAATTTTAAACTCCATATATCCTCCCCATTTAAATCTGCAATGACCCATTTAAACCCATTTAAACTGAATACTTGTTTTTTTTTTTCTAGATATAATAATTATGAAATCTGAAGCTGAAATAATTAGAAGCAAAACAGATTAATATGATTATTTACTACATTGATATGGATCGTACACCATACTGGGAAAGTAATTATTTTTGGACATATAGCATAACTAAAGCTAATTTAGTTTCTCAAATTTCAACTTAAATGCCTGATGATTTTTAATTATTTTTGAACATATAGCATTACTAAAGCTAATTGTGTGTGTTTGTGCGTCTTGTGGCAGTTTTTAGATTTTTAATGGATTGCATTGTTTGCTTTGGAGCAGTGAGAGAGAAGAGGGACTAATAAGTTAGGGCTTTAGAAGCTTTTTGGTATTGAAAAACTTTCTTGAAATTTAGATTTTAGCCCAATGTCCACTACCACTAGAATCTACCGTGATTACTATGTTTTTTTTTTTTAATTTACCAAGAAATAACGGTATATTTTAAACCAGTCTGTTTCGAATTGGTAATTAATATATTTACATACCTTTCCTAGCCATGAATATAATGTAAGTATACTATATGTCATGTCCTCAAAACTACCTAATCAAACCAAAATTTAGAGACATAGAAGCGGTGAATATCAATGGAGGCAAGGTTCAGATAATGGTTGATGATTTGAAGCTTCTATGCTTTGAAACGGTGATAGAATTTGGCAATGGTGAGGAGACAATAGTTAAGCTTCGGTATGAAAGGTTTTTTGGGGTGTGTAAGGTGTGCTACAGTCTTTGTCACGATGCGGCTTACTGTCCAAAGCTGGCTCCAAAGCATGGCCTGAGAGAAGGACCGGGGGAGGTGATTGAAGAGGCAAAAAACCAAAGTTATCGGGGCGCTGTAACAAATGAAAGATGGAGAGGTCACGAACAGGAAGGAAAACTCAAAGGCTCTTCTAAAGCTAGTCATTTCGGGGATCACCGGAAGGAGGGTAGTTATAATCCCAACAATGGGAAGGAAGCGGGTGGTTCAAAGGCACGTTCTTCACAACAACAAGGCGAGACCTCCTCAAAGCAAAGGAGATACAACAACTATGCAGAGCTTAATGACCACCGCGTGGTACAAGGAGGTGCAATAGTGAAAACATGACAGATTGCGGTGACAAGAGAGGGGACAGACAATGGGTCACTCGGTGGGTCTCAAAGTCCAAAACAGGTTAGGAAATTACTGTTTTGCAGAATCTGAGATTGCTGAAGGGAGTGATGTGGGAGAGAAGCTGGGTAAAAATACAGGTTTGGAGGACTTGACAAAGCGGTCTACAGTTACAACCAAGATGGGGGATGCAGTTCTGAATGCCTCGCAGGTTGAAGCTGATTTGGCTCAAGTTTTGCAGAAAATTGAGGTGCAAACTGGGACAACGCTGTTATCCACTGAGGTAAGTAATTCAATGGCTGAATTGAATTTGGTTTTTGCTGAGGTGGAGAATGAAAGAGTGGAGGGATCGATGGGAAAGGAGGCTCTAGTTGTTCAGACTAGTCCTCCACAATTTTTTCTCGATTCAGAGATGGAGATTGCAGGTGATATTGGGGAGGTGTGTGGGCCAAGGGTGATGCATAGTGATATAGCGGAGAAGGATGATATGGATACTGGTGGTGAGGATTCAATATGGGATGGAGATGTAATGGGTATAGGGGAACAGGAGTCTACAAATCTTGACACGGGGATAAAGGCTGAATATGTGGCAATGGTAAATGGACCTGACAAGAGTGGGGAAGTGGAGAAAGGTAAGAAAGCAAAATGAGGGATAACTCTCAAAGGAGTTAGCTCCAAGAAAAGAAATGTGCAGATGTTATCCACTCCTAGAAAAAAACCATCAAACAAAGAGACAGTTTCGATAGGCAAAGAGACTAACCCAAAAGACTCAGAACCGGATAAGGGTAAGATAGGTGGGCTTAAGCCACCGAAAACACCACAGGATAAATGAAGTCCTAAGCTGGAATTGTCAAGGTATGGGGAACAAGGCGACTATCGGGTATCTTCGGGACTTATGGAAACATCATAGACCAGTTTTTTATTTCTTTCAGAAACTAAACAAGTGTACTCTTTTATGGAAAAAATTGTAGGTCATTTCGGTTATAGTAATTTAAAAACGGTTGAACCTTTGGGTTGTAGTGGTGGTTTAGCTCTCTTTTATAATAAAGATTTTAAAGTCTCAATTATATATGAGTCTAATAGATTACTAGATATTGAAGTCGTGGTTCAAGGGAGGAAAGGTTTCCCACGGGAACAAGTGTGGGAAAGATTAACCCGGATGGAATTAAATCGGGATGCACCATGGTTTTTAATAGGTGATTTTAATGAAATCAGAGGAAATCATGAAAAAAAGTAGTAAATTGAGGAGTGCCTCTACCTTTGCCCCTTTTAATTTAGTGATAAAGGACTGTGGACTTGTTGAGTTTATGTCTCTTGGTGATGACTTATCCTGGCGAGGATGGTGGGACAAAAAACCAATACGATGTCTGCTAGATAGGGCTATAGTCAATGAAGATTGGCATGATTTTTTCGGTAACACATTTGTTGAATATTTACTAATGATTGCTTCGGATCATAAACCGGTACTAACAAATATAGCAGGAAAAAACAAAAAAGGAAACCGGAATTTTAGGTTCGATAAAAGATGGATTGGTAGAGAAGGATTTTTAGAAGTAATCTCAGCAGGGTGGAGATCGGGGCACAGGCCAGCTGGAAAAAAGTTTGTCGATAAAATAGTAAATTGTAGAAGAGCAATTTCGAAGTGGCAGAAGGAACAAACACAGTATGGGAGGCAGCAAATTGAGGATTTGAAACGGGAGCTTTCGGTGGTCCAGGCTGATGATGCGAGGCAGCCTGCGGAAATAACAGAATTAACTATTCAGTTGAGAGAGGCGTATCAGGAAGAAGAGGTATATTGGCAGCAGAAAAGTAGAAACCTTTGGATGCGATTAAGGGATCATAACTCGAAATATTTCCATGCCTTAACAAAACAGAGAAGAGCGAGAAATCACATTATCGGTCTACAAGACGAAAATGAATTGTGGTTTACAGAGGAGAAAGATATCAAAAAACTTGCGGTCACGTATTTCCAAATTCTTTTCACGACCACAAAGCCTGCGGATTTTGATGATACATTAACGGAGGTCAACCAAGTGATAACAGATGAAATTAATGATCGGTTAACGACATCGGTGACGGAACAAGAGATCAAAACAGCTTTGTTCATGATGCACCCGAAAAAAGCTCCAGGTCCAGATGGTATGACGGCTTTGTTTTATCAAAAAGCGTGGAACATTATCAGATCGGACTTGATGCTTTTGGTTAATTCCTTTTTAAGAGATGGAGTTTTTGATAAACGGTTGACCATGAAAAATATTTGTTTGATACCGAAAACAGAGAGGCCCACACAAATGACGGAATTGAGACCCATTAGCCTATGTAATGTGGGATATAAAATAATCTTGAAAGTCCTTTGTCAACGACTAAGGAAGGTGTTACCAGGTTTGATATCGGAAACCCAATCAGCCTTTGTGGAAGGAACATTGATATCAGATAATATCCTTATAGCACAAGAAATATTTCTTGGTCTTCGTACAAACCCAACTTGTCAAAGTAAATTCATGGCAATTAAAACGGATATGAGTAAAGCATATGATCGGGTAAAATAGAGTTTTATTGAACATTTACTCCGGAAAATAGGTTTCTGCGAAAAATGGATTTCTTGGATAATGTGGTGTGTTAAATCAGTACAGTATAGAGTTATACTCAATGGTCAACCTCGAGGAATGATAAGACATGAACGGGGGCTCCGCCAGGGAGACCCACTGTCACCATATCTTTTTATTCTGTGCACAGAGGTTTTGGTCACGAACATCCGGAAAGTAGAACGAGAGAAGTTAATAAATGGAATAAAAGTGGCGAGGTCTAGCCCACCAGTCACTCACTTATTGTTTGCGGATGACAGTTTGTTCTTTTGCAAGGCAACAAAAAACAGGGAAGTGTCATTCTAGGGATTCTTAAGCAGTATGAGAAGGTATCAGGTCAACAAATAATTTTTTTGAAATCATCAATTCAATTTGGGTCGGAAAGTAGAGGACACTCTAAAATCGGAAATAAAGGAGGCCATGGGGATTATGAATATTCGTGGCATGGAGTCATATCTAGGTCTACCAGAAAGCTTGGGTGGGTCAAAAACGAAAATCTTTTTTTTGTAAAAGAAAGATTACAACATCGAATCAATGGATGGTCGGCAAAGTTTTTGTCTAAAGGCGGAAAGGAAATTATGATAAAAGCAGTGGCAGCGGCTTTACCCACCTATGTTATGTCTTGTTTTCGGTTACCGAAAACAGTCACAACAAAGCTGACCAGTGCGATAGCAAATTATTGGTGGAGTACAAATGGATAAACATGAGGTATACATTGGATGACTTGGAATAAATTATGTTGTAGTAAGTATGATGGTGGGATTGGTTTCAGGAATGTGGAAGATTTTAATACAGCTTTACTAGCAAAACAGCTTTGGCGGTTAATATTGGTACCTGACTCGCTTTTTGCTAAGGTTTTCAAAGGAATGTATTTTCGGAATTCAACAACTATGGACCCTATTAAATCGTACTCCCCCTCTTATGGTTGGCGGAGAATAGTATCGGCTCGCCCTCTGGTTAACAAATGACTCATTAAAAGAGTGGGTTCTGGAGACTCCATTCCGGTATGGAATGATGCATGGATTCCAGCTCAATTCCCGAGGCCAGCTTTAAGCAATGGTTATACCTATGATTCATTACTTCGAGTAGAACATCTAATTAATTCGCTGACAAACACTTGGGTTATGGAGCAGTGTTTTGCTATTTTGATATCAACGACGCCCATATGATCAGTGCATTACCTTTGGGTTCACCAAACAGACCATATTCTATTGGTTGACATTGTACAAAAACCGAAAAATATACGGTAAAATCGGGGTATCACACAATGCGTTTAGAGAAGTCGGGAGGTTACGATGGTAAGGTCTTAAATCCGGAATTAAGACCTCTACAGGCTGATACCTGGAAAGTACAGTACCCACCGAAATTAGAACACTTTATGTGGCAAGTGCTCACCGGCAGTGTCTCGGTCTTAGTAAATTTACGGAAACGAGGTATACAATGTGATACCATTTGTCCTAGATGTGGGGGCGAGGTGGAATCGATAAATCATGCACTCTTTCAATGCCCGCCAACCTTACAAACTTGGGCACTATCACAATTACCAACTTTGATTGACATATTTCCCTCGGAATCTGCCTATACAAATATGGACTACCTATTTTGGCGGACACCAACGGGGTCTAATATCTCAATGTACCCATGGATATTATGGTATATTTAGAAATTACAAAATGAGAAATATTTGAGAACGTGGATAGAGGTCCACTAGAGATTATCAAATTGGCAGAATCTGAGGCACAAGCTTAGAATTTGGCTAGGAAACTTTGGAATTACATGATACTATCGGAATGTGGATACAAGGTGATTTGGTATGATGTGACACGATTAGACCACAAAATGATGTATTTCGTTGCTTCATTGATGGTTCTTGGAAAGCAGATGACAAGTTTTCAGGATTAGGGTGGTTTTGTTCTAAACCCCAGCAAGAGTCGTATTACTTGGGAGCCGCAAACCTTCGCAGGAGTCTGACTTTCTTTCATTCCGAGGTAGAAGCACTAGTCTGGGCGATGAGATGCATGATTGGTCAAGATAGGCGCGAAGTAGTTTTCTTCACAGACTGTTCCGATCTCGTGAAGATGGTAACCTTCCCAGATGATTGGCCGGCCTTCTCCACTTATCTCGAGGCGATCAAAAGCAACAAGGATGAGTTTGATCATTTTTCTTTAATTTTGGTTCGTCGTCAAGAAAATAGGAAAGCGGATAATTTGGCACGACAAATTAGTGTTGAACCGCATCACGCCATTTATGTAAACAATATTCCCCATCATTGGGTTCTTTGAGTTTATTAAAACAGTTGACAAAAAAAAAGAAACCAAAATTTATTTACAAAGCTACGTCACTTTTTGCGGTCTCAGGCCTAAAACATGAGTAGATAGATAGGTAAGGATGAATATTTTTGGAAAGCTACAATTCTAAGAGTACTTTCAATTGTTACATAGTAGTATCTTATCAATATGATAATAATATTTTTTATATATTTATATTATTTAATTAAATGTTAAGTGATAAATAAAATTGAACCAATTATATTAAAAAGAAGTAGCATGATGAAATTGATTTAGGGCAGTGGCTAAATTGGCCAAGTTCAACCAAACACTAAACACAATCCTAAATGAAGAACTCTATATGTATCAATTCCGAATCAATACTAGCATAAATCTACATAAACATCATTTTAAAAAATCAAGTCCAATGAAGAGATCTACTCACACATAAAATTATCTCACTAACCGTCATTTTCACAATGATATGTTTGCAATTTCACTAACATTTATTCATTTTATGGATCTTTATCCCAAATACCGCATTTTAGCTCCGAATATTTCTTACAATATTACTATAGCCATTTATATATGATTTATAATTTCATTGAATGAATTGTGTGTGATGGTTGTATTTAACATAATTTTAAAAAATGTATAGAAAGATATTTAATATTTTCTAATTTTTTTGTAAGAATACTGATAATACAAAGATCAAAATTACATATTTTATAAATTTTTTAGTAAATTCTTAATTATTTTAAGTAATATATGTTTTCTCATTCATATCATTCATATGGGCACTCGGTGCTTTTAATAATTGATATTTGATATGGTGTATATAAATTTATGAAAAAATACTAAAACAATTCATAAAATGGGGTTTAATTTATTTATTTTGAAAAAGAACAAGACTAGTTTTTTAAAATTTTATTATCATTCTTAATAATATTATGAAACCGTGAGAGCGGATGTTTCTTTATATGTCAATTTGATTTCTTAAGAGTTATAATTATAACGGTTAGAAAATAATTAAACATTAGGAATTTCCAATCTAATCGGTTAACCAGACTGAACAAGGGTATTTTAATAATTTCGATACAATCGTCTAACAGTATATATCAAGATCTCTCTCTCTCCAATTCAAACCACCGCTCCTTCCAGGTCGAATTGTTCTTCCAACGTTCATCTTTTTTGAATTCTCTGATTTTAAATCCGTCATCGTTCTATTTTCGTACATTTAATTTGTATTTTTGGTTCCTACATTACTCATTACAATTCTCATGATTTTTCAAACTATTCGTGTCAACTGTTGCTACTTTGCATTACTTACTCCAGGTTAAAAGTATGAGCTAGAAACCCAATTACACACACTACATACTTGTAAGTTGTTTTTTCTCTAGGCTGTAATTATTTTGTATTTAGTTTATGGTCTTCTCCAATATATATCTATTTGTGATATGCTTTACTCTGTTCAGATTTTCTATCTAACAAGATGTTAAGTTTTCTCTCTCTTTATATCTTTTGTATCTAGTCAACAAAATTCACAAAACAAAACATTGAAAATACAGCAAAAACTTCACGAAAACATAGAAAACCACCAAAACAAAACAAAAGAAATCGACATGAAAAAACGCAAAGTCTGTCTGCTCTAAAGGAAGTCGATTTATTGATTCGTCTTTCTCGGATCGTCGTCGGTCCTTTTTTATTGGGCTCTCATGCCTTAAGAGCTAAGAGGGAAGGTCCTCCGCTTTTTGTTATAAAAGAAGGAGGCTTTCATTCATACTTTTTTTTCCACGGATCACTAATAAAGAAATTTACGTACAGTCAAACATAAAAACGAAAAGATAACCCACAATAACTTATAACATTCACGAGAAGCTTATATAATATTATTGTTTACTATATGATTTTATTTAAAATGTTTTACTTTTTCGAGAACTTGTTGCTTATGATTGTTGTTATTTTTAATATATATAACGGTTAGAAAATAATTAAACAAGGGTAGTTTAGACATTTCCAATCTAATCCCAATGGTACACCTGAACAAGGGTATTTTCATAATTTCAATACAATCGTCTTTCTTACAGTATAAATCTCTCTCTCAGATCCATCCCCAATTCAAACCACCGCTCCTCACGGCTCCTCCAGGTCGAATCGTTCTTCCAACGTTCATCTTTTTTGAATTCTCCGATTTTAAATCCGTCATCGTTTCGATTTGCTGTAACAAAGTTCGAAATTTTACAGACATCTCTTCATTATCCGACGGCGAAGATTGTTCATGGTGGCGTATCTAACGGATGAGATCGTAATTGGGGAATTTTTTGAATGAATCTGAGATCGTTGCTTCAAACATATCACAAACTCTTCCGATTATGCAAACAATCAGGTATAATACACTTCTCTCAACTTTAATTTTGATTTATGTATAGTTTTCTTTACCTTAAACGATTCAGAAAAAAAAATTAGCGATGTAGAATTGGTTTGATGGTGTGTATCTTCATGTTGTTTATGTTGAGAAAACCTAGCGGTTTAGGAATTATGAACCGGATATAAAGTTTTGGTGGTTCGTCTTGTTAATTTTGTTCATCGTTGATTACAAGATCAAGAAGAACTATAGTGATTATTATATCCAGATCTACTGTGTGTTCGTTTCCCTATATTTGTCTCGTGACTATCTATTTTTCTGTGTTGATCAGTAGGAGTTGCATCTCAATTTTTTTTTTTTTTTTTTTGCAGTGTTCTCGTTTGATTGTGCAAGAAATCAAAGTTCAGGTACCATATTAATATGATATTATGATGCGAGTTTATATTGTGTTTTGGGTGATGGGTTGCCTTATCAAATCTCAACATTGAACTTATTTTGGAGTGTTGTGCGTGTATATGTGTCTTCTGAATCTGAATGTGTTTTTTTTTTTTGGCTTTGATTCAGTTCTTTGGCTTAGTTTTGCATTAACTGTCATCACTTGTTGGTATTTCACAACTTTCAAAGCTCTTTTACTCATGATTACATGTTTTGATGATCTTGATGTTGTCCCCTTGTAGGATAATCTTATTGGGTTAGGTTATGTTTATATGTAAATTGCAGGAGGACTTATACATTGTAGAGAAACTAAGAAGAGTTGATCAAATCTCTATGAAAGGTACGCTCACTAGCAGCTCAGCCTTAGTCTCTTTTGGAAGTGTTAAGGAGTAGGAGAACTCTAGATCTTTATTGATAACAACCAAAGAATACAACTTCGTACTGGTTTGACGAGAGCCAAACCCTTTCTTTACACTACTCTACTTGTGAGTTCTCTAACTGACTAGATTATACTCTATACAGACTCCTTATAACACTTCTCATCTATAACATTCACCGGCATTATATCTATATCTCTTAGTAATTGCCAGCTCAGCTTCTCTTTTCTTCATAGTTGCCAGCTCAGCTTCTCTGTTCTTCTCTAATACTCAACTTTGATTCTTCTTTATGCAGCTAGAGTTCATTTTTCTTTATATTCTGCTACTCCAGCCTTCTTTGAACGCCTGACATAGACACGCCACGGCTTATCAGGAGGGTATAAGTTTTGTTTTCTCTTTTGTTAGTGGTATTGTGTATGTGTCTGTTTTCTAGTACATTGGCTCAGGTTTGTTTTCAATGTCACTATGAGCATCACTATATGATTGCATATATAATATGAGTAGTATAATTTTTTTCTGACTCTTGTGTAAAGCGTCTTGTAGAGATCTAGTGGCAAATACTTTGGAGAATCTCTCATAAACATGAGACAGCCAATATAATCCATCAGTAGTTATTGCGTAAGGTAATAGTTCTTTATCATTCTTTACAATGTTTTTTTTACTTGTATCTCTTAAATTGTCATTGTTTTTTCAGTTGATATAAAGATCAATTGTTTTATGCTGAAGTTGAAGGGAATGCGTGTTACCTCATCAAAATTATAAATACGAGAGTAAGCAACCAAATTTCGACTCTAGATGCTTTTGGGTTTTATTTTTAATGGTATTTTGAGTTTTCTTTGGTTTCAGAAGAAAAGATGTTTAAGTTGCAAAGAACAAAAAGCTGTGGACACTATCAGCTATGAAGAAGGTTAAGGTAAAGTAGTATTTGTATCTCCTCTCTCCATCTCTTTCTTCCATGTCGTGCCAAAGGTTAAACATTAAAATTAACAAAAGCACAAACCCTCAACCTCAAAAACAATAAAATTATTTGAATATGTCAAAAAATAAAAATATTGCACATGAAAAATGAAAAAAATGTCACGACTCACGAGAATACAAAACGCAATTCAAAAAAAAAAACAGAGCACAGAAAAGACACACAAACACATTCAGAAACAACAAAAAGAAAACAAAACACAATACACTCAACCACAAGAAAATTACCACAAAAACAATAAACTCAACACTCGAAAAAAGAAGCTTCACATATATATATATATATATATATATATATATATATTAATGTGAATACCCAACGATTGCATAACACCATATTCAACGTCAAGAAATTGTTTTAAGAATTTTTGTTTCCCCATATCTTTTAAAGCATCTATTTCTTATTCGATTATTTAATAGCAATTATATATATTTTATTGGTTGTTGGATTAACTTTCAGTATATTGCCTTAATTTATTTTTCATTTTTCATGTTTTCATTCAAGGTACAATCAAAGCAAAATTCAAGGTAACATTCTTGTTTATTCATTTTTTTTTATGGTTGAAAGTTATTATCTTTAGTTTCAAACAGGTTTATCAAACATTTGAGTGTTGACCAAAGATTTTGATAGAACTGTAGAGTTGGATGCGCTTGATCAAGTATTTTTATGCTTCCTAGTGCTTATTCTCTATTTTTTAGGTGAATATCTGTTTTGGGCTGACAACTTCAAGATGCAAATGCAGGCTAAAAGTCTTCACAAAATGAGATAGCAAACATTTTCTCAATAATTCACGTTAAGGTAATTTATTTCATTGTTTCATATTCTTTTTCGTACATTTAATTTGTATTTTTGGTTCCTACATTACTCATTACAATTCTCATGATTTTTCAAACTATTTGTGTCAACTGTTTGTTGCTGGAGAATTTGCATTACTTAGTCCAGGTTAAAAGTATGAGCTAGCAACCCAATTTTTCTTAGGAACACACACTACATACGTGTAAGTTGTTCTTTTGTCTAGGCTGTAGTTATTTTGTATTTAGTTTATGGTCTTCTCTATTATATCTATTTGTGATATGCTTTACTCTGTTCAGATTTTCTACCTAACAAAATGTTTTGGTTTTTAGGAAGGTATCCATCCTTAAGCCGCAAAGAATCTTAAGATCCAAGAGCAAGTGACGAGTAAGGTCAAGTTTTCTTTCTCTTTATGTCTCTTGTATCTTGTCAAAAAAATTCACAAAACAAAACATTGAAAATATAGCAAAAAACTTCACGAAAACATAGAACACCACCAAAACAAAGCAAAACAAAAAAAAAGAAATCGACACGAAAAAAACCACGCAAATAAGAAATTCACGTGCACAAAATTCATGTACACGCAAACAAAAACGAAAAGAAAACCCACAATAATTTATAGCATTCACGAGAAGCTTGTAAAATGTTTTACCTTTTCGAGAATTTGTTGCTTATGATTGTTGTTGTATATGTATTTATATTATTTTTACTTTTGTTGTTTTCTTGTTCGACAATTTTGTAAAAGTTTATTTGATTAATAAAAAGTAAGTAAATTGATGAATCATTTTTTATGTTTCCACAAAATTATATCTTGGGTACTTTGTTAAAAATATCAAAAGATTAGGTAGGAGTTATTTGTACAAAACTCTTCAAGATTTTCGATTATTGTGCACCATACCAAAATATTTGGGGTACATTTGAAAATAGCAAAAGAAATGGGGTAATTTAGAAAATACGGAAAGATCTGGGTAATTGGTAAATACGGAAAGATATGGTGTAATTCGGTAAATATCAAAAGATCCGAGATAATTTAGTAAATGTCAAAAGATTTGAGATGATTTTGTAAATATCGAAAGATCTGGGGTAATTTGGTAAATTCTAAACAATTAGGGGTATTTGGAAATACATAAAGATATGGGGTAATTTGATAAATACCAAAAGATATGGGGTACTTTGGTAAAATTACCAAAGCAGTGGGGTAATTGGGTTAATATCAAAATATTTGGAGTAATTTGGTAAATACATAACGATATGAGGCATTTTGGTAAATACCAAAAAAAAAGGTGCCTTGGTGAATACCAAAAGATCTGAGGTATTTTTGTAAACACAAATGATTTATGATACTTAAGAAATATTAAAAGATACGGTGATGGTATAGGTTCAGCTATTCAATTTGGTGGTTGTTTCAACTACCGGACAGTAAGTAAAACTCGTTCTTGATAGTTCATTTTCTTTATTTACCAGTGCCACAATGAGTGAAAGAAGAAATTTGCAGAGCAAAGCTGGAAACCCGGCGGGGATTCTTAAACATGAAACTGTTGATCCGTTGCCTCATCTTTTCAAGGTGATCATTAGAAGGTTGGTTAAATGGCATGTTCGGCCTCGAACTTGTGTTCATGATTGTTGTGTAGTCAACATTTATGATGAAGGTGATTGCATACCTGATATCGACAATTACGACTTCCTCCGCCCATTTTGTACCATTTCTTTCCTTAGCGAATGCAATATTCTCTTCGGATCATACCTGAAAGTTGAGGAAACCGGTGAATATTCGGGTGGTTCATACTCGTTACCGCGTCTTGTTGGTTAAGTTCTTATATGTGCTTGCAAACTTTTATATCACATTCTTGGTATAACTTGGAAACAGTATATAACACAAACTTTTTAAACCTTATCAATGCTTGTGTTAATTGGGAATCGAGCAGCTCCATTTTTGTAGCTAAGCATTGTGTACATGAAGTTGCCACAAATTAATTTCATTTCTTTTTTTTTAGTTAACAATAATAAACATTGTTTGCTTATTTATGTGCCCCCGGTATTTCAACAGAATATCAGTTACATTTAGGAAAATGAATGAGTCAAAATGGCCAGTCTGGTTCACACCAGAACCTGATTTGCAGGGGATCCAGCCATTGCCATACGAGCAGAAATCTTCTGGTTCCTCTGACCATGTATATTAGTTTCTGAAATTGTTCAGCTTAATTTATGTATATAACAGTTTGATTTGTGGTTTATGTAGTGTGATTAATTGTTTTCTTGTTCATATGGTTTCTCTATACTAATGTGATCGAATTTCTAGCAAATTATATAATCGAAAACTTTTTTATTCATAATATTCGATATGGATTTGATCAATTAGTGGGAAACTTCATCATATTTGTTAGTAATGTTTTTCTTTCCCGTAGATATGAGTTTTGTTTTAAATAAGGTCATGGTAAGCTTCATGTGAATGTTTAAAGCTCGGCCTAAAGTAGGGTGTCCAATACGGTGATAAATTGATCCGAACCAAATTGAAATACTTAATCCGAAAACCAAACCATATTTTAATATGGATTTATTGATTATTTTTTTATATTTCTGAAAAATCCAATTCCAACTGAACCGAAAAAGAAAAAATCGATTACTCTAAAATTTCTTTGAAAATTAAGCATATATTTGAAAGAGTGTTTGTTCTAACAGAGGAGGTCGAAACAAAATTGAGTTTTTCCCAAGGAGTTGCCACAATCTCACCACCTCTGGCACTTCGACGTAGTAAAAAAGAACGTCAACAATCTGTTCGATTACAGTGTTTTGAAACATATAACGCCCAATACATTCCCGATAAACACCATTCTCACGTATTTCCCGTCGCCACATCAGCCCTCTCTGACACGATCCAAGGTAAGACACCGTATCTTCTTTATGATTACATCTTTGATAATGTTTTCTCCGAGCAACATCAATTCTTCTTAGCAGCGGTTGACGCCGGAGTGGAAAGTGTCTATTTTAAAGATGTTGTTCTAATAAAGGAATGAAATGATGCAAGAGGGCACAAAATTGTAGCTCTCGAGGATAATGGGACATGGACTCTCGAAGATTTACCACCTAGAAAGAAGGCGTTAGGGAGTAATTGGGTATATAAGCTGAAATATAACGCAGATGGTACTATCGAACGTTATAAAGCTTGTTTTGTTGTCAAGATGACTACGGTACGGGCTTTATTAGATGTTGCAGCTAAGACAGGTTGGCATGTGCACTAAATGGATGTTCACAACTCATTTTTACATGGGGATCTAACCGTGGAAGGCTAAATGAAGCTTCCTCCCGGCTTTCAAACGAAAGATCCATCAAAAGTATGTCATCTTAGAAAGTCATTATATGGGTTGCGTCAAGCACCAAGGTGTTGGTGTGTAAAGCTTAGTCGTGCCTTACTTGACTTTGGGTTCGTTCAATCATATAAAGATTATTTGTTGTTTACTTTTCTCAAGGGAGAAGATAGTTTGCGGGTGCTCATATATGTTGACGATTTGGTGGTTTGTAGAAACAATTTGGAGAGACTCGATAAATTTAAGTCGTATTTGAGTAAATGCTTTCACATGAAAGATTTAGGAAAATTTAAAGATTTTCTTCAAGAGGTGAAGAAGGTTTCTTCCTTTCACAACGGAAGTATGCGTTAGATATCTTAACAAAAGCTGGGTTACTTGGCAGAAAACAGGTTTCAATTCCCATGGAGCATAATCATAAGCTGCTCTCGGACGAAAAGCCGCAGTTTGAAGCACCCGAACAATATAGAAGGTTAGTTGGACGTTTGGTCTATTTAACAATCACACGACCTGAGTTATGTTATACAATTCACGTGTTATCTCAAGTGATGCACGACCCACAACAAGCGCATTGGGAGGCGGCATTACGAGTAATTCGTTACATCAAAGGGAGTTTAGGCCATGAAATTTTATTAAAATATGCAGAAGATTTGCAGATACGAGCCTATTGTGATTCAGATTTTGCTGGATGACCAAAACAACTTGGAAGGCTATGCTAAAATGACCGCTGAGGTGGGCAAGGAAGTCCTGATTGTTGGTGATTATCAGTTGGTCACCATTTTGTCACTGTTTTTATCTTAGAACTTTCTCTTTCTCACTCAAAGTGCTTATATCTCTAACACTTTTGTATGGAGAGGGTTGACAGAGCAATTAATGAAAAGTATTGCAATGCTCTTCTTCTTAAGGTAACGATCCACATAGTTTTTTCTTCACTGGTATGTCTCAGTTTGAAACCCTTGAGACAGTGTTAAGAGATCCTTGTAAATGAACAAACATGCTTACAAAATAGGAACTGTAACTGAGGGTATTGCTTTGCATAAGGATAACCAAGAAAGACACATCTACGACTTTTACTTGCAAACTTATCCCCATCTCGTCTCTGATTATGTGCATACGCAAGGCATCTAAATACATTCATCTCCTCATACCTAGGCACCTTTTAAAAATCATCTCGTAAGGTGTTTTTACCTTATGCAATTCACATGGTGTACGATTTATCACATAAGCAGCAGTTAAAACACACTCACCCCAAAATTCGGTTGACAAGTGTGCTTGACACATTAGTGCTCTTGCGACATTCAATATTAGCTGATGTTTTCTTTTCACTCTTCTATATTGTTGAGGAGTCCCCACACAAGAAGTTTGATGAATAATTTCTTCCTCAAAAAAATAAATTTTCATCTTCAAGAATTCATTCCAATTGTCACTATGCACTATGCACACTCGTCTATCAAACTATCGCAAAACAAGTTTGAAGAAATTCACCAAAGTTTTCTCAACTTGTGTTTTGTCAACAAGGAGAAAACCCCATACATCTCTAGAGTAATCATCAACTACTGTAAGAAAGTAGTAACATCCACACAAACTATGTGTTCGATATAGTCCCCATAAATCACAGTGAATCATCTCAAAGCATTGTTTGCTCTTATACGAACTCACTGGAAATTCACTTCGACATTGTTTTGTCCAAAAACAAATATCACAAGCATCCACACTAACACTCTCACGATCAACTACTGACAACTTTCTTATCATCTTCTTGGATGCGTGTCCCATTCTTTTATGCCAAATATCTACTGATTCTAACTAACCCATTTTCTTCACATTCTGAATTTTCTTAATATCTTGAAGAAAATATAATCCTTCTTTTCTTTCACCTATTACAATTGGAATCTTTAAACTGAGATCTTGTACAAGACAACTCGTTTTAGAAAACAACACGACACAGTTCAACTCACCAATCAGTTGAGATACAAATATCAAATCGCACTTCAATTCCTTAACAAACAAAACTCGCTTTAGCGTCAACATATCTGTCAACACAACATTTCCTTCCCGATCAGCCACAACTACATTCCCATTTGGCAATCCTACTAAACATGTCGTGACATAGCTTATATTAACCAAGCTACTCAAAGAACTTGTCATATGGTGTGATGCACCACTATCCACAATCCAATCGTTTTCATAACTCTTACCACTTAGTTGATGTGACGTGTTCACATACTGTGGCTTAGACTCCAACATGCACACAAGTCGATCCCACTGATCCTTGGTCAATCATGTGTTAGCTTATGAACCAGCACCAAATTCGTCAGGAGATCCGTCAGAGTGTAACACTTCAAAAGATTCATGATTGTAACTTTGAGTTATTCGCGATACATGGCCATCTTTCCTCACCCCTTTCAGTCCTCTAGGATGGGCTTGGTTCACGCTGATACTACGCCCATCAATCTTTTTCTCAATCATCATTCCAATTGTATCTCTCATGGATTTCTCGTCTTTGAATGAAACAAATCCAAATCCTCTCAATCTTCTTGTCTCACAATCATTAACTATCTCTAAATCTATAACTTCTCCAAATCGAGAAAATATCTTTAATAGGTTATGATCTTTGGTGAACCAAGGAATCCGACCTACGTAGCACCGATACTCAACCCTATCTTTTCAGAAATCACAAATACCATATAAGATTTGGAAGAGCTTTTCTATTATTTCTCTTAAAAGATATGTCATTTTAAATATTAAAATGATTTCAACTACTATGAATTATTACGGATTTATGGGTGAAAGCCGTTAATGTTTTAAAAGTAAAACCAAATAAGCTTTAATCGATCATCACCTTCATCGTTATTATCTGGCCAATGTTGCTTGAACGACTGAAACTTGAAAGTTAATATTAAAGGACAAGAAAAATCGATAAAATCAAAGCAGAAAGAGTTGACCTGTCGTATTAAAAAAAAGGTTTCAAATTAATTTCACCAACTAACTAAACTCCACAGCTGCCCCAAAAAGCCGACCTTTAGGGGATCCCTCCACTACTTTGTTGTTGTTGTTCTTCTTCTTCCCCAACTTTTCATGATTCCTCTGCAATTCAACTTTTTAAATAATCATTTTTTTTCTAATCACTTAAACACAAATCATTCCTTGATGAAACAAGTTCGTTGTCTTTAGTATAGAACCCACCAAAGAAAAGACAAATCATTCCTTACTGAATTGATGCTTCCACTTCTTGTAGTATAGAACCCACCAAAGAAAAGATCATACCTTTGCATATTTCTCTGTTTTTTTTCCTTCATTGTCTGCAATATTTTCACGAAAGTTTCGATCTTTTGCCTCTGGGTCGTGAAATTTTGAGCTAATTTAGCTTAAACAAAGACGAAAAAGCAATGGGAAATTGCTTAGCCAAGAAATACGGATTGGTGATGAAACCACAACAAAATGGTGAAAGATCAGCTGAGATCGAGAACAGAGGAAGGAGCAACCACCAAGATCCGCCGGAAAAACCAACCGGAACGAATCAACCACCGCCGTGGCGGAATCCGGCCCCGCCGACGAAACACAGTGGTGCTGCAGCTATACTCGAGAAGCCGTACGAAGACGTGAAACTGTTCTACACGTTGAGCAAAGAATTGGGTCGAGGCCAATTTGGAGTAACGTATCTGTGCACAGAGAAGTCGACGGGGAAGAGATTCGCTTGCAAGTCGATTTCGAAGAAGAAACTGGTGACGAAAGCTGATAAAGAGGATATGAGAAGAGAGATTCAGATCATGCAGCATTTGAGCGGACAGCCTAACATTGTTGAGTTTAAAGGAGCTTCTGAAGACGAGAAAGCTGTGAATCTGGTGATGGAGCTTTGTGCTGGTGGCGAATTGTTCGATAGGATTTTAGCAAAGGGACATTACAGTGAGAGAGCAGCTGCTTCTGTTTGTAGACAGATTGTAAATGTTGTCAACATTTGTCATTTCATGGGTGTGATGCATAGAGATTTAAAGCCTGAGAATTTCTTGTTATCTAGCAAAGATGAGAAGGCTCTTATCAAAGCCACCGATTTCGGATTATCGGTCTTTATTGAAGAAGGTTTTACATCTTTTTACTGGTGAAATTTCTTTGGAATTGGTCTTTGTTGATTCATTCATAATGGGTTTGTTTCGCAGGGAGAGTGTATAAAGATATAGTTGGGAGTGCATATTACGTCGCTCCTGAAGTTTTAAAGCGTAGATACGGGAAAGAAATCGATATATGGAGTGCTGGAATTATACTATACATTCTACTTAGCGGTGTACCTCCGTTTTGGGCTGGTAAATGCGATATTATTATCGGTTTTTCGATTCATATATATCTGAGAAGAATGTAGTTGCTGATGTGTGTGAGTATGGTTTGTTGGCTTTGGGAATGTAGAAACCGAGAAAGGGATATTTGATGCTATATTAGAAGGTGCAATCGACTTTGAATCCCAACCTTGGCCTTCAATTTCCAATAGTGCTAAGGATTTGGTACGTAGTATGTTGACACAAGATCCGAAAAGACGGATTTCTGCTGCTGAAGTTCTTCGTAAGTAAACGATCTTTTTCAGGGATTTTCCTTTGTTGGTTATGATAACTTCTTGTATACTTGCTCGAATGTTGACGATGTGGTTGGTTTTTTTACCTTTTGCAGAGCATCCATGGCTAAGAGAAGGTGGAGAAGCATCGGATAAGCTTATTGATAGCGCTGTCCTCTCACGGATGAAGCAATTTAGAGCGATGAATAAACTAAAGAAACTTGCTTTAAAGGTTAGATCAAAGATTCCACACGTTGTTGCTACAATTCAATAGTCTTCTTTGCTTCTTACTGATAAATTTTGTAACAGGTCATTGCGGAGAACATTGACACGGAAGAAATACAAGGCTTAAAGGCGATGTTTGCTAATATAGATACAGATAACAGTGGTACAATCACATATGAAGAACTGAAAGAAGGATTAGCCAAATTGGGATCAAAACTCACTGAAGCTGAAGTGAAACAGCTTATGGATGCTGTAAGTTTGTATCAAGACAAGATCTTTCGTTTACTTTTACCCATTTTGAAAGTTTCAAACCTCATATTCGAGTTTTTGTGATTCAGGCTGATGTTGATGGAAATGGGTCAATTGATTACATCGAGTTTATTACTGCAACAATGCATAGACATAGGCTTGAAAGTAATGAAAACCTTTACAAAGCCTTTCAACATTTTGACAAAGATGGGAGTGGGTAAGTGATATTTGTTTGTTTTGATATGAACGGTAAATAGATTTATAAAGCATGATGGATGAGACTTTTCTTCGAATTGTGTTTAATAGATACATTACGATAGACGAGCTAGAGGCTGCTTTGAAGGAATATGGGATGGGAGATGATGCTACAATCAAAGAGATTTTGTCTGACGTCGACGCTGATAATGTAAAGCCAAAAAACCTTCTCCCTTAAAACCTTTTTTGTTTTCTCTAACCTTAACTATTCTTTGTTGTTACAGGACGGTAGAATCAACTATGAAGAGTTTTGTGCTATGATGAGAAGTGGGAATCCACAACAACCAAGACTGTTCTAACATATATTATTTGTCTTCTATGTCGAGAGTTGTATTATTGTTGTTCAGGCAAATTTAGGGAGGCCTTTTCGTTGAAAAAAAAAAAAAAGATTTGGTTTCATTTCTTTTGAGGTTTTGTTTTCTTACTTTTAAACTCTCATTTGTCTTGAAGGACCAATATAAGTATATAACAAAGGAAGATAGCACAATGTAAGTAGATTACAAGTAGTGGATCACATAACTGGATGTGTGTTTAAATTATACTGATTTGCTAATATGTCACAAGTGTTAACAAATCTAGTGATCAGTCTTGAGACTTGAGGTCCATTTCTACTTGATGAATGGTCCACTGCATATTTTCCAGTTTCTGCAAAACATGAAAGCTCTCATCAAAATTTGTGTTATTGCATTCTCACAAGTCAAATCAAATCCAGAAAGTGAAATGACGTAATTAATGGCTTATTTATACCTTAACAATGTCATGGTACTGTCTGGCAATTGTATCAAAATGTGGATCCACTCCTTGATATTCTCTAAGCCGTGTAACCTGTGCGTCATTTCGCACGTTTCTTTAATTAACTGGGAGTAAAATGCCAATGAAGACAGAAAAAAAGGGTTTAGAGCTAAGCAATGAAAGAGGAAAAAAGACACAAACCGCTTTGTTGTATGCAGCTGAAGCTTCCTCGGTAGCCTCAACTAGATAATTCCTAGAAAATACAATAAGGCTTGGAGGTGAGAGACGGGGTCATGGGTTCATCAAATACATGGCAAGAAACATGTCTGGAAAATAGATTCCCGCACCTGATGCTGTGCAGAGCTGATATGGAGTCAGGGGTGTATGTCTCAAGGAGGAGAACATTTTCTAAAACCCTTCAAGCAGAGAAAAATAAGATATCTTAACTACTGCAATAGCCTGAAACTTGGATCCTAAACAGTAAAGGATAAGATGGTACCTTAATTTTGCATTCATGGTCTCACACCTTTTACACAACCAAGTCTTCTGCATCTCATTCTGTAACAAGATATAAGATAGGCTAATGTGAACAGGCAGCAATTGAATCAGTTGGAAAACACTGAAACCCTTACATATTTGTGTTGATGTTCTAACTTTAGATCCTTCACAAGCTTAATAAGCACCCCGAGTATTTGTTCCAGGACCTTTTCAGAATAAAAACGAACAGTCATCAGAACTTACTAGCACTAGGGGCTACAAGGATAATTCACAGGCAGTAGCTTTGATATACATATAGAAACTTATCTATAAAAAACATGTTTAGAAAAATATCATGCAACAGCCCAATAATTGGATTTTCGTTATGCATAATAGAATATGAGTTTTCTTTTCACACATTGTAATATTCTGCAAACTTCCTGTCAGCCGAGTAGAGATCCTCTCGTAGAGCTGCCTCATCTCTTTCAATCTCCTCAATTATAAACTTAACCCTGGAAATGCGAGAAAACATTGTCATTGATCGGTGCTAGAGAGCATAAGAGGATGACTAAGTGTGAGAAATCTCTTTCAATCTCCTCAATTATAAACTTAACCCTGGAAATGCAAGAAAACATTGTAATTGATCGGTGCTAGAGAGCATAAGAGGATGACTAAGTGTGAGAAAGACATCTGCTCCTTCAAGACTTTTGGACAAACTTTACAGAGAAACAGAATACCTAAGAGGATGACTAAGTGCTAGAGAGCATAAAAGGATGACTAAGTGTGAGAAAGTCATCTGCTCCTTCAAGACTTTTGGACAAACTTTACAGAGAAACAGAATACCTATCACCAACATAACTGTTTCTCTATGGCTATGAACCCTTCATCTAAAATAGGCTTTCAGCTGCATTTCTTGGCTTACAGCTACCATATGTTTACATGTATATCAAATTATCTAGATATATATCCCTAGAAAGGCAAGTTTTTCTTTTAGATGTCTTTAGCCATAGTTAAACCATAGCGATGAAGCTAACCTTTCTGGGAGCCTAGCACTTGAATTTCGATTTCCTGTGGATATATCTGTCATATAATGTAGAGAATAGGAAAAGTATGGTCATTATCGGCACATAACTGAACATTAAATTGGACAGGAACAAATGAATTTGGGAAGGAACGAAAGACCTCTTTCTCAGTCTGCTAGTAATGAAGATCTTACCAGTGTCATCAACAATGGCATCAGCCAACTTATCACATTTGTCCTTCAATTGACGTTCTATCTCACGGGCAAGAAACATTTGGTAGTCAGCTATGTCCTACGAAAAAATATTAATAAGAAAAAATTTAGATACCCAAAGATATCCATAACCTGATCTTTAATAAGAATTGGTAATTAGCAGATGAAGGCACAATATAGTTATGATTGAAGAGACCAATACGAGGCACGGTATGATCTCACATTACCATGGAAATAGTATTCTGGAGCTGAACATAGGACAAGTAAGCAGGTGTTATTCCAAGAAAGCGATTCGGCACACCACCAACTACGTCAGTATCAACAGCACTAAGACTAGTCCCACCAGCAACGCTGTTTGCAGAGCTATTAGCATAGTTCACCGAGTTAGAAGTGGAGCTAATTGTAAAACTCGTGCTTGCACTATCAAGAGAGCTTCTTGATAATATACTCCATTTTTCAATTTCTTCCTCATGAATTTCACCATCATCTGAAATAAGAGGCAGCCTCAGTTTCTGAGCCGCCTCAGCAACCACCAACCTATGCTCTAGAGTCTCGTAAACCTGAGGAGAATTCTTCAAGCCAAGTTGAGGGTATAGACCCTGAACATCCCGTATCCCCCCATGGTTAGCCACTGAAATAGCTTGCTGATATTCTTCTACCATAGCTACAGCTTCACAATAAATAGCCTACCAGTTGTAAACACACAGATAATAAAAGTGAGTCCTTAAATTGCATATCTTGTCAGATAATGGACTACAAAATACTAAACCCTAATTTTGGAGTAATCAGCTTCAACTCAAATCCTGAAATTGAATTATGCCCAAGAAAAATTCCTGAAAATGAAGGTAAAGAAGAAGAGAATAAGAGTGTTACCATAGCTTCCAAGTACCGTAGTCTCTCCCGAGACATCTCCTCTCTCGCCTGCAATGTCGATACAATAACTTTGAGTTTCCAAAGAGAATTAGGGGATTGGGGAAACAAAATCTGAACCCAATCCTCGTAAGAGATAAGAGAGACACAGAGAGAGAGAGAGAGAGAGAGAGAGAGAGAGAGAGAGAGAGAGAGAGAGATTACGAGTTGAAGATCGGAGTAGGCAGATTTGGTAACAAGAGATCCATCGGGAGCTAAGCAGTGACGCTCTAACTGATCGATCAATTGGTTGACATCCGCCGGCAGATTCTGAGCCGCGCCTTGCAGTGCCTTCACCATTGATAATGCGGCGGTGTGACGTTTTCCGGCGAGAGATCTGCTTCGATCTACCTTTGCCGCGACAGTTGATTCAAAAAATATAAATTCTTGGGGTGGTGTATGTATTGGAGCTAGGATTGAGTTAAATTTTGGGTTTTTGTTAAAATCCTTTGTTATTCAAATTGTGATTTTAAAATCTGTTCTTAAATTCTATGTTATTGAAATTGAGATTTATGTAAAATCATTCAAAATAATTTACAATTCCTTATTATTCAATCAAGTATTTGTAAAATCTATATATTGTTATTAAAACTAAACAATTTATTTTTAAAAAAAATATTAAAAATTGATTTTGAAGGATTTTGGATACTTTTGTAGTTGGAAAATAAGAATAAAACAATCACACATCTAGAGGTGGTATCTGAAAAAAATTAAAAAAAAAAAAAAAACTGTATCGTGAGGTGTCTCTTCTCCCTTTCTATTTTTTTCTCTTCTCTCTTCCTCTTCGTTTTTCTCTCATTCGATCCACTGAACAAACATAACAGAAAATGAACCTAATTGACTTGAAACCCTAGTCCTCTTTCGCTCTTTCTCTTCTCTCTTCCTCCTTGTCTCTCTCTCTCTCCTTCAATCCATTGAACAAAATAACGGAAGAAAAACTCAATTTTGTTCTTCGTCGGGTTCAAACTTCTCTTCTTCTTCTTTCTACTCTTTCATTTTTCTCTTGCATGTGAATTGTTCAAAAAACAGGGGATTGTGAATTGTTTCCAAATCCCAAGTTATGTTTGATATTTGGTATCGATTATATTTGATAGTAATCTTCCCATTGATGATTTACTCAAATTTTTAGTTATGTTTGAAATTTCTAACTTTTGAACAATTCAATCGCTATGTTTTTTAATGAGTGTTCCTTGTGCAACTCCAGTTTCGTGTTTATGCTCACACAACTGAAAATATCAGGGAAGAGTTCAAACAAATCTACCTAAATATCTTAAAACCCTCCTAAAATCCTTCTAAATTACTCCCGTAAAACTCATCTAATCACAATCATTTTTCCTTTTAAAAAAAATAAAAAATCAAACAAATCTACCTAAACATCTTAAAACCCTACTCAAATCTCACAAAAGCTAAAATATACAAACTCCACAAAATTCTTCAAAATCTTGCTCCCATACACCCCCCTTTATCCTCTTGTCTTAAGAAAAAAATTGGGAAAATCGTTAAAACTTCAAAACAAGAGAAAATGCAACAATTTTTTTTTCCTCTTGAAAATAAATTGCTAAAATAACTCTTAATTTAAGGAAATTTACCAATCACACCAATAAAAAAATTTGGTTTTAGAAACCAAAACATAATTTGAATTTTTTTTATAAAATTAATAATTTAGAAATGAAATCCTTTTAAAATTATTATATTCAAATCTTCATATTTTAATTCTTTTTTTTTTTCTAATTTTCACGGGTAACTTGTCATTTTCTAAATTTAATAGAATACAATAAACCACATTTCCCACACTTTAGGGTTTTGATCCGGTAGGGATGTGGTTTTCGGCGGAGGTATTCTTATGGTTTCACCACGATGGGACTACAATTCTTTTATGGGGGTTGTTAAGAATCGGTCTAGATCCGATATGTTCGGTTCTAAATTGGCTGATGTGGGTCATGATTTCTCTTTGGGAGAAACGGATGTATCGGATATACAGATGTGTAGCACAAAGAGAAGACAGATCTAGCTGATTAGGGAGAAAATCAATCATCCATGGAAGATTTCGGATAAATAATTGGCAAATGATATATTTTCCTTTGACGGAGGAAGCTGGATATATTCATAACAGACTTCGGATCTTATTGAATGGCACTCGAGACCAGAATGGAAAGCGAATGGTATTTGGTTAATGACAAGATCGGGTGAGGAAATATGCGGATATCGGCGAATTGATGGAACAGGGCTGATTAGGAATCGAGGGGATATCTCTTTTTCCTTATCGTCAATGATTTCGATTGGTAATGATCTTGCGATCTCATAATTGATGGAGAAGGATGGTCTCCGTGGTGATGAAGATATGGAATTAACTAGGATTTGGAATTTCGGTGAATTTAAAAGGATGGGGAGCATCGTTCTTTCAGCTCATCTTTCATTCTTCGCTTGTTTTTTAGCAATCTCGGTCTGGTTTTATTGAGGTTTATTAAGGTAGTTTGGGTTCGTGAATTCTACAATGTCACAAGGTTCTTGTCTGGGCAAGTCATCTGCTAGTAACCTGATGGCTTGAGTGGTACCAAAGCGGAAGATCAAAATTCCACATTTTGACAACTCTGCTTTGATTGCCGGTTATTTAAAAATGATAATTGGGCATTGCTGGAACCCACGAGAGCAGGATATGAGGTCGCTTCTGGTTATGTTTCCGCGTATCTGGCAGATGGAAGGGAGGGTTGTGGGAGCGGATATGGGGTTGGGTAAATTTCAGTTCGACTTCGATAACGAAGCAGACATCGTTGAGGTGTTGAAGATGGAACCATTCCACTTCGATTACTGGATGATCTCGATGGTGCTGTGGAAACCAACTACGTCACTATTGTGGTGGCATGATGCAGATCATTGTGGTGACGGAAATGGAACTACCATTGGGGATATGGTAGGTTTATCTAACCAAGAGCTTGATGAGAGTCAACATTTTAGTTATAAGGGGGCTGTTCATAATGATAGAAAACGAGCGTACGAGCATGAAGGAAATAACAAAGGTGTAGAAGGTAAGAGGTCTGACATTGGGTGGTAATTTTTCAGGATGACACTTTACAAAATCGGGTCAATATACAGTAAAATCAGTTTATCATCTGGTACATATAAGAAAAGCGGAACTTTGTCGGCCAAAAGTTATTGGCCCAGATATCAGACCCTTACATGTTTTTACTTGAAAAATACAATGTCCGCCTAAACTAAGACATTTTATGTGGCAAGTTATTACCGGTTGTGTGTCGGTTTCAGCAAATTTACGACACAGGGTATAAATTGTGACTTAGGATGTGATAGATGTGGGGGAGCTGTGGAAACAGTTAATCACGCACTTTTGAATGTCCACCAGCACGGCAGACATGGGCTTTATCTCAGATTCCAACGATATTAGGGATTTTTCCATCGGATTCTTTGTACGCGAATATGGACTATTTGTTCTGGAGAACACCGCTGACCACCGATATTTCTTCATATCCGTGGATAATCTGGTACATATGGAAGGCTAGAAACGCAAAAATTTATGAAAATATAGATAGAAATCCATTTGAAGTGTTGCGTCTCGCAGAGAATGAAAAACAATCTTGGCGGCTAGCTTAAGTAGAAATTACTGATGAAACACAAGGATTAGGGGAAACTGACCTTCAAAATTGGATACATGGTCGATTATTGGAGATAAATTCCAAAGTTATCGTTGCTTTGTGGATGGATCTTGGAAAGCGACTGACAAATGTTTAGGGACATGATGGTATTGTTCGCTACCAAACGATGTCGAGCCAACCATGGGAGCTGCCAATCTTCGAAGAAGCCTAACTCCTTTACACACAAAGGTGGAAACACTGGTATGGGCAATGAAGTATATGATTGGAGCTGAAAAGCGAGAGGTAGCATTGCTATACTGCTTATATTTTGTGAATATGGTTTTTTCCCCTGTCGAGTAGCCTTCATTTTCAACATATTTGGAGGAAATTCAGCTGGATAAGGAATAATTTTTTTTTCTCTTTATCTCTTGTTTCTCGAAGCGCTAATGTAAAAGCGGATAATCTAGCACGAAAAACTCATATTAAACCACTTTATATAACATATGTAAACAATATTCCACAAAGCTGGCTCTGTTGAGCTATTCTAATAGAGTTATTGACAAAAAAAAAACACTTTAGATGAATAAAATAGACCTTAGAGTATATGATCTCATTGACCCGAAAAAGAGTACTTGTGTCTGCTTATTCAAAAAATATGCTCAACTCATTAGTTCAATATGACCAATTATTAATCGCATTAAAAAAAAAGACCAATTATTAATCCCAGGGATTCATATTATTGAACTGAAATAGAAAGTGGAGTTTTCACATTAAAATCAGGATAAAATATGATAGCTCAGTTTGATAAAAAAAAAACAGTTGTATGAAAACACAAAGCTGCAGTTTCTTGGAAGCCAATCGTGAAGAGTTGTTAGAAAATAAGAACAGTTTTGAAGATAAACTGTTTCTTTGGAAGGTCTCAAATCGAACTTTACATGTATTATCATATTGGTTAAAATCAAAGAAATTTTGAATTGACGACAGTTGTTTTATTTTGTGATGAGGAAAATGAAAAGCAATAAACCATATTTTGTTTCAATGTCCTCTCGTTAGAAAAATATGGGCACTTTCTAATGTCCCATCCCCTGCTTCTCGTTTTGGAAATTTTGTTTTTGAAAATGTGCATCATTTGATAAGCATGCCAAAATCAGAACATTTACCTGAGGAGATTAAAAAAGACAAAAGCCTATTCGATGGACATAAGATTTGAGTGGATCTGGAGGTTGAGAAAGCTTTTGATAATGCAAAAACGTAATGTCATAAACTGTGGTGGAGGATCTGCGACCACCATCATATGTTACTAATGTGTAATAGGTTTATGTTCTATTTCCCTGTTCACCTTTGCATAGGTTTTTGGCCTCTACAATTTTCGAGTTTAATTTTTTTGAAACTTTGTTACATTGTAGTTTATTCAATATCAGTTGAGAAAAATTGAATAGAAAACAATAAATTTTAGAGATTTTTAGGCAGAAAAAGTCATTTGGATTAATACTTTAATTTATTCATGTAAAATTATGAATATTTGTAGTAAGAAAAATATAATAGCATTAGCAAATTTTTGGCTGTTTCACTATTTATCAACTCGGAATATGAAAAACTTAGAATCATATTGTGCCAATCTCAGGTTTATAGTGAGCAAAACTTGAGAGGTACCTCGTGTTTGTGTCCAACACAGCTTGTGAATCTCTCACATAATACTATTTTATTTATAAGAGGTTGATTGGTTTTTCTGCAACCACCCGCAAACGCTATGTTTGCGAGCGGTTGCGGTTGTTAGCGTTTAAAACCAATCAAAGAAATCATTTTCTATCATTCTGAGCCGCTCGAAATCGCTATTTCAAAAGCTCATTCCCGCAAGCGTTTGCGGTTGCGGACGATAGCGGGTGACTCAGAAAAGGAAAGAAGAAAAAAATTAACAAATTAAAAAATATATTATTAAGTCATATATATATATATATAATCTTGTTCAATTTTTTTATAAGTTGTCATAAATATAGTTTTTGGTGTTTTTATACCTTTTATATATATTTATACTTTTTAACAATTATATATAACATTTATTTTGATAAATTTTAGTTTAACCGCTGTTGTATCCGCTGATCAACAAGTCGTAAATCTCCCTCAAACACACCCGTTTTCGCTAAACTAATCGCTGAAAAGGCAAAATAGTGCTTGAAACCGTAACCATCTGCTTCCGCAAACTCCTGCAACTGCAACTGCAACCGCAACTACTGCATTTAAACTAGTCTAGCCCTAATTAATTGAGATCTAGACAAGTTTAGGATCTAGCGATATTAACTTCGAATACTACAATTTTACTTTCTTAATAACTAATCTGTTACTCTATATCTGTTTTTTTTGTGGATAAAATTATATATCTATACCTGTTTCTTGGATCGTGTCATTTGCTGGTTAATTGTGATTTGTGAACTTGTTAGCATTTGCATGTGTTGTTTTTAATATTCTCCTTATTCGATATCCATTATTAATTCCAATAATTATTTTTTTATCCCATAAAAATTAAGATGTACTTCAAGATCTTCATTTAACTTCATGCACCGTTTACACAATTAGTTTTTCTTCCTCTTTTTTTTTCTTTCGAACGTCTAGTTTTCTATTAATCAGTTTGAGATTAAATATAATCATAGGAGACAATACATTTATTTGGATTTCACAATAAATCTATTATATAAAAGTTGAGTTGTATCTCACAAAGGAGTGACACGTCAGCATCCCCCTCCTGACACATCAGCATACTTTTTTTTATTTAAAATTTTTAATATTTTCTAATTTTTAATAAATTCTAATTATTTATAATAGATATAGTTTTCTGTGTTCATTAATTATATCTTCTCATTACGAAAAGTCATATCTCAACCACAATCTCTTATAAATAATCGCTTCTACAAAATTTAATATCACTTCATTTTACTTTTTTCCACTCATTACAAGTAAGTTTATTGCTCAACAAGTTCTCCCTTTCTAATTCCATTAGTGTAATCACACTTCGAATGGTACTATTTTCTTTTACAGATTTGTTAAAATCAACATGGAAGCAGAAGATCTTGGTACTTTGTTGCCTACATCTATTCCGTTAGACAAACTTGAACAAAGAAAATCCAACCAAAACATTATTGTCCGTCTTTTACGTTGTTGGGAAGTTCAAAATTTCAAACTGAATGGTTGCCCAGACGGCACATGCAAAACTTTTGTCTACAAAACAATAATATCAAAGCTACGATCGGAGGGATGAGTAGTTATTCCAGTTGCAACATCAGGTTTTGCAACTACCCTATTGCCAGAAGGAAGGACAACTCATTCAAGATTTTAGATACCAATAGATCTCCACCAACATTCGCTGTGTGATATCAAACCAAAAACGATGCTTGCAGAACTGGTTATCAAAGCAAATTTAATCATATGGGATGAAGCGTCCATGGCACATCGGCACACATTCGAAGCACTCGATCGTACCAAAGAGATCTAATGGGTAATACATAAGAACATTTTGGAGGAAAAACAGTTTTTTAGGCGGAGATTTCAGACAAATATTGCTAATAATTCCACAAGGCAGTAGACAAGATACAATTCTAGCTTCAATAAACAGGTCTTACTTGTGGGGAAAAATTCTTAGATTTGTCCTTAAACAAAACATGAGGGTGAGGGCTGAGGAGAAAGAGTTTGCAAAGTGGATTTTGGATGTAGGAAATGGAGAAGCAAAAACCGTTTCTTCACCAAAAGATGATTCTTTCGAGAACAACAATATAGAAATCAATAAAAAGTTGATGTTGAATAAATGTGGAAATGCTTTAGAAGAGATCCAAAATTTGACTTTTCTAGATTTGGAGAAATTTTATCAAGATTGCGAGTTTTTGCGTGCACGTGCAATCCTTACACCAAGAAATGAAACGGTGGATGAGTTAGATGATTACTTCCTCTCAAAGGTTAAGGGAGATATGAAAGAGTACCTAAGTGCTAACAGCGTATCAAGTGATGATACTGATGTGAATGGAGTGAACTTGTTATACATAATTGAGTACCTCAACGCGCTCAAGTGCTCCGGATTTGCAAATGATAAATTACGGTTAAAACTTCACACACCAATACTTCTTCTATGAAACGTTAATCAAAAAGAAGGTTTGTGCAACGGTACAAGGATGGTTGTGACATGTCTCAGTGATAAAGTCATTGAAGCGGAGATAATGATAGGCGTAAATGCTGGTAAAAAAATCCTCATTCGAAGGATCATCATGACAACCGCATGTACAAATTGTCCGTACAAAATGAGGAGGCATCAATATCCAATAAGAGTTTGTTACGCTATGACCATCAACAAAAACCAAGAACAAAGACTAGAGAATGTAGGAATTTATCTTCCTAAACCAGTTTTTACCTATGGCCAGTTGTATGTTGCTTTGTCGAGAGTTATATCGGAAAATGGATTAACCATTTGGAGCGACTCAAAAGCAGAACAAGCAAGTTCATCGTTAAAAAATATCGTTTACAAGAAGATTTTCAACAACTTCATATTCAGTGATGAAGGTATAACAAAATACATCTTTAATAATATTAATATATAGGAAAATGTATTCTAAACACTTCACCCCCAACAGGAGAAGAAAATGAAGAAGATGTAATCGGTTAAAGGACAAAAATCAGGTACGTACCCATAATTGTAATAAGAAAAACTATAACAAAGATAACAATTTCAAATTTGCAATAACATCACAGTTCATTTCTATTTTAAGGACAAATATATTAACAGTATCTCGCTGAAACTATAGATTTCAAAGGTTTTTTTTATAAAATAAAGTTATTTGATTGTTTTAAAAGAAACAAAATATTTATGCTATTTTTTTTTTATAAGTATTTAAAAACAAAATAAAAAATATTTAAATATTTGAAACTAAAAAAAAAAACATATAATTGAATTATTATCAAATAGATGTATAATTATATAAAATATTATATTATTTACAATTTTAAAAATATATAGTACAACATATATTCGCGTGTAGGATCATCACCTAATACAATCATAAAAATTGGCTACCTCTCTTCATATAAGTGCCACGTGAAAGAAAAACTGAATAAGTTTATGTGCCACGTGAGCACCTGAGCGAAAGATACGTTGACAACTTAAACGTTAAAAATTAAAAGAAAAACTGAATAAGTTTATTCTCCTTTCGGCCCTCTTCATCTCCATCTGTATATTATTCCAAGGAAGTTAGGAATTCTTTAAATTTAGGCTTAAGTTTATGAGAAAAATGCAATTCTTTAACTGTGACCATTTTGTCCCGATCTTCTACTAAAACTGAAGAGAAGATGATACGATCATTGCTATTAACCGTTCTAGAAAAGTCCTGCAAATTCCAGGGATTTTCAAATGGATCACCAATATAGCTGAACTGTTTTTCACAACAACTACAAGTTGAATTTACATTTTACAAATAATTCATTCGGCTATATATATTTAATATAAAACGATATTATATGAAATTATTTTAGAAGTAGTAAACACACATAAACCCGCACGTACTGCGGGTGTTCTTCTAGTACTCTATAAATAAAAAATAAATTTTACATGCCTTTACCGAAAACATTACATGATTAGTTTTGTTTTAACTAACAAAAATATTAACTTGATTACCGTAACTAATATGGTATGGTTTTGGCATTGGCCAAGCGTGCAATTGCACATTCATATTATTTTAATTTCTTATGTATATATATTTAAGAGTTTTTTTCTAAATATTATAGAGATATTTAAGTTTGAATTTGTTACTAATGTTAAAATGACAATTTATATTTGTTTTGATTTCATCAATAATTTAATGTTATCCATCCATAACACGCAATTATATAAGTACTCAGCATATTCTAACTTTAGCGCAAAACATTATTTATGGGAGTAAATCGTATATCTTAACGTCTGTAATTTACATAGTTTTTCACGATACTATTTTCCAAAAAAATGATAACTTTATTATGAAACTTTTACCCCATTACGGCGTGGATTAGAACCTAGTTCGATGTTAAACCACCAACTGCAGTGATATCAAACCCAAATCACAAGAAAACCGATCTATCCGTATCAAATTCTCGATTCAAATTTCTGAATCAAAATAATCAAACCCGGCCCAAACAAAAACATTATATTATAAAACCATATTGAAGTACTAATAAAAATACCAAAGTTACGTTTAATATAGAAAACTAGCTAATCACATATCACGCGTAATTACACAACCCATAGACACAAAACTCACCAACCAAACAACTATGATTACACTCCCCACAATGCCTCTTATCATAAGCTAGGTAAACGCACTCTCCTCTACAACAAGTCTGCGTGAACGTGCATTTGTTCTTGCATGCGCCGCAGTTATCGTTATCGTACGTCATATCAACACACTTGTTGCTACAACACGACATTGTGGAGTTGTATGTTCCTTGACTCTTGCATATCTCCTCGTTCTTATTGCACTGATCCGCAGCGTTAAGTTTACGACCGTTTTTCGCGTTTTGAGCTAAGAAACGGCTCACCCTATGAGGCTTCTTCGTAATGAGCGTCAGCGTTTGCGTTTGCATTTGTGTTTCTGTTTTGTTGTTGGCAACAGACACTGTAGAGACCAGTACGATGATGGTTATGGCGATTGTTAGAGATATTGCGAAGATGATATTTTTAGGCCCCATCACAACTTTCCGTCTTTAGAGAGAGATTTGGGGGGCGTGAAATATATGTGAAGGGCGAAGGAAATAGAGTTTATATAAAGTTTGACGAGTCGTTCCTATTTTGTAGTAGCTATACATGCATGTGATGGAAAATGAGTAGAGTACGTTCAAATAATTCTTGATTAATGTTGAATATTTTTATCACAAAGTCCAAAAAATTTGTAATTAGTTTTCCAAGAATTTTGACATTTCAAGTTTATATTCAAACAACTATTTTGTTTGGTAGCGTAAGTTTGTGTATTTGTTTGGGTCCTGCTTATTATTAATATCTTAGATCCAATTGTGAACGAAGGAAGCAGGAACCATATATGTATGTTAATATCAAAAAGCTATTTGACCCTATATAAACACTCTTTATTTTTTTTTTTTCCTATCATCGCTTATAATATTCTCTGTATTGGATCAATAACTATAGACATATGTTATGCTTCTTGGGTTCAAGCTTTGATCACATCTTACTAATGCATCTGACAGTAGCCACAATATAAACATAATTAATGATAATGATAATGATCTAAGCACGGCCGGTTAGTTTAGTCGATAACCAATGTATCATATACATTCGTATACAAGTTCGTAAAGATTCTTTGTTTATAAGTTACCAAATTTGATATACTCTTAGGTCTAACAATAAATCATACGGCGATGACACGCATCACTCATCGTATGTTAAAAGACTCAATTATATATAATTATGAGGAAATATGTTTTAAATTTCTTCTTTAAACCATTTTTATAATAATTACAATACTAGTGTGATGACAATGTGACCAACTTGATCAAGTGATTATGCTTAAAAGTTAAATGAAAAAAATAATGGTAAACCGATTATTAAGGAAGAGCCGGAATGTGACCTTAAAAGTGTGGCTGGACGAGAAAATAAAGGCATGCTGTATGGTGAAGCAACGTTAGTTAATGAAATCCCTAATATATATAGATCGATCGAGACTTTCGTTCCAAGTCTTTGTGCCCTCTCGTACACCGTCGGCCGAATAATAATAATCATTTTTAACATTAAATTTTGCTTAATGGATGTCAAAAAAAATAAAAAAAATTCACTTAATGTTTCGTTTCTCAGTTAACATCGTGGCATTATTTTGTTTTGATCAAGTTAATAAATACTGTAAAGAAAAAAAATTGAAATTTTTGAAAAGAGGCCGGAAAAGTATATGATTCATGATTAACATATTGCAATTTGTGAAATTTTTTGTTTGTTAATTAATTTGTTAGTATTTACTTGGACTTGTTTATTATCAAATGAACGTTCATTTGATATTAGCGTACATGTAGGTGTCCTTGTCTAACGTAGTAGCTAACTATTAGCCTACTAGCTTAGTAGTACAAGGTATATTATCACCTAAGTTTTGCGTAAGGTACGTAATACATACTTCTTTTTTTATTCAAATCTAATTTATAAATCAAGTTGATAAAAATACTTTTTAAATTATAATACATGTTTTTCATTCATATATTTCATATTATTTAATATATATTAATTATTAGATAAACAAAAACTATTAATCTTGACAAAAAGTTAAATATATCATCTAAATATATAGCTTTTGAAAAGAAAATTCTCAAAAATTTGTTCTCAAGATTAGTTATTGATTTAGCAATAGAAATTAAAAAAATATATAATTTATGAAAAAGGTCCATAAATATTTCATGTATCGATCCAAATTCAATTTTAGTTGTTACATTTAAAGATTGTTGATCCACCACAAATATTATCAGTTCGAGTAAAGACTATATATGAGTAACTTTCTAGTTACAACAAATATCAAAAATAGTTTTCATCGATCTAAAGCGTGAACAAAGAATATTCGAATTGACTTTCGAACAAGAGCGGAGGCAAATGGAGAGAACTGAGGTCAATTGACCCCAACAAAATTTAAATAATAGTTATTTTTTTTTATAAATAAATAATAGTTATTTGCTATGTTATATTCAACTCTTTGTTAATTGAATAATTTGGTGTTCCCTCCGTTTTAAAATATAAGTTGTTTTTGAGTTTTTTTATTGTTTCAAAATATAAAATGTTCTTACATCTCCGTATAAAAATAATAATAAAAATTAAAAAATTAAAAATAATCAAATATTTATTTATTTTTCATTGATTTTAGTTGAGTGCTTTTGTTAAATATATAAAATATTTTGGCTAAAAGTATAAATTTTTTAATTTCCGTACTATTTTCCAAAACATCTTATATTTTGAAACAGAAAAAGTATAAAACTACCTCTTTGAACCCATTATAATGATTTGGGTCAAAAGAGCTTAAAATAAGATGGATAGAAAATATACAAAATGAAATACTTTATTTAGTCCAAGGAAAAGCAAATAAATGATACTTAATTGAAGAACACCAAAATTAGTAAATCTTAGATTGATATCATGAAATGATGAAGAAGGAGAGTTTCACAAAGTAGCCAAAATTAACTACTTTAACAACAACATATTTATATGAATCTAAACTTGCGAAAAAAACTTTAATTATGTGGGTTTATGGACTTCTTATGAGATAATATTTGGACTTCTTATGAATTCTCTAATAATTTTGCTCGATTCTTTCATATGCTCTTCTTAAACATTATATTTAACTCTACTAATTTTGTTTTTTTAGGATCCTCCACTGCTGAAACGAAATTAGTTCAGCTTGGTTTAGTTTGGTTTGGTTCGGTACGTTCTTGGGTTAGCGTTTGTCAGCTCCAAATTGACTTTTCATTAAACGACACCGTAAGATAATCTTTTGTCAGCGTTTTGGTGCGTCTCAAGGCAGATCGACGACGACGAGAATCACAAAGCCATGGAGTTCGAATTCCGGCGTCGTGACTATGGAGCTACGCATGAATCTCAACTCCTTCCTCGATCACAAGCTCACAAGCATCCTCTTTCCTCTACACTTGCTTCTCGTCAACAACAGGTCTGCGTTACGCTTCCTTAGAGCGTTCACTTGTTATTTCATTCCCACATTTGGTTCCCTTATCCAATTCAGTAATCTTCTGCGAGTTTGAATTTGGGGATGTGTGATAAGCTCAATACATTTGTGTTTAATTTTTCTGTCATTGGGTTTAGTTTGCAATGACTGAAACGATTCTTCAACTCAGAAATCACTTCTTCTACAGGTGTTTAAGAGATTTCTCTTTATTTAGCTTATGCGTTCAAATTCTGTCTAGTGATGATATCTAGAACTTATGTATTGAAGATCAAGAACAAAGGATATATATGATATATTTGTTTTCTGTTGCTACGCATTTGTGTATATATCTTGTTAAGGGTACAAAAGTTCATAGCTTGTTGAGTATACTTAGTTATTTTATGTTTTGATCTAGAAGAAATAGGACTCCTGTACTTTTTTCTTTCCTTCTTCTTCTTGGTACAATGTAATCTTGTTATGTTTTTGATAGAAGAATGATTTTTCTTTTGATTTCTAGTTCTTGAAGCGGATTGATGCATTATAAGACTTGACAAATTGATCTATAAAATATGTAGGCTAAAACTGTCAGAGGTAGCGATATTGACTTCTTTGATCCATTGAGGGGATTGGATGTGAATGCTTCTGCAGAAGAGAAGGTTGAAGATACTTCTATATCCATTGAAGCTGTAACTCAGGATCTTATAAAGGAGTGGAAATCACTTAAAAGAATCTTGATGCAGCGGTTTCCTGTCTCCAAAGTTATTTCATTTTCTCCAGTTACGTATATTCTTTGCATAAAGTCTTATTATTTGTTTAAAGATAGATTTCTTTTTCCTTTTGGTTATAAGAGTGATCATACAGCTAGAAAGATCATTTGGTGTTTCCCTTATTCATATTCTCTAACTTGTTTACCCATCTTCTACAGATATCTAATATAATAATGAAAGGTTCCAAAGGTATATGTCTTCGTTATGCCTAGTAAATGATTAATGCTAGTTTGTTTCCCGAACTCGTGGATGCATATCATATTAACTCTTACTTTGCTTTACTCAATCAGCAGTTGAGGCCCCTTCTGCTCTTTCCCATTCGGAGGAAACCGGCAGCGAACAAGCTTCTCTGGAAGAGACTGCCAAAATAATCAACCAACAGGAATATATAGCCAAAGTGCATGAGCTAAGAGATGGAATAACTTGCGCTTGGCAGGCTGAAGATCGAGTAACATCGTTGAAGTTATCAATAAAGGTTAACTTCCTAACTAATCAAGTTTTGCTACAAAAGATGGAGAATTTGTTTGCAAAAAGTTCAAAAAATGGTTTTGTGTTCTACTCCTATATCATTAACGTATCATTTTTTTCCGTATGATTCATTAGATTGAGATATCCGATATATAGTGCTCTCAAAAGCTCGTGTACAATTGGATTTTTGTTTCAATACTTTTTCGCAGTTTTCTTGGAATATTTGTGTGCGCGCTTTGGCCGTATTATTATAATTTTAAGGTTCAATAATATCTTCCATTCTGCAGGTCACAAAACTTCTGATGGATACAACAGTTTTGCAGTTTTATCCTACAGTCTTTGTCATTGTCACTGACATGCTAGATATGCTTGGGGATATGGTGTGGGAACGGATCAAACAGAAAGCAGAACTTGATGTAGATGGAACAGTGATCTGCTCCTTACTGAGTATGCATTTCTATTCTAATCATGTGTTTCTTTCGAGCAAAATAATATTTAGTCCTGAGCATAGTATTCCCCAAAAATTGAATTACGTGACCTGGTCATCTATTAAGGTTTACAATCAGACACATACATTTGATGCCCAACATGTAGCCTTACTACTAGTTGCAGCTTATAATTTCTTTTCTAACCTGTGCTAAAGACAGATGATTTTCAAGCAAGAGATATCTGCCTTGAAGCAAGAGAGACTTGCTATAACTGGTTTTGCAAAGTTGGTTCTGTTCGAGAACTTCTCCCTCGCATGTAAAGCCTCTATCAATTATTACTTTTGTTATTCTCCCTACCTTCCTCTGCCTTAGCTTTGACCTTTCTTTGTATGCCCATAGTTATCTGGAGCTTGCGATCTTACCTTGCTGGCGTTTCCTCATGAATCAACCCATGGAAGTTCTGGATCGTTTGGTCATGATGGTGAGAGGTCTCGCAGATCCACTGGCATCTTTGTATTGTCGTCTTTATATGGTGCATCGCATGCAGAAGTTCGGTTTCTGCAATTCAGGTAACCTTATGCTATAAATTCTTCTTTCAGCAAAATGCTAGATACACAAATAGTGGAAAAATCATAATGGTTTGTAATTTCAGAACAAGCTTGGCTTCTTAAATTGAAATGGATACAGAATTTTACCCTAGTCACACTTTCTTGCTAGTTATGGAAAAGAATCTGGATATTATAACTCATGAGTTTCCTTGTCATGTGTGAACGTAGTTTGAAGAGAGTAGGGAAGTCTTTTTGACTTGAGTATAGCACATGGGAGTTCTCGTGAATCATTCCATCATGACTGAATATCTGTAGATGAAGTGTCTCCTATCCTTTTGCTTTTAGCAAGAGGATGCATAATTTTAGAAACTTCCAGTTTGAGAATCTTGAAGTTAGGCTTTTACATGCCAATGGTTAGATTTATGTGAGATGTTTTTTTCTTCCTTGAGGAAGACACTTGATATATAAGTTTGACCATGATATAACAGGATATTTAATCAAATGCGTCAAGGATATTGAAGATGTATTGGCGCCTGTTTTAGTGGACAAGGAGGGGTATTCCTATATTACAGATGACAAAAAGTTGATTTTTAGTTTGATGGAACCAGCCATCGAGTATATAGTGAAATGCTTATTCCTGACTGGACGTCAGGTTAGTAACTGTTCTTGACTGTTTAGTGACTGAAAGCTTTTCGTCCACCTTTTTTTACCCATCCCCAATGAGCTTCAGTAACACTTTTATAGTTGGTCTTGCAACACATTTCGTTGCTGAGGCAAAAAAATGCCTGCCAGACCTTGTTTATACGTTCCGTGGTTTGTGATGAATTGATTGTTATCCTAAAAATTTGGTTAGTGTACAGGAGAACAATGTCTTGGGCATGCTTGAGGAGCTTGGATTTGGAAGAAAGAAACTTCAGTCGTCTTACAACTCTTCGCATGTGTCCATTTTACTTCATCATCTACTCAAGGAACTTCCATCTGAATTAGTTAGTTCACTAGCTATGGAGATCCTGGATATGATTAAATGCAGCAATGACTGTTCCTTTAGTCAGGTTATTTCCTCATCTTAGATTAGATAAATATATGCAATCTATTGAGTCTAACCTTTCCTGTTATGTTGTACTGCTTTGTCGAGCAGGTTTTGAATTATAGGTTACTTGGAAATAGATTGTCTGAAGGGAAATCTCAAGAAAGTTTTCTCTGTTCACTCATTAATGAAGTTATTCAGGTTTTGGTGTTTCCTTTTTCTTTCGAACAAATTCGGAATTCATTCTCATGGATTTTTCAATCTTCTTGTGCCTGCTGTTGGTGACATACTTACATACTTTACATATATATACACATCATTTACCAAAAGATGCATCTCACTCCTACCTGAATACTGATTTGCGTAACACTCCTATTTTTTGTACACTTAATATGTCAACAAAAGCTATAGTTAAGAGAAAGGCGACGTGACAATTGCAACAAGCTGACATTTAGAAGTAACTATTGTAACAGGCTGCTTCTCAGTATCAGTCACTGTATGATTACTTAAGAATTATGGACGCATATGTGGATCTTATGTTGCTGAACAAGATGGTGAGGCTGAAGTGCTCTTTTTTGTACTCATGAGAATTCTCTGATCTTGTTTCTTTAGATTTTATTTATCAGTTTTAATGGATTCAGGAAAATCATCTGGATGCTCTCTTGGATGGTATTGTAAGTCTAGCTCGCGACAAGTTTCTTTCTGAAGAAGAACAAGCAAGTTTGCAATCCATAATTTTGAAGCTGCTCTCTCATTTCGAGAACTTGCAAGAAGTACTTCCTCTGGTAATAATTTCTTCCCTCTTTTATCTACTTTCTGGCTTTCAGGAAACAATATGCAGCATCCAAATAGAGCCGTTTTCTATTCCTTTGGATGATATCATTATCTAGTTTCGTTAAACAACTTCTTTGGTTACCTTCTAGAATCATTTCATCGAGATTCTGGATCTTATGTCTGGGACTTCAAAGGGCAGTGTAAACATGCATCTTCTTAACATGGGTACTAGGTAAGGCTTGTTCGTTTTTCCATCGTTCTTAATGTGAATTAAAAATCTCACACATACTGGATGGAGGCACATAGACCATTGTAAAGTTGATGAAACAAGCTCCCTTCAAGTTATTGGGGATCCTATTTGGAGGGATTTGTATATACTTATGATCCTTGTGTTTATGTATTGAATTTCCTTTTTCTTTCTTGGTTCAAGTATACATGTTTCTTTCCCTTGGAGCAGGAATGGCTGCATTTGTGATTCAACAACAGTGCAATTGCTTTTTGAAGTTTCTCAGGCTCTTTATGATGCTACAGATTTCGTTAACATAAAGGATGATGACAATAGACAGACATCACATTTAATTTCACGTTTTGTTGAGATGGTACCTTAAGTTTCACTTACATTATTACGAAACCAGTGAGTACTTGCTCTTTTTGTCAAGTTAGTCGATTTTGACTTCACTTTTGATGCTTAGGTAGACTATGGGGCAGAAATGGAACGTCATTTGATGTTTTTGGCAGAGTGTCGTGAGGCCTTTAATGGGATACATGAACTTAAGGTCAGCAAAAAGTTAATTGTTCTTTGGTATCAGTTTTAACTTTTAATACTGCTATACCTGTGGAGAACCCTGTATAGTTCCAGTCCTGTGCATTCTTTTACTTCTTAAAAAGAGTTTGATTATGAGGTAATCATCTAATTATGGTGCATTGCTATTATCTAGTCCTTTCTTGCTTGGTCATGAAAGATACTTATCCTTAAATTTGAGGGCCAAGCAGCAATGTATCTGCCATCTGGTACATGATCCAAGTTATACATAATAACTACATGTAATTTATCTGGTGGGCAAGTGCACAAGTTTGTGCAGCCATACAAGAATTTGCAACATAATATGAATTAGGTGAAAACTCTGTAAATTACCGCAAAATTTGGCTACATATTATACAGTACATATATCAGAAAAGAAGCACATATAATAAGAAGAGAGGAGTACATATATCATATATTAACTATAGAGAGGGAACAAGAGCAATAAATGCCTCCCCGTGCCTTTTTCCTTGCTATGGGTGTTGTATTTTTTGTTTATTTGCATTAGAGCTTGACACAAACAAAAATTATCAAAATTTTTGATTGGCTTGATGTTGTGATCATTTTTTTGCTTATGGTCACTGGCTGCAGGAGACACTTGTCCGTTCAAGCAATACCTTGGCAGTAAAAGCACTAAAAGCAGGAAAGAAGCATATCAACTTTGTAAAATCTTGCTTAGCATTTAGCGAAGTGACCATCCCATCTGTTTCAACTCCCACGAAACACTTAAATCTTTATCTTGAAACGGCTGAGGTGATGTTTTTGTCTTCTTCGGTCCTTTACACTCAAACTTCAAATTAATATACGTACTGAAGTTTGTTTTACAGGTTGCACTTTTAGGTGGTTTGATTTCTCATTCAGATGGACTGGTCATGTCAGCTGTTGAGTATTTAGAGAATGTAGCGGTGACAGATGGTGAGTTACTTTTCTAGAAATGTTTAATTTAACTACTGGATACTAGATTAACAAGTGAGAAGTAATAAAACTAGTCTGTCATATGTTGCCACCTTAAAACCAGTTACTGCAAAGAGAACATTTGCTTTAAATTTTATAATGATGATTCTAAGATCGGTGGTACGCATGCATTTTTACTTATGAATTTTTTTTTTTTCAAGTATAGAATAAGTATCTTTGTGCTTCGTCACTCTAGCTTTATAGGCTTCATTTTTTTCCATTTTTGGTTGTTCATTAGGGCTTTTTTTCCTCTCTAGATAGATGTATGTGCCTTACCGTTCTGTATATGAATACGCATCGGATATGTTGATGGTATAATATCTTGTACATTTTTCTCTATCAGGTTTAAAATCGATTGATGTAGATAGTATGGCCTCGGTTATATGCAAATTGTGCAGCCTCTTGGTAATGGTCCCAGGTAAATCGTGGATTCTGTTAGATAATTTTTGCTAAAATATATAGATATGATTCTCTATCACTGAATTGCTTTCGTTCTCCTTATTTCTTTGGAGCTTCATAGCTGAGTTTTTTTTTCTTCCCGTATATACAATTGGAAAGGTAATCCCGAGAAAGGCGTGATGGAGATCCTTAAAAGCATCTTTTCCGCTACTTGCTCTAGTTCGTGGTATGCATATCTGAAAGACCTAGTACATTTGCTTGTTTGTTTGCTGTTTTAATGCCCTTTTTCTTACATTTTACGATCTCTTATGCCTGTGTGGTTGTCTGACATTGTGTAATGTTGTAGGGCAATGCCAAGATTGAAGGTGAAGATATTATGTGGTATAATTTCAGTGTCTTCAACACTTTCTCAGGATAATCTACCGTACCGTTCTGCCAATCCAGAGGTACTTATATGCCTCTCATCATCTTATTACATGCAAAATTTTTGTTGAATTGCCGAAATTCCTTAGTCTAGGCAGTGTATTTTCTGATTGGAAATCTAAACTTTGGGTTTTACTTATTTTTATGCAGATAATTGGAAATGATTTGCTGTTCTTTGGTGATTCATCATACAAGCAGGAACTTGTCTCGTTCACTCAGCTAGTACTAGGTGAACTATTAAATGCTGTTGAGAAAGAGTCTTCACAGGTAAACCAAACTAATACCACTACTAAGAAACAGTTTAATTTTGTTCTCTAACTAACTCTGAGGTTATATATTACTGTAGATTGCTAGCGGGAACATGGCGCTCGAAGCATGCAATTGCATATCATCAGCACTAGTTGTACTATTTTCTTCTAAGTTTTACATTTTTCTCATCCCTGAAAGATTGAACATTATTATTTAAGTGGATTGGTGACATGTTTGATGATGTGCAGATGAATGAGACAGTCTCACAAGTTTGCCTGAGACTACTCGAAACAGCAAAAGGTTGTTTGGGTGCCAACGATAGGTACATCGAATCGACTAAGAAATATCTTCAATTATGACACCGAGTGAAATGTTAAATTGTATGATCCCAACTGTGGTGGCAACAAAGCGTGTGAGAGTGTTGAATTTGGATCCAGTCAACTACTCTTTTGTACTTTACTGGGTATCTATTTGTTCCATAACAAGAACGAGGAAATGGGAAAATAACTTGATATAGTTTTGAGTATTGTATAAATTCAGATTTTCTTATTAAAATAATGTCATCTTTATTGGTACTTTATTAACTGGATTTGATCAAAGGCAACACCCAAATCAATTTGATAACTCTTACCTCACTATAGCTCCTAATAAGTTGTAGATATAATATACAGCTTCTCTAACGTTTATTTAGTTATGAATTATGATGTTGTAAGAATGAAGTCCCAGTCGTTACAACGTTGACGAAAACATGAATTCCCGTATTTAGCGATGAACTTAGAGAACCATTTTCCGGAGGCTTTCTGCTTTCTATCAGAAGGATTGGTGAAGTTGACCCAATTCATACCGAACCGGAGAGTGTAACCATTTCCAAATTCGTAATTGTCCATAGAAGACCATGCAAAGTAACCAGCTACGTTGCTTCCATCCCTATTATAATAGTATTTAGATTAGTGTCGACATTTTAAGAACTATGAAACAAAGATATATACTTCAAAAAAAAAATACTTATATACATAGTGTGTTAACTTACTCAATGGAGCATTTGAGACACGAAAGATGACTGCAATGGCATTGAATTCGTCCATTATCGGCAAGAGCATTCAACCGGTATGAATTCGGGTTGTTGAATGCTATACCAGATATTTTTACAAACATAACCATGCACGAATGAGCGGTCCGATCCTAGATTTGCAGGTCTATATCTCAAGATTAAAAATCAAAACAATTTGTCTTACAATTATTACTCTTTAACTTTATAATACTTATACTATTATGCAGTTTTCTAACAAAACAAAGTATTATATATTATTAAAATCTATGGAAACAAATTCTATATACATTTCTCCGCACGTATGTGCGGGTCAGAATCTAGTATATATATAAATAAAGGTCATTTTAATTTTGAACACCAATTCGGAACTCCTTTACGATAAACTGAAATCAATTTTTGTATATTGGTTTAGCTAATTGAACTCCGTTATCTCCATGTATTTGGTAACCAATTTTCTGGTTCACTCGTTATATTTTAAGTCGCTCCAAAGAGATGAAGAAGAGGAAGACTCCGATAAAACTGTATATTAGCTCTAATGATTTATTTTTTATTTTTTTTTTATTTTTTTGAAAAAGCTCTAATGATTTTTATAAGTTTTACTCTCTTTTTTTTTCCATTGAAGCTTATATGATTATATCTCTTTATCAGATTTCATATCATCCAACTATTTATACATAACTTTCAAAGCATTACAATGTTTTCTAACCCTCATATATTTTTATATATAGAATCGAGCCTACGAATATATGTTTTGTATTTTATGTAAATACTCACAACTTTTTTTATTCAAATCAAATTGCCAATAGAAAAGAAAAAGCATATAGTATTATTATTAATTCTAAAATAAAGTTAAAATATCAAGTGCAAATAATATGAAAAGAGAAACATAAGTGTTGAAAAGAAAATAATAATTATAACTTTTTGCCTACTACTACATAGTACATAGTAGCAAACTCATCCTTGTTAAGATTATTTAGGCTTCTTAAGAACACAGACACCACCCTTGCATGAACCCTTTTTTGAAGATGGCTTCGTGAAACAACTAAAAAGCTTCGAGAAAAACCCCATCCTTCTTGAAATCTGAAAACAGTAGTAGTGGGGCTAATAGACTTTTTAAGAATCTCTACGTGCTATGTATCTCTATTAGCATACCCACACACACATATATATATATATAGAACAATAATGCCATAAATTACTTGGTAATAAAGTTTTAACTTTAGGAAGATGGATCCGGAAAAATATCAATATCTTAACTTAGGAAGTTTACCATTATTTTTCAATGTATATTTTACATTTATTTTTATCTTAGATAGGAAACTTAGGTTGATAATATATTTACCTAAATTAACATGTTGACATTTTTCTGGATCCTTTTTGATCTTTTGTTTTATAATTATATATTTATGGTTTCCATAATCTCGTTTAGTCATTTCGACTGTCCGATATTTGATTTTAGTCAATCCCATTGTAGTCCTATAAAATGTTGGAAATTTTTTGAGTTCATTTTATTCACTCTTTTTTTCTAACCAATTAGAATCTAATAAAATAAATAAAATAAAAAATTAATATTATCATAAAATAAATTATATAATAATATAGCATTTGTGTTATAGTTTATATGTCGGTTTGGGTTTATAAAAACGGATAGAATTTATATGTTACAAATATAGACGAAGTTATATATCATTTTAGGTTTATAAGAAAGAGTTAGAGTTTAGATTTTATAATTAAACGAGGTTATATGTCGGAATGAGTTTATAAAAGACAGTTAAGATTTAGATTTTACAATTAAACGAGGTTATATGTCAGTTTGGGTTTATAAAGAAGGATTAGGGTTTAGATTTTAAACTAAATGATATTATATATCGGTTTGTGTTTATAAAAAAATGGTTAGGGTTTAGATTTTACAATTAAATGTAGTTAAATAATAGTTTTGGTTTTATAAAAGAGTGATTAAAAATTAAATTTTACAACGAAATGAGGCTAATAATTATTTTTATTCTTATTATGTGACAGATTCTGATTAGTTAAAAAGGTTCACTCCTATGGGTAAATTCAAGAATCGTTCTAGAATGTTGTATGTACTTTAAAGTGTGTTATATATGTGACATAATTTAAAATTAACTACCATATGGCACACCTATATGCACGTATTAATATTGTTATGCTTGAAAGACATTCATATACAATCTAGTAGACATTATAAAGGTTAATGAATATAATTTCTATAGTTAATCTTATATTCTTATATAATAATATAGTAGATATTAAAATAGTGGGTTCATAAGTACAGAAAAGATGGGCTACATGAAATAAATAATTAAAATTCGAATTCATCATTTTATATATTTAAATTTTAAAATCCATCAATATTGCAAATCGAAACAGATTCTTATATATAGCCAATCTAAAGAACTCTATGCATAACAAATCTAAACATATTATATTATGTATTGTAAGTCTGAGTATAATTTCCCTTTTCACTTCCATATTTTACTTATGTTTTTAGAAATCTTCATTGCATTTGTTTTCTTAATTGTTAAATGATTATAAGTTTTTTGTTAAACTTCCGGAATATGCTTATTTGAAAAGGAAATTTGTCAATACAACTAAAAACTCGATTGCGTAATGTTTATAGTATCAATGACATAGATTTTCTTAGCCGATTTTTTTTTTTTTATTATTTTTTTTTTTTTTTATAACTCCGTGATATAAATATACCCTAAATAAGCCATCTTCGTTTGAATAAAAAAGAAAAAGCTCTCTTCATTAATTCTATATAGAAAATATAATCTATATAATTCTACTTCTTAATACCTATATCTCAATCATTCCCTCTCTAAATATTAAATAAATCAATCAATGAAATTGGGTTTCTCATGCACGATATACAATTTCTTTTGATCACATAAAAAACGTGTTTATGGTTTTGTGTTTTCTTTCGGATGTTTTGCAAATGCTAAGACTCCTCAATTTGTATATAAATCACATACATAATAGCCACACCTTTAATTTAAACTTAAAACGCACCATATAATTTGCATTATCACATAATGCATCACTCATTTTAGGTTAGTTTATTTTTTCATAAGTACTTCAATCACTCATCCTATACTAAATTATTGATATAAGCTCCTCCTATCATTTAATAGGTTCTACATCAGATTTCATATAATCCAACTATTTATACGTAACGTAATTTTCAAATCATTACAATGTTTTCTTTTTGATGTAAATATTCACAACTTTTTTTTGTTTCAAATCAAATTGCCAATAGAAAAAGAAGATAGAAAAAGAAGAAGCATATAGTATTATTATTAATTCGCAAATAAAGTTAAAATACAAGTGCAAATAATATGAAAAGAGAAACAGAAATGTTGAAAAGAGAATAATAATAATATAATTTTTTGCCTACTACTACATAGTACATAGTAGCAAACTCATCCTTGTTAAGATTATTTAGGCTTCTTAAGAACACATACACCACCCTTGCATGAACCCTTTTTTGAAGATGGCTTCGTGAAACAACTAAAAAGCTTCGAGAAAAAACCCATCTTTCTTGAAATTTGAAAACAATATTGGGGCTAATGGACTTTTTAAGGATCTCTACGTGTTATATACCTGATCTCTATTAGACTACTTGCATACCCACACACACATATATATATATATATATATATATATATATATATATAACAAAAATGTCATTTATTATGATAATAAAAAGGATCAGGAAAAATGTCAATTTTAGGAAGTTTACCATTATTTCTAAATGTATAATTTACATTTATCTAAGGAAACTTAGATTAACTATAACTTTATCTAAATTAACATATTGACATTTTTTAGGATCCTTCTTTATTTTTTTATATTCATATATTCATGATTTCTAAATGCATAATTTACATTTATCTAAGGAAACTTAGATTAACTATATCTTTATCTAAATAAACATATTGACATTTTTTACGATCCTTCTTTATTTTTTTATATTCATATATTCATGATTTATAAATGTATAGTTTACATTTATCTTAGGAAACTTAGATTAACTATATCTTTATCTAAATTAACATATTGAATTTTTTAGGATCCTTCTTTATTTTTTATATTCATATATTCATGATTTCTAAATGTATAATTTACATTTATCTAAGGAAACTTAGATTAACTATATCTTTATCTAAATTAACATATTGACATTTTTTAGGATCCTCCTTTATTTTTTTTATATTCATATATTCATGATTTCTATAATCTCGGTTAGTTTTCTCAACCATTCGGTTTTGATTTCGGTCGATCTTATCGAATTGTTGTGTGTTATGTGACATAATTGAAAGTGTGTTATGTGACATAATTTAAAATTAATTACTATATGGCACAGCTAAATGCACGTATTAATATATTGTTATACTTGAAAGACATGTCATATACAATCTAGTAATAAAGGTAACTAAATAAAATAAAAACTTAATGAATATAATTCCTATAATCGATATTATATTCTAAAATAATACTACAGTATAGAGCGTGACTTGCTCTAAGTTCATGATTTTTCAAGAAATCAGGTTTCTTCATCGTTTTTATTCTACTTTTGTTATGATGATTTCATTGACAGTTAGAAATGACTCTGCTTTAATGCTTTGTTTACAGGAAGAAAATGAAGAAGAATGAAGCTCGATCTGGGAAAAAGGAGTTCGTAATTAACAAGTTAGAACGTCTTGAAATTTGGATTTGAGTAGGCCTTTTCACAATTTTGGCCCAACTCATATTTCATTGATTTGAGAATAGATTGACCATGAATCATATTAATTTTTAAATTATTTTGAGAATCTTAACACTACATTTTTTTTCTTTTTCTTTTGAGAATATGTGAATTATATCTAAAAAAGGAACAATTCTTTTATCAGATCTAGGCGTAGTCGCATTGTTTCTTCAGACCCAAAAAGATCCATTAAAAAGCCTTGAAGAAAACATAAATTGTACAATTTTTTTTTTTTTTTTTTTTTAAAGCTTTTTTGGCTTTACTACAAGATGGATGCATGTAAGAAATCATATTGGAACATGATATACAAGACACCAAAAAGTAAGGAACAACAAAAATAACCAACATTGTACTTCCTTGTATATCAATGTTGTCTTGCAAATAATTCTATCACCCTTGACTTTAATTATTGCCTTGCCAATACCCTTGAAAATATGTTTCCTTGGATTATATCAACCATTAACTTAGCCCAAAAAGATAAGATAGAAGGATCTTCCCGTGCTTTATACTGGTCAATGCTAGTTGTGACAACACTAGAGATGGCTCGATTATCTGTTTTCCATATAAGTACATTTTTTTAAAGTCATTACAACCATGAAAAATACAACATAAACAATGAGCGGTTTGAACCTCTAAAACTTTTGAAACTTCTACTAAGAAGAGCCCTCTTGCTTCTTTCTTAAGCAATTAAAGAAATCACAAGAAAGTGCGTTTAACGTATGTGTTCGAAAAGTCAAACGATATTCAAAATTTCTTGTTGAGATTTCCACAAGACTAATTGAAAAAACTGAAATCCATTAGGGTCATGCATCCATAATTGGCGATTCCCTGTAAGATTAGACAAACGTCCGGCCCGGATTGCATCATTAATTTCGTCCCGAAGGGCATTTTTAATTTCTTATGGAGTCACTTTCCTTGGATGGAATAGAATATCAATATATGGTGTTTCTTCATTAATGGATCTCCACAAGGAGAGCTCGGAAATGGAGTGGCAGCAGCCAAGCTGATAGACAAGAGGATCACCATAGACACGTTGTATCCTTTGTCATTGTGACAACAATCTAACCCTTATAAAAAACTGCAAGTTAGATCCATATTTATTAGACAAATACATCAAGCAAAAAATAAAAATCGAAATTAAAAACTCTCAAAGAATAATTGAAAAAAAAAAACACACGCAAGTTTTAAACATCACGAAGAGACTAACAAAGTGACTAAGGGAAATTGAAAAACTCACAGTCACAAGTTTTGTTCTGTATCTCTACTTGTTCCGGATTCTTCGAGCAATTGTGTTTGTTCTGCAGAAGAAAAACTCACACAAAAATGACAAAGGAAAATTTTGAAAAACTCACAGTCCGTAGCTCTACTTGTTCCCGATTCTTCGACCAATTGTGTTTGTTCTGCAGAAGAAAAATAAATCAACATGACAAAGGAATCAAAAGACACATTTTCGTTGCAAATTGGGCACATTGGCACACTATTCTACGTCGAGCTATGTTAAGAATGTAAGTGTAACTCCATAGGTGGAGAAATTCAAAAGAGTTTCTTAAAAATTTTATATTAATATTTTACGATAATTTTATTATATATTAAATTTTATTTTTTTTGTAAAGAATCAAAGCAGTAAAAAAAGGACAGATGTTGTATAAGTATCTAATGGAGTTTTAAAGGTTTCTCAGAGAGACCGTCTCTTTCTCTTCAGTTTTTTATTTTTCTCAGTTTTTTAATTGATGAGAAACTCATGTAGAACTCACCGATGAAGTTGCTCTAAGAGTCAAGACAAGTAAGACACATTTTGTGGTTGCAGTTAGCTTCTTATGCAGGGTTGTTCACCTAAATCCCGTCCACATTCTATAACCATTTGAATATATGAACCAACACCTTCTCTAACAACGTTTTCATAAACATTTATAACTCTTGTTTAGGATCGATATTCAGATTTTACCCTCACAACATTTCAATTGTAGTGGATTAGTAGGAACTAATAGAGACATATTCTATGTTACTTCACAAGCAGTAACAATTTTCCAAATTATATTCTTCATTTCATTGGTTTCACCACTCGCAAAATTATAGTTGAGCGACATTGGAGGCTGAACTGAGAAGAGCTTGAAAAATTAGATTTGACGAAGTAAAGCGAAATAAATTGTAGATTTTCTTTTAAATTTTTACAGGCAAATAAGAATGGGGAATCTTATACTGAAATACTCGAGCGAGATAGAAAATAAAGAATGGGGGATTCGATTCATGCACTCATAAGCGAATCAACTAGAGAGAAGAGGGTTGGGCTTCCTTTTATTGCATGCAAAGAATACACCACAGGTAATATTGTCAATTTGATTTGCTTGAATATTGTTGTTGGAGTTGAGGAGTTACCTTCATGTAGTATGTTGTTTCTTTCTTTCTAAAGACAAAAGACAGTTTTTTGCAGCACTAACCACTTGAGCAATGTCGATGTAAAAGTTGATCTTGTAGAAAGTCAAGGGATGAGCATTGACCACAAGTGTAATATGGCATTCAGCTGTCAGAAAAACATATTCTTGTAGAAGGTGATCAAGTTATATATGTCTTGAATATATCAAGGCCATAATATAGTTGTATATTGGCAATTACGTTTATCATACATAACTTGATCAAAATAACATGATTATTAGGAATTGTTTTTTAAAGTAAAAGTACATTTCAATCTTTAATTAGTTACAGCATAATATAACTGATTTATTAGATTTAAGGTTCGGTTCAAGGAAGAACATCAAAACTATGGACCCCCTTAATTAGCGATGAACTTAGAGAACCATTTTCCGGAGGCTTTCTGCTTTCTATCAGAAGGATTGGTGAAGTTGACCCAATTCATACCGAACCGGAGAGTGTAACCATTTCCAAATTCGTAATTGTCCATAGAAGACCATGCAAAGTAACCAGCTACGTTGCTTCCATCCCTATTATAATATTATAATAGTATTTAGATTAGTGTCGACATTATAAGAACTATGAAACAAAGATATATATATACTTCAAAAAAAAAAAAAAAACTTATATATAGTTGGATGTTATATACATAGTGTGTTAACTTACTCGATGGAGCATTTGAGACACGAAAGATGACTGCAATGGCATTGAATTCGTCCATTATCGGCAAGAGCATTCGCAAGGGTTAGATTTCCAAAATCAGCAACTCCTGAAATTTTTTAATACATTAGTAATAGATTCTAGCTGTAGTTGGTTAAGAAAGTTTGAATGCAGTATGAAATCATATATATAGAAGGAGACCTACAGTTTTCAGTGATGTAGGTAAGTGGGTTTTTGTATTTGTCTTTGATGTAATTTAAAATATTACGGAATCCGGGAGGATAGTAAACGAAACTAGGAGCCTAAAAAAAGTTTCAAATCATATTGCGAATTTTTATGTATAAAACAATGAAGACCATTCTCAATATATAAAGATGTCACTAACCTGAACACCAATCGGAACTCCGTTACGATAATCTGAAATCAATTTTTATATAAATAAGTATGATAAGACTTTTTACGTACATAAATATATATATATATATATATATTATATGATAAGACTTATTACGTACATCCAAGTGTAACTCGTGGATCAGTCAAGGCGCTGGGCTGTGACGGAAGAGGAGGAGGTGCGTCGGTTGCATACTGTGTAACGTAATAGTTCAACCCAAGAAAATCAAGCGATCCTTTAACCAGCTCGGATTCTTGAGGAGTGAATCTTGGCAACCTCTCCCCGACCATATCTTTCATTATCTTTGGATAATCTCCGTACACCAATGGTTCCAAGAACCTTCATATATGTAGAGACATGCATAAATTAATTAATATCAAATATATATATATATATATATATGGTTGCTACGAAACGTTGTATAACCAAATAATCTTAACATAAACTTATGATATGAGAGAGTCAATTGAATTTAACATGTATACCATCCCACGATGAACTCGAATGCCCGCTTTGCAGCAGCGTTGTCAAGAACGCTAGTTTGATTTAATGGGACGAACCATCTGCCTATCAAAGTTGTTCCTATTTTACCACCTTGAAATTTCTGTATATAATTATTTAACATTAGAGAGTTAAGAAAACAAAACAAAGCAAATTAAAACCATAGAAAACAAATTAAAAGTAAAACCATAGAGAAAGATACCAAAGGTTTATATATTAATTATACCTGATATCGCTTTCGGTATAGAGACACTGCTTGTGCGTGAGCTAGGAGTTGGTGATGCGCGACTACGTAAGGTTCGGTTCCTGAATCTCCTCCAAATTCACAGCCGGTGCACCGGCCTGGTGGATACGACCCATCTCCGTAACCTTTGGTTGCCAAAGAGTAAGGTTGATTTAATGTGATCCAAAATTTTACCCTATCCCCAAATCTTTGAAATAGAAGTTCCGCGTAGTTTGTGTAATCCTCACTGTAAATATAAATATAAGTACTTGTAATGCTACAAATACAAATAGCCTACATGAAATAAGAAAAATAAAATCCATTGAGTATAAAATGTATGCACTTACACTATACGCGGGTTTAAGAAACCCCCATACTCATCTTCTAGAGTTTGGGGAACATCCCAGTGGAATATTGTCACGTACGGTTCTATGCCTTTTTGGACGTTAAAAAAAATGAATTGATACATCAAGAACATAAGATGAACGGTAAATAAAACTTGCCTATATATATGTATGTATTATTAAAAATTGAAATTTTGAATTTACCATTTGCTTTCAATTCGTTGATGAGGTTATTGTAGTATTTTATCCCGTTCTCGTCAATTCCTCCGATCAATCTTCCCTCTAAGGTAAGCAAGCGCATACAACCATAACATAAGTTAGGAAAAATATAACTTCTTCACAAACTTTGTTGATGAAAATGTTTATGTTTATATTTACTTGGTAAAACCCTTGACCAAGCTATCGAGAATCGGTACGCTTGGACGTTCAGGTTTTTCAGCAATTTAACATCTTCCTGCGCAAATTATACAAAATTTCAAAGTTAAAATATATCTCCGAAACAGAAAAAAATATTTTATATATATATATATATATATATAAACACTAAATCAATAATAGTCTCACACCTTATAAAGGTCATAGGAATCGCAAGCAAGATCACCTGAACTACGATCTGGTACTTTTTCTGTTGCATGAATAACGAAATATTAGCCCGAATTGTATTCCTTTCCAAATTTTAGTATATATGTAATCGATGACAATGACCTGGATATCGATGAGTAAAATAGTCCCAGCCATTAAATGCTCTATGTGCAGCACCTTCAATCTAGTAAAACAAAAAAGTTAATTAATCATGCCAAAAAATACATAATAGATGAAAAAAATCTCTACATCTTTAAATCAAACTCTGAGAGCCATAATGACAAAGATATATATATATATATATATATATATATATATATATATATATATATATATACCTGATATGCAGAAGTAGCTGCACCAAAGATGAAATTCTTTGGAAAACCAGTTCGGTTGAAGGTAAGAGTATTATCGCAATTGAATGGCTCTTTAGCTTTGCAGGCCGGGTCACATACACTTTGACTGGTTGCACTCAAAACGGCAAAGAGAATTACGATGATTCCTAAAGAGTAATGAGCTTTTCGAATTGCCATGGTTGAGAGATATGTGATTTCTTTGCTTTTGTTGGTTACCGGCTTTTGTATGGTTTAATGATGATTTAATGATGAAAGTGGATGGGTTTATATATATAGAAGGGTTTGAGTGCATGGAGATTGAAGTAAACTCGTTACGTAGATTTGCATGGATCCATTTTTATTCTCCACGTTCTCCACCTCATAAGTTGCTTTAATTTGAAAATTACATCTAATCGTAAAACTTAGACAATTTTATATATATACAATTATATATCTAACAGAAAATTAAATTAATCCTAATAAACAATTACACACTTTGTGTTTTACGACACCACATCCCTCTAATTATATATGTAGGGTATGTACGCATATTGCTTCAGACGAGATATACCTGTAAATGCCTGCGTGAGAATGTATGGTCCTTATAATGATAACTATATATTTGATCAAAAATTTAAATATTTGTGAAATTAATTAGATAGATGAAGGCTTTGCTTCCATGCCTATTCAAAAATTTAGCTTAAAATGTAGGTTACACGTAAATGCAGCGACCATCGTTACATAAGCGAATATATATGACGTGTTTCATGGAAAGAAATCCAATTTTTAAATTACGAATTCAAACCTTAATTTAGAGTATTAAAATCTTGCCTACATTTATGTTATAACAACACAAAGAATTACAACTGTAAATATATAGAATGTTTGCGATAAATCAACTAAGAAATTCTTTTTATCTTTTTGATATATATATTTTGCTGTTAATTTTTTGATGAAACTATTGTGTATAGTATATCAAAATAAGAAATCTAAAACCGTTATAAATTTTTTTTTTTTGGTAATCTATAGAAATTGAAATTACAAATTTCTTTACAGTTAAGAAATGATACAAGCTAATTAGAAAAAAATATTTATACTCAAAAGAATATCAGAATTTTATTTTTACAATCAAGAGGTTATTTCAGTATTTACCACGCGAGTAATCCCTTTAGGATGAAAATAATCGTCGAGTAGTCCACTCACCGAATTTATAATAGACTTCGGCGGCAGAGACAAAAAAATTGTTTATAGGGTTCAAAATATTTTTTTTAATAGAAAAGTTGCATATATTAAAAATGAATAAAAATATCATCAATAGTATATTTTAAAAGATATATATATATATATACTCATTTATATCTTGTAATTGTTTTATTATTGTTTTGTTTGCCACAATGTTAAGTGTATTTTTTCAGTACTAGAAATAGACAATCACTTGAAAATATAATAACAATACAATTATGCGATGTCGTTTTTACAATATTAATTGTAGAGAGACATTTTCGACAGTTGCGGTCACAATAAAAAAGAATAAAAAAATAGTTTCAAAAACTGATAAACAAGAAGATGAGACATAATTTTATTTGTATTTCACCAATACACAAGCAAAATCATCAAACCATTCATTTAATATTAAAATTTTTATAGGTTTTTACTTTGAATTTTATTGTTAACGTGATTTTCAATGGATAATGGTGACTAAAAAGGAGAAAAAGCATAAACTAACTAGAGAATATATATAATTAGGTTGAACACATTTTAGTGGACATTTTTTTATTTATTATTTATTTGTACATTTAGTTGTAATTAGTTTAGTTAAACTAACATTTTTAAGTAGACAAAAATTTAGTGGTTTGCTCTTAAATTAAAATTTGATAGGGGTCAATTTTTTGTTGTAGTGGGGTCATTTGAGAATAATGTCAAAATTGAATTAGTTTCTAAATTTTCATAGGTGTTAATTAACCTCCATGGTAGAATATAATCAAAAGAATATTATAATTTTTTTTACAATCAGGAGATGATTCATTTTTTATCATCCGACTAATCGCTTAAGGGTAAATATAATCGTCCATTCACCGAATTTATAATGGATTTACAACATAACACTCTTTCAACTGGCCATATAAAAGTGGTTAGATTATTCCACGTTTAAAAAAATAATAATTTGTGTGCTATACCTATAGGATAACTCATCTTCAAGTCGAAATCACTGCCCCACAACCACTTGGTTAAAATATTAGAAATTTTGAAGCTAAAAGTCTGATTAGCCTGCCATCGTCGTTTAAATCCGTCATGCTGCAGCCAGTCTTACGAGTCTCCAAATGCCTTTTGTTTTCTGCCATCAGTCAATAATTCTTTTAAAAATAAACTCACAACATAACTGTCACATAAGTTTCCATATTTTAGGATTAGCAATAGCGTTTAGTTTTAAAAATTTACTTGCATTGTTTTTTATTAAAAATGTTGAGCTATTAGGAAAATCATCTTTTGCTAAAGCTGGTATAATTATAACCCGTGTTCTAAAACGCATCCGCAGCTGCTTAGGCCGGGAGCCGACGCGAATATACCTAAATTGCAGAAAAAGCAGATTTTTTTTTTTAAACTCGATTTCTCTTGATTTGATATACAAATAAATTATGTTTTATGTTTTCGTAAAATTCAAATGAAAAAATGAGATGAAAATGATGATGAACGAAGCAAACACGATTGATGGCCAAAACCAATGTTTTGAAAAGTCACATGTCTCAGGATTAATGAAAAACTGAAATTTAAATCTTGATTAGTCATCTTGATTGTTTGAGCTTGGATAATCTCCAGTTCTTTACAACATCTTGATTGTTCGAGCTTAGTTTTTTTCCAGTTCTTTACAACACCTTTAATCTAATAAAAAAAATTATTTCGATAATTATAATAAATAAAATAATTTATACACAGCAATATCGTATAATCAATCTTTTTGAGCCATCAAGCAAATAGTTATATATATATATATACACACTTGGTATGCAAAAGTAGACGTACCGAAAGTAAAATTCTTTAGGAAATCAGTTCGGTGAATATTAGAGGATTCTCGCAATTGAAAGTTTCCTTATCCTTGCAGGATGGGTTACAAACACGTTGGCTAGTTTTACCCGAAGCTGTAAAGAGATTGAAAAGAACGGCGCCTATTGAGTAGTGTGTTTTTGGAATTGCCATGACTGAGGATATTGTGTTTTGTTTTCTTTGGTACTTTGTTGTTTTGGCTTGTGATATCATGGTTTTTTTATTGATTTTAAAACATTGCTTCTCTTAGTTTTTCTTCATTAATTTTGCATTCATATTTAGGTTTCTAGATGCATATTTGCTCTTGCATTTGTCATTATTAGGTGTTGGAGTGAGAACCATGAAGAAGAGAGATTGTAGAGGAGATTTGGTGTTTAAAAAAACAACCAATGACCAAAAGAAGATGAAGGGAAGAACAAGAGACAAGGTTATCCATGATCAATCTGAAGTACTTGATAGATCACGTCATATGAAAAATTTTCCCTGCGATTTAGCTTTGGATCCCTTGATGAAAGTCATAGGGAATTGAATTCGCTTTCCAACAGTGGTGATTTCGGGTCAACAGAGTACCGGATCAAGAGTTATAACTGATCTAGTGAACGCAAATACATCCAGAAATACATACGATCGAAGACTCGAGTCACATGACATTTCAATCGATCTGCTGGTCGATTGGAGACGGAGCAGACCACAGACGAGTCTGTAATCGAGCCCTTGATCGACCGGTCGTAGCTGAAGACTTGATCGACCATAAGGTCGATTACAAGACATTTTCTCATGCAAATTATCGGATTTGATCTGGTTTGTCTCGGGTTGACCCGCTTCATTTACCTTTTCCTATAAATACCTTAAACCTATTGAGAAGAGATTATGCTTTGTTTTAGGGATCTTAGAACTTTTAATGTTTCCTTCTTAATATTTTGTATGAATCTTGGTTATTTAAGTTTTAAATTCTAATTTCTCTTTTAAATCTCTTATCTACTTCTTCTAATCATGATCTCACAAATATCAAACTCATTGCTTTGTATTTTCATGATCATGAGTGAGTAGTCTTTTAGAGTTTTTGGGTTGTGGTAGATTAGGATGATTTAAGGTTTGGTTTGTGGAGTTTATGAGTAGATAGTTTAAGATCCTTGCTTAGTGGTTGTTAATAAGGCTATATCAGTTTTGATCATGTTGATTTAGACATTAGGAAATTCATGTCTGGAAGCTGTTTGATAAAATTTCCGAACCAAAATTACTAAGTGTTTTTCATTCCTTACCTTTGAAAATTGTTAACTTGGAAAAAACTATTGAAGTACAGGTCAAAATCAAAGGCTTTTACTCGAGTTGAGGTACAGAGTGGCAAACAAACGTCCTTCTGGTATGATAACTGGAGCTCCCTTGGTTGCCTCCATGATCGACTAGGGGACAGAGGCTTCATTGATCTTGGTATTAATTCTTCAGCCCTACTCTATGATGCCCTATCTACCCATAAAAAACGTCGACATCGCATAGAGATTCTAAACCAAATAGAGGCAGAATTGGATAACCTAAGAGCCAAAGGTCCAACTACAGCAGAGGATTCAGTACTTTGGCAACGTCCGGGGGGAGAATTCAAAACATGTTTTTCATCAAAGCAGACCTGGGAAATGATTAGGACTACGTCACATCGAAGAGCTTGGTCTAAGGGGATTTGGTTCTCACAAGCCACACCAAAATTCTCGTTTATGCTTTGGCTGGCAATACATAATAGAATCTCCACATGTGATCGAATGCTTTCGTGGAATTTGGGAACTACTTCAGCTTGTGTTTTTTGCAATTATTACTTGGAATCTCGGAATCACCTGTTTTTTAATTGTCGATTCACAGCCAGGATTTGGAGGAGTATAATAGGTGGTCTCATACAAAGACACTACAGCTCCTCCTTCACGACAATTCTTACCATGTTGGATTCTCCACTGTTTTGCAGATCAACTCAGTTTCTATTAAGGTACTCCTTCCAAACAACAATCTACTCAATATGGCAGGAACGAAATAGTCGGAAACATGGCGAACAACCAAAGGATTCCCCAATGATTGTTAAGAGCATTGATAGAATTATCCGAAATCGAATCTCATCTATACGGGAATTAGAACCCAAAAAGTTTGGTGATTGTCTTCAAATTTGGTTCAGCTCTAGAACATAGTTTGTTTTGATCAACGGTTGGGTGGGTTTTTACTTATCTTTTTTCTTCTCCATGTAAGGGTTGCATCTATTGTAACAAAGATTTTTGATGAATAAAATTTTGCATTCATATAAAAAAAAAAAAATTGTTAACTAGGGTGGTTAATTAGTGGCTAGATAGACTTGTTATTAATGCTTATTGATCATTTGATTGTCTTTGGAAATTATTGATGATTGATTGACTAGTAAAGGGACTGATATCATGAAAATGAATTAGTCTTGTTTAGTGTTCTATAGCCTAAGGATCACACTTGTTAGAACTTGTATTTACCTCCATAAATCATCTCTTGATCATCCTTATTGATTACCTTAACCCGAGAATTCGCCTTTTAAATCTTGTTTAGTATCTTTGTTTATTTCCCGCTTTGCTTTCTTTTGAATTTGTTTGAAATTGTTAGTTAAGTTTGTGATGAAATCCAAAATCATCTTATTAGCTTAGATTAAGCAAATGTGTGCATTCTTAATGAGTTAATTCTTGCTCCTTGTGGTTCGACTCTAAAGTGGTAGATTGATAAGATCATTAGTGCATTTAGGTTATTAATTGACAAATAGCAAAGATCAGCTTGTTTACTTAATGATGATTAAATGATGGGGTACTTGGGAGAGGTTTATATAGAAGAGTTTAAGTGTATGAGAATGGCATGAAGATTGAAGGAAATTGGTTACTTATCTTCTTCTCTTCTAAACATTTTCTCACTTTTTCACATTTTTCCCTTAATAGTTTGAGTTTATTTCTTGTTGATCATGAAAGCTATAAAAACATTTCACTTATTTCTTGCGCAAAAAGAATACGTCTTTGCCTAGAAAATGTCATGGTTAACAAATAAATCATAAAAACATTTTTAGTTTGTTTTAACGTGTTTATGTTTTTGTGTTTTCTTTCGGATATAATAGCCACACCTTTAACTTAAACTTAAAACACACCATATAATTTGAATTATCACACTCACTTTGTTTTGTTTTTATTTCAGTCATATATTTTCATAAATGCTTTCAATAATTTCTGTTAGATCAAGTTTTCAAAATGCGAAGCATCATGCATATATAGGGTGATTATATATACATATATAACGTATAGGATGACTAGCTGAAAAAAAATAAAAATAAGATAAGATTCTAGGAAAACTTGGGGTTGATTTTTAATCTCATTTTACTCAAAAAAAAAAAAAAAAAAAAATCATTAGATACATGGTGACGTGGGTACACAAGATTGGCTTAAGGTCTATCTTCACCAAATTATGACAGGAACATAGAAGACTCAAACGAAAACTGTTTTTTTTTTTTCGGGTCAAAATTTTGAAGCTGAAAAATGTGGTGTGCATGTTATCATCAGCAATTACCTGCCAGTTCCGTCGAGCTGAATCGGCAGGCGAAGCAAAAAGAGAGTCTGAGAAGAAAACAAGTGGTCTTCTTCTTATCCTCATCTCCTTCAAACTTATGCAAACATCAATGGCAAATCGGTAATTATCCGAAAATTGGGTTCAGACTAAAACCACAAGCGAGTGTGCTTCCTCCTTCTGAGTCTGGTGATATCACTACCTTCCTCCTAGTAAGGTCTGTCTCTACTCTACTTCTCTACGTTTCTTTATTTCTAACTTAAGAAGGAAAACTCCAAACTTATGTGGATTTTATTATTATTATTATTGGGAAATTAAGTTTGCTTTATGTGTTGATTTATCAACTTATTGCAGTGGAGCAATGATCTCAATGTATTTGATAACCAATTTTCTGGTTCCGTCGTTACTTTTCAAGTCGCTCCAAGGTGAAGAAGAGGAAGACTCCGATTAAACTATTAGCTAGTGATTTTAGGTCTTCTTTTTTTTTCTTTTTTTTTTTGCATTGAAGTTTATATCTCTTAGTTAAGTAAATCATATGCTAAAGTATTGATATAAGCTCCTCTCTTTTAGTTTCTACGTCAAATTTCGTATCATCCAACTTTTTATACATAATTATCAAATCATCACAGTGTTTTCTAAACCTTATATGTTTTTATAGAATCGAGCCTACGGATATATGTTTTGTTTTTGATGTGAATATTCACAACTTTCTTTTCAAATCGAATTGTGAATAGAAAAAGAAAAAACATATAGTATATTTTGTTTCTGAATTTATTCTTAAATTATGTTAAAATACCAAGTGCAAATAATATGAAATCAATTTTTGTATATTGGTTTAGCTAATTGAACTCCGTTATCTCCATGTATTTGGTAACCAATTTTCTGGTTTACTCGTTACATTTCAAGTCGCTCCAAGGAGATGAAGAAGAGGAAGACTCTGATAAAACTGTATATTACCTCTAATGATATATTTTTTTTTTTTTGAAAAAAGCTCTAATGATTTTTATAAGTTTTACTCTCTTTTTTTTCCATTGAAGCTTATATGATTATATCTCTTTATCAGATTTCATATCATCCAACTATTTATACGTAACTTTCAAAGCATTACAATGTTTTCTAAACCTCATATATTTTTATATATAGAATCGAGCCTACGAATATATGTTTTGTATTTTATGTAAATACTCACAACTTTTTTTATTCAAATCAAATTGCCAATAGAAAAGAAAACGCATATAGTATTATTATTAATTCTCAAATAAAGTTAAAATATCAAGTGCAAATAATATGAAAAGAGAAACATAAGTGTTGAAAAGAAAATAATAATTATAACTTTTTGCCTACTACTACATAGTACATAGTAGCAAACTCATCCTTGTTAAAATTATTTAGGCTTCTTAAGAACACAGACACCACCCTTGCATGAACCTTTTTTTGAAGATGGCTTCGTGAAACAACTAAAAAGTTTCGAGAAAAACCCCATCCTTCTTGAAATCTGAAAACAATAGTAGTGGGGCTAATAGACTTTTTAAGGATCTCTACGTGCTATGTATATCTATTGGCATATATACCCACACATATATATATATAACAATAATGCCATAAATTACTTGGTCATAAAGTTTAACTTTAGGAAGATGGATCCGGAAAAATCAATATCTTAACTTAGGAAGTTTACCATTATTTTTAAATGTATAATTTACATTTATATTTATCTTAGATAAGAAACTTAGGTTGATAATAGATTTACCTAAATTAACATGTTGACATTTTTCTGGATCCTTTTTGATCTTTTATTATAATTATATATTTATGGTTTCCATAATCTTGTTTAGTCATTTCGACAGTTCGATATTTGGTTTTAGTCAATCTTATCATAGTCCCATAAAATGTTGGAAAATTCTTGAGTTCACTCATAGTAGTGAACCATTTTATTCACTCCTACGCAAAGTAACCACATACGTTGCTTCCATCCCTATTATAATAGTATTTAGATTAGTGTCGACATTATAAGAACTATGAAACAAAGATATATACTTAAAAAAAAAAAATACTTATATATAGTTGGATGTTATATACATAGTGTGTTAACTTACTCGATGGAGCATTTGAGACACGAAAGATGACTGCAATGGCATCGAATTCGTCCATTATCGGCAAGAGCATTTAACCGGTATGAATTCGCGTTGTTGAATGCTATACCAGATAGTTTTACAAACATAACCATGCACGAGTAGTGAGCGGTCCAATCCTAGATTTGCAGGGCTATATCTTAAGATTAAAAATCAAAAAAATTTGTCTTACAATTAGTACTCTAACTTTATAATACTTATACTACTATGCAGTTTTCTAACAAAACAAAGTATTATATATTTTTAAAATCTATGAAAACAAATTCTATAAACATATACGCGCATGTCAAAATCTAGTATTTATAAAAATAAAAGTCATTTTAATCTTGAACACTAATTCGGAACTCCCTTACGATTATCTGAAATCAATTTTTGTATATTGGTTTAGCTAATTGAACTCCGTTATCTCCATGTATTTGGTAACCAATTTTCTGGTTCACTCGTTACTTTTCAAGTCGCTCCAAGATGAAGAAGAGGAGAACTTTGATTAACTGTATATTAGCTCTAATGATTTTTACAAGTTTTACTCTCTTTTTTTCCATTGAAGTTTATATGATTATATCTCTCCTAAGTACATCATCCTATGCTAAATTATTGATATAAGCTCCTATCATTTAATAGGTTCTACATCAGATTTCATATCATCCAACTATTTATACGTAACTTCAAATCATTACAATGTTTCTAAACCTCATATATTTTAATATATAGAATCGAGCCTGCGAATATATGTTTTGTATTTTATGTAAATACTCACAACTTTTTTTTCAAATCAAATTGCCAATAGAAAAAGAAAAAGCATATAGTATTATTATTAATTCTCAAATAATATGAAAGAGAAACATAAATGCCGAAAAGAAACTAATAATAATAACTTGTTGTGTAGGTGGGGCTAAACCACCAAAACCACCACATGATAAATGAAAGTTCTAAGTTGGAATTGTCAAGGGTTGTACAATAAGGTGACAATCGTGTATTTTCGGGACTTATAGAAACATCATCGGCCAGATTTTTTGTTTTTTTCGGAAACAAAACAATCTGATTCTTTTATGAAAATTTTTTTAGGATATTTTGGTTATGAAAATTTAAAAACGGTTGATCCAACTGGTTGTAGTGGCGGTTTAGCACTTTACTATAATAATGATTTTAATGTTTTAATATTATTTGAGTCTAATAGATTAATCGATATTGAAGCAACGGTACAAGGGAAAAAAGTTTGTTTAACATTTGTGTATGGTGACCCGGTTCCAAAAAATCGTGAATAGGTATGGGAACATTTAACAAAAATTGGTATTAATCGAGATTTGTCTTGGTTTTTGATAGGGGATTTTAACGAATTAAAGGGAATCATGAAAAGAGAGACGGCAGTATGAGAGCTGCTTCTACTTTTGTCCATTTTAATTCAATGTTACATGATTATGGTCTTCTTGAATTCCGTATTTTGGTGATGGTTTATCTTGGCGTGGGTGGCGAAATAAAAAACCAAGTCGATGTAGGTTGGATAGCGCTCTAGCCAATGAGGATTGGCACGATTTGATATGTAATACGTTGATTGAATATTTGCCTATGATTGCATCGGATCATAAACCGATTATAACAAAAATAACAAACAATATTCCACTGGGAAAGCGGAGTTTTCAGTTTGATAAAAGATGGATTGGAAAAGAAGGACTATTAAAAGCCATCGCGGAAGGGTGGTGTTTAGAAAATAGAACGGAGGAGGGCAAATTTGTGGAGAAGTTGATGAGTTGTAGACGGGCGATATCAAAGTGGCGAAAAGAACAAATACCTTATGGACAGGAAACAATTGAGGATTTGAAAAGGGAGCTAGGCTGGACTCAGGCAGATGATGGGCGGTAACCTGAGGAAATAACGGAACTCACTATCTGTTTGAAAGAGGTATATCTGGATGAAAAATTATACTGGCATCAGAAAAGTAGAAATCTCTGGATGAGGGTAGGAGACCATAATTCTAAATTTTTCCATGCCTTAACTAAACAGCGACGGGGTAGGAATCGGATAATTGGTTTACAGAAGGAAAATGGATCGTGGGCTACGGAGGAAAAAGATATTCAACAAATTGAGGTTTCTTATTTCCATCATCTTTTTAAGACTACTAATCCAGTAGACTTGGAGGATACTTTGAAGGAAGTCAGATCATCAATAACTACTGAGGTTAATGATTTTTTAACGAAACAGACTATAGAACAGGAGGTTTGAGTAGTCTTGTTTATGATGCACCCGGAAAAGGCCCTCGGGCCTGATGGTATGACGGCTTTGTTTTATCAAAAGGCGTGAGATACTATAAAATCGGATCTGGTATTTTTTGTTAACTTTTTTTTACAAGAGGGTTTTTTCGATAAACGGTTAAATGCGACAAATATTTGTCTGATATCTAAAACGGAAAGGCCAACAAAAATGACGGAATTGAGACCTATTAGTCTCTGCAATGTGGGTTATAAGATCATCTCAAAAATACTTTGTCAGCGATTAAAGACGGTATTACCAGAACTGGTTTCAGAGACACAATCAGCCTTTGTTGAAGGACGATTGATATTTGACAATATTCTTATAGCACAGGAGATATTTCATGGTCTTCGCACAAACCCTACATGTCAATGAAATTTCATGGCAATTAAAACAGACATGAGCAAAGCTTATGATCGAGTTGAATGAAAATTTATTGAACAATTACTCAGGAAAATGGGTTTTTGCGAGAAGTGGATCTCATGGATAATGTGGTGTGTCACTTCAGTACAATATAGAGTACTCCTCAATGGACAACCTCGAGGCATGATAATACCGGAAAGGGGGCTTCGCCAGGGCGATCTACTTTCACCTTACTTATTCATCCTCTGCACAGAGGTTTTGATTGCAAATGTCAAGAAAGCAGAACAGGAGAAGTTAATCACTGGAATAAAAGTGGCGAATTCTAGCCCACCAATTACACATTTATTATTTGCGGATGATAATTTGTTCTTTAATAAGGCGAACAAGGATCAGGGTAAGGCTATACTAGATATTTTAAAAAAGTATGAGTTGGTGTCGGGGCAACAAATTAACTTTTTGAAATCATCAATTCAGTTTGGCCAAAAAGTAGAGGAGTCACTAAAATTGGAAATAAAGGAAGTTATGGGGATTACAACCATTGGCGGTATGGATCCATATCTGGGTTTACCGGAAAGTTTGGGGGGGCCCAAAAACTACGATATTTAGTTTTGTTAAAGATAAATTAGAGAGTCGAATCAATGGGTGGTCTTCAAAATTATTATCTAAAAGTGGAAATGAGATTATAATTAAATCGGCTGCGGCAACTTTACCCACCTATGTCATGTCTTATTTTCGGTTACCGAAAATGGTTACATCAAAACTGACAAGTGTAGTAGTAAATTATTGGTGGAGTACAAATGGTCAAGGGAGAGGTATGCACTGGATGGCGTGGAACAAGTTATGTTGCAGTAAATATGATGGTGGGATGGATTTTCGGAGTATTGATGATTTCAATACAGCTCTGCTCGCAAAACAACTCTGGCGGCTGATTTCGGTGCTTGATTCGCTTTTCGCAAAGGTTTTCAGAGGAAGATATTTTCGGAATTCAACCCCTCTAGAACCAGTTAAATCTTACTCTCCATCTTATGGCTGGAGAAGTATAGTATATGCTCGATCTCTGAACAAAGGACTTATTAAAAGAGTTGGCTCTGAAGCATCCATTTCGATATGGACTGATCCGTGGATCCCAGCTCAATTCCCGAGGCCAGCTATAAGCAATGGTATATCTATTGATACATCACTCATAGTAGAAAATCTTATTGATTTCCGAACAAACAATTGGAACATGGAGAAGCTTATTACTAATTTTGAAATTAATGATATTAATTTGATCGGTGAGATACCATTGGGTTCGCTCAATACACCTGATACACTAGGCTGACATTTTATAAAATTTGGAAAATATACGGTTAAATCAGGCTATCACACGATGCGGTTAGAGAACCTGGACACATCCGTTACTAGGGTATTAGGTCCAGATTTAAGACCCCTGAAGGCTTACACTTGGAAAGTTGAGTGCCCACCAAAGTTAAAACATTTTATGTGGCAAATAATCATAGGCTGTGTGGCGATCTCAGCAAACTTGAAGAAACGTGGGATAAAGTGTGAGGCGGTTTGTGATAGATGTGGAGGAGCAGAGGAAACGACAAATCATACACTGTTTGAATGCTCCCCAACTTTACAAACATGGGCTTTATCACAAATTCCAACATCGAATCTGTTATTCCCATCAAATTCACTGTTTACGAACATGGATTATTTATTTTGGCGAACACCAAAGGATTCAAATAGTTTAATGTTTCCATGGCTATTATGGTATATATGGAAAGGTAGAACGAGAAGATATATGAGGCTGTGGATAGGGATCTACGAGAAGTTATAAGTTTGGCTGAGGTTGAGGAACAAACATGGACCTTGGCACAACAGGAGGAAACCATAGGAAATATAATTCCAGTGGGAAGAGGAACGCATATTTCCGAGCAGGGTGAATTAATCGGTTTACGATCTAATGTTTACACGGTGTTTCATAGATGAATCCTGGAAGGAGGGCGATAAGTTTTCAGGATTGGGATGGTTTTGTTAACATCGGACTGAGGCGCAAAGTATGGGGGCGGCAAACCTTAGAAGAAGTCTAACGCTTACATTCAGAGGTCGAAGCACTCGTCTGGGCAATGAGATGAATGATTAGCCAAGACAAGCGAGATGTAGTGTTTATAACAGATTGTTCAGATCTGGTGAAGATGTTGTCTTCTCCGGCGGAATGGCCAGCTTTTTCAGTTTATCTAGAGGCAATCAAGAGCAACAAGAACGAGTTTGATTACTTTTTTATTCTTTTGGTACCGCGTAGTATGAATGTCAAAGCGGACAATCTGGCACGTAATGTTCGTGCTGAAACACATTTTACCATGTTTGTAAACAATATCCCACAACATTAGTTCATTTGAACCAATCTAATGAAGTTGTTGACGACAAAAAAAAAAAAAAAAAAAAAAAAAGAACTTTTGCCTGCTACTACATAGTAGCAAACTCATCCTTGTTAAGATTATTTAGGCTTCTTAAGAACACAGACACCACCCTTGCATGAACCTTTTTTTTGAAGATGGCTTCGTGAAACAACTAAAAAGCTTCGAGAAAAACCCCATCCTTCTTGAAATCAGAAAACAGTAGTGGGGCTAATAGACTTTTTAAGGATCTCTACGTGCTATGTACCTCTGTTAGACTACTTGCATACCCACGTATATATAACAAGAGTCATAAATTGTGATAGTAAAATGGATCTGAACAAAACATGTTCGATTTATTGTTCAGTAAAGAAAGTTTCTTGAAACAATTAAAGATCTTCAAGAAGAAACCCATTAGTCTTGAGAAAACAAAGACAAAAAACAAAACATACATGAAAGTCTTATTAAAGCTAATTAGCTTTTAAGGATTATCATCGGCTCCATCAATCATTACAACCAAACAACTAAATCAGCAGGTATACCACAATAAACCTTAAACGGAGGAATTAAAGGAGTCTACTTCAAGATCCAAGTCGGAATCTGAGACCCAAATCATCATCGATCAATCTATAGATGCATCCCGCCATAATGTTCTAGTTTTAAATTCTCACCGATTGAACTTTACTTAAAACATTCCTTATTAGTATACTAGATTAATCGGAGGAGGGTATAATTGTAATTTTAACGAGGACATGAGGTTTAAAGTGGGAGCAGTTACATTGATGTTCTAGAGACCGTTGACGAAGAAACGCCGAAGCTGACTTCTTCCACGCGCTCACCAAATCCAAACGCACTCCTATAAATTGATCCGAGCCGAGGTGATCTCTGTAAATCAATCGTAGCAACAAAAACCCAGATTCCATTTTTCCCGGAAAAAATCAAACCCAGCTCGAGAATGCACGATTTCTGCTTCACTATCCCGTACGGGATGCTTCTAATCGTCGGAGGATTTATCGGGTATCTGAAGAAAGGGAGTATCGCATCTCTGGCCGGAGGAGCAGGCACTGGATTGCTTGTAGTCATAGCTGGTTTCATCAGCCTTCAAGCTTTTGAGAAGAAGAAGAAGACTTCGTCTCTCGCTACTCTTCTCGAGACAGGTTTGTTTGATTTTAACTGTCTTATTACGGTTTTAAGCTTCGTCTCTCACATTTTGCTGTTCATTGAATTTGTGGTCTTGGGCTATAAGGGGGTTAAAATGGGAAAAATTGTTCATGAAAACTGGCTAATTCTCAAAAAGGTGCCATCTTGTTTGAGTTTTAAGATTGTGTATCTGAGTAAAACTGCTGTTGACTAATGCCTGAATGTGGATTAAGGCTGTGTTACCATTGACTGAAACCAGGACCAACCCAAAAATTCTTTAAAAGAAGACCTCATAGCTTCTTTAGTTTCTCTTCTCTTTCAAGAATTTGCGGTGACTGCAGACTCATCTGAATGTCTTGTAAAACAGCCATTGCAGCTGCTCTCACATTTGTCATGGGACAACGGTTCTTGCAGACTCAGAAGATTATGCCAGCTGGTTTGGTTGCTGGGATCAGGTTTGCATCAAAAGCTTTAGGCTTTCAATGGCTTTCTAAATTGAATTAACTATTAAAACAAACATTCTCTGTGTACATTTCAGTGCTCTAATGACTTGTTTCTACGTATACAAGATTGCGACTGGCGGCAACCACATACCACCAAAGGCTGAATGATAGTTATGCACTCTAGTTTATAATAAAACATATGGCATTGTTGAAATTAGTTATATGAATTTGTCGATTTAGAAATCTGAATAATGTAGACAATGCTGTTGTGATGACCTCTTAAAAGAGTCTGTTTATCTTGGTCCCTAGGCATACATGGTTTTTCTGTCTCTGCAATTTTAGTTCCTAATGTAACCGTTAATCTCTTTGATTCATCCAATTTTCTTGCTTTATATAATGATTTCTTCCCTATGATGGAATCAGGCTGTTTTATTTAAGGATGAAGCTATCTCTGTTAGTAAATTCTGATCTGCAACACACCAGAAGCTCATAACTGAGTTCAAAATACACTTAAAGCAAACAAGTCTTCAAAAGTTACTAAAGAAAAACGATAACACAGGTGAGAATGATCATTGATATTCGATTTGCATTTTGACTGCCCAAACCAACCTCCAACATGCCTAGATCAAGCTAGCTGCTGCGATTTTTCTCAGTCCTTCTGCTCTCCTTTCTTTTATCAATGCCACATTTTTTTGTGCCTTAATAATACGCTCCTCTATTGACAATGCCAACAACTTCAGCTCTTGAATTCTCTTTTTAGCAGAATCATTATCAGCATCAAAATCAAAATCATGGTTTCTCTTTTCGAAATCCTCATTAGATTTCATAGTTTCTTCACTTCCGAGGGCATTACCATGAAGCAAACAGTCCTGCCCCTGACTTCCTTCCCCTACAGCGATGTGAATGTTTGACTTACCAGATGGGCTCAGAACCTTACTCTTACATGCTTTGCTTGTTTCATCTCCAGAAGCAAAGTTTCGACGAGGGCATGGGCCATTGTTATCTGCATTTAATGTTAGCTCCTCTAATGCAAGCTTTTTCTGGATCAAACTGTCATCATCAAGATTGGGACCAACCGGAAACCACGTCGCTTTCTCAGGGTAAAACTGTGGACATTCCCAGTTTTCCACAGTTTGTGTTTATGGACGCAACTCAAAACTGTCAGTTTTCGAGTTGTCGAAAATCTGCCTTGCATTGCTCGTATTCTGTTTCAGGTCGTGCCAAAGAGCCAATCTTGGCTCACCCTTTTGCATCGGATTAGGTTTTGGCTGTAGTTCCTTGAATCTCTCCCATGTCCAAACTTGAACCACCTTAAACAAGGCAATCAGATCAATTCTAGCCGTACTTGTCGATTTGCCGAAAGCTGTAATGTGGGTTTTCATAAGACTTAGGTCTGCATACAAGTGTGCAAGAACAGCAGGGGCAAGAGCAATCCTAGTGCCAGTGGAAAGATGAACAGCAATTGGCAAAACAGCTTTATAGAGATGATACAAGCGTGATGGAAACACAAAATAGTTAAGCCACAACACAAGGAAAGCCACATGCTCAAGTTCATCACCACTGTTCATGAATCTCTCCATCCATGCTACCTGGGTTACAAAACTAACTTTGTCTTTCATAACCTTCTTCCATTCTTTATCAAGTTTCGCCATAATCTTCTCTCCTGAGCTATCGAGAGTAGCAAAAACCGGTGAACCCAAAACAGAGAAACCTGAAAGCACCATAACATCTTCAAGTGTTATAGCTGTCTCACCCCAAGGGAAAACAAAGGTTTTGGTGTCAGGACACCATTTCTCAGCAATACCCAGAACGAGATCTGTGTTTTTGAGGATTTTGTATGTGGATGCTATAACTGCTTCAAAAATCCCAGCTTTTCTCCAAGTGGGTTCGTGAAAATGCGCCATTTTTTTTAGCCCAAGACTCGAACTTTGTGTTTGCAAACCTCCAACCCCAGAAGAAAACACTCTTAGACAGAGCCCTTGAGTCAGGAGAAGGAGCTGAACGATTTTGACAAGGAGGCATAGCTTTAAAAGATGGATTTTTTTTTTTTGGGCGCTAGGTCGACTGGTTTCAGAGGGAAACAACTGCTGGAGAAGAAGAAGATAAAAGAGATATTAAGTTTCTAATTTTTGTCAAAATGTTTTATCGTTCAAAAGATGCAAAAACTGATAGGCATGCATTTTAAGTGTGCCGTACCATGTTGAACCTTTCACCAAACAGACCAAGCGGTGTATAGATTTCCCAATCAAAAACCGGACTTAAAAAGAGACTAAATCAACCCAAAAGCCGAATTATAAAAACTAATAACATTCTATTAAATTATTGATTCCATCATTTGATATATCTTTTAAACACTAACACCATAAAGCTTCAATTCTATCTCTTCTTAACTTCACTGCACAACTTCCAATTGCATCTCTGCTTTTCTCCATCTTCAGGGACCAAACACTCTGCTTTCTTTGTCCCATCTCTTCCAATGCTTTGCATAATCAATCTGTTACATGGCTCATCTATGATCAATACTCTTCTGCTCTGCAATATTTCCATTTACATCAATCTCAAAATCATCACAAATTTCCCTTGGCTTGCGAACTCCTGCCCACTTATAGAAACGTTAAACCTACAGTACAGAAGATTAGTCATGAGTGTATATAACTTGTTTCTAGTTCATCTTTGAACAACTTAAGCTGCATTGCAATAGATTTTATATGTTTTTACAATACGCATATATGTGTGTAAATGTGTGACTGTGTATTCCAGCTAACTTTAGTCTTTCTATGTATTTTATATTGTGAAAAAAGCCTTTCAGTTTCTCCCTTACGTCGATATATGTTTCCCAAATTTAGATAAGGTTTGAATCTTCTATTATTACCATATATATAATCTATTGAATTTCCTCAATTATAAATGCTTCGCTTTTTTTGTTACCATATTTAGAAATTCTGAATCCTTTATATTAAATTCATTTTCAATTATATAATTAAAATAAAATATAATTTATTAAATGATTTATTTAAATGAGTAGATTATTCTATGATTCATTACATGAATAAATATTTCCGACTTATTAGATGATTTATCTAAATAAGTAGATTATTTCATGATTCAATACATACAAAACAAAAATAAATTACTATAACTATAATAATTATCATATTCAAATCCTAATATGATAAATAAATAAAAAAATATAGCCAAACACAACAACATGATTCAATCGACTCCACAAAATCCGATTTCATGTACAACGCCAATGGTTGAGATTTTATAAAACCGACTCCCACAATCGTGTAAATTAAAACAAAAAAGATTACTAAATCGAGTATATACTTATAAAAAATATCATCCTTTTAATTATTTTGTTTCCAAAACTCGGAGATTACAAATATATAGTTAAGAGTTATTTTGTAACGAAAAGTTAACAAACTTCAGTAAAATTATAAAAGTTTTAAAAAATAAAACTGACTTATATGATTTTCCATTGAATCAATTGGTGATCGAAATAAGAATAAGATAAAATTTCTATTACAGCTTCCTGTCACTTATTTTCTGTTTTTCAAAAAACAATATTCTCTCTCATAACTATATTATTTTATAAATAAAACTTGCATAACAGGTGTTTAAAACAAAATAAGAACACGTTTTTCAAAACCAAAATCATAAACTATAGAAAATGACGATTGCCTAAAACTTTTAAGTGGACAAATCTTTTGGCTTGATAACTTTTGCTAAATTGGATTAGACTCTCGTCCCGTAGCAGCACTACCTAAAAGGCGTAAACTCTACAATAATAATAAAAAAAAAATTTAAGTTTTGTCCACTTGCAAGTAGAGATCTTAGAGGTTACATATCCATCTTTTAGTCGATATATGTTTTCCAACTCAAGTGCTGAAGAAATTGGAAAATTTCGCGGCAAAATGGGTCTTGATGAGAGTAATGAAGTGAAAGGAAAAAGAATATCGGTAAATTTACTGTATATTTAGATACACAACCTGAACTTATAAGCAGAGATTATGTGATCTTTCAAAGTTTATATCTTGGCAGTCATGTTGTTGTGAAACGCATTCATGTGGAAGATGTCAATCGTGTTGACATCAATACAATAAAAGTTTTTGAATCTTTTCAGAACTTGACATCTTAGCTTTTTAAGATGTTGTGGAGGTGACACCTCATTTAAAAAGGTTAACCAATGAGAACATTTTAAATAATACAACTCAACATATCTGAGCCAATAATAATTTTCCTCTGTTCCACGTCATCTTTTTCTTTTAAAAGTTTATCTCATTATTATGACTTGGCAATCGGGTTCGCAGGATGGGTTCGGATCTTTTGGCAGAGAAGTTTAGAATCTAACATGATAAATTAAAAATAACGGTTTGGGATAAAACCTGATCGGATTCTGTTCTTTCAGTACAGAAGTTTATGATCCAGCAGGATAAAATTTAAATTTTTTCAGACCGCTAAATACCCAAAAATTGGGTACCCTTCGGATTTGAGTATTTTACCCAAATACCCAGATACCCATGAATTTTACCCTAAATTCTAAAATTTTATCCGAATAACCGGAAATTTTCAAATATCCGAAAAACTTAGAAGTATCTCGTGTATTGCGTATGAATATATTTAATTAGTCTTAAGTATTCGGATATAAGTGCATTTAATTTTGGATAATTACTCTTGAATATTTGGATTTAAGTGTATTTAACTCGAATATTAGATGTAACTAAAGCTTTCCTATGTAATAAGTATATGTAATTTCTGATAATCGGGTTACCCGTTTGGATATCAGATTTGGATCGAGTTTTACCCTATATCCACGGGTACTACAATATAGGACCCAATAGAAAGCCTTAACCTCAGTTAGAAATCTCGTTTTAGAAGAAACACAAATGAAGACGAAGACAGAAACGTCATAAGCAACTGTAGGACTGCAAAATCCTGGATTGAAAAATCACAAACAAATTCGATTAAGAAAAAGACGAATACGCGGATGTGAGATTTAATCTCTTTCCTTAATTCAATAAATCTTCCGCAGTATGGCAGTTTTATGAGATTCTGAAACCCATGATACAACCGTTAAACTATAATTGCAACACTTTATTATAGAATCTACAAACGGTTTTACGATCTACTCTCGAGACTTACTTTTTGCTAAGAGACGATGGAGATTCGCTCGAAGATTTTTTGTTTAGAAAATCAGATGATTTCAGAGAATGAGTAGATACTTTATTTATAGGGAGAAGTACCATGATCCGCAAGTCAAAGAGGAATAAAGATTCGGAAATATTCCACCTTGTTCCTCAAGGATAAGATTTCAAAAATATTACAAAAATCTTTTGATGCAATCTAGAAACTTCTAGATATATCCAAAATTATGTAAAAAACCTTATGAGAAATTTTTCATTCTTTCAATGTGGGATATGCTCATTTCTAAAATTACAAGAATTACAAGCTCTTCAAGCTAACCATTTTGGACCCTTATTTTTCATTCAAATTAAATTTGATTTTGACATCTAAATGCATTATTTTATAGTGCTCATTATAAGGATTCCAAAAACCCCAAGATCCTGTTATTCTGGTGACGGACTTCACCAGAAAAGTCGCTGAAAATTTGTCAAAATTGAGTTCCAACAGCAACCACAAAATTACACACAACGTTTCTTCACACACACAAAAAAACTACTAAAAACCTAAACCCTAAAAGCCATATTCCTAATTTTCATGAAAATCTTCAAAAAGTGATCAAATTTCAACAAGATAGGAAGAGACGGAGCTCAAAAATTCAATTTGTTTTTAATATTCCGTTTTAACAAAGCAAAACTAGAGATTTCTAGCAAACGAGAGCTATAATTGGAGAATGACAAGAACTTAGAAGAGCTGGTTTTGGTAAGATAAAATTACATGAAAACGCATTGCGTCAGCAATAACTGGAGATACCATCTAGAGTTTGTGTCGGTGCGAAATCGATACTACTCTGTTTTCCTCTGTTCTACGAGGAGACAAAAATATAAGTCCACAATTTATGCAGAAGAATTTAATAGATGAGTTCATGATCAATAACTATCACTTTCAGAAAACCAAGCAAAGCAAACACCATAACAAAAACCAAAGCAAAAACCACAACAACAAAAAAAAGTCCTTTTCTCATTACGACTACTTTTTCTTCAAGTTATGTTTCTTTATAGATTCGATCACTCTTGTCATCTCCTCCTCCTGATTATCATAAGATTCAGAGTATAAAAACATCTCCTGCTGCATTAACATCATCATTTGTTTCTGCATCTGCATTAGCATCTTTTGATTATGTTGCACCAACGACAACACTTCTCTTTGTCTCTCCATCATTGCCACTTGGCTTTGAGTAATCTCATTCAACGAGTATAATATTTCAGCTTCTGCTTGAAAACTTTCTTCCACATTAACACTCTGAATGACCGATTCTTCCAAAGACTCTGAATCCGGTCTCATATTGTACTCATGAACCAGCAAGCAATCGAGGAGGACACTAATAGAAAGTGTTTCTGCAACCTCCACCAAGACTTTATCGAATCTTGGAGGCAAAGAGGAAAGAATCTTCTTCACCACTACTTTATCTTCGACCTTCCACCCACAAGACTTCATACGAAACACAAGCTCCATTAGTTTCCCAGTAAATTCATGAATCGTTTCCGCGTCCCTCATTGTCATATTGTTGTACTCTTTCTTGAGATCAAGAAGCTTTGTAGCTTGAAATATAGGACCACCTAGTATAATTAAAAAAGCTCAATTCATATGACAAACATTCAAATATTGTTCGGAGATTTTGTTTTACATCAGACACATATAATAATTACATTTGTCTACAGCTTTGCAAATGTAGTTTAGATACTCTGAATCATTTTTTGTAGTTCAAAAGAATGTGTTGGACACCTCCATCTGTAGTTTCACATCCTTCGCACGAAGTATTGCAAAGAAAACAATAATTGGATGTCAACCGTCATCCATCAAAAATCTTGATAAAATTAATGAGGTTATATGGTTTTGATTAGTTATGTTATATACGTGATGTTATAAAAGCAATGTTATAAAAGCTAGAGATTAATGTAAACCTTTTTTTCTTCTTTTTAATGTTTTTGAAGATAAACTAATATTTGTAAGTTTTTTTAGTTAAATTATTTTGTAAAACTACAAAACATTGTAACGCCATGTGATTTGACAAAAAAATACATGTTAAAAAACTTAAAATACGTGAAAACACACGAATTAAAGAAATATTTACATTATAATGATAAAAAAAAAATATGAAGTATTGCACGAAATATACACACGAAGCCACTAATATTCTAAAAAGTAATTTTATGTTTCAAAAAAAAACCCTACGCAGCCGCTGGTGTGGCTTATGCCAAAGGTCAGCACTACTGGTAAATTCCTGTTTGTTTCATTTGGTTGATCCTCATATTGATTGATGTATTGACATAGTGGCCTAACTTGGTAAGAAAAATGCCAGCTAAATTCATTAATGCTAACGGAAATTAAAAATCTAAACCTAATCCCACAAAATCATGAAGAGAGATCGACGACTCCACAAGTTTTGCAAGAGGATCAATTGCAAATCGAAGTAAAATGTATTGAAGATCAATGGTTAAATGGAGCAGAGAGTGTAGTATAACGTTCCAAAATACATAAAGGATTCGTTGGTTATTTCCCGGATCTAAATCTCCGATCCAAACTCCGATTGGTCGGTGAGATCGAGATTCTTTGATTTTTATGTAAAACATTAATATGATGCACAAAATTCTCAAGATCCATGTCAAAATCTTGAAACCCTAACTGAGTTTGATTAAATCAGTCTCAAGGAGAGACACTAGGGTTCTTAGACTGCACCCCACCGGCCACCACACTCTTCTAATTTAAAATTACAATTCTCCATTACTATATAAATGAAATAGTATATTCTTGTTCCTTTTGTTTAATGTGAGAATATTCTGTTATGGACAATATGGGTAAGTAAAAAGTTTATATCCTACTAATATTAATTGAGAAGTACATTTTAAAAAATAACTTCCCAAATGTTAAATATTACATTATTTGCCATTGAAAAGAAGAAAAAAAAATTCTTATTAAAGGTGAAAATATCTTAACAATTAATAACCCTATAGCCAAACACACTCTAACTAATATCTTATTATCTATGTACCAAACAAGTCATTAGAATTAGTTACACTATCTTTTTGATATATAAATTTTTAATTAAAATTATATTTCATTTATATATGTGAATAAAAACTTATTAACATCAATTTTTCAGCACTTTTATTTTTAATAAATAAAATATTGAAAACGTGAATACTATTTAAAAATTAATTTTCTTAACTAATATCAATTAATTTATAGTATATTAAACAGATATAGAAATGAAAAGAAAGAAAATATCAAACAATTTCCAGTTCAAATATATAGGAATCAAAAAATTTCCACTCCAAATATATACTTTTAACTAAAATCTTTTAATTTTCTTACCAAAAAAAAAAATACATAATATTAAATATTTAGAAGAAAAATAATATTAGAGTATGTCAAATTTTACAATATTATTAAAAAGAAAAAGTCGACTCGTGTTTATAGCACGGGATAAAACCAAACTTACTAAAACATTCCTTAGTACACTAAGGAATAAAGGTAATCATTATCGTACGAGGGTATAAAGGTAATCTCAGGAGATCATGGGATCCCTATAATTGGGAGTGAAGTGACGTTGTAGAGACCGTTGTGTTGAGGAAGAATGCTGCCTGACTTCTTCCATAATTGGCCGGAGGAGCAGGCACTGGGATTGCTTGTAGTTATAGCTGGTTTCATCAGCCTTCAAGCTTTCAAGAAGAAGAAGAAAACTTCGTAACTGTCTTATTAGGGTTTTAAACTTTGACCTCTTACTTGTGGTTTGTGTTTGCTGATTTTATAATGCCAAAAAAAGTTGATAAGTTTCAACATTTCAGAACGAAAAATTAGGTGATTGCTTATTATTTACGGAAGAAATAATTAATGAAATTAAGAACATTTGATTCGCATTTTCTTGTTCGAATCAAAAACTTGTTTTTTTTCATAGCTTAAGAGTTGATAAGCTATGTTATAAAGGTACTAGCTTATTGTTTCTTGCTAACTATGATCTCATAGATGAAAACTGACTCACATCTTTGCTGTCCATTGATCTTGGACTATAGTACGGGTTCAAGTGTAAAAAGATCTTGGTCTCACATTTAATTGCTCATGATAACTGGAGATGTGATATCTTGTTAGACTTTTATTAAGACTATGTGTATCTGAGTATATTGATGTCGACTAATGCCTTATTGTGGATTGTGGTTCTGTTACCAATTAACATTAACTAAAAACAGGACCAACCCTAAAACACATTAAAAGAACCTTACAGTTTCTTTAGTTTCTCAACTCTCTCATGAATTTGCGGTGACTGAAAACTCATCTGAATGTCCTTTATAATACAGTTATTGCAGCTGCTCTCACACTAGTCATGGGACAACGGTTCTTGCAGGCTCAGAGATTATGCCGGCTACTTTGGTTGCTGGGATCTGGTAGTTCATTAATTATCTTTGTTTGTTTCAAGAGGTTTAGGCTTTCAATGGCTCTCTCTCAATTGAACAATATTTTCTGTATTGTTGTGCTCTCATGACTTGTTTCTACGTATACAAGATTGCGAAAGCCGAATGATGGTTATGCACTCTGGTTTTCGTTGGAGCATATGATCTAGCTCCTTTGTAGAAATAATGTATATGAATTTTTCAATTTAGAAATATGAACAGTGTAGACAATGCTGTTGAAATTATGTCTTAAAATGTTTGTCTACCGTGGTCCCTAGCCATATATTTCTGCGATTCCAGTTCGTAACCGTTAATATCTTAGCTACATCCAATTTTCTTGCCTTATATGTGATTTGTTTCACTTAATGGAATCAGGCTATTCCATTTAAGGATGAAGCTACCTCTGTAAGAAAACTCTGATCTGCAACACACCAAGAAACTCATAACTGTGTTCAAAAGATACAAATGAAACACTTAAAAGCAAACCAGTCCTCAAAAGATACAAATGAAACACTTCAAAGCAAACCAGTCCTCAAAAGATACAAATGAAACACTTAAAAACAAACCAGTCCTCAAAAGAAATTAAGAAGGAAAAGCAAAAGATACTAAACCAAAAGATCACAAAGGTGAGATTGATCTTTGATATTCCACTTGCATTTGACTGCCCAAAACAACCTCGAACCCGCCTAGATCAAACGAGCTGCTGCGATTTTTCTCAGTTTTTCGGCTCGCCTTTCTTTTAACCATGTCACATTTTTTAGTGCCTTATTAATACGCTCTTCTAAAGATGATGCCAGCCCCTTCAGCTCTTGAAATCTCTTTTCGTATGAGTCATTACCAGCATTACCCTCACCAAAACCATCGTTCGTCTTTTCTAAATCCTCACTGGATTTCATAGTTTCTTCACTTCCAAGGCTATCATCATGAAGCAAACAATCCCGTCCATGAGCTTCATCCCCTACAGAAATGTGAATGTTTAACTCATCTGATGGACTCAGAACCTTACCCTTATATGCTTTGCATGTTTCATCTCCATTAGTGCCTCCACAAGCAAGCTTTTGAGAAAGGATTGGTTCATTGTTGTCTGCCTTCAAGGCTAGCTCATTCATTGCAACTTTTTTCCGGATTAAACTGTCATCATCACCAACATCATCTTCCTTCTTTGCTTCACTACTGTACAACTTCTCTTCTGAGCTCGCCTTTTGTCCCGCTATGATACCATCTTCTTGGAGCAAAGACTTTGGTTCCTTACTGCCATCATCAATCAGATCGGCATTGCTTCCATATACATCAAGCTCATTATCATAGGTTTTCCTTGTCTCTGGTGGTGACACAACAATGTCAAGTACTCCTTCATTAGCACCAAGGGGAGGATCTGAAGAGTTGTTTTCATCAAATGGGCTCACAGCCATATTCTTTCCTGCCTTGCTTCCACTTTCATCAGCCTCTTCGTTCCTTTGCTCTATTTCTGGTGGTTTTACAGTTTTATCTCTTATCGAAGCAAGCTTTTGAGAAGGGACATATTCATTGTTATCCGCCTCAAGTGTACTTTTTTTGCCAAGCGGTTCAGAAGCATCTTCTAAACTATACTTGTTATTAAGTCTCAGCGGTTGAGCAATGGTGAGACTCTCGACTTCTTCATCATTTTCTGAAGGTACCTGTGTCTGACAAAGACCCATAGTACTCTCATCGTTCTTACGATCTTGCATCACGTACTTGCGTCTGTTGTTTGAATCCTCAGCTATCTTCATTTTATCCTTGCTTGTTCTGTTAGAGCCTGAAAGAACAAAACTACTATGATCACCTACGATGTTTCTTAAATTCAATGTTCCAGCTGATTCATTGTTACCTATTTCACGAGCTTGATTCATGTACTTGCATCTCTTGTTTGAATCCTCAGCTATCTTCATTTCATCCTTGCTTTTTCTGGTAGAGCCTGAAAGAAAAAAACTACTCTGATCACCAACGATGCTTCTTAAATTAAATGTTCCTGCTGATTCATTGTTACCTATTTCACGAGCTTGATTCATGTACTTACGTCTCTTGTCACGAGCTTGCTCCATGCACTTGCGTCTCTTGTTTGAATCCTCAGCTATATTCATTTCATCCTTGCTTGTGCTGTTCATCTTAGAGCCTGAAGGAACAATACTAGTATCATCAACTATGATGTTTCTAGCATTCAATGCTTCAGATAATTCAACAACACCCTTCTCCTTAGAAGAATACTGGAATTCCGGAGACGACGTCCTCCACCATTCGCAGAACGTTGGAGTGACACGAGGTATTGCAGAACGGGAAGGAATGTATATTTCCCAATCATTAATAGGCTTATTATAATCGTTCCAAGCTGCCTCCCGTGAGAGGTTGTTCCTGTCAACAGGAGAAGGAACATCCTGAAGCATTCCAAACTGTGAAGCCACTCTATTGGGGAAGTAATGCTCCACTTTCTCAATTCCAACAAGCTCAGACACCTTGATGCATCGAGCAAAGGAGATAAATTCTTCACCAAGACTCGGACAAACAGGAACCCACATCGCTTTCTCGGGGTAAAAGTGAGGAAATATCCAGTTTTCCACAGTTTTTGTGTAGGGACGCCACTCAAAACTGTCCATTTTTGAGTTGTCCAGAACCTGTCTCGCATCGCTGGTTTGCTGTTTCAGGTCATTCCAAAGAGCCAATCTTGGCTCACCATTTTGCATCGGATTAGGTTTTGGCTGTAATTCCTTGAATCTCTCCCATGTCCAAACTTGAACCAACTTAAACAAGGCACTCAAACCTAAGTCGACCCTAATAAGCGATTTGCTGAAATCTCTGATGTGGGTTTTCAAGAGACTTAGCTCTGCATACAAATGAGCAAGAACAGCCGGAGCAAGAGCAATCCTAGTACCACTTGAAAGATGAATAGCAATTGGAAACATAGCTTGAGAGAGATGATGGAAGCGTGATGGCAACACAAAGTAGCTAAGCCACAACACAAGGAAAGCCACATGCTCAAGCTCATCTTCACTGTTCATGAATCTCTCCATCCATCCCACTTGTGTTACAAAACTGACTTTACCTTTTTGTTTAATCGTCCGCCATTCTGTCTGTAGCTTCGCCATAATCATCTCTCCTGAGCTATCGAGAGTAGCAAAAACCGGTGAACCCAAAACAGAGAAACCTGAAAGCAACATAACGTCTTCAAGGGTTATGGTTGTTTCACCCCAAGGGAAAACGAAGGTTTTCGTATCAGGACACCATTTCTCAGCAACACCCAGGACGAGATCTGTGTTTTTGAGGATTTTGTATGTGGATGCTATAACTGCTTCAAAGATCCCAGCTTTTCTCCAGACGGGTTCGTGCAAAGCTGCCATTTTTCTAGCCCACAACTTAAATTTCGTGTTTGCAAATCTCCACCCATTGAAGGAAACACTGAAAGACAGAGCATTTATTTGAGGGGAAGGAGCCGAAGGAATTTGACAAGGAAGCATAGCTTCGGATCCGTCAATGGAGGTGGTGAAACAGAGTTTTAAGAGATGAGTGTTTTTGTTGGTGCTAGGTTGACTGTTTTCAGAGGGAACAATTTCTCGATAAGAATATGAAAGAGAAGATTTTTATTCTTCTTCCCATATTTGTCTTTTTGTTTTGTTTTTTTTTAGTCAACACCCATATTTGAATGAAATTGAAGGCAAATATGATGAGCTGGAATAAAATAAGATTCCCTAGTATTTAAGATAATTGGAAATAAACTACTTCCCCTTTTAGTTTATTAGATGTTTTAGATAAAAGCGTGGGACTTACGAAACTACAGAGTTTTAGTATCGGGTTTGTTGATATTTTAAAAGTTCGTTAATTTGGTTTTGAGTTTGTTAATATTTTAAAATTTCGTTAATTTGGTTTAGGTGATTTGATATCCGGTTTAAGTCGTAAACTAATAAAATCGACGTTTGTGTTTTGTGAGATTTCGAAATTTTAATTCGGGTATAAATAAATTTAAAGCTTTGTTTTGATGGAGAAATATAATGAGACTCAAAGAGTGGGTGGATCTATTGCTATATGATAGTTCCAAAGAAGAAATAGATCGTCAGCCCTTATTGGAAAATGTGGGACGTACGAAACTAAGGAAACTTAGTCAGAATTGTATTTCTATAAAATATGTTGATTCTAAAAGTTCGTTAATTTATTAAATTCGTAGAGAATTTTGGTGTTTTTTTAAAGTTTTGTTATAAAAACTTAACGATCTTATCGATATTCTGAAAGTTATGTTTAATAAATAAAATTGTAAAGAATCAATTTTCTAATAACATTAAGTTTTAATAAAATTACAAAATCAATAATAATAAAACTTTTTGAATATCAAAGAATTTTGAATATAATTTAAAAATCATCAAACCGATAACAATTGATTTTACTAAGAATCTAAGAATACAGAAAAACAATAACAACAGTCACAAAATTTTAAAAATCTACAAAAATCCTTCAACATTAAATTATAAATATTTCACTTCATTCTACATTGAAAACATAATTTAAAAAATTCAACCAATGATAAAAAAAAATAATGCATAATGTTAATGGTAAAAAAAAAAACTAAATAAACTTTAATTATTGCATAAAAACTTGTAAACTCCAAAGTTAATCAAATGAAACAGAAAAAAAAAAAAACTCTAAAACATCTAACATAACAAAACAAAGGTTTTATCAATATACATAAAATAAATATTTATCCTCTCAAAATCCTTTTTAAATGACTCCATCGTTTAGCAGTTTGAGTCTTATGAACCTGCAAGAAAAGAAAAAACAACTGATAGGCGCGCATTTGAAGTGTGCTTGTAACCAGTTTGAACCTGAATGGACCCTACTGACCAAACAGAAACTTATTTAAAGTTCTTATAAACCGATCGGTCTATATATTCAAACCAAACCGAACCATAAAACTAAAATTATGAGAAGCCAAGCCATGATGACTAAAGTTTCTTGTTTTGAAATAGAGATAATTCAAAAGCTTTGTGTCTAATCAAGTTCTATACATAATACGAAATAGCAAATGAAATGACATCAAAGAGATTGATATGTGTGGCATTGTTGCTTTTTGTATCCATTAGATCCTATGCAGAAACTCTTCTACACCTTCATAACATGTGCATCCAGCTTCAATTTATATCTAATTTTTTCTTGTTTCTAATCATTGCCAAAATCTTCTCCACCTTAATAATACTTGCCTCCAGCTCCAGTTCTATCTCCTTTCATCAATATCTTCTTCTTTTTCTTAACTTGACTGCACAACTTCTCATTGCATCTCTTCTTTTCTCCATCTTCAAGGAGCAGATACTCTGATTTCTTGGTCCTGTTTCTTCCAATGCTTTGCATAATCGATCCGTTACATTGCTCGTCATGGATCATTGCCTTATTCACTGCAATATTTTCATTTACATCAAACCTCAAAATCATCACAAATTTTTTTTTTTGGTTTAAATCATCATCACAAATTTGCCTTGTCTTTTGTGGTTTTCATGCAGTTTCACCATCCTCTTCACTCCTCTGCCCTGAGTCATTGCTATCCACTGCCCTGAAATCTTTTACCCAGACCGTCTTCTGTAACAGCTTTATGCACTTTGACCAGAGAACATCTGCGTACTTCTGGAGACATCAAACCTATAGTGCAGAAGATAAAGTTAAGCTCTATAGGCTTGTAATCTGTGAACAACTTAAGCTGCATTACAATGAATTTATATGTTTTTACAAGTGTGTACTTCTGGAGACATCAAACATACACACTCCGCTGATCTAGTTTCAAGATTTAAACAGTCTTAAGAAGCATTTACACTTTCTTGAGCCTTGAAACCTTTGACTTTGTTTTCCACATTGCACATATTTTGCTGCTACAATCTCACATTGGTTTCTACCATAAGATATTAAGATTGAAAAGATACGTCAGTGCACAGAAGATCAATGATGGTTGTGCACTCTGGTTATTAATGGAGTATATGAATTTGAGGATTTAGAAATCTGAATGGTGTATGCGATGCTGTTGTGATTACGTCAAAAGGTTTGTTTATCTTGGTCCCTAGGCATACATGGTTTTTCTGTCTCTGCGACATTATTTCCTAATGTAACCGTTAATCTCTTTGATATATCCATTTTCTTGGTTCATAGATGATTTATTTCACTTGATGGAATCAAACTCTTCCATCTAAGGATGAAGCTATCACTCTTAAGTAAAATCTGAATTGCAACACACGAAGAAGCTCATTACTGAATTCAAAAACAAATGGAAAAATTAAAGCAAACAAGTATTCAAAAGATACTAAAGCTTGCTTCATGTGCTTGTGTCTCTTCTTTAAATCATCAGCTATCTTCATTCCATCCTTGCTTGTTCTCTTCATCTTAGACCCCGAAAGAATCAAAACTAGTATCGTCACCTATGATGTTTCTTGACTTCAGTGTTTCTCAGCTGATTGAGTGTTACCGTTTTCACGAGCTTGCTTTATGTACTTGCGTATCTTGTTTGTCAAACCCTCAGCTATCTTCATATTATCCTCACGTGTTGCGTTCATCATAGATCCGGATGGAACAAAACCATTATCCACACCTATGATGGTTCTTTCTCTCAATGTTTCAGCTGATTCAACAACCAGATTCTCTTCCGAAGGATACTTGAGTTCAGGAAACGACTTCTTCCACCACTCGCAGAACATTGGAGTAACACAAGGTATTGCAGAACGGGAAGGAATGTGTAATGTCAAATCATCAATAGGCTTATTATAATCATTCCAAGCTGTTTCCTGTGAGAGGTTGTTCCGGATAACAGGAGAAGGAACATCCTGAAGCATTTCAAACTGTAAAGCCACTCTACTGGGGAAGTAATGCTCCACATTTTCAATTCCAACAAGCTCAGACGCCTTAATGCATCGAGCAAAGGAGATAAATTCTTCACCAAGACTCGAACAAACAGGAACACACATCGCTTCTCGGGGTAAAAGTGAGGAAATCTCCAGTTTTTCACAGTTTTTGTGTAGGGACGTCACTCAAAACTGTCCATTTTTGAGTCGTCCAGAATCTGTCTCGCATTGCTGGTTATCTGTTTCAGGTCATGCCAAAGAGCCAATCTTGACTCACCTTCTAGCAACGGATTAGATTTTGGTTGTAAGTCCCTAAATCTCTCCCATGTCCAAACTTGAACCAACTTAAACAAGGCACTCAAATCAACTTCGACCCTAATAGGCGATTTGCTGAAATCTCTGATGTGGTTTTTCAAGAGACTTAGCTCTGCATACAAATGAGCAAGAACAGCAGGAGCAAGAGCCATCTAAGTACCACTTGAAACATGAACAGCGATTGGCAAAATAGCTTCAGAGAGATGATAGAAGCGTGATGGCAACACAAAGTAGCTAAGCCACAACACAAGGAAAGCAACATGCTCAAGCTCATCTTCACTGTTCATGAATCTCTCCATCCATGCCACTTGGGTTACGAAATTGATTTTATCTTTCTTAATCTTCAGCCATTCTGTCTGTAGCTTCGCCATAATCATCTCTCCTGAGCTATCGAGAGTAGCAAAAACCGGTGAACCCAAAACAGAGAACCCTAAAAGCACCATAACGTCTTCAAGGGTTATGGTTGTTTCACCCCAAGAGAAAACGATGGTTTTAGTGTCAGGACACCATTTCTCAGCAATACCCAGAACGATATCTGTGTTCTTGAGGATTTTGTATGTGGATGCTATAACTGCTTCAAAGATCCCAGCTTTTCTCCAGATGGGTTCGTGCAAAGCTGCCATTTTTCTAGCCCACAACTTAAATTTCGTGTTTGCAAATCTCCACCCATTGAAGAAAACACTGAAAGGCAGAATCTTTAAGTCAGGAGAAGGAGCGGAGCATTTCTGACGAGCTTCAGATCCATCAATGGAGGTTAGACAAGGTTTTAAAAGATGGGTTTTTTGGCTACTAGGTCGGCTACTATTCTCAGTGGGAGATTCCATGAGCTCTTCTCTCTTTTGAAAGAAGATCTTCAGTTAATGGAGAAGAAGAAGAAGATGAAAGCTGTCAGAAACCTTGTAAGCGTGAAGGTTTTCTGTGTTTATTTCATAGGCTCTGAGGCTAATATATATATACATGAGTTTAACCTAATCTATTTGTAACTAACTTATATGATATATACAAATTACAAACAAACTAGATATGATAGATATGAATATCATATCATATCTCAATACCCCCCTCACGTTGGAGCATAAAGATCACAAATGCCCAACTTGACTTTAAAATCTTCGAATTCTCTGCGTCCAAGCGCCTTTGTCATAATGTCAGCGAGTTGATTCTTGCTAGAGACATGAGTAGTGGCAATAGTACGACGAGTAATCTCGTCTCTGACAAAATGACAATCACGTTCGATATGCTTTGTTCTTTCATGAAAGACAGGGTTGCCTGCAAGGTGTATTGCTGCCATGCTATCACAATGTACCGTGATCGGATCCGTGTGATCAATGCCAAACGAAAGAAGTAAATGTTTCAACCAGAGAACCTCTCGAACAGTGATCGACAATGCCCTGTATTCGGCCTCGGTAGAGGAACATGAGACGGTTTCTTGCTTACTTGTTTTCCAAAAAATAGGTGAGTTGCCTAGTTGAATGAACCAACCCGTTAAAGAACGGCGATTAAGAGGACACCCAGCATAGTCAGCATCGCACCAGACGTGGAGAGTTAAGGAAGAATCAGACCGTAAGAGAATGCCTTGACCTGGATTATGTTTGATATATCGAACCACGCGCAGGGCAGCATCGAAATGTTCTTGTCTTGGCGCTTGCATGAATTGAGTGAGAATGTGTATTGAATACGCCAGATCCGGGCGAGTGGTACCAAGATATATGAGTCGACCCACCACACGTCTATAACGCTCTACATCGGGCAACAACTCGCCAGTGGCAAGAGCCAACTTATGATTTTGATCAAGCGGAAATGCAACCGGTTTGATGCCGAGGAGACCTGTCTCAGTGATGATGTCCATGGCATACTTTCGTTGACATAAATAAAAACCAGACGGACTCCGAGCTACCTCAATACCAAGAAAGTATTTTAAAACCCCGAGATCTTTCATATGAAAACAAGAGCTGACATAGGCTTTGAATTCGTCAAGTAATGGCAACGAATCCGCAGATAGAATCAAGTCATCGACGTAGACCAAGACATATATGCGTTGTGATCGACGAGCATATGTAAATAGAGAATAGTCAGCTACAGATTGATCAAAACCATAGGCTTTAAGTGCAGCACTCAGTTTAGCAAACCAACAGCGTGGAGCTTGGAGTAACCCATAAAGTGATTTATGAAGACGACATACTTGTGTTTTATCATTGGTGCGAAATCCAGGTGGTAATTGCATATAAATTTCCTCGTCTAAATCACCATGTAAGAAGGCATTGTGAACATCCATCTGGTGTACAGGCCAATCTTTTGCAGCAGCAACTTCTAAAATCATTCGAACCGTAGTCATCTTCACAACTGGAGCAAACGTGTCGGTGAAATCGATTCCTTTGACTTGGTTATTCCCTAGAACCACTAGTCGCGCTTTGTGTCTTTCAAGGCTACCATCAGCCTTAAACTTTAACCGAAAGACCCATTTACAACCGATAGCTTTCTTGCCTGGGGGAAGCTTTTCGATGGTCCATGTGCCGTTATCGTCGAGTGCGTCAATCTCAGCTCGCATTGCGTTCCGCCATTGTTCATCTTTAACAGCTTGTGAGTAGTGTTGCGGTTCATAGCTATTGGTGATGGTGAGCATATACTCTAGATGTTTCTCAGAAAATCTCGTCGAAGTTGTGTAATCAGAGATCGGATACTTGCAAGGAGTGGTAGTTGTACCAAGCGAATTAGTGATTTGAAGCACGTAATCGGCAAGACGTGTAGGAGGATGTCGTTTCCGTTTTCCGACACCGAGTTCTTCAACGACCGGGTCAGAGGCAGCAATAGACGAGACGAAATCAGATGAATGAGACTCTTCCGTAGGCACAGGAGTTGTATTATTGGGCACGAGAGAAGATTCAGGTGCAGATGGCGTGTCGAGTGAGGTAGAAGAAGAGTCTGGCAGTGGTGATTGTTCAAGCAGGGATTCTAGGTCATCCTGAACCAAAGAAGAAGAAGCTTTTTGTATATGTGGGGCAGCTTGCTTGTCAATATTACTGTGGAGCGAGATGTCTTGTTGAGAGAGAGACTCGGCCGGTAAAGAAATGTGCTCTGTGGATGTAGACTCGACCCAAGGAGAGTCAGGAGTTGCGATGTCTTGAGGAAGTGAGTCATGGAAAAATTGATTTGGAGGAGAAAGCTGATCAGTATCTTGATGAGGCAATGTAGAGAAAGGGAATTCCTGTTCGTAAAAGACAACATCCCTTGAAACAGAGACAAGGCCGGTGTCCAAGTCATAGACACGCCAACCCTTCTTACCATAGGGGTAGCCAAGAAATACAGATTTCTTGCTTCTTGTAGCGAATTTGTCACCACCATGGTTCTGATTGTGAACAAAATACAAACAACCAAATACTTTGAAATGTGTTAAAGGAGGAGGACGATTATATAACATTTCAAACGGAGTCTTCCCTTTGAGCACAGAAGATGGTGTTCGGTTTATCAAGTAACCCGCTGTGAGTACACATTCATCCCACATTTCCAATGGTAGATATGCTTGGAAACGAAGAGCTCTGGCGACGTTGAGTATGTGTCGATGTTTTCTTTCAACACGGCCATTTTGTTGTGGAGTTCCAACGCAAGAAGTCTCATGGGTGATGCCTGTTTGTTGAAAGAAACTCCGCAAGCAGATGAATTCACTACCATTGTCACTACGAATTATCTTGACTTTCTTTTCAAATTGTCTTTCAGCAAGAGCAATAAAATTTTTGAGCTGAGTAGAAGCTGCGGTTTTATCAGGTAATAGGTAGATCCAAAGAGCACGAGAGAAGTCGTCAACAATGGTTAAAAAATATTTAGAACCATTGTTTGAAGTAGTACGATATGGACCCCAAAGATCACAATGCACAAGCTGAAAAACATCCGTTGTTTTATTCAAACTAATGGGAAACACTTCTTTAGTTTGTTTGGCGCGCATACAAATGTCGCAAGCCTTATTATCAAATCCACTAGAACTACTAAAACCAGAGATAGGTAAGAGACGAAGAGCTTTCGAAGACGGATGTCCCAAGCGTTTATGTCACACATCGGGAGAAAGTTGATCCGAAGTGTGTAATGCCGTTGCAGTTTCCGTACTTCGAAAAAAATACAATCCGTCAGTTTGCTCAGCCGCCCCAATCAGCATTCTCGTGGTGCGGTCCTGGATTACACACAACTTGTCAGTTATTTGGAAGACACAAGCGCGATCACGACTTAGTTGTGAAACAGAAATCAGATGACATTGCAACCCATCTACAAAAAACAAGTCTTGAAGACTGAGATGAGATCCTAAACACACTGTCCCTTGTTGTGAAGACTGAGTAAAACGCCCATCAGGAAGTTTTATCAAAATTGGAGGCATGGAGCGAATGGCAGACAAATAATTTAGAGACCTAGTCATGTGATTTGTGGCCCCTGTATCAATAACCCAAGAGTGTTTAAAAAACATACCCGAAAGCTTGACGTTGCGAGACTGTCCACGTTCTGCGAGAATGGATTTTAAAGACTCCCATTCTCTATCGGATAAGCCGCTGAAACCGAGACGATCATCATTCGTGACGTTGTGAACTGAAGCTGGTGTTGTGACAATCTGGTTCACACGAGCAATGAAGCTAGTCCGAATGTTAGATGATCCCGATTGATTTCCTTGAGTAGGGAAATCCCCTGATTTTGGTCGAGAACGGTCGCCCCAACATGTAGGATAACCAATCTTGCGAAAACATTGATCAGCACTATGTCCAGTACGTCCACACGTTGAACACACCATTGATTTGTTCCGATTATCACCATAGCCTTTAGGTCGAATTTGAGTTTGAACCGCAAAGCTCACATCATCCGATCGTTCTTCAAGAATATGACTTGTGGCCTTTGATTCTTCGTCTTGAGACACAACACTATAGACTTCATCTAAGGTTGGAAAAGGCACACGCGAGAGTAAAGCAGATTTAACAGAGCCGAACAGAGTCTGATCAAGTCCCATTAAGAACTGGTGTACCTTGTCTTCTTCACGTTCTTTACGAACATCTTCCATAGTTTTGGCCTGTTGATAATCATCCAACGAAGACCAGAGTTTCACAAGCTTGTCGTAGTATGCTTCAATCGCCAAACCTTTATGACGACACATCGCAAGCTCTGTTTTCAAACGTTGTACTCGTTGTCCACTTTTAATGGAATAGCGAACCCGAATATGTTCCCAGAGATCAGCCGCGATCAAGATTTGATCGTAAATTCGAATCAACGGTGAGTTTGATCCATGAAATTACTAGAGCATTGTTTGCACACCAATCTTCATAGTCATCAGATTCCTCTCCTGGATGAGAAATCTGTCCATTAACGAACCCAAATTTCTTTCGAGCTTTGAGAGCCAACCGTATACTTGCAGCCCACTCATCATAGTTAGAGCCACGCAACAATGGTTGAGAAATCACAGAACCCGGATTATCTCCTGAGGACAAGTCGTATGGAGAGATAGTTCTCCGGGTTATGTCGGTTTTGTTTCGAGTGTTGGATGTTGAGGAGTTATCATCCTCGCCACTTCTAGATTGTGGATTTGTTGCACTTGACATGTTTAAGAAACGATCTGTGAATGAGGAAGAATAGATGAAGTCAAGATCAAGGAAGGGAAAGAAGAATCGATAAGAAAATCGATGAAAAGATCAAACAAGCCTTTTTAGTATATGGCTATTGCTCTGATACCATGTCAGAAACCTTGTAAGCGTGAAGGTTTTCTGTGTTTATTTCATAGGCTCTGAGGCCAATATATATATATACATGAGTTTAACCTAATCTATTTGTAACTAACTTATATGATATATACAAATTAGAAACAAACTAGATATGATAGATATGAATATCATATCATATCTCGATAAAAACTAGAAACGTTTGAAGGTGAAGACACACGCAGAAACTATTGTTACAGGTGGGTGCTAAAGAGGAACTGTTCTTTTTAAGGTAATGGAGAACAAACTACAATTAAAAAAAAGGTGTCATCAGTTAACCACAATTATCCTCTCAAAATTAATTTTAAAAATGTCTCAATAATAAAATTCATATAAATAATTCGTCATTTAGCGGCTTGTGACCTCGTGTAGCTTGCAAAAAAAATATATAATTTTTATAAGAGTCAATTAAATGTATACCAATTTTTTTAAAAAGAATTAATCATGTGTCAATAATATTACATACATGATTTTGCAAAATCATAGAGAAAAAAATAAAAAGATGACCAAGATACCCTCCAATCAAAATGGATAAGCGTTTATCTAATCAAACAAAAACCTGCAAAAAGCTGATGTGAATAAAAACCGTTAAGAAATACGCCATCATATGAGATACGTTCTGGTTATATATAATTTGGTATCTTAATATATTACACAATATGTAAAACTATAACAAAATTTATTCATATATATCATAATACATGGATATATAATATATATAGTAGTATTCTATTATTTTTTGATTTCACGTGATATATCAATATATATATATATATATATTAATGTATATCATAACATATATTGTGATATATCAATATATATCATGATATATAGTAAAATATTATGATATACAGCTTTTAAAATTAAAGAGAACGTTTTTCGTTTCCCACATTCGTATTTAATTTTAGATAGTGGTAAATTGATGCCTGGTAATGGATGCGAGTCTAGTGTTAGAGGTAATGAGTGATGTGGCAGCGGTGGTGGTGAGTTGTAATAGTAAAGAAGTGGAAGTGGGGTGAAAATTAAGGTGGTTGTGATGAATTGTATGTTGAGAATGAAAAGTATGTTGGTGGGAGAGGAAGAGAATGTGGTGGTGATGGGGAAGGAGAGTTAGTGGTAGTGAAGGTTGGTGACTATGGTGGACGGATGGTGGTGATGAGATGAGCTCACATCAAATGCTTAGATATTGAGGATTATTGAACTCATTTTCATCGGAGAAAATCGATCAATTTGTAGCAAAAGAAATATCATATATGAACTCAATCAATTTTAAGAAATCTAACAATCAAATTTATAGTTTTGTTGAGAAAGGGAAAAACAAAAGAGAAATAGAAAAAAGAAGAGGACGAAATGAATCGTATGGTGGAAGATAGAGATAGGGATAGGGGTATTTTCGTCACTTACTGGACATTTTTACGGTAACAAAAATTACAAAACTGCCATTTTTCTTTTGACTTAAATATTTTTTGTCTTATGGTATAAAACACAAATTTTTTTTTTTATAATAGTGACAAATTAAGATGAAAAAAAAGTTGATACGGAAAAAAATATTATTTGTAATTTTGCAAAACCGATTGGGAAAGTAATGCTTCACATTGTCAATACCATCAAGCTCAGACACCTTGATGCATGCATCGAGCAAAGGAGATAAATTCATCATCAAGATTGGGACCAACAGGCACCCGCATCGCTCTCTCAAGATAATATCGAGGAAAATCTTAGTTTTTGTGTAGGGACGCCACTCAAAACTATCCATTTTCGAGTTGTTCAGAATCCGCCTTGCATTGCTGGTTCTCTGTTTCAGGTCAGACCACCGAGCCAATCTTGGCTCACCCCCTTAGCAACGAAAAAGGTTTTGGTTGTAGTTCCCTGAATCTCTCCCATGCCCAAACTTGAACCAGCTTAAACAAAGCAGTAAGATCAATCTGTAACTTAATAAGCGATTCACTGAAAACTCTAATGTGGCTTTGCAAGAGACTTAACCACTTAGGTCTGCATACAAGTGTGCAAGAACAACAGGAGCAAGAGCCATCTTAGTACCGCTTGAAAGATGAACAGCGATTGGCAAAATAGCTTCGGAGAGATGAAATAAGTGCGATGGAAAGACAAAGCAGCTAAGCCACAACGCAAGGAACCCAACATGCTCAAGCTCATCACCACTGTTCATGAATCTCTCCATCCATGATAATTTGCTTACCAGAAAGACTTTATCTTTCTTAATCTTCTTCCATTCTTCCTCTAGCTTCGCCATAATCTTCTTTCCTGAGCTTTCAGCAGTAGCAAAAACCGGCAAACCCAAAACAGAGAAACCTAAAAGCACCATAACGTCTTCAAGGGTAATGGTTGCTTCACCCCAAGGGAAAACGAAGGTTTTAGTGTCAGGACACCATTTCTCAGCTAAACCCAGAACAAAATCTATTTCTCTAGGGATTTTGTATGTCGATGCTATCAACGCTTCAAAAATCCCAGCTTTTCTCCAAATGGGTTCGTGCAAAGATGCCATTTTTCTAGCCCAAGACTTGAACTTTTTGTTTGGAAACCTCCAACCCCAGAAGGTAATACTCGTAGAAAGAGCCTTTGAGCGAACAGAAAGAGCTGAACGATTTTGATGAGCTTCAATTCCATCAATAAAGGTGAGAAGAGGTTTTGAAAGATGGGTTTTTTGCTACTAGATCGATTGCTGTTCTCGGTACCAGACGCCATGAGCTCTTCTCTCTCTTTTCAACAAAGTATTAAGGAAAGAGTATCATCATATCACCTATGATTACTCAAATCCCATATATCACTCTAGTATACATTAATTATATTATTCTATGTAATCCCTTTAATTATGCTCTTTGATTATGTTATGTGCTTATATATAAGTTGTATCATTCCATTCAATAATAATAACAGTATAATTCAATACTCTCTACTTAAATATTTGATAATTATGATATAAAGATATTTATATATTTGTATCTATCTAGTTTAGGAAATCTCTTCGATATATAAACCTATGTAAACCTAATCATTATTCTTATGAGAGTCAATATACAATTATTCCAATCTCTATCTCTTATCAATCTCTACATGATATCAGAGCCACAATGATCTAATGATCTGCTTCGTTCATCTTTCTAAGCTAAGTGCTTTTCCTCTTCTTTTTTTAACCTAAGTGTTTACAACATTCAAGTTCAGTATGAACATTTGAATCTAGGCCAAAGTGCTTCCATAATTCAAGTTCATCATGAACTTCTGAATCTAAGCCAAAGTGGTTCCATAATTCAAGTCTATCATAGACCTCTGAATCTACTTACACAAAAATCTTCAATTAATTGAGAAGAAGAAGATGAAAGCAAGAAAAATGAAATGCCTTTATTTTTTTTGCTTGTGGTTTAATGTTTGTTTGAATTCAAGGCACGCAGAAACTCTGTTGCAGGTGGGTGCTAAAATGTAATAGTTTTTTTTACGATAATTAATAAAAAAACAAAACTACAATTAATAAAAGTTCTCATCAATAAAGATATATTATATATCTTGTCAAAATCATTTTAAATGTCTTATCAGCCTGCAAAAATTATACTATGTATAAATATAATAACTTTGGTTTCAATTAGCAGATTGGTAGCCGAGTTGCGTGGTATCTTATGGCCTCTTCGGAGTCTTAGTGATATTCATGTGCTTCGGGTTGAACATGTTTCTGATCACCGTGCTGCAATGGAAGTTGTATTATATCCACGAGACTGGCCAAGATTTCGAAACTTACTGGATGAGATTGGTTTTGTGGTACAAGACTTTGAGTTTTGTTTGGTGGCAAGCTCGACAAATGTCATAGCTAGAGCAATTGGTAAAAGTGTTAGTTGTGACGGAAGATTTCAATCGTATGGCATTTGGAGGGCCGGGGTGGCTTCATAATCAAGCATTGAATGAATCGAATATATGATCTATCCTCTTACTCTTCGTATTCTCGTTATCTGATATTAGTGGTATAAGGGATGTAAATATATAAGGGTCTTAATGTCATTAGTTAACACTAGGACTCTCTTAACTCTTTGTATAAATATGTGTACACCTTCTTATTAATAAATTACATTCACTCATTATCTATAAGTGGTGTTTTTATTCTATATTGTTCTCTGTTTTGAACCCAACTCTGTTTTTTTTGTTATTGCTACGTGAAGTTGAAAAAAAAAAAGAAAAAATATAGTAACTTTAATCAAAGACATATTTGAGAAGAAGAAAGATTCATACAGAAATATAATTTTTCATTTACAATTTTTTGCTTCATATAAGCATTTTACCAAAATGGAACTAATTGACCAAACAGAAACTAGAAATTGTTTCAAAATTCTTATAAACGGAGCGGTCTATATATATATTCTCAAATATAATACCGGACTTAACCGGAACTTAATCAAACCAGACTATCAAAGACTAAAATATTAGTTTGGATAATGTGTGTGACGATCTCTCATAGTTTCTCACTTTCTCTGCGCCTAATTCAAAAGCATACGTACTGATTCTTCCATATTAATGTCTTTCTAATACTAACACCATAAATATATTTGTCTGGTGAGTTTTCTACATATGCAAAAGAGAAAAAGAGCAAAAGAGTAAAAGAGAATCACACCAATATTGATATGTGTGACAACGTTGTTTTGTTTCCATGAGATCCTAAGCAGAAACTCCACTTTTAATCTGGTTTCCTCTGATTTTCCACATTCTAATCATGGCCAAAGTCTTCTCCATCGCAATAATACGTGCCTCAAGCTTCAATTCCATCTCCTTTATTGCAAGCTTTCTCTGTTTCAATCTTTCATCAATTTCTTCTTGCTTTTTAACTTCACTACAACACAACTTCTCATCGTATTTCTGCTTTTCGCCATCTTCATGAAGCAAACACTCTGCTTTCTTGGTCCCAGCTCTTCCAATCCTTTGCAGAATCGAACAGTTACGTTGCTCATCATCGATCATACTCTTCTTCCCTGCAGTATTTACAATCACGTCAACCTCAAAATCGTTATAAATCTCCCTTGTCTTCTGTGATTTGCTTGCAGTTTCATCATCCTCTTCACTCCTTTGCTCCACTTTAATCGAAGCAAGCTTTTGACAAGGCCCGGAATCATCATCGCTATCCGCAGCCAGATATCTTCTAGTTCTTCTTCCAAGTGTTTCAGAAGCATCTCCTTCAGTTTTCTCTGCATCACTACTACACTTCTTCCTAGATCTGATCATTCGAGCAATAGTCATGTTATCATCTTCTTCATCCATAGAACTCTCATCCTTATCCTTATGAGCTCGCTTCAGCTGCACTGGCTTGTAAATGCTTCTCTTATTTGTAAAATCCTCAATTGTCTTGTTCATCTTCCAAACTGAAGATACACGACTGTTCACCCACCCACCTATCTTATCTTGCTTTACTAATCTATGTGTCCTTGATCTTCTGCGTTTTGCAGAAAAGCCTTCTTCCAATTTCTGAACCACATGACTCAAAGGCAGTACCTTGGGAGATGCATCAATATCATCATCGTCATCATCATCTTCGTCATAATGATCAAATGTCTTCCTTGCATTAAAAGTTTCAGTTGATTCTTTCTTCATCTCTTTAGAACTCAGAAACTTTGAAACTGATTTCAGCCACCAGACTCGGTATCTCGCAGTGACAGAACCTTGATCGAGGCGAGAAGGCATGTAGAGCTTTAAACCATCAAGAGACTTACTGTAATCATTCCAAACCTCCTTGTATGTGGAATTTCTATGACAAGTAGCCAAACCAGGAAGATCTTGAGCCAAACCGAACTGTCTGGCCACTCTATTTGGGAAGTAATCCTCTACAAAACCATCTCCAGCAATCTGAGAAACCGTCACACAATGAGCAAAAGAAGCAAACTCATCATCAATACTTTCATCAAGAGTCACCCAAATAGCTTCCTCAAGGTAAAACCGAAGTGGGTTCCAATTCTTTAGCGGTTCAGAGTAAGGACGCCAGTCAAAATCATCAAAACTGAACCGCACATCCTTAGATCTTCGATGCGAACCATCCCACTGAGCTATTCTAGGTTCACCTTTGGGAATGTCTCTGGCTTTTGGTCTTATGTTCCTGAATCTTTCCCATGTCCAAACTTGGACTAACTTAAACAAAGATTTCAGATTGAGTTTACCACCACAATTTTCTCTAGCTACCTCACGGATTCGATCCAAATCTCTGTACAGGATTGCGAGAACAGCAGGGGCAAGAGCTATCCTTTCCCCTCTAGCTAAACGAACAGCAATGGGGAAAACATGTCTCGAAATACTACGACGAGATCTAACTGGAAATACGAATAACGAAAGCCACAATACCAGAAAAGCTATATGCTCCATCTCACCACCTCTACCCAAGAAGCTCGAAATCCATGATCCTTGGCCCACGCGAGCATCCCTGCCGCGATGCATAAGCTGGAGTCTTACTTTCTCCAGTTTCTTTACCGAATCTCTCATCTCCGAGCTTTCTAAAGGGGCAAATACGGGAGAGCCCAAAACGGAAAACCCTAGAAGTACCATTACATCCTCTAACGTTATGGTTGCTTCACCCCAAGGGAAGACAAAAGATTTGGTTTCAGGACACCATTTCTCAGAAACAGAGAGAATCAGATACGGGTTTTTGGTGATACTGTAAGTAGATGCCTTGATTGCTTCAAAAATCCCAGCTTTTCTCCAAGTTTGTGCGTGTAAAGCTTCCATTTTTGCAAGCCAAGATACGAAATGACCATCTGCAACCCAAAACCCAGAGAAAGTATTCCGCAAAGAGAAGAGCTTTAGTAGTTGCGAAGAAGAAACAGAGGAGAGACGTTCATCACGGCGGGGAAGCTCAGCCACAGAGCCTCCATTGATGGAGGTAACAAAGGGTTTTAAAAAATGGGTTTTTCTCAAGCAACGACCTTTCTCAGAAGACACCATTACTTCTTCTCTCTCTTCAATGAGAAGATTCGACGATGACGATGCGTTCTCCATCTCTCAAGATGATGAAGAAGCAAGGGGATTCAGGAAAAGCTAGGGATTTTGAAAGTCAAAATCGGAGACTTGACGACGGATCAGTATTTGCTAAGAAAGGTGCAATTTTCGTTGAAGATGGGCAGAGAAAAATGTTAGAGACTGTACGGAACAGTTTGCTTTTTATGGCAAACTAAACAAGTTCCTTCATTATATAATCTAAATGCTGACTGTACAATAATAAAATAACTATAATACTAAGGCAATTATGCAATATATGTGTATGTTTATTCTAACTTTTGGATCAACTATGTACACAATATTGACGAAAAATCATTTACATGAATTATTCGTGACGAATTTGATTGTTTTTAGGGGAAAATGTGAATTTAGAAGAACCGTCTCAGAAATGCATGAAGATTCTCAAACGTCATTTTTGATAAGTATTAACAAAATTACTGATATTAGATTTTATTTAGAAGTGGATTGTACGGGTTACGATTTGGTCGTATTTGATAATTTGAGTTTTATAAAAAATCTGATACCAAAAAAAAAAAAAAAATCATTTGCAACTCAGTTTGGTTGAACAAAATATCAATTTGGTAGCTCAGCTTTTAGATTCAGCTCGATTTAGTTAGAAACTAATTTAAAAATATAATAAAATGACAATTTTAGTTTTTATTATGTATCATAGTATATATAAGCAAAACTCTTTTTCAAAAAAAAAAAAAGTATATATAAGCAGGTTGGTTTTTCCGGTCTATACAAATTGAATTGGGCTAAAAATATAATTGCTAGTTGAACCTAATGGCAACATAATATTATCTTACTATCAGAACGTAAGAGTATTAAAACCCTTAATTTCTAAACATGAAAAAAATACAACACATTAAATAACATGCAATAACATTGTTAAGGTAAATCCGGATTAACATGCAACTTAACCGCATTCTATAATTGAACTTGGTCAATCCTTCACATTAACATTCCAACAATATTCATTTGTTAGTAACTAAATGCTTTAGGTCGAGTACATATTGTCAAATTAACCTAAACATGCAGTTCACAGACAGAAATATTGTGTATTCTGTTTCTTAAATCAATTATTGTAAACAGTTTAATCCACTTGGTTTTTTACACAAACACTAATACAATTGGTTATTACAGCATATTCATTATTATTTTCAACAACCATTTAAGTGATGAAACAAGCGAAACATATTCTAATTGTTATTCGAACCTAAAAGATGCAAGTAACAATCAATTTCGGATTTTCAGAGCAGTGTTCCCAAACTCACATTGGTCTAACGAGGATTCAGATTTTTTTTTGTTTTTTTTTGGTTCAACAAGATGCTTGATGGTTAACCAAACAATGTTTTACCTTAATGAACCTAATTAACCATTAGAGGATAATGCAGCATTCAACAATCAAAAATTAAATTGAAATAATCATGTCAATTAATCTATTACTTAACTAACTCGATTAACGCTCAGTTTTAATGAAATTAAACTAAAATCCTAGTAAGGGTCTAGTATACTACAATCAATTTGAATTAATTGAAATTAGATCGGGTTTAAATCTTAACCGAATTCAAACTGCATTTAAACCGAAACTAAATCAATTTAAAATTAAATCGAGATTAAACCGATCAACACAGGTTTGACCACATCGAAGTCAAAATCAAACCTATTTAATTTAAAAATTAATTATAAAGCATATCCGAACCGTTTTATATGACGAATTTTGAATAAAACATAAACTGGATTTAAAGCGAATTAAACTGAACCGGTATTACGGTTTAACCAAGTCAAAATAATTGACTTAAACTTATCAACTATTTAGTCCGTTGATTTTCTTTGGTGGAAGTAAAGTAGTAAACCGAGATCGGAATAATATAATCATTTAAAATCAGTCAATGGATACAGAGAAAAAGAGAGAGATGACCGAGTTAATATTTTGTTCTCTCGTATTGTTGTTGTTGTACATTATGTTGTTTACAAACGTTCGTTTATATAGGAAAAAAAAAGTAGATTACTGTACATGCATAGTAATAGTGGACTCCACACAAATTATATTTAATCGATTGCGTGAGTTTTATATAGACGTCGCCGCTGCCTTAATTTAACATATACTTTTCGTATCAACATTTTCATTTTTTCACTATTATTTTTATTCTATTTAAATTTTCATAAAACTTTTGCATTTTTAGAATCCAATTGAAACTTAACATTTTGGTCAAAACATAAAATTTTCGTTTGCTCTTTCTTGGCAACTCTAGTCGTGACCTATTCTAAGCCTTTTCGATCATACTTAATCACATTAAATCTATGATGTAATCAATTGGTTTTGCATGAATTTGAAAGCAAATCGATAAGTGAAATGTTTTCAAGTTTTATTTCTCACAGTTGTTTTAGAGAGAAAATCGACTGAAATCCAAGCTTAAGCATATTTTCAGATCATAAAGTTGACTTTGAAAGCAAGAATCATGAGAAAATATGAGGATTTGACGTTGAAAGTGTTTATAAATTCTAAACCGGAAAAACGGACAACTCTCGGGTTAAGGAGGACTTACGCTGGCTCGTGGTGGCTTTGATGGGTTTCTTTGGTTCAAAACATTCACAAGACACACACGGATCGAACAAGACCAAGATGAAGCAAATGGATCAAAGATTCACGTAGAAAATGATTAACGCGGTTTATAAGCGATCAGATGAAGATGATAATTTTTGGAGAGGGGTTGAGCACCCTCTAATTAATCCACCTTAAACCAATAATATTTTGAATACACCGAATAAACCGTAAATCGGTCTATAGATATAAGTCCAATGATCTCAGCATCAAGCTAGAAGAAGAAAAAAAAAGATAGAGGCAAATCTAAGGTGATAAGTTAAAAATCCGAGAAAAGAGGAAAAATGAGAGATTTTCGCTCGACAAATAAGGAAATAAACCAACATGAAGCACCTCTTTGAAGACCTTATGTAGTAATTCATGGAAACTTTCACAAAAAAGACCTAAACACTTCTTTTGTAATATAAAATACGAATATGAATGGCTTGATCTCTTTTCAAGGATACGTACACAACCTTCACAAAGTGTCCCTATAATATAAATGAGGTTTATTGGTTCATGGATTTTAATGGATTTGAAATCCAAACAAAAATCATGTGTTATTGAATCATTGATTTTAATATCTTTATCAAAATCATGTGTTGTTGGTTCTATGATTTATAAATACTAGTTAAAATCATATATTATTCGATTAGTGATTTATTTTTAGATTTCAAAATCCACATTAAATTCATATTCAAGTTTAGTGGATTTGGATGTGAAAAATACACAGACTCAAATTCATGAATAAACCATGTTATTTCAAAATCCACATATCTGATTTTAAAATGCTTAAAGCAATAAAGGTTCCTTAATAAACTTCCAATCTATCATCTTTCTTTTATCGTTAAGGTCGAACTCCATTGAAAGCTTCCTTAAACCCCACTTGATTTATCACTCGATTACCGTTTGTGATATCTCAAATCAACAATAACTATCACACGATAAGTACATATGAATATTCGCTAGTGGCAACCATATATTAACAACATTATCATCAAATCTTCTTTTCACCATGACGAAATATAATCTATATCAATATTTCGACACCTTAACATGCATACGCATCGTCTAACGTCATACATTTTTGCGTCACCTAATTAAAATCACGAAGAATGGGTAGTTTATTATATTCATAAGATAAAACTCGAAATTCAGTTCACACACTTCACATCTTGGAAAATGATATTAACAACCCAAAAAATACAAGAGGTGTTACAATCAACTATTTTATTTAAACTCAAATATACAATAAATGTTACATCCAACTATTTCTGTTTGATCCAAAAATATTTCTTTATATGAAAATTGTCCTGCCGGTTAACATTTACGATAAAAACCATCTAAACAAATAACATTTTTCGAAGTTTTGAGTTTCAAAATATATTTATAAACAAAATTTTTTTATGAAAATTGTCCTGCCGGACTCAAAAAGGTTCAAGAATCGTGGACCATCTATATATACAAACCATTGATTTATTATAAACTAACCATGGATTAGTTATATACGTCGCTTTTTGTTATTGGCCTTAACCTCACTATTACTTTCATCACGTTTAGGGATGTTAAATAGGATTTTTCGGCCCTGTTTATTTAAATCTCAGCCCTGAATGAGCTTTAACCCATTTTGAACCCTAAAAATTTGTATAATAGGGTTTGAGCCATATTTTGATCATTTTCTACCCCTCCAATTTTTTATCATACTTAAGAAAAATGTTTTTTCAACAAAATCATATTTTTTCGCCAAGACCGCAAAATCATATTTTCCTGCCAAAACCAAAAAATCATATTTTTCGGCCAATACCGCAAAATCATATTTTCCCGCCAAGACCGCAAAATCATATTTTCCCGCAAAAACCGCAAAATCATATTTTCCCGCCAAAACCGCAAAATCATATTTTTCCGTCAAAACCGCAAAATCATATTTTTCTGCCAAAAGACCAAAAACCGCAAAATCATATTTTCCCGCCAAAACTGCAAAACTGCAAAATCATATTTTTCCGTCAAAACCGTAAAATCACGTTTCGTGTATTCAATTAGTTATTAAGTGTTTAAAAAAAATAAATGAAGACTATTTTCGCCAGCTTGCCACGTTATAATCCACATTCTCGTTGAATCTTTATTGCCACTTCCCCCACGAATTACATGTCTTGATCATTGACCCAATTTATTTATTTCAAAAAGTAAGAACCAATAAGTACTCTCTCTAACTCTTAATTTTTGTATTTTGCCGTCTCTTAAAAATCATTTGATTTCTAGTATCTTTACACACATGTCATCTACTCTCTAGTTCATAGATGATGCTACTAAATAATTTAATTTCTCGGAGACGACAAACATTTCTCCTTTTAACAAAGAAAAAAACTAAAACAGAATAGAAAGTTAGAAACCAATATTCATCTTAAGATAAGATATATAATATATTATTTACGTAGGCTAAAATTGGGTTTCATTTAAAAGAAGTATGTTCGTAAATCAACTTCTTTATAATACTCTAAAACTAGAATGTACCCAGTATGTGAATTACATGATCAAAACTATGTGGAAACCGGAAAGAAAACAACATTTAATTATAAGATTCTCCAATTTTGGTTTGTCAAACAGATTATTTAAAATAACAGCAGTTCTCCATTTGTCGACTGATGTATTTTAAGGGGTATATCTTTGATGTGCCAATATCTTTCATCACATTAGTGTACTTACGCAACTTTGCGCACCATTTTTTTTTAAATGGGTTTTTTAAAGAAAAAAATTTAAATATTTCATAAAGAAATTTAAATGCAAAATGACTATAGATATATTCATAAGTAATGTATCAAATCATGTATGTGTATAAGATTTAACTCAACAGGCCAAGTTAGTTTATGATTCTACGATGATCAAAATGCTCTTCATTCCGATCTGCAATCAAAGTATTAATCCCTCCAAATCTAAAACTTGTGCCACCATTAATGTCATTGAATAGTAACATTCAAAAGTGTACAAATTGTTTGCAACTTTAATCTCATTCCAACCTTCATTTATGTTCCAGCTGGATCCACCTTCACATAACTTATGAAAATCCCAAAAAGCTCTTACGTAAAAATCCAGCACTGCTTATCGGTTGTTATAGGCGACTGATACAACAAAACCTCTACGCTTCAATTCTACAATTATAGTTGAAAAAGCTTGATCATTGATCATGAAAGTATATTACCTAGACGTTGGAAGTCAAGTGCGTGCAACAACGCTGCAAGTACGATCCTCATATTTGTCGGGTGCAATATTTGTACATGTTTGAATGTAGTTCGCTTAACTCAGCTCAACTCATGTTAAGTTTGAATATTTTATGAGTCATCTTAGTTCAACTCATTTATTATATGAGTTTATATATATAAAATCGAACCTAGATCATTTTGATCGCGAGTTAAATGAGTTAGCTCGCAAGATAATAGCGAATAAATATAATGATATCAATAATCTGAAATTTTAAAATATTAAACTAAATTCAATAACATAATTCAAAATTAAAATAACGAAAGAAAAACCAAATAAAATTAATCTGAAAAACTAAATAAAATAATCTATACATAAGATGATTTCTTGTCTTTTCTGCTGAAAAATTTTAGATAATTTTTTTTAAATGATTATTTATATAATGTTACTTCTATTTATCTTATAAAATTATAATGTTAAACAAAAAATTTCTATAAGAATATTTCTATTTTTGTATTTAGTTGTATATAGATATAATATATAGATAATTTTAACTCTAAAACTGTATAACTGGCTAATTTTCTCGCTCAATCTAAATTAAGTTTGATTACATAATTCATTTATTAAATAAATCTATAAAAAAAATTTCAGCTCGAGAAATCAAACTGAGATGATGGCTCCTTTTAACACCCCTATAAACCTACAACGCAAAATATTTTAACAAATTAAAATGAGTAAACTTTGATAAAAAATATGATATTTTAGAACACAAGAGGGAGGAACATGTGGAAGACTAAGTTTTGATTTTGAAAGGACATGTGAAAAAATATGACTTATACCTTTTAATGGAAGAATAAGTTTGATTTTGGAGGGACACGTGGAGATGCTACACGTGTCCCACCTCTTTTTATCTTTAATCTTTTGTGAGCTTTTAGTATCAGTCTTTCTTGAAGGAATATGAATGATTTCGATATTCAACTTCTTCAATAATTAATACGGTGAGAACGTTTGGATCAAAAAATTGATATTTCCATAAGCAAATAATCATATAATGAAATTTTTGCTTCTTAAAGTTCTTAATCCTTCTATTATTCTATCAAAAATAAACCGAGCATCCTGATATGTTTCTCGAAAGCCTTGATTCTTAAAATCCCATGCATTACCACACCAAATTTTTGTTTCTCATTAATGGGTTTTAGCTAGTTTGATATCTGAAAAGTTTCTTAGATGCAATAAAGAAAGGGGAATTTCTGCAAATGTAAGTATTTTATTAATGGGTAGGTTAAACTTTTTATGAATCAAATATTTAACCATGTTAAGCAGAGACGAATAATACACTTACTTGTTCTTTTATGATTGGATTTTAGAACAAGACGTGGAGGTGCTGGTGAACTTGTCTTTTTCTTGTATTACCCAGAGATTGGAAGTCAAGCGCATGGAACAACGCTGCAAGTACGATCTTCATATTTGTCGGGTGCAATATTTGTACATGTTTGAATGTAGCTTGATCATCTAAGCTCAACTCATGATAAGTTCAAATATTTTATGAGCCATGTTAGTTAAAATCATTTATTATATGAGCTTATATATATATATATATATATATATATATATATTTAAAGTCGAACTTAGATTATCTTGATCGCGAGTTAAATGGGTTAGCTCGCGAGCTAGTAGCAAATTAATATAATGATATCAATAATCCAAAATTTTAAAATATTAAAATAAATTCAATAGCATAATTCAAAATTTAAATAATGAAAGAAAACCCAAATAAAAATAATTTGAAAAACTAAATAAAATAATCTATAAATAAGATGATTTATTGTTTTTTTTTTTGAAAAATTTTAGATAAATTTATAAAAATGATTTTTTATATAAAGTTACTTTTATTTATCTTATAAAATTATAATGTTAAACAAAAAAATTCTAAAAAGAATATTTCTATTTCTGTATTTAGTTGTATATAGATATAATATATAGATAATTTTAACTCTAAAAATGTATAAGCTAGCTAATTTTCTAGCTCATATAACTCGCAATCTAAATTAAGTTTGATTACATAATTCATTTATTAAATAAATCTATTAAAAAAATTTCAGCTCGAGAAAAATCAAAGTGAGATGACGGCTCATTTTAACACCCCTATAAACCTACAACGCAAAATATTAACAAATTAAAATGAGTATATTTTGGTAAAAATATGATATTTTAGAACACAAGAGGGATGGACATGTGGAAGAATAAGTTTTGATTTTGGAGGGACATGTGAAAAAATATGACTTATACCTTTTAATGGAAGAATAAGTTTGATTTTGGAGGGACACGTGGAGATGGTACACGTGTCCCACCTCTTTTTATCTTTATTCTTTTGTGAGCTTTTAGTATCAGTCTCTCTTGAAGGAATATGAATGATTTCGATATTCAATTTCTTCAACAATTAACACTGTGAAAACGTTTGGATCAAAAAACTGATATTTCGATAAGCAAATAATCATATAATGAAATATTTGCTTCTTAAAGTTTTTAATCCTTCTGTTATTCTATCAAGAATAAACCGAGCATCCTGATATGTTTCTCGAAAGCCTTGATTCTTAAAATCCCATGCATTACCACACCAAATTTTTGTTTCTCATTAGTGGGTTTTAGCTAGTTTGATATCTGAAAAGTTCATTAGATGCAATAAAGAAAAGAGAATTTCTGCAAATGTAAGGATTTTATTAATGGGTAGGTTAAACTTTTTATGAATCAAATATTTAACCAGGTTAAGCAGAGACGAATGATACACTTACTTGTTCTTTTAGGATCGGATTTTAGAACAAGGCGTGGAGGTGCTGGTGAACTTGTTTTTTTCTTGTATTACCCAGAAGTTGGAAGTCAAGCGCGTGGAACAACGCTGCAAGTATGATCCTCATATTTGTCAGGTGCAATATTTGTACATGTTTGAATGTAGCTTGCTCATCTAAGCTCAACTCGTGATAAGTTCGAATATTTTATGAGCCATGTTAGTTAAAATCATTTATTATATGAGCTTATATATATATATTTAAAGTGGAACTTAGATCATTTAAACAAGTATGTTCGTAAATCAACTTCTTTATAATACTCTAAAACTAGAATGTACCCAGTAATAGTATGTGAATTATATGATCAAAACTATGTGGAAACCAGAAAGAAAACAACATTTTATTATAAGATTCTCCAATTTTTGTTTGTCAAACAGATTATTTAAAATAACAGCAATTCTCCATTTTTCGACTGATGTATTTTAAGGGGTATATCTTTGATGTGCCAATATCTTTCATCACATTAGTGTACTTACGCAACTTTGCGCACCATTTTTTTTAAATGGGTTTTTTAAAGAAAAAAATTAAATATTTCATAAAGAAATTTAAATGTAAAATGACTATAGATATATTCATAAGTAATGTATCAATCATGTATGTGTATAAGATTTAACTCAACAGGCCAAGTTAGTTTATGATTCTATGATGATCAAAATGCTCTTCATTCCGATCTGCAATCAAAGTATTAATCCCTCCAAATCTAAAACTTGTGCCACCATTAATGTCATTGAATAGTAACATTCAAAAGTGTACAAATTGTTTGCAACTTTAATCTCATTCCAACCTTCATTTATGTTCTGGCTAGATCCACCTTCACATAACTTATGAAAATCTCAAAAAGCTCTTGCTTAAAAATCCAGCACTGCGTATCGGTTGTTATAGGCGACTAATACAACAAAACCTCTACGCTTCAATTCTACCATTATAGTTGAAAAATCTTGATCATCGATCATGAAAGTATATTACCTAGACGTTGGAAGTCAAGCGCGTGCAACGACGCTGCAAGTACGATCCTCATATTTGTCGGGTGCAATATTTGTACATGTTTGAATGCAACTCAGCTCAACTCATGTTAAGTTCAAATATTTTATGAGTCATCTTAGTTCAACTCATTTATTATATGAGTTTATATATATAAAGTCGAACCTCGATCATTTTGATCGCGAGTTAAATGAGGTAGCTCGCGAGCTAATAGCAAATAAATATAATGATATCAATAACCCAAAATTTTAAAATATTAAAATAAATTCAGTAACATAATTCAAAATTAAAATAACGAAAGAAAACCCTAATAAAATTTATCTGAAAAACAAAATAAAATAATCTATAAATAAGATGATTTATTGTTTTTTCTGCTGAAAAATTTTAGATAAATTTTTTAAACTGATTATTTATATAATCTTACTTCTATTTATCTTATAAAATTATAATGTTAAAACAATAAAATTTTAAAAGAATATTTCTAATTTTGTATTTAGTTGTATATAGATATAATATATAGATAATTTTAACTTTAAAAATGTATAAGCTAGCTAATTTTCTCGCTCATATAACTCGCAATCTAAATTAAGGATGATTACATAATTCATTTATTAGATAAATCTGAAAAACAAAATTTCAGCTCGAGAAAAATCAAACTGAGATGACGGCTCATTTTAACACCCCAACTATTTTCAAGGAAAAGGGAGAATTGTATTCTCTCATTTGACAGATGACTAATAGTATGAAAATTGTCTCGACTGACATTGTAAATATACTCATGGGATATCAACTTAGTCTCCTGCAATATATTATTCTTCTACCAGTAGGACTACTATAACCTTTCAATGTGATCTTAACCTACAACGCAAAATATTTTACCAAATTAAAATGAGTAAACTTTGGTAAAAAATATGATATTTTAGAACACTAGAGAGAGAGACATGTGGAAAAATAAGTTTTGATTTTGGAGGGACACGTGGAAAAATATGATTTATACCTTTTAATGGAAGAATAAGTTTGATTTTGGAGGGACACGTGGAGATGCTACATGTGTCCCACCTCTTTTTATCTTTAATCTTTTGTGAGCTTTTAATACCAGCCCCTCTTGAATGAATATGAATGATTTCGATATTCAACTTCTTTAACAATTAACACGGTGGATACGTTGGGATCAAAAAGTTGATATTTCCATAAGCAAATAACCATATAATAAACTGAGCATCCTGATATGTTTCTCGAAAGCCTTGATTCTTAAAATCTCATGCATTACCACACCAAATTTTTGTTTCTCATTAGTGGGTTTTAGCTAGTTTGATATCTGAAAAGTTCCTTAGATGCAATAAAGAAAGAGGAATTTCTGCAAATGTAAGGATTTTATTAATGGGTAGGTTAAACTTTTTATGAATCAAATATTTAACCAGGTTAAGTAGAGATGAATAATACACCTACTTGTTCTTTTAGGATCGGATTTTAGAACAAGACGTGGAGGTGCTGGTGAACTTGTTTTTTTCTTGTATTTCTATGTGTGATAGTAAGTTTAGTGTGCTTACGTAATATTTTTGCACCCCATTTTTTAAAAAGGTCTTTTAAAGAAAAAAGAATTTAAATATTTCATAAAGAAGACTTAAATACAAAATGACTGTAGATTCATAAGTAATGTATCAATCATGTATGTGTATAAGATTCATCTCAACATGCTAAGTTAGTTAATGAATCTATGATGATTAAAAAAGACCACTACTAGTAGTACCAACTTTAATTATTTGTTACCAAAAAGAGTATGAACTTCATTTGACACGCCCTCAAAAGCATAATTGCTAAATTTGTCCTTAGTTTTAATCGAGCCGTGATTAATTTTTGGAATCACCAATGCACCATTGTGTTGTGCTTTCGTCTTTACAATTGTGGACAAAACAAATCGATTATCGATTATCAATTGATGGTTTCAAGTTTATCAAGTTATAGAGGTCACAAGAAACTAAAAACATAGAAACGTTTTACGGGTATGTTTCAGCAAGCTAGTTTCCAACCGCAGAACGATACCACGAAGCCTTTCCTTCACAATCAATTACCGAAGAATTTATCAAACAAGTAACATATCTGAATTTAATTGTGCATTCTATCATTCTTTTATACAACAAAAGTATATAACTAAAAAAATTGTATTAAACCACGTGGAAATTAAAAAAAAAAATGTAAAGACGACAAATATTTCTCCTTTTAACAAAGAAAAAAACCCAAAACAGAATAGAAAGTTAGAAACCAGATTTCATCTTAATTTTCTCCACGCTATAATCATTTTAATTTTCTCACCTTTTTGTTTATGTAAAATAGAACTACAGGACTGACTTTAGTGAGTAATTTTCCTGCTGAATGTGTGTTTATGTAAAGTAGAACTACAAGACTGACTTTAGTAAAGTAGAACCATCGGCCCAACAGAAGGATTTGTTTGAATTCATTGACCAAATCTATTTATTTCAAGAACTAAGTACTCTCTCGAAATCTTTGATTTTTTTTTGCCGTCTCTTAACAATCATTTGATTTCTAAATTTGTTTAACAGACATGTCATCTAGTCTCTTGTTCGTAGATGAAGCTACTAATTTAATTTCTCCGATGTGAAAAATATTTCTCCTTTTAACTAAGAAAGAAATCTAAAATAAAATCGAAAGCTAATATTATCTTAAGATAATGTATTTTATTTACGTTTTATACTACACTCATATGTATCTAACCTTGGTTTCATTAGAAGGAGAAGAAGCTGTGTCTTCTTCATCTTTTTCTTCCTCTCCTTTTTGTTGTTGTATTGTTCTTTTTTTTCTTTGTGTTGATGAATGATTCGTCTCTTTTTAGTTTGTATTAATGTTGGTAGCCTTTCGACGAACAACATTACTACTTTTTGATGTGTGGACAGGAGATCATGCAGCATCCTAGTTCATCTATGAATCATTATCGTAGTAATGGCTCATTTCTTCTTCGGTTTCTACTAGTGGCGGATCAGAAATTTATTTTACTGAAGTCGAAATTTATATCAAATTAAATAATTATTAAAATCTTATACTATATAGTAAAGAAAATATTTTAATCAATATAAAATCTTTAATTTTACAAATCCAATTTTAAAATATTTTACTATATATTTAGCTTTACGATAAAAACCATCTAAACAAATAACATTTTTCGAAGTCTTGAGTTTCAAAATATATTATAAGAAAAAAATCTAATCCCATGTGTGAAACAAATAACCAAAGAAAGGTTTATTACCTAAAATTTAAAATATAAGTTAGAGTTGAAAGAATAAAATTTTAGTTTGAAAAATGTGGTAGAGATTACAATATAAATAGTATATTGATAAAAATAAAATCTAGGTTCTATGAATAAATGAATTTCCTTTCTTATCAAAAATACATAAATTAGAATTTTTTTCAAAGGAAATGAAAGTCAAGAAAGAAAAAGGGGATCAAATTAAATATATTTGTGGGTGCAAATAAGTAAATTGGTTATAATTACTAAGGAAATTTAGATTTTTACTGCGGTCAGCTGACCCCACTCCCTTGTGTGTGAGTTCGCCCCTGGTTTATACCATTTCATCGTCATGATCAATAACTTCAAAGTCTATTATCTAACTACTCTCTTCTTGATCTTCTTCTTTGTGTATCGTTCTGATTTGGAAATTGGAAAATATTCTTGGCTTTACACGGTTGTTTACGGAGCTCTTCATTAACGTGTTTTGGGGGTAAGCTAAAGAAAGATGTGTATGTAGGTTTGAGACTTTCTTTTGTTGGCAAATTGTTATAGAATATGCTCTCATTTATATAGTGAAGAGAAAAATTTAGATCATGGAAGTTGGAGGTGCGGTACATTTTGGTCCGTTTGTTCTTTTAGTTTTGTAAATCATTTATTTCTTTGTAATATTGTTATAGTTTATGGGTCTAAATAATAAATGCTGGATTCTCTTAAAGTTAAGAGAGTGAGTCGATTCGACGAGGCTAGCATGTAGGTTAGTCTTTAGTTTCCGTCACAGAATTGGATTTTCATACTTTCTTCTCCTTTGGTCGATTCAAGTGTACTTTATCCTAGATTTATCGATTTCTCCCTAGTTGAAGACCTTTGGATCCCAGTTTTCTAGATGGTAGTTTTCGATAAGGGTCAGTCTTAAAGGAAAAAAACTAATCCCAAGGTAAGGTCTAAACTGATCTAATCGGTAAAGCCGGAAAAAGAGCTGAGTTTAACGGCGAGAAGCTCCTTTCAAAGGAAGGAGTGACAGAAAAGGTCGGGACAGTGGCTGCTACCGCATTGACTTCAGAAGATTTGGATGTGTTAAGGCTAACCTCCCAAAACTCACTAAATTTACGTTGCTTCACAAGGTAATTTATATTTGCTTACTTGTTAGAGTAAGGAAAGGAGAAGAGCTTCAAGGTAAAACCTATGAACGTATATCATATAATATGTCGATATCATCACCCTAGATGAATTTGGCTAAATTGTTGAATCCGGTTGTATTTAATTTGATTTCTTAAGAAATCTGGATGAATAATTTAGAATTAAAATGATAACACTTGAATCTTGCTGAATTTTTGAAAAAAGTCAATTAAATATATAAATTTATAAAAATACTTAATTAAATATATTTTTGTTAACAATATTAATGAAATAAAAAATGAAAATATTTAACTTAAAATCTTACATTTTTATACCAAATTACATATTTGGTACAAAAAAATGTATTATACCAAATTACCAATGATCCAAAGACATAATTAGTAATGTAGCAAAGATCATGGACACTTGATCTCATCACCCCAGATGAATTTGGCTAAATTGTTGAATCCAGTTGTATTTAATTTGATTTCTTGCGAAATCTGGATGAAGAATTTAGAATTAAAATGATAACACTTGAATCTGGCTGAATTTTTGGAAAAAGTCAATTAAATATATAAACTTATAAAAATACTTAATTAAACATAAATTTATTAACAATATTAATGAAATAAAAAATGAAAATATTTAACTTAAAATCTTACATATTTATACCAAATTATATACTTGGTACAAAAAAATGTATTATACCAAATTCCCAATGATCCAAAGATATAATTAGTAATGTAGCAAAGATCATGGACTTTTAACCATTAGTATGTTCTTGAGTGGGGTTCCCAAGGGTCCAAGATTCAAAATTTGGCGGGGTTTTAGATCAAATACTCCGAGATATCCTTCAAATGATCAATGTGAATCTTAGATTGCCCTAAGAGATTCCACTACTACTATACAGTGATGAATATTTCAATGTAGGTCAAAGAAGTCGAATCACAAGTAAGAGGATTGAACTGTGTCAAAAGCATCTGAATCTTCATTGATTGACCACCACACTTTCACAAATGTGTACACAGCTCAATAGTTATGCAGACACAGACACTGTTTTGAAAACAAAAGAAAGAACATATAATGGAGCAGAGGTGGTTCCTTAGTTGACCTGTGAGAGAGGCGACCGTGTTACCAAGTAATGCACTTATGTTTCCTTATATTTTTGTTGAGATGAGAAGTAGATTCAGAGGAAGTTTAATTCACAGTGAGAAAGAGGTAGATAGATTGAATGGCAAGGATGTCATTGTCACTGTCGGTTGCCTTCATGACATCGTCCAGAATCTGTTTGACTTGTTCGAAGATTGGGTGAGCCATATCCGTAATCTCCTGGTCTGATGTTTTTATGGCTGCAACCACATATTTCATCCAAGCTAGCTTACAGGATGTGTCCTTACTGATCTCAGAAGCTACCTGATGTATCAGTGAAAGAAGAAGTGGTTGGCTCAGCGGAAGCGGATTCATCTTCAGTAGTCCATGAAGATCCACCTGGTTAGGCACAACAAACACTCTAATGTAAATTCATGTCTATGAGATCTTACGATATAGGAAATCCAAACCAAATTCCACCTGTGAGCAAAGCCATGATACTAAAGAGACATCGCCTCTCTCCAGAGCCAAAGTAAAAGATTCTTGGTACTGCTTGTTGAAAGTTAAATTTGATTTTGGATCAAGTTTAATTATTAGATCAGTTATCCAATAATGATCATTTTGGACCAAATCCAAGTTCTAGAGTTTACTCTAGAAATATAACCACCTCCACCTCTTTAAAAGATTCTAGAATCATCCACACACCTCTCCACCTCCTTAAGATAAAAAAAATCTAGATATTTACATAGAAATATCTAGATAATTTGTAATAAAATAAACTAATATTAGAAAAAAATTCTCTAGAATTATGATTAAAATATTTGAGATATTTTGTAATGTGGAGGCTATAAATACCTTCTCCCCCTTTTTTATTTGTAACCAAGTTAAAAGTAAATAATAAGAAAGAGTTGAAATATATATCAAAGTCTTCTATTTCCTAAATTTTTCTTCTAAATACTTAAACACTTTCTCCATCATAATCTTAAAAGTTTCTTCTTCCAACAAAGTGGTATCAGAGCTAGGAGATTCTCGTAAAGATGGTGAGTACTGGTGTTCCCTTCCAAGTTCCAATACTCACAAAGAGCAACTACGATAATTGGAGTCTAAGGATGACGCCTATCCTAGGAGCAGATGATGTGTGGGAGATAGTCGAGAAAGACTTCATTGAACCGGAGAATGATGGTGGTTTATCTCAAACTCAAAAGGATAGTTTGAGAGACTCAAGGAAGAGAGATAAGAAGGTTTTCTGTCTAATCTATCAAGAAGACATGTTGTTGATGGCTTATAAAAGGATTAACGAGAAAATAACCATAAATGGTACCTTGATAGCGGTGCAAGTAATCACATGTGTGGGAAGAAAAGGTTGTTCGTGGAGCTTGATGAATCGGTGAGAGGAGACGTGGCCTTAGGAGAAGAATCAAAGATGGAGGTTAAAGGCAAAGCAAAAATTCTCATCCAGTTAAGAATGGGGACCATCAATTTATCTCCAACGTTTACTATATTCCAACCATGAAGACCAACATCTTGAGTCTTGGACAACTCTTAGAGAAAGATTATGACATTCGATTAAAGGATAATAGCATTTCTATAAGAGACCAAGAAGACAATCTCATTACAAAAGTACCGATGTAAAAAAATAGAATGTTTGTCCTTAACATTCAAAATGACATTACACAATGTCACAAGATGTGCTATGAGGAGGAGTCTTGGCTATGGCATCTTAGATACGGGCATCTCAACTTTGGAGGATTGAAGTTGCTTTCAAAGAAAGAAATGGTAAGAGGATTACCTTGCATCAACCATCCAAATCAAGTTTGTGAAGGATGTTTACTTGGAAAGCAATTCAAATGAGCTTTCCAAAGGAGTCAGAGACAAGAGCACGGAAGCCATTAGAACTCATACATACAGATGTATGTGGCCCGATCAAACCAAGTTCACTCGGTAAGAGTAACTATTTTCTTCTCTATATTGATGATTTCTCAAGAAAAACATGGGTTTACTTTTTGAAAGAAAAATCAGAAGTATTTGAAAACTTCAAAAAGTTCAAAACTCATGTTGAGAAGGAAAGTGGACTTATGATCAAAGCCATGAGATCTGATCGTGGAGGAGAGTTCATGTCCAAGGAGTTTCTCAAGTATTGTGAAGATAATGGCATTAGAAGACAATTGACGGTGCCTAGATCCCCTCAACAAAATGAAATAGCGGAAAGGAAGAATATGACAATCCTTGAGATGGCAAGAAGCATGCTCAAAAGTAAGAACCTACCAAAGGAGTTTTGGGCAGAAGCAGTTGCGTGTGCGGTTTATCTATCAAACCGATCTCCAACAAGAAGTGTTTTCGGAAAGACACCACAAGAACCATGGAGTGGAAGGAAGCCTGGTGTCTCACATCTAAAAATCTTTGGAAATCTTGCTCATGCTCATGTTCCAGACGAGAAGCAGAGCAAGCTAGATGATAAAAGCGAGAAGTGCATCATCATTGGGTATGATGCCAACTCCAAAGGCTACAAGCTCTACAATCCGGACACAAATAAGATAATCATAAGTCGAAATGTCATCTTTGAAGAAGAAAGAGAATGAGATTGGAAATCAAATGATGAAGACTATAACTTCTTTCCATATCTTGAAGAAGATGATCTCGAGCAACCAAGAGAGGAGCCCACTACACCACCAACTTCACCAACAAGTTCTCAAGTAGAAGAAAATTCGAGCGAAAGGACTCCACGCTTTAGAAGTCTACAAGAGCTCTATGAGGTAACCAAAAATCAAGAAAACCTTACTTTGTTTTGTCTATTTGCAGAGTGCGAGCCCATGGACTTCCAAGAAGCTATGGAAAATAAGACTTGGAGAAATGCTATGTATGAAGAGATCAAAGCGATACAAAAGAATGATACATGGGAGTTAGTCTTACTTCCAAATAGACACAAGGTGATTGGTGTGAAGTGGGTGTACAAAGCAAAGAAAAACTCTAAAGGAGAAGTGGAAAGATACAAGGCAAGATTGGTGGCGAAAAGATATAGTCAAAGAGCCGGAATCGACTATGATGAGGTATTTGCTCCCGTTGCTCGTCTTGAAACTGTTAGGCTAATTATTTCATTGGCGGCTCAAAAAAAGTAGAAGATACATCAAATGGATGTCAAGTCAGCTTTTTTAAATGGAAAACTTAAAGAAGAAGTTTACATTGAGTAACCAAAAGGCTATATAATCAAGGGAGAAGAAGATAAAGTCTTGAGGTTGAGGAAGACACTTTATGGATTAAAACAAGCCCCAAGAGCTTGGAATACTCGAATTGACAAGTACTTCAAGGAGAAAAGTTTTATCAAGTGTCCATATGAACATACACTCTATATCAAAATTCAAAATGGCGATATATTGATTGCATGTTTGTATGTAGACGACTTAATATTCACGGGTAATAATCCAAACATGTTCGAAGAGTTCAAGAAAGAAATGACAAAGGAGTTCGAGATGACGGATATTGGATTGATGTCTTACTACCTCGGAATCGAAGTGAAACATGAAGAAAATGGAATCTTCATAACTCAAAAGTGTTATGCTAAGGAGATACTTAAGAAGTTCAAGAAGGAGAAAGAGTGGATCCGATACTATTTAAAAGTTTGGTTGGAAACTTACGTTATTTAACGTGTACAAGGCCCGATATCTTATATGCGGTTGGAGTTGTTAGTCGTTACAAGGCGGCAAAGAGGATTCTTCGCCATATCAAAGGTACCATAGACTTTGGTATGTACTATTCTATCTCTAACAACTACAAGCTTGTTGGATATAGTGATAGCGATTGGGGTGGAGACATAGACGACCGAAGGAGCACAAGTTGCTTTGTGTTCTACATTGGAGATACGGCTTTCACATGGATGTCGAAGAAGCAACAATTGTTACTCTATCTACTTGTGAAGCAGAGTACGTAGCAGCCACTTCATGTGTTTGCCATGCTATTTGGTTACGAAACTTGTTAAAGGAGTTAAGTTTGCCACAAGAAGAACCAACAGAGATATTTGTGGATAACAATTCAGCATTAGCATTGGCGAAGAACCCAGTCTTTCATGATTGTAGTAAACATATTGACACACGTTATCATTACATTAGAGAGTGTGTTAACAAGAAGGAGGTGCAATTGGAGTATGTGAAGACAAATGATCATGTAGCCGATATCTTCACTAAGCCTCTTAAACGCGAAGACTTTATCAAGATAAGGAGCTTGCTTGGAGTAGCAAAATCAAGTTTAAGAGGGGGTGTTGAAAGTTAAACTTGATTTTGGATCAAGTTTAATTATTAGATCAGTTATCCAATGATGATCATTTTGGGCCAAATCCAAGTTCTAGAGTTTACTCTAGAAATATCAACACCTCCACCTCCTTAAAAGATTCTAGAATCATCCACACACCTCTCCACCTCCTTAAAAAAAAAAATCTAGATATTTACATAGAAATATCTAGATAATTTGTAATAAAATAAACTAATATTAGAGAAGAATTATCTAGAATTATGATTAAAATATTTGAGATATTTTGTAATGTAGAGGCTATAAATACCTCATCCCCCTTCTCATTTGTAACCAAGTTAAGAAGTAAGTAATAAGAAAGACTTGAAATATATATATCAAAGTCTTCCATTTCTTAAATTTCTCTTCTAAATACTTAAACACTTTCTGCATCATAATCTTAAAAGTTTCTTCTTCCAACACTGCTGTTCAGATATCAATATCGATAGTTCTGTTGTTGGATTCATAGGTGTTTCAACCTGATTCACTTCGGCAGCTACGCGATTCCTCTGATTCTTGGTTATTTCATTGATTAAGGTTTGACGAAGACTTGGTGCAGAACTAGTGCATTCCTGCACCAAGTTTCACAAGATGAAAAAAATGGATTTTGTTACCATAAATAAGCCAAAAAAAATTTGGAAGAAAGTTTTTCCATCATACCATCAGAGTTTGATCAAGTCAGAGTGTCTAGAGACAAACAGTTGCAAAGGTGCCCTTGTGTACTCTGCCATCCCTTCCTGGAAGGAAGAACCTATTTGCTCAAACATAGACTTGAATGCATTCTGTAAGGAAAGAACTCCTGAGGACTTAAAATGCGACCTAAGAGCATCTTGAAGTTTCTAAATGGCAGATATAAGAGACCAGCTGAGATTTTATGCGCAAAACTTTTGGATATATGATTATTATCTTACTTTTACCTGTAGGGCTGTGGTCTGAAATAGGCCTTGAATTTGTTTGGCTATGCTTGTTTCAAGCATTGAATTAACTGATTCGTCAAGCTTATTCACTGCTTTGTCAGCATATACTCTCTGTATACAAGAGAAAACGGATTTCTTTTTCAACAATGGACCTTCTCATGAATCAGGTCTAGATTTCTCATAAATTACTAACCTGGAGAGACTCTGTGATAGCATTTTCAACAACTGGAGCTAGGGCTGGACCAAGTGTAGCTTCCAATTCTTTTACCGTCTTATCACTCATGAAGTTTTTTGTTGCATTCGCAGTCACGTTTGTCATTGCCTTCCCAAGTTCGTTTGTAGTTGCATTCACAATTTCGTGGGCGAGGTCAGACAAGGACTTTTCATTCTTAACAGCCTCTTCTTGGAAGCGGGCACATAGAGCGTCAGCATTTGACTTGGTGGATTTCTCAACCATTTGCCCAAGCTCCTCTTCTAGTCTTTTACCTTCTTCAATGATAGAGTCGCTGACAGGTAGTTGAGATAGCATCTCCGTCTGTAAAGCCAGTATCTGGAAGGGAACATATATTGTTAAAAAAAAATAGGATTAAGAAAAAGATATTGAGATAGATATTGTCAAGAAACTTTCACCTCATTTATGGCTTCCTGCATTTTTAAGAATTGAGCATTAATCAGCTGAGCGTTACTACTAATGCCCATTTCACACAATATCTTTCTCACTTTTGCAATATCATCGTTGCTCAAAATATTTTTTACTATCTGAGATTTAGGGTCACCGATATCCATCTCAAGACACTGTATGACTACTTCGACTTCGTCTATCTTAGCCATCAAGTAATCTAAACATAGAAGAGAAAATCTAGTTTCAGTAGATTCACCTAAGAACAACAAAATTTGAATTAGAAAATCTAGACATAGAAGAGAAAATCAAGTTTCAGTAGATTCACAGAAGAACAGCAAAATCTGAATTCGAAAATCTAAACATCGAAGAGAAGCAACATGCGCAAGATATTCAAATGGAGGAGTTACGCAAGATCTGAACAGAAGATTCTGTAAATTGAATAAAATTGAACTCTACTACCGTAAATCTAAACATAAATTCGAATTCGAATTCGATTCTACATAAAACAGCAGATAAACGAGAGCAATGATCGGGGAAAAAATCACTCGGTTCATAGAGCTTACCGTCGTCAATGTTGAGAAGCTTGAAGATGTTGAGAAGCTTAAAGGAGAAGGAGCATTGATGAATGAACTCTAATCTAAACATAAAATTCGAATTTGATTCAGCATAAAACTCAATTTCGATTCAGCATATTAACGAGAGCAATGATCGAAAAAAAATAAAAAATCACTAGGTTCATAGAGCTTACCGTCGTCAATGTTGAGAAGCTTGGAGATGTTGAGAAGCTTGAAGGAGAAGGAGCATCGATGAATCGAGTGTTTGAATCCAATATACTCGGCGCGAGCTACCGTCGTTTACAGATTTACACAAATACCCTTGAACAAAGACCAAAATCAACAAGGGTTGCGGGAAGATTAAATGAGCCTTTGAGTTGGAGAAATTGTAATAAAATTGGCAGTCGTAAGACATTTGGAAAAGGTTAGATAGGCCAAAGAACCGGCTAGAAGTGAAGGAGATCATGTTTTTGAGAGTCAAAAACTGGGAGATAGGTATCCTATAAGGGGAAAATAGTCTATTTCAAACTGAACAATTTCGATCGTGCATTTTCATATATAAATAATACATCCGTGTTTATACCAACTTGAATAATTACAAAATTCAAATAACATGTATGAACTTGATTTCTAAGGCCTAAATCATAGTTGACTTATACGGAAATTAGTCAACCATTAACTCGGCTGACTGGATTGTCATCGTGTCGATAATGTGGTAACGACCTACAAGAATCAAGCCAAAACGACATCGTTTTAGGCGTAGAAATTTATAAAACGCAAAATTTTATCTTTTGGCATTAGGAGATATTCGAACCAAGCACCTAAAGGACATAAAGTGATATTTTACCAATTGAACTGAAGTAAATTTCTTATAACAATACGAAATAAACGTACTTATATTCTCAGCTTTCGTTTACAACTTGTGCTCTACTTCCGTTTCTTCTTCTTCACCATCTCCGTCAGATTTGACTGTAACTATAAGTTCTTCTTCTTCTTTATATTCCTCTTGATCTCAGTTGCTGAACTTGGTTACAGTTTGCAATTGTCCGACGTTGGATTCGATTTTGTTTATTTAAGAAATGAGTTTGGTCGATTTTCTGTAGCTAAAGTTTTGATTTTTGTTTTAGGGTTGAAATTTTTTCCCGCTTTTTGAATCCGAATCAATGATTATGGAGTTAATTAGTTCAATTAACCTAATATAAGTACCCAATCGCTTGATACAAGCACATATTCTCTTACGTTTTGTAAATTAACCATCCGTTTGAAGCCAATACATTCCAGAAACTCTCCATTGATTTGGGCTTGTTAGCGATTCTTGAAAAGAGAGAAAAACATAGCAACAATCCCAATTACTAACGGATTCAGAAAAGGAAGTGGTTTCTACGGCATCGGAGAAGACTAGCCCATGATAGAGACGACGATAATGATGCCGATGATGACCACATTGATAAATGCGATGAGGAAGAGACAGGCGACGACGAGAAGATGATTTAGAATCTAAAATTTAGTATACGTATATCTGTTTTCGTGTTTACAGAAATTTACCTCAGCTCCGATATTTGTTCATGATCTCTATGGTTTGAATCTGTCATAATGCAAAAAAAAAAATTTTGCTTTTTTAAAATTTCGTCGCCTAAAACGACGTTATTTTGACATGATATCTACAGGTCATTGCCACATTATCGACATGGTGGCAATCTAGTCAGCCGACTTAACAGTTGACTAACTTCTATCTAGGTCAACTATGATTTAGGCATCGAAAATCAAGTTCATACATGAAACGACCCGACCCGTTTTTTTTTTTATGCAATAACTAATATTCCCATAAATATTAATTATATTCCGAATAAAACATTTAATTTAACGATTAAACAAACAGACCAAATCACTTAAATTAAACATATTTAAATCAATTTATTTCAAATAAAACTAGTTTCCACCACAAACGACAAAAGTTATAAAATAAGACTCGTACTTATTAAATAAACTTCAACCAACAGTAATCGAAATTATTAAACATAAATAAAGTTCGACACTACCACACAAATACCGAGTCCTAAATCATTCTCCTCCTCATTGCCTTGATTCCACGTTCACACTTTATCTTTACCTGCAACATAACGAAGAGTTACGTAAGTATTATCAAAAATACTTAGTGAGACGGTCATCCCATCTACGAGCTATACACACAAACGATTGAGAACACAATAAACACAATCAATCACAATTAAGCAAACCACACAATGAGTATACAACCCATTGACACAACCAGCCCATGAATCCGATTCCCGATCCATCACAAAATCAACCTACACAACACCACAAACACATCAAACCATCTCTACTGCTTAGATAAGCTTATGGTCTCGCACTCACCTTAGCTTAAGAAGGATTCGGCTCAAGAACCACCACAACAACCCAACAGCGACTCACTCACATACCAACAGAAGCTAAAAACCTCACTTCCTCACGCCCTACAACCAACCACAATAACCAAACACAACTTTCAACACAACCAGAAAATTGCAGAACGAACAGCCCCAAAGATGGAGCCACGGATCGAGTTCTAACCGTCCACTTCCAAATTCCACCGGTGGAACTCAACTCCTGGACGTCCTGAAGCTACCCTCAAAATTTCATGAAGATCCGACCAAAGATGTACTCGCGATCTAACTCTGAACCTGCACTGTTCCCAAATCGCGACTGAAACTCTTAGGATACTAACTCAAATCCAAAACCGCAAAGTGACGCATCTAGGCTAAAGCTTACCTACAACTCCACCAAAATTTCATTACCTTTGGATACGATTTGCTAGGTCGAACCTCTTTTCTCTCAAACCCTGCCAGCTCTATTCTCCCTCTCCTTCCTCTCTCAAGCCAAGCCAAGGTCTCCTTCCTTTAAGTCTCCCCTCCTCTTCTTCCTTTTCTCAGCTCACAAGCTTTCTCTCTCCCTTTCTCTCTCAAAATAATCAGACAAAAACCCAGAAAGAAGAAAGAGGAAGAAAAACGAGCATAAAAGGAGGTAGGTGGGATTTTCTGCAACAAAAACAGTCCACCGACACTCCAGATCGGTTTGCAACCGCTCCTCGAAGTAGCTCGGCAAATTTGACCCCCCGAGCGGTTTGCAACCGCTCCACGGAGTTGCCCCGGCAAATTTTTTTTTTTTTTTTTTTTTTTTTTTTGCCTGAACAGATCCGTCCTTTTGTTCGCGACAACTCCATGTCCGAAACTCTCAAAGATTGACTTCAAAGAGAGAAATCACATTCCCAACAACTTGTTCGGATCAAAGACGACTTTATACAAAACTTCTGTATTAATCCTGAGAAATTTCCTTTTTCTCGAACACGGACGTTACAATTCTCTCCCACTAACATAGATTCGTCCTCAGATCTGCGATACCAACCAACAGCAAAGAACTTCCACTCACAATCGAAACATGATTCTCTTCTCAAATCTTGCCCAATCCGGCCAACACATCTCAAACACGAGATCAAACACTATTAATCCTCGAGGTCTACATTCAGTCTCTATGCTTATACCCACGTCCTAGACATTTATTGCTCCCAACACAACTCGTACTCGTACCACTCCACCCTCAGGACCAAAGTCCCTCGAGTTCTCGGTACCCCATGCCACTCGCACTCTCAGGTCACAAAGTCCTTCGAGCTATCGGCACATAAACTCGTACCACTCACACTCTTAGACACATAGTCTTCGAGCTAGCGGTACCACGCATACCAGTCACACTCTCAGGCCACACGTCCATCGGGCTATGGGTATAACTCTCATACCACTCCCACTCTCCGGTCACATGTCCTTTGAGCTATGGGTATCTGGGGACTAATCCTTCCCTCACGAGTTGTACATGACCAAACCGTCCTTAGAGCAATAAAGTCTAACGAAACGTCTATAAGCATCTCCGACCAAAACTACCTCACATGGTCTACGTAATGCATCGCAATGCAATACTTCACCACACATATTCCCAACCCGGAATATCACCTCAACCATGACCAAACCTCAGGTCAATTCGAAACATCCCAACTCACAGGGAAGTTTATCATATCCAAATACGAAGGATATTTCCAGTTCATATTCTCATAAACTTTTATCTTTTCACAACTTCATGCTCAAAACCTCATGACACAACAAGTCATAACCAATAAGAATTACACATCTTATTAACAAATCAATGTATTAATCGTTTACACACCAAAACGAAATACAAGAAGATACGACGAGCATATAACTCAACTCCGAAACTCGAACCAGCGATAAACAACTACTCAAGCCTCAGCTTGTTTTTCGAACCACTTCGTGAACCTAGCTTTCGTCCGCTCTTCTGGTTCCCAAGTCTCCTCCTGAATACCGTCACAGTCCCACAAGACTCTCATCATCGGAATCCTCTTCCGACGAACCTCCTTGACCCTCCGGTCGAGAACCCTCATTGGCCTCGCCTCTAAAGTCATGTTAGGCTGAAGATCTGACGGAATCTCAGCCAACACCATATCATCCCTATGCAAGCACTTCTTCAACATCGACACATGGAAAACTTTGTGAAATGCTTGCATAATCTCCGGTAACTCCAACCGGTACGCGACTGGCCCAACTCGACTAACAATCCTAAACGGACCCATATACCTTGGACTCAACTTGGTCTCGGTAATGGACCTGTTCAGACCTCGCAACATCGCCATCTTGAGATACACTCTATCTCCCACCTCAAACTCAAGTTCTTTTCTCCTCTTATCAGCATAACTCTTTTGCCGATCCTGAGCTTCCTTCATGTTCAGCTTCAAAACTCGGATCTTCTCTGTAGTTTCCTGAACAAAATCTGCACCCAATGTGCTCCTCTCCCCCACTTGGGTCCAGCACAACGGTGTACGACATGGCCTCCCATACAGCGCCTCGTATGGAGCCATCCCTATACTCGCCTGGTAGCTATTGTTATACGCAAACTCTACCAAGCTCAGATGATCCACCCAATGACCACCCCAGTCCAGCACACACATCCTCAACAAATCCTCAAGAGTCTGGATCGTCCTCTCGGATTGCCCATCCGTCTGAGGATGATACGCGGTACTCAAATGCACCTTCGTGCCCATCTCCGTCTGGAACGCTTTCAAGAACTCCGAAGTGAACTTAGAATCCTGGTCTGACACAATACTCACCGGTACTCCATAAAGTCTCACTATCTCCTGCACGTACTTCTTAGCTAACACCGAAGGTCCATCAGTCTTCTTGATAGCCAGAAAACGTGCACTCTTGGTCAAACCATCAACAATGACCCAAATCGCATCCTTGGTCCGAGAAATTGGCAACCCCATTACAAAATCCATCGTAATCATATCCCACTTCCACTCTGGAATGGGTAAACTCCGCAACAATCCGCTCAGAACCTGATGCTCTACCTTCACTAACTGGCACGTATCACACGCTGCGACCCAGTTAGCTACATCCTTCTTTGTCGCTCCCGGATGAATCGAAAACATACTCGCATGAGCCTCACTCAGTATTTCTCGCCTCAAACCCTCATCCTTGGGTACGCATACCTGCCCATGTACCAGAATAGTCCCATTAACAGAGACTTGATATTCTGAACCCGCTTCCCTGGAAGCATTAACCAAACCCTCATCCTTCTCCTGAGCTATCCGAACCGTGCTCGGAAGATCCGCCTGATCAACTGCCTCCAAACCCAACGGTTCCTGAGATAAAACACACAACCTCAAAGAACCAAGCTCACACACCAACGACTCCATGTCCTGCTTCCGAGCCGAAACCACACTTTTGCGACTCAAAGCATCCGCAACCAAGTTCGCTTTACCAGGATGGTAAGCGATCTCCAGATCATAATCAGCCACCAACTCCATCCAACGCCTCTGCCTCAAATTCAACTCAAGCTGAGTGAAAATGTACTTCAGGCTTTTATGATCTGTAAACACCTGGACCTTCCCGCCATAGAGATAAGACCTCCAAATCTTCAAGGCGAACACTACCGCAGCCATCTCAAGATCATAGGTAGGATAGTTGCCCTCATGCTTCCTCAACTGCCTCGAAGCATAGGCAATTACCTTTCCCTTCTGCATCAACACACAACCCAGGCCTACTCCCGAAGCGTTTGTATACACCACGTAAGGCTCCCCCGGCTCAGGTAATGCCAAAACTGGCGTACTAGTCAACATCGTCTTCAGGTTTGCGAAACTCTCCTCACACTCAGGAGACTGATAAACTGGTATAATTTGTTATTTGACCGAGAGCGGGTGCTCTGGAGAGAGCGGGTGCTCTGCAGAGAGCAGGTGCTCCGTTATAGTGATAGTGATGAGGTTCGTTCAAAGGGACCAGCAATACACTCTAATCTTTTGTAATACCATTCCAGCTAAGCGATCAATGTTGTTTTGTTTTGTTGATTTAGTTTGTCACAATTACAAGTAAAGAGAATAAAAATCGGTTTTAACAAATGATGATAAAAACGTTAAGCTAAAGGAATTTAATCTCGGGAATTAGATCATTTGGAACCAAGCAATTATTCAGGAAAATGATTTAGAACCAATCTAGAACTCAACCATAAAATTAGGAGGATCCACTGTCGTGGTATCAACCTCTTTATCAATCAATCTAACACCCTAAACTGTCGTTTGATGTTACAAAGAATGACAAGCATTACAAAGAATAGGATCGATTTGTTCACAATTTGCCTTAACATCAACTGTCGTTGGCTAAGGACAAATCGCCCATCTATGCTCTTTCAAGCAATTCACAACACTTTTGATGAGTGAATTAAACCTAAAATCAAAGGCTAGGTGATCAAGCTAGTCTAGGCATTAAGAACAACAATAGATGAAGATATCAATGAGCATAAGAAATCATATCTATGCTTAGTTCATAATTCTCTAATTCCCTTGAATCCCTTAACTTAACTTAAAGAACTACTGAATCATTTCAAAGCAAAGAACAACAAGAAAGATAAGAGAAAACATAATACAATAATTAAAAGAAGTAAGAGCTAGAATTCTTCTCTAGAAAGGGAAGAGACAAATCTCAAAGAAAAGAAAAATAAATCTAAATATTACAAGTGTTTTTTTTTTCTTAGTGTTCTTCCTTCTCCTTCTTACGTAAAAATATAAAGCTTTCTAAAAAAATCTAAGTATTCTTAATAGTCACCAAGTGAGAGATATATAACATAATTTTTCTAAAGTGGGAAAGTTGCCCAAAATATCTCTCCACTTTATCCTTTTTCTACGTAAAAACATAGCTTCATTGGGCAAACTTTCTACTCTAGTGTTATATAATAATAGTAGTTTAAATAAGTCTTGGGTGGTTGGGAGTAGTGGATGGTGAGAGGCTTAGGTGGTAGTAACTGTTGAGTGAAGCTGGCCGACAATTGATTCTCTCTTTGGAGCGAGGGGTAAGAGCAGGTCGTGGTTCGGGAGCGGGTACACGGAGCAGGTCGAAGGTGCTCTTTTCTTTGAAATTCTCCAAAAAGCTTCACTTTTCTTCTAGTTTTGCCAAGTCTCTTCATGAGCTACCATTCTCCATTCCAGCCACCTTTAGACCTAAAATGACTCAAAATAAAATAAAAGATTCGATAAAAACCTACAAAACAAGGGTTAGAATGCGCTCAAAACGCATTATATCAGAGACCAAACGAAAGGAACATCCTTCCCTGTCAACTTCGTCATAGACTTAGCCATACTCGCAAAACTCTTGACGAACCTCCGGTAATAACCTGCTAACCCGAGAAAACTCCGAATCTCAGTAGCATTCCTCGGCCTCGGCCACTCCCTGATAGCCTGAATCTTCTCCGGATCCACAGAAACTCCCTCTGCGGACACAATGTGACCCAGAAATCCGATCTCTCGCTGCCAGAAACTACACTTGCTCAACTTAACAAATAGCTTCTGCTCCCGCAGCTTCTCCAGAACAACTCGCAGATGCAACTCATGCTCCTCGGGTGTCTTCGAATACACCAATATGGCATCGATAAAGATGATCAAAAATTCATCCAGATACTCCTGGAACACGCTGTTCATCAATCTCATGATCGCTGCTGGTGCATTCGTCAACCCAAATGGCATCACCACAAACTCGTAGTGTCCATATCTCGATCTGAAAGCTGTCTTTCGGATATCCTTCTCATCAATCGGAATCTGATGATATCCTGATGCCAAGTCTATCTTGGAGAACCAAGTAGCCCCTCTCAACTGATCCAACAACTCATCAATCCGTGGAAGAGGATACATGTTCTTCACAGTGACTCGGTTCAGTCCCCGATAATCGATGCACAATCGGAAACTCCCATCCTTCTTCTTCACAAACAACACTGGCGCTCCCCACGGTGAAGTACTCGGTCGGATAAAACCCTTACCCAACAACTCTTCCAGCTGCTTTTTCAGCTCTGCCATCTCTGCTGGAGCCATCCTGTACGGTGCCTTAGATATCGGCATTATCCCGGATTCCAACTCGATCGTGAAAGGATCAGACCGCGACAGCGGTAATCCCTGCAATGACTGGAAAACATCCTGGAAATCCCGAACAACGCGAATCTCCCCAACCGCAACCTCTCCAACCGTCTCTGATGTGACAATTGTCACCAAATATGCCTCGCGACCCTTCTTGATCATACTCTCTGCCTGCATGGCCGAGATCACGAGACTCCCAGAAGTCGGTCTCACTCCCTGATAAACCAACCTCCCTTGTTTTCTTTCAAGAACAACACGCCCTCGGTGACAGTCTAGATGCGCTCTGAACTTTCCGAGCCAATCCATGCCCAAAATAACGTCATAAAGCTCTACCGAGCAAATGACCATATCCGCTGGCATAGATTCTCCAGCCACCTAAACATCCACGTCAACAACTCAACCGTGAATGGTCAGTAGCTTCCCTCCAGCCACTCTAACAAAACCCAACCGCTCCTCGGTTGCTCCCCGTAATTTGCCCTTCTCGGCAAATTCCGGAGTAATGAAGCAATGCGATGCTCCAGTATCAAACAACACGTGGGATTCAACACCTCCCACAACCAGGGTCCCTGTATATTTTTTATATGCTCAGAACCCTGACACCCCACTACGGAGACAAAATAAATTCTAAACACAAGAATTTAACTCAGGTAAGTTTAACAAACATACATGTGATCGGCCTGGAACTCGGGCCTCCCGTCTCCACAATGGAATACACTCGGGGCACCACCGCACTCTGGCTAACTGGCGACACCGTTGCTCCCTCTCGCTGCAACTTGGGGCATCTCGGCTTGATATGCCCCACCTCTCTGCAGTGGTAGCATACACGCGTATCCACACGCGCCTCGCCCTTCTGAGGGCAACTCACCACCCTGTGATCCTTGCTTCCACACCTGAAGCATCTCAGACCACTCTGAGTAACACTGGAAAAACTCTCCATCTTCCGCTTCTGTCCTTGCATTGGCCTGCCGCCTCTGCTCGGACCGGACTGCTGCTGCTGCGGCCTCCTTGCCTGAAAACTGGGGCTAACAACCACCGCCTCATCTCTCAGAACCTCCTCCAGCAAGGCAGTTGTCTCCACCAACTCCGCAACCGTGCCAAAAACTCTCACCAGGCAACGGTTCCTCAACTCGGGCCCTCTCACCCTCCAATGCTCGACCCGCATACACACTGAGACGGTTAAACTCCGCCTCATACTCTCGAACGGTCCGGTTCCCCTGAGACAAATCCAGGAACCGACCCTCCAACCGGTCAAGCGCCTCCTGAGGAAAATACTTGGAGTTAAACTCCTCCACAAAATCCTCCCAGGCCATCTCCGCCTGAACTCTCCTGGCCAAAACACCCCTCCACCAGAGATGCGCATCACCCTCCAGGTAATGAACTGCCAGGTCCACCCGGTATCTCTCCGGATACCTTATCGAAAGGAAGTTCCGCTCCAACCTCCTTCTCCACGCATCCGCGGCCTCAGGATTGGCACCTCCCGGAAAGAATCTCGTGCCAATCCTCTGCAACTGCTCCATCATCCTCAGATAGGATGGGAGCACCTCCGCAACTGCAGCTCTCGGCTGCACCTCAACCTCTGGTGGCACAACAGGAGCCTGCACCGGTACCCTCTCTGGTAACCGCTCCAACAGCAAGGCCAGCAAACCCGCAATGCGATCAAACCGGTCCTGAGCAAGATCCGCTGCAACACCCGCAGCACCTGCTGGAACTCCAGCCACACCGGCCACGCCCTCAGACCCCTCCTGATACACATGCGGATCCGCAACTCGCTCTACCGTAGCACTCCGTGCTACACTCTCTACCACCACTGGAACACGACCACGACCTCTACCGCGGCCACTCAACAGAGTAAAGATAACTTACCATGGAATCTCGAAGGCTCGAAGAGGATGATTCTAAGACCCCATGCTCAAACAAATTGACTAAATACCATATAATCAATTTCTAGCATACCACAATTCAACGGTTCACGACAACATGGAACAAGCAACGCAAAAAAAAATTAATTCAACTCCAATTAATTTTCTTCAACCATCCTAGAACCGTCTATGCTCTGACACCAAACTGAAACGACCCGACCCGTTTTTTTTTTTTATGCAATAATTAATATTCCCATAAATATTAATTATATTCCGAATAAAACATTTAATTTAACGATTAAACAAACAGACCAAATCACTTAAATTAAACATATTTAAATCAATTTATTTCAAATAAAACTAGTTTCCACTACAAACCACAAAAGTTATAAAATAAGACTCGTACTTATTAAATAAACATCAACCAACAGTAATTGAAATTATTAAACATAAATAAAGTTTGACACTACCACACAAATATCGAGTCCTAAATCATCCTCCTCCTCATTGCCTTGATTCCACGATCACACTTTATCTTTACCTGCAACATAACGAAGAGTTGCGTAAGTATTATCAAAAATACTTAGTGAGACGGTCATCCCATCTACGAGCTATACACACAAACGATTGAGAACACAATAAACACAATCAATCATAATTAAGCAAACCACACAATGAGTATACAACCCATTGACACAACCAGCCCATGAATCTGATTCCCGATCCATCACAAAATCAACCTACACAACACCACAAACACATCAAACCATCTCTACCGTTTAGATAAGCTTATGGTCTCGCACTCACCTTAGCTTAAGAAGGATTCGGCTCAAGAACCACCACAACAACCCAACAGCGACTCACTCACACACCAACAGAAGCTAAAAACCTCACTTCCTCACGCCCTACAACCAACCACAATAACCAAAACAACTTTCAACACAACCAGAAAATTGCAGAACGAACAGCCCCAAAGATGGAGCCACGGATCGAGTTCTAACCGTCCACTTCCAAATTCTACCGGTGGAACTCAACTCCTGGACGTCCTGAAGTTACCCTCAAAATTTCGTGAAGATCCGACCAAAGATGCACTCGCGATCTAACTCTGAACCTGCACTGTTCCCAAATCGCGACTGAAATAGGACACCTCACGAAAAAGAGGATAACTCTTAGGATACTAACTCAAATCCAAAACCGCAAAGTGGCGCATCTAGGGCTAAAGCTTAGCTACAACTCCACCAAAATTTCATTACCTTTGGATACGATTTGCTAGGTCGAACCTCTTTTCTCTCAAACCCTGCCAGCTCTGTTCTCCCTCTCCTTCCTCTCTCAAGCCAAGCCAAGGTCTCCTTCCCTTAAGTCTCCCCTCCTCTTCTTCCTTTTCTCAGCTCACAAGCTTTCTCTCTCCCTTTCTCTCTCAAAAGATCAGACAAAAACCCAGAAAGAAGAAAGAGGAAGAAAAACGAGCATAAAAGGAGGTAGGTGGGATTTTCTGCAACAAAAACAGTCCACCGACACTCCAGATCGGTTTGCAACCGCTCCTCGAAGTAGCTCGGCAAATTTGACCCCCCGAGCGGTTTGCAACCGCTCCACGGAGTTGCCCCGGCAAATTTTTTTTTTTTTTTTTTTTTGTTGTTGCCTGAACCAATCTGTCTTTTTGTTCGCGACAACTCCATGTCCGAAACTCTCAAAGATTGACTTCAAAGAGAGAGATCACATTTCCAACAACTTGTTCGGATCAAAGACGACTTTATACAAAACTTCTGTATTAATCCCGAGAAATTTCCTTTTTCTCGAACACGGACGTTACAATACATGTTATTTGAATTTTGTAATCATTCAAGTTGGTATAAGCACGAGTGCATTGTTCATATATGAGAACGCACTATCGAAATTATTCAGTTTGAAATAGACCATTTTCCCTCTTATAGGGACATGGATTTAGAGTTAACTATTTATTATTTTTTTCTTTCTCCCAATGCACTTTTTTATCAGTTTTTTTTAAAATATCTAATCAATGTAATTTGTATTTTATTTCGGAATGTTCAAATTAGGCCCCGCAAAATAGCTGGATCAGAAAAAAATAACTGGAACCAAACCAAAAAAAAGACGAACTAGAACCGGTCAAAATATTTAAACGGAAACTAGACCTTTAAATCCAAAAAACCGGTACCAAATCCGGACCAAATCGGGAACCGAACGTATCTAAAATATAAGTATATCCAAAATATATTAGTAATATTTTTATTTTTAATAACCTAAATACCTAAAATTACCAAAAAAAATCAGATATTTCGGATAATTTGAGTAGATTTGGGTGATACAAAGACAAAATTTTCTCGAGTAACTTGGGTAGATTTGGATTATTTAGATGATACAAAAAAATTCGGATATCTTTTTAGATAGATTTTAATTTTTATCGGTTCTCAATATAAACATGGGAACCGAATAAAAATTTAAAACATCCAAATATAACCTAAATCTCATAATCTGAAAATTCGAATTCGAATAGATCTTACTCGAATCCAGCTGGAGTACTGAGATTAGGCATGACCACGGTTACGGTTATTACGGTAACGGTTTATTAACCACCGGTCACGGTTATAAATTTTGTTTAATCTTAACCGTAACCGTTTAATATACGGTTAAAAGGTTATAGTTAAATATGGTTCTGGTTAAAACGGTTATGGTTATATACGTTTACGGTAATGATATGATACGGTTAAATACGGTTCTGGTTAAAACGGTAATGATATGATACGGTTGATATCAATGATGGACCCATAATTTTTTTTTACTTCAGTTCCGTAAATAATTTAAACGATGATATACAACCTAATACTTACTATTATAATATTAAAAATTATAATATGGATTTAGTGTTATTATGTGATTTAAATAACAGCATTATTATTTAAAATTATTTTTATTTATGATTTCAGTTTTTTACATACATTTGCATGAAATTTATAATTTTTTAAACAAACAGCTATTTTTGCTTTTAGTAACAAAACTGTTTAACATTTTTTATTATCTAACCTTTATTTTGAAAGTAATGACTATTTTAAAATTAATTAGAACTTCTAATCTTACCTACAATATATAACCAACACGATACTCTACTAATTAGAAGCAGTAATAATAACATTCACTATTCTACTACTTTGATTTTGTCACTTTGTGTTCGTTAATGATTTCAAAGATATTTTTTTTTTTTAAAATTATTATAAAACTGTTGTGTTGTAAAGTCTATATATATTTGTTAGAAAATATTAATTATATTTTGGTACATTTATTTTTAGTTAATATTTTTTATTGTACTCATATTTCTATAATATATTACTTATATTAAATAATTAATTATTAATATATTTATGTTTTAAAGATGGTTACGGTTCAAAGTTTACGGTTTTAACTATGCGGTTAACCAATGGTTTTGATACGGTTACGGTTAATTAACGGTTACGGTTCATATAATTTTAACCATATATTAACGGTTAACGGTTATGGTTTTTAACCGTTTTATACGGTTATGGTTTAGATACGGTTCGGTTACGGTCCGAAATACGGTTACAGTTTGATTTTGGTCATGCCTAACTGAAATGCCCAAACCCTTGACTTAGACTATGTGCAATGCACTTGTTGAATAATTTATTCAACTGCTGAAACCTCACAATGAGCCTGTTGAAAAAACGAAAATCAATCGTGGCATCAACATGTGTTGAACAAATTCAACATGTTGAAACAATTTTTTTGGGCCCGCGTGTGCCACGTGGTATCACCTAATTGGAGTGTGTGTTACACACAGATGCTGAGCGAGTAAAACATCTCTAATTCTTTTTTTTTTTTTAATGATGACACTTGCTATATTCTTATTGGTCATTCAGATTTTGGAGTTTTTTATCTCATCCTATCTATTTACGATCAATTATTATATAGCAAATAATTTTTTTTTAAATAATAAATTATACAAAAATTCATAATTTTTTAAGTTCTATAAATAGAGACTTTGATCATTTTATGTCTCTATATGTTGTGTGATTTAAGAGTTTTATTGTTTGTGAGTTGAGTCGCATGTATTAATGAAGTTATGTGTGTTTATTATTAATCGTGGTGTGTGCTTGTATTGTATTGTATTTGAAGTTTTTTGTAATTTTATTTGTTTTAATAATAATTGTTTGTATTTTTATAATTTTAAAAAATTTAGTTAAGAACATAAAATAATTAAAAAATTATTAAAAAATCATGTCACTTTAGTTAATTTAATTTAATTTTAGTCGATATTCTAACTTAATTTTATCAGCAATTATTATTAATATTCAACCATGAAAATAAAGATATTTAAGAAAATAAGAATATCAAATAAAAATAGTGGGGTATAATATTGAATTTTATTAAACAAAACCATTGTAGTGTTAAAACATTTGATGGGTGTTGAATTATGATGTGCAAGAAAGAGAAAATGATGTGGAGTGTTAAAAAATAAACAAAAGGAGGGTGTTTAATTTTTTTTAGCATTGCACATAATCTTATGGTAACTTCGCGTAGATTAACATTTTATCAAATATTTATGTTCAGATGTTACACAAATTAAAAGATTAACTAATTATTTTCTATTTAAAATTTAAAAACTAATTTCTTATTTATTTAAAAAATAATCAATCAATAATAAAATAACTTGCATAATACAAATAACCACAAAACAAAAACAAAAAGTTAATTAATTATGCATTGAATATGTAAAATATCACTTAAAATATATCTTTCGGTTAAACAGAAGAAGTACTTTTAAATATTTAATGCATACAAAAGTATACTCCTTCTATTTTATTATTAATATTTTTAGAGATTTTATCTGTTTTATTTTATTAGATTTTTAATAGTGTCTATGCGAAAAATTAAAGTTTATTTAGCTTTTGTGATCATTAATATCATGCCGTACTTTTTACTATTTGTTAATTTTTAAAAAATTACGGACCGAATTATATGATTTACATTGCTTATGGTAGCATTAGGAAACTCACAATATTAGACTCGCTAGATTTATACTACGAGAAAATGATTAAATCTTGTACTATATAGTGTGGTGAGCTCTAGGTATAACGCATGCTTCCACTAGGCCTGCTATGTCCTAATTATAATGGAGGTAAATAGCTTAGATTCTGGAACATCACCAGCAAAACCTAAAAAAGCAAACACAATAATATACAGACATTTGATCTTGTGCATCCTCCTTCCATTGTATATGTTTTCCCTGCACCACTCTGTATGTCCATAAGCAAAAATATTGTACAGTTAAAACCTTCATTCACGATTGGAACAACGGCCTCTTCATACAAATCCATCTGTTGGGCATATAAACACACATTCAGCAGGAAAATTGCTCACTAAAGGCAGTCACATGATTACTGTAGTTCTACTTTACATAAACAAAAAGGTGAGAAAATTAAAATGATATCCTAATCTAAGCCCAAAAAAGGCTTTTTCATCATTACACATGGTCTAAATCCATGCCACAACCCCAAAGAAACAAGCTAGATGCAACTTTTTACCTTATCAAAAGTGAAAACCCTATCAATGTGCCAAAAGACCACACAGGTGAGCTTGGTCTTTGAATTTCTATTTGTATTTTACTGCCAAAACAACATCGAACACGCTTATACCAAATCGAATCTGAAAGGAGCAAATAGAAACTGATTCAAAATTCTTATAAACCAAGCGGTCTATATATATTCTCAACACAAAACCGGACTTAAACAAACCTTAATCAAACCAAACCCACCTAAAAATATTAAAATCCTGTATTAAGATAATTTTTTGTTTAAAATATATATGAGAAACCATGACTAATTCAAAAGCAAAAGTATTGATGCCCCACATTTAATATATCTTTCTAATACTAAGACCATACAGTTTTGTCATTTGTCTGGTAAAGTTCTCTACAGTAGATATGTGAGACATTGTTGTTTTGTTTCCATGACTCAGGGGATCCTCTTGAAAAGTTTTTCAGATCAAATGGCATAAGTAGCTAAGCAGAAACTGCATTTTTGGTCTGGTTTTCTATTTCTAACCTTGCCCAAACTCTTCTCCACCTCAACAATACGTGCCTCCAGATTCAGTTCTATCTCCTTTATTGCAAGCTTTCTCTGCCTCAATCTTTCATCAATATCTTCTTCGTCTTAACTTCACTGCAAAGTTTTTCAATGCATCTCTGCTTTTCTCTATCTTTATGGAGCCAACACTCTGCTTCCTTCGTTCTATCATCAATCATTGTCTTCTTCTCAGCATTACTTCCATTTACATCATCACATCTTTGCCTTATCTTTTCTGGTTGTTTTGTAGTTTCATCATCCTCACTACTCCTTTGTTCTAGTTTTATCGAAGCATGCTTCTGAAAAGACCCTAAATCATCATCACTATCCGCCGCCAGATATCTTCTACTTCTTTTTCCGAGTGATTCAGAAGCATCTCCTCCAGTTTTCTCTGCATCACTATACTTCTTCCCACATCTGATCATTTGAGCAATGGTCATGTTACCATCTTCTTCATCCATAGAACTCTCATCACCATCCTTACTAGCTGTTTTCATGTGCACAGGCTTGTAACTGCTTCTCTTGTTTGTCAAATCCCCACTTGTCTTGTCAATCTTCCAACCTGAAGACACAACACTGTTCACAAACTCACCTATCTTATATATCTTTGCTAACCTACGCATCCTAGATCTTATGCGTTTTACAGTAAAACCTTCTTGCAACTTCTGAACCACTTGACTCAAAGGCAATACCTTGAGAGATACATCAGTATGACTATCATCATATTTCTTATGATGATCAAATGTATTCCTTTTATTAAAAGTTTCAGTTGACTCTTTCTGCATCTCTTCAGAACCCAGAAACTCTGAAACTGATTTCAGCCACCAGTCTTGGTATCTCGCAGTAGCAGATGTTGTAGAGAGACGAGAAGGCATGTAAAGCTTTAAAACATCAAGACACTTGTTGTAATCATCCCATGCTTCCTTTTCTGTGACGTTGATGTGATGAGTAACCAAACCAGGACAATCTTGAGCCAGCTCGAATTGCATTGCAACACGATTAGGATAGTAATCCTCTACAAAACCAATCCCAACAAGCTTAGAACTCCTCACACAACGAGCAAACGAAACAAACTCATCTTCAAGTTTTTCATCAACAGTCACTCACATAGCTTCCTCAAGGTATATCGGAGTGGGTTCCAGTTTTTAAGCGGTCTAGTGTAAGGACGCCACTCAGAATCATCAAAACTCAGTCTCACATTCCCAGTTTTCTGATGCAGACCGCCCCACCGAGAAATTCTTGGTTCGCCTTTAGGTATCTCTTTAGCTTTTGGTCTCAAGTTCTTGAATCTCTCCCATGTCCAAACCTTGACTACTAACTTAAACAGAGAGGGGAGTTTACGATTTTTAGTGGACTTACCTCTGGAAATTTCACCCAAATCTTTGTACAGGCTAGCGAGAACAGCAGGGGCAAGAGCAATCCTTTCACCTCTAGCTAAAGGAACAGCGATTGGGAGATTGTTTACAGAAATAGAACGAGATTTATTTGGAAAAACGAAATGCGAAAGCCACAATGCAAGAAAAGCTTCATGCTCCAACTGACCACCTCTACCCAAGAAGCTCCGAATCCATGATCATTGCCTCACACTTTTATCCTTGCTTCTATTCTCTAAGTGGGTGCGTGCAAAGCTTCCATTTTTCCAAGCCACAAAACAAAATGAGGCTGTGCCAAGCTTACCCCGGAGAAGGAAATCCGCGAAGATGAAACAGAGAGACGTTGATCACGACAGGGAAGCTCAGCTACAGAGCAGCCATCGATGGAGGTAACAAAGGGTTTTAGAAAATGGGCTTTGCTCAAGCAACAAGCTTTGTCAGAAACCATGACTTCTTCTCTCTCTTCAATGAGAAGATTCCCATTCTCAGAGAGTGACGATGAGGATGCGTTCTTTATCTGTCAAGACGACGAAGAAGCAAAGGATTCAGAAAAAATTAGGGCTTTTGAAGGTCCTTCATTATATAATATAAATGCTGACTGTATACATGTTTATATAACTTCGAAATATATTAATTTTTTCGAAAAATAATATAATAATTGTTATTCCAAAGAAATGTAAACATTTTCTGAATAATTTCAAAATTAGCTTTGTCATAAAATTTAAATCTTTACAACTAAAATAAGACGAGATTTATTGACTGGTCTTGTTCTTCATATGCTTTCACAAATTCATGTCCACCTTGTAGTTTCCATTCACTGCAAATTAGATTACACGTAAAGTAACCAAGCATGTCACCTAATCCTTATATATCATATGAGACTTAAAACTCTCTTTTATCAATATGATCCTGACAAGTATCTTCTTGTTCTGCAATCTCAATATATCCAAAGCAAAACTGTCCCTTTTCTGTATTAGGACGCAAATGCAAACGCTCTATATATTTTGGTTTTATACTTGGAGAAACTAAACAAGATTCCTTGTAACTAAATTAATGCATGTGTTGTTTCATATGATCAAACTAGTAAGCAAATCGAAAATGAAGTAAGTAAACTGACATTCTCCACTGTTGAAATAAGGTATATGAATTTGTCAATTTAGAAATCGTTGACAATGTTGTGGTGATTACGCCTTTTAAGGTTGATCCCTAGTTGACCAATGTTTTTTTTGTCTCTGAGAATCTCTTTAATACATATAATTTTCTTGGTTTATTTCACATGATGAAATCAGACTGTTCCATTTATGCTCCATCTAAGGATGGAATTAAGCTCTCTCTGATATGCAACACACCAAGACGCTATTAGCTCATAACTCGTTTCAAAAGATACAGTTGAAATACTTACATCAAATTAGTCTTCAAGAGATACTAAAGCCAAAAGACCACATAGGTGAGCTTGATCTTTGATATTCTACTTGTACAAAACAACATCGAACACGCTTAGATTAAACGAGCTGCTCCTATTTTTCTCTGTTCTAAGGCTCTCCGTTCTATTAACCATGCCACATTTTTTTGAGCCTTAATAATACGCTCTTCTATCGATGATGCCAGCACCTTCAGCTTTTGGAATCTCTTTTCGTAAGAGTCATTACCAGCAAAACCATCGTTTCTCTTTTCTAAATCCTCATTGGATTTCATAGTTTCTTCACTTCTGAGGGCACTATCATGAAGCAAACAGTCCTGTCCCTGACTTCCATGCCCTACAGCGATGTGAATGTTTGACTCATCAGGTGGACTAAGAACCATACTCTTATATGCTTTGCTACCATCTCCATTAGCAGTCTTTTGACGCGGGATTGGCTCATTGTTGTCTGTCTTTGAAGCTAATTTTTTCTGGATCAAACTGTCATCATCAATAACATCTTCGTTCTCATCTGATCTCTGCTTCTCTCCAGTTATGACACCATCTTCTTGGAGCAAAATCTTTGGTTCACTGCTACCATCATTAGTCATACCTGCATTGCTTCCATACACAACAAGCATATCATCATAGATTTGTCTTGTTTCTGGTGGAGACTTTACAATGTCATATACTCCTCCATTAGCACTAAGAGGAGGATCTGAAGAAGTGTTATCATCAAATGAGCTCAGAACCACATTATTTCCTGCTTTGCTTCCAGTTTCATCAGACTTTTCATTCCTTCGCTTCATTTCTGGTGGTGGTACAGTTTCATCATCTCCAAAAGCAAGCTTTTGATAAATCCTTGAATCATTGTTATCCTCCTCAAGTTTACTTCTTTTTCCAAGTGATTCAGAAGCATTTCCTCCTATTTTTCCTATAGATGTAATGATACTCTGAGCAATAGTAATGTTAATATTAGACTTCTCATCATCCTCACGAGCTCGCTTGCATCTCTTGTTTCCCAAACGCTCAATTGTCTTCTTCACTAACTCCTTCTGAAACAAACGACTAAGTGGCAGTTCTGTTGAAGCTGATTCATCACCATCACCAATCTTTTCTTTCTCCATCTTACACCTCAGATTTTTAGCTATTCTACGTCTTCTGAGGTTTGCAGGAAACCCCATTCCCAACTTCTGAAGCACTTGACTCAATGGAAGTACCTTATGAGATACATTATTGTCATCATCATCAACTGTATTACTTAAATTAAAAGTTTCAGTTGAGTCTGAGGAAAGCAGAAACCGTGAAACTGATTTCAGCCACCAGTCTTGGTATCTCGCAGTAACAGAAGTTCTAGAGAGACGAGAAGGCATGTACAGCTTTAAACTATCAAGAGACTTGTTGTAATCATCCCATGTTTCCTTTTCTGTGACGTTGCTGTGATGAGTAACCAAACCAGGAAGATCTTGAGCCAGCCCGAATTGCATTGCAACACGATTTGGATAGTAATCCTCTACCAAACCAATCCCAACAAGCTTAGAACTCCTCACACAACGAGCAAACGAAACAAACTCATCTTCAAGTTTGTCATCAACAGTCACCCACATAGATTCTTCAACATAAAACCGAAGAGGGTTCCAATTCTTTAACGGTTTCGTATAAGGACGCCACTCAAAATCATCAAAACTCAATCTCACATTCTCAGTTTTCTGTTGCAGACCGTCCCACCGAGAAATTCTTGGTTCTCCTTTAGGTATCTCTTTAGCTTCTGGTCTCAAGTTCTTGAATCTCTCCCATGTCCAAACTTGAACTAACTTAAACAGAGACTGGAAATAAAGATCTTTAGTGGACTTATCTCTCGAAATTTCACCCAAATCTTTGTATAATCTTGCGAGAACAGCAGGGGCAAGAGCAACCCTTTCACCTCTAGCTAAACGAACAGCAACTGGGAGATTCTTTCTAGAAATAGAACGACGAAACTTATCTGGAAAAACGAAATGGGAAAGCCACAATGCAAGAAAAGCTTCATGCTCAAGTTGATCACCTCTACCTAAGAAGCTAGAAATCCATGATCCTTTCCTCACACGCTTGTTCTTATTTAGATTCTCTAGTCTTACTTTCTTCAGTTTCTCCACAGAATCTCTCATCTCAAAGCTTTCTAGAGGGGAAAAAACTGGAGAGCCCAAAACAGAAAACCCTAGAAGCACTATTACATCCTCTAACGTTATGGTTGCTTCACCCCAAGGAAAGACAAAAGATTTGGTTTCAGGACACCATTTCTTAGCAATGGAGAGAATCAGAGACGGGTTTTTAGTGATATTGTAAGTGGATGCCTTAATTGCTTCATAAATCCCAGCTTTTCTCCAGGTGGGTGCGTGTAAAGCTTCCATTTTTCCAAGCCAAGATACGAAATGATGCTCTGCAGACCAAAACCCAGAGAAGGAAATCCGAGAAGACAAGCTCTTTAGCTCCGAAGAAGAAACAGAGAGACGTTGATCACCACGGGGCAGCTCGGCTACAAAGCCGCCATTGATGGAGGTAACAAAGGGTCTTAGGAAATGGGTTTTTCTCAAGCAACGGCCTTTCTCAGACACCATTACTTCTTCTCTCTCTTCAATGAGAAGATTCGACGATGATGATGGGTTCTTCATATCTCAAGACGACAAAGAAGAAGCAAAGGGTTCAAGCAAAATTAGGGATTTTGAAAGTTAAAAACGGAGACTTGACGGATCAGTTGCTATGAATGGGAAAAGAGTGATCCAATTTGTGTTCAAGGATGGGGAGAGAGAGAAAGAGACTGAACGGAACAGTTGCTTTATATGGCAAATAAGCAACTCACTAAATTAATTAAAATGCTCACTGTATAATATTCTTTTTGACAGTAAAGTATAATACTACAAAATTTAATAAGTGACTGAAATGTGATATATGGAAACATTAAATTGTTAGAAAAATTATTTACTTAAGCATAGGCAATAGTGTTGACGAAAAATCATTTGCACGAATATGAAATTTTTAGGAACAAGGTGAGTATGGAAAAACCGTCTCAGAAGTGCATGTTGATTAAATTCAACATATTGAATGAGTAAACATGATATTTTTTGTTGTTGTAAAATATACATCTATATTAATATATTAAGAAATTGCAATCGACACATTAGTTAAACAAATTTTACCTTCTATAAAGTATTACGAAATTTAATTAATAACAAATTATGCAATGATGATACTTTTCAAAATGGCTATCAATCATGTCAATATGAGTTATAATAGTAAATAGTATATACTTTTGAGTTGACACCCCGAGCTAGTTTTATTACGTGCCCAATGCGTTATTCTGTCAAACCCTCGATAGATGGTGTAATGATATCGGGTAATTAAGGCATGCAGAGGATATCTTCTTCTTTTTGGTTTTTTTTTTTAGTTTGTATTAGGACTAAATTATGAGCTCCCACGATATCCGGAAAACTCATTTTTAACAAAATATTATAATAAAAAAAGTAGTTTCATTGCATTTATATATGCGTCTCTTTATTGTAATAGTTTCTTTTATAATTTCTTACATCAATTCTCTTATCACAGTTTTATAGCATATTTTTATATGCATCTCTTTATTGTAAGTATTTGTATATATCTATTATTATATAACCGCTGATTAGAAATGAGTTCCTTTACTAACATATACAACCATTCACCCGAGCATTAAGTTTAAATAAAAATGCAAATAATGAATTCAAATATTTAAAATATTATGTAAATTCGAACAAATTTGTACATTATATCCATTATAAATAAATCAAAACTTTGATTATTAATTTATTAAAGAAATTTCAACAAGGCAATGTTCAGTGAAAAGACATACATGTTAGTAAATGAGATTGTTAGTAAAACTGTGATACGAGAATATATGTAAATAATTATAAAAAAATGTTTTTACAATAAAGAGACGAGATTCTCTAAAGTAATTTTGAGATTGTTAATGAAATGGACGGTTATATATTACGCAAGTAAAAGATGCGACACAACATATCAAAACAAATAATTACGATAAAAGAAAATGTAACTCAGCGACTCAATTGTGATAAGATAATATATGTAAAATTATAATAAATAGACTCAACACTTCTATAGTGGAGAATTACGATAAAAAAAAGTTTCTAAAACACGTTTTAGCATTGTTAAAACAAAGAACAAAGAGATATGGTAAAAGATAGCTCTCATAAGCGAAAAATTCAAGAGACACGATCAATGTAAATATTGGTAAAATTTTTATAAATATAAATATAAAAATAAGAATTATAATTAAAAACAGATTTTTTGAAGCAATTTTTTAGGATGGTAAAAACATTTGTAAGTAAAAAAATTACATAAATAAAAATTATAATAAAAAAATAGGACCTTCTAAAAATGTTTTAAGGAAAGTGATAAAACTGTATTTTAAAGAATAATTTATAATGATTTATTTTAAATCAATAGTTCTAAAAAAATTTTAATCTCAAAATAATGTATGTTTGGTAATTTTTTGAAATATTTGCAGATTGTTGCATTTTTTTGAAGAGTATTTTGATAATTATCAAGTCTTGATTTACACGAAATCATTTTTGGGATAAGAAAATCAAAGATCTCTCTTGTTATAGGCTAAGATACAAGAGATACGCATATAATTTTTAGTGTTTTGATGTTTTGTGTTTTCTCTATAAAGTTTTTTTATTGTTTAGTAAATTATTATTATTTATTTTTTACTTTGGATTAATTTCCACAATTTTATTTATAATAAAAAAAATTTGCAATGTTTCATCAAATAAAACAAAAAATTGCAATAGTTCACCAAATAAACTAAACAATGCAACGATTCATTAAATAAATTAAAAGTTACAATAATTTGTCAAATAAATCAAATGTTCCGATAGTTTAATTAAATGGTTGCAACGATTCACTTAATTATATTTTAGTAACTATATATTAAAAATATAATTGATGAAGGGATATCATAAAGAGACGCAACCGTATGCCAAATAAATCTAAAATTGCAATGATTCATTAAATAAACTAAATGTTGCAACCGTTTATCAAATAAACCTAAGGTCGCAATGATTCGTCAAATAAACCAAATATTATAATTGTTCAATTAAACGGTTGCAACGATTCACTTAATTATATTTTAGTAACTAAATATTAAAAATATAATTGATGAAAAGGTATCATGAAGAGACGCAATCATAGACCAAATAAATCTAAAATTACAATGGTTTATTAAAATAAACTAATTGTTGCAACGATTTATCAAATAAACCTAAGGTCATAATGGTTTGTCAAATAAACCAAATGTTACAATTGTTCAATTAAACGGTTGCAACGATTTACTTACATATATTTTAGTAATTAAAAGTTCAAAATATAATAAGTAATTAAGAGTTATCTTAATTAATAAAGCTTCCAACACATATAAAAAATATAGTAGATATCTTAACGCAACATAAAAATTTGTAGTAATGTCAACTCAACATCAAATTTTTGTTATATGCAAACCATAAATATTACTTTTAAGTTGAAAGCATCACTATTATCATCCATAATTGTTAAATCGGAAAACTCATTGTATAATCTATCCAATTTTGAGAAAAAAATTGTTGGCATTTTCATTAGAATTTTATACTTAAAGTTGGCTAAAAATTTTATTTTATTATAGTCATTCCAAAAATTTTTAGTTAGATAAAAAATTAGTATTATTTCTTCAAACTTAAAATGAAGTCTGTTAATAAATAGTTAAGAGAGTATATAATGACGTTGAATATTGAATTTTAAATTATTTTGATTTATCATAAAAAGAAAAAATATGTGTCAAAAAACTAAAGTTTGGTAGTTTTCTACAAAGAATAATAAATATATAGGATTTAAAAATATAAACATTTAAATAGACAAAAATCTAAATGAATAAATGCTACTTTGTAAAAATATATATAAAATAAAAAATATTTTTGAAGGTTACAAAGAAAAGACGCAACCGTAAAAACTCTTTTTCAAAAAAAAGTAAAAAAAATTATTGTGAAAGGTTACGAAGAAAAGACGCAATTGTAAAAGATATTTTTTTTTAAAATAAAATAAAAAAATATTTTATAAAAAGATACGAAGAAAAACACAACTGTAGATAATATTTTTTCAAATTATTATTATTATTATATAGATTTGAATGGTTGAGACTGTAAAAAAGACAAATGTGTTGATGGATTGGACCAATTAAAGACTGTTTTACATAGAAATCAATTTGGTATATGGTGGATTGTTGTTTATCTTGAAAATAGAGTGGTCTACTACACAGTCTACACTAATGATTTAGTCCCCTTCATCCATTTAAAATCTTAGTTTTTTTTTTGTTTTAATTCATGTTCATCCATTTATAGATGGGAAAATAGAGTGACAAGTTTTTATTAATTATTTAACTAAGATGAAAAATGGAACTTACAAATATATATAGGTCCTCTCCAAATTCTAGCAAGGGAATTTTGTGATATAGAAGAGGAATTCAAATTTACTCCTCGTTTTTACCTTGTATGTTGGGGCATCAGTGAAAGCTGAAGAGTGAAATTCAAGGAATGATGTTGTATAACTGCATATGGTGTTTTATATAAAAACGACATTATAAGTTTGTAACAGCAGCAATGTGTAGGTGACCTTGTAACTTATAACAGAGGGGTTTTTATTTCTTCAAATCATTATAGTTCAAGGTTTAAAGCAAATAATAGTAGAAGATATGGGCAAAAAGAAAGGGCTACATTTGTAAATGTTCTTTTTTTGACACCTAATAATTGGAAACTTTTTTCATAGAAAAATGCTAACTTGATCTTATGTTATAGTGTGCTTAGCAGCATAAATTTATAATTAACAATGATTACCGTAATTAAAAAAAAAAGATAAGAATAATACTAGAAACAAACAAGGGTTTAAGGCTGGCGAAGTAACACACACACAGCGTCTTCAAGCGATGGCCACAATCCTCTGGTCTAGCTTTCCTTCTCAGGCAGACCCACTTGCTTGAATCAGCAAAACTCTGTGCGATAACGACAAAATTCGCCACCATAAACCCTATTTTATTTGATCTCCGACGAGTAGTCACTTGTCTTTCAAGCTGGGTAGATTAAGTTCTCTTATGGCCATGGGGGTTTCTCTTACCTCCCACAATAACCCTCTTCTTCGTCACTTGACTCCTTCTTCTTCCTGGGTTTCTCGTTCCTCCTCTCGCTTCTCTTCTTCTTCTTCTTCTTCGTTCCCTTCTTTCCTCGTCCCTTGCCGTAGAACCCTTCAAAGGTTTATACTTTTTTTTTTTCCCTGTCAAAGTTTAGTATATGGGTTCGTCGAGACTACTACACTTGATTATCGATTAATCTACTCTGTTCTAGGCTCAATTCTATTTGATTTTCAATTAAACTGCTCTGTTGTATGCTCAATTGTTACTTGATTATCGATTAGCAAGCTCTGTTTAGGCTCAATTTTAATTGATTATCGACTAACCTCAACTGTTCTAGGCCTCAATTTTTACTTAATTATCGATAACCCTGCTCTGTTCTAGGCTCAGTTTGTTCTTGTAGGGTTTGTTTTGCAAGCTCTGATTGTGACTGCTTATGAATTTCTTCAGGAAATTAGCTTCCACAGAGGGAAATCTCAGTTATTCGACTACTACAGTTTGTCAGGGATTTCAACATTCGGGTCATCAACTGTCATCCTCTGTTGTGTTTAATGGAGAGTGGGAACTTCGATCGGAATCTAATAAGGTTAGGATGGTTCCAAAGATTATCAAGGTGGGAAATCAGTCGGAAGTAGCTGAAACTCATCAAGTTCCTGGGACTGTTAGTGCTTGGAGGGAAGAAGCCAAGAAAGTTCGAGAAAGAAATGGTCAAATTGCTAGAAACCTCGATGACAGTTGTTATTTCAATGGCTCTGTCCCTGTTATATCTAATGCTCCGACTTGTGAAACCTCTCAGAAGATTGATTATGGCTTCAAGCCCAGAGGTAACAGTACTGCTACACTCAATAAAGAATCGATTGGCGTTACGCAATCCGGACCTGTTGTGACATTGCCAAGCAAGAGTTTAGAGGTTGGGGCAAATATTGGTGTAAATCCTAAAGAAGAGGAAAAACAGAGACCTCTTATAAGCGGGAAGTCTTCTGGCACCACAATCAGCAATGAGAATACAGTTACCATTTCCAAAGTGGAGAAAAGCAGTGAACCTTCGAAAGTCAGTGAAAACCTTAGGAAAATATATGACAATGTTCTTGTTGTTGATAATGTGCCCGCTGCGAAGAATACTGTGGCTAAGCTCGTGCCAAGCAAGAGTTTAGAGGTTGGGGCAAATATTGATGTAAATCCTAAAGGAGGGGAAAAACAGAGACCTCTTATAAGCGGGAAGTCTTCTGGCACCACAATCAGCAATGAGAATACAGTTACCATTTCCAAAGTGGAGAAAAGCAGTGAACCTTCGAAAGTCCGTGAAAACCTTAGGAAAATATATGACAAGGTTCTTGTTGTTGATAATGTGCCCGCTGCGAAAAATACTGTGGCTAAGCTCGTGAATCAGTACAGGAATCTTGTCCATTCTTGCGATACAGAGGTGTGCTGCATTTTTCTATTTAAGTTGTCATCCTTACAGCTCAGGAATATTTATACAATTGGCAAACTTATTTTTCTTACAAAGCTTCGTTCTTTCTGATTATTCAATGCTTATAGGTGTCCGGGATTGAGGTGAAGGAAGAAACGCCTGTCGACCATGGTGAATTAATATGTTTCAGTATCTACTGTGGGCCAGAAGCAGATTTTGGGTATGGAAAATCGTGCATCTGGGTTGATGTTCTTGGTAAAAATGGCAGGGAGGTGTTGGCCGAGTTTAAACCGTATTTTGAAGACTCGCTCATCAGAAAAGTAAGTTTTAAATCGTTCCCTTTCTTAATGTGAACTACACCTTGATTGTTTCTTCATATTCTGTGACATTTTCATTTTCTGGGTCGTTCTAAATCTTATTCCACTTTCTTGTTGTTTGCTTTACTGTGAACACTTTTTAGCTATTCTTAATTAAACCCTCATAGGTTGGCTTTCTTCGTTTCAGGTCTGGCACAACTACAGTTTTGATAGCCACATCATAAGGAATCATGGAATTGAGATTTCTGGTTTTCATGCCGACACTATGCACATGGCACGATTATGGGATTCTGCACGACGGATAGAGGGTGGTTATTCACTTGAAGCGCTTACAAGTGACCCAAAAGTTCTTGGGGCCACACAGACGAAAGTGGAAGCAGAGTTCCTTGGTAAAATTTCGATGAAGACTATTTTTGGCAAGAGAAAACTGAAAAAAGATGGATCGGAAGGGAAGATGGTCGTCATTCCCCCTGTTGAAGAGCTTCAGCGAGAAGATCGTGAGGCTTGGATTTCATACTCTGCCTTGGATGCGATTAGCACGCTAAAGCTTTACGAAAGCATGAAAAAGAAACTGCAACTGAAAGAATGGCGTCTTGATGGAAAGCCAATATCGGGAAGGACAATGTTAGACTTTTACCATGAGTTTTGGCAACCCTTTGGTGAACTTCTTGTTAAAATGGAAGCAGAAGGGATACTTGTAGATAGGGAGTATCTTGCTGAAATAGAGAAAGTAGCCAAAGCCGAGCAACAATTTGCTGCTAGTAGGTTTCGAAATTGGGCCTCTAAGTATTGCCCCGATGCAAAGCATATGAATATTGGTAGCGACACACAATTGCGTCAGCTCTTTTTTGGTGGCATATCTAACAGGTATCTTTCTCCTACTTTTTTTTGTGGCATTTCTAACAGGTGTATTTGCTAAGTTATACTGAAGTTATAACTAGGAAAAATAATCATATCTCTTGGTAATTAGAGGTTCTTTCTTAATGACAGATTTGAGCTTATAATTTTCTTACCTCAAACGTTGTTAAAGACTGTTTTTCTTTCTCTTGGTTGAACCAATACTGCATACATAGCTCCTAGAATGACTTTGAGAAGAAATGTCTTCCCATCAAGTTACTAACAAGAGTTACACGATCAGTCTCTCAGTGCTTAGCTTTATGGATTTTAAGTTCTGTTTATTTCTTTCACAGTGAGCATGGTGAGGTTCTTCCGGTGGAAAAACTTTTCAAAGTTCCCAATGTTGATAAGGTTATTGAAGAAGGAAAAAAAACACCGACAAAGTTACGAAATATCAAACTGCATAGAATTAGCGATAGACCACTGTCAACTGAAACGTTCACTACTAGTGGTTGGCCTTCTGTTAGTGGGGATGCTTTGAAAGCCTTAGCTGGGAAAGTTTCTGCTGAATATGACTTTATGGAGGACATCCCAGATATTTTTCTAGAAGACATTGCTGAGGATGATGATGCTGCTACTACTCAGCTACTAGATCAAACTTCAGAGATACAAAAGTTGAAGACCGATTTTGAAACCGACACATCTGCTTATGGAACAGCATTTGTTGGATTTGGAGGCGGTGAAAGGGGAAAGGAAGCATGTCATGCTATTGCCTCATTATGTGAAGTTTGCTCTATAGATTCTTTGATCTCAAATTTTATTCTTCCATTACAGGTAATTGTTTTTTCTTAACAGCTTCTTTCTGAATTTTGAGCTGCTAATCCCTTCCCCTTCAGGTTGATGTTTATGGAATTGTTTTCTTGTTTGACAGGGAAGTAATGTATCAGGCAAAGATGGTCGCGTCCATTGCTCCCTGAATATCAATACAGAAACTGGGCGTTTATCAGCTAGAAGGCCAAATTTGCAGGTAAATTGAGAAGCTTTTTGATATCATTCAAATCAATATCACCTGTACCTAATATGATGGATTAATCCGAGTGGTGGGTCCTTATGTAGCTAAGTTTCTATTGTTATCTACTGGTACATGTTGTTACAGAATCTCATTTGAAATGGTCAAGTTATTTTTGTCAACCATAAGTATGCTACTTATGGTCTTGTAATTGTATTTTACAATGTGTTACTAAAGTTCTCCTTATTTGTCTAGAACCAACCTGCTCTGGAGAAGGATCGGTACAAGATTCGTAAGGCCTTTGTAGCATCACCTGGAAATACTCTCATTGTGGCTGATTATGGGCAGGTGAAGATACAATACTCTGGTAGTTGTAGAAACTTTCATAAGGGTATTAAGCTGGTTCACTCGTTGATTGTGATTCTTCTTTTATCTTCAGCTGGAACTTCGAATTCTGGCACATCTTGCTGGTTGTAAAAGCATGATGGAAGCTTTCAAAGCAGGCGGAGATTTCCACTCCAGGACAGCCATGAATATGTATCCACATATTCGTGAAGCTGTAGAAAATGGCCAAGTTCTCCTTGAATGGCATCCACAACCTGGGGAAGACAAGCCGCCCGTGCCATTGTTAAAGGTGCGTTCTTGTTTAAAATGGTACTGGAATATTAAAATAGCCATAATCCTGGATTTTGATTGTTATCTGACAATGAGGAAGTGGTTTGAATAGCTAAGAAAACAATTGGTATCTCTGCACAATGTCTAGAGCCCATCATTGACACAAAGAACTTAAAATCTGTGCCCAGTTTCTTTTAACAGTTTGCGAATATGTTTAATACTCAGGACGCCTTTGGGTCAGAGAGAAGAAAAGCCAAGATGCTTAATTTTTCAATTGCATATGGGAAAACTGCGATCGGGCTTTCTAAAGATTGGAAGGTAATACAAAATTACTTTTGAAACTGTGTGGTTGATAGAAACATGCTTTCATGTGTGATGAATCTACAACAATGCCATATTTTTTTACCATCTAAAGGTCTCAAGAGAAGAAGCTCAAAACACAGTCAATCTCTGGTACAATGACAGACAAGAAGTAAGGAAATGGCAAGAAATGCGTAAGAAAGAAGCTTTGAATGACGGGTATGTACGCACTTTGCTAGGAAGAGATCGTAGATTCCCGGCATATCAGTCACGTACTCAAAGGAATATTATCGGAAGAGCAGCGATCAACAGCCCAGTGCAGGTTTCCATTTTGTTCTTTTATTTTATCATATACTAATTTCCTTTCTATTCGCCAATCTCAACTCTGAGCATCGTTGATCTGCATCACAGGGAAGTGCAGCTGATGTTGCCATGTGTGCAATGTTGGAAATATCGACAAATCAACAGTTGAAGAAGCTTGGTTGGAGATTGCTTTTACAGGTAAACAACACTACTCAATCTTACCATATCTTCATATCCAAATTAAACATTTGTCAAAAAACCTTTTGGGCTCTACTTGTTTGAAACTTGAGTGATAAAACTTGGGCTCTACAGATTCATGATGAAGTAATCTTGGAAGGACCAATGGAATCAGCGGAGATTGCCAAGGACATAGTTGTGGACTGTATGGCTAAACCGTTTAACGGAAAGAATATTCTCTCGGTCGATTTATCTGTAGATGCAAAATGTGCTCAGAACTGGTATTCTGCCAAATAAGAGCTAAGAGACCGGTCGAAGGAGGGAACAGTTCAAGGAAGACGATTTTTGGGTATATATATTAAGGTTTGGTTTGTCGGCTTTTCGTTTTGTTTAATGTTAGGAAGCCTTGAATGTTGGGCTGTGTAAATGGCTTTCTTTGCTACTAATTCTCTAACTTAACGATGTTTGCAAAACTGATTTAACGGACTTCAGAAATATCATGAAACAGTTTGATCTTGGATCGCTGGTTGTAAAAGTGTCCAGTCCGATTAAGTTGATCAGAACCAAATAATTCAGTTTTGTTCTTTCTATCTAACCAAATCATAATCAAAGCCAAACAGAAGAAAATTAGATTACTCGATTGAAAATGCATATTGTAAACGAAACGCAATGAGATTTTGATGGAATATTCCACCGTATAAATCATCATCAAGTCCTTTGATCTCTCGTCAATCAGCCTTTCCTCTTTAATACAATTGCATATAATTTTGTGTCTTCTCTAATCAATGTCGATTGATTGTGTGTGCTCCTCCTCCAAAGATAAGATGATTGTAGATAAACGTTGGCCATGAGCCCATGAATCCTTTATCTAATAATTCACAAGTGATTTCACTGTTAACTGCAACTCTGTCCATCTGACATCTGTCTTAAGTTCCAAATCCTTATCTTTCACTTTTTAAAACAAATAAAATTTACTTTTAAATAGAAAAAAAAATTCTCTTTTACAATACACGTCTCTTCACCCCCCTCCCCCACGATCTCAAAATCTCCACTTCTCCTCTATTCTTCAACAATGGAACACCAACATGGCTTCATACATTTCAGATCTCTTCCTTTTTTGAAATTATTCTTAAGTTTGTTAAACCGGATTGTGAGGTAAAAAAATTAGATTTAGTTTGATTTAAAAATGATTGGCTATATAGTTGCTTATTCCATGATAAACATTTATTTTTCTGTTTATCGTGTATGTTGGCTCCATGTTTTCATTCATCGAAAATATCGAAACACAACGAAGTGTTTCGAAACACAATAGATCATGTGTTTCCATGATCGAAACACATCGAAAATATCGAAACACAATATATGTGTTTCCATGATCGAAACACAACGAAGTCTCATGATGGAGCAACTAGAAGACAAGATCGAAAATATAAGCAGAAGAACAAAATCATCATCGACCTCTCGATCTAACCTTGGACATATTCTTAAGGCTGCCAGCGAAATCTATTGTGAGGCTTCGTTGTGTTTCGAAGCTTTGGTCATCAGTCAGCACCGATCCATACTTCACCAACTCGTTGGAAACTCGACCAAATCTTCTACTCTTCTTCAAAGTTGGTGGCACGTTCTTTGTTTTCTCGCTTTATCAACACAATAGGAATCCAAACTCTTTTTAATATTCTTCTTCTCAACCTATTAATGATAGTTACCATATCACCTATCCAGAATATTGTTCCTTCACCATCAAAAAAGAGTCAGTCCATGGCTTGACCTGCTTACAAAAAGCAGCAACTCCAATAGTCTGGAACCTACTAAGAGAAATTTTTTACCTTTACGCAAACCTAACAAGAGCTGGAAGAATATAACAGTCTTTTTAGGGTATGATCCAATCGAAGGTAAACACAAAGTAGTGTGCATGCCGTATGATTATGAAGCTTATGATGAGTGTAGGGTTTTAACATTGGGATCAGCTCAAGAACCATGGAGAACGGTCAAAACCAACTACAAGCACCGCCCTTTCACTGGCAATCGCAAAGAAGGTTATGGACATTGCACATGCGTCAACGGTGTTCTATATTATCGAGCCGAAATTGGTTATGATCGGGTTATAATGAGCTTCGATGTGAGATCTGAAAAGTTTGATGCAATGACATTACCATGGGAGAATAAGTTTTGGCCTGTGATGATGGTATCTTATAAAGGAAGGTTAGTCTGTGTTGGTTCCACAGTGGATAGTCTTTCATTGTGGGTTTTGAAGGATGCAGATAAGCTCGAATGGTTGAATCATATCTTGTTAACTCTTTCTCACTATGGTCGGGGTTTGAAAAACAAATTCAAACTAATAGGTATCACTGGTGATGGTGAATTGATTTATGTACCAAGGACGGTGCTCAAATCTGCTCTCCATATCATATATATCAATCCAATGACAAAAGACGTTTAGAAGAGTCGAATACAGTGGAATTGCAGATTATGATTTTCGACAACGCTATGGACTTGGAGAAATACCTCTGCGTGGGCTCCAATATTTCCCCAATCACATCGAAACCCTCATGTCTTAATAACTATTTTTCGTTTATTTCTACTTATTTTTATAATGGCACTTTATTCATGCAGCTTTATGATTTTTAATCTTTAGATGTCTTTACATTTTAGTTGTAATCTTCGGGCTATTTCATAATTTTATGATTCTATCCAGTTGTTTTAATTACCAAAGCTCTTTTGTGATCTTAAGGTAAAATAATTACAAAACATGAATGCATATGGAAACATTAAAGCATATACCTTCTTTGAATTTGACGAGGACAATAAGTATAGTAGCTTTCACTGAATCAAAATAATCAAATCGAACAAAGAAACACTGTTTAAAACTTTTTTATTGATTCACAAATGAAAGATGCGGAGAAACTCTGCATAGTGTAATGAATCTAACATTTAGTGGTCGAAATGCTCTTACCTTGCCATCCAGGTTTCATTTTCAATCTAGTTCGTATATCTATGGATCTTTTCAATTTAGTTTATGAAAAAAGTAAATCACATATAATAGTGTACATATAAGGTTCTAGACGCAAGGAAATAGACTGGGACAAACAAAATTTTCACGACCATTAGTTAATTTATAAATTATGGTCACTGTCAAGAAATTGATTGCTTTTTATTTGTGTTGTTTCTTATTACTTTTTTTTTCTATCTTTCTTCGTATTGTTTAGTGATGTTAATTTGGGTATAGACACCCCATTTATTAAATGGGTATGCTTTATAAAAATAAGTCCATTTAAAATCATTTTTTTCAAAAAAAAAACTAAATGAGATTAAATGGGATACCCCAATTAACCCCATTTATTAAATGAGTTTTAATACAAATAAATGTGTACCAATTTAAATCCTAATAACAAAAAAATATAAAATATTATTAAATATTTAATATGGATAATCCCGCAAAAACCGCAATACCGTATTTTCTACTAAAACCATAAAATCATGTTTTTACCACCAAAAAATATTTTCTTTAAAATCGTGTTTTTTTCGGCAAACCGCAAAACCGTGTTTTTTTGCCAAAACCGTAAAACCACATTTTTCCGGCAAAAATGGAAAATTGCGTTGTATCAGCCAAAAAAATATTTTTACAAAACTGTGTTTTTCCGCCAAAATTGTGTTTTCCCGCCAAAACAGCAAAAATACGTTTTTTCACCCAAAAAATATTCTCACAAAACCGCGTTTTCCCGCCAAAACAGCGTTTTTCCGTCAAAACCGCAAAAATCATTTTTTCCGCAAAAACCGCATTTTCCTGCCAAAATCGCAAAATCGTGTTTTCCCGCCAAAACCGCAAAATTTTGTTTCCCGCCAAAACCTTAAATTTGTGCTTTATTACCAAAAAATTTTTTTCTACAATAACGTGTTTTTTGCCAAAATCGTAAAATCATGTTTTTCAAAATAATATGTATAATTATATCATTATTTATTAATTAAATTTAATTAATTAATTAATAATTAGTCAAATGTTTACAACAAAACAATAATAAATGGGTTTAAATGGGTCAAAAGAATTTAAATGGGCGGAGTTAAATGGGTTCAAACTAAAATGGGTTTATATAGGATTAAGATTAAATGGGATGAAATTTAAATAGGGTGGGTTTAAATGGGGTGGGTTTACCCATATTAACATCACTAGTATTGTTTGTTGCCTATTTCTATAAAAAAAATTTCCTTCTACCCTAATCCTTGTAGAAGTCTCTAGCAATTCGATCCCAAAATCTCTAGCGAGGTCATGCAAAACAATTTGTTGTTCTTATCTAATATCCTCTAGAATATTCTTTTTATTTTTTCTTGTTTATTGGATTTATGCTGAGTTTCAAACACCTCTCTAATCAATGAAATTAAGGATTTCTCATCGCTTAGAGTACTGCATTTGCCGTGAGTGAAATTTGCCTTCGTTAACAGAAAGACGACAGAGCACCCAAAAACAAAAAGAAAGAAAATATCATTACCAAGGAGCTGAATTGGTCTTGAGAATCTTACCACGTATGAATATATATAGAACAAAAAAAAGAAATTCGTCAAATTGTTGGAAAAATTATGAAAATAGTTTAAACTTTATATCAATGTTTTTTTCTGTTTAAAACTAAATCCAAAAACCTGAACCTAAAATATAAAAATTAAACTCTAAACCATATAATAAATCACAAACCAAAAAAATTAGATTACTAACCCTAAAATCCAAACACAACTATGTATGTTCTTAATTTTAACTAAAAAGCAGCCTTATTCTAATTAGCCACCTCCGTTATATTGCATAGAGGAACGGATTAGGGTTTTAAGCAAAAGGTGGAGCAATTGCGAGAAGAGAAAATAAGAAAAATCGAGAAAAGCGGATCAACACAATCTTCATCCATGTCTTCAATTCCTCTCAATGTGACCTCGAGAAAAGCAAATCAGTAAGTGAGATCTCGTTGTTTTCTGGAGATTTGAACCGGTCATCTTTTCCCGAATTATTATGATATAAACCGCTGCACTATAAAGAGTATTTGTCAATTTGATGTCCCCAAAATGTTAATATATATGTGATGTCTAAAGCTCATGTTTATTGGGCTTCAACCATTGGCCGGGCCTGTTTGTACTCTTCTTCAAAACAAAAGGAAAGCTGATTGTTTTCTCCGTTCCGCAGCACAATCGTCAATCAGAATCCGAACGAGCCTCAGCATGCACGTGGATAGTTATCAAACGAAATACCCCACATACTGTCGCTTCTCCTTCATGGAATCAGTCCACGGCTTGATCTGTTTCCGAAGAGCAGCAAAACCCATTATTTGGAACCCTACCATGAGAAAAATTCTCAACCTTGCCCAAACCCAGTAGAACCTGGAAGGGTATAACAGTATTTTGAGGATGCGATCCAATCGAGGGTAAACACAAAGTAGTGTGCATGCCTCGTGGTCAAGCTTCTGATGAGTGTCGAGTTCTAGCATTGGGATCAGCTAAAAAAACATAGAGAACCATCAACATCAACAATATCTTCCTTGTCACAATGATGGGCGATGCATGCATCAATGGTGTTCTTTATTACAAATCCAGCCTTGATCAATCCAATGTTGACATTATAATGAGTTTTGATGTCAGGTCTGAAAAGTTCGATATGATAGAAATGCCATGGGGTAATCATTATTGGGGTAAGCTACTACCTTATGAGGGTAAGCTAGCTTGTGTTAATAATAAACTGAACAACAAGGATATCACATTGTGGATTTTGAAGGATGCTAAATGGTTGTGCAAACACTTTACTGCACCATCCTTATCAGCATGTGAAAGCAATTTGCAGAATACATGGTATCACTGATGATGGTGAATTTATTTTATGTACCATACGTTCGTTCTCAAATCGTTTTATATTTTATATTATGATCCGGAGAAGGAGCTACAGAAAAGTCGAACTTAAAGGAGTCGCGGATGATGAATTTAGGCTCAGTAATGGACTTGGAAACAGACATCTGCATCCGGTCCATACTTGCCTCAACTTGGAGAGTCTCTTGTTTTTGTAACAATTGATTGTTTTTTTCCTTATGGAACTTTATGGTTAATTTTATCTTTTTATTTGTTTTTGTCTCATAATTTTATCATTCCATAGGTAGAATCTCTATCTCATTACCAAAGTTCTTTTGTGATTTAATTGTAAGCAATATTGCAAAAACATAAATGCACTAGGGAGCACCATTCTTCGAGATCAGTCTGATAGATGTATAAAAGCTTTCATTTACTCAAAAGAATCATATCCAATGTTTTTTAGTGTGATTCACAAGTAAAAGAATCATATATCTGTACAATGTAATGTTTTCCAAACATTCTACGGGTCAAAATGTTGGAGCTCGATAGTCCAATTAGATGCTAACTGTACCAAAAGATGGTCGGGAGCTAGACCTTCCCAGTCCTCAGGAGGATCTGTTGTCGACAAAGCTTCATGTAGATTCAACAGAAGCTCCTTCTTCAACTCCAATGGTATTCCCATAAAGTCTGCTCCATTTTCTACACTTACTTCTAGCAGCTGATAAATATTACGATCAGGTTAATTCAAAGAGATTTGAGGTCAAAACATGAATCTCGGAAAGAAAATATGAATCTTGTTACCTGTTGAATCCAAGATAGACAGATATCGAACAGAGTATGATCCAGGAGAAACTGTGCAATGGAATGGATAGCCTCGTTTCCAATATCACTCGACAGTTGATCAAGAACGGGACCGGTTTTGTCCATTAACTTGACAAGCAAAAGATCGTCTCCGGCTGATAATACTTCGGCAAAAGCAGAATCGGTATCCCCAACTCGGAGTGCGTGCATCGCATTGCTCCAACAAGTCCAGACAGGGTCTCGCTGTTGTCCTCCACGGTCATCATCATCTTCGTCCATCATTGCTTCTTCTTCAGGAATAGATACTCGCCTATTCCTTGACGTTCCACAGTCTTCTCCAGCCACGCGTATTGCTTCAAGAGTAGCCTCATCTTTTGAAGCTTGCCATACGCTTCTAGCAGAAGGTCCTTCACCTAGTCTAATTGATACAGAGCTTTTGTCCCAAGCTCTTCTGCTGTTACCTGAGTGCTCAGTAGGACCAGTGCCACGTGTCCTTCTTGTACTGGTCTGAGTGGTTCTCGAAGATGCTCCATAGTTAGGACTATCCCATCCATCTACATCAGACCTCCACGATGCAGCTGCCTTTCCCCTCACACCTGAAGCGTATCACACTTTGGGAATTAATAAATATTCTTCAAATGGATGCAACACGTTGCAGTTTTTTAACCGCGTGGATCAAGCAGTTATACTTACCTGATTGTATGGACATTTCTCTTGACATCTCTTCTACAATCCTCTCAAGACCTCTAACACGGTTCTCCAAACTTATCATGCCGTCGTGTGAACCACCCATGAAATCCTGTAATGATAAAGGAGTCACCTTTTAAGAGTGAAACTGCTTCAAAGCGAATCACTATATTAATTTGAAATCAGAAAAGTACCTGCAACATGTTCATTATGTGGGTTTGTTGTCTCTCCAAGTGCAATAGCTGTTTCTGTAGAGGTGGCCAGTTCCCTCTGTTTTCAGATGCCTCTGCCTGGATTACTTCGGTCTGATCTCCATCAAATGCTCTCAAACGTGATTCGCCTCCGTTCGTTCTTTCATCAACCCATTTTTCTCTTGCAAAATCTCCAAAATGTCTTTGTTTGGGATGGACACCAGCTGTTCTGCACAAACCATTTGACCTACTCCTTGATACTGAAGTATTGGCGTCTGATTCATCCTCTGTGTTTGAGTTCGACGAATTCTTTTGCCTACAGGGAAGAATAACTTCAACTGGCATATCACCAGAACCTCTTTTTTCCAGTTTCTGGAAAAACTCTGGGTTAAGATCTTTGCCAGTCAACCGAGGTGCTTTCTTCCTCAAAATGAGAACTGCTTTCGAAATGGAATCTGAATTACTGCTCAAACCATCAGAAGAGCCTTGCATCACCGGTCCTGCTCCCTCACATGCAGATGAATCAGTTTCTCCATTCCTTTCCAGCATACATTGCTCAGATGACACATCCTTCTGCTCGTCTGATGTTCCAGCAATGTTTTTCCAAACGTTTAGTGCTTCAGACAAGCTTTCTCTAACAGGTTTTATCTGCAACCCAAAGGAAATATAGTCACTTTTCAGAATGATACAAAAAAAAAATGTCAGAAAAAGTAACAATGTGATTCCAGCTAGTAGTTTCCCTTCTTAAGTAATGGTGATGGATATATAGATCATAGTAACCAATAATACTATATTATCGTTTTTACATCATGCCTAAGCAAATTCTTTCAGCCCATCGAAAATCACAGTGTATAACAAACATCCGCTATTGCTATCCAAACCTTTATTTTCAATCTAACTTGTATACCTTTGGCTCTGTTTAGTTGATCAGAAAAATCAAACACAGCTATCACGTTCCTATCAGAAGATCTCAAGAAAAAGATATAGCTATTGCTAACTGTTATAAGCTAAGATGGTAAATCACGAAAATAGTACAGTGGCGTTTCTTTACAGAGTCAGGCGACTGTAGGACTAGGAGCATAGTTTTAATGTAAAGAAATGACATTGGAGTACCTTATCAAAACGACAGGCTTCAAGAGCTGTAAGAGTGGAATCTGTTTTGCCTGCAACCAAACTGCTAGAATGGACGGCCAAGGATATTAAGACATCAGCAGCAGCTTTACGAGTAACCCAATTCGTACATCCAAGGCACTCGTGAATGCTGTGTAGCAGTGATTCCAAGCTCTGGGGTGCAATAGCTCCAACCTGCGACAATTTCATAGCTCAGAATATGTAATACATAGAGAAGACCAAGTAGATTTGACCACCAAGCAGACCAGAGATATATAGCGAAATTTAGACAAATAAATCTACTTTCATGTCATCTCTCTAGTAAATGAGATAAAAACACAGCTTGTCTGCGGTTAAGTGCCACAGAAACATTTCCAGATTACATATATCAAGATTCCAAAATGCTAAGCATATCCCTTCACACAAAGAAGCCATTCCAATCTTCTAAGCATAGAAGCACAAGTAGCCAAAACTAGAGACGAAGCACAAACAAAATGCAGCTGAAAATTCAAGCAATGTACTTTTGATAAACCACATTGCACAAACCTGGGACAAGCTTCCAACTACAGGCAAGAGTGAAGCCTTAGTAATGTAATTGGGGTTATTCAAAAGCTTGGAGATCCTAGGGCACAGCTTTTGAAAAGCAGCAACAGGAGGCTCCGTTGCTGAATCCACCATCTTCCCCATACAAATCGCAGCACCAGATTGTAAGCTTTTATTCTGCTCCGCCATTGCTTCAAACAAGGGTTTAGCAAATAGGCCAACCAACGAAGACCCAACACAATTTCCATTTCCATCCTCTTTCTCCTTCAGAAACTGCGCAGAGAGAGAGCCAATCGCGTCGCGACAAGCATCGCGTACACCGTTATCAGCGTCCTTGAGACGCTTAACGATATGAGAGATGATTTTGGCTAACTGTGAAGAAGAGAGATCGGAATAAGAGAGGCAGAGAAAGGAGAGAAGTCGAATTGATTCTCTTTTGACCGGAGCTTTAGGATCGGAGAAGGAATCAAAAAGACAATGGAGAAGCACGGGAAGGATCTCCGGTGAATCGGAGACGGAGACGACGATTTTTTCAAGATCGTCTACAGCAATCTGATAAGTATCGCGATCACCGAGTCTAGAGAGAGAGGTTAAGATCCTCTGCTTCAATTCCACCATCGCTAAGTGAGACGAAACAGCGACGGAGGATCTGACGGAGAACGAAGATAAATTCGAAGAAGGTTTCATTGAAGCGGTTTGTGATCGCATTTGCAATAGTTAGAGATGGAGATGAAGGGAGAGAAGGAGGATTACATAGAAGAAACGATGGTGAATGGTGATGGTGGGGGGGATTTTCAGTTGGAGAGTGTTAGAGAGGTTTGTGAGCCATTGTAATTGCGGATTTGGGGAGATTTAGGGTAGATTTGATTAAGCCTAATGATGAGTTTGGATGATGATGATTTGAAGAAATAAGGTCAGAAGGAAGAAGAAGACGTCTGGGTTTTTCCGGCGAGAATGCTAAATTTTTTCTGTTGAGAGAGTGGAGACCACGTCTTTGCCATGTCATGCTTCGTTGTTTTATTTTTATTTTTTCCCACTAATATGCTGTTTTAAATCAGTTTTTTTTTTTTTTGAACAAAATTTAATCCAATCCCAAAAGCTTATATAGACTTTCAAGTTTGAATTAGATTTTGAATGGATGGAGGTTTTCTTTTAATTTTTGTCAAATCTTAAATAAACTTAAATGTTGGAAAATGGTTCATGGATATATACATACTATTCAACAACGCCATTTTTAACTCTAGTATTACAAACTAAAAAGTATGTTTAGAAATTCAAACTAGAAGGGACTAAAAATAAAAAATAACACTGTTAAAAATATCTTTGAAAAAGACTGAACTCGTTAAGAAAGTTGGAAATTACTGGTTAATTTTCGTGAGTTTGTGTCATTGTTATAAGTAATTAGCAATTTTTGTCCAAAGATTTGATAGTTTGCTTTAAAATGGTTAACCTTATTGTACTACCTACAATGGTTGCAACCATTGGTAAGAATGAAGACCAATTTGTATGGAGCTTAGTTTTGAGTTAAAAAAAATAAAAAATTTATAGGTGATAAATATGAATTGTTTGGACATTTTTTTTCTAAGTCTTTTTAACTAAAATAATGATCATATAAGTCATCTACTTCTAAGTACGTGAACCAATTTATCATGTCTAACATTCCTAATGGACAACAAAATCTAAGAAAAACTCTCTTTTGTGCATTCAAAGTTACATGTTTTAGTTGCGCCAAAAATAAATGGTCTAATTTGTATAGATCAATTATCTCAGTTTGTATAGATCAATGATCTCAGTTTTGATGATAGAGAAAATTTAAAGGAAAATAATTTATTTGATTTTAGTTTTTGAATTAATAGATTTTGGTTTTATGAGAAAACCAAAAATAAATTTTCTACTTAACAAAAAAAAAAAAAAGCAAAGTAAGACAAAAAGTACTTGTTTCATAATTTGAAAAAAAAATCGAAAAAAAAAATTAAAAAGTTTGACTATGAGTTTTTGAGTTTGAAAACCAAAAACTAAGGATTTATGGATTGCTTGAAATCTAGTTAAGAAAAATATTGCTTTGAAACTATTTTTCTTGCTTGTCACAAAAAAAAAAACAAAAACAGTATCTTAAATCTAACGGTGGAGATAGGGCTGGACATAAATCCCGAAACCGAAGAACCGAAAAAAACCCTGTTTGGTTCGGTTACGGTTCCACCCAAATTATCCGATGGTTCTTGAGATGAAGAACCATGGGTACCGGTTCGGTTCCGGTTCCTAACCGGGAACCGAAAGATAGAACCGAAAAACCGAGAACATATATAACCTTATTAAACGTTGTAGTTGTTTTGTTTGTTTTTGAATTTGGACTTTGTGGTTTTCATTTTGGTTGTGGTTTTCATTTTGGTTTCGGTCTTGAACTTTGTTGTGGTTTGATTGTGGTTTTTATTTTGGTTTCGGTTTTGGACTGTTTTATAGTCATTTCGGTTTTTTTTGTTCATTTCGGTTTTTTTTGTTCATTTCGGGTTTTAATACCCGTAACCGGTTAAGAACCGATTTTTTCGGATATTTTCCGGTTATTCTAATAAGGAACCGAACCGAACCGAAACCAATAAAAACCGAACCGTAACCGAACCAAAAAATTGTAAAGTAGCGATTGGGTAATAAATCTTAGGAACCGAAGAACCGGAACCGATAAATTTCTACCCGAAACCGGAACCGATAACCGAAAGCCCAGCCCTAGGTGGAGATTAATCAACAAAAAAAAGATTTATTGTCTTTTTCAGATAAAAGGGAGAAAATGAGTGGATAATAAAACCACTGAATCTGTTTGCTTTAGTTGGAAGCATTAAGAGACAGCCATGGCTTCTTCTTCTATCTCATTCTCCTGCGCACCTTCTTTCGCCACCTCACTCTTCTCCACCACTTCTTCTTCTTCCCCAAGGCTGCTCTCCTCTCGGTTTCTCGGAACTCGAAACTTAAAGCTTCAGATCCGACCAGCCAGACTCGGACCCTCCAACGGGTCAAGAACTATTTGCTGGTTCAAGTTTGGCAAGAACGGTGTCGATGCTGAAAATGCCGGAATCTATGGCAGTCAATCTCGTGATGATTTCGACAGAGACGACGTTGAACAGGTTTTTCTTCTTCTGGCCTCCAATCAAATTGATTTATATTTCTACCAGGAAGAGCCTTAGGCTGGATTCTGATGAATCATTGATTCATTATGCATCTGTGGATACTTTATTAATCATATTATCCACTTTGGTTCTTGAATCATGATCCCTAATCGCAGAAAAAAACACGAACGCAAATGCCAACTTCTTTGAATTGTAAAGAAAACGGAGGACGAATATATGATTTAACAAACATTCGATCTATTATGTATAAATGTTATGTTCTTTATCTGTTTTTGCAGTATTTCAACTACATGGGGATGCTTGCGGTAGAAGGTACCTATTCAAAGATGGAAGCTCTTCTTAATCTAAACATTCACCCAGTCGATATCTTGTTGATGTTAGCCGCTACAGAAGGTGACAGGCCTAAGATCGAGGAGCTGCTCAAAGCTGGTGCTGATTACTCGGTCAAGGATGCTGATGGAAGAACCGCTCTTGACAGAGCCAGCAGCGAAGAGATTCGTGACTTGATCCTTGGCTACTCAACTCAAAAGGCCTGATTTCCATCTCGGGTTTGACACACAGGAACCACGCAAGTTATGTTCTTGGGTTGTGAAATGTTTGTGTTTGCTAGAACAAACTGTCTTTCTGGGTTCCGTGGATGAGTAGATTATAAAATCCATCTTCTTCTCCCTTTTATTCTTTCTCGCTTGTTTCTTGTTTCTTCTTTGGGGGTTCTTCTATGGCATTTGGAGTTATTGCAAAGGAAGGTCTTTTCACAGGTAGAAACGCCATCTTGGTTGCTCTGCAACTTGGTTTTATCGTGTCTGTGTTAATTTTTGCGGGGCTCACGGGACTTCTAAATTTATCTTCTGGTTTTTCTGAATCTTCTGTTTGGGATCCATTGTTAGTCTTGGGAGAAGATGCTTCAGCAATGGGAGTCAAACACTCTGTAGCAGTATCATCACAGTTTTTGTCTGCTTCAATCAGAGGAGGAGGAGGGATATCTTCTGCAATTGGACAGATCAATCAACTGTATCTCACTTTATGCCCTTAGCAATAAAACTCATGTTAAACACAAACTCTTAAACTATGAGCCCTTGAAACACTAAATCCATTTCTAAACAGTATAAGCCTACTTATTGGATCAGTGCTAATGACATAACCAGCATAGAGTTTATACCCTTTTAGTTTTTTTTAAAAATTTTCTGTTAAGTGAACCCGAAACAGCGTTTAACAGAACAAAGATGAAACGACAGTACACAGAACCAAAGCCTTTTCACATAAACTTATTGTCATGAGCTACTTTCATTCCGCTTTGGTAGATAGGTTATCCTCAATCAAATAAGCTTGTCCAAAGCCATACCGAACTTGCATATGGACATGCGACCTCGTTAGGCAGTGCTGCGATAACATTGTAATTTCTCAATTTCAAATAAACAAGCGTTCTGCCAAAATCCGATTCTTGTGGGACGTTTTCTGCGATTACCACCAGATTTGGTCGTTCATGATCTTCAGCATTCCGTTTCACAGGACTATTTTCCAGTGCCCAGAAAAGAATGTCTTTTTGCATTTTATCCACTATGGAACCTGACTCTATATATAAACGGAGATCCTATATATTAGATAAGTAACAACAAAGAGAAAATAGTGTTAAAAGGTAAAAGGAATTCACCTTCGTTTACGAGTCTGATTCCGGCGTAGCAGAGAGAGTCGCCTTCCTGAAAGGTATTATTATTCCCCGCATAAGCCCTGATTGAAAACTTACCACCACAATTACCCTTCTTAGCAAGAGCAGATTTGATTTTCTTACAAATCGAATCAGGATCGACACCTCCAGAGATTGGGCAATCCTCGACGTCCCAGAACACGCCTGTGTTACCGACTGCGAGGTTTCACCCAAAAAAATTACAAGATTTAAGAAAAGAGGCAAAAACAATTTCGAGGAAGATATAGAGAGAGATCTCACTGGCGGAATTTCTCGGCATGGTTTCGTCGGAGAATATTAGGGTTCACTTTCTTTTCTTCTTTAGATCCAGTTCTATAAAGATAGGCAGGAACTTCGCATTTATAAAAGCCAGACAGTATTATTTTTGGGCTGGGCCTGGTAGATTTTAGATAGGCCCAGTTGTCGTAGTTATCTCTCCTAAAATTTTGATTTGCCGTTGGTTCACAAATTTTCATCCAATCGAGACACAAGTGTGCGTAGGGCTCAACAAAATAATCAGTAACCGAATAACTGATCAAATCGAACCAAAAAAAATCGAACCGTATCCAAATTGAAGTTCGTAAAATAATTGAATGGTTAGTTAAATCTCTTATCCAAACTAACTGAAACCGAACCAAATCGAACGATAACCAAACGGTTAACCGAAATATCCAAAAACCTAGAAAATATCCAAAAATAATACTCATAATATCCAAACAAATCCGAACCGAAATTCCTAAAATATTCAAATGGTTATTACATTACCATATCCGAACTAACCGAAATCGAGCGCAACCAAACCGAAACTGTACGGTTAACCAAATGCTCAGGAATGATGGCTAAGTACACCAAGTATAGACTACAACATGGTCACACATACCAAGTTTACAAATGTATAGTGAACTACACCAACTATATGTATTGCATGCCTATATATACCAACTAACATATAACATGGTGACAACAGTATACCGGTCGTCAGAATTCCAGAAAGACCAACATTGATCCGGTGTAGACAAAAAAATATTCAAAACTATTTACTTTTTTTTTTTCTGATTAAAAATAAAGATTAAATTACAAAATTATAAAGTAATAAAACTAAATAATTCATCATATATGCATTATAAATTTAGATTTGAAAGTATAAATTTTTTAATTTTGATAAAGATTAAATTAGTTAAATTAGTTCCATATAAAATTTATGTTTAAATTTAAATTAGCACCAAGCGGATCCGATTGGGAAGATAGGGTTTCTTCATCCATCTAATAATATGCTTGTCAAAGGCCATACGGAGCTTACAATACCATGAAGCTCATCTGGTTCGACTTCATCAGGCAGTGCTACAAGGACAACATTGAAATTTTTGGATTTCAAGAATGCAAGAACACTGATGAGCTCCGATTCTTCTGAGATGTCTTTTGCGATTACGAACAAATTTGATGGTTCACGAGTGCTCATTGCCCAGAAAAGAATGTCCATTATCATTCTATTAGTTAGAGCAGATATTTTTACTGAGATCATATATAAACGGAGATAGATCAATATATTGCATAAGTAACAAAGAAAAACAGTGCTAAGAGTAAAGGATCTCACCTTTACCGAAGATGATTCCGGCACCATTGCAGTTTGGCGTATTCTCCTCAGCATAAGCCCAGATTGACAAATCACCAAAGTACCCCTTAATAGAAAGAGAAGAACTCATATTCCTAAAAATTTCATCACGATCAACATCATCAGAAATCGGGAAATCCACCATGTTCCAGAAGACGCCTATCTCAGCGCCTGTGAGGTTTCACAAAACGGATACGGATAAGCAATTACGGAAAACAAGATTTTAGAAAACAGACAAAACAATTTCGAGCAAGAGATAGAGAAATCTTACGGCGGAATTCATCCGCCATGGTTTCGACTAAAAAAATTAGGGTTCACTTTCTTCTTCTGTAGATCCAATTCTACTACAACAACAAAAATAGGCAGGAATTTCGCATTTATAGAAGCCACAAAGTATATATTTTTGGGCCGGGCCTTGTATATTTCAAATAGGCCCAGTCGTCTTAATTATCTCTCCTCCGGCCAGCTTTTGATTTTAGGAAAAAGTTCAGATAAACACTTTCCTACAGGTTCTCTCTGGGATTTTTCAGAGATCAATTTCAATTCTTCTTTTGCCGTCCGGTCAGATCTGGCTTCGTCTTTTATTTTGCCGTCCGGTCAGATCTGTATATTATGTCCGACCCAGATCCGGCTGCGTATTTTGTCTCGCTGTCCGGTTTGCTCCGATTTTATTTTCGGTGCTTGCCGGCTTTGTCGTCGCCTTTCATCGGCGCTTGTGAAGATAATCCTTCTCTAGTCGTTTCTGGTTGTGTTTTATCTTGGAATAAGCTTGACCGGAGATAGAGAAGATTGGGTTTTCCTTGTAGCGGTGGAGAATATTCGATTTGGATAGATGTTGATTCAAATTGAAATCATGGGTTTTAGGATCTGTGGTGATCATCAACTTCAGAAGCATGGACAGAACTATTTCATCTTGGTTTTCCGGCGGCGTTGAGATGAGGAGGTGAAATTCCGGCGAGGGCCGGTGATACTCCTTTCATCACGAGCAAGTCACGAAGCCAAGGTAATTTATCCACTGTGCAATAAGAAACGTCTCCCTACTACACATGCAGTCTTTGATTATTGGGCTTCTGTTTTGGGCATGGCCCATTAAAGTTGATTCTAATTGTCGAGGCCTATCGCATCCCAATATTTGGTGGTAATATATTCTAACAGGACGCGGGTAAAAACATGTGTCCATTATTTTTATTTTAAATAAAAATTGAAACATATAAATCATAAGATTACCAAAAATATAATTCATATAGTAATTGTAAACTTAATTATGATTTTCTAGAATATTTACACAAATTAAAAAACAATTAATGAATTATAACAACACCATTTACTTACAATGTCATACTAATTAATTTCCTAAACAATTTCCTATCCTCAATTAATGATTTTTTTGAAAGACTTAAAATTTTTACAAAACTCAAAATTTCCTAGATTAAAGATATATTTTGTTTATATAATAATAATTTTGTAGATTTTTACACAAATAAAAAAAAAACAATTAATGAGTTATAACAACATCATTTACTCAATTAATTATATGAATTAAATAACCATTTATTCTCCTTCTGGTTAACAAATGACTAATTAAAAGAATTGGTTCTGGAAACTTCATTTTGGTATGGAAGGATCAATGGATACCAGCTCAATTCTCGAGGCCAGCTATAAGTAACGGTTCTACCTATGATTCAGAACTTCGAGTTGAGAATCTAATTAACTCTCGGACAAACACTTGGGACTTAGAACAGATTTTTGCTATTTTTTCATTAAACGATATTCGTATAATCAGTGCGTTACCTTTGGGTGCACCAAACAGATCGGATGCTTTTGGTTGGCATTTCACAAAAACTGAAAAACATACGGTAAAATCGGGTTATCACACAATGTGCTTAGAAAAACCGTGCGATAACATTTTTAAACTCACAAATCCGAGTTTAACACCACTTCAAGCTCATACCTAGAAAGTACAATGTCCACCGAAATTAAAACACTTCATGTGGCAAGTGCTTACTGGCAGTGTCTCGGTCTCAGTTAATTTACGAAAACGAGGTATACAATGTGATACAGGTTGTCCTAGATGTGGGGCAGAGGTGAAATCGTTAAATCATGCACTTTTTCAACGCCCGTCAGCCTTATAGACTTGGGCATTATCACAAATACCAACTTCGGTAGACGTATTCCCCTCAAAGTCCGTCTATACAAGTATGAATTATCTATTTTGGCGAACACCAGCGGGCTCAAATAATTATATGTACCCATGGATAATTTGGTATATTTGGAAATCGCGGAATGAGAAATTATATGAAAATGTGGAGAGAGGTCCACAAGAGATTATAAAACTGGCCGAATTTGAGGCTCAAGCTTGGACATTTGCTCAACAGGAGGAAACAGTGGAATTAAATGATAATATTGGATTGCGGACACAAGATGTTTTAGTACGAGGAGACACGAGTAGTTCACGGAGTGATATATTTCGATGTTTTATAGATGGTTCATGGAAAACGGAGGACAAGTTCTCAGGTTTAGGGTGGTTTTGTTCTAAACCACGGCAAGAGATACATTACATGGGGGCCGCAAATCTTCGCAGGAGTTTAACTTCCCTTCATTCAGAGGTAGAAGCATTAGTCTAGGCGATGAGATGTATGATTGGTCAAGATAGGCGAGAAGTAGTTTTCTCATAGATTGCTCTTATCTAGTGAAGATGGTATCCTTCCCAAACGACTGGCCGGCATTCTCCACTTATCTCGAAGCGATCAGAAGCGACATGGAAGAGTTTGATTTTTTTTTCTTTAAATCTGATCCGACGCAAAGAAAATGTGAAAGCGGATAATTTAGCACGGCAAATTCGTGTTGAACCGCATCAAGCCATTTATGTAAACAATATCCCCAACCACTAGGTTTTTTGAAAAAAAAAAAAAACCACAACTACGAACCAATAGTAATTATATGAATTTAAATGTTCTCAACTAATGATTTTTTAGAAAGACAAAATTCTTTCAATGTTCGAAATTTTCTTGTTTAAAAAAATATTCCTTGTTTATATAATAATGGTTTTCTATAATTTTCACAGAAATTACGAAATATTTTTACACATATCAAATAAACATTTTCACACGAATCGAGAAACAATTAATGAGTTATAACAACACCATTTACTTACACTGTCACGCGAAACACTTTCCCACAACTACAAACCAATAGTAATTATTTGAATTTAAGTATTTTCAATTGATCATTTTTTAGAAAGACAAAAATTCTTTCAATACTCGAAATTTTCTAGATTAAAAATATTCTCTATTTATAAAATAATGATTTTCTATAATTTTCACACAAATCAAAAAACATTTTCTCACAAATCACGGAATATTTTTACACATATCAATAAACATTTTCACACAAATCAAGAAACAATTAATGAGTTATAACAACACCACATACTCACAATGTAACACGGAACACTTTCCCACAACTACAAACTAATATTAATTTTATAAATTTAATGATTTTCTATAAAGTCTCAAAATTAATTGGGAAGTCAAAATTTTCTAGATTAAAGATATTCTCTGTTTATATAATAATAATTCTCAAGAAACATTTTTACACAATTCAAAAAACAATTAATGAGTTATACAACACCATTTACTTACACTATCACACAGAACACTCTCCCACAACTACGAACCAATAGTAATTATATAAATTTAAATATCTATAATAATGATTATTCACACTCTTAATCATATTCAGATAAATTTAAATATTCTCTCAACCAATAGTAATTATAAAAATTTAAATATTCTCAAGAAATGATTTATCTCAAAACTGAAAATGCTACAGTAAGAAACAAAAAAAAATTGGAATAAATTAAAACTCTTTTGAAAGGAGAAACTTAAAAGACGAATAACTATTAAAGTGGCAGGAAGCGACAATCACTCACCTCCCTTTCTTCTCTTCCGATCATGCTCCTCTGTGCGTGCAGCTTAGTCCAGAGGTAAAACGAGACCCGAGGAGGAGGCCTTTCAGGTTTGAGGCAGCTTGGCTGAAACATGAGGGATTTCGAGAACTATTGCTCTCTTCATGGAATAATAACTTATCTACTATGGAGGCTTTGAATAACTTACGAGTAAAGCTGAGGAAATGAAATAAGGAGGTTTTTGGCGATGTACAACGAAAGAAGGAATCACTGATGGAACAAATAACCTTGATTCAAGAACAATTGGAAATTGTCCAATCGGATGATGCATTACGGCAAGAAGAGGCTCTGGTTAAGGAATTTGATGAGGCTCTCGAACAAGAGGAGAGGATCTGGTTCCAAAAGTCTAGAGAAAAGTTTATTGCCCATGGTGATCGCAATACGAAGTATTTCCATACTGCAACAGTGATACGCCGTCGGAGAAATCGGATTGACATGTTACAAGCAGATGATGGGAGATGGGTTACGGAAGCCACCGCTTTAGAAAGTATGGCTATAGACTATTATCGGCGCTTGTACTCGATGGAGGATGTAGATCTCATTGTTGACAAGCTACCGCAGGAGGGATTCACGACCCTTAAACCCTCGAATTTAGTTCATCTCAATCAGCCTTTCTCCGCTCGTGAGGTGGAGGGATCACTGCGTAGTATGGGGAAATTCAAAGCACCAGGACCAGATGGCTTTCAACCGGTATTCTATCAGGAGTGTTGGGATATTGTTGGCAGTTCGGTTGTGAGGTGTGTGCTAGAATTTTTTGAATCAGGGGTGTTGCCGCCAAATCTGAATGACGCGCTTGTAGTGTTGATCGCGAAGGTGAACAAACCAGAGAAGGTGACGCAGTTTAGGCCTATCAGCCTTTGCAATGTTATCTTCAAGAGCATAACAAAGGCAATGGTAATTCGGCTTAAAGAAGTGATTTCGCTGTTGGTTGGTCCGGCACAGGCGAGCTTTATCCCGGGACGACTAAGTACGGATAATATTGTGATAGTGCAAGAGGCAGTACACTCGATGCGAAAAAAGAAAGGAAGAAAGGGCTGGATGTTACTGAAATTAGATCTTGAGAAGGCTTATTACAGAGTAAGATGGGATTTCTTGGAAGATACACTAACAGTGGCTAGACTTCCTGAGAATTGGATTCGCTGGATTATGAATTGTGTAACTGGACCTTCGATGCATTTGCTATGGAATGGGGAGCGAACTGAAGGCTTTAAACCGGAAAGAGGGCTAAGACAAGGAGATCCTCTCTCCCCATATTTGTTTGTGTTATGCTTGGAGCGACTGTGTCATCTTATTGACAGGACTGTGGGGTTAAACGAATGGAAGCCCATCAAACTGTCCCGTGACGGTCCCCAACTGTCCTACATATGCTTTGCGGATGACCTTATTCTATTCGCTGAAGCTTCGGTGGCACAAATTAAGGTGATACGCGGCGTTTTGGAAATGTTTTGTGTGGCCTCAGGACAAAAGGTTAGTCTTGAGAAGTCAAAGATCTTTTTCTCAGAGAATGTGAGTCGTGATATGCGTAACCTGATAAGCACGGAGAGTGGAATTCAAGCGACTCGAAATCTTGGTAAATATCTAGGGATGCCGATTTTACAGAAAAGGATTAACAAGAATACCTTTGGAGAGGTGTTGGAGAGAGCTAATTCACGTCTAGCGGGATGGAAAGGAAGAGTGCTGAGTTTGGCTGGCCGGATTACACTAACTAGAGCAGTGCTTTCCTCTCTTCCAGTCCATTCAATGAGTACAATCTTGCTTCCTAAGTCGACTTTGAACTCACTGGATAAAATTTCCAAAAATTTTCTTTGGAATAGCTCCGCGGAGGCGAGAAAACAACACCTTGTGGCCTGGAAGTTTATTTGTTTACCAAAAGAAGAAGGTGGATTAGGGATCCGGCTGGCGGAGCAAATGAACAAGGCATTGATAGCAAAGATTGGTTGGAGAATTTTGCATGATGTGGAGAGTCTGTGGGCTTGTGTCCTCCGCAGGAAATATAAAGTTGGTGAAGCAAACTGGATTGTTAACAAAAGCAGTTGGTCTTCGACCTGGCGGAGCATTGTCGTGGGTTTAAAGGAGGTGGTGATCCCGAATTTACGTTGGCTGCTTGGAGATGGAGCCAAGATTAAATTCTGGCAAGATACATGGCTGGGACACACGCCTCTGCAAGATTTTGTAAGTGGTGTGTTACCTCCGGATTTGAAACAGCTTAGAGTAAAAAATTTATGGATTGAGGGTGTCGGATGGGATCTACACAGAATCGAACCTCTGTTACCAAGGTATGTAAATCTGGAATTAAGAGCTGTGATGGTGGACTCTGTTACGGGCTCTCGAGATAGAGTTGCTTGGGGAGCAAGTCACGACGGCAGTTTCTCTGTTTCATCAGCTTATAAAGCTGTTACCCGCGATGACTCGCCAAGACCAAATATGGCTTCTGTCTTCCGGAGAGTTTGGAGAGCTGTGATCCCAGAGAGGGTAAGAACTTTTCTTTGGCTTGTGTTGCGACAGGTGATTATGACAAATGTTGAGCGGCAAAGGAGACATTTGGGGGACTCAGGGGTCTGCCAAGTCTGTAAAGGGGGTGAGGAGACAATCATACACGTTCTGCGAGATTGTCCGGCGATTTGTGGAGTCTGGAACCGACTTGTGTCGCACCGGCAGAAGGATCGTTTTTTCTCTCAAACGCTGATTGATTGGATCTATACAAACTTAACCAATATAGAGGAGAGTGATGGTATACCTTGGGCTACTCTATTTGGGATGGTTGTATGGTGGGGTTGGAAATGGAGGTGCGGTAACATCTTTGGGGAGAATGGCAAGTGTCGAGACCGAGTGAGATTTGTCAAAGATATCGCACGAGAAGTATACAAAGCTCATAATTCCTCTATGTCTACGGCGGTTGAGGTTGTGCGAACTACAAGACTGATTGCATGGGTTCCACCGCTAATGAACTGGGCGAGACTTAACACTGATGGTGCGTCGAGAGGGAATCCAGGTCGTGCTACAGCGGGTGGAGTTTTGAGAGATGCCGATGGTAGATGGCTGGGAGGTTTCGCCTTTAACATTGGTGTGTGTTCAGCACCAGTGGCTGAGCTTTGGGGAGTTTATTACGGTTTATGTCTAGCATGGGATAAGCGGATCCCAAGATTGGAACTAGTGGTGGACTCGGTATGGTGGTTGATTTTCTCAAGAAAGGGATAAGCGAGACTCATCCCTTGTCTCCCCTAGTACGTATGTGCTATGGCTTCCTCTCAAAGGACTGGATAGTCCACATTACTCACGGGTATAAGGAGGCCAACCGTCTTGCAGATGGGTTGGCCAACTATGCTTTCTCTCAACCCTTAGGGGTCTCGTTATTTGATTCTTGTCCGGCTTTTGTTGCTTCGATTTTCGATGAGGATTCTAATGGGACTGCGTTCCTAAAACGAGTTCGGATGTAGTTCTTTATTTTTTATGTTATTAATAAATTGGGGAGACATTATCTCCCTCCTTATACTAAAAAAAAAAACTATTAAAAAACACCAAGGACCCAAACAATCTATATCGATGTTTGATATTGAAGATTAATTATCGTCTTCATCATTATTAGCAAATATATCCTGCATCATTGAAACTTCAGGGCATGGATGATTGAATTGAATTCGTGTACACGCACATGCAGTAGTAACCCTTATAATACCTATATAAGAAAACAAAAATAATTCAGTGAACATATATACTTATATACATATATATAGTTATGACAACATATGTAAACTATATACCTTGAACGACTTCCAATCTAGCGAAACAGATGACACATACGATGATGTTATCACGACACCTTTTCAAATCCGCAATAAAGTTGTTACTGTACCTTCTCGACAGCCGACAGCCAGAGCCGTGCCTAGAGTGTTGGTGGCCTAAAGCCAAACCAAAAATAATTTTTTAATTTATTTATTTTCATAATAAAATACATTATAATTTATATTCTAAATTTTATATATTATCTTATAATTAATTAGAGATAATTAACATTATTTTTAATCTATAGAAAATAACGTTTGGTAGTATAAATTATACATAGATAATTTAGTATTTATACTATTGTTGTAATATATTTTTCTTAATTAACACTAATTTTTATCAATAAAGATGCTTAAATTTAAAATATTAAAAATAAATAACAGTATTTTTTAAGAAGAATTCTTCAAGATACCATGATTTTGGTTTTGTTTCCAAAAATACCACAAATACCAAATTGTTATTCAATGATGTGGAATTTTAAATCATTGGTTTAAGTTGATTTTTTTATATTTAGGGTATAGTATTTAGGGGGTAGGGTTTAGTGTTTGGAATTTAGGGTTTAGAGTTTGAAAATTGAAAGTTTAATTTTAGTTTTGTGGTATTTTTGTCCTAAAAACAAAAACCATGGTATTTTAGAGAATTGCCAATTTTTTAATATTTAAAAAAAAAAATCAAACTTGAAATAATAATACTAAATATCTACTATATTTTATTAATATGCCAAATAATAATTTAAAATTTGGGGCCCCAAAATTTACTTAGTATTGAGAGGGCCTGAAGCAAATGCCTTTTTTTTCCTCACATAGCCACGGCTCTGCCGACAGCACAAACGAACACCACTTTAACATGAGAGCAAAGTTAATATAGCAGAACTATTTACGATAGAGAAGATAAGACCTCTAAATAGATATATACTGAGCTAATTAACATTTAAAACACTTACTACTCGTCCTCAATTTCAAATAAAAGTTGATGATGTGCGATGTTTGCTGATTCCCGTCCGGTGTATACAGCACGCACAAGACGACCAATCAAATCTACATGCAAAGAATACAACAAATCAAAATTTTCGATATTACTAGGATCATTACGCTCGATTCTCAATTGAACTAACATATCACTGCTCAAAACTCGGCAGCACTCGTCCCAGACTTTCTGAACATTTATGTTGTTATACATAACCAAAAACAGACTTGAGAATTTAAATACTAATCCGAGTGACGAGATAAACCAGAGCAGCTGTTTTCTCTTAAGTCTATATTCCTTAGCATTTACACATCAAAATGCCTGCAACATTTGGAATCTAGGTTTCTTTGGGTGTTACTTATTGTCAGCAACCGTTTGAGCTAAATATTGATGATGAAGAAAGCATTAGGATAAGCAGAGAAACAGAACAAAGATGAAACATCAATGTAACAAAGATGAAACTACGTCTTCATACACAAAACCAAAGTCTTTCCAAATAAAACAAAGGATCATAGATAATAAAAGGTGAGATTGATAATGTCGATTGTAGAACCCTGCATAAGCACGAAGAGGATCCGATTGGGAAGATAGGGTTTCTTCATCCATCTAATAATAGGCTTGTCAAACGCCATACGGAGCTTACAATACCATGAAGCTCATCTGGTTCGACTTCATCAGGCTGTGCTACAAGGGATCTTCATCCTTTGGATAGAACTCGCGGAACACCTGTATTGTTTCAAATAGAGAAAACAGAGTTTATCAACATGATCATTGAACTCTGTAATAAATATACCAAAGGGTTCACCAGAGAAGCTTAGACCAACCACAACCCCGTTCTGTGCTATCTTAACGGACTGTTTCTTCAGTGATGTAGAGGTTACCAAACTGAAAACTGAAACAGCATCAAGTAATATCTGAACGCACCTAAAATGATGAACAAGATAAGCACATTATGATCAGTCACAGTGTGTATCTGATAGATCATGGATTGGAGAAACTGCCCACAATATTCTTTCCGTCTCTTTGGATTAGACGGAACAAAATAAAATCCAACTTACTTGCTGAACCAATACACTGAAACGTGCAAGCAGCGCCAAAAATGTCACGGAAAATCCAATGAAAAATGAACGAGCTAGCAGAGTAGATATCCCACTGTACAACAAATTTGAACAAAAGACAATCATGAACTGAAGGCGACTGACTAGCTCTAAGACATTACACAAACAGTTTAATTTATAAATCAATCGATACCTAGCTGCCTTCAAGATGGGTTCAGTCATCTACAACAAACACAAAGATAAGCAGAACACTCAGATCTTGTCAATATGTATGATTGAGAGCTAGTTTACGCAGCTTCTCTCAACCCGAGCAACACATAAAGATCAATAAAAATATAGAATAGAGCATACCTGTGAGAGTAAATGTAGAGTTCCACGAAGTCGTTCCAAGACATTTGGTTTCCCAGTATCACATTTTTTCAACTTCAAGCTACATAAACCCAAAAATTAAGCTCTTACACCATTCTCGTAAATCAGTAAAATCAACATAAGAAAGAGAAAAGCATACCTCTCCAAAACATAAATCTTCTGTTTACTTATTTTCCCAGAAATAACATGAAAGCAAGGTCTCAGAATACCCTCCATGTTTGCTGTTCGTAAAAGTCTCAAATCCCTTCTCACCTGAGCAATCAAAAAAATCAATATGCTTAAAACTGAATTCCCCTCGTAACAAGTTCGTCTCAATGCTGTCTATTTAAACACAATTGACCAGAAGAAGAACGATGTAGATTACCTTGAGAAGATACTGGAAATAGGAGCATCTCCGATGCTGGTTCTTATTCTTGTAAACCATTCTCTCGAACACAGCGTGCTCAAGTTCAAGCTGACTAAGCTGACTCTTCAGCTTCTCCTCTAGAGCTTTGGCTTGTGTATCATCCATGGAGTTTACACTTCTTCCAGCAAATTTAATCAATGAAAATCTGATAAATTTCTCTAATTCGAACAAGACGAAGATACAAATTTAGGGTTTTGTGTGCTTAAAACCTTTCAAATTCGTTTAAGAACGACGACGACGCTCAAGAACCAAAAATTCAGGGTTCAAAGACAAGAAACATCGAGCACAAACACATATTATGCAGGGTTACATAACCAAAAACAAGAAGTCACCAGCAAAGAAACTTTATTGCAACATGTAACATGTAAACTTTATTGCATCCCAATTTTGTCTAAGGAAGTATATTTCTATTGTTTAATTTTATTTATTATGATGTTGTGAACTGGAAACTAATATAAGTAGATCATTGACCACAGAAAAGAAGAAAAATCCAACACTGCAAACTTGTTAAATTTAATGACTGGTTTTGCAGGTTACACAATGGTGTATTGGTGATCCGAAAATTAACCACGGCTCGATTAAAACTAAGGACAAATTTAGCAATTACGCTTTTGAGGACGTGTCAAGTGAAGTTCATACTCTTTTTGGTAACAAATAAAGTTGGTACTACTAGTAGTGGTCTTTTTTAATCATCATAGATTCATAAACTAACTTAGCTTGTTGAGTTGAATCTTATACACATACTTGATTGATACATTACTTATGAATCTATAGTCATTTTGTATTTTAATATTCTTTCTGAAGTATTTAAATTCTTTCTTTTTTAAAAGATCTCTTTAAAAAATGGTGCGCAAAGATATTGTGTAAGCACACAAAAACTTACTATCACGCATGGAAAATACAAGGAAAAGAAGATAAGTTCACCAGCACCTCTACGTTTTGTTCTAAAACCCGATCCTAAAAGAACAAGTAAGTGTATTATTCGTCTCTGCTTAATCTGATTAAATATTTGATTCATAAAAAGTTTAACCTACCCATTAATAAAATTCTTACATTTGCAGAAATCCCTATTTCTTTATCGCATATAAGGAACTTTTCAGATATCAAATTAGCTAAAACCCACTAACAAAAATTTGGTGTGGTAATGCATGGTATTTTGAGAATCAAGACTTTCAAAGAACATATCAGGATGCTCGGTTTATTCTTGATAGAATAACATAAGAATTAAGAACCTTAAGAAGCAAATATTTCATTATATGGTTATTTGCTTATGGAAATATCAATTTTTTATCCAAACGTATTCATCGTGTTAATTGTTAAAGAAGTTGAATATCAAAATCATTCATATTCTTCCAAAAGTGAAACGACCCGACCCGTTTTTTTTTTTTTTTATACAGTAATTAATATTCTCATAAATATTAATTATACACCGAATAAAACATTTAACTCAACGATTAAATAAAACCGACCAATTCACTAAAATTATCAATTAAATCCAGTTTAACATTAAACTACATAATTATTCCGAAAATATTAAACATACTTCAAACAACCAAATTCGAGATTTAATAAACACAATAACCCGAGTCCTAATCATCCTCCTCCTCATTGCCTTGATTCCACGATCACACTTTATCTTTACCTGCAACATAACGAAGAGTTGCGTAAGTATTATCAAAAATACTTAGTGAGACGGTCAACCCATCTACGAGCTATACACACAAACGATTGAGAACACAATAAACACAATCAATCACCAACAAGCAATCCACACAATGAGTAAACAACCCAGCGACACAACCAGCCCATGAATCCGATTTTGGATCCAGCACAAAACCAACCTACACAACACCACAAACATATCAAACAATCCCTATCGCTTAGATAAGCTCATGGCCTCGCACTCACCTTAGACTAAAAAGGATTTCGGCTCAACAACCGCAACGCCAACAACAGCTCGCCTCTTCTCTCTCTCTCACGCCCTACAGCCCACCACAACAACCAAAACAACTTTCAACCTAAACTTGAAAAATTCAGAAACGATCAGCCTCAAAGATTGAGTCACAAATCGAATTCTAACCGTCCACTTCCAATCTCCACCGTTGAAACTTAACCCCTGGATGTCCTGAAGCTACGCTCAAAGTTTCGTGATGATCATACCGAAGGTGAATTCGCGATCTTACTCTGAAACCGCGTTGGTCCCAACTTGCGTCTGAAACAGAGCACCCCACGAAAAAACACATAACTCTTAGGATAATAACTCAAATCCAAAATCGCAAAGTGGCGCATCTAGTTCTAAGGCTTAACTACAACTCCACAAAATTTCGTTACCTTTGAAAATGATTTGCTAGGTAGAACCTCTTTTCTCCCAAACCCTACCAGTTCTGTTTTCCTTCTCCTTCCCTCTCAAGCTAAGACACAACCTCTTCCCTTAAGTCTCCTCTCCTCTTCTTCCTTTTCTCAGCTCACAAGCTCTCTCTCTCTCTCTCTCAAGTTTTACGAAGAAAGAAGAAGAGGAAAGGAAGAAAGGAAGAAAAGAATGAGAAAACAAAAGAAAAGTAAAAAGAAGAAAATAATTGCAGCCAAATTCTTTTGATTTAAAAACCGCCACGTAGGGTTCACACTCACCAACCGCTCTAAAATTCGATTTTCCGCTTGATAAATGTTTTCTCCGAAGCTCTTAAGATTAAAAGTCTCAACCGCGAGAAAACACATTTACCACGGATTTAAACGGATCGCAACATTTTAAATATACATATACCTCTTTATATATATTTCTCCGTCTAAATTCAAATTTCCGGGAGACGGGTGTTACAATAAGAGACTTGTACTAAAAGCTCACAAAAGATTAAAGACGAAAAGAGGTGGGACACGTGTAGCTTCTCCGTCTGTCTCTCCAAAATCAAACTTATCTTCCATTAAAAGGTATATATAAGTCATATTTTTCCATATTTTTCCATCTGTCCCTCAAAAATCAAAACTTATTCTTCCACATGTCCTCCCTCTTGTGTTCTAAAATATCATATTTTTTTACCAAAGTTTACTCATTTTAATTTGTTGAAATATTTTGCGTTGTAGATTTAGATCATTGAAAGGTTATAGTAGTCCTACTGGTAGAAGAATAAGATTGCAGGAGCCTAAGTTGATATTGCAGGAGACTAAATTGATATTAATGAGTATATTTACGATGTCAGTCGAAGCAATCTTCATACTAGTAGTCATCTGTCAAAGGAGAGAATGCAGTTCTCTTTTTTCCTTGAAAATAGTAGGGGTGTTAAAATGAGCCGTCATCTTAGTTTGATTTTTTACAAGCCAAAATTTTGTTTTTATGTTTATTTAATAAAAGAATAATGTAATCGACTTTAATTTAGATTGCAAGTTATATGAGTGAGAAAATTAGCTAGCTTATACATTTTTAGAGTTATAATTATCTATATATTATATCAATATACAACTAAATACAAAAATAGAAATATTCTTTTTAGAAAATTTTTGATTAACATTATAATATTATAAGATAAATAGAAGTAACTTTACATAAATAATCATTTTAAAAAATTTATCTAAAATTTTTCAAAAGAAAAAACAATAAATCATCTTATTTATAGATTATTTTATTTAGTTTTTTAGATTAATTTTATTTGGGTTTTCTTTCGTTATTTAAATTTTGAATTATGCTATTGAATTTATTTTAATATTTTAAAATTTTGGATTATTTTAATTTGCTACTAGCTCGCGAACTAACCCATTTAACTCGCGATCAAAATGATCTAAGTTCGATTTTAAATATATATAAGCTCATATAATAAATGAGTTTAACTAACACGGCTCATAAAATATTCGAACTTATCATGAGTTGAGCTTAGATGAACAAGCTACATTCAAACATGCACAAATATTGCACCCGACAAATATGAGGATCGTACTTGCAGCATTGTTCCACGCGCTTGACTTCCAACCTCTGGGTAATACAAGAAAAAGACAAGTTCACCAGCACCTCCACGTCTTGTTCTAAAATCCGATCCTAAAAGAACAAGTAAGTGTATTATTCTTGTAACGCCCGTCTCCCAGGAAAAATAGATTGTAGACAGAAAAATATATATATAGAGGTATATATATATATATTTAAAATGTTGCGATCCGTTTAAATCCGTGATAAAGGTGTTTTCTCGCAGTTGAGACTTTTAATCGTAAGAGTTTCGAGAAAAACATTTATCGAGCGGAAAAACGAGTTTTGGAGCGGTTGGTGGGTGTGGACCCCACGTGACGGTTTTTAAGTCAAAAAGAATTGGGTGCAATTATTTGTTCTTTCTTTTCTAATTTTTTTTCCTTCTCCTTCCTCCTTTCTTCTTCATTTTTCGTAAACAAGGGAGAGAGAAAGAGAAAGAGAAAGGGAGAGAGAGAAAGAGAAAGAGAAAGAGAGAGAGAGCTTGGAAGCTCTGTTTTGTTGCAGAGAAGAAGAGGAGAGGAGAGTAAAAGGTAGAGCTTGGTGTTGGCTTGAGAGGAAGGAGGAGAAAATCGGATTTGATAGCCTTTGGGAGAAAATCGATTCGACCAAGCAAATCGTTTCCAAAGGTAATGAAATTTTGTGGAGTTGTAGTTAAGCCTTTCCTCTAGATGCAGAACTTTGTGGTTTTGAATTTGAGTTAGTATCCTAAGAGTTATGATTTTTCTCGTGGGGCGCTCTGTCTCAGACGCGGATTAGGACCAACGTGGTTTCAGAGTAAGATCTTGAGTTCATCGTCGGTCCGATCATCCTGAAACTTGGAGCGTACCTTCAGGACATCCAGGGGTTGATTTTCAACGGTTGAGATTGGAATTGGACGGTTAGAATTAGTTTTGTGACTCCATCTTTGAGGGTGATCGTTTCTGAATTTTCCAGTTTTGGTTGAAAATCGTTTTGCTTGTTGTGGTTGGCTGTAGGGTGTGTGAGCGAGTTTGGGCGACCTGTTGTTGGCTTGTGAGTGAGTCTTGGTTGGCTGGGTGTTGTGGTTCTTGAGCCGAAATCCTTCCTTTGTTTGAGGTGAGTGCGAAACCATGGGTTTATCTAAGCGGTAGAGATTGTTTGATGTGTTTGTGGTTTTGTGTAGGTTGGTTTTTGTGTGGGATCCAAAAATCGGATTGATGGGCTGGTTGTGTCAATGGGTTGTATACTCATTATGTGGTTTGCTTAATTGTGATTGATTGTGTTTATTGTGTTCTCAATCGTTTGTGTGTATAGCTCGTAGATGGGATGACCGTCTCACTAAGTATTTTTGATAATACTTACGCAACTCTTCGTTATGTTGCAGGTAAAGATAAAATGTGATCGTGGAATCAAGGCAATGAGGAGGAGGATGATTTAGGACTCGGTATTTGTGTGGTAGTGTCGAACTTTATTTATGTTTAATAATTTCGATTACTATTGGTTGAAGTTTACTTAATAAGTACGAGTCTTATTTTATAACTTTTGTGGTTTGTGGTGGAAACTAGTTTTATTTGAAATAAATTGATTTAAATATGTTTAATTTAAGTGATTTGGTCTGTTTATTTAATCGTTAAATTAAATGTTTTATTCGGAATATAATTAATATTTATGGGAATATTAATTATTGCATTTAAAAAAAAAAAAAAAAAAAAACGGGTCGGGTCGTTTCAGTTTGGTATCAGAGCCTAGACAGTTCTAGGATGGTTAAGAGAATTAATTGGAGTTTAATTAATTTTCGTGTTGCTTGGTACATGTGTTTGAACCGTTGAATTGTGGTATGCTAGAAAATTGATTATGTGGTAGTTAGTCAATTTGTTTGAGCATGGGGTCTTAGAATCATCCTCTTCGAGCCTTCGAGATTCCACGGTAAGTTATCTTTACTCTGTTGAGTTGCTTAGTATCTTAGTCTCTGTTCTTGGTGGTTCAGATGGCTAGAGGTGCTAGAGGCCGTGGTAGAGGTCGTGGTCGCGGTAGAGGTCGTGGTCGTGTTCCAGTGGTGGCTGAGAGTGTAGCACGGAGTGCTACGGTTGAGCGAGTGACGGCTCCCCATGTGTATCAGGAGGGTTCTGAGGGTGTGGCTGGAGTTCCAGCGGGTGCTGCGGGTTCTGCAGCGGAGTTTGCTCAGGCTCGAGATGATCGCATTGAGGGTTTGCTGGCCTTGCTGTTGGAGCGGTTACCAGAGAGGGTACCGGCGCAGGCTCCTGTTATGCCACCAGTGGTCGTGCCGCTAGTGGTTGAGGTGCAGCCGAGGGCTGCAGTTGCAGACGAGCTCCAATCCTACCTGAGGGTGATGGAGCAGATGCAGAGGCTTGGCACGGAATTCTTTTCGGGGAGTGCCAATCCTGAGGTTGCGGATGCATGGAGAAGGAGGTTGGAGCGGAACTTCTTCTCGATTAGGTGTCCGGAGAGATACCAGATGGATCTGGCAGTTCATTATCTGGAGGATGATGCGCATCTCTGGTGGAGGGGTGTGTTGGCCAGGAGAGTTCGGGCGGAGATGGCCTGGGAGGATTTTGTAGAGGAGTTTAACTCCAAGTATTTTCCTCAGGAGGCGCTTGATCGGTTGGAGGGTCGGTTCTTGGAGTTGTCTCAGGGGAACCGAACCGTCCGTGAGTATGAGGCGGAGTTTAACCGTCTCAGTGTGTTTGCGGGTCGAGTCCTGGAGGGTGAGCGGACCCGAGTTCGAAGATTTTTGTTGGGTCTTCGAGTTGAGTTGAGAAACCGTTGTCTGATGAGAGTTTTTGGCACGGTTGAGGAGTTGGTAGAGGCAGCTGCCTTGCTGGAGGAGGGCTTGAGAGAGGAGGCGGCGGTTGTTAGCCCCAGTTTTCAGGCGAGGAGGCCGCAGCAGCAGCAGCAGTCCGGTCCGAGCAGAGGCGGTAGGCCAATGCAAGGACAGAAGCGGAAGATGGAGAGTTCTTCCAGTATTACTCAGGGTGGTCCGGGATGCTTCAGGTGTGGAAGCAAGGATCACAGGGTGGCGAGTTGCCCTCAGAAGAGCGAGACGCGTGCGGATACGCGCGTGTGCTACCATTGCAGAGAGGTGGGGCATATCAAGCCGAGGTGTCCCAAGTTGCAGAGGGAAGCAGCAGCGGTGTCGCCAGCTAGGCAGAGTGCAGTGGTGCCCCGAGTGTATTCCATTGTGGAGACAGGAGGCCCGAGTTCCAGGCCGATCACAGGTATATTTGTTAAACTTACCTGAGTTAAATTCTTGTGTTTAGAATTTATTTTGTCTCCGTAGTGGGGTGTCAGGGTTCTGAGCATATGGAAAATATGCAGGGACCCTGGTTGTGGGAGGTGTTGAATCCCACGTGTTGTTTGATTCTGGAGCATCGCATTGCTTCATTACTCCGGAAAATGTCGAGAAGGGCAATTTACGGGGAGCAACCGAGGAGCGGTTGGGTTTTGTTAGGGTGGCTGGAGGGAAGCTACTGACCATTCACGGTCGAGTTGTTGACGTGGATGTTCAGGTGGCTGGAGAATCTATGCCAGCGGATATGGTCATTTGCTCGGTAGAGTTTTATGACGTTATTTTGGGCATGGATTGGCTCGGAAAGTTCAGAGCGCATCTGGACTGTCACCGAGGGCGTGTTGTTTTCGAAAGAAAACAAGGGAGGTTGGTTTATCAGGGAGTGAGACCGACTTCTGGGAGTATGGTGATCTCGGCCATGCAAGCAGAGAGTATGATCGAGAAGGGTCGCGAGGCATATTTGGTGACAATTGTCACATCAGAGACTGTTGGAGAGGTTGCGGTTGGGGAGATTCGGGTTGTTCGGGATTTCCAAGATGTTTTTCAGTCATTGCAGGGATTACCGCCTTCGCGGTCTGAGCCTTTCACGATTGAGTTGGAACCCGGGACAATGCCGATATCTAAGGCACCGTATCGGATGGCTCCAGCAGAGATGGCAGAGCTGAAGAAGCAGCTGGAGGAGTTGTTGGATAAGGGTTTTATCCGACCGAGTACTTCACCATGGGGAGCACCGGTGTTATTTGTGAAGAAAAAGGATGGGAGTTTCCGATTGTGCATCGATTATCGGGGACTGAACCGAGTCACTGTGAAGAACAGGTATCCTCTTCCACGGATTGATGAGTTGTTGGATCAGTTGAGAGGGGCTACTTGGTTCTCCAAGATAGACTTGGCATCAGGATATCATCAGATTCCGATTGATGAGAAGGATATCCGGAAGACTGCTTTTAGATCGAGATATGGACACTACGAGTTTGTGGTGATGCCATTTGGTTTGATGAATGCACCAGCAGCGTTCATGAGGTTGATGAACAGCGTGTTCCAGGAGTATCTGGATGAGTTTGTGATCATCTTTATCGATGACATTTTGGTGTATTCGAAGAGTCCCGAGGAGCATGAGTTGCATCTGAGAGTTGTTCTGAAGAAGCTGCAGGAGCAGAAGCTATTTGCTAAGTTGAGCAAGTGTAGTTTCTGGCAGCGAGAGATCGGATTTCTGGGTCACATTGTATCCGCAGAGGGAGTTTCTGTGGATCCGGAGAAGATTCAGGCTATCAGGGAGTGGCCGAGGCCAAGGAATGCTATTGAGATTCGGAGTTTTCTCGGGTTAGCAGGTTATTACCGGAGGTTCGTCAAGGGTTTTGCGAGTATGGCTAAGTCTATGACGAAGTTGACAGGGAAGGATGTTCCTTTTGTTTGGTCTCCTGAGTGTGAGGAGAGTTTCGCAAACCTGAAGACGATGTTGACTAGTACGCCTGTATTGGCATTACCCGAGCCGGGTGAGCCTTACGTGGTGTATGCAGACGCTTCGGGAGTAGGTCTGGGTTGTGTGTTGATGCAGAAGGGAAAGGTAATTGCCTATGCTTCGAGGCAGTTGAGGAAGCATGAGGGCAACTATCCTACCCTTGATCTTGAGATGGCTGCGGTAGTGTTCGCCTTGAAGATTTGGAGGTCTTATCTTTATGGCGGGAAGGTCCAGGTGTTTACAGATCATAAAAGCCTGAAGTACATTTTCACTCAGCCTGAGTTGAATTTGAGGCAGAGGCGTTGGATGGAGTTGGTGGCGGATTGTGATCTGGAGATCGCTTACCATCCTGGTAAAGCGAACTTGGTTGCGGATGCTTTGAGTCGCAAACGTGTGGTTTCGGCTCGGAAGCAGGACATAGAGTCATTGGTGTGTGAGCTTGGTTCTTTGAGGTTGTGTGTTTTGTCTCAGGAACCGTTGGGTTTGGAGGCAGTTGATCAGGCGGATCTTCTGAGCAGGGTTCGAATAGCTCAAGAGAAGGATGAGGGTTTGGTTAATGCTTCCAGGGAAGTGGGTTCAGAATATCAGATCTCTGCTAATGGAACTATTCTGGTGCATGGGCGGGTATGCGTACCCAAGGATGAGGGTTTGAGGCGAGAAATACTAAGTGAGGCTCATGCGAGTATGTTTTCGATTCATCCGGGAGCGACGAAGATGTACCAAGATCTCAAACGGTATTATCACTGGGTCGGGATGAAGAAGGATGTAGCTAACTGGGTCGCAGCGTGTGATACGTGCCAGTTAGTGAAGGCAGAGCATCAGGTTCCGAGCGGATTGTTGCGGAGTTTACCCATTCCAGAGTGGAAGTGGGATATGATTACGATGGATTTCGTAGTGGGGTTGCCAGTTTCTCGGACCAAGGATGCGATATGGGTCATTGTGGATCGTTTGACCAAGAGTGCACGTTTTCTGGCTATCAAGAAAACCAATGGAGCTTCGGTATTAGCTAAGAAATACGTGCAGGAGATAGTGAGACTTTATGGAGTACCGGTGAGTATTGTATCAGACCGGGATCCTAAGTTCACTTCGGAGTTCTGGAAAGCGTTCCAGGCGGAGTTGGGCACGAGGGTGCATTTGAGTACCGCGTATCATCCTCAGACGGATGGGCAATCCGAGAGGACGATCCAGACTCTTGAAGATTTGCTGAGGATGTGTGTGCTGGATTGGGGTGGTCATTGGGTGGATCATCTGAGCTTGGTAGAGTTTGCGTATAACAATAGCTACCAGGCGAGTATTGGGATGGCTCCATACGAGGCTCTGTATGGGAGGCCGTGTCGTACACCGTTGTGCTGGACCCAAGTGGGGGAGAGGAGCACATTGGGTGCGGATTTTGTTCAGGAAACTACGGAGAAGATCCGAGTTTTGAAGCTGAACATGAAAGAAGCTCAGGATCGGCAAAAGAGTTATGCCGATAAGAGGAGAAAAGAGCTTGAGTTTGAGGTGGGAGATAGGGTGTATCTCAAAATGGCAATGTTACGAGGTCCGAACAGGTCCATTACCGAGACTAAGTTGAGTCCACGGTATATGGGTCCGTTTAGGATTGTTGGTCGAGTTGGGCCAGTCGCGTACCGGTTGGAGTTACCGGAGATTATGCAAGCATTTCACAAGGTTTTCCATGTGTCGATGCTGAAAAAGTGCTTGCATAAGGACGATAAGGTGATGGCTGAGATTCCGTCAGATCTTCAGCCCAACATGACCTTAGAGGCGAGGCCAGTGAGGGTTCTCGACCGGAGGGTCAAAGAGCTTCGTCGGAAGAGGATTCCGATGATGAGAGTCTTGTGGGACTGTGACGGTGTTCAAGAGGAGACTTGGGAACCAGAGGAGCGGATGAAAGCTAGATTCGAGAAGTGGTTCGAGAAGCAAGCTGCGGCTTGAGTAGTTTCACCGCTGGTTCGAGTTTCGGAGTTGAGTTTTGTACTCGTTGTATCTTATTGTATTTTGTTTTGGGTTGTAAACGATTAATACATTTGATTGTGGATAATAAGATGTGTTTTTCTTATTGGTGATGACTTGTTGTGTCATGAGACTTGAACATGAAATTGTGGAAAGATTAAAAGTTTATGAGAATATGAACTGGAAATATCCTTCGTATTTGGATATGGGAAACTTCTCTGTGAGTGAGGGATGTTTCGAGTTGACCTGAAGTTTGGTCATGGTTGTAGTGATATTTCGGGTTGAGGATATCGGTGGTAGTGTATGACATTGCGATGTTATACGAAGACCATGTGAGGTAGTTTTGGTCGGAGATACTTATAGACGCTTCGTTAGACTTTATTGCTTTTGGGACGGTTTTTAATCCTGTACAACTCGTGAGGGGAGGTTTAGTCCCCAGATACCCATAGCTCAAAGGATATGTGACCGGAGGGTGGGAGTGGTATGAGAGTTATACCCATAGCCCGATGGACGTGTGGCCTGAGAGTGTGAGTGGTATGCGTGGTACCGCTAGCTCGAAGACTATGTGTCTAAGAGTGTGAGTGGTACGGGTTTTTGTGCCGATAGCTTGAGGGACTTTGTGACCCGAGAGTGCGAGTGGCATGTGGTACCGACAACTCGAGGGACTTCGGTCCTGAGGGTGGAGTGGTACGAGTACGAGTTGTGTTAGGAGCAATGACTGTCTAAGACGTGGATATAAGCATAGTGACTGAATGTAGACCTCGGAGGTTGATAGTGTTCAATCTCATGTTTGGGTTGTAATGGCCGGGTTGGTCAAGATTGAAAAGAGAATCGTTGCGACGATTGTGAGTTGGAATTCATTGCGGATTGGGTTGTATCGCAGATTCGAGGACGAATCTATGTTAGTGGGGGAGAATTGTAACGCCCGTCTCCCAGGAAAAATAGATTGTAGACAGAAAAATATATATATAGAGGTATATATATATATATATTTAAAATGTTGCGATCCGTTTAAATCCGTGATAAAGGTGTTTTCTCGCAGTTGAGACTTTTAATCGTAAGAGTTTCGAGAAAAACATTTATCGAGCGGAAAAACAAGTTTTGGAGCGGTTGGTGGGTGTGGGCCCCACGTGACGGTTTTTAAGTCAAAAAGAATTGGGTGCAATTATTTGTTTTTTCTTTTCTAATTTTTTTTCCTTCTCCTTCCTCCTTTCTTCTTCATTTTTCGTAAACAAGGGAGAGAGAAAGAGAAAGAGAAAGGGAGAGAGAGAAAGAGAAAGAGAAAGAGAGAGAGAGCTTGGAAGCTCTGTTTTGTTGCAGAGAAGAAGAGGAGAGGAGAGTGAAAGGTAGAGCTTGGTGTTGGCTTGAGAGGAAGGAGGAGAAAATCGGATTTGATAGCCTTTGGGAGAAAATCGATTCGACCAAGCAAATCGTTTCCAAAGGTAATGAAATTTTGTGGAGTTGTAGTTAAGCCTTTCCTCTAGATGCAGAACTTTGTGGTTTTGAATTTGAGTTAGTATCCTAAGAGTTATGATTTTTCTCGTGGGGCGCTCTGTCTCAGACGCGGATTAGGACCAACGTGGTTTCAGAGTAAGATCTTGAGTTCATCGTCGGTCCGATCATCCTGAAACTTAGAGCGTACCTTCAGGACATCCAGGGGTTGATTTTCAACGGTGGAGATTGGAATTGGACGGTTAGAATTCGTTTTGTGACTCCATCTTTGAGGGTGATCGTTTCTGAAATTTCCAGTTTTGGTTGAAAATCGTTTTGCTTGTTGTGGTTGGCTGTAGGGTGTGTGAGCGAGTTTGGGCGACCTGTTGTTGGCTTGTGAGTGAGTCTTGGTTGGCTGGGTGTTGTGGTTCTTGAGCCGAAATCCTTCCTTTGTTAGAGGTGAGTGCGAAACCATGGGTTTATCTAAGCGGTAGAGATTGTTTGATGTGTTTGTGGTTTTGTGTAGGTTGGTTTTTGTGTGGGATCCAAAAATCGGATTGATGGGCTGGTTGTGTCAATGGGTTGTATACTCATTATGTGGTTTGCTTAATTGTGATTGATTGTGTTTATTGTGTTCTCAATCGTTTGTGTGTATAGCTCGTAGATGGGATGACCGTCTCACTAAGTATTTTTGATAATACTTACGCAACTCTTCGTTATGTTGCAGGTAAAGATAAAATGTGATCGTGGAATCAAGGCAATGAGGAGGAGGATGATTTAGGACTCGGTATTTGTGTGGTAGTGTCGAACTTTATTTATGTTTAATAATTTCGATTACTATTGGTTGAAGTTTACTTAATAAGTACGAGTCTTATTTTATAACTTTTGTGGTTTGTGGTGGAAACTAGTTTTATTTGAAATAAATTGATTTAAATATGTTTAATTTAAGTGATTTGGTCTGTTTATTTAATCGTTACATTTGCAGAAATTCTCCTTTCTCTATTGCTTCTAAGGAAATTTTCAGATATAAAATTAGCTAAAACCCACTAATGAGAAACAAAAATTTGGTGTGGTAATGAATGGGATTTAAAGAATCAAGGCTTTCGAGAAACATATCAGGATGCTCGGTTTATTCTTGATTCAAACGTTTTCACCGTGTTAATTGTTAAAGAAGTTGAATATCGAAATCATCCATATTCTTTCAAGAGAGACTGGTACTAAAAACTCACAAAAGATTAAAGATAAAAAGAGGTGGGACACGTGTAGCATCTCTACGTGTCCCTAAAAAATCAAACTTATTCTTCCATTAAAAGGTATAAGTCATATTTTTTCACATGTCCCTCCAAAATCAAACCTTATTCTTCCACATGTCCCTCCCTATTGTGTTCTAAAATATCATATTTTTTACCAAAGTTTCCTCATTTTAATTTGTTAAAATAATTTACGTTGTAGGTTTATAGGGGTGTTAAAATGAGCCGTCATCTCAGTTTGATTTTTCTCGAGCTGAAATTTTGTTTTTTTAGATTTATTTAATAAATGAATTATGTAATCAAACTTAATTTAGATTGCGAGTTATATGAGCGAGAAAATTAGCTAGCTTATATATTTCTTAGAGTAATAATTATCTATATATTATATCTATATACAACTAAATACAAAAATATAAATATTCTTTTTAGAAATTTTTTGTTTAACATTATAATATTATAAGATAAACAGAAGTAACTTTATATAAATAATCATTTTTAAAATTTTTCAAAAGAAAAAATAATAAATCATCTTATTTATAGATTATTTTATTTAGTTTCTCAGATTAATTTTATTTGAGTTTTCTTTCGTTATTTAAATTTTGAATTATGCTATTGAATTTATTTTATTATTTTAAAATTTTAGATTATTTTAATTTGTTGCTAGCTCGCGAGCTAACCCATTTAACTCGCGATCAAAATAATCTAAGTTCGACTTTAAATATATATAAGCATATATAATAAATGAGTTTAACTAACATGACTCATAAAATATTCGAACTTATCATGAGTTGAGCTTAGATAAACAAGCTACATTCAAACATGTACAAATATTGCACCCGACAAATATGAGGATCGTAATTGCAGCGTTGTTCCACGCGCTTGACTTCCAACCTCTGGGTAATACAAGAAAAAGAAAAGTTCACAAGCACCTCCACGTCTTGTTCTAAAATTCAGATATCAAACTAGTTAAAACCCACTAATGAGAAACAAAAATTTGGTGTGGTAATGTATGAGATTTTAAGAATCAAGGCTTTCGAGAAACATATCAGGATACTCGGTTTATTCTTGATAGAATAACATAGGATTAAGAACTTTAAGAAGGAAATATTTCATTATATGATTATTTGCTTATGGAAATATCAATTTTTTTGATGCAAACATTTTCACCGTGTTAATTGTTAAAAAAGTTGAATATCGAAATCCAGAGACTGGTACTAAAAACTCACAAAAAAAATTAAAGATAAAAAGAGGTGGGACACGTGTAGCATCTCCACTTGTCCCTCAAAAATCAAACTTATTCTTCCATTAAAAGGTATAAGTCATATTTTTTCACATGTCCCTCCAAAATCAAAACTTATTCTTCCACATGTCCCTCCCTCTTGTGTTCTAAAATATCATAGTTTTTTACCAAAGTTTCTTCATTTTAATTTGTTAAAATATTTTACGTTGTAGGTTTATAGGGGTGTTAAAATGAGCCGTCATCTCAGTTAGATTTTTCTCGAGCTGAAATTTTGTTTTTTTATTTATTTAATAAATGAATTATGTAATCAAACTTAATTTAGATTGCGAGTTATATGAGTGAGAAAATTAGCTAGCTTATACATTTTTAGAGTTAAAATTATATATATATTATATCTATATACAACTAAATACAAAAATAGAAATATTCTTTTAGAAATTTTTTGTTTAACATTATAATTTTATAAGATAAATAGAAGTAAAATTCTATAAATAATCATTTAAAAAAAATTTATCTAAAATTTTTCAGCAGAAAAAAAGAGAAATCATCTTTTTAATAGATTATTTTATTTAGTTTTTCGGATTAATTTTGTTTAGGTTTTCTTTCGTTATTTTAATTTTGAATTATGCTATTGAATTTATTTTAGTATTTTAAAATTCTGGATTATTTTAATTTGCTACTAGCTCGCGAGCTAATCCATTTAACTCGCGATCAAAATGATATAAGTTCGACTTTAAATAAATATAAGCTCATATAATAAATGAGTTTAACTAACATGGCTCATAAAATATTCGAACTTATCATGAGTTGAGATTAGATGAACAAGCTACATTCAAACATGCACAAATATTGCACCCGACAAATATGAGGATCGTACTTGCAGCATTGTTCCACGCGCTTGACTTCCAACCTCTCGGTAATACAAGAAAAAGACAAGTTCACCAGCACCTCCACGTCTTATTCTAAAATCCGATTCTAAAAGAACAAGTAAGTGTATTATTCGTCTCTGCTTAACCTGGTTAAATATTTGATTCATAAAAAGCTTAACCTACCCATTAATAAAATCCTTACATTTGCAGAAATTCCCCTTTCTTTATTGCATCTAAGGAACTTTTCAGATATCAAATTAGCTAAAACCCACTAATGAGAAACAAAAATTTGGTGTGATAATGCATGAGATTTAAAGAATCAAGTCTTTCGAGAAACATATGAGGATGCTCGGTTTATTCTTGATTCAAACGTTTTCACCGTGTTAATTGTTAAAGAAGTTGTATATCGAAATCATTCATATTCCTTCAAGAGAGACTGATACTAAAAACTCACAAAAGATTAAAGAAAAAAGATGTGGGACACGTGTAGCATCTCCACGTGTCCCTCAAAAATCAAACTTATTCTTCCATTAAAAGGTATAAGTCATATTTTTTCACATGTCCCTCCAAAATCAAAACTTATTCTTCCACATGTCCCTCCCTCTTGTGTTCTAAAATATCATATTTTTTACCAAAGTTTCCTCATTTATATTTGTTAAAATATTTTACGTTGTAGGTTTATAGGGGTGTTAAAATGAACGGTCATCTCAGTTTGATTTTTCTCGAGTTAAAATTTTGTTTTATAGATTTATTTAATAAATGAATTATGTAATCAAACTTAATTTAGATTGCGAGTTACATGAGCGAGAGAATTAGCTAGCTTATACATTTTTTAGAGTTATAATTATCTATATATTTTATCTATATACAACTAAATACAACAATAGAAATATTCTTTATAGAAAATTTTTGTTTAACATTATAATATTATAAGATAAATAGATGTAACTTTATATAAATAATCATTTTTAAAAATTTATCTAAAATTTTTCAAAAGAAAAAACAATAAATCATCTTATTTATAGATTATTTTATTTAGTTTTTCAGATTAATTTTATTTGTGTTTGCTTTCGTTATTTAAATTTTGAATTATGCGATTGAATTTATTTAATATTTTAAAATTTTGGATTATTTTAATTTGCTACTAGCTCGCGAACCAACCCATTTAACTCGCGATCAAAATGCTAAGTTCGACTTTAAATATATATAAGCTCATATAATAAATGAGTTTAACTAACATGGCTCATAAAATATTCGAACTTATCATGAGTTGAGCTTAGATGAACAAGCTACATTCAAACATGCACAAACATTGCACCCGACAAATATGAGGATCGTACTTGCAGCATTATTCTACACGCTTGACTTCCAACCTCTGTGTAATACAAGAAAATGATAAGTTCACCAGCACCTCCACGTCTTATTCTAAAATCCGATCCTAAAAGAACAAGTAAGTGTATTATTCGCCTCTGCTTAACCTAGTTAAATATTTGATTCTTAAAAAGTTTAACCTACCCATTAATAAAATCCTTACATTTGCAGAAATTCTTCTTTCTTTATTGCATCTAAGGAACTTTTCACATATCAAACTAGCTAAAACCCACTAATGAGAAACAAAAATTTGGTGTGGTAATGCATGGGATTTTAAGAATCAAGGCTTTCGAGAAACATATCAGGATGCTCGGTTTATTCTTGATAGAATAACATAAGGATTAAGAACTTTAAGAAGCAAATATTTCATTATATGATTATTTGCTTATGGAAATATCAATTTTTTTATTCAAACATTTTCACCGTGTTAATTGTTAAAGAAGTTGAATATCAAAATTATTTATATTCCTTCAATAGAGACTGGTACTAAAAGCTTACAAAAGATTAAAGATAAAAAAAGGTGGGACACGTGTAGCATCTCCACGTGTCCCTCCAAAATCAATCTTATTCTTCCATTAAAAGGTATAAGTCATATTTTTTCACATGTCCCTCCAAAATCAAAACTTATTCTTTCACATGTCCTTCCCTCTTGTGTTCTAAAATATCATATTTTTTACCAAAGTTTCTTCATTTTAATTTGTTAAAATATTTTACGTTGTAGGTTTATAGGGGTGTTAAAGTGAGCCGTCATCTCAGTTTGATTTTTCTCGAGCTGAAATTTTGTTTTTTAGATTTATTTAATAAATGAATTATGTAATCAAACTTAATTTAGATTGCGAGTTATATGAGCGAGAAAATTAGCTAGCTTATACATTTTAAGAGTTAAAATTATCTTATATATTATATCTATATACAACTAAATACAAAAATAGAAATATTCTTTTAGAAATTTTTTGTTTAACATTATAATTTTATAAGATAAATAGAAGTAACATTATATAAATAATCATTTAAAAATATTTATCTAAAATTTTTCAGCAGAAAAAACAAGAAATCATCTTATTAATAGATTATTTTATTTAGTTTTTCAGATTAATTTTGTTTAGGTTTTTTTCGTTATTTTAATTTTGAATTATGCTATTGAATTTATTTTAGTATTTTAATATTTTGGATTATTTTAATTTGCTACTAGTTCGCGAGCTAATCCATTTAATTCGCGATCAAAACGATATAAGTTCGACTTTAAATATATATAAGCTTCTATAATAAATGAGTTTAACTAACATGACTCATAAAATATTCGAACTTATCATGAGTTGAGATTAGATGAACAAGCTACATTCTAACATGCACAATACTGCACCCGACAAATATGAGGATCGTACTTGCAGTATTGTTCCACGCGCTTGACTTCCAACCTCTGGGTAATACAAAAAAAAGACAAGTTCACCAGCAACTCCACGTCTTATTCTAAAATCCGATCCTAAAAGAACAAGTAAGTGTATTATTCGTCTCTGCTTAACCTGGTTAAATATTTGATTCATAAAAAGTTTAACCTACCCATTAATAAAATCCTTACATTTGCAGAAATTCCCCTTTCTTTATTGCATCTAAAGAACTTTTCAGATATCAAATTAGCTAAAACCCACTAATGAGAAACAAAAATTTGGTGTGGTAATGCATGGGATTTAAAGAATCAAGGCTTTCGAGAAACATATGTGGATGCTCGGTTTATTCTTGATTCAAACGTTTTCACCGTGTTAATTGTTAAAGAAGTTGTATATCGAAATCATTCATATTCCTTCAAGAGAGACTGGTACTAAAAACTCACAAAAGATTAAAGATAAAAAGAGGTGGGACACGTGTAGCATCTCCACGTGTCCCTCAAAAATCAAACTTATTCTTCCATTAAAAGGTATAAGTCATATTTTTTCCTATGTCCCTCCAAAATCAAAACTTATTTTTTCACATGTCCCTCCCTCTTGTGTTCTAAAATATCATATTTTTTACCAAAGTTTCCTCATTTATATTTGTTAAAATATTTTACGTTGTAGGTTTATAGGGGTATTAAAATGAACGGTCATCTCAGTTTGATTTTTCTCGAGCTGAAATTTTGTTTTTTAGATTTATTTAATAAATGAATTATGTAATCAAACTTAATTTAGATTGCGAGTTACATGAGCGAGAGAATTAGCTAGCTTACACATTTTTTAGAGTTATAATTATCTATATATTTTATCTATATACAACTAAATACAACAATAGAAATATTCTTTATAGAAAATTTTTGTTTAACATTATAATATTATAAGATAAATAGATGTAACTTTATATAAATAATTATTTTTAAAAATTTATCTAAAATTTTTCAAAAGAAAAAACAATAAATCATCTTACTTATAGATTATTTTATTTAGTTTTTCATATTAATTTTATTTGTGTTTGCTTTCGTTATTTAAATTTTGAATTATGCTATTGAATTTATTTAATATTTTAAAATTTTGGATTATTTTAATTTGCTACTAGCTCGCGAGCCAACCCATTTAACTCGCGATCAAAATCCTAAGTTCGACTTTAAATATATATAAGCTCATATAATAAATGAGTTTAACTAACATGGCTCATAAAATATTCGAACTTATCATGAGTTGAGCTTAGATGAACAAGCTACATTCAAACATGCACAAATATTGCACCCGACAAATATGAGGATCGTACTTGCAGCATTGTTCCACGCGCTTGACTTCCAACCTCTGGGTAATACAAGAAAAAGACAAGTTCACTAGCACCTCCACGTCTTATTCTAAAATCCGATCCTAAAAGAACAAGTAAGTGTATTATTCGTCTCTGCTTAACCTGGTTAAATATTTGATTCATAAAAAGTTTAACCTACCCATTAATAAAATCCTTACATTTGCAGAAATTCTCTTTTCTTTATTGCATCTAAGGAACTTTTCAGATATCAAATTAGCTAAAACCCACTAATGAGAAACAAAAATTTGGTGTGGTAATGCATGAGATTTAAAGAATCAAGGCTTTCGAGAAACATATGTGGATGCTCGGTTTATTCTTGATTCAAACGTTTTCACCGTGTTAATTGTTAAAGAAGTTGTATATCGAAATCATTCATATTTTTTCAAGAGAGACTGATACTAAAAACTCACAAAAGATTAAAGATAAAAAGAGGTGGGACACGTGTAGCATCTCCACGTCTCCCTCAAAAATCAAACTTATTCTTCCATTAAAAGGTATAAGTCGTATTTTTTCACATGTCCCTCCAAAATCAAAACTTATTTTTCCACATGTCCCTCCCTCTTGTGTTCTAAAATATCATATTTTTTACCAAAGTTTCCTCATTTATATTTGTTAAAATATTTTACGTTGTAGGTTTATAGGGATGTTAAAATGAACGGTCATCTCAGTTGTATTTTTCTCAAGCTGAAAGTTTGTTTTTTAGATTTATTTAATAAATGAATTATGTAATCAAACTTAATTTAGATTGCGAGTTACATGAGCGAGAAAATTAGCTAGCTTATACATTTTTTAGAGTTATAATTATCTATATATTTTATCTATATACAACTAAATACAACAATAGAAATATTCTTTATAGAAACTTTTTGTTTAACATTATAATATTATAAGATAAATAGATGTAACTTTATATAAATAATCATTTTTAAAAATTTATCTAAAATTTTTCAAAAGAAAAAACAATAAATCATCTTATTTATAGTTTATTTTATTTAGTTTTTCAGATTAATTTTATTTGTGTTTGCTTTCGTTATTTAAATTTTAAATTATGCTATTGAATTTATTTAATATTTTAAAATTTTGGATTATTTTAATTTGCTACTAACTCGCGAGCCAACTCATTTAACTCGCGATCAAAATGCTAAGTTCGACTTTAAATATATATAAGCTCATATAATAAATGAGTTTAACTAACATGTCTCATAAAATATTCGAACTTATCATGAGTTGAGCTTAGATGAACAAGCTACATTCAAACATGCACAAATATTGCACCTGACAAATATGATGATCGTACTTGCAGCATTGTTCCACGCGCTTGACTTCCAACCTCTGGGTAATACAAGAAAAAGACAAGTTCACCAGTACCTCCACGTCTTATTCTAAAATCCGATCCTAAAAGAACAAGTAAGTGTATTATTCGTCTCTTCTTAACCTGGTTAAATATTTTATTTATAAAAAGTTTAACCTACCCATTAATAAAATCCTTACATTTGCTGAAATTCTCCTTTCTTTATTGCATCTAAGGAACTTTTCACATATCAAACTAGCTAAAACCCACTAATGAGAAACAAAAATTTGGTGTGGTAATGCATGGGATTTTAAGAATCAAGGCTTTCGAGAAACATATCAGGATGCTCGGTTTATTCTTGATTGAATAACATAAGGATTAAGAACTTTAAGAAGCAAATATTTCATTATATGATTATTTGCTTATGGAAATATCAATTTTTTTATTCAAACATTTTCACCGTGTTAATTGTTAAAGAAGTTGAATATCAAAATTATTTATATTCCTTCAATAGTGACTGGTACTAAAAGCTTACAAAAGATTAAAGATAAAAAGAGGTGGGACACGTGTAGCATCTCCACGTGTCCCTCCAAAATCAAACTTATTCTTCATTAAAAGGTATAAGTCATATTTTTTCACATTTACCTCCAAAATCAAAACTTATTCTTTCACATGTCCCTCCCTCTTGTTTTCTAAAATATCATATTTTTTACCAAAGTTTCTTCATTTTAATTTGTTAAAATATTTTACGTTGTAGGTTTATTGGGGTGTTAAAATGAGCCGTCATCTCAGTTTGATTTTTCTCGAGCTGAAATTTTGTTTTTTAGATTTATTTAATAAATGAATTATGTAATCAAACTTAATTTAGATTGCGAGTTATATGAGCGAGAAAATTAGCTAGCTTATACATTTTTAGAGTTAAAATTATCTATATATTATATCTATATACAACTAAATACAAAAATAGAAATATTCTTTTAGAAATTTTTTTTTTAACATTATAATTTTATAAGATAAATAGAAGTAACATTATATAAATAATTATTTAAAAAAATTTATCTAAAATTTTTCAGCAGAAAAACAAGAACCATCTTATTTATAGATTATTTTATTTAGTTTTTCAGATTAATTTTGTTTGGGTTTTCTTTCGTTATTTTAATTTTGAATTATGTTATTGAATTTATTTTAATATTTTAAAATTTTGGATTATTGATATCATTATATTTATTTGCTATTAGCTCGCGAGCTAACTCATTTAACTTGCGATCAAAACGATCTAGGTTCGATTTTATATATATAAACTCATATAATAATTGAGTTGAACTAAGATGACTCATAAAATATTAGAACTTAACATGAGTTGAGCTGAGTTAAGCGAGCTACATTCAAACATGTACAAATATTGCACCCGACAAATATGAGGACCATACTTGGAGCGTTGTTGCATGCACTTGACTTCCAACGTCTAGGTAATATACTTTCATGATCGATGATCAAGATTTTTCAACTATAATTGTAGAATTGAAGCGTAGAGGTTTTGTTGTATCAGTCGCCTATAACAACCGATAAGCAGTGCTGGATTTTTAAGCAAGAGCTTTTTGGGTAAGTTATGTGAAGGTGGATCCAGCCGGAACATAAATGAAGGTTGGAATGAGTTTAAAGTTGCAAACAATTTGTACACTTTTGAATGTTACTATTTAATGACATTAATGGTGGCACAAGTTTTAGATTTGGAGGGATTAATACTTTGATTGCAGATCGGAATCATGAAGAGCATTTTGATCATCATAGAATCATAAACTAACTTGGCCTGTTGAGTTAAATTTTATACACATACATGATTGATACATTACTTATGAATATATCTATAGTCATTTTGCATTTAAATTTCTTTATGAAATATTTAAATTTTTTCTTTAAAAAACCCATTTAAAAAAAATGGTGCGCAAAGTTGCGTAAGTACACTAATGTGATGAAAGATATTGGCACATCAAAGATATACCCCTTAAAATACATCTGTCGACAAATGGAGAATTGTTGTTATTTTAAATAATCTGTTTGACAAACCAAAATTGGAAAATCTTATAATAAAATGTTGTTTTCTTTCCGGTTTCCACATAGTTTTGATCATGTAATTCACATACTGGGTACATTCTAGTTTTAGAGTATTATAAAGAAGTTGATTTACGAACATACTTCTTTTAAATGAAACCTCATTTTAGCCTACGTAAATGATATATTATATATCTTATCTTAAGATGAAAATTGGTTTCTAACTTTCTATTCTGTTTTAGTTTTTTCTTTGTTAAAAAGAGAAATATTTGTCGTCTCCGAGAAATTAAATTATTTAGTAGCATCATCTATGAACTAGAGAGTAGATGACATGTGTGTAAAGATACTAGAAATCAAATGATTTTTAAGAGACGGCAAAATACAAAAATTAAGATTTTGAGAGAGTATTTGGTTCTTACTTCTTGAAATAGATAAATTGGGTCAATGATCAAGACATGTAATTCGTGGGGAAGAGGCAATAAAGATTCAACGAGAATGTGGCTTATAACGTGGCAAGCAGGCGAAAATAGTCTTCATTTATTTTTTTAAAACACTTAATAACTAATTGAATACACGAAACGTGATGAAGGTAATAGTGAGGTTACGGCCAAATAACAAAAAACGACGTATATAACTAATCCATGGTTAGTTTATAATAAATCAATGGTTTGTATATATAGATGGTCCACGATTCTTGAACCTTTTTGAGTCCGGCAGGACAATTTTCATAAATAAATAAATTTTTGGATTGAACAGAATAGTTAGATGTAACAGCTATTGTATATTTGGGTTTAAATAAAGTAGTTTGATGTAACACGATCTTGTATTTTTGGGTTGTTAATATCATTTTCCTAGATGTGAAATGTGTTAACTGAATTTCGATTTTTATCTTATGAATATTATAATAAACTACCCATTCTTCGTAATTTTAATTAGGTGACGCAAAAATGTATGACGTTAGACGATGCGTATACATGTTAAGGTGTCAAAATTTTGATATAGACTAGATTTCGTCATGGTGAAAAGAAGATTTGATGATAATGATGTTAATATGTGGTTGCCACTAGCGAATATTCATAAGTACTTATCGTGTGATAGTTATCAAAAGAATTGTATATATCAATAAATGATATAATATAAATAATGTGGGAGAGATGCTATAGTCATATAGAGTCTGATGGTTGATATGTAGTACGAAATTTTACCGACAAAACTAAATGATAATAGTCAATAGTTACCACTTTATTGCTCGAACTTAGTGATAAATTTTTGACAAAAAGTGGATTCTAAAAATAAAAAAAAATTTTAATGTAAAATCTCTGGTTATAAAAAAGTATTAAACCTATGTCAAAAAAAGTATTATACCAAATTACCAATGATCCAAAGATATAGAAATTAGTAATGTAGTAAAGATGATATATATACATCAATTTAGCCCATTATATTTAAGGTATTGATCATGGACTTTTAACCATTAGTATGTCATATATTTAAAATTCTCAGATAATTTCGATGTCAATGAGTGAATCTTGTTGATCAATTAGGTCACGACTAATTAAAATATGCATCTCTTTTATAAAACAAATCGAACATTATTGAAAGTGCACTTTTTTTTGGGTTGATTTTTATGATGATAATATAATATAATCTGAGAAGGATTAGATTTAGCAAACTCACTTAGAAACCAACGAGAAATGTGAAACGTGCAGAATCACATTATCCACTAACCCACAAGAAGGTCGACCACTTTCCCTCCTTTTTATGTTCTTGCACATCAAGAAACCAAACTACCTTATATAATTTTTCTGTCATAAGATTATTTTGTTTGTTTATGCAAATGTATATGCAATTGAAGAATACTAAAATTACAAAACTTTATTTGTTTTTCTTCTTTAAAATTTTAATTTGTAGAAATTATATGAAATAAAAAAGTCTTAAAAACTTTATAAAATTTGTACATACTGCACATGTAAACGTAAAAACGAATGTTTCACAAAACGCAAACACATCTCTTGTTGTGAATCTTGTGACCCTTTTAGTTTCCGAATTGAAAAAGTACATATGTCTAAGATCCATAAGATCCATAACTAGTTGGTATATAAAATTAAAACAATATTTTTAAAAAAAAAAATAGAAGACTTAAAAAAAAAAAAAAGGGACAAACGGACCAAAATGTGCCACACCTCCAACTTCCATGATCTAAATCTTTCTCTTTACTATATAAATAAGAGCCAATTCAATAACAAAATCATTTGCCAATAAAAGTCTCAGCTTCATCACATTACACACCTTTCTTTTACATACCCCCAAACACTTCAATGGAGAACTCCATAAACAATTGCGTGAGACAAAGAGTATTCTCCAATCACCAAATCAGGACGATACACGAAGAAGAAGATCAAGAAGAGAGTAGTTGGATAGTCTACTTTGAAGATATTGATCATGGCGATGATATGTTAGAAACCGAAGCAGAAATGAGTCATTACTACGATAATGATTCCTCAATGATCTCGGACGCTGCATCTCCAGTCCACACAACAAAGATTAATAATGTTGTTCGTCGAAAGGCTACCAACGTTAACAAGAACCCTAATAAGAGACGAATCATTCATCAACACAAAGAAGAAGAACAGCAACAACAAAAAGGAGAGGAGGAAGAAGATGAAGAAGACACAGCCTCTTCTCCTTCTAATAAAACCAAGGTTAGAATACATATGTGTGTGTCTTAAATTGTGGATTTTGTTGTTTTTGTTGATCTAGTTTTCTAATATTTGTTTTCTTTTTGGGTTTATTTAGGGTTTTTGTGTGTTGGATGGAGTGGAAGATGATACAAGATATGGAAAATCCATAGACAATGTTACATTCGAGGTATTAGAAACATTTTGTTGTATGAAAATGTTCCTTTATTATTTTTCATCAAAATTAAATATGAATTTCGACTAACAATAAATTTCTATCTTTGGGGAATTTATAGGAGAAAGGATGCATAATAGACGCAGGATCGAAGATAAATAAAGTTATGAGTGAAGAATTCTCTGCAGAATTGAAGAAGAGAGGACTTTGTGTAGTTCCTTTGTCGATGTTATCTAACTTTATCGCATGATGATTCTTTTCTTTTATGAGTGTTAACTGTTTTCATTATATTTATTTTTCTGATTCTTTGATGTAAAATTGTTACTATTATTGACAAGTAAAATGTATAGAAACTCGAATTCAATTGAACACTTTGCTTTCGTTTGTCAGATTCGTGGGAGAGAATCAAAAGTGAGACAGAGGTTATGACAAAGATTCTACAGACCGTTTTTATTACAGTTTTGCTATACACACGACTTACTATGGTCTGCACTTGAAAATAAAGAGAGCTTAGGAGATGATAACAGAGACCAGTTCCGGTTTCTCGGGTTCTCATTTCTTTTCCGGAAGCTTCTCCAGCAAGTCGGGTATCACCTCGAAAAGATCTCCAACAAGTCCATAATCAGCTACCTACAATTTCATAGCCAATCATTTTAGCATAGTTTGTTCCTAACTTAAATTGACGGAGAAGAAGGGTCTCAAATATGTTTGTTACCTGGAAAATAGGTGCATCCGCGTCTTTATTAACCGCGACAATCACCTTCGAATCCTTAATTCCAGCTAAGTGTTGAATGGCTCCTGAAACACCAAACGCCATGTATAGCTCTGGAGCTACTATTTTACCCGTTTGTCCCACCTGAGGATACACACCAACAAACAAACTCTTGTTGGATTTCAAAAGCAGTAAAATGGAAGGAAAAATCAAGCAAAGATCCAAAAATATTACCTGAAGGTCATTAGGAACATATCCAGCATCAACAGCAGCACGAGTTGCGCCAACTGTACAAACAAACCGTTATATATGTATATTTTGAAGCATATTAACCTTCTGACGAGATAGAAAGCAAACTCATTTGAGAGAAACAGATTCCCCCATACTCATTGGTGATTAGGATAAGCATATATACTAACCTGCTCCACCAAGTTTTTCTGCAAGCTTTTCGATCATTTTAAAATTCTCAACACTCTTCAACGCTCTTCCACCAGTTATCACAACACGCGCACTTCCAAGATCAGGCAGTTCTGTATCCTGAGTTGAATGTCCCACATATCTAGATCTACTGTTAGAGTCTGCAATGAAGAGTAGCAAACTCACTTATGGGAAAAAACCTAAGCTTAAAACAGGGATGCAAAAAAGAACACTAAAGTTTGACTAAACAAACCTTCTTTGAAATTTGAGAGATCAATCTGAGAGATAGTAGCTTTCTTTGATTCGGAGTCTGCTGTAATTGGTGTGCCAGGGAAAGATGTAGATCTAATAGTCAACATACAAGGACCTGCACCAGTATAACGAACTGTACACAAAGCATTTCCCGCATATATAGGCCTGACACAGATAAAAAGCTCGGCTTTTAGTTCCAATTTCGGGAAAATTTAGCAACACACACCATAATCCAACGAGAGAGAGTTGGAATATACCTGATAAACTGATCGGATCCTAAGATTTTGACAACATCAGTAATAGGAGAAACATCTAAAAGCGCAGCGACACGGGGTAATATATTCTTGCCAAATGAACTAGAGGAAGCAAGGATGTGCGAGTAATCTCCTTGTTGCCGAACAAAGTCAACCAATTTAGCCCAAGGTTCAGCTAGTGGATACTCAAATTTATCAGAATCAGCAACAAGTACCTAGAAAAGTACCAACATTGAGACCACATGCAAAAAGAAAGCACATGAAGAAAGAAAAGAGAATGTAGTAGTTACCTCGGAAACAGAAGGATGACAAGAGGCAGCTTGAGCAGCAGCATCTTGTAGAGAAGAACCACAACCAGCCAATAACAAAGAAATTGAAGAGCTTTCACCTAAAGAATTAGCTGCAACTACTGTACTCACTGTCTGAGGTTTGATAGAACCACTCTCGTGTTCTGCTAGAATCAGAGTGCTAATCTACATGCAACCAAAAACAAAAATGTACAACACGCAGTGTTATTGTGATATTCTCAGCATAAGAACAAAAACAAAATAATATATAGAAGCTTCACAAAATTGACTATTTCCAAACCAAAATTTTCCCACTTGAGCAATAATTAAAATGTTGTCCTTTTTATTCTCCAAGACTGACAAAAAACTGAAATCGATTGAAATCAACACAAATACTGATCTTTTACCACTTCCGATTCATTCACAACACGAAAAAATCGAAATTTACAGCTGCAAATCGAGCTTCGGACAACAAGACAAGAAATTACGGGAATGAAAGAATCGATTTCAGCGAAAAAGATCGAAATGGATAGGAGAAAAAAGATCATACGCATCGAGAGAGGTTGGTGATGGATCGAGGAGCATTAGAGACGACGAACTTGAGTAGAACAGCTCTCGTCATCGTTTTGCTCTTCTGATTGGTTTCTTCTTCATCAGAAACTAGAAAAAGAAATAAACGAAACTTATCAAAACGGCTTCGTTTAAGACATAGCAAAGTTAACGACGCCCGAACTATATAGATTGCAAACGGTGCCATTTACCACTTTTGGTCGCATCGTAGTTGTATGACATGGAAAACGGTGCCGTTTTATATATATATTTTTTTGGGTCAACTATAGCAACGGCGTCGTTTTGTATCATTTTTGAAGGATTTAATTATTGTTTGACCTTATGATGGTCAAAGATCAAAGCTAATTAGTTCATTTCCATTTTTGTAGATTAGATACAGATTTCACAAATGTTCATATTCTAATTTTTTCTATAGTACGATGATGATTCCTTGAAAAAGAACCAAAAAAAAAAAAATCAAAACTTTAAATGATTTTAATCTTGTCATTTTTTGAACTTTGTTGAGGATCTATCTATCTCTCGTAGTTTTATAGTTAAGTAGTGAGCTTCAGAAACATATTCGAAGATACAGAAAGAGAGAGAGATCTGCTTCTTTTATTATCCTTTCTTTCTCTGTCGCAACCATGGTTTCAACCACCAAGATCAGGTCCGTTGATTTCTACAGGTACAACAAACCCTCCTATATTATCTCTTTCGTGTAACAATTTTAATGATAATTCTCGTTATTGGCATTGATGCACATGCGCAAGTTTATACCCTTTTTATATATACAATTTGGACAGTATTTGTTGGATTATGGCATTGTCAGCATTCCAAAATTTTTGTCTTGTCTTCCCGCTTTTCAATATTGATTATGGATTGGGAGTAAGAGTAGAGTGTGATGTGTTGTCCTGATTATGATCCTTTTGTTTCTTCAGGAAAATCCCAAGAGATTTGACAGAGGCATCTCTCTCTGGTGCTGGATTATCCATTGTAGCTGCCCTTGCTATGTTGTTTTTGTTTGGAATGGTAATAATCATCACTGCCTTGTTTTCTTCTTCTTCCGATTTTATTGTCCAATGTTTTGGGCTGATGGTTTAACTTGCAGGAGCTGAGTAGTTATTTGGCAGTTAACACTAGCACACCTGTAATAGTTGACAAAAGCTCTGATGGGGACTTCTTAAACATTGATTTCAACATCAGGTAGATGGAAATCATGTGTTATTTATTGGTTAGAATGAACAACACCCCCATGCCATTTTTATTGACACTATCGTTCTTTCTTTTGTGTTTATAGTTCAATCTTATTTAGAATACTGGTACTTTCTTGATAAATTGATGTCTGGTTTTTTACCTATTTTTGTAGCTTTCCTGCCCTCTCATGTGAATTTGCATCGGTTGACGTGAGTGACGTGTTAGGAACTGTAAGTTTCTATTTCCAATTCTCAGTGTATCTGTTTCTGTCACATCCCATTTCGCTCTGCGAGCATACATTGTCATGTTTTATGAAGCACCAAAGGAAATGAGCCAAAAAAAACAAAAGTTTTGACATTTTCTTTGATTACACAGACTGTATGTTATACATTCTCATGCTAGGGTGTTTAAGTCCAACGTGCAGTGACAATAATTATGTCATATCCTATGTTTAATTTGTGTTAATAAAATTCTCCAGCACAGGTTGAATATGACGAAAACGATTAGAAAAGTTCCAATTGATCTGCATTTAAGAGCCACTGGTGCAGAATTTCACTCCACCTCCGGATTACATCTCATCAACCATGGAGACGAAGATCATGAAGAAAATAGTTATGCTGATATACCATTAACTGGTGCTTCTTTTGACAAGTATACACATCAGTAAGTTGGCAACTTCTTCTATATTGTGTATATTACTATATACGAGTCCCTGTCCAAGGGTACTTAGATGCAATAATGAAATTGGACTTTCTTTATGCAGTGTTCAAATTTTGGTTGTTAATTTCTATGCACCGTGGTGCTACTGGAGTAATCGCCTGGTAATGTTGTTTTGCGTTTTATAGTAAACTTTTCAATTTATATAATACTTTTCATTTGGTATGTTATTACTAGATTTTTGAAACTAGATTCTAGATGTTTTCATCACAACCTAGTTGGTTTCATCGAATGAAAGAATCTTCTGCCTTTGTTTCCTTTACGACTGTATATATAATCAACCAAACTATGAAGTCTAGCAGACAATATCTTCTTGGTGGATGAATCAAACTGTTGTGAGATTTTTTGTTAGCTCGATAAAATATGTTCATGCTTTGTCTTGTACCGTGTTTTTTGTTTGCTCTGCTAAAATTTTCAGAAACCATCTTGGGAGAAAGCATCTCAAATAACAAGACAGAGGTGTGCGTTTTGTTTTTTTTTCTATTTCTTATAAAACCATTTCTGATGATATAACAAGATTCATCGAACTGATATGATCCTGGAACTGATGATCGTGTTCTTTTAGGAAGTGTTGATTGCACAGAAGAACCTACTATATGTAAGAGGTATTACCAATCTTGATATTTTCTTCCATATTTCTTGTTGTTTCTACTCATAATAGTTTTTTCAGTTCTAATTCATCATATGAAAATTTCAGCAATCATATACAAGGCTACCCATCTATTCGGATTTTTCGCAAAGGCAGTGATCTTAGGTGAGAAATGACCTTCATTAGCTCCTTAAATCTATACGATTTGCTTCAGTTATGATTCTTCATGTCGTCTACTTAACCATTTATTCGCCTCTTTTATAAAGCTCCACATCCTTTTTGGTGATCAATTGTCATTATAATGCTCACTATCTAATCTTATTCAGGAAGGACTATGGGCACCACGAACATGAATCGTACTATGGAGATCGAGACACAGATAGCCTAGTCAAGGTAGACTAATCTAAATTAGATTCTACCATTAGGAATATAGGATTCAACAACACATCACTACAACTGTTTCTTGTGTGACTACATATGAAACTTGCGTGAATTTCATATACAATGATTTCTTTCTTCCAGATGGTGGAAGAACTGCTCAAACCTATTAAAAAGGATGATCAGAAGTTGGCTTTGGATGGTAAATCTGATCATGCGGCCTCAACTATTAAAAAGGCACCAATTAGTGGAGGTTGTAAAGTTGAAGGGTACGTGCGTTCGAAGAAGGTAAAAATGTCAAACATCCAATTTTATGAGATGTTTGATGTTTCTTGTCCTTGTTCATTATTTCTTATGGTGCCACTTTGTCTTTTATATTGTTTGTTTTCAGGTTCCGGGCGAACTTGTAATCTCAGCTCACTCAGGAGCTCATTCATTTGATGCTTCTCAAATGAACATGTCGCATATTGTTACCCATCTCTCATTTGGTACATTGGTTTCAGAAAGGTTGCGGACTGATATGAAACGATTACTGCCTTATCTTGGCCAAAGCCATGACAGGCTGAATGGGAAATCGTTCATAAATCAAAGACAGTTTGATGCTAATGTTACCGTAAGTTTCCAAAAATTTCATCTGATATACTTTCCTACTCGAGATTTCTTATAACGTATGACAATACAGATCGAACACTACTTGCAAATAGTCAAAACAGAGGTCATTTCAAGAAGATTCGGTAAAGAACATTCATTGATTGAGGAATATGAATATACGGCTCATAGCAGCATAGCTCATAGTTACCATTATCCCGTAGCAAAGTTTCACTTTGAGCTCTCTCCAATGCAGGTACTGCACGCAATTTTACACAGGTAAGAAATAAATATATCGTGCTACTAATTGCAATACCTATTCTCCTTTTTCATACTATACATTTGATCCTTGCTCTGTTTTTTGCAGGTCTTAATAAGCGAAAACCCGAAGTCATTCTCGCACTTCATCACAAATGTTTGCGCCATAATAGGAGGTGTTTTTACGGTATAGTATATGTCTCACAACCTACCTTTTTCATTCTCTGTTGGATTCTTTGGTGTGAGACTATTGCTTGTTGGATTTCAGGTCGCGGGAATACTAGATTCGATATTTCAAAACACAGTCAGACTGGTGAAAAAGATCGAACTCGGGAAAAATATTTGATCAGGAATGAGTGAGGTTAGATGTTAGTTTGATTTTTATTAAGATCTACAAAACCATTGAAAGAAAACTTCAGTTTTTACATACCTTGTAGACCCTGTTTATTTTCGAATAGTTGTTTCAAAGTGACACTAAAGAAACAATTTTCTTTACAGCATCTTTATTTCTTCTTGATTGGTTGTCTGTATTTAACCTCTGTGTTTTGTTATCCTTCATATTTATATATTATAGGTCTTGTAGTTATATGAATTGTGTATATCATTTACATTAGAAATAAACAACAACACACGCACACATACGCCAATTTACCAACTTAACTGAAAAGATAAAGAAACAGAGTAGCAATGGAAGCAGAAGGCAAAACAGAGGAAGAATAAGGCGAAGCTGTGTTTCCGAGAGTCTCTTGTGAAGACGTCGAAGTTATTTCAGAGGTTTCTATGTTGGGAGGAGACGGTGAGGATTCTACTGACAGTAAACGAGGTGGTGAAAATAGGCTTCTGCTTCTATCAGCCATTACAGTGATGACAAGCTTCTGATTCAAGTGACGATTTTTTTTGTTTCCACTAATGATAGAGTATGGTCCAGACCGGTTAGCGTGAAAGAAATGTGACCATCTGTGAATTTAGCGGTGGCTGCATCTGTATTGCAGCTATCATAACGTCTCTTGTCACTTGAAGCACTGAGTCTTGTTTGGTTGGTAGACGAACACTGCATTGTCCATGATCATGACTCCATTAGATTTATGTATTGAATCGAGTAAAATGATTTCTTAGGAACTTACGCAGAGAGTCATTGACCTGGAATCTGCTTTGCTCTGCCCATTGATTGTATAGTTGGTGAGCTGATCGCACGGTTCAACCCTTTTATCCACCTACGACGAACTCTCTCTGGCACAAACATCACGAGAAAACCAACACATTTCTTCTGTATATATCTCTAACATTTTTGAAAGTTGTATGTATGTGTTTTGAGAGGTGAAAGGCAAGAGACTATACATTTGGCAAGGCTTTTAAGCAACATTTTCAGATTATCTTGAGAACAAAAGCAAAGCATAGAATGTTTGGAGCTTGCCTCAATGGATTTTGTTTCTTTACCTTCATCATCATAATGCTTTTGGGATTATCTGAAAATATACATTCAGTTACTTTTACAGACATCATATATCATAAATCTTCACAACGGAATAATGAATCTTGTGATGTTTAGGGTCAGAGGCAGATCTAGAAACATAATTAACCTAGGGCACGATATATTTAACATATAAATTCATAATATAAAATATTATATAAACATATAATACATAAAATTAATAAAAATCTATTTTTTATACATATGTTGTGATTCAAATTTTTTAAAACGGACATATATTATTCAATTAACAAAGAAAAAATGTGTGTTCAACGTCCCACATCGGCTAAAATTTTTAGACAATGATTCAGAGTCATATTCTAAATAAAACTCAGATGAATCCAAATTCGAGTGAGCAAGAAGTTGAATTTAACAAATCCAAATTAAAAAGTTTGTATCCGGTTAAATTCGGTTCTTTAGTTGAAACATTTAATTATACTAGATATAATAAATTTTAAACATTTTTTTTTAAATATTCTTATTAATATATTTAAACTTTATAAAAGTGTAAAAATATTACGAATGTTTAAACTTATAAAAAGTTTAAAATACCATATGACGGGTTATATGGCGGGATGAGTTCGGATCAATTTTAATATAAATTTAAAATATCATTAACTATACGCTACAACACGAGTAAATTTTCATTTTATTATTTTTTAACACCATCAATATTAAAATATTAGACATGTCGAATTAAGTTGATTCAATTAAGTTTGTGTAAAATTTAATTAATTATCCAAAAAATCTTGTCAATTAATTCTCTACTATTCATATAACCAAACACAATTAAAAGATTTTAACATTAATTATAAAATTAGAAATATCCATAGAATATTCCAAAATTAATAATATAGATATTTAGAAGATTTTTTAAGATTTAAAATTATAATTTTCCTATCATATTTGTTTTTTTAAATTGTTTTAAATCTTCATATAATACATAAATTTAATTAAAAAATTTTCATCAAAAAATTTAGTAAAAATCTGAATATTTTTTTGCATATGTTGTGGTTCGATTTTTTTGAAACGGACATATTTTACTCAATTAATGGAGAAAAAATGTGTGTTTAACGTCCCACATTGGCTAAAATTTTTAGACAATGACTCAGAGTCATATTATAAATAAGACTCAAATGAATCCAAATCCGAGTGAGTAGAAAACTTAACTTAACAAGCTTCCAAATTAAAAAGTTTGTATCTGGTTTAATTTGATTTTAGTTGAACCGGTTTAATTATACCGGATATTATAAATTTTAAACATTTAAACAATTTTAAATATCATTATTGGTATATTTAAAATTTATAAAAAGTTAAAAATATTATTAACATTTAAACTTATAAAAAAATTTAAAATATCACAGGACGAGTTATATGGCGGGACGGGTTTGGGTCGATATTAATTTTAATCAAAATATCATTAACCAGTCACTACAACACGGATAAATCATCATTTTATTATTTTGTTAACACAATCACTATTAGAATAGAAGATGTCGAGTTAAGTTGATTTAGTTAAAATTATGTAAAAACAAATGATCCCACAGTATATCGCGAGTTAAATCTTAATTATATTTTATTATGTAAATTTCTATATATGTTGAATGATAGAGCACAAAAACATTTTAGCTATTCTTTTAATTGTGGGATTTCACAAAAACATTTTAATTATTTAAAAAATTTGAATTATTTAGTTCGGTTGGATTGACATTATTTTTATTTTTATTTTTATTTATTTCCTCACGACAATTTATCTTAGTATTTAGACTAAATAATAACATAATTTATAACTATTATTGTTTTAATAAAAAGCCCCAGAAAAAGTTCCCTAAATGATAAGTTTACATTTCATATTTGCGAACATGTTTTAAAATAATTTTATTAATTGATGTGTTCTTCTAAACTATATATTAGCATCGACTTGTAACACTCACTTGATTAAATGAATCCATGTTTTGTTATTCGAAAAAAAATATCGTTTATGTTTATTATATTTATAATTATTCAATTTCATATTTCTAAGCATGATAAGCTTTCACTTCCATCTTCAATATACAAATCTTTAATGGAGTGAAGTGTTCTATCTTTTATCTTGTCGTGTTCTACTGGTTGTGAAATAGATGTGTGTTTGTTTTTTTGGATTTAAGATAATCCAGTTTTTTCACTATTGCAATTAAATAAATTTGGATTTGTGAAAAAATCATATTGATTGATGAGCCTTAAAATTTATATTATTTTAAAGCGTGAAAAGATTCAGACTTACTTTATAACCATGTCTATGCCACATTTTAAAATATAAATCCAAAGGAAAATCGATCAGATCTACTAAAATTTATGCGATTTTAGAGGTTTTGAGTCGGATCGGACCGGTATAACTTGATTGACAGATATAGCAAGATTGATATGTCAGTTGGATTTCCACGAATCTCCCTATGGTATTAGAACCATATATAACATGTATAAGTAATCCAAAAGACAGTGAAATTTTACTAATTTTTTTAATTTTTGGATAGATTTATACCTTCTAAAAACATTAAAAATTGTATGTGGATTTTAGCCAAAACTACTCTTCAAAACCGTCACATCTTAAAACTCAAACATTTATCTGACAATCCAAAAAATAGATACTTTTAGACAGGAATTTCTACTGTTAACGCCATCACTAGCTACATCTAGTGCATAAGTGGCATCACAAATAAAATACCTTACATAACTCACTACGATCCCTATAATTATTTTTGTAAGCATGTCGACTAGAGAAACAAAACCTAGCTCCAAAATAAATAAATAAATAGTAATGATTAATTGATTATAACATCTCACTAAAAAGAAAAGAAACAATAGTATAATGATTATTTAATGATACTGATAATGATAACTGAGTAAGTGAGAGTGATAACAATAGTACTAGATAGTGACATAAGTGACGGTGAAGTGGTGAGTCTTCAAAAATGTTCTTTGGATAAGACAGCTAAAGAGGCCCAAAAGTAGTTAGAGAGAACGAATGGGCTTTATTTTATTTCTTAATATAAATAATATAATGTCGATGATGCCAACTTTATCACGTGTCGATTTATCATTGGTGTATGTGTTGCCGACACCTACATTCCACAGCCATACCATATCTAAATCTTACGTGGCTTAACTTATTTAAAATGTTGGTTTTTAGATTTGGCACAGAGAAGGAAATTTTATAATCGGTCAAGTCAATTCAAATTCATTTCGATCCAATTCAAGAAATCTCACTACATGGCTACAATATATCGTCGACACTGAGGAGTCACGTCACTAAAAAAAAAAAAAATACTGCTTGCATCAGTCAAATTACGTCAAAAATTTAAATGATACTAATTTAAGTTACTTAATTATAATCGATATAAAAATTATATTTTAACATCAGTTGCAAAAATATATGTTTTTATTGATTTGTGTGGTAACAATTCATTAAAATTGATGCACATTTAGATTTATTTTTATCACTTTCACAATATTGATATAAATATATGAATTTACATCATTTAAAAAATGATACAAATTTAAATCAATAACAACTTATACTAATTAAAAATTAAGCATCGGTTGTAAAAAGTGATGTACTTAATTTGTCAACATGTCACATCGTTTTCACTTAAAAAGATGCTTTATAATTATTTTATATATAATGACATTCGTGTCTTTCATGGTATCAAAAAATATAAAGCTTAATAAGTAACTATTATCATAAACGAATTTAATTATTTGTTTTCATATTAATTAATAAATTTAAATAATATTTGTTTCTTGAAAAATAACTTAATGTTTTATTAATTTTATCATCAATTATTTATAATTGATATAAACAATTAACATCACTTATTATAATCGTTGCAATTATTAACGTCACTATGATAAATTGATGCAAATATTATTCTCATATCACAATTTACATTTCTTATAGTTTACATCATTGTTTCATTCTCTCAACCAATGAATTTACAATTAAACATTAACGCAATTAACTTAATTAAAAAAAATTGCTAAGAAATGTTTCAAAAATACCTAAACAAAGGAATACCATTAAATTATAGGATGTACGGTGATATTCGTGTTTATCAATCAAATAAAACATTAAAAATTTCTATATAATAAGAACAATCAAAATATTTTACCAAAAAACCAAGGAAATCACTAGTTGCAAAACTTTGAAAAAACTATATACCATATACTCCCCTAGTAACTATAATTGATTCAGAGAGTTAAATAACCCACATGTCATCACCGATATCATTAAACGGATCATGTCTCATTATATTTATATGTAAAGAATTGTTTTGTTTTTATTGTATTAATTAAGTTTTAAATAAGGAACCACATCTATAATTGTAATTGCATTTAAAATTAAATGAATTTATTGGAATTAGATTTCTCTAACACTATTACAAATTATTTCTTAAACTATTAAAAAAGGAATAATAATAATTGTATCTAATCTTTTCTTTTTTCATGAAAAAGACACCATTTATATTTGCAATGTGATACAACTTGAACATGTGGCTCTTTGTTTGTTATAAAAGACAAACAATAATCCAAAATGAAATTATATCCTACAATATTTAATTTTCTATCAAAAATAATATTTAAATTTTCATTTTGTTATAATATAGAGTAGTAATTTTTTTGTTAATTTTGAATTTAATAAGTATGATGACAAGATACTTTTGAAATTAGGGAAACAATGGAAAGATCTTCACAAACGCTAAAATGTCGAGTTGACGGTTCTTGAAAATTATCGGAACCTACTACAGGTCTGGGGTGGTGATTTTTCCGAGGCGAAGAACAAACAATATTACTGGGTGCAAAGTGCCACCGAAGGTGTGCTTCCCCTTTACACACGGAGATGGAAGCGTTATTATGGGCAATGAAGAAAATCCTTACAAGAGGGATTGATTGTCGGGAGTTTGAAACAGATAGCACAGAACTAGTCTCAATGGTGCAATCTCCTAAAGAATGGCCAGCTTTCTCCAATCTTCTAGACAAGTTTGGTCTGCTCCGTACCTCTTTTCCCTTATTTTCTTTATCTTATATTCCTCGTTTGTGTAATATGAAAGCGGATTGTCTTGCTAAGTCTTCTAGATCTCTTTCCTCTGATATTTCTTTTGTAAACACTTTTCCTCCGGATTGGGCTTCCAATCTTGGAGTTTCATTTTAATTAATGTGTGGTTGACAAAAAAAAAAGTATGATGACAAGTATATTGGAAAAATATTTAAACTTATTGATCTTTGATTACGAATTATGATATGGTATGTAACAAATTTTTAAATTTAAAGAGGTCAATTTTTTAAAAAAAAAAGAAAATCTAATTCAGTTTTTGGTTAGTTCATCATAAAGAATTTCTTAAAAAGTATTTAACATGTTTTGCAACTAAGATAATAAATATCTAAATTTTTATGCTGATAGTTTAAGCAAGTAAACCTAAACAGCTTTGGTTATCAAGGAAATAATATTTAGGGGCAAAATACTTTTTGTATGTAGTAAATAAAATATTATTTTATTAAATTATAGAGAGATTTATTTAATCGAGTGTTTGAAATGATTTGTGTTAAAAAAGACAAAAATTATGTTATTCAATCATACATTTTAAATATATGTTTATAAAATCCAGCGTCGTTGGTTATGTAACTTATGTTATTTAGTGCCTATATTAAACCTAATGTTATTCAAAGAGTAATTTGAAAAAGTACTGAAATTCAATATTATTGGAAATATTTTAAGCAATGAGGTTTTAATGACTTTAAAATGTTTTATAGGGATTTCTTAGTTAAATATAAAAGAAACTAAAATCTCATAGCTTTTAATGGAATTTCAGAGGATTTTAATAACAAATCATAACAACTTATTAAATACATCCAAAATCATCAAAATTAATTTAAAACTTACGAAAAACTCAAATATATGGTTTAATACGTCCCTCTAGGTTTTGAAACATGAAATTAAGTAGTAACTAAACTTTTTAAAAAGTGGTAACTAGACTTACTAAATTTTACATACACTTGCAATTCACAAAAGAATTCAACTTTTTTTTGGTTGACTCACTTCTTTATTCCTCACAAATAATTTAATTAAAAGATACTCTAGACTTGTTTTTAAAAACTTCATATAATTCTGTTTTATTAAACTCTTCAATCGAGGTTTTTGTTAAAAAATTTAAGTGTGAAATTAATAAAAGAAAATATAATATTTAAATAAAAATTGATTGGGGAATTGTTTAACTAAAAGTACATTTGGATATGATGGAAATATGGAATTCATGATAGAAAGTTTAGTTTCCTATTTAAAATGATCAAGTATATTGTTAAAGTTTACAGTAACTAAATCTCAAGTTCTAAGTATCTTTATTTTGTGGCGGTCAACAGTTCTTAAGACTACACCTTTTTTTTTTTAACAATTTCTTGAGATTATATCTAAAAGAGTAAAATGTTGGGTGTTTTGACGCACTTGAAGTTTTTGATATCTTTTTGTTTTGTTTTTTTTATTCAAAAAGTTATATTAACTTTCATTCTCCAAAAGTTATTTGACTATGATTCCCAGTGGCAGCACTATCCATCATATATTTCAATACATGTTAGGCGTCTTTGCTAGATAATTAGTTAGGAAACGAGAATTGACACACACAAAATTGATAGTAGAGAGTTAAAATTGGTAAAAAAAAAAAAAATACAGTGATAAAATAATGTGATCTGAACAAATTGTATATAAGTGATATAGTTTTTTCAAGTATGATTTGAACAAATATTGTGATGTTACATAAATAACGTGTCATCGTTTTTAAATAACACGTATTTATTAAAAACACATGCATATATAATCTATGTTATTTAAGAAAACATACACGTTAAATGTGTAAACTTATTTACGGTTTTCATATGTCGTTTTACAAAGAAATGATCAGTATATTACTATAACTCATATATTTATCATAAATTTTGAAAAAAATAGTGAAAATAGTTCACTCAATTTCCAATGATAAAGATTATATATATATATATATATATTTATATATTTTAAAATTCATTTTTTTTTTGACAACAGAAATGCATTGCTCTTCTTTCAATTATTTTAATAAATTTAAAGTTTTGTTTAGATTGTATTAGGCCAAACCAAACTAAAATTTGGTATGCATGTTTGTTTTTTAGTTTATGTAATAAAAAGTAAAAACTGATCGATTCTATCTAGTGTATTCAATCAAATATTTTAAGTGATTTGTGATAAAATAACAAATTATATGTTATTCAATCACAAATTTTAAAAAGTCTAATGAAATCTAATGTTATTGAACTAGTGATTTAAAAATTTACTTTAAAATCCACTGTTATTGAAAATATTTTGAGGATTAGATTTTTAATGAATTTAAAGAATTTTAGAGGATTTTCTTAGTTAAAAGTACAAAAACTAAATCTTATGGTTTTATGTGAGATTTAGGAGGATTTTACAATAAATCATAACAACTTTCTTAAAATCATCAAAATCATATTAATTCTGATCAAAACTCAAATCTCTCAAAATGTTTGATTGAATACATTCCCTAAAAGTTTTTCACAATTTGGTTCGATTTGAGTTCAGTAACAAACCCAAACACAACCGATTAGGTTCTGCTTTATTAAAAAAAAATTGTTTTTCCTGGCGATTATAAATCTTAAAAGTTCAATATAATCCATTATCTTGATATCTTAATCCATGTATGATGTTTTTTGTATTCAGATGTGTGAGAGAATTGTCTGAACAACAAGAAAAATAGCACACGATAAAAAAAAATAGAAAGATGGTAAAAAAAGATATGAGATTTGATCCTAGTTCTGACATGTGGAACGATCAACTTAAAATTTTATCACAAATGAATCACGCAAACGTTGCAAAATAAGTTAAAAACACAGTTATCTATCTAATCGTATAAATTATAACATTTGAAAAAACCCCTCATATATACTAAAATAATTGAAATAGTTAGCCCGAACCAAAATTTAGACACCCCTCATAATTTTCTTTTCTTTCAAATTTTCATAAACATAATTCCAAAAAATCAATCCCACCAAACCTAAAATAAAAAAGACCTAATTTAAAAATCCGATCCGATCGGTCCGGTCTAACTAACCATGACTACGAGGAAAATTCTGTTTGGATTAGCTTTATTTACTAGTTCAACTTTTGGCAAGCAAAACGCCGCCAAATTGAGTAAAAGAATGCTTTAGATGCTACTAGTAGTACATCTGACTTTTCAAATTTGTTTTTCTTCAATTTGGTGAGCTTATTAAAGATCTGACATAAAATACAATATATATAAATTTCAAAGAGGAGGCTAAAGTGCAAGAAGAGTCTCCCAAATTTCAAGCAAAAGACTTGTCGACATGAGTGACAACAGTCAAGAAGAGACAGTAAGACTTGGGATAAATGATAGCCATTTAAAAAAATTTTGGTGTGTTTTAAATGGTGTGGAGATTATATATTTTTACATTTATATTAGATATGCATTATATAATTCACATATATATGTCACTATTTAGGCCTTTCAAGAGTTTTCTCGGGATATTCTCTGTTGTTTTTTAATCTAAAAAATCTTTAGGGGAAGAATGAAAATAGAGACATAAACACGTGGTTTTTCATAGCTTGAGAAATTATCATAAATGCATGATCAAGTCGTTCATAGAGTCACCATGGACTTTCTCAAGACATATCGACCATCTAATAATTATGGATATCCTATATAAATATAATTAAAACATTTCATTTTCTTGTTGAAATTTTCGTAGGCCCGTTGTATTTATATTTGGAAAACGAATAGGAAGATTTTTTTTTTTTTTTTGGTTCAAAGAATAGAAAGATTTATGCACTTAATTCTGTTTGTTTGAACGGCATGTAATGTACAAGTAAATGCACCATCTTTAATATATATTATCATTTTATATATATTTTTTAAAAATATAATTGACCATATATAGGTACTTAACTACTTATTATGTATAGAATTTGTAATCAATACGTGATCAACTAATTTATATTTTTGAAATCATCGTAATCCACGCTTAAAAAAATGTAAGTTCTTTTACGGGAGGAAATTTCAAATTTATGTGCACATACATAAAACACATACAGATTAAACTATTTCTGTATTTAAGCTACGTTCATCAGTATGTACATATATATGTGCACATAAATTTGAAATTTCTTCCCTTATAATCACACATGTTGTAGTACTGCATCAACCCTAAATATTATTTAATAATTTCTCTAACAGTATATGATCCTTTAATAATTTGCTTCCATCTACAGAAGGTTGGACAGTGACGCATGGAAATTTATATCTATATATAGAGGGTAAGGGTTTTTCCTCTTATATCATATAAAGCAAAATAGAAGAATCGTATAGAAAAGAATCACTTCTCAAATTTCATTTCTTCCTAACCAAAGAGCTACATGGCTTTTCAACCTCCCTTTCAGACAAATTTCTGTTCGATCTTCGGAAGCTCCTTTCCAAAATCCACCAGTGATAGCAATACAAACACATCAACTATCCAAACCGCAGGCTTAAAGTTTCCTGTGATCGATCTCAGCCATCTAACTAGTGGCGAGGAGGTCAAACGCAAAAGATGCGTGAAACAAATGGTTGCAGCTGCGAAAGAGTGGGGATTTTTTCAAATTGTGAACCATGGAATTCCCAAAGAAGTCTTTGAGATGATGTTAGTCGAAGAAAAGAAACTCTTTGACCGACCCTTTTCTGTGAAACTCCGGGAAAATTTCTCAGACTTATCGAAGAATAGTTACCGGTGGGGAAACCCTAACGCCACTTCTCCCGCTCAGTACTCTTTCTCGGAAGCGTTTCACATCACTCTTTCAGAGATTTCAAAGTTTTCTGATGATCGCAACAACCTCAGGTTTTGTAGTTATAAGATTTTTTTTTTTTTTAGTTATAAGATTTTTAACCTGATTGATTGAGTTCTGTCTCATGAATTAAACCCTAATTCTTGAACTGTCTTTAGTTTTTATTAATATAATAATTGACTCTTGATTAGTGATTTCGTTCCAGGGCAAAGTTTGTAGCTATTCATAATTACTTGTTTTCCCTTCAGTTTCAACAATCATTTTCCTGACCTTTTTTATGAAATTTGTTATGAAAATAACCCATAGATTTTAATATTTTGGAATGAAATTTTCTTTTGATAAGGGTTTTGGATTTTGGAATGAAATTGATATGGTTCTTCGGAAGATCAAGGTTCAAAAGCGCGTATCTAGTAGTAACTAAATATAGCAACACTTATAATTCTTTAATATTTAAGGAAAAGTTTGATATATTTTATTTATAGAGATCGATCTGTGGTTATACATAAAAATACAAGATCATGCATATATCATTATACTTACATTACATATATGAATAGTTAGAAACGTTACATTACTAATTTCTCTTTTTCTTTTTACAGAACAACCGTTGAAACGTATGTGCAAGAGATTGCTCGAGTGGCACAAATGATATGTTGTGAACTACTGGGGAAACAAGTGAACGTGAACTCGAAGTATTTCGAAAACATTTGTGACCTTAAAAACAGTTTTCTAAGGCTCAATAAGTACCATCCTTGTGTTTTTGGTTCTGAAGTGTTTGGTTTGGTTCCTCATACCGATACAAGTTTCCTCACTATACTCTTTCAAGATCAAATCGGAGGGTTAGAATTGAAAAAAAATGGACAATGGATCAGCGTAAAACCTTGCTCGGAGGCCCTTACAGTCAACATTGGGGATATGTTTCAGGTAACTTCAACCATTTGATTTTCAACGTTCGAGTCCTTTATGGTTAATTATTGCCCAGTCTCATTTTGCAACCGCGTTACGAAGTTCTAAGATTCTAAAGCGTATATGACTAAAAAGCAATCCAATGACTTAGAATAAAGCACACCCTAAAACTTTAATATGGATCATAGTCATAGATTTAGGGGAAACCCTAATTAAATCTCTTTGAAAATTATCACGGGCCAAGATTTTGGTGTTGCGGATAAAAAGTTATGCATGAGATTCTAGTCCCTAACACTGACTAGATAAGATCTACTGATTTATATGTTAATAATATATATTACTAATCAATCTATAAAAACTCTAACTGGTCTCAATTGTAAGAAAAAATAATATTATAATTCAAACGCTATTGTCTTTAATTGATAGACGAATATATAACACAGATCTATATATTTTATGCTAGTTAATTATGTTTGTATATGTTATAGGCACTGAGTAATGGAGTGTACCAGAGCGTGAGACATAGAGTGGTTTCTCCGGTAAATATTGAGAGACTGTCGATAGCTTTCTTCGTATGTCCTTATCTTGAAACCGAGATTGAATGCTTCGGGTCTCCAAAGAAGTATAGAACATTCAGTTTCAGAGAGTACAAAGAGCAGAGTGAACGTGATGTTAAAGAAACTGGTGATAAGGTAGGCTTGTCCAGGTTTCTCATATGATCCATCTCTTTGACCTTTTGACCTTATAGTAGAGAGGTGAAAACTAATGTTGTCGATCGTTTTATTGTTGCTATTCCTCAAACTCAATTTAACATCTATGTTCAATACAATAGCAAGGTCTATTAATAAATAAAATAGATTTAAGAGAAATATGTTTTTTATATCAATATATATATATATATATATCCATCTTTCTATATTTCACATCTTTAGTAATAATATCTCTTTTTCTTTTAAGTTATGTTAATTCCGACGATCAATTATGAAAACTGATGAGAATAACAGTATGTACATACATAACTTTTACGTATGTCAAATGTAGTGATTTAATAAAATATTGGTTTACAAAGAAAAAAAAAGAAAAAAACAACATTTATTATACATAACATAAATATATTATCTTTTGGAACTAGTGAAATGAATCATCACCATTTCGATCATTTTGTCATTTTGCAAATGAATGACAAAATAAAAAACCAATTATATAAGTTGCATGTGTTCTTCTTATTTATTTCTTGTTCTAATGATTTAAGAGCATTTCATTTTAGAGTTTTTTTTATTGTTGGTGATTTCTCTAGCAATTAGAGCCTTGACTAGCAAAAAAATATCAATATGTGTGACCAATGAACTGAATTGGGGCTAACGTCAATATTGTGACCCATTAAAGCGGTACGACTACACGGGTAAAATCAAACCGGTCCGGTTCTGGTTTCCAAACCGGTTCTGATGATTTCGGTATTAAAACATATCTGTGAATGTTTTGGGTCCGTTGGCACGAGAAAGAGCGATGATACAGTTTTATCGGCGAAGGAGGGGAAAGCGAACGATCAGAGCTGTTTTCTCGGCGTCAATCTAGAGATATATCAAACCTGGTTCTCTTCTCGATTCTTAGGGTCTTGCAAGAATCTATAGGAGACTCGTCGTTGATCTTTTTGCCCCCTTTTTGTGTTTTTTTTTGAAGATCGTCCGTTTCGAGTGGTTTTGGTAGCTCATAGAAAATTACAAAGCCATGGAAAAGTTCAGTGGTTTAGAATTTATCAACCAGGTGTTCCCAGCAGGTAGGTGAATTTTTGTTTTTCTTCGAGGTTATGTTGAAACAGTAGCAGAACATGATCTCTATGGCTGGATTTGTTGACGATAAATCAAAATTGAAGTTATCAAAAACAATAAATCGAAATCATGGAGGTGTATTGCTTTGGTGATTTGTCTGATAATTTCTGCAAATTTTGTTTTGAGTTTTATATGGTGTTTTTCGTTTTCAGAAGCTTATCTATCTGGCCCTTGAGCCTTTTATGCTACAGATTCATAATGAGATTCGGCGAGTTGATGCTACTACTACCATTTTAGCTGCTGTTCGTCTACAGGTTAAGCTTTTCTTATGAAGAGTACTCTGGGGTTTTGTTTATGTTTCAACTACAAAAGTTGTAACACCCGCCTTTGTTGCTTATTTGAGACTTTTTGTCAGTATTGTTCTGGATTCTTGTGGATGGGTACCTTAATTCAAGAATTATATTGTATGGACTATGAAAAAAAGAAGAATTTGTTGCTTCTATGTTGAAAGATTGATGTATGCCTTTGAAACTGATTCTTGATTTGGCAATGATTTTCCCAGAGTAACTCGGGAACTAAAGCTAAAGACGATCTTTCTGATGCTACATTTGCTGCGGAGGTTAGTTTCTCATAGGTTGATCTCTTTTGTATACGTACTCTCAAGATATCATTTCTCTTATCAGTCTGTCTTGTTTATTTCATTTGTAAAGGATTCTGTTTTATGTTCTTTTTAACACTGGAACTCTCTCATAAGATACAAGAGATAAAATCCAAATCTGAGCAAACTGAAGCAATGGTCCAAGACATATGCAGTGTCATTAAAAGGTTAGATTTTGCAAAGAAGAACATAACAATGGCGGTCACTGCCCTTCATCGCCTCACAATGGTAGGTAAGTAATCAATATTTACTCTGCTCAAGGTATCCTGAAATGAGAATGATAGCAAAGATTATTGAACAGAATTACAAAACAAGCCCTGGATAAATAGGGGTTTCAAGGTAGGCAACATCAAATACGTGACATGATGTTGCTGGTTAAGTAGTTAACTTGTTAGTGAATTTATTTTATCCTTTATGTAGTAACCACATGTATGCCATGAGCGTAGTTAAAGTTGACCAAGTACACTATTCATATGCTCATTAATGACACTTGCTGCAATGTTATGGCAGTCTCTGCGATTGAACAGCTGCAGGTGATGACATCAAAAAGGCAATACAAGGAGACAGCTGCACAGCTGGATGTATCTTGTTTTAATTCAACAATCTTTGGCGTTTGTTGGTTCCGATTAAGTTGGTGGTAGTTCATTTTCTTCAGCTTTTTATGTTCACCATGAAAGCGTAATGCAGTTCTTTGTCATTTTAAAAATCAATTCTAACGCTAGGTTACCTAGGTGTACTTCCTAACAGATTACTCTTCCCATTTTCTGATGGTATTCATAAGATCTGGCTCTATATTATTTTTCAGGCTGTAAACGAATTATGTATCATTTCGAAGCATACATGGATATTCCTAAAATCACGGAGCTCAGAGAAATTCTTAAAAATATAAAGCAAGTTTTAAAGTCCCATGTATTTCTGATTTTTACAGGTACTGCCTTTTAGTGGTTCGACCATATTTGCATAGTATAATAAGTCCACAGAGGTGGCCAAAAGAGGCCCATTGTATTGTTGATGCTACCTCCTTTTCTCAATTTCCTTATCTTAAACCTCAAGAGGATTTGTGAAGAATTTTGCTCTTTTTGATCATAAATTAAGGTTTTATGCTTGTTGGCTACTTTGCATTATCATTTAGGCTATATTCTGCTTCTTTCTGGTAGTAAATCACAATTTTTAAAAAGATGTTTTAATTATCTCTCATTTTCCTGTCTCTCATCCTCAACTCCCCTCCCTTTATTTGCTAGATGCCTAAAAGCTACTTGTTCCAAAAATGTCTATGTGATCACAGCTTAGGTACTGGGACAAGGACAGACGAAAAGCTTTTGCTAAAGAAGTTATCTGATTCTTGCTTGGTTGTTGATGCTCTGGAGCCATCTGTAGTGACGAGTTGGTAAAAAACTTTTTTTAGCAGGGAGCTAACCTCATATGAACAAATTTATGTAGGAGCTGGTATGTTAGTCTCTATGCCCTAGGTATAACTGGCACTGAAAGTGTGTTTTTATGTTTCTAAGTGGTTAATTGTTGGCAGAATTAAAAAAGTTGGATGAAATAGAGCAGATATACAATCGGCTAAATTGTCGAATCCAAACAAATCAATAAAAGTGGAAGATTTTCCTGCTTTGTGGCATGTGCCTTATAGACTATGCATCCAGTTGTGCAAGAAAACAAGGTAGCGCCTCCTGGTTTTTGTTGAACTGAACATTACCTTGCCTCTTCTTAATTATTGTAGCTGGTCATCATAATTTTTCTCAGAGATTAGATATCTTACTCCCCTGGAATAACATTTTCCGTTATTCTACTATGTTTTTTGTTTTCTTTTTTCTTTTTTCCTGAATTCGAACAGTCAAGGCCTAAAGCTATTGCCAGCTGACAGGTTACGCGGTTAAGCCTTGGCGAACTTTATAGATGATGGCCCTATTTCTGAAAATCTTTTGTGCAACGGGCGTTATCCCTTGGACTAAGGTTCTATGCTAATATTTTCAGATGCAGGCATATATCAGAAACTGGAGCTCAGCAGGTTGGCCTATGTACTTTATGTTCCTCCATTTGCATGGATTTGAATATCCCCCCTTTGTAGTCAGCTAGTGACGTACCTAGGATTTCATGTGAAAATTCTGTTTACCTTGTTTAATTTGGTCTAACATCGCGTCATTCTCTGGATTCAAGTAACATTAATATGGTGGTTCTAGTTATTGTTGGCCATCAGAAAATTTTCTATTCAGCTTTTCTGCATTTGTTACTGTTAAAGTAACCATGTTTTATTTTCGATATATTTACTTTACAGCAAGTAGCTAATTTCATGCTAGGATAATCCATCTCATGCTTTGTTAAATAAAAAAACATAATAGCTGGTTGAGATATCTCTCCCATGTTATGTTTTCTGAGTCCTTTTTCAGATATTATAGAGTATCCGACTTGTGGTTTCGTAGATGTTGCTAGATGCGCACGATGTGAAGATGATACTTTTAAAAGTTCCATCTCTTGCCAGACAGGTTAGCTCATCTGTGTATCTGTGCCTCTGTTGGTGACTATGTATTTAAGATTTAAGATTGTTTATTGTTGTTAAGCCTGAAGCATCGGGCATTACTTAGTCAAAGTTATAGAGTATTTATGATATTATCTAATCTAAAACCAAAGCTGGTGAGGTTTTTTCTTTGAGTTTTGGACCTTTTGGTTTATCTTAAATGATGATATGATTGCAGACTGCAACTGCGAGCTATTTCGAATTCGTGAACCATCAAATGAAAAGAGCTGAAAGGTATTCGCCTCACACCGTTGAGACAACTTATATTTTCTCACCTCTTCGCTGTTCTCAGAAAACTATTATATCATCTTACTGTAGGTCATACCATCCCAATCGTCTCAGTGGTAGACAGTTATCGTGCACTGTTTCCAGAAGGAACTACAATGGAGTTTCAGGGCATCTTGGAACTTAAGGTAATTTTGGCATTCTAACTCCGATTTAGTAGCATTTAGAGATCTCTCCCAATCCAAGTGTCTCGAAACCAGAGTCCAATAGACAGTATTCTACCTGCAAGAAAGAGGTAACTTTTACGGCAACTACTTGTGAAACTTGTTTTATCGTTGTTACAGGGTCCTAAAAAATCTGAGCAGTAGAGTATATTTGAGGATTTAAACAATCGTGGCCCAGGAATCATACAGCCGTCAGTTGCAGCGGCAATGCCACAACCACCACCTGCGTCGCCACTGGCAATCACTAATCGGGCTGCAGCCATTGGGTTCATAGCAAACAGTGAGGAAGTGTTAACAAGAGCAGCTGTTCTGGGAAGAGGAGCTGCAACCACTAGCTTCAGGAAGTTATATGCTCTGAAGCTGCCAAAGACCGTCCCTTCAGGAAACTCTTCAATTCATGATTTTGTTCTTTTTTTTAATCTACATTTACAGAGCATCCTATATATATATATATATATATATATATATTTTAATCGGCTCTTTTTAATAGTTATTTGAATACTAAAGAATGTAATGTACTTTCTATCCTTCTATGGTTATTTGATTGTCTCTCACTGTTAGTTAAGACCATTATAGAAAATTGTTTTCACGCCTTTTTAACTTTCTATATCTAAAATTTCCAAAATTAGAAAATCATATATTCTTGTAAATATGCATAAGTAGTAATTCATAAATCGAAGAGAGAACAAAGAAAAAAGTAAAATGGGTTGAAAAAAAAGTTATTAAAACTGTAAGAAAAACATAATTTTAATGTCGTAAAATAACGATTGACAAAGCATGATTGATCGGAAGAATGTCAAATAAATAAAAAAAAAACAAAAAAAGATAGATCGAAAGTAATCAGTTTTTGAAGTCTTCCTTCTCCTTTATTTATTTTATTTTATGAATGTATATATACTTGATTTCAATCGTTTTAAAAAGGGAAACTATCTACTTGCATGTAAAATGGAGATTTCAGAAAGTTGTCGCATACCGTTATAAATGTTAATTTAGTACACGTTTTCTAATAATTTTCGATAATTTGGTTTGTTACTGCAGTGAGATTTATTGGTATATTGCGACAGATTTACTTGAAATGTTGTAGCAGATTTATTTTTACAGTTTGTGACAAATTTGTTTTGATGATATATTACAAAAGTTAATATGGATAATAATGTTGTATGTGTTCTCATTAAATTTTCTATTGATAATGTGGTAAACTACAATCTTATAAACAACAAATCAAATATCAATGAAAATGTTAAAACAACAAAATTGCATGTGTAATTTATAGTTAAAGCAAGTATGTTTACAAATAACTAGCTAATCAAAATTTAGCTTAGTATCTACCTCAATTTTCAACCAAAAATTCAGTTTAGTGTTTTAGCTATCTCAAATTTCAACTAAATGTTGAAAAAACTATGTCTAACCTTAACTTGATAGTCTTACTCGGATACTTAACTTTTATATCACACATATATACCAAATATTTTGATCATGGTTTTGTCTTTAATGATAGTTTTGTCTATACTTGATAATCGTACGTCATTGTTTATAATAGTGTTTTTATATTGTGTTAAGATGTTATTTGAAAATAAGTCTACAAAAATGAATCTACGATTTATGGAAATAAGTCTGCGAAGATCAATCTGCAAGTAGGGATATCAATAAGTCAGCAAAACTTAATTTTGCGACTACTAAAAAGTTAGTTTAGTCAAGATTAATTCTGCGGTCACTTCAGTAAACAAATCTGCTATGACTCAAAATAAGTCTGCTATCACGTTGGATAAATATGCGATCACAAAGAGTTAATCTAATAATTATCTTTTTGAAAACAACTTTGCAGCAATTTGCAGACTTATCATAAGTCTGCACAATAAATCTGCAGTGTGAAATAAATCGGTAAGAAAAAAAAAAATATGCAAAAAAAATCTGTGAGTAAAAAAAAATCTGCATTGTCTGGCTAACAAATCTGTAAAATAAGTTTGCCGTTGACAACAATTCTACAGTTCAAAAACAAATATACGACAACCTATAAATCTACAATAACATAAAAATAAATATGCAGAATAAATTTCCGACGAAAATAACTATGTATAACAAATGTGAGTCAAAAATAAATATGCGGCTGATTTGTTTGACAAAAAGTCAACGGTAACTATGTAAACAAATCTGCCGCAGAGTTGTGTTACAGATTTATTCGACATCCGCTTCTAGAGTGGCAAATATGTAAATATTTGTTGGGTTTTTTTTGTATATATCTAGAACTTTTGCCATGCTCGCTAAAAGATTTTAATGACATTTTTGTAATAAACTTTTTTCTAAGAAAACCTACAAAAAACATATAGGTGATTAAAAAAACCAAAACACTCTAATTATTTTTAGAAAATAGAGATTAATCTAATTATTAATCATGAGTTCTAGATTATTCTAGTAATTTTCCTAGTGTGATAAAGGTGGATGGATCTGTTGACAAAAAAGAAAATAAAAAAAGGTGGATGGATCCGGATATGACCCAAATTAGAATTGGTTTGGGTGGATAACCCGAATTAAAAGGTGGTGGATCAGTAAAAAAATATAAGCTGAGGATTGTATAGTATTTGATCAGGTTTTTGTTTACGACTGGGTACGCGTATATCACAGTAATCTTGAAACCATCCCAGTAACTGGATTGTAAAAGGGAGTGTGTGAAGAGCTTAAGTTGTTTTTGGCGTCGATTGGAGACTTTGTGGACAAGATCGTACCTCGCTTTCTTCTAGGTTCTTAGCGTTTTCGAAAATTTTGAGTTTTTATAGCAGACTCGTTGTTGATCTTTGCCCCTTTGTTTCGCAGATCGCCAGTTTCGAGTCGATCATACAAATTGCAAGCCATGGACAAGTCGAGTGGTTTAGATTTTATCAACCAGCAGATGTTCCCAGCTGGTGATTCTTTGTACATTGATTATGCCAGGATTTGTTCACACTAAATTATAGAGATTTTTTTAACTGATTGTTTTGGGATATGTGAGTTTCTCAAAATGGGTGTTTTCTCTTATAGAAGCATATCTACGTGGCGTTGAGCCACTTATGCAAAAGATTCATCATAAAGTTAAGCGGATTGATGCAACCATACTAGCTGCTGTTCGTCCACAGGTGAATTGTTATGCTTTTACTTTACAAGAATTATATTTTATGACTAAGGAAAAAGAACAATTTTGCTTCTATGTTGGAAGAATAATGTATACCTCTGAAACTAATTTTTGGTCTGGCAATCACTACCCCAGAGTCACTTGGGAACTGAAGCTATAGAGGATCTTGCTGATGCTACATGTGCTTCAGAGGTTAGTTGGGAACTGAAGCTATATCTACTCTATGCATACTGTCAAAATATCATTTCCTTCTTTTGTTTTTCTTATCAAATCTGTTTTTTTTTTTCATTTCTTTCGTAAAGAGTTCAATTTGTGTATTCTTTATAACACAGGAACTTTTTCATAAGATTCATAGTGAACTTCGGCGGGTTGATGCTACTATACTTGCTGCTGTTCGTCAACAGGTAAGCTTTGTTATTATTTTCTCTTGCTGGTTGCTTACTTTAATTTATGTGAGGTTATGGATATGTAACTTTACAAAAGTTTGTAATTCCTCATTTTTGTTTCGTTTCTTTGTATTTGACCTAACATTGCGTGGAACATTTTGTGAGTAGCCTTATCACTTATTCTGATTCTTGTTGATATGTACCTTATGTATAAAATTCTAACTATGAAAAAGTATAATTTTGCTTCTCTGTGGAAAGAATGATATGTGCTTCTATCTTATTCTTGGTATGGCTATCATTACTCCAGCGTAACTCGGGAAATAAAGCTAAAGAAGATCTTGCTGATGCTACACGTGCTGCAGAGGTTAGTTTCTCATAGAATATCTTGCTGATGCTACACGTTTCCTTCTTTCATTTCTCTTCTCGGTCTGTCTTTTTCATTTCATTTGTAAAGAATTCAATTTTTGTATTCTTTTAACCCAGGAACTCTCTCATAATATTGAAGAGGTAAATTCTAAAGCTGACAAAAGTGAAGCAATGGTCCAAGAAATATGCGGTGACATTAAGAAGTTAGATTTTGCAAAGAAGAACATAACCACGGTAATCACACCCCTCCATCGCCTCACAATGGTAGGTAAGTTATCAATATTTACTCCATTCGACTACTTCAGCATTATCTTCACCATATCGAGTCATGATATCCTGAAATCTGAATGATAGCCACGAGTATTGAACAGTATTACAAAACAAACCCTATATAAATAGTAGGGGTTCCAAGGTATGCAGCATGAAGTTGCTTGTTACCTATTAGTGAATGTATTCTATTGTTTATTTAGTAACCTATATGTATTTAGAAGCTCATTAATGGCACTCACTACCACACTATGGCAGTCTCTGCTGTTGTACAGCTTCAGGTGATGGCGTCAAAAAGGCAATACAAGGAGGCAGCTGTGCAGCTCGAGGTACTTTTTTTAGTTAAACAATCTTTGACGTTTGTTGGTTACGTTTCAGTTGGTCGTAGTTCACTTGCTTTAGCTTTATGTTCACCATGGGAACCCAAGGCAGTTCTTTGCCATTTTGAAAATCAATTTTTGATGCTAGGTTACCTAGGTGGATTTTCTAGCACATTGCCCTTCTCAGTTTCTGATTATTTTCTTAAGATTCTGACCCTATAATATTTTTTCAGGCCGTAAACCAACTATTGAATCATTTCGAAAGGAATTGGGATGTTCCTAGCATAACGGATGTCAGAGCAAAGCTTGAGAATATAAAGCAAATTCTCAAGTCACATGTACTTTCTGATTTTTCCAGGTACTGCCTTTAACATACTTAATAAGTCCACATAGGTGGTAAAAAGAGGTTCACTGTAATGTTAGTGGTTGGCGATACTTCTCTTTCTCAGTTTCTTTATCTTCAACCTCAAGAGGATTTTTTGTATGTTTTAACTGTTGGTATCTAAGGCGATGATTTTGCACTCTTCGTGTCATATAATGGAGGTTTTTTTTTTTTTTTTTTTTTTTTTTTTTTTTTTTTTTTTTTTTTTTTTGCTTTTTATTAGCAGCTCTCTTTTTGTTAGAATAGTACTTGCATTCTCATTTAGGCTATTTTTTTTTGCTTCACATTGTACGAAACCATAAATTCTTTTAAGATGTTTTTCTAATCTCTTACTTCCCCCTCTCGCATCCTCTTTGGCCCTCATTGTTCCATTAATGTCTATTGTTGTGATATCAGTCTAGGTACTGGGAAAGAGACAGATGAAACAAATTTTCTAAAGAGGTTGATGCTTTGGGGCTATCTGTGAGGGAAGAGTTGGTAAACAACTTTTGCAGCAGGGAGCTAACCTCGTATGAACAACAAAGTTTAGGAGCTGGTATGTTAGGCTTATACCCTAGGTATAACTTGCATTGAAAGTGCATTTTTTTATGTTTTTCTTTGTTGTAATTTTTAAGTGTTTAATTGTTGGCAGAATTGACTAAGTTGGATGAAATACAGCGGATATACAATCGAATAAATTGTCAAATCCAAACAAATCAAGAAATTTGGAAGATTTTTCCTACTTCGTGGCATGTGCCTTATAGACTATGCATGCAGTTCTGCAAGATAATAAGGTAGCAACTCTTGGGTTTTGTTGAAGTGGCCTGTCGTAAATTATTTTTTCTCGGGGATTCTATAACCTTTTCTCTTGGAGTTGGCAGAAAACTTATGACATGCCCCTATTCTTCTTTTGGTTTGTATCTTTTGCTGTGAAAAATTGAGCCTCAATATTAACTTTTAATTATTATCTAACTGGATGCAGCCTCCTTAACCGCCTGTCTTTCCATTAAATATTTTCAGGGAGCAAGTAGAATCTATTCTGGTCAACATGAAAGAGAAGCCAGCTGTAGCGAGATTGCTTCTGGTCAGGCATACTTGCCCTAACATGGAAATTTCATTATATTTACCAGACAGATTGCTTTTCTATATGAGCCTTGTCTTACCTTTCAAGGAAATTGCTGATAATAATAATCTATCGTGTCAAATCCTGTTTCTTTTGATTATGTTATCGTATTATCTCTACTAGCAATTGTCGAATGTCTCAGGCTTCTATTAAAGTTTGATGTCATTGAATGATTAGGAACTGGAAAGAACGCTAAAGTTTGAACTGGAACTTGAAATGAAATTTGTTGGTGGTGTGCCTACTAAGCATATCGGAGATGACATTGAGGAAATTGTTGACGGGGAAAATTATAGTCAGAATGTATCCGAAATTCACATGAAGTATGAAAAGAAGTTTGCTGCTAATCACGACTTGGTGGAAACTGTATGTTCTGTGTACTTATTTTATATTTTGAAAAACACTAGTAAGTTTTTTATACATGCTAAAGACTCAATCCTGAAATTTTTGCTGCCTCTGCTTCAACAGGAGAAAACGGGAATCAAAGATTTATCTGATCCTGGAGGCAGGGTATATCTCTTACTCCTAGTAATTCCCCCTCACTAATCTCAGATGTTGTGTGCACCACCAGTCATTTTTTTTGTACATTTCCTATTGTAATTTTGGAATTCTTTAGAGAACAATTGAAAGTGGCTCAAATTTTATGAGTTTATAGGCTTTCATACCTGGAAAATCAGTGACATGTTATCCACTTGAATGATTGCTCACTAGTGACTTGACCTGGCAGTTTAACTTCCGTGGAATTATCTCTTCCTGCTTCGAGCCTCATTTAGCCCCTTATATAGAGGAGGAAGAGAAAGAACTTATGCAATGTCTGGAAAAAGTTGTTCAGGTAATTTGATATATTTGCTTAAAGAAAGCGGTTTCGTCGAAGCTTATCAAGTTTTCCTAATATTCATTTTTTTCTTTCTGTCAGGAGGAAACATGGGATATTGACGAGGAAAATCTAAACACTATTCTATATAGCAGTAGAGAGGTGAGTACCCAGGCAAGCTATTTTAAGTAGGTTTATGTGATAGTTTTTACTTTGGCAGAGATATGCATCCTTAATCACAGGTCGTTGGATTGTTCAGGTAGATGTGTAAATGAACGATTACCCATTTTCCTCTTCAGTTGAGTTGTGTATAAATTTCTAATCATGTCCAGGGTGTTATTAGTTGTTGTAGTAGGATGAATTTGACCAGGTTTCGTATTTTGTTTGAAACCGGATATGAACTCCGCAAAGTATCATCTGTGCATAGTGGCTAATTATATCTCTAGATTAGCTGGTTGGACGTTATACTATTTCTTGTGGGTTTGTGTACATTGTTTATCCTTAGTAACTGATATTTGCTTGTTTAAATAACCATTCAATTTCGGTTTTGTTTAATAATTTATTATTGCCTTGTTTGCAGTTGTTTTTCGCTATAAAGAATAGCTTTGACAAGTGTAAAACTCTGACTAAGAACCAGACTTTATTCAATTTATTCAAGGTACATTTCTCGTATGCCCAAAAGGGGCTTTCTATTTGTATCATAGACTTTTATTGCGAATTGGACATACTTTTCTAAGAACTAGCTTTGTTTGAGGAGTATTAGAGTTCATATTTGGAGAAACTGTGTTAGTTGGATCCAGCTTTTCAAGCCTTGTAGTTTCATACAAGGGAAGGTCATACACTCGTGTTCTTTAGTGATGTATACAGACCAATATAAATATTCTAACTCACGGTCCCTAGAACAGAATAATTTAGTTAGAGATTTTGAGTTTCTTCTAATGAAAGGCTTTCCTTTTTACAGGTCTTTGAACGAGTTCTACAAGCCTATGCTACGAAGCTATTTTCTAAGCTCTCCAAAGGAGGCACTCGTAAACAGATAAAGGTGCTGTGCAAACCTTCCTGCTATCTGTTTCCCATGTGTGCTTTTTGATGTTGTTAAGCTTTTTTTTATTTCCCCTATGCAGGTTTCGGGGACAGATGAAAGGGTGATATGTTACATAGTTAATTCTTCTGAGTATTGGCGTAAAACAGTAAGCTTGACTTTTTACGCATATATGTGTATGTGTGTGGCCTTACTTCTTGTTAATTGGGGTTGTATCATATGGTTCTAATCTTATTTTAAGCCAGTCTGTTGTAGAAAGACCAGTTGTGATATTGATGATCGTCACATCAAGTTTCATGGGTCTAGTTAGTTTCTCTATGCTGTTGTAATGTGATCTTACTCCACTGCATTTTAAGCAATGTGATTTTCCCATTCAAGGTCTGCAGTTGTTAGCAACTTTCTTATATATTTGTAATACTCATTCTGTACATTGTCAAATATACTATGTACTGCTTCTGTATCAAACAATGTAATGAACCGTGATATTAATTAATTGAACAACAACTTGGCACTTCACAAATTTTTTTATTGTTTTTGCAGTCTGGGGACCTGGCAGAAGAAGTCTCAACAATTATTGACCCGCATTATGCAGACGGTGTAGACATGTCCGAGGTCCAGGTACGATTGACATAAAGGACTTATATTTTTCCCAGATATGTTATGTATTTTGTATTTTTCTTAAGCTATGGTACTGTGCAGGATGAATTTTCGTCCATCATAACGAAAGCGTTGGAGACACTAGTCCGTGGACTGGAAACTAAATTTGACACAGAAATGCAGGGGATGACACGTGTTTCATGGGGCACACTTGAGAGTGTGGGTAACCATTCTCAGTAAGATCTAACTGGGGTTTAAAGCTTCTATTGTTTTGGATGCCGGTATGACCAATAGACAACCAACACCTTTGCAATCTGCACCTTCTTGTAGGTACGTAAATGGAATATATACAATCCTTAACAACAGCGTTCCTGTCCTTGGGAAACTTCTAACACCAGTCTACTTCCAATTCTTCCTGGACAAGGTAAATTTATAGTAAGATTTGAATGCCTTTATAATCCGATTTGTTATTTGCTGCCGTATACACGATTAGGATCAACATTATTTATATCATACAGGGTTGAGCCTGGACCAACTCCTTGCTTATTTTTTTATAGAAAATGTGTGATAGATGCTTATTCTACTTGATTACTCTAAAGATTTGAACTGGTATGGCCCAAAGCTATTGCCACCATCTAAAGGGGTTATGCCTTGGCAAACTTTACGGATGCAACCTTTTTCCTAAAATTTTTGTGCAGTTGGCATCATCCCTTGGACTGCGGTTCTATGCTAATATTTTCAGATGCAAGAAAATATCAGAAACTGGAGCCCAGCAGGTTAGCCTGTGTGCTTTATGTTCCTCCGTTTGCATGGGTTTGATTTTCTCCGTTTGTAGTTTCTGTTGTGGTCAATCAGTGACTTTGCTAAAATCATTTTCCATATGAAAAAGAAATGATCTAGCTAGTTTATAAGGTATATGCAAAGACTAGAGCTACTCAAACATTTATACGGTGGTTTTAGTTACTGTTGGGAATCAAATCCATCTCTTTCAGCTTTTCTGCTTTTGTTATTGTTAAAATGACTATGTTTGGGTTCATTATTTATTCTGTTGGTTTACATGGTAGGATAATTCTTTGCATGCAAACAGTGTAGCTTCTTGAGATCCCTCTCCCATGTTATGTTTCTGAGCCCTTATGTTTCTCTGTCTTTTGGGTTCACAGATGTTGTTAGATACGCAAGCCTTTGAGATGATTCTTCTAAAAGTTCCATCTCTTGACAGACAGGTTAGCTCATCAGTTCCAGTTTATGTATCAGTGCCTCTGTTGGAGACTCTGTATTTATAAGATTAAACATTGCCTATCGTTGTTAATCATGAAGCATTGGGTATTACTGGCCAAAGTTATAAAGCATTTATGATACTCTATGAATCCAAAGCCGGTCACTTTTTTTAGTTTTGGAATTGGCATTGCAGACTGTAAGTGCTGCGAGCTATTCCGAATTCGTGAAGCGTCAAATGAGCAGAGCTGAAGCAGTCCTAAAGGTTTTCGCCTGAGCACCATCGAGATAACTTTTCTTTTCATACCTCTCTCTCTGCTCACCGAAAACTAATATCATCTTACTGTAGGTCATACTCTCCCCAATCGATGCAGTGGCAGACACATATAGTGCACTGTTTCCAAAAGGAACACCCATGAAGCTTCAGCGCATCTTAGACCTTAAGGTAATTTTGGCATTCTGAATCCATTTTCATACTTGATCACTCTCAAGCTAATGTCCTCCTCCAGTGGCATTCTCTTCACAGTCTGAAAAATCATCTCTTATTTTCAGCCAAAACAGTTATCTTAATGTACAGGGTCCTTAAAGAAGTTGTAACATATTTGATGTTGCAGGGTCTTACGAAAGCCAATCAGCAGAGTATACTTGATGATTTCAATAAGCATGCGCCAAGAATCACACAGCCTTCGGTTGCAGCAGAAATGCCACAACCGGTTTCAATTCCACCTTCACCGCCTTTGGAAATCACTAACCCGGCTGTAGTCGTTGAGTTCATAGCAAACAGTGAGGATGTTACAGCCGACTTGCAACCGCTAGCTATAAGAAGTTCATTGACCGTCCCTTGAGGAAACTCTTTATTGCATGATTTGTTTCTTTTCTACCTTATTCTTTATTTGGTTCTTATATTTATGCGTTCATATTGAGACTTTACAGAACAAAACAAAGCAACGCACACTAGCATAAACTTGGGTGTACTAAATACATATGTAACTACATATATTATTATTCTGAGTTATATTTCAAAATTTGCTGTTTGCAGATCGAGGAAGGGTAATATATCCCTAAAGATGCGACGTTATGGGAAAATCTTTTTAAAAGATGTTAATCTTTGAAAATTTGACATACTATAAGAGAACTAAGATGGTTCAACAAAGCATTTTTAGGCACTAGTTTAGGCTATGCCTTTTATTTGTGTTCGTCCAAGAGACGAATCTTTGATTCTGCACCTCTAATGATCTTAACCCAAGGTTTTAATCTAAAATTTTAATGATACAATCTTTTTCACATCTTTGTGTTTTGTTTCTACAGTTATTTGTGAGTCTTTTCCTAGTTGGGTTTTAGGGTTTCAAAGAGAATTCATGGATTGTTAGACTAAGATTGTTTTTTTTGTTCGATTGTTAAAATAGAGATTTATCTAAAGAATTCTTTATATATCGTTGTTCTCAATGCTCAAATTTGCTTGATTATCTAATTTATGATGTTAGGTTAATTTACTCATCCAAAATATATTAAGTTGCATGGATGAACATAGATGAGCAAAAAGTTTATAGCCAACGATTTGATCCCAAAGTAACTATTGCGAATTATTGTGCACTTGCAGTATTTTTAGAGGTAAAGCTCAAGTATCACTTCTATTTCTTGTTACTGACGTAATGATCGAAGTACATAGGTGAACAGATTACATTTCATTTGATTATAAATCAAGTGAGGATAAAAAATAGAATTAACTAAAATGTTGTAGGATAATTAGAGTTATAAATAGAAAATGTTGACTTTCTACGCACAAAATGTTAATGGTTGGAATTATATGGTTCTAATCTGATTTTAAGATAGTTTCTTGATGTTTTTGTCTTGTGATCTTACTAAACAGCAATTTAAGCAATGAACTAGCTAGATATCATATAATTCAATTTAAGCAATTTAAGATAGTTTACTTAACAACTACTAGTATGGTTTCATACTAGGAAAATCCATTTTATGATTTGTCATAAGAAAATGTTGCTGCTAGAGATTCTTCTCCCATGTTATGTTTCTGAGTCCTTTTTCAGATGTTATAGAGTATGAGCTATCCGTCTCTTTGTTGTTTTCACAGATGTTGGTAGATACGCAAGCCATAAAGATGCTTCTTCTAAATGTTTCATCTCTTGCCAGACGGGTTAGCTCATCAGTTCCAATCTATGTAATGTAGCTGTTGGCTGGTGACTCTGTATTTAGGATTCAAGATTGTTTATTGTTGTTAAGCATGAAGCATCGGGCATTCTTAGTCAAAGTTATAGAGCATTTATGATACTATATGAGTCCAAAGCTGGTCAGCTTTTTAGTTTCGGTTCATCTCAATATTATGATTGCAGACTGCAACTACAACCTATTTGGAATTAGTTAACCATCAATTGAGAAGAGCTGAAGCGGTCAGAAAGCTTTATATCTGATACAGGAAAATGAAGAATAGCTGACGTGGAGAGATGTTGAAAGATGATTGGCTGAGAGATGAATAATGACTTGGCAGCAGTTAATTGGTGCGTTTGGGATAAGAAATGCGTAGAGCTGAAGCTTAATAAGGCATCAACAATCATTTGCAGAGAAAATAACCAGAAAAATTGTTAGTTTTTTATCGTCTTCTTCTTAGAGTTTCTTTGCATGTTACAATGGTGGACTCATTGTTGGCTAGAGTTTGTTTTGAACTCAGCAGATTAGATTTGGCTTGCGTTTAATGAACGTCAGTCAATTTGTTCTTGTGGCTTGTTGATTAATCGAAGGATTTGAGAAATTGTAATTTCTCTGTATTAAACTCTTCAAAATCTCAGAATTAGCAACTTAAAATCGAAGAACATATTCCGGAAGATCGATGATCGAGATGACAAGAACAAAAATATAAAAATCACGAAGATCGAGAAAAATCTAAAAAATCATCATATTTTAATTTAGAAATATTTACATTTATTATTAAAATATTATTTATATTTATATTTATCTTAAAATAAAAAACTTAAGTTGATCATATCTCTATATAAGATAATGTAAATTGTAACATTATTCTCATGAGAGTCTATTAATTCTTCCTAAACACTTTTGTGTTCTTACTCTCATCAATTTATCATAACATTTTCTGGAAAACTCGAAGGACCAACAAACCATCTCGATTCTCAGCTCTCTCAAAAAGCGAGCAACTGTCATGTTAACCAAAGTTTTGATGTCTGTATTCGTACAATGTGGATTCAGCTTGAGCTGCATGCTATCAACGCTTGATCTTTTGCTAATAAATCATGCAAACTTCCAGTAAGTTCTACCTATGCATTCACCTTCATACCTGAATGTCTTCACCTCTTTCCGAAGAGATCACCACCGTTTTGACAAGACACTTGTGGCTACGACATCTTTACTAGGAAGCAAAGATAATATCTTCATAACTTTATTTGGAAACTCGCTGATTATCTGAATCTTATTCTCCATGTTTTTATCAGTGGAAAGTTCTCATTCGCCATTTTACACTATATATATTTGGCATTGACAACCCGAAGACATAATCGTGTTTCTTTTATAGTGTTTTTGATCATCAATGTAAATCCTGTTAATGATTTACTTATCAATCTTCAGTTATCTTTTTGTTTTTACCATTTTTATGTACAAATTCTACTTTCTTAAGGGCTAAAATAGAGGAAAGAAATCATGATAGCAAAATACACAAATGGCATAGCTAGGCAGCTAGAAAAAAAAAAGAAAAAAAAATCATTTATAAATTAAAATACAACTCAATTAACTAACCGAAATGTGAAAAGGGGCAAGTTCATACAAATTTATATAAAAACTTTTAATTTTACAATGAGTAAATCAATAAAACTGTTAATTGCTATAATATTTTTTAGATAAATCCTTTAAAAGATAAAGCACAAATGTGAAAAGTGGCAAGTTCATATAAATGTACAAAAAGTTTTAAATTAAAAAAGAGCATATCAATAAAACTATTAATAGCTATGTTACATATAACTATTTTGTAAGATATAACACAAGTCACTTAACTAATAGAAATCTGGTAAGTGGCAAATTCCTATAAATCTATATTAAAACTTTTAAATTTAAAAAGAGCAAATCCATGAAACTGTTAATTGGTTTAATACTTTTTACCTAATTGATTATAAAAACGTGGGATAATGATCTAATTGAGTCAATTGTTTTCTTAAACAAATTAATACCTCAAATATCGCGCGAGAAATTGGCGAAAATTGAAATATTCAGTTAGATGAAAAATGACAAAACTACCCTTATATTGTTGAAACCAACGATACATTGCAAGCGTAGGAAATTGAGAAGTCGCAAAACCCGAAACAAGAGGAGATGCCAAAGTGACCAATCTTTTTTTTTCTCTCTCTCGGCGACGACGGTGACGTCAAAGCGCCGCCGGGGAAAAATACTAAAACAAAACGGCGTTAACGTTAATGACGAGTTGAGTCGCCCTCATATCATGGGTTGCTGTCAATCGTCTTTTTTGAAACCATCATCCTTGCATGACAAGAAAACCACCTCCGACGATATTTCCGGCCGCCGTGGAAAAGGAACCAAACGTAGTAATCGCCACCGTCATCCTCCTAACATTAATGAAGGCAGGGGATGGCATTTTTCAGACGTGCCGGACTTCTCCGAGTACTCCGCAACGGATCTTCGTGATGCTACAAACAATTTTAACAAAAACGCAGTCATATCAGTTGGTTCTGATCAAGAACCAAACGTTGTTTACCAAGGCTGCATTCAAAACGACAAAGACATACGTCTTGTTGCCGTTAAAACATTCTCCAAATCAACATGGCCTGATCCCAAACAATTCGCGGTATGTGTTTGAAATCTCTCTTATCTTAAATTCTTGATTCGAAATGGTTATACCAATGTCTCTTCTATGCAGGCAGAAGCTCGGGCTATCGGGAAGTTGAGCCACGTAAGACTGGTGAATTTGATAGGTTATTGTTGTGATGGGGACGAAAGGTTGCTTGTATCGGAGTACATGCCTAATGACACCCTCAACAAACATCTATTTCATTGTATGATATCTCAAAACTTACCTTCTTGTTTTTACTTGGTCCACAAGTACTTAAGAGTTTTTTTTGCCTTACTTGCTCGAATTACAGGGGAGAAACAAACCATGGAGTGGGCTATGCGATTGAGAGTTGCACTTTATGTAGCTGAAGGTTTAGAATATTGTAGACAGAGTGGACACAAATTGTACCATGATTTCAATACTTGTCGGGTTCTCTTTGATGAGGTAACTCCATTGCACATATTTAATGGTTTTTTGAGAAATGTCTAAGTTTATTTTTCTTTGTTGTGTTGTTGTTGTCACGCAGAATGGAAGTCCTCGGCTTTCATGCTTCGGGTTGATGAAAAATAGCAAAGATGGCAAAAACTTCAGCACGAATCTTGCTTATACACCACCCGAATATCTTAGAAGTGGTAACGTCTTTGTTCTGGATTAATATTTACTCATCCCATTTGTGCAAAGAAAATGAAAAAGACTAGAAAAAATGAAAAATATATAATCAAGAGATTGCTTGTCAACAAGCAAAAACAAACTATGATGAATTATGAAAAGAAGAAGAGCTTTGTCAGAGAGCTTGTAGAGGAGAAAGTAATGGTTTAATAATTGGATGATGTGAAATAATTCATACATACTCCTATATATACGAGCAGCTTACACACAATTTATCACACATATAAAATCACTAGATAAAAACACTAATCTATATTAATAACTTGTCTTCTAAGAAACAAATTATGCACTTCAATTATTTGATCCATTAGCAAATGGATCATGAATATATCTTATTAAATCGTTATCAGATGAATGATATGCTAATGGTTCATAGTAAGAGTTTTGCACCTTTTTGTGGCAAATGATGTATATATATATTGGTAGGTACGTTAATTCCAGAGAGTGTTGTCTTCAGCTTTGGGACGTTTCTTTTGGATCTTCTTAGTGGGAAACACATTCCTCCGAGTCATGTGAGTGAAACAGGTTCATCTATTAACCTAGCAAATTGGTTTGATTCTATTTGCAAAATGACGTATCTTCTATTGCTCTCTCTTTATTCAGGCGGTTGATACAATTCAAAAACAAAACTTACTTGTCTTGATGGATTCACATTTAGAAGGAAACTATCCAGAGGATGACGCAGCCAAGGTTTTTGAATTGGCTTCCAAATGCCTCTGCAATAATCCTAAGGACCGACCGGAAATTAGAGATATCATCTCCGTTCTCGCTACATTCCAACACAAACTAGATGTTCCGTCTTATGCTATGCTTGGAATTTTTAAACATGAAAACCCCGAAACAGAACGTCCGAATTCTCAAATTTACGATGCATGTCACCATATGGACCTTGCAGCTCTTCATCAGATTCTTGAAGCAATGGATTACAAAGAGGACGAAGTTACTAGTGAGCTCTCTTTCCAGCAATGGGCTCAACAAATAAAAGATGTGTGGAACACTAGACAACAAGGCGACTCAGCTTTTCGGAACAAATATTTCGAATCTGCTATCGAAAAGTATACTCAGGCATGGATTAAAACACTATACTCACCTGAATTTTACTGACTTTTGCCTAACAAAGTCTTTATTTTACAGTTCATAGAAACAGGAATTATGATCTCTCCCACTGTTTATGCACGAAGAAGCATGTGCTATCTCTTCTGCAACCAGCCAGATGCAGCGCTTAGAGATGCGATGCAGGCACAATGCGTCTATTCCGACTGGCCCACTGCATTTTATCTTCAGGCTGTGGCTCTTGCAAAGCTGAATATGGTCGAAGATTCAGCTAGCATGCTAAAAGAAGCCTTGATCTTGGAAGAAAAGAGAGGTTCATAAGGTGAACACATTGCATTGTACACTACAAAGTATATATATATTTGGATTAACTAAAAAAAAAAGATTTGTGTATAGTGAATCCGAGACGTTTATGAACACTAATATACAGTACATAGCTAATTGTATTGTAAGCATGGCAACATTGGGTTTAAGGAATGAAGAAACATACAACTCAGCTTGGTCGTCAATCAGCAAAAAAAAATGTTACATTGCAACTGTTAAATAGTGTAAAATAGCTACTTACCAAAGAAATGTTATAAAATGGTAATTTTATAAAACTTGTTTTAAAAAAGAAAAAAAATAGAAATATTTTGTTTAGTACCCATTTTCAATAGTAACAATTAGTTTTCTTTATCTTTTAAGTTATGTTGATTCCTACAAGTTTTTGACATATAAGATATTTCAACTAAGTGCTAACTGTACCCAGTACCCACTATCCTTTTTCTTTTATTTTCATTAAACTTTATATTTTTTTGATTGTTATTAAGAACTTTATCAATGAATGTAGAGATAAAAACTTTTGGTAACTTTAGAGTATTTGGTAGCTTTAGAGTATTTTTGGTCGATGACACTTTTTCTTTCGTGCTGATGACTAGGTCTGTTTCGTTTTCGCTTATTACCCTAAATTAGGGCACTAATGAATTCAAACCGTCACAACTCAGTTCTAAACACACTCCAAATAGTAAAAATGTAAGACTCGTCATCTAGTGACTAATACGTACCTCTAAATATTAAATTGATTTATGAGAGAGATTTTTCAAGTTACTTCCCATTTGATATTACTGTTTTTTAGAGATCGAGACTTTAGTACGAAGATGGACATGTGTATTCCCATTTCATTTGATAAAAAATTACATGGTATTTGGATAAAAAATAAATTAGAAAAGTTAGGGCTATTAGAGATGTAAATAGAAAATGTTATAGACTTTCAACACAGAAAATGTTAATGACATTAATTGGTCCAAATGAAATCATTATACGGAAAGAGAAGACTAGTAAATATCTTTGTGTTGTAAATGAATCGAGAACAAAATACTGTATTTTTTGTTTTTCTTAATTTTGAAGCCTCATTTTTTTTAGTTTTCTTTGTTTTGCATTCATGTTTTATCATATAGTGTTGCAATTTCATTAGCATTTGGATTTTTAGGTACATGGAGTGGATCATGAAGAGTTGGAGATATATGGAACAATATGAGTTTAAAGGAAGTAGATGAGGATGTGATCAAATAGTAAAGTTGGGATGCAAGAAGAAGTGAAGAAAAGATGATCAAAGAGAATAAGGACTAAAATCGACATGTAGGTCGATTGGAAGGTTGATTACATAGTCGATTGGACGGTCGATTGGAGGCTGGAGAGCGCGTGGACGTGACCGTAATCGATCTGATAATCGGTCGATTGGAGCAAAGAGGGTGATCGAACACTTGGTCGATTGATGGGTCGATCTCAAGGCTATTTTTGACCCGGTTTGTCTTAGATGGACTCGGTTCGCATCCTTTCTCTATATAAGTGTTGTAAAACTAAAAATATGGAGATGTTGCTTTGTTTGAGGGATCTAAGAACTTTAAGGTTTGTTTCTTAATATTTTGTATGAATCTTGGTTATTGAAGTTTTAAATTCTAAATTTTTTTTTAAATCTCTTATCTGCTTCCTCTAATCATGATCTCACAAAGATCAAACTCATTGCTTTGTGTTTTCATGATTATGAGTGAGTAGTCTATTTAGATTTTTGGGTTTTGGTAGATTAGGATGATTTAAGGTTTGGTTTGTGGAGCTTAGGAGTAAATAGTTTAAGTTCTTGTTTAGTGGTTGTTAATATGGCTCAATCAACTTTGATCATGTTGATTTACACAATAGAAATCATGCCCGAAAGGTGTTTGATGAAATTCCCGAACCAAAATTACTAAGTGTTTTTCATTTCTTACCTTTGGATATTGTTGACTAGGGTGATTAGTGGCTAGATAGACTTGTTATTAATGTTTATTGATCATTTGATTGCCTTTGGAAATCATTGATCATTGATTGATTAGTAAAAGGATTAATATCGTGGAAATGAATTAGTCTTGTTTAGTGTTCTATGGCCTAAGAATCACACTTGTTAGAAGTTATATTTTGCTCCATTAATCATCTCTTGATCATCATTATCGATTATCTTAATCCGGAAATTCACTTTTAAATCTTGTTTAGTATTTTTGTTTATTTTCCCCTTTGCTTTTTTTTTTAAATTTGTTTGAAATTGTTAGTTAAGTTTATGCTTAAAATCTAAAATCATCTTATTAGTTTAGATTAAGCAAATGTATGCATTTTAATTGAATTAATTATTGCTGTCTGTGGTTCGATTTTAAAGTGTTAGGTCGATAAAATCATTAGTGTATTTAGGTTATTTATTGACAAATAACAAAGATCAAATACTATTGGGAAAATAAGTGTTTTAGCGAGTCAAATGTTCGGATCGGCAATAAAAATAAAGTCTTGATAACAGACCCATGACCTTAGCGAATATATCTGTAATTGGATGTAAGTAGGTGGGTCAATTAATGTTTTAGCAAAAAAATTAACATTCATACTTTATTATTAATATAAAAATAACGTCCTTAGGGTGCTAAATTTTACAGATCAGTAATTAAAGGGCCCGTAATAAACTAATCCAAAATTTTATGAATCATACCTCTAATCGAACTAAATACCATGTGATTATTTTCAAGAGATATTAGTGGATTTAGCTGTCATTTTGTTGTTGCTTATCGAGCTTCATCGTCATTATTGCATCTTTCTTTGTTCACAAAACTATCTATATGATAAACCCAAGAGATGAAAGATGATTTTGATATATGTATTATTACTCTTAGCACATTTTTTTTTATTTTAGAAGTTAGCACACATATTCTGTTTGTATAATAGACATTAGTACACATTTTATGTAGTAATGGTAGAGTAATTTGAGTCTGACTTATTCTAGAACGTTGGTGTAAAGAGAAAATTCATCTAGATCTTGGATGTGGAGAAAATTACTTAAGTATAAGAGTCTAGTTTCTAGCTTTGTGAAATATGAGCTCAGAAAAGGGCAGAGTATATCGTTTTGACTTGACAACTGGTCCCTTTTAGGACCTTTGTTGGCGACCACGTGATCGCGTGGCTGCATTGATTTGAGAATTGGCTTACAAGATACATTGGCTGAAGCGATTTTGGCACATAGACGAAGACGACACTGAGTTGATCTTTTAAACCAAATTGAAGGACTATTAGTGGATGTTTGCACTAAGGGGTTGGTAGAAACAGAGGATGTGGTACTATGATAAGGGAAATATGATATTTTCAAGGCATCTTTCAATACAAAAGAAGTTTGGGAAGCAACTCGCAGCCAACAACTAAAGCACGAATGGTCTCAAGGTATATGGTTCTCAAACACCACACCTAAATACTATTTCTTTGCTTGGCTTGCTACAAAAAAATCGACTAACAACGAGAGATAGAATGTTGAATTGGAATGCTGGATTTAATTCATCTTGTGTGTTTTGTCAAGAGCCAATGGAAACAAGAAACCATATGTTTTTCATTTGTCTATATTCGAGAGAAGTTTGGTCATGTCTTACTTCAAACCTTCTTGATCTTCAGTTTTCTACAGATTGGGACATTATACTAAAGCTCCTCATGAACAAATCGTTAGGCAAAGCTCGTCTATTCCTCTTGAGATATTCATTCTAGCTACTAGTGTATACGTGGAGAGAACGAAACATGAGGAGACATGGTGAAAACTCAACTACACATCTTCTACTACTCAAAAGACTTGACAAGGAAGTTCGAAATAGGTTATCAACCGTAAGCGAATAAGGCGATGGAAGATATGCGGTCTATATGGCGACTTGGTTTAAAACGAGATAAAGGCCGAGGTTCTTTTTAATTTTGTCTACAGGCTAGGCAAAATGTATATAAAACTGTCAAATTTCAGTCGCACTTGATGTAATAACGTTTCTCTGAATAAATTTTACATTCTATTCAAAAAAAAAAAAATTCATTATTAAAAAAAAGTGTGGCTGATTTAGTAATTACAACCATTATTATATACCAAAAAGAGTAATATTAGTTCAAAGCGCCATTGAAATTGATTTCAAATCGATGGGCTGAATTGAAATTGGGGTAAAGTTTTTTTTTTTTTTTTGTCAAAGTTAAATATATATTTATCTATTTTCTTTCTCCGTTAATTTATTTTCATTAGAATTTTTATTAAAAATTTATTTACAGAGAAACGAACCTTCACGATTCTTACCTAAAGGCACCTCTAAATTGAAAAAATGTAACCTCCAAAGTGAGATTATTTCCTTAATTAACCATAGACTTGCGAGAGAAGTAGTAAGTTTGTGTTAGTGGCGTAGGTGGAGAGTTAAGTACGCAACTCAACATTTTCACCATTTTCAGCTATAAATAGAGATATTTAGAAGAGGTCTTACATTCCAATACATAGAAAACTCTTTCACAATATTGGAGTTTTATAATTTTATCATCTTATTTTTTTCTTTGGAATATTTGTGAAAAAAATGGCTAATGTAAACACTAGTGCGTTTACTCGTTTTACAGACCTGGGTCGTGAAATGACGCAGCTGAAAGATGAGATTGAGAACCTCTGGATCGAGAACATGCGACTTCAGCATCTAACTAGTCGACCTGATATTGGTGCCATTGAAGAGGTCAAGAAGAAGCTCAATGATAAGAAAGTGAAGTTGGAAGAACTCTTCGAGAAGATGAAAGAAGTTATGAAGGAAATGACTGAAACCCCAAAGTGATAGGTTAATCTTACTTCTCCAGTGAAGCTCTCTTATAAATAAGTAATTAAGATATTGCTGTGTGTCTATACTCTTGAGGGCGAATGATAGACATGTTACTTTTACTTTTCTTCAACTAATTAAGTCCAGCGAGACTTTCTTGTAAGTAAATAATTGAGAAATTGCTGTCTCTAAACTCTGATGAGTTTTATATATAATATATGCATGGTTGGTTCTGCATTTGTTTTCAATCTATGCTTTTTCTCTTCTTTTTCTTTATGACTTATATATGCGTCACACCCTCTAATATATTGAATCATATTCTCATTTCTTGATCGTTGTCGAGTTCTTGGGAAATCCCCCATAAAATATTTGTCTCAATCAGAAGTCACCTTTAGAAAACCCTAAATAAAAGGAGAAGACGAGAATCCATTATGATGAAGATCCCATTGCCTTAAGCCCCAAGAGACACTGAAGAAGATAGAAAGGTCTTAACTAGGTCCTGGACCAAGAGCAATATTAATTTATTACATTCTTTTGTAAGATAATATATATATACTCAAGTTATGCATAATCATCAAATCTGTATTAAGTTAATATTCTAGCTATGTTTAATCCAAGAATATATTTCAAATGAAAGGCTAAAAAGCACTGAGATTATTTTTCTTTCATTACCTTATATGTCCATTGAAAAGTTCAAATTCTTTACTAGAAAAAACATGAACTTGTGGAGAAATAAACACTCTTGGTAACACGTTTTCCTTCGTCATAATTACTAGTTTCTTTGTTTTCGTTTATCACCCCAAAGTTACCCTAATGAACTCATATTATCAATAATCGATTCTATAAATATCTCCAGATAGAAAACGTAACAAACTGTTTTTTGTGTGTGTTAAATTATACATTAGGTGCGTCAATTAATAATTGATAAAAGACGTCTTACATCTATGCTCATCACTGGGAGAATTAATAATAATAAACTTCATTTCTTTTTCTTTTGTCAATAAAATCATCACTGAGAGGTTAAAAATGATTTCGATTAACGTATATTAATACACATATTTTATCTTACCGGGTTACCACATATTTTCTGTATGTATATTATATATTAGCACATTTTCTGTAGTAACAACATTTTCTACTGAAGCTAATCAAAATATCGTTGTGGCCAACCAAACTGAGTACTTTTGGGTAAAATTAAAAGAACATTGGTATTAGAAAAAAAAAATTCAATATTTAAAAAGAGTGGCTGATTAAGTCATCACAACCATTATTACATGTCGAATAGGGTAAGTTAGTTCAGACCGCCTTTGAAATTGTCTTCTAATCGATGGACTGAAATAGGAGTAAAGTTAAGTATAATTTATTATCGTCTCCGTTTATTGTCATTAAAGAATTCACTAATATATACATAAAAGCACCTCTAAATGGAAAAAATGTAACCTCCAAAGTGAGATTATTGCCTTAGTTAACCATAGACTTGTGAGAAAAGTAGTAAGTGATCTGTATTAGTGGCGTAGATTTATGGAGATATTGCTATGTGTCTAAACTCCCGAGGGCGAGTGATATATAGACATGTTAATTTACTTTTCTTGAACTAATTAAGTCCAGCGAGACTTTCTTGTAAGTAAATAATTGGGAAATTGCTGTCTCTAAACATGGATGAGTATTATATATAATAATAATATATGCATTTGTTTCAATTTGTGCCTTTTTATCTTCTTCTTCTTTATACGTCGACGAGACACATCCTCTAAAGAGTGTCGTTTCTTGGGATCGAAAAAAGAGAAATATTTGAAAATCAGTCTCATTTCTTGATCATTATTGAGTTCTTGGGAAAATCCCATTGGATGTATGACTCAATTTACAAATCTCAACGAGAAGTGGTCAAAAGAAGAAATAAGAGAAGCTAATATTAATTTATTAAATTCTTTTGTAAGATCAAAAGGAAAATTGCTGATACATTTATCACAGACTTTGGAACATTGGTGTAAGAAAATTCGTCAAACAAGAGTGGCTGATACATTTATCACAGCCAATTCACATACAAAAGAGAGTTAAAATGAGAAACGGCCACTTAATTTATCTTTTACAAATAAAGTTTTGTCCCTATTTATTTTTCATTTCAAAAGTTACACTTTTTATGAAATTGAAGTTGCTTGGTTATATTCAATTTGTTTCTCGGCCTATATTGTTTATTAGTGAAGTTAGTTGTCATTTTGTTGTTGCTTATCGAACTTCATCGTCATTATTGCATCTTATTTTATCTTGTTAAACCCACGAGTTCTTTTTATTACTAAAGAGAGTAAGATTTTTTTTTTGTGTATGAATGTAAAAATAGATTCAACAAAAAACCATGTTTACAAAGGATGCATCCTTCAACCTAAATCTGATGATCAAACATTGAAAGAAAAAACATAAAAGAGCTGGTATGAAGAAGGTAGGATAGAGAACATAGCAAATAATTGAAAGAGGCTACTAGACATCCTTAGTAGCAAACCAATTCCCCAGAACCTCTTTAATTTTGCTACGGCAATAGCTGGTTAACAGAGAACAATGGTTCCGGACCGTATTGTCTATGGTTTTGATTAAAGCTTCCGCAGAAAGAGGTTGTTCTCCATAACGTTTTCTGTTCCTTTCTCGCCAAATAGTGTAAATTGTAGCATGAAACACATATCTGACGAGGAGTTGATGAACACGACCTAAAACAGACCCTGACACCAGCCCTAGGACATCCATAACAGAAGTGGCATGTCTCTGTAGAGTTAGCCCAGAACTTATTTTGAACCAGATGGAAGAAGTAAAGTTGCAGGAGAAGAATTAAAGGTGATCACGGGATTCCATCAGAGTATCGCAGAAGACACATCCAAAATTTCCCCCCCACCCACCAGCCCAATGAGACATACGGTCACCCGTAGAGAGACGATTGAGAATTGCTAACCAATGGCATGTCTCTGTCTCTGTGTACTAGTTATCATATTAACACTTAATAATCCTATCTTTACAGGTCAATGAATGTGATTTCACAACTTATATTTTAGCGGAACTGGATTAAGTGATATAGATACAAAATATTATTGTGTACTGGTTTGTCTAGCTGTGTTTATATTATCCGTTTTCTAAGATACATTTGGATATGTGGATTTAGTTTATAAATTGGTCTTATGTTGCAGATTAACAGAACACAATACATGATCTAACACCTGTGATATTTTAAAGCATCATTACCCCTATTGTGAGGTTTAATCTGAACTGTACCTGTGAATTTTTGTTTGGGAGACACTCATCATGATTTGTTCTTGACTTCTTTCTCTCTCGATCTCTCGTGTGTAGCAAAACAAAGCAGAGAAAAGTAAAGACACAAAGAATTTTAGGAGTTCAGGTTCCAATGTGGAACCCTACATCTCGCCGGGATGATGTAATTAACATCCCGGAAATCCACTAGAATACTTGCTCAACACTTAACCGCGCATACAAATGATATCATCTCTTCCTCACACTTGTATTCTTGATACAATTACTCACAACCTTTTGAATCCACCAGAGACTTTCTTTGTTCAAGCCATGATCTTTCACATCTTTGTAGATTCTCTAATGAAGCCTTGACCGCACAATCTAATGAGCTTTACAGGAGTTGTTAGGAAACGTCTTGGTCACAGACTCTTTACGTTCTTGTTCTCTGATCCTCTGTCTCCAAAGGTGAAGAAGGGTTGATGCGACATGGGAAATCTTGCGGTCTTTATGCTTTGTAAGTCCCTCAAGCCTCTCCATCATCCTCCTTGGTTCTTTATGTTTTGGAGTAATATTGATTTTCATGAGTAACGAGAGAGCGTCAACACAGCGAGACGCATCTAGTTTACCGGAGAGAACACCCTTAGCATTGGCCACATCAGCAGCTTTCTTTGCTGCTTCGAACAACTTCACCATCTCATCCACTTTCTTGTACTTCAGCTCCTTTTCTGTTTTAGTCATCTTTATCAATGAACCAGAACTTAATACGTAGGTAACATCTTCATGTGGCTTCTTCGTCGTACCATCCTCCAAAGCAACACGTCTTCTCTTCAAGTTGAGCGGCTTTAGATTGGTCTTTGTCTCTTTCTTAAAATATTTCTCGTCACAAGTCTCAGATTTATGATCCGATTTCTGTTTCAACGTCAAAAAGTCGTTCCTTGCTTCTTTCTTAATCTTCTCTGTTTCACGAGTCAATGATCTCTGATCTTCTTTCTTATTCAACTCAGAAAGTTTGATCGTTTTCTTAATCTCTACCGCTTCAAGAGTCTGAGATCTCTCGTCTTCTTTCTTCTTCAACACCGTAAAGGTGGTGACTTCACGAGCCATAGATATCCGTCCTTCTTTCTTCTTCAACTCCGAACACCTTGTTAGAACATGCTTCTTCATCTTCAGACGAGCAGCTTTGAAAGAGTTGTCGCTTCCTTGTGTGTAGATTGTCTTCAACCATGAATGAAACAAGGCTTGAGCTTCCTTACGGATCTTAGGGTTCCTATGCCTTCTCAAAGTCTCCAGCTTAATTATTGAATCAGACAATTTTATATCCTTCACGGAAAGAGACAGAGACTTCTAGTGATTCAACACATCGATGCATCGCTCGACTTCGCCTGGGTTCCGTGTATTGTAAGTAGCCTTAATTGCAGCAGCAGTCAAGTCACATAAGTCAGATCTCTCCTTCGCAATCCTTACTCTCATCTTTTCTTCGTACTTGATCACCAGTTGGCTAGGGTTTCAGTGTATGTTGAAATCGAAATATGAAAGAGATAATGAGCAAGAGTTAATATATATCCGGGGCTTGTTAGCGGTGCCTACCAAAAAGGAAACTTGAGTTGCGTAGGATCCAAGTTACATGGTTTAATTTGAATTTTCTTATGGGAGAAAAGATGAGAGTAAGGATTGTCCAATTAAAACACCGCATCAAAAATTGTGGGTTTCATCCAACGGCCGTGATTAGGTGGATACGATATGAACATTTTTTTTTTTTTAACGAAGGGTAGTGTGATATACGTATAACTAAGCATAACGAAATCATGTTAAGATAAATCGGATAACTACATGAAATCGTTACAAATGCCCAAAAAAAAAAAAAAAAAAAAACACACACACACACACACATGTAAACAAAATCTCCTACATGGAATTAATTATTTTCCTACAAAATATCATTGTAAGTAAAAATATACTATGTATCGTTTATAGAACTAAAAAATAAAAGAATTTTAAAAATCCACTTGTTCTATGGATAAAATAGACAAATTGGATGTTCGATCTGTTTTTTTTTCTTCGTCTATGGAACGAAGAAAAAGATTTTTTAAAATTGTTATCACTTTAATCCACTTCATCTATAGTACTTTTAAATTAAATCATTTATAACATAATGCAAAAGATATTTGACCAGTAGAAATGTGAAAATGGCAAGGTCATATAAATTTATGTTTTAAACTTAAAATTTATATGATTTATTTAAAGTTTAAATTTAAAAAGTGCAACTCAGTCAAACGGAAATGGGAACGGGTAATTGCTACAATACTATAGACGAAAAGCTGAAAAAGGAGATTATATATATATCAAGATTACAAATTACAATCATTATAAATTATAACTATTATTTCTGTAAACAGTTTAAACAAATATATGAAGTGATAAACATATTAGTATGAAATTTATTTGTCTTGAATACTTCTAGTTTAATTTATTTATTTTAATTTCTATGTCAAAAACTGAGTTTTTTAATTTTATTTCTTTGTCAAAGAGATGTTACATTTACTAGTATGCAAAAATAAGTATTTTGTTTATTTATCTGGTGATTCGAATATGGAAACAAAGTATATTATTACATTATTTAAAATTTATTAGTCTATAGTTAAAAATTTGACGATGATATATAATCTATCTAATGGTTTGTTCGACCATCCAAATTTAAATCAGTATAATGCAACTTTTATTGATAAGAAAAATTCTACAACTTTTATTACGAGTCATTTTTTATCGATATTTAAGTAACAATCACATATCATTAATTCATTATCAAATAAATTATTTCATTTGTTCAACATTTGTTTTCATTACTCTTTTCAGCTAACTCACGATCACGTCAAGAAATTGTATTCAATTTTATTTCTTTAAGCTAAACGTTAACTTTTCGAAATAGAAATTTAAAGCTCAACGTTGAAAAACTATTGATTTTATCAAAAACTTTGACATTTCATTCCACATTAATTTCAATATTTCTTCAACCGATCCTTCTCTGAAAATTCCATCATCTACTCCGATCCACTAAAGAAAACTTTCTTCATATTATTGTCTGCAAAAATTAATCAAAATTTAAGCAAGTTATTTAGTCATAATAATTGCTTAGACCTAATGATGTTTTATAATTTGTGATTATATCAAAAAAAAAAATATATTATTTAATGATGTGAGTTTGTCTGTGTGCCATTCTTACAACCAATTATTTTCCTTTACTTATATTTTATTGGATATTCTTTTTTTTGGTAACATATTTTATTGGATATTCGATGTTAGAATATGCACTTTATATCGATAAAAAGTTGTATAGAGCCATCTTTTGTATCAACATTACATGTGAACCTTAAAATTTACCAAGTACGAAAACAATATGAACACTTTTCGCATATGACAATACGATAAGACGCGTCAGATGCATTTCAAGAGGAAAATATATTTAAGACATCATTACGTCTACCTAACGAAACGTGTTATCCTTCAATTGGGAGATTAGTTGTCCTTCAATCCAATGCACACAAATATACAACGTTATCACCATATATCTCGAGTATCTGGTATCATAACTATATCATTTCCAAGTAGTCAATTTATCTCAATAACTCAACAACTCAAAAGACCTCGTCCATATTGGCCTTTGGCTATTATTTTGCATGAATAATCACTAAATTTTTATTTGATGATGATTGATTAATGACGAATCAAATTTGTGTTGCAAATAAGTTCATGAATTTTAACCTTTTAGTGATGGGTATAGCAGTTGATAACTGACTATTTTTGTGTAGTGATACATGGAATAAAGAGATGAGAAGACCTATAAAGAGTCACAAACCAAGAAAACCCTCATTTTTTTGTTTCAGAAAAAAAGATATATAAACAATAATTTAACGATGTAAATCTTATATATAAAAGATGAAATGAACCTCTCCTACGATGACACATCAACATTTTTTAATTAATATTTTAATAAATTTTTTCTAATTTTACTAGTAGTAAAAATTTTATATCAATTACTCTCTTAATGAAAAAAAATAAATATCAAAATAATGGAGTTTGAAGAGATTATACTAAAATTTCGGATTGTTGAAACCATCATCAATTAACTTAAATTCAAATATAATATTATTCTCATATCACAATTGACATTTTTTATAGTTTAGATCATTGTTTCATTCTCTCAAAAATTAATTTAAAATAAAAAATTAACGTAATTAACTTAATTAAAACAAAATTGCTAGGAAATGCTTCAAAGACACCTAAATAAAATAATACGATTAAATTATAGGGTCTGCGGTGATATTTGTGTTCATTAATCAAATAAAACATCCAAATTTTCTGTATAATAGGAATAATCAAAATATTTTATCAAAGAACTTATGAAATCACTAATTGCAAAACTTAGAAAAATATATTTAGAAAAGCTATATGTGGATGTACCCTCCTAGTAAACATAATTGGTTAAGAGAGTTGATTAACCCACATGTCATTAAAAGGATCAAGTCTCATTATACTTATATGTAAAGGATTATTTTGTTTTTACTGTATTAATTAATTTTTAAATAAGGAACCACATCTATAATTGTAATTGCATTTAAAATTAAAAGAATTCATTGGTTAACCACATCTATAATACGTTGTACTTGTCTGTATTAAATTTCTCTAACACTATTACAAAATATTTTTTAAACTATTAAAAATACAATGTTATTCAATTATAGATTTTAATTTGTTTTCTAGAAAATCCAGTGTTGTTGGTTATGTAACTTATGTTATTTGTAAATGTTTATTAAAATCTAATGTTCTTCAAATAGTAATTTGAAAAAGTAGTGAAATTCAATGTTATTGGAAATATTTTAAGCAATGAGTTTTTTATAACTTTAAAGTGTTTTACAGGGATCTCTTACAAAAAAACTAAAATCTCATAGCTTTTAGTGGAATTTCAGAGGATTTTAATAACAAATCATAACAACTTTATTAAATTCATTCAAAATCATCAAAATCATTTTAAAACTTATGAAAACTCAAATATATGGTTTAATACGCCCCTCTAGGTTTTGAAACATGAAGATTAGTGGAAACTAAACTTTTTTTTTTTTGTTTTGGTAAAAAGTGCCATCTAAACTTACTAAATTTTACATAAACTTGCAATTTAAAACTTACTAAATTTTACATAAACTTACAATTTATAAAAGAATTCAACTTTGTTTTTTTGGTTAACTCACTTCTTTCTTACTTACAAATAATTTAAAAGATACTCTAGACTTGTTTTAAAAAATGTCTCGGCAGATAATTCTATTTGAATAAACATTTCCATCGAGGGTTTTGTTAAATTTTAATTGTGAATATTAATAGAAGAAAAATATAATATTTAAAGAAAAATTAATTGGGAATTGTTTAACTAAAAAGACATATTGACATGATGGAGATATGGAACTAATGAAATATTCTAAGTTTCCTATATTAAATGACCAAGTATATTGCTAAAGTTTATAGTGACTAAATCTCAAGTTCTAGAGTATCTATTATTTTGTGGGCTTCAACAGTTCTTAAGATTACACTTTTTTTTCTTTGGCAGCTTCTTAACATTATGGCTCTGAATGATGACAGCGGATCGAGCGGTGCGGAACAAGCGGAATCAGTAGTACAGTGCGGTTTAAATGCGGTTTGTTGAATAAAAACACATTATGCAGTATAAGTGTGGCTAGTGCTAAACTAGTGGTATGGGATAATGCTGAATGGTGAAAAAAAACAACATGTGATGCGGTACAAATGTTTGAATGGTGAAAAATACAATAAGCGGTTTGGGATATATATTTTTAATAATTATTTTACAAACTGAAATGGATTAATGATTTTAATATAATATTAATATTATTATAATTTATGATATTTAAGCCGTAAAAATATTATTATAAAACTGGACAATAATATTTGTTATCTATCTTTGACCCGTTATATGACTCGTACCAGCTAGTCTAGGGCGTTCGGGTATTCGGGTCAGTTTTGGTTTGGTTTCATTCGGTTATGGTTTTTTTGGTTCTATAGTTTAGAATCCATCGGATATTTACGTCGATTTCGGTTTGATTCGGTTCGGTTCGATTTTCATTCGGTACTTTTGGTTTGAGTATTTTTGTGGTATAATAAATTAAAAAGCACCTTCCAAAAGCATATAAATCACACCTAATAAGGTATCGACTAATATTATACTAGTTATTAACCCATGCTAGAGCACGAGCTGAATATTTTTTTTAAATTAAATTTTAAGTTCGTAAAAATGAGTTAGGATTGTCTTATTTTAATTGTATAATTTAGGTGTTTGTACAATATTGTTAGGTGTTAGTATGGTTGTATAAAAGTGTAATTTGATATAGCACATCTACGGTTAATGAATTGTGTAATGTGTGTTATCTGTGTAATCTAATATAGCTAATATAAGGCGAGCATTTCCAAGTTAACGTAATCCTAGTGATGTAACACATGTTAGTATGTGCAGGGTTATATTTGTAAGACAAACTTAAGATCTAATTTAGTTGCAAATATTAAGTGATGTTATGTGTATATTTTCTAAACTAATCAAAACATTTCTCACAATTTGCTTAAGGGTGCTAAATCCAAATATCAGATTTCGATTCGGTTTTATTTTGGATTATTTCACATATATAACTTAGACGTATCTATTTTGAAACGGGAAACACGTTCCGTCCCATATGCGTTACAAATTTTCTGTCTCATAATCGTTTCTTTTTAAATAATTACTCGTTCGACAATGTTTATTAGAAGAGATTGTGTAAGGGATTTTGACGGAATACCCGTGTTCTCCATTTGAATATTTAATTTTTATTTAATTAGTGGAAATTATCCAAAAATATTTTTATTCTCAAAAATTCTCTAAATGTTTTCAAAAATACCCAAAATTATCAAAATACTCATCCCAAAGTGGTTCATTACCTGTCACATAGTCAACCCTTACACAAATTTATGAAAATTTGAGAATTGAATTTACCTACTCAAATTTTTCGATTTCGTACCTTTAACCAAAATTTATGTCACCTTTTTTTTTATCGAAAACCGTTCGAGTAATGTTTTTCACTTTACGAATTATACTTAAGACCTTGTAAATATTTCTGATATTTGAAACCTTGTAAAAGTTAAATATTTAAAATTTAAAATACTTCTTATATTTGGTAAAATTATTGGTTCAACAAAAGAACCGGATTAAACCGAATAAAATTTTTAAATTTGGATGGCTGATAAGTCAAGTATTTTGGTCCTTTTATATTAGACTCTCTACCATTGTTAAAAAAAAATTAACCGATGCGGGACATTGCACACACTTTTTGTTTTTCATCGATTGAGTACCATTTTTAATTTTGTTGTTTCCTCTTCGAAAACACTTATGTGAATGACATTTCATGTTATAATTTCCAACTTCAAGGTTTTTTACTCCCAAATGCTTCTCAATTAATAGCATAGATAGAGTTTAAATATTATTAATATTTTTAATTTTTTTTATATATATTAAATATTATTGATGTTTTAATTTTTTATAAGGCTTAAATATTAATAGTATTTTGAACTTTGTATAAAATTTAAATATCATTAATATTTTAAGGTTTATAAAAGTTTAAAACTTAAAAATATTTGAAACTTTGTAAAAGTTTAAATATTTAAATTTAAAATATTTCTTATATTATGTAAAATTATTGGTTCAACTAAAGAATTGGATTAAACCGAATATAACTTTTAAATTTGGCTGCCTGATAGATCAAGTTTTTTGTTCATTCGGATCTGTAATCATTTTGGTCCTTTTTATAATAGACTCTCAACCATTGCCAAAACGTTTTAACCGATGTGGGACGTTGAACACACTCTGTTTTTTTCATTGATTGAATAATATATTTTCTATTTCAAAAATTCGAATCACAACATATGCACAAAATCAAATAAAGATGATAGAAGAATCATAAATTTATAAATCTTAACAAAATCTTCCAAGTATAATATCTAAAAATTAATGCTTTTTTTTTGAGAAATAACATTTACGGATTAGAAGGAATTTAGTGAACTTTTATTTTTTGATTAAAATTTGGAAATATTTTGTTAGATTTTCTGTTACGGATCTAACCCAATCGGATATATCCAAAATCTGCGGTTGTTTAAACGAATCTACAAATTAAATTGACGATTATACATTTTTTGAGAAATATTAAAATTATCTTAAGACTAATGACAATACTTTGCAATTTTTAACAAAAACATGTCATAATTTATAACATGTCTTCTCGATTAGTAGAGTGAATAAGTCAATAAGTTTTATTAGTAAAAGTATTCTTTTTTTTTGTGAATTTTGAAAAAAAAAAAAAAAAGAGTTGAACCGCACCTCATTACAAGACGTAATTGAAACAGTGGTGCATATTAACATTTTTTATTTGTATTGAAACGTTATTTGTGTTGTACCGCACTTGAACTATAGTTAATTTTTTAATAATTTTATTATTTTTTTATTTAAAAAACTTACTACTTAATATTTTGGTGTTGAATGGTGATAAGTTTCATAAATGCCCCCTCCGGTCTGTGCAACGTGTCCCCCATTCATAGCATATATATATATATATATATATATATCTAAGAGAGTAAAATGTCACATCTTGGGTGTTTTGACGCACTTGAAGTTTATTATATTTTCTTTTTGACTCCACTGGTTATATTTTCGTTTTCCAAAAGTTATTTGATTTTGATTTCAAGTCGCAGCACTGTCCATCATATATTTCAATACATGTAAGGCGTGTTTGCTAATTGCTAGATAATCAGAAAGAAAACTAAAACTGACATAAAAAATAATTGTACATAAGTGATAAATACGTGCATAATATATGTTATTTTTAAAAACATACACATTAAATGAGTGAACTTATTTACGGTTTTTCATACGTCGTTTTAAAAATAAATGATCAATATATTACTATAACTCATACATATTTATCACAAATGTTGAAAAGAATAGTGAAAAAAAGTTTACTCAATTTCCATTGATAAAGTTTATATATATATATATATATATATATATCAAAATTCATTGTTTTTTTTTATGTGTTAATGTAGGAATCTAATAAATGTATTTAATGGGATCTCAAGGGAAGAAAAAAAAATCTCTTATTGACGAGCCACGACTTAGGCAAATTACAGGATTTGTTTACAAGATTGTTCCCCCGAACATGACTGATTGAGTTCGTTTAGCCGAACATAGTAGCTTAGACGAACTGAATGTTTAGACGAACAGTTCTTTGGACGAAAATGTTTTGCGATGAGCAAGATTGATGATGTGTACTCTCTACATCAGCGGAAAATTCGGGATTCTTTCTTACGTTTTTCTCGTCCGTATTTACATAAAACAGTGCCGGTTACGGGCCGCACAAATTTTTAGGTTTGCCCTTCCGAGCTGATGACGTGGCTCGACACAATCTTGGTCACGGGCCGAGCCCTATTCTCTTGGGCGAGCTTTTTTTGCCGATTTAGGTCGGGCTTGTTGGTTAGGGCAAAGCCCATACCCAACATTTTGGACAACGATTGCTGTTTCTTCAATGGTTTTAATAAATTTAAAGTTTTGTATAGATTGTATTAGACCAAACCAAACTATAATTGGTATGTCTGCTCGTTTTTAGTTTATGTAATAAAAAGTAAAAACTGATCGATTCTACCTAAGATTTTTTCACAATTTGGTTCGATTTTGGTTCCATAACGAATCCAAACATAAACCCATAAATTTTAGGTTATGTTTCAAAAAAAAAAAAATTTCTTTTATGGCGGTTATAAATTTTAAAAGTTGAATATAACAGTTATCTTAATCCATGTATGATGTTTTGTATTTAGATGTGTGATAGAATTGTCTGAACAATAAGAAAAATAACAACCAATAAAAAACATATAAAGACGGTAAAATTAGATAAGAGATTTGATCATAGTTCGAACTGTAAACGCAAGTAAGGCATGATAAAAGTGTAGAAAATAAACGAGACAAAAATTTTGTTAACGAATTGACTAGAACAAGAAAGTAAATACAACATATTCGCAAACGCATAAATCAAGCACAACTCTCTTGATTCACCGCTGCGTTCTATAACATGAACTCTTAAGGATAACATAATCCTTAACTAAACTCCCCCTGAGTCTAAATTTCAATCCATAATCTCCAGAACACGCCAACATGATTTCATAATCACATATGAGAAAGTTTCCAAATTCCATAAGAAAAAGATTTCTTTAAAACTTTTTATTTTTCTTGTCAAACTCCAATTTCACCAAGTCTTCCAAATCTCTTCTGTAACACCCGTCTCACTTTTTCTCGGGAACGGCGTGCCACGTGTAACATCCGTCTCACCCTTTCTCGGGAACGACATGTTACCATAAATAAATTTTACCGCAAATAGCTCAAATACATAACATCCACTTTTATTAAACATAAATCCGATAAAACATAATAATTCCAACATAAATCTACAACACAATTGTTTTATTAAAATCACGAATAAAATACGGAAAACGAGAATCAACCCAAAACAACACCCCGACACGTCAAGTACGAACTACTCGGCAGGCTCACCTGAAAGGGGAAAATAAGGGTGAGCAACAGGGGAGTCACTCAAGGAGGTATGGGATGCTAAATCCACATGTCACTGATTCAGACTAAGAAACTAATCACAAAACAGTACATAACCAAATATGAACAAACACAGCACCTACAGTGCTCAACCAACAACCAATGACCTAGTATGGGATAGTGCCCAATCACACCACCTCGTGGACGCTTTTATTGATCTTAAGGTGCCGGGCAACAGATCAACTCAGGTTGCCCTCACCCCAACCTCACTCAACTATGGGATAGTGGCCAATCACACCGCCTCGTGGACGCTTTTATCGATCTTAAGGTGCAGGGCAACAGATCGACTCAGGTTACCGTCACCCCATCCCTCACACAACGCGATACAGAAGTCCGTCTCGGTATCCCCGCTACCAAATAACCATATATATATATATATTTATAACAAACACTAAACATAAACAGTATGTGAACAAACAATGGGGTTGAATCATATATATCCCTATTTTTAATTTAAACAAGCAACTAACTAGACTCGATCATAGAACATATCATATTCAGTACTACACTATCCGTAATTAGAATCCGCGAACAAAGTACATAAGTTTGCAGAATAGCCCTCACCTTAGCAAAGCCGAAAACTGCAGTTTCTGGACCTCAAATGATTAATCCGACTCCGGATCTGAAACCAGCACAAAAAATCGAGTCAGACGGTCCTCGAACGACGAAAAACGGTTTTCGGGTCAACCAGTCAAAGTCAACGGAAAGTCAACGGTCAACTGTCGGTCAAAGTCAACCCGAACCGGTCAACGCTTAAACCGGTCAAACCGGTCCAGTTAAGCCAAACCGAAAATCAATTTCAAAAACGAACCGGTTAACCTAAACTGAAACCAAATCGATTTAAACCGCCCGGTTAACCTAAATCCGAAACCAAATCAAAATCAATTGCACTAAACCGACCGGTTAACATAAACCGGTCGGCGGCGAGAATTCCGGCGACGGCTTACCTGAAAAGTCATCGGCGGCGACACGGCGGCTCCCGCGACCGGCGACGGCGCGTGAGATTCACGCGCGGGAAACTCGGCGGCGCGTGGAGGCGCGTGGACGTCACACGCTTCCTTCTGGCGGCGCGTGCGGCGGCGGCTCCGGCAGCGGTTGGTCTCTCCGGCTTCGTCTCGTCGTCACGGATTGAAACTAAAACCTTCAAAACTCGATTTTCGGAGTTACCTTCGGTTAAACTCGATAGTAGCTTGGTCGATCTTGGGTCGGGAGATGGTCGGCGGTGGTTCGGTGGTGGTGGTTTCTCCGGCGCGGGATTTCTACAGAGTTTCGCCACTCGGGAGAGTTGTGGAAACAAATGAGGGAAATGGGTTTCATTTATAGAAAAATGGGAGAGGGTACACTAGGGTTAATGGAGTGGGCTTCGGATTGGGCCTCGGGCTGGGCTTCAATTTCGTAATGGACCTTGCCCAAAATTTGGGCTGTTACATCTTCATTAGTCCTTTTTCTTTTGTGATTCATCCTCAAAACATGCTCTAATATTGTCTTCTCAAATTTTCTAGAAACCAGACACGCACACAATACAACGACATCTTGTATCACTTCTTGTGAGAAAAATTACAAAATGTCGCATAAATGTTGCAAAATATGTGAAAATAGTTATCCAATCGTATAAATTATACCATTCGAAAAAAACCCTTCAAATATACTAAAGTAATCAATACAATAAAAACACTAAGAATCTCTTCGGGCCTGACACCTCAACATTTTGGGTTGTTCTCAGGTTAACACATCATTAAAAATGCAAACCAATCAAAACATTTCGATTAATACACATCAGCTCTCCAGCTTGCCACATCATCTCTTCAGCTTGCCACGTCATCTCTCCAGCTTGCCACATCATTTTTTCACTAAAAACACATCATTTTAAACATACAACCAATTTAATTAAAATAAATAATACATACCATCATTTTTTTTTGATAATGATATATGAATTTCTAATTTGTTCAAAGAAAACAAAATTATATTATATATAAAATGAACATATGTCGATAATATTAAAAAACACCAATCAAATTAAAATAAATAATACATTCGATCATTTTAAAATTTTTATAACAATCAAATTAAAATAAAAAATTCTTACCATCATTTTAATTTTTTTGATAATGATATATGAATTTCAAATTTATTCAAAGAAAACAAAATCATATTATATATAAAATGAACATATTTCCATAATTTTAAAAATACAACCCATCAAATTAAAATAAATAATACATAGAATCATTTTAAAATTTTTATAACAATCAAATTAAAATAAAAAATACATATAATCATTTTAAATTTTTTTGATAATGATATATGGATTTCTAATTTATTCAAAGAAACCAAAATCATATTATATATAAAATAAACATATTTTAATAATTTTAAAAACACAACCAATCAAATTAAAATAAATAATACATCATTAAAAATGCAAACCAATCAAAATATTTCGATTAATACACATCAGTTCTCCAGCTTGTCACATCATCTCTACAGCTTGCCACGTCATTTTTTCACAAAAAACACATCATTTTAAAAATACAACCAATTAAATAAAAATAAATAATACATACCATCATTTAATTTTTTTTTGATAATGATATATGAATTTCTAATTTATTCAAAGAAAACAAAATCATATTATATATAAAATGAACATATTCCATAATTTTAAAAACACAATCAATCAAGTTAAAATAAATAATACATACTATCATTTTAAATTTTTTTTATAACAATCAAATTAAAATAAAAAATACATACCATCATTTTAAATTTTTTGATAATGATATATGGATGTCTAATTTATTCAAAAAAAAAAATATTATATATAAAATAAACATATTTTCATAATTTTAAAAACACAACCAATCAAATTAATTTTTATTTAATTATTATTTTAATTTCGTAATACATACATCATTTTAATTTTGTAAAATCATATTATATATAAAATAAACATATTTTCGTAATACATACATCATTTTAATTTTTTATAACATATTTCTAATATATTTCTGCGACAGAAAAACTCACCACCCGCAACGTAGCGCGGATCCGATACTAGTCTATATAATTTGAAAAAATGTTATCAACGTCGCGTCTTTCTATCGTAATTTTTAGTAAAATATATTTTTTCTTTAAAACAATGAAAAAATATCATTTATAGTCACGTCTTTTTATTGTAATATTTAGTAAAATAATTTTTAATTTTTAATATTGAAAAAATGAAAAAAATCATCTACAGTCTTGTTTTTTCGTAGTATTATTTTGCAAAATATTTTTTTTTATTTTTGAAAAAATGTTTTCTACGGTTGCGTTTGCAAAATTGCATTTGTTCATTTAAAGTTGTGTCTTTTACAAACAATTATATCTATCTAAATGTTCATATCTCTTTAACTCTATATATTTGTTCTCTTTGTAGAAAACTACCAAACTTTTGATTTTTACACATATTTTTTTTGTTTTATAATGGATTAATATAATATAAAATTCAGTATTTAACATTATTCTATACTCTCTAAACTATTTATTAACATACATAATTTAAATAATTCCACTAATCTTTGATCTAATTAAAGACTTTTGGAATGACTATAATAATATAAAATTGCCAACAATTTCTTTAAATATAAAATTTTAATAAAGATGCCAACAATTTCTTTCCCATATTTAGATGGATTATATAGTGAGTTTTCGATTTAACAATTTTGTATGGTAATAATGATGATACTTTAACATTACTACAAAGTTCAAATATGAAAAGACATCCTCAAGCAATATGGCTTACGTGTTGAATAAATGTCTTTTATGGTTGAGTCTTTTGGTTATACCTCTTCATAAGTATTTTTAATTTAAATTACTAAAATAAATTTAAATGATTTATTGCAACTGTTTAATTGAGCCATTTGCACATTTGGTTTATTTGATTAACCATTGTAATTTTTGGTTTTTAATGAATAGTTGCAATTTTAAGTTTATTTCATGAATTATTACAACTTTTAGTATATTTGATAAACCTGTGCAATTTTTGGTATATATGATGAACTGTTACAACTTTTGTTTTTTATAATAATAATCTAGAAATAAATAATTCTACGATTACGTCCCTCGGTTATAACTTTTCATAATTTTTTAAAATTTTAATTACTAAAATATAATTAAATTGTGACAACTGTTTAATCGAACCATTACTGTTTAACAAACCATTGAAATTTTTGATTTATTTTATAAAATATTGCAACTTATAGTTTATTTGATGAACTCTTGCAATATTTTGTATATTTGATAAACCGTTGTAACTTTTACTTTATTTGATAAATTTATCGTTGAAATTTTTGATATATTTGATATATCGTTGCAACATATTTTCTTTAAATATTTTTTTTCTAGGCATTAGACAAAGGTAAATAAAAAGGAGAAAAATCACTAAACAAAAAATATTTTTGGAGAGAACACAAAGCATCAAAATACGGTTATGTCGGTTTATAGTAATCATCATCTCTCTATTTTGGTTGGAGTATCTTTTTAAGTGTCTATCACGGTGGTGATGTAGAGTCTTCGATTGTGTTTCCTCTTTTCTTTTCAATCAACGAATCCATTTAGTTTGAGATCAAAACGCTTTTTCAAATTTCAATATTATCTCTTATCATCATAGCAATTCCAACAAATAGTTTTGTGGGTTACTTTTTTTAATCATTTATCTATTTTTAGTATAGATTTTTATATCAGTAATCGTTTAAAAAAAATTTCAAGAATTTATATTTTTTTTTCATTGTGATTCTTCGTTTTGTTTTGTTTTTTTAATTATTATTTAAGGTATTGTTTATTTACCATAATCTTTTGTTTCGTACTTTTTTTATTATCGTCAGTTTATTTCATTATCACTTTTTAAAAGATAATTATGTATTTTACTAATAATTACGTCTATCAAACATTAATATGATTATAACTCTATGTATTTATTCAGTTTTTAGATAACTTCCAAGTTCTTATTTATTTATTTTTCATAATACATTGAAATGTAAAATACTTTTATCACAACTTTTTGTTTTGTATTTTTTACTATGCGTCACCATTTTTACCATAATTCTTCATAATATGCATTTATTTACGATTCATGTATTTTCAAATCTATTCATTTCTCTCTTTTTTTTAAAAAAAAAGTTAATATTTTTCATTTAAACATGTTAAGTTTTTCAATGAATCCAAACCAACAATTTTCAAGTATTTTAAAATTGTTTCTGAACAGACATTATTATATAATTGAAGAAATTCCTATAATTATTTTTCAAAATATTTCTAAAAAAAAGTTAAACAGTATCCCAAAAAAATATTTTGGAGTGTCGCATATGTTTATCATTACTATTTGTAATGTAGGTTTTTTACTTACAACCATTTTAACAATCCTCAAAAAAATTTAGATAGTCATTTTTTTACTTTTTTATCATAAATATTCGTCATTTTATATTTTACCATGCGCTCATTTATCACTCAAGTATTTCCAAACCTATTTGTTTTTCGTTTTCTTAATTTGCTTTTTTCATTTATACATATTAATCATTCAATATATTCAAATTTAAATAACCAAATTTGCTAGTATTTTAAAATTTACTAAATATATATTATTTTAAGATTGAAAGGTTTTTAGAATCATTAATCTAACAAAACAATTATGAACTTTCTTGAAACATACAATTTTTATAACTTCTCTAAAACTTTTTTGAATTGTCACATCTTTTTATTATAACTCTTTGTTCTGTATTTTTTTCAATTACAAATATTTTTAACATTATTAAAAATCTTCATAATATAGTATTTTTATTAATAAATTCTTTTTAATTTTTTTTATAAACATTTAACAATCTTTTGAAAATATTTACAACATAACATAAAATGGTAGTAGAATTTACATAATATTTCAAATATTTGAATTCCTTATCACAATAATTTAATATATAAACACAATTAAAAAAAATTATAATAAAATATTTTGTTAAAAATGAGTTTTCCTGCGATATCGCGGGGGCTCATAACCTAGTTGAAATAATTAGGGGATTTGCAAAAATAATTAGGATCTCTCTTGATCACAGTAAGTTGCGTGTGTTCTTTTTATTTATTTCTTGTTCTAATGATTTAGAGCATTTCATTGTACAGTTTTTTTTTATTGTTGGTGATTTCTCTAGCAATTAGAGCCTTGATTAGCAAAAAATATCAATGTGTGACCAATGAACTGAATTGGACCTAACATCAGTATCGTGACCCATTAAAGCGGACTATAAATTATAATGGGTCGGTTTGATTTCAACGCCGTTCGAATAATACAAATACGACTACACGGGTAAAATCAAACCGGTCCGGTTCATGTTTCCAAACCGGTTCTGATGATTTCGGTATTTAAACATATCTGAATGTTTTTTTTTGTGTATGAATGTAAAATTAGATTCAACCAAAAAAGGTTTTTACAATAAATGCAACTTATACTAGAAAAGCAGACCATAGAAAGACAAATTCAAAGGCAGAATATCATGACTCGTTGCAACGCGTTTGAAACCAAAAACGTAAGCCTCCTTCCAACTTTGAGTTTCCGAACTGTTGGTTGATAGTGCTGAGCCTGTTGCGGACGTTTTTATCGATGAGTTTAGAGAGTTTTGTAGCTGGAAGTGCTGCTTCACCGTGGCGTCTCCCATTACGTTCTTTCCATATGCTATGTATCGAAGTTTGTAATACATATCTCATTGTAAAAAGATGCAGAGTGGACTTAGTAGGATCCAGTAATATGGAAGAGATTGAGTTCCATTTCGATGTGTAGTCATTCGTTAGTATTCCCTTGCACAAAGAGAGCCATATCTGAATGTTTTGGGTCCGTTGGAGCTGTTTTCTCGGCGTCAATCTAGAGGTTTATCAAACCTGGTTCTCTTCTCGATTCTTAGGTTTTTGCGAGAATCTATAGCAGACTCGTCGTTGATCTTTTTGCCCCCTTTTTGTTTTTTTTTTTCAGATCGTCCATTTCGAGTCATAGACAAGTCAAGTGGTTTAGATTTCATCAACCAGATGTTCCCAGCAGGTAGGTAAATTTTTTTTTCTTCAAGGTTAAGGTAAAACAGTAGCAGACTTAACCTAATGAGATTCGGCGAGTTGATGCTACCATTTTACCTGCTGTTCGTCAACAGGTTAAGCTTTTCTTATGAAATTTGGTGTGAAGAGTACTCTGAGGCTTTATATATGTTTTAATTACAAAAGTTGTAACACCGCATTTGTTGTTTATTTGAGACATTTTGTCAGTAATGTTCTGGATTTCTTGTGTATGTGTACCTTAATTCAAGCTACAGAGAAAAAGGCGATACAAGGAGGCAGCTACACAGCTGGAGGTATCTTGTTTTAATTCAACAATCTTTGGCGTTTGTTGGTTCAGATTAAGTTGGTTGTAGGTCATTTTCTTCAGCTTTTATGTTCGCCATGAGAGCTTAGTGTAGTTCTTTGTCATTTTAAAAATCAATTCTAACGCTTGGCTACCTAGATGGTCTTCCTAGCAGATTACTCTTCCCGTTTTTTGATGATATTCATAAGATTTGACTCTATAATATATTTCAGGCTGTAAACGAATTATGTAATCATTTCGAAGCATACATGGATATTCCTAAAATCACAGAGCTCAGAGAAAAACTTAAAAATATAAAGCAAGTTTTAAAGTCCCATGTATTTTCTGATTTTTACCTTTTAGTGGTTCGATCATATTTACGTAGTATAATAAGTCCACAGAGGTGGCCAAAAGAGGCCCACTGTATTGTTGATTCTCAATTTCCTTATCTTAAACCTCAAGAGGATTTGTGAAGAGTTTTGCTCTTTTTGATCATAATGCTTGTTGGCTACTCTCTTTTTGTTAGAATAGTACTTTGCATTATCATTTAGGCTTCTTTCTGGTAGTAAATCACAATTTTTAAAAAGATGTTTTAATTATCTCTCATTTTCGGGTCTCGCATCCTCAACTCCCCTCCCTTTAATTAATAGATTCCTGAAAGCTACTTGTTCCAAAAATGTCAACTGTTGTGATCTCAGCTTAGGTACTGGGACAGAGACAGAGGAAAAGCTTTTGCTAAAGAAGTGTAAGAATGTGTGTAAGATTATGAAAGCGGAAGTGAGATTAAGAGATTGAGAGTTTGTGAGAATGAGTTTACGAACCAGAGAGAATAATAAGACGAAGAGAGAAAAATCTCTTTCTTAATTAACACAACACTAAGTTACAATCTATGTAAAGAGAAGGGAGATGGAATCGTAAAGAGACAAGGGAGTATGGGAGATTATAATACATAATACAAGTGGTGGATGAATAAAATGCTAAGAGGATGGGTAATATAAAACTAGACGGTATGGGTATTGAGACGACCCGACCTGCATTAGTTAAGCACAACTATAACCTATACCCCATAATATTGATTATACACAACGAGTCAAACACACATGCTTTAATTCCACATAAAGCATCAATATAAATCGTATTTATTAACACAATAAAAATATGATTAACAACAGACAATACCGAGTCCTAAATCATCCTCCTCCTCATCGCCTTGATTCCACGTTCCCACGTTATCTTACATGCAACTCACAAAAACACAGAGAAATGCGTAAAAATTATAACAAATACTTAGTGAGGCGGTCGTCCCATTTACGAGCTATACACACAAGCACGATATCACAAACCGCTCACAATACCAATCAAAACAACACAGGCATCAACAAAACACATGGATCGATCGATCCACGACACGAATCGATCGGTCCAACAGCTCCTCACCAGATCGATCGATCCAAGCAGGATCGGTCGATCCAAGCCACGCCTCACCGGATCGATCGGTCCAAGCAGGATCGATCGATCCCACCACAAAGCTCCGGATCGATCGGTCTAACCCACGATCGATTGATCCACCACGCACAACTAGATCGATCGATCCAAAGCAGGATCGATCGATCGACCACACAACGAGACCCGCGACTTACAGGAAATGGATTGATAGGTCCAACCCCGGATTGATCGATCCAACACCACCTGCAACTCCGATCTCGACTTCCTCCACGGCCGCACACGACCAACGACCACTCAGGGCCTCCACCTTGCTTCCTACAAAAGATTAGGCTCACACCCAACCCAAAAATACAAGGAAACAAGCAACACAACTCATGGATTCACCAAGAATCCAACTCAAACACCACAACAACACACAAAACCCACCTCAATGCTTAGATTAACTCATGGTCACGCACTCACCTTAGATTTGGATCTATTCAGGCAAAGAAGAGCTCCCCCACAAGCCCAAGGACGAACCCCCTCTCTCTCTCCTCGCCTCCACAAACCGATCTCCATCTCTTCCAAGCTCCACCAAGCTCAAACCCTTCCTTAAGCAACCACCAAGCCTCCCAAGCTTCCTCCCTTCTCTACTCCACTCTCTCGAGCTCTCACCAGCTCTCTCAGCCTCCAGAGAACGGCCACAACCCGTAAAACCCGAAAGAAGAAGAAGAACTCGTGATACAAGTGGAGAAAATCCACTTAATACCACTGCCGACAGAGATGGATCGATCGATCCACTTCTGGATCGGTCGATCCGCACCTCCCCTGTGCCAGATCGATCGATCCATACCTTCTCAAGCCAACATAACGGCCCGGTAGATCGATCGATCCACAACATGGATCGGTCGATCCACCCTCAAAACCACTCAACGACCGAGCCACAGATCGATCATCCAACCACGGGATCGATCAATCCAAAACTGGATCGATCGAGCCACCAACGGATCGACCGATCCTCTATCTTTCCTGGTCAAACTCTGACTTTTCGACCCTCGATCAATCCTCTTCCCGTTTCCGAGAAAACTCCATTCCCGAAACACTTAGGATTGACTCCAAAGAGAGAGATCACATTTCCGTCAACCCAATCGTATCAAAACACCTTGATACGATTCTTCTGTCACTTTCCCGACCAAATTCCCTTTTTCTGGAACACGGGCGTTACAGGTATCTTTGTGTAATGTCTTGAGCATGTGCCATAGCACATTCCGTTTAACACTCCCCCTCAAGCTTAACTGTAGGTGTTCTGAAAGTTAAGTTTGGAATGAATTTTCCCACGCATTAAAAACCTTAGTATAGAAAACCACTTGGAAAAAACTATACTTAAGGGAAAAAGAGTGTGGGATAACCGGCTAGGGGAATCATGGTCGAGACAAGTTCATGAGTCCGAGTTTATCATGAATGAACTCACAAACTTTGGTACTTGCTGTTTTCGTGAAGATGTCAGCTAGTTGGTCAAAGCTCTTTGTGTAACATGGTAGGATGACACCGAGTTGGACTTGTTCTCGGACCTTATGGCAATCCACCTCAATGTGCTTTGTTCGCTCATGAAACACTGAGTTGGATGCTATATGTATGGCTGCTTAATTATCGCAATGCATGGTGATAGGCTTTGATGATTCAATTCCCAAATCCTTAAGAAGTGCCTTGAGCCACATGAGTTCAGTGGTGAGCTTCCTCATTGCCCTATATTCAGCTTCAGCACTAGAGAGTGATACCAGTTTTTGCTTCTTGCTCTTCCAAATGACTAGGTTGCCTCCAATGAATGTGCAATAACCAGTTATTGAGCGTCTGTCATCACAATCTCCAGCATAATCCGCATCACAGTAGCCTATGATTTCAGTGTTTCTATTGCATCCCATCCAAATGCCTTGACCCGGAGCTCTTTTGAGATATCTTAGAATCCGGTTCACCATATTCCAATGGTGTAGTGTGGGAGCTTGCATGTGTTGACTTACCTAGTTCACAGCAAAACATATATCAGGCCTTATAATGGTAAGATAAATGAGCTTACCAACCATTCGGCGATATTGAGTAACATCCTCAAATGGTTCATCTTCAAGCTCCCCTTTATGGCTGACTTTATATGCATCTTCCAGTGGAGTCTTAGCTGGTTTTGCTCCTAGTTTACCTGCCTCACTTAACAAATCAAGTGCGTATTTTCTTTGGGATAAGAAGAGACCTTCTTTTGATCGACAAACTTCTATCCCAAGAAAATACGTTAGTTCTCCGAGATCTTTTATATCAAACACAGATTTGAGAAAGGTTTTGGTATCTTGAATTTCTACCTTGTCATTCCCAGAGATGATGAGATCATCTACATAAACGAGGATGACTATAATACCTTCTTGGCTTTGAATGGTGAAGAGGGTGTGATCAGCTTCTGATTTCCTGAATCCTCTTTCAAGTAGTGTTGAACTCAGCTTGTGGTACCAAGCTCGTGGGGATTGCTTCAGCCCATAGATTACCTTTTTGAGCTTAAATACTTTTCCTGGTGCCATAGTGTCTTCTAAACCAGGTGGAGGTCTCATGTATACTTCGTCTTCAAGTTTTCCTTGGAGGAATGCATTCTTAACATCCATCTGCCAAAGATCCCATTCCAAGTTAGTGGCTAAGGAAAGTATAACTCTTACCGTGTGTAGTTTTGCAACCGGGACAAATGTGTCTAAGTAATCTTCCCCATATGTTTGTATAAACCCTCTTGCAACAAGCCTAGCTTTGTAGCGTTCTATCGCCCCATCACTCTTGTACTTGATAGTTAATAGCCATCGAGAACTCACGGCTTTCTTCCCTTTAGGTAACTCAGCCTCGTCCCATGTATCATTACGTTTCATGGCCTTAGTTTCTTCTCCCACGGCATCCCTCCATACCTTGTGTGCTTTTGTTTCATCATAAGTTTGAGGGATCCAGTCCTGGTCCACCTTACTAAGGAAGACTCGATGCTCCAAGGGAAAGTGTGCAAGAGTGCAAACATATTGAATAGGGTGAGCTATAGCCTTGTTGTTGTAATAGAATCGTTTGTCCCTCCATGTATTCGGGTGAGACCTCGGTCTTTCACTTCTTCTTAGAGGTGGATGATCCTCATCTTGTTGAGAAGGAACATCCTCATCTGGTTGGGACATTAATCTTTGACTTCTTCGTAATGGTGCAATAGCTACTTGAGTAGGTATATCCTCTTCTTGAGCCATAGTTGTAAATTCTCCTTCATCTCCGGAGTTAATCTCCTCAATCTGGTCCTGAGAGCTATTGGTATCAATTCTTGGTTGTGACTGGTTGTTTCCTATGTTGGAGTTTTCATCCTCAGTAGAGTTTCCTGCTCCTTGCAGCTCATTAGCTTCTTCTTCTTGAGTATGAGTTTCTAGTGGTGATCTATTATCACTTTCGAGGTTACTCACTCCAAGCCTTTCCAAAATGTTTCGAAGATTGTTTGCTCGGTCTGAGATTGAGTGAGCTAGGCCTTGAATACTTTCCCAATTCTTCTCCACATAATACCCTTTGGCCTCAATGAATTTCACATCACGAGATATAAGTATCCTTCTTGTATCTGGTATATAGCACTTGTACCCTTTTTGTGTAGTGGAATAACCAATGAACATGCATTTTTCACTCTTAGCTTGAAGCTTGTTTCGTTTTTCTCCTGGGATTAACACAAAACAAACACACCCAAAAACACGTAAGTGGTTAATATATGGTTTATTCTTGTTAAGTACCTCAAATGGAGACGCATCTTGTAAGATTTTTGTTGGAATCCTATTGATCAAGTAACAAGCGGAGAGCACCGCATCACTCCAAAAACGTTTGGGGACATTTGTGTGGAACATCATGGACCTTGCTACTTCCATCAAATGTCTATTTTTCCTTTCAGCCACTCCATTTTGTTGTGGAGTATATGGACAGCTTGTTTGGTGAATGATCCCATGTTTGTTTAGATGTTCCTTAAAGGCCTCGCTTGTGTACTCACCACCGTTATCTGATCTCAAAATTTTTATCTTACCATTATAGTGGTTAGTCACATAATTTTGAAAATTCATAAAAGCCTCAAGAACTCTATCCTTTGAAGGGAGTAAGGTTAACCAAGTGTATTTTGATTTTTCATCAATGAAGGTAACAAAATATTTCTGATTTTCCCTAGATTCGCATGGAGAAGACCAAACATCATAATGAATTAAATCAAAACATTGTTCATAAATAGTGAGAGACTTAGGGAACACGGTTCTACAATGTTTTCCGAGAATACAAGCCTCACATTCATCATTTTTAAAGGAAACACTTGGTAATAATAAGCCTAAAGCACGAGAATGAGGATGGCCTAATCTAGCATGCCAGATAGCATTATTAGCACAAGCAACAGCAGAACTGAAATAACAAGATAAGGGAGCGGATAGCTTTGTGTCCTTGAGCACATAAAGTCCATCCTTTGTAACTCCTTGACCAAGCACTCTACTCGTTTCAATATCCTGAAAACGAATATTATTAGGGCCAAATATTGCATAGCAATTAAGATCATTAGTAGCTTTTTTTACTGATAACAAGTTGGAAGTAAATGTAGGCATGTAAAATGCTTTAGTTTTTCTATCAAACAGTTCTAAGTTCCCAATTTTTTTCACTGGTACTTTAGTTTCATTCGCTATAATAACCTCTCCTAGAGCCGGTTGAATATTACTAATAAGTTTAGGATCACTAATCATGTGATGAGAGGCTCCAGAGTCTACAATAAGAGGTTTTGAGTAATTAAAAGTATTAAGAGCTTGATAAGGATTACCGGAGGACTCTTTGAGAGCCTTGATGAGTGCATCGAGATCAGACCTCCTCACTAACTCGGAGGATGCTGCCATGATTGCCCCATTGTCTCCAACACCGTGAGTGGACTGGCTAGCCAAGTGTTCTACTCCCATGACTTCTTCTGTAACTTGATAGGCTCGTGGAGGGTTTCTTCCTCCATATGAACCAGCCGTTCCATGTTGTTCATATGAGCGATTTTGGCAGAGATGTGGGTGAAGCTTCCAGCAATTATCCTTGATGTGGCCTTTACCTTTGCAATATTCACACCAACGAGATGAACCTCTCTTATTGTTGTCATAGTTCGGGGGCTTGTAGGCTCCTTTGTTGGCGTTTGCAACTTCAACTTTTTTTGCTGTGACTAGCTCCTCTTTTCCTCCAAATAATCCGAGAGACCCTTCTTCTTTCTGAATTTGTGAGCACACCTCATCAAGACTCTGAAGTTTCTCAGCCCTTAGAATGTGCTTAATAAGAGCATTGAATCATGGGTCCAAGGTTAAAAGTGAGCCAAACACCTTGTCTTGTTCACGCCTCTCGTTTAGTACCACCGGATCTATGGAGTTAGGCCTAAGCATCTCAAGCTCCGCCCATAGAGACCTGAACTTCCCAAAATGTTGCTTAAATTCCATGCCATTTTGGCTGAGGTCATTGGGAGCTTTTTTCACTTCAAAGACTCGGTGTAGGTTGGCTGTATCTCCATACACCTTTTGTAATGTATCCCACAACTCCTTAGCGGTTTCACAATAAGAGTAAGCTTCTAAGATGGGAGCTTCAAGGGAGTTTAAAAGGTAGGAGAGGACAGTTTGATCTTCTTGTTGCCATTTTTCTTCTTTCTCTTCATCAACAATAACTTCCTCCTTTTCTTCTTTTGCGTCTATTGCCTTTGGAGATTCTCCTTTCGCGATGTGGTTCCACAATCCGCGACCATACAATGTTGATTTGGTGGTTCTTGACCACACTAAATAGTTCACTCCTTTGAGGATGTTTGGAAGGACCAAAGCTTTGTTGTTCTCCATGATAACGATTTGAAATGGTGGAATGAAAAGCTATGGTCGTTTTGAGTATAAGATCAGAATGAGTAATAGAAAGGGATAACGATTGAATGGAGCTTTCGCTCTGATACCATGTAAGAATGTGTGTAAGATTATGAAAGCGGAAGTGAGATTAAGAGATTGAGAGTTTGTGAGAATGAGTTTACGAACCAGAGAGAATAATAAGACGAAGAGAGAAAAATCTCTTTCTTAATTAACACAACACTAAGTTACAATCTATGTAAAGAGAAGGGAGATGGAATCGTAAAGAGACAAGGGAGTATGGGAAATTATAATACATAATACAAGTGATGGATGAATAAAATACTAAGAGGATGGGTAATATAAAACTAGACGGTATGGGTATCTTTGTGTAATGTCTTGAGCATGTGCCATAGCACATTCCGTTTAACAAGAAGTTATCTGATTCTTGCTTGGTTCTTGATGCTTTGGAGCCATCTGTGAGGGACGAGTAGGTACAAAACTTTTTTAACAGGGAGCTAACTTCATATGAACAAATTTATGTAGACTCAATGCCTTAGGTGTAACTGGCACTGAAAGTATGTTTTTATGTTTCTAAGTGGTTAGTTGTTGGCAGAATTGAAAAAGTTGGATGAAATTGAGCGGATATATAATTGGCTAAATTGTTGAATCCAAACAAATCTTGAAAAGTGGAAGATTTTTCCTGCTTCGTGGCATGTGCCTTATAGACTATGCATCCAGTTGTGCAAGAAAACAAGGTAGCGGCTCCTGGTTTTTGATGAACTGAACATTACCTTGCCTTTGCTTAATTATTGTAGCCGGTCATCATACTTTTTCTCAGAGATTCTATATCTTACTCCCCTGGAGTTCTCAATAAATTTAAGACATCCCCTGATTCTTCTAATACCTTTTTCGTTTCTTTCTTTTGTTGGTTTTTTTAGTCATTTTGGTGTGGAAAATTGAGTCACAGTTTAACTGTTAATCATTGTCTAACAGTATGCATCCTTATTAGCTTTCATGTTTTTCCATTAATGTTTTTTTAGGGAGCAAGTAGAATCTATGTTGGTCAACCTCAAAGAGAAGCCAGATGCAGAAAAATTGCTTCTGGTCAGGCATGCTTGCCCTAACATGAAAATTTCATTGTATTTTATCAGATGATTTGTACACTATAAGAGCGTTGAATTACCTCTCAAGGAAATTTCTGATGATTAGAAATTCGTGTATCTTGTTTCGTTTTCATCACATTACTGTGTTATGTTACGGTTAAAGTTTGATGTCATTGAATGATCAGGCACTAGAAAGGACGCTAGAGTTTTAAATGGAACTTGAAATGAAATTTGGTGGTGGTGGGAGTATTGGAGATGGTATTAAGGAAATTGGTAAAGGGGAAAATATTCGTCAGGATATATCCGAAATTCGCATGAAGTATGAAAATAAGTTTTCTGCTAATCAAGGATTGGGGGCAAATGTATGTTCTATATGTAGAGTATATGAATATATGAGGCTAAAATAGTCATTAGTTTAACCCTAATGTATCTTGTAATTACTATATAATGTAATCAGTAGTGTGAATAAAGATTATCAATTCCATCATATTACAAGGTATCAGAGCGTTGCTCGATCTCTAATTTTTCTTAAAACCGCCGTCTATCACTTCTTCTTTCTCTCTCGATCTAACGATCAACAAAAATTTTTATTTTCTCTCTCGCTTAATATCTTCTACTCTCTCCATCGATCATGACTTCAGGTGATAACATCGTCATCTCGGAGAAACCAACGCTGTTCAACATCAACATGTCGAATGTTCAGAAACTCAATGACTCAAACTTTCTGATGTGGAGTCGTCAAGTTCAAGCGCTGCTCAACGGTTATGATCTCGCCGGCTATGTTGATGGTACGAACGTCCTTCCTGCTCCCACTATCACCACCGCTGGTGTTACCACTCCCAATCCTGCACACGCCTTTTGGAAACGCCAAGATATGCTCGTGTATAGTGCACTACTCGGTGTTATCTCCTCTTCAATTCAAATGATGCTCTCCACTACGACTACCTCTGCCTAGATCTGGACAAAATTGCAAGCCACCTACGCAAAGCCTAGTCGCGGACACGTCAAACAGATCAAGCAACAGATCAAAAGCTGGACCAAAGGTACCAACACTGTGACTGAATATTTTCAGGGCCTGATGAATCGCTTTGATCAATTGGTGTTAATGAACGCGCCGGTTGGACATGAGGATCAGATCGAACATGTTCTCGAGGGGCTCTCCGAAGGCCACGACACCACCCCTTCCATGACCGAGCTCCATGAACGGTTACTCAATCATGAGCTTTGCCTCCAAACTCTCCACTCGTCGTCCGCATCTACGCCGATTACGGCGAACGTTGCTGCTCGTACCTATCCGTCGAATCAGAACAAGGGCCGTTTCTCCAACACCTCCTCAAACTTCTCCTCACAAACTCGTGACAATCACTCCTATTCCCCGAATCAACAAGCTTTTCGGCGTCAAGATCAAAACACACAATATCGTGGGTATCAAGGCAAGTGCCAATTGTGTGGAGTGTACGGTCATAGTGCTCGTGCATGTTCCTTGTTCTCGTCACAGCAACGTGGTCTTCTCTCTACTCCTTCTCCACGTGATAACAACATGTGGCAGCCTCGTGCTCACATGGCCACCATTACTAACGACAACGCAAATCCATGGCTTCTTGATTCCGGAGCAACTCATCACTTGACAAGTGATCTCAACAACTTGTCTCTTAATCAACTTTACAACGGTGGAGAGGAAGTTACCATTGCTGATGGTTCGAGTCTTGCAATATCTCACACCGGTTCCACTTCTCTCTTTACTCTTCAAAAACCTTTAGCCTTATCCAATGTGCTTATATTCCAAATCTTCATAAAAATCTTATATCCGTCTATCGTTTGTGCAATGCTAACCAAGTTTCTGTGGAATTCTTTCCCGCATCATTTCAGGTGAAGGATCTCAAGACGGGGGTCCAATTGCTCCAAGGGAGAACTAAAGACAAGCTTTACGAGTGGCCGATCTCAACTTCTAAACCCGCGTCCTATGTTGCCACTCCCACATCAAAAACAACACTCCCATCATCGCATTCTCGGCTTGGCCATCCTTCACCACCAGTTTTAAATTCAATAATCTCGAAGTATTCTTTACCATGTTTGGATACTTCTCAAAAACTCTTTCCGTGTTCTCATTGTTTTATTAATAAAAGCCAGAAATTATCTTTTTCTCAAAACACCATTATCTCAACTCATCCGCTCGAGATTATCTATTTTGATGTTTGGATGTCTCTCACAGTTACCTTTGACAACTCCCGCTACTATGTAGTTTTCGTAGATCACTACACCCGCTACACGTGGATGTATCTTCTCAAAGCCAAATCACAAGTTCGAGAAACATTCATCGCCTTCAAAGCTCTCGTGGAGAAGTGGTTTCAAAACTCTATCCGCGTTCTCTACACCGATAATGGCGGGGAGTTTCTTGCCCTTCGGTCCTTTCTTGCAACCAATGGCGTATCTCACTATACATCGCCTCCACACACACCGGAACACAACGGAATTGCTGAACGTAAGCATAGACACATCGTGGAAACCGGTCTTACACTTCTCCATCAAGCTTCCGCACCAAAGACTTATTGACCCTACGCTCTAGCCACCGCGGTGTATCTCATAAACCGAATGCCGACGCCAATACTTCAACATGACACTCCTTATCACAAGCTATTTCAACAACAACCAAACAATCTCAAGTTGAAGATTTTTGGATGTCTATGTTTCCCGTGGCTGAGACCATACACTACTAATAAGCTTGAAGATCGCTCTTTAGCATGCGTCTTTATTGGGTATTCAATCACCCAAAGCGCATATGTTTGTCTCCACCTTGGAACCGGTCGCATATATACATCTCGACATGTTCAATTTGTCGAGACGGAGTTCCCGTTTGCTGGCTCATCAACATCAAACACTGCTGATCACGACACATCCATCACCAACTCGCTTTCTCCACTCGCTACCACCATACCATTGTCCACCGGTCCACTCGTATCGCCGTCAGCATTGTCCTCCGTCTCGGATCCTTCACACATTGCACAAACGGTTCAGACACCACAACCTCAGGTACGTTACTATTATCAACGTTGCAACAAAACCCAACCAACACCACAAAATCTCAATCCCGAAAGTCAATGGCTCGGATCAACTATATACACTTGTGTATGTGGATGATATTATAGTGACGGGAAGTACACCAACATTGGTACAAAGCTTCATTTCGGCATTGTCAACTCGGTTCTCCCTTAAAACACTGGCGGAGTTGAATTATTTTCTAGGCATTGAGGTAGTACACACACCAAAGGGTCTTCATCTCATGCAAAAGAAGTACATCCTTGATCTTTTGGAGAAGACCAAGATGCTGGATGCAAAACCGGTCCATACACCCATGTCTCCACATCCGAAGCTCTCTCTCAAATCGGGTAATACACTTACTGATGCTCGTGAATATCGCATGGTTCTTGGAAGTTTGCAATATCTAGCGTTTACAAGACCGGATATCGCATACTGTGTTAACCGATTATCACAATTTATGCATGCTACATTGGCAAGCGGCGAAGCGTATTCTCAGATATCTCGCAGGAACTCTCTCACATGGGATTTCTATTCAACGCAAATCGTCGACTATATTACATGCATATACGGATGCGGATTGGGCTGGAGATACAAATGATTTTGTTTCTACAAATGGGTATATGGTTTATCTTGGAACAACACCGATTTGATGGGTATCAAAGAAACAAAAAGGCTTAGCTCCATCATCGACGGAGGCGGAATATCGGGCGGTTTCTACCACAGCAACCGAACTTCAGTGGATTCAATCTCTATTATCCAAGCTACGTGTGAAACTGAATTCGGTACCTGTCATCTATTGCGATAACTTAGGCGCAACATACTTGTGTGCAAACCCCGTTTTTCACTCGCGTATGAAACATCTAGCGCTTGACTACCATTTCATCAGGGAGCTAGTACAAAAGGGGTTGTTACGTGTTGTTCATGTTTCTTCAAGTGATCAGCTTGCGGATACATTGACAAAACCATTACCGAGACCACGGTTTGTCAACATTAGCAACAAGCTTGGTGTAACCTCAGTTACTCCAACTTGAGGGGACGTGTAGAGTATATGAATATATGAGGCTAGAATAGTCATTAGTTTAACCCTAATGTATCTTGTAATTACTATATAATGTAATCAGTAGTGTGAATAAAGATTATCAATTCCATCATATTACACTATGTACTATGCTTTCATTTCCATTTCAAGAGAACAATGTTGCATTTATAGAAGATGGGAATTTTTTTTTTTTTTTTGCATTATTTTCGGTCCCACTGATATTATGAAACTTATCCACTTGAGCCATTTCTCACTAGTTACTTGTCCTGGCAGTTTAACTTCCGTGGAATTATCTCTTCTTGCTTCGAACCTCATTTAACCATATATGTTGAGAAGAAAGAGAAGGAACTTATGCAATTCCTGGAGAAACTTGTTCAGGTAAGTTAATATTTTCGCATAACAAAAGCGTTTACTCCCAAGATTTGCCAAGTTTCCTAATTTTATTTTTCTTTCTGTCAGGAGGAAACATGGGATATTGAGGAGGAAAGTCAAAATAATATTCTATCTAGCAGCATACAGGTGAGTACCTATGCAAGATTCTTGAAGTAGGGTTATCTGATAGTCGTTACTTTGGCAGATATATACATCCTCAATGAGTGGATTATCTGACTCACTACTTCCACTATGATAATTTGGCATGGGTGGTTGGATTGTTTTTATAGACACGTAAATGAGAGATTGCCATTTTCCTCTCTACTTGAACCTACCCAACCCACAAATCTTTAGTAACCACCACTACAAGAAATAACGACATTACCAGCACACAGAAAACGCTACGATAGGGATTTCGTAGCGTATTCATAAACGCTAGGACATGAGGAGCTATAATAGCCCCCCTCCTATCATAGCGTTGTTTACGCGCTACGGTATTTTTACCTATTATAGCGCTATTGACACGCTATTTTATGTTTTTTTCTAGCGCCTTATCCGTGCTATTATGTTTGTTGTTATAGCAAATATTTTGAGCTGTTTAATATATAATGATGACACATTATATGTGCTGTTGGATATTGTTTCGTGACATTATGGTTATCGAATTTAACACTATAGTAGCATAAAAAGTTTGCTATAGGAAATTATTATATAACACTTGTTTCTTGCTATTGTTTACTGTTTTATGGCTATTATACATTGCTATACCATCGTTTACAATAGCATATATCAATTGTCGTTGAATATTGTTTTCAATTATTGTTTTCGTGCTATAATATACGTTTTCCTGACTTTTATTTTGTACTATGTAATATTTATCATGGAACTGAGAAAATGCTGTTTAACTTGCAATGGTATTTAGATCTATATTAACCTATATTGAATCTATATTTAATCTATATTGAGTTGCATCAAATATAATTTGTTATTTGAAACATTGAATTACACAAAATGTAATTTGCTTTAATTTAGGAGAGACAATGAATCATAAAATATCATATTACATAAAGTTATAAAGTTAACAAAGTCTAAACATAACATTAACTAAAAATATTAACATGAACTCTAAGAGTTGTTAAAAGAACATGTATCTACCATGCCATTATTCTTCAATGAGTCTTGCCTCTTGAGGACACTCCTTTTTCTACTTTTGGGCGTTTCATAGGATTGGAGTTGCGTGCATTGTTTTTGAGGTTTCTCCAACATCTCTTGAACAGTGGATCAATGTCTTCTTCCTTTTCTTCGATGCGTATTAAGTAGCCTAGGTGAGCAAGAGACCGTCTATACTCTAGCTCTGTTATCTCCTTCACATCACCATCCACATCACTTTGTTGATCGTTCTCTGCTTGTTGTTGTGTCTGTTGTCTGAGTTTTGGTATAACGTTCAATGCGGGGAGGCCGCATATGAGTCATTTAGCTTCCATTGAAATAATAGTTTATGCAGTAATAAATATGATATTGTTTAGAAAGGTTTATTTTATTTTTTTATCAACAACCACAACAATCAAAAGAAAGCAATATAATTCAATCAAAAAATTATAACCTTGGCTTGAATGACGAAAAGTGTTAGAACCTGTGATTTCGAGCTCCGAAACCTGAAAATGAAAAGATCTATTACCATACAGAAGAAGCGATTTCTGAATATCCATTCATATATTATCTATAGACCTAAGATTAATTGCAAAGTTAAACAATCCGTTTGGACCCTTAGCACTAACTAGACAAAAACTATTTAGTAAACTGAAAAACATCAAATGAAATCGTTAATATACAAGTTATCCTTTCAGATTTATACAAGTTATTTATCAATCGGGTCCCTTTCTCAATCTATGCATATGTGTATGTATATCCTTCAGATTTATCATTCTCAAAGCCTCAAAGAATGGTAGAGTCGAATGGTTTTACAGCAACACAATCACAAAATACCGAAAAAAATATCGACTTTAATTAACAGAAGCATAATGACATTACCCAGATCATTACACAATTAAATGACAAAATATCAAAGCTTCAAGCACATAATCGAAAGCAAAACCAGAAACAGGGATTCGAGATCCAAAACAAGCAAAGATTTGATTCAGCAGAAAAAGGGAAAACAGGAAGAAAACCTTTAGATTCTCTGTAGATTCAATCGGTATTTTTTGTTTGAAAATATGGACTTCAAGCGTCAAAGAAGCTTCGAGATCGAGTATATTGGGTTCGCATCGAGTTTATCGAATAAGGAGAGAAAAAGTAGTTTTCGAGATGTCAAAACTTAATTAAAGCAGAGTTGATTAGTGACCGTTAGATTTATTCTAATCAACGGTAGATATGAAGAATTAGGTGATCCACACCTTAATGAATTAGCCAATGAAATAATTGTTTTAAGATTTATTTGGTAATAGTCTAATATTTTGTTATTTTTCTTTGTATTAATTTTGGAATATGGTGTAAAAATTAAATAAAAATTGAAGTTTCATATTTTAGAGTTTAGAAAATTTTAAAATTATATTATCTTTAATAAAAATGTTATACAATAAAAATTGACTAAGTGTAAAAATTAACAAAATGAAAAGGCGAATTTGTTTTTGGCGAAAAAAAAAATTTTGACAAAAACTTTTCCCCAAAAAATTTCCCCCCAAAACATTTTACGTAAAAAAAAATATTTACAAGGGTTTTTAAAAGATTTTTAAAGTATTTACAAGGGTTTTTAAAAGATTTTATAAGGTTTTAAAAAGATTTACAAGGAATTTACAAGTATTTTGAAAGGATTTTATAAGGGTTTTTAAAGCAGTTACAAGGGTTTTTAAAAGAAGTTTCAAGGATTTTATAATGGTTTTACAAGGTATTTATAAGAGATTTACAAGGGTTAAAGGATTTTATACGGGTTTTACAAGCTATTTATAAGATATTTAAAAGGTTTTTCAATGTATTTAAAATGTTTTACAAGGTATTTATAAAGTTTTACAAGGTATAATTTTTCGCAATTTTGGAAGGATTTATAAGGGGTTTTAAAGGATTTATAAGGATTTAAAAGTATTTAAAAAGATTTTAAAAGGGATTTACAAGGGTTTTTAAAGGATTTTATAAGGGCTTTAAAAGGATTTACATGGGATTCACAAGTGTTTTAAAAGAATTTTATCAGGGTTTTTAAAGTATTTACAAGGATTTTTAAAAGGATTTACTAGGGTTTTTAAAGGATTTTATAAGGAGTTTAAAAGGATTTACAAGGGTTTTTAAAAAATTTTGTAAGAGTTTTACAAGGTATAATTTTCCGCAATTTTGGTAAAAATTTTTTTACGGGAAACTTTTGGTGTATGGACATTCTCTGCTCTCACTAAAAGAAGGGTAATTTAGTTATTATACATAAAATGAGGTTTTTTTTTTGAAAATGGACAGCCGAAGAGTGTATTTTTTGAAAAAGGATAGAAAAATGGTCATTTGCTTTTTTTTAGAGGTATATAAAAAATAATATAGTAAATTACTAATCGTAAAATGAAAAGGATTACAATTACAATTACTAACTCATATGATCGCGACACGTATCAACTCTATTGATTAGAGATTTTGCCTTATTTAAAAAGAAAATTATATAATAAAAATAATTATACAATTAATTATAAATAATAAAATTAAAAGTATTACAAATTTTTTGTTGAAAGGTATATAGAAAAAAAAGAAAACAATACAAGTAAATTACAAATCCTAAAAGAAAGAATTGCAACTACTAATTTTTGAAAATATATTAAAAAGGAAATTATACATAAAAATGAAAAATAATTAAAGTATAAAATCATATTATTTAATGTTTGATGCTTCAAAGTTAGTAATCGACATGTCATGATATCTGCCAATCAATTGATACTATTTGGACTTTTTCCAATTAGATTTTTACATATTCTAACATATAAATAAAAATTACAAATCTTTAACATAAATAGAAAAATAAAGCTGATAGAAAATTATTTTGGTTTCAAAACACAAGTTTTAAATTTATATCTTTAAATTACCCAAGTGCAAGTACAAACGTTGTAGTAATTTAGATGTCGATCCCATGAGGAATAAAGAGTGCAACACTAGAGATGCGAAATTCAAACTAATCTAGAGCAAATAATTTTTATGTTTTTGTTTTGATTAAAAGGTAATAAATGCAAGAAGTAAAATAAAGAGAAAGCATTGGACCATGGGTTTAACTATCATGAGAATGGATTAACAATCAAACAATGATGCAATAGATTGAATTCAGCACCATCCTACAACATGAACTCACAAATATGACTAATCCACTTCCATGATAGTAATCACTTCATTAATCATCTAATTACCAACAATTTCCGTTTGCAATTAGATGATCAATGAGCATTCAAAACAAGTCCAATTAGTTCACTAGACACCCTAATCATCAAATCATGTGGGCTAGGTATGTAAAGCTCATAAAAGGTTTCATTCAAGCATTTCATCGAACACCTTCAGGGTGAGAAATGCTTAAGTTCTAGATTTTCAGTGATCAAATCAAAACTAGCATTAAGATCAAACTAAATGAAAGATCAAATAATAAGCAACCTAAATCATTATCATCTAACCATCAAATCATTCTAATCTATCACCCATGATCCAACAAAAGACTACTCACAACACATGGTGAAAGATAAAAGAAAAATGCATAGACATAAAGATAAATGATAGAGATGAAGAATCCTTCACTAAAGTTGTATCTCCCGAAAAATTAAATTAAGACCGAGAAATATATATATATATATATATATATATAGGTAAGAATCCTTCACTAAAGTTGTATCTCCGTGGTAAATGTGTTTTCTTGCGGTTGAACCTTTTAATCTTAAGAGTTTCAAGAAAAACAGTTATCGAGTGAAAAAACGAGTTTTGGAGCGGTTGGTGGATGTGGACCCCATGTGATGTTTTTATTTTTTTGTTTTGTTTTGTTTTGTTATGAGTCAAGAGTAAAATTTTCTTGGGCCTCTCTCCTCTTCGTCTTTCTCATCTCAGATCAAAACAGTGGAAGATATGAAAAGTAATTTGTCTCATTGGTTGATCTTGGGAAAAAGATCCATAAAGACTTTTGTATCAACGAGAATTGACCTTTAGGAAACCATGAAAAGGGGAAGAAGAGAACCGATTATGTTGTTTGTTACGAGTTTATTACAATTATAAGAGATTAAGATACTTGAACCGACATAGAACTCAAATAAAAATAAAGCTTTATAAATAAATTTGCGTTTTATAGGAACCTTAGCGAATCTTATCTATTGTTGGCTATAAAGTGGTTCGTCAAGTAATGTAAGAGCTAGCATATATTAAAAGTAACACTTATACTTTAAATCATTGACATAAGTAAAACAACATTGTGACGGTAAAAATGATGAGTGCTTAATAGCTAAGGAATATACCGGTTAATTATAGCGGTAATAAAAAAATTTGGATATATATACGAACCCTCCTTCTTCAATTATATATGATCATAATAGAAGCGGTCCGTTAATAATTGGACTCAAAGTGTCAAACGAAGTAACATTTACTTTATTTTACATTCAAAGAAATAATGTATAAGAAAGTCAACATTTATATTATTTTACATTAATTATGAGTGTAGAAAAATGGCTGACCTGAGGTACAAATATAAATTCTTGAAACAGCAAGGGAGAAGAAAAGAAAGTCTTCTTAATGATGGGTCAAAACCTTCATGATATCTAATTGATCCATAAAAAAAAAAAGGTAACATTTAAAATATTTTGTTATTAGAGAAATATTAATTGATCTAAAGTAATGTATAAACGTCATTGTCGTTTATTGTAGCGTGTTGAATTTTACTGGCTAGTCGTAATTAGCACCAGTGACCAGCGACAGTATATATTGTTTGTTTGTCAATCGTTAGTGACTGTCGATGTGTTGTTTGTTTGCATGTCGCTGCGACCAATCGCTATATTTTCTAAAATTCTAAAAATATTATTTTATGATCATTTATATTTTTTAATAAAAATGTAAATTACATATACAATATAACATTATGAAAACTAAATAAAAAATAATTTTTAAAAAATAATTAATAAAATATTTTATTTATATTTATATATTTACTTTAATTTTATAAATTTAATTTATTATAATTAATTTAATTTATTTAGATTTAAATTAATTTAATTATATTCAATTTAATTTGATTTAATTTAAATAAATTTTATTTACCTTAATTTTATTTTATTTGATTTTATTTAATATAGTTTAATTATATTTAATTTAACTTAATTATATTTAATTTAACTTAATTATATTTAATTTATTTTAGTATAGTTAATATAATTTCATTTAGATTATATTTAATTTTATTTATTTGAATCTAATTTAATTTATTTTGTATAACTTTATTTAATTATATTTTATTTAATTAAGTTTAGTTAGATTTAGTTTTGATTATATTTAATTTAATTTATTTTATTTTATTTTATTTTATTTGTTTTTTTTTTAATTAAATATTTTTGGTCGCTATGTTGTTCGTTTGTGTAACGCTCGTGTTCCGGAAAAAGAGAATTTTGTCGGGAAAGTTACAGAAGGATCGTATCAAGGTGTTTTGATACGATTGGGTTGACGGTTTGTGATCTCCCTCTTTGAAGTCAATCTTGAGTGTTTCGCGTTGGAGTTTCCTCGGGATCAGAGAGCGGTTTAATCAAGGGTCGAAAAGTCAAAGGTTGACTAGAAAAGAGAGAGGATCAATCGATCCAATGGTTGGACCGATCGATCCGGGGCTGGATCGATCGATCCAATGCTGGGGAGGTGTGGACCGATCGATCCGGAGGTTGGATCTCGAAGTTTCGATCTCAACGGCCACCCTGGGCCTCAACACCACAACCTGAGCTTGTGGTGTTGTTCTTGAGCTGAATCGATCCGGAATCTATGGTGAGTGCGTGACCATGAGTTAATCTAAGCATTTGAGATGGTTGTGTGTGTTTTTTTGTGATGTTATGGTGGATTGGGTTGAATCCTTGAGTGTGTTGCTTATTTTCTTGGTGTTTGGGTTGGGTTTGTGCTTAACCATTTGTAGGAAGCATGGTTGAGGTCCAGGGTGGCCGTTGATCGTGTGCGACCATGGGAGAAGTCGATATCGGAGTTGCAGGAGGTGTAGGATCAATCGATCCAGGGTTGGACCGATCGATCCAATTCTGTAAGTTGCGGGTCTCGTCTTTAGAGGTTGGATCGATAGATCCAGGTGTGTGGACCGATCGATCCGGTGAAGAGCTGTTTGATCGATCGATCTGTGTCTTGGATCGATCAATCCATGTATTTATTTGTTGGAAGTGGTTGTTTTGCTTTGCGTTGTGAGCGGTTTGTTATCTTACTTGCTTGTGTGTATGGCTCGTAGATGGGAGGACCGCCTCACTGAGTATTTGTGATAATACGTATGCATCTCTTTGTGTGTGAGTTGCAGGTAAAGATAAAGTGTGAACGTGGAATCAAGGCGATGAGGAGGAGGATGATTTAGGACTCGGTCGTGTGTTGTTGGTCACATTTTATTATGTTAATAATTGCGAGTTCATATTGATGATTTATGTGGAGTTAAAGCGTGTGTTTGAATTATCGTGTTTTAGGACTCGTGGTGTATAATTAATATTATGGGATATTAATTATGTATTGTTTAATTAAAGCGGGTCGGGTCGTTTCAGTTTATCTGTCGCTGGATTCAGCGACCAATCGCAGCGACTTATCGCTATGCTATGTCTCTAAACTCCGATTAGATTGGTTACGTGGAGACTCCACTATTGGTATTTTTCTTCAAATTCTCTTAGAGCAACCTCATTCGTCATCTTTACAACAGTGTCTTTATAATTAATTAATATTAAATTTAAGAGAAGGAAACCTTTTTTTTCGGATTTCTCCGAAAGAAACATACACCCACCAATCTCTGCTTGACACATAATGTGTCCTAAGGTGTCTCAGTGTCTCTGCCAAGACACGCATTTCCCCTCAGTGTTTTCCTTTTATTATTTTTTTATTTTAAGACACTCCATTATTTGTGCGTTGGAGATGGTCTTATGTAAGTAAATAATTGAGAAATTGCTACGTCTCTAAACTCTGACGAGTTCTGCTTCCTGTAAATAAATAACACTGTTGGGTTTACCAAATAGAATCTGGCTCTTGTTTGAATATTATATATGTGCATTTTTATGATTCTAAATTTTTCTTGGGGCCCAATGCACTCTTTAAAATTCGTAAGTTAATACTTAAGTTTTACAGGATGATCCTCATCATCTAATAACACATATACGTCATCAGTGTAAAGTATTTTAATTTTCTGTATGTATAATTTTCTGTATCAAATACTATTGGGATTTGGGAGAATAATTGTTTTAGCGTGTCAAATGTTCGGATCGGCAATAAAAATAAAGTCTTGATAACAGACCCATGACCTTAGCGAATATATCTGTAATTGGATGTAAGTAGGTGGTCAATTAATGTTTTAGCAAAAAAATTAACATTCATACTTTATTATTAATATAAAAATAACGTCCTTAGGGTGCTAAATTTTACAGATCAGTAATTAAAGGGCCCGTAATAAACTAATCCAAAATTTTATGAATCATACCTCTAATCGAACTAAATACCATGTGATTATTTTCAAGAGATATTAGTGGATTTAGCTGTCATTTTGTTGTTGCTTATCGAGCTTCATCGTCATTATTGCATCTTTCTTTGTTCACAAAACTATCTATATGATAAACCCAAGAGATGAAAGATGATTTTGATATATGTATTATTACTCTTAGCACATTTTTTTTTATTTTAGAAGTTAGCACACATATTCTGTTTGTATAATAGACATTAGTACACATTTTATGTAGTAATGGTAGAGTAATTTGAGTCTGACTTATTCTAGAACATTGGTGTAAAGAGAAAATTCATCTAGATCTTGGATGTGGAGAAAATTACTTAAGTATAAGAGTCTAGTTTCTAACTTTGTGAAATATGAGCTCAGAAAAGGGCAGAGTATATCGTTTTGACTTGACAACTGGTCCCTTTTAGGACCTTTGTTGGCGACCACGTGATCGCGTGGCTGCATTGATTTGAGAATTGGCTTACAAGATACATTGGCTGAAGCGATTTTGGCACATAGACGAAGACGACACTGAGTTGATCTTTTAAACCAAATTGAAGGACTATTAGTGGATGTTTGCACTAAGGGATTGGTAGAAACAGAGGATGTGGTACTATGATAAGGGAAATATGATATTTTCAAGGCAAACATCCACTAATAGACATTAGTACACATTTTATGTAGTAATGGTAGAGTAATATTACTCTTAGTACATTTTTTTATTTTAGAAGTTAGCACACATATTCTGTTTGTATAATAGACATTAGTACACATTTTATGTAGTAATGGCTGAGTAATTTGGGTAGAATTATTCTAGAACATTGGTGTAAAGAGAAAATTCATTATTAAAAAAAAAGTGTGGCTGATTTACTAATTACAACCATTATTATATACCAAAGAGAGTAATATTAGTTCAAACCGCCATTGAAATTGATTTCAAATCGATGGGCTGAATTGAAATTGGGGTAAAGTTAAGTATATATTTATCTATTTTCTGTCTCCGCTTATTATTATTGGAATTTTTATTAAAAAAAAAAATATTTACAGAGAAACGAACCTTCACGATTCTTACCTAAAGGCACCTCTAAATTGAAAAAATGTAACCTCCAAAGTGAGATTATTTCCTTAATTAACCATAGACTTGCGAGAGAAGTAGTAAGTTTGGTTAGTGGCGTAGGTGGGAGAATTAAGTACGCAACTCAACATTTTCACCTTTTTCAGCTATAAATAGAGATATTTAGAAGAGGTTTTACATTCCAACACATAGAAAACTCTTTCACAATATTGGAGTTTTATAATTTTATCATCTTATTTTTTTCTTTGAAATCTTTGTGAAAAAATGGCTAATGTTGGAAACACTAGGGTGTTTACTCGTTTTGCAGAGCTGAGTCGTGAAATGACGCAGCGGAAAGATAAGATTGAGAACCTCTGGATCGAGAACGTGCAACTTCATCATCCAGTTGGTCGACCTGATTTTGGTGCCATTGAAGAGACCAAGAAGAAGCTAAATGATGAGATAATGAAGTTTGAAGAACTCTTCGAGAAGATGAAAGAAGTTATGAAGGAAATGACTGAAACCCCACAGTGATAGGTTAATCTTACTTCTCCAGTGAAGCTCTCTTATAAATAAGTAATTAAGATATTGCTCTGTGTCTAAACTCCTGAGGGCGAGTGATATATAGGCATGTTAATTTTACTTTTCTTGAACTAATTAAGTCTAGCGAGACTTTCTTGTAAGAAAAATAATTTGAAAATTGCTGTCTCTAAATTCTGATGAGTTTTATATATAATATATGCATGGTTGGTTCTGAGTCACACCCTCTAATTGAATCATATTCTCATTTCTTGATCGTTGTCGAGTTCTTGAGAAATCCCCCATAAAATATTTGTCTCAATCAGAAGTCACCTTTAGAAAACCCTAAATAAAAGGAGAAGACGAGATTCCATTATGATGATGATCCCATTGCCTTAAGCCCCAAGAGACACTGAAGAAGATAGAAGGTTTCTTAAGTAGGTCCTGGACCAAGAGCAATATTAATTTATTACATTCTTTTGTAAGATAAAATATATATATACTCAAGTTATGCATAATCATCAAATCTGTATTAAGTTAATATTCTAGCTATGTTTAATCCAAGTATATATTTCAAATTAAAGGTTAAAAAGCACTGAGACTATTTTTCTTTCATTTCCTTATATGTCCATTGAAAAGTTCAAATTCTTACTAAAAAAAAATGAATTTGTGGAGAAATAAACACTCTTGGTAACACGTTTTCCTTCGTCATAATTACTAGTTTCTTTGTTTTCTTTTATCACCCCAAATTAGTTACCCTAATGAACTCATATTATCAATAATCGATTCTATAAATATCTCCAAATAGAAACCGTAACAAACTGTTTTTTGTGTGTGTTAAATGTTAATGCTCACTAACCAAAAAAAAATTTAACAAGAAAAAAGCGTCTTGATAAAAGACCATGACCTTAGCCAATTATACATTAGGTGCGTCAATTAATAATTGATAAAAAAACGTCTTGCATCTATGCTCATCACTGGGAGAATTGATAATAATAAACTTCATTTCTTTTTCTTTTGTCAATAAAATCATCACTGAGAGGTTAAAAATGATTTCGATTAACGTATATTAATACACATATTTTATCTTACCGGGTTACCACATATTTTCTGTATGTATATTATATATTAGCACATTTTCTGTAGTAACAACATTTTCTACTGAAGCTAATCAAAATATCGTTGTTGCCAACCAAACTGAGTACTTTTGGGTAAAATTAAAAGAACAATGGTATTAGAAAAAAAAATTCAATATTTAAAAAGAGTGGCTGATTAAGTCATCACAACCATTATTACATGTCGAATGGGGTAAGTTAGTTCAAACCGCCTTTGAAATTGTCTTCTAATCGATGGACTGAAATATTAGTAAAGTTAAGTATAATTTATTATCGTCTCCGTTTATTGTCATTAAAGAATTCACTAATATATTAAATTAGATCAAATAACCTTCACGAGTCTTACATAAAGGCACCTCTAAATGGAAAAAATGTAACCTCCAAAGTGAGATTATTGCCTTAGTTAACCATAGACTTGTGAGAAAAGTAGCAAGTCTGTATTAGTGGCGTAGATTGATGGAGAGTTAAGTACGCAAGTAACGCAACTCAATAGTTGGGATATTGCTATGTGTCTAAACTCCCGAGGGCGAGTGATATATAGACATGTTAATTTACTTTTCTTGAACTAATTAAGTCCAGCGAGACTTTCTTGTAAGTAAATAATTGGGAAATTGCTGTCTCTAAACATGGATGAGTATTATATATAATAATAATATATGCATTTGTTTCAATTTGTGCCTTTTTATCTTCTTCTTCTTTATACGTCGACGAGACACATCCTCTAAAGAGTGTCGTTTCTTGGGATCGAAAAAAGAGAAATATTTGAAAATCAGTCTCATTTCTTGATCATTGATGAGTTCTTGGGAAAATCTCATTAGATACATGTCTCAACGAGAAGTGATCTTTAGGAAACCCTAAAAAGGGGAAGACGAGAATCCATTATGATGATGATCCCATTACGAAGAAGAAATATAAGAGAAGCTAATATTAATTTATTAAATTCTTTTGTAAGATCAAAAGGAAAGTGGCTGATACATTTATCACAGACTTTGGAACACTGGTGTAAAACAAGAGTGGCTGATACATTTATCTCAGCCAATTCACATACGAAAGAGAGTTAAAATGCGAAACGGCCACTTAATTTTTTATCTTTTACAAATTTTGTTTTGTCTCTATTCAATTTGTTTCTCGGCCTATATTATTTATTAGTGAAGTTAGTTGTCATTTTGTTGGTTCTTATCGAACTTCATCGTCATTATTGCGTCTTATCTTATCTTGTTAAACCCACGAGTTCTTTTTATTAGTAAAGAGAGAAAGATTAGTTAAAACCGCCACTGAAATTTGCACCGCCATTAAAATTGTCTTTTAATCAGTGGGTTGAAAATTGGGGTAAATTAAAGTTAAGTCTGTTTTTCATTTTATGCTTCTCTACGTTTAGTTCCATTGGAATTTATTAAAAATGAATTTACAGAGAAACGTACCAATACGATTCTTTCCTAAAGGCACTTCTAAATAGAAAAAGCGTAACCTCCAATGTGAGATTATTGCCTTTATGAACCATATATGGACTTGAGATAGAAAGTAGTTTTTGTTGAACTATAATCATATCTCGTATAATATAAAGTTATTAGTATTAAAACTCATACTACGGGTAATATTAATATTATTATTATTTTTTAATATTAATTATTAAAAAAGTGATTTGTGATTTATTATATAAAAATATGTATTAAGTTAGTTATTAATTAAGAATCGTGACGTTTAGGTTTTGTCGTATTGTCCAATTGTCACAAGTAGAAGAGATGTAACTCTTAACGTGTATGTTGTCTGTCTATTTAAACATCGTAATTTCATGTAAACGCACATGTTTTGTTTTTTCAATAAAATCAGTTTCTTTTATTACTCTGTTCCTTTCTATTACAACAAGATAAATACTTGTTGTGTTCTTTGTGAGAAAGAAGCCTTCGCTTCCAACATGGTATCAGAGCCCTACCGATTCAAGGGCCAATTCAAGTAAAAAGTTCAAGCAAAACAGAGAGTTATAGAGACGACGTCACATATTGTGACTCCAATCTTCAATGGTGAGAATTATGGGTTTTGGCGCATCAAGATGAAAACAATTTTCCAGACAAAGAAACTGTGGGAAATTGTTGAAGGAGGAGTTCCAAATCCACCCGCACATGGAGATCATAGCCCTGAAGCCGTGCAACAAAAGAAACGGTGTGATGAAGCATCCTAAAAGGATCTGACCGCTTTGCAAATTCTTCTAACTGTAGTCTCGGATTCAATATTTCTGAGAATTGCCCCTGCATCAAGCGCAAGAGAAGCTTGGAACGCCTTGGAATTGGAATTCCAAGGATCACCACAAGTCAAGATAATAAAGCTTCAATCTCTTAGAAGGGAGTATGAGAATTTGAAGATGAATGAAAGTGACAATATCAACACTTTCACGACAAAGTTGATTGAGATGGAAAATCAACTCAGAGTTCATGGAGAAGAGAAATCAAACTATCAAATAGTGCAAAAGATTCTCATTTCACTTCCCGAAAGATTTGATAGCATTGTAGCGGTGCTGGAACAAACTAAAGATTAACCATGCTATCAGTTACAGAATTGATAGGCACGTTGAAAGCAAACGAGAAGCGTGTATCACTTCAAGAAGAATGATCAACGGAAGGAGCGTTCTATGGAGAAAACACACGTGAAGACAAGGGTCAAAAGAAGGCCGAGAAATGGTGTGGCGTTTGCAAACGTAACAATCACAATGAGAGTGATTGCTGGAAGAAGAAGAACAATGGTGTTCTTTCGCAACAAGTGGCGAACAACGAGAGAAGATGTTTCGTGTGTAACAAACTGGGACATCTAGCAAAGAACTGCAAACTTAGAAAGACCGAGAGTGCCGATCTAAGTCGTAAAGAAACAGAAGATGACTCAGAAAGTGAAGGTCACATGCTGGTTAGTGCGGTTGAAGAAGAATCATCATCAAGAGGAAATGATGAAACATGGTTAGTTGACAGCGAATGTACTAACCACATGACCAAGGAGGTTACATACTTCATCACTCTTGATAAGGGTATTAAAATACCAATCAAAGTGGGGAATGGTCATCGAGTAATCACGGCAGGGAAAGGGAATATCCAAGTGATGACAAGCCAAGGAGAGAAGATCATCAAAGAGGTGTTTCTAGTGCAGGACTTAACAAGTAATTTGTTAAGTGTTTCGCAATTGGTATCAAATAGGTACGGAGTCTTGTTTAAAGACAATCGATGCTTCGTAAATGATCCTCAAGGAAGATGGATATTGAATATTAAGATGAAGCATAAGAGTTTTCCATTTAGATGGAGTAAATCGAAGGCAAATGCGTTACTTGCACATGAAGAAAACGTCAACAAACGATGAATCTTCAAAGATCGAAGATTGGAGGAAGTTTCGAGTAAAACCGAGATATGATTAAGGGGGAGTGTTGAACTATAATCATATCTCGTATAATATTAAGTTATATTTATTAAGTTAGTTATTAATTAAGATTCGTGACGTTTAGGTTATTTCGTATTGTCCAAATGTCACAAGTAGAAGAGATGGAACTCTTAACGTGTCTGTTGTTTGTCTATTTAAACATCGTAATTTCATGTAAACGCACATGTTTTGTTTTTTCAATAAAATTATTTTCTTTTATTATTCTGTTCCTTTCTCTCTTTACGAATTCTTATAGAAACAGAACAACTCTGTTCTCTTTCTAATACAACAAGATAAACACTTTTTTCGATAAACCTAAGTAGAATCAAAGTGAAAATGTCTTTTTTGGAATCAATGAAAGATGCATACTATTCTCTTTGTAAATAGCAACAAAGTTGTTGATAACAAAAGCTTTAATCAAACACAAGCTGGCATGTCTTTGAACCTGTGGCCACATATTCTAACTCCTTTAACATTCCATACTTCTCTGCAGATTCTGAGTAGAATGATACCTTCTTTAGACGATTCGCGTTTGCCACAAACAACGTTGACACTCGCCTTGACCAGCTCGGGCATATTTTCAAACCGTAAATAGTTGTTGAAACTGTCCCTAATGCTAAAGCACCTCAAAGAAGGGGCATTTATCACAAACCCATGAACACCTTTAGGCCGAGATTTCCCGGAAGAATTATCGATAGATAATCTCCTCAACGTAGTCACATCAATCGTAAATATCATCACATTGGTATAGGAGCTTCGTTTCACTACCAAATCTTCAAGACTTGGGCATTTGCTTAGAAGCGTTTTCACAGATTCATCGCCTAAGAACTTAACCGATATTAGGTGGAGACGTTTGAGGCAGATCAAACGAACATCAGGTGGAACATCCTCCAAACTTAGTTTCTCCAGTATAACAGTTTCAAGTTGTGAAAAGATGTAAAAGCTATTGGGCAAATCGAAGGAATCACAAATCATCTCGATTCTCAGCTCTCTCAAAGAGCGAGCAACTGCAATGTTAACCAATGGTTTGATGTCTGTATTCGTACAATGAGGATTTATCTTGAGCTGCATGCTCTCAACGCTTGACCTTTTGCTAATAAATCTTGCAAATTTCCAGTAAGTTCTACCTATGGAGTCACCATCATACCTGAATGTTTTCACGTCTTTCCAAAGAGGTCGCCACCGTTTTGACAAGACACTCGTGGCTACAACATCTTTACTTGGAAGCGAAGACAGTATCTTCAACAACAATTCATCTGGAAACTCACTGATTAAAACCATAACTTCAAATCGGTGAAAAGTTCACGAAAGATCGATCTCACGCTTTTTATAGGGAGAGTTTTGGGATTATCAATGTAAATCTTGTTCCGAATTTGTTTTCTCAATCTTTGGTTTTTTTTTCACTTTTATGTCCAAAATTTTGCTATCTTAAACGAAAAACAAGGAAATAAATATTTTATAAGAGAAAGCACAAATCACTTTACCAATAGAAATGTGAAAAGTGACAAGTTCATAGAATCTTCTATTTTTATATTATTTTTTGGTCAGAATTTAATTATTTAAACATGTTTAATTATTTCAAATATGTAAGGAAGGGTATTCAACTATTGAATTTAAAAGAATTCATAAGAACAAAATAGTGATAGATTTTTAAGTATTTGAAAGTTTTTAATAAATTCTATCCAAATGACACCATAAAAGGTGGGATTTGGTTCTTCACATTATTCAGCCAACTTTCAATTAAATTATTATTAAATTACATTGCTATCAAAATTATCCTAATATTGAATAACATTAACATTTAATAGAATTCTAAAATAAATAATTGAAAATAATATAATTAAGAAACTATGAAATGCATATCTAACAACACTAGATTTATCTAGAATTCTAATTTTTTTCTAAATTAATAAAATTCTTACGTTCAATAACCTTGTTACAAAACTTTTTCAGAGAAAATCTTGGCGAAATAATTGTTTTAACCAATCATAGAATACTATTATACGAAGATAATCACCATGATTACAATAGTATCTTCGAAGATACCCGATAAAATTGGAAGCGAGAGAAAATTATCATGGCTTCTTCCCAAGAATAACATGCAAATCGATAAATAGTCCAATTTTTTTGGTAAAAAAAAAACTACCAGTCACAATATTTACTATTCAAATCATTTGTTTTGTCTATACTGTATATGCGATTAACTTGCATGTATATTCTCATCAACTATATATGCGATTATTCTTCAAAAGATTTTTATATATCATAAGAAAAAAAAACCGTGACTTGCAAGCAATATCTCAAATATTATTAAAGATTTCAGTCATTTAGATTAGAGCTGAAAAAAAACCTTGATTTGCAAGTAATGTTGTTGAAGATCATCAGTCATCTAAAGATTTCAGTTAACTAACAACCATAATAAACGATTCCAAATTTGATGTTTTTGTCATTTATTCCAATTACATGTACTGACTGTTGCTCATGCCAAGATCGCTCAATTACATTATTCCTATTTAACAATATATATTTTAACTACTAGGCTACGGTTATGGAACTGTCTTGTAAGGCAAACATTTATATATATTTTATAGTCAAGGATCATGTGTAGAGCTATGCATATTGATAATTTGACAAGGACTTGCTCATTTACCTCAAAACAATCCCCACACAATAAGCGGGCTGGGAAACTATACTTTTTACGGCGATGATGATGATGGTCCGTGTCACCATTATAACGTGTGCGACAATCTTCAATCTACACAAGTCATTAAAATCAGAGAAAACTTGTGAAAAAATACAAAAGTTGAGCTATTCATCCATTGTAGAAAGTCAACTTACCGACCCTTCAGCGATATCGATACAAACATAGTACCCGATCATCGCCTTCTCCCACTTGATTAAATCACCACCCTAATATAATAATAAAGCAGTATGTAAGTATATAGCAAGAAAACAACATATAGAGTAATCAATTCAGTCTTTTAAATACAAAAAGTAACCTTCCCACAAGCAAGGTCCAGGACAGTATATATGGTCACGACGAGCATAAAGCTGAATCAACACACTTTTAATCTGAACAAACAAAACTAAAAAAAAAAAAAAAGAATCAAAGACGTGAATACATTACTCCTTTTAGATTACAAATTTCCAATATTAGCGGACCAGTCACTAATTATCAAACTAACTAACTAACCCAGTTGTTAAGTTTCTTTAAATGAATGATGGGACTTGCTTCTCTTTCTTCTAAAGTTTGATTTGTTCTTCGACTGTAATGATCAGCGACCTTACGAGCAAAATTGATGGTGTTATCATCATCTTCTAAAAACTGAGAATCACCTGGTGAGAAAACCAAATAAAATCTTGAAAGACTTGTAACAAAAATCACAGAGCTCAGGTAAAAAAAAAAGATTGAAACTTTAAGTTGATTGAGAAAGCAAATTACAAACCACGACAATTCATTTTCTTATACTATAGACTATAGTCACTTATAGGAAACGTTTTAGAAACTAACGGGGGAAAAAAAAAAAAAACCCAATTAGAATCAAAAACAGACAATTCAGGAACTATGTCCTGTCTTTGGTTACAAAAACTTTATGAATAAAAAAGAGGACTTTTTCAAATCTTCACCCACAAATTTCACTTTTTTCGATTCTCAAATCAGACAAAAACACAAGCGTCTCTCTGACCGTCTTGTTTGTTATTGGGCTCTTTGGTAAATGTAAAAGTTTTGGGCCGAAAAAATTAAAATGAAACTGTTAAAGACTTCAGAGGGTATTTTAGGTAATCCCCACTTAGACAGATCCGGAAACTCGAATTCATCACCGTTGGTTAGATATAATCTAACGGTGAATAATAGCGATCCGCGTACTTTTTCCTTATTGGTTTATAGACGAATCTAAAACAGTATATAAACTCCGGTGAAGATCAAGAGTCCAAATACAATAATTCAATTCGTATACCTTTTTTCCCTCTCATCTTTTCACAAAAGAATTCGAATCGGTTCCAATGGCGGGTCGTGGCAAAACTCTCGGATCTGGATCTGTGAAGAAGGCAACAACAAGAAGCAGCAAAGCCGGTCTTCAATTCCCGGTGGGTCGTATCGCTCGTTTCTTGAAGAAAGGCAAATACGCCGAACGTGTTGGTGCCGGAGCTCCGGTTTACTTAGCCGCCGTTCTCGAATACCTCGCCGCCGAGGTAATTTTTTCTTCTCTATCCTTGTATAAATTTCTAATTTTGTAGTTTAATTTCTATAAACCCTAATTTTTTGGGGAAATTTGAAATTAGGTTTTGGAATTGGCTGGAAACGCAGCGAGAGATAACAAGAAGACTAGGATTGTTCCGAGGCATATTCAATTGGCTGTGAGGAACGATGAGGAATTGAGTAAATTGCTTGGTGATGTGACTATTGCTAATGGAGGTGTGATGCCTAACATTCACAATCTTCTTCTCCCCAAGAAGACTGGTGCTTCATCCAAGCCATCTGCTGACGACGATTAGATTAGTCAATTCCGTTCTATGTTGTTTTTTAGTTTTTGGGGCTTTTTTTCAAGTAATTTAGATTAGATCTATGGTTAAGAAGAATCTGTCTTTTGTGTTTTTTTTTTTAAAATTGAATGTTCATATGCTTCAATTTCTTTATGGAATCAAAAATTCAAACTTTTCTAGGGTTTCGAGTAAGATGATGATGATGAGCCCAGGATTGTAAATTCTCAAGCTTTTAAATCATTTAAAAGATTTGGGGTTTTTAAAAATTTTGATTGGTTGACATAAAAGAAGCGATTTTTGGATATAAAAATATGGGAAAGCGGTTGGGTGAGTGACATCACAAGAGGTGTTATGTATAATGATAGAGCAACTATGACATTATATTAGAAGAGATCTGAAGGATTGATAATGATTGGTGGTGGGGCAATAGTGTACGACATCAATGAAAATGATAGATCAAAATTATATAATAGAAACCGATTGAGAGAGAAAGAGAATCCCTACCACCACCATATCTCTTCTTTCTTCCGTTTTCCCACACATTGTCTCCTCCTTTCCCTTTTTTTCAGATTTGACCCCTTTAGGAAATTAGGAGGATGGTTGCTCCGGAGAACACGAACTGGCTTAGTGATTACCCTTTGATTGATGGTGCTTTCTCTGATCAGAATCCCACTTTCCCTTGGCAGATCGATGGTTCAGCTAGTGTCAGGTATCTTTTTGAATCACGTGGGATTAGTTTTTTTCTGTTCGTTAGATTAAGGGTTTCGTGATATCTGGGTTTTGTTTCTTCCACCATGGATTGGTTTTGGACTTTTGGTGTTTTAGGGTTGGTAGTAGTATCTGGAGAAGTTGTTATGGACGTATGTGATCATGTTGATCACTCAGTTGGTTTTTAGATGGTCTTGTTGTGATAGAGATAGTGGACTCCTGCATAGATGAAGCTTTTTGTCTCTGTTTTGCATATATCCTCTGTTTCCTAAAGAAGTAGACGAATAAAGATCTCTCTAGTTCTACTCTAGATCTTCTACAAATTGCGATAGGAAGGTTCTGTTACCAGTATCTGGAGAATTTCTTATGGAGTTTGATCTTGTTGATCACTCGGATTGTTTTTATATGGTTTGTTGTGATATAAATTGGAGTATGTATCTGTACAGAACAACTCAGAACCTGATCTGTTTTGCATCCATTCCTTTGTTTCCTTAAGATGTAAACGAATCTAAATCTCTGCTTCTACTCTAGATTTCTGCAAATTGGCTGTAATCTTTTTAATCAATCCTTCCTCTTTTGTTGATGTGATCTGTTCACAGTGTTGAAGTTGATGGCTTCCTTTGTGATTCAGATGTGATTAAAGAACCAGGCTCAAGGAAGAGGTATGAAATGCTTTATGGTCAAACCTGCTTTAACTATTAGTTGTGGTTCTTACTATCCAATATAGATTGATTTTGAACCTGCTGTTAAGTTTTTGTTCTTATTGCTTCAGGATCAAAGCTGAATCTTGCACTGGTTCTAGCTCGAAAGCTTGTAGGGAGAAACAAAGACGTGATAGGCTAAATGACAAGTATTTTCTTGCTTTCTCTTCCTTCTCTTCTATCTTTTGAGTTCTTAATCTTTTGGTATGGTGCTTTATCAATAGGTTTACGGAATTGGGTTCCATACTGGAACCTGGGAGAGCTCCAAAAACAGACAAGGTTGCTATTATCAATGATGCGATTCGCATGGTGAATCAAGCAAGAGGCGAAGCGCAGAAACTAAAGGACTTGAATTCAAGCCTCCAGGAGAAAATCAAGGAGTTGAAGGTTAAAAACTGAAAACTCGGCACTGTAGCATTTGCAAGATCTTTAGATTGTCCATTGATCCTATGTATATGCCAATATGTAGGATGAGAAGAACGAGCTGCGTGATGAGAAACAGAAGCTGAAGATTGAGAAGGAGAGAATCGAGCAGCAACTGAAAGCGATTAAGACACAGCCTCAGCCTCAGCCTTGTTTCTTACCAAATCCGCCAGCACTCTCTCAAGCTCAAGCTCCTGGAAGCAAACTTGTCCCTTTCACCACTTACCCCGGCTTTGCAATGTGGCAGTTTATGCCTCCTGCTGCTGTTGATACTTCACAGGACCATGTCCTTCGTCCTCCAGTTGCTTAAAGCTGCTGCCTCTCTCTACTATTGACCGGTTTAGGTTTCTTCGTACGCGCTTTTATTGATGTAGTGATGATTCTCACATTCTGTGATTGGAGACACAATTCTATGCAACTCGAAACTGTGATTATCATGTAAAATGGAAATAAGTATGCACTAAAAGTCTTGGTTCTTAAATCAATCTCATTGTACAAAAAGTTGAAAATCATGGTTTTACAGCTGATCCGAAACTTGTGGATTCTGATTTTGGATGCTGAGGAATGAGTATGAAGATTCTGGTAATTAATTGATTGATATCTGATTATATAAAGCTGATCTGAAACTTGAGATGAATCTGTATAATCTCTACTCTCTTGCCAGGTTTAAAAGTTAAGCATATAAAGCAAAGTTTGTAACTTTCAATACATAAACTCAAAAAGATTTTGCCTTTTAGCTACTTTTAGTGAATGTGAAATGTAAACTCAATCAAAAGAAACAAGAAGATAAAAATCAAGACTGTAAATTTTCATTGAGACCTTCTCTTGTTCATCACTTTCTTCAGCAGACTCTCACGACCAGGAAAAGGACTTTGAATCTTTGGCTCAAGTTTCTTCTCTACATCTTCTAGCTTTCCCAAAACACCCTTCTGATCACTCCTATTCACTGTTTTGCCATCATCTCTCCCAAGACTCTGTCTCATCCTCTCTCTCCTCTGTCTTCTCCTCCATCCATTCTCATCTTCCTCTTCTTCCTTCTTCTTAATCTCTCTTCTTCTTACCATCTCCCCTCTCTCTTCTTCCTCTTCGTTCATCTTCCTTAACCTAGGAATCCGACCACCTTTGCTTGTCCCCAAAAGCTCGAAATTGATTTTGCTCCAACCAATCTTATCTTCATTATCCCAACCAAATCTCTCACTAATCTCCAACAACATTGAAACAGAGTTTGCTTCTTCTCTATTCTTCTTTACAGAAGTTAACGCCCTCATGCTCTCATCACTTCCATGGAGGATTTTCTCTGCAAATTCCCACTCAGTCCTATCTTTATAAACATCGTCTTCGAGCACTTCGTCTGCAAGCTTTGCCCAATACTCAGAATCTCCTGCACGAAGATTCTTTGAGACCCATTTGAGATAAGAAGAAGGCAAAGTACCAAGCATTTTGCCCTTGTGCTTGCCAAAGTCTATGATTGTGTCTCTGGCGGCTAGGGTTTCGATGATTTGAAGTTTTTTGACTAAGGGCTTAGGTTGATTGGTGGGGAAGATACGATTAGATGAAGAAAGATTTCTTCTTGGTCTGAAAGATGATGATAATGATGAGATTGTGAAGATGGCTGTTGTTGTTGCTGCAGAGTGTGGATGGTGGAACAAGACCACCGAGAAACTCATTGTTGTGTCCCCAAAAGATTAATGTTTTTTTTTTTTTGTCATGAATCTTATATAAAGTATTCGCACACTCTTGTGCTATATATTAGTCTATTTTGGTATCCAAAAAAAAAAAGATTTTTTGTTGTGGGAAACTAGAACATGAGTGTTTGCTTACCTTTGGTTATACATAAAAGAGAAATTACATAAATTGGTAATTACATTAAACTGATGGTGTCTCTATGATTCAGATCTTAGAAATGCTTAAAGAGATCAAACAATGAGTTCACTAGCAATGTTTTCCTCAACCGTCTTGCAACATGTTGTATCAAAATAGTTGATCTCTTGTCTACACACTCCTCATCAAAATAGAATTGCTGAGACGAAATTGTTGAACCAAGCTTATTCATAATGTTTGAAAGTAAAGTTCCACATTATTTCCGGGTTGAAGCTTTCTTTATAGCAAATTTCTTGAGTAATATGTTGTCCACTACAACTTCTGCTTCATCTATCAAATCCTTATAAGATCTTATTTGGGAAACCACATGTTCATACATCCTTATAGACTTTTGGTTGTACTTGGTAATCTTTCGGTTCCTATATACAGAATAAGTTTGATCCAAGATCACTAAAATATGTTTTCTTAGGTTTGTTTGCATTGTATTGGACTTGTGTCAACATACTCTTAAGAAAATATCAAAAAGTCCATGTGTTTAGAATTTTCTTGCAAGTAAATTAGTATATGTTTGCTGTGACTTTTAAAAATGTAACTTAGAGAGTTGTCACTTAAAGCAACTCTCATTTTTCTCCTTTATGATATTAATCTAAAAACCAATTTTTGCTTGGCGTTCTTTAATTAATTTTTCCCTCTTTTACCTTTTTTAATTTACATTTAAATAAAACTTGTTATGAGCTTTCAATCTCATTTTCTAATATTATTGAGTTCTTTTAACCTGGAATCCACTTGCTTTGGGTTTACTCACTTTTCCGGTGCTATAATCCTCGCTTCACCAGTGAAATATATAAGATTAGACAATGTGAGAGTAAAAATCAAGGATTAGGGCTTTAAAAGTCCAGAAATATCTGAGGACGGATCTTACCATTCAATTTGTCGTCCTTCTTTTCTTGTTTGATATACGACTCCCTGATTTTTTTTAGTTGATTGGTAGAGTCATAATGGAACATCAAATTCAGACAGTCCTTTTACAACCATTTCATCCATGTCGGCTCATTATTTCGCACCACAGAATAGTCAAATTATTATAGAAATTGGACCACTATAAGCACTTGAACTTTGGTCTTGCACTGAAAAAGGTGATGAGCCCATTTTGGTAATTATCAGTTTGTGTACGTACGTGATGTCGGTGTCACCTCAGAAACTTCGAAATTATTTTGATAAACCGTGTATCATACACGTCAATTAGATACAAAATTAGATAATTGTGATATAACTTTATTTATTTATCATTTTCGATTACGTCTCTCTTTATATCACTTTCTATTTATAGTGAATCATGCAACAAATACACATAAAAACTTGTGTTCATGTACTTGTAAGGTGACTCAAGACTCCCAAAGCTATGGCGGAGAAGGTACTTTTTTCTAGTTTCCTTTTTTTTTGGATCTGAATTTTCATATTACTTCTCTTTTTATTAGATCTAATCCTCGTAACTAACTGTTAATTACCCTATGATACTTTTTGTAGCTAATACAGTTACTAATTAAGGTAATAATGATCAAATTATATGATGCACAAACAGGTGGTAGTGATGATGAAGTTGAAAGTGGATCTAAACTGTCCCAAATGCTACAAAAAGGTTAAGAAAGCTCTCCGCAAATTCCCTCGTGAGTTTCTCTCTTTAATTTTATTTTCTGCTCAATTTAAATCATTGAGGGTTGAGAAAAGTCTGAATCTTGATAAATGGATACGGTTTTTGTGGTATGTGTTGTTTTGTCAAAAATATAGAAATAACAGACGAATTGTTTGATGAGAAGTCGAACACGATCATCATCAAAGTGGTTTGTTACGATCCTGAGAGGCTAATGAACAAACTCTGCTACAAAGGAGACGGTTCTATCAAGTCCATTGTGATCCTTGAGCCACCCAAACCGCCTCAACCCCAGCCTCAACCCCCTCAGAAGCCCAAAGAGGCTCCGGCTCCCGCTCCAGCTCCGGCTCCCGCTCCAGCTCCGGCTCCGGCTCCGGCTCCAGCTCCGGCCCCCGCTCAGGCTCTTCAACCGATGCCGATGTGGCAGCCGTATCATTGTGGGCCGTATTATGAGGCCCAACAGCACCAATGTTACGGAAGGCCCGTTTACGAAAGCTGGGAAGGTGGACGACAATGTTGCCACGAATACACGAACTCTCAAGGATGCTCCATCATGTGAAACACTGAACCAACGCAATCATCTACTTATATAGACTATAGTATATAGTATATGCCAGCAAATAAATAAAACACGAAGTTATTTTTAATTTTCTTCGTCTTACCAGTATTTCCATTTCGAGGCATCCTTTATGTATGTATACACTATAGGGTTTTGTTTCTTTTGTATATCTCGTTTTGGTTAGAACCTATGATACAAATAGTTTAATAGAGATTTTTCACATTAAAATATAGTCTCTGTTACAAAAATAGCATTAGCACAAAAAAAATTGGAAACGTAGTCCTAGTCCATGTGATCTCACTATGTTGCATAGTAATAATTGTCGATTTTTTCTCTGTATATATAAACGAACGTAAGCGTTCGTCGTAATTCCGAAGTTCACTACTTAAGAAAGTTGATTAACTCAAGAGAAGGGCAATCGGAATCATGGTACCTAATCCTTGGAGATGCATCATTAGAAATGTTCAAATGTAATGTTGATGCTTCTAGCATTGTGAGAAAGACGTTTATGGAATGTGATGGACATTAAGAAATAACAAAGGAGTGTAAATTGGTACGGGAGTTGAACTATTTTCCAAGCTTTGATCAGCTTTGGAAGCTGAGGCAATAGCCTATACTTGAGTTATAGCATGCTTGGGCAATCTAAGGGTTGAAGAGGTATATATTAGAGTCAAAACGTGGTAAAGATCCTAACACATCACAATATAATATAATTATTGTAAATATAGAAAATATAAAAAAAAAAGAAAAAAAAACATTAGAAGTATCTATATCGCCAAAGATTTACTTTTATTATATCAAATGAATGAACGACTTACGTAAACTAATCCAACATTGTAATACGGCTTAAGATGCATAATTGTGAATGCATATTATTTATTAAAATTTAAGCAATTACTTTATTAAAAAAAACAACCAAACTTTAAAAATTTAAAGAACAAATTAAGATTGCAATTGTCTGATGAAATACAAGAAACAGAAAACAAATTTGCATTTTTGGTATAAATAAAATAAGTTGGAAAAGAGATACTAAGGAAATAAAATCATAAACAAGCTTTTCTTTTACGATCAAAAGATGTTGGAAACATTCATCGTTTCTTATTGCACTGCTACTAATTCCATCCTCTATTTTGATCTTTTGAGACTCGTCATGAACTTACGATATTTTCTTCTATTTCTTGCACGAAGTCTCTGAGCTGTTTCTTTGTTTGTCTCACTCTTGGAGTAAACTGGAATATGTGCAGCAAATTTTTGAAAAGTATCAAAGACATTGTTGCACTTGGAACATGTATATGGACCGTATTTCTCATACGGTATACTATATGTACGATCATCATATTGATCATAATCACTTTTCTCATCTTCTTTGGAATCAACATAATAAGTAGTTTTTTCAAAAAGATTGGCTGGTTTGGGAATTTTCTTCAAAGATCGACTATCTTGAGGAACATGGTTGCGCTTTGATGGCAAGGAAGACGTATATAAATGATGAAGATCAGCAGAATCTTGGCGCGGATAAATGACACTAAGAGGAGTAGGATTCAAAATTTTGCACTGATTATCGAAAAAATTTGGAGAATGAAATACAGGATTCGAGATGTTGGTTTTTGAATCTATGGCACATTTAGTGTCATATTGGACAATGTCAAGTGTATTGGTAGGAGCAATAGTAGTATACCTATTTGTGGAGGTTTGAGTGAAAGAAACTTGAGTAAGATGAGGATTAATATTTCTAATAGGAAAATATTCGCCACCAGAAACAGAATCAAAGTTTCTCTTCATCATATAATAGGTCATAAGTGAATTATTAAATCGAAAAGAAGATGAAGAGGCATGTGAATTTTGATAAGAAGAAAAAGGAGGAGGAGAAGCAAACAAATCTTGATGGTTCATGCGATCAGATGTAATGAACATCGATCGAACCATTCTGGAGTTATGATTCATTTCGATGGGAAACAATTCACGATGATTTATTGAATCATTACCGTAAATATTGAACCTATTTGGATTGTAAGACATATTGAAACTTTAAGTGTATCTTACACATTTGCCTAAGTATCATTTTATATAATATTCAAGTAATTAAAAAGGTAATAAATTAAAATTTATGAATTCAAAGTCAACATATTTTTTTTATTTAGTTAATTTCAGATTTGACGTGTTACTTAGTTAGTACTATGAATAACTTATTTTGGCTCGTTATTTACTTTTGTTGACTAGTTAGCTATATTTTAGTATTATGGTTTGAATAGTACATTTGTTCCTAAAAATATATAAGATACATTTTGAACGTGAAATTGTTTCATTCTAATCTTATTGGATTTTGAACACATGTTTTTTAGTTTATAAGTTTTTGTGAATAATAAGTTAGTTTGATAATCATGGTTTTTAAACATTCACGCTCCATCAGAAATGTATAATAGAAAAAGTGTTTCTAATGAATAATAAAGCGAAAAGATAACTTTAAATTTATCAACATTATTAACATAACTAAAAAATAATATTCTTTATACAAGTTAATGAAAATTTAAATAATATCTCTACAAAAAAATTTAGATGCAATGTATAATGCATTTTCTATAAGAATTTTAGTATATATTTATAATATATATTATATATTATATTTTAAAATTATCGATTATAAAAAAACAGATTTTACTTATCCGCGCGATAACATACATGTTTGTTTTTTATTCTTTTCGAAATTTCAAATTGAAGAAACACCGTTTCAAGAATTTTATTGTAACGCCCGTCTCCCAGTAAAATAGATTGTAGACAGAAAAATATATATATAGAGGTATATATATATATATATTTAAAATGTTGCGATCCGTTTAAATCCGTGATAAAGGTGTTTTCTCGCAGTTGAGACTTTTAATCGTAAGAGTTTCGAGAAAAACATTTATCGAGCGGAAAAACGAGTTTTGGAGCGGTTGGTGGGTGTGGACCCCACGAGACGGTTTTGAAGTCAAAAAGAATTGGGTGCAATTATTTGTTCTTTCTTTTCTAATTTTTTTTCCTTCTCCTTCCTCCTTTCTTCTTCATTTTTCGTAAACAAGGGAGAGAGAAAGAGAAAGAGAAAGGGAGAGAGAGAAAGAGAAAGAGAAAGAGAGAGAGAGCTTGGAAGCTCTGTTTTGTTGCAGAGAAGAAGAGGAGAGGAGAGTAAAAGGTAGAGCTTGGTGTTGGCTTGAGAGGAAGGAGGAGAAAATCGGATTTGATAGCCTTTGGGAGAAAATCGATTCGACCAAGCAAATCGTTTCCAAAGACGCGGATTAGGACCAACGTGGTTTCAGAGTAAGATCTTGAGTTCATCGTCGGTCCGATCATCCTGAAACTTGGAGCGTACCTTCAGGACATCCAGGGGTTGATTTTCAACGGTGGAGATTGTAATTGGACGGGTGTGTGAGCGAGTTTGGGCGACATGTTGTTGGCTTGTGAGTGAGTCTTGGTTGGCTGGGTGTTGTGGTTCTTGAGCCGAAATCCTTCCTTTGTTAGAGGTAAAGATAAAGTGTGATCGTGGAATCAAGGCAATGAGGAGGAGGATGATTTAGGACTCGGTATTTGTGTGGTAGTGTCGAACTTTATTTATGTTTAATAATTTCGATTACTATTAGTTGAAGTTTACTTAATAAGTACGAGTCTTATTTTATAACTTTTGTGGTTTGTGGTGGAAACTAGTTTTATTTGAAATAAATTGATTTAAATATGTTTAATTTAAGTGATTTGGTCTGTTTATTTAATCGTTAAATTAAATGTTTTATTCGGAATATAATTAATATTTATGGGAATATTAATTATTGCATTTAAAAAAAAAAAAAAAAAAACGGGTCGGGTCGTTTCAGTTTGGTATCAGAGCCTAGACAGTTCTAGGATGGTTAAGAGAATTAATTGGAGTTTAATTAATTTTCGTGTTGCTTGGTACATGTGTTTGAACCGTTGAATTGTGGTATGCTAGAAAATTGATTATGTGGTAGTTAGTCAATTTGTTTGAGCATGGGGTCTTAGAATCATCCTCTTCGAGCCTTCGAGATTCCACGGTAAGTTATCTTTACTCTGTTGAGTTGCTTAGTATCTTAGTCTCTGTTCTTGGTGGTTCAGATGGCTAGAGGTGCTAGAGGCCGTGGTAGAGGTCGTGGCCGCGGTAGAGGTCGTGGTCGTGTTCCAGTGGTGGCTGAGAGTGTAGCACGGAGTGCTACGGTTGAGCGAGTGACGGCTCCCCATGTGTATCAGGAGGGTTCTGAGGGTGTGGCTGGAGTTCCAGCGGGTGCTGCGGGTTCTGCAGCGGAGTTTGCTCAGGCTCGAGATGATCGCATTGAGGGTTTGCTGGCCTTGCTGTTGGAGCGGTTACCAGAGAGGGTACCGGCGCAGGCTCCTGTTATGCCACCAGTGGTCGTGCCGCCAGTGGTTGAGGTGCAGCCGAGGGCTGCAGTTGCAGACGAGCTCCAATCCTACCTGAGGGTGATGGAGCAGATGCAGAGCTTGGCACGGAATTCTTTTCGGGGAGTGCCAATCCTGAGGTTGCGGATGCATGGAGAAGGAGGTTGGAGCGGAACTTCTTCTCGATTAGGTGTCCGGAGAGATACCAGGTGGATCTGGCAGTTCATTATCTGGAGGATGATGCGCATCTCTGGTGGAGGGGTGTGTTGGCCAGGAGAGTTCGGGCGGAGATGGCCTGGGAGGATTTTGTAGAGGAGTTTAACTCCAAGTATTTTCCTCAGGAGGCGCTTGATCGGTTGGAGGGTCGGTTCTTGGAGTTGTCTCAGGGGAACCGAACCGTCCGTGAGTATGAGGCGGAGTTTAACCGTCTCAGTGTGTTTGCGGGTCGAGTCCTGGAGGGTGAGCGGACCCGAGTTCGAAGATTTTTGTTGGGTCTTCGAGTTGAGTTGAGAAACCGTTGTCTGATGAGAGTTTTTGGCACGGTTGAGGAGTTGGTAGAGGCAGCTGCCTTGCTGGAGGAGGGCTTGAGAGAGGAGGCGGCGGTTGTTAGCCCCAGTTTTCAGGCGAGGAGGCCGCAGCAGCAGCAGCAGTCCGGTCCGAGCAGAGGCGGTAGGCCAATGCAAGGACAGAAGCGGAAGATGGAGAGTTCTTCCAGTATTACTCAGGGTGGTCCGGGATGCTTCAGGTGTGGAAGCAAGGATCACAGGGTGGCGAGTTGCCCTCAGAAGAGCGAGACGCGTGCGGATACGCGCGTGTGCTACCATTGCAGAGAGGTGGGGCATATCAAGCCGAGGTGTCCCAAGTTGCAGAGGGAAGCAGTAGCGGTGTCGCCAGCTAGGCAGAGTGCAGTGGTGCCCCGAGTGTATTCCATTGTGGAGACAGGAGGCCCGAGTTCCAGGCCGATCACAGGTATATTTGTTAAACTTACCTGAGTTAAATTCTTGTGTTTAGAATTTATTTTGTCTCCGTAGTGGGGTGTCAGGGTTCTGAGCATATGGAAAATATGCAGGGACCCTGGTTGTGGGAGGTGTTGAATCCCACGTGTTGTTTGATTCTGGAGCATCGCATTGCTTCATTACTCCGGAAAATGTCGAGAAGGGCAATTTACGGGGAGCAACCGAGGAGCGGTTGGGTTTTGTTAGGGTGGCTGGAGGGAAGCTACTGACCATTCACGGTCGAGTTGTTGACGTGGATGTTCAGGTGGCTGGAGAATCTATGCCAGCGGATATGGTCATTTGCTCGGTAGAGCTTTATGACGTTATATTGGGCATGGATTGGCTCGGAAAGTTCAGAGCGCATCTGGACTGTCACCGAGGGCGTGTTGTTTTCGAAAGAAAACAAGGGAGGTTGGTTTATCAGGGAGTGAGACCGACTTCTGGGAGTCTGGTGATCTCGGCCATGCCGGCAGAGAGTATGATCGAGAAGGGTCGTGAGGCATATTTGGTGACAATTGTCACATCAGAGACTGTTGGAGAGGTTGCGGTTAGGGAGATTCGGGTTGTTCGGGATTTCCAAGATGTTTTTCAGTCATTGCAGGGATTACCGCCTTCGCGGTCTGAGCCTTTCACGATTGAGTTGGAACCCGGGACAATGCCGATATCTAAGGCACCGTATCGGATGGCTCCAGCAGAGATGGCAGAGCTGAAGAAGCAGCTGGAGGAGTTGTTGGATAAGGGTTTTATCCGACCGAGTACTTCACCGTGGGGAGCACCGGTGTTATTTGTGAAGAAAAAGGATGGGAGTTTCCGATTGTGCATCGATTATCGGGGACTGAACCGAGTCACTGTGAAGAACAGGTATCCTCTTCCACGGATTGATGAGTTGTTGGATCAGTTGAGAGGGGCTACTTGGTTCTCCAAGATAGACTTGGCATCAGGATATCATCAGATTCCGATTGATGAGAAGGATATCCGGAAAACTGCTTTTAGATCGAGATATGGACACTACGAGTTTGTGGTGATGCCATTTGGTTTGACGAATGCACCAGCAGCGTTCATGAGGTTGATGAACAGCGTGTTCCAGGAGTATCTGGATGAGTTTGTGATCATCTTTATCGATGACATTTTGGTGTATTCGAAGAGTCCCGAGGAGCATGAGTTGCATCTGAGAGTTGTTCTGAAGAAGCTGCAGGAGCAGAAGCTATTTGCTAAGTTGAGCAAGTGTAGTTTCTGGCAGCGAGAGATCGGATTTCTGGGTCACATTGTATCCGCAGAGGGAGTTTCTGTGGATCCGGAGAAGATTCAGGCTATCAGGGAGTGGCCGAGGCCAAGGAATGCTACTGAGATTCGGAGTTTTCTCGGGTTAGCAGGTTATTACCGGAGGTTCGTCAAGGGTTTTGCGAGTATGGCTAAGTCTATGACGAAGTTGACAGGGAAGGATGTTCCTTTTGTTTGGTCTCCTGAGTGTGAGGAGAGTTTCGCAAACCTGAAGACGATGTTGACTAGTACGCCTGTATTGGCATTACCCGAGCCGGGTGAGCCTTACGTGGTGTATGCAGACGCTTCGGGAGTAGGTCTGGGTTGTGTGTTGATGCAGAAGGGAAAGGTAATTGCCTATGCTTCGAGGCAGTTGAGGAAGCATGAGGGCAACTATCCTACCCATGATCTTGAGATGGCTGCGGTAGTGTTCGCCTTGAAGATTTGGAGGTCTTATCTTTATGGCGGGAAGGTCCAGGTGTTTACAGATCATAAAAGCCTGAAGTACATTTTCACTCAGCCTGAGTTGAATTTGAGGCAGAGGCGTTGGATGGAGTTGGTGGCGGATTATGATCTGGAGATCGCTTACCATCCTGGTAAAGCGAACTTGGTTGCGGATGCTTTGAGTCGCAAACGTGTGGTTTCGGCTCGGAAGCAGGACATAGAGTCATTGGTGTGTGAGCTTGGTTCTTTGAGGTTGTGTGTTTTGTCTCAGGAACCGTTGGGTTTGGAGGCAGTTGATCAGGCGGATCTTCTGAGCAGGGTTCGAATAGCTCAAGAGAAGGATGAGGGTTTGGTTAATGCTTCCAGGGAAGTGGGTTCAGAATATCAGATCTCTGCTAATGGGACTATTCTGGTGCATGGGCGGGTATGCGTACCCAAGGATGAGGGTTTGAGGCGAGAAATACTAAGTGAGGCTCATGCGAGTATGTTTTCGATTCATCCGGGAGCGACGAAGATGTACCAAGATCTCAAACGGTATTATCACTGGGTCGGGATGAAGAAGGATGTAGCTAACTGGGTCGCAGCGTGTGATACGTGCCAGTTAGTGAAGGCAGAGCATCAGGTTCCGAGCGGATTGTTGCGGAGTTTACCCATTCCAGAGTGGAAGTGGGATATGATTACGATGGATTTCGTAGTGGGGTTGCCAGTTTCTCGGACCAAGGATGCGATATGGGTCATTGTGGATCGTTTGACCAAGAGTGCACGTTTTCTGGCTATCAAGAAAACCAATGGAGCTTCGGTATTAGCTAAGAAATACGTGCAGGAGATAGTGAGACTTTATGGAGTACCGGTGAGTATTGTATCAGACCGGGATCCTAAGTTCACTTCGGAGTTCTGGAAAGCGTTCCAGGCGGAGTTGGGCACGAGGGTGCATTTGAGTACCGCGTATCATCCTCAGACGGATGGGCAATCCGAGAGGACGATCCAGACTCTTGAGGATTTGCTGAGGATGTGTGTGCTGGATTGGGGTGGTCATTGGGTGGATCATCTGAGCTTGGTAGAATTTGCGTATAACAATAGCTACCAGGCGAGTATTGGGATGGCTCCATACGAGGCTCTGTATGGGAGGCCGTGTCGTACACCGTTGTGCTGGACCCAAGTGGGGGAGAAGAGCACATTGGGTGCGGATTTTGTTCAGGAAACTACGGAGAAGATCCGAGTTTTGAAGCTGAACATGAAAGAAGCTCAGGATCGGCAAAAGAGTTATGCCGATAAGAGGAGAAAAGAGCTTGAGTTTGAGGTGGGAGATAGGGTGTATCTCAAAATGGCAATGTTACGAGGTCCGAACAGGTCCATTACCGAGACTAAGTTGAGTCCACGGTATATGGGTCCGTTTAGGATTGTTGGTCGAGTTGGGCCAGTCGCGTACCGGTTGGAGTTACCGGAGATTATGCAAGCATTTCACAAGGTTTTCCATGTGTCGATGCTGAAAAAGTGCTTGCATAAGGACGATAAGGTGATGGCTGAGATTCCGTCAGATTTTCAGCCCAACATGACCTTAGAGGCGAGGCCAGTGAGGGTTCTCGACCGGAGGGTCAAAGAGCTTCGTCGGAAGAGGATTCCGATGATGAGAGTCTTGTGGGACTGTGACGGTGTTCAAGAGGAGACTTGGGAACCAGAGGAGCGGATGAAAGCTAGATTCGAGAAGTGGTTCGAGAAGCAAGCTGCGGCTTGAGTAGTTTCACCGCTGGTTCGAGTTTCGGAGTTGAGTTTTGTACTCGTTGTATCTTATTGTATTTCGTTTTGGGTTGTAAACGATTAATACATTTGATTATGGATAATAAGATGTGTTTTTCTTATTGGTGATGACTTGTTGTGTCATGAGACTTGAACATGAAATTGTGGAAAGATTAAAAGTTTATGAGAATATGAACTGGAAATATCCTTCGTATTTGGATATGGGAAATATCCTCTGTGAGTGAGGGATGTTTCGAGTTGACCTGAAGTTTGGTCATGGTTGTAGTGATATTTTGGGTTGAGGATATCGGTGGTAGTGTATGACATTGCGATGTTATACGAAGAGCATGTGAGGTAGTTTTGGTCGGAGATACTTATAGACGCTTCGTTAGACTTTATTGCTTTTGGGACGGTTTTTGGTCCTGTACAACTCGTGAGGGGAGGTTTAGTCCCCAGATACCCATAGCTCAAAGGATATGTGACCGGAGGGTGGGAGTGGTATGAGAGTTATACCCATAGCCCGATGGACGTGTGGCCTGAGAGTGTGAGTGGTATGCGTGGTACCGCTAGCTCGAAGACTATGTGTCTAAGAGTGTGAGTGGTACGGGTTTTTGTGCCGATAGCTTGAGGGACTTTGTGACCCGAGAGTGCGAGTGGCATGTGGTACCGACAACTCGAGGGACTTCGGTCCTGAGGGTGGAGTGGTACGAGTACGAGTTGTGTTAGGAGCAATGACTGTCTAAGACGTGGATATAAGCATAGTGACTGAATGTAGACCTCGGAGGTTGATAGTGTTCAATCTCGTGTTTGGGTTGTAATGGCCGGGTTGGTCAAGATTGAAAAGAGAATCGTTGCGACGATTGTGAGTTGGAGTTCATTGCGGATTGGGTTGTATCGCAGATTCGAGGACGAATCTATGTTAGTGGGGGAGAATTGTAACGCCCGTCTCCCAGGAAAAATAGATTGTAGACAGAAAAATATATATATAGAGGTATATATATATATTTAAAATGTTGCGATCCGTTTAAATCCGTGATAAAGGTGTTTTCTCGCAGTTGAGACTTTTAATCGTAAGAGTTTCGGGAAAAACATTTATCGAGCGGAAAAACGAGTTTTGGAGCGGTTGGTGGGTGTGGACCCCACGTGACGGTTTTGAAGTCAAAAAGAATTGGGTGCAATTATTTGTTCTTTCTTTTCTAATTTTTTTTCCTTCTCCTTCCTCCTTTCTTCTTCATTTTTCGTAAACAAGGGAGAGAGAAAGAGAAAGAGAAAGGGAGAGAGAGAAAGAGAAAGAGAGAGAGAGCTTGGAAGCTCTGTTTTGTTGCAGAGAAGAAGAGGAGAGGAGAGTAAAAGGTAGAGCTTGGTGTTGGCTTGAGAGGAAGGAGGAGAAAATCGGATTTGATAGCCTTTGGGAGAAAATCGATTCGACCAAGCAAATCGTTTCCAAAGACGCGGATTAGGACCAACGTGGTTTCAGAGTAAGATCTTGAGTTCATCGTCGGTCCGATCATCCTGAAACTTGGAGCGTACCTTCAGGACATCCAGGGGTTGATTTTCAACGGTGGAGATTGTAATTGGACGGGTGTGTGAGCGAGTTTGGGCGACCTGTTGTTGGCTTGTGAGTGAGTCTTGGTTGGCTGGGTGTTGTGGTTCTTGAGCCGAAATCCTTCCTTTGTTAGAGGTAAAGATAAAGTGTGATCGTGGAATCAAGGCAATGAGGAGGAGGATGATTTAGGACTCGGTATTTGTGTGGTAGTGTCGAACTTTATTTATGTTTAATAATTTCGATTACTATTGGTTGAAGTTTACTTAATAAGTACGAGTCTTATTTTATAACTTTTGTGGTTTGTGGTGGAAACTAGTTTTATTTGAAATAAATTGATTTAAATATGTTTAATTTAAGTGATTTGGTCTGTTTATTTAATCGTTAAATTAAATGTTTTATTCGGAATATAATTAATATTTATAGAAATATTAATTATTGTATTTAAAAAAAAAAAAAAAAAAAACGGGTCGGGTCGTTTCATTTATCATCACACCAGAGATGTCTTAGACTTAGCATGATCAATGCTTTCATGTCTTCCATCATAAGAACTACGATCTCAACATACATGTGAATAAGTAAAAAATCATCCAATTCACAAGAGATCTCAACATACATGTGAATAAGTAATTATTATTACGATACGTGTCTTAATTAAATTTAATTTTAAAGTTTAACTGAAATTATATTTTTCAGTGAGGAACATGTGAGATTGATTTATGCATAAAAATAGAAAGTAAAAAGCTTTTATTTTATAATTTGGTTAGCTGTTTGAAAAATATTTAGCTAGAGTTACTTAGAAAGAAGAAACCGGTACATCCCTCGGATATAAACCATTTCTTTCTAGGGACGTCCGTACCTGTGAAAAAGAAAAAGCAGCCGTGGTGCTTACTCCTCCACACGGCACCGTTTTACACGAAGACAAAATAAAACGACGCGACGTTCATTTCTGAAACAGTTAAACGACGCGATTGGTAACTGCAGAGAAGGCCTTATCTTCCTCCAATCCTCAAAAAAAACTTAACAGTTTACACTATTCGTTTAAGCTCTAAATCAAATGGCTTACACTTCCACTTCCACACTTCTTCTTCAATCTCTCTCTTCTACTAATCTTCACATCACAGACCCAATAAGAAACTATAGCTGTGGTCGTCGAACATTCAATTTTACAACGAAATGTTCATCAAAACCAGAGGCAAAGGATCAGTTCATCAATCTCACACCAGCACCTGAATCAATCAACACAACAAGCGCAGAGAAGTTCCCCATCGAGAAACGAAGAAGATCAGAGATCATACGAGACAGAACACAAAGAGGAATCGAGAAACCAGAGCCACCAAACTTCGAGATTGGTTGGAAAAGAACAAAAGAGATAAACTTGGAGAAACCTAAAGGTTACGTAATAATTGATTTTTTAGAGAAGTTCGAAGCTTTAATGGCGAGAGAGTTCGGTTCAAAGGAGCTTTTAGCTAAAGCTGGTGAGATAGTTGCTGAAAGAGCTAGAGAAGAAGCTGAGGTTTTGAGAGATGAAGGTAAAGTTGAAGAGAGAATGGTCACTGAGCTTTTTAGGGTTTTAAAATTGATGGAGATGGATTTAGCTATGGTTAAAGCTTCTGTAAAAGAAGAAACTTTGAGTGAGAGGATTGAACAAGCTAGAGCTAGGTGTAGACAAGCTATTCTTGTTGCTAATTCTTTCTAATTCCTTCTTCTTCAACCCTGCAAATTGTGTCAAAGTCTATGAATTTGTCACAAAACAGAGTTTCATCATCTGCAAAATATCTTATTCTTTGGTTCTGTAATCATCTCTGGATCATCCATCTGTTACTTCAATGGTGGAAGAAGGATGGAAGATGAGAGAATGTGAAGAATCATAACAAAGGTTAATACTTTTGGTTTGCAAATTGTGAAGATGCATAAGGGTTTTTGGGAGGAAAGGACTTTAATTAATTAAGAAAATTTTACTTCCACTAATTTCGATTTTCAAGATATATCACCAAGTCTCATGCTTTGTTGTACACCACACAATAAAAATGCAAACTTTAAATCATTTTAACAAAAGCTTCACAAACAGCACACAAGACAGCAAACAATGGTGGCACTCAGATTCTACACCGTAGATATGTCGTTACCATGTTTATGTCCATGCCCATCATCTCCAATTTCTCTTTCATCGTCTTCTATGAGATACCATCTTCTTAACACAACAAGCAAGAGATTAGATTCATCCAGAAACTGTAGAGCTCTGCGAATCAGTTGTTCATCTTCCTCTACTGTCACTGACCAAACACAACAATTTTCTTTCAACGATGCTGAAATGAAACTCATTGACGCTTTGATCGGAATTCAAGGCCGTGGCAAATCCGCTTCTCCTAGACAGCTCAATGTATGTAAAAACTTTTACTTTCTCATGTTTCTTGATTTTATGTCTGATTTGAGAAACATTTATGTTGTAGGATGTGGAATCTGCTGTGAAAGTTCTTGAAGGTTTAGAGGGTATTCAGAATCCTGTATGAATGTTTTCTTGCTAATCCTTTCATCTTCAAAGCATATTATTCTGTTGTGCTTTGTTCTTTGCTCATTTTAGTTATTCTTTTGGGAACGTTTCAAAATGTTTAGACAGACTCTGAGTTAATCGAAGGTCGTTGGCGATTGATGTTCACCACAAGACCTGGAACTGCATCTCCAATCCAGGTCAGTTCTTCATCACACATTCATCATCATATCTCCATTTTCTAGATGATTCTAATGTGTATGTAAGAAGAAGAACAATGGAATGATTCGTCTCTGCAGAGAACATTTACAGGAGTAGATGTGTTCACTGTGTTTCAAGATGTATACTTGAAGACAACAAACGATCCTCGTGTTTCAAACATTGTTAAATTCTCTGACATCATTGGAGAGCTGAAAGTTGAGGTGAGCTTCTTCACTTAAGTCTTTGTATCTAAAGACTGAGAAATTCATGCTTGTTTGTTTCATTTAAAAGGCAGCTGCGTCGATCAAAGATGGGAAACGAGTTTTATTCCGTTTCGATAGAGCTGCTTTCGCTTTTAAGTTCCTTCCTTTCAAAGTTCCATATCCTGTTCCTTTTAGACTTCTTGGTGATGAAGCAAAAGGATGGTTAGATACTACGTATTTGTCGCCTTCAGGAAACCTTAGGATTTCAAGGGGAAACAAGGTAGATGAGTTTCTTGATTCTGGAAATGAAAAATTATAGCTCTATAGCGTTTCTATCCATAAGGCAATATATCTGTAGCGCAGGGAACAACGTTTGTTCTTCAGAAAGAAACCGTACCTAGGCAGAAATTGTTAGCCACCATATCTCAAGACAAAGGAGTAGCAGAGGTAATGTGTAATGCCTTCGAGAAACCAGAAAACAGTTGATATTTCGGTTTGGTATGGAATCAATGGATCATTTAGTATAACCACAGGCTATCGATGATTTTCTTGCGTCTAACTCTAATCCCGCGGAGGATGATTACGATCTTTTAGAAGGAAGCTGGCAAATGATTTGGAGTTCACAGGTCAATTCCCTGATAACTTCAGTTTTTGTCTTGAACAAGCAATATATTTATTTGGATAAGCGATTTGCCGGGTTTTGTGTTTGCAGATGTACACAGATAGTTGGATTGAAAATGCAGCAAATGGTCTTATGGGAAGACAGGTAAACACTTTACTATAATGTCTTAAGTAGTATATAGTTGCTTCAGCTTGTTTCATTTAGCGAAATCGAGGATTTGATTCAGGTCATCGAGAAGGATGGAAGGATAAAGTTTGAAGTTAACATCATCCCAGCATTTAGATTCTCCATGAAAGGCAAATTCATGTAAGTCTCTCTTTGTCTTTTAGATAGTCATTTTGCTAAACTTTTTGTGATCTTGTTTCTTGATTGGTTTCATGAATTATCTGCAGAAAATCAGAAAGCAGTACCTATGAATTGAAGATGGACGACGCAGCAATTATAGGCGGTGCATTTGGATATCCGGTCGATATAACAAACAATATCGAGCTTAAAATTCTGTAAGATCTCTCTACATTTACAACAGATGATGATGCATTGGATTGATATAAACCGAATAACCGAACGTTGGTTCTTGCTAATACAGAGAAGCTTTACTTTGATGTATGTAGGTACACAGATGAGAAGATGAGAATAAGTCGAGGATTTGATAACATTATCTTTGTGCACATCCGAGAAATTTAGCTGCGTTGTTCTATGCTCGTATTTGAACATATGAAAATTTAGCATGTAAGAAACTGTCAAATGTTTTACAACAATGCAATATGATTGTTAAATTTCTCTGATCAACAGTTTTTTTGGATGTAACAGGAACCAGAAAAAACAAGAAAACCACATGAGAATGATGATATATGTTTCGCTACTAATGTCTAAATTAAGACAAAATTAACCTTCAAAAAAAGTTTACTTTTTGCTCCAGCTTGTCTTAATCACCAAAAATTTTCACTGAATATTTCTTTCTACCGAGAAAATACGAATATCTCATTAACAAAGGAAACTTACCACTAACAGCTTCTGGTGACATTAATTACTCTGTAAATTTCCCATTTTTTCATCCTAGAGAAAACTAGAAACAACAACTAAAAATGGAAACTGTAACATTCTAAAGATTCATTGTTAACAAAAACAACAGAGAAACATAATACTGATTTTTCCAGGATTTACTCCCTCAAATCTCTCCTTCAAATACTCTTCCTAATTTCTTCTAATCTCTTCCTCTGTTTCTTGTTTTTGTCTTTCTCTTGATTTTGTTTTGTTAATGGATATGGACGCGATGAGCAATGAAGCCAAGACAACGACGGAGACTTCAGGCTTAAGTGGTGACTCTGTCTTGCACCTCACGAAGCGCATGAAACCTGCTGTGGTTACGACGACCACAAAACCTGCCTTGTCCAACACGGCGACAGCAACGAAATACAAAGGAGTTGTTCAGCAGCAGAACGGTCATTGGGGTGCTCAGATTTACGCAGACCATCGAAGGATTTGGCTTGGAACTTTCAAATCCGCTGCTGAAGCCGCGGCGGCTTATGATAGCGCATCGATTAAGCTTCGAAGCTTTGATGCTAACTCGCACCGGAACTTCCCTTGGTCTGATTTCACGGTCCACGAACCGGACTTTCAAGAGTGCTACACAACAGAAGCTGTGTTGAACATGATCAGAGACGGTTCTTATCAGCACAAGTTCAGAGATTTTCTCAGAATCCGGTCTCAGATTGTTGCGAGCATCAACATCGTGGGATCAAAACAAGTTCAAGGTGGAGGAGGAGGGGGTCAAGAATCGAACAAGTGTTTCTCGTGCACTCAGCTTTTTCAGAAGGAACTGACACCGAGTGATGTAGGGAAACTGAATAGGCTTGTGATACCTAAGAAGTATGCGGTGAAGTATATGCCTTTCATAAGCGATGATCAAAACGAGAAAGAGATGGGTGAAGGAGTAGAAGATGTGGAGGTTGTGTTTTATGACAGAGCAATGAGACAATGGAAATTTAGGTATTGTTACTGGAGAAGTAGCCAGAGCTTTGTCTTCACTAGAGGATGGAATGGTTTTGTGAAGGAGAAGAATCTCAAGGAGAAAGATATTATTGTCTTTTACACTTGCGATGCCCCCAGCAATGTGAAGACATTAGAAGGCCAAAGCAAGAACTTCTTGATGATTGATGTTCATTACTTTTCAGGCAACGGTTTTGTGGTTCCTGAGGAAGTAAACAAGACGGTCCATGACAGTTCTGATGAAGACATGAAAACAGAGAATCTCTTTAGCTCGAAGTTAGAAGATGAAGAACCCAAATCAGAGGAGAACAAAGGAGGGTTTATGCTGTTTGGTGTTAGGATCCAATAGCTAATTTGTTCTTTTAGGGATTTTAATTTTTATCATACCTTAACTAGAGTATTGGTTTTGCATTGTATTACATAGTCTCTTGATTTACAAACTTGGTGCTTTGGTTTGATATCTAACATTAATTAGATTAAAAATTCTCTCTTGAGTAGATAAAAGAAGAAGAAAAGCCAAAGAGGCTTTAATGGGCTCCTTTTAAGAGTAAAGACAAAGCCACTCAACTGCTAAAAACCTACCATGAACAAAACAACCCTAACGAAGACATCAAGTTAATGTCCCAAAACTAAACAGATACAAGAGTTTCAACTCTCTACTCTATATACTCCTTAAGATGAGGTGAGTCTCCGCTTACATCTCCTTCGAGTTCCATCTCCCTCGATGTCAGGAGTATCTTCTACAACAGTTTCTTCTTGTACAACCAAACCTCGGTTTCTCGAGAGTTTTCTTATGGGTGTTGTCTGAGAATCCTGTGGAAAATCTGCTGATGCAGAGGGACGAGAAGATGAAGCGACTGCAGTTTCTCTGTGTGGCATTAGCTCCTCGCCCATTGGCACCATTTCAGACATCATCTGTTACCATATATCATCACAATAATATTCAGACACTTTCAGGACATAATGTAAACAATCGAGAGCACGTAATGAGATTCTATTTTGTTACCTTCCAATCTTTGAAATCTAATCTGAACACAAAATGGTTATAAATGACTTCACCCGACATCACCAGGTTTGCAGCGGGTGCATTTCTCGGCACTGAAGACAAATTAAGAGATCAGATATAAGTGCAATGAATCGAATATCAAAACCAGACATAAGAGGATGGATTTGTGATCTTACAGGCGAAATGAGAACCATTTTTATGGACAATGATCTCAACTCGTCCGTCTTTGGCCAAGAAAGATAGAGCGAACAAATTCTCTACGGTCTGTGCAAATGATCTCCTGTTGAGTACCAAATTCTCAAGCCTCACGCGCTTCTTTTTCCCTAAGATGCTAAACATTATCGCCATATTCTTGTCTGTATCAGTTTTCTCTTCTGATTGTGTATCATCTACCTGGTGGTTACAATAAGTACTCAAATCAGATCGTTTTCATCTGAGTCCAAACTACATAACAATGCAAAAGTTCCGAACAAAGCATCACATCATATTTCTCAGCTAAAACATTGCAAATCAATCAACAGATGAGAGGTTCCAATCTCACTATGTTATTTGTACAATTAAACAGTGCACACGGCATAAACAAGATCGGAATACCATGCAAATGACTATTAAACACCACTGATCGATCAGGCTGAGATAAAGGAGTATAGGAGCTAAGATGTGCAGTCCGAAAGGAGTACAGGACTACAAATACTACTACATAAGGGGAATCAGTTCGATATTGCTCATAAACTCAAACAAAATGGGATCTGCAAAACATTTCTTACCTCATCTGGACGAACGCCTTCACCAAGCCTTGTACGTTTTCTATTGGCTGCCCTTTTCCTTTGCTTCAGTTCAGTGTCCATAGGTCCCAACCTGGTCACAAAAAAAGCAAACAAAACCTATGTTTAGACAGAATATCCTCGGCTGTGGCAACGCAAGTCTATATAAAGAATTTATTTTAAGAACTCACATTGTTGAACAACCACATGATACTAAAACAGTAGAACAGACAGCAAACCCAAGATCCTTCCACTTTATAGACGCCTGGGCAGTTTCGTCAGCATCAATTTCCAAAGAACCCTGACCAAACCCACTGACCAAAGCATTAACAAACTCAGCCGGTGAAACCCCATGAGCAGATTGAGACTTCACAGATGACATTAAAGTGTTTGCTATATCCAGAAGTGCCTCTGCATCAGCAACTTGCTCCCTTGGCTTCCGAACTGCAAAAAAAAAAATTGTAACCAAACCAAAAAAAGGAAGTCTTTTCAGAAAGACAAAATTGGCCATTTCATTACTAATAGAACCAACTTAAGAAAATTACAAGCCTCTAGTCAATTTTCATCATTCGTGAAATGAGACTAAATTAACTAAAACACATCAATTTCAACAATGTTAAAGCATGTGAATTACCATGCTGGTGCAAGTTTTCAACTTCACTAATAATTCTGGTGAATTTGTCTGAATCAATCCTCATCAAATCATCTTTAGAATCTGCAAAACAAAAAAAAAAAGAAACGTCAGAGAAATCACCAAAAAGCCAAATTGTTATAAAAAAATAAAAATAAAAAAAACCTAAATTAAAAACGAAATTGGGGATATGAATTAATGGACATAGAAAATGAGAGGATAAAGAGTGGAGTAAAGCATATGAAATGTTACCGCTGATTTTGTTCTGTAGAGCGAGATACTGAGATCTGAGAATTCTCCGATCAGAAATCGCCTGTTCTTCTTCATCCTGAGTCGGAGGAGGCTCGTCGATTCGTACGGAGCCAGCTCCGGTTTTTCTCAGTTTCTCCTTCTTCACAGACCTCAACCGCTCCGGCTCGTCGTCGGCTTCTCTTCTCTTCCCACCGCTGTCCCCGGTGGCTTCCCTTTCTCGCTTCACCATCCTCTTCATGATGATTCCAGAATTATCGAACAAGGAGAAACGAAGAAGAAGAAGAAGTGGAAAAAAAATTGAAAACCCTAACGGCAGATTGAATTCAATTTGGGGATTTTTTTGATATTTTTGAGGGAAAAAAAGGAAGAAAGAGAAAATTCGATGATTTTTCCCGCCGAGCCCATAAAAAACCAATTAACAAAGCTTTTTCCAATTCCAATTTAATCGTGCTCGCGAAGCTTTGGGCCGAAGCAAGTTTATTTATTTTTCTGCAAGTTTTTTTTATTATTATTAAAACTTTTCAAACCTTTTACAAAATAATTTTCGGCGAATAAACAAAGAAACTGGAAAAATATCCGAAAACTTTTCAAGAGTTGTATAATTTTTTTTTCTTTTAGAATTTAGCTAGGAAAAAATGCATTTAATTTTTTTTTTAATTGTTAAATTGGTTTAAAATTATTCTAGAATATTGGAAAACTATATTTTTATAGTAAGAAAATATAAAATAATTTATTTTTAAAAATAAAGTTCTTATCCACGAACTAAAACAAGACAAAAATCAGATTGCAAAATAATATTTTTAAGATAAATTTAGAGTTAAAGGTTTAATATTTTAATTTGATAGAAAAAATGAACAAGAACCATACCAAACAAATGTATTTGGTAAAAAGAACTAAAAAGAACCATATATATGTTGATGTCTCTATTCACTCAAACCTGCTACTATAGTTATTGTTCCTACTTGAGATGTTAATTAAGTCTTCGATGTTTCCTTTATTACGATTCAAATGATTCTGAGCTTTAAGCTGAAGGGTCATGCTTTAATTTTCTAACACTGATTAAGTTTGGTTGTTATTAATGTGTATGTCGTATATATATGCTCATCCCATTAACTGCATCCAACATATTGGTTATCATGTTATGCTTCTCTTCATAAATTCAAACCCGGATAGATCAATCGGTTGTTGGGTGCAGTTAATGCGATGAGAAAAGGGTTGTGGCGAAATCATAGGCTTTGTAACTTCATTGACATGTAATTTGGATGATGTTCCATATGCTGTCAAATAATGTAGAATAGAATAATTTATTAAATTGTATTTTATATGAGAATACAATATATATAATGATTAGCATTAACATATTGTTAACACTGTATAATGTAAAATATCATAATTTAAATTTAACACAAAATAAATATATTAATAATGGATATATACTAGAATAATATCGAGATCTACGTTTTATTCTCAAGTCTTTTCATTTATGTCTCACATGTTTTACGGACTTCATTTCATAGTTAGATTTTAATGGCGTACAATACTTGTCTGCAATATAGACATTTGCTTCTCAAATTATCTCTAATATATGCAAAAATATTATTGTCGGTTTGGACAAAGCGGTCGGTGGTCGTCTCTTGTACTTATGTTTTGTACACATAGCAAAATCACAAAATTCTTGGAGTATCTCACGAAACTAAACATTTGAATCAAGAATCAAACTCTAAACCATGAACTAGCAAAGGAACATTATCTAAAGTAGTCAAGAGGGAATGTTCATAAAAGAGCATCGAGCCTGAGAGAGCATCAACATAAAATAGCATATTCGCTCAGCTTTGTTCTCTATAAGCATTTATTGGGCCTTCTGTTTTATTTAGTTGTTGGGCTGTAATTCAAAAATTGAGCCTCAGCTTGATTGTATATACTCTCATGAGAATTTCAATAACTTTATTCGATTCTGAGTTGGATCAGTGTATATTTGACACGATTCGATAAAATAATAAGATGATAATAATTTTTAGAATTCTATGTAAATATATGGTCCTATTAATATTATAAATTAATAATTATATAAATTTATCAAAAATACTATATATATATATATATTATCTATAAGAAAATTTAGTTAAATATAACTCTTATTTTGTCTTTTTCTTGAATTTGCATTAATTCTTATTATAATTTATTTCTCAAATTTTTACTGCATCGAAAACTTGTAGTGTTATCTTCTAGTCATGATAATTTTTTTCTTACTTGTAATTGGTTCTAGAAAAATATTGATTATTACAAAAAAATCATATTTTTAAATAGAATTTTTTTAAAAAATTACGAAATTAGGTAAATCTCTTTATAAATTAATAATTTAATACCTCTATAAATAAATAAAATGTTTTAGTCCCTATATTATTAACTTATAGAGATTTTACTCTAAATGTAGCCGAGGGGAAGGTTGCTCCATATGGTTATGGTATGTTTAAACATCTCGCAGTTAATCACAACCACTCATTTGCAAACAAACTGTTTTGATAAGTATAGTATATACTTTTTTCTTGTCGCCGATAAGTGTCACCTTATTTAAAAGTTTTTGTAAAAATTTACTTACAATTTTGTATTTAGACCTAAATTCATAGAATAAATTCATAAATAAACAAAAAAATCTGCAATAGCTCACTAGTTAAATTGATCTAATATTGACAACATATTCTGGGTTTGAAGTCCGGTAGCATAAATATTTTTATTTTAGATTTTGTTCGTTTTCGTTTAAAACAAATTGAAAACATATCATTTAGACCATCTCCAATGGTGCTTCAAATTTCACCTTTTCCTTCATTTTGAAGACGAAAATAAAGAAATCTTCTCCAATGATGCTTCATTTTCATCTTCAAAATGAATGATTGAATAGTGCATCTTCATATTTGAAGGAACACTATTCATATCTTCATATTTTGAAGATGAACTTTTTTATTTACAAAATGATCCTTAAAAGTATAACAAATTTTGATTATATACCAAAAAATTATTTATTTTTCTTTTATCCAATTAATTTAAAATCTTCATATTTTTATTTTATACAATCAAACAAAAATCTAATAATAACTTATATTAAATAGTAAAACAAAAAACATAACATAAAACTTAAAATATATAATTAATACCAACATTAAAGATAAAAAAACATAACATAACATAGATTAATAATTTAATTATCTGGTAATTCGCTTCTGGAGCCACTAAGATAATTAAGATATTGCCCAAATGAGGTTGATGCAGATGGAGCTTGTTGATTTTGTTTTTGTTCATTTCTTTATGTAAAATGTGTATTTTTGCAGCAGCTTCAACATATGCACGAATATCTAGATCTTCTATGGAATTCAAGTTTTGAAATAACATTTTGTTGTCTGCTTTTAGTTCTTTCAAAACATAATTCTTACTTTGAATCTTCAAATGTTGTTGTCTTTGACCACTTGTCTTCTTTGGTTGCTCCAAAAGTTGTTTATTTCTTTCTACCAAGGTATTGATAATAATTGATGTTTGATCATCAATTTTTATTTTCAGTTTGGATTTTTTACTCCCATTGGACGTTGAGATGGAGATCCGCCAATGTTGTCTTTATCACCATCTAAGTTCAAAGAAAATGAAGACAAACTTGGAGATGCTTGTGTAGCAGAATCATGAGTAGGATTTTCTGACTTTGAAGATATATATCCGAAACTAAGTGGGTTTGATATTTTTCTAGAAGAAGTGTCACCGTCTTTAAACTTTTCAAAATTCTAAATAATGTTCCACACATGATCAAATTCCAACCTCCTTTATATTTTTGATCTTCCATTAGTATCACTTTGGCTTGATTAAACTACAAACAAATTTGAAAAAAAAATTATTAATAACCAAATGTAAATAAATCTGACAAATCATCTATTAATAATCACAAAAAAATACTCACAATATCGTCACATGAAGCACTACTTAGACGTCTATTCTCACATTGTTTGATGCATGCATGTAATTTTTTGTTGCTTTCTCGATAGTTTGAATTCGACATTGGATAGATTTTGCTGACCGTTCACTCCACGTTTTATTTTTTTTTCTTCTCGTAAGCTTCTAGCACACGAGAGCAAAACCGATTGGATGACTGATGGACACCCTTAATTGGATCTTGAGAAATTTCTATATAAATTTGACACAAAAACTTATCTTTTTCTTATGTATATTCACTAGAACGTAAAGACATTTTTGTTAGTAAAGTAAGAATAGATGTAGTAGAGATAGAAAATTATAAGGTGAATGAAAATATAACACCATGATGTTATTTATAGATGTTTATAAAAGCTCCCATATTTCTCAATCTCTTATGAGATGATTAGACAATACAATAGTAAAGTTAAGATTCTTACGTTTCTCAATTCACTATGATAAGAATTAACAATAAAACGACAAAGTTTTTTCAAGATTTGACAGTACAATGATAAAGTGATATAATAAGTGTTAGATAAAAAAAATAGACATGATTTTCTTTTTGAATTCAACCATCCATAAACTATTAGATTTGACAACTTTGCGGATTCTATGGATATTGATTCACCCGGGCATTCCGATGCATCTTCACTAGTTGCCTTTCAATCCATACGATCAGCTGGTCCAATGTAGACCGAAGGATGAAGGTGGATTGGGTTTAAGAACAATTACAATGAAAAAAATATTCCAAAGTCTCACGTTATTCAATCTATAATAACAAGAGTAAACAATACAATGACAAAATGACAATAAAATCCATTATGACAAAATTTGATGATACAAAATTGATTTTATAATTCTAAATATTTTCACATGTTATCTTTAAAAATTCCATCAAAATTCTATGTTAGTCATCACAAACCAATAAATACTTATATTTTGATCATCCTAAATTCTCTCTTTTGAAATGAATTTTAATTTGACAAATTTATCTTCTTCATCATCCTCTTCAGATGATGATGAGAATACGAAGATGCTCCATAATCTTAACCAAGAAGAAGAACCGATACAATTAACTATCGCTACTAACAATGTGATCATTCAATATTTTCTTTATCAACAAACTAGCCTGGCGATCCATGGTGGCTTAGTTATTGAACGTTTTTTTATATCCACCGTGATCGAGAAAGCGCACATTGTAGATTGTTCAACGATTACTTCTCAGAGAATTCAACTTACAATGATGCTATGTTTCACAGAAGATATCATATATCTCGTTTCCTATTTCTTCATATTATTAATGCAATAGAAGATCATGATAACTACTGTCAGCAACAAAAGGATACAACAGGTAAACTTGGATTATCATCCCTTCAGAAAGCAACAGCGGTGTTACGGATGCTTGCATATGGTTTACCAGCGGATGCCACAGATGAATACATTAATATTGGAGAATCAACCGCGATTGAAAGCATGAAAAGATTTTGCCGAGCAGTAGTGGAAATATTTTCAGAGCAATACTTACGATTACCAACACCTAATGATGTTTCAAGACTTCTTTACATTGGTGAAAAATGAGGTTTTTCTGGAATATTAGGCAGCTTAGATTGTATGCACTGTAAATGAAAAAATTGTCATACCAGTTGGGATGGACAATATACAGGTCGTAGTAGATCACCAACTATGATTTTTGAGGTTGTGACATATTATAATATTTGGATATGGCATGCATATTTCGGTATGCTAGGCACCAATAATGATATCAATGTATTGAAGTCTTCCCATCTCTTTTGCAATCTCGCTCAAGATATTGCTCTTCTTGCTCATTATATCATTCAAGAAAAATAATATAATATGGGTTATTATTTGACTGATGGTATATATAAAAAATGTTCTACCATAGTGCAAACTATTCACGAGCCTATGGATTCTAAAAAAAAAATATTTTGCTACGCAACAAGAAGCATGTAAAAAAGATGTGGAACGTGCCTTTGGAGTTCTCCAATCAGGTTTCGTAATCATGAAAAAACCAGCTCGTTTTTGGGAGAAAAACATGATACATGATATAATAACTACATGTATAATTTTACATAATATGATAATTGAAAATGAGCGTGATCTCGATGCGCTAATTGAAGTTGAAAGAGAAACTCTCCTTCCAGATATTGAAATAGAAAATGATAAAATACCCGATTCCAAAAAAAATTCGCTCGATACAGAAAAATAAATGATAGAAAAACTTATTTCTCAATTTGAAATGCATTAATTGATCATTTGTGGGAGAAATATATGTCTGCATTGCATCATAAATATATGTTTTTTTTATTGATGTTATGTAATGTGATTTTATTTATAATAATGTTCACTCTAGATAAAATTTGTTGAACTATTTGCTTACTATAAAATTAATAGGTCAAATTTATAAATATAGAAAATAAAGGATATTGTTAATAATTAATAATAAATTAGAGATATATTATACTTAAAATATTCTTTTTGAAGGAGAAAATGAAAGAAACTATTGGAAAAATCTTGCTTTATTTTTTCCTTTATTTTGAAGAAATTTTAATTTTAAAGAAATATTTGAAGCCAACGATTGGTGATGCTCTTAGCTCTTCCCGAAACACTACAAATAACATATTTTGTTTCAAAGCAAGCAAGTCTCTATGAAACTGCACCGAAAAGCAACGTATAGCTTAATAAAGATTAAATTTGTGATCCGTTCGAATTTATCAACTTTACTAAATCAATTTTGATTATCCGAATTAAAAAGGAATCGTAAATGGTTATGTATCTATGTGATAATGTGAAAAAAAGAGAATTTTGATAGTGAACATGTCCGAGCATTTTAGAAGGACACATTAATATGCGCATTATCGTTTTAGGAATCATATCGTAATACCTTTTTACCTAACGAACCTTTTTGGTATTTAGCTGATGATTAACACTTGTAACCTTAAGAAGAAGAAAATTACAATATCTTGTCACGTGTCACCCCCACAAGTTAGTGCACCTTCACATGACGGCCTAAAAGAGCAAAGAAAATAACAACAAAGACATGGTCCCCAACAATAATTAATGTTGACAAGATTTTGCCCATCTTTTTTGTTTGTTTTTTTGTTTGGACAAGACTTATGGAGTGTGATATATATGCTTCGTAGGGTCGGTTCAAAATTAAATTAAGATATATATATATATATATATAATATATAGATTTTGCTCAATTTATATGTAAACATATTAATAATAAAAAAATTAGTTTCAAACTTTGTTGATTTTGTTATGGGTTATGTGTGAATTCACATTGACACTTCGTCTAAAATGATGCTATCACGATTCATTTTAAATATCACGATTGGCCGTTGTAAACGTTTAAATTGTAATAATACCATTTTGTCTACATTTCATGGAAATTAGCCATTATAAACGAGTAAGAATACCTCAATCACATCTTCCACATATCTTGGAGATTAGTCTAAATCTTCGATTTTGGATACTTGGTACATAAAAAATAAATTATACGAAAAAATTAATACAAACTCTTGAATCATATCATGTATCGAACCCCTTGTTTTTACTCTTTAGCTTAGTTGGGGATTTGTTTTCGTATTCATTATGATCATAATCTGTTAAAGATTTATGAAATTGTCTATAATTTTTAGTAAAAGTAACAAAGACATGGTAATTTATGTCTTTATGGTCCTAACAAAATAAAACAACTAATTACCCTGAATTATTCATGAGTTACAACAAAAGAAGCTTCTCATGGTACATCACTTCTCATCTGCTTTTCTTCTTCTTTTCTGGGTGTAAGAACAACATACAATAGCTTTGGAGTTCGGACCATTACACAAACTTACTTTCTTCCCTACCAAAAAAAGGTTCCAACTTTACAAAACCCTTTTCACCATCATCCACCAAATTTAGCTCTGTTCATGATCTCTTCTCTACTCCGCTATCTTCGACTTTTCTCCAAAGACCGAACCGATACTTCTATGCACAAATCCCTCCCTGGCTAGCACTCGCGCATACTCCGACTTCTAGTTTCACGCACTAGAGCACCTACATCTTGCTTGAGTCTCTTCGAGCGCCTGACCAAATATAAAAAATTTCGGTTTCTTATTAAGAGAACAAGAGATTTAAGAGAGTTTAGTGCGCAATACAAGTGAGAAAATTACCTTCACTTGTTCTTGCAGGTCCTTGATGTATTGAACCGCAAGATCTAACATGTCTGCTGTGTTTGTTTGCTGCATATCAATTGAAGATGAGAAATACATTGAGCAAAGAACGTGAAAACACAAATATGAGAGAGGAAGATCAATCAATCTAACCGTGTCCATGTTTGGAACAAGGTCTTGCAACTTCCTCATTCTTTCACTGATCTTGGTTCTTCTCACCTGTTCCACAACATTTTGGAAATATATATAACCTTTGCAGAAACTGATATTATATGTGAACATCATGGAGCATAATAGTAGGGGAAGGATTTACTCTCTCGGCAATGCTCCGAGGGTGAGTTGCACAACCACGCTTAGCTCTGATCTTACACGGGATAGAATCTGAGAGTAACTGTTCAATATCTGAAAAAGACTTGGGCAAACTCATGTGATGCGCCAAAGGAGGACGTCTACTAGCTGAATCTTCATCCTGTTAAATTAAAATTCATCGGTACAATCAATCAAACAAGAACAGAAGCGGAACGAACTCATAGCAAGAAACATCATAGACAGGATTTTCAAAGCACAGAACATCTCTCAATAATGAGCTCATTCATTCATACCTTGGTTTTGAATTGATCAAGACCTCCAGATTGGGTCCTTGCAATAGCCGTAAGCTTAGAAGAAGCAGAGCCTTCATTCCCAAACGAACGATTAACCCCACCAGAAAGTGTCCGAGGCGGCAATCTAGACGAAAAACCGGGCTTAACATCAACCTCAGATATCGGACTCATCGCTCTAGAGGCTGAAGGAGGAAGCTTGCTTCTAGGAGTAAGAGACGAAGCTTCAGTATTGTTTCTATTCATCACATTACTTCCTCCAAACCCTCCCATACTTTTCATTACAGCCGCATAAGCTGCAAATTTGCAAGAAAAGGACTTAACTTTTCAATACCCTCTCTTCACCAATTTAGTGATTAACTAGTACAAGTTGCAGATAAATCTAATAAATAGCTAATTATAGAATCCAATCTATTGAAACCCAATACAAGCAAGTTGCTTTTAAATCTTATACAGTCCTATCAAATCGTAAGCATATTCTCAAAAAGTTACCAGAAAAAAGTTTCCAGATAAGGAAACAATTTCAAAAATTGAACTTTCAAAATTAGAAAGAAACGATTCAAACCTGTTTCAACATCAATGGATGAAAATAATCCGGCCGGTGAACTATTATGCCGAGCTAAATTATTCGCCGGAGTCCGATCATCTCTCTCTCGTGGTCTTTTATTCTGACCTGAATTCCTCGAAATCGTAGCAGAATCCACTGAAATCTCACCGGAAACAACCTCCATCGCCATCGCCGTCGCCGTCGCCGTCACCGGAATCTCAGTCTCTTCCTCCTCTCTTTTCACCTCCGGAGGTTTCTTCTCTGTTCCGTCACTGTTAAAAGTATGGTGAAGGAAACTATCAACGTTGTTGCTTGTGTCGGTGGTTTGTAAAAAGCCAGATAAGATTCGCTCCGTTTCGGGACTCGTCGGTCGATCTAAGAACTCTTCGATCGATTCACCGAAGCTGGAGAAATACGAACTCGGTGCTGATTGGTAACGAATCAATCCTGAGTTTCTTGGTCTCTGGTGTTGATGATCGTGGTGGATATGGAAGTGATGTTGCTGAAATTCTGATTCCATCTTAGTAGCTTTTGAGTTTCTCTCTTTTTGATTTATTTTTTTACTCCTTTAAGATTTCGCCGGAAGTTTCGTTCGCCGGGAAGAGGAGGTTTTTTCCGGCGAGAGATCTCTAAATTAAGATTAAAATTATATATAAAAAAAAAAGAGAGAACGTGAGAGAAGCTTATGTGTGAGAGAGGAGAACAAGAAACAAACAACAGAGGGCAGGTAGAGATTGGGATTTATGTGTGATTAGACTAAAGTACCCTTCGTGGTGTCTTCTTATTACGAGTGGGAACCGTGATGCTGACACGTGGGGACCACGTTTTTTTTTATAATGTTACGTAACAGTAAAATTAGTTTTCTTTATTTTTATTTTTATTTTCTTGGAAACAAGAATAAAAAAAGAATCTGGATGTAAAAAAACTTTTTTTTTTCGATGTTATTAATTTTTTTTTTGTGAATTTTTGGTATACTTCCCAGTGTAAGATTTTAATAATGGTTATTAAATGTGTTGCGAAAAACAAAAATCCAGCAGCTTTTTTTTAATTGTTTTTTGGACTTTATCTTCTTTTTTAATTAATTAATGAGTTTTAAAATCCGCAATTATTGACATGATTCAGAAAATGTTTTAAAAATAAAGAGAATAGTGTTATTTTAATAAAACGACGACTATGTTATTGTGGGATTTAAAGCTGTTGACTTATAAAGCTCTAAAAATGGCTGAGAAAAAGGACATATGTCGATATGACGCATATGGAAATGACGGAAAACTTAAAAAAATAAACAAACTAGGATATTATAAATAAAATCAGAAAATAATAAAATTTAAGAATATGAAATAAAAATAAATTAAATGAAAATACAGGTGTTGTTGATAGGGCTCCAAATTTTAGGGAACCTTTCAAGCGACTAAATCCAACTGTTCACGCTCAAACACGTATGTACCCTTCGCATAAAATATAGGACACGTAATGTACTTAACGATTTTGTATAATAATACTAGTAATAAAGAACCAAGTATTATTAAATCGACAAATTCAAGATGATACATATAATTCTACTAATACATATCTGAATTCAAATTTCATTAGCCACTACATTTAATATGTTGAATAGCGTTGTTTCGGAGAAACTAAAGTTGAATAGACTCTGAACTTTCATACTATTCAAAGAAATACATACGAATACAATAAAGTCGAATAGACCTGAACTTTTTCTAGCTATTCAAAGAAGTACATACAACAAATACGATAATGGTTTTCAAACCGGTTAATTGTGATCTAGTAGTATATCGGATTGGTTTAACCGTGACTCGAAGAGAATATTATTTGTGGTTTAGTTTATGTATTAAGTTTCAAAAGTCCCTTTTTAAGTATATATATATATATATGTATATATACATATGCATTTCATTAAATTATTCAAAATGTTCATCATGGAGAAATGTATACAATGCTTTTAGGAACATAGAAGTGAGATACAAAAGCACAATTAAGTGAAAATTGAGTCGTTGCCAAACAATTTGCAATTTTGTTCTGGTTTCTTGAGACCCATTTGACTTCAGCTTTCTTTAGTTTTTGTTGCCACAATCTGATTTAAGATAACAAAATCCCCTTTTGTTATCTACACTAAATTATTAATATTTTCTAGCTAAGTGGTTTAAATGAAATGATAGTTTAACTTAGGAAAACAATATTTTTATGTGAGAAAGTAAATATAATTTGTAAGAAAAATATTTTGGTGTCAAGAAAGTACTCGTTACTTTGGAACAAAGAAAACAATATCCATAAATATAAGATAAGGTTTTAAGAATGTGAGAATCGAGGTGGAATACAACAGAAGAAGCACAATCTCACGTGGAACTTAGGCGTGAAGATCCTCTTTCTAGAATTAGCAAGCCCACCAATTTAGAATCTTTCTCACTTATTTTATTTCTAAAATGCATTCCAAAGTCCTTTTGGTTTTTGCTCTTTTCTGCACTTTTAGTCCCTTTTTCTTGAAAACTAACTAGATATGCATTGATTAATCAGTGTTTCAGTGGCTTCATTAATTAACAAAAGTTTAGAAACAGGTAATGAGCTATACAACACATTTCTACCAAGTGTGAACTCCAAGACCACCGGTTTACAAAACCGGTCTTTGGGTTAAGCAAAAAAACCATTGTTCTTGATCAAAACCAACTCCGGTTCTTCCTCTACTTCGTAACTTGCTGTTGTTGATTAGGCTTTTGGCCCATAAAGAGCCTACTCTTCTAGGGTTTATTATACGGCCCATTTAAAGCCCAAAACAAGTAACACGAAAACTGTTTCGTTCCCCATCGACTGAGATTCACAGAAGAACCGAATTCGAAGTTCTCACGTCGCTCTGATCTCTCAGCTTGATCTTGGATTCTCCTTCGTCTATAGCCGGAGAAGACGAAAGAATGCAGTTCTTCGGTGGATCGGAGATAAGTCCGTCACCGCCGGTTCCGACGGCGAGTGGAAACAACGCGCACATGATGTACGTTTTCAATCGTAACGGTGTGTGTCTTCTGTACAAAGAATGGAATCGGCCTCTTCATACGCTTAATCCTCAGCAAGATCACAAGCTCATGTTTGGTCTTCTCTTCTCCCTCAAATCCCTCACCGCCAAGATGGATCCCGTCAAGTTAGATATCTCACTTTCCTTCGATAGATTTGACATTTCGATTTGATCGGTTCTCTCGAATTTGATGATTTCGATTTGATTAGTCTGATCTATGTTGAGTTGATTTGGCTGATTAGTTTGATTCCAAGTAATTTTTATGTTTTTTTTTCAACTTTGATGATTCCATTGATTTGGTAGATCTCATGATTTATGATTTGATTTTGGTTTTGCAGTGCGGATAAGGGAAATCTAGGGGTTCCACAGTTGCCAGGACAAGGTTGCTCTTTCCACAGTTTCCGTACAAACACTTACAAGCTAAGCTTTATGGAGACTCCCTCTGGTATTAAGGTTAGCTTCATTGCTCTTAGATGTCCCATGTTTTAGTTTCAATAGGAGAAGTATAGATAATGTAGAACCTGGCTAATTGTTATGGAGTTGGAATGAACGAAAGAACTGTCTCTTGTAAAATTCAACCCTAGTTCACTGTTATCTTAGTGTATAGTGAAGGTCATGGTGAATTTTAGGAGATTCTATATAGAAGAATATGGGAACTAGGGAGACGAGTATGTAACAAGGAATGTACAAGTGTATTCAGACATGTTGTTGTGTAGGAGCAATGGGAATAGTAAGTTGTTTTCTCAGAGTAAAACAATCTGAGCTAAGTTATGTCTCAACAGATATGGGTATGTTTGAACAAGCTTGAGGAGATGGTTCATGGATGGTCATTGTTTTTCGTTTTAGATTGTGAATCATGTGAAAATTAAGATCAGCTGTAAGAACATAACGTTAGGGGTCGAGTCACAAATGTAATCAACAGGACATAACGCTATTGTTGCACTGTATGGTTAGTTCTTCCCCTGGGGCATGATAATTGTTGATATCGAACTAAGATGGTTCTTACAGTGTTGGTCCGGATTTGTGGGCTAACCATTATAATAATAACCAGGGGAGAAACTCAGATTGGCTGCCTTGATTTATTTATAAGGGTATGCATACATAGTTGGAGTCTTCAAGATAATATATTAGTTGGAAGCAAACTTTGCTTGCAGACATGAGTGAAGATTCCAGAGTTGTTTGACAAGAATACTAAACAGACATCTTAGTTGCTTAAACCACAACATGTTTCTATTCTTTTGCAGATCATTTTAGTAACTCATCCAAAGACGGGAGATTTACGCGAATCCTTAAAGTACATCTACAGTTTATATGTTGAGTATGTCGTAAAAAATCCTATATACAGCCCAGGATCTCCAATCAAGTAAGCTTCACGCACTGTTGTATCTTGATCATATATTCCATCATAATATCTTATTGCATTGAGTAAACCCTGACTATGTTTCATTGGTCTTTAAGGTCGGAGTTGTTCAACACTGCACTTGACCAGTACGTAAGGAGCATCTCATAGTGTGTGTGCATTACAGGTTTGGTCAATGGAACTTCTCTGCTTCACAGAACTTTCTTCTGAACAATCTCTAAAGAGAAGAGAGAATTGCAGTAGTAGAGAGATCAGTCTCGAGTTCGACTGTTTTCTCTGCAAATGTATTTTTTGTATTTACCCTTTTTAAATCACTGTATTGGCTTTTGTTATCAACGATGTTTATGGTTAATCAAATCTGGAAATGGGATATGAAACAACAAATCGTAATTATGTTATATGTAACTTTCAGCAAAAAAAAAAAAAAAAAGAAGCATGTGATGTGTTCGTTATGAAATCGTTATCAAGTGTGATACCAAAACTTGCAACTTTTTAACTATTGAAACTAAATTATTTTAGTAAACAGAATGAAAGATATTTATTGGTTAGACAATATTAATAATTGTTAATTCCTTAATAGCTGCATTTGGGGGTTGGGCTGCTGATGGGTTTTGGCAGGACACAACACGTGAGGTGATTTTCTAAGCATTAAACCCTTTTGTCTTTCTTTTGCTTACTCTAATTATTTTATTTCTTCTGTTTTTTTATAAGGTTTTTTCTTCAAAATCAAATATTAGTTTTGTCATTTTTTGTAATTGTCAATAGTCTTTGTTCCCTTCTCTCTCCTTCCTTTTTGTCTTCTCTCCCTACTCAAAAAGTACCATCAAGTCAATGGTGGATGATTCTCTAAAATCTAAATAATCAAGTGAGCCCCTAAAAAAAGGGTTAAATTATTGTAATCAATTCTTGTTGAATGTCGATCAATTATTCCTGATGAAAACAATATAGTTTTCTGACTAACCTCGGAACTAATATAGTCATCGTAGGTTTTATTATCTTCAAATGATAGAGATATGTTTCTTAAAATTCGTTTTAATGTTTTACATTAAGAGAATCTAACCCGTGACATGTGGGTGTGGGTGTGGGTGTGGGTGTGTATCTCGCTTTTGTTCAAATTTGGCCGAACAACTTATAAAAGGACAACCTTATTTGCAACAAAACCTTATAATTTTTTTTAGCTTGTAGGAGTGTTCTTAATATCGCCAAAGTTCATATTACCCGTGACTTGCTCATATGCACCTAAACTTTTTGCACATATTTCAACATACTATATCAAGCTAATTCTCTATGTAAAGTAGGGGAAATAATTGATCCATTGTAGCCACACATCGACGGATCAAATTTTCCTCCAAATGTCATTTTAGCATCTTAGATGATTTGATTTGATGGAAGAAACGATGCCTAAAATTCAAGTAATTAATAATTCGGGATTAGAATAGTCATCACGCAAGAATTATTCATTTACGACGTATATATAAAAGTAAAGAAATAATTGTATTGAAAGCCATTGTTTAAAAAATTTCGTCATGAAACATGTTCAATCAATTACACCTATTATCTATCATCTAACATCTCCTAAATATCGTTTTATCATTTTTATAGAACACTACGAGTATAAACCATCCATAAATAGACGACCAAAAAAATATATGTAGACGACCAACAAACTAAAAAATATATGGAGTCACGGAAAACAAAACAACCATGTGAATCTCCAACTCGTGAACAAGTTTAACTATTGTCCAATTACCAATCTAAATAAACTTCAACTCGTGAACAAGTTTTACTATTCCCATCATTCTATAATATCTAAAGTTTCTATTTTCTCTTTATTAGAAAATCAAATAATATTGCTAAGATATTGATCACTATTAGATGGACACATATGCATGTCAGCAACTTTATATATCATCGAAAATATAATTCCCATCAATGTTTTTAATGACTAAGAAACCAATTGCTTCATTGTGCATGGCTTTTTTTATACTTCTTTTTTTTTCTTTTTTTTTTCTAATCATTATTCAGTTGGATTTGAATTGGTCTTCGATTAGTTTTAAAGTTTAAAATAATTTTCTAAAAATTAAGAGTTAAGTAATTGTCCTATTATTTTGATTATTTTACTTTCATAAGTTTTTGTTTCACGTTGTTGTAGAATACTTATTCTTCATCTATGGGCTATTTAAAGACAAGTCAATTATGTTAATAAATCATCGAAGTTTCCAGCTTCTGTTTGAATGTTAGCAAGTTCTCTGAGATCAACAAATTTGTTATCAGAGCTTTGATCACGAGTGCGGGAAACACAAGTGAGTAAGTGAGTGAAAAAAACACGGGTGAGTGAGATGACAGAATCAAACAACTTTGCACAACCGAGCATTCCAAGATTTGATAGAGATTACGATCATTGGAGTATGCTCATGGAAAATTTGTTAAGATCAAAGGAATATTTCAGTGTGGTGAAAGATGATTTTGTCGAGCCAAACAATGAAGAAATGATGTCTGATGCACAAAAGAAGAACCTTGATGAAGCAAGATTGAAGGATCTCAAAGCGAAGAACTACCTATTCAGTGCAATCGACAAATCTATTCTCAAGACGATTACTCTGAAGGATACTTCCAAGCAATTGTGGGATTCGATGAAAATCAAATACCAAGGAAATTGAAGGGTGAAACGTGCCCAACTATAGACGTTAAGAAGAAATTTTGAGTTGATTGAGATGAAGAACAGAGAGTCAGTTTTCGACTACTTCACAAGAGTGATGGTGGTGGCCAATGACATGAGAACCTGTGAAGATGACATGGAGGATGTCAAGATTGTGGAGAAAATTCTGTGAACATTGACTGAGAATTTCAACTACATTGTATGTTCGATTGAGAAGTCCAAAGACATTGATAGCCTCTCAGTCGATGCGTTGCAAACCTCGTTGCTGGTGCATGAGCAACATATGAACCAAGCAATGGTAGAGAAGATCAAGTGCTGAAAGTTACTTATGAGGATCGAGGAGGTAGAGGCAGAGCAAGGATATGCCAAGGAAGAGGGAGAGGCAGAGGAAGGTCTTTCAACAAAGCCACAATAGAGTGCTTCAAGTGTCACAAACTTGGACATTTTCAATATGAATATCCAAGATGGGAAGGAAAAGCCAATTATACTGAGGTAGATGGTGAAGAAGAAGACATGCTGCTGATGGCTATCACAGAAGATGTTGACGAGAAAGAGGGAAAAGGTGATACGCATCAGCTGATGACTCATACAGAAGGTGAGCTCGAGAAAAGGGAAAAAATTTGGTATTTTTATTCAGGTTGCAGTAATCACATTTGTGGAAACAAATCTTGGTATTCCACACTTGATGAGAATTTTTTCCATTCAGTGAAGCTAGGAAATAACTCCCAATTGAGAGTAGAATGTAAGCCTACGATTGGACGGAAGATCACACACGATCACTAACATTTACCTTGTACCTGACTTAAAAAGAAATTTGGTTAGCATTGGTCAGCTTTTCGAGAAAGGATATGAAGTTTTGATGAAGGATGGAACTTGTAAGTTGTTTCACCCGAGGTGGGGTCTGATGCTGCAGTCAACAATGTCAACGAACATATTGTTCAAGATCATATCAACCAAATATCAAGTCAATACCGTGTCAGAGTACTTATAGATCATCACAACAGATGAGTTTCAACTCTGGCATCGCAGATATGGGCATCTCAACTATAAGGGGTTTAGAACTTTGAAATATCAGAATATGGTGAAGGGCATACCACATCTAAAGAATACAGAAGAAGCGGCAACCTGCGTTTGTTGTTTGGTCAGAAAACAACATCGAGAAACCATCTCGAAGAAGATTTTATGGCGGTCATCAAGAAGGTTGCAATTAATACATTCAGACCTCCGTGGTCCGATATCTCCAGCCTCAAACAGTGATAAAAAATATATTCTTACATTCATCGATGACTACAACAGAAAGATATGGATCTTTTTCTTATCAAACAAGTCTGAGACGTTTATCCTATTCACAAGATTTAAGAACCAAGTTGAGAGAGAAACCGGAGAAACATAGGTCTGTTTGAGAATCAATAGAGGAGGAGAGTTCATGTCTAATGAGTTCAAGTTGTTATGTGAAAAGATGGGGATAAATTGAGAATTCACTACCGCATTCACACCATATCAGAATGGAGTGGCTGAGCGCAAGAATTGTATCATATTGAATATGGTGAGATGCATTCTAAAAGACAAAGAAGTTCCCAAGAAATTATGGCCAGAAGCAGTTAATGGGCAGTTCATGTTCTAAACAGAAGTCCAACCTCCGTGCTAAAAGAAAAGACACCTGAAGAGATGTAGAGCAGAGTGAAACCAACGATGGATTATTTCAAGGTGTTTGGCTGTTTGCCTCATGTACATGTCCTATATCAAAGAATGAAGAAGCTGGATGACAAAAGTATCACATGTGTGCTGATTGGAGTGAGTAATGAATCAAAAGGTTATCGGTTGTACAATCCAATCACAGAGAAGGTTATAACAAGTCGTGATGTCGTGTTCGAAGAAGAAAAATGATGGAATTGGGAGAACGTAGCTGGAGGAACAAATGATGAGCATCTGATTTGGGAGGATTGTGAGTCAGACATAGAGGGTAATGAGTCAAAATCACCACAAGTGCCACAAAATCCGCCACAAGATGCAGCCGAAACAGCGGAGGAGATTCCTCAGATCCCTAGAGTTCTTAGACCGCCCATTTACTTGCAAGATTACTCAACTGGAAAAGAATTATCCGAAGAATAAAAATAATAGGAGATTACTAATCTGGTCATGTTAGTTTCTTTTGATGATCCAACCACGTTTGATGAAGCTAAGAGAGATGATAAATGGATAAAAGCAATGGAGGCTGAACTGGAATCTATAGAAAAAAACAAAACATAGAATCTTATGGAGTTACCTAAGGGAGCAAAGAAGATCGGAGTGAAGTGGGTTTACAAGACATAGCTTAATCAGGAGGGAGAAGTAGACAAGCACAAAGCCAGACTCGTAGCTAAGGGCTATGCACAACAACAAGGTGTGGACTACAATGAGGTGTTTTCTGTAGTAGCACGATGGGAAATAATACGCATGATCTTAGCCTTGGCTGCTCAAGAAAGTTGGTGCGTTTATCAATTGGATGTGAAAAGCGCATTTTTACATGGTGAGCTATATTATGATGTTTACATTGAGCAACCACAAGGATACATAAAAAGGGGAGAGGAGCATAAAGTGTACAAGCTCACAAAGGTTCTATACGGTTTAAAACATGCAACTGCGATTGGTACAGCCGAATCAAAGCATATTTCACTAAAGAATGATTTCAAAAGTGTGAATATGAACACACTCTGTTTGTCATAATAGGTTAAGGTAACAAGATTCTCATTGTTAGTCTATATGTGGATGATTTGATCTTCACGGGTAAATATTTGTCTATGCTGGAAAAGTTCAAAGCATCCATGAAAGAAGACTTTGACATGCCCGATTTGGGAATAATTAAGTATTTTCTTGGAGTGGAAGTTATACAAGATGCATAAGAAATTTTCATTCATCAAAAGAAGTACGCTGGAAAAATTCTGGAAAGGTTTAATTTGCAGTGTGGAAATGCGGTTAAGAATCCAATTATGCCAGGCACAAGGCTCTTAAAGGAAAAATAAGGAGATAAAGTGGATCCGACACTGTATAAGCAGCTAATTGGGAGCTTGATGCACATCACATCCACAAGACCAGACTTGATGTATGTGGTGTGCTTACTAAACAGATACATGGCTGCTCCTACAGAGCAACATATGCAAGTGGCAAAAAGAGTACTTCGCTATCTAAAAGGTACTTTATCATTCAAAGTGTTTTACAAGAAGGGAGCTATTGGTGAGTTAACAGTCTATACATATAGTGATTACGCTGGAGATGATAGAAGAAGTACAAGTGGTTATGTGTTTCTTTTGAGTAGAGGAGCTGTAGCTTGGGCATCGAAGAAACAGCCTGTTGTAACTTTATCCACGACAGAAGCTGAATTTGTTGCAGCAGCATATTGTGCATGCCACTGCATTTGGATGAGAAGAATCTAGGATAAATTTGGGTTGAAACAGTCATGATGTACTACAATAATGTACGACAATAGCTCAACTATCAAGTTGTCAAATAATCATGTTATTCACGGTCGGAGCAAGCATATTGATGTCAGGTTTCATTTTTTGAGAGATTTCAGTAAGGATGGAGTTGTCAAGTTAGTTCATTGCGAAACCACTGATCAAGTTGCAGATATTCTAACCAAGCCATTACGGTTAGAAGTCTTTGTCAGATTGAGAGAAAAACTTGGAGTTTGCGAAAAGATAAACTGAATGCTACCACTTTCAGTTTAGGAGAAATATTGTTGGGTTTGAATTAATTTTCGATTAGGTTTAGAGTTTGAAATTATCTCCTAGTTTCCTAGAAAACAGAAGTCAAGTAGTTGTCTTATTATTTCGATTTGTTTCCGTTTTACTTCTGTAATTTTCTGTTTCACGTTGTTGTAGAAGACTTAATATTCATCTATCGGTTATTTAAAGCCAAACTAACTATATTAATAAATCATCATAGTCTCCAGCTTCTGTTTGAGTGTTAACAAATTCTCTGATCAACATATACACTTACAAGGAGTATTCTCACTCTCCTTCTGAAACAACATAAAATCACATTCGTTGTGTCGTTTAAACATTGTAGTAATTATGAAGTACCATGCTTTACGAAAAAATTAAACCGTGTGGTTATCATTCCATAGTCCTTTTCTAATTTTTCCCTTAGTTATTTGGATTAATGATTTCTTTACTGTTTCTAGTGTTTATACTTTATACAGTAGTTTAAAATTTTGTTGACGCTTTTCTACTGTTATCATGTTATTTTTCTTCAGCTATTTATTTATTTATTCATTTTTTAGCTTTCTTCAGTTATTATTTGTAATTCACTATTGGATAAAAATTTAGTATATTATCACTTTTTTCTTGATTCTCGTTCTAACAAATTATTTTTTTATACGCATCAAAATCAGAAAAAGCTAACAGAACAAGAAAAATAAAAAATAAAGAGAATATAAAAAACTATCATACGTGTGTTAGATTCTCCCACGCGTGGATCAGAAATCAACAAACGGATTGTTTTCAGAACACTCCTGCGTTAACGGTAACGGCGGCGGCGGCGGCATTCTCAGTTTCTCGAAATATTCTTTTATGCCAAACCCACTTTCCGCCGTTACATTTCCCGTCAATTCTCCGTCATCTCTAAACGGAATAAACGGAGGTCTTAACACTTCCGTTAACAAATCCCACCTCACTCCTTTAAAAAAAGCATGCTCCTTTATCTCCGCCGCGCCACGCCGGAAACCTAACCGTTTCATCGGATCTTTCACCAGCAATCGCCGGATCAGATCAGTTAAATCCGACGGTTTTCCGGCGAATTCGGGTTCCTTCATCAACACGTTACGAAAAGTCTCCTTTTTGTTTCTTCCTTTGAACGGAGTCTCTCCGTACACCATCTCGTACGTCAGAACTCCGAGAGCCCACCAATCGACGACGAAATCGTGACCATCGCCGCGAATTACCTCCGGCGAGATATACTCATCGGTTCCGACGAACGAATTCGATCTTTCACATCCGGAAAAACTCAGTCTCCGGCGTGTAATCGGGTTAACCCTAGCTGATTTCGTCTTCTTCTTCTTCTTCTGCCGGAAAAAACTCAGACTTTTCTTATGATTCGAATCCGGTTCCGGGTCGGATGGATAAAATTCGGGTCGGGTGGGTTTAGTAAGGCTACAAGAGAGATCAAAATCGGTTAAAGTGACGTGACCCGATTCTTGAAGAAGTATATTCTCAGGTTTCAAGTCTCTGTAAGCGATGCCCATGGTATGAAGGTGGTCAAGCGCACAGACGATTTCAGCTAAGTAGAATTTGATAACGGAGGAGCTGAAAACGCCGTCGTTTTGACGTTGACGGAGGACGTTAAGATCGCCGCCGGAGCAGTAAGGTAAAGCCCATGCGATGAATTCAGGGGATTCTGAGGAAGCTAAGAGTTTTGGGAGAAATGGGTTTGGGTTTGTGTCATCGGAGAGACGTCGGAGGATCTGAATTTCCCACCGTGCACGGCGGAGAGAAGAGGAGGAGGATTTGTCGACGAGTTTTAGTGCGAATGGTGAAGAAACAGAGGAGTCGGAAACAGAGTCGTGGACTAGGAAGACTGTTCCGGTTGCGCCTTTTCCGAGGAGTTTGAGAGCTTTGAGCCGGTTGAGATCAAGATTCGTCGCCGGTGAAAGAGAAGATGAGGATGGTCGTGTCTCCATTGTAAGAGATAGAGAGAGATAAAAAGGAAAGAGACGAGTGGGTCTATAAGGTTGCGTTTATGTCTCCGTGTGTTCATTTATATATAGAGGGTAATACGATTGTAATTTTCGAGTGTTTGCTTTTTAAAACTTTTTTCTTTTTTTATCACTATGCAAATAATGAAATTCTTGTTCGTGCAAAATTTTTAGAATGTGGTAAATCCGAGAGATATGCTATATATTAGTGTTATGTATTACAAAGTTTGGAATGATCCTTTAAGGAGGTTGTGCTAGTAATTTAGTATGATGAATACACAGTAAGATCATTCAGTATTTTTTTTTTTTTTTATGGGATTAAAGAGAGCTCTGATATGATAAAATTAGCATATATAGTCACAAGAAAATGTGTATTACAAATTATACAAACAAAATTAGTTAGTTTGTGAATTCAAAACGTTGCTATAGTGATATTTTCATTTCTGGTTCTAGTATTGATTGTTGTTTTCAAAAATGTTATATTATTTAATTTTCATTTTATGTATATGTTTATCATACAAGATTAATTTGAATAATGACCAGTAATTCAATAACACTATACAAGTTCAAATGAATGGACTTATGGAACACGTGCGGTATCATAATGATTAATGCAATAGAGGGCAATGTATCGACAAGCCAAACTGGACAGTCGCAACCACCTCATTTATATATGTAAAGCTGTATAGTTTCTCTGTAAATCTACAAAGTGTTAATCTCTTGCTACAATTATCAACCTACTTTCATTATTTTGTGTGAATTATTTCAATCGTTATTCATTGCTATATACATTGTACAATGAATGTTTTCTAACTCACTCTATGAGAGTGAGTTGTTATTGTATTATATAAGATTGGTAATTATAAAAGTGTTATATATATGTTGATAGACGTAACTTTTTTCTTACATGTGTTTATTAGAAAAATTAATTACTAGTTAGATAGACCTAACCTAAGTACCTAACTAAGCTAACCGATAATTGTATATATATGTATTTAGTAAAGTTTTTACGATCGTTGATAGTGTAGGTAGATCTTACTTACTTAACATGAGAGCATTAAAAGGATATTATTGTCATTTTAACTATAATTTAAAGTTTACTAGATGAGAATCCGCGCTACGCTGCGGGATATTTTTTTTTTTTTTTTTTTTAATGTTTTAATATTTTATTTATGTTAGATATAATTTCAAATTTAAAATTGTTTTGTAATTATTGGTGTCTAAAACACCAATTCAGTAGTTTTTGAGGTAAATTTTTGCATCCGTTGAGCAATCATATGACCAATCTTGATTTAGTACATGTCTTAAAAAAATCTATATTCTTCAATCTATTTAATCTTAAATATCATGTCTTTTTGTTGAATTATATGTGCTTGCACTTACGTCTCCAAATGATGTCGGGTTTTGGCAAAAGATTTGTCCAAATTCAAGTAGTCAATTTTTACATCTAAATAATTTTATAAATAATTTGATTTTGTTTTTCTTTTAACAAATTAGAAATCCATGTGTCAATATTTAAAAAATTAAAATGATGGTGTGTATTATTTGTTTTAATTTTATTGGTTGTCTTTTTTAAATAATGTGTTTTAATGAAAAAATGATGTGGCAAGTTGGAGAGCTGATGTGTCAAGCTGGAGAGCTGATGTGTATTAATCGAAATGTTTTCATTGGATGACGATTTTAATGATGTGTCAACCTGAAAACAGCCCAAAATGCTGAAGTGTCAGGTCTGAAGAGATTTTTAGTGTTTTTATTGTATTAATAAGGGAAGACGTATTTTTTTTTTTTTAATAGTTGAAGGATTTTATGCATTAAATTTTCAATTACAAGAAGAACGAAGATCTGACCAGAAAAGAAAGAGTAACAAAGATTGTTTACCAGCCATACACAAAGGTAATTTTGATATAGAAGATTAATCTAGCTCACAACACGAATCAGTTAGCCGGAAGCTAATACGAAGTTACGAACCAACCAATAATTGGGAAACAAGTTTTCAGTGTGTATATATATCAGTTTAACACTTAAATTTATTGAAATAATAAATTGAGAAGTCAGTGTTTGTTACATGACGAGATATATGGGGCCTAAAAATTTAATAATAATATTCTTGTCATCAAAAAAACAAAAACAAAAAAATATTTTTGCAAAGAGTAAATATTCGTAGATTTCATTTAGTTTTAAACTTTCGACGGCAAATAAAATACATATGGTCAAATATTTTTATGACTCGTAACTTCAAGTCCACTATATTTTCAATCTTTACAAAATTTGCGATTGCCCTTGTTAAGTTGTATGGTTAGCAAAATTCGAATTTGAATTTACATTGATGTTTTGTATATCCAATGACATGTTAAATTAGCATTAGTGGTTAAAAACAATAAATCTAATTTAATTTTACTAATAATTACGTTTAGTTAAAATATTTACTTTGCTAGCTTTAATGAATCCACCGAGCATAAAATGCATAGAAAATATTATATCACGAGATTTAAGGGTGTCAAAGTGGGTCAAAGTTCATGGGTCAACCACAACTCAACTCAACCCATGAATTTTAGTAAGTTATAAATTTGTACTTTAACGGATTGATGGGTTAAATAAGTTGATGGGTTAATGAGTTAATAAGTTAAATGAGTTGAGTTCTAACGGTTCATGAGTTAACCATTAACTCATCCATTTCTTCACTATCAACCCAATATAATCATCATCATCATTATCATCATCATTATTATCATCATCATCCCTTCATAATCATAACAACATCGTCATATCAACATATCATAGTCATCATCATGATGCCATCATCATCATCATCATCTTATAATTTTTCCACCAAAAATAGAAATCCACTATTTTCCGCCAAAAAACGCAAATCCGCAAATTTTCCGCTCAAAAACACAAATCCGCAAATTTTCCGTTCAAAAACACGAATCCGTAATTTTCTCACCAAAAACATGAATCCACAATTTTTCCGCCAAAAACGTAAATCCGAAATTTTCTTGCTAAAATTGCAAGTCCATAAATTTTTCGGCGAAAACGTGAGTCCGTAATTTTCCGCCAAAAATATATGTGATGGTGATGGTGGTGATGATGATGATGTTATGATCCTAAAAGTATGATGATGATGATGATAATGAAAATAAAAATTAATTATAATTGTTTTAATGTTAATTACTAATTAATTACTACTTTCGTGGATCAACCCACTTAATCATTTAACTCATCAAAATGAATGGGTTCATGGGTTGATTCAACTCACTTATTAAATAAGTCGAGTCAAGTCATAAATTCATTTAACTCTAAACCTATTAGATAATGAATTAAATTGGATTGGATTTATCCATTTTGACACTCTTAATAAGATTATATATTTAGTGTCTGATTGTAACAATTCACAAAAACAAAAAATATATCTATCATACGTAGAGCCTAGAGTTCAGTTGTGTGTCTTGGATCCATCCATATCTAACTAAAGATCTTAAAATCTAGAAGAAAAGGGTTAAGAACTAAAGATCCAAAGAGATCTAAAGAAACAAAGAAATTAGACGAGGGAAACTTCCTAGGACCCAAGATTGCCACCTTCCGTACATCAGATTAATCGACCAATTAAGTCCAGGAGACACGCAAGATTCTCTTGTTCTTGTTCTTATCCTAATTAACATTTCGTCTTAATTATTATTTTCTTTCTAAATTTATTTTCTCAAGTTGATTTCTCTTTATATGGTTTAGTAATCGCTTTCGTTTTATTATATATATGTGATATGTTAGAGAAAGGGAGCGTCGGGGCACGTGGGATGTCACCGTACGTACCATACAAATACTAATGATGTTCTTTTGGAATAATTGAGAGAGGTTAATATAAATTGTTAAAGGAGTTATAACTTTAGGGCACATTCTTGTGCCTTTGCCACTACTATTCTCACTTATGATGAAGCATTATTACCCCCACACAGAAAGTATTTTTTTACAAACCAAAGTATTTTTTTCTTCTATCTTTTAGATTAGATGCGTTAAAAATTATATTAATATACGGGTCATTGTCATTGAATGTCATTATATGATTTTCGAAGTGAAAAGATATGTGAACTGTAGAGTTGATTTTCTAGCAGTCTCAATCAAAATCTTGTAGTATGTATAATCTTTTTCTTATATGCATGTATATACGTTGGACTTTGATTTATAGATAAGTATCTCATTGCAAAATCATATAAAGCAAGCTATTACTCTTCTTGTCTTCACCATGAAAAAGAGTTATTGAGTTGTGACTATAATTCAAGAAAATAATTCTCATAATATCAGTAGCGTTTTCCAAATTCCGAAAAGACATTTTAAAAAGTTTCCATCTAAGCTACCAAAAGTAATATAAAAAATTGTATGACAAGAAAAGCTTTTGGGCCACGGAATGAAAGTTAAAATCATCAAAATTAAATAAAGATAGAAAAGAGATAATGGCATTACATGAATCACATTCCTCTTCTGATTCCACCCACATTATCAAAGTAAGAAAAGAATATACTTTAAAAATTTTATTTGCAAGAGATAAAAAAAAAAAGGAGAATTCGATACCATGATGATGCTTGTCGGCCATGATTTCTTCTACAACGATTTAGCACAAAAATATGAGAAAAAAATGAAAGATAGCCCAAACTTTTATTGCTAAGATGAAATATTTATCAATTTAAGGGAGACAGCAAAGTGAAGAAACACTAAGGTTGTAATGGTAACTTATGCATAATCAACCCCACATAGTGTGTGTGGAACAGTAATATGTTTTAGTGTGTCTGATTAGTCACTAGTAAGTAGTAACCAAAAATACAACAAAAAAGAAAAAACAAAAAAAAAAACAGTAGTGGACAATATTTCAACTGATCATATACACTCTCCGTTTATTGATTACTATTTCACCAACTAGCCAAACTTTGACTTCCCACGTACTTCCTTCTATATTGACTAAGCTTAATAATCCTACATAACTCTTAGGGAGATTTACGAATTTTACATTAATATTGGTTCTTTTAGAAGAAAACTTTGTTCACACTAAATTTTATTTATTTTTAATAAATAATTTTTATAAATGTTCGAAAGTATTAGTTAAAAGTTAGGTGTTATAGAAAATTTATCTTGCATAAAAATATTAAACATGTAATTTTACAGAATGAAGATAACATTATAATATTTCACAAAAAGTATCATTCTGATAATTTTCATACAAATTATAACATAAAACTTCTATTATAACTCTAATTAAACAAGTTGATTCATGGTATTATGTTTTATTTTATATTGTTAGGAATTTTACATTGGAATTGAGATGAAATTTGGAAAGCTTTATAAAAAACATGAAGCAATTCATTTATCGTAAATTATTTTAAATTGGGATCCCAAGAGTTTGAGTTTGATCCAAACAGCGTAGTCCATATAATAAGATTCGAAATATGATAGAATAACCATAATATTAAAGGGACGTGTTAGCAATCCCATATTAAAAGAAAAATGAAATTTGAATTAATATATAATAGATTTATGTCGATACTCACTATCTAATGATTTTGAGTAAATAGTCTATAAAACTTAACATATATATTATATTTTTTAACGTTAATTAAGTTAGATAGTTTTATATCAAAGTTTATTTTAAATATCCAAATGAAATTTGTTTTAATAGAAAGCAATGGTAAAATAACATTTAATTTGATAACGAAGAAGTAATATATTAATTGTTTAATAGTTGTATTTTCATTTGCATTGAATGCCATATAATGAGAACCATATGCAAAAGCATTCGAAAATCATCAGATAAATAATTACTTATTTTGCTATGTTCTATGGAATCGAAAACGAATATGCACAAGCGAAATGCTTAGAAACGTGATAACGTTTTTATGATTAAAAAATTGAACTTAAGTACATACTATCATGCATATATATATATATATATAATATAATTAATAGTGAAGATATTTATCAAAATAAAATATCCAAGTAATTAAATTAAAATTACAGCTAAAACATAAGACAATAAAATGTTATAATTTAAGTGAGATGATTTTCAGAAATATATCTTAAAGGTTATATTCTTATATTTAACAAAGGATATTATTAATATGCAAATTGGGTGATTAAACATAGAACTGAACTTGATGTAAGAAAAAAAAAAACCGATTACATATATAAAAGAAACTGGACCTCAGTGACTAAAAAAACTTAGGCCAAGAGAAAAAAACTAAAAAGGTAGTAGAAAACCCCTAAACACACACATGGATCGAAGAAAGACATTTTCATCTTGTTCATTTGTTCGTCTGGTTTTATCACGCTTCTAACTAAATATTGTACGCTTCTACATCGTTTCCAACCACCACTTCATGAGAAACATGTTTTCTTTATGATTTCAAGCGTTTCCGAATGCTTTCGTTTCAGATTCCAAAGTTGAAATCAGAGTTTCACCTGTTGTAGATTATTAAGGTGAATATATAAATAAAAAAGTCGATCAATTTAGATTGAAATAAATACAATGTCTTTAGTCGTATATGAAAACACCTGATGAAAAACGTTAGTTTGAAATAAGCCATTTTCCCAAATATTTAACGTATGACAAGATTGAGAAGGTAGCTAAAATGGTAGCATGTTCTGGTTTGAGTATTGCCTTATAATATGTCCTATTTTGGCTCTGGTTTTGGCTTATGTTAAACACATGTTTTTAACCCAAAATAAATACCATAAGTGCACAATAACAATCACAGTAGTATTTAGGATCGAATCCACAGAGACCAATCAAGCACATGATAGACTATAAAAATCTGAATTAAGTTATAATAAAACAAGAAATTATAGGAACTCATGAATTTTTGCAAGAAATAAAATAAAATAAAATAAAAGAAATCAATAAAATAAGAACATTGGGTCTAGGAAAATCATCAGGGAAATATATAAAAAAATGTAAATAAATTATGGAAAACATTAAGATTCGTTTTTGAACTCGAATTAATGATTTCAAATTATATAAATATCCCCTTTGAAATCCCAAAACTCAATAATATGACTACTCACACATGACCAAATTACACATGATCACAGTATATGAAAGGATCATAGGTTTGAATAGGGATTTACAAAAAGTTTTAAGAAATCTCTTAAACAAACTAAAACATAATTCTTTCGGTTGATGATATTTATTTTCAAATGACAATAAAACCAAAACTAAAACATAATTCCAAACCTATATGATCTAAAAACCTAAATTATTAAACGTAATAATATTTCACTGAGGATTTAAACCGAAAAGCTCAAAAACCGAATGAATCCTATATATATTAGTATTAATTTAGTGGTCGACCATCAATATATCTCAATTTTCTAAGATATGTAATGTATGCTCAACACTAGTTAAATCACTTGCCTAGATAGGCAAAACACTTCATGCAATATAAACATTGAAGAAAAACTTGCCTAGTAGCCATAACTACATGTTTAGTGTTTTATAGCACAAATCTAGTTATTTGTGCACTTTGATCGAGAAGAAAAAACATGAAATTATGTACAAGTAAAATTTTACAAACAACATAAGATATTCTAAACCATGAAAAAACGATAAATCAATGATTTTTTTTCAAGAAAACAACGAATCTAACTTAAACAACAATTTGTACATCACATGCACAATTTTCTCGTATATACGTAACCATAATTGTCCAAATAAAATGTCTTTTTCTTATTAGTTAGTTGCATCATTATTCGAAGATTAACATAATTTTTATTTGAAACTTTCTAATGGTGCAAACATCAATTTCTAGAGTATGTGCCAAAAGGAAGGATCTTATTCTATGTGTGCTTGCGAATGATCTTTGGTGAATACATGTAAATTGTATTTTAGACAAAGAGGACAAATATATTTCGTATACTATTGAATTGGATACGCATATTTCATTGATGAATTTTGGTCGGAACCCATTTATTGATGACAAATGAAAAGTTGAATTGATTGCAAAACAGAAGAAAATATTATACAACTTCAACATTTGATGATGAGGTGTATTATATGATGATGTATTCTGATTTACCTTTTCTTTTTATATTTCTAACATTTGATGATGAGGTGTATTACATGCTGGTTTATGACTCCAATAAGTTTACATGAAATTGGTAAACTAACCATAAAATATTGTTTTATTAAATATGGAAATAAAAAACATTGTTTTATCCAAGTCCAAAGATAATATTCATGTTCATAAATTTAAAAATACCCTATGTTTATTTTTTTTAAACTAACTCTTTAAATGTAAAAAGACATGTATCTCCATATTTGAATTCAAATATCCAAATGAAATTTATTTTAAAATACAAAACAATAGCAAAATGACATTTAATTCGAGATGGAAAGAAGTAATATATTAGTTACTATAATAGTTGTATTTTTATTTGCATTGAATGCCATGTAGTAAAAACATATATGCAAAAAGCAGTTTGAAATCCATCAGATAAATAGTTACTTATTTGGTATGTTGCATGGAATCATAAACGAATAAATGGAAACAAATGTTTTGGAAATATGAAAGCGATTTTTATTAAAATATTTGAAATCAGGTACGTTTTGAAAGCGTTCATAAAAAATATATCATATATATAATATGATTAATATTAAAGATATATTTGTCAAAATAAAATTAAAATATCTTATGTGCTAAATTAAATTCACAACTAAAACAGAATACAAAAATAAATCTTATAATTTAAGTGAGATGATTTTTAAAAATATATATTGTAAGGTTATATTCTTGTATCCAACAAAAGATATTACTAATATGTAAAATGGGTGATTAACCATACTATTGAACCTTTGATGCAATAATAATTAAAAAAAAAGAAGAAATAAAAGTAACTAATTGGCCTTGGTGACTAAACAAACTTGGGCCAAGAGGGAAAATGAAAAAGCATTAGAAAATCCCTGAATGTAACATAGCTTCTTTGAACTTTGAACAACTATATTTTGATATAAATTATTTAGCAAGAAAAAGAAAAAAAAAGTAGTGTACGTAGGTGCTCAAAAATTGCATTGCCCATTTGGGCTAAAATAAATTATGTAAAATAATCCCAAATTATGAACCCTATGTGAGCCCATTAGATAGCGTACCTTTAGTGTGTGGACAGTTTGGGTCCAGTGATTTATTCGGAAAAAAGCGTGTGATAGGCAAACGATCCAATAAAATTACAATCTAACCACATTACGTAGTGTCATTGTAAAACAAAACGAAAAATTTGTGTGGAACACCGCCAATATGGAACCAAATCATATTTTTTTTCAACAGTCGATGCAAAACATTGTTTTCTATACAAATGTTTGTAGTGCGAAGTTATGTTTCGAATTATGTACCACAAGTTCGCACATTTGGTAAACATTCCACTAAAGTTTTCTACAACCTAACATAATTGATATTTTAAAGTGAAAGCCATCTCAAAATAACACAATCCCACCAATATTTACATTAAGGGAATAAAACCTTAAAAACAAACACAAACGCCAACTTAGCAACATAGTCATTTTTTTGGGGATCATCCAAATAGAGTAGACGCAAAATAGATATCTAAGAGTCTATGGCAACTATGATGCGACATCATGTTTCATACAAAGACAAACCCTACAAACTCTATTAATTGTTCTCAAGATTGCAAGAACAAAAAAAAAAAAAAAAAAAACTAAAGCTGATACAATTGGGGATTATTAATTCTAAAAATGAAAAAAAGAGGGTCATCTCGAGGCGACACGAGCACTTTTCCGGCGATTCCTCCCACCAGGCCACCACACACTACACACCATTGAAACTCTCCAAAGCTTTCTTTGGATTCCCGTGAACCTCTCTCTCTCTCTCTCTCTTTTGCCTCCCAAGAAATTTCCACCGGTTTTCGTGTTATTCACTTACATTTATATTTAAGAAATTAATTCATATATTTTAACTAATAAAAATAAATTGTGGAGTCGTAAAAAATAATATTACGTGATAAATTGTGAAAGCATTATGCTTTCATGGCCTCCCACTTTTACTTACCATTTGATTAGTTACTTATTTAAAATTAAGTCCTAATATCTGATAAGATTTAAACTTAATTAATAGTTAGTGGTCTCTCTTTGCTTATGCTGAGAAGTCTTTCTTTAAGCATTGCAAAACATAACTTAATGATTAGGGAACTAATTTGATTGCATTGCATGCAACCGAATTCATTTTTTTCTTTTTTGGTTAATTGGTTTGATATATTGTCAAAATTAACTTTTCACAGAGGAAAAATTATTTAGAGAGTTTTGCTCATGAGACTAAACTAACCAAAGAAGGAATAATAAAACTGGTCAGGAAAAACTTTTACGCAACAAGTAAACCGGATAAATTGTACGTACGTTATTATGTTTATAACAACCTTGATCTCATTTCGAATGTGTGTGATATAACTAGTGAATTCTATAGTTCAACTGTGCCGTTCTTTTTATATATATAAAGACAACACATGCTGAAATTGTTTCATTAATTTCTTCACCGACTACCGCATAGAGAGAATGATATTATAGATAATATAGTTCAGGTGTAAATGTAATGTTAAAGAGTAAATTAAATGTACATCATTAACTTAAACGATTTGTTCGAGTAAAGTCGAAGATTTCAATAAATGGCATTCTAATACCTAAACATACTAAAACTGCATAACAACAATATCTGCGTTTAGGATTTCGTTTCGATCAACTTTGTTGTGGTGGCTGAAATTAAGTTGTTTCTTTGCACAAGATTTCAAGCGTGAAATTCATCAACGACACAATTGCGTATAATATTGCACTCGCTAAATAAGAGAAACACGAAACATAAATATGGAGTTCTATTGTGTTTCATTATTCAGTAACCCAAGTTGATTAATTAATTACCTCTTTATTCTAAATATGCTAGCTTCCCAAGATTTCTTGTAATTTATTGCCTAAGTTCTAATTAATTTCTCCAGTACTTTATAACAACATTTTTGAGATTATATTTAATTTATTCTTTGTGTAGGGTTTCAAGATTATGATTTTGTTTGTAAAGTTATCGTCTTATGTTTCAATGCAGTTTATTTTCAAAACAAAATGTTCTATGCAGTTTCTTTAACAAGTAAATGTTAATTTTTCTTTTCTATAGTTCCATATTTAATATAAAATGCCGTAAAGACATATATTTATATTTATATATATAGACAGATAAAATAAGAGAGTATTACTTTAAAATGTATAATTTTGATTTTATTGAACTTAAATTTCTGTGACAAAAAAAACGAACTTAAATTTCTGTATTAACTATGATGGATTTAGATATATGTATACAAAGGTGGCACGTTGTATGTTTCTTGCATTTTACTAGAGAAATTAAAAAGTTTGAAAACAAAAATGGTGTACACGTACTCCACAATTATATTGACGTAGCTTTGACATTGATTCACTATTTCTTGTTTGATAATCCAGATATATACACTTTATTCACCTTATTTAATTTTGACAAATAAAAATTTCATGTAATATTATATTTTGACAGAAATAATAAATTAAAATAAAAACTAAATAAAGAAAACAAATTAAAAATAAAAATTTAATTTTTTGTTAACATCGTACGTCTTCTCGCCGTCTCAGCGTTAACGTCTTCTCCTCGAGATATTACCAACTCACATAACTCAAACCGATATATAATTTTGTTTAATTGTAAAATCTAAATCCTAATCTTCCTTTATAAATCTAAACCGACATATAATCTCGTTTAGTTATAGAATCTAAACCCTAACCGTCTCTTATAAATCCAAAGCAACATACAACTTCGTTTAATTGTAAAATCTAAACTCGAACTCTTTTTTATAAACCCTTGTTTGCGTCTTATCATCTTCGTTCTTCTTCCTGGGAGTTGATGTGAGTTGTGGCTGAGGTTCAGAGAGGAAAGAAGTGTGAGATTCAAGGGTTGAGTGTTGAGTGTGAGAGATCAAAGAGAGAAGGTTGTGGTTGCTTAGAAAGGAAGAAGCTTGGTGGTTAGGGTTGCAGAGGATCTTTTGTTGCGGCGTGGAAGTTCACCGGTTTCGTTGTGGACTGTTCTTGGCTCTGTTGTCTGTCCGAAATCAAGGTGAGTGCATGACCTTGAGCTTATCTAAGCATTTGAGAAGCTTGTGTGTTCTTGTTGGTGTTTGGATTAGATTTATCGAATCCTTGATTTGTTGCTTGTTTCTGTGGTTGTGTGGCTTGTTTCCCTGTTGTTTGGGCTTGGGTTTGGGTTTGGGTTTAATCATCTGTAGGAAGCAAGTTTGGGTGGTCGTTGGCTGTGTGCGATGGAGAAAGTCGAGATCGGAGTTGCAGAAGCTCGAGGACCGATCGATCTAAGATGGGATCGATCAATCCAAGTCTTGCAGGTCGTGTTCGAAGTTGCAGAGCCGTGGGGATCGATCGATCGATCCAAGGGGGGATCGATCGATCCAGAAAGGCTTAAAGTTGTTGGTTACTGCTGTTGTGCTCGGATCGATCGATCCGGCTGTTTATCGTTTTGTAATTGTTGCGTTTGTGCGTTGTGAACGGTTTATCGTCTTACTTGCTTGTGTGTATAGCTCGTAGATGGGAGGACCGCCTCACTAAGTATTTGTTATAATACTTACGCATCTCTGTGTGTCTTTGAGTTGCAGGTAAGGATAAGGTGTGATCGTGGAATCAAAGGCGTTGAGGAGGGGATGATTAGGACTCGGGTGTTTGTTGTTGTTGTTGTTGTTGTGTGAGAACTTGTTATCGTTTGATATTTGCGTTTCGGTTGTTTGACGGTTTGTTACGTCTAATAAAAATCCGAGTTTGTATTGAAACCGTTTTGGCGTAATTAATACGTATGGGCGTATGAGTTGTTTAAAAAAAAAAATCGGGTGTGGTCGTCTCAGTGTGGTATCAGAGCCTAGACGGTTCTAGGATTTCGTGTTGCTTGGTTCATGTGTTTGAACCGTTGAATGGTTGTATATTAGAATTGATTATGTGGTAGTTAGTCAATTTATTTGAGCATGGGGTCTTAGAATCATCCTCTTCGAGCTTCGAGATTCCACGGTAGGTTATCCTTATTCTGTAAGTTGTTTAGTATCTTAGCCTCTGTTCTTGCTGGTTCAGATGGCTAAAGGTGCTAGAGGTTGTGGTAGAGGCCGTGGCCGCGGTAGAGGTCGTGGTCATGTTCCAGTGGTGGCAGAGAGTGTAGCACGGAGTGCTACGGTTGAGCGAGTTGTGGCTCCGCATGTGTATCAGGAGGGGTCTGAAGGCATGGCCGGTGTGGATGCCGGTGTGGCTGGAGTTCCAATGGGTGCTGCGGGTGTTGCAGCGGATCTTGCTCAGGCCCGGAATGATCGCATTGCGGGTTTGCTGGCCTTGCTGTTGGAGCGGTTACCATAGAGGGTACCAGTGCAGGCTCCTGTTGTGCCACCATTCGATTAGGTGTCCGGAGAGATACCGGGTGGACCTGGCAGTTCATTACCTGGAGGGTGATGCACATCTCTGGTGGAAGGGTGTTTTGGCCAGGAGAGTTCAGGCGAAGATGGCCTGGGAGGATTTTGTTGAGAAGTTTAAGTCCAAGTATTTTCCTCAGAAGGCGCTTGACCGGTTGGAGGGTCGGTTCCTTGATTTGTCTCAGGGGAACCGGACCGTCCGAGAGTATGAGGCAGAGTTTAACCGTCTCAGTGTATATGCGGGTCGAGCATTGGAGGGTGAACGGGGCCGAGTTCAGAGATTTTTGTTGGGTCTTCGGGCTGAGTTGAGTAACCGTTGCCTGGTGAGAATTTTTGGCACGGTTGCAGAGTTGGTGGAGACGGCTGCTTTGCTGGAGGAGGGTCTGAGAGACGAGGTGGTAGCTGTTAACCCCAGCTTTCAGACGAGGAGGCCGCAGCAGCAGCAGCAGTCCGGTCCGAGCAGAGGCGGTAGGCCAATGCAAGGACAGAAGCGGAAGATGGAGAGTTCTTCCAGTGTTACTCAGAGTGGTCCGGGATGCTTCAAGTGTGGGAGCAAGGATCACCGGGTTGCGAGTTGCCCTCAGAAGGGCGAGGCGCGTGTGGATATGCGTGTGTGCTATCACTGCAGGGAGACGGGGCATATCAAGCCGAGGTGCCCCATGTTGCAGAGGGAGGTAGCGACGGTGTCGCCAGCTAGCCAGAGTGCAGTGGTGTCCCGAGTGTATTCCATTGTGGAGACAGGAGGCCCGAGTTCCAGGCCGATCACATGTACTTTTTAAACTTACCAGAATTAAATTTTTGTGTGTTAGAATTTATTGTCTCTATGATGGAATCTCAGAATTCTGAGCATATGAGAAATATGCAGGGACCCTGGTTGTGGGAGGTGTTGAATCCCACGTGTTGTTTGATTCTAGCATCGCATTGCTTCATTACTCCGGAATTTGCCGATAATGGCAAATTACGGGGAACAACCGAGGAGCGGTTGGGTTTTATTAGAGTGGCTGGAAGGAAGCTACTGGTTATTCACGGTCGAGTTGAGGACGTGGATGTCCAAGTGGCGGGAGAGTCTATGCCAGCGGATTTAGTCATTTGCTCGGTGGAGCTTTATGATGTCATTTTGAGCATGGATTGACTCGGGAAGTTCAGAGCGCATCTGGACTGTCACCAAGGCCGTGTTGTTTTCGAGAGAAAACAAGGAAGGTTGGTTTATCAGGGAGTGAGACCGACTTCTGGGAGTCTCGTGATCTCGGCCATGCAGGCAGAGAGTATGCTCGAGAAAGGTCGCGAGGCGTATCTGGTGACGATTGTTACATCAGAGACGGTTGGAGAGGTTGCAATTGGGGATATTCAGGTTGTTCGAGATTTCCAGGATGTTTTCCAGTCGTTACAGGGATTACCGCCATCTCGGTCTGATCCTTTCACGTTTGAGTTGGAACCCGGGACAATGCCGATATCTAAGGCACCGTACAGGATGGCTCTAGCAGAGATGGCAGAGCTGAAGAAGCAGTTGGAAGAGTTGTTGGGTAAGGGATTTATCCGATCGAGTATTTCACTGTGGGGAGCGCCGGTGTTGTTTGTGAAGAAAAAAGATGGGAGTTTCCGATTGTGCATCGATTATCGGGGACTGAACCGAGTCACTGTGAAAAACATGTATCCTTTTCCACGAATTGATAAGTTGTTGGATCAGTTGAGAGGGGCTACTTGGTTCTCCAAGATATACTTGGCATCAGGATATCATCAGATTCCGATTGATGAGAAGAATATCCGGAAGACGTCTTTCAGATCGAGATATGGACACTACGAGTTTGTGGTGATACCATTCGGGTTGACGAATGCACCAACAACGTTCATGAAGTTGATGAACAACGTGTTCTAGGAGTATCTGGATGAGTTTATGATCATCTTTAGCGATGGTATTTTGGTGTATTCGAAGAGTGCCGAGGAGCACGAGGTGCATCTGAGAGTTGTTCTGGAGAAGCTGCGGGAGCAGAAGCTATTTGCTAAGTTGAGCAAGTGTGGTTTCTGGCAGCGAGAGATCGGATTTCTGGGTCACGTTGTGTCCGCAGAAGGAGTTTCTATGGATCCGGAGAAGATTCAGGCTATCCGGGAGTGGCTGAGGCCGAGGAATGCTACTGAGATTCAGAGTTTTCTCGGGTTAGCAAGTTATTACCGGAGGTTCGTCAAGGGTTTTTCCGAGTATGGCTAAGTCTACGACGAAGCTGACATGGAAGAATGTTCCTTTTGTTTGGTCTCCTGAGTGTGAGACAAGTACGCCTGTATTGGCATTACCTGAGCCGGGTGAGCCTTACGTGGTGTATGTAGATGTTTCGGGAGTTGGTCTGGGTTGTGTGTTGATGCAGCAGGGAAAGGTGATTGCCTATGCTTCGAGGCAGTTGAGGAAGCATGAGGGCAACTACCCTACCCATGATCTTGAGATGGCTGCAGTAGTGTTCGCCTTGAAGATTTAGAGGTCTTATCTTTATGGCGAAAAGTTTCAAGTGTTTACAGATCATAAGAGCCTGAAGTACATTTTCACTCAGCCTGAGTTGAATTTGAGGCAGAAGCGCTGGATGGAGTTGGTGGCGGATTATGATCTGGAGATCGCTTACCATTCTGGTAAAGCGAACTTGGTTGCGGATGCTTTGAGTCGCAAACGTGTGGTTTCGGCTCGGAAGCAGGACATGGAGTCGTTGGTGTGTGAACTTGGTTCTTTGAGGTTGTGTGTCTTATCTCAAGAACCGTTGGGTTTGGAGGCAGCTAATCAGACGGATCTTCTGAGCAGGGTTCGGTTGGCTCAGGAGAATGATGAGGGTTTGGTTAATGCTTCCAGGGAAGCGGGTTCAGAATATCAGGTCTCTGCTAATGGGACTATTCTGGTGCATGGGCGAGTATGTGTACCCAAGGATGAGGGTTTGAGGCGAGAAATCCTGAGTGAGGCTCATGCGAGTATGTTTTCGATTCATCCAGGAGCGACTAAGATGTACCGAGATCTCAAGCGGTACTTTCACTGGGTCGGGATGAAGAAGGATGTGGCTAACTGGGTCGCAGCGTATGATACGTGCCAGTTAGTGAAGGCAGAGCATCAGGTTACGAGCGGATTGTTGCGGAGTTTACCAATTCCAGAGTGGAAGTAGTGGGGTTGCCAATTTCTCGGACCAAGGATTTGATCTGGGTTATTGTTGATCGTTTGACCAAGAAAACCGATGGAGTTTCGGTGTTGGCTAAGAAGTACGTGCAGGAGATAGTGAGACTTTATGGAGTACCGGTGAGTATTGTGTCAGACCGGGATCCTAAGTTCACTTCCGAATTCTGGAAAGCGTTCCAAACGGAGATGGGCACAAGGGTGTATTTGAGTACCGCGTATCATCCTCAGACGGATGGACAATCCTAGAAGACGATCCAGACTCTTGGGGATTTGCTGAGGATGTGTGTGCTGGACTGGAGTGGTCATTGGGTGGATCACCTGAGTTTGGTAGAGTTTGCTTATAACAATAGCTACCAGGCGAGTATTGGAATGGTTCCATACAAGGCTCTGTATGGTAGGTCATGTCGTACGACGTTGTGCTGGACCCAAGTGGGGGAGAAGAGTACATTGGGTGCAGATTTTATTCAGGAAACTACGAAGAAGATCCGGGTTTTGAAGCTGAACATGATGGAAGCTCAGGGTCGGCAAAAGAGTTATGCCGATAAGAGGAGAAAAGAGCTTGAGTTCGAGGTGGGAGATCGAGTGTATCTCAAGATGGCGATATTGCGAGGTCCGAACAGGTCTATTACCGAGACTAAGTTGAGTCCGAGGTATATGGGTCCGTTTATGATTGTTGGTCGAGTTGGGCCAGTCGCATACCGGTTGGAGTTACCGGAGATTATGCAAGCAAATCACAAGGTTTTCCATGTGTCGATGGTGAAGAAGTGCTTGCATAGGGATGATAAGGTATTGGCTGAGATTCCGTCAGATCTTCAGCCCAACATGACCTTAGAGGCGATGCCAGTGAGGGTTCTCGACCGGAGGGTCAAGGAGCTTCGTCAGAAGAGGATTCCGATGATGAGAGTCTTGTGGGACTGTGACGGTGTTCAGAAGGAAACTTAAGATCCAGAGGAGCAGATGAAAGCTAGATTCGAGAAGTGGTTCGAGAAGCAAGCTGAGGTTGAGTAGTTTTCATCGCTGGTTCTAGTTTCAGAGTTTGACTTGTTTACTCGTTGTATCTTTTGGTATTTCGTTTTGGTGTGTAAACGATTAATACATTTGGATTGGTAATAAGATGTGTATTTCTTATTGGTTATGACTTGTGATGTCATGAGGTTTTGAAATGATAAAAGTTTATGAAAATATGAACTGGAAATATCGTTCGTATTTGGATATGAGAAACTTCTCTGTGAGTTGGGATGTTTCGAGTTGACCTGAGGTTGGATCGTAGTTGTGGTGATATTCCGGGTTGGGATTATCGGTGATGGTGTATGACATTTCGATATTATACGTAGATCATATGAGGTAGTTTTGGTCGAAGATGCTTATAGACGTTTTGTAGACTTTATTCCTCTATGGACGGTTTGGTCCTGTACAACTCGTGAGGGGAGGATTAGTCCCCAGATACCCATACCTCAAAGGACATGTGACCGGAGGGTGGGAGTGGTATGAGAGTTATACCCATAGCCCGAGGGACGTGTGGCCTGAGACTGCGAGTGGTATGCATGGTACCGATAGCTCGAAGACTTTGTGTCTAAGAGTGTGAGTGGTACTGGTTTTGTGCCGATAGCTTGAGGGACTTTGTGACCCGAGAGTGTGAGTGGCATGTGGTACCGAGAACTCGAGGGACTTCAGTCCTGAGGGTGGGGTGGTACAAGTACGAGTTGTGTTGAAATCAATGACTGTCTAGAACGTGATTATAAGCATAACGACTGATTGTAGACCTCGGAAGTTGTTAGTGTTCACTCGCGTGTTTGGGTTGTGTTGGCTGGGCTGGTCAAGGTTTAAGAGAATCGTTGCGACGATTATGAGTTAGATTTCATTGCGGGTGAACTGTATCGCAGATTCGAGGACGAATCTATGTTAGTGGGGGAGAATTGTAACGTCCGTGTTCCGGAAAAAGGGAATTTGTCGAGATCGTTACAGAGGAATCGCATATTGGCGTTTCGATTCTCTGAGGTTATCGGTAATGTGATCTCTCTTTTTGGAGTCGATCTTGAGTGTTTTGGGATTGAAGTTTTCTCGAGAACGGGAAGCGGTTTGATCGAGAATCGAAAGTCAAACTTTGGACCGAAAAAGGAGAGGGGATCGATCGGTCCAAGCTAGGACCGATCGATCCAAGCTTTGTGGTCGATCTGGTGTGTTTAGGCGAGTGGACCGATTGATCCAGGTAAGGATGGATCGATCCACATGCGTCGGCTGTTTTTTTTGGTCTTTTCATCTTCGTTCTTCTTCCTGGGAGTTGCTGTGAGTTGTGTCTTAGGTTCAGAGAGGAAATAAGTATGAGATTCAAGGGTTGAGTATTGAGTGTGAGAGATCAAAGAGAGAAGGTTGTGGTTGCTTAGAAAGGAAGAAGCTTGGTGGTTAGAATTACAGAGGATCGTTTGTTGCGGCGTGGAAGTTTATCGGTTTCGTTGTGGGCTGTTCTTGGCTCTGTTGTCCGTCCGAAATCAAGGTGAGTGCATGACCTTGAGCTTATATAAGCATTTGAGAAGCTTGTGTGTTCTTGTTGGTGTTTGTATTAGATTTATCGAATCCTTGGTTTGTTGCTTGTTTCTGTGGTTGTGTGGCTTGTTTTCCTGTTGTTTGGGCTTGGGTTTGGGTTTAATCGTCTGTAGGAAGCAAGTTTGGGTGGTCGTTGGCCGTGTGCGGTGGTGGAAGTCGAGATCGGAGTTGCAGAAGCTCGAGGACCGATCGATCTAAGGTGGGATTGATCGATCCAAGTCTTGCAGGTCGTGTTCGAAGTTGCAGAGCCATGGGGATCGATCGATCCGTGGTGAGATCGATCGATCCCCTAACCTTCGAGCCAACAAGCCTTGGATCGATCGAAGGTTAGGGGATCGATCGATCCAAAAAGGCTTAAAGTTGTTGGTTACTGCTGTTGTGCTCGGATCGATCGATCGATCCGGTTGTTTATCGTTTTGTAATTGTTGCGTTTGTGCGTTGTGAGCGGTTTATCGTCTTACTTGCTTGTGTGTATAGCTCGTAGATGGGAGGACCGCCTCACTAAGTATTTGTTATAATACTTACGCATTTCTGTGTGTCTTTGAGTTGCAGGTAAGGATAACGTGTGATCGTGGAATCAAATGCGTTGAGGAGGGGATGATTAGGACTCGGGTGTTTGTTGTTGTTGTTGTTGTTGTGTGAGAACTTTTTATCGTTTGATATTTTCGTTTCGGTTGTTTAACGGTTTGTTAAGTCTAATAAAAATTCGAGTTTGTATTAAAACCGTTTTGGCGTAATTAATACGTATGAGCGTATTAATTGTTTAAAAAAAAAATCTGATGTGATCGTCTCAAATGATATATTGTTATATGATTTATTTTAATAGTTTATATTAAATTTTTATTTTATTTACTTTTATTAGATGATTTATTTTTATTGATTAGAAAAAGAAAAAGCGAATGAAAAGGTTCATCTTTTCCGTTTTACATAGCATGTACTTCGGATGCATGCATGCGTCCAATATATAGTGTATGTAAAATTAAATATTGGTTCGTAGCTTCTATGAGTTTAAAAGAAGAAGATAAAAATATTGGTAGAATTGGTTCAAAGTATCTACCAGTGTACGATTTGAAATTAAATTTAATCTTAAATTATATTATATTATTAAAATGTTGAATGATACATTAAATCATTTAAATACAACCACTAAACTAAATAAAAGAAATTGAACATAATTTCGATGAAAAAGTAAAATAATCTTACTTTCCAAACAGAAGCTTTACAAGCAATATATGAAATTTATTAAGGATCTCCTTTTCACATACTCGTAAAAAATTAACATCTTATAAATGAAATTCTTAAATGCTTTCTGCATTATTTTTTATTAAACAAATACACTGATATATTGTTGACAAAAAAAAAAAATACACTGATATATTGTTTGAAATAATCACATGTGATCTAAATGCATTTAATGCAAAAGAAAAATAATGTTAGAAAGATTACATCTTTTTGTTAAGCTTGATGTGCTATTTAATTTAATATATCTTAAAAATATAAATATCACATATCATACACAAATTGTTTTTATTTTCTTGCTACTAATCTGAATCAAGTGGGACAACAAGAACATCACCATCATCAGACTATCGCGGAGACCAATTCCTTCAATCGAAATTTTTTATTTATTGATTTCTAGATCAAATACCCAAATGACTTCTCCAAACCATGGGTTTAGAGAAAATTTATCGGTTGAGAACCAGAGATCAAATCGATGAAAGAAACCATCGGAAACAAACTTTATATTAAAGAATATATTACGATTCAAACGAATCGACATGATACGAGACAAGAGACATTGGTGGGATGAATCTTCTGATTTTGAATTTAGTAATGGCTTTACATGAAACTGGTAATTGTTTGTTTCCGTTGCGCCGTCACCATTCGAAAAGAAAAAGTAGATTGGAATGAAATTTGAAAGAACTACCGGCAAATGTCGGCAGCCTATAAAAACAAGGAGGAAACTGGTTTTGTAGATCGCCTTTGTTATCACGACTCGCCGAGAGAGAGAAGTTACGTCATAAGTCTTTTTGTAAGTTTAATATAAGAATTTGAAATGTGATGTCTTTTGTGAGTTTAATATAAGAATTGATTGTTTTGAAGTGTCTCACGAAAATTTTGCACCTTTCAGTTTGGCCATCCGTAAACATTTTTAATAACAAGAAAATTTGGAATTTTATGGATATGGGGATTAGTTTAGCCTTCGAACTTGGATTTCCCCGATCAAAATAAAATAAAAACAACTTAGTTTTATATTCAAAAAATATCTTTTCAGCAATATCATATCTGTTCTTTTTTTTCTTTTTTTCTTTTTTAGACATCAATCAGATCTGTTAAGTTCGTACTACTACGATATTCTGATCTTTATAAATGTCACATATAACATATTATTCTGGATCTTGACAAATTGCCCAAATATTATACGAGGGGCATAGTAGGAACGTATAGAACGCGAGCAAGGGACGGTCGAATCTATCTTCGTTACTAATTTCAGTTTCTCTATGCATTTCTTTTGTCATTTATGTTCATTTTTGTAGAACGCATGCAAAGCCATTAAGCCACTAATTGGAAATAGAACATATTTGATCGAATAAATCGACACGTGAGGGTGGGCGATATTACAAGAATAAGGCAGCAAAATCTGAAACGTCGCGAATAATAGAAAAAAAAACTAAATGACCGGTGATAGCCGGTGGTTAAAGTCAGCAAATTGCACTTCTCTCTTCACTCTTCTGGACGCACATTTCAACTCCTTGGATTATCTGTAAGTTTTTTTATCTTTTTATTTTGTTCAGACACGACCTGAATACTTCCTTTTTTATATATATGGAACTCGCTTTGATCTTCTGTAATAATTCTACAACTTTTTAGGTTTATTTCAATTGGATCGAGTTACTCTTTCACTAATCACTCAATTTATTTATTTCTGTTATAAAACCTTCTTCACTTTTTTTTTTTACTTTCTTCTTCTTTTGTCTGATTCCTACTATCGCCTTTCACCTTTGTTTCTTTTTTTTTTGGTTATTTGAATAAAAGTTGTTTTTTGCTTTAAAGATCCGAACTTGTTTTGGTGAGTATGTTACAGAAAATGACATCTACTGTATTATACTATTATCTTCAAAAGAATTTATTATTCTACAAAAGAACTTCCCTAGAAAGCGTCAATGCTCTTGGACATTTTACTATTTACAATTGTATCATCTGCATGATTAAGAAATTATTTTCGGATATTTGTAGCAGATAATTTTAGTTGTTACTTGTCAAGGATAATTATTAATGTAGAATATTTTAGATCTTTAAAATGCTAAACAAGCATTTTGGCTTGTTACCTGTCTTCAGTCAAATTAAACTCACCTTTTTTAATCTTGAATGTAGGAAAAAGTTATTAATTTGGCGGGAAAATGTCGTAAAATGGCAACAGCCAACAAATGATTCCTTTTTTTGTCCGTTGTTTTACTTAAATCTTCTAAAATATTATGAATCATATGATCACTGTTTCCTTACGTATACAATCATATGATCAGTTGATCACTGTTACACTATTTCACTATTTGATTATTATTCTTTAGATTCTAGGAGCATTAATTATTTCAGAGGCAGCAGTCTGAACTCTGAGTAAGTTCAGTTTGGAAGAAAGCGAAAAAAGGAAACTTAATTTTTTTTAAAGAAATTTTATAATATAGACATTTCGCTACATCGTTCGCTAAAAAATAATTTGACAACGGACACTACATGTTTAAGATACATTTAAATAAATCTAAAACAAGAGAGAAAGATATATAGAATCATAACTCTCTTTGAAGTACGTAGACCTATATACCTAACCGGCTAACCCTCTTTTGTTTTTCTGGCAATGGAAAATTAAATGTACAAACAACTTATTCATGTTAAATTTCATCGTTTGGCACATGTATTGTTTGTACCTTCTTTATTATTTTTAGTGTTGATTTTAACAAAACACAAAAATATAGACACTAGATAGATATCATTTTTCTCAACACATTGTTCTTTTTTGTGCTAAATATATATATATATATAAATAAATATATATATATATATATGGCTCATTTGAACCATAGTTAATATCCTTTTTTAAATAATGTGATTTATTGTTTCAAACGTTGGTTTGTGCGTTTGCATTTATAAAATAAAAACATTGTGATATGTACTTTTGTGCCAATCAAACAATTTTTCCTTGATAAAAGTTAAAGCTTCGTCTTACTATTGAGGTCACTAATAGTAAGTTATTCTCACTTTTGAATCCTACATAATTATATAACTAGACATCGATTTGAAGAAGTTTTTCAGTTAAAAATATGGATTATTGGATACCTATATAATATTTTGGAATATATAAAGGTAATAATTGATCTTATGAAGAATATGAAGACCAAAACTGTAAAATTAGTACCAAGGAATACTATAATGTCTTCACATGGGAACTCGTTTTCTCTTCTTGTTGAGGATGTAGTGTTTAGTGTTAAATATTGACTGATTCTCTCTTACGGTGAATGTACATAAAATTAGATATATTTATTATGTACACATACAATAATAGAACGGTGTTATGGATGACACAAAGGCATGCGAGTATGCGACTAAACAAAGAGCTGGCTCCTAGCACAATACAGGCTTCTAGTGTGCATAGGACATAAGTAATTTATAACTTTAACAAATAATAGGTTATATTTATTATTATTATTTAATTTTAAATCACTAAACAATATCTCTCTTTGACGGGTGCGAAATCCAATTAATCGGTCAACAGATTTTAACTCGGGAAAGCCAAAACAAAATCCCACCCCAATTCTTTTTTTCAATTTATAATTTCCTTTTTACAGGAGAAAAAAACTATACATAAATAGAGAGTATTCTTCTAATTAAACAATTACGATTAAGTTATTCGAAGACAGTTTTTATTTTCTTCTCTCACTTATATTCAAATTATTTTGAACAAAGAGTGTCTTTTACTCTTTCCAAATGTGCTTTGTTATTAAATTAGTTACGACTGTCTCATATAATATTGCATGTCCGTACACACATCCAGAAGATGAGTGAACTCGGGGATCTACAAATATACTATAATTTAGATGATCGATCCAATTGTTGTTTTATGTATATTATCTTTGACTCATTGTCAAGGAGATTGCATATATGTGTACACGTCGACGGATACGAATACGTAGCCCTGCGCGTACACATGTATATAGATATGTAAGCACATGTATATGTAAAGATGGGAGAGAATGGTCAATGGTAAGAGAGTAAGAGATGATTTGCGGAGTGTGGGAATGCTGGGCTTTGGGGAGTCATTAATCGCATTAAACGAGGGACGTGAGTTCCAATAATCCAAGTGGGGTAATTTAGAGAGAGAGGGTGATTTAATTTTGTTTGGTTTTTAGAGAGAGAGAGGCTTAGGGTTTGGACTTTTTCAGTTGGAAGCGTAGATTTGTCTTATTTACGACACTCGTGTCCCTGTTTATTGCAATATCATATACAGATCTGCCAAACAGATATAATATTATTTAGTAGTATAAAGAAGTGTAACATTTGTATTAATTTTAGTCATTTTTTGTGCCAACATTAATTTAATTAAAGTCCTTCAACGTTATTTTATTTATATTATGTGGTTGTGCATAATACTTAATAAAATTCTACTACTCCTATATACTTGCATCTTTTTTATGGGTTTTTTTTCTTTTTTGATAAATCTTTTTTATGGTTGATAGTAAAATTACATCAATCCCTCCTTAATGGGATTATATAAAGAAAGCCATTTAAAGCGAGCCATGTAATAGGTTTAACTTTAAAACCTGTTTAGCTTCCTAAAAATTATCTTTAAAGACTTTAACACAAATCTTCGTCTCCTTTGTTTAAAACCCTCAAGTTACCGTAAAGAGATAGATAGAGTTTTTAGAGAGAGAAAGTAAGGCAAGGATTCTGTTTGCAGCCATACTTTGAGTAAGCAAAAACTAGATCTCTTCCTCTCCTCAATCCTTGACAAGTAATCTCTCTTCATCATAATATTTCTCTTCACCAAACTTGCGTTTCTTTAAATTCTCTTGCCTTAAATATCTTGTAATACGTCTCTAATCATTTTATGTTTCTTCTCAATTCCTATCATTGCAGATCACATATATCTCAGTGATTTAAGATTTGATTCCAAGAAGAAAAAGAAAATGAATTCTAACAACTGGCTTGCTTTTCCTCTATCACCAACTCACTCTTCTTTGCCTCCTCACATCCACTCTTCACAAACCCCTCATTTCAATCTCGGTTTATTAAACGACAATATCGACAATCCTTTTCAAAACCAAGGTATATGCACGCACATTTATGTATATGTATGTTCGTATTCAAGGCCTTAATGCAATTCTTTTATTAAACATATATCTGTAATTATGTTAAAAGGCTTTTAAAACTATTAAGGGTTCAAATTTTTAGACATATGTAAAATCGAAAGCACCATTGCACATGTTTAAAGACGGTTATGTTCACATATTGTCTTGGATTTTTACAGATTTTTGTTTGTGTATTCACGAAAATTATTAATTGTATGCTTTCTTAGAATGGAATATGACCAATCCACACGGTGGAGGCAGCGAAGGTGGTGAGGTTCCAAAAGTAGCTGATTTCTTAGGAGTGAGTAAATCAGAAAATCATCAACCCGACTACAACCTCGTACCTTACAACGACATTCATCAAACCAACGATTCAGATTACTACTTCCAAACTAATAGCTTGTTACCTACAGTCGTCACATGTGCCTCTATCACCCCTAATAACTATGAGCTTCAAGAGAGTGCACACAATTTGCAATCTCTCACTCTTTCCATGGGAAGTAACGGTGCTGCCGCTGCAGCAGCCGCCACCGTGAAAGCCTCGCCGGGTGAGACCAGCGCTGATAATAGTAGCAGCACTACTAACACAAGTGGAGGAGCCATCGTTGAGGCTGCACCGAGACGGACTTTGGAAACTTTTGGACAACGAACTTCTATCTATCGTGGTGTTACAAGGTCTTAATGAGTTCGACTTTTAATTTTGTCTTTTCTTTTGAGTATAATAATGAAATGAGTATATATATAAATATGTTATAATTATTTTTTTGGGTATTATAGACATAGATGGACCGGTAGATATGAAGCTCATCTTTGGGACAACAGCTGTAGAAGAGAAGGACAATCAAGGAAAGGAAGACAAGGTAAGTGATTTATTTGATTATTCACTTTTTTTTTTCTTTTTGTCTCATATCGAAAACTTGATTTTGGACCAATCATGTTCCTCATCATTCTTATGTTCTTGATGCTTGAATCTTGGACTTCTTCGAAACCTCTCTACAGTCTACTTAGGTGAGTATTCATGGTTCTTGTTTTTCCTTGTTATCGATTGTGTTTTGATTTTAAGTAAATTATACTTAAGAATAGTTGGTTTAACTGGATTATAAACTCAGGTGGGTATGACAAAGAAGAGAAAGCAGCAAGAGCATATGATCTAGCTGCACTTAAGTATTGGGGTCCCTCTACTACTACCAACTTTCCCGTAAGTTACTTATTTCAAATTTTCATGAATATACGTATGGTTGTATTCGTAATACTGGTTGATAATTTCTTATCTCTCTCTTTTTGTCGCATATTTTAGATTACTAACTACGAGAAGGAAGTAGAGGAGATGAAACACATGACGAGACAAGAGTTTGTGGCTTCTATAAGAAGGTGATTCTACCTTTGATCAGACCTTGAATGTTGTATAGCTTTATATAGAAATGGCAACTTTCTAATCAAAGAACCTCGCGTAATCAATTGCAGGAAAAGTAGTGGATTCTCACGTGGTGCATCGATGTATCGTGGAGTAACAAGGCATCATCAACATGGAAGATGGCAAGCAAGGATCGGCCGAGTTGCCGGAAACAAAGATCTCTACTTGGGAACGTTCAGTAAGTATAAATACTACTTCGTCTTATTTAAACCGTGCTTATATAATTCTTAAATTATATATTACGAGATGTGGAGATGACTAATCTAACATTTCAAAAGAAAAAAGGATTCAAATTCATGTACATATTCAAGTTTCTTATAAACGTCTAAATAGGTGGTATTGCTTATACTCATATATTTTTCTCAGGCACGGAGGAAGAGGCAGCAGAAGCATACGACATAGCTGCGATAAAATTTCGAGGTCTAAATGCGGTTACAAACTTTGAGATAAACCGTTACGACGTGAAAGCCATCCTAGAGAGCAACACACTTCCTATAGGAGGTGGTGCGGCTAAACGGCTTAAAGAAGCTCAAGCTCTAGAATCATCAAGAAAACGCGAGGAAATGATAGCCCTCGGTTCAAATTTCCATCAGTATGGTGCAGCAAGCGGCTCCAGCTCTGTTGCTTCGAGCTCTAGGCTTCAGCTTCAACCTTACCCACTAAGCATTCAACAACCTTTTGAGCATCTTCATCATCAGCCTTTACTTACTCTACAGAACAATAACGATATGTCTCAGTATAATACCAACGCTCATGATTCTTATAGTTACATTCAGACGCAGCTTCATCTTCACCAACAACAAACCAACAATTACTTGCAGTCTTCTAGTCACAGCTCCCAGCTCTACAATGCTTATCTTCAGAGCAACCCTGGTTTGCTTCATGGCTTTTTCTCTGATAATAACAACACTTCAGGGTTTCTTGGAAACAATGGGATTGGTATTGGGTCAAGCTCGACCGTTGGATCATCGGCTGAGGAAGAGTTTCCGGCCGTGAAAGTCGATTACGACATGCCTCCTTCTGGTGGAGCCACAGGGTACGGAGGATGGAATACCGGAGAGTCTGTTCAGGGATCGAATCCAGGAGGAGTTTTCACGATGTGGAATGAATAAAAGATGTTTTCTCTGTATTTCTTGCGAGGCAAGGTAGGGTATGGAATATTTAGCTACTTTAATTTCCTTAAGCAATAGGATCCGACTGGAGTCTTCTTGATTAGTAGAGGATTTAGGGTTTCATTTTTTACTTTTGACGGCGAAGATGATAAATTTGTAGACGGCGGTTAACAGCGTCCTCGAGGGTTAGTGTTTTTATGGGTATTATAGTATGATTAGAAGTACCCAAATTTTGTTTAAAAGCTAACCCTTCTGACTAAATTTCTCAAAACTTGTATTCGTTTATAACTAAAGATTTATTGTTCCTCTATTTTTATTTTATCATACAAACTTATTTCTGAGTGTAAGTGACAAGTGTGCATAATTATTACAGTATAACATCTATAAATTACTACTCGATAAATTAATATTTTGATAAATTAATATATTTTTTCGATTCCAAGTCAGTTTTTTGATTTAATTAATATATTAATAAAATATTATAGTTCCAACAATATTAATTTATAAAAGTTTTACTGCACTTTTTTTTAGTATGTGTGTACATAATTTTGCTTACTGTTAAAAAGGTATTCTTTTGGAATGTACAAGTGGCCTCAACAACCTCAAATGGAAAAACGAGCTTAAATCTTGGGTCACAAATACAAAGCATATGCCATTTTGGGAAGAGTTTTAAAACATACCGGTGAGGAAAATGTTACGGAGATAGTCAACTATGTTTTCTGGTTACAAGAACGATAACTTAACTATGGAGCATTTGTGAATGTGGAAAAATATGGGTAGTTCGAGATCCGTCTTTATCTCTCCCTATTTACTAGAAGTCCGACCAAAAGATGGTTTATGGTGTTTACTCCCACAGAAACAAACGCTTATTTCACTGTTGTATTTATTCTATAGAAAGAACGCTGGTAGAAGACTAATTTGGAAGAAATATGTAGTGTAGTTATGTTGAAATGAAGACTCAGAGAGCGTTCACAACCCGAGAACATTAAAAAGGTGAAACCAGTTGTGCAACAATCTATCTCCTCACATATTCATTAAATGTTATTTTGGCTCCAGCAATTATGTCTTGTTTTTCTCTCCCTTTCATGCATAAGGAACAAAATCTCTTTGTTATTATTAGGTTTGGGCATTCGGGTACTTGGGTCTGGTTCGGGTTTTTCGGGTAAGGTATTTTAAGATCCAATATAATAAATTTAAATTTTCGGTTCGGTTTTGATTCGGATACTTTCAGATTCGGGTCGGTTCGGATTTGAAATTTCAAAACTTCTAAAACTCCGAAAAGGGGGTTCAATCGGTTCGAATAATTTATAACCAATTACGATAAAAACCTATTATATTCCCGATATGTACTGCTATACCTGAAAAAAATAACATGAAATATAACTAATAACCTACAAATTTCACATCCAAATTCTAAATCCAAACACTTAAGAGATAAAGATAGAGTACATACAACATTTCTTAATCATACAACAAATGAAATACTTAAGCAAAGGAAGAGTAGACAAGCTCCTTAAGCGAAGACAACAAACCCAAGTCTGATAACGTAAACATATATATATAGAAGTAGGAAAATGGAAACTGGAAACACACTACATCTTTGTTTTGATCTCTCTTAGAATTCGCATGACCTAATACAATTAAAAACATAGAACAAATGTCAATTTCATTGGTATAACACTGGTAAAACAATGTCAAGATGCTAATGATCGAGAACAAAGACTTAATTACCTCACTCTAGAGACCTTGCAAGTTGAAATCAGGTTCAAACTCTATAGAAAAATCAAAGAACGTAATGTTAGAAATGAAAATTTGTAAATTAGAATTAAAAGAGAGATCAAAAGAAAGAATTACCTCTCATAAGTTCATCTTGCAACTCAACTTCAGCAAGCAGTTGTTGAATTGTTGAGACTCCTTTTTCATTGATATGGATTTCTTATTTCAACCATTGCTCAGTACACATCAACACTTCAATCATGTAGTGTGTCAAACAGTTCATGTATGGATCTAAAACTCTACCACTTGTGCTAAATGCAGATTCTGAGGCTATTGAAGACACTTGCATTACAAGTATATCCTTAGCTATTAGTGATAGAACCGAAAACTTCCCACTGTTGACCTTATTCCACGATAACATATCGTATTCTGAACCTTTTAAAAAATTTGGAGTCTCCACATTCTCTTTCAAGTACATATCCATCTCATTAGATGAATTATGAATCTCTGTTTCTTTCACAATCTCATCATAGATGTTTTCCATATCCTCAATTGCAAGACCATTACCTAGAACTATTCTCTCACTAAAATCACTTACAAATTTTTCTTGAGACTGAGACCACGATCCTTGTGACTGAGAAGATGTTACTGACCCACCACTACCATTTTTGTTCGATAAACTCGTTCTGCTATACTCATCATACAAATCTTTCAAGATATTAGAAACTGGATAATAAAGATGAGTAGACTCCACATTGTTTTTATCATAAAGCTTATCAAAACATAGCTCAACAAACTTCATCTTCTTCATCGGGTCAAAAACACTTGCTACCATCACAAGCCTGTTCATTTCAACCTTATCCCCAAACGGACCCCAATACTTTCCCAACTTTGTTAACATAGATAAGGCTTTCTTCGTCAATTCTTCATCAGATCCTGTTGTGCTTAATGCACTTAGGTTTCTAGTAATTGAGACTATCTCATTGTAGATTTTATGAGAGGCAACATAAGTAGAAGCTGACAGAACCAATATGGATTTATAAAATATGCCAAGAATTTGAACTAACCTGTCAACCGCATCTCATTCATCTCTAATAGCTGGTCCAATCCTTTTTTTCCCTCCACATTTTCCAGAAAATAGTCATTATACGGTTTATATTCAGCCTCCATATTCTCAAATGCCAATCTGAACTTTAGAGCTTGGTCTAGCATGAGATATGTAGAATTTCATCTGGTGGTGATATCTAAAGGTAGGCTTCTCCTTTTAATCTTCCTTGTCTCAACATGAAAATCAAATGATTTGAGTCTATTTGTTGAAGACCTCACATACTAGATTCCATTGCGAATAGCCGCCACACTGCTATCTACCTCCTGCAAACTTTCCTTCACAATCAGATTCAATATGTGAGTAACACATCTCAAATGCAAATATTCACCTTTAAGAATCAATGCATTATCTCCAATCTGCATCATTGCTTTCTTAAACTTAGTCATAGCTGAACTGTTAGATATAGCATTATCCACAGTCATGTAGAATACTCTCTTTATATCCCACGCGGCTAAACACTCAAGAAGAACATTACAAATTGTCACACCCTTTATGATCATAAACATTCTTCAATCCAATAATCATCTTCCTTAACTGCCACATAGCATCAACAAAATAAGCTGTTATTACCATATAACTGGCTCTAGTAGTGAGAGTAACCCAAATATTTCTAGTCAATGACAACCTCTGCTTGTTATGCTCAAAAAATTTCTTCATAACTGCTTTTTTCTTAACATAAAGCTCCACAATGTCTCTTGTGGCTGTTCTCCGAGAATGAAGTCTATAGAGTTGAATTTTAGAGCATAATCATCTCCAAGCTAAGCTCTCTATGAAAGCTAATGGTAACTCAGCTAGAACCAACATCTCATTAGTTGCTTCCCTAAACATTGATTCACTGATCTTACACACTCTAACACTACCATCAGCACCATCAGGAGTTAAAACAGTTTGAGCTTTGTCTTTATTAGCACTTTGCCATACCTGGTATGCTTTGCAGGTGTTTAGAACATGTTTTTTCAAAGTGGAGGTTCTAGACTTAGTTGGAAGAGCCATTTCTTTCCCACAGTAATTGCAATAACATTTGTCTGTATTTTTTCAAGTCTGGTGAAATGATCCAAAACCCAAGACCTTGCCTTCTTTCTTGACTTAGAACCACTACCTCCTTCAGTGTCTTTCTCTTTCCTTTTGTTTGTCTTTCCAAAACTAGGTGTTTGAACCTCATCATCTGTCACATTTAGTTCATCATCATCACTCATTAGAACATCATTGTCTGCTGGATTCCCAAAAGACGCCATCTGCATCAAAATGAGAAAGAAAAACACTCACATTAATATGCAAACGCTTTAAAGAAAGCACAAAATCAAATCAAAGTTTTCATTTTTCACATTTAACAACACTACAACACAATACAAGAATCAATTTTAGACTACAAAATCTAATTTATCAAATCTTCTTTAGTACATAATGTAGACTAAAAAGCTAAATTTAAAAGGCAAACACCATCAAGAATAATCTGCAACTATCGAACTCAAAATCCAATTGTCTGAAAATCGAGCTTTAGGTTCTGGGTCTTGGGCATGTTCTCTGATCATTTCTCTTTCTCCGGCAAATATCTTCTCTCAGATTAACCGAGTCATATGTGACACTCTGCTAGCAAGGCGTTATCGTAAAGGTTACTTTGGCCTCCTATCCCAATAGTTTTATTATAGTTAGTTGCTACTTCTTCTCCTTTGTTGCTTTATCCTATCTTCAACCTGGTTTTTAATGTGTTTTTTGCCAATGAAGTTATGTGCTAAATAGCTATTGTAATACAACTTTTCTTTTTGGTAATATAATTCACATTTTGTCAAAAAAGAGAGTAAAACTCATAAGTCTAATGAAGTTATTCTTGTAATATGATGATAGAAACCCATTGACATCTTTTAAATGATGAATTGAAAAGAATTTCTTAATATTTGAAAATTTAAGTGTAGGGTCTAATGGCTCTTCGAGTGGCTATTAGGAAGCCACCATTTCTTTTTCTTTGAAGATAATTTATCATTTCATTCGACTGATTGATGTTTGATCTTCCATTTATATGATATATGTTTTAATTTTGTGCCTTTTATTTATACTGAATGATGATTTATCTCTCTGATAATGATAAGATTTTGTTCACCAGTGATTTCAACATCACTTAGATTATCTCTGTGGGTACCAAATTCATCTATATTATTTGAAACTATTGTCTCATAATCAAAATCAACAACATTTTCACCCATAATAAATGTCACTAGTCTAATCATTCATAAATTGATGTTCATAAGCCATGTTTTTATAATCTTGTTTTTCATTAGTCAATATCATATTCTTAAGAGATATTATGCTCTTGTATCATTGAATTTCATAAGTGGAAATGGAGGATAAGTTGAGCTATGCTCAAAGATTGATATATCATAAGTAAGGGTTCCATATCGTTTACGAATTCTGTAAACTATCATACTCGAACTTCGTCAGTATAGGTTATTTTTTTTCCTTAAATTTGAAGAAAACTAATTATTCTGTGTAGGAATCCATATTAACCCAAATCTATATTTATGCTAATTCATCGTGAGTTGGTTATTTAAATTTTGTTTGTTCTACATGGTCAAACGTTCTTCTAATGTCATCTACAATTGTCGGATAGTCAAAACTCAAAAACATGAATTTAAAAGGTCAATATTATGAGATAATTGGGAAAATCACATCTAATCCACCTATCTATCACAACCATCCATTCTTTGAAAAACCGTTAAGCTCCTTCTAATACAATAAGTAGGTGATGTAGAACTTGAAAAGGAATATGACTATCCATCAACGTGTATATGTCTGCAAACTCTTTTTTTTTTTTTAACATCAAAGCTCTAGGCAACATAATCTTCAATGTCATAGGGAACTGATGGTGGAGATTCAAAACCACGAGCCACTAATTTTCTTTTAACATATTTATTTTAAATAATTTTTATTTTTGATAAAGAGTTTTATATTTAAATTGCGTGAGAAATAAAATACAAAAATGTACTAAAGTCCGAAAATGGCTATTTTATACTTTAAATAGAAAGATATGTTAGATTCATATATCACATATACTAATTCATACCCCAACAAAACATTAATTCAGACTTACTACCTGAACTTTCAGTTTTGGGCAAAATCATATATTTATCGTTATAATGGCAAGCAACTGATGACGTGGATGTCATGTTGATATTGTGGCTGCCGCCGTGGATGTCATGTCAAGATGTTATTTTTTAATCTTCTTCATGCGTTTTATATTCTCACAAAAATTAATTATTTTTTATGATTGCATCTTCATAAAAAAACGTCATCATCTCTAGAAAAACAACTTAATCATACATTTATTGTCACAATATTAAACAACTATTAAATCATGATGATATGGACTTATGTATGAATCTACGTCGTTTTGTTTAAAACACAGAATTTAAAATCTTTGATGAAACGAATGTTGTTTTGAAAATTTTTAATATATTTTTATATATATATTTTATTATTGATTTCCACGAATCCACCATTTTTGTTATATAATGAAATTTTTTTGGAGAATCTATCGGAAATAAATATTATTTGCATATAAATATTTATATAAAAATTAATAAATAAATTGAATTGGAGAGAATTAGAGAAGATAACAAAAACTTGTTTTTTTAACATCGTGACGTGACATCCATATCATTTCATATGTGGTATCCACGTCATCAGTACGACATCTACATTATTATAATTTAACTATTTTTTTTGTCATTGTGACAATAAATATATGATTTTACATCAAACTAACAGTTTAAATAGTAAATTTAAATTATATTTTTTGTTGGGATATAAATTAGCACGGTACAGTGCACATGTTTAGATCAAAAATATATATCTCTTTATTTGAGGTATCTTTTATAATATAATTTACAAGTCACTTTGCAGCCAACTTCCACTATTTCCTTCTGCCATATGGCAAAAGTCCCAATTTTTACACTTTCACTTTTTTTAAATTCTGGAAAATATATAGATATTTTTTTTTAAAACTGTTTTTTATATATTTTTATTATTAACTAAATGTTATAAAAAAATACAAATGATATAAAGACCGTGGCACGGGCCAAAACACTAGTATAATATATTTGTCTTCATAGACCCCAAATTTTGTCGTTGAATCCCAACACACATAATTTGAGCCTAATTTTGAACCAATCCATTACAATCTCACTAAAAAATAAGTGCAATATCTAATTACGATGAAAAGAGGGAAGACAAAAGCTGTACCAACCATTTTGTCTTCTCTATGAAATCTATCTTGCGATAATAACAAAGAAAACTAATTATTCCGTGTAGGAATCCATATTAACCCAAATCGATATTTATGCTAATTCATCGTGAGTTGGTTATTTAAATTTTGTTTGTTCTACATGGTCAAACGTTCTTCTAATGTCATCTACAATTGTCGGATAGTCAAAACTCAAAAACATGAATTTAAAAGGTCAATATTATGAGATAATTGGGAAAATCACATCTAATCCACCTATCTATCACAACCATCCATTCTTTGAAAAACCGTTAAGCTCCTTCTAATACAATAAGTAGGTGATGTAGAACTTGAAAAGGAATATGACTATCCATCAACGTGTATATGTCTGCAAACTCTTTTTTTTTTTTTAACATCAAAGCTCTAGGCAACATAATCTTCAATGTCATAGGGAACTGATGGTGGAGATTCAAAACCACGAGCCACTAATTTTCTTTTAACATATTTATTTTAAATAATTTTTATTTTTGATAAAGAGTTTTATATTTAAATTGCGTGAGAAATAAAATACAAAAATGTACTAAAGTCCGAAAATGGCTATTTTATACTTTAAATAGAAAGATATGTTAGATTCATATATCACATATACTAATTCATACCCCAACAAAACATTAATTCAGACTTACTACCTGAACTTTCAGTTTTGGGCAAAATCATATATTTATCGTTATAATGGCAAGCAACTGATGACGTGGATGTCATGTTGATATTGTGGCTGCCGCCGTGGATGTCATGTCAAGATGTTATTTTTTAATCTTCTTCATGCGTTTTATATTCTCACAAAAATTAATTATTTTTTATGATTGCATCTTCATAAAAAAACGTCATCATCTCTAGAAAAACAACTTAATCATACATTTATTGTCACAATATTAAACAACTATTAAATCATGATGATATGGACTTATGTATGAATCTACGTCGTTTTGTTTAAAACACAGAATTTAAAATCTTTGATGAAACGAATGTTGTTTTGAAAATTTTTAATATATTTTTATATATATATTTTATTATTGATTTCCACGAATCCACCATTTTTGTTATATAATGAAATTTTTTTGGAGAATCTATCGGAAATAAATATTATTTGCATATAAATATTTATATAAAAATTAATAAATAAATTGAATTGGAGAGAATTAGAGAAGATAACAAAAACTTGTTTTTTTAACATCGTGACGTGACATCCATATCATTTCATATGTGGTATCCACGTCATCAGTACGACATCTACATTATTATAATTTAACTATTTTTTTGTCATTGTGACAATAAATATATGATTTTACATCAAACTAACAGTTTAAATAGTAAATTTAAATTATATTTTTTGTTGGGATATAAATTAGCACGGTACAATGCACATGTTTAGATCAAAAATATATATCTCTTTATTTGAGGTATCTTTTATAATATAATTTACAAGTCACTTTGCAGCCAACTTCCACTATTTCCTTCTGCCATATGACAAAAGTCCCAATTTTTACACTTTCACTTTTTTAAATTCTAGAAAATATATAGACATTTTTTTTTAAAACTGTTTTTTATATATTTTTATTATTAACTAAATATTATAAAAAATATAAATGATATAAAGGCCGTGGCACGGGCCAAAGCACTAGTATAATATATTTGTCCTCATAAACCCCAAATTTTGGTGTTGAATCCCAACACATAATTTGAGCCTAATTTTGAACCAATCCATTACAATCTCACTAAAAAATAAGTGCGATATCTAATTACGATGAAAAGAGGGAAGACAAAAGCTGTACCAACCATTTTGTCTTCTCTATGAAATCTATCTTGCGATAATAACAGAGAATACCATGAGGGAATAGTTGAAATAGCCATTAACGTGGAGTTCTATGTGGTTTCTAAGGCAAACTACAGTTATAGCATCGAGGAGGTAAGTTTGAGATTTGCATGTCGAAAGTTTGGAGCTCTGTTTTTATTGTTTAATCTATTCGCCCGAAGAATGGATAATTTTCGTATAAAAGCATTATGGTGAATCCGATTTTATAACAATATTAATGACATATGTTCTGTCTCTCCTTTTCAACAAAATGGCCCAAACCAACGAGTAGCTAAATTTGAATTCATTTATTTTTCTTCGAACTTCTGAATTTTTTGTAAATTGACTTACATACAAACCATAATTTAATTTTGACAAATAATGTCGCAAACATTGATAAAAACAATAGCCATAGGAAAAAGAATCTAGATATTAACCAAAAAGCTTATGTCATTTTCAAATTATTGTTTATGTTCTTGAAAAAATGTAGTTTCTATTTCCGTTTAAAAAAAAGTGAGTTAACATTTGGAAGCATTAATAACTTTTTTTTTTTTTTTTTAAAGTTAAATGAATTGAAAATTTTAAATGAGTAAAGAAGAGAAACAAAAAATCAAAAGAACGAGCCAATAAGATACGTACACGTCATAGCCGACTCTAGCACAAACGGTGAGAAATGAAAATATAAACGTCGTTACAAAAGAGAGAAAACAAAAACAAAAAAGCCTAAAAAGCCGAACTTTATTTTTCTTCATTCTCTCCTCTACCTCTCAGCTTCTGCTGGATCTGTCCAGCAGAGACGATCTTGTTCTGAGAGATTCGTAGGGTAAGGTGGTTTCTTTTCTTCTCTATTTTGCTTTTGCCTTTATAATCTGTTTTGGGTTATTTTTTTATTTTGATTTTCATTTCGATTTTGGATTTCTCCTCTGTGTGGGAGGGTTTTGTTCTGTCGACTCATGTGGTGGGTTTGTCTCTTTTTGATTTGATTGATTAGGGACCGTCGATCAAGGCTTCTCGGGCAAACAGGTGAATTAGCTTCTTTTTTTTTTTTTTTTTCTAGTTTTAAATTAGGGTTCAATTGTAAGCTGGTGATGTGAAGAAATGATTTGATTGCAGGGTAATATTTGCATGTGGGTTTTGGACATTTGAAATGAATTGCTATGAAAAGTTGTAACTTTTGTTTTTGATTTAAAAAGGCTAAAAATTTTGAACATTTCATTTCGGTGAATAGAGAGGTACTGTTGGTTGAAAGTGAGATTAGCGATGTGGGTATCGTATGGCTTTTGAGTTTTGTAATGAATTGCTATGAAATTTCTAACTATTTTGCTGAAATGAAAAGGTAGTTTTTGATGGAAATTAGATTTTAACTATGTGGGTTTTTGCATGTTTTTAGAAATTTGAAATGAATTGCTATGAAAGTTCTTAGTCATTATGGTGACATAAGAGGCTAATTTCTAACTAGTGTTGAATAGAAATAAGATTAGCTGCTTAATATATGATGTGATTTTGTGGAACTAGCTGCAAGGTATCCTAGATACTTATGGTATGTTGGGTAGCTTATTGTTGGAAATCAGGTTTTAGTTGGATCTGTTTGTGTTTTCAGGTTCTAGTGTTAGCAGAAAAACGGTTCTAGGCTTGCTTCTGTTCTCTTCCTTCTACGTAGTTGAGATCTTGATTTATAGGAAGGGGCTCATAGGGTAGTGTGGTTATAGATGTATAAGGTATGTAATACGTTGATTCATGAAAAGGATATGGTCATCTGCTTATGTTTTGTCAACCAATTTTTAAAGGCGACTGATGGGCTTATCTGTATTTGTAGTGAATCTGTTGAGAATTGTTTTGTTTCTTCTGTGTTACTGAAACAGAGGATGACTGTTTTTTAAGTGCAGAAATGGATCACGACAAGACAGGATGCCAAAGCCCACCTGAAGGTCCTAAGCTATGCGTCAACAACTGCGGTTTCTTCGGAAGCGCTGCCACAATGAACATGTGTTCGAAGTGTCACAAGGATATGTTGTTTCAGCAGGAACAAGGGGCTAAGTTTGCATCTGCGGTGTCTGGAACATCATCATCCAGCAACATCATAAAGGAAACCATTACTGCTGCGTTGGTTGATGTTGAAACCAAATCCGTTGAGCCGATGACTGTCTCTGTACAGTCATCCTCTGTCCAAGTCGTTGCAGAGGTAGTAGCACTGGAAGAAGCTGCAAAACCAAAGGGACCAAGCCGATGTACTACTTGCAATAAGCGGGTTGGCCTGACTGGATTCAAATGTCGCTGTGGTAACCTCTTCTGCGGGACACACCGCTATGCAGACATACATGACTGCTCCTTCAATTACCATGCTGCTGCGCAAGAAGCTATAGCGAAAGCAAACCCGGTTGTGAAAGCAGAGAAGCTTGACAAAATCTGAAATTCTAAGTAAACTTCTCTGATTTCTCAGATGCACCGATGATGTTTCCTTCCACCTGTCTGTGTCTGGTTCAAGTATCTCTCATGTTAAAAAGGTTTTATATAAGGTCGAATGAAAGCGTGCTTGATCTTTAGCTTCTCCCATCTCTCTGCAATATTTGTGGTGTGAAACTTTCTATTATCTGTGTTTGCAAGCAGAGGAATGTGCTCTTAAAAATTATGCTTTGATGTGTTTCTCTTATTATTTTTGAGCACTGTGTTTATGTTTCCTGTTTGGTCTGTATCATATTGAGATTGTCTCTGTAGCTACATGAAGCTTATTTAAAAAGGCTTATGTTTGTACTTCAATGGAGGCTTCAAGTCTCAGGCTGATTCTTTTTCATTTCCATGTAACCTTTTAACATCTGGATCGATGAACACTCAAGAGCTTGCTTCTCTCGGTTCTGTTTACGAACGTGCATATCCCTTGTATTTCATAGGGACGAAAAAGATAACACATTACAGTAATTTATTATAGTAAACACTGATAGCTTTTCATAGCTATTTAACTATAAACTAAAGTTTCTACAGCTATTTATATTATAAAACCTAATCTCTAATAAAATTGGCTGAAACCAAAATTGTGGTAAATATCCGATCTTGTTCTTATCTATTTGGTTTATTTCTTCTTAATTGTTTTGTAGATAAGATCAGTGAAACTCTTTCTCTCTTTTCACCCCTATAACCCATTCTCGGGACTTAATTATGCAGGAGTCAGAAAAGAGTATAATCTTTGATTACCATTTGGGGTTTAAAACCTAATCAAATCCAATACCACTCTCCTACGTTTACTTCTTGCATATCTTCAGACCTCTCTATCTTTCTCTCGGGACTTTTAACAGAAAAGTTAAGCAAGAGATCCCGTGATCCGTGTGTGGAGGAGGAATCAAGGTGCATAATGATCCCCAGACCAATCATTGTCGGTTCTGGACCGTGGGGAGCGTGTTTGAAGTCGAGAGGCGTCTCTAGTTTGATTTTAGAGCGTTCCAATTGCATAGCCTCAATATGGCAGCTCAAAACATATGATCGTCTGCGACTTAATCTCCCTAAACATTTCTGTGAACTCCTGTTGATTCCTTTCCTTTCAAGGTTTCCTACTTACCTTACAAAGCAACAGTTCGTCCAGTACCTTAAGTCTTATGCGGAACATTTTGGCCTAAAGCACGGTTTTATTCAGACCGTGAAGACGCAAAGTTCGATAGGCGGAGTGGGGGTTATGGCGAGAGTGAGGACTTTCAGAGGAAAAAAGGAGGAGACAACGGAGTATGTATCCCGGTGGCTTGTTGTGGCGACGGGGGAGAATGCGGAGGAGGTGATGCCGGAGATTTATGGAATGGAAAATTTTAGTGGGACAATCTTCCACACAAGCTTCTATAACAGTGGCGAAATGTCTAGAGAGAAGAAGGTTTTGGTCGTGGGATGGGCAAACTCCGGGATGGAAGTTTGTTTAGATCTTTGCAACTTCAATTCTCAACTTTCTCTTGTGGGTCGTGACTCGGTGAGAATCAAAAAATATTTCTCTTTGATATATATATGTCAAAAAAGTTGATGTCTCAAAAGATATACTCCTTTTAATCATTGTAACTGTATAGTTTAGTATCTTGCATTTGATCGTTGTACGTTATTAGTACTCTTTAGGAATTAAACACTAACATTTATTGGCCTCTTTGTGATCTAGTAAGAAAATGTTTAATCTTTCATCAAAGTTTGAAACCTTGGTTTCGGAACGCAAGCCTCTTTCCAATTATAACAACGACGAGTAAAACATACACTTAAATGTATTAGTTCTAGGAGAATGTTGGCTCAAGTTTCCGTTTGCAAATTGAAATTGGCCACGCTTGGCGGAAGTAGAAAAATTATTCATAGGAGTCAAAATAATTTTTTTATTTATCATATGCTCACACATATCTTGTAATCATTTTATCACTGTTTCTTTTATAATGGTGTTAAGTACAAATTTTAATAAAACAAACTAAACAATCACTTAAAAATAAATCTATTTTTAACCCGTATATATATTTGTGATGATTTTTGTTGGAATAATAAATTTTAGTGTTTAAATATTTATTGGACTACACTTATATTAAATTTTGATAAAGATCAATTTTTATTTTCGGATGAAGTTAGAACATTTAATCAAAATTACACTAGTTTTAAATTTCATGGTGTCAATTAACACCCATCGCCTATAACATTACCTCAGCTCAAAGCTTTGCTATGAGGTAGTCTCTTCAATTTTCTACCGTGTTCTTTATCTTAAGTTCTCTAAACGGTCAACTTAGTGCATAATATAGATAAATGAGGTTTTACAGCAAATATTATGGTAGATCGAAATTATATATTTATTGCATAGTATAGATAAATGAGTTAAGAAAATATTATCATGTCCGGCACTTGAACGCTCATGACATATTCCTTTTGGGTTACAAATTTGAGCAATGTTGTCGTCAACGTCCTTAACGTCTGTTTAACCAATAATAAGGGCGACTCCGAAGCTATCAACCGACATAAACTGCGTTTAATTGTCGAATATTATAGAATAGAAATATTATATTGAATTGTGTTTTATATGAGATCACCACATACATATATAGTGATAACATTAACATAATATAACACCAATATAATGTAAAGTTTCCTAAACCAACTCTAATACATAATGGAAATACTTGTACAAGAAGTAATATGGAGATCTAGAGTATATTCTTCCTTCGAATTTCACGAACTTCACTTCGTAGACGGACTTTGATAGTTCATAATACTTGATCCGCAAGATACACATATTGCCTCCTAATTTATCTCTAATACTCCCCCGCACGGCAAAAGTGGGACGCAAAACGCAAAATATGCAATCACAAAACGGAACACCTATGTCGTGGACATCATATCGAGGACGGACAAATCATGTCAATCGACTCCTCAGAATATAAACTTCAATCTTGAAAAAAGGGGTTAGAACTTCAGCTCATTTTCGATATTGATAAAAGGGAATAACAACATCCCGTGGGCGCAAATCCTGCAACTCCACAAATCGGACTAAAAAAATGACCTTAAAAAAATATGGGCGTTCCAAACAACTCCCCCGTAATATGAGAAATCCAAACTCATATATAAAAAAAAATTGAGATATTCTAATCAAGAATAAATCCCATAAAATTAAATAACTACTTGTGAAAACCTGGCCCAAATCCTTAAAACATAATAATTTTTCAAAGATCTGCCGCTAATTCTTGTCCTAAACCAAATCATAAACTAAGAATAAAACCAAAACGTTAACTTAGAATAAAAGAATTAGAAAACAATCATGTGGACATCAAAGCACACTTTGCTTCACGCCATCATCTGGATCGTCTTCGTCACCATCGTCTTCGACGTCATCACCTTCCATGATCATTAAAGTCACAAGCGGAAATTTTCTCTTCAATCCACAAAGATCGAAGGCTCTGATACCATGTCAAATATTATAGAATAGAAATATTATATTGAGTTGTGTTTTATATGAGATCACCACATACATATATAGTGATAACATTAACATAATGATAACACGAATATAATGTAAAGTTTCCTAAACCAACTCTAATACATAATGGAAATACTTGTACAAGAAGTAATATAGATATTTAGAGTATATTATTCTTTCGAGTTTCACGAGCTTCACTTCATAGACGGACTTTGATAGTCCATAATACTTGGTCCGCAAGATACACATTTTGCCTCCCAATTTATCTCTAATATTAATCAAAACAAAATTATGTGTTCTATACAATGATCCGCCTAACAGAATTGTCCGAGAAAATGCATTAATTTAATATAGTGTTTTAAAGACTAGATTTTACCCCGTCGTACACCGCGGGTCGATTTTTTTTGTAACTAAAAAATTTTAATTTTAAATTGTATTTGTTTTGTTAATATTGTTTGTTTTGTTTAGTGTTTAAGATTGTATAATTGTATTTTGATTGTTAATAATAAGATTTCACCCGCGGTATACCATCCCGTATTAATATCGATCCAAACCTGTCCCGTCATATAACCCCGTCAAGTGATATTTTAATTTTTCTAAAAGTTTAAATATTACACTTTAAACGTTTAATAAAGTTTAAATATTTATAATATTTAAACTTATTACAAAGTTTACATATTTATAATATTTTAATTTCTTATAAAGTTAAAATATTTATAGTATTTGAAACTTCATAAAAGTTTTAATATTATAAATATTTTAAACGTTTTATAAAGTTTAACTTATTAAAAATTTAAAATTTTTGAAATATTTAAATTTTACTAAAGTTTAAATATTTATAATATTTAAATTTTATATAAAGTATAAATATTTATAATATTTTAAAACTTTTTAAAAGTTTAAATATTTAAACTTTAGTAAAATTTAAAACTTTTAAATTTGGACGCATGATAAGTCAAGTTTTCTGTTCATTTGTATTCGGAATCATTTTGGTCTATTTTATAGTATGACTCTTAACCATTGTCCAATTTTTCAGGCGATGTGAGACATTGTACACATATTTTTTTAATTTATTTATTGAGTAATATATGTCCGTTTTAAAAAATTTTAATCACATCATATGCAAAAAAAATTTCAGATTTTATTAACAAATATATTATATAATAATTTAAAATAATTTTAATATAAGATTAAATAAAAGTGAAAGTAGAATCATATATTTATGTTTGAATTAGATAGAGATATTTTAGGAAATTAGCTCAAATTTGTTATGGTAATTGTTGGTGTCAATATTTATCAAAGATTTTCGGATATTTTGTGAGCCGATTTCAAAATTCACCCAACCCAACAATCGCAATTTTTGTAAATAGTTTAAAAAATAAAGAATTTTCCCAAATATATTTCAAAAATGTTAATATAGATTCCGAAGATTTAAAGATCTTAGCGTTCGTCTTAGTAGACTGAAAATTGTTATATTATATTGTTTTATTATTTTTAAAATTATATTATATGATATCTGAAGGTTAGTGTCTTTTAGTATTCTAAAACTTCTAAATGAAACAGAGGATCTTCTTTACACCGGAAGCTTAGTCATGTGTGAGTCTACACGTGTACACGGATGTGCCAGGTGTCAAATTCTCATATGCTTCTTTCTCTTAAAAAACTAATTTACCTACTCTCTATTAATCTACACATTCTTATATTTTTAATAAAAAAAAACAAAAATCTTCTTTTACTCGTAACAAACCCGGTTTAATGATAATTCATTAATAATTTTTTTCACCAATTACAAGTGAGTTTTCTTCGACCAGTCATAACTATAAATGTGAATCAGAAATCTAATTTTTTATTATTGTCAGCTTTTCAAAAAATTTCTCATCTTCCTCAATAATCTTTCTTACACCATTAAAACTGAGACAAAATTCATGTCAGTCCTTTATTATTATTGTGTTTTAGCTCAATTTAATCGAGTCTTTAGTCGATTTTGCTTGTAAAAACTCTTTTTTGTTATTGTATTTACAATTTGGAAATTTCAATTAGATTTGAAATTCGAGTTGGTAACTAATAGGCATTGGATTGATAACCATGTTTTCTGGTCGATCAGGACATTGCATTGATAATTAATGAACAATATTGTTTAAATCATAGTAAATCGTAAGTAGATTCGTGTTTTTGATTCGAATGATAATCAATTTACAAATATAGTACAATTAGAACAACTTAATATAATTGACACAAGTATAGAAAACTGGTATAACTGGGCAAATGATATAACTAGTATAATTGTTACAAATAAATAGATGCTAATGTATATTTTTATTTTATTTTCAGGAGACAATGAATAACTTTTTTATAAATATACATTTTGATTATGAAGGATTATATTTATAGATCGGAGATGAGTATCAGTGGATTCCAAAAAAAGTTGTCTTGTACCATATATCGTTTAAAGACATCATTTATGCAGGAGATAACTTATTCGGTGTTAGTGGATAGGATATGCAGGAAGATTGCGATAGATGTGTCTACAATGAATCTGAAATTAAGTTACATTCTATTGATAGCGACATCTCAGCGACAATCATATCTTTTGGATTATGAAAATGTTTACATTTATATAAGATTCATTATGTATCTATTTGTATTTTTATGTACTTTTTGTTTTGTACAACTTAGTCAAACTTATTTTCTTATTAGCACAACTATGTGTTTCTTTAATTCCATTTGTTTTGTACAACTTAGTAAAACTGATAATCGTATTGGTACAACTACGACCGATCTCTTAAATCTTTATATGCAATTAATAAATCGAAATAATGTTATTTGTTATACAAAATTATATTAGTGAAACAAAATTATATTAGTGGTACAAAATAATATTAGTTATATAAAAAATTTATAGGATAGTCTTCATCAAATTCATTTTTATATAAGAAAGATCTTATATTTTTAAGATGACTTTCTTATTGTTATCCCCATTACATTGCAAACACACAAAAATAATATTTTGACACATATTTTTGCATGAAAACATGAGGAATGTACCTTAAATAACTACAATTTTAGATTCAACTAAAAATCTTAGTTTAAATCCAAGTACAATTGATTATACATCAAAATCTCAAAAAGTACAACTGTGTATATGCGAGTACAACTTGAAAACTAGAAACAACTGTGTTCATTTTTGCGGTGCCACCTGTCAGTTATACTTGTTTTGCGGTGCCACATGCAGTTTATGACGGTGCAGTTTGACCCATATATTTTTTTGAAGGGTTTGAAATTTTGAAAAATTTAACATTTTCATTTCCTTTTAAAGAGAGACAAAGAGGACGAGAGAGAAGAAGAATCTTGGGTTTTAGAATTCGCATTATTGGTAAGTATTAGGATTCGTGGGTCAGGTGAATATTGGGATCATAGAATTGAGATTCAATTTTTGATTCAAGATTTTAAGATTCTATTCATCACTAGTTGGTACAACTGGTATAACTGACACAAACTGGTATAATTGTTCAACATGTTTATGACAATGAAGATCGATTTTATAGGAAAAGAGGAGTCACGTCTCTAGAGCTTCGACCTCGAGTGAAACCTCTTTTACCCGAGCAAGAGTAAGAGTTCCTAGAATTTCAAAGTAATTGGAGTTATGTAATCACGATCGCGATTGGAGCATGGTGTTCCTATTAATATTGTAAAGCTACGAAAAACTAAATACAACTATGTTCTTTAATCATGAGCAATATACTATGCTACAACTTCTTTACTCTCAAATGTGGATTTAAAAACATTCGTGTGATCTTGATGCAGATTCTCAATACTCATATTTTCTCCTGTAAAATTATACATCTATAATATATTACAAAACAATTTTAAAAATGTTAAAAAAAACTATAGAAAATGAATGCAATGCTAACACATACACATTATACTAAAATAAATATCTTCAATAATATATAGAATGTTAAATATTATATTTCACCTCGTCAACTTTACATAAAAATATTAAAAATAAAATTTAGAAATTACAAATTCGAATGGTACTTAGAAGACAACTATATTATATGCTATGGTCTTCGGTTTGAAAAAATCTACGGGCCTAGATTTGATACTCTTTGTTAAAATATATATATATATATATATATTAATAATAATAAACATTGTAATAAACCTCTAAGTACTCTTAATCCTCCGCATTAATATTCTTTACAGTGTGATGAGTCATCACTTATGACTGATGCGCTGTTGCTTCGCCGGTTGTTTCGTCGTTTTAATGAGTTCACTAGGGCCACATGTCACTATCTCATCCGCAAGATTGTGCAAACAAGCGTACGTTAGTTAGTTTACTTCAGCACCGCATCTTCTTACGTACTATGATTGATCAGCTTTTAGTTTGTCAGATTTCACCAAAATACCAAAACAAAAAGACATGCGATATTACATCTCCCACTCACACTAACTACACTGTTACGCGGGCCAGCTTGTTATCATAACTGTACGTTTTCTTAATGCGAAATCTGATGAGTGTCGAAATATTTTACAATAGCAATAAAAATATAAATATTTTTAAAACCAAAACCAATATATAATCTATTATTTATTGTTTAATTTTATTTTCTCGTGATCAAATATAAATAGAAGATTTTTTTTTTCATTTTCCATTAACTTTTCTTTCTAATTTACGTTTTTCAAATTAACAAAATAATATATAAATATTTAACAAAAATATTAAATCTACTATTTATTTCTATTTTTTATCGTCAAATATAGATAAAATCAAATCTCATGATTTTAAATTAAATTTTTATTTCTAATTTTACGTAGATTTCTTTCTATTTAGTTTGGACTTTAGAGGATACAAATATTTTACTAACTTAATTCTTTTTTCCTTTTGGGTTCAAATTGAAACTTTACACATGCCATATAATCTCATCAATCAAACACATTTCAAAAAAGAGAAAAAACTAGGATAGTGTTTTTCTTCTTTTGGTCAACAAAAAATCTAGACATAATAACCATAAGGTAGACATATATAATGCCAATGCATATGTCAACGTACGTTACCACACGGCACACATCATTCTATATCACCACCGTCGTAATCAACAACCGCGAAATGAACGGAGCAATGCCGCAGCCACTTCCGGAAATTAAACGCGACGTTTTGAAACCGCACATCATAGTGTTTCCATATCCAGCACAAGGCCACTTGCTTCCTTTTCTCGACTTAACCCATCAACTCTGTCTTCGTGGCCTCACAGTCTCCATCATCGTCACTCCTAAAAACCTTCCTTACCTCTCTTCTCTTCTCTCCGCTCATCCATCCGCAATTTCCGCCGTTACTTTACCTTTCCCTCATCATCCTTTGATCCCTTCAGGCGTTGAAAACGTTAAAGATCTCGGTGGTTCCGGGAATCCCCTGATTATGACTTCTCTTCGTCAGCTTAGAGAGCCTATCGTCAACTGGTTAAGTTCTCATCCTAATCCTCCTGTCGCTCTCATCTCTGATTTCTTCCTTGGATGGACTAAAGATCTCGGTATTCCTCGCTTTGCCTTCTTCAGCTCTGGAGCATTCTTAGCTTCGATTCTCCATTTTGTCTCCGACAAGCTTCATATCTTTGAATCAACTGAGCCAGTCTGTTTATCGGATCTTCCTGGTTCCCCTGTTTTCAGAACAGAACATCTCCCTTCGTTAATCCCTCAGTCTCCATCATCGCAAGATCTTGAAAGTGTTAAAGACAGCACTATGAATTTTTCGAGTTATGGTTGTATTTTCAATTCTTTTGAGTGTCTAGAAGAGAAGTACGTGGAGTATGTGAAGCAGAAAGTGAGTGAGAACCGGGTTTTCGGTGTTGGTCCGCTTTCTTCAATCGGGTTACGTAGGGTAGATTCTGATTCCAATGTAGACGCAAAGCCGTTGTTGAGTTGGCTCGATGGATGTCCAGACGATTCTGTGCTCTACATCTGCTTCGGAAGTCAAAAGTTTTTAACCAAAGAGCAGTGTGATGCTCTGGCTCTTGGTCTCGAAAAGAGTATGACCCGGTTCATTTGGGTGGTTAAGAAAGACCCGATACCCGATGGGTTCGAGGATCGGGTTGCAGGTCGAGGAAAGATTGTTAGAGGGTGGGCTCCTCAAGTGGTTATGCTAAGTCACGTAGCGGTTGGCGGGTTTTTAAGCCATTGTGGATGGAACTCGGTGCTGGAAGCAATGGCTAGCGGAACAATGATATTGGCATGGCCCATGGAAGCAGACCAGTTTGTAGATGCGAGATTGCTGGTGGAACATATAGATGTGGCAGTTAGGGTCTGTGAAGGGGGTAAGACCGTGCCTGACCCGCATGAGTTGAGTCGGGTCATAGGTGAAACAATGGGTGAACGCGGACGCGAGGTGCGTGCTCGGGCTAAAGAGATGGGACGGGCTGCACGAGCTGCAACTGAAGCAGGAGGAAGCTCTACTGCAGATTTAGAAAGACTTGTCAAAGAATTGAGCTCTCTATGAAGATATGATTCTAAATGAATAAAGCATATAAAAAGATTTATCCAAATAAAAATGTGTTTTCACTGTTAAAGTATCAAAGCATCTACATAGCTAGAGTCTCACTAAGAATTACAAAACTTTGAACCTGTAAAAAATCAACAAGAGACCTAGTTAGATTGAAGATAAATCCTAAAACTTTGAAACCCTCATGTTATCTAAGAAGCAGATACAAAGCAAAAAATTGGGTTTCAGATACCAAATCTTAAAACTATCATAAAACTAGCAATGTACAGACACAACTTCATAAATCACTGGAACATCAAAACAGGACGAGAGAAAGAGTTGCAAAATTTTTAAAAACTGGGCTTTTGATTCACTCACCACAAAAAGAACAATCACACATGTAACATCAATGAGATGAGAGAATTCACACATGTCACCATTAATTTCTTGTACTTGAGGATCAAATAACATTGGTTTACGTACAAACGCTCAAGTAAATTGTATAATAGGTTTTGAAAGTGCACACATAGATGTATACAACAAAAAGAATGGATCGAAATAGGTAAACACCTATGTGTGCATTTTCAAAACCTAAAATTCATGTAAAATTGTATTGAATATGTTGAAAATGACATATTTAAATTTAAAACTTAGGCTTTCCTTGTCTTTATGATTAAATTTGTACCACGTCTTTAATTTGCTCTATTACTTAAAAGTATCTCAAGCTAACGGAGCAAAATCTTAAGTTGGTGGCCAAAAAAAAAAAAAAAAAACTTCTTAGTAATTAAAAAAAAAAAAAACAGCACAAAACAAAATAAAACTAAGATCCGATCGATGAACAAAACTAAAGAACACATGCATACAATCAACTGATGCATGATAGGACAATGAAACAAAACCCTTAATCAACACTCATTGTTGTTGCTATCATCTTGTTGCTCGATATCAGAAGCAGCCTCATAGTAGTCCTCATGATCTCCTCCAAAACTATCAATCCCACAAGGTACATGACCATTTCCAAATGCCTTGACATGGTCCTTAAGCGACCTCTTGTGCTTAAAATCCGAGCCACAAGAGCAATACCAGAGCTTTCCACAATTCTTCTCATGTGTTCTCCAATCTCCTTTCACTGCAAAGGCCTTACCACACCTACGACAAGCAAATGGTCTAGACCCATGTTTGCGTTTGTAATGTGTTTGGAGGGTTCGAAAGTCCTTGAGAGGCTTGGCTCGCGGGTGATCAATGTTGTTCTTGCAGCCTGGTGCACAGCAGAAACATGGTAGTCTTAGCATTCCTGTTGGTTGGGTTCCTCTTAAGGATTCTGGTCCCTTTCTGTATTGTGAGCCGTGTCCCCACATGTGCATCTATGATAAAACGTTTTTCAGATCACGAGGACACAACAAAGAAGTCAGCCTTAAAATTTAAGTAATATTGGTTTAAGTCTATATGTTTAAGAGTTCTAAAATAAATAAATACTTTTATGAATATTTGTCAAAATCATTTTTTTTATCAATATTTGGAATTCGTAAATGCAAACGTAAAGCCAAACTTATTTTCTTTTGGTTTGAGTTTGTATTTGCATTTATAATTTTCAAAAAATATTTCATTAATAACATTAAATGTTATGTTATTATTTTAAAATGAACACGATATTTTAACATGTGGAACATAAACGTTACAAAAAAAAATCTAACCTTATATAAGATATAAATGTGCTTTAACAAAAAGAAAGGTTTAAGATATAAATGTGAAATAAATACTAAACACTAAGTAAAGTTGGAGATGTAGATCTTTTAGCTTCTTTATTTCATGTCAAGTTTGCTTTTGGCATGACATAAATTTTAGCTGTATCTATCTTTTGGGGTAGTATATATAAACAAAACAAAGTCTGTATTCCGAAATAATCTGCTAGACATTTATCTTCTAGCTTGTAAATTTGAGCTGTATCTATCTTTTGGGGTAAGAAACTTTTTTTGGGGTTTTATGAATTCACAAAAATCAAGAGAGACAATTAAGATGGAGGTGGACTAAGCATATTTCAGGGTTATAAAGAGTCAGTCTGACAAAAAGACTGTTGGTTAAAGAAAATCTTCCGACTTAATCACCTTTGATAAGTCGATCTTACATAGCCATCATCATTCAACACCCTGAAACTGATTTGACGTGTACCATCAAATTTTTAAAAGTTAATTATTCTCGAGTTACTAAACATCAAGGTATAGTAGTAATGACCAAAAGTACTAGTACTTGTTAAATACCTCTATTAATGATACCCCTAAAGATCCATGAATCAATAACGAGTTTGTACTTAGAAGTTAAATATTACTGATTTGACGTGTACCATCAAATTTTTAAAAGTTAATTATTCTCGAGTTACTAAACATCAAGGTATAGTAGTAATTACCAAAAGTACTAGTACTTGTTAAATACCTCTATTAATGATACCCCTAAAGATCCATGAATCAATAACGAGTTTGTACTTAGACCCACACAAAAAATACAGAAAAACCGTACAACAATAGACTCAAATCTGTTTTCAAGAACAATAAATCAAATCTTGAAATGAGTTTAGTCTTTAGAGTTGATTCTTGAATCAATGGTGTCATACCTGCATGTTGTTGTATCTGTTGAATGTCTTGAAGCAAAGAGGACAAGAGAACTGTGTAGGACCAATCAAAATCTGAGAAGGAGTAGGAATCCAATAGTGATGACCTCTGTGTAGATCTCCATGATCATCATCATCATCAAGGTGGGACTCAACTGTGACTTCTACTCCTCGGTCATGATCTTGATCTTGCTCGTCGGTGGTTGCATCAGGAGCAATATAGCTCCCAATGCTCTCACCAACACCGTAGTTTGGTAACCCTAGATGAAGATCGACAGTTACATGAGGATCATCAAGAAAGTTTGAAGAGCTGATCTGATCGGTGTCCATGAAATAGTGTTGATCTTGTTGTTCTTGATGCCTTATGGGGCTCAAGCTAAGAAGAGGAAGAGCTTCTCTTAGTGGAGGTGAGTTAGGGAAAGTGGAAGTGGTAGGAGTAGGATTAATGTAACTAGGGTTTGTGGTATTAGGGTAATAGAAGCTTCCGTGAGAGTTGTAAATGTAAGAGAGAGAAGTGGAATAGTTGAAGTTATTATGGTCACATCCATTGTTGAAGAGATTGGAACAAGCTGGATTAGACATGACTTTGAGGAGAAGACAAAGAAGAAGAAGAAAAACACCGTATCTATATGGTTGATGGGTTTGTGCTAGGGAGAGCTAGATACAGAGAGAGGAGATAGGGATGTGAGTGTGAGTGTGTAGATATATATAGGTGTGTTAGTATATATATATGTATGCAACGTTTGAGATGTGACGAAGCGGTGGAAAATATTCATGATGATAAAAAAGGGTACGGAGAAGGGAGAGTGAGAAAAGACCTAAGAAGAAAGCTGAAGAAGCAATAAAGAAACCATCTTTGGGACTCGCAATGGTGGATATGTATGTACGTATATGCACCATAAGTCAAATATTAGATTGTACTTAAAGATTCAGGGTGAGAAAATTATATCTTAAAATCTCTAAATCTAAAAGTTTTTCATGAATTGGAATTGGAGATAAATATAACCGTGTTTAACTAACACATGGTGATTCAGCGATCAGAAAGTTTGTTTTGTGTAGAATGGTCTCACTGAATTGGAGACATCCCATAACGCACGATTAAATATAAAAAAATTTAAAATAAAAAAGAACACAAGATCATTACAAATTTATTGTATTGAGATTCTGTGGATCATAAGCAATATCTATCACCGGACCAATATCATTAGCGACCGCTTCAATGGTGTCTAGAGTAAAGTTGTTTAAGTTACAACATTGAAGGAATATTTTTTGTTTTGATCTATAAAATAAATTAGTTTTTTTACCAGTTATAATAAAAATTCGTTCGTAAAATTAACAATCATAAAAGTACCAAGTCTTCATGCACGTTACGAATTAACATGCGTTTCTCTTACTCACAACTAAATCCCATCTAAATTTGGATATAAAGTACTAAGAAATTTCGAAATATAGTAGATACCAACGAATTCTTGAATATATACCATGAATATCAGGGATATAAAGGCTTGTTCTCTACCTCAAACATCGAATACCGATAATTATGTATGTGTGTGTATATATATCTATATATGGAGAGAGGTTATATATTGATAAAACAATTAGGTGTTGTGGGGATAATATATTGATGTCTTTGGGAAAGGAGATAGTTGTGATCTAAGACAGCACTTGCTTTGGTGGTCTCGTCTCCATGTCGGCTCCGCTTCAGAAACATATTACTTGGGAATGGTAATTCCAATTTCTTACTCATCTACACGTAAATGTGTATTTTACTGTTTTATATATTTGAATTTTTGTTTACTCTTTTTTTTTTTTCTCGCTAAATTTCATATACGTCCCGATTCATGCATACGCTTTCTAACACAAAATTGCATATATATATATGTTTCTTGTTTTTTTAGTACTAATCTTAAGGAAATCAATCATGCGATTGTAACACTATTGAAATACACTATAAAAAAAAACTATTAAAATACCTTGTTTCTTTTTCAGTCTTGTTGTAGCCATGATACGATAAATTATGTTATGGTCCTCTATAGGCTACTCATCTGTTGCCATGTGTCATGGGTCTATAGTAAGAATGGAAATTTAAACCAAATCAGCTCGAAACTTATTTGAAACATTGTATAAATTAATCAGTTCAATATCTTTTTAAGTAGCATATATAGAAACATATTTAGTCTACCGAACCAAATAAAATTCTATTATATTTAATCAACATATTTTTCTATATATTTAATTTGGTTGAACTGTTTTTGATCTTATTTGTAAAATCACATTGACCTAGTTAAAAAATTACCTATTTTTTTATGATCAATGACAATTTTTATCAAGATCAAGAAACTGAAAAACCAAACAAACCAAATAAATTTCGAAACATTATATATTGTAATTAACTTATTCATTAGGCATACAATAACAATCAATATAACTTATATGATGTAACATTTTTTTTCTTTTTGGTTTCAATTATATGATGTAAAATTGATTACTTGTTTTCAAGCTTTTTGCTTATTGTAATATCAAACATGTGAAGATGGGTCAAAGATCGTGGGTTTGAAAGTAAAAATATGTTGGTCGCGATGTGTGTGAACTCGAAGATCTTAGGATAAAAGTCCAAATTATATTTGACACAGAGTTTACTTTGATACTATTAATAATTAGAGAATATTAAAACATGAGATGTTCCCGAGATAGCACGAGTGTGAATGTTTTGTGGTTGCACTTTGCAGTTGCATCAGTACGTTCTTTCAAACCGTCTCTTGTCTTCTGTTTCTTCGTTGTTCTCCCTTCTCCAAACATTTTTATCTATCTATGCACCACACTATATAAATACAACTTTAATTTTGATATTCTGTTGACCCTTGTATTTTGTTTTAATTTTCTCTCACAAATGTTTAGTAACATATAACACACATAGTATATATATGTATATATATATATACACATGTGTATGTGTGACTTGTATATGCATAAGTGTGAGCATAACATGTAGCTTTGTAGTTTGTACAAATGTTGTTGTTGTGTCACCATTTATATTTAAATTCGTAAAATACATGTTGTGGAAAAAAATAGGATGGTTATCGACAAATTTCGAGATTAATTTTGTTCAGTACATACATTTAATCACATCAAAATTCATAAATATATTATAAGTTGTATGTTTATTAAACTTATATTTTTCTTTGGATAAACAATTATTATTAGACTTTTCCTCTTGAACAAGATTTAACTAGTCACAAGTTTACAGTCACTCTTGCACAAATATTGATATTTTCACAAAGATAATGATATTTTTCATGAATATATTTATTAACAGATATTTTGTATAAATTAATTGAGAATTAAATATTCACAAATACCCGAATTTTATCGAATATTTGACATAAATTATCATCTTGATTTAAAATTGAGTACATAATTTCTTGGATATCCGATATGTTTTTAACCACCATTAACGTATTACATGTACATTGGAATCAAAGTATTGATTTTGAACCGGAGAACTTGTACTAAATATAAATTAACATTTTATTATATAAAGTTTGGTTTTTAAAATTAATCATTAACATGATCGAGATATGTGTCAAGTTTATCGATCAGAAGTTAACACGTGTTAAAAATACTATGGGACGAGTTATATAGCATGACGAGTTTTATAGCGGGACGGGTTATATGGCGGGACGAATTTGGATTGACATTAATATAAATTTAAAATATCATTAACACAACACGAGTAAATCTTTATTTTATTATTATGCTACTATTACCAATATTAAATATTTGATATGTTGATTAAGTTGATTTATTGTGTAAACAAAAATTGTCCCATGGTACCGCGGGTTAAATCCTAGTTATATTTAAAAGAGTGTTGGTTTTCCAATTTTTTTGTGAAGTTTTATTTTTGTACTAGTTATGTTTTGTAATTTTTAAATTATTTTTAATATTAACTAAGACATAAATTTGATATGATACACATGTATATTACTTTTAAGACAAAAGTTTTATCTCTTATCTATTAAAATATACTCCCTCCTGTTTTGATTAGTTGTCGTTTTAGACAATTTTCTGTGTTTTATTTTAAGTGTCGTTTTCAGTTTTCTATGCAGAAATTAAATGAATTTAATTTATTTGACCAATAGTATTATGCATGATTTTTTTTTTATTGGTTGATTTAGTTATCTTTAATGATGTTTTTATAGAAATCATTAAAGATAATTGTCGGGATCGTTACAGAGGAATCGTATACTGGCATTTCGATTCCCTGAGGTTGTCGGTAGTGTGATCTCTCTCTTTGGAGTCGATCTTGAGTGTTTCGGGATTGAAGTTTTATCGAGAACGGAAAGTGGAATGATCGAGTGTCGAAAGTCAAACTTTTGACCAAAAAGGAGAGGGGATCGATCGATCCAAGTTAGGATCGATCGATCCAAGCCTTGTTGCAGATCTGGATTAGTTGGGTGAGTGGACCGATCGATCCAGGTAAGGATCGATCGATCCAGGTAAGGATCGATCGATCCACATGTGTCGGCAAGTGACTTTTTGTTGCTTTGGTCTCACCTAACCTTCCTTGTTCAGGTTTTTGCTTCTTGTTCTTCTTCTGTGGGTTGTTGGCTGTGGAAAAAGAGAAAAGAAGTGAGAAATTCAAAGGTTTGGGTGTTGGGAGTGAGAGATCAAAGGGAGAAGCTTGTTGTTGCTTAGGAAGGAAGAAGCTTGGTGTGGTTGAGTTGCACAGGATCTTGTGTTGCGGCGTGGAGGTTCACCGGTTTCGCCGTGGGCTGTTCTTGGCTCTGTTGTCCGTCCGAAATCAAGGTGAGTGCGTAACCATGAGATGATCTAAGCAATTGAGTTTTCGGTGTGATTTCGATATGTTGTTAGATTTGTCGAACCCTTGTTGTGTTCTTGTTTTTTGTGGTTGTGTGGCTTGTTTCTTGGTTTTTGGGGTTGTGTTGGTGTTTAATCGCCTGTAGGAAGCAAGTTTGGATGGTCGTTGGTCGTGTGCGGTGGTGGAAGTCGAGATCGGGGTTGCAGAAGCTTGAGGATCGATCGATCTATGGAGAGATCGATCGATCCAAGGTTTGCAGGTCGAGTTGGTGTTGCAGAACCGCGGGGATCGATCGATCCATGGTGGGATCGATTGATCTAAGTCTCGACGTTGTGAAGGTAAGGGGATCGATCGATCAAAAAGGTCCGGGTTTTTACTGTGTGTTCAGATCGATCGATCCAAGGTTAGGATCGATCGATCCGTGTTTGTTGTGGGCTAGGATAGATCGATCCAAGCATGGACCGATCGATCCGGTTATTTTTTGTTTTGTGGTTGTTGCGTTTTTGCGTGGTGAGCAGTTTATCGTCTTAGTTGCTTGTGTGTATAGCTCGTATATGTGAGGATCGCCTCACTAAGTATTTTTGATAATACTTACGCATCTCTGTGTTTTTCTGAGTTGTAGGTAAAGATAAAGTGTGATCGTGGAATTAAGGCGTTGAGGAGGAGATGATTAGGACTCGGGTGTTTGCTGTTGTTGTTGTTGTTGTTGTTGTTATTGCGGCTGTTGTGTGTGAACTTGTTATCGTTTGTTAATTGCGTTTCTGTTGTTTTACGGTTTGTTAAGTCTAATAAAATCCGAGTTTGTATTAAAACCGTTTTGGCTTAATAAATATGTATGAGCGTATTAGTTGTTAAAAAAAAAAACGTGTGTGGTCGTCTCAACAGAGATTCCTTAATTTATGTGCAAAAGTCTAAAACGACAACTAATCAAAACCAGAGGGAGTAGTATGTTGTATTAAATCCAGTTTATTATAATAAAATAAATAATAAAATTATATTACATAATAGAATATGTAAGATTAAAATCTAATTTAAAATAAAAATTAATATAATAAATATAAAAAAGCGTGTTGTTACTATTTAAAATTTAAATATCGTTAGTAAAATTTTAAATTTCTCTATGGCCGCGTAGGTTTACCATCTTATATAAACAAAAAAATCCATTAAACGAGATCTCATAAAGCCCAAAACCGGTACTGATTGGGCCTGTAGGCTGTAGCCCAAGTTTTAGTTCTCTCGGAGAGAAGAAGACGACGTTTCTTCTCCAGCGACAATTAACGGGCGATGAAACATATCGAATGTGAGTAAACGCCAAGCTTCTTCTTCCTCTCATACCCAAATTGAATCGTTGGCTCTATTCTCATTCTCAGCGTTCTTAGTCGTTCCTCTCCTCATCACAGAGACAAACCCAAGCCGGTTAATATATTGATCTTGCGTTGAATAGATTTAGAGGTTTCTCCGAGAGTGAGAGTCCTAAAGAAGCGGTTTCGATTAGGTAACATGATTCTTGGGCATGTTTTGAAGCTGAGATTGGAATTGTTTAGTCATGTGCACAATGCGTCGATTCATATGTTTGCTTCTTGTGGTGAAATGGAAAATGCGAGGAAGGTGTTCGATGAAAGTCCTGTGAAGGATTTGGTTTATGTGGAATGCTACGAATGGTGGATCAGTCCAAGACAAACGTGCTCAAGACGCTTTGGCATTGTTTCAGGATATGCAAACAAGCAACCCAAAAGCCCGACGAAATCACCTTGGTGCTCTTGATGTCGGAATTTGGATTCATTGTTACATCGAGAAACACAATCTTAGTCTCACCGTTGCGCTGTGAACTTTGTTGGTCGATATGTACGCCAAATGTGGTAACATCTCAGAAGCTCTCAGTGTTTTTCATGGAATTCAAACAAGAAACTCGCTTTTACATACACAACGATAATCAGAGGTTTAGCCCTTCACGGAGTTGCAGCCACTGCTATATCATACTTTAATAAAATGATTGATGTAGGGTTAGCCCCAGACGATATCACTTTGATAGGGCTATTATCAGCTTGTTGCCATGCAGGAATGATCCAAACCGGCCGTGATTATTTCTCTCAGATGAAGTCTAAATTCAACCTAAATCCCCAATTGAAACATTAATCTGTCATGGTAGAACTTCTAGGAAGAGCCGGGCTACTCGAAGAAGCAGAGTAGCTCATGGAAAGTATGCCACAGTGGTAGCAGATGCTGTAGTTTTGGGAGCTTTGTTATTCGGTTGGAGGATGCATGGTAATGTTGCAATGGGAGAGAAAGCAGCTAAGAAGCTTCTAGAACTTGATCCCGATGATAGTGGGATCTATATGTTGTTGGATGGTATGTATAGAGTGGCTAATATGTGGGAAGATGCAAAGAGAGCGAGGAGGATGATGAATGAGAGAGGCACAGAGAAGAGCTCGGATTGCAGTTCCATTGTCTGAGTTCATCGTTAGGGATAAATTCGAGACCAAGTTCTGAGAAGGTCTATGATTGCTTACATTTGTCTTGGAAGACATGGGGAGCTCGTTGAGTGGACTTTCAAGCCATGCTAATTTCGGACATGACTTTACTTGGAATGGAACTGCTAAAAGCTTCTCTGCCTTCAGTGTTCTCAGATGTGACATAAAATACAAAATAATTACGGTTATTAAAGTAATTTCTATCAGTCTTACACCTATGGTTATTCATTAGAAATTGAATCAAGGCGATTTGAAGTCTCTGTTTGAAGCAAAGGCTTCTTGTAGAGGGGGTTTTGGCACGAGTTGAGCCTTTTGACAACTTCAGACTGAATTCTGAGAAGGTCAATGATTAATTCAAGGCCTCAGCAAATACCCGGACCAGAAAAGTAACCGGAAATGGCCCAAAAGTAAGATCTGAATTCAAACCGGAACCGGTGAATATCTGAATGGATCCTAAATTTTTAGATTTGAAGAATTGGAACCAAACTCGAACCGTATTGAGAAACGAATGGATACCCAGAATATAAGAATATATTCAAAATATATTAGTTATATTTATACTTGTAATCCAAATACTCAAAAATACACTAAATTTCGGGTACTTTTGGATAATTTAGGTAATATTGTACAATTTTTTAGATATTTTCGGATAATTTAGGTAGTATAAATATATTTGGATGATATAAGTACAATATTTTGGATATTTTTATCTACTTTCAGGTAATTAGAGTGCTTTTTGAATAGATTCGGATATAAAGTATCCATCCGAACTGCACTTGAAAAGTTTTCGAAGTTTTACCGATTTTAAATATAAACATGAGAACCAACTAAACCTGAATTGGAACTGAACCAAAAATTTAAAATACATGAACGGGATCTAAATGCATGATCCGAAAAGCCAAACCCGAATAGATAGACCGAACTCGAGTATTCAAATGTCCATGCCTAATTATTTCCAGGTCAGGTTAGTTTTGCAGATGACATTACTTGAAAACCCAGTGTGAGTGAATGAAAATGCTAAAAGCTTCCGTGTCTTTAGTGATCTCATATGTAACATAAAATTTACTATGATTGTTAAAGTAATTTTTTTTTTGCTGTGTATCATAAGCTAATGGTTTACGTTTGGTGACAGATCAAGGCGATGTGAGGTTTGTTTGTTTGTTTTTTGGGTCAACTTCAACTTTTCACTAACCAAAGTACAATTATAATTTGTCTATCTCCACATAAAATTTAATCCAACTAAGCATCATAGAATATAACTTAGGATCATAATTCCCAAAAAATATTCCTTCGCTATTCTATTGGTCACACCGTTACCTTCTCGCTTTATGAACACAAACTTCGTTTTTTCAAAGTGCTGAAGCAGCTACTTGATGTATTGTATGATAGGATCCACGTATGGCATATCTGTTTCTTCGTTGACTAACGACGCAAGCTGTTGAGAGTCGCTTTCAAATATTACTTTTCGGTAAATAAATATAGACATTGAAAGTACCGCCCATCTAAGGGCTTCAGTCTCAGGTTCTAGCATCGTATTGACCCTACGCAGAGCCCTTGCACCCATCCACAACACTTCTTTTTCATGATTCCTTAGGATCCATTAGGCATGGGGGTTTGGATACCCGATCGGGTTTGATTCAGAAATTTCGGGTTTTCAGATTTTCGAGTTTAGGGATACAGGACCCAATTCGAGTATTTATAGTATTCGGGTCAGATTCAGATAAGCACCCATCGGATTTGGATCGGTTCGGGTGGTATCTAAAACCCGAAATATTTTTCAGTTTCGGGTTCAGTTTGGTTTATTTGTATCTGAAGTTTACTAAATTATCCGAAATTATCTGAAATACCGAAATTACCCGAAAAACCTACCCATCCAATTAGCTTAGGAACCATAATTATCCAAATTACTTGAAAACCTTGCTAAAAATAATCTAAACTACCCAAAAATATTCAAATTACCCGAAAAATCGAGTAAAAAAACTACACAAACTATTTAAAATACTCAAAGTCAACGAAATGCTCAAAGTTAGATAAAAAGAGATTAATGGGTTTGTTAGGTTCGGGTTCGGGTTCGGATCGGGTTTTTCCGGGTATCTGAAATACTACCCTCTTAGACCTATATGGATATTTCATCGGATTCGAATCGGGTATTTTCAGTCGGGTTCGGTTCGGATCTTCGGATCCGGATATTTTGCCAGCGGTAGGACCCATCCAATGCCACAATTTGGACTCTCTACGTTCCAGGCTCCGTCAGTATTGCTTTTAACCCAGTTTTGCGGTGGATGCTTCCATGTGGTCACATGATTTTCTGGTCTATCTATCTGAGGTGGTTGGGACCTCTTTTCCTTACTTAATCTCCATTCTTCCACATCCTTTCTGGCTCTTCTTATCACATTTTGTGCATCGTATTCCTTATCTTTGAAGATGAGATCATTTATGTTTTTTCACAGCCTCTATAGTATCCAGGGAACTACATTCCAATCATTGCATATATGAAGATAATAGATATTGATATTTAAAGCTCTATGCAGATTATGGTAGATAGAGTCTTACCACTCTCCACCTGGTGAGGATGGGATGGGAGAGATTGCCCAAGCAAGCCAAGGAAAATGGCATTTAAATAGCAAGTGATTAACTGTCTCTACACATGATGGACAGCGGGTACATAATCCATCTTTGGTCATGTGCATGTAAGAGAGGTTTCCTGCCACTGAACTGCAATTACTTAGACATCTCCATAGGAAGTGTTGTACCTTAGGGGAAGCTTCTGTTTGCCATACCTTTTGATAAGTCGGACTTAAGCTCGGTTGTAGAACTTCTTGGGGACTGTTTCTGCGCCTTATGATCTCTGACAATACCCAATATCCCGATTTTACTATATAATGGCCATTTTTTATGTAGTCCCAAGCAAACCTGTCATTGGTATTACTTCCCCCTTGTCGAATATGAGTGATATGATTTGTGACTTCCTCAGGGGAAAAAGATGAGAGTAGGCCACTCTCTATTCTCTTCCATTTGCATCCAAGAGATCTTTCACATACTTAATGGAAGAGATGTGCTTGTGACGTTCGTGTGGGATCTTATTCACAATCAGTACAACCTTTGCTGGTTTTGACTCGATCCATGGGTGTTGCCAAACTTTAGTTGTTTCCCCATTCCTAGTTACGGCTCTTGCTCCTTGTCTAATTACCTCTTATGCTTCATGTATGCTTCTCCAAGCATATGGTGGTCTAGAAGTGAGTAGAGCATTTATTGGGTCAGATTTACTGAAGTATCTGCTTTTATAAACTCAGACCATCAGGGAGTCCTTCTTAGTGATCACTCTCCAAAGTTGTTTTTCTAACAGAGCAATGTTGAAAGCTTCTATGTATTTGAACCCCCTTCTGCTTTTGGCTTGCTTAACTGATCCCAAACCTTCCAATGCATTCCTTTTGTGTCCATTAATCAGCCATAACCGAGGCTATTTGTTGACAAACTGTTGAGGGGAGTTTAAAGCAGGCCATAATGTATGTGAGAAGGACAATGGCCACAACTTTAAGTAAGACTTCCTTCCCACCTGGTGATAAGAAATTTTTTTGCCTACCTAAAACTTTTTTGTTGAGCCTTTCTCTTAAAAAAATTAGGGTAAAGAAAAAATGATATTCACTCATATTCGACAAGGGGGAAGTAAAAGATGATTTTTTAAGAGAAAAAGATTTTAACAACCATTACAATTAGTTCTCTAGAACCATTACAATTACTTATCTATAATCCATATAATCAAACACAATTAAATTTTTTTAACATTAATTATAAAATTAGAAATATCCATATAATGTTCCATAATTAATAATATATATATTTATAAGATTTTGTTAAGATTTAATATTATGATTCTCCTATCATCTTTGTTTAATTTTGTTTTTAATTGTTTTGAATCATCATATAATACATGAAACTAATAAATCTAAATTTTTTCTACATATTTTGTGATTCAAATTTTTTAAAAACGGACATATATTACTCAATTAGTGAAAAAATGTGTGTTCAACTTCTCACATTGGCTATATTTTATAAAAAATGATTCAGAGTCATATTATAAATAATACTAAAATGTTTGAATGAGTAGAAATCTTAACTTAACAAACATCCAAATTTAAAAGTTTGTATCCGGTTTAATTCGGTTTTTTTTATTTGAATTGTTTAATTATATCGAGTATAATAAATTTTAAACTTTAAATTTTTTTAAATATTATTATTGATATATTTAAACTTAATAAAAAGTTTAATTCTTATAAATATTTTAACTTATAAAAATTTTACCGTTACCCACATATCATCTTTCGTCTCTTAAACTCACTCTTTCTTGCAACATTTTTATGGTTGACTTTTAAAAAAAAACATTTTATGGTTGTAACACTTCTTTTTCCTTACAAAAATTAGTTAATAATAAGATAAGGATTTTCAAAACATAACAATTTGGCATAAAAACAATATAGATGCATACATGGCTTAAAACAAAAATTATAAAACATTGTTTTATTGCTGAAAACATTGACGCAAAAATACATAAACATCAAATGAACTCATATTTTATTACAATGTTTTGCAATATATTCACAATCTGTACAACCTTTGCTGGTTTTGACTCGATCCATGGGTACTCAAGTAGCCATTTATTTGGTACCTCCCAAGGATCCGGAACTGCCATTCTAACTTGCCAAACTTTAGTTGTTTCCCCATTCCTAGTTACGGCTCTTGCTCCTTGTCTAATTAGCTCTTGTGCTTCATATATGCTTCTCCAAGCATATGGTGGTCTAGAACTGAGTAGAGCATTTATTGGGTCAGATTTACTGAAGTATCTGCTTTTATAAACTCATACCATCAGGGAGTCCTTCTTAGTGATCATTCTCCAAAGTTGTTTTTCTAACAGAGGAATGTTGAAAGCTTCTACGTATTTGAACCCCCTTCTGCTTTTGGCTTGCTTAACTGATCTCAAGCCTTCCAATGCATTCTTTTTGTGTCCATTAATCAGCCATAACCGAGGCTATTTGTTGAGGGGGAGTTTAAAGCAGGCCATAATGTATGTGAGAAGGACCATGGCCACAACTTTAAGTAAGACTTCCTTCCTACCTGGTGATAAGAAATTTTTTTGCCTACCTAAAACTTTTTTTGTTGAGCCTTTCTCTTAAAAAATTTAGGGTAAAGAAAAAATGATATTCACTCATATTCGACAAGGGGGAAGTAAAGATGATTTTTTAAGAGAAAAAGATTTTAACAACCATTACAATTAGTTTTTTACAACTATTACAATTAATTATCTTTAATCCATATAATCAAACACAATTAAATTTTTTAAAATTAATTATAAAATTAGAAATATCCATATAATGTTTCATAATTAATAATATAGATATTTATAAGATTTTGTTAAGATTTAATATTATGATTCTCCTATCATTTTTGTTTGATTTTGTTTTTAATTGTTTTGAATCATCATATAATACATGAAACTAATAAAAAAACTAATTTTTTTCTGCATATTTTGTGATTCAAATTTTTTAAAAACGAACATATATTACTCAATTAATGAAAAAATATGTGTTTAACGTCCCACATTAGCTATATTTTATAAATAATGATTCAGAGTTATATTATAAATAACACTAAAATGAATCCAAATTTGAATGAGCAGAAATCTTAACTTAACAAGAATCCAAATTTAAAATTTTGTATCCAGTTTAATTCGGTTCTTTATTTGAATTGTTTAATTATATCGAATATAATAAATTTTAAACTTTAAAATTTTTTAAATATTATTATTGGTATATTTAAACTTAATAAAAAGTTTAATTCTTATAAATATTTTAACTATAAAAATATACCGTTACCCACATTTCATCTTTCGTCTCTTAAACTCACTCTTTCTTGCAACATTTTTATGGTTGACTTTTTAAAAAAAAACATTTTATGGTTGTAACACTTCTTTTTCCTTACAAAAATTAGTGAATAATAAGTTAAGGATTTGCAAAACATAACAATTTGGCATAAAAAACAATATAGATGCATACATGGCTTAAAACAAAAATTATAAAACATTGTTTTATTACTGAAAACATTAACGCAAAAATACATAAACATTGCTAAAAACATTGACGCAAAAATACATAAACATCAAATGAACTCATATTTTATTACAATGTTTTGCAATATATTCTACCATCAAATGTACGATTGTTTCCAGTTAAGTGCGTGCTGTGGTGGAATATGCTATCTTCTTGTAAACCAAATCCCATCTTTTTTTGCAATCCATGAGCGTAACTGACCACATTTAGGATAAATTCCTTGACAATATACTTCAATATCATACCAATACTTTGGTTTACTTCCATAACTAAGCATACAATACCAAGTTTCATCATTAGCATAATTATCCTCGAATTCAATGATATAAAAAGGATCCTTGAAGTTTAGTTTGTGAAATCTTGTAGGTGGACAGTCTATGCTGTCCTTTCGGCATGCAATGTTGAGAACAATACCAGGACTGAGTTCATTATGAATTACTACATGATTTTTTTTTGCAAGTGCTGAGAAAATTACCATGACTGGGTTTGTTATGAATTACTACATGTTTTGTTTTGCAAGCTGCTTGATTTAGCTCAAAATACATAGTAGTAATTAACATAAAAACTATGAGATAATTCATTTTTTGGGATCTAAGATAATTTTTGTAGTAATAAAAGCATCAACATGTACGTAGTATTTATAGTTATTTTTGTGGCAAACATTTTTTCTTTATATAGTAAATAATCTTTTTGTGGCATTAGCTTAATATAAAAACAAACGTAAAAAAACTATGGTTGGATTAGTGTTTAATGTTGATTCATCCTACTACAAAATAAGAGTAATATAATTATCTAAATGTAAATTTACAAAACTTGAAAAGCAAATCTAGATTGTAACATTAGCATTTTAAGATTCAAAGCATGAAATCCTATAATCTAGATTAAAAACATATCTAGATTATAAAATTGGAATTTTAAATTCATGTCACTTAAAAAGAAGATAAGGTAGAAGATAAGGTAGAAGATAAGGTATTATTGTATAACAATAACACTAGGTAATAGTATCATTTAATTTGAAAATATATCTCAAACTTCTATTAAATTAATAGAGAAATAAATTTGTCTATCATCTATTTTTTTGTGCATAAAATTAGTCTGTAATCTAAGATGTATTGTACACTTGTTTTGATACATCCCACTACAAAATAAGATAGTAATATATTTGTCTTAGTGTAAATATATGAAACTTGAAAACGAAATATAGATTAAAAAATTAGAAATTAAATATTAAAGGCATGGAATCTTAAAAAATATAGATTATAATATCTAGATTAAAAGCAAGAATAGTAAATTTAAATTCATTTCACTCAAGCATAAAAAGATAAGGTTTGATTATAAGATACAATAAAATTGGGTGATACCCGTGCAATGCATGCAAGGCCTTGAATGTTTCCTAGTTTTAAAGTTGATTTTGGTTTTAGTTTTTCCAAAACACTAATTTTACAAAATCGGTTTTCCTGAAAATAGAAAATCTAGTTTTTGAGAAATTTAATCCATTTTCAAGGAAAACCAAAAACTCTCTTACATATTAGGATCTTTACCACGTTTTGACTCTAATATTTACCTCTTCGACCCTTAGATTGCCCGAGCATGCTATAACCCAAGTATAGGTTACTGCCTCAGGTTCCAAAGCTGATCAAAGCTTAGAAAATAGTTCAATTTCGTACCAATTTACACTCCTTTGTTATCCTTTAATGCCCATCACATTCCATAAACTTCTTTCTCACAATGCTAGAAGCATCAACATTACATTTGAACATTTCTAATGATGCATCTCAAAGGATTAAGTTTCTTCTCAACGTGAGTGTTTTCTTTTATCATTTTCCAATTTTTATTTTTCAAATTTTTAATTTTTTAATTTTCTAAACTTTTTGGCAAAAACCAAAAACAAAATATTTAGAAATCAAAAACTAAAATCCAAAAACCAAAAGCTAAAATCAATTTAAAAACCAATTCCATTCATGGCCTAAAATGGGGTTTTAAACTAATAATAACTTTATTTATGATAATTTTATAATCATTAATTAATGACTAATCAAAATTAATGAGATGGATTTAAAATTACATGTCATCAATTCATGACCCTGAATGGGCGTGGTTTTTAAAAAGGTTTTTGGTTTTAGTTTTTCCAAAAATTCATTTTATAGTCATCCAAGATTTTGAATAAAGTGGATTTCCTAAAAAATAAATAATCTAGATTCTGAGAGTTTTTACCAATTTTTTTAACAAAATCCAAAATCCCATTTCAATGAGTTTTTGAGATTTTTTATAAGAGATTTTTTTTTTAATTTTCCATTTTTTAAAATATTTTTCTTGTAAAATCCTAAAACCAAAAATAAAATCTAAAATCTAAACTAAAACCTAAAATCTAAAAACCACTTAAAATCTCATAAACATTCATGGCCAAAGTATGGTTATAATTGTAGATGCAGTGACAATATGTGATACCAGTGCCATACAAGAGATAAAATTTATTTTTTAAAACTAATAAAAACTTATTTATCATAATTTATTTCTAATACTAATAAATATATAGTTCTTTTTTATAGATGTAGAATATTCATCTAATTTAAAAACATAGTTGTCTTTATTATCATACATAAGATTACATATTCTGTTTCCTCTTTTTTTGTTGGTTTGATTTTTTTTTTATAAAAATATATTTCAAAAATTCTAAATCTTACTTTCATACTACAATTTTTTTTTATCTATTTTAAATTATTATTTATAATCATTAATTGATGACTAATCAAAATTAGTAGAGAAGATGAGAAAGAAAGTGAATAAATTAATTATATAAGAAATAAAATACTGACGGATAAAAAAGAGAGATAAAATATAATAAAAAGCTGAAAATGAACGTGGTCTTGAATACATGTGATCACAGTACGTAGTTGAGAAAGACATGGATTAACTTAGGAATTTACAAAATGTTTTTAGAAAACCTTTAAACTAAACTAAAAGAAAGAACAAAATTTTTGACTCAACCTTAAATCAGAAAATCATACAAAAGTTTCTCTCTTTGCGGCGAGAATATATAGAGTATATATAAGGTAAAGAGTTGGTATCCTAGGTTGAGAAAAATAAAAAATTTACAAAAACCAAACCGATCGGTACAAAGACATAACAGATTGGTTTCAAGCACTTTTGGTATCGACCGGTGAAAAAGTGTAACCGCTCGGTTATCGTCTTCATCTTTTTCTTCTCTTGACGCATTTTGCTCAATTTCCTCTCTACAAAATTTCTCTTTATTCCGACAGATCTAAAAACTTAAAAATACATAAAAGCATCGAAAACTGACAAGTTCTCGAAAAAAAAACTTAAAACTCGACATTAAAACTATTCTAAAAACTTTTAAAAATATGCTTAACATTTATCAAAGTTGAATTTTCTAATTTGCAGTGGACGTGCAAGAAAAATTTATCTCCTCAGACATTCCTCTCAAAATTGTGACGGGCATGCGATAACCTTTTTTGAGGGTGCATAAGATCGTGTTAGGATTCGAGATAACGAATAAAAAAATAATAAGACCAAAAATGAAAACAATATTTACTAAAGCTATGCCCTCACGTTTCGTACGTCTTTCATCTCTTAAACTCACTCTGTAGATAATATGATAAAGAAAGTTGAAAGATTTGCAAAATAAAAAATTTCTTTTTAAAAAACCATTCAGATGCAATCATGCTAAAAAAATAATATAAAAATATATTATTTTTTTATTTAAAACGTTGTTGTAAGATACATAGCCAACAAATGAACTCATAATTTACTACAACATTTTGCCATATATTTTACCACCGAATTAGATCGATGACTTAATTTGCTTTTACGGCATAGTACAAAAAAAAAATCCGTATACATAAACATTAGTTACTGAATTTTCCAATTAAGAACATGTCCTGGCGGGCTGTCATATCTTCTTGTAAACCAAATTCCATCCGTTTTGGCAATCCACGAGCGTAGCTGACCACATCGAGGATAATAGCCTTGACGATATACTTCAATATCATACCAATACTTTGGTTTAGTCCCGTAACTAAGCATACAATACCACTTTTCACCATGAGGTAGCTGATTATTATCTGCGAATTCAATGATATAAAAAGGATCCTTAAAATTTAGTTGGTGAAATCTTGTAGGTGGACGCTCTATGCTGTATTCTCGGCATGCAATGTTGAGAACAATACCAGGACCTAATTCATTATGAATTACTACATGATTTTTTTTGCAGGCTTCATTTAGCCCAAAATACATAGTAGTAACTAACACAAAAACTATGAGATGATTCATTTTTGTAGGATCTAAAATAATTTTTGAAGTAAGAATGCAACATGTACTCATGTAGTATTTATAATTCTTTAAATGCATTAAATTTATCGATTGAAACACAAAATATGGAACATATTTAATTTTACATTCAACCAAAAAACAAACTGAAAATATTTGGAAACATATACTAAATATATATATATCAAAATAGTAGGTATATTAATTAGTCTATCATCTGAGATTTCATTCTTGATCTTTGTACGCTTACTTTGAATTAATCCATGTGTTATTCTAGTGTTATTCAACTACTGTATGTAATTAATATATTGTTTTATGGAACATATTAATTTACAGTCAACCAAAAAAAATAAACAGAAAATATTTGGAAATATATAATAAAATAATGGAAAAATATATTAGTCTATCATCTGAGATCTCATTTCTAGTCTTTGTACACTTAATTTGACTAAATTTATGTTGCCATATAAATATAGTGCTTTTTAATTATGTAATTCATAGATGCTTTTATGGAACCTATATAATTTTACAGTCAAGCAAAAAATAAACAAGAAAGATTTGGAAATATATCTTAAACATATTAAAATAATAGACAAATAAATTAGTCTATAATCTGAGATTTCATTTTTGGTCTTTGTACACTTAATTTGAATGAATTCATGTCTCCATAAAATTCTAGTGTTAGTTAATTATGTAAATCATAGATTATTTTTTGCAACATATCTAGTTTTCCAGTCAACCAACAAAAATAAACTGAGAAGATTTGGAACCATATTTAAATATTTTATATAATAAAGTAAGGTTTTTTTGCTAAACTGACATTTGACGCTCTGTTTTCTCGACATGTGTCACTTTTCTTTTTTTAATTTTATTATATTAAATTTATTTAGTTAATTTTTTTTTAAGTAGATACATTAATGTATAATCCACAGTTTTAGACACATTGTAGACTACAAATTTTGAGTCGGGGAAAGTTTATTTATTTATTTTTTTTAATTCTAATTTGAAAATGTTTATATAAAGTGTAAATTAAGTAGTTTAAAAAATCAAGAAATATGAGTAATACTGTTTAAAGCCTACAAAGTTTAAGTACATGAAAGTTTATTTGGTTTATTTCAAAAAACATTTCAAGAAATATGAGTAAACTGTTTATCTATATTATTATTTTTGAAGTACATTTTTAAGAGAAACCTTTAGTTTGTAAAATATTACAAGAAATGCCACTCATTTAAAAACAAATTAGGAAACTCACTAAAGGTAAATATAGAATAGAAAAATACTTATATAAATGTATCCAAACAACCCTTACAATTAATTCTCTACTATCCATATAACCAAACACAATCAAAAGATTTTATCATTAATTATAAAATTAGAAATATCCATATAACGTTTCACAATTAATAATATACATATTTAGAAGAGTTTGTTAAGATTTAAAATTGTAATTCACCTATCATTTTTGTTTGATTTTTTATTTGTTTTGAATCATCATATAATACAGAAAGTTAATTAAAAAAAAAAAGTTCTTCATATGTTGTGATTTGAATTTTTTTAAATGGACATATATTACTCCATTAATAAAGATAAAAATGTGTGTCTAAAGTCCCACATCGAACAAAAATTTTAGATAATGATTTAGAGTCATGTTATAAATATGACCAAATTGAATCTAAATCCGAGTGAGCAAGAAGTTTAACTTAACAAGCATACAAATTTAAAAGTTTGTATCGGTTTAATTTGGTTCTTTAGTCAAACTGTTTAATTATACTGGATATAATAAATTTTAAAATTTAAAATATCATTATTGATATATCTAAACTTTTTAAAAAGTTTAAAATATTATGAATATTTAAACTTATAAACAGTTTAAATTGCGGGTTATATGCATGGCGGGACGGGTTTGGATCGAAATTATCATTAACACGTGTTGTATCATTATTTTATTATTTTCTTAACACCACCAATATTAAAATATTAGACATGTCGAATTAACTTGATTCAATTATGATAGTATAAACCGCGAGTTAAATCCTAGTAATCTACAAATTTTGAGTAAGTGAAAGTTTATTTGGTTTATTATTAATTATAATTTAAAGATATTTATATAAAGTGTAAATTAAATAGTTCAAATTTTTAATTTCTTCTTATTGAGTTATTTGGAAATTCATTTTTAAAAATATTTTTTGCAATAGTTACCAAATATAATGAAAACAAAAATCCACGCAACTAATATAATTTAAGACACGTAAATACACTTCTCCACTAACTTTTGTAAAACATATATATCAAAATTATTTAATGACTTTACAATACAAAGAGACATGGACTTAAGAGGACTAAATAGCCAACGATAATGCACATAAGAATTGGTATCTACAAATTAAATTTTGAAAATTAATATATATTTCATTAAGTTAGGCATTGAATTTTCATAATTTTCAATTTATAACGATGCATTTAACATTGAAATATTGTGACAATATATGTAGACGTCTATATACGTCTTGGACTCATATTGGTTCTCACATTTCGTTATTTTGTTATTGTTTTAGTGAATCATTCAAATTGTTTAATATTCATATGATGGTTACTTGAATCTTAGTTGAATATTTTTTTTTTTTTTTTTTTTCTGTTTTTGCTTTGTTCCAAATATAATTGAGAAAGTTTTAGCATCTCTTAAGAAAGAGATTTTTGTCTCATATATATCACAAGGGGTGAAGCATATTCTATATATTGTGGAGCATGACTATTACCTATCGTGATGTGGTTGAACTAAAGAGGAGGATTGGAAGACATCAAATGCACTTCAAACGATTGAATGGACTTAAACGATTGAATGCACTTAAAAAAGAGTTGATTATGGGAAGTAGAGTCAGTTGCAAGACCAAGCAAGGACTAAGGAAAAAAAAGGATCAAGGAAAAAAAGGGGTAATCTCGAAGTGTTTTGGGTAATCTCGAAGATTGGTGGAGAGATGATGATAAATATGATAGTAATGAGCTAGCTTTGTAATATCTCAATGTGATTATACTGTGTATGCATAAGTTAAACGATACCCATGTAGTGATTGTTGAGCTAGCAAAAAGTCAAAATGGCAAATAAAATCATGACAATGTCCTTGGTTCTGGTGGCACTACAAATGAAGTTTCTAGTGAAAATTAGAGGAATGTGTTGAAGTAATTCACAACAACTGTGTTATTAATAGAGAAACAGGGGAAGTCGTTGATCATATTTTGAATCACAAAACTAATATAAGTTGGACAATTATAGCTTTTATTAAATCTACTTGCGCTCAGAGGAAAATCACAACGATAACTGGAATTGTTTAGTAGTCTCTGTTCCACCACCATGGAATAAAAAAAAAGGTGATATATTCTTCTTCAAATGAGTTCTAAATCTTTGGGAAGAAGATCATGAAACAGTGGAGAAAGATATATCCAATCTATAAACCATCGAGCAAAACTGCATTTCAAAACTAACCAAAAATTACAATTTAAGCGAGCAGGATATAAGGATTGTAAGAGAAGCATGCATGTTGATTGTGGTACGATTTCAACTAAGCATTTACTATATCTAGAATATAATAAAAGGGTAGCATTTTTTGAAAAATTTTAAAGATGTACTTTATTACATTCAGTACCATTGCAAAATGAATTAATATTAATTACAATGCTTATCTTAAATCAATTTTAGGGAAATATAGGAAAATTACATTAGCTCCAACATTTAATAAAAACAAAATACAATATGGAAACAAACATATTCTCCAAAATTAGTTTGCTAAAATTTTAAATGAAAACAAACAGATTTTATGGAAAGTTGTTATCTCATTTCTTGATTGCTTTTTACCATAATCATTTTTTAACACTACTGTAATTTTAAATTATATTCATAATAAATTTTAAAATTTTCTAACAAATCAGTCGTTCAAGCCACATCACGGGACATCATCTAGTTTTAATATAAATGTCTAGGCTTGATAACATCATATTTTTGCCCACTTTTACTATGTTTTTATTAGGTTTCCAATGAAGATTTCAATTAATTATGAAGACTTCAAAATCATTTTCAAGTATTTAGGCTTGCCGGACTTTTATAAGTTTTGGAGCAAAAAAGAGAAAAATACGAGGCATCTAAAAAGGAAGACAGGTTTACCACAACCTGAGTCTTTTCTGCCATTAAGCGCTTATAGCACCGGTAGCGCCTGTTGCCTAGCTAGTAGCTCTAAAACCCGTTTCAGGACAGTTTCGAAACTTTTGAAGTTTGGCATCCGTTGTAGGCCTTCCCGTGCACTAAATCAAGAGATCTTGGACTTCTTGGAAAGTTAGAAAAGTCAACACTCGCCTCGAAGTGGAATCAGCTAACTATGTTCAGCCAATTATTTTTCATGCCCGTTTGAAGAAGACACTGTCCAGACCGGCAAGAAGACTTGCGTCCGAGCGGAGTCCCCTTGGCCACACCGGCCATAGGATCCGTGGCTGGTCTCTCAGTTCCACTCCTCACACCGGTCACAGTCCACGTGACCGGTTCTGATGCCCTCGTCCCTGCACTTATCAAAACTACGTAGTTTTAGCGTTTTTGTCCAAAACCGAGACCGAGTCCATAAATACTACAACAGAAGGAGAAAACCCTACGGTCTCTTAGAGTCTCTTTTACGGCTCCTTCACAGCAGCCTCCAGAGCTCCTCCGTCGCCTCCAAGCCCATGAGAAGTCATCTCTTGAAGATTCATCCTTGTTCTTCATTGTTTCTTATATTTTTCTTACTTTTATCGCCTTTGGGGAAACAAGGTACCTTATGTGACGTTTAGAGAAGTTTCTTTTGATGAACCCCTTTTGCTTATTTGAATCGTTTATGATGATGTTCTCTATAATATTGATTTCGTTTACTTGTTTGTATTATGATCTGAGTAGTTCTCTTTGTTGGGTTTTGGTATAAAATGGCTACGAATTACGTACTGATATTTTATCTTGATTTTCTTTTTAACTATATTAGTCCCGCGATATCGTGAGGGATTTATTTTTAATAAAATATTCTATTGTAAATTTTTTTTATTAGATTTATGTATTAAATTATTGTAATAATGAATTTAAATATTTGAAAATATTATGTAAATTTTACCATCATTTCCATGGTTGTAACACTTTTTTTATTACGAAAACTAGTGGATAATAAGATAAAGAAATTTTAAAGATTTTTAAAAGATGACAGTTTCTTGAAAAAACCGTACATATGCAGACATATGATGCTTTAAAAAACGTTAATAGAAAAGTATATTGTCTTATTATTTATAACGTTGATGTAAAATACATAGACATCAAATGAACTCATATTTTAATACAACATTTTGACATATATTCTACCACCAATTTAGATTGATGACTTAATTAGTTTTTACGGCGTAGAACATATTACGCCAAACAAAAACCCACTTACATAAACATTAGTTAATTATAGTAAAATAAAAATAAAAGAACATCACTGAATTTTCCAATTAAGAACATGTCCTGGCGGGCTATGATATTTTCTTGTAAACCAAATCCCATCTTTTCTGGCAATCCACGAGCGTAGTTGACCACATCGAGGATAATAGCCTTGACGATATACTTCAATATCAAACCAATACTTTGGTCTTGTCCCGTGACTTAGCATACAATACCATTTTTCATCATGAGGTACTTGATTATTATCCTCGAATTCAATGATATAAAAAGGATCCTTGTAATTTAGACTGTGAAATCTTGTAGGTGGGTGAACTATGCTGTCTTTTCGGCATGCAATGTTGAGAACAATACCAGGAGCAATTTCATTATGAATTACTACATGATTTTTTTTGCAAGCTTCATTTAGCCCAAAATACATAGTAGTAACTAACAAAAAAAATATAAGATGATCCATTTTTGGATCTATGATAATTTTTGTAGTAAAAAAAGCATCAACATGTAGTATTTATAATTCTTTTATGTGGAAACTTGTTTTCTGTATTTAGTAAATAATCTTTTTATGATATTAGCTAAATTTATAACAGAAACCACGAAAATCTCTGGTTGGATAGAGTTTAATGTGGAAAAGTATAATTAACCTATAAGATCAAACTAAATGAGTAAATCTTACTAATTATAGATGACCACGAAAACTGAGCCAAAAGTAAAGATTTAACAAAAATCTAGAAAATGTATTATTTTTACTGTATTTAAAACAATTGGATTACTAGGCAGTAGATTTATCTATTGAAAAAACAAAATATGGAACTTTTTTAATTTTACAATTAACCAAAAAATAAACTGGAAGATTTGGAAAAATATCTTAAATTTGTAGTAAAATAATATACAAATAAGTTAGTATATCATCTGAGATCTCATTTTTGGTCTTTGTACACTTATTACTTTGATACCATCCGAATAAAAAATAAAAGTATCAAGAAATATTTACATATAAATATATTAAGCTTGAAAAGCAAGTCTCAATTATAAAATTAGAATTTTAAATCCATGTCACTTAAAAAAAAAAAAAAAGATAAGGTGTAAATATCGGATACAATGAGATTAGTTTAGACTCTTTTTTTTTTTTTTTTTCAACCACACATTAATTAAAAAGAGATTCCATAAAATTAATTTTATACTCCTTTATTTAGTAAAATTTTTATGTTATCTTAAAGTGCACATAATCAATCGAAGAGTATTTGGAGTTTGGACTAGAAGGAAAGATAAATGATTATACAAAAAAAAAAAAAATTTAAGTGAATACACTGCATATATTCGTTGCTAGCTTAGGAACGAAATTGTGTCCCTAATTAACGACTAAATGATGTTTACCTTCTATGAACAAAATTTTGACGGGTTTTTTACTTTCACTCGTCAAGATTTTGATTATTTTGTCCACCCATGCACATGCACTTACCATGCTACTTTTATCCGTAGGATTTAAAATCCTAAAATCACAAAGAAAACCATCAGTTATTTACCTTAAGCGCTTAGTACCTTTGGTGCCAAGAAAAATCAAAACACATATCCTAATATCAAAAAATATTTGCAACAGTTGTGTGATATGTATATTGAAAAGCTCGCGTGACTGATTATAAATCAAAGATAATATATTCTTGGTTACATTTATTCAGATCTGATATAACTCATGTTTTAGGAAAAGCTCAATATTTTGAGATGCTGTTTGATGTAATGTTGAATGTACAATATATCTAATAACCAAACTATCAAATATTTTTAAAATTTGTATAGTGAACCTTTTTGTGAAAACAATAGGCCAAAAGGAAAGTTTGAAGGCTATGTAAATGGCAACGAGTTGAAATTTCACAAAGTCAAATATGATAGTTATTTACTTATTTTAAATAAAAACATTTGGAAACATAATTATACATAAATTTCACAATGAAAATTTGGTTGTTGAGTAGACAAGACTAAATGATCAAACTAGATAAACAGTTTAATTGCTACACACTAAGAAAAAGGATTATGTTTCAATGGCAAATAAATGGCTTAAACAGAGGTTTCTTTTGTCCTAGGCAGAAATAAGCTGTTCTTGTAGAGGTCTCTTGGCAGGAGTTGAACGTTGTGACTCAGACGATTGAATTAGTACTTGCATTGTTATAGTTGCAATCACAAAGAAGAACACAAACAAGAAAATGATCTTCCACGAGGCCACCATGGAGAGCCATTGGAGTAGCTTGAAACCACCGTATATAAGGAGACATAACCAAATGATGACCACCTGTTTTCAACAACGTTAACAGGTTTCATAAGAGAATCAATTTAATCAGATTTTGCGGTACTCTGATGTGTGATGTTTCTTACGATCAATGGTTTGATTGGCCGGTTGATTTGGTGAACGTCCAAGTCGCTGAACACGTTTTTTGTGAAGTATTTCTCAAGTTGAGCATCCTGATTAGAAAAGTATGCACTAAGTAAGTAATGTAGCGACATGAGTTTTAGCGTAAATAGGAAATTTTGATGAGTAAAAAATTGTCGGTGAACCTTGGTGATAAATAGATCTTGGCACCACTGTGCAATGCCATCATCGGTTTCTGGCAACTCGCTCATTTTGTGACGTCTCATCTGCAAATTTACCTTCAAGAAAGAAGAAACAAAGAGTTTCTCATATTGTGAGCATTGGCTTCTTTGTGTAACAAAGAAACACACATATTTAAATCTTTTGTAACCTGGGATGATTGTCCACTGAACATCCGAAGCAGAGTTGGTGTAGGCTGATTGTTATGAACGGTAAAGGTACAATCATAAATTGCAGGAACAAATGACCGTATGTGAGACACCGCCGAAACAAATCCCTGATTTTGCATATACATGTGTATCCAAGTGAAGCAACGCTCATAATAACCTGAAAATAGCAAGTTGTTGGTGAAACTCACCTTTGTACGAGGAATCAAGACATTTCGAGGAGACGGTAAGCTTCTGATAGAGGCGTAGTCTTGAGCAGCTTCAAGCTTCTCCTGAGTGAAACGAGTTCCTTCAACGAAAAGAGCTAACCAGAATGTCATAGGAAAGTCCTCAAGTCGTTTAAAACCTGCCTGCAAGACGTAAAACAAAAGAATGTTTCAAGCACAGAATCAAATTTTATGCTCAAGAAAGAAACAGTGCAAAATTAACCTTGAGGGTACTCTCATCCTTAGCCCAACTTTTTTCCAAGAAAATGTAATCCGAAAACCACATCGACCAACCTATGATCTGTGAAAGACTTGTAGTGTTTCAGTAAATAACAGAGAGTAAACTAAAAACAAGAAAATTCAACGAAAGATCGAAAGAACTCACTGGAAGATACTTGGCTTCTTTCTTCATGATGGCTAAAGAGCTTCCAAGACAACCTGCACGCTGTTATATGATTAATATTAATCAATCAGAGACAGTGATTTCTCCAAATTTTAAGAATTTTGTTTCAGAGAAAGATAGAAACACCTGAGCCATGACCCATCCAACAAGCCAATCAATGTCACTTCGATGATTGCTTAAGCCAAGTGCATGTTCTTTCCCTTAAATTTAATATCAAGAACAAGAATCATTAGACTCAAATACTTAAGACTTAGGTTGCATAAACTGATCTTTACCAATTAGCTCTAGACTCTCTGCATCGGCGTATAAATTGATCTGCAGCAACACATATCACATATTAGACTATTATACCTCTGTGTAGACCACAACAAGATTTCAAGAAAATCGCCAACCTTTATACAAGCCCACCAATCAAACAACCATATGAGCTGCAACCAAAGTAATTCCGCAACAGTTTTGTTGATTCTTCTATACACACTTCTTGAGAATGGACGAACAATGATGAAGAACACAAGCTGGAAACAGGGAAAATGTTTCCAAAACCTTTAGTTGACACAAGTTTCAATTCTATAACAGACATATTAAAGAACATAAAATGTTTCAGCTCTGTCTCTTCCAATGAGAAGACAATGAAAATGAATTTCTTTTGGTATATCAGACCAAAAATCGCGTTCCGAGAAACAAAAATGGATGACCTGAATGATGTTGACGATGAGCCCTGAGACCAAGAAGAGGACACCAACAGGGATAAAGACAAGAGCCGCAGGGATCGTCATGTCTGAGAGAGAGAAGGAACAACACAAAGCAACAGAAGAATATGAAAAAAATTGTTGGAGAAGACACCAACAGAGCTTTTCCCTGTTCTCAAATTCCGATTTTTCAAGCTCTATTTTAAGCCCTTCAAGCTTTTCTCTCTCTCTCTCATTATATTTTAGTTGCAAACACATGGCGTAGTAGAGTAAAATGCAATCAAAAATAACAAAAAATGTGTATTAATTCATATCTCATAACGGGATCACATATAAAATAAGCTATTTTTAACAGTACACATTGTATAATACAACATTCCCATCAAATCCTGAACCTCGTGGTGGTATGTCTTATGTTGTTCTTGCCTATCAGCTAAAACTTTAGATCTACAGAGTATGAGTGATTACTGAGCACTGCACCGTTCCTTGCATTGCGTCTCTCATGCATTAACCAGCTTTTCTTCTGCACTGGCTTCTCCTGAATCAGCCTCAACAGATGACTTAAGTGGCATTGTCTTGATTTTGACGGGTTTCCCGAGTTTGGTTTTATCTTCCATCGCTGCGAGTTGAAGAGCTTTTGCACAGACCGGGAAACATTGATCGTCCCATGACTCCAGAATTACGCCTGAACCAATGCAAGTGGTTCCCTCGTAAAACGCTGCAAACTGTCCAGCAGCTAGACCTTGATCGTCTTCGTCTAGGTGTACAACTGCAACATCTCCGTTTGTTTCCATTTCAAAACTGCAGCTGTAGAAGCCAGGCCCATGTCGGACCTATAGAAGCCACTCTCCACTTATCAGTGCCAAGTAAACGGTCATGTGTAGAAAGTAATTGATCATATTATTTACCTTGCAACGGAGCTCGCTGACATTGCCTGAAGGTTTCCCACTAAGCCATCTTAAGGAGCCAACACGGAAAATCCGCCTTCTCTTATCGATTGAGTAGTAATTTCTGGAGACAAACACCACATTGTTCTTTGTGTCCTTTTCAACAACATACCTGCACATGGATAAAAGAATATCACAGCCAAAATTAAAGATCTAAAGAATTTACACTCATCATGTAATAAGAAGTTAAGCCAGATTGTTTTCTCAACACTATTGAAGTGTTCATATTCAGAAGTCAGAACCTGAAGCTGCTATTAATGATCTATGAGCCACTTGCAGGTAACACAGACGGTTTTCATACATCAGTTAAGAAACATACCAAGGCCCGCCAGGTAAACGCAAACCTTGGCGTTGTCCGATTGTGTAAAACCAAAATCCCCGATGGTTACCAAGAAAATCCCCAGTTTCGGCTTCCAATATAATTCCTTCAATCTCTCCTATGTGTCTACCGACAAAGTCACTGAACTTTATCTATTACATAAAACCATGTTCACATGTTTCAGACTTGCACTAGGCAAACTGCCATTAACCAGAAGAACAAACTAGATAGTATACCTTCCCAAGGAAACATATTCCTTGCGAATCCTTTCTATCTTTATTTGGCAAATCGAATTGTGTGGCTAGTTTGCGAACTTCGTCCTGTACATCAGAAAACAAAGGCAAACAATCTGAACAAGTACGACAATCACCTCCAAGAAATCAAAATGTATTCATTTTCTCCACATTTCGGAATGGAGCATAGGTATGAGACCAAAATCTCTCCCAATTTGGAAAGATAGAACTTCCTCGAGTACCTTCTTTACACAACCAAGTGGGAAAAGCAGTCGCTTAAGCTGGGTTTGAGAGAGATGTGCGAGGAAGTAGGTCTGATCCTTACTCTGGAAAATAAAAACAATACAGACTTTTAATGGTAGAGAGGACTGAAAACCAAAGCAATATACATACCTAAGAAGCATTAGTAGCCTACAACAGTAGGTACAATGCAAACACTGAACCCAACAAGTGATGTTCTCTCTAATACAGTACAGACATGCTGATAAAAAAATAACAGTGTTTTATTGGACTAAGTACCATGTCTTGTGATAGTTCCAAAACAGATGATGAATCATTTTGGTCAGCAGGAGGATGGACCACTTTAGCATAGTGACCTGAAGCTACATAGTCATACTCCATATCACTGATTGCATCCATGAATGCACCTGAAAATATAAGGTAACTATAGCTGATCAGTCAAAATAGCAGAGACACAACAGCGTATACACTTCAACTGAAGGCAGATGGGCGAAAACTCTTGATTACAAACCATTTAGCAGAAGAGCTTACCAAACTTAATTCTAGTATTACATAAAACATCTGGATTAGGTGTACGTCCACAACGATACTCCTCAATAATGTAGGACACCTGATTCATTAGTGAAAACAGATAGAAAAAATACCCAATGAGAACCTCAGCAAGAAGAAACCACTTATTAGCATTTCAAAGGGAAGCAACGAAGAAAGAACTTACAACTCTTTCCCAATATTCATCTGTTAAATGAACAACCTCCAAAGGAACATCAACCTAAAAAATGGCACCACTAGAAGCAGTAAACATCTCAATGATGATTAAGGGATCAAGATCTTCTTTTTAGGATTAATCAATAACACTACCTGCTCACAGACATGCTTTGCATACTTCAAATCATCTTCCCAGGGGCACTGATTCCAGAAATTCTCAAAGCCTTCCTACAGAACATTGAAACATCACAAACCTATATTCTAGAAAAGGCCAACAACAGTAAGACGAAATCATCATTTCAAAACTATCAAAATCTATAAAAATTTCTACTTGATTGTAATTAGGATACGTCTATGGTTCCAACAAGCAATTGCGAAGAAGAAGAAGCACACCTGAAACCAGATTTTGAGATAGAAAGCGGTACAGGAGTGACCAGCGGCGTGGAGGAGACGGAGAGCGACACTGCTATCGACGCCGCCACTGAGAAGTACGGCGACACGAAGAGGCTTCTCAGGCATGGAACATGAGAGGTATTGGTCAACGATAAACGCATGGCGACTATAGTTGCGGCTCGAGGATAGGAGAGGCGTAATTGGATTAGAAGATTGCAGAGACGGCAAGTGAGAGGAGGAGGAGGAGGAGGAGGAGGAGAAGAATGAGGGGAAAACGCGGAAGGAAATTGAGAAAGAAGAAAGAGGAAGGCGAAAGAGCGGTGGTGAAGGAGAGAGGAAGGGTTTGGCGACGGCGGAGAACATCGAAACTCGCCGGCGGAGGATATCTCCGAGTGAGCAGAGGGTTTTATCTTATCTCCTTTTTGTTTTTTGTTATTCTAGTATTATTTAGTGGTTTATTTTTATTAAATTCCTTGATTTTATATACTGACTACGTAAAAATATGTGTCAAGGATGAATCTTATTCTATTTAATTTTATATATAATTTTATTAATAGTAAAAATATATATTTATTTAAATTTATTAAAAGTGTTTACTGTGCTTTAAAAATCTTGGTTTTAGTTATATTATATGTTTTCAAATATAACATATAAATTAAATTGAAATATTTTTCAAATCACCGAATTTCCTAGTTAAATTGATGTGACCGTTTGCTATGATCGTGGTGGAATGATAATACTTTAATAAAATATATATACATATATAATATATTTATCATTATTTTAACATATAAGTTAAACATATATATAAATTAATATATATGTGTATATATATGATATACATTTTTAAGTCATATAAAATAGAATGCTTTATATTTTAATTTATTGTGCATTAAAAAAGTGAATCATTTAATATAGAAGATAATTAAAATATTAATTAGGGTAATAATAAAGAAACTAAAAATATCAAAATTTGGTAATTCTAAATATTAGAAGATATTTGAAGGGATTTATGCAAAAACAACTCTCCAAACAATTATTTTTTGCAAGAAAACCATCTATACCAAATAAATTCAAGTCAATACCTCACTCTCAAAAGTCACCCGCAATATAGCGATGATGTGGCATCCGTTTATGTCGTTGAAAAACATCACGGCAAGTAAAACGACACCGTTTTGCTTCAGTTGAAAACGACAACTTTGAACCTCCTTAATAGAAATCGAATTGGGGAAAAATCTGAAACTAGGGTTTATCAATTTTTTATTTGGAGAAAATCGGAGAGATTGTTTGGGAGATGCTGTTGTCGATTCATGTCTAGATTTAGATAATCAAATCGAGTTTAGGGTTCTATTAGATCTAGAAGTTCAAAATTCATTCTTCTTTTTCCACCTCGATCCTCATCTCCATCGACAATGTCGAAAGCTCAATGCCCTTAGGACTTATTGCGGATCGACGTCACGATGATGACTATGACTATGGGATCCCTACTCATTGTTTATGTGGTGGAAGAGCAGTGCTTGAACCATCTCGAACAAGGACGAACCCGAGAAGGCTATTCTGCACATGTCAAAATAGCGATGTAAGGCACTAGATTTTGTTAAAATGTGATTGAATTGTGTTTAAATTTTGGTTGAATTGTGGTTAAATGTTTATGTGTAGGATGGGGCATGTCACATTTGGAAATGGTGAGATGAGGCTATGATGGAGGAATTAACCAAGTTCAGGCTCGAGATGCATGAGTATCCAACGTTGGATAAAATGCGTGAAACACTTGAAAGCCATAGAGACGAGATTCTTCACCTTTATGACCTCCACGATGAAAATGAGATGGAGTTTGATAGGCTTAAGGCAATGATTGCAAAGAAAAGTGATGGAACACCTTTGGAATTGAAGAATGTGGTTGTTGCGGCTTTGGTTTTGCTAGCAACAATAATCTACTTGTTGAAGTAGATTAGAAATAGGCCAACTAATGTAGATTTCAAGGGTTTCAATGTATTTAGAAGACTCTTTCTCTTTAGTAGTATGCGGATGGAGATCTTTCAATTTTGACTGTCTTTGAAATGATCTTCAATGTGTTTGACAAACAATTGGTCTTGTAATATGTGGTCTTGTAGTGGTTTGTGTTTTTAATGAAGCTTTTGGAGAAGATCAGTCCATCCACTCATCTCCTGGTCGTTCGCCATTGATATTGGGTTCAAGCTCTACAGAGGGGGAAAGAGAATGGGAAGGGTTTAGGATTTGAAACTTTTTAACTCATTTTTTCTCTCATTTACTCTCGAAAGACGAAATAACGCTATGCGGTCTAAACCGGTTCGTGTCTTGATTCCTTATTTCTCAATTCGGTACAATAAAACTCAAACCAAAGAAAAGGAGGAAGAAACAACTCACACGACACGACACGACCTATATAAGAGACAGATTTAGCTGGACACCAACTGTTCGACGAATTGCCTCAACATCTTCTTCGACGGAAGCGAGGGTTTATGCTTTGAGCTTATGGAGGAAAAAGACTGGGAAGCTTCCTCTTCGAGCGAAAACGAAGCTAGTTTTCCGAACGACGATGACAAAGAGTTTCATTCTGGTGGTTCAGGGCCCAGGTTACAGTTCAGGTGAGTAAAAATCCGTGACAAGTTTCTCGTTTTACTTGCCCGCATCATAAACTGCTAAGTCAACTGTTCTTACACTCAGTTTCTCTTTTTATTTGTGTCTGCGAATTGTAGAGTAGGATCTTCCAAGGCTCGTTGGATTGACGAATTAGGAATGGCCGAAGTTGAGGTCAAAAGGGGGAAACTTTGGACAACTATTGGAATCATTCGTAGTGGAAATACATATTGCTTCATTGAAGAGGCATTGTATGTGGCAAACAAGACATTAAAAGTTTTTCAGATTGCAGTCTTTTACTCAAAAATCTGATGAAGTCTCTTCCTTTTTCGTATTTTCTTCTTCTCGTGGCAGGTATTTGAGTGAAATAGGAGAGTTGCAGATCTTAGGTAGTGAAGATGATGTTGTGATCCCATTGAAGGACTTGTATGAGAAAATTGCAGAGGAAAAATGCGGTTGCTGTTGGGAAAACTACGAGGTTTATAAATATTTAAAGGGTCTAGGTTACATCCTAGGCAGGCATGGAGTTTCTTGGACGTCAAAGAATGCTGCAATTACCACACCAAGTGGTGAAGAAGAGTCAGTTTGTGCCGGTGAATGTCCTGAAGACAAAGATACCGTAACTAAACTCTTGAGAGATATGCAGATTTGTGATGCAAGAGCGGTGTATGACGTGTATTTGCCAAATAACCGGTTCAAGAAGTCTTCTCCTGGTGAACCGAGCTTTGTGGCTTGTTTCTCGGGGTAAGCGTTTTCGTTAGTTCGAAATATGAAAGCAAGTTTTTCATTACACATCTTACTCAATATACTCATCCTCTTTTACAGGGACTCTCCACCAAGCAAAGAAGATATTAAAGTCCTGCAAAAGCACATAGCTGCACCATTAATGTTTTGTCATATCGCTCAGGGCCGTGCCAGTTTCTTATCCTTTAGTTCCATAGACCTCCCTGTCTTACCATATTTCTACATATTGCAGAAGTAGGACTCCTGTATCAGTTGCCACAGGAGTCGTATATGCCATTGCTCGACTTTCTTATGAGAAGAAGCTGCTCAAAGGTCATATCTCCATCTAAATAGCAAGCTAGCCGTAAAGCAAAGTCTGATCAGCTCTTCTCCTTCTCTAACATATTGACACTTAATGAGTTGCAAGTATTATAGAAGTCACTGAAGTTACAGAAACCACGATAAAAGGAACATACAAGGACTTGTATCCGAATCTGTCAACAATAACACCCAAGTGGTTTGCCAAGCCAAAGGACCTGAAAAACCTTGGCAGTCCTTACATCTTTATCTACGAGGATACAAGCAATCTCACTCAAAGAATCCCATTTTCTTTCTGATGCCCTTTACAAGATTCTTTCTATGCCTTGTAGAAAAACATAGAGTCGTACATATCAGCTCTTGAATACGCATCATCAAAGTTACTCCGAGTGTATGTAAACTCTCAGTTACTTCGTTTTGTGACTTTGTCCAAGTTTTTTGTTACATTTTATGGTTTCTTCCTCTATTTATAGAGAATTCTTCGACTTGCGTGTTTTTTCATGTCATTTTGTCACATTTTTGTTCAAAATATACTTTTTATAAATACTCTTTTGTTCAAAGTTACTCCGAGTGTATGTAAACTCTCAGTTACTTTGTTTTGTGACTTTGTCCAAGTTTCTTCCTCTATTTATAGAGAAGGTGAAGGCTATCAAAGATTGGTCGAGTCCAAAGACAATGGGAGAAGTTCAGAGTTTCCACGGGTTAGCTGGCTTCTACAGAAGGTTTGTCAAGGACTTTAGTACTATAGCAACACCTCTGACTGAAATAATCAAGAAAACTGTGGGTTTTTTAAATGGGGACAAGAACAGGACGATGCATTCCAAGCCTTGAAAGAGAAGTTAACTCATGCACCTTTACTTGTTCTTCCAGACTTTCTTAAAACTTTTGAGTTAGAGTGTGATGCCTCAGGAGTTGGAATTGGGACTGTTCTCATGCAGGAAAGAAGACCAGTCGCGTTCTTCAGTGAGAAGTTAGGAGGAGCAACACTCAACTTCTCACTGGTAACCATCGGGGATTTTGGTTTTACACAATCGGACAACGCCAAGGTTTGCGTTTACCTGGCGGGCCTTGGTATGTTTCTTAACTGATGTATGAAAACCGTCTGTGTTACCTGCAAGTGGCTCATAGATCATTAATAGCAGCTTCAGGTTCTGACTTCAGAATATGAACGCTTTAATAGTGTTGAGAAAACAATCTGGCTTAACTTCTTATTACATGATGAGTGTAAATTCTTTAGATCTTTAATTTTGGCTGTGATATTCTTTTATCCATGTGCATGTATGTTGTTGAAAAGGACACAAAGAACAATGTGGTGTTTGTCTCCAGAAATTACTACTCAATCGATAAGAGAAGGCAGATTTTCCGTGTTGGCTCCTTAAGATGGCTTAGTGGGAAACCTTCAGGCAATGTCAGCGAGCTCCGTTGCAAGGTAAATAATATGATCAGTTACTTTCTACACATGACCGTTTACTTGGCACTGATAAGTGGAGAGTGGCTTCTATAGGTCCGACATGGGCCTGGCTTCTACAGCTGCAGTTTTGAAATGGAAACAAACAGAGATGTTGTAGTTGTACACCTAGACAAAGACGATCAAGGTCTAGCTGCTGGACAGTTTGCAGCGTTTTACGAGGGAACCACTTGCATTGGTTCAGGCGTAATTCTGGAGTCATGGGACGATCAATGTGTCCCGGTCTGTGCAAAAGCCCTTCAACTCGCAGCGATGGAAGATAAAACCAAACTCGGGAAACCCGTCAAAATCAAGACAATCCCACTTAAGTTATCTGTTGAGGCTGATTCAGGAGAAACCAGTGCAGAAGAAAAGCTGGTTAATGCATGAAAGACGCAATGCAAGGAACGGTGTAGTGCTCAGTAATCACTCACAAACCCTGTAGATCTAAAGTTTTAACTGATAGGCAAGAACAACATAAGACATACCACCACGAGGTTCAGGATTTGATGGGAATGTTGTATTATACAATAAAGTGTACTGTTAAAAATAACTTATTTTATATTTGATCCCGTTATGAGATATGAAGTAATACACATGTTTTGTTATTTTTGATTGTATTTTACTCTACTACTTGAGAGGTTTACATGCGCACGTCTCCATGTGTTTGCAACTAAAATATAATGTGAGAGAGAGAGAGAGAAAAGAAAGCGGTTGTGAGTAGTGCAGAGACCGATGAGATCAAGGAGTTGGTGATAATATCCTATTATTACCCATTTTAGCTATTATTTTCTTATATTTAGGAAGTGTTTGGTGTGATTTCAAGTATTTTTAGAGTCAAGAAGGTTTTACAGGTTTTAAGGCAAAATGGACCAAAAGACGAGAAAAATACGTTTCGTGCAGAAAATTGAGTCAAGACTCACGCCGAAATGGAATCAACCCCATACGATCCACTAAATGGTTTTTACACCCGATTGAAGGAAGCATTATCGATACAAGGCACATGACGTATGACCGATCATCGAGCACCCCTTGGGACCGGTCACAATCAACGTGACTAGTGTGAAGACACTCCCTAGGACTGGTCATGGCCTCCGTGACCGGTCTGTGAGCCCTCATCCCTGTAAGTTATCAAAAAGCCGAGTTTTATCCTAAACCGACTCCTTGGACACCAAAACCTATAAATACTCATTCTTATCAATGTTTTGACGAGTGCCTCTTTATACAAAACCCCAAAAACGACCAGAGAAGCTACAGCCATCCTCTTGCTCGATCCAAGCTTTTGAAAAACACCAAAACACTTGCTTCCATCATTTGTTTGCTTTGATTCTTAAGGAAGAAGTCTTACCTTTTTGTACTCGATTCTTAGAAGTAATCTCTGAACTCTACCTACTGTTCTTATTTGTTGATGCATATGAATTACTTAAACCTTCCTTTGATGGTTCCTTTAAGCATGATTGAATATTTTACTTGTTGGGTTTAAAGGGTTAATCAAAAGGGGAACATGATCGATTCTTTAGGTGGCATTTCTAGGGTTTGTTTGATCGTTTACATCGTTCTTTCGTTCTTAACTTGATCTTAATGCATGTAGTCAGCGTCATGAACTAACTCTGATCATATGTACTTAGTGTTAATACCAAAACCCACACACCGGATCATTTTTAGTGCATCGGAGGCCCATTGACTTACGAAGCCCAAAAAAGTCCATATTGCACAAAGGAGGTGGTCAAATCTTGACATTAGTGTGTGATTCAATTCATGAATTAATTGTCATGGTCAAATGAATAAACTTGTCATTCAAGTTTATGAATTGATTATGGGAGTTATTTTGTGAGTTAATTCTGAAAATAATGGCCAAATAAAGATACTCTAGGAGGAAAAAAGAGGCTATAAAAGAGAGGTGAAGACTCCAAGAAAATGGACTCCATCTTCTACATTGTTCACTATCATTTTCAAAAAATCACTAAATACTTTTTTTTTTTTTGTAATCGAACTACGTCTAGGCTTGATCCCACTTTGAGTACGTAGACAGCTCGTCTCTCGAGTCCAGCTATTAAGAAAACTAATACTATTTCTTTTCTAGGGGTTAGATTTCTTTTACATTATCAATACAATACAACTTTCTCTATTTTTGTCTACTATTTCTTTACTATTTTATACGCTTTCTTATACATTGTTATACGTATAATTGTCATGTACTTTTAATCTTGAGAGTTTAAGCCCACGAAATATACAAATACTTGAGTGTGTGAATCCGACATCCACATTTTGGCGCCGTTTGTGGGAGCACTAAGATCTCAAATACTTCAGAAGTTTCAAGACGCTAGAAAGCTACCATGGCTGACCAGTCCATCGCTGAAGCTATCAAGCAACTTACCGAAACCACAACCAATTGGGCTAACCGATTTGGGAGCGTGGAACAAACCAAAGCAGGTTCCACTCCGCATAGATTTTTCCGAGTTCTAACTCTCGGAAAAATAAGTTCACTTCGGTAGAATCTAAGTGTTGAGTTCGCGCTTCACAAAATTAGATTCCATCTCACGGAGATTTTCTGAGTTCTAACTCTCGGAAAAATAAGTTCACTTCGGTGGAATCTAAGTGTTGAGTTCGCTCTTCACAAAATTAGATTCCATCTTACAGAAAGATATTAATTATAATATATAGTAAGGAATGAGGGTTATCAAAACACCCGAATTTTAATAATTATAATCGAAACCGATCCATCATAGTAGTGTCTTTTATATTAGAATTCATAACGTTAATATGAATTTGAACTTTATAATTAAAGCGAAAGACATATAGGCCACATAGAACATAAATTTCTTACAAATTTAAGATGAACTGAAGATGAATTGAAGATGAATAAAAGATGAATTGTAAATTTTGATTTGATTTGATTTGAAAGCAGGAACATCAAAAATTTGAGCTAATTAGTTTGTGGGCAAAATTGAAATTTTTACTCGATTTGATCAATGTTTAAGATTGGAGCCCTTGAGTTCTCTCTACATTATCCTTTTAGGATTTATCTTCCTTTAGGATTTAGCTTCCTTCCACCAACACAACTCTTCTTTTTAGGATTTAGCGGAAGAGACGGTGTTGGTGGCGGAGACGTTTTCTGAGTAGGAACCGAAGGAGATGGTGTTCATGAAGTTGAAAGTGATGGTATTGATAAAGTTGATAGGAGTTGATAGAGACGGAGCGAGTACGACGGTGAGATGCGATGGTTGTGGTTGAAAAAGCGAGGAATATGGTCGGAAGCGAGCACGAGGGTGAGAAGCGATGGTCTTTCAGCAAGCGTAAGGGAAGATAGGGGTAGAATTGTCTTTTCCTCTACACAAATGCTCAAACTTGTAAGTCAAGAAAAAATGCATTTTTCTAAGTTTGAGCCTATAAAATGTCCATTTCAACAATGTAGTTTGTCGAAAGGGCATGTTAGTCTATTTGCTCTTTTTTGCTAAACTGAGAAGTCAATTTCACATTGTAATACGATGTAATAAAAAGTCAAAAATATCTTATTTGCAACTATTATTTATTGAGAAAATCCCAGAAAAAATCTTTAAATTGAAACATTTTCTCCACTAAAGCCTCCAACTTTTATCATTCATATAAAACCTCCAAATTGAAACATTCCTAACTAAAACTTCCAACTTATTAATTTTGCCTAAATAACCTTCAAATCATCAAATTTGAAGCCGAACAATAATTGATTAACGACTATAAACATGTTATAAAATACCCTTTGTAAAAAAAAATTCATAAGAGTGAAACAATTTTATTCTTGATATTTTTTTAGTAAAACGACGCCATTGTCATTTTCCTATAGCACATGATATCCAAGTCAACACATAATAATAAGTTGACTCATGCCGTCTAGATCAATGTAATTTAGCTGAAGAAAAGTAAAAGATCTTGTCCATGTACATCTCTATCCCTGATTAAGAACCCCTCCATATCATCCTGAGAAAAATACCTGCATAATCTAAAAAAATTTCAATCTCCTTCCATGAGGCATCTATATAATATCGTATTCAAGTGTTACTTTAAGTTGGTATGAAAACATGTTGTTTCTAACGCGGTTCTTTTTTAGTTGGGCTGATTCTCAAACTAGAGCTTTGCTCTATGCTAACATTTAAACATGTCGTGGATCTATCCATATTCTTGAAAATCTTATTATTACGAGTTTTTTAGATATACTAAATCAATGGGAAAATAATTGCCTTTACATGACTCCGATAACAAAATAGGTAATCTAATATAGAAGGTATAAGGAAAATCCATATTGCCGAAGGTATCTTTGAGAGAGCCAATGTGTGTACTGCTGATGGGTATTAGAAGAGAGTATGATTAAATGTCTTTTCTCTACCACACCCCGAAAAGTCGGGCATTTCTATAACATCCTGTTTTCAAAACATATGGTGATGCATGCGTAGAGATTTAAAAGAATTGATTTGGTCACTTATATCACCAAAATGCACTTATCTTTTCGGTCAAACGTCTTAAGAGAACTTCACAGTTAAGCGTGTTTGAGCTGAAAAAATTTCAGAATGGGTGACCTACCGGAAAGTGATTGTCGGTACCGTGCGAATGAGGACAAAACACGGGATAATATCACGCGGTGATTTGTAGGATCGGTAAACAAGTCTTTCGACCCTCCCGGATGTAGCGTATCGGCCGTCGGATAAGGATGGAGTCACGGGCCGAGAGAAGACGTGAGGCCCACTAAGTGGTGGCGGTCGGGGCGTTACAATTTCATATCCAACCTAAACATTAGTGTTCAATTCATACTTAACATTTTTCTTTGTGCTAATATATAACTAACATTTTAAAATTTTAAAATTTCATACCCAAACTTACCAAATCGTGCGAAATCATAAATCTTTTGTCACGACTGCTGACGTGAATACCACGTTTGTAACGCCCGTGTTCCGGAAAAAAGGAATTTGTCGAGAGCATTATAGAGGAATCGTATATTGACGTTTCGATTCCCTGGGGTTGTCGGTAATGTGATCTCTCTCTTTGGAGTCGATCTTTTGTGTTTCGGGTTTGGAGTTTTCTCGGGAGCGGGAAGCGGATTGATCGAGAGTCGAAAGTTGAACTTTTGACCAAAAAGGAGAGAAGATCGATCGGTCCAAGCTAGGACCGATCGATCCAAGTTGTTGTGGCCGATCTGGTTCGGTGGAGCAAGTGGACCGATCGATCCAAGGGTGTCGGCAACTTCTTTTTGTTGCTTTGGTCTCACCTAACCCCCTTGTTTTGCGTCTTTTTGTCTTCGTTCTTCTTCCGTGGAGTTGCTGTGAGTTGTGGCTGAGGTTCAGAGAGGAAACAAGTGTGAGATTCAAGGGTTGGGTGTTAAGTGTGAGAGATCAAAGAGAGAAGGTTGTGGTTGCTTAGAAAGGAAGAAGCTTGGTGGTTAGGGTTGCAGAGGATCTTTTGTTGCGGCGTGGAGGTTCACCGGTTTCGCCGTGGGCTGTTCTTGGCTCTGTTGTCCGTCCGGAATCAAGGTGAGTGCATGACCTTGAGCTTATCTAAGCATTTGAGAAGCTTGTGTGTTCTTGTTGGTGTTTGGATTAAATTTATCGAATCCTTGGTATGATGCTTGTTCTGTGGTTATGTGGCTTGTTTTCTTGTTGTTTGGGGCTTGGGTTTGTGTTTAGTTGCCTGTAGGAAGCAAAGTTGGGGTGATCGTTGGTCGTGTGCGGTGGAGGAAGTCGAGATCGGAGTTGCAGAAGCTCGAGGACCGATCGATTTGAGGTGGGATCGATCGATCCAAGGCTTGCAGGTCGTGTTCGAAGTTGCAGAACCGTGGGGATCGATCGATCCATGGTGAGATCGATCGATCCAAGGCTTGTTGGCTCGAGGGTAAGGGGATCCATCGATCGATCCAGAAAGGCTTGAGTTGCTGGTTCTTGCTGTTGAGCTCGGATCGATCGATCCAAGGCTTGGATCGATCGATCCATGTTTGTTTTTGGACTTGATCGATCGATCCGGTTGTTTATCGTTTTGTAATTGTTGCGTTTGTGCGCTGTGAGCGGTTTATCGTCTTACTTGCTTGTGTGTATAGCTCGTAGATGGGAGGACTGCCTCACTAAGTATTTGTTATAATACTTACGCATCTCTGTGTGTCTTTGAGTTGCAGGTAAGGATAAGGTGTGATCGTGGAATCAAAGGCGTTGAGGAGGGGATGATTAGGACTCGGTGGTTGTTGTTGTTTGCTGTTGTTATTGTGTGCTGATTTTAATGGTATTGTTAATTGCGTTTTCTGTTGTTTGACGGTTTGTGGAAGGTTTAAAAAGGCCGAGTTTTATTGTTGTTAATCCGTTTTAACTATTATATATGGGCGTAATAGTTGTTTTAAAAAAAAAAAACGGGTGTGGTCGTCTCAACGTTCTTGATGATGTTGTTACCATGTTATCATCTTTTTAAACAAAAATAAAAATAATTTTTTTTCTTTTTTCCTTCTTCTTTTCCATCATTTTCATCCAACGAAGTTGAGAAAAATTATTTTTTTTATGTAAAAATTTAAAATCCTTTTTTTCGAGACTTATAATCAATATTTCAACCAAATCTAATAACCACACCTCTCACATAGTCGGCATCACAATTCACTCCTCTACTCTTTAGATTTGAAGTGACCGATAAGCAACACGCTAGTGTTTTCCGTATAAAAGGATTCAATTTTGTAAGTAGTGTAACACTAATCCCTTATAATTAAAAATAAATATTGGAGAAGACGTGTCAAGACCACGTCCATTTTCAACTTTTTATTGTATTTTATCTCTCCTTTTCTGCCGTCAGTATTTTATTTCTTATATAATTAATTTATTCACTTTCTTTCTCATCTTCTCTACTAATTTTGATTGGTCATCAATTAATGATTATAAATAATAATTTAAAATAGATAAGAAAATAAATAAATTTGTAATATGAAAGTAAGATTTAGAATTTTTGAAATATATTTTATAAAAAAAAATCAAACCAACAAAAAAAGAGGAAACAGAATATGCAATCTTATGTATAATAATAAAGACAACAATGTTTTTAAATTAGATGAATATTCTACATTTATAAAAAAGAACTATATATTTATTAGTATTAAAAATAAATTATGATAAATAAGTTTTTATTAGTTTTAAAAAATAAATATTATCTCGTGTATGGCACTGGTATCACATATTGTCACTGCATCTTATAATTATAACCATACTTTAGCCATGAATGTTTATGAGATTTTAAGTGGTTTTTAGATTTTAGATATTATTTTTGGCTTTGGATTTTACAAGAAAAATATTTTAAAAAATGGAAAATTAAAAAAAAAATCTCGTATAAAAAATCTCTAAAACTCATTGAAATGGAATTTTGGATTTTGTTAAAAAATTGGTAAAAAGTCACAGAATCTAGATTCTTTATTTTTTAGGAAATCCACTTTATTTAAAATCTTGAATGACTATAAAATGAATTTTTGGAAAAACTAAAACCAAAAACCTTTTTTAAAAACCACGCCCATTCAGGGTCATGAATTGATGACATGTAATTTTAAATCCATCTCATTAATTTGGATTAGTCATTAATTAATGATTACAAAATTATTATAAATAAAGTTATTATAAGTTTTAAAACCCCATTTTAGGCCATGAATGGAATGAGTTTTTAAATTGATTTTAGCTTTTGGTTTTTGGATTTTAGTTTTTGGTTTCTAAATATTTGGTTTTTAGTTTTTGCCAAAAAGTTTAGAAAATTAAAAAATAAAAAATTTGAAAAATTAAAATTGGAAAATGATAAAAGAAAACACTCACGTTGAGAAGAAACCTAATCCTTTGAGATGCATCATTAGAAATGTTCAAATGTAATGTTGATGCTTCTAGCATTTTGAGAAAGAAGTTTATGGAATTTGATCAGCTTTGGAACCTGAGGCAGTAACCTATACTTGGGTTATAGCATGGTCGGGCAATCTAAGGGTCGAAGATGTAAATATTAGAGTCAAAACGTGGTAAAGATCCTAATATGTAAGAGAGTTTTTGGTTTTTCTTTGAAAATAGATTAAACCTCTCAAAAACTAGATTTTCTATTTTTTAGGAAAACCAATTTTGTAAAATCCTGAATGGGTATAAATTAGTTTTTTGGAAAACCTAAAACCAAAATCAACTTAAAAACTAGGAAACATTCAAGGTCTTACTCGCATGCATTGCACGGGTATCACCTACTTTTATTGTATCTTATAATCAAACCTTATCTTTTTATGCTTGAGTGAAATAAATTTAAATTTACTATTCTTGCTTTTAATCTAGATATTATAATCTATATTTTATAAGATTCCATGCCTTCAATATTTAATTTCTAATTTTGTAATCTTTATTTAGTTTTCAAGTTTCGTATATTTACACTAAGACATTTATATTACTATCTTATTTTGTAGTAGGATGTATCAAAACAAGTGTACAAAAAAAAGGATTACATCTTAGATTACAGACTAATTTTATGCACAAAAAAAATAGATGATAGACACATTTATTTCTCTATTAATTTAATAGAAGTTTGAGATATATTTTCAAATTAGACGATACTATTACCTAGTGTTATTGTTATACAATAATACCTTATCTTCTACCTTATCTTCTTTTTAGTGACATGAATTTAAAATTCCAATTTTATAATCTAGATATGTTTTTAATCTAGATTATAGGATTTCATGCTTTGAATCTTAAAATGCTAATGTTATAATCTAGATTTGCTTTTCAAGTTTTGTAAATTTACATTTAGATAATTATATTACTCTTATTTTGTAGTAGGATGAATCAACATTAAACACTAATCCAACCATAGTTTTTTTACGTTTGTTTTTATATTAAGCTAATGCCACAAAAAGATTATTTACTATATAAAGAAAAAATGTTTGCCACAAAAATAATTATAAATACTACGTACATGTTAATGCTTTTATTACTACAAAAATTATCTTAGATCCCAAAAAATGAATTATCTCATAGTTTTTATGTTAATTACTACTATGTATTTTGAGCTAAATCAAGCAGCTTGCAAAACAAATCATGTAGTAATTCATAACAAACCCAGTCATGGTAGTTTTCTCAGCACTTGCAAAAAAAATCATGTAGTAATTCATAATGAACTCAGTCCTGGTATTGTTCTCAATATTGCATGTCGAAAGGACAGCATAGACTGTCCACCTACAAGATTTCACAAACTAAACTTCAAGGATCCTTTTTATATCATTGAATTCGAGGATAATTATCCTAATGATGAAACTTGGTATTGTATGCTTAGTTATGGAACTAAACCAAAGTATTGGTATGATATTGAAGTATATCGTCAAGGAATTTATCCTAAATGTGGTCAGTTACGCTCATGGATTGCAAAAAAAGATGGGATTTGGTTTACAAGAGGATATCATATTCCACCACAGCACGCACTTGACTGGAAATAATCGTACGTTTGATGGTAGATATATTGCAAAACATTGTAATAAAATATGAATTCATTTGATGTTTATGTATTTTTGCGTTAATGTTTTCAGTAATAAAACAATGTTTTATAATTTTGTTTTAAGCAATGGTCGACCACGTCCACGGCCAGGAGGACGACCACGAGCACGACCATTGCCTCCACCACGAGAATTTGAAGTTGGAGCACTTGAATGTTGTGGAATATCTGAGGTATGTTGGCTTTGAGCAACAGGTGGTTGACTTTGAGCATTTCTCCATCTCTTTGGTGCATTGTGTATGCTCCATGGATCATCATTAGCCTAAACCACCATTCAAATCAAACCAGCAAACAAATTAAACCACCATTCAAATCAAACCAACAAACAAATTAAACCACCAATCAAATTAAACAACAAACAAATCATAGTTTCAGTCAAATAACATAATAAATGATAATTAAAATAAACAAACTCATAACTTACCGGATTCTTCCTTGGTCTTCCCTTTTTTCGTGGAGGAGCTGATTGTACAGCTGGTCTAGTACATGTACCTCGATTGTGACCAGTCTGTAAACAATTAGTACAAGTCACTGTCCTTCCTTCCCTAGTAACTTTGGTTGGATTCTGTGATGATTCATGTGGCTCCCTAATCCTTGCAAACTTCTTTGGCCGCCCTCTTTTTTTTCTCTTATCCGGAATCTGAATTTGTCCTTTGCCTGTTTTCTTCCACAATCTCTCTCCATTAGCTGGTCTAATGTTATGTATGTAAGTAGCTTGCCAGAAAGATGTCAAGTACATTTTATCCACATAACTGCAACAGATTATAAGAGAGTTAACATGCTGAAATTAAAGAAATGAATAAAGTAAAAGAGAATTGATGAAACATACTCGTCTGGATCACGGTTATGCTCTGTGATGACATGAATAACATGCTGACAAGGTATTCCAGTTATGTTCCACTGGTTACATGCACAATGTCTATTAGGAAGGACAACCTCATAACTTGCACTACCTTCTGTTACTTCATATACACTGTCACTGCTTTTTAGTACTTGGCAAAACTTGCTGGCCTTGCAGTTTGTCTCTAGAATATCCATTATGTGTGGTGGAAACTTAGACAAACACTTCTCTGTTTTTTCACGCCTCTTTGATATACGCTTCATGGCTTGCCTCCTTACCTCCTCAAGCATATTTATTACTGGCAACTTCCTAGCTTCTTTGATTGTCCTATTGAAACTCTCTGACAAGTTATTGCTTACATCCTCACAGCTAGCATGATTACTGAAAAAAGCTCTGCACCATGTCTTTGGTTCAGTTTTGAGCAAATCATCATAGGCGAGTGGATCATATTTCTTCAAAGCTTCCATGTTGTAATCATAATCCCCTTCATTCCCACTATATGCAACAGCCCAAAAAAAATTTCCATACGCCATTTGACTGTATGCTTTCCTCCAATTAGCAAATATGTGTCTAGCACAATGTCTATGCTCTACGTTTGGCAAGAGATCCGCTACTGCATTAATCAATCCTTTTTGTTTATCAGAAATGACAGTAAAACCATTGCCTAACCCCAAGTCTAGATCACGCTTCAGATTCCCCAAAAACCATGCCCAAGATTCATTATCTTCTACTCTAACTATGGCCCAAGCAATGGGATATATCCTATTATCTGCATCCCTTCCAACAGCTGCTAAAATCTCACCCTTTATCTCCCATTTAAGGAATGCACCATCAAGTCCTATGATAGGCCGGCAACAATTTTTCCATGTTCTTCTCAATGGCTCAAAAGAAATATAGAATTTGTCAAATTTTTGCTTACCATCAGCTGTAGGGATGGTAACAATCTCAGTGTGCATGTCCTTATTAGCCCGCTGCAATTCACCTTCATAATCCCACAACTTTGCAAACTGCTCCTTTTGAGTTTCTATCACTAGATCAAAGGCCAGCCTTCTTGCTTTCATGCATATCCACTTAGAGACTGAAATAGTATACCTCATCATGATCTCATCTTTGATGTCCGTCCATCTCAAACCAGGTCTCCTTCTTGCTTCATCTCTGAATAACCGAGCAATGACACCTTGCTTCAGCATCCTAGCCTTTCCAGTCTTTGTGTGATGGTGATCATCCACATATGTTTTCACCATCCATTTACCTTGAGGCTTCTCAACGGAGCAATAGATCTTCCACTTACATTTCTCATCTCCACATACAGCCGCCAGCTTTGTTTGCTCCCATCTAACCAACTTAATATCGTAGTTGGTCTTCAATACATATCTCAAAAGCTGGTCTTTGAACTCTTCTCCACAATCAAACGTTTGCATTAGCCACAAGTAAGGAGGCTTCTCTTTCTGGTATTTGGTTCTAGAAATCTCAGCCTCTGTTCTGTTGAATTCATCCCATTCATCATCAGTATCAAGAGCAGGGTCTGGACAAGGAGCATCTTTACATTGTCTCTCAAATTCATCATCATCTAAACCCTCATGACCATCTCCACCCTCAGCATCATCCGTAACAAAACCCTCATTCGCAGCACCAGTTTCCACATTAGCTCCATCATGATCTTCTTCAAAGAAAGACTGAAATCGTGGATCATCTTGTCCTCCTTCTTCAACAGGATCTTCTCCATTATCTACAGGATGTTCTCCTTCTTGCACAGTTTCATCCTCTTCATCTGTTTCTTCCTGCTCATCACCAATGGGAGTTGAAATTGGAAATGGTTCTGGTTGTGAAATACCATGCTGAAGATACACATCAACTTCACCCGTAGTCATAGCTTCCTTACACATCTCTCTAATCCCAACATCCTTCTCTTCACAGATAAATCTTACTGAAGAGATCTCCTCTTGTGGAAGCTTGTACCAGACTATTTCTACTAAACCAGATACACCACTCTTTTGGCAAACTTCATCAAAAATCGACCATGTCATCAAATCCGGATCAATAAGCATGCCTTTCTTTGTGATTCCTCCACTGTAGCTGAACAAATTCTCCTTAAAACATACATCTCCTCTGAAATGTATATTGAGTTTCATAATCTCGAATGCACTGCATTGAAGATAAATTTACGGATTAGTTTCAACTCATCAATTAGAACTACATTTACCAAGTCAAAACCTTGTTCACTTAAAAAGACTCACAAAATTGGTAGCCAATATTTCAGTGTCTTTAAAAGTTGTTTCAAAACGTATATACAAATGAGAAAATCTATGATCATACGCTAACTTAAACAAAAAGAGGCATATAAGAAGAGCTTATGAGCAGTAAGATTCTTAGTGCTTGATAAATGAATCACCTAGACTGGGTTCTCGAAGAACCAGGTTTGAGGTTTTCCTCCTTCTTATCGAGAATCTGACTCTGCAAATCACTCAACAACTTGTCCAAATTCTTGAAATGCCCAGCGTAATTCCCCTCATTGCTTTCCTGAGCATAATCCTCAACTCTGGAGAACCAAAAAACTCAGAACGACCTTACAAATTTGCACAAAACGATTCTCACAATCGAGCACTGCACAACAAATAAATAGAGAACCATGACATACTTAATCTCAAGATGAGCAGGTTCTGATCCTTCTTCAGCTATAGCATCGACAAGAAGTTTATCATCCATAGCATAACACTTAACCTGGATTTTCTTCAATCCTTTCTTCGGATTCGCATAGACAAACGCGTACTCTCCCTCGAATTCGTTCCATCCATCGATCCCAACATCATCTAAAAAAATAAAAAAATTACAGAATCGAAGAAATAAGAATCATAGAACACAAGCAAAATCGCAGAAACCAAACAAAAAAAAAACCACAAATTGAAACCAATACTAACTCTGAACAGACAAAGAAGAGAGAGCGTCGTCGGCGAAGGCAGGTCGTCCGGTGGCAGTGATGATGTAACCGGAAGAGATGAAAGTTGCGTGAACAGCGAAAGCGACCTTGTCGTGGTTGTTGCGAAAAGGCGGTCTAGCCAACCTGATCATAGCCATCACCGTCTGCGAATTCGCCATCGGTTCCTTTACAAGAGATCTCCAGTGTGTGTTCTTCTTCAAAATTTCGATATTGGGAAAGACGAAAACCAAAATCCTGTAACCCAAATCCCAATTCTTGAAATTCGATTTTTTTGCTCTAGGGTTTAGAAAGGGGCAAATCAATTTGGAGTTAATAGAAAAGGGCAAGATGAGTTTTTAATTACTGTTTTACACACGTGGGTTTAAGATCTAACCCCGTTTACTCATTACGTTACGGTCGTTAGCGTCTGTTACGACGGATGTCGGAAACTGATAAATTTTGAGAGACGATGTGTTAAATGACACCAAATTATTAGGTCATGTATTAATCGGGATGTCTAAATAGATCGTGTATTTTTCGTCCAAATATAATTAAGTTTGGGGTTTTTTTAGGAATTTTCCCGTTTTAAAAATAAAAGATAGGGTGAAAAAAGAGGCCCTATGGGGTTGGAATAAGATAGAAAACAAAATAGCACGCTTTGCTTCCTCCACTAAACTTCCTTACACCCTTCTTTAAGGCCACAGAGAGAGACATTGCGTGTGTTTCGCACCTATTGTTCTTTCTTTTTTTTTCTTTTTTTTTTTACTAACTTCTGGTGAAATTTTTCATTTTGTTTTCCTCTGGTTTTATCACTGCCTCCTCTCTTTGGTATAAATCCAACTTTTTCTCTCCTCTTCCAGAATCTAGAGAGAGAGAGAGAGAGAGAACACACAAAGTGGGGAAAAGGGAGTGTATGTGAGAGAAGAAGAAGAGAAGAACGCACCATAAAGTTTTACATTTTTATCCTAAAAAGCGAAAGCTTTGATTTTGTATAAAAGACCCACTTAATCACCTCTCTTGCTTCTCACACCATTTCCATCTCTCCCGCTCTCTTCTTCTCTGTTTTCTTTTTTTAAGTTGCTTCAAGGGTTTTGGATAGTTGCAGAGATTTCAAGACTTGTTGGGTTCTCATGGGTTTAGACTAATTTGTTATTTTGCGTGAGCAAGAAGACTTTTAAGACAAATAGTGTTTGCTTATCGAAGTTTTCTTCTTTTGGTCAAAAGAACGCAAGATTCCTCTGTTATTCCTTTAAAAACCTAATGGAGGGTTATTCAAGAAACGGCGAAATCTCTCCGAAGCTGCTTGACTTGATGATTCCACAAGAGAGAAGAAACTGGTATCACGATGAGAAACACTCTGCTTTCAACACAGAGGAGAAGAAACTTGAGCTAAAGCTTGGACCACCTGGTGAAGAAGACGAACATGGTTCTTCGTTAATACGACACGTCAAGAAAGAACCAAAAGACAAATCTATCCTCTCTCTCGGTGGCACACACTTCTCTCCTTCCACCAAAACCACATCCCATAAAATGTTAAAAGCTTCATCTCTTTGATTTTTTCATCTCTTACTTTTTGTTTTTATCTGTTTTGTATCATTTTGACATGATGATATTCACTTGTTATTAGCCAATAAGGTCCCATCTATCTGCAAATACTTTCTTCATGTTTGCTTAAGATTGGATCTCAAATCTTTTTTTAACCTTTCTGTTCTTTTTTCCCCTTTTCCCATCTGAAAGTTTCAGTCCTTTTTACTGCCCTTGTTTCTTCAGATTCTTCACAGTATGTGCTCTGTTTTTTTTACACCTTGAGAGTGGGGTCTTGTTTTGTTAACAAGTTTTGTTTTGATTACTTTGTGTGTTAAAGAACTGCTCCTGGTCCAGTGGTGGGATGGCCTCCGGTTCGATCATTCAGGAAGAATTTAGCGAGTGGAAGCTCTTCAAAGCTTGGAAACGACTCAACCACCTCCAATGGTGTTGCCTTCAAGAACCAGAAGTGTGATGATGATGTTAAAACAGTGGAACCAAAGAGACAAGGAGGCATGTTCGTGAAGATTAACATGTATGGTGTTCCAATTGGTCGTAAAGTTGATCTCAGTTCGACAAGCTCTTCAGAGGTCTTCCTGCTGGTAAATTTGAAACCTTTGACTCTCTCCTTGATTATGACAAAGATAGGGTTTTTAAAAGACACTAAAGATAGTTCTTTGGACTCTTTTTGTTCTGATTTTATCAGCTCAAAGAGACTTATCATCATCTATAGAAGATGAAAAACCAATCACTGGATTATTAGATGGGAATGGAGAATATACTCTTACATATGAAGACAATGAAGGAGACAAGATGCTTGTAGGAGATGTCCCATGGCAGTAAGAATCTTCTCTTTTTCCTTTTTCTGAATCTGATTCAGCTTTTTTGTTCTATCAAAAGGAGAAGAATTAGATTCCTAGTCACATATTTATTATATCTTAATCATACTTTTATCAATAACAAACTTCGTTTGGTAAAGTTATTAAAGTTTGTGGACTTTTTAATCACATAACTGATTTTTTTCTTAATTGTCAGAATGTTTGTATCTTCGGTAAAGAGGCTGCGTGTGATTAAAACCTCTGAGATTTCTTCAGCATTAACATGTAAGTGTTGGATGTGAAATCATTTTTACTTGTCTTAATGACTCTTTATGTGATCTTATAGAATGCTTTTTTTTTGTTTTGAATTTTGCAGATGGAAATGGTAAGCAAGAGAAGATGAGAAGATGAAGTAAAGATCTTTTTACAGCTTTTAAAGAAGTAGAGAGATATTATTAATTGCATGAGTTTTTTTTTTTGTCTTCTTCTATTTTATTACCAAGTTTTATGAAGATGGTATGTTTATGACTCAAGTCTATAAAGATTCTCACTATTAGCTATTTTGTGGCCTCACCAATACCATACCAATCAAAGTTAGCAAAGAAAGACACGAATGATACTAAAATGATCTTACTATAATAAAGTGAATCTCAAGTGCAAACATCATTCCGTTGTAGTGTAGCTGGTCAGGATACTCGGCTCTCATCCGAGTTCGAATCCCGGCATCGGAGCTTTTTTAATATTTTAACCCTAAGTAAGGGGTACTTTCGTCATTTGATTCGAGGAAGAAACCCTAGTGTCTTTCATATAACTATCACACTTCGCATCTCTGCAATCTTTTTACTCATCTTCCTCGATTTTGAATCCCTTAATCTTAAGATGGTAATGTTTCATTGATCCATGGATATCTTCGGTCCTCATTTGATATTGTAATTGTGTATTTACGTGATACAGGCGTAGAAGAAGCTCTCGGATCCTTTGAGGGATATTAAGGTTCAGAAGCTCGTTCTTACAATCTCTGTTGGTGAGAGTGGTGATCGTCTCACTCGTGCCTCCAAGGTTCGTTTTTTTTTTGTTTCCCATAGAATAATCATTCATTTACTAGGATCCTTGTCAACACTGAAAAAATTTGAGACTTTACGTTTTAGCTTAATAGGTTAATACTCGAAAATCAAAGCTTTTGACCATTAAAAAAAAAACAAAACGCTTTTGAGTCTCGGCGGCGGCCACCTTCTTTTCTGATGGCGAAGAAGCGGCGCTCCCCGCCGAGGATCCCTCCCCCACCTCTTGTCTCGAGAGCTGATCTCAAATCTCGTCTCGTCCCTCCTTCGTCCCCTGCTACTTCTGCCACTAAAGAGGGCTTTCCCTCATCTGCTTCAAATGAGCGTTCTCCGGCAACGGCGTTCCTCAACTTCCACTTGTAGGAGACTCTCCCTCGAGTGGTGTTTTGGTTAAGAAATTTGTTCGTGTTACCTCAGATCTATCATCCTCTGAACCTGGATCTACGACCCAGCTTCTTGAAACTGAATCCTCCACTCCGGTCGATTCAACTCCCTCTGTCTCTAATCGCTCTTGGGCTGACCTTGTTAAAGGTCCATCTGAGAAAATGACAAGGAAAGGTACCCAATTTGTGCTCGAATCGGGTGAATTATGTGTTAAGAAGACGAACATGGTTCTTAAGAAATCTCTGAAAAAACTCTAGTATAAAAACAAACATAGGCATAAATACCTAAAATATCGTTATCAAACAACTTTAACTAAGCGATCATAAGTTGATCAGGATGCGGCCGAATCGTTGGGCTGAAGAGCACGTCCGAGAGATTTGGCATAACTCAAACATATATGGTTCCAGATTTTGTTTGTCTAAGAAAAAAATACGTTTCAGAAACAATGTAAAATGAACAAATACTAAAGAATAGATATTTGCAAATATGTTAATTAAATTACTTAGCAGCGTAGATAAGGTACAATTTTTCGTGCCTACAATGTTATAATGTGTAGTCGTATAGAAGAAGGGTTGAATCAAATCAGGATACTAATACGGTTTACGTGTATGGTTATACTAATCAGGATACTCAAACATATATGGTTCCAAATCAGAATCACACACGCATGTGAGTTTATCAAACGTTTTAAGTTGTTTTAAATTTAGGGAAACCTTGATTAAGTTGTCTGTCAGTTATAAGGAATCGCCTCTCCCGTACGAGCTTCGCGCTAGTCGAAAAGTGTGTCCATGGTAGCAATCTCCCGTACGAGCTCCACGTTTCCCGAAAAGCGTGTCCACGGCACCAATCTTTTGTACGAGCGTCACGTTCTCCGGAAAACGTGTCACAAACACTATTCCTCTCGGAAAATACTATTCTTCCCAAAAAACACTATTCCTTTTGTAAAATATTATTCTTTCTATAAAAAATCACCTCTCATGTACGAGCTGTGCTCCTGGAAAAGCGTGCCCACGCACTACTCTCCCGTACGAGCTCCGCGTTTCTCAAAAAGCGTGCCAACGACACTTATCTTATGTACGAGCTCCGCGTTCTCCGGAAAACGTGTCGCAAACATTATTCTTCCCAGAAAACACTATTTTCCCGAAAAACACTATTCTTTCTGTAAGGAATCGCCTCTCCCGTGCAAGCTCTGCGTTCCCAGAAAAGCGTGTCCACGGCACCAATCTCCAGTACGAGTTCCGCGCTCCTTGAAAAGCGTGCCCATGGAGGACTATTGTAGGATATGGGCTTAGCCAAGCCCGTTACTATTTGGGCCCGAACAGAGGCCCGACAAACTGATAGGCTTTTGTAGTCATAAATCGTCCCGTTAAGTTCGGAACGGAAAATTATCGAAGACCCAGAAAAAACACGTAAGTCGAAGAATTCTCTATAAATTGAGGAAGAAACTACTGAACAAATGTGGGAAAATTCTTCAGAGAAACTACGGAGAAAAACTTCTCAAACAATTCGGTTTAAACCGGTTCGCGTCTTGATTCCTTATTTCTCAATTCGGTACAATAAAACTCAAACCAAAGAAAAGGAAGAAGAAACAACTCACACGACACGGCACGACCTATATAAAAGACAGATTTAGCTGGATACCAACTGTTTGATGAATTGCCTCAACATCTTTTTCGACAGCAGCGAAAGTTTATGCTTTGAGCTTATGGAGGAAAAAGACTGGGAAGCTTCCTCTTCGAGCGAAAACGAAGCTAGTTTTCCGAACGACGATGACGAAGAGTTTCATTCTGGTGGTTCAGGGCCCAGGTTACAGTTTAGGTGAGTAAAAATCCGTGACAAGTTTCTCGTTTTACTTGTCCGCATCATAAACTGCTAAGTCAAATGTTCTTACACTCAGTTTCTCTTTTTATTTCTGTCTGCAAATTGTAGAGTAGGATTTTCCAAGGCTCGTTGGATTGGCGAATTAGGAATGGCCGAAGTTGAGGTCAAAAGGGGAAAACTTTGGACAACTACTGGAATCATTCGTAGTGGAAAGACATATTGCTTCATTGAAGAGGCATTGTATGTGGCAAACAAGACATTACAAGTTTTTCAGATTGCAGCTTTTTACTCAAAATTCTGATGAAGTCTCTTCCTTTTTCGTATTTTCTTCTTCTCGTGGCAGGTATTTGAGTGAAATAGGAGAGTTGCAGATCTTAGGTAGTGAAGATGATGTTGAGATCCCATTGAAGGACTTGTATGAGAAAATTGCAGAGGGAAAATGCGGTTGCTGTTGGGAAAACTACGAGGTTTATAAATACTTAAAGGGTCTAGGTTACATCCTAGGCAGGCATGGAGTTTCTTGGACGTCAAAGAATGCTGCAATTACCACACCAAGTGGTGAAAAAGGGTCAGTTTGTGCCGGTGAATGTCCTGAAGACAAAGATACCGTAACTAAACTCTTTAGAGATATGCAGATTTGTGATGCAAGAGCGATGTATGACGTGTATTTGCCAAATAGCCGGTTCAAGAAGTCTTCTCCTGGTGAACCGAGCTTTGTTGCTTGTTTCTCGGGGTAAGCGTTTTTGTTAGTTCGAAATATGAAAGCAAGTTTTTCATTGCACATCTTACTCAATATACTCATCCTCTTTTACAGGGACTCTCCACCAAGCAAAGAAGATATTAAAGTCTTGCAAAAGCACATAGCTGCACCATTAATGTTTTGTCATATCGTTCAGGGCCGTGCCAGTTTCTTATCCTTCAGTTCCATAGACCTCACTGTCTTACCATAAAATGTAACAAAAGACGGAATGATCTTGTATTTTTTGGACAAAGTCACAAAACAAAGTAAATGAGAGTTTACATACACTCGGAGTAACTTTGATGTTGCGTATTCATGAGCTGATATGTACGACTCTATGTTTTTCTACAAGGCATAGAAAGAATCTTGTAAAGGGCTTCAGAAAGAAAATGGGATTTTTTGAGTGAGATTGCTTGTATCCTCGTAGATAAAGATCTAAGGATTGCCAAGGTTTTTCAGGTCCTTTGGCTTGGCAAACCACTTGGGTGTTATTGTTGACTTCTTCGTGTTCATCTCTTTCATGAGATCAGATTTGGTCACGTGTTCATCTAAAAGCTTCTGAACAGCTTGTCCTTCAACAGTCATCCTCACACGACGAGCTCTAACACGAGCCTGCACTCTCCAATTGTTTCCCCGAAACATTTTTTTTTTAAAAACAATCTTTCAAAGTTCCACCTCTAGAGGTGTGATTTTCCAGTCATATTTTTGAACTAAAAAAGTAAAAGAAGTCTCCTAGAATCAGTTTCATCAGTTTTTTCTTAAAAAGTTGTGATATTATTTTACATAAATTCCAAGTTCAATAACATAGGATTTCAGAAGATTTTTAAAAATCACTAGTTGAATAACAAGTGATTTTAAGAAGAGAAATGAAATACCCCAAAAATCTTCTAAAATATCAAGTTCAATATTCCTCCCTCCCTCCCTCTTAAATATGTATATGTATATATGAAATTAATAGACAAATTAATGAGGGGGTGTATTAAATCAAACATTTCAAGTGAATTTTATGTTATTCAATCATGAATTTTGAATAGTCTAATGAAATCCAATGTTATTGAACTAGTGATTTGAATTTTTTTTAAATCCACTATACTGTTAATGAAAATATTTTAAGGATTGGATTTTTTATGACTTTAAGAGATTTTAGTAGATTTTAGTGTTAAAGATACAAAATTTTAAATCTTATGGTTTTAGATGGGACTTGAGAGAATTTTACAATAAATCTTAACAACTCCCATAAATTCATCCAAAATCATAGAAAACCTAATTAAAACTCAAATCATTCAAAATATAAGGTTCGGCCACTTTAAAATTGAATATAAAACATCCTCTATATATTAATAGAGTTATTTAGAAATATTATAAATAATATCATTTATAAAATTAAATAGCATAAGATTTATAAACATTTACAAAATTAAATATTATACATAAAATAATTTATAAAATTAAATGGCATAAGATTTATTTGTGCATAACACAGATTCTTACCTAGTTATTATTAAAATGTAGATTTCTTTTTAATCAGTTGAAATGTTGAATGAAGAAATCCGGAATGGTTTAGTTTGGATAAATTTCTTATTTCGATACACCCAGAGAGAAAAAAGAGTTGAATATTCTTCTTCTTTTTGTTCAAATGGAAAAATAAAACTAAAAATCTCAATGAAAGTAAATTTAAAGCTGAAATAAATTTAATTATTTTTATTATATTAAGATAAAAATAATAAGAGTTAATATTCTTATTAAAAAAAAATCAAAAAAAAAAATCAAAAATTACATGAAGAACCAAATCTTAAAATCCCAAACTGTGATCCGGTTAAGGCCGGTCCTAAGTAGAAGAAGATACGGAAGGATCGAAGATGTGCCCAGCGAACAAAACAGTTCCGGTTCTGTCTTCTCTAATCAAGAAAAGAAATGGATGATCTGCCACAAAATCTATGGGAGGAGGAGGCATATAAGCGCTGCAGCCAAAAGTGTAAACTAGAGCAGTAGCAGCCGCAGCTTCTACACCTTCTTCATCGATCTCAACCAAAGCTTTATGGTACAGTGACACATTAAGATCCATGTCATCGAAAACTCTTGAAGCTTCAAACTCAAATTCAATCTTAAACTTTGGAATTCTGAATTCACCAACTCTATCTTTCCATCTCGGAATATGACTGTCCAAGAATCCATCAGTAGATGTCATTTCCTCCACAAGCTTATCCAATCCATCTTTCATGTCCGGGAGAAAGAAACACATTGAGAATTGGCGACGTGTATCATTATAGCCTTGTCGGTATGGTAGTCTAAGGACCTTGAAACCTTTGTAAGCCTGAATATATTGTCTTTCATAGCTTTTCATGAAAGGCACATGTACTTGTTTGCCATTGACAAGGTGGAAAGGTTTGTGTATCGTCATTGACTTATCGAATTTGTTTTCCCAGGCTCCCTTGAAGTACAATGCGTTTCCATAAATCTTAATGGTTTGGCTTGTAACAGATCCAGGAGGAAGAAGATCTTTGATGAGACCATTGGTGTGACGTAAAGCCCACGAGTTCACCTCCATACGCACTTCTTCGGCCTTCAAAACAACAAAAACCATTAACACAAAACCACAACCGAACTGAACCAAAGATCACACATATATATATATGTAGTTTCTCTAAGAACTAAGTTGTACAGGGTCAAACAGCTCTTGACCTAATTTATTTAAAGCAAATTCGAAACCTAAAAGATAAATTTCTGCAAAAACTAGAGAAATCAGAAACTAACCTTGGATCGGAAATCAACTTGAGCAAAATCAGCCTTGAAGAAATTCTCAAAGAGATCCTTGGACCTGAGACTACACAAAAGTGATTGCTCTATCCATACTCCATTGACTGCCGCGATTTTTGGCCCACCTCTTTCGCTTCCGTCGACAAGGACGACGGAAGCGATTTCGCGGAAGATGGCGTTGAGCTCGTCGGTGGAAGAAGACCTAAGGAAGGAGAGGATGAAGGATCTGGAGGTTTCATCGTCAGAGGTAGCAGCGGCCATGGTGAGAACGGAGTTGATAGATGCAGGAGAGAAGACGAAGTTAGAGTTTTTGGCTACGGCAGAGATTACTTTCCCTGCAAGGAACAGAGCAACGTCGTTTTGCTTCTTCATCGCTTGTTCCATGGCTTACTTTGACTTGTAACGAAATCGATAAGAGATATGCCTACTTCGTGAAGATGATGATGACTATCGACTTATGTGTACGTATATTTATAGTAGCAAGATGAACTTCACAATGACGCGATTCTTTGGAAGCTTCAGAATGACGCCATTCTTTGAAAGCTTCAAATTGACGCTATATGTTTTTTTGGGGCCAAATTTCATTTAATATGAAAGCCCAATGGGCATTACAAGTGATGAGAAACAGAAGCCCAATCTCCATCATTTACAACCTTATTAAAAATTAAATACACTTCTCAAAAATACCACTACAGTAAATTTTTATTCCAAAAATATCATCACTAATTTTTTTTTCAAAAATATCACTAAAATATTTTTTTCCGAAAATACCATAAAACTAAAACTAAACTTTAAACTTTCAAAACTAAATCCAAAACCCTAAATAATAAAACCTTAACCCTAAAAACTAAATTCTAAACTCAAAATAATAAACAAAAATCCAAAATTTAAAATTTTAAACTCTTAAAAAGGAAATTTTAAGGTTTGTGGTATTTTTTTACTAAAAAGTTTTTAGTGGTATTTTTGGAAAAAAAAAAACCTAATGATTTATTTTTGGAATAAAAACTTAGTTTAGTGGTATTTTAGGGTATTTCTTTTAATGTTTTACACACTAACGGAAACAATTATGTTTAAATGGTTGAGTGAAGCTAGGGAATAATAGGTTTCTTTTGTCCTAGGCAGAAATAAGCTGTTCTTGTAGAGGTCTCTTGGCAGGAGTTGAACGTTGTGACTCAGACGATTGAATTAGTACTTGCATTGTTATAGTTGCAATCACAAAGAAGAACACAAACAAAAAAATGATCTTCCACGAGGCCACCATGGAGAGCCATTGGAGTAGCTTGAAACCACCGTATATAAGGAGACATAACCAAATGATGACCACCTGTTTTCAACAACATTAACAGGTTTCATAAGAGAATCAATTTAATCACATTTTGCGGTAATCTGATGTGTGATGTTTCTTACGATCAATGGTTTGATTGGCCGGTTGATTTGGTGAACGTCCAAGTCGCTGAACACGTCTTTTGTGTAGTATTTCTCAAGTTGAGCATCCTGTTTAGAAAAGTATGCACTAAGTAAGTAATGTAGAGATATGAGTTTTAGCGTAAATATGAAATTTTGATGAGTAAAATATTGTCGGTGAACCTTGGTGATAAATAGATCTTGGCACCACTGTGCAATGCCATCATCGGTTTCTGGCAACTCGCTCATTTTGCGTCTCATCTGCAAATTTACCTTCAAGAAAGAAGAAACAAAGAGTTTCTCATATATATAGTGAGCATCAGCTTCTTTGTGGAAAAACACACACACACACATATTTGAATCTTTTGTAACCTCGGATGATTGTCCACTTGTGCGGAAACAAAATCATATATAGTTGGAACTTGAGTGAGACTAGGACTTTTTAGACCAAAATCAACAATAGAACAAAAAAAAATGCTCACCTTCGATGATCATAATTTTAAGCTAAATGGGGGAGACGAAACTTGATTTTACACTTTTCTTGATGTAAAGTATGAAGTTTTAGATTCTTCTCAAACGATCAAGGGTTGTTAATTTCATACAAATTAAACACAACATGAGATGGAATTTAAGTGGTGTAATTTAAGTGTGTTCATTTAATTTGGTTTTTGGTGATGCCAATCTCATATGCCAATCTCATATAGTATTGTGAAGAGGCATATGTTTCTTTGTGAATCTTATGGTAATGTGAAACAACTGTTTTTTTTTTTTAAATCTGTAGATGTCTTTTATCATACACATTCATAATTTCATACAGATTTTCAACTACTACTTTCACAACGTTACTTTATCATATTGGATCGTGTCATCTCGAAGATTTTAAGTGATGTATTCATGAAAGGGAGTAAAACGTACTACACTATTTTTCTCTTAACCATGGTTTTTCTCACAAAGTTTTTCTGTTAAGGTTTTCAATGAGGCAGCATTTCACATGTGCATTTGAGACCATATTTTTATATTGTTATGAATATTATGTTATTATGTTAATGTTCATTATATGGCCCATTAGTAAATTGTAAAAAATTATAAACTCTAATATTATATCTCTATATATATGTTGTATCTTGTGAAATAAATCAATAACATAAAAAACACTTCCTAAATCTCTTTGTTCAAAACATTATCTTCCTAATTTTCAAAGAATTAATTAAAAAACGAATTACTTCAAAAAAAATTGTAATTTTAATTTCCACCGTAGACAGAAAAAAACCAAAAAACTACCTTAAAGTATATACACATAGCTTAGAGGTACATATGGGAAAGGTACATATGGGAAAGGTTTATATCTGATTAAGTTAGTAAGTAGTAAGTACAATCAAATTCTCCATCTCCATATTTTCTAAACTCAATTAAACATCCTAGTGCATATCCTAGGAGGGTATATACAACAAATATTGTTCATAAAAACGTGCATATTCTAAAAGGAAATCATTTTTAAATAAAATACAAATTAAATGTTTGCATATCATATTCAAAAATTATTTTAATTAATGTTGATTATATATTTGAACAATTTTTTTATAACAAATCTAACAAATAAAAAAAAATGATGTACAAGCAAAATTCATTAATTTTATGACATACTTTCAATATGTATATTAGATTGTTAACACTTCAAAATTGTATAATCCCAAACAAAAAAAATATACAGGTGGAATATAATGATGAACCTCGTTTTTGTCGTCTTAGTTTTAAACCTATAGAGTCATCTTATGCGAAAGTAATAGTCAAGGTTCTCGATTTTGTTTAATTCTAAAAGTACATTTTTCCTCTTTAAAAAAAACAAAATTCTCCATATGTTCATTAATGTTTTAACTTAAAACACGTTCCACCTTCCATCTACACGCATCGGCTTAGTCTCAACCATTTATTTTTCGAATTCCATTTTTTTTTTTTTTGGTTATTGTCAACTTTCCTATACTCCTTGATTGTTTCCATTTTTTCATATCATTCAAATTCATTGAGATTTATTTCCAAGGCTGAATTAACTCTTTTTATTTGGTCCAAAGTCCAAACAAAGCTTAACATTCGCCAAACTGCTAGAGAACAAAAGGCTGAGGTTTTTAATTTGCTGGGATTTTTTGTTTTGTTTTTCTTTGGTTTGTAATTTTCTGGGAAATTGTTTCGTAAGAGTTTTGCTGGGAAATTGTTTCGTAAATATAGAAAAAGAAAAGAGACATTATTGACCACTCTTGGTTCAGAAAAAAAGGTGGGTTCTTCTTTTACGTTACATTTTTTGCTATCTTCTTTCTTAATCACCTTTTCAAATTCTACACATTTTGGATTAAAGTTAATTTCCCTTTTTCTTGTTTTCTTTCATAAAGGTTTCATCAAATTGTTGGGTAGCTTTCTGTCATTAAAATCAAGTTTTTCGATTTTTTTCCTTCGGTAATTGATATTAACCAAACTTTTAGTGATAGAAAATTTGTGGTTATAACTTATAACCAAATTTCTCTTCTTAATTTCTTCTTATTTCTTTTGATATTTTTCTTTAATTTCTTATTCTTCCTATTCTTTTTTTTTTTTTTATGTATATGAAGAGGTAGAGAAAGTTTCTGCCTTTGATTTAAGCAAATATTGCTCGGGATTTTCTGGAACCCTCTAGATTTCTGGAGGCAACACAAAATTGGATTTTGACTTAAAGTCATCAATAATTTGAATTCTAAGGTAATTGACTAATTGTAATGTGTGGTTAGCCTTCAAACCTCTTTATTCCTGAAAATGAAATAATTCTCTTTTTCTTTTTCTTTTTTTCTCTAGGGGCATCTAATGAATTGTCACTTACCTAACCGAGAATCATTTACTTTGCTAGATTCTGCATACAGATTCTTATATGTACTTGTGAAGCTTGGAGACTCAAGAAGCTTCAGTAACATCTCTTAATGATGCCTGAAGATGGCTACAATACAGATTTTCCAAGAAACCCTCTTTACATCTTCTTTAGTGATTTCAGGTAAGCATTTTTTTTTTGTATAATTCTGTTTGTAATCATGATTAGAAAGTAACTTAAACATTAGTTTTCTCTGATGTATCAGGTCAGTTTTGAAATTTGATGAGCTCGGTTTGGAGATAGCACGAATCGCTTTACCCGCAGCACTTGCTTTAACAGCTGATCCTATTGCATCTCTAGTTGACACAGCCTTCATAGGCCAAATTGGTAACAACACCAACAACAGCAGCAAGTTTTCATTTGCTTATTTTTGTTTCAAAAATGGAAATCATCGGTTTGATCTTCGATCAGTTCTTGTTTTAATGATTATTTACAGGTCCTGTAGAGCTTGCTGCAGTTGGAGTTTCTATTGCTTTGTTCAACCAAGTTTCAAGAATCGCTATTTTCCCACTCGTTAGCATCACAACTTCATTTGTAGCAGAGGAAGATGCTTGTAGTTCTCAGCAAAACACTGTCCAAGATCATAAAGAATGTATTGAAAATGGTACTAACAATACAACGGAGGAAACTCAAGAATTGATTCCTGAAAACAATAAAGGTATATTTGTTCTTGACAACTTCATCACTCCTCTGTTTGGTTGTTTTTTGGTGGTAATATTCACTAGTTTAATAATTTTTATTTCAGATTCTTTATTAGATGAATTTAAAACTGGTCGCAGTATCTTTAGTGTTAGTAAACCTCCAGCCAAGAAAAGAAACATACCATCAGCTTCATCTGCTTTGATCATTGGAGGCTTTCTTGGCCTTTTTCAAGCCGTGTTTCTTATATCCGCTGCGAAACCTCTCTTGAGTTTCATGGGAGTTAAACACGTAAAGTATCGATCTTTCAGGCTCAATATATGATGTTATGAGATTGATGGAATCTTTTAAGCATGGTTTGATTTTTACAGGATTCTCCAATGCTGAGACCTGCTCAGAGATATCTATCTCTAAGGTCACTTGGTGCACCCGCTGTTCTACTCTCACTCGCAGCACAAGGCGTTTTCCGCGGATTTAAAGACACGACAACTCCGTTATTGGCTACTGGTAACGCCATTTATATATATTATGTTCAAAATCCTGGAAACAGAACAAAGCTGATGATCCACTTTTTTTTTTTCTAATCTCTCTTGTAGTGATTGGAGATGTAACAAATATAATACTCGACCCTATCTTCATATTCGTTTTCCGTCTAGGCGTAACAGGAGCAGCCACAGCTCATGTTATATCCCAGTGAGTTTAATTTCCCATGTGAAGCTTGGTTAATCTCAAAATGACCTCTACTTCAATTTACTAGAGGTTTCCATGTTCATTTTCAGATACCTTATGTGTGGAATACTCTTGTGGAAACTGATGGGTCAAGTTGATATCTTCAACATGAGTACCAAACATCTCCAATTCTGTAGATTCATGAAAAATGGTATTGCAAAGTACTTTGAAATTTTCAATGTGTTCACAGTGAAATCTCTGATCAAATAACACCGTTGGATTCTTGTTTTCTTGTGTGATTTTTCTCTCCCAGGCTTTCTTTTGCTGATGAGAGTAATTGCGGTAACGTTCTGTGTAACTCTTTCCGCGTCACTAGCTGCACGGGAAGGATCAACTTCCATGGCAGCTTTCCAAGTTTGCTTGCAGGTTTGGTTGGCTACTTCACTTCTTGCAGATGGGTTTGCCGTCGCTGGCCAGGTTTTTAGCTCATGATCTCTCTATTCGTTGCATCTTTTTTTCGATTAAGCGTGTGGTCTAAAGTTTAACAAATGTTTTTTTTTCCTTAAGGCAATACTAGCGAGCGCGTTTGCCAAAAAGGACTACAAAAGAGCTGCAGCTACCGCTTCTCGTGTACTGCAGGTACACGCAATTTATGCATTTATGTTTGTGTTTACATGAGAACAATAAACTTTAAACAAGAAATTTGTTTAAGATTGTATATTTAGTTGAAGAAATTATACACTGATTGGAAATTCAAACGCCTATGTCTACTGAAGCGTATAAATATTCAATTTTCGATCCATTTAAAAACTAAGGACTAAATCCTGTGACAGTTCGGATTGGTTCTTGGGATTCTACTAGCGGTTATACTTGGAGCAGGATTGCATTTTGGAGCAAGAGTATTTACAAAAGACGATAAAGTTTTACACCTAATTAGCATAGGACTTCCGGTAATTAACAAGTTCCCATTAAACCGCTAATCAGATCAAGATTATGTCATAACATTTTGGCTAAAAATTAAACCGGTTCTTGTTTCCTACAGTTTGTGGCAGGGACACAACCAATTAATGCCTTAGCGTTTGTGTTCGATGGGGTCAACTTTGGAGCATCTGATTTCGGTTACGCCGCAGCTTCACTAGTAATGGTGGCTATAGTTAGCATCTTGTGTTTGCTCTTTCTCTCATCGACTCATGGGTTTATTGGACTTTGGTTTGGTCTCACCATTTACATGAGCCTTAGAGCAGCCGTTGGATTCTGGCGGTAAAAATCTGTGAAACTCTCTGTTTCTTGTAGTTAAAAAGGTGTAAAAAAACTTATAGAATTTTTATTAATAACAGAATGTGAATGTGACTGTAACAGGATTGGGACAGGAACAGGACCTTGGTCATTTCTTAGGAGCTGAAGAAGGAATTTTAAAGGGAAGAGCATGTTTTAATTGTTCTTAAACCTTTATTTCTAAGAGCAACCTTTGTTTATAAGGTTGTAACTAAATAAAATTACCAAGAATACGAGACTGGAGATATAAAATAATTATATGCGATTTTACTGCTGCTCTTGTAAATATTCAAGTTGTATCCCGAAATTAGAGGTGGTTAGTCCAATTTTGGTTTTGTTTTAGTTCAGATTCTGTAGTTATATAGAAAACGGATATTAAAATGCGTAACTATTAAATTTTATATTTGGTATTAGTCTTTTTTTTTTTTCATTGAATAGTTGATTAATAATCGACAGTCTCATCTTAAAATAATACCTGTACTTACTTAAAATGTCATCGACTCATAGACACACAATAGGTTCTTACATAAAGTAATCTGATATTGTCAATGACTTTTGCTTCAATTCTGATCGATCAAAAGCTTGCCAGGGCACAAAGTCCACCACCATAGGTGGCAACATCTTGAGGAGCAATGACATCATTATAGGAATTTCCAAGTTCTGGATTAACATCTAAGAACTTACGAGCAGCTAACTTGTTACTTTTTCAGCTCCAAATGAGTCAATCCAGATGCACATCGCAGTTTCGCAATTACAATAGGGTCAAGGGTTTCTGGATTCTGCTCAGCCCTTGTTCACGTAGCTTGTCTGACCCATCTCGATGCTGACAAGAATCGCATTCATACACATGTGAATGATGTGCTTCGCCGTAGTGCAGTAGTCACGTGTTCGGATAATAGTTCTTGAAAGCATCTCCGAGCAAACCACACGCATAGTAGAAATCTCCAAAGTCCCATTCTGATGATTTCCTTGATCAGATTTGTCCGATATGAACTGAGCTCATATTCTCCAGCTTTGCTTTCTTCTGTTCAGCACGACGATCGACGGATTCACACCAAGACCAATCCGTCCCATACTTTTCCCCAAGCTTGCCGTTAATCTTATTGACAACTTCTCTGAACAACTGCGTATTCTCACCCTTTTGTAAGCCATCCTCAACGCTTCAAGCTGAATCGTGTGGTTTCCTCCGCAGTGGTTAGCGATGAAGAGAAGCCGCATGATCTTCGTGCAACCTTTGTAGAGCGCCGCGTGAGCCTCGATGTCGAGCGCTTCGCCACTTATGATAGGTCTTCGATTAGAAGTCTCTTCGCCGCCGTTAGTGCACATCTCCATCATTAAAAGTGTCTCTTTTTCGTTCTCTGCTAAGAGTTTGTTTCAGTGTTGACCTTGGTATTATTTGTTATTAGTCTTTCAATAGCATTTATTTTAGTAATGATTTCATTAATTTTATTTAAAAAAGCAATTTTAAATATTAAAAACATTTAAATTAATTTTTAAAAAATATTATTTGTATATCCATTTAAACCAATTTAGAAGATTTTGTTTGTTAAGAGAATATTCTATTATTTGGAGAGAATTATACCCTTTCTTAGTCTAATCTTCTTTGCTTTATTTTCAATGGCTTATTAAATAATAAATTACAAATTTAATGTTATATTCTTATATGTACTTCTCAAATAATACTGTAGGATGTCAGTTTTTAAATATAATGTTACTTTCATAAAAAAAAAACATTGTTTTATATTTTGATAGAGATTTTTAAACAAAGTTGTGGTTTTATTCTTCGGTTTATTCCAATGATTTGAGATGATTTAAATAATTTTTCCCTTTATTCAATTGGTAATTCTCTATATAATGTATTAGAATAAAAAAAAATTATTGGTATAGGTTTCCAGTTCTATCAGACACTGATAATCCTATAATGTCAGAAAAAATTCATGAATGTTTCATCAAATTGACTTCAACTTTTTTTTATTTTTCCTTTGGTAATTGACGTTAACCAAACTTTCAGTGATAGAAAATCTGTTGTAACCAAATTTCTCTTCTTTGATTTCTTTTTCTTCCCTATTCATTTTCTCTAGTAGAAGAGGGGAAAAGTTTTAGCCTTTGATTCCAGCTATATTCGAGTTTGACTTAATGATATTACTTTCATCAATAGCCTTGAACCCCTTTGTCCTGAACAAGAAATGTAAAAACTCTCTTATTTCCTGGGGGCATCTAAAGAAATGTCACCTAACTAACTGAGAATCATTTATATATATGTCTGGTTTTGCATTCTTTTATATACTTGTGAAACTTAGAAACTAAAGAAAGCTTTAGTAACAACTCTTAATGATGTCTGAAAATGGCTACAACACAGATTTTCCAAGAAACCCTCTTTGCATTTTCTTTAGTGATTTCAGGTAAAACATTTTTTGTATAATTCTGTTTGTAGTTTAGACAAAAACGTAAAATTGGTTTTCTTTAATGTATCAGGTCAGTTTTGAAGTTTGATGAGCTTGGTTTGGAGATAGCGCGAATTGCTTACCCTGCAGCACTTGCTTTAACAGCTGATCCTGTTGCATCTCTAGTTGACACAGCCTTCATAGGCCAAATTGGTAACAACAACTAAAAAACAAGTTTTTCATTTGCTTATTTTTGTATCAAAATTGAATTATTGGTTTAAATCTTCGGTTCTTGTTATGATAAAATAAGGTCCTGTGGAGCTTGCTGCAGTTGGAGTTTCTATTGCTTTGTTCAACCAAGTTTCAAGAATCGCTATTTTCCCACTCGTTAGCATCACAACTTCATTTGTAGCGGAGGAAGATGCTTGTAGTTCTCAGCAAAACACTGTCCAAGATCATAAAGAATGTACTGAAGCTGGTATTCACAATACAACGGAGGAAACTCAAGAACTGATTCCTGAAAGCAATGAAGGTATGTAGTCAATTCCTCCTCTGCTTTTATTTTATTTTATGAAGTAATGATCACTAGTTTGTTTGATTTTTGGTTCAGATGAATCTAAAACCAGTAGCAGTATCTTTAGTGTTAGTAAATCTCCAATAAGGAAAAGAATTATTCCATCAGCTTCATCTGCTTTAATCATTGGAAGCATTCTTGGCCTTCTTCAAGCTGTGTTTCTTATATCCGCCGCGAAACCTCTCTTGAGTTTCATGGGAGTTAAACACGTAAAGTATCGATCTTTCAGGCTCAATATATGATGTTATGAGATTGAAAATCTTCTAAGCATGGTTTAAAATTTTACAGGATTCTCCAATGCTGAGACCTGCTCAGAGATATCTATCTCTAAGATCACTCGGTGCACCAGCTGTTCTTCTATCACTTGCGACACAAGGTGTTTTCCGCGGATTTAAAGACACGACAACTCCGTTATACGCAACTGGTAATGCCATATTTATACTATGATCAAAGTCCTTGAAACAGAACAAAACTGATGATCCATTTTTGACAAATTATCGCATATGCAGTGATTGGAGATGCTGCAAACATAATACTCGATCCAATATTCATATTCGTTTTCCGTCTAGGCGTAACAGGAGCAGCCACTGCTCATGTTATATCCCAGTGAGTTTAATTTCCCATGTGAAGCTTGGTTAATCTTATATGTTATAATGACCCTTACTTTAAATTTACTAGCGGTTTCTATGCTCTTTTTTTAGATACCTTATGTGTGGAATTCTCTTGTGGAAACTGATGGGTCAAGTTGATATCTTTAACCTGAGTACCAAACATCTTCAACTCTGTAGATTCATGAAAAATGGTATCGCAAAATACTTTGAAAATTTTCAATGTGTTCATAGTGAAATCTCTGATAAAATAACACCATTTGGTTTCTATGTGATTCTTTCTCTCAGGCTTGCTTTTACTGATGAGAGTAATCGCAGTAACATTCTGTGTGACACTTTCTGCGTCACTAGCTGCACGAGAAGGGTCCATTTCCATGGCAGCTTTCCAAGTTTGCTTGCAGGTTTGGTTAGCTACTTCACTTCTTGCAGATGGGTTTGCCGTAGCTGGCCAGGTTTTTAACACATGATCTTTCTCATTGCATCTTTTTCGATTAAGCGCGTGGTTTAAAGTTTTAACAAGTGGTTTTTTCTGAAGGCAATACTAGCGAGCGCGTTTGCCAACAAAGACTACAAAAGAGCTGCAGCTACCGCTTCTCGTGTACTGCAGGTACACACAATTTATGCTTTGTATTTACGTTTCCATAAGAAATAACATTAAAAAGGCATATTTTGTTTAAGTTTGTGGATTTATTTGAAGAAATTACAAACAAACAATTGAGGCCTGTGTCCTACTTAAGCTTAAAAAGATTCGGTTTTCGACCAATTTGAAACTAAACCGAAAACTTAAGGACTAAATCTTGTGACAGTTGGGATTGGTTCTCGGGTTTCTACTTGCGGTTATACTTGGAGCAACATTGCATTTTGGAGCAAGAGTATTTACGAAAGATGATAAAGTTTTACACCTCATTAGCATAGGACTTCCGGTGATTAATTAACTCCCCTTAACTCCATAATCAAACCAAGATTATGTCATAACATTGTGCCTAAATCCGGTACTTGTTTACTAAAGTTTGTGGCAGGGACACAACCAATCAACGCTTTAGCGTTTGTATTTGATGGAGTTAACTTTGGAGCATCCGATTTCGGTTATGCCGCAGCTTCATTAGTAATGGTGGCTATAGTTAGCATTTTGTGTTTGCTCTTTCTCTCATCGACTCTTGGTTTTATTGGACTTTGGTTTGGTCTCACTATCTACATGAGTCTTAGAGCAGCCGTTGGATTCTGGCGGTAAAAATATGTGAAACTCTCTGTTTCTTGTTGTTAAAAAGGTAAAAACTTATTGAACATTTTTATAACTGAAAGTGAATGTGACTGTTACAGGATTGGGACAGGAACAGGACCTTGGTCTTTTCTTAGGAGCTGAAGAAGGAATTTTAAAGGGATGAGCATGTTTTAGTTGTCTTATAATTATTTATAGTGAGATTGTAATTAGATAAAAATACAAAGAGTCTTGAGTCTGGAGATACAAATAATCCTATGCGAATTTTACAGCTACTTTTGTTAATTCAAGATGTATCCGAAATTAAAGGTCCTGTACAATTATTGGTTTGGTTTTAATATGGGTGTTCTATTTCTATCCGGATCCCGGAAAAACCAATCCGATCTCATCCAGTCCAAATTGAACTGAATTGAAATATTCTGTCCGTAAAACTCACTTTTTCTATATGTCTTAATATGGTATAAGTGAAACTCACTTTTTCTATATCCAAAAAAAACTGAATATGAACCAAACCAAAAAAAAAACACTGATATAAAACCAAAGTTTCTTTGAAAATTAAAAATATATTTAATTAAATTCTGAATCTGAACCGAAACCAAAATCATACCAAATCATCTATTATCTATTATACTTTAGTTAAAATAATATTATTTATAAACAAAAAAGCTGAAGAACTGAACCAAAACTCGGATTAAACATTTTATATAAAATTTTATAGTTCGTGAAATATATAAAATATATATATGTTTACTTTTGGCAATAGATTGATTTCAAATCAGATTATTTTTCCAAAACAAACAATTTAAAAAGTTTTTATTGAATGAATTTTATGAAAATTATGGTTGGTTTGAATATAAATATTTGAATTACCTTAGTATTTTTTCACTTATAGTTGGTTTTAATTTTTGTTTCATAAAATATCATTTCGTATATTCAATATAGATTTATAAACTATAAACAAAGTACTAATTTTATTCATATTACATGTTTATTAACTAGATTGATAAAATTTATAATACATTAAATATATTAAAAAAATTATATGCATGAACAATCATAAACGAAAATTATAATAAAAAAAGGAATTATTACATAAATAAATTGTATCCAAACTTATACCAGAGTAAATATCGTAAAAATTGGATCTGAATTGATCTATCATATTAGTGTCCAAAAAAAAATAGATCTATAATATTTTTCTTTTTAATTCCCAAAAACAATAGAAGAAAAACAAAACTAATAAGACCTATGTTTAGAAAAATCTCTTCTTTAACATGATTGGCTCATAGCAACCCTCAATTATTAGTTTAAAAACAAAAATAAAAACCCAATCTTTATTAGCCAAATTAACCCCAAAAAAAAAAAGTAGAAACCTTTACGGAACTCCTCTGCCATTCTTTTCCAATCTCAATTAGCCTTTTTCCGATTTGCCGGAGACAACTAAATCTCCGCCATGCCTACCACCACCACCTCCTCCGCTTCTTCTTCTTCCTCCTCCGTCTCCGGTAATAATCGTCAAGCCGATGTATTCTCTCGTCTCGCTTCTTCTGACCTTGAAGTCAAGCTTAAGGCCCTTCGTGAGGTCAAAAACCAGATTATTGGAAATCGTACAAAAAAGCTCTCTTTCCTCAAACTCGGAGCTATTCCCGCTATAGCTTCTGCTCTCGCTGATGCAGATGATTCGGAGAAATGTAACAACATCCTTGTGCAATCTGCTGCGGCGCTTGGGAGTTTCGCTTGTGGGTTTGAAGCCGGAGTTCAAGCTGTTCTTGATACCGGTGTTTTCCCTCATCTTCTTCGTCTTCTCACTAATCCTGACGAAAAGGTTAAATTTTTTGAAAATTTATTGACTTTTTTTTTGTTAAAAGTCTAATTCAATTTCCCCCAAATTTATATCTAGATTCGGAATGAGATTAGAATTACTTGTGGGTCTTGATAACAAGCTTGAACGAATTTTGGTGAAAGTTTTCACCTTTTGAATTGTCTGCATCGGGGAAGTTAAAGCATTGCCCTTTGGAATTTTGTTGATCCTCTCAAGTCTCAACTTTGAATTATGTTTTATTTTGGTAGATTCTTCTCTTGTGTTGCTTTCTTATCGTTTCTGTTTCATATTTATTATTCTTCTTCTTCAGGTAGTAGCTGCTGGGGCTCGTTCGCTTAGAATGATATTTCAATCTAATCAAGCTCCAAAGTATGATTTCCTTCAAGAGAAAAACATGGAGTTTCTTTTCTCGTTGTTGAATAGCGAGAATGAAAATGTTAGTGGGCTTGGTGCGAGTATTATCGCTCATGCTTGTGGAACAAGTGTAGAGCAGCGGGTTCTCTGTGAAGCTGGTGTCTTGGAGAAGCTTGTTATTCTTCTTGATGGTTCTTTAAGCCAAAGAGAAGCTTGTCTTGAATCTTTAGCCACGGTTTTGAAGAGTAATCCTGAAGCTGTTTCAAACTTCGTTGGACTTGAGTCTGGCAGATATTTGAATTCTGTAACTGAATTAACCAAGGATAGGTATCCAAGGACAAGGCTGCTTTCTTGTCTCTGCTTAGTCGTCATATACAACACTTCTCCGTCGTATTTCATAAACATGGGAACCAAATCGGGATTGATAACTACTCTGCTTGAGCTTCTCAGCGACCCTGGTCAATCTGGAGATGATGCTGCTTTGGGTTTATCTTGTCTGATTGCGGAAAAAAAGGATTTACAAAAGTTAGCTTACGAGGCTGATGCAATCAAGAATATTGTTGACATCTTGAAGACAGGTAGTGAGCTCCAGCCTAAACGTCTTCAGGGTTTGTTTTTGTCTCTAGCTGAATTGTGCTCAAAGCTGGAGGATTGCAGGTGTAGCTTCGTGTCATTGCAGGTCTGTTTCCACATGCCGTTTTCTGATTGTGTATCTGGTTAGTTTAGTATTTATTTTTTATAGTATGCTAAATTGGTTGTCTTTTTTTCCTTGTACTAGGTGTTAGACCTGCTGATTGATGCGCTAAGACACAAAGATGCTGATGTAAGAGCTGCGGCGTGCATTTGCTTTAGAAACGCTGCTCGATCAGTTAAGGTTAGTTAACATTATACATTTCTCATGTTAATAGCATTTCATCTGGCTTTGTATTAAGTAGTAAACTCCCTGAGACATGTCATTTAGAATTTGAGTGCAGGACGATTCAACAGCGATCATGTTATGCTTCCTTTGGTTCAGTTATTGCATGATCCATCTTCCTCTGTCCAGGTACTGTGTCACATAAGATGCCGCTTTTCTTTAACTTAGTTTCCGATGTGATTTTTTTCTTTAGAAGCAAACGGCACAACCGATTTGAATGTATATGTACCTATATATTGTGGACCAGGTTGCTGTTCTTGGTGCTCTGAGCAATATAGTATTGGATTTTTCATCACCGAAGTCATCATTTATCGAGTATGGAGGGATAAAACAGCTTATTGAGTTGTCAAAATCAATGGATCCAAATGCTCGGTGTAGTGCTTTACGGGCTTTAAGGAACCTCATGTTCCTTGCCGACAATAAACGTAAAGAACTCTTTTATTCAGAAGTCAAGGCTCAAGGATTTGCTTGCCTCATTAGTGGTAAATCATTCTACGGAGTCCTCAAACCAAAATCATATGATTCATCTTTATGAAATTTATTTTGTCAACTAACAAACAAACTCATTGCCCTCAGATCCTGAGCCCCCAGTGCAAGAGCAAGCTTTGGCGCTTCTCCGTAATCTTGTTGACGGATGTATCAGCTCAAACGAGTTTGTATTTGATGAAGATGGTCTTATCTTAGATACTGTTGGGAGGCAATTGAGGAAAGCTCCACAAGCTCAAATGGCAATACAGGTGAAAAAGACGAAAAAGTATACCATATCAATAGATTAACAAAATCTCTGATATAAAATATTTTCCTTTCCCCAGGGAATGTATGTACTTACGAATGTAGCGAGTGGGACTGAGTTACATAAAGAAGCGGTTATGCAGCAATTGTTTCCTCAAGCCAAAGCTGGATCAGAGAATTTTATGCTTAAGTTTTTGCAGAGCGACGAGAGTCAGTTACGGTCAGCAACAGTTTGGACAATCATAAACCTCATTAGTCCTTCAAGTCCCGGTGCGTATGATCGGCATGTGAAATTGCGAAATGCGGGTATTATTCCCCAGTTAAAGAACATGGTCAACGATGCTTGCCTCGATGTTAAGGTCAAAAAAGAGGAAACCTTATTGCCCTTTTTAGATTACCTTGTTTACTCTATTACTTATTATTGACTCACCTATGTTCTTTCAATCTCTTTTGCTTTGCAGATTCGCATCAGAACCGTGTTAGGCCAGTCCATGTCTTTTGGCGATAATTACTAAACACAGAGATATTACTTTTCCCAATCCCACAGACTATACATTGAACATATCAGTAGTGATATAGGTTTGATTCATCTTTCAGCATATAGCAAACAGAGACTGAGCCTAGAATTTATGATCATGATCATCTATTATTATCTCTCCAATTCCAGACACACCTATGATTCAACAGGTACTTACTTTCTCGGGCTTGTTCTTTTCATTTCTGGTTACCCGAAATGGCCATAACTGAAACTGGAAGTGCGTACACCGAACACTTGATCAGAGCATTTTAAAAGCATAATGTTAGCATTTATCCATTTGACTACCATCTTTTTTCCTTGATCAGATTAGGATAAAGAGATTATGTGTTTCAAATACTGATGCCGTTTTGTTCTCTTCTGTTTAACAAAACAGTTTTGTGTCTGATTATTTGTGCAGGTGAAAGCAGTGAGAAAGTGTTGTACCATTACTGGTGCAACCTTTAGATTAGATCCACCACATTTTTGTTTTGTTTTTATTTTTGCCTCGAAAGAACTTCACTTGTTTGTAATCTCTGACTCTGAGTTTATATCAAAAACATCCGAGTTTTGTATCAATAATTTTTTTTCTTCACAATACCAATAAGTCATGGTAATGTACTAATGTCACAATTTAATCTTCCATCTTCGCATTTTAACGTTCAAATGACGCATGCCTGACCTATTAACTTTCAATTTTATCAGCCTTAATTCAATTTTCTTTACGTAGAGTAACTTAGTTGTATATTTTCTGTTTTATGTGATTTGACAACTATTTTATCAGTGCACTGCTTTAAAACGTTTTGTCATTAACCAGACAATAGTATTAGATTCGTCTAATATTTACTACTAAAACTTAGACTTGGTTTAAAGGAAAAGAGACTAGCTGTGTAAATATATCTGTCTTTTATGTAATATGGCCTTTGAGAATCTAACTCGCCGTTTGTGCACAGTGAATCCTATGTTTTGGATCCCATGACAAGATCCAGCCTCGACTACTGTGTAATAGGCTTTTCTTTTTTGCTATATATAAATATTTCTCTCGTATAAAAAAATAGTAGTTTCGAACGTTTACTACAATTGTATAAATTCATACTTATATACACATTTTTAAAAAATTTGATGAGACAATTCTCAACTAAACCCAAAAGGGTTAGTTGGTTAAAATAATAGGGTTAGTTGGAGTAGAAACCCCATGCATATATGCATTGAATTTAAATGCCATCCCACGTGAATCTGTATTACATCAAAGTTTCGAGTTAAATTTATATTTTTTATTGTGCCTGTATTCTGCAGTTCTTTATCTTTCCTTTATTAATAAAAAAAATATCTTAAGGCTAAACAGATAAACATACGTAACAATTATAATTACTAGGCACCTAATACCTCCAAGAAGTAGTGTTTTTAAAGACAAATATATTTTGATTATCAAATGTGAGACTCTTGTCTCGGGACCTTTCTCTTCCTTTAAGTATTTTTCTTTCCCATTTTTTTACTGTTGTCTTGCTGTTAGTTAACTAATACATATATGTATGTGTATGTTTAAATGTTCTGGATGTAATTGAATTTATTATTGAAAATAGTATATGCATGTGACCGCATATATATATATATATACAGATATATATGGGTAATATAATACACAATATAAACGTAGAAAATGATATTGTTTACATTTAATTAACGTCTACACATGCATTTGAGTATATATGACTTACAAATAATGTTTTATAGCAAATATATGTAGTTTTAATCTTTTACGGCAAACTTAACATGCATTCGAAACAACACAATACAACAAATAATGTCTTCCGTAATTTGATAACATATGTTTTGAGAAAAGGGTTTTCTTCTTAATTTAATATATATAGTTATGTTGAAAAGATTTTAAGATTTTACTGGTAAATGATAAAAGGAGATCTACATGCTAGTTTCCTTTACCTTCTTGTTCTTGATTGGTATATTCATCCAGATTCTTTTAGCTTATTATGGGACAACCAATTAAATAATATCTTTTTTCAAACATTATTTACAAACATATCATCACATTAGGAAAAAAATTCTTGATAATAAATTTTATTATTAGGAAAATTATATTTAGTTAAGCATTCCGATAAAAGTGGATGGGAACATGTAAGTAAAACTATATGGGTATAAATAAAAGTTTTAAACGACTGAAATAACGAGATAATTGATAATTCTATAACACATCGTATTATTTATCTTCTATGAATATTTTAAACGAAAAGAAGAAAATAAAGTGTACCCATTTCACACTTCACAGTGACTTACATGCATTGATCCTCCATCAAAAAGAAACCCTTTTTCTTTAGTTTCCAAATACTAAGCAATCTCTTTTTTTACCTTTTTCTTTCTTGGCTTTTTCTTCTCCTCTGATAGAAACTTTTTCCAGTCAAAATTTAAGAACTTTAAAATAAAACTCCCACTAAGGTTTATACAAACTCCCCATATATAGATTCACATTCACCCATTTCCTTCTTTTTTGCTCTCTTACTCTCTCTTCTCCTCTCTTCTCTTCTCTCCTCTTCTCTTCTCTCCTCTTCTCTTCTCTTCTCTTCTCTCTTATTTTGGTCTAAAAAATGGCATCAAAAGGAAAGAAACCAATAAGAAGAACAACTACAAGAGGAAAAAGAAGCCATTTCAAGAACCCATCTCCTCCATGTAGTATCAATAGTGACGTCACTTCAACGTCATCTTCACCTACTTCACCTACTTCACCCACATCAACCGCCACGCCATCTTCGATTCCAGAGAGTGGATGTTGTACACCGAAGTCTAACAAGTCACGAATACCGGAGATGCTGACGTGTCCGCCGGCTCCTAAGAAGCAAAAGGTGGCGCAAAACTGCGCTTTGAGGAGGCGACAAATCGCTTTCTTTGCTCCTCCAGATGTAGAGATGTTCTTCGTTTTCGCACTTGGTCAACAAATCAACAAATAAAATAAGTTAAGTTTATAATTAGGGTTTTGTGATTATCATCATGGTATTATCAATATATATCTTAAGTTTCTAGTTTGATTCAAATACAATAATATTGAAGTATATTATATATAGAGAGTGTAGTGTGATGTTTTGCCTCTTTTTTCTTCTTCTTATTTTGCTTTTTTCCCTCTTTGGTTCTTTTTTTTAGTTTTTGGATAATTTTGAATTAGGTGGGTTTGAATTTGTGGTAGGGTATGATTAATCAAATACCCTATCTCTTTTTTAGTTAATTATTTTGTATTTTTGTAATTGAATGGTGCTTCCTAACATTTCAAGCTTGTTAGCTTTGCAATTTTGTTGTTTGTATTTTGGTTTGATTTAATTACGAGTTGTTGGATTATTGTTTTTACATACTTTGTTGGTTGTCCTCATTAATTATTCGTAATCTCATCAAAGACAAATTCCACACAAAGTACTTCTGAATCTATCTCCTTTTAATTGGGTACATAAAAATTTCATGAGATGACACCATTTTTATTTGAGTGATGAGCTCAAATTCAAAAATTTTGATCCGAGTTCAAAATATGATTTAAGTTCCATAGAAAAAGAAGTTTATAAAGCCAAAAAATAGTGGATGCAGAATAATATGTATACAAAAGTTTTGGATGTAATCCAAAGTTATAAAAAGATTCAACTGTTTCTTATTGGATATAAAGTTTACAAAAATTGAAAAATTACTGCGCAAATCTATTTGGAAAAATTAAAGAACTTACCTTATCTGTGCTGTAATTATAAAAATTGAATTTAGTTAGTAAAAAAAAGAGGCTAAGGATATGTTTAACGAAGGCATGGCCAAAGTGTCGGAGCTGACGATAACATCTCCGAAGGGAATCCAATGAAAGGACTCGTGCGGCTTTTTTCATCATTTTCTCTTTTCTTTTTATTTCTCACACTTCCTTTTAAGAGCAAAATTAATAATTATAAGTTTATAACGAATGTATAAAATTATATCTATATATAGAGTAGGTAAGAGGACGACACAACAGCTAAGCAATTATCTACGCAATTTGGTGGAAAAAAATAATAATATCTACGTAATTTAATAATAGGTTTTCCCATCATTTATTTCTTTTAAAATTATTGCTATAAAATCTTCAGAATTCAATAATGTGGATAAATCATAACATGACGTACGAATCTCATGATTGAAATTAGAAACTTACGTCAATTAATAGGTCACTTGAGAATGTACAACATAGATTGGAGAATCTGCAGTACAAAAAATCATAAAAATGTTTTGCTAATATATTTTAAAAGAATTTCTAATTACAATCTTTATTAAGTTTTATAGGTTTAAAAGTAAATCGATTTATATATACTATATGGAAACTCTCTAGAGACTTTCTCCGTCATGCACATGTCACTTTAAGATTGGTTTAACATTTTCTTTTAAAAATTATGATTTATAATATCAATTAAATAGTTTGTAGGTTATAATTTTTTATAGTTAATTTTTTACAATTCATAAAATAAAATAATCTATATATCAAGTTTCATGATACAAAAGTTTAAATTATATATTAATATTATTTTTAATTGATATTAGTTAAGATTAATATAAATATAAATTAATATTTTTAGTTAATACAATGCTATAATATTAGAAAAAATCTGAGATTTAAAAATTAAAGGAAAAATATTTTATGTGTTCTGCATAAGTATTATCATATAACAAGAATTAATATTATACTCACCAATAAAGATGTTCTTATAAATATTCTGCATAAGTTCTGGCTTTCTACTAAACTATAGTATTTATGTAGTTTCTATTTTTTCAGTATACAAGTTTACTCTTGTGTTTATCAATTAAAAGCACTTAATCTGTACACGAAACCTCTACTAATCCATTTAAATATCAATCAATGGTAACCTTTTACCCAAAATACTTTCACAAAATAAGAAGTAAAAATTTCAAACATATTTTAACTGCGTATTAGAACTGAGTTTACACTCCTAGTCCGAATTCCCAAGTCCCAAGTATGTAGGCTCATATAGCTAAGGTGGCCTAACTTCAAATATATAAATCTCATTATTTAAGTAGTTAAGGTACGTAAACCTACATATAGGTGAAGAGTATAATATAAACTAGTAGTATAAAAAAAAAAGTATTCGTATATTCGTGCAAGGAAGAACTCGCACGTGTGCAAGGATATCACACACACTTACAAACAAAAAACCAAATAGGTAAAGCGAGAAAAACACCTTGGAATGAGGATTTGATTTTACGTCTATCAATTTCTTTTCGTTTTCCTCTTTTTTTTTTTTTGTCTTTGTATTATTTAATTATCTGTACGTCGTCCCAAAATAAATTATCATTAAACTATAAAATAATGTAAATAAAATATTTAATAGTACTTGCTAAAGCAACTAAATCAAAGATAAAGCTAATCGTACGATTTATGTCAAAGCTGATTAAACAACTTTTTAGAATCCTCCTAGGTTCCATTCTCCCCCACAAACAAACACACATGTTAGGTTCATGTAATGGGCTTCACTTAAGTTACCCATTAAGGCCCATTCCAATTAAAATCAGTTTCTTTTAACATAAGTGGCCAAAATTACGAAACCAATCCATCTTGTCGTTGTTACCATGTCTTCGATCGTCGAGCACGTCGTCCTCTTCAAGCTCAAGGACGACGACGTTGACTCCAACAAGATCGACTCCATGGTCAGCGGCATCAACGAACTCGTCAATCTCAACCAGGTGCTACACCTCTCCTGCGGTTCAATCCACCGCCTTAGCTCCACCTCCGCTTCCGCCTTCACTCACGTCCTTCATAGCCGTTACAGATCTAAAGAAGATCTCAACACTTACGCTATACATCCCGATCACGTCCGTGTTGTCAAGGAATCGGAATCGATCCGTGAAGATATCATGGCCGTTGATTGGATCGCCGATCAAGTTCCTGAAACCCTAGCTCCGCCTCCTGGTTCAATTGGTCAAATCACGCTTCTCAAGGTGAAAGAGAGTGTCACCGAAGAGGCGAAATTGGAGATTATGGAAGTGATTAAGGAGAAATTTCAAGGAATTGATGATCAGATTACTGTTGGAGAGAACTTTTCTCCGGGTAGAGCTAAAGGTTTCTCTATTGGATCGATTTCGTATTTTAGGGATTTGGGTGAAATTGAGGCTGTGGATGATAAGATGAAGTTGGAAAAGGAAAAGATTCGTGATTATCTTGATGATACCATTGTTGTTGAGTTTGTGGTGCCATCTTCTTCACAAGCCTTTTAAGAACCTGTAAAAAGCTCCGATTTCTCTGGTTATTGCGTCGGTTACAGTGGTCGCCGCCGTAAATGTATTAAATACATTTGAAGCTCACATAGTGGGCTTTTGCTTGAAGCCCATTATTGGCCCAGCCTTTTATCTGCTTCTCTCACACAAGAGGATTGAATGAGAAGAAAAAAATAACAAGAGGATTAAAAGTTTTATAGGGTTTCACTCCTCCTTCACTCGACGCAGCCAATCTCTTCTCCTTTGACGAGAGAGCAGCCAATCGAGTTCTCTAGACGAATCTTGGTGGTGGCTTAGTGGGTTTTCGTCTTCTCCAATCTCTTCTCCTCTAGATTTTTCTTGGTTCCAACGAATTCAGCAGAGGTGCGCCATTGCTTGACTCAACGAAAAGTTTGGTTTTTCAAAAACACTGAGACTAAGACACTCAATCGATTAAGGACTAAGACACTTAATTGATTCTCTTTGAGAGCTGTTCCATCGATTTGTGTTGATGGGTTTTTCTATTTTTCATTGATTTGTGTTGATTGCTTTCAAAAGTGAAAAAACTGAGAATTTGATGTTGATATTTGATGAAATTTTGGACTTTGCAAGCTGAGAAGTATAAATTTTTAATAGGAGTCTTGTTGTTATGTTGTTTACCAACTAGATGCCATTGTTTTCGATCCTTTAGAAAACCACACTCATAGTTTCGGATTTGGTGGTTAGTGTATTGAGTTTAGCTGGAGTCTTAAAAGTTTTCTAAGCTTTGTGTTATATGGATTTAAAATTGGTTGCATTATTAGATTATTCCTATAATATCTGGGATTATTTGACATTTCCTTGCTTTTGATTATAGCATTACTATGATGAGTGTTCTTCTTAGGGTCATATGCTAGATTTGTCCAAGCTTTTCACTTTTTCACTCATCTGTGAACTTTTCAAAGCATGCTTAATTAAAGAAGATGAATATTACTAGTATCGATTAAAAAAAGACAAAGCATGCTTAATTAAAGAAGATGAATATGCAAGACTTACAGGAGATTTAAATTATTTTAAAATGTCGTATATATAAAATCTTCTCATGTTGAGTTTGATTGTGAGAGTTGTTGTTGTTGTGTAGCCAAGTAAGAAGATTACAGATGCTAAGCTTGTGAAGTGAAGTTGTACTTGTGAAGTCATGATGATCTTTTTTTATTTGTTTTTTTGTTATTGAAATATATATTTTTATGAATTATAATTACTTCAAATTTAGCTGAATTTGTTGTTGTTATTATTAATATGTTTTGTTGTTTCTAATTATTCCAGCCTTCAGATTTCGAAATTATTATATCTTGCAAAAAAAAAAAATATTCAGTTTAAATGAGTAATTAGGAATGTTAAATGGGCTTCACGACCATGGGCTGTTCATGTCCAAAATAAAATAATTTGGTTATGGTCAAACCCAAAATTGAAACGGTCAATACGGACTCAAAACCATTTTTAAAAAAAACTAGGGTTTCTAAATTAATTCTTGTCATTTCTCATTTCAATCTAGATGGCTCGACTCCTCTCTCTCTCGGGGTCTGAGTCTCTGACGATCTCTCTCTCTCGGTCTCTCGCCCTCTCGGTCTCTCTCTCTCGGTCTCTTCTTTCTCTCGGTCACTTCTCTATCTGTGTGTCTGAGACGATCTTGATCTGCTTCTCTCTCGATCTGCTTCGTTCAAAAGGTAAATATCTCATCATCTCTCCATCGTTTCTTCTGAAGAAGGCTTCTGAGTTTGGGTGGGTTTCTTCCTCTTCTTCGTTCTGCTTTACTCTTATACTCATTTTGATTTACCTGTCAGATTTTGTTTCCTGAGCTTTTGCTGGGCTTCTGTGTCTCTCGGAGAGAAATCTAAATCAGTCGGCGAAACTACGGTACTGATCTCACTCTCTATCTCGCTCTCTCTTGTTGCTGTGCGTTTATGGGTCTTTAGGATAATGTCCATACATGTCTAACTCCTGGGTGTATTCTCCATCGCCATATGATTCTTCAGGAGAAGACGAGTAAGGCTTTTAACTCCTGGGTATATTCTCCATCGCCATATGTCTATATATATATATAGATTGTTTCTTCTAGCTAGTGTATTCATACGCTGAATATCTACAGACTCTTTGTTTGGTGTTTCTCTATTGTGTCTCTCCCTGAGTAGTATTTCAACTTTCTTATTTTAACTCTAATGGACTCATAGCCTGCACACATTGCATTCATATCCTGTTGTTGTCTGAGTTTAGCTATGAGAATATTGGTAGGATGTATGAGCGCTTTCTTATTGTTTAATAGATTCGAAATGGTAATGCTTTTTCCTTGGAACTTTGATGTGTATTCTCTAATAACTTGGATTCTTGCTTTGTGTCTAAATTTTATGTCAGAGCCTCTCTCTTTTTGGAGCTAAATCCTTGCTTCTCATGTAGCTCTCCGTTTATTTTAATCTAACTGCTGTGCTTTTTGTAACATTTAGGTCTGGGATTATTATGCTTTCTTGGGGGGAAAAGTGTATTTGCATTGTAGTTTAGACAGGGTTTTCTTCCGCATCTGGAGCCTGTTTTTATTTACTATTGTTTATTCGTTGTTGTCTTGCCAATGATTTTACTTATAGATTAGGTTAAACATCGAGTGTTAACTGTGTTTGTGGATTGTGTATTGCTGCTTTCTTGTTCGAGCTTTTAGTTTAAGTTTTTTACTTTGGCTTAAAGTCAGTTTTCTTTAGACAATAGTTTAAGTTTTTTACTTTGGGTTTTGAATAGTTTATTTATGTTTGTGACATTGTAGTGGAGATGATGGAATGATAAAAGTAAAAGGTCTGAGCAAGTTATGAGTAAAATGTGTGGCTTGTTGTGTTTATTTATGTTTGTGACATTTGTAGGCTTGCTGTGTTTCTTTGGTTTTATTAGCTAGGCTTGCTGTAGTTTAATACAAGATACGTCCATCATTTCTTCATTTAGAAACAGGATCGAATACGTCCATCATTTCTTCATTGTTCTTGATTAGTATTAAGTTTTTTATGTTTTTCTTTTCTCATTCTCAGCATCTCTTCCATCAAAAACTTATAAACACTTATGTATTACAAACACTTGATTAGTATGATTTTTTTTTATAAAAAATAATTATGCTTATGAATTATATTGGACCCCATGAAAGTCTAACTGTTCATGGGTCAATTTGGTTTTGCTCCCAGCAAATGAAAATGTCCATTTGGACAAGCCCATTTGGATGTGAACATACTATTTGACACTCCTATGGGTCATTGTAGATTTAAATGGGTAGGATATATGGAGTTTAAAATTAAATGGGTTTATATGGGTTTAAAGGTAAAAAAAATGGGTTTAAATGGGATGGGCTAGCCCATTATAACATCACTAATTAAAGCCCATATGTTTTTTCTCCCAACCGACATTGGAGCCCATTTGATCAAGATGACGGACCTAAAACGCCGCCGTTTTATTATTAATAAAAAGAACCCTTAAAACCCTTTGTTTTTTTTTTCTTTCTCTCTCCGGTCACTTCTTCTCCTCGACACTTTCATCTTCAAACTCCAAAGTTGCAGTAAGAATTATCTATATATGACTTCTCTTGATTTTAGCAGAAACCAAAGAAGAGAGAAAATTTAGAGTGGTGAATCATGGTGGCAGAGAAAGGAGCCATTGGTAAAAGCGAAGGAGCTTTGGATGACGAGAATCTGGTATTCGAAACGACCAAAGGAATTAAACCAATCAAGAGTTTCGATGACATGGGGATGAATGATAAAGTTCTTCGAGGCGTTTACGACTACGGTTACAAGAAACCATCTGAGATTCAGCAGAGAGCTCTGGTGCCGATCCTCAAAGGTCGAGACGTTATAGCTCAGGCTCAGTCTGGTACTGGTAAAACCTCCATGATTGCTATCTCCGTCTGTCAAATCGTCAACTCTTGTTCCAGAAAGTACGTCTCTTTTCCCCCTGAGATTGGAAACAAACTGAAACCCTTTTGTCATATTTCCAATTTAGGTCACTACAATGATCTTGCTTTGTGATTAGGATGAGGAACGCTTGCTTAAGGCCGCAATATCTTTTTTTTTTTGTCCGGTTTGCTAATTCACTTGGTAGTCTATGGTTGATGATTCTGCTTTGTGATTTAGATGAAGAACACTTACTTAATACTGCAGTATTTGTTTTCCGGTTTACTTATCCATATGTTACTACATGGTTGATGATCTTGCTTTGTGATTAGTGAGGAACACTTGCTGTTAGGCTGCAAGATCTGGTTTTTTACACTTTACTAATCGACTTGGTATCACATGGCTTATGATTTGGTTTTATAAGTAGGATGAAGAAGCCTTTCTGTGTGATATATTTTTTTCTGATTTACTAATGAACTTGTTTTTTTTTTTTTTCGGTTTCAAGGGTTCAAGCTTTGGTGTTGTCTCCATCAAGAGAGCTGGCTTCACAAACAGAGAAGACTATACAGGCTATTGGGGAACATACCAATATTCAGGCGCATGCCTGTATTGGTGGTAAGAGCATCGGAGAAGACATCAAGAAGCTCGAGCGTGGTGTCCACGCTGTGTCTGGGACACCTGGTCGAGTCTATGATATGATAAAGAGAGGAAGCTTACAGACTAAAGCCGTTAAACTTTTGGTTCTGGATGAATCAGATGAAATGCTGAGTAAAGGTTTGAAAGACCAGATTTATGACGTTTACAGATCTCTTCCACACGATATTCAGGTTTCAATCTCAATTGGTCAAACACTAGTGAATGGTTGATTCTAGTTTCTATGTTAATATGAAGCTAACACAGTTGGTTTATAGGTTTGCTTGATTTCTGCTACGCTTCCTCAAGAGATTTTGGAGATGACAGAAAAGTTTATGACAGATCCTGTGAGGATACTTGTGAAACCTGATGAATTGACTCTGGAAGTGAGTTTTTCTTCTGCCATTTTTAAGCTTTAAGTTTTAGTTTTATCATGAAAAACATGAATTGCAACTTTTAGTTTACAGGGAATCAAACAATACTATGTTGATGTTGATAAAGAAGAGTGGAAATTCGATACTCTTTGCGATCTTTATGGAAGGCTTGTTATTAATCAAGCTATTATCTTCTGCAACACAAGACAAAAGGTAAAATACAGTTACTCGTGTTCTTTATATCTTTTGTCAATAATCTGAAAGCTTTTATCTGCATTTTTTTATATAAAAAAGGTGGATTGGCTTACTGAGAAGATGAGGAGCAGCAATTTCATAGTCTCATCAATGCATGGAGACAAACGTCAAAAGGAGAGAGACGAAATCATGAACCAGTTTCGGTCATTTAAAAGCCGTGTTTTAATCGCATCAGATGTGTGGGCACGAGGGATCGATGTTCAAACAGTATGATCTCTCTCTCTCTCTCTCTATCTCTGTCTATTTCTTTTAGTCTAAAGAATCCTTAAAAACAAAAACTTTCATGTTGACATTAGAAATCTTAACGTACTAGGTTTCTCATGTCATCAATTATGATATACCCAACAACCCGGAGCTATACATTCATCGTATTGGACGAGCTGGTCGTTTTGGTCGTGAAGGTGTGGCCATTAACTTTGTAAAATCTTCGGACATGAAGGATCTTAGGGATATTGAGCGGCATTACGGTACCAAAATCCGCGAGATGCCAGCTGATCTTGTCTAAAAAGATTTCGTTTCCTTGAAGCTGAGGTTGACGAATCACTTTAAGAGAAAGTTTTCTTCAACTTTTTTTTTTTTTTGTTCTGAACTCTATTGTTTTAGATTTAGGCATAAGCTCTTTAAGACAATGTACATCAAAAAATGTAAACTTCACTTCATTCTTGTAGCAAACCATAATAATATTATTGTTCACAAATTATGCTTCGCTTAAGACTTGTGATGAAACTAAAATTGTTCTTACATAGAGTAGAGGTCTCAAGATCTTATTTAAAAATTATGATGGTTTGGTTCGGTAGAACTATACCATCGATATAGTAAGAAATTGCAGAAATTTTGGTTCGGGTTTAATCCGGTTCAAGTAATTAACGGTAACGATAACGGCAAATTCACGGTAGATATATATACGGCGACGGCGTCACCGTACATAGAGGTTTCTCTGATCGCCATTTTCCACGTCGTACAAAACAAAGCTTCTCTTTCGCCGTCGATTTTTTTCCGACGAAACCCTAATTTAGTAAGCTCAGGCAACGAAGACCAAGATGATGAAAGGAATTACGAGGCTTCTCAATTCTCTTTCGCGACATACAGCTTCTGTAACTTGTTCTCCTTCTTTTCCTCTTCTGATATCATCACGTCGCCCTCTGTTTATCTCGGCGGCGACGCACTTGCCGACGAGTTTATTGGATTCCAGAACGACTAGTGCTTCTCGCAACTGTTCGAGATCTTCTTCATTTCCCCTGAATTGGATCGGTATGGTAATTTCTAATTCGTTAATATTAGCAGTTGTATCTCATTCTCATCATTGCCTCATAATGCGTTATTGATGATTGTTTTAGCTTTTACTGAGGTTTTTGAGTTTTCTCTGGCTTATCAAAAATGTTAAAAGAGTTAATCTTTGTCTCCTGATTCTTGAAATGAAATGACTTTGAAAAGTTTATGGCTTGAAATTGGATTGGTGTTATGGGCAGTGCAAAGGAGGACAATGTTTATCCAAACACAATCAACACCAAACCCTTCGTCTCTCATGTTTAATCCTGGCAAACCAGTTATGGAAATTGGAAGTGCTGATTTCCCTAATTCTCGTTCTGCTATGGGTTCACCTTTGGCCAAAGCCATTTTCGCCATTGATGGTATTCTTCGCCTTCTGCTACAACATACATTTGTTTGTTCCTCATATGATCTGTGTTTTGTGACCAAGACTTCTCTCTTGATGCAGGTGTAGTTCGAGTTTTCTTTGGGTCAGATTTTGTTACTGTAACAAAGTCAGATGATGTAACATGGGATGTCCTCAAGCCTGAGATCTTTGCAGTGGTAATGGACTTTTACTCTTCTGGCCAGCCTTTGTTTCTGGACTCACAAGCTACAGCTGCCAAGGATACCGCTATTCACGAGGTAGGCTTCCAAATGTTATTCAAGATTTTGGTAGATAATACCATTTAAATGCCCAATGCTAAAATTGTTTCTCCCACATCGGCAAATCTGCGATAGGATGACTCTGAAACTGTGGCAATGATCAAGGAACTCTTGGAGACGCGTATCCGACCTTCAGTCCAAGATGATGGAGGGGACATTGAGTATTGTGGATTCGATACGTAAGTTTTTCTATGATTTTGAGCAAATGTTTACGAAGATGTGCTTCTTTATCCTTATCAAAAGGTATATGTTTTGATCAGGGAAACTGGTATAGTTAAGCTTAGAATGCAAGGAGCTTGTAGCGGTTGTCCAAGTTCATCTGTAACTTTGAAATCAGGAATTGAGAATATGCTGATGCATTATGTATCTGAGGTAACGCTGATAAGGAGAGGTCCTACCATTCATCATTTATGTTGTGTCTTCTGGTCTTCAGAATGATCTTGTTATGGTCTCTTGTTTTGTTTTTAAATCATCAAGATGACTCACCAAATCGTTTGTGCAATACACAGGTCAAAGGCGTTGAGCAAGAATTTGATGGTGAAGAGGAGGGAACATCGTCTGGCCCATTGGAATAGAGCAGCAGAAATGCATCAGAACGAAACTTGAGATTTGTTGTTGCTCTTCAGTATACAGAAGAAGAATAAACCAGAGGTACATTAGTTTTGTCTTCACCTGAACCTGGCAGCCTCAGAAAACTATAGACTACTGGGAAGTCATGGGGTTGATGCTTTTAATGGACTATACGGCTCTTATTGTGCGTTCAATTGTAGTCGAAAGGGTAAAGATTTGTTGCCCAAGCTTAAGTAGAAGTTTTTGCTGATTTGAAGTTATTTAAGGTTTGTGATCGCATCAGTGGATGATTCAACTACATTAACAAAGGGTTTTTTAATAGATTTGATCAAATATGATCATTACAAACCACACTGAGAATAGTTTTACCGACATAAATACAGAGGCATATGATATGAAGTGTTGCTGGTTAAATAGCGAACTCAGTTACGGCATATCCTGGCCGTAGGCATTGTGACACAGACAGGAGCATACTTCTTCTTGGCAGCCTCTGTTCCTCTCTTAGGTTCTTCATCCGCCATTGCCACCTTAGTTAAGGAACACACAGCCACAGCTGCAGCCGTAAACACCAGATCCCTCCTCATCTTCATGCTCTGTTCTTGCTTATTGTTCTCCAAGCTGGTTGTGTTGTCACTCATGGAGGCTTTGACTACTGTGAGGCTTCTTCTGCTGTTGCCGGAGATGTTTGCTGGAAGCTTTGAGACGGTCAGGAGAAATGGAGATGTCATGGTCATTGACGCCATTGGAATTGGTAAGTTAATTTCCCACGTGTGATCTCTTTATCTCTCTCAGTTTATCTGATGGGTTGGTGACTGTGTTTAAAAAGTTGGGGATGTGGGAACACAAAAAGAATTGATATTGAGGGATTATGATCCATTTCCTTATCCAAAATATGAATTTATAGCAAATGGGTTGTTGCCACGTGTCTTTGTGCTATCCTCTTTTTGCATGCATGAACTTGTGGTCGTTGATCAAAAGTAAGCCCCTTTCCAAAGAGAATGCTAGAAGCTTTTATGTAGTGTTCAGAATTAGGTCCATTCTTGGTTTGTGAAATAAGTCTTGATTTTTTTTCAAAAGAGAAGGAAGCAAAAAAGGTCAAGAGCCCAATTCACTTCTTTGAACACCAATAATACTGATGAGTAGTCACTAGTCAGTGGTCACAAGCTTTTTCTGGCCCAAACAAAAACTAGTAAAATTAATTAGGAGGTGCTATTATTCCATTTTTCAAAGTAATATAAAAAAGTATTTTTTCCTTCTTTTAAATGTAGTTAGAATTTGTGTAATATGGTGACAGAACTCACAGAAGGGTTATTGCATACCATATAACATAACATGATTCCCTGGTAAAAGGTCTACATTCAAGCGGTGAAATCGGCATGATGGCTAGTAATTACCTCTGGACGTTCGGTTCTTCGGTTCGGTTCGGATCAGTTTTTTCGGTTAATTTGGGTAGAAGAATTTAGTATCCATTCGGGTATTTTCATATTTCGGTTCGGTTCGGTTTCAATTACTTTCGATTCGGTTCCGGATATTTTTTTTTTAAATTGTTAAATTAAATAAAAGCTTTAGGATATTTTGGTTATTTTAAGTATTGTGTTTATTTTGGTCTAAAATTAACTAATATTTTCAAGTTTATAATTGTAATTTTGGGTAATTAGATTATATAAATCTAAATATAATTAATATTATGGACATATAATTATATTTATGGTATTTCAGATACCCACTCGATTTTCGGTTTGATTTACTTCGGTTTCGGTTTTTCAGGTATATAAATTTAGATTCCATTCGAATATTTTTTCGGATCAGTTTGGTTCGGTTTTTCGGTTCCAGTTATTTTGTCTAGATCTATTGTCAACACATATTTCAGATTTTGGCCATGTGATGATCACTTTTATGTGCCTAGTTTGGTAACATATGTATTATATATTGATTTGTTTGGATTGGATTTTTTTTGAAGTTGGGAAAAGAACAACAAAACAAAATAACTCTAAAAAAGATCTGGTGTGATAGGAAAAAAAAATCAGTTGTAATAATATATTTAGATTGTTGATATTTAAATTGTTCGAAAAAGTATACAATGTTCTAAAAAAATGCTATAAAGTTTTTACGAAATTTGAGTTATTTTGAATCTTGAAATAACAAATATATATATATATATATATATATATATATATATTTGAATAGACTCTAAAAAAACATGACTTGAGTAAACAACCACTAGTCGTTGACAAAGAAAAAACACCCACTAGTCACTATGTATTAATTAATGGATATCGTAAAAAGGAGAAGAAAGATATGTAATATGTATTATCCAATGAGGTTCTTGGTAATGGTAGAGTTGTAATAAAAAGGAAAGAGGAAGCAGCGGTTTCATCACGAACTTTGACACACACACACACACTTAACACAACACAGCTTTTATTTGAAAATGGCTCCACTTCACGAGGCTTCTCTCTCTCTCTCTCTCTCTCTCTCTCTCTCTCCCTCGCCGTAGGCTTTACTCGAGAACCAGACCCAAGATCGTTTAATTTCGCATTATATATACATCAATTCACACATTGGAGTTAAAAAAAACACAAATTTTAAATTAATACCAATCTTTGATGAAGTCTCCAAGGTTGTCTCTTTTCTTCTCTGCTTTCGAGTGATTCTAGTTTGCAACGGTAACAAAGGATTTATTTTTAAAAATCCGACAGAGAAAGATCAGAGCTTTCTTCTTCTCCTGACAATCATCATCAGTCAGAGACAAAGACACAGAAGAGACTTTCGCTTCTTTTTTTGTTAAAGTCGGCGGTGAATAAAAATGGAGAGAAGAAACGAAGCAATGATGATGAGGAAATCGAAGTGGCAGTACCCACAAGTGGGCTCTCCAACGCCGAGGATTCTTCAGTTGCCACGTAGGCATAGCGTTCGACGAAATGCCGCAAAGGGCTTGAAGACAACACCTTCTTCTTCTTCTTCGTCTCAGAAGGATCGTAGAGTGAAATTGGAGGTTCTGTTTCACCAAGAGAGGTCTTTTGATCGAGGGGTATCGACTGTGATGGTGAATGATGATGGTGGTGAGAAGGAGGAGGAAGAAGGAAGGAGAAGAGGGAAAGTTGCAGACGGGAGAGAGATTGGTGGGTTGTCTTCTTCTACTGTTGTTTATGAAGTGGAGGAAGCTAAGTGGAGGTTTCAGGCGGAGATGTTGAGATCAGAGTGTAATTTGTTAAGAATAGAAAAAGATATTGCTATGAAGAAGATGGAGAGGAGGAAGAAGCGGATGGAGCGAACACTTAGATCTGCTGTTCTTACTCTTCTCTCTGTAAGTCAAATCTGATTTGGTTTGTGTGTATTGTGTTTGTGAATGTTAGTGTTTTTGAGATTGAAGCTGTTCTATGTTGGTGGTTTTTGTTTTAGGGGAAACAGAGAATCTCAGAAGGGACGAAAGAGAGCAAGGCTTTGGAAGATGAGATAAGCTATTTGGTTGAGAAACTAAATGAGTTAAAGTCTCCAAAGGTTAAGGACATGGAAGCTAGAAACTGCAGACACAATTTTGACAAGCAAGCTTCTGTTTTAAGAAGAGAGCTAGAGAGGTTCGATGAAGGAGTTTCCGAAGAGGTTTGTGTCAAAGGGATACAGAAAATGGCAGAAGCTAGCTTCTCGGTCCATTCTGATCAAAGAGTTCTTAGGAACAATAACGGCAATGTGAGTGACATAATTCACTGTGAATGGCCTAAGTCTTTTTAGCATGGTTTTGATTTTGATGCTTTTGCTGCAGATAGATACATTGAGTAGTAAAATGGAGGCGTTGTCGAAAGGGGTTTTGCTGGAAAGAATGGAGAAAGAATATGGATCGAGTCTCTTTGCACCGTCTACAAGCTCTGTATCCAAATGCATTGATCGTCAAGATGCATCTGTACAAGACATGTATAATAAGGTAAATTTGTGAAAACAAATTCTCTACTTTATATATGAGCTCAAATTAAGTTTGTGAAGACGAATGTTTACTTTTTGCAGGCAATTAAAGCGCACGAGGAAAAGAAAGACTGCTCTAGACACTGCAAAGCAGTAATGAGGAAGATTGCGGATGAAGTTAGAGCAGAAGCAGAGCAATGGTCACAAATGCAAGAGATGTTGAATCAAGTGAGAAAAGAAATGGAGGAACTTCAATCTTGTCGTGATTTCTGGCAAAACCGCGCCTTCGAATCAGATTCTCAAATACAAAATCTACATTCCTCAGTAAGATAGAAATTACACACCATAGGTTCTTCTCGATATATCATAAGTCGGTGACTTAACAAACGTCGAAATCCTTTTTTTAAAAATCTTTCTTAGGTTGAAGGATGGCGAAGAAAGGCGTTATCATCAGAGGCAAAGTTGAAAAACTTACAAGCTGAGGTTTGCGGATTACAAGAAGAGATCAAGAGATTGAGGAAGGAAGATAAGTTAGAACCAGAGAAGAACAAATTGCCATCAGAGTCAGAGAAGAGGGTACTGATTTGTCGGTTGAAAGAAAACCGACATAGCAACAATGGAGATTGGTCTAGTTACAGTGAAGGAAGAACATCAAAGCCGTCATGCTCAAGACCGCCTTTAAGGGAAGTTAAGAACAGTTCAGTCACAGCAAGGCAGAGAAACTCCAATGTCATAAAAATGTAACTTTTTTCTGACAAAAACCGGATTTTCCGGGTTTTTCTTTGTCTGGTTGATAAATTTACGAATTGAGTTAACGATAAAGTATTGATTTTTGTTAATGAATAAACGTACGGATGAGATTAAGAGGAGTCACACACTTGGTAGAGAAAAATCCCGAGGAAAACTCTAACGAACTCTCCCAAAAATGGCGCGCTTTGAAACCCAAAAACAAAACAGGAAAAATAAAAAAGGCAGAAACGCTAAGAATATCTCAGTTTTGAAGAATTCAAAACACAGAAGAAAAGAAAAAAGAGAGAAACAATTTGAGAAGAAAGATCTGAAAGAAGAATGAGCAGCGAAGAAGAGAAGACAGTGTGTGTGACAGGAGCTTCAGGTTACATTGCTTCATGGATCGTTAAGCTTCTCCTTCTCCGTGGCTACACTGTTAAAGCCTCTGTTCGCGATCCAAGTCCGTCTCTTTTCTCTATTCAATCTCTTCCAAGTCTATATATCGAAACTGAAATAACGGATCTAATATAGTTTCTCTTAGGTTTAGATAGAAGGCTCATGTTCAAGATTCGTTTTTTCTTTTTTTGTAATGAAATTTGAAGAAATGAGAAATGATTAGGGATCTTGTAATTTTCGGATGATTCAAGATTCATAGATTCGTTTACTCTGTATATATATGGTTCAATGGAACAGATGATCCGAGGAAAACAGAGCATTTGCTTTCATTGGAAGGAGCAGAGGAAAGGCTTAAATTGTTCAAAGCAAACTTGTTAGAAGAAGGCTCTTTCGATTCAGCAATCGATGGTTGCGAAGGAGTTTTCCACACCGCATCGCCATTCTACCACGACGTCAAGGACCCTCAGGTCTCTCTCTCTCTATCTCATTTGACGCATCCTCTTGTTGTCGAATCTTCCATTTTTGGTTGATTTATGTTTTGGTTTTCACAGGCTGAGTTACTTGATCCAGCAGTGAAAGGAACGATCAATGTTCTAAGCTCTTGTTTAAAGACTTCCTCTGTTAAGAGAGTCGTCTTAACCTCATCTATAGCAGCTGTTGCTTTCAATGGAATGCCTCGTACACCCGAAACCATAGTTGATGAATCTTGGTTCGCCGATCCTGAATATTGCAGAGCTTCCAAGGTAAATCAAAATGAATTCTGGTTGCGTGATGTTGACGTTATCACTCTGTTTTTGCTGAATCACTGTTTTTTTTTTTGTCTTATCCTTCTCAAAAGCTATGGTATGTACTTTCGAAGACATTAGCTGAAAACGCAGCATGGAAATTCGCGAAAGAGAACGATTTACAGCTGGTTTCGATAAATCCAGCTATGGTGATTGGTCCTCTCTTACAACCAACGCTAAACACTAGTGCTTCTGCAGTCCTAAGCTTGATCAAAGGTAAGACAACACTGAGCATTGGTTTGATTCAGACACTTACTAAGCTTGAACATTGGTTTTACATTTTCAGGAGCACAAACGTTTCCTAATGCGACATTCGGGTGGGTTAACGTTAAAGATGTAGCGAACGCTCATATTCAAGCATTTGAGAATCCAAATGCTAATGGAAGATACTGTTTAGTGGAGAGAGTTGCTCATTACTCTGAAGTTGTTAACATTTTGCATGATCTTTACCCCGATTTTCAACTCCCTGAGAAGTAAGTCTTTGTTTTTAATGTCAGAAACAGAGTAAAAAACAGAGTGTTAATTAGAATTTAATAACAATTGATAATTAGAATTTAGAACACAAGATCTTTGACAAGAACCAATTGAAATTTGTTGCAGGTGTGCAGATGAAAAAATATATATTCCGACATATAAAGTGTCTAAAGAGAAAGCAGAGTCTCTTGGGGTTGAGTTTGTGTCATTGGAGGTTAGCATTAAAGAGACTGTAGAGAGTTTGAGAGACAAAGGTTTCATCATATTCTAAGTTTCATCTCCCAAAAAAATTCAAACTATAACCAGACTTGGATCTGTTTATTTCTGAGTCCCATGTTTCTTTTTTGTTTGTGTTTATTTTTCCTTAATTCAAATTTGGAGTGTGTTGCCTATGATATTGTGAACATTTTTTCATCATTTTGGACTGATGGAATTAAACTATTTTCTCATTGGAATTTGTATTTGCATGAAGTTTCCTTTTTGAAGTGGTTACAATATGATATAGCCAAGAGTTAAATTTATTACCTTTATCTTTTGCTTTTAAGTCTTAGCAAAATTATTAGGTCTACATATATTTAACATTTTTTTTAAGTAGTAGTAGACATTTCTTAGACTCGTACCACTCACTATATTTTTTTTATTGTTAGAGTTGTGTTAACAACTCAAATTCTAATATATTATATTTTAAGAGATACATATAATTTATTTAGATACAATCATACATACATATTTGTTATTCAATTTTTTACTCGTCTACTTTGATAAAACATTTTCTTTAAATATTATTTTTGCACTTGAAGCAACACAAATCATTAGAAACAAATAAAATTATACATAATTTCAATAAAAAGACTCGTTCTCAGTTTTGTTTATTCATGTAAAATCACACATTAAAGATTCAATACTTAGATACCAAATAATTTTGTAAGTGATAAACTAAATATCAAAGTATATTTTTTTAGTCAATTATCCTAATTTTTCTTTATTTACTTTGTTTTCTCAATCAGCTTTTCTGGATATTGGATCGATCAATATATGATTGATTATTTTGTTGATGCGTATAAGCGAAGGAGAAGTACATTAAGACATGTGGTAAGCTTGATGTCAAAAAAAAAAAAGACAGGTGGAAAACATTATTGTTATGACTATTCTTCTTTTAAAGGTTTACGGTATGCAATAAGATATGAGATGCCAACACGGGATGAGAAATGGTAAACACATTTCTGATGGTAAGTTCGGTGAAGTCAGACTTAAGCACATCTTGGAAATAATGTTAAAATTTTTAATGGTGTGGACAAGGCATTGGATTACCTGAGAATCCTACCAATACAAAGCGTTTAATTTTTTTTTCCTATCAGTTTTCATATGTTGTGAGTATAATGTGATGTGGTTCTTTTTGCATTATTTCGTTTTTATTATGTAAGTTTTATATAATAAAGTAAGATTTCTTCTAAACACAAGTTTTGAAAAAATAGTACATGACATCCTTCATTTAGTTTGGTGGTTATGTCCATTTAAGTCATCATGTTCACCATCTGTACATGATCTACATCAGAAATATCAAATTCTACAACTGAAAATATAATATATGATTTTAATTGTTTTAGAATGATTTTTTTTAAAACATTCTTATTATGATTTTGAAAAATATGTATGAGTTTATTTTATGATAAGTAATATTTAAAAATTAAAAGTTCTAAACATAAGATTTAATTTGTTACATTGAACCTCATATGTAATTGTATATGAAAAGATTGGTGGGATGACTTTCATCTAATATGTTATGTTCAAATGAATTGATAAGACAAATTACGTTCAAATGAAAAATTATCAGATAGTTTTGAACTCCATGAGAAGTAAGTCTTTATTTTAATGTCAGAAACAGAGTAGAAGACAAATTGTCTCGGTTTTTTTTATAGAAATTGTGAATTGAAAGACAAGCTCTTTGACAAGAATCAATTGAAATTTGTAGCCGGTGTACAGATGAAAAGATATATATTTCAACATATAAGTGTCTAAAGAGAAAGCTGAGTCTCTCGAGGTTGAGTTTGTGCCATTGGAAGTTAGCATTAAAGAAACTGTAGAGAGTTTGAGAGACAAAGGGTTCATCAGATTCTAAGTTTCATCCTCTAAAAAAATCAGACCAGAACCACACTTGGATCTGTTTATTTATGAATCTCATGAATTTTTTTGTTTATTTTCCTTAAATTAAATTTGGAGTGTGTTGCCTATGATATTGTGAACATTTTTTCATCATTTTGGACGGATGGAATTCATCTATTTTCTCATTGGAGTTTGTATTTGCATGAAGGTTAAAATATAATATAGCCAATAGTCAAATTTATTATTACCTTCATCTTTTGCTTTAAGTTTTAGCAAAATTATTAGGTGTACATAGACTTAAAATTTTTTAAGTAGTAGTTGACATTTCTTAATTTTCGTACCACTCTTTTTAATTGTTAAGAGTTGTGATAAAAATCATCAAATATAATTACACATGTTTGCTAAATTATAGTTTACGTATGCCTATTGCACTATTGGCATGTATTGAATTATAGTTCATTTATGAGAGGAAATTAAAAATTTAAAGTTTTACACATGTTGATTACTAGTTAAGGAATTTAGGCTTGATCGACAATGTGATATATAGTCTTATACGAGATAGGAAAAATGACTAGAGTAATCCAAATTAACGGTTTAATTACTAGAGTATATCATAAAATTTAAGGGTTAGTTAGGTTTTTCATGTCTAAAATACTCTTTTTTGTTTTGTAAGGAAAAAAAATATTACAAAAATATCATTAAATTTTAATTCCAGCGTGGCATTTAATTATAAAAAAACCTAACATTATTTTACAAAAGTCTGCGATTCTAATTGTGACCGATTTATTTGTTCACAACTGACTTATTTGTCTACGGCACATTTTCTTCGCCAGACTTATTTGGTCCACGGACTTATTTAGTTATGGTTACGACATATTTATAATTTGTACAAGATCTATTTTCTTTAACAAACTTATTTTATGATGACACCACAAACTTTCATAATTTGTGACAGACTTATTGTAATGTGTGGCCGATTTATTTTTTCAGTGGCGTCAGATTTTTAATTTTCAATAAAAATATGTCGTCTTATAACATATTTGTTTCCAAAAAATTAATAATTACTAGAATGACGTCTAGTGATAACAGATTTGTTTTAGGTTACGAAAGATTTGTTTAATGTTACAAAAAATCTGGCGTTTGATAGCAGATTTGTTAATAAAACTTTTTTTACTAGAATGACCTATAGTCTGAACATATATGTTTTATTGTATGACATATTTGGTTTATGTTATGACATATTTATTTTACGTTACCAAAAATCTGGCGTTTGATAGCAGATTTGTTAATGAAAAAGCAGAAATTGCTCGAATGACCTATATAGTGATAACATATTTGTTTTATGTTATGATAGATTTGTATATTGAATCTTATTATGACTAATTTACTGTTGTTCGGTGGTGGCTGATTTTTATATGTAGAATAATGTTTTTCATGGTTACAGATTTTTATTGACAAATTTGTTTTGAAGCTGCATAATCAGTTTACGATAGACTTAGGGGTATATTGAATTAAGAATATGTGGAAGTTTTGGCATTTAAATGTATTCCAACTCTGAAGTTAAAGTTTAGTGAGAACGTGGAAAGCGCACACAAAGACTGTCCTCGATTTAAGGGGAAGTTTAAAGCGACAAGTATGAAAGAATTTCTCTTGGAAGATCTTTATGAAGCATTTGGAGATACGCAGGGTAGTATTCACCTTAATTTGAAGTTTAATGAAGTATCATTTCAAATATTTAATCTTAGGTTAGTAGTATTCACCGTATTTTCTTTATAACTTTAGTTTAATTTTTTTTTTCTTTATGCACACAAGATTTTCGTATACGTAGTAATTTGGTACTGAGGGTGATGAGGAGACTTATGGCTCGCATCTTCGATGACGCATCAGCTGAGTGGGTAGATAACCTTATTGTTGTTGACCGTTGGAACAATATTCTAACCCTACAAAATGGGAGGATATGGTGGGAGGATCTCTAGAAAATGTTCAATCCCGAGTACCCGAGCAAGAACCCAAGTACCCGAGCCAGTAAACGTGCAGGAAAATCCTCGATCTCTGAATGGATTGACACAGCTGGAAGAAAGGATAATAAAGTCAATGTATGGAAGAAGGGTTTCAGAAGCTGAATAATGTTTTCGATAACAAGATTGATCTTTATGGATACAAGACTGAAATTTGTGGAAGATTATGTGAAAGTGCATAAGGATCCTCGAGATTTTAGGGATTTTGAGTGGCAAGATTAATTGATGAGGATGTAAGTTTTATTCAACCAATAATATCTTTGTGTGTGTGTTGCAATGTTTTATGGAAAAGTCCAGAAAAGATTCAGATGATCCAGTTGCTATCATCCTTTATCTCTGTTTCCTCGGACCATATTTGCTGCACATTTTCCCACACAAACCCTTCTCCTTCCTGCAAATTTCAATATTAATTTCAATCCTCAAGAAACAGAATCTACTCTCTATACTAATAGTGTATGATGCCCTCTTAATCATGATCTCTTACCTTTAAGGTGAATTTGACAGTTGTTATGCAACATTTCCTCTCATCCCCTGCAATATCCACAATTCAAATTTTAACGATTATGGAAGATACTAATATGGTGTGTGTGTGTGTAACATGTTAAGGCTTTCTTTAACTACCAGTCTGCTCCCACTTATCAAGCTTTACTATCCAAGTATCTGGCATAGTGTCTGTTGCTAAGACCTGATCTGTCCAAACCTGAAACTTCTTCCCTTTTTTGTCTCCATAGTACTTGCCAAGCTCATCAATGGTATCTCTGAGAGATCTTTCAGCACCAGATGGATGAACAAAGACACCAGCAGGATGCTGAAGTGGATTGAAAACGGATAAAATAATCATTAAGTATCTTCGATCGATACAGTAAGATTTGCAGATAAAGAGAGAAACAAGGTTATACTCACACATGAAGCTTTGAGGCTTGCCGTATATGTCTCACAGTTCTCAACTTCACCTCGTCTCCATCTCTCGTAGAACAAGAAAAAATTCACAACCTCATGACCTGGGTTCACATTATCCGCCTTCCACTCCAAGAAGTCAGAAACATCTCTCGGAGAAAGATTTGGACCGAGCTTAAAGTGACCAATGGCTTGTATAATCCCACCCGCACACCTCTCACTCGCGTGGATTATGTTTGAATTGTCTTTCGCATTTTCAGCATACCACTCCAACAACTCTTCTTGAGCATTGCTTACCTGTGAAAAATAAGAGAAGATTAAAACATGGAAACTCAATTGCAAAACAGAAGATCAGACCGCGTAAAACCAACCATGACACCATAAACATTGGGAATGGTAAATAGTTCAGTATCATTTCCAGAATCCCCACAAGCAAGGGTGTTAATAGGGAGTTTTCCTTCAGTCTTGAGCTTCTTTAGCAGATAAGCAAGAGCTTGTCCCTTTCCTCCACCTTGTGGTAAAACATCGAAAGCGTTTCCTCCACTGAAAATTATTTTGATATCCACCTGAAAATAACACAAACAAGTTGTAAACTAATAAACAAAGATCACAAGAGATCAGGAAAAAGTTCTGTACATACAAGAAAGAAAAAAACCAATCTTACCCCACGTTTCTCCAACCGCTGAGATAGCTCTTTCGTCACTGCCTGAACCTTACTCTTGTCAATGAGAAAGCTAAGCTTGTGTGGCCTCTGTTCAGTTTCACTCTGCATTCATTGATCACACTCTGGTCATTAAAGGATTGGCACTATATGGACAAGTAACATCAAGTATATGGTGGTGATATAGAGTACCTGAAGAGTTAACTCAGGGAACTTGCTAGTTTCTTCTTCGACGATCCCTCGGTCCCATTTATTATTCAAGATTTGAACCCAATTCTCATCAAGAACCATGGAGTTACCATAAGCAATCTCAGTTCCTACAGATGTAATGATAACATCAGGTGTTAACAAAGGTCTCTCTTTCCTCAGTTTCTTGTACATTGTTTGTGCTCTTCCGGTTGAGAAAACAAGAAGAGAATTGTGGCGATAAGCTTCTTCCCACAATGAATTAAACCTCAATAGAGAGAGATTCTCAGGATCATTATGATGATCAACCTGCAAAAATCAAACCAAAAACATGTACACATCAAATCAATCAAATTCGTTCTTCTGTTCATAACAGAGGAATCGAGAGTTGCGTTTTACCATTGTTTGATCAAGATCTGAGACTATCATTAGACGAGGAGGAGATGTTAACCGCTCCATGATTACAATCAACGTCCTGTAGATTGATTAGCGAGAGAAAATTTATGGGTTTGAATAGAGAAAAGCAGGAAACTTTAGATCATACAGAGCAATCAAAATCAGGGCTTTTATGTCAGAGCGATCAAATCGAACGAAACTGGGTTCCTTTGACCTTAAAGCTCACAATACATATCGATTCTTAAAAGCTAAAACTTTTACGAGTAATCTAGGTAAAGTTTATGACTTTAGGGCGATTTGAGATCGAGACAAACCTGGGGAATTCGAAAGCACGATTGGTGTAAGAAGAGAATCGAAGAAGATTGTGATTGGGATGAATGAGTTTGAGAGTAGAAAGAGTGAGAGGGTGCAAACGAAGCGAAGAGCGGGGGAAGAACAAGTCAACCTTTTCCTCGAATTATATTTAAATTTGTTTTTGTTTCCACCAAAATATTTTTTTTTATGTGTTCTCTTTTTCCACGTTAACGTACTTATTTAATTAATAAAATAATATTTTTATATTTTGAGTGGATTGGTGGAATAGAAAATGTATTCCATGAAAATATGACATACATATAGAGAATTAAGTAAATATGAAACCAAAATAACCATTTAACATTTTTGTTTTTGCTAAAAAAGAAATTTTTGTGCTTTTTCTCATCTATTTTCCCCTATATCTTTTCATAAAAATTGATTAAATATTTTCATAGTAACGAAACAAAATATATAGTTTTTTTTTTTTGCATATTTTAACAAAAATAGTGAGAAATGGATATATGATTTCAAGTGAGAACACATCATTATATTAAAACACTATAGAATAAAATGCTATTTTGTATTAATTAACAACATTACACAAAGGTATCATCTGAAATCATCATCCAACTCTAGTTCTCTACTAGCAGCATCTAATTCTATATATACATCAATTATCAAAGTGTCTGCTCACACGATGCTCTCTCTGACTTGGATTTCCGATTGTCGCTACGGTTTTCTGTGTAATAGCCACCGATTGTCACATATTAGGTGTTTTATTTATTTATTGGGCTTTGCCCAAAAACACTAATTTTTGCAACATGATTTATGTTTGTTTGCGGATGTTTTAATGTGATGACAATATTTTATGTACCTAATAAGATAATTTTCAAATCTACATATGTGACTATGTGATGGTGTCTCCTTCATGTACCTGACAATCATTTTTCTTTTTATTTTTCATGTTTCTTTTTTTTCGGGACTCAAAACAATTTCCATTACTTAAATGTCTTAAATTTAACGTCATCTCACTTAAAGTTGCCCCACTAAAATAATAAAATTTTATGAAAAAATGAACAAAGAGAGTAGATACATATGAGAAACCCATGAAAGACTCATTTAGACACTTGTTTTATAATGATTAGATTAAACTTTTAAAATAAATAAAAATTTAACTAAACAATTAAATAATTTTTTTTATTATCAAGAGATTCAGGAGAGTCTCTCATCGCTGTAAATGCTCTTAGTTCACATTAATTAACAAACGTCTACAAAAGATTGAACCCACATTGGTATTAACGAGTAAAATCATAATTCAGAAATGAAATAGATTTCTTTGCTACTCGGTCTGCCACACCAATACCATTGCCTTCTCTCGAGTGAAACGCTATCTTAAATGTTGTAAGGTGGGAGAGCATGTTTGGAAAATTGGCCTAAGCATTCCCCAACTCTTCACCTCCAAGAATGCTTCAACTAGCTCCTTAGAGTCGGCCTCATAGATTACTCTATAGTAACCAAGCCTGGATGTGACTACAGTTTCTCATGCTTTAATTAGAACGCCATATTATATTTGATAAATAGAAAATATTACATACTGTATCCAATTTTTTGTGTTTAAATTTAGAAAGGTGAATTCTTGAGTGTGTCAATAAGGGCATTTCCATATTTTTGGATTAAATGCCCAACTTAAGTGTAGTTTTTTTCTTTTAAAAACCAAAGATATATTTCAAAGTTATGGATCGTTCCTATGGGAAGGCAAATCTCCAGATTTTAAAGGTGCAACTGTGTCTTGAGTAAAAATCACGCATTCAAAGGAAGAAGGTTAAGTATGGAAGATGAAACTCTTCGAACGACCCTTCGTCTCATTTGGATGCTTTTTTCTAAGACCTAGTCACTTTTAGATAGCTTGAGTTACTTACATCAAGTTACATAGGAAGGGGGACTTGAATATGAAATGATCTGGTGGTTTAGGAAAAATTTTAAAAAGACAATATATACACTTCAATTTATGTCAAAGTGGGTAATGGAAAAAAATCTGGACAAGCCATTGGAGTCCACTTGAAAACCATCACATGAGTTAATGTACCGAGTTTTCTGAGGCTGCCATTGAAGGAGTAAGTAAATTCCACGACAATCTCCGTGTCTTCGAGGTCAGATTATGATAAAATGTTGTTTTAGAAGAAAAAATTTGCCTTTTTTAAAAAGTATTAACCAAGGAAAAGAACTATATCATCCATTGATAATTTGACTATCATTGCAGAGCAAGTTAGCATTAACTATTGTACTAATTATTCCCATCCACGATCACTTAATTAAACTTTGTACCTTAAGAAGACAAAAAAATCATTACATTCTCAAACACATCATTATGATGCACCACTAGCTAATTAAAGCTTAAAATCCAAACCATAAAAGTTATTTTTCAGACTCTTAAGAATCACTTGAATGGAAGTATCTTAATTCTCAATACAAAGTGGATGGCTTCTTTGTTTCTTGAGTGGATCTATTCACATATTATATAATATATACATACATACACGTGTTAAACGATGTGTGGCCATATTGAACAAGAAGGAATTTAGAGCTCCATTAAAGGAGAAGAAAGAAACCTCCATTAGTTGCACGTCTCTTTCTTCTTCACCGACCCCATTAAATACACAACAATAAGGAGAGACACTCATACCAAATTCATAATCATCCACGAAAAAACAAAAGCAAATTTCTTCGAAACTCATATACATATATATACTCGCTCTTTCGTAGTCTCTAACCACCAAAACTAAATGGCTTCTCCATCGTCACCAATAACTCTCAAGAACCCAAGATTCTTTACTTCTTCTCCTCGCAGCGTCTTCGAAACCCAACCCCAAACCCTAATCTTAACAACAAAGTTCAAGACTTGTTCCATCATTTGCTCATCTTCATGCACAAGCATAAGCTCTTCAACGTCTCAACAGAAGCTGCCAAAGAAACAAACCCATGTGTCAGACAACAAACGAGAAGAAGAAGAAGAAGAGGAAGAAGAGGAAGAGGAAGATGAAGTTAGTCTTCGAGAAATTTGGAGAGAAGTACAAGGTTGCAATAATTGGGAAGGACTACTAGATCCAATGAACAATCATCTTCGAAGAGAGATCATACGTTATGGCGAATTTGCTCAAGCTTGCTATGACTCATTCGACTTCGATCCTCACTCTAAATACTGTGGCTCTTGCAAATACCATCCTTCTGATTTCTTCTCAAACCTTGACCTACATCTCCACAAAGGCTACACCATAACACGTTACCTCTACGCAACATCCAACATCAACCTCCCAAACTTCTTCCAGAAATCCAAACTCAGCTCCATTTGGAGCCAACACGCGAACTGGATGGGTTATGTTGCTGTAGCTACGGACGAAGAAGAGGTGACTCGGCTAGGAAGACGTGACATAGTCATCGCTTGGAGAGGCACAGTCACTTATCTCGAATGGATTTATGACTTAAAAGACATTCTTTGTTCGGCTAACTTCGGTGACGACCCATTGATCAAGATTGAATTAGGGTTTCATGACTTGTACACCAAGAAAGAAGATTCTTGCAAATTCTCTTCCTTTTCGGCTCGAGAACAGGTTTTGGCAGAAGTCAAACGGCTTATTGAGTACTACGGTACCGGAGAAGAAGGTCACGAGATAAGCATCACCGTGACAGGGCACAGCCTCGGCGCATCTTTGGCTTTGGTCAGTGCTTATGATATCGCGGAGCTAAACTTGAATCACGTACCGGAGAACAACTATAAAGTTCCAATTACGGTTTTCTCCTTCTCGGGACCTCGAGTAGGTAACTTGAAGTTCAAGGAACGATGCGACGAACTAGGGGTTAAAGTTCTGAGAGTCGTTAATGTACACGACAAGGTACCTTCTGTTCCAGGGATATTCGCAAACGAGAAGTTTCAGTTTCAGAAGTATGTAGAAGAAAGAACATCATTCCCGTGGAGCTACGCGCACGTCGGCGTCGAGCTTGCCTTGGACCACAAGAAAAGCCCGTTTTTGAAACAGACTAAGGATTTGGGTTGTGCACATAACCTAGAAGCTTTGCTTCATTTGGTGGATGGATATCATGGAAAAGAAGAAGCGGAGAATAGGTTTTGTTTGGTTTCAAACAGAGACATAGCTTTAGTGAATAAGAGTTGTGATTTCTTGAGAAGTGAGTACCATGTGCCGCCTTGTTGGAGACAAGACGAGAACAAAGGGATGGTCAAGAGCAGCGATGGACGGTGGGTTCTGCCGGACCGACCACGGCTCGAACCTCACCGACCGGAGGATATCGCTCATCATCTTCAACAAGTTCTTGGGAAGGTTAACGATGATAATTTTAAACCCACAACGACTTAAGTCAATTAATGATTAAATAGTTATAAAAATATTTTAGTAATGTGTGGGTCACGTGTAATAAATTGAGTATGTTAGTGTTTGATTACGGATTTAATTACACTTCCATAATTATGGAGGCCGTCACCATCCCCCATCCAAAGACTTTAAATTCTCCGTCATTTAAAAGCTATGATTAGATAGAAAATGTGGTTTACAAGAAAAAAGAAAGAGAAAAACAATATGTGGTTACAAGAGAACCAATTCCAACCCTCGCCGGTTATGGATTCACTAGTAAATTTTAAGTATCGAGGCCATCATCATCCGGAACCGCTGCGTTAAAATCTTATTATTAAAATGATATAATAGTATAGAGAATATGTGGTTTAGGAGAGATCCAATACAACTTTCATCCGGTTACGAGTTAACCGGTAAATTCGTACAAATAATGTGGAAGAAAAGTGGACCACAATAAAGTGCATGCTTAGAGGGCATTGAGTGCGTGGATCACTAAAAAAAAAAAAATTGATGATGAATCTCTGTTTTCCCCACAGATGACATAACAAGGACAAACAACAACGATGTGCGCACGATAATAATTGAGGAATTCAGAGTAGTCATCATGCGTACAGAATCCAGAGAGCGCCTAAATTTATAGCTACCTAGATTTGATTTAAGCCTTCTTTCTATTGAAAATTTGAGAACGCATTAGAAATATATACAAAGATATATTTTGAGCCATAAAGCTTTCATGTTATGATCATATATATATAAGCCACTAAAGCCTCAGCGGATATGAGCACATAACAATTCATGGCACCACATGGCTTTCTTTTAGATGAATCATGTATGAAGATAAAAGATGGTTTATTGATTGTTAAAATTTAACAAAATAAATATCTTAAAATTTTATAAAGTTTATCGCTTAATATTTGTCAAGTAATATAAAGAAAAAAAAATCTCAAACAGAATTGATAAAATCGAATATATTCACAGTTGATAGATGAGATCCTAATCGATAAAATCAAAACACTGAAGAGTGAAAGACCCAATTCCTTATCGTCGAAAAAAAGATCGGATCATGAAAGACCCTTACATAGACTATTTTTTTTTGTTTTTATAACAAAATCATAAAAAGTTCATTATTGTTTAAAAAAATATTTAAGATAATATATATTTTTGAAATCATTAGTTACATCAAAAAAATTCTAAAAATTAAATTATCACCAATAAATTGATTTTGTATTTGAAATACATTTTTTGTTAATTATTATTAAGTTTCAGTGGATTTATTTTAGTAATTTTCTATATTAAAAATATTTTTAAAGAGTAAAAAAGAGAGAGGGTATTTGTAACCCCCGACCGCCACCTCTTAATGGGCCCACGTCCGCTCTCGGCCTATGGGCTCTCCTTTGTCCTGACGGTCGGCACGCTACGTCCGGGAAGCTTTAAAAACTTGTTTTACCGACGCTACAAATCACCACGTGATCTTTTTCCGTGTTTTGTTCTCACTTGCACGATACCGACAATCACTTTCCGGTAGGTCACCCATCCTGAAATTGCTCGAACACAAACACGTTTAATTGTGGAGTTCTCTCAGGACAGTTGACCGAAAAGATAAGTGCATTTTAGTGACATAGGTGACCAAATTAATTCTTTTAAACCTGTCCGCATGCACCACCAAATTTCCCGAAACCGAGGTGTTACAGTATTTTTCAAAACTGAAACATAAACAGGGTATTTTTCAAATTTACTCAAATATCTATGTGAAAAAAAAAAAAAAAAAAAAATTTTGTTTGTAATAATTTCAGGTTTCTATTAATAGAAAGAAGTTACAGACTTCAAATTAAAAGAGAGGGCAAGTGATGCCTAAGCTAACATACCTTAGGCTTGATAACGAAAGAGCCTTAATGCCAAAACAAAGTTAAAGTCATGAAACTCTAAACCAGAATGACATAGCATCTTCAAATCGGGGGTTTCCACGCCGGAAAAGCATGCGTGATGAAAAATCTCCTAAAAAAACATAGTAAACTTAAAAACATTTTGATTTTCATTGGCTTCAAATTCGAAGTCAATTGACAATGTATATATTAATTAGTTCTTATCTTATTTCAGATATTACATTATTATATCAGTAATATTTATATTGGACAACATACCTATCAGATGAACAAACTTTACTATATATCATTTAAAGTTATATGCACTTCTAACTTAAACCAAACTTGCAATGAATGAATTAACTCATGTTTTTATATATTATTTCAGATATGAGATATAAATTAAAATCTCCTAAGAAAGTATTGACTTTTAAAAATCCACCTAAATAAAGCTTATGTTAGGTTGTTTTTTTTAAAAAAAGTTTGACTCTTAAAACTTAACAAAACCGTATATTTTTTATTCTTCAAAAGATAAGAAAAGCTGCATTTTATTTGAGGAAGTAGGTCGAATTCTAATTTTTTAGGTTCTCTTATACTATCCTTATAATTATTTTTCTGATAAAGTACTATTTTTATAATTAAACAGAAAATATAGGGGGAACGAAACTCAAAAACTTAAAAAAGAAAAGAAAATAAAACCCATAAGAAAATAGAAACAAAAATGAAACCTCTTTCCCTTTAGCCTTTATAAGCTTTACTATGGTATAAAATATCTACCAAAAGTCAAATGATGTAAGTGCGTGGAGAATGAGTTGTCGAATCGGGAGGAAAAACCTTTGAGAGATGGGTGACGATCATCAAGAAAAAAAAACGCGAGGGATTAGTGAGGTAATAAGAACTAGAAAAATAATAATTTATTTTATAGTGATAATAATATTTGGATAAAATATAAAAATATACACGAAATAATCTTCAGATTCATTCAAACTTTATTAATTGTGAGAGTTTATGAAACTTGAATAACACTACCACTATAAGTTATAAATTTATAATTAAATAAGAAATAACTATGTCAATGAGTATATACATGAAATCATTTTCAGATTCATTCAAATTCTATCAATTATTACAATGGATTTTAAGCTATTTTAGTGAATATATTGTAAATATTAGAACCAATAATATACTGGATTTTTTTTAATGAAAATCGTGTAACTCTAAGGACCAATAACACTAGATTTTAATAAAATATTTAAAATTAGCTGTTGAATAACACCAAATTGTAGTTATGCTACAATCGAATAAAAATATCAAGATTCAATAAAATTCAAATTACATTTGATCTAAATCTTATAAATTAATTCATATATTTATAAACCTAATGTATTCAGTTTTCTATATTTTATTTTATTTATACAAAATATACAACTGAATATCAAATTTAAAAAACAAGTTTAATACAAATTTAATAAATTAGTTCAATTCAAATAAATTAATCTGAGAACTGATACAATCGAATATATGTTATTAATTCAATTTAAATTAATACGATTATATCCCAGTCTCTACAATTTGATGTTGTGTTCAAATAATGGTTCCACATTCAAATAATGGTTCCACATTTTGTGACTTTCATTTAATTTGTAATTACAGTAAACAATTTTTTGGTTGGTTCTGTTAGAGATGGTGTCGTACCCGATCATCTTTTTGATGGAGGATACACACACCAACAAAAAGACCAAACAAATACATGATGGTCGAGCAAAGTTGGTCATCGAGTCGTTGAGAGGTGGAAGGAGGAGGAGCACCTTTCCCAACCTGTTGTACAATCTCCTGATGGATCGGAGTCTACCGTTGAATTGGGACGAGAGAATGTGAGTGAGATTGTTTACGAGGTAATATTTGTTTTTTAAATTATTTTCATATGTTTTGTTTTAAAATGTTGAACTAATTTTTCTTATTTCATTTGTAGAAAACTCACAAAACCAAAAGACAGATTTTTGGGTTAGGAAATCTATCCCAAAGATCTTCCTCATCTCGTTTTTCGGGTTTCTCATATGCATCGATTTCCGAGTTCCAACAAGCGATGCAAGAAAAGGATGAGCGGATTGCGGCTTTGGAGAAGGAAATGGAAGAACAAAAAGCGGAGAACTAGAGGAGGGATGAGGAGTACAAGAGGAGGGATGAGGAGCTAGCGGCGTTCATGAGAGAGATGAGGTCGAAGTATCCGTAGTTAGCGTCGTCCGTTGTTTTATAATTATCGTCTGTTTTTGGAACAATTTTTTTTAGTTTTTTAAAACAATATTATTAATTTCAGAATTTTTTTATTTATGCATTTTTAAAATTTATCGAATATTTTTAATAATAAATTTAAATCTTTTTAATAAATTTAAATATAAAAATTAAAATCATTTTTTAATTGTAAAAATTAAAATCTGTCGGTTATTCCGTCGGTTATGACGGAAATTTTACGTTAAACCGTCTCATAATTCCGTCGATATTCCATCGGTTATGATGGACTTTTTCGTTAATCCGCCGGTTATGATGGAGATTTTACGTTTATCCGCATCGTAAAACCCATCGATAATTCGTCGTTAATGATGGAGTTTATTTATTATCCATTGGTACATCAGTCGGTTATGACGGAGATTTTTGTTTCCGTAATTCTATCGGTAATCTATCGGAAAATACCGTTTGTCGGTAAACTCGTCGGTAAAGAACCCCTCGGTAATCCGTCAGTAATCCATTTGTATTTACCGACGAATTACCGATGAATTATTTTTATCGATGCTCTAGAACCGACAGACCAATCCGTCCGTTTGTCGTCGGTTAGAACTGTTTCCGACGGAGAACAGATGGATTTGACCATCGGTTCTATCCTGTTTTCTTGTAATGGGTCCGAAAAAGCAACATAAGAATTGATGAAAATATTATTTTTCTTTTTAAAAGTACACTTTACCGAATTTGCAAGTGAAATCAAGAGTGTCACTAAGAAAAACAAAAAAACAATATCAAATACATTGTTGGAAATTCTGGCTTAAGATGAAGAAAACTAAAATACTGGTGTAGTTCTAGAATATATCAATTAATTTCAATAAAAGGCTTATGATACAATGAAGCCAAATTGATTTCAAATCATGACACAATAGAAAGGCTTACAAAATAATCGATCCACTCTCACTTATGTTTGTTTCTATTTTCCTTATATTTTTGTTACTATTTTCTTATGTTTTGCTTATGTAATTTTCCTTTTGTTCTTCCCTTGTTTTGATGATTTTTTTTTCTTTTATAGAAAAATTGTATAACATTAAGGCTCTATGCAGTCTTAATTTAAGAACGTAATAACGTAAAAGCGTTTATAAGCAACATCAATACTTTGATGAAAATCGAACAAAAAGCTCTATGCGGTTTCAATTTCTACAATGGTGTCTTCATCCGGTATGTTCAACCATCAATTGCATACTTGGGCAACGAATTGGAGGGTATGGAGTTCGAATTTACTTATTATAGAAGTAGAGATCCATTTGATACCTCGTATGTACGAAGACTTTTGGGAGGAGATCGAGCATATGGGTTTGTTCAAGTATAGGGGGCTGCCACATTGGGGTAAGAATAGAAATGTTGCATTTATCAAGCCATTGAAAAGTACAAGGATGCAGCTCTGTTGTGGAGGTGACGCAGATGTTTGATCCACTAGAACTAGGGATGTTAATGGTGGGTTTTAGCCTGATGGGTATCCGAAACCCATGTCAAAAAGCCCAAAGATCTACCTTTTATGTTAAAAAGACGTGGATCTAAAATAGTTTGGATATCCGAAAAAATGGAGTCTCATACGGGTTTATCTTATCGGGTTATGGGTACCCACCAAACTTAAAAAAAAAAATTTTTTTATAACAAAACGAGTTCTTCTCCATTTCACTCTTAAAACGGTATTTAACTCTAATAAACGCTTAAAGTCTTATGTTTGGAAAGAGTTTATACCGATAGGAGTAGAATCAAATGGAAAACAGAGAGGTCGTTGCATTCATTGTGATAAGAAGTTAATCACATATACTAGTCAAGGAACATCGGCCTTAAAGCGTCACTTACAGATTTGTCCAAAGAGACCTCTAGGACTAAAAGAAGAAAGGGAGTATGATCACAAAGTAGATCGTGATATGGTTAGTGGGATTATTGTATACCATGATTTGCCTTTCCGATATGTTGAATATGAGAAAGTTAGAGCTAGAGATAAGTACTTGAATCCGAATTGTCTGCCTATATGTAGACAAACTATTGGAAATGATGTGTTTAAGATGTATGAATTGGAAAAAGAAAAGTTGAAAAGGATTTTTGCAGAGTTCAAAAGAAGAGTATGTTTTACAACAGATTTGTGTACAGCTCATGCAATGTCACAGGGTATATCTGTTTGACTGCTCATTACGTTGATGATGACTGGAGGTTGAACAACAAGATTCTAGTTTTCTGTGATATGAAACCTCCAAATACTGGTGAAGAATTAGCTAATAAAATTCTTAGTTGCTTGAAGGAGTGGGGTTTAGAGGAAGATATTCTCTTTGACTTTGGATAATGTTAGGAATAATGACAGTATGCAAAAGATCCTTAAGCATCATCTTCAGATGATTAGAGGTAATGGATTGTTGTGTGATGGGAAGTTTTTTCATGTTAGATGTTGTGCCCATGTGTTGAATCTTGTTGTACAAAAAGGATTATCAGTAGCTACTGATCTTTTGGAAAATATTAGAGAGAGTGTCAGGTTTGTCAAAGCATCTGATATAAGGAAAGATGCATTTGCAGCATGTGTTGAGAGTGTAGGGATTAGGAGTGGTGCTGGATTATCTTTAGACGTCCCTACACGTTAGAATTTGACTTATGATATGCTTGCTAGAGCGTTGAAGTTTCGTAAGGCATTTGTTAGTTTGAAAGAATGTGACAGAAACTACAAATCATTGCCTTCTGAGGATGAGTGGGATCATGGAGATAGAATTTGTGACTTTTTGAAGCCGTTTAATACTATCACTATCTACTTCTTAGGTGTCAAATATCCTACAGCTAATGTGTATTTCTGCAAGTGTGGAAAATTGAGCGTCTTTTGAATAACTATGCAAACTGTGGTGATTTTAGAGTGGAAGAGATGGCTAGGAAGATGCAGTTAAAGTTTGGTAAGTATTGGGATCAGTACAATATTATTCTAGCTATGAGAACTATTTTAAATCCGAGGTTGAAGGTGCAAATTTAAGAATCAGCTTATGATAAAGTGGATCCGAGTACTTCTGAAGAAAAGGTCGAAGTTGTTGTGCATAATTTGAAGGATCTTTATAAAGAACATAGGAAAAAGGCTTGGACTTCTTTCACCTTCTCAACAACACCAACTCCACATGAACTTCTTACTAAATCACCACTAGAGGATGATCCGAATTATGTAAGTATTTTTCTCCATTCGTTGTCTATATCATAATCATCATATTTGTCTAACTAGTGTCTATATCATATAGAATGTCTTTGAGCTTGAGAGGAGCATACAACCTGGTTCTGACAACACAAAATCGAATTTTGAAAATTATTTGGATGATCCAAGGCTATATTTGAGGTATTTTACAAACATGGAGGTTCTGAGCTATTGGAAAGGAAATGGACAACGCTATGGTGATTTGGCTTCTCTAACTTGTGATGTGCCTACCATTCCAATCACCACAGTGGTAGCAGAGTCATCGTTTAGTATTGGAGGTCGGGTATTGAGTCCTTACAGAAACCACCTCCGTCCAAGAAATGTTCAAGCCTTGCTATGTTCTCGAAACTGGCTACACGGTTTTGCTGAGTTAGAAGGTAAAAGAATAGTCCATATTTATTTATAGTTAACTTCTTTTGTTTTGTTGATTTATAACTTCAAATTTTAGGCGACATTGAAGAGAACTTTTATGATGGAATTGAGAGTATTACATTGATGACAAGTAGCTCAGGAGTATAAAATTTAAGATTTTTAATAGTGGTGCCTAGAATTTATTTTTTCATGTTATATCTAAATTTGAACCTAACTATGTTTACGTTATGGTCTTATGGACTTTGATGCAGTTCTGGGAAGAAATAATTTGTGGCTAGAGTGAAAAAGTGAAGAATCATCTATGCGTATTTTTTCATTTGTTTATGTTTCTATTTTTTTGTGAATTTATATGTTGGATTGAACGAACTTGGAATGTTAATTTCTACGAATTTGAAAATTTTGGCTTTTGGTGTTATGATTATAGCTAATTATTATAACCATTGTTTTTTCAACATTTTTAGGTGATTATATCAAAATAATATGATTCAATTTTTATAAAATGCAAAATTAAATTTAGATGAATATATAACAAAATTTAGATGAATACATATTTTGATAAATAAAAAAAATTAGATGAATATATACAAATAAAAAGTGCACAATTATTTTAAAAAGCCAAATTCGGGTATCCACGGGTAAACTCTGAATCTAGCGGATTTTTTTTTCGGGTTACACTGTTGAGAGTTGAGACTTAGGTTTTAACAGATCTTTTTATTCCAGGGTTTTTTATGGGCATGTTTAATTCGACCTCGGGTCTAGCTGGGTTTTTTTACGCACAACAACATCCCTAACTAGAACTATGTTCGAGCAAACGGACTGACACATTATTAGGTTTGAGAAGCAAACCTTACTGTTGATACGGAAGGCTGTGCATTCGAGGGATTGTGCATCTATTCTAAAGATGTACATTTTCCCCCTACCAGAGGTTACTTCTCTTCTGTCGACCTGGGAAGATTTACAAGGCAGTTCACGTTTGTGCCCATTTGTGAATGATTTTTTCTGTTTCGGTCTTTTATCTATATTTTACATAAAACATATAAACTAAAGTAGAAATGCTTTAATTTTGTTTCTTTATCTTTATACTATTAATTGAGACCTACATTTATAAAAATGACATTTATTTTGTCAGATGTTACATACAATGTTATTATAAAATAACATACATAATCATATTAGGAAAGAGTATAGTTGTAACTTTATTTAATTAAAAAGTGTATTGATTTTTAATATCTTTTCATATATTTATTTATTTGTACATTTTATTTTTATGAACAAAATCTTATAAATTATTTTTTCAATCTTCTTTTTAATTTACTTTATAAAATAAATAAATTAAAAACGAAAACATATTTTGAAAAATTGTGAGTATAAAATGTATTAACTTAATATATTTTCTTTTTAATATCTTTTTTTTTTCTAATAGGAGACCAAAATCTTATCAAATCTCTTTTTCAACCTTTTGATTTTTTTTTTTTTTTTGTAAAAATCGTTAGTAATGAGACCTAAATTAAAAGTCACTATTCAATAACACCTCCTAAAGTATTTTTTCTTATTAACCGCAAAATAATATTAAAATAATACTCTTTGATTGGTTTTATTCAATTAGCTCAATGTTTATATGGTTAGCATAAAAGTTTGTATATTCTTTTTACAACAGTTTGCTTTAAAAATGGAAAAATATAGAAGGAACACAAAAAAAAAAGTGAATTAAAAATTAAATGATAAAGTAATAATTGGTTAACAATTTATATAGAGCTGCCTGATACAGACACCACCTAAGATAGTTTTAAAACCGTTTAGTAACAAAACTCTTAAATCTAATAATGCTTAATAGATAGATGTTAATAGATGATGTCTAAACCGTAAACATGGACACCTCATATCCAAACCCTAGTTTCTTATTGGGCCTCATAAAGCCCACATAAGTCTCCAACTTTTTAAAACAAACTTCACTGTTTCTTTGCCAAATCTGCCTGCGAGTCCCTCAAAATCTGCCTGCGAGTCCCACAAATCTGCTGCATCGACGGAAAAAAAAAAAAAAAAAAAACTTTGTTCCAATGGAGGAGTCTCTTCAATCAAATTCCAAAATTGAACAAAACCCCAAAGGCGAAGAAGTAGAAGTTTCAATTTCTCTTCCCGACGAATCTGCCGGAACCACTCTTCTTCCCTCTGAACTGGATGATTCAGCGCCACGGGAATCATCCCCTGCAGTCGAAGAGTCAATCGATACTGATTTAGAAGCAGAAGTCTCGATTTCGCTTCCCGAAGAACCTACCGGAACCGCTCTTCTTCCCTCTGAACTGGATGACTCAGCGCCACTAATCGAAGAATCAATCGATACTGATTTAGAGAAAGTAGATGTAGTAGGTATGGATGTTGATCCACCCGGATCCGATTTGAAAATTGAATCCGATTCATTCTCTGAAGATGCTCCAACTGCTTCTTCCTCTGATAACCCTAAATCTCCGAAACCGGAATCTGTGGCTAATCAGAACGGTAGTGCAATGGAAGAAGAAGAAGAAGAAGGAGATGAAGAGGAAGATGATCCACCGCATAAGAAGCAGAAGCAGTTAGATTCTATTACTTCAGTCGCTGTGAAGGAAGAGGAGGAGCCAGAGCAAGTGCAGCCATCGGAAGCAATGGTGGTGGAGGAAACGGCGGCGACTCTGGTTGTGAGTGCGGCTAAGAAATCGAAATCGAAGAAGAAGAACAACAATGTTTGGGTGACGAAGAGTACACGTAAGGGAAAGAAGAAGAGTAAAGCCAACACGCCTAATTCAGCAGCTGTAGAAGATAAAGTATTGATAACTCCGGTTCCCAGGTTTCCCGATAAGGGTGACGATACGCCTGACTTGGAAATTTGCCTTTCTAAAGTTTACAAAGCTGAGAAAGTTGAGATAAGTGAAGATAGACTTACTGCGGGAAGTAGTAAAGGGTATAGGATGGTGAGAGCTACAAGAGGAGTTGTCGAAGGAGCTTGGTACTTTGAGATTAAAGTTTTGAATTTGGGTGAGACGGGTCATACACGACTCGGTTGGTCGACTGATAAAGGGGATTTGCAGGCTCCCGTAGGGTACGATGGGAATAGTTTTGGGTTTAGGGACATTGATGGGTGTAAGATACACAAAGCTTTAAGGGAGAAGTATGCTGAAGAAGGGTATAAGGAAGGTGACGTTATTGGATTCTACATAAATCTGCCTGATGGTGAATCGTTTGCTCCAAAGCCACCTCATTATGTGTGGTATAAAGGGCAGAGATATATTTGTGCACCTGATGCCAAAGAGGAGCCTCCTAAAGTTGTACCAGGTATGTGCTGCGTTACTTTTTCATACAAGTTTGTGTTCTTGTGGTTTCTTTTTCTGCTTTTAGTTAGTCGCATATGTTTTAAGTGGACTAAAAATGTGTATGGATGCTGTTGTTTGTGATGGTAGATGGTGGAGAATAAATATGTGGTTGACATTCTTATAGATAGTTGGGATTCTTCATCAAGATTCACATGACTAAATGCCTTAATTTTGTTTTTGCTACGCTCCACATCTATGATGTAGATGCAATTCTGGAATATTTATGATCAAACTTTTGTCAACGAATGCCTTCCTTCTAATGCAGGCAGTGAAATATCGTTCTTCAAAAATGGTGTATGTCAGGGAGTTGCCTTCAAAGATATTTTTGGTGGTCGTTACTACCCTGCTGCTTCGATGTACACTCTCCCTGACCAGTCAAATTGTCTTGTGAAGTTCAATTTTGGCCCCGATTTTGAATATTTCCCTGAGGATTTTGGTGGACGTGCTACCCCGAGGCCGATGTGGGAGGTTCCATATCATGGATTTAATGGTAGACTTGAAAATAATGGTTCTGATGATATGAAGAGTTAGTCAGAACCAGCAGGCGTATTCTTGACAGTTTAACACAGTTTTCCCAAACTAGTTATTGGTTCAGATTTGGTTGAGTTTAGTTGTTACGGTCATAAGTTAGCAAATGAACAAATGAGTTCTGTACATGTCTACTCTGAAAAAATCAGGCTGGTTTTTCTGATTTCAGAACTGGATGTTCTTCTTACTGGATTAGCCATATTTGTCAAAAGTTATTCATTGTTTGTTGTTTTTTTCCTTACTATGTAACTTTTCTGTGAGTCTATATTTGTTTTTCCAAAGTTGAAAATTTAATCATTTTTGCTTGGTATTACACTTTTAAAGTTTGAAGCATCTCGTTGATTGTCCTCTATCTGTTCAAGCTTTCTTCAACAGACGCCTTCAGGAGGTTACTTTTGTTAGTTTTGATTCTATTCCCTGTCAACTATACATCACAAAAGAAGATTTCATGGCATTTAGTGATCAATGTAAATTAGACTTGCACAGCTCAAGACTCTAGCATATCTGAATCTTAAAGTCAAATATGCCTGGTGGAAAGTTTTTCTCCTGTTCATTTGGTTCACAGATTTTAAGATTTGCTCCTGCTAGCTGGTGCTACCAAGCAAGGAACACTGTTCTACTGTCAGGTAACAAATTTCCATACCATCTCCTGTTTATTTGTTTTTCATAACACAGTTTCTTCGGAAGCTGTGTTAGCAAAGGAAGTGTCTTATTTGATTTATTTACTGTGGTTCGCTGATATACTCTCTCTAAGAGGTTCATGCATGCATCGCTTGTAAATTGAGAATGTAGCAATGCTTATCTTTTCAGTAATTCAGCTTTTTTGGGCAATTATGTACCTCTGATGGATTCAATCCGCATGCTAAACAAATCTCATTAGTCAGAATGATAGTATCTCTTTTTTTTTTTCTTACACAACAGGCTACAAAGAGTTTATCAAGTTTGAGGAAAGTAACATCTGACATATTTTGAAATTTATGGACCTCTGGCATAAGGTTAGCGAGCAGTATATCTATCTTCCACTCATGGAAATTGCATCCTGCTGTATATGCTTCTAATGCAGTGGAGAGCTAAGTCCTTCTTGAGATGAGAGAGCATGGTGAACGTGGTATCGCCTGGAAGGGAAAGGTGCCATTCCCCTGAAAGAAGGCCTTTTCTGGATATGGCTCAGAGTTCTCTTAGTGTATAACATGTGAATAATTGGGAAAACCTTTTCCCGAAACTTGAGGATGGCGAAGAAGAAAATTCTATACCCGATGAGAATCATCATCACAACAGCTAGATCCAACCACTTTGAACTTTCTGGATTTATGCCTAGAACAGTTTGAAGAATGAGCTCCCCTTTCATTTTTGGTACCAATGGTAATGGAGAATCATACTCAACCCCAATCATCTCATTCTTGAATGCTCCCTGCAATTTATCAGGTGTGCTCATTTAAAATATCCATTTGCCGATATAGTCTGCATATTAAAGTTGAGAAAACCTGGTTACCTGTAGTGCCCATGCACCGTAGTTTATGTAGGACACCGGGTATTGCCAGAATACCATAGGTAAGTCGGGGAAGAATCGGAAAAAACCCGCACTTAACACCATAATTCCCTATGAGATGAAGAGTATAATGGTTTTCAATTTAGAATAGTCTTTGGAGATATATAAGAAAGCTTTTAGGTGAGAGAGAGACAGAGACTGTTCTTACAATGTAACCAGCTCCCAACATGACTCCCATCAAGAAGTTAGGAACTACTGAAGCTATCATCATCATGCAACTCTCCACAGTTGCAATTGCGCAGATGAGGTCGAGACAGTTATAGAAAAAATGAGAACCTCCGGATTGGAACTTCACCATGTAGATAGTGATTGAACTGGTGGAGAGACACATAAGGATTATGAAAGGTAATGAGGAGAGTAAATTGGACACAGTATATACTGCAACCCCATAGTGTCCATTGAGCCTTTCGCGAGAAAACACCTGGTTTAAGGAAAAAGATGCTAAAACATTAGATAAGTTTTTAGGAGGAAGAAAGAGAATTTTCTTTGTTTAGCTCTTCACCTTCATTTCTTCAATGAAGGATTGGAAACCCCCTATTGACATGAATGTCATAAAGCCTGCCATAAATCCACCACAAGCTGCAGTATTCATGACATTGGTGTGGTTTCTCCCGACGTTGAAAAAGATTGACCCGACACAAATGGATAAAACTATGTAGACTGCAATCCGCATCCAGTAATACCCCAAGTCTCTACACATGTTGATGAAAGATCGCTGAGTAAGTATTCTGAGTTGTTTCCACCAGTTTGTTTGACTCCCATTTCGCCTTTCTGTGACATGCCCCACCTGTTGCATGAGGTTCAAGTTTGCTTATGAGATTCTCATTGTATGATACATTGTAGTTTTAATAGAAATAATAACCATAACTTACTATTAATGTTAGTTCTTGAATTCTTGCTCTTGAAGCTGCTGCGTATTCTGAACACTTGAATTTTCTGACAAGTGTCGTTCTAATTTCTGCTGCTGGTATATCATCCAAGGGATCTAATGTGTTTGTATTTTCATGTAGTTGGTAAAGAGAGAAAGAAGAATCCTGCAAAGGCAAAGGTCGAGTTCAGGAGCTTGAGTGTATTGTAAGCTCATGGAAACAAAAAGGGCATAAGAAGACAAACTTGGATTCTCCGAGATTCAACTAAAGTCGCTGTGACATTGTCGAAATCTGAATTGACACAGCGAAGGAAGTGGTCAGATGGATTCCGTCTGCTAGGACAAGGGAAACCCGCTTCATCAAAGAACTGCAATGTCGAAGCAACAACATCAATAATGAGCATGATCGTTATATACTAAAAATCCTCTTGGTATCTCTCTACTCTTGCCAATGCTTTATCTTAATACCTTCGTTGCAGATTCTGCTTCTCCAAAGTAAACGGTTTCTCCTCCAGACAGCAGTAGCAGGTCATCAAAGAGGGAGAAAACCTCACCACTCGGCTGGTGAATTGAAGAAATCACAGTTTTCCCACTGCTTGCTATGTTTCTGAGAATCTGAACTACAAAGAAAGCTGAGGCACTGTCCAATCCACTGGTGGGTTCGTCTAGAAAGAGGAGACTTGGTTTGGTTAAGACTTCGAGCGCAATACTAAGCCGCTTCTTCTCTCCTCCGCTTATTCCACGCAAATGCCAGTTTCCAATGGTCCTGTCTGAACATTCTTGCAGACCCATGTCAGTGATTGTAGCTTCCACAATGTCACTGATCTCTCCTCTGGTAAGCTTTGATGGGAGTCTGAGATGAGCCGAGTAAGATATGGATTCTCTCACTGTCAAGGTTCCTAGCAACACATCTTCCTGTGTCACATAAGCCTGAGAGTCTCTCGACAATTTCAGAAGAAAAAACATACATGATTCAGGGTTTAGGACATTCATGAATAAGAGTTTGATCGTGTAAAACTAAAGATGAAAGGTAGATTTGCTTACGGCAGCACCAAAGTCAAGTCTTCTCTTCTTGCCATTGACGAGAACGTTGCCACTCATTACAACATTCCTTGCTAGTCTTCCTGTACCAGTACCAGTACCAATTAGTTATATAATCAAAATCTTACCTCTTAATATGTTTAATCTTTCATGTCTTTGAACAATCTTATAGCATTGATAGAATTAAGGTTGATCAGTCCGGATTCTAGGTTTTTTTCGTTTATAGATGAATATTAATCATAGTAAAACTAAATTTAATATAAATTGTTTTGATGTGAGCTTTTCATCTTTTTAATCAATTTTGGCTAAGTAATTACAGTACGATTTTGTTTTTCATGTTTTGACCAAAATATCATTTTTTTGTGTGTATTCATGCCATTAACAAGAACAAATTGTGTGCGCTATTTTCTCAAAACTATGTGTTACGTTCTCTGAACCCATGACATGAATATAGTATGCAGTTACGCTAATAAGATGTTACTTTTTCAAAATATTCATGTGTCATCCAATTAAAATGAAGATCTTCTTAATCGAATTAGAGGGCCTATGGACCTGAAATAAAATCGATTTGGACTCTTTTTGGATTGAACATCCTTCAATGAGGTGATAGTGGTAGATTCAGGTTTATGCGGTTTAGTGTTTAGCTGTTAACTAGAGATAATAAGTCGGTACGAAGATCGATCGTGCAATTCTGAATTTTCGTGTCAGGATGTTGGTGATTGGTAGTTGGTTAACATTTAAAATCATAATTTAATAAGAAAAGTTACTGCAAAATTTCTGAATGTAGTATAGGTTAGAGAAATGTAGCTATCAATTTATTCAATACTAAATGTACGACGATGTAAATTTAACAAGGGACATGAAAATTGCAACAATTTTGTTATTACTCCGATAGTAAACAGCAATAATTAAAAAAAAAATGGTAGCTAGAATCCATCAATATAAAGTTAGAATTATCTATATATGTTCCTCGTGTATATGAAGCTTAGATATAAATATAGCATTGTCTTTCAATATATTATAATTTTATGTATATATAGATATGTAATCTCTCATAAATAAAAATAATTGGTCAAAGTTACAGAAGAGTACAGAAACTTCTATTAATGTTTTAATTTATGGGATACACTATATCAATTGTTTGTTGCTTTCAAATAGGGAATTTATATATTTATTTTTAATAATGTAATTTCTCTCGAAATTCAAAAAACAAATCGAGTATTGCTTCTGATTGCATACGGAATTTACCGGTTAATAATCAATTATTTTAGGTTGAATAGGACACACACCCACCCACCCCACACACACACACACACACACACACACACATATATATATATATATATTTAACAATTAATACTAACTGATATTTTCAAATTTAACAACGAATAACAGAAATCCTTATCGATCAAATAAAAATATTTTAGGTTGAATAGGACACCCACCCACTCACACACACACACACCTATATATATAAATATATATTTAACAAATTAATACTAACTTATATTTTCAAATGTAACAACGAATAACAGAAATCCTTATCGATCAAATAAAAAAAAAATTAAAAGGTTTTGTGAACATTTTAAAGTAATATTCAATTTCTGCTTGGCCAAAAGTGAAACATATTTTACATATGTATGAGAAAATTTCCTTGGACAAATTGTATTATTAATTAAAAAAAAAAAGACATAACGTCATGTAATATTTCAATAGTGTTTAGTGAAGTATATAAAACACTTCACTAAACACTATGCTTATGCCGAATACACAAAGAAACGGCTAGGGGAAGTCTCATCCTTTAATGTTGGTTTGAAAGCTAAATGTAGTTGGTTGTTAACCATTTCCTCTTAATTATTATCTCATTGAATTGTGGGTATACCATTGTTGGTTCAGCTCTCTTAAGGTTTAGATTAGGTTTTACTTTACTTTCCATTTAATAGAAGAAAACCCTTTAACAATGAAAAAATACAGATTAACGACGAGCTAATCTTCTCACATGTGGGTGTGTGAGAGAGAGATAGAGAAAGAAGTGACCTGCTAAGGCATCAAGAAGCGTAGATTTGCCAGAACCAGAAGGACCCATAACAGCTAAGATCCTATTTGGTTCACCACAACCATTCACTCCATTCAATAATCTCTTCGTTGCTCCTTCACCGAAGTTTGGTATCACCACCGTAAGATCCTCCCACGCCACATACATCGCCTCCTCCGGCGTAGCCATGTATATATGCTTTTGTTAGATATGTAGATCGAAACAAAATCAAGGATTTTAAACTTCTTGTAGCTTAGAGTTTTCTTTTTCTTTGGGGGAGAAGAGTGTAATGAGTATAGATGGTTTGTGGTCTTATTTATAGTTATAAAAAGTTGTGTGGTGAATGTATTAACTGGGGTGGTCCAATTGGTTTACACTAATTTGAGTCAAACCGAAACTGTACCAATGAAAGTGATTTCAAAAAACTAGATTGAATAGGCAATAATAAATCGATTCGGTTATATATTTTTGATATCTAAATAAATCATAAGTGAAAAAGAAATCAACCGTATAAATTAGTTATTTTTGTGTTTTTTTTCCTATTAAAAATTAGATATTTTAAAAGCCCAAAGTCCGAACAAAAATTCAAACCGAACTAAATGATAAATGAAAACTAATCCATGCAAAACAGAAAACTGGATTAAGCAAAGTGTAAAGACAGAAACGAATTTTTCTTAATTATATATATCATTGTATGTACATTTGCATGCGTGCATAGACTAAGGCATGTGACAGAATAATTGACGTTTGATGTCATATTCATTTACTCGTCGGACCCATTAGGTACCATATAAGTCGAGGGCTAAAGACATGCGAATGATATGAAACTTATGGTTTTCGTTTCACGATTTTAGGAAACATAACACTTTAGTGTATATCACGTTAAATTGCAATACATTTCTTTTCTGGCAATTATGTCCAGAATTGTTATAAGATTCCAATTTGATCGGGTGTATCAACTAGTATGGCACTCCTAAACATATTTTTCAAACGAACCACACAGGAAATTTCAAATTCATAAGGAGAGTCTATATATGCTATTCAACTCAACCTATGTTTAGACGATATTACTTTTGATAAGATTGAATTTATTATATACATTGTGAATCTGTAATATAGATAACCAACATTGATATAAGCCATAAGGCCGTGTTTAAAGAACGTTTAGATAAAAAGTAATCTGGTTGTTGTATATTAATGAATCTATATTTTAAAAGTTGTTGAGTTTATTATGGTAAGAAAGTAATCAAGAGGATAAATAAATATTATAAAATATGTGCTGTATCCATATGATTGGATCAATTCTTTTATCATATTCTCTCATAACTTCTCTTTAGTTTATATGTACTCCAAAATAACGACGAAAAAGGTGTTCATGTATACATATAAATATTTTTTTAGTAAAATTAAATTTATTTTGGAGTTGGTATCTTAATTTTGAATTTTGTTTTGTTTAAATATGAGATAATTTGAATCATTATTACTTAATTTTTTAAACTAAAGTTGTTATTTATTTTCTCTTCACCAATCAAATTTTTTTCATCTGCTTGATTTAAGTGAGTTGTCTTTTTATAAGGTTATGGTATGGACAATCTTAAACGCATATGCACTGCTTTATCTTAAAGTGCTTTAACTGCAGCGTACAAAAAATTGATTACCAGCCAACATCAACGTACAACCAAAAATATAACGTAATACTCCCTCGCTAAATAGTCCCTATCAAAATAAGTGATGTTAGTAACATTTTTTTTTTTTTTTGGTTTCAACACTTATTTTGTATTACTAACACAAAATTTAAATTCATTTTTCTTATTTAACCCCACTAGTTATTCATACTTTTTAAAATAGTAACTAGAATCAGGACCGTGCCAAACTTTCAAAGGATTTAAAGCGATATTTAGAAATGTGAACATGTACGTAAATTTTAAATTATTTAGAAAAACTTATACAACAAAAAATATATAAAAGGAAATTTGAAATTTTAATAAAATATATTATAGTGTTCTAAAGAGCTAGAGATTTACAATTTGCTTTTTGTTTTGTAAAAATAACTATACAGTTTACTGGATTAAAAAATAATAATAAACATTTTATTTTTTGGTTTGTTTAAATATAATTCGTCTAATTGTCAAATTTTTAATAAAGAATACATAAATATAATTAATTGCATTATAAAAATGATATAATAAAGAACATAGAAAAGAATTAAAAAAAGGTAAAAACAGAACATTCATAAAGGAAACGATGTTATTCCTAAAACATAAGAAGAGCGAAACATATAAGAATAACTTAGCAAAAACAAATATTAGCAATCCTTATGAACTCAAACCTAAAACGAGACACCCACATATACAAAGTTTTGACCAATTGAGCTACATAAACATCTGAAATTGGGGCCCTAATATTCAATAGAAAAATTGGGGGCATGAGGCATCCGCCTTTTTTTCAACATTATAAACACGGCTCTAACTGGAGTATACTATATGCGTAAGTAATTTTGCAAGTTTCTTAATTAATGTGCATTCAACAAAAAATTCTATTATTTTAATACAAAGGGAGTACTTAATATTCACTCTATTATGTTTTGAAAACTCAAAAAAAGAGAGGATGCCAAATAATTCCCATCTGATACTTAAAAAACTCATTCCTATATATTCTATTAAAACAATAAATATTGCATAATCAAGGGATACTTAGCTAGATGGTGACGTATATGTTTTAAGCCTGTGTTGTTTTCTGTGTTTAGTGCCAATCAAAAACACATACAATATATTAATGTTTATGTCTTGGCTTAAACTGTATCAGCAAGAATTAAAGCTACAGTAATGTGACTAAATAGTAAATATATTCATTTCTGCTGCGAAAGAAAAATCATTACTGCGGTAAACTAATCATAGATTGTTAGATAAACTTATTAAATGACTTCTTCCTTCTTTTCCATATCATAACTATAATCAACTTTTGTTTAACAAACCAAAAAAAAAAAAAAACTATAATCAATTTTTTTGTGGTCCATAAATGCTATAAATATCCTGATAAAAAATGTATGGCAATTTGTTTTCTAATCCAAAGCATTTACATATAAAGAGCCTTTTAAATTGGGTTTGATCATAAATTTTTGCAGTCCATATAAAAAAGTTGATCCTATCTGTATTAAATTAATGGGGTTCTCGATCTAATGACTTATCCATTAATAAAATTTCCAAAAACCCTAGTTATGGGAAGCCATGTTCTTATTTTCTTTTTTTAAGCCGTGTTTAGCTGCACAATTTGTCAATTTTAGAGTTTATATTACAAAAATATGGAAGTTGTATTAATTAATAGACTGTTTTGAGTTTTATAATTAATTAATAAGATGTCAATAAATGAAGGCACGAGGGACAAAGAATGCCAACAAAAAATTGTTGTGTAAGTAAGCTACTTCTGGTTATGAGATCTGAAATAAATATAAGAGAGAAATGAAAGTAAACATTCTGTACTATATGCATTTATATATTTGGTAAACTGAATTGAAACCTTCTTTATATTTACTCATCTCAACTGTGAACTGCGTATCGCTGACACCATAATTTAATTCAACTATATACTTGTAAGTCGTTGATTTTTTATTACCTCCAACTTCTTAGTTGTAACTGTACGTGGCCTAAATTGCGATGCGACCACATTTTAACTATTATTAGATTTTTACGGTCTAGTTATCAAGAAGAATGTTGAAAGAACAACTTAGGAAAAAAGAGAAAGAAGCTAGGGATATGAGAGATTGAGAGAGCTAAAAAAATGTCAACAATCACTAAAAACTACCAATATCATTGCGGGAAGATTGAGAAACATATTATGAGACAAGTTTCCAGACCTTGAGCTTGGCAGTGCGGACTGAGAGTGCTTAGCCGGTTCCTCATAATCTGCTTTGATACCGCACGGTGAAAGTGAGCGTTGCGTTCCTTCCAAGTTTCACAAAACTATAAAAGGATGATTTAAAGAGAAGTTTTAAAATAACCTTCCAAATTTAATAATTTCTGACCAAATTCATTGTCGAAATTGAGCAGTTTTCTTGTAGTTCCGAGGGATCATTGTGAACTGATCCAAGTAAGAATGTTGGAGAAGGACACCGCGCAAGAAGACCTTCTTTGTCGTGGAAGAAGTGCCAAATCTGGAAGCTAGAATGACACTGGAAGAGAGGTAATCCCTAGACTATCGGTTAGACAACATAGAAGACACGGAGTACGCTGACCTCAACTCAATAACCGATCCTAGGTGGAAAAGAAGATCACAAGAAAGTATTCAATCAACGAAAGCATGCTTAAGGATCAATCCAACAAACCCAATTTGAGCTGTGCAATATAATGGAACATGATCAAGAGAGGATGGTGACCGCGCCAAATTTTAGTGGAGGAGAATTGAGCCATCGATGCGGGACACCAGGTAGAATTCCTGGAATATGTGATCCAATAGAACATGTCCTGTGCATCCGAAAGAGAAACACAACCAGAAAGAAGGGCAACCCATAGCATTTAAATTAGAAGGTGACGCTTTGAAGGGAGAAACGATGGACCTGTTCCAGAGTCAACAACCAAGCACACATGATCATCCAAAGCAATACCAAACACTTGGGCCAAGAGGATTCACCACATCAATAAAAGGAACCACTTCACACCAAGTATCATACTAAAAACGAGCTCAAAGACTATTATCAACCTTGCATATGTAAAAGAGACTAGCAATTTGGTGGAGTTTGCAAAGCTTCCTCTAAATCCTGTTTTCTTTAGAATGTAGATTGAGGTCCCTAAAGATTCTACCACAAAAATATCAAATCCAGCTCCTCCGAAACTTCCTCCAAACCGAGCTTCTTTTATAATATGTTTTGTTTTTTTTTGAACATCCAATTGATCAAATATACTTTAATTTCATTTCAGTAATGCTAGCTATATAAGAATGCGATAATAGACTATAACGAAACTCTACATTATCATTTAATGTGCTAATCATTGTTATCTATTACCTAATACATGAATCTGAAATATCAAATTTTATATAGTTACAATCAATAAAATTGTGTGATAAGCTGTTTGTTCACAATATGCTGAATACCTTCTATCATTTCCTAACAGAAACTTAACGAACGAAGTCCGCGCTAGGGGTATTTTTTTTGGATAACTTTTATATTTAGTATAAATATAATTTGTATTAATTAAATTATATTGTTTGAATCTAACTTTATTAAGAGAAATTAAAAAAAAATCATTTTTTAAGAGAAACAAAAATAAAATGACGTGGAACAGGGAAAAATTATTATTAGCTGCGAAATTTGAGTTGTATTAATCAAAATGTTTTCATTGGATGACGATTTTAATGAAGTGTCAACCTGAGAACAGCCCAAAATGCTGAGGTGTGAGAGATTATATTGTTTTTATTATTAATTAAATTTTACCATTTCACAAATTTCGCCCTTCACTTTTAAACTTTTATGTATGCTTTAACAAAAAAACAAAATCGAAAAGTAATAATTTAATGAAAACTTTCCATGGCTCGTTATTAATTTTCGTCTTAACAAATTTTTTTATTTAAAATTCAACTTACTCACACACAACTTTACATAAAATCGTTGGATCCACACATATTCATTATAATTTAGTTTATAAATAACGATAAAACGATAACATTCACTAATATTTTATTTCTATTTTATCCCCAAGAATAATACCAGGATTCATGTATACATTTTATTATATGTTATCATTAGTAATAACATTTAATTGATTTGATTATAAATTCGTATTGTTCTTTAAAATAGGGTTGAAAATTTCGTAATTTAATATTTGATAATTGTCGTCATTTGTCAATGAGACAAGTCATAGCTTACTTATGGAACGACGGTTGCTGCATTCCCGAATAATATAAGTTTTTGTGATATAAGCTAAGTGATATTGGACACGGAACCAACAGTTCCAACCATATTTTTTTAATAATGTTTGGAAAGAAGGCAACCAGTTAGAGATATATAGATAAAAAATAAAAATAAAAACTCCCATTAATATCAAAAATGTAATTAGTATTAAATGAATTGTACATAAATAATTTTAATTAATTAATAAATTGTAGATAAATTATTGTGAAGGAACATATATTCTAACGCAGATATATATGTATAACAGTACATGTATATATCGTGCAAAGCAACAAACACATTTTACATATATAAGATGAATATGATGCCGTAAAACTCAAAGTGCATTATTTCGCTATTAGCGATTCATAAGTTTTTTATTAGGAAACAAGACAGATAGGTGGAGAACATGGAGGATCAAATTCAATGCAAATATACGTAACGAGTTTACTTGAATCTCCATGCAAGTCCCATGCACTCAAAGCCTTCTATATAGACCCCTCCAAGGTCATCGTTTAATCATCATCAAAATAAGCCCATCAACAAACGCAAATAAAGAAAATACAAACCATAGCTCATCCATGGCAATTCCAAAAGCACACTACTCTTTAGCAGTTCTTGTCGTTCTCTTTGTCGTTTCGAGTAGCCAAAAAGTCTGCAATCCAGAATGCAAGGCCAAAGAACCCTTCAACTGCGACAATACTCTTGCATTCAACCGAACGGGATTTCCCAAGAATTTCACTTTTGGTGCAGCTACTTCTGCATATCAGGTATACATAGATCTTGGTTTTTGAGGATCGATTTTTAGCTATAGCATTTGTCATATATTATTTATTTATTTTTGTTTTAACAATATCCAACGTGTTTTAATTTGTTATACTAGATTGAAGGTGCTGCACATAGAGCTCTTAATGGATGGGACTATTACACTCATAGATATCCAGGTCATAAACATCATTTGTCGTATTATTTATTAACAGGAACCTCGATGTATGAGAAAACGTAGGTATAAATGTTAAAAAGTAATATTCTTGCTAATATTTTGTTGTTTATATATATACAGAAAAAGTTCCTGATCGCAGTTCAGGAGACCTAGCTTGTGATTCGTATGATCTTTATAAGGTGAGAGGCTATCATCGGTGAATGGGTAGATATGATATTTGCTCAATTTTGTAACTTCAATTTAATTTTACAACTTTCATTTAACCTTGAACAGGATGATGTCCAACTATTGAAAAGAATGAAGGTTCAAGCATACCGACTCTCAATAGCATGGTCAAGAGTCTTACCAAGTAAATATAAAAACCAGAAAGAAAAAAAAAAAAACACATCTCCTAGTTTTCATGATTTCATCTAGTTAACAAAAAATTTAGTCAAATTTTACATCAATGACTGAGAATTTTGTGATTATATAATGATCTTAGAGGGAAGACTGGTTGGAGGAGTGGATGAGAATGGGATAACATACTACAACAATCTCATTAACGAGTTGAAAGCAAATGGTAAATTCGAAATTCAAGTACTTAATCGTACATTTTTAATCATTCTATTATATTTGTGATATAAACATTTAACTTATATGAATACAGGCATAGAACCATATGTGACTATATTTCATTGGGATGTTCCCCAGACTTTAGAAGACGAATATGGAGGCTTCTTAAGCCCGCGTATAGTGTAAGTGCATTAACGATTTTGATTCTAAACTTGTTTTTCTTTGGTTTCGGTTATGTGACATCGCTATCAGATCTATGCATGTCTAATATGTACGATACATGAATAGGGAGGACTACACAAACTATGCTGAGCTTCTATTCCAAAGATTCGGAGACAGAGTCAAATTTTGGATCACTTTAAATCAGCCTTTCTCTTTTGCAACCAAAGGTTATGGAGATGGATCGTATCCACCAGGACGGTGCACTGACTGTGAGTTCGGAGGAGATTCTGGAACTGAACCTTATATAGTTGCACATAACCAACTTCTAGCTCATGCGGAAGCTGTATCTTTATACAGAAAAAGATATCAGGTATATATACTTTAAAATCTCTCATAATTTTCTTTAGGCGTCAATTTTACTTTTATGTGGTACATTTGTAGTCTATAATCTAAAAATATTTATGCAGAAATTTCAAGGTGGTAAGATAGGAACAACTTTGATCGGGAGATGGTTCACCCCACTAAACGAAACTAGCAATCTCGACAAGGCTGCTGCAAAACGAGCATTCGATTTTTTCGTTGGATGGTATATATGCTCAATTAAATGATTCTCAAAACACACACACACATATATATATATATATATATATATATATATATAGATAGAGAGAGAGAGAGAGAAAGTTTCAGTTAGAAATTAAGCTTCTGTAACAAACACACTTTAATTTGCAATACTAATTTATGAATCTTTTCTTACATATATGAAGGTTCTTGGATCCATTGGTGTACGGAGAATATCCAAGGATAATGAGAGAGATGGTAGGAGATAGATTGCCAACATTCACACCTCAGGAATCAGCTTTAGTTAAAGGATCACTTGATTTTCTAGGGTTGAACTATTACGTTACACAATATGCAACCGATGCACCTCCTCCCACACAACCTAGTGCAATAACCGATCCACGAGTTACTCTTGGATGTATGTAAAAGTGTTTTCGTATGTTTGTGTATTTTTTATATTTTAATGATCTAAACTCATTATTCCTTTAATTGGTTTCAGTTTATCGCAATGGAGTTCCTATTGGTGTTGTGGCAAGTATCGACTAAAATTTGAAGAATCCTTTTCATATTTAAAAGATTACTATAATTTGACTCTATTTTTTCTTTCTTCTACAGGCTCCTAGCTTCGTCTACTATCCTCCAGGATTCCGTCAGATTCTAAACTACATCAAAGACAACTACAAAAATCCACTTACCTACATCACCGAAAACGGTATGCATGTACATATCATTTTGTGTTGCACTCAAAAATGTTTAACCAATGAAAAATATATATATGTTTTTATTATAAATCTTATGTTAAATTTTCAGGAGTTGCTGATCTTGATCTTGGAAACGTAACGCTTGCAACTGCTCTTGCCGATAATGGACGAATTCAAAACCATTGCAGCCACCTTTCTTGTCTCAAATGCTCCATCGAGTGAGTTATAATTCGTATTTTATTTGATTTACTTTCCTCGGACAACTATAAATGCTAGCTAATACACCAAAACTACATTTCGAAAAATATATTATAGGGATGGATGCAACGTAGCAGGATACTTTGCATGGTCATTGATGGACAATTACGAATTCGGAAATGGTTACACTCTCCGGTTTGGTATGAATTGGGTCAACTTCACTAATCCTGCTGATCGAAAAGAAAAAGCTTCTGGAAAATGGTTCTCTAGGTTCATCGCAAAATAAGTGGAAGCCATAGCTATAAATCAATTCCATGCATGTGTCCAAACCTCGAATGTGTAATAACAATTGTACTGTATGTATTATTACTTTTTAAAACTACCTAAACCTTATATATGTGTTGTGTATGTTGTTAATACTGTTGTAAAAATTGGATCTTATTTCTGGGTCAGTTCATAAATAAATAAAAATGTATATGAAGCTTGTATTGTTCCTTGTTCTATACTCTTGCTAAGTATATATAACATCTCAAAAATCTTTTAACGTGTTATAATTTGACATCATTGACGCGTCTGCATAAAAAAATCTCGAAGCCAAGGTTTAACTGTGTAATAATCAAAACAATTTAACGTGTTATAATTTAAACCTAAGAAATAATTCTTTGAAAGAATATTAGTCTAATCACGTGATATGAGCCCTATAACAATTTTGATTTCTTTTCCTATGGTGACGATGAACCCCTGCGAACTATATATATCCTACTGTCCAATGTTTTTGGTTCTATTTACTCTCGTTTGTTGCCTTGCTTCTTTAATTGCCTTCTATTGCTATCTAATTTCATTAGTGTGATTAATACAAAAGACAACATAAATCGGTACGTCTTGGTTAAATTCAATTTTCAGAATACTAAAAGTGTGACCTTCATTCTTGTGAATTTGATACCACTGGTATAATTGTACACTTGCGGACTAGCATTTTGAGTTAAAACTTGTTCGCATCATCCTCTGCAATCAAATGTACATTACGAAAAAGTATAATTTTGATGTTTACTCTCCAAAATTTCTACCCAAGATTATTTCAGCATTATTTTGTCAATAAATATTAACTTAGATTTATACCTAAACAAAATCATTAACATATTTTACCATTAAAAAAACATCTCAAATTTTTGTAAACGTCGAGAAGATCAATCACGAGAGGAAAATATATATATATTTTTACAAACTCTTCCCATGATTCTTATTGAATTTGGTTTACCAAAAACCTAGTTTTTCTAAATCAGTAGTACTAACGCACACATAATTTTACATATATATATATATATATATATATAGACATTTTCGGATTTAGTCATTTTCATAAAAGAAATACTGGTTTTACCTCTTAAAAAACAAAAGAAATTAATTATTTTCAGAGTATTAGCTATGATACAAAATGTCAGATATTTATCTTTATATTTTCCCTAATAATAATTATTCCAGAATTTCATGTATTACAAAAAATTTATAGTTAGTAATATCATTTAATTAATTGATAAAATTATATGTTCATGTTGTACCTTAAGATAAGGTTTAAATTTCGTAGTCAGATATTTGATACTTATCAATGAGACAAGTCATTTTTTGCTTATGGAACGTAGGTTGCTGCATTCACGAAAAATTAAATTATGACCATAATGTAAGCTAAATGAGAAGGGACACGGAACTTAGACCTCCAGCCAATTTCATAAAATTTAAAATTCTTATAAAATAGATTCTACATAAATTTTAACTCTGATTGAATTACTAAATTGAATATTAATTATGGTTAAGGAACATATATTCTCACGCAGACATGTACAGGTATGAAACATGGTGCCGTAAAACTCAAAGCGTATATTTTTTTATTAGGAATAGTTCAATTTTTGATAAGATGTAGTTTTTTATTAGGAAACAAGACAGATAGGTGGAGAACATGGAGGATCAAATTCAATGCAAATATACGTAACGAGTTTACTTGAATCTCCATGCAAGTCCCATGCACTCAAAGCCTTCTATATAGACCCCTCCAAGGTCATCGTTTAATCATCATCAAAATAAGCCCATCAACAAACGCAAATAAAGAAAATACAAACCATAGCTCATCCATGGCAATTCCAAAAGCACACTACTCTTTAGCAGTTCTTGTCGTTCTCTTTGTCGTTTCGAGTAGCCAAAAAGTCTGCAATCCAGAATGCAAGGCCAAAGAACCCTTCAACTGCGACAATACTCTTGCATTCAACCGAACGGGATTTCCCAAGAATTTCACTTTTGGTGCAGCTACTTCTGCATATCAGGTATACATAGATCTTGGTTTTTGAGGATCGATTTTTAGCTATAGCATTTGTCATATATTATTTATTTATTTTTGTTTTAACAATATCCAACGTGTTTTAATTTGTTATACTAGATTGAAGGTGCTGCACATAGAGCTCTTAATGGATGGGACTATTACACTCATAGATATCCAGGTCATAAACATCATTTGTCGTATTATTTATTAACAGGAACCTCGATGTATGAGAAAACGTAGGTATAAATGTTAAAAAGTAATATTCTTGCTAATATTTTGTTGTTTATATATATACAGAAAAAGTTCCTGATCGCAGTTCAGGAGACCTAGCTTGTGATTCGTATGATCTTTATAAGGTGAGAGACTATCATCGGTGAATGGGTAGATATGATATTTGCTCAATTTTGTAACTTCAATTTAATTTTACAACTTTCATTTAACCTTGAACAGGATGATGTCCAACTATTGAAAAGAATGAAGGTTCAAGCATACCGACTCTCAATAGCATGGTCAAGAGTCTTACCAAGTAAATATAAAAACCAGAAAGAAAAAAAAAAAAACACATCTCCTAGTTTTCATGATTTCATCTAGTTAACAAAAAATTTAGTCAAATTTTACATCAATGACTGAGAATTTTGTGATTATATAATGATCTTAGAGGGAAGACTGGTTGGAGGAGTGGATGAGAATGGGATAACATACTACAACAATCTCATTAACGAGTTGAAAGCAAATGGTAAATTCGAAATTCAAGTACTTAATCGTACATTTTTAATCATTCTATTATATTTGTGATATAAACATTTAACTTATATGAATACAGGCATAGAACCATATGTGACTATATTTCATTGGGATGTTCCCCAGACTTTAGAAGACGAATATGGAGGCTTCTTAAGCCCGCGTATAGTGTAAGTGCATTAACGATTTTGATTCTAAACTTGTTTTTCTTTGGTTTCGGTTATGTGACATCGCTATCAGATCTATGCATGTCTAATATGTACGATACATGAATAGGGAGGACTACACAAACTATGCTGAGCTTCTATTCCAAAGATTCGGAGACAGAGTCAAATTTTGGATCACTTTAAATCAGCCTTTCTCTTTTGCAACCAAAGGTTATGGAGATGGATCGTATCCACCAGGACGGTGCACTGACTGTGAGTTCGGAGGAGATTCTGGAACTGAACCTTATATAGTTGCACATAACCAACTTCTAGCTCATGCGGAAGCTGTATCTTTATACAGAAAAAGATATCAGGTATATATACTTTAAAATCTCTCATAATTTTCTTTAGGCGTCAATTTTACTTTTATGTGGTACATTTGTAGTCTATAATCTAAAAATATTTATGCAGAAATTTCAAGGTGGTAAGATAGGAACAACTTTGATCGGGAGATGGTTCACCCCACTAAACGAAACTAGCAATCTCGACAAGGCTGCTGCAAAACGAGCATTCGATTTTTTCGTTGGATGGTATATATGCTCAATTAAATGATTCTCAAAACACACACACACATATATATATATATATATATATATATATATATAGATAGAGAGAGAGAGAGAGAAAGTTTCAGTTAGAAATTAAGCTTCTGTAACAAACACACTTTAATTTGCAATACTAATTTATGAATCTTTTCTTACATATATGAAGGTTCTTGGATCCATTGGTGTACGGAGAATATCCAAGGATAATGAGAGAGATGGTAGGAGATAGATTGCCAACATTCACACCTCAGGAATCAGCTTTAGTTAAAGGATCACTTGATTTTCTAGGGTTGAACTATTACGTTACACAATATGCAACCGATGCACCTCCTCCCACACAACCTAGTGCAATAACCGATCCACGAGTTACTCTTGGATGTATGTAAAAGTGTTTTCGTATGTTTGTGTATTTTTTATATTTTAATGATCTAAACTCATTATTCCTTTAATTGGTTTCAGTTTATCGCAATGGAGTTCCTATTGGTGTTGTGGCAAGTATCGACTAAAATTTGAAGAATCCTTTTCATATTTAAAAGATTACTATAATTTGACTCTATTTTTTCTTTCTTCTACAGGCTCCTAGCTTCGTCTACTATCCTCCAGGATTCCGTCAGATTCTAAACTACATCAAAGACAACTACAAAAATCCACTTACCTACATCACCGAAAACGGTATGCATGTACATATCATTTTGTGTTGCACTCAAAAATGTTTAACCAATGAAAAATATATATATGTTTTTATTATAAATCTTATGTTAAATTTTCAGGAGTTGCTGATCTTGATCTTGGAAACGTAACGCTTGCAACTGCTCTTGCCGATAATGGACGAATTCAAAACCATTGCAGCCACCTTTCTTGTCTCAAATGCTCCATCGAGTGAGTTATAATTCGTATTTTATTTGATTTACTTTCCTCGGACAACTATAAATGCTAGCTAATACACCAAAACTACATTTCGAAAAATATATTATAGGGATGGATGCAACGTAGCAGGATACTTTGCATGGTCATTGATGGACAATTACGAATTCGGAAATGGTTACACTCTCCGGTTTGGTATGAATTGGGTCAACTTCACTAATCCTGCTGATCGAAAAGAAAAAGCTTCTGGAAAATGGTTCTCTAGGTTCATCGCAAAATAAGTGGAAGCCATAGCTATAAATCAATTCCATGCATGTGTCCAAACCTCGAATGTGTAATAACAATTGTACTGTATGTATTATTACTTTTTAAAACTACCTAAACCTTATATATGTGTTGTGTATGTTGTTAATACTGTTGTAAAAATTGGATCTTATTTCTGGGTCAGTTCATAAATAAATAAAAATGTATATGAAGCTTGTATTGTTCCTTGTTCTATACTCTTGCTAAGTATATATAACATCTCAAAAATCTTTTAACGTGTTATAATTTGACATCATTGACGCGTCTGCATAAAAAAATCTCGAAGCCAAGGTTTAACTGTGTAATAATCAAAACAATTTAACGTGTTATAATTTAAACCTAAGAAATAATTCTTTGAAAGAATATTAGTCTAATCACGTGATATGAGCCCTATAACAATTTTGATTTCTTTTCCTATGGTGACGATGAACCCCTGCGAACTATATATATCCTACTGTCCAATGTTTTTGGTTCTATTTACTCTCGTTTGTTGCCTTGCTTCTTTAATTGCCTTCTATTGCTATCTAATTTCATTAGTGTGATTAATACAAAAGACAACATAAATCGGTACGTCTTGGTTAAATTCAATTTTCAGAATACTAAAAGTGTGACCTTCATTCTTGTGAATTTGATACCACTGGTATAATTGTACACTTGCGGACTAGCATTTTGAGTTAAAACTTGTTCGCATCATCCTCTGCAATCAAATGTACATTACGAAAAAGTATAATTTTGATGTTTACTCTCCAAAATTTCTACCCAAGATTATTTCAGCATTATTTTGTCAATAAATATTAACTTAGATTTATACCTAAACAAAATCATTAACATATTTTACCATTAAAAAACATCTCAAATTTTTGTAAACGTCGAGAAGATCAATCACGAGAGGAAAATATATATATATTTTTACAAACTCTTCCCATGATTCTTATTGAATTTGGTTTACCAAAAACCTAGTTTTTCTAAATCAGTAGTACTAACGCACACATAATTTTACATATATATATATATATATATATATATATAGACATTTTCGGATTTAGTCATTTTCATAAAAGAAATACTGGTTTTACCTCTTAAAAAACAAAAGAAATTAATTATTTTCAGAGTATTAGCTATGATACAAAATGTCAGATATTTATCTTTATATTTTCCCTAATAATAATTATTCCAGAATTTCATGTATTACAAAAAATTTATAGTTAGTAATATCATTTAATTAATTGATAAAATTATATGTTCATGTTGTACCTTAAGATAAGGTTTAAATTTCGTAGTCAGATATTTGATACTTATCAATGAGACAAGTCATTTTTTGCTTATGGAACGTAGGTTGCTGCATTCACGAAAAATTAAATTATGACCATAATGTAAGCTAAATGAGAAGGGACACGGAACTTAGACCTCCAGCCAATTTCATAAAATTTAAAATTCTTATAAAATAGATTCTACATAAATTTTAACTCTGATTGAATTACTAAATTGAATATTAATTATGGTTAAGGAACATATATTCTCACGCAGACATGTACAGGTATGAAACATGGTGCCGTAAAACTCAAAGCGTATATTTTTTTATTAGGAATAGTTCAATTTTTGATAAGATGTAGTTTTTTATTAGGAAACAAGACAGATAGGTGGAGAACATGGAGGATCAAATTCAATGCAAATATACGTAACGAGTTTACTTGAATCTCCATGCAAGTCCCATGCACTCAAAGCCTTCTATATAGACCCCTCCAAGGTCATCGTTTAATCATCATCAAAATAAGCCCATCAACAAACGCAAATAAAGAAAATACAAACCATAGCTCATCCATGGCAATTCCAAAAGCACACTACTCTTTAGCAGTTCTTGTCGTTCTCTTTGTCGTTTCGAGTAGCCAAAAAGTCTGCAATCCAGAATGCAAGGCCAAAGAACCCTTCAACTGCGACAATACTCTTGCATTCAACCGAACGGGATTTCCCAAGAATTTCACTTTTGGTGCAGCTACTTCTGCATATCAGGTATACATAGATCTTGGTTTTTGAGGATCGATTTTTAGCTATAGCATTTGTCATATATTATTTATTTATTTTTGTTTTAACAATATCCAACGTGTTTTAATTTGTTATACTAGATTGAAGGTGCTGCACATAGAGCTCTTAATGGATGGGACTATTACACTCATAGATATCCAGGTCATAAACATCATTTGTCGTATTATTTATTAACAGGAACCTCGATGTATGAGAAAACGTAGGTATAAATGTTAAAAAGTAATATTCTTGCTAATATTTTGTTGTTTATATATATACAGAAAAAGTTCCTGATCGCAGTTCAGGAGACCTAGCTTGTGATTCGTATGATCTTTATAAGGTGAGAGGCTATCATCGGTGAATGGGTAGATATGATATTTGCTCAATTTTGTAACTTCAATTTAATTTTACAACTTTCATTTAACCTTGAACAGGATGATGTCCAACTATTGAAAAGAATGAAGGTTCAAGCATACCGACTCTCAATAGCATGGTCAAGAGTCTTACCAAGTAAATATAAAAACCAGAAAGAAAAAAAAAAAAACACATCTCCTAGTTTTCATGATTTCATCTAGTTAACAAAAAATTTAGTCAAATTTTACATCAATGACTGAGAATTTTGTGATTATATAATGATCTTAGAGGGAAGACTGGTTGGAGGAGTGGATGAGAATGGGATAACATACTACAACAATCTCATTAACGAGTTGAAAGCAAATGGTAAATTCGAAATTCAAGTACTTAATCGTACATTTTTAATCATTCTATTATATTTGTGATATAAACATTTAACTTATATGAATACAGGCATAGAACCATATGTGACTATATTTCATTGGGATGTTCCCCAGACTTTAGAAGACGAATATGGAGGCTTCTTAAGCCCGCGTATAGTGTAAGTGCATTAACGATTTTGATTCTAAACTTGTTTTTCTTTGGTTTCGGTTATGTGACATCGCTATCAGATCTATGCATGTCTAATATGTACGATACATGAATAGGGAGGACTACACAAACTATGCTGAGCTTCTATTCCAAAGATTCGGAGACAGAGTCAAATTTTGGATCACTTTAAATCAGCCTTTCTCTTTTGCAACCAAAGGTTATGGAGATGGATCGTATCCACCAGGACGGTGCACTGACTGTGAGTTCGGAGGAGATTCTGGAACTGAACCTTATATAGTTGCACATAACCAACTTCTAGCTCATGCGGAAGCTGTATCTTTATACAGAAAAAGATATCAGGTATATATACTTTAAAATCTCTCATAATTTTCTTTAGGCGTCAATTTTACTTTTATGTGGTACATTTGTAGTCTATAATCTAAAAATATTTATGCAGAAATTTCAAGGTGGTAAGATAGGAACAACTTTGATCGGGAGATGGTTCACCCCACTAAACGAAACTAGCAATCTCGACAAGGCTGCTGCAAAACGAGCATTCGATTTTTTCGTTGGATGGTATATATGCTCAATTAAATGATTCTCAAAACACACACACACATATATATATATATATATATATATATATAGATAGAGAGAGAGAGAGAGAAAGTTTCAGTTAGAAATTAAGCTTCTGTAACAAACACACTTTAATTTGCAATACTAATTTATGAATCTTTTCTTACATATATGAAGGTTCTTGGATCCATTGGTGTACGGAGAATATCCAAGGATAATGAGAGAGATGGTAGGAGATAGATTGCCAACATTCACACCTCAGGAATCAGCTTTAGTTAAAGGATCACTTGATTTTCTAGGGTTGAACTATTACGTTACACAATATGCAACCGATGCACCTCCTCCCACACAACCTAGTGCAATAACCGATCCACGAGTTACTCTTGGATGTATGTAAAAGTGTTTTCGTATGTTTGTGTATTTTTATATTTTAATGATCTAAACTCATTATTCCTTTAATTGGTTTCAGTTTATCGCAATGGAGTTCCTATTGGTGTTGTGGCAAGTATCGACTAAAATTGAAGAATCCTTTTCATATTTAAAAGATTACTATAATTTGACTCTATTTTTTCTTTCTTCTACAGGCTCCTAGCTTCGTCTACTATCCTCCAGGATTCCGTCAGATTCTAAACTACATCAAAGACAACTACAAAAATCCACTTACCTACATCACCGAAAACGGTATGCATGTACATATCATTTTGTGTTGCACTCAAAAATGTTTAACCAATGAAAAATATATATATGTTTTTATTATAAATCTTATGTTAAATTTTCAGGAGTTGCTGATCTTGATCTTGGAAACGTAACGCTTGCAACTGCTCTTGCCGATAATGGACGAATTCAAAACCATTGCAGCCACCTTTCTTGTCTCAAATGCTCCATCGAGTGAGTTATAATTCGTATTTTATTTGATTTACTTTCCTCGGACAACTATAAATGCTAGCTAATACACCAAAACTACATTTCGAAAAATATATTATAGGGATGGATGCAACGTAGCAGGATACTTTGCATGGTCATTGATGGACAATTACGAATTCGGAAATGGTTACACTCTCCGGTTTGGTATGAATTGGGTCAACTTCACTAATCCTGCTGATCGAAAAGAAAAAGCTTCTGGAAAATGGTTCTCTAGGTTCATCGCAAAATAAGTGGAAGCCATAGCTATAAATCAATTCCATGCATGTGTCCAAACCTCGAATGTGTAATAACAATTGTACTGTATGTATTATTACTTTTTAAAACTACCTAAACCTTATATATGTGTTGTGTATGTTGTTAATACTGTTGTAAAAATTGGATCTTATTTCTGGGTCAGTTCATAAATAAATAAAAATGTATATGAAGCTTGTATTGTTCCTTGTTCTATACTCTTGCTAAGTATATATAACATCTCAAAAATCTTTTAACGTGTTATAATTTGACATCATTGACGCGTCTGCATAAAAAAATCTCGAAGCCAAGGTTTAACTGTGTAATAATCAAAACAATTTAACGTGTTATAATTTAAACCTAAGAAATAATTCTTTGAAAGAATATTAGTCTAATCACGTGATATGAGCCCTATAACAATTTTGATTTCTTTTCCTATGGTGACGATGAACCCCTGCGAACTATATATATCCTACTGTCCAATGTTTTTGGTTCTATTTACTCTCGTTTGTTGCCTTGCTTCTTTAATTGCCTTCTATTGCTATCTAATTTCATTAGTGTGATTAATACAAAAGACAACATAAATCGGTACGTCTTGGTTAAATTCAATTTTCAGAATACTAAAAGTGTGACCTTCATTCTTGTGAATTTGATACCACTGGTATAATTGTACACTTGCGGACTAGCATTTTGAGTTAAAACTTGTTCGCATCATCCTCTGCAATCAAATGTACATTACGAAAAAGTATAATTTTGATGTTTACTCTCCAAAATTTCTACCCAAGATTATTTCAGCATTATTTTGTCAATAAATATTAACTTAGATTTATACCTAAACAAAATCATTAACATATTTTACCATTAAAAAAACATCTCAAATTTTTGTAAACGTCGAGAAGATCAATCACGAGAGGAAAATATATATATATTTTTACAAACTCTTCCCATGATTCTTATTGAATTTGGTTTACCAAAAACCTAGTTTTTCTAAATCAGTAGTACTAACGCACACATAATTTTACATATATATATATATATATATATATATATATAGACATTTTCGGATTTAGTCATTTTCATAAAAGAAATACTGGTTTTACCTCTTAAAAACAAAAGAAATTAATTATTTTCAGAGTATTAGCTATGATACAAAATGTCAGATATTTATCTTTATATTTTCCCTAATAATAATTATTCCAGAATTTCATGTATTACAAAAAATTTATAGTTAGTAATATCATTTAATTGATTGATAAAATTATATGTTCATGTTGTACCTTAAGATAAGGTTTAAATTTCGTAGTCAGATATTTGATACTTATCAATGAGACAAGTCATTTTTTGCTTATGGAACGTAGGTTGCTGCATTCACGAAAAATTAAATTATGACCATAATGTAAGCTAAATGAGAAGGGACACGGAACTTAGACCTCCAGCCAATTTCATAAAATTTAAAATTCTTATAAAATAGATTCTACATAAATTTTAACTCTGATTGAATTACTAAATTGAATATTAATTATGGTTAAGGAACATATATTCTCACGCAGACATGTACAGGTATGAAACATGGTGCCGTAAAACTCAAAGCGTATATTTTTTTATTAGGAATAGTTCAATTTTTGATAAGATGTAGTTTTTTATTAGGAAACAAGACAGATAGGTGGAGAACATGGAGGATCAAATTCAATGCAAATATACGTAACGAGTTTACTTGAATCTCCATGCAAGTCCCATGCACTCAAAGCCTTCTATATAGACCCCTCCAAGGTCATCGTTTAATCATCATCAAAATAAGCCCATCAACAAACGCAAATAAAGAAAATACAAACCATAGCTCATCCATGGCAATTCCAAAAGCACACTACTCTTTAGCAGTTCTTGTCGTTCTCTTTGTCGTTTCGAGTAGCCAAAAAGTCTGCAATCCAGAATGCAAGGCCAAAGAACCCTTCAACTGCGACAATACTCTTGCATTCAACCGAACGGGATTTCCCAAGAATTTCACTTTTGGTGCAGCTACTTCTGCATATCAGGTATACATAGATCTTGGTTTTTGAGGATCGATTTTTAGCTATAGCATTTGTCATATATTATTTATTTATTTTTGTTTTAACAATATCCAACGTGTTTTAATTTGTTATACTAGATTGAAGGTGCTGCACATAGAGCTCTTAATGGATGGGACTATTACACTCATAGATATCCAGGTCATAAACATCATTTGTCGTATTATTTATTAACAGGAACCTCGATGTATGAGAAAACGTAGGTATAAATGTTAAAAAGTAATATTCTTGCTAATATTTTGTTGTTTATATATATACAGAAAAAGTTCCTGATCGCAGTTCAGGAGACCTAGCTTGTGATTCGTATGATCTTTATAAGGTGAGAGGCTATCATCGGTGAATGGGTAGATATGATATTTGCTCAATTTTGTAACTTCAATTTAATTTTACAACTTTCATTTAACCTTGAACAGGATGATGTCCAACTATTGAAAAGAATGAAGGTTCAAGCATACCGACTCTCAATAGCATGGTCAAGAGTCTTACCAAGTAAATATAAAAAACCAGAAAGAAAAAAAAAAAAACACATCTCCTAGTTTTCATGATTTCATCTAGTTAACAAAAAATTTAGTCAAATTTTACATCAATGACTGAGAATTTTGTGATTATATAATGATCTTAGAGGGAAGACTGGTTGGAGGAGTGGATGAGAATGGGATAACATACTACAACAATCTCATTAACGAGTTGAAAGCAAATGGTAAATTCGAAATTCAAGTACTTAATCGTACATTTTTAATCATTCTATTATATTTGTGATATAAACATTTAACTTATATGAATACAGGCATAGAACCATATGTGACTATATTTCATTGGGATGTTCCCCAGACTTTAGAAGACGAATATGGAGGCTTCTTAAGCCCGCGTATAGTGTAAGTGCATTAACGATTTTGATTCTAAACTTGTTTTTCTTTGGTTTCGGTTATGTGACATCGCTATCAGATCTATGCATGTCTAATATGTACGATACATGAATAGGGAGGACTACACAAACTATGCTGAGCTTCTATTCCAAAGATTCGGAGACAGAGTCAAATTTTGGATCACTTTAAATCAGCCTTTCTCTTTTGCAACCAAAGGTTATGGAGATGGATCGTATCCACCAGGACGGTGCACTGACTGTGAGTTCGGAGGAGATTCTGGAACTGAACCTTATATAGTTGCACATAACCAACTTCTAGCTCATGCGGAAGCTGTATCTTTATACAGAAAAAGATATCAGGTATATATACTTTAAAATCTCTCATAATTTTCTTTAGGCGTCAATTTTACTTTTATGTGGTACATTTGTAGTCTATAATCTAAAAATATTTATGCAGAAATTTCAAGGTGGTAAGATAGGAACAACTTTGATCGGGAGATGGTTCACCCCACTAAACGAAACTAGCAATCTCGACAAGGCTGCTGCAAAACGAGCATTCGATTTTTTCGTTGGATGGTATATATGCTCAATTAAATGATTCTCAAAACACACACACACATATATATATATATATATATTATATATATAGATAGAGAGAGAGAGAGAGAAAGTTTCAGTTAGAAATTAAGCTTCTGTAACAAACACACTTTAATTTGCAATACTAATTTATGAATCTTTTCTTACATATATGAAGGTTCTTGGATCCATTGGTGTACGGAGAATATCCAAGGATAATGAGAGAGATGGTAGGAGATAGATTGCCAACATTCACACCTCAGGAATCAGCTTTAGTTAAAGGATCACTTGATTTTCTAGGGTTGAACTATTACGTTACACAATATGCAACCGATGCACCTCCTCCCACACAACCTAGTGCAATAACCGATCCACGAGTTACTCTTGGATGTATGTAAAAGTGTTTTCGTATGTTTGTGTATTTTTTATATTTTAATGATCTAAACTCATTATTCCTTTAATTGGTTTCAGTTTATCGCAATGGAGTTCCTATTGGTGTTGTGGCAAGTATCGACTAAAATTTGAAGAATCCTTTTCATATTTAAAAGATTACTATAATTTGACTCTATTTTTTCTTTCTTCTACAGGCTCCTAGCTTCGTCTACTATCCTCCAGGATTCCGTCAGATTCTAAACTACATCAAAGACAACTACAAAAATCCACTTACCTACATCACCGAAAACGGTATGCATGTACATATCATTTTGTGTTGCACTCAAAAATGTTTAACCAATGAAAAATATATATATGTTTTTATTATAAATCTTATGTTAAATTTTCAGGAGTTGCTGATCTTGATCTTGGAAACGTAACGCTTGCAACTGCTCTTGCCGATAATGGACGAATTCAAAACCATTGCAGCCACCTTTCTTGTCTCAAATGCTCCATCGAGTGAGTTATAATTCGTATTTTATTTGATTTACTTTCCTCGGACAACTATAAATGCTAGCTAATACACCAAAACTACATTTCGAAAAAATATATTATAGGGATGGATGCAACGTAGCAGGATACTTTGCATGGTCATTGATGGACAATTACGAATTCGGAAATGGTTACACTCTCCGGTTTGGTATGAATTGGGTCAACTTCACTAATCCTGCTGATCGAAAAGAAAAAGCTTCTGGAAAATGGTTCTCTAGGTTCATCGCAAAATAAGTGGAAGCCATAGCTATAAATCAATTCCATGCATGTGTCCAAACCTCGAATGTGTAATAACAATTGTACTGTATGTATTATTACTTTTTAAAACTACCTAAACCTTATATATGTGTTGTGTATGTTGTTAATACTGTTGTAAAAATTGGATCTTATTTCTGGGTCAGTTCATAAATAAATAAAAATGTATATGAAGCTTGTATTGTTCCTTGTTCTATACTCTTGCTAAGTATATATAACATCTCAAAAATCTTTTAACGTGTTATAATTTGACATCATTGACGCGTCTGCATAAAAAAATCTCGAAGCCAAGGTTTAACTGTGTAATAATCAAAAACAATTTAACGTGTTATAATTTAAACCTAAGAAATAATTCTTTGAAAGAATATTAGTCTAATCACGTGATATGAGCCCTATAACAATTTTGATTTCTTTTCCTATGGTGACGATGAACCCCTGCGAACTATATATATCCTACTGTCCAATGTTTTTGGTTCTATTTACTCTCGTTTGTTGCCTTGCTTCTTTAATTGCCTTCTATTGCTATCTAATTTCATTAGTGTGATTAATACAAAAGACAACATAAATCGGTACGTCTTGGTTAAATTCAATTTTCAGAATACTAAAAGTGTGACCTTCATTCTTGTGAATTTGATACCACTGGTATAATTGTACACTTGCGGACTAGCATTTTGAGTTAAAACTTGTTCGCATCATCCTCTGCAATCAAATGTACATTACGAAAAAGTATAATTTTGATGTTTACTCTCCAAAATTTCTACCCAAGATTATTTCAGCATTATTTTGTCAATAAATATTAACTTAGATTTATACCTAAACAAAATCATTAACATATTTTACCATTAAAAAAACATCTCAAATTTTTGTAAACGTCGAGAAGATCAATCACGAGAGGAAAATATATATATATTTTTACAAACTCTTCCCATGATTCTTATTGAATTTGGTTTACCAAAAACCTAGTTTTTCTAAATCAGTAGTACTAACGCACACATAATTTTACATATATATATATATATATATATATATATATATATAGACATTTTCGGATTTAGTCATTTTCATAAAAGAAATACTGGTTTTACCTCTTAAAAAACAAAAGAAATTAATTATTTTCAGAGTATTAGCTATGATACAAAATGTCAGATATTTATCTTTATATTTTCCCTAATAATAATTATTCCAGAATTTCATGTATTACAAAAAATTTATAGTTAGTAATATCATTTAATTAATTGATAAAATTATATGTTCATGTTGTACCTTAAGATAAGGTTTAAATTTCGTAGTCAGATATTTGATACTTATCAATGAGACAAGTCATTTTTTGCTTATGGAACGTAGGTTGCTGCATTCACGAAAAATTAAATTATGACCATAATGTAAGCTAAATGAGAAGGGACACGGAACTTAGACCTCCAGCCAATTTCATAAAATTTAAAATTCTTATAAAATAGATTCTACATAAATTTTAACTCTGATTGAATTACTAAATTGAATATTAATTATGGTTAAGGAACATATATTCTCACGCAGACATGTACAGGTATGAAACATGGTGCCGTAAAACTCAAAGCGTATATTTTTTTATTAGGAATAGTTCAATTTTTGATAAGATGTAGTTTTTTATTAGGAAACAAGACAGATAGGTGGAGAACATGGAGGATCAAATTCAATGCAAATATACGTAACGAGTTTACTTGAATCTCCATGCAAGTCCCATGCACTCAAAGCCTTCTATATAGACCCCTCCAAGGTCATCGTTTAATCATCATCAAAATAAGCCCATCAACAAACGCAAATAAAGAAAATACAAACCATAGCTCATCCATGGCAATTCCAAAAGCACACTACTCTTTAGCAGTTCTTGTCGTTCTCTTTGTCGTTTCGAGTAGCCAAAAAGTCTGCAATCCAGAATGCAAGGCCAAAGAACCCTTCAACTGCGACAATACTCTTGCATTCAACCGAACGGGATTTCCCAAGAATTTCACTTTTGGTGCAGCTACTTCTGCATATCAGGTATACATAGATCTTGGTTTTTGAGGATCGATTTTTAGCTATAGCATTTGTCATATATTATTTATTTATTTTTGTTTTAACAATATCCAACGTGTTTTAATTTGTTATACTAGATTGAAGGTGCTGCACATAGAGCTCTTAATGGATGGGACTATTACACTCATAGATATCCAGGTCATAAACATCATTTGTCGTATTATTTATTAACAGGAACCTCGATGTATGAGAAAACGTAGGTATAAATGTTAAAAAGTAATATTCTTGCTAATATTTTGTTGTTTATATATATACAGAAAAAGTTCCTGATCGCAGTTCAGGAGACCTAGCTTGTGATTCGTATGATCTTTATAAGGTGAGAGGCTATCATCGGTGAATGGGTAGATATGATATTTGCTCAATTTTGTAACTTCAATTTAATTTTACAACTTTCATTTAACCTTGAACAGGATGATGTCCAACTATTGAAAAGAATGAAGGTTCAAGCATACCGACTCTCAATAGCATGGTCAAGAGTCTTACCAAGTAAATATAAAAACCAGAAAGAAAAAAAAAAAAAACACATCTCCTAGTTTTCATGATTTCATCTAGTTAACAAAAAATTTAGTCAAATTTTACATCAATGACTGAGAATTTTGTGATTATATAATGATCTTAGAGGGAAGACTGGTTGGAGGAGTGGATGAGAATGGGATAACATACTACAACAATCTCATTAACGAGTTGAAAGCAAATGGTAAATTCGAAATTCAAGTACTTAATCGTACATTTTTAATCATTCTATTATATTTGTGATATAAACATTTAACTTATATGAATACAGGCATAGAACCATATGTGACTATATTTCATTGGGATGTTCCCCAGACTTTAGAAGACGAATATGGAGGCTTCTTAAGCCCGCGTATAGTGTAAGTGCATTAACGATTTTGATTCTAAACTTGTTTTTCTTTGGTTTCGGTTATGTGACATCGCTATCAGATCTATGCATGTCTAATATGTACGATACATGAATAGGGAGGACTACACAAACTATGCTGAGCTTCTATTCCAAAGATTCGGAGACAGAGTCAAATTTTGGATCACTTTAAATCAGCCTTTCTCTTTTGCAACCAAAGGTTATGGAGATGGATCGTATCCACCAGGACGGTGCACTGACTGTGAGTTCGGAGGAGATTCTGGAACTGAACCTTATATAGTTGCACATAACCAACTTCTAGCTCATGCGGAAGCTGTATCTTTATACAGAAAAAGATATCAGGTATATATACTTTAAAATCTCTCATAATTTTCTTTAGGCGTCAATTTTACTTTTATGTGGTACATTTGTAGTCTATAATCTAAAAATATTTATGCAGAAATTTCAAGGTGGTAAGATAGGAACAACTTTGATCGGGAGATGGTTCACCCCACTAAACGAAACTAGCAATCTCGACAAGGCTGCTGCAAAACGAGCATTCGATTTTTTCGTTGGATGGTATATATGCTCAATTAAATGATTCTCAAAACACACACACACATATATATATATATATATATATATATATAGATAGAGAGAGAGAGAGAGAAAGTTTCAGTTAGAAATTAAGCTTCTGTAACAAACACACTTTAATTTGCAATACTAATTTATGAATCTTTTCTTACATATATGAAGGTTCTTGGATCCATTGGTGTACGGAGAATATCCAAGGATAATGAGAGAGATGGTAGGAGATAGATTGCCAACATTCACACCTCAGGAATCAGCTTTAGTTAAAGGATCACTTGATTTTCTAGGGTTGAACTATTACGTTACACAATATGCAACCGATGCACCTCCTCCCACACAACCTAGTGCAATAACCGATCCACGAGTTACTCTTGGATGTATGTAAAAGTGTTTTCGTATGTTTGTGTATTTTTTATATTTTAATGATCTAAACTCATTATTCCTTTAATTGGTTTCAGTTTATCGCAATGGAGTTCCTATTGGTGTTGTGGCAAGTATCGACTAAAATTTGAAGAATCCTTTTCATATTTAAAAGATTACTATAATTTGACTCTATTTTTTCTTTCTTCTACAGGCTCCTAGCTTCGTCTACTATCCTCCAGGATTCCGTCAGATTCTAAACTACATCAAAGACAACTACAAAAATCCACTTACCTACATCACCGAAAACGGTATGCATGTACATATCATTTTGTGTTGCACTCAAAAATGTTTAACCAATGAAAAATATATATATGTTTTTATTATAAATCTTATGTTAAATTTTCAGGAGTTGCTGATCTTGATCTTGGAAACGTAACGCTTGCAACTGCTCTTGCCGATAATGGACGAATTCAAAACCATTGCAGCCACCTTTCTTGTCTCAAATGCTCCATCGAGTGAGTTATAATTCGTATTTTATTTGATTTACTTTCCTCGGACAACTATAAATGCTAGCTAATACACCAAAACTACATTTCGAAAAATATATTATAGGGATGGATGCAACGTAGCAGGATACTTTGCATGGTCATTGATGGACAATTACGAATTCGGAAATGGTTACACTCTCCGGTTTGGTATGAATTGGGTCAACTTCACTAATCCTGCTGATCGAAAAGAAAAAGCTTCTGGAAAATGGTTCTCTAGGTTCATCGCAAAATAAGTGGAAGCCATAGCTATAAATCAATTCCATGCATGTGTCCAAACCTCGAATGTGTAATAACAATTGTACTGTATGTATTATTACTTTTTAAAACTACCTAAACCTTATATATGTGTTGTGTATGTTGTTAATACTGTTGTAAAAATTGGATCTTATTTCTGGGTCAGTTCATAAATAAATAAAAATGTATATGAAGCTTGTATTGTTCCTTGTTCTATACTCTTGCTAAGTATATATAACATCTCAAAAATCTTTTAACGTGTTATAATTTGACATCATTGACGCGTCTGCATAAAAAAATCTCGAAGCCAAGGTTTAACTGTGTAATAATCAAAACAATTTAACGTGTTATAATTTAAACCTAAGAAATAATTCTTTGAAAGAATATTAGTCTAATCACGTGATATGAGCCCTATAACAATTTTGATTTCTTTTCCTATGGTGACGATGAACCCCTGCGAACTATATATATCCTACTGTCCAATGTTTTTGGTTCTATTTACTCTCGTTTGTTGCCTTGCTTCTTTAATTGCCTTCTATTGCTATCTAATTTCATTAGTGTGATTAATACAAAAGACAACATAAATCGGTACGTCTTGGTTAAATTCAATTTTCAGAATACTAAAAGTGTGACCTTCATTCTTGTGAATTTGATACCACTGGTATAATTGTACACTTGCGGACTAGCATTTTGAGTTAAAACTTGTTCGCATCATCCTCTGCAATCAAATGTACATTACGAAAAAGTATAATTTTGATGTTTACTCTCCAAAATTTCTACCCAAGATTATTTCAGCATTATTTTGTCAATAAATATTAACTTAGATTTATACCTAAACAAAATCATTAACATATTTTACCATTAAAAAAACATCTCAAATTTTTGTAAACGTCGAGAAGATCAATCACGAGAGGAAAATATATATATATTTTTACAAACTCTTCCCATGATTCTTATTGAATTTGGTTTACCAAAAACCTAGTTTTTCTAAATCAGTAGTACTAACGCACACATAATTTTACATATATATATATATATATATATATATATATAGACATTTTCGGATTTAGTCATTTTCATAAAAGAAATACTGGTTTTACCTCTTAAAAAACAAAAGAAATTAATTATTTTCAGAGTATTAGCTATGATACAAAATGTCAGATATTTATCTTTATATTTTCCCTAATAATAATTATTCCAGAATTTCATGTATTACAAAAAATTTATAGTTAGTAATATCATTTAATTAATTGATAAAATTATATGTTCATGTTGTACCTTAAGATAAGGTTTAAATTTCGTAGTCAGATATTTGATACTTATCAATGAGACAAGTCATTTTTTGCTTATGGAACGTAGGTTGCTGCATTCACGAAAAATTAAATTATGACCATAATGTAAGCTAAATGAGAAGGGACACGGAACTTAGACCTCCAGCCAATTTCATAAAATTTAAAATTCTTATAAAATAGATTCTACATAAATTTTAACTCTGATTGAATTACTAAATTGAATATTAATTATGGTTAAGGAACATATATTCTCACGCAGACATGTACAGGTATGAAACATGGTGCCGTAAAACTCAAAGCGTATATTTTTTTATTAGGAATAGTTCAATTTTTGATAAGATGTAGTTTTTTATTAGGAAACAAGACAGATAGGTGGAGAACATGGAGGATCAAATTCAATGCAAATATACGTAACGAGTTTACTTGAATCTCCATGCAAGTCCCATGCACTCAAAGCCTTCTATATAGACCCCTCCAAGGTCATCGTTTAATCATCATCAAAATAAGCCCATCAACAAACGCAAATAAAGAAAATACAAACCATAGCTCATCCATGGCAATTCCAAAAGCACACTACTCTTTAGCAGTTCTTGTCGTTCTCTTTGTCGTTTCGAGTAGCCAAAAAGTCTGCAATCCAGAATGCAAGGCCAAAGAACCCTTCAACTGCGACAATACTCTTGCATTCAACCGAACGGGATTTCCCAAGAATTTCACTTTTGGTGCAGCTACTTCTGCATATCAGGTATACATAGATCTTGGTTTTTGAGGATCGATTTTTAGCTATAGCATTTGTCATATATTATTTATTTATTTTTGTTTTAACAATATCCAACGTGTTTTAATTTGTTATACTAGATTGAAGGTGCTGCACATAGAGCTCTTAATGGATGGGACTATTACACTCATAGATATCCAGGTCATAAACATCATTTGTCGTATTATTTATTAACAGGAACCTCGATTGAATAAGGTGACCTAGCTTGTGATTCGTATGATCTTTATAAGGTGAGAGGCTATCATCGGTGAATGGGTAGATATGATATTTGCTCAATTTTGTAACTTCAATTTAATTTTACAACTTTCATTTAACCTTGAACAGGATGATGTCCAACTATTGAAAAGAATGAAGGTTCAAGCATACCGACTCTCAATAGCATGGTCAAGAGTCTTACCAAGTAAATATAAAAACCAGAAAGAAAAAAAAAAAACACATCTCCTAGTTTTCATGATTTCATCTAGTTAACAAAAAATTTAGTCAAATTTTACATCAATGACTGAGAATTTTGTGATTATATTCTTATTTTAGAGGGAAGACTAATTGGGGGAGTGGACGAGAATGGGATAACATACTACAACAATCTCATTAACGAGTTGAAAGCAAATGGTAAATTCAAAATTCAAGTACTTAATCATACATTTTTAATCATTGTATTATATTTGTGATTTAAACATTTAGCTTACGTGAATACAGGCATAGAACCATTTGTGACTATATTTCATTGGGACGTTCCCCAGACTCTAGAAGACGAATATGGAGGTTTCTTAAGCCCACGTATAGTGTAAGTGCATTAACGGATTTTTATAGAGGTTTTACTGTATAGTAAATTGATATTTTTCCTTGTTTGTCTTTTCTTCTTGACTTTCTATTTGCTCAATTTCCTTTGTAGCTTGATTTTCTTTTGTTTGTTTTGGTTTTTTCTTTCTTTTCTATTTTCTTGATTGTTTTTTTCAACTCTAAACGAATTTATTCGTACAGGTTTTCACTACAGCTGGATTTAGGGATTGTGTCCTCGATGAAGGAAGTCTCTATCTATGAGATGAACAAGTTTATGCAATTATGTTTTGCAATTATGTTTGAGTCGATAGGCCCTTATATCTTTCTTTTTTTTTTTGTTTTTTTTTTTTTTCTAACCACACATTAATTAAAAAGAAACTTCAAGATTAGTAGCCCAAGCTGGAGGAAAAGTGCTTACAAAAGAAATATAAGAGGAAAGAGATCTAGAAGACCTAGCTAGACAATCCGCCTTCGCGTTACTAGTACGAGAAATATACGAAATACAAAATAAAGGAAAGAAGCCACGGAGGAGACCAAACTCGTCTAGGAGATTGGAGAAGGCTGGCCACTCTTCAGGAGATTGCACCATTGCGACTAGTTCTGTACTATTTGTTTCAAATTCCTGACAGTCAATCCCTCTTGTAAGGATACTGTTCATAGCCCATAATAACGCTTCCATCTCCGTGTGTAAAGGAGATGCACTCCTTCGGTGGTACTTTGCGCCAAGTAATATTGTTTGTCCTTCGCCCCAGAAGCACCACCATCCCAGTCCTGTAGTAGGATCCGATGATTTCCAAGAACTGTCAACTCGACATTTTATTGTCTGTGAAGATATTTCCGGTAGTTCCCTATATTCAATTGTGTTTATGTGGTTTGATTGAACCTCTTCCCACGACAATTGTTCACTTACCGCTAGATCTATTATGTCTATTGGTTCCGATTGTACTCCTTTGAAAACTTTTTTGTTCCTGTCTTTCCATATAAACCATAAAATCCAAGGATAAATAAGCTGATTCGAATACACTGACTCGGAGGGAAAAATTTCCCGTGATGTTGAAATCGAAGACATATCCCATATTTGACGAGAATGTGGGCAATCAAAAAGAGCATGATTAACTGTTTCCTCAGCTGTCTGACATCTCTGACACAAATGATCACAATGTATCCCGCGATGAACCAAGGAAGAAGTGACTGGTAACGAACCCGAAGCAATTTGCCAAAAAAAATGTTTAATTTTTGGAGGAGCCTTAATTTTCCAAACTTGTGCTTTAAGGGCTTTACAACTTGGACCCCACTCGACACTCTCCGACATAACCCCACTCGACACTTGGCCCTTATATCCAAATAAATCTATTAAAACACCAACAATCATACACATTTCTTAACAATTTAAAACTCTTTTAACATTGATTGAATTAATAAATTGAGTATAAATTATGGTTAAGGAACAAATATTCTCACGCACACATGTAATATATACATGGAATCGCGAAACCATCTTTTCTTTGTTTGCCAGTTCTCAGGCCAGGTTTGGGAAATAGTGGCATCGAGATCGTTGGGGAATGCCTTCTCGAAGGACTGGGACGAGCTCATTAGTGTTTTATGCGACACAGGTCTAGACAACATCAAGCTATACCTCCTAAGATATGTCTTCCAATCAACTATCTATCATATTTGGAGGGAGTGGTGTTAAAAAATTTGTTTGGTTCACATATCTTAAATATCAATTGTGATAGAACTATTAATTAACTAGTTTATTTTGAAGTGGCCATTTTTGTGATACTGTAAAAGACGATGAACATAAGTATTGTGAAATATTTATATGTGTGGATACACTTAGTAATTCTAATTCGATGATGGGCTGAATTGGAAATTATCTCTAATAAAAGAGGGTTATGGTCCCCAAAGCAACCCGAGCCGAAAATACAGTATATATATTCTACATCCTATCAATAAAAAAAAATAGTTTTCACTATTTGGATTTTGCTTTTAGAAGAATCATTCACAAATTCTCTCTAATCTAGCGTAAAATGGATCCAGGTAAGTATTGGGTTTTGTTTAAATTTATTAGATATTCAAACAAGAAATTGATAATTATAAAGAATTTCTTTCTATATGGATTAAACTAAGAGATTATAAAGAATTATCAAGTGGAACAAGCGGCGTCACTGCGAAAACCCCACTACAGCACGCAGCACAAATTGCGAAGATGGTCGACAAAAAACGTGCACAATCGCCTATCATCTATCAAAGAGGGTCTAGTACGGTGGTTTGACTACACAACATCAAGAAAACTAGGGAGAAAGTTCTAAGTACTGTTTCAGGTTTTGTAATCAAAATGTTTTAAACTCAAAGTAGCACTTGGTTGTAACAAAGGTTTTTTTGAATTGAATATAATTTTACATTCATTTAATAAAAAAAATATATATAAAAGATAAATATGGTGTCGTAACACTCAAAGTGTCTAATTCTTTTTTATTAGAAAACAAGACAGCGAGGTGGAGATCATGGAGGATCGAATTCAATGCTAAGTTGCTAACTAATGTACGTAACGAGTTTACTTAAATCTCCATGCCAGTCCCATGCACTCAAACCTGACGCAGCATCTCCTAAAGACAATAGAATTTATCATAAACTAAGCAGTGATTACGCTAATATGTACCATATCAAAGGTTCTAAAGAGAACTACTTACTAATCTCAATGAAATGACAAAAATCTATGAAGATTCCTTGCATAATCATGTAAGATTAGAAGAAGGAAACAAGAAATTAAAAGAAAACAAGTTTACATTACATATAATTACCCAAAATTCATACAGAATATCTTAAAGGAAAAAAGAGTATTCAAGTTTGAAGACATCTCATAGCAGGGTCACCATCCCGCTGTCAGTTATGGTTCTCACAGCTGGGTCACCATCTCTCTGCACCATCCCACTATGATCTTCTCTTTCTTTCTTTGAGCTTTTGCGACTTTCGCTCCAAATTAAGCTCCAAACTCAAAAACTTCAAGGTTTACTCCAAAAATCCTTATAGAGACATATGCAAATGCAAATGTACCTATTTGTGTCTAAATGCAAATGAAAATGCACTATAACAAGGACAAATAAGGTTTTAAAACCGTTAAAAGTTTGAGGTATCAGATTTGGCATGAACCAGAGGACGTTGACTTGCCAACAGGTTCAGAGCAGAATCTTTTTTGGAAGGGTGGACTTGATGCAACATAACATCTCCTAAAAACACTAAGCTTTATCTTTAACGTTGGTGTTTGAGTTTCCTTTATTTTAAATTAGGTGTTTGTGTTTTCCTTACAAGTTTCTCTATAAATAGAGACATTGCTTTGTCGTAATTAATTATATTTTCTTTTGATAAATCAATAAAACCAAAAAGAGATAATCTCAATTACCCATAATTAAATATGACCATTTTTTTAAGAATTCAACAGCTTTGTGAAAGTTTAGTTAAGGGGTATTCTTAGAATCCAACGTTAGCTTTGTGTTATGGATAATTTTGCTACGTCAAAACCTCTCTATATAAATCCCTCCAAGTTCATCATTTAATCATCATCTAATTAACCCTAAAAAATCCTATAAACAAACACAAAAAGAAAGAAACTAGAAACCATAGAAGACAAAATACAAATATCTCCAATAAAAAACAAATTTACAAAACATGGCAATTCCAAAAGCTCACTACACTGTAGCCATCCTTGTCATTCTCTTTGCCGTATCAAGCAGCCATAAATTCTGCAATTCAGAATGCAAGGCCAAAGGACCATTCAACTGCAGCAATACTCTTGCATTCAACCGAACTGGATTTCCCAAAAATTTCACTTTTGGTGCAGCTACTTCAGCATATCAGGTTTACAGATATTTTGGCTTTTGGGGATCAATATTTAGCTATAGCATTTGTCATATCCAACATGATTTAATTTGTTTTACCAGATTGAAGGTGCTGCACATAGAGCACTTAATGGATGGGACTATTTCACTCATAGATATCCAGGTCATAAACATCATTTACCGTATTATTTATTAACATGAACCTCGATGTATGAGAACATTTAAATGTTAAGAAAGAACTACTCATGCTCATATTTTTTTTTTGTTATCTATATACAGAAAAAGTTCCAGATCGCAGTACAGGAGATCTTGCTTGTAATTCGTATGATCTATATAAGGTGAGAGGCTATCAATGATAAATGTATATTTGTTCATTTTTTTTAATTTTAATTTAATTTTAGAATTTTCTTATAACATTGAACAGGAGGATGTCAAACTACTGAAAAGAATGAATGCTGAAGCATACCGATTCTCAATAGCATGGTCAAGGGTCTTACCAAGTAAAAACACGTCTCCTTTTTCTTCATGTTTTCGTTTAGTTAACAAAAAAAAAAATCATAAAATTTTACATTCCTAAAATGACTGAATTTTGTGATTATATACTAATCTTAGAGGGAAGACTGATTGGGGGAGTGGACGAGAATGGGATAACATACTACAACAATCTCATTAACGAGTTGAAAGCAAATGGTAAATTCAAAATTCAAGTACTTAATCATACATTTTTAATCATTGTATTATATTTGTGATTTAAACATTTAGCTTACGTGAATACAGGCATAGAACCATTTGTGACTATATTTCATTGGGACGTTCCCCAGACTCTAGAAGACGAATATGGAGGTTTCTTAAGCCCACGTATAGTGTAAGTGCATTAACGGATTTTTATTCGAAGCTTGTTTTCTTTGACTTAAGTTATGTAAGATCACATTAGATCTATATATATATATATATATATAATATCTAATATGTGTGATACGTGAATAGGGAGGACTATAAAAACTACGCCGAGCTTCTATTTCAAAGATTTGGAGACAGAGTCAAATTTTGGATTACTTTTAATCAACCGTTCTCTTTTGCAACCAAAGGATATGGGGATGGATCATATCCACCAGGACGTTGCACTGACTGTGAACTTGGAGGAGATTCTGGAACCGAACCTTATATAGTTGCACATAACCAACTTCTAGCTCATGCGGAAGCTGTATCTTTATACCGAAAAAGATATCAGGTATATATACTGTAAACTCTCATAATTTCTTTTGGTGTCAATTTTACTTTTATGTGGTATATTTGTAGCCCATAATCTATAACTATTTATGCAGAAATTTCAAGGTGGTAAGATAGGAACGACATTGATCGGAAGATGGTTCATCCCACTAAACGAAACTAGCAATCTTGACAAGGCTGCTGCAAAACGTGCATTCGATTTTTCCATTGGATGGTATATATATATATATGTTGAATTAAAGGATTCTAAAAACACTCAGTATATATATATATATATATATATATATATATATATATAGAAACTTTTAGTTAGAAAGCTTTTGTAACAAACACACTCTGCAATATTAATTTATGAATCTTTTCTTACATCTACGAAGGTTCTTGGATCCATTGGTGTACGGAGAATATCCAAAGATAATGAGAGAGATGGTAGGAGATAGATTGCCAACATTCACACCTCAGGAATCAGCTTTAGTTAAAGGATCACTTGATTTTCTTGGGTTGAACTATTACGTTACAAGATATGCAACCGACGCACCTCCTTCGATTCCGACACAACCTAGTGTCCTAACCGATTCAGGAGTTACTATTGGATGTATGTAAAACTTTTGTCGTATTTTGGTGTATTTTTTATATTATTTATCTAAACTCATCTTTCTATAATTGGTTTCAGTTGATCGCAATGGAGTTCCTATTGGTGCTAAGGCTAGTATCGACTTTAAGTTCGAATACCTTTCCCATATTTGAAAGATTACAACACTGATTTGATTATTTTTATTTTTCTTCTACATGCAGGCTCCTAGCTTCTCCTACTATCCTCCGGGATTCCGTCAGATTTTAAACCACATCAAAGACAACTACAAAAATCCACTAACCTACATCACTGAAAACGGTATGTACATATCATTTTATGATGCATTCAAATATGTTTAACCAATGAAAAATCTATATATGTGTTTATTATAAATCTTATGTTAAATTTGCAGGAGTTTCTGATGTTGATTTTGGAAACGTAACGCTTGCAAATGCTCTCGCCGATCATGGACGAATTCAATTTCATTGCAGCCATCTTTCTTGTCTCAAATGCGCCATGGAGTGAGTGATAATTCGTATTTTATTTGATATATATACTTTCCTCAGACAACTATCAATGCTAATACACGAAAACTACTTTTCGAAAAATATATTATAGGGATGGATGCAACGTAGCAGGATATTTTGCATGGTCATTGATGGACAATTACGAATTCGGAAATGGTTACACTCTCCGGTTTGGTATGAATTGGGTCAACTTCACTAATCCTGCTGATCGAAGAGAAAAAGCTTCTGGAAAATGGTTCTCTAGGTTCATCGCAAAATAAGTGGAAGCCATAGACAATTCCATGTGTATAACCTTGAATGTAATATAGTGACGTTTTCTCTAGACAAAATCTGAGAACTCTTTCCGCATTTATTAATTCTTTTATTCAATTTCAATGCAATAAATTTATTTAATTGACACATGTGTGATTTCATTTTTCAACTTTAGTGCAATATATTTTTCAATTGACTTTTATAAAAGACACATTAATATACAGTCTAAGGTTCTAAAGTTTTAACTTTATTTTTTTCTTTCTCGGGTAGGCATGTGCTATATATGAATACGAAACTAATCCATCTGGTATGTGTTGCAACTTAATTTGTTAATACACATTAGTATGAAAAATAACTAAAATAAGAATTAAATTATTCAGAACACTTACATTACTAGCATTTGATTGGAATTAACGGTTTTACCCCATTAATTCTAAGATTCAATGTTAGATGTTTACTTGATCTTACGATATTTGTAACTCGGATTAAAATATAATAATAATTGAAGTTGTATGTTTTTTCATTTTAGTGAATGCGATCATTACCCCTATATTATTTTGTGCGGTATTTCAAAGCTTGTGTTGAAATTTCAATTAAAATATGAGATCAGATATTTTTTATGTGTTGGTTACTTTAATTGTATATACCTTCTCATAATAATTTACAGACTTGCCTGCAGTTTACTCAATAATAAAGATGTAGCAAAGCATCGTAAAATTTAGGACACCATATAATAGCCACTACAAGAAAACAGGGAAGAAACTGACGGAATTACCGACGGACATCAATCCGTCGGTAAAAACCGACCCAATTTTGACGGAAAGGCCTCGAGAGCAATCCGTCGGTTTTTCGTCGGTTATTTACCGACGGATTGATGCCCGTCGGTAACGGCTACGTATTACCAACGGATTGGTTGCCGTCAGTAATTCTGTTTGATTCTCCAACGGATTACCGACAGATTTATAGATGTTAATGTAGCCGTTTTATTACCGTTTGAAAATTCAAAATAACCGACGGATTACCGACAGATTACTGACGGATATGAGAATTATTTCCTCTATAAATACCCAAACCCACTCATTCCCATCATCTCACACATACTCACTTTCGAAAAATGGCTTCTTCTAATTATTTTCGATCGTGGATGGACGAACCTATGCTCGATCCAGAGTCGAACGAACTGAGAGATGAGTACGCACGTGGTGTAGGCGAGTTCATGGATTTGGCTTGTCAACAACCGAGCGCAATAAAAATCCGTAAGTTGAAATGTCCATGTTCGATTTGTCGGAATTTTCACAATATTAGGATTGATTTAGTATGGGGTCACCTATATTCCAATGGTTTTATGCCTGGTTACAAGATTTGGTTTCTCCATGGTGAAAGACCGGAGTATTCTAGAGTTAGCGAACCATATGTTGCTGATACTGTAGAGGAACCTAGAACGGAAGTAGATTATGGTGTAGGTACTGTTCAGATGGTGAATGGTGCATATAGAGAAAATATGCAGTCGATGGGTGATAATGTTGATAGGTTAGAGGAACCTAATGCAGAAGCACAAAAGTTTTTTTCAATGTTGGACGCAGCTAAGCAGCCGCTATACGAAGGTTGTAGAGGAGGTCATTCGGCTTTATCATCTGCAAGCAGATTAATGACCATAAAGACAGACTACAATTTGGCTGAGGATTGTGTGGATGCGATAACGGATTTTGTGAAAGACATCTTGCCTGAAGATAATCATTTTCCGGGTACATATTACGAAATTCAGAAGTTGGTCGCCGGTCTTGGTTTGTCGTATCAGATGATAGATGTATGCGAAGATAATTGCATGATTTATTGGAGAGAAGATGAAAATCGGACAAGATGTCGATTTTGTCGTAAACCAAGATATCAAGAAACAGGTGGCAGGGTTCCAATTCCTCATAAGTGGATGTGGTATTTACCGTTAACTGAAAGGTTGAAGCGGTTATATCAATCTGAACGTACGATGGGTCCAACGAGATGGCATGCAGAACATAGATCAGACGGAGAGATTACACATCCTTCAGATGCGGAAGCATGGAGACATTTCCAATCAGTGTATCCGGATTTTGCGTATGAGCGACCTAACGTGTACCTAGGATTATGTACAGATGGTTTCAACCCATTTGGAAAGCATGGAAGGCAATATTCGTTGTGGCCAGTAATCGTAACACCATATAACTTGCTGCCATCTTTGTGCATTGATGTAGTCTAGTTTCGAGTACCCCAATTAATTTTATCGAACCACAGGGAGCAATGAATCAACACACTAGGAATGCACACATTTAATTAATCTAAGCGAAATAGATTTGATGTTTGGTTCATAAGACAATACTAAAGATGTGATTCAAAACAGTTAAAACAAAACAGAGCAATATTAGGAAATGAAGGACGCGTTAAAACTAATTATAAAAGGCGAATTCCCGGGTCAAGGTAATCGAATAGGAGTGACTTTAAAGATGAGTTAAGAGCTTATACTATCTTCTAACAAGTGTAAACCTTAGGCCATAGAACACTAAGAAAGACTAACGCATTTCCATGCTATTAGACCCTTTACTAATCATCAATCATCATCAACTTCCGTTCGCAATTAAAATGATCAGTAAGCATTTAAACAAGTCTATTTAGCCACAATTCACCCTAGTCAACATTCTTCCGACGGTAAGGAATGAAAAGCACTTAAAGATTTTGGTTTGGGAATTTCAACAAACACCTTCCGGGCGTGAAATTCCTAAGTTCTAAATCAACATGGCGTGTGTTGATTTAGCCTTATAAACAACCAATAAGCAAGGATTCTATGAAATCTAGTCCTAAACTCCATAACTCAACCTTTAGTTCATCCTAATCTATCAAGACCCAAGAACTCTAGAAGACTACTCATACATGCTCAAATCACAAAAGTAAACCATAGAAAAGATAGATATGGAAGACATAATTAAGGATCTATAAAAAGATTTAAGAAAAAGTAAATAACATAGATTTTAGATGATGAATTACAAAGGTTGCAACAAAGAAGGAAATAGAGTATTTTTGTTTTCTAATGATAAAGCTTAGATATTTCTTTGCAACAACTAAAAGTATTTATAGTGGAAAGGAGAGAGCACTGAAAAAGGAAGAAAAATCAGCTTAAGTATGTCGGCAGCGACTTGCTCGAGCGGTTGCAAACCGCTCGAGAGAAAGTATTCTCGGAGCGACTTGCTTGAGCGGTTGCAAACCGCTCGCGCAATCTTGTTCGCGAAACTACTTAATCTGCCGAGTTACTTCCTCGATCGGTTGCAAACCGATCGCGCAGTGTCATCGGAGCGACTTGCTTGAGCGGTTGCAAACCGCTCGCGTGTTGTGAAACGGAAGCGACTTGCTCGATCGGTTGCAAACCGATCGTGTGTGTGTGCAGCATCTGCTTGGGCTCTTTGTTCCCCGTCTTTCTTCGCGTCTCTCGGATATCTTCGAAATCCTGACATATGAACACAAAACACAGTAGAATGTGCAACACATAATCAAAGATTCCTATAACACTATAAAACTCAAAACGGCAAGAAATAACACAAAAAGGTTTATTAAACCACGAATATATACATATAAAACATCATGAATAAGGGACTAAGTGTGTTGAAACACATGCATATCAACACCCCCAGACTTGCCTTTTGATTGTCCTCAAGCAAACAAGTAATCTATTCAGTTCAAACAAGGTCTCTTGACAAAAATAATAAGTTGCATAAACCAAATCTTCAACCATTAATTCCTTGTGCAAGCACGCATATCATCCAACCCCTTAACATTTAATCAGTGTATTGGTGAAATCTCGTAAAATAAGTTGGAAGTATTCTCAATCGGTTCTGGGTGAAGGATTTTTGAAGGTGGTTCCAGAAGATTTATATTTTTGGTGGTTTACTCTCAAGAAAAAGGAATGCTAGACAATCGTGAAATCCATCTAAGACGAAGAACAATTTATGCATACACAGTTTTAAAATCAATTTGTTCTACCCGTCTTAAAATGCAAAATCCATCCTTTTTCCTTTTGTAACACACTTTCCTTTTCTCTTTGAACCATTAACTCTTCATGAACACTTTGATTTTTGAATTTTCATAAGAAAAATCATTCTATATTACTTAGCTCGTATACATATCCATTTTCTTCGTTCCCAATATTCTCATTTGCAAATGCATTTTTCTTTTGGGGAACTAATGTGATATTTTGGAGCTTATTCCCTTGTGATCATCTAGATAATCTCTTCTTTTCTTATGATCATGCTTATTCTTTCATCCCTCATTTTATTCTTTCTCCCAAACTCTATTTCACGTATTTGGTCTAACCATCGGAACTTCTCAACCTTAACCTAGTAGCTAGTTTAAAGAGTTCCAAAACTTAGCTACAAAAAGAAAGAAAAACCATGTCGTTCTCCATACTCTCAAGATTTCACAATCTATAGCATTTTCAAACAAGAGGCCTCACTCGCAAATTGAAACATACGGTCGAAAAGATAGGTTTAGGTTCCTGGGTGGGGAGATAATCGAGTCACGAAATGATTACGAAAGGTAAGCCCGAATGCTTTATACCATGATAATAAATCAAAACTTTTTAATACGAGATATTTGATTTGTCATTTTAAGTTCAAAATAGATATAGGGTTGAAATCAATATGATTATGCAATCAGAAATTGGAATTGTTTCAATGATTTTTCTAGAAATGAGTTTCGCAACTTAATATAATTGCCTAGAAATCCAAATTTTTTTTTTTTTTTTTTTTTATTTCACACGAGCGACTTGCTAGAGCGGGTGCAAACCGCTCCAGAGAAAGTATTCTCGGAGCGACTTGCTCGAGCGGTTGCAAACCGATCGTGAGATTCAAATGCTGAAAAATAAAACTGAAAAGAAATGGAATAGAAAATAAAAAGTAACACAAATTCAAACCAAAACACAAATTCAAAACAAAGAGAATAAAATAGTTCTACAAACATAGCCGCTCCCCCGGACTTGTTTGACACCGTCTCGGTGTTAAAATACTAAGAAATGATAGAATGGTTTCACCTCAGTTTTGAGTTTGTGGTGCTCAATCGCTGGGGTCATCTTCTTGTCCCTCATACTCTTTGTAACGCCCGTCTCCCAAGAAAAATAGATTGTAGACAGAAAAATATATATATAGAGGTATATATATATATATATTTAAAATGTTGCGATCCGTTTAAATCCGTGATAAAGGTGTTTTCTCGCAGTTGAGACTTTTAATCGTAAGAGTTTCGAGAAAAACATTTATCGAGCGGAAAAACGAGTTTTGGAGCGGTTGGTGGGTGTGGACCCCACGTGACGGTTTTTAAGTCAAAAAGAATTGGGTGCAATTATTTGTTCTTTCTTTTCTAATTTTTTTTCCTTCTCCTTCCTCCTTTCTTCTTCATTTTTCGTAAACAAGGGAGAGAGAAAGAGAAAGAGAAAGGGAGAGAGAGAAAGAGAAAGAGAAAGAGAGAGAGAGCTTGGAAGCTCTGTTTTGTTGCAGAGAAGAAGAGGAGAGGAGAGTAAAAGGTAGAGCTTGGTGTTGGCTTGAGAGGAAGGAGGAGAAAATCGGATTTGATAGCCTTTGGGAGAAAATCGATTCGACCAAGCAAATCGTTTCCAAAGGTAATGAAATTTTGTGGAGTTGTATTTAAGCCTTTCCTCTAGATGCAGAACTTTGTGGTTTTGAATTTGAGTTAGTATCCTAAGAGTTATGATTTTTCTCGTGGGGCGCTCTGTCTCAGACGCGGATTAGGACCAACGTGGTTTCAGAGTAAGATCTTGAGTTCATCGTCGGTCCGATCATCCTGAAACTTGGAGCGTACCTTCAGGACATCCAGTGGTTGATTTTCAACGGTGGAGATTGGAATTGGACGGTTAGAATTCGTTTTGTGACTCCATCTTTGAGGGTGATCGTTTCTGAATTTTCCAGTTTTGGTTGAAAATCGTTTTGCTTGTTGTGGTTGGCTGTAGGGTGTGTGAGCGAGTTTGGGCGACCCGTTGTTGGCTTGTGAGTGAGTCTTGGTTGGCTGGGTGTTGTGGTTCTTGAGCCGAAATCCTTCCTTTGTTAGAGGTGAGTGCGAAACCATGGGTTTATCTAAGCGGTAGAGATTGTTTGATGTGTTTGTGGTTTTGTGTAGGTTGGTTTTTGTGTGGGATCCAAAAATCGGATTGATGGGCTGGTTGTGTCAATGGGTTGTATACTCATTATGTGGTTTGCTTAATTGTGATTGATTGTGTTTATTGTGTTCTCAATCGTTTGTGTGTATAGCTCGTAGATGGGATGACCGTCTCACTAAGTATTTTTGATAATACTTACGCAACTCTTCGTTATGTTGCAGGTAAAGATAAAGTGTGATCGTGGAATCAAGGCAATGAGGAGGAGGATGATTTAGGACTCGGTATTTGTGTGGTAGTGTCGAACTTTATTTATGTTTAATAATTTCGATTACTATTGGTTGAAGTTTACTTAATAAGTACGAGTCTTATTTTATAACTTTTGTGGTTTGTGGTGGAAACTAGTTTTATTTGAAATAAATTGATTTAAATATGTTTAATTTAAGTGATTTGGTCTGTTTATTTAATCATTAAATTAAATGTTTTATTCGGAATATAATTAATATTTATGGGAATATTAATTATTGCATTTAAAAAAAAAAAAAAAAAAAACGGGTCGGGTCGTTTCACTCTTGACCTTCTTCCTCGTGGCCTTCTTCGTCTTGCCCTTCTTCCTCTTCACTGGAAACATATTCAGGAGGTTGTAGTTTCTTTACTCTCCTGAAAAGTTTGTTGGCAGCTTTTTCTGCAGTTCATTGATTTTTCGCTGAGCCTTGTAAGCGGTTTTGAGCAGTTTCTCCCTCTTTGTCTTTGGTGTGAACTCGATCTCGGGCATCTGGATCGCGTTAAGTTGTTGCAGCCACGAATTCGTTCCTCCTGCAACCACATCATCTTCCTCCGATTCGATGGCTTCATGTCCTGTATGGAAGAATTCAGCTTCTGGGACATCAAACCTGACATTGCTCAAAGAAAGAGTGTTAGCAATATCGCGCCTCGGGAGCTACAATATCCTGTCCTCTTTGCTTCGCGTCCTCATCTTGTAAAGGAATTGGTTTGTGTCGCCAGCGCTCTTGAGAAACCGGGATGAAACGAGGTAGTCTTCACTCATGTACCCCATCACTGGGAGCTTTGTGCTGTTGGAGAGATCTACCCCTGCCTTTTCGAAGAGAGGAGTGAGCATGGCACTGATATAGAGATCTGGTTCTGGAGTAGTATGCACCCAACACTGGATATGTGCGAGTTCTGCTGCGAAGATGCTCCCATAGTTTATCTCATCTCCGAACTCATATGATAAGACTCTTCCTCTTCTATCTGTCAGCAAGTGTTTGATCCCTTGGTAGATCAAACACAACTCCTTCATTGTGACAGACCCTGCATCCCTTCTGGCGAGAAAAGTGTTAGCAAGGAGTTTGCAAACATACCGGATTGCAGGATTCCTTACTGCTGTCATCTTGGCTCTGTTGCTTTGGTAACGGCCTGTAGCGATGGTGTTCCATACATCACTAGCAGAGACCAACTCGTCAAACTTCACCGCCTCCCCTTTCTTGAAATCAAAGCAGTCGCATATATCGAAGATTGTGAGACCATACCCTTTGTTTTTGATCTTGAAGTTGACGAAGCCCTCACTTGCTTTCTTGTCCTTACGGTCCTTGTACTCCACCTTGACTGTCGAGAGGAAATCTTTTGTTTCATCCGGGAAGGTTGGGTATTGCATTCGTTGCAGGCACTTCATTCCAATTCGTTGAAGAAGCTCATCCACTCCCTCCAAAATCCCCAGCCTATACAATAGGACGTCATCATTGAATCGAGTCGGATGGATCTGAACTTGGTCGAATTTGTCTCGGGTTTCTATCTCGGTAGCTGTCCATGCCACATTTGGAGGTTCTTCGCGATCCTCAGCCATTGGCTCTTTTCCTGGTCGTTGCCGCTTTCTAGGAGCCATGACAATCTGCAAGAAAGAGATGACGCAACCAATACACAATCACAAATGAGTAGATGTTCAAATAGTAATTTCTCTTTTGCAACTCCAACTCTCAACAAGTTAAAGCAAACAAATTCCTCATTAGTTAGTCTCTAAGCAATGTATCATTTTGACTGAATTTTGGTGTATAGGGATCATTGGGTTTTAGAAACTCAAAAGTATGGATATCTTGTCAATTCTAATACCAAAATCAACTTAGCAAGTCTAATCATCCAATTAGATAATCCAAACGTGGTTCCTTAACCATTCTGACAATAACCCAGCAAGAAATTGGAGAGAATAGTCTTATTCAAAGCCACAGAGAATCAAATTCAAATTTTAAAATGGGCTCACTAAAATTGGATTGAGATTGAAAGAGTTTTCAAATGTACCTTTGTGGATCGATAGAAAGGATGCCAAAATCAAATAGAGGATGAAAAATCGAGTGGATTTGAAACAAAAATGGATGCAATTAATGAAGAATCGAGTGAGATATGAGAGAATTTGGGAGTTGTAATGATGGAGGTTTTAAAATGACAGGAAGGAGAGTCGGCGAGAACCGTTTTATTTTTAGGTCAATAGCTGTCGCGAGCGGTTTGCAACCGATCGAGCAAGTCGCTCCGAGTAGATTTTCTCCGGAGCGGTTTGCAACCGATCGAGCAAACAGCTCGATAAATACCTGGTTCGGACGAAGATTTTCTCCAGAGCGGTTTGCAACCGCTCGAGCAAGTCGCTCCGAGAAGATTTTCTCCGGAGCGGTTTGCAACCGATCAAGCAATCAGCTCGCTAAATACCTGGTTCGGACGACGTTTTTCTCCAGAGCGGTTTGCAACCGCTCTAGTAAGTAGCTCCCGTGTTTGTCATGAAACAGGTTGTCCGATTGTAATTTCGTCTTCCTATCCTTTTATCCTGTAACTAAAAACTCCAATTAAATCAAGAAATTAGAGGTGAAAATAATCAAATACTCAAAGAAAATATATATATATATATATATATATATACATAAATACATAGGTGATTAGGGATTGCCTCCCTAACGCGCTTGTTTTACGTCTTTTAGCTAGACGCTTCTCATGCCGTTTAGGCGGATTGTAGTTCCGAGAGAGCAACTAAAGTGCTTTCCTCGATATGATCATTTGCCATGTATGGCTTCAATCGTTGACCATTAACAACAAAGTCGCCTCCATTTTTGTTCCACAAAACAAAAGCTCCATATGACTTGATTTCCTTGATTCTAAATGGTCCTGCCCATTTAGATTTGAGTTTTCCGGGAAAAAGCTTCAACCGGGAGTTATATAATAGGACAAGGTCATTAACTTTGAAATCTCTTGAAATGATCTTCTTGTCATGAAAAGCTTTGGTTTTCTCCTTGTAGATTTTTGAGGTTTCATAGGCGTTCAAACGTATCTCATCAAGGTCACACAATTGAATCAATCTTTTCTCTGCTGCTGTCTTGATATCAAAATTCAAAAGCTTCACTGCCCACATAGCTTTGTACTCAATTTCAACCGGTAGATGACATGATTTTTCGTAGAGAAGGTTGAACGGAGTAGTACCAATTGGAGTTTTGAAAGTGGTTCTATAGGCCCAAAGTGCGTCGTCTAGCTTTGCCGACCAATCTTTTCTTGTGACGCTAACTGTTTTCTCCAAAATAGCTTTAATTTCCCGGTTGGATATTTCGACTTGCCCATTTGTTTGCGGGTGATAAGGCGTCGCGACCTTGTGTTTCACCCCATGCTTTTTGAGCAAGCTTTCAAAGATCTTATTAATGAAATGGCTTCCTCCGTCACTGATCACAACTCTCGGAATACCAAAACGCGGGAATATTATGCTCTTAAACATCTTCAATACCACTTTAGCATCGTTACTCGGACTCGCAATGGCTTCAACCCACTTCGAAACATAGTCAACCGCTACAAGGATGTAGCTATTTCCATAGGATGACGGAAATGGCCCCATGAAATCTATCCCCCAAACGTCGAAGACTTCTACTTCTAGAATAGGGTTTTGTGGCATCTCATTTCTCCGACTAATATTTCCTTTCCTTTGACAAGAATCGCACCTTGAGACAAAGTTATGCGCATCGTTAAACATAGTAGGCCACCAAAATCCGGCTTGAAGCACTTTAGTAACTGTCTTGAAAGTGGCGAAGTGACCTCCATATGCCAAACCATGACAATGTAGCAATATGCCTTCAACTTCTTCTTGTGAAACACATCTTCGATAAATTTTATCTTTACAGAGCACATAGAGATATGGCTCATCCCAATAATACCGGTTCATATCCTTGAAGAACTTCTTCTTGTCATACCCACTCAAATTGGGAGGTTCTTTTCCACAGGCTAAGAAGTTTACTAAATCCGCGTACCAAGGCCCCGTTTCTTCTATCCTCTCTACTTCTTCAAGTCTCATCATCGTTTTATGGCTCAAATCTAGAAGTCTGATCGCGAGCAATTGCTCCTCGGGAAGAGAGTCATTGATTGGGACATCATTGTCAATCCTCAACCGAGAAAGATGATCGGCTACTCCATTTTCAATACCTTTCTTATCTTTTATTTCCAGGTCGAATTCTTGTAAAAGCAAGATCCATCTTAGAAGTCTTGGTTTTGCATCCTTCTTGGCTAAAAGATGTCGCAAAGCAGCATGATCCGTGTGAACCACGACCTTAGAGCCAACTAAATAGGACCTGAACTTCTCGAATGCAAATACGATGGCGAGGAGTTCCTTTTCCGTCGTAGCGTACTTTACCTGTGCTTCATCGAGTGTCCTACTCGCATAGTAAATCACATGAAGTCTCTAATCCCCGGCAACGGCGCCAAATTGATGTAGTCTAGTTTCGAGTACCCCAATTAATTTTATCGAACCACAGGGAGCAATGAATCAACACACTAGGAATGCACACATTTACTTAATCTAAGCGAAATAGATTTGATGTTTGGTTCATAAGACAATACTAAAGATGTGATTCAAAACAGTTAAAACAAAACAGAGCAATATTAGGAAATGAAGGACGCGTTAAAACTAATTATAAAAGGCGAATTCCCGGGTCAAGGTAATCGAATAGGAGTGACTTTAAAGATGAGTTAAGAGCTTATACTATCTTCTAACAAGTGTAAACCTTAGGCCATAGAACACTAAGAAAGACTAACGCATTTCCATGCTATTAGACCCTTTACTAATCATCAATCATCATCAACTTCCGTTCGCAATTAAAATGATCAGTAAGCATTTAAACAAGTCTATTTAGCCACAATTCACCCTAGTCAACATTCTTCCGACGGTAAGGAATGAAAAGCACTTAAAGATTTTGGTTTGGGAATTTCAACAAACACCTTCCGGGCGTGAAATTCCTAAGTTCTAAATCAACATGGCGTGTGTTGATTTAGCCTTATAAACAACCAATAAGCAAGGATTCTATGAAATCTAGTCCTAAACTCCATAACTCAACCTTTAGTTCATCCTAATCTATCAAGACCCAAGAACTCTAGAAGACTACTCATACATGCTCAAATCACAAAAGTAAACCATAGAAAAGATAGATATGGAAGACATAATTAAGGATCTATAAAAAGATTTAAAAAAAAGTAAATAACATAGATTTTAGATGATGAATTACAAAGGTTGCAACAAAGAAGGAAATAGAGTATTTTTGTTTTCTAATGATAAAGCTTAGATATTTCTTTGCAACAACTAAAAGTATTTATAGTGGAAAGGAGAGAGCACTGAAAAAGGAAGAAAAATCAGCTTAAGTATGTCGGCAGCGACTTGCTCGAGCGGTTGCAAACCGCTCGAGAGAAAGTATTCTCGGAGCGACTTGCTTGAGCGGTTGCAAACCGCTCGCGCAATCTTGTTCGCGAAACTACTTAATCTGCCGAGTTACTTCCTCGATCGGTTGCAAACCGATCGCGCAGTGTCATCGGAGCGACTTGCTTGAGCGGTTGCAAACCGCTCGCGTGTTGTGAAACGGAAGCGACTTGCTCGATCGGTTGCAAACCGATCGTGTGTGTGTGCAGCATCTGCTTGGGCTCTTTGTTCCCCGTCTTTCTTCGCGTCTCTCGGATATCTTCGAAATCCTGACATATGAACACAAAACACAGTAGAATGTGCAACACATAATCAAAGATTCCTATAACACTATAAAACTCAAAACGGCAAGAAATAACACAAAAAGGTTTATTAAACCACGAATATATACATATAAAACATCATGAATAAGGGACTAAGTGTGTTGAAACACATGCATATCATGCATGCGTCGAGAGTTTTTGTTCCTTTCTATTCTTGTTCCCGGTCCAAATCATCCAAAGAGATCTCTTGATGTGTTCCTAGAGCCATTGGTATATGAGTTGCAAATGTTATGGGAGCATGGTGTTAACGCATATGATGTATCAACCCAGCAGAATTTTCAGATGCGCGCTGTACTTTTGTGAACTATCAGTGACTTTCCAGCTTATGGGATGCTATCTGGATGGACAACTCATGGAAGGTTATCATGTCCGTACTGTCAAGATAACACGGATGCGTTCCAATTGAGGTATGGACGTAAGACGAGTTGGTTTGACTGTCATAGAAGATTTCTACATGCTCGTCATCCTTACCGTCGTACAAGGACAATGTTTACCAAGAATAAGCAAGTGGTTGATGCACCACCTCCTGAGGTCGATGGACATAGTTTACTGGAACAGTTAAGAGATTTTGGAGCAGAGAGAACTCCTGATTGTGGTGGTAATGGACATGATGTTGTTTACGGTATGCATCTACTCCCGAGTTCCAAAGATCTTCGTCATCTCGTTCCTCGGGTTTCTCGTATGCATCATCTCCCGAGTTCCAACAAGCGATGCAAGAAAAGGATGCGCGGATTGCAGCTTTGGAGAAGCAAATGGAAGAACAAAAAGAGGAGAACAAGAGGAGGGATGAGGAGTACAAGAAAAGGGATGAGGAGCTAGCAGCGTTCATGAGAGAGATGCGATCGAAGAATCCCTAGTTGGCGTCGTCCATTATTTTTAATTATTGTCTTTTTTATTTTGAACAATTTCTTGTTTTATGTTTTTTAAAACAATATTATTAATTTCAGAAATTTTAATATTTATGTATTTTTTACATTTATCAAATATTATAAATTATATTTAAAATCATTTAAATAAATATAAATATAAAATTTAAAATAGATTTAAAAAATATAAAAATAAATACCGTCGGTTTTCCGTCGGTTATGACGGAGATTTTACGGTTCTATATCTCGTATTTCCGTCGGTTTATACGTCGGTTATCACGTTTCCGTCGATTTTTTCGTCGGTTTTGACGGAGATTTTACGTTTTCATATCTCGTATTTCCGTCGGTTTATACGTCGGTTATCACGCTTCCGTCGGTTTTTCCGTCGGTTTTGACGGAAATTTTACGTCTTCCCGCGTCGTTTTACCCTCGGTAGCGACGGAGTATTTCGAGTATCCGTCGGTTACGGTCGATAATTTCAATTCCTCAATTCTATCGGTAATCCATCGGAAAAACACCTACCGTCGGTAAATGCGTCGGAAAAAAGGCCGTCGGTTATCCGTCACGAATCCGTCGGTAATTACCGACAAATTATCGACGGATTATTTTTACCGACGTTCTAAAACCGACGGACATATCTGTCTGTTTCCCGTCGGTTATAGTTGTTTCCAACGGAAAACAGACGGATTTGACCGTCTTTACAGCTTGCTTTCTTGTAGTGAGCGTTTTAGAGAATATGAAACTGATTGGTAAAAAAGTTTTATTTTCGAATACGCTTTGAACAATAAACATTTTAATATGGTTGTTCGAATGTACCATAAAGTGCATAAATCTATGTTTATAGCTTACAAATTAGAAGCATCAAAGAAAAGTGTGGTGAAGCAACTGAATGAAGAGAAACTTTTAGTTATAATCTTATATGTATCGCCTACAAATTTTGAGCTGGTCAAAGTGTATATGATTCATTTTGTTTTAATTCTAATTTTAAAAATGCAATGAAAAGAAGTGTCATGAAGCAATTGAAAGAAGGGAAGGCGAATAATTATAATTGATGTTTATAAGCTACAAATTTTGAATTGGTGAAAGTATATTTATTTATTTTGTTTCAATTCTAGTCTTAAAATATTTATACAAAACGTAAATCAAATAGTTAAACAATTTCTTTTGAGAAATATTGTTGTAGTTTTAATTTAATCAATTTTATTGTACCGTCATCTCTTACCAATTAATTTTGAACGGCCGATCTTTGACACACCACACTAATTTTTTTTTTTAATGAATGTAAAATTTATTAAAAAAAAAAAAACATGTTTTACATTTAGGCATCATTTATCTGAAAATGTTATCTTGACTTTGAAAGAAAGAAGAGTGCTAAAGTGAAATTTGGCCTCTCGCGCCAAACCAAATGCAGAGTCCGTCGTCAAACTTGGGCTTGAGTGTGCTTAATCTGTTACGAAAAAGACGGTCGATGAGCTGTTCCGGAGAGGTAGGCAGTTCACCATGCCATCGCTGGTTCCGTTCTCTCCATATTATGTTGCTTGAAGCTTGGAAGACATAAGTCACATAACGTAAAATGAGACGAGTGGTGGCTGTGAAGTCTGATCTCCAAACAAGGAGGAGCAGGTCATTGAAGCTAGTAGTATAACGGTGAAGGAGGCGTCGAGTTAACCCATCCCATATTTTTGAGGAGTAGTTGCAAGTGAAAAAAAAGTGGTCCCGCGACTCAGTTGGGGAGTTGCAGAACATGCAAGCAGAGGAGATGCCCATGTTCATGGAGAGCATTCTGTCTCCAGTAGTTAACTGGTTGTGAACAGCAAGCCAGGAAATGAAAGTATACTTGGGTATTTCTCCAGATAACCAAATCCCATTGTGGCAATCCTTTACCAATGAACTGCATATAATTGTCCCAATGAACACCACATATCATACCAGAATGAAGTTTGCAGACCACTCTTTACCTCCATTGTATAGAACTCCATTGCTTATGCTCGATATTTTAGAAGGTTCTTCTACATCCAAGAGCCCTTAGTCGAGTTCCCTTTAATAGACCAAAAGGATCCGGAGCGAATTGGTTGCCTTTGAATCCAACTGGCACATAAAGAATGTTTCGCTAATATAAGTCCATATCAATTTGAAACAATTCACTTTATTCGCTTCAACTAACGACTAATCCACATTCGCTCTTTGGCCTACACACATCTGTCATAGCTATTTTAGCCTTTCATGGATTAAAGTATGTACCAGACCAAAGGAAAGCTGCACTTATCTTCTCAATTTCCCGAATGTATGCAGTTGGTAGTCGAAAAGCGGAGATCCAAAAGCTAGTGAGGCTCGCGATTTACCGAACGTAGTAGTTGCAACCTCTCTTCATATGACAAAAACCAATTTTTCCAAGAACTTATACGTGACCAGATTTTCTCAATAAGTGGTAAACAATCTGCTGGAGACATCCGTTTAATCATGAGAGGCAATCCCAAATAGCGGACAGGGAGAGTGCTGAGTGCCCATGTTAAACAGAACTCGAGCCAAGATAAGAGCTCGTGTAGTAGAGGACATATCTGTCATAAAAAGAGTAGACTTCTCCAAACTAATGTTTAATCCCAAAATTGCTGCAACAGCCAGAACTCCCTCCAATTAATGAGCTTTACCATCCGAAAAGACAATCATCCAAACTCGAAGATTGCCTCCTTGTTTGGTTTGGCACGAGACAATAGTTTTAATGCTTTCGCAATTCCATTCTCTTGTTTTAATTTTGTCTTATGGTTGCATTTAATGTAAACAAGGTTTGTTTGAATATAATTTTACATTCATACAAAAAAAAAAAAAAAAAGCACAAATGGGTGAACCCCATATTCTTACACCGTGGATGATAAGCAAATTTACTTTTTGCTGCCCCCTTGTCTAACATCGCCAATAACACATTCATACAAATGACAAAGAGATAAGGTGATAGAGAGCACCTTGTGTAAGTCCTCTTTTTTTTTGAAAGGAAACCGCCAACTCTCCATTCACTTGTACCAAGAAAGAAACTGTTGAGATACAAAGGTTTATCCAATGTATGAATTTAACCGGAATAACTAGAGCCAAGAGCATGTTCACCAAAAAAGACCATTGAACAGAGTCAAATGCTTTAAAGATATTTATCTTCATAGCATAGCTAGAAAAATGCCTTCCTTAAAGTAATATTTGACTAGCTCAGAAGCTAGAGCTAGATTCTCCATCAACAATCTGTCACTAATAAATGCATACTGATTTGGAGCAATGAAGCCAGGGAAAATGCATTTAAGCCGATTCGATAATCTTACATCTCCTTCGCATCTGATCTCTTGGGAATAAGAGCTAAGATCGTAGAACTTAATTCTTTTGGTAAGAAACCATACATAAAAAAAACGATTGAATAGCCAATGTGAGTTCTTTACCAATGACCAACCACGCTTCTTTAAAGAACTCAATTTTGTAACCATCCGAGCCTAGTGACTTATTCAGTGTCATAGAAAATAAAACTTTCTTAACCTCTGCTTAGGTAACTTCAACCACAAGTAGTTCTTGATTCTGCAAGAAGCATCGATAATCCAGCAGATCCTTCAAATCTTCTACCGAAATCCATATGAAGTCGGCTGGTTGGTGGGATAAAAGGTCCAAAAAACACAACGGTCTCAGCTTTAATGTCCTCATGACTTGTTAGACTAGTGCCCAGCAAATACATGACCTCAGTGAATAGCATTCAATAAATGCCTCTCCCATCTCTCAAATGCCCTCGATTCAGCTTCAATATTCTGAGGGTTTAAATTTGATAGTGAATCAGTCGGACATCTACACAGCTCCTCATATGCTTCGGCAGCCCAACGAGAAAGTTCAGATACTTTGCGTCAACTTAAGTCCCTTAGAATTGGTTTAAGCTCATTTAGTTTCTTAGAAAACCGAAATAATGTAGATGTTGGAGTGATAGAATACAACTGTCTCTTTCCAAAAATATTCTACTCTTTGTACAAACTCAGGCTGGGCAGCAATCACATTGGTGAACATAAAGGGTCCTTTAGGCTTCTGAATTGTCGACTTCAAAAAAATTCTACCTCGAAGATGATCAGAACATCCTCCAGAATCCATCACACAGTAAGAATGCGGGTAAGAAAGTTGCCAATTCACATTCTGTAGCACTCTATCTAACCTCATACATATCAATCCATTCTATCTCTTATTACACCACGTGAATAACGAATCATGAGGCCTCATATCCCCTCACGAGCAATACCTCACCACATCCTGAAAATCCTGCATACCCGGGCTGACAATGGGAGAAATTGCAGAACTTGAATGCTCCTCCACATCAAGCGTCTCATTAAAATCCCCAAATATAACCCACGGCTTGTCTCGGAATGTAACTAAATTTTGCTGATTTTGTATATCCTTCCAACTCCTTTCTTTCCTCAGCAAAGTTTGATGCATAGATAAACGAACATATGAACTCCTCCTCAAAATGCTCAACTTCACCAACACGTAATCATCTGACCGCTCTTGAAAACAACCTGCAACTTAACTCTGTTACTCCACACAACTCAAATCCTCCCTAGCCGATTAAAATCGTAATTTGATACCATTGTCCAATCCTTAAAAACCTTTTCAAAAACTTTGGCAGCTCTGCTCTCCTTAACTCTTGTTTCCAGAACACACCCAAACTGCAAATTATTATTTCTAACCCAATCGCGAACCACAAATTGCTTGTTGGACTTGTTGAATGCCCGAATGTTCTAGAAAAAAAACCAGACATTAAGGTTTGCTATTAGTATTCTTTTTGTTGACTCGGAAGAGACTCCTTACCCTTTTGATAGATTCTGACAAATATTTATGAGCATTCTTCGATGTTCTAGGAAGTGGTGCTCGGAGAGGAACTCCATCCTTACCAGATTTCAGTTTCTGAATTGTGTTTCTGAACTCCATCCTTACCGGATTTCAGTTTATGAGCACAACACACTCTTTTATCTCTTTTGGATGCAAAAACTACATGAAGAAGTTAGGGTCTTGTCAAAAGAATGTTAAATTTTGTGGAATAATTGACTCTTATATATATAAAATGAAGGCAGTTCTTTGAATGCAACAAATATTTGCGAGCAGATAGACAAAAGCAGTTTTTTTTTTTTATTACATTGACAAGATTATGTAGATAAACGTCTTTATATTTTTTTTGTTCCTTTATTGTAAATAATCTTTTGTTTGTTTTTCATTATAAATAATCATATAACAAATAGTAAAACGATTTTTCAAATAATGTTCTTTTAAATTAAAAAATGGGGATATGTTAACATTTGTCTCAATGTTCCATCATAAATCATGCATTGAATTGCATATTACAATTAATCATTTGTCTCAATGACTCAGCATTTATGAATATATTTTAAAACTAAATTAAATTTCAATTGGATTTTTATATTTCTTTCTATTTTTTGTCAATACAAAGCATCAATTAATATATGGCTGTTACAGTATTTTAATTTAAAACATCCATAAAAAAGAAACACAAGACCTTAATATTACACTACCATAGGACAGAAACTAGAAAATTTTAACTTTCTAAAATATTCAAATAATAGCTAATGTTTTTGTAAAATCGTAATATTCTTCAAAAATTTAAATTATAGAAATTATACTCATTTTTGTCTATTTTAAAAAAATTCGTTAAGGGGAAACCATATTATTCTTTAAAACAAAAACTACAGAAATTATACTCATTTTTGTAAGTGTTTATTTTAAAATTATACTCATTTTTAAGTGTCTATTTGAAAAATTTTGTTACCGAATTGTTTAAAATATAAGCTTTATAAAAATGAGCAATAATTAGGGTTTACAATCGGTTTAGTTAGAATTAATTTTTTTCCTATGGTAACTTTAGGTTGATGGTTGAAATTAGTTCAATCGGTTTTTTTTTTTTTGTCAACAGCTTTTATAACTAAAACAGTTCAAAAATCTAAACCGAAGGTATAGATTTTACATAACTTATATTATGTGGATAGTTCAATTGGTTATTATCACGTCAAAATAAGTTAACAGAATATAGATATTGCTTTGAGAAATTAACGAAAAAATGTGAGTTTTAAATAGACATTTTTTAAAAATGAATATTTATTTTATAGTAAATAAGTTATTGAAGAATAAAACTATTTATAAAACCTTTGGATATTTTTGAACACTTGTACACATATAAAATCTCATGTTTGGATAACTAATAAAACTTGAGCTAATTTTAAGTAAATAAATATAAATTACGTTTGAAAAATATTTATGCCATCAATTAAAATTGTTATTAACAAACAAAATTACATATACAAAAATTTGCGCATATGCGGGTATTAACCTAGTGTAAAATAATGTCTAAGAGCAATTGAATCTCAATTTCATAATTAAACAATAAAAAGACTTCACTCTGAAATTTTCAACAATCTTGAAGATAATATATTATGAAATTCTCAACAATTTTGAAGATTTTAAAGATCTTCTTATAGAACATAATACACCGTCTAAGTTTTTAGATGACCTCCTTAATTATTGTATTCCTATTCCAACATTGCTACATTGACCGACAAAATTATCACTATAAAACTTAGAAAAGAGACTGTTAAAAAAAAAATCAAAAACCATATAGGAGAATTTATATATATAAATTCTCCTATATGGTTTTTGATTTTTACTATTCTTGTTGTTAGTGTTCTCTAATGCATGGTGTTTTGGCGGTTTAAGTTTATTGTTTCGTGGCATTCATCGGTTCATAATTCGATAACTTGCTCTGATTTGATATCATTAGCACGTTTGCATAACAGAAGAGCTAAACCAACGATGTGATGTCTTAACTCAAGAACAGAGCCAAATCATTCTTTTTTTTTTGTTCTATGCAATTATATATACGAAATACTCAGATTATCATGTTTATTCTCCAAAAATAACAATGCTGAATCATAGAATCATCAGATGCTGATACATATTGATAAATGTTGAAACTATTGTATGTGCAAAACAAATTAAGAAACAAAGTGTATACACATATATAGATATAGTCTTTAATTAATTGGAGAGGTAAGACCTTCTTGAGAAGAAAGTGAATGTAGAGGTTGGTGTCTCCTTGAAGATAGTGAAGATAGAGATGGAACTTTCTTGAAAGAAGGTCTCTTGTTGAGACTCTTCATCGTTCTCTTTGCTTGTATCGCCTTCAAAGCCGGCTCGGCTCTTTCCTTGAGCTTTAAGACTATGAAGAAGAGAATGCGGTAACACACTAGGATCAACACGATCGCTGATAAGTCCCACCACTTAGAATGTGTGACTTGCACTCCGAATATCTTGTTTATCACTTGCTCTCCTGTCATCTTGGGTTCCCCCGCAAACATTGGATCAAACTCTAGACCAAGAAAATCGTTCTTGTATGCTCCCTGCAGTTTAAAAGAGGAAAAAAAATATGTACGACGTGTTAACTTTATAATCTTTATATTAAGTTAAATATGTATCTTAGCCCGGATTCGAACTTGTTTTCGTAATAATTACGAACTTCGTATCAAAACTAATTGACAATGAGCGTAATGGATCACGACTCTTATATACTCAATTTGTAACATATGCTTTTCAACGTGAGATTCACAATATTCACAAGCTAAACGCTTCAATAATTGTATTGAATGGTTTTTTTTGAATAAGGCAAAGAGAGTACCTGAATTGCCCAAGAACCATAACTCATGAAGGAAATCGGGTATCGCCAGAAAATCTTTGGAAGATCAGGAAGCAAACGGAAGAATCCAGAAGTCATCATGATGATTCCCTATAAAAAACAAAAAACAAAAAACAAAATCAAGAACACCGTTTTAGATACATAAACCTTGAAACTCTATATAAAATTTTATGAGCTTGTGAAGACGAAAAAAACAAAAAACAGAGGATCTTGAAATAGAGATAGTGCGTTTCTTACAATGATGCCAGCTCCTGTGATAAGCCCCATCAAGAAATTTGGAACAAGAGAAGCTACAACCATCATGAGACTCTCAATGACTGAGACAGAGAAGAATATGTTGAGACAGAAAAAAGCCCAATGCGAGACCCCAGGACGGAATTTCACCATGTTGTAAGTAATACTCCCCGTGATGAGCGCAATCGCTACCAAGAACGGGAAAGAAGAGACGTAATTCGATATGATATAAACCGAAACACCGTAGTAACCACTCAATCTCTCTTTATAGAACACTTTCATTTCTTCAATGAAAGAAGGAAACCCTCCAATGGACATGAAAGTCATGAAACCGGTAATGAATCCACCACAAGAAACCCGAGCCAAGATCGATGTGTAGCTGTGTCCTACATCGTAAAAGATCGTCCCGACACAGAATGATACCACAATGTAGATCACAATTCTTGACCAATAGTATCCAATATCGCGGCACATGTTCACAAATGATCTCTTTGTTAAAGTTCTTAGCTGTTTAAACCAGGTCGCTTCGCTTCCCTTTCTCACTTCCATCGCATGATGTCCTTCCTGTAAAACCCCCGAAAACAGAACACAGAAGTTTTTAACATACACTTGTCTGGATTCTTGAATGAATGGAACAGAGAAGAGTTTGCTTACAATGCTAGCTAATTCACGGATCCGAGATTTTGCAGATTTCGCATAGATTGAACGACGGTAATTCTCAACAAGCCTTGCTTTGATCTCAGATGTTGCTAGATTCATCAAAGGATCTGATGTAGCTGGTGTCTCCTACAATAAAGATAAAGTCTTCATTCGAAAGACTCTACAATTTTGCAATGTTCTTCACAATGTTTAAGGATTTAGATATCTCACCCGAATCCTCTGAGATCCTTTGAGTGTAGCTGTAACGGTATCAAAATCCGAGTTTATACATCTTAGGAAGTGGTCAGAAGGATTACGTTTCTTCGGGCAAGGAAAACCCGCTTCAGCAAAGAACTGAAGACAAGACACGCACAAAAGGTTAGCATTTAGCGATCAGACAACCGCAATGCTTGGAAACCAAGAAAGATCTCAGTTTTACCTCAACAGCAAATTTGGATTCACCAAAATAAACAGTCTCACCACTAGAGAGCAAGAAAAGATCATCAAAGAGAGCGAAAACTTCGCTACTAGGCTGATGAATAGACGAAACAACGGTTCTACCGCCATCCCGAGCAATGTTCCTTAGCGTTTGAATCACAAAGAAAGCAGAAGCACTGTCCAAACCGCTTGTTGGTTCATCAAGAAACAAAATCTGTGGTCGCGTTAAGATCTCTAACGCAACGCTGACACGTTTCCTCTCGCCACCACTCACTCCTCTAGAGTGCCAGTTACCGATGACTCTGTCTGCACAATCTTGAAGACCAAGCTCAATTATTGTTCCTTCAACAATGTCGTTGACTTCTTCTTTGGTCAAATCACTTGAAAGCCTTAGATGAGCCGAGTATGTTATTGTCTCCCTCACCGTTAGTGTTCCCATCAAAATGTCCTCTTGTGTTACATAAGCCTATTCATACAATAATTTCAATAAAAATACTAAAATACCAAAAAAAAAATTTGGAATTAAATTTGGATATTAAACTATACTTACGACGAGGCCGTAGTCTAGTCTTGCCTTCTTTCCATTCAATAGAAGATTACCAGTCATAATCACGTTTCTTGCGAGTCTACCTATATACATGGGATAATTCGGAACAATTTATTAAAATTTCATTTAAGATCTGATTTATGTGTACTATATCTTTAAATCTTTTATACGAATAATAACCAATTAGACATCTGAATCATAAGTGTTACTTAAAACCTAGAATTAGCTAAGGAAAATGTTATAGAACAAAATATACCATATCTAAAAGAATTCATAAATAGATAAGTAAAGCATTTCCATTTCACAAAACAAAACCAAAAATCAATAATTAAATAGAAAATTTGATAAGACCAGGAGAGAAAAATATATATATATATAAGGTAAAATTGGTAATAATATTTACTATTCATTATTAACTCTATTAAAATATTTCTCACTCAATATTACCGAAAAGAAAACGAACCTGCGAGAGAATCAAGAAGCGTGGACTTGCCGGATCCGGAAGGACCCATAATGGCCATGATCCGACCCGGTTCAGCATAACCGTTTAGTCCATCGAGCAGTCTTCGAGTCGGACCACCAGTAAAGTTTGGTATAACCACCGTCAAATCTTCCCACGCCAAGTACGCTCCACGACCAATCTCCGGCGGCGGCGGCGGACGTCGGCCGTTGCTCGTACTCTCCAACTCCATTTATTGTTTGGTCTCTAAGAAGAACAAAGCTTACTTAGAGAGAAGGAGAGAGAGGCTTTTTTTTGTTCTTCTTCTAGGTTTTATTTTATTGGTTGGAGAACGAATTATAAAGATAGTGATTAATCTTTGTAGGCCTAAGATTTTCTTAGGTGAGAGCAACAATCAACAAACAACTAATTACATTTAATGGGTGGCTTTAATATGATCACCATATATAGATACACGTCTATAATATTAATATAGTTTTTATTTTTTATGCACATTAAATGTGAGAATGAGAGTTGTGAAGGAGGTCTAATATTTATACAATCGTCCATGTGTAGTAGTAAAGTAACCACCCACCACTTATTGATATATACATATGAAATGTATATATGTATAAAATACTTTTTATATGTCGGTTCTTGCCAATTAATTAATGTCCCCTAACAAGAAATTTCGCCACGGAGATCAAATGATATTTTTGTTAAATGAAATTAACCCGTATGGTTGATTATTTTCGATGACATGTTTTCACTTGATTTGGAATAAATAGGCACATCAATTTTAGACACCATATTTGGATGGCTATTAATTTAAGGGATTGATAATGATAGTTTGAAAAAAAATATAGTTTGTTCACACATAAAACTATATCTTATTATCCAGTATAAAGTTTAGTTTGTTCACATAAAAAATATAGTTTGTTCACAGTATGATTTTATCACGACACATGTCAAATCTATCGATCATATATTGATATGTCTTAAACAAAATTTAACATATTCACCTTCAAAAAGTAGGAAAACTATTTTTTTTTAAAAAACATATTTACATGTACTAATTTATATCTAAAAATTTTAGCTTTTATTTTCCTTAACAAAAAAAGGAAACTAACAGGAAAAAAATTGCATATGCTAATTTTACGTGTATTATTTGTCATTTAGATTTTGACATTGATCAATTTTTTATTCATTTAGCCAAAAAATCTATGAAATTTAAAGTTCAAAATAACAATATAAGTTATTTAGCATTAATTTAATTGAATAAAAATTGTATTTATTGTTGTAGTATAATATATTTTTATTTGTAAGTGTAAACACAAAAAACTTGAAAAAAGTAATGAGTTTGTAACAATGAATTTTTGATTACTTTATGAGAATATTAGTATAGTTTTACTTATGTTTTATTTTATAAATTTTAAAGCATGTAGTCATAAGTGAAAACACCAAAAACTTATAAAAAAAAGCTTATAGAAATAAAATTTCAATTAATTGATGAGAATATTAGTATATTTTCATTTATGTTTTATTTTATAAACTTTAACTCAAATAAAATTAGTTTGACATGAGATAAAATGATTGCTTAGGAGATTACGGCATATAAAAAATTATATTTCAAACATTGTTGGTTTTCCAATAAAATTGTGGGTTCTTATTTTTTTTACTAATTATGTTTTGTTATTTTTTATTACTAACTTAGATATAGATTTGACATGATAGACATATTATTTTTGATCTAAAAATTTTAACTCTTATCCATTAAGATATAATGCATAAAATTGAAATATAGTATATTATGATGAAATAGATAGTTCCATTGTATTGCAAAATGAAATGTGTAAGATTGAAATCAGGTTAAAAAGTGTGTGGTCTACCACTTATAAATATCATCAATAAAAGTTGGAAAATTGAAAATTAAAAATTTACATTTATTTTTTGTAATTAGACGCTAGAAAAAATGATATTTTGTCCATGAATGAAGAATTGCTAGATAAAAGTATAAAACTAAGTTTGAAAAATAGTATTTGGTTGAAAATGTTAAATCTAGAGAATTGATAGTGATAAATATGATGCTGATATAAAGAGGTAGAGAAGGTCACAACGAGTCTTCACAGGTGTTAAATGAAAAGGGAAAAGAATTAAATGCGTGGTAGTTGGCACCGATATAGTTATTTGTATTATGGTTCATTATTTCTTTTTGGTCTGTCCATTTATTATCTTCATGATTTTATGGTTATCTTTAGCTTTGTCTAACTACATTTGAAAGCATCGTATAGTATTAACACAAACCTAAGTTGTAGATCTATTACTTACTAATTATATATAATAATTTATTGATTTCTTGGTTTTCTTCAGATGCAAAAACTGATACTATCAAAGTAGCTACATTTCACAAAGTTTTGGTATAAAAAAATGAAAACAAAAAAAAAGAGAAAGGATTTCCAGAAAAGAGATAAAACCCAGATTCTAAAATCAACAGAATCTAAGGTATGGTCTTATAAAACCCTAAGCCTTTGGCACAATCCTATTTTACAAGAAAACAAAAATTGAAGTATTTTATTTTTGTTGGAATAGTTGTGAAAGCAGAACTTTTTTGTTACATCAAAAGGCAGAACGTACGTAACTGTTCCAACGGTTTTACAAATATCTTTATTTTTTTCTCGATAAATTCAGCTGTAATTTTAGTATATGGTTTTCGCCATTAAAATAAGTATATGCACATACATTAATATAATGTGGGACTGGCTCGATGCACAAAGTAAAGATGATTAATTCGTACAAAAAGAAATCATGCATCCTGTGAGTATCAAGCAAGTACAGCTCTTATCTCCAATCACAACCTTTGATGATTTATGTTAACATACATCTAGGAATAGGATACTAAAAGAATTAGGGGGGTGGACGTTCGGGTACCTATTCGAATTCGGATCAGGTGATATGTTGTGTTTTTACTCGTTTTTTATACGTTGTTTTTTTCCGTTTTTGTTTCGATTGTCTTGCTTTTGTCTGTTTTTGTGTCTTTTTGGTTGTATTTTGAGTTTTGTACAGGTTATGGAAGCATCGATGGACAAGAGCGTTGCAGAGCATATTCGGGTCGCGTTGAAGCGGATTTGTGCAAGAAGAAGCAAAGGATCGATCGATCCACCATAGGATCGATCGATCCATCATATCATCCGACCACAACAACAAGAGATCGATCGATCACCCTTCATGATCGATCGATCCATTTCTCCGTCCATTCATATCAACAACGGATCGATCGATCCTTAAGTGGATCGATCGATCCACTATCACCCGATCCCTGTCTGACCGATCGATCCGCAGCTCTATCGATCAAAGCATACACGAGCAGATCGATCGATCCTTAAGTGGATCGATCGATCCATCCATGTCGGCCAGACAAGTTTCTTCTGCAAAAAGTTTGTTAATTATATACTTAAATACTCTAAGTTTGTAACCAAGCATTATTACGTTTTCTAAGCAAGTTTTTAGATATTTTCTCTCTACTTTCTCCTTCAAGAACACCAAGAACATCAAGAACACAAATCTCTTATATTGAAGAAGTTTTCTTATTTTTACTCTAAATCTCTTTGTCTTTTCATTATGAATGCTTCTATGGTTTTAGATTTTGTTATTGCTATGTTTGAGTAGTTCCTTCGTTAGGTTTTAGGGATTCCCAAGGGATCATCATGAATCAATGAATTAGGCATAGATAAGAGTTTGTATTTGTCTTCATCTTCTGCTATTCTTATTGTTTGAAATAAACTGATCTCTTATTTCATGATGTTAGGATGTTTAATGCACCAAAAGTGTTGATTAAATACCTAAAAGAGCGTAGATGAGCAAGTTGTCCTTAGCCAACGAAAGCTGATGCTAAGGCAAATTGTGAGCGTATCAATCTTGTTCGTTAAAGCTTGTCTAGAAATCTATGTTCAAACGACAGTTATAAATCTTAGTTTACTAGACAAAGTAATTGTTGCCACGACAGTGGAGTAGTTAAACCTTTATGTTCATGATTTGTGGTATTCTGCGAATGATCCTAAAACCTAGCGTTTTTAATTCACAAGTTCACAAAGTTTAATTGTCATTATTACTATATTTGAAAACAACCCCATTTTATTATCTTAGCTTAATTTCAATCTCATATTATTCGTAGTGTAACACATGGTCCTTGTGGATTCGATCCCATAATTACTACTCCGATTGCTGTGCACTTGCTGTGTTATTTTGGGTGTAAAACCTGAGTTATCATCAGGTATTTCAGATTCGGATTCGGGTTACGCGAAGTTTCTAGATATCAAAAATTTTGTATCCATATCTCTCTAAACTATTCGATACTAAAAATATATAAAAACATCAAGTATTTTTAATCCAAATTCAGTCAAAAGTAGTTTAAATATCCAAAATATCCAAAAATCCGAATATTTTCGACATTTAAATTATTACTAATATATTATTACTATGTACTTATATTGTGGATATATTCAAGTGCATGTTCGAGTTCAGATTTGGATCTTGAAGTTTAGGAACCATTCGAATATTTTAAAATTTTGAGTTCAGATTCAGATCGAATCCTCAAGGTTCGGATATTATACCTATCCCTACTAATAGTTACGGTTAGACCAAAAACGATGTGGATGCCACGAGAGGAAAATTTCAGTAAATATTGAATAGGTTAGTTAATTAAGATGCAAAACAAATTAGTTAAGTTCAACTCATTTTCATAATTAATAGACCAGCCAATACGAATTTTTAGTATAATCATTTGGTCGATCATTTTCACATGTACAAGTTTGGTTTTCTAGTAAAGGTATGTCTTTAATTTTCAAGTTCTTTCACCTAAACATGAATCAATAGAGAATAAAAATTAAAACATCTTCCTCATCCAATGTGTTTTTTTTAACCAACACAAAGCATTAAAACAGATCTCATGGTGTTTAAACGCAACAATCCCATACAAAGGCATAAGATTAAACAACGTAAAAGCAGCCAAACCCTACATAACCGCAAAAAAAAATGTGTCCAACACTCGCACCTTGTATCCCGTACCTTACAGATAGAGAGAGAATCCCAAGTACTGAGAGATGTGGAAACAACTCTCGCTACCAAATCATACAATCAGTAACGTCTTCTCGGGCTTCGTGAACGCTGAGACCTCCCAGACCTGCAAAAACCCAGAGGACCCCAGTGATCAATGGATGATGAATAAAGAAAGATACAAATACTTGATTCGTCACATGTGACTGATTCATTAGGATAAAGCCAGAAAAGTTTGGTTAGTGCTTAGGACAATATAGTACTTTGACAACGATTAAAAGGTTTGACATACATAATCTTTTAAGTCTAAATATACAAGACTCACTTCATCTAACCACAAGAGCAGACAACTCAAGGTACTTGGTTAATGAGAGGCGAAACAGAAGAGAAATTAGGTTACAAACCTCGGGTTCCTTCTCCTGTAAGATCCACCAGCAATGGGACCACTGCTGAATGCCCAGTCAACACTAACATTCTGTGTTAGAAGCTCAGCACCATTCATTGCTGAAATAGCCTTCTGCGCTTCTTCACGCTTCTCATATTCTATCAAAGCATAGCCCTGATCAAAACGACAAGGCAAAGTGTACAAAATTAATACAACTTGCATAAGAACTCACGCAAACTGATAAAAAATGAAACTTGATTCGTAAACTCCCAGCTTATCATACTCGGCCCTTCATTTCTGATACTTAACAATATTTGGATTAAAACATAAAGTATGTCTAAGAGGAGTGTCATCTGGGATAAAACAGCATTGCAGCTTACAGATTACATCTGTTGTATCTATCATAACAGCAATATAACATAGCAAAGTTTTGCATATCATTTTTGGCTCTCCATTTCTAATACTTAGCCATATTGATTTAACACATAAAAAATGTTAAATAGGAGTCATCTTGGACAAAATAGTATTGCACTTTACAGATTATCACATCTGTAACGTCCATCATGATCCAATTTAACATAGTAAAAAATTAGGTTAATTAAAGCAAACCAAAGTGCATCATGACAGCAATACAAACATAGCAAAAACTTAGCTTCACTATAGCCAACCAAAAGGCTGTTAAACCCATCAAGACCCACAAAGAACAAAGGCAAAACTCCATACCTTGACAAAACCAGTACGACGATCGAGATTGAGATGAAGATTCTTTATCTCCCCAAAATCACCAAAAGCATTCGATAAATCATCTTCTTGTGCCTCCTCATGAACTCCAGAGACCAAAATAATCCATCCTTCAATGGCTACACATAAACACAAACAACCAGTCATCCACAATAGTTCCAAACCTTTATCACCATCAAAGAAACTATGTTCAGTCCTCACAGACTACAGTTCAGTTGAACTAAAATCTCTACAGTAGAAGTATTTAGTCAGTGGATAAAAAGGTTCCAAACTAATTCTAGACCAATCTAATAAAAAAACACTTCTAGGTCAAATTGAATCCAAGCCACAAGGGTATTTGAGAAACCCTAGAAACAAATTACTAACACAAATCAATCAACGACGCAAAGAATCAGCAAGCTCACATCACAAACACCTAACTAGAAACAGCGAAGGGATTGAGAAAAATTACATCGCTGTGGACCATGACCACCATCGGAACCGAGTGATTCAAAATCGCGCGAGGAAAGGCGACGCTGGCGATCGGAATCTCTCTCATCGCGGAACCCTCGGCCTTTGGTCTTCTTCTGCGTCTCTGATTCGCCATTTGCTCCGGCAATAGCCGACTTAAGCCTCGGATGTCCCGCGCGTGGAGAAACATCAGCGGCGTCAACTGCTGTACCATCTTCATCCATAAGGTCATCCTCCTCTGGCTCGAAATCGACTGCTTCTGATTCTATGTTCGCCATAACTTCCGCCGCCGTAGCTTTCCGATCGATCTCTTCCCGTTCCGCCGACTTGATTTTGTTTCCTTTGTTTTTGGGGACGGAGCTTTCTTCTATCTTAGATATTTCTCTGCCTGTGGTTTATAGCAATATAGATTGGGCCTTATGTGGGCTTATTTTGGGCTTTCGCCTTTTAATTTTTTTTGGGCTTTTTCACGCTTAAGGGTTAAGCTAAGCTCTTTGGTTTCTAATTTTTTACACAGGATTAAAGCCTTTGATTTAAACTCCTCTTGCAAATGTAACCTTATCTCAATCTCATATCTAAAGGGAAAATTATACAAGAAAAAGTAGACTATCAAAGATAGCTGCTGAAAAATAATTTATCGTAACTAAACTACTATTAACTATTAAAAAAGTAATCACAATTGTTTGTGTAGATTTTGGGTTATATCATGAGCATCGAACTCGGGACCTCTGCACAAATTGGTAAACGATTATAGTAAAAGGGGCACTGGTATGGGGATTTTTTGTCACACATTGACGCTTAAGTTAATATTGTAAAGGGTATTTGAGAACAACGAAAATCAAAGAAGAGTTTGTGATCTAATATGATATTTCTCAGCTCGTGAATACTTAAGCCTATAGTATATTTTTTTATGTATCATGAGTTGGGTCGTTTATACCTAATAAACTAAATTTACTTCCAACAATGTGCTCTCCATTTCACCATTTTTGTTGTTGGAAATGGAAAATGGAAGGTGTTTGTTCGTAAACGTTAATGTCCCCCAAAGAGGTTAATGTCCTCCAAAGAGATTAGTTCATGAGGGAACAAAACCTTTTACCAAGTCAGAGAACCAAAGAATAATCTTCGAGGGTTAACCATGGAGGATTTTTATTGTATAGGGTTTGCAATAGAAAATTTACCATAGTAGAAACGATGGTTGTTGTCAAAAGCGCATTAATTTTGTGTTTATATTGTGAAATTGATTGGTGAGACAAAAAAAGAAACCACTCGAGATTGAATCATGGCATACCTTTTTAAAGCATTCATGATGCCAAATTATTTTTCTTGTGTCGATGATGTCAAATTATTGTATCACTTAATAATTAAGATACTATAATCATATTGTGGTATTTAATATAGAAGATATATCTAGCCCCCCCATTATTGTTGAAAAAGAACTATTCCCAACACGTCTTTCGTCTAATCGGGAGATATGTGAATATTGTTTTTCATAAGTTGTGATCGACTCATCTTAAAACCCTAGTCACTTTATCGTGTATATATATGTTGTAACCTTCTCTTCATTATTTAAGAAATATAATTATTCTCTTTACCCAACTTTATATAGTATTAGAGCAATAAGATCCAAAATCTTAATTTCTTCCTTTTCTCTCTTGCAATTTCTCTTTTTCCTCACGCAACCTACTCTGCTTCATCATGACGCCGCCGACCACACCATCTACAACCGGCACCGCCAACACCAAAGCTATCGCCTCCAGCGATCCCTGAAACCCCTTGGTCACGATCAACATGAGCAACATGACCAAGCTATAAACTGAGACAACTTGTTATCTATAGTGACAATGTTGGTGCTACATACTTGTATGCAAATGCAGTTTTTCACTCTCGCATGTAACATGTTGCACTTGACTACCATTTTATTCGTGAGCTCGTACAATCTGGTTTTCTTCGCGTCTCACATGTTTTCTCGAAAGATCAATTGGCGGATGATCTTACCAAACCAGTCACTCGCTCTCTTTTTCATAGACACTTGAACAAGATTGGACTTTCTCATTTATCGGTCGCTCATCTTGCGGACGTATAGAAGATATAGCTAAATATATAGAAGATATATCTAGATATGTGAATATTGTTTTTCCATAAGTTGTGATCGACTCATCTTAAAACCTTAGTCACTTCATCGTATATATATATATATATATATATATATATATATTGTTGTAACCTTCTATTCATTATTTAAGAAATACAATTATTCTTTTTACCCAACTCTATATTTAACACTTAACAATAGATATTGGTCCATATCTTTGATGGTGATCATCATTGTTTATCCGTTTACATATAATCATTTTAGTCGAATATTGCTTTCTAATTCCCCCTCCCCAAAAGACTCATATCAAATTAATCTCGAAATTTATATTTTTCCCCCAGCATTTGTTCAACCAGATTTTGAGAATAGCAACATATTTTTTTTACAAAATACTTAGTTTGAGAAAAGAAAAGAAAAACACATAGAGATGCAAAAACATTTTTTAAGAAAAAATCCTTAGTTCGTCGTTAAGCCATTAAACACTTTGGTCATTTAGAGAAAGCATTTATTCGCCAAACATTTATTTGTCTGGTTCTGTTGACTAAAAACAAACTCCGGTCAATTTACGACCACTATTTAACAAAACACGTGTCCTATGAAAGCAATCTCAGCCGTTGATATAATATCTAAAAGTTTTGACGGCTACGATCTGGAAATGAGTAAGTGAAGCCCGTACACTCAGATACAGTGAGAAATAAATAGATCAAAGGAAAATTAATGTCACGCACGAGTTTTGGTGTGACGGGGAAAAGAACAGCTGGCCGACAAAATTTTCTTGATGGATGGGTATCGCAGCTAATGAGCATGAGCACAACTACAAATAGTAGACTTCAGACCATTTTTTTTTCTTTGTTTATTTTCTAGCAAAAAACCTCAATTTTGGTAAAAGATATTAAATAGGAATAACATCAATAAACTATACAAACTATTTTGGTTTTGACTTCTTCTCGCTTTCTTCTAGCGCCTTTATTATCATGAGAAAAAACTACTTATGCTGGGAATGTCAGGTGAGAGCAAGGTAAGTGATTCGGACATAGGAGATGTACCGAGATAGAGACATTTTGAGAGACTCGTTTTCTTGGCTTTTGTCTTTACATTTGCCTTTATAAAAATAAGTTTTCCCCCCTAAAACTCTCTGACGCTCAAATTATATATGGACAATGTGACTTATCATGGAGACAAATTTCATGGAAGGAGAAATGATAGTTGAATTCTGGACTTTGTCAAGGAAGATCCACGACTCAATCTATTGTTTGGTGGATTTAAGAATACGACTCCTAGAGCAGGGTTGAAATTTTCTTGGTGACGGATTCGGTCTAAGGAATTATCTTTGATCGGATACTTGGAAAGAGAAGAACGAAAGAAGAATGCAGTCTCCGACAAAGATATAAGTTTTTAGTTTTGCTAGAGGTTATGCACAATGTGTGTTTGTTTTTTTTACTTCTCCATCTTTATCACCCAATATTTTCCCAATATAAGCAACAAAAAAAATATTTATAGAGAGAAAATATATTATCTAGGTTCAAGGATTGATTGTATGACCTAGGAGACCGACTGTAACCTGCTCTCAGTATGTTATTTCATACTAGTGTCGACTTCAAATTTTTCAAATGTTTTGGAGTCGAACTGCAAAAGTTCAATGCGTACTGATTATTTTTTACTTTGATATTTTGTTCCAATATATTTTTAACAACACTTAACTCACGCTTATGGTGGTTAGATTGACATGAGATAAAATCATCCCAGCATGTTTTTTTATTGCATAGACGATGGAATAAACCTTCAAACCAATCAATCCTAAAACATATTGAAAAAAGCTACTTTATCCAAGAAAGGGGAATATAGTGTTGATACCTACTAAGCTATTAGGCTACCCTTAATAAATCTTTTTAGAATCTGTTAATGCCTTTAATTCACCAAAAAATCAGGCAAAAATAAATGACTTCGTTTGTTTCCACTGTATAATCCCGCTCTTTACGAATTTCCAAAACCCTAAACTGGTTAACAAATCAAAACCTTGAAAATGAAAGAACAATAAAACAAAAAAGGTTCGGTTCTTTTCTTTTTGTGTTTAAATATTTGCTAAATCGCTTTTTACAAGGACAAAATCATAACAAATTTCTAAAAGAAACATACATTTATGATTTAACGCAAAACCAAAAAAACAAAAACTCAATTACCCCACACATCATTCTCAGAGACAAAAAGCCTTAGCCTTTTTTTTTCTCTTCGTCTTCTTCACCATCTTCTGGGGAAACACAAAAACAAAACTTTTGCGGCCATGGATCCCGGCGACCCAACTTCAATAATCTTTACAAAGATCAGAACTTTAGAACCAGAGAACGCTTCCAAAATCATTGGCTATTTTCTATTGCAAGACATGGAACAGAGAGATTTGATTCGTATTGCTTTTGGTCCTGACACTCTCATACAAACGTTCTGTCGAAAAGCTAAATCCGATTTGGGTCTTTCTTCAAACGGTTTCTCGTTAAACCCTATGTCGAGACCCATCAATATCCATGGCCACTCATTGTCTCAGTCTTCCCCAAGGAATGGGTTTTTGGAGTTCTCGAGAAACCCTAATAACCCTTTGTCTCCTTCGTTAACTTCGAATACACTCAGAGATAACCCTAACTTCAATTCTAGTCCTTTTCGTGACCGTTCATCACTTTTCGCCTCTTCTTCCGGCGATGAGCAGCAACTGAGTAACCAGTTTCCGTTTCTCAACAACGAGGATCCATTTGCCAATTTCCACAAGAGGAGTTTCTCGGCTAACGATGCTTGTTTTGAATCAGAGGAACCAGGGTTTGGAGGAGGAGGAGGAGGAGCCGGTTATCATCGGTTTCCACAAGGCGGTTTAGTTGATGATTTTGGTTCCTCTGGTGGTTTTGGTTCGCCGAGTGAGATGGATTACGTGCTAGAGGAGATGATGAGGATGAAGTTAGCTCAACAAAAGAGAATGGTTGCTGCTCAGTTCATGGCGGCTTGTGGCTCTCCAATGTCGCATAGGTAAGTTTGCTTTCTCTGTATATGTTTGGTTAGTAAAGACTTAAGACTTTACAAAACTTGTGTTGCAGCATTTTAGCTTGAGGAGCATTTTACAAAACAAGTGTAAAGACTTAGACTTTAACAAGTGTAAAGATATAGACTTTACAAAACAAGTGTAGTAGCATTTTAGTTTGGTTAGTAAAGACTTAGACTCTATAGAACAAGTGTTGCTTTGTTATCTTGGTTTTGTATCAAGAAACTTTGGGCTCCTGGCGATTGGTTTTGCTAATGGTGATTGTTTCTTGCTAATGGTGCTTGTTTCTTGCAGACAAGGATCAGAACAATTTGGAGAAGAAGGTGGTTACTATTATAGTCCTAGCCGGCATGAAAGAGAGGATTCAGTCTCTAAACAGATTTACTTGACATTTCCATCTGAAAGCTCCTTCACTGATGAAGACGTCTCAACTTATTTCAGGTAATACATTTAAACATATGTGTTGTGATAAATCAGGTTATCGATGTGAGGAAGGCTCTGTTTAGTGTACATTTCGATTAGGGGGTCATGTTTCTTGTTGTTTTGACAGTCATGGTTTTTTGAATGTGTAGCAATTTTGGACCTGTGGAAGATGTGAGGATTCCATATCAGCAGCAACGGATGTATGGGTTTGTCACTTTTGCTAAGGCTGAAACTGTGAGAACCATATTGGCTCGAGGAAACCCTCATTTCATCTGTGATTCGCGTGTGCTTGTTAAACCATACAAGGAGAAAGGAAAAATCCTTCAAAAGTAATGCGTGATCCCTCTTTTTACTTTTGCTCTGAGTTTTTTTTTTCTGTCTCTTGGGTTCGCTTTTTTATTAGAGTTTGGTGAAACAATAGCAGGAGGCAGCAGCAGCAACTACACCAGCTGTTGGAAAGAGGGAACTATTCACCTTCTTCAAGTCCTTCGGGAATGGACTCAAGGGATCTGTATGAATGTCGCTTAGGTTAGTGTCACTTTGTTAAAGAGACGTCAGAAAACCTTGTTGTTGTCTCTCTTACGGAGATAGT